>OY728151.1:226032934-231032934 GCA_963277665.1 Viscum album
ATTTTTATTCTCTTTAAGGCCACATAATAATGCCTTTATAATATACACATCATTGGATTCCAGAAAAACCCATATAAACTGTTCGGAAATCTTAGGCACTATTACCCACATCTTATAAAGTCACCCATTTTTATGAATCATTTCCTTGTACTACTATAATAAAAAATCCTAAAAGTATGAATACCAACTAAAATTATATATTTCTAGTGAAAGATACTATAAAATTACTAATAGTGGGATAAAAGTATATTAAACTTAATATGATCCATATATTTACATCTAGTGATCCGCCTTGATAGATAAAAGTAAAATCAGACCACAAACTGAGGTGGAATTAAAATAAGAGGGAGGATTACTCAAAGAAGATATGGGTAGTTATTATGGTAAATAAGGTATGGAGAAGAAACATTTTTTACAATATTTATCAATTTAATGCATTTAATTTAAATTTTCTAAATTTACATTATAGGGGTCCATTGTGGTGTGACTACAGGGGTCATGACTCAATGCTGCATCCCATGTCTAAGTTGTGTTTCTTTCTTGGTGTAATGGTTCTTATCCATAGTGGAACTAAAAAAATATTTCCATGAATTTATATCACAATAAATGAAATCCCTATAAAAACCCCTATTTTTGGTTTAATTCCTAATATACCCCCATTATTTAATCATTTATAAGGAGAAATTTTTTGATCCCATCATCTTATGTTTAAAGGCCCTACACCATAGCCCAATGACTCATGTTATAGCATAATGTGAAACCTACTCCAAAAATTCAATCATTACCTATACTAACTCCTCAAATATTGATCCCTATCTTTCATAAACAACTTTAATATATGAAAAAATGAAATAAACATGGTTTTTTAAAAAAATAACATAGAACCATACCATGATAAATTTTGGGTCTTGTAAATTTAATTCCCTTGACCTATGAAATGAATTATTTAAAGTGTATTGAATTTTAAAAGTTGTAAGTAAAATTCAAATATACATTATTATTCAAAATTTTATTTACCCTAATATATTATATTACATCCTTTAATAAATATTTATATCAAATAATTATTTAGTTTGATAGAATAACTAGTATAA
Organism: Viscum album; assembly: GCA_963277665.1. Classification (NCBI taxonomy): domain Eukaryota; kingdom Viridiplantae; phylum Streptophyta; class Magnoliopsida; order Santalales; family Viscaceae; genus Viscum; species Viscum album. The sequence continues at coordinate 226,034,029 of OY728151.1, forward strand.
ATATAATTTAAATCCCAATAACAATTCAAAACCAAATTTGATTATGAATTTATAAACACATCCTTAAAAACATGATCTATAACATATTTATTGATTTATGTCATCTCAATTAGTTAATAATCAATAAAAAATAAAAAAAATATCTTATTAATTAGGATTATATTCAACCAAAATGCTTTCTTGAATTTAGACTGAAGAAATAAAAAATAAATATTATTATGTAATTTAACTATTAAAAATAGTATTTTAAATGTTTATATAGAGTGGGAAATAAAATTATTTAAACAAAAAATCCAAAAATTCTCATTCAAAATAGAGATATCATATTTTTTATGGAATTTGTAAATGGGTGAAAAACTACTAGTCACAATATTGTAGTGGCTCTATCTATAATATGACACAACCGTCTTTCATCCATGATCTGAGTAAAATTACTTCATATTATTTAATTAGAACTCTTTCTATACTCCATTAGTGTGGGAAGAAACATTTGTAAATATCTAATTGATTATTCACTTACACATCCATGAAGTCTTGGAGTTTTTTTTGGGTTCAAAAAATGAAATATATTGCTGATTATTAATTAAAATGAAGTCATTAAAAAAAACGAGAACATAAATCAATGATTCATTAAGGGAATATATTAATAAATTTTTATTTTACTTTACTTATGATATAGAAACATTCAATGGTAATTGTCTATAGTGTACTCTCTATGATTATCCACAACATAAAAAAATACTTTTTCATGCTATGGTTTTCATTGAATTCCTTCAAATTTCCGTAAATTTTATAAAATAGTCAATTGAGATTGATCATTGTTTGAAATAATAAATAATATCAATGTTAGGAAGGGTAAGGATAATTTATAATTTAAATTCTTGTGAAAAAATAGTTACAGAATTGAAGCATCATATCACATTTTACAAGAACTTTTACATTTCTTTAAGTAAGGAAAAAAATTAATTAAACATCAATTTTATAAATGGAAATCATAAATCATTCTTAATATTAAACAATGTTTTATAGGAAATTTTTTTAACTCCACATATAAAAAATGTCTTCATTCCCCAACGCGCATGAATTCTAGATAATCCTAAAATATAATCATCCTCAATTTCATTCTTAATATTAATCGTGATAATAAGAAGACCAATTTTTTGTTATAGGTGTTTGTGATTACATGTAAATAAGGACCAAGAAAAATTTAAATATTCTATTTCGTATTTTTTCTCAATTATATTTCTAGCAACAATCATTCTCCACATTCATCAATTTTCATTTTTTAAAAACAAATTAGTTTTAATTATGAATTTTATAATATTATTATAAAATAATAATTATTTATTATAAGTAGTAAATTATCATCATTTTATAGGTGTTTGTTTAAAATAATATTTAATCTCATGAAAAAAAACTAATTTTTTCATTTCAATTTTTTTATAAAAAAACCCAAATATAATCATTCGTCATAATCAACCATTTTTCATTTTCCAATCACCTCTTATCATAAATTATGAATAAAAAATCATGATTGTTAAAAATTATAAACACTAAAAACAAGCCATATTTATCGTGAAATATGAAACAAAAAGTAACATTTCAATTTAATTTTAATCTTCCCATGATGCCTAATATAATAAAAAGTACCAATAGGAGGACACAATTTAGTTATTGGTTAATTTACAATAATTAATATATTTTGAACACAATTTTTAATTTTATTTTATTTTTTCTTATTTTTTAATTTATATATATATATTTTTGAACATTTTATTATGTATGAATAAAATATTAATACATGTCACCCATATTTCAAACCACTCATATTAATTCATACTTATCATGATTAAAATTTAAAATTTAAAAATAAAATTTCAAATTACATAATCATTCAATCAATTTATTCCATAGTTCATTAGTAAAATAAATATATAATTCCCGTAAAATAACTACATTCTGTATTCCTTGTATTATTCTCTTGTTTTTAATTATAATTAATTAAAATGTGATATTCATATTTTAATATTACTTATAGATATATTATTTCAAACAAATATTAAGGTTGTTATTCAATATAATCATCCATCTAGATTAAATTAAACTTTTAAATTAATTTTAGATTGTGGTAAAAGAGATTAAATGAAAAATTTATGAAATTAATTTGAGGAAGCAGAATATGAAATTTGACTAAGAGATTATTTGTTGGATTTCATCATCTTCACTTCCGTAGTATATTGATTATTTATAGGGTTATAAAATTCTTGACATCACCTATTAAACTCACTAATTCATATTTCTTATCATAGTAAAAAATTATTTAACAATAAATGAAATATAAAATAAAAAATTGATTATATTGGAAAATATTTAATATTTTTCATCAATGGTAGATCAAGGAAAATAAAATAATTATTTCTGAAAAAATATTCAAATATAATGTAAAATGGTTTTACAATATATATATGATTCCTTGGAATCAACCATTTCATTAACATCTCCTTTATCTTCTCCTACATCCTTAGATGATCTTAGAGGATTATTTCTCAAAATATATTCTTTGAAATTAATAATATCTTAATCCAATTTCTCAAGAAAATTAGAAAATATATACACAATCTAAAAATATATGAGAATGGTCTTTATAGGGGTGGTAGTAGGGGTAATGTGTCGATCATTGGCTACCCATGTTTTATTATGATAAATAATTATCTCATTAAAATCCATGAATGTTGATATCATAATGTATGAATGGATATAAATTTCATAGTTTTTAATTTCATTTTCAATACCAAAAATGATTTCCCTTTTCAATCATCTAATATTCCCATTTCTATTTCCTTAATAAAATTATATATTTTAAATTTCATGTAATATCTAGTTGAAATTGTTATTTTTTAAAAAATCACATTAAAGTAAATCTATAAATAGATAGAGTTATATTTTATTTACCCTGATAAGGGTCTACTGTAACATCTTTTTTTTGAAAAGACATACTTTTTTCGATAGCGTATATAATATGCTATATCGAGAAAAAGAGAATACATAATACTATTATTTAAATGTTATCATTATAATATAACCATTATAAGGGATGGAATGAAAAATATCAAATGGATTATGAGAATATATTTTTTATGAATATATACATAATTCTTTGACTAATTAATAATAAATAAATATTTTCTTAAAAAACAATTTAAATGTCCACAGGTGAGTTTTATAACAATAAATTAAAAAATCACACTTGATGGATTATAATATATATATATATATATATATATTATTTCTAATTTAATTTTTAAACTACATATTATGTTTATATATACATGATATAAGGACAAAATTAATTTTACGGATAAAACATCAATTTTTCAAAAAGGCATTTTTTTAGCATTTTCATTGAAAACCTATTGGAATTATAGTTTTATACTATTTTATAAATTGTTTTTGTAAAAATAAATTTATTATTTTAAATTTTAATATCAAAATTCACTTTGTTTTAATTTTTGGTATTTTTTTTATAAGATTTATCTTTTGATTAATAGTAAAAAAATATTTCATTTTTTATTGAAACAACATTTTCATTGATATAATTTATAGTTTAAATTTATATATTTCATTGGATTTAAAGTATAATTAGATAAATATTTTTATATGTTTATCCAATTTATTTCATTGAAATCAATTTCACATGGAAATTTGAAATAAAATATTTTGAACTTTTGAATGTTTTTACTTTAAACACAAGTTTTCTCATTCCATCAATGAGATAAATTTTAAAATAATTAATGTGAATTATGTTTTTTCAATTTAGAAAACTTTATTCCCTAATTAGAATTATTACTTCCCAATTTATTCAATTGTTCCCCTTAATTTTTTAGCATTATGAATAGTAACTTTAGTAATTATTTTTATTACCACAGTTAATAGTAAATTGGGTAATTAAATTTAAAAATAATAAAATTAATATTGTTAAACTACCCTAACACTTATCCTAATTTTATTGGATAAGTTATTTTTGTAACGCCCCGACCCCAGCTACCCAGAGTCGGTGCATTACTTCGTAACATTGGCATGATCACAAGAAAGATCAAATCCCGAAAGACCGATTGGTTTAGTAGCCTTGGAAACACTAGATATAATCATAAAGTTTTACATTACATTTCAAAGTGAAAAACTACTACACCAACAAAGTCTTCATATCCACACTATTAACCCCTCATAATATCCCTGCAAGTCATTCATAATTTACTTCTTCACTACCTGGGAAAAATAAAACATAGAAAAGGGGTGAGCTCAAATGCCCAGTAAGGATAACAATATAGCGGAACATTCAAAATAAGCATAAACATTTAAGGCAATGAATTACTAAAACAAAAGCCTTTTAAAATTGAACTTCAACATAGTATGGAAAAAGTAAAATGAAATAATGCCATTTACTTATTCACATGGATATTATACTAATCGAATAATCACATGCAATATCAATAACCACTTTCATAATGTTGGAATGCATAATGCCAGACTATCATAACCACATAGCCAAGGCCTCGTGCCAAGACTACAAATAAGATTTTGTCAAGGCCTTGTGCCAAGACACTAGTTTGTCTCATGAGACCTACCGATGCATCGAGGAGCTATAGCGGGCTCCACCCGTCACTTATTAAGTCCAATGCATTCCCATATGAAAAGGTTTAAACATAACATAAACATTCGTATTAAAACTAGCATACGAAATGTCAATAATTTCACCATAAACTATGAATGGTATAAAAATAGCACATCCACAGTCAAACATATCACAAAACCTTCAATACAATATAGAAGTTTTGTATCATAATAAATCAACTTCAAATAATCTTAAAATCCATCAAAGGATGTTGACATAGATGAAATCATAATTCTTTTTAAAGAAGTATCTCCTTTTATTTTGAAATCATTTAAGATCCATATAAAATAAAACATTTTCTTTGAAAATATTCTTATAAGGTTGTAAGGAAAGCTTTGAAGATTTTATAACGGCGTAAAATAACCGCACCCGCCGTATAAGTTAAAAAAACATTCTTACCTCAATTCTGTCGAAAAGGTTAAAAATGACCTTGTTTTGAAAACGACGGAAAGATTCCTTTATAAACCTCTTATAAAAAGTCAAAAAAAGGGTATAAATGACTTTAACCCATATTCTTGTAAATAGTAAAAATGTTTTGAAATACATTTTTAAGAAACATGGATGTGGATGATAAAGAGATCCCAGTAGATTATTACATATAAACAACCTCGGATAATGAAGAGATTGTGAAATAACCCTTACCTTGTACTTTTCCTTGGTTGGGGTAGGTTAACCTCCTGTATAATGGTGAAATAATTGTTATTAAATTATACAAGAATCATATATATTAATATGATATCATATATGATCTTTTAACATTGATTTATTAATAATATCTTAGAATTATCATCGTTTCGGGTGTTAACTTACTCATTTTCTTTTATATGTTTTGTTACATAAGCCATGTTTGTTGTATCTTATTCATATCCAGAATGATATCAAGTGCTTAAACATCATTTTTAAATCATAAAATGATAATTATACTTGAATGGATACGATGGAGAATGAATCTCATCGCGTTCGTGGAGACGGTAGTCCGTACGTACGCACGAGCGACAATATCATTCTTTTGATATTAAAATAATATATAAATGGATGGTATATCATATATACAGAATCATTAACATGTTATATTTATTATTTACATGAGTTACACATCATTATTATACCCATCCAAATAATATTATATTGAATAACAATTAACCATGACGTGGAGACGGTAAGCCGTACGTACGCACGTATGGTGACATGTTATTCAAAGGGTGGATAGAATACTGAATATGATTGTACCATATTTATAATAACATCACAGTATATGTGAGATACTGGAGTTAGTATTTCAGAATGGTAAGAACAAAGGAAGAAGAAGTGGAAGAAGAAATGAACTTAGAAAAGGGTGGTGAAATCATTACCTCTTCTTTGGGTTCTTCCTTTTGATTTGATCAAAAGGGCTCCTTAGGTTGGCTTTCTGATCAAACTAAGGCCTCTAGGTTGTAGTGAGGGATGTTGGGAGAGTATTTGGGCAGAGTTTGGCCGAACCAAAAGGCTTTGAAGGTGTGAAGAAATGAGAAGGAGGAGTGCCCTTTTATAAGAGGGGTGAGGGGCACTTTTGGAAAAGCTAGAAATATTAATTTATAATAAATTCATATTCGGTTTTCAAAGGCTCCAAAGTTGACTATTCAAAGTATGAGGTGGGGATAGGTCGAAAACAACTCATCCAATAGAATTTAGACAGGTTTGGGTACTTATATTAACCTTATCTTTAAGTATTAACTCTAAGTTAATTAGTTTCACTTTTACAATGTCTCTTTGTATTTTTATATAATATGGTTAATAAACTTACTATATACATCCAAGCGACCCCCAAGTGGTCCATTAATGATTAACCTATCATAATATAAGTCTCTTGGCCGAACCTTAGATTTTTTAGGAATTTAATATCAATTAATAATATAATATTTGTTTTAAGAACTCTTTTATGTCAATTTTGACACTATTCAATAGTTGATTTTTGTGAAACTCATAACAGATTGATTACTTCGAACAAAGTCAATTAAATCAATCCTAATATATCATATTATCCTAGAAAATTAGTTTAATTCATTAAAAGTTTCATATTATATTTATTTGGGTATTTATAATATCAATTATTTTAATTTTTCACTATTATAGTAATTACTGCATCATCATTGTGTCATAAATAAAATAACTTATTTAATGTCTAAAAATTATAAATAAAATATCATTATGTAGGAAATCTTTTTATAGTTCTAATGAATATTTATAATCGAAAATCCAAAATTTATAACCCTATGTAAAAATTGTTGTTCTAAAAGATATATGCTTGTGTCATTTTTGTATTCATTTTGACTTAATTAAAATAAAGTGTCATTATCACTTACAAGTGGATCCATGGGGTCCCAAAATAGACCCAAAGATGCCCATGGTCGACTATGTATCAACCAATAGGGTTAAGACACGTTTTAGGGTAATTTAGTATTATTATAATATTATTTTTTTTAACCCTTATTTACCGGATTTACCCTTAACCATGGTAAATAAAATATTTACCGCAGTAATTATTCAAAATGTCTAAAAATAAAAGTTACCTATTTACACAATTTGAACATCCTGATTCCAAATATGGAATCCATTTTCCTAAATTCAAAACAAATAAGTGGCAGAAATTAATTTAAAATTAATTCCCGCTGTCAAAACAAAAAGCGTGTTTTTAAGAGATAATAACTATCAAAAGATTGACACTTGTTTATGTTAGGTTTAATTGTATAATTATGTGCAATGACCAAAATTATATTAAATGGTAAAAATATATTCTAAATATACTTTAAAACTACTAAAATTCATAGTTTATCACTATTAATTATTTTTATTAAAAAAGTTGTTTTTAATTAAAATTTAGTAATTTTCACTATTCATCAAAATGTGAAAGTTATCCGAAAAGTACCAAAATTTCACCTTAGGCTAAATTAGATATTCCGAATCCAAAAATGAAGTCCATTTTGAAATATAAAATATATATAATTTCAAAAAGTAGGTATTACTATTCATAACGGCTAGTTTGATTGGTTACGGTGTGTTAGAACTCGGTGTTGCGTACAACACACGCTAGCGTACCGTGGAAGCTTGGGATGTTTCATTTTAAATTTTTGATGTCCCCATTTAGTCAAAAAGTTTAAAATATTGTATTTAAAAAGGGTTCACTATTAAAATTTGATAAAAGTTCAATACTAAAAATGAATTTGTTCTTGCATTATATCTAAGAAACTCATAATATGGATTCTAAAATTACAAGGATTATATAAAGTTTAAAATTTAGTTAACACTATTCATAACCTCTTTGGAATGGCTTGTTTGGTAAGTCATGGTGCGATTGAACTTGGTGTTGCGTGTAGTGAAAGTTATTGAATTATTTTGAAGAAATAACACACTATAAAATCTTGGGGTGTTACATTCTCCCCTCCTTCAATAAATTGCGTCCTCGCAATTTGAAATTGTTCTTCAAAAATAAAAGGTTGAAAATAGAAAATATATTTGTGGGAAAACCCACATCGAAAAATGAATTAATGAGGCCTCTATTTAAAATAAAGAGTGGAAAGTATGAAGATTACCGAAAATAACACATACTAGGGTTCCATGTAGGAAAATATGGATATGGAGGAGAAATCTAACCATCAATTATCTGATGGAGAGTGGTAGAGAACATGGCTATGAAAAGGCCAAAAAATCCCAAAGCCATAAATTAGTGATGATTTAAGGTACCATCTAGGACAACATTTTTGTTCTAAGTTCCTTTTATTAATGTTGAGGAATTTATTGATGAGATTGGATAAGATCATAAGGAGATATACTTACTTTATAATTAGAGTTTTATCCATTAATAAATTTCTACCACATACTCATCTTTCACTCTAAAAGATAATAGAATGTAAAAAAAATTCTATTTACACTATTCGTATAGGGTTCCAAAATAAACGAATTTATAATTCATCTAAAAGATCTTTTAATAAAAACTAAATTATTTAATCCAGGACATCTCATGGGCCAGTGGTAGGTGATACACCCTTGTCGCCCTTCGGTTGCGGGTTCAAGTCTCGCGGCCTTGCCGGACGCGACGGGTTGCCGCCCGACCTCCGGGTTGTCCTTTTATGGCAATCCAAAATAATCCAAACTAGAACTATCCAAAATACTTCTGTCCAAACTCATAGTCCAACATTTATAAGGAAGGTAAGCATAATGTAGATTCTTTTTACCCCGTAACAGCATATGAATACCTTCATCATGTATTCTTTTAATACACTGAAACATCCTGAATTACCATATTCCTTATTGATTACATTCATGCTCCATTATTCCATATAGAATGCTGGATATACTTCATTAATCCAAAAATGTTTTAAACCCCAACAATAATGGAATATACAGATCATTAATCAGTTCCAAGGTAGTCAAGAATATCCAATATAATTTATCCAAATCAATCATGTATTATTCTAAAATCACTAACTCAGTATCAGAACCATATTATGGTTTATCTTTCTCTCAACCATATATTTTCCAAAAATTTATCCTGCTATTGAGTCACTTTTCTTTGTTCCACACAATCTCAAGTCCTTAATGAAATAGTACTGCAGTACAATCCTTATATACTCCATAATCATTATAACAAGTACATTGTTGATACAACACTCAATTGACATAATCAACATAAGAACTCTAATCATTTCTCTTCATCTGTGGTAGTATCATAACTTGATTATTATCCAATAGCATCATTTGCGGCATAGTATGATGACTGGAACATAGGTTCGCGTAGTGTCCAAACTCCTTGCAAATGAAGCATTGTACATTTGAAACCATTTTCTTACCCTTGCAGTCACGTACTTTGTGCCCTTTTCCTCCACACTTATAACAAACTCCCATTCCTTTTAGGCAAGTTCTAGGGTGTTTCTTTCCACAGTTACCACATATGGGAAAATTATTCTTTTCCATCTTCCCTTTATCCGTCTTTCTCTCTTCCATCCTTTTCTTCTCTTGCTTCCCTTCAAAGCCATAGGACTCAGTAAACTCTTTACTTATCTTATCAACACATGATATTATTTCTTCATATGATGATAATACATGGGAGACTATTTCTCTTATAAATTCTAGCTTAAGACCATGAATGATATGATCCTTCCTTCTCTTTGGATCATGTGCATTTCTGGAGTTCTCATTCCTTCTACTGGGCGCCATTTCTAAACAATGGCATACACTAGATCAGTTTATGAATCAAAATACATAATCCCATACTTATAAAACAATTAACATAAATTGAACTATTTATGGATATAATCCATAATCATACGAATGTTTCCTTTGAGGACGTATATACTCATAAACCCTTCATAATGATTTGTAAAGAAAATGAGAGTTATCCTAAGCATATCCCCCGGGAGTGTCGTAACCAAGAGTGCAGCAAGGCCCGTTGTCGTGCACCAGTTCCCGTTCGAGTCTAGCTCAAAGCGGTGTTTTCGGGTTTTACCCCTAGGTACATCTGTGCCAGAGCCGCCTCTACCTGCTCGTATCCAGACAGGGATGTATTGCTCGGAAGACTAACAAAATCTCTACAATACCAAAATTCTAAGAAGTTCTTCTATACTAATCCTCAAAGTTCATCTTAGGTCTATGTGCTCTAATCAGAGTTTATCTAAATCTAGCTTCCAAGGTTTGTACTAAACTTCCTCTGATACCAACTGTAACGCCCCGACCCCAGCTACCCAGAGTCGGTGCATTACTTCGTAACATTGGCATGATCACAAGAAAGATCAAATCCCGAAAGACCGATTGGTTTAGTAGCCTTGGAAACACTAGATATAATCATAAAGTTTTACATTACATTTCAAAGTGAAAAACTACTACAACAACAAAGTCTTCATATCCACACTATTAACCCCTCATAATATCCCTGCAAGTCATTCATAATTTACTTTTTCACTACCTGGGAAAAATAAAACATAGAAAAGGGGTGAGCTCAAATGCCCAGTAAGGATAACAATATAGCGGAACATTCAAAATAAGCATAAACATTTAAGGCAATGAATTACTAAAACAAAAGCCTTTTAAAATTGAACTTCAACATAGTATGGCAAAAGTAAAATGAAATAATGCCATTTACTTATTCACATGGATATTCTACTAATCGAATAATCACATGCAATATCAATAACCACTTTCATAATGTTGGAATGCATAATGCCAGACTATCATAACCACATAGCCAAGGCCTCGTGCCAAGACTACAAATAAGATTTTGTCAAGGCCTTGTGCCAAGACACTAGTTTGTCTCATGAGACCTACCGATGCATCGAGGAGCTATAGCGGGCTCCACCCGTCACTTATTAAGTCCAATGCATTCCCATATGAAAAGGTTTAAACATAACATAAACATTCGTATTAAAACTAGCATACGAAATGTCAATAATTTCACCATAAACTATGAATGGTATAAAAATAGCACATCCACAGTCAAACATATCACAAAACCTTCAATACAATATAGAAGTTTTGTATCATAATAAATCAACTTCAAATAATCTTAAAATCCATCAAAGGATGTTGACATAGATGAAATCATAATTCTTTTTAAAGAAGTATCTCCTTTTATTTTGAAATCATTTAAGATCCATATAAAATAAAACATTTTCTTTGAAAATATTTTTATAAGCTTGTAAGGAAAGCTTTGAAGATTTTATAATGGCGTAAAATAACCGCACCCGCCGTATAAGTTAAAAAAAAACATTCTTACCTCAATTCTGTCGAAAAGGTTAAAAGGACCTTGTTTTGAAAACGACGGAAAGATTCCTTTATAAACCTCTTATAAAAAGTCAAAAAAAGGGTATAAATGACTTTAACCCATATTCTTGTAAATAGTAAAAATGTTTTGAAATACATTTTTAAGAAACATGGATGTGGATGATAAAGAGATCCCAGTAGATTATTACATATAAACAACCTCGGATAATGAAGAGATTGTGAAATAACCCTTACCTTGTACTTTTCCTTGGTTGGGGTAGGTTAACCTCCTGTATAATGGTGAAATAATTGTTATTAAATTATACAAGAATCATATATATTAATATGATATCATATATGATCTTTTAACATTGATTTATTAATAATATCTTAGAATTATCATTGTTTCGGGTGTTAACTTACTCATTTTCTTTTATATGTTTTGTTACATAAGCCATGTTTGTTGTATCTTATTCATATCTAGAATGATATCAAGTGCTTAAACATCATTTTTAAATCATAAAATGATAATTATACTTGAATGGATACGATGGAGAATGAATCTCATCGCGTTCGTGGAGACGGTAGTCCGTACGTACGCACGAGCGACAATATCATTCTTTTGATATTAAAATAATATATAAATGGATGGTATATCATATATACAGAATCATTAACATGTTATATTTATTATTTACATGAGTTACACATCATTATTATACCCATCCAAATAATATTATATTGAATAACAATTACACCATGACGTGGAGACGGTAAGCCGTACGTACGCACGTATGGTGACATGTTATTCAAAGGGTGGATAGAATACTGAATATGATTGTACCATATTTATAATAACATCACAGTATATGTGAGATACTGGAGTTATTATTTCAGAATGGTAAGAACAAAGGAAGAAGAAGTGGAAGAAGAAATGAACTTAGAAAAGGGTGGTGAAATCATTACCTCTTCTTTGGGTTCTTCCTTTTGATTTGATCAAAAGGGCTCCTTAGGTTGGCTTTCTGATCAAACTAAGGCCTCTAGGTTGTAGTGAGGGATGTTGGGAGAGTATTTGGGCAGAGTTTGGCCGAACCAAAAGGCTTTGAAGGTGTGAAGAAATGAGAAGGAGGAGTGCCCTTTTATAAGAGGGGTGAGGGGCACTTTTGGAAAAGCTAGAAATATTAATTTATAATAAATTCATATTCGGTTTTCAAAGGCTCCAAAGTTGACTATTCAAAGTATGAGGTGGGGATAGGTCGAAAACAACTCATCCAATAGAATTTAGACAGGTTTGGGTACTTATATTAACCTTATCTTTAAGTATTAACTCTATGTTAATTAGTTTCACTTTTACAATGTCTCTTTGTATTTTTATATAATATGGTTAATAAACTTACTATATACATCCAAGCGACCCCCAAGTGGTCCACTAACGATTAACCTATCATAATATAAGTCTCTTGGCCGAACCTTAGATTTTTTAGGAATTTAATATCAATTAATAATATAATATTTGTTTTAAGAACTCTTTTATGTCAATTTTGACACTATTCAATAGTTGATTTTTGTGAAACTCATAACAGATTGATTACTTCGAACAAAGTCAATTAAATCAATACTAATATATCATATTATCCTATAAAATTAGTTTAATTCATTAAAAGTTTCATATTATATTTATTTGGGTATTTATAATATCAATTATTTTAATTTTTCACTATTATAGTAATTACTGCATCATAATTGTGTCATAAATAAAATAACTTATTTAATGTCTAACAATTATAAATAAAATATCATTATGTAGTAAATCTTTTTATCTTTCTAATGAATATTTATAATCAAAAATCCAACATGTATAACCCTATGTAAAAATTGTTTTTCTAAAAGATATATGCTTGTGTCATTTTTGTATTCATTTTGACTTAATTAAAATAAAGTGTCATTATCACTTACAAGTGGATCCATGGGGTCCCAAAATAGACCCAAAGATGACCATGGTCGACTATGTATCAACCAATAGGGTTAAGACACGTTTTAGGGTAATTTAGTATTATTATAATATTATTTTTTTTAACCCTTATTTACCGGATTTACCCTTAACCATGGTAAATAAAATATTTACCGCAATAATTATTCAAAATGTCTAAAAATAAAAGTTACCTATTTACACAATTTGAACATCCTGATTCCAAATATGGAATCCATTTTCCTAAATTCAAAACACAGAAGTGGCAGAAATTAATTTAAAATTAATTCCCGCTGTCAAAACAAAAAGCGTGTTTTTAAGAGATAATAACTATCAAAAGATTGACACTTGTTTATGTTCGGTTTAATTGTATAATTATGTCCAATGACCAAAATTATATTAAATGGTAAAAATATATTTTAAATATACTTTAAAACTACTAAAATTCATAGTTTATCACTATTAATTATTTTTATTAAAAAAGTTGTTTTTAATTAAAATTTAGTAATTTTCACTATTCATCAAAATGTGAAAGTTATCCGAAAAGTACCAAAATTTCACCTTAGGCTAAATTAGATATTCCGAATCCAAAAAAGAAGTCCATTTTGAAATATAAAATATATATAATTTCAAAAAGTAGGTATTACTATTCATAACGGCTAGTTTGATTGGTTACGGTGTGTTAGAACTCGGTGTTGCGTACAACAGACGCTAGCGTACCGTGGAAGCTTGGGATGTTTCATTTTAAATTTTTGATGTCCCCATTTAGTCAAAAAGTTTAAAATATTGTATTTAAAAAGGGTTCACTATTAAAATTTGATAAAAGTTCAATACTAAAAATGAATTTGTTCTTGCATTATATCTAAGAAACTCATAATATGGATTCTAAAATTACAAGGATTATATAAAGTTTAAAATTTAGTTAACACTATTCATAACCTCTTTGGAATGGCTTGTTTGGTAAGTCATGGTGCGATTGAACTTGGTGTTGCGTGTAGTGAAAGTTATTGAATTATTTTGAAGAAATAACACACTATAAAATCTTGGGGTGTTACAATTTTCGACCGATTAAATCCTAATTCTAACATTATGGCCTTAGAAAGCCACTTGGGTTTAATATTGACATTTATATTATTTTATTTAAATGAAAGACAAAGATGTCATAATCATGTCTCTCATAAAAATATAAATTTTAATATGGGGTTATAAAAGTTATATATTCAATGATAAATAATAGTTATATTGGTAAATTATTTACCTACATGATTTTAATTTTTTATAATTTTGGGAAAGAAATAATTCAATTAAATAGTGACACAATGATGATTTAGTAATTTCATCATTAATTAAAGAATAATATAAATGAAATTAAAAATATTAAAATAAATATAATTTGATATAATAAGTCACTTACAAGAATTTTATGGATTAATTTTACATGTTAGTTATGATTAAAAGGAGTATTTTGAGCTTATCTTGCTATCATTATATTTTTAACAAATCATCTAACGAATAGTGTCAAAATTGACACAATATATTTTCAAATAAATAATATCTTATTTATTGAAAAAAATCATAAAAAGAAGAAATTTGACTAAATCATTTTGATATGTCTTAAAATGTTAAAATGACTAATTTATTGGACTTTTTTCATTTTAATGTAATCATATTAACCCTCTAATATGAAATTTAATGATATCTTTGTAAGTGTTAAAAAGTGATAAATAGGGTTTAGAACAAACTTATTTGGGTAAAGAAATTATGAAAGATCATATAATTTTTGTTCTATTAATTTATTTAGACCCATAATAATCCTATATTATAAATAAATAATGTTTGGGCCATGTGGATCATAAAAATAATTTATATCAATTTAATAATTTGGTGGATTTCAACATTGATCCTCCCATCTTCTATAAAATGGAACTCATTATTCTATATTATTAATACAACAAAAACTATTTGTATCAACCAATATCTTCTCAAATATATTTCATGAATCCATCCCCTCATTATAGAGGCCTTATTTTAGAAATTACTTCTTTTTTAGGTGCTATGGTGCTAATCAAAGGATATCTTCTAAAGAAGCAGTATCAATTTTAATTAAGTATTTCTATTTTATTTCTTAGTACACTTACTTAAATTATTATTCAACCATGATGAAATAATTAATCTAGTTCCTTAAATAAACTGAGATTTTATTATGTTAAAATCATCACATAAATCTATATCTAATTTCATCAAATGGAAAATGAATTATTCATTCTTGTGTACGGCAGACTACCACCTTGTGAATCAATATAATTCATTTTCATCATCATCTCTCTAAAATATTTATAACAACAAAATTACATTTTAATATTATACTAAATATATATTTATCCTTATTAAATAATAACATACCATTTACATTCTTACCATTCCATGCACATAAAATTATAACGTCGTTCATGCGTATGTGTGAACTATCACCTCCACGAAGTGATGTTGTTCGTTTTTCATCACTACACCGCATGGATGATATGCATATATATATGTGTGTAAACAGTTAATATAATAATATTTTTATTATCATTGTTAAAAGATAAAATTATACTTATTTTCATTATATATTTGATTAAGGAAAAATGGAAATGCAACTCATACGTACGTACGGCCTACCGTCTCCATGATTTTGATGTTAATCGTTTTTCATGACCATAAATAAATGTTTTGATATAAAAGAATTAATAATGTATATAATATATTACTATTTAATTAATATTATTGTTTATATGATGTACTAATGACCCATTCATCCATATTCGACTTATCAAATTTACTTTCAACTTGAATGTCAAATATCAATAAAACATCTGACATTAACAAACCTAATTAAGTAATTGTTAGAACATTTTATTAAGTAAAATAAATAGAATAATAAAATTTAAATTTATATTAAGACTGTAAATAATTAACGTATTTTTTTCAAGATGATAAAGATTGTGCGTGACAAACTAGACTTATGTTTAGGGACTCTTTAACAAAAACATAGTTATAAATGCTTTCGATATTTATTATTCTATATCATTCTCATTCATGATCATGTTTTCCAAATGGGATTCTAGATTTATTTATATATACTAGAATGTTTAAAAAAATTAATTTCAATAAAATGTTTCAAATGGGTGTGGATACTTTCATTCCAAAATATCTTTACTAAATGTTTAAAATTGGTTATTGAACATGGATTGGTTATTTCAAAAGCATAAAATGTTTGTTTATAAGTGTAAATGAAATTATAAAAGTTACATGTTGAAAATTTTATGATTTTATGTGTTATTGATACCTATAAATTTGATAGTTTTATTTGATAAAGATTGGATGGTTGGTTCTATAATAAACTAAGGAAGGGTGCTTATGTATAACCTCCAATGTATTGGGTTTTGAAAGACCATCGTGTGACTATTAAATTTTTTAGAGATACATTAACGTAAGTCGAGGGAGAAATTATAAAATTTTAGAATAATTATGTCCCATTTTACCTAATTAAATATTTTTTTTTATTTATGAGTTTTCTTGGAAATTATTTTATTTTCAAAAGGAATTATAAGGATATTTTTGAAATGATGATCCATTTTTCAGGGTAAAATGTATGTAATTTTTAACATGATTTATGATGATTCATTAGAAAAATGGTTTTATTTAATTACATCCATTAGCATGATTTTTTTTATCAACACATGTTTTTTATTTTTTCTAGAGGTCTTAAGTCTGGTATGGACAAAGGGGATCACATGATGAATGTATTGAAGATGTGTCTTGAGAATAAACCATGTTTTATTTTGATAGGGGTTCCTTTGGTTAGAAAAACGGATACTGAGTATAAGTATCCACTTGTAATGTATGGGTGTACTATGTAAGAGTTTTTCCTAATTCTCTAAAACTATAAACATAAAATATATTTTTGAATGAATGAAAATAAATTCTCCCAAAATGTCACTAGAATAAATTATGATTATGTCTGGGTCCTTGTAGTTGGTATCAGAGTAAGGTCTATACAACATATAAAAAAATATAAGTTGATATAATTAATATCATAATTGAATTTTCTAGATTCATTTGAAATTTTAGTGATGATTTAAATGATATTTTTAGAACTTATCTTGATGTGATGATCTTTTTGAAAAGTTAAATAATTAATAATGTCAAAATTGACACTATTGATATTATAAAATAACGAATATTTTATTAAATTATATAAAATACATAAAAATTTAATATTAGACCAAATTAATTAGATAAATCTTAAAATATCATCAACGAGTAATTAATTTGAATTTTTTCATTTTATAGTAATTATAATTATACTTAATGTGTAAATTACATGATATCACAGTAATAATTAAAGGTGTTAAATAAGGGTTAAATAAAGGATAAGTATTAAAAATAATAAAAGTTGTTGAATTTTTATTTATGAGGTTATTTAGAACGATTATAATCATATATTATAGATAAATCAGTTTGGTCCATTTTTATTAGATAATTACTTTATATTAATTTCATAATTTGGAGAATTCCACAGGTTCCCCTCCTATTTCCTATAAAAGGGAACCCATTATTCTCTATTATTTATAAATAAAAACCTATTTTGTTCAATAAAGATCTTCCCAAATACCTTCCTAGATTCTTTGAACACATTATAAAGGCCTTATTATAGGCATAACAACATTCTTTGAGGTATTAAGGTTCTAAAAATGATATCATTTGAAGAAGATGTATGATTATAATTAAGTGTTTCTATTTTTTTATTACACTTATTTAACATCATATTCAACCATTATAAAATAATACCTACATTATCCTCAAAATACTAATATGTTATTATGTTAATATCATTAGCTAAATCCTTCTCCAATTTCATGAAATAAGAAATGAATTATTCATTTATGTGTACGATGAACTACCACCTCGCAAACTTATATATCTTATTTTCCATCACCAAATCTCAAGAAATGTTATAATGTTGAAATTATGTTTTTATATGATATTAATTAAAAATTTATAATTATTAAATAATAATATACCATTTACGTTTTAACCTTTCCATGAACATAAAAATGACAACGTTGTTCGTGCATACGTGTAAACTATCACCTACACGAAGCGATGTGATTCATTTTTTGTCACCACATCACATGGCTGATATATATATATATATATATATATATATATATATATATATATATTATTAATATTATATTAATGATATTATGATCATTCTGTAAAGATAACATAATTATTATCTTTTTTCTATAATGATCAATGAAAAATGGAAATTTAACTCATACGTACGTACAGCCTACCATCTCAAGGATTATAAAGTTAATCATTTTTCATAAAAAAATATATCGTTTGATTTACAAGAATAAATTAATTATAAAAGTTATAATTTTTTATTTAATATTATTCTATAGATGATGGAAAAATCACCTCTTTGACCATATTCAACTTACCAAATTCACTTTGATCCCAAGTACTGAATATCGACAAAAAATCCAACATGAACAAAACTAATTAAGTAATATTAATAAATTGTTTATAAGTTACAAAAAATTAATAATAAACCTTAATAATTTTATCAATAATTTAAATAATTATGGTAATTTTATTATTATGGATGATAAATATTGTGTGTGGCGAATTTGACTCAAGGTAAGGGACTCTAACTAAAACATATTTTTATAGGTTTTCAACATTTATTATTCTAAATAATTATCAGTCATTTCAATGATTTGAAAATGGTATTATGGATCTATTGATACAAACATGAATGTTTTAAAATATTAATTTCAATCAAATGTTTTAATGTGTTGTGGGTCACTATGATTCAAAAATATCTTTATAATATATTTAAAATTTGTTTTCGAATGTGGATTGGATATTTGAATAACTTGAAATGTTTTCATATGAGTGTGAATGAAATTAAAAGGGTGAAATGTAGAAAATTGAACCAATTTATGTGTTAATGGTTCGTTGTCATTTGATGAGTGGTTACATGATAAACAAAATAAGGTTAGTTCTATGATAAAACATGGATGGATAGTTACATTACAACTTCTAATGCATTCGGGTTGGAAGTCAGTAGTAAGGATATTCCATTTTTCATTTTGACATGTATGAAAGTAGAAATAATGGTTATTCCATTTTATTATAATTACTTCCAATGTTACCTAATTATATATTAAATTCTTTCATATGACCTTTCATGGAATATTTTTCATTTTAAAAATGTAAGCTAATAATATTTTTGAAATGATGTTCCCTTTTTATATGGGAGAATGGTATGGTTTTTAGGAAATGTATTATGGGTTTTCACTAGATTTTTGGTTTACTTTCCTTTTGTCATTAACTAAGATTTTTGTTCTCATCCCATATTTTAAAATATTTTTCCCAGGTCTTAGGGTTTGTTTGTAAAAAATAATATGACATGATAAGAGTATTGAAGATGTGTCTTCAAAAGAAAACATGTTTTATTTTAAAAGGGTTTCCATTGGTGGAAAAATGGATACTGAGAATAGTATCCTCTTTTAATGTATGGGTTTACTATGTAAGATATTTTCTAATTTAACAAAAAACTCTAAACATAAAAGATCATTGGGAATGAAAGAAAAAAAATTCTAGTCAATATTCACTAGAACAAGTTTTGTTTAAGGACAGGTCCCCATTGGTCCATAAAATTCTTTGCTTGAGACCTTAAAAACTCTTCCCAATGATGTGGGTTGTGTAGACTCCACCATAGTTCTCGTTGATATGAACTTTTTTTTGAACATGATATCAATCATCATTGAGTATATTCATAAAATATCCATTATATTCATTGAATCCTATATCAAATAATCATACTTTTCATATAGCATTTCTAAATATTGAATTGTCATGGAGAACTTCTTGGTAGAGAGGTATACCTTCCATGTTATTAACCATATGTTTGAATTATTTTTCATTCATATTAATATTATTGCTCTACATTTTTATGTAATTACTTTCGTAGATAAAATATTTATTACCTAATTTAGAAAACATTCCCCTAATATGTTATGTATATTGATTAAGTAATTAATAGGGTTCTAATAATTGTATAGGTTGGTATATGTAATTCAATTTAAAGAAATTTTCAAAATAAGTGATAAAATGTTTTCTAAAAAATTGTTGGGTTTTGGAAATGATAATAATATTTCATTAGTAGTGAAAAAAATAAAAAACACCATGACACAATATCCATCCATGAATGTTTTAAATTGAAATGGAAGAAATATAATATCAAACCTCTTGTATTGATGTTCATTCTTTACTTCACATAATGTATAGGGATATTATGAAAACTATATCTTTATTACACATGAATTCATGATTTATTATGTAATATTACACATAATACAACCCATAAGATCGATATTTATTTTGTCTTTATGAATCAGGTAAATTAAACAACAATTTAAAATAGGAAATACATAAAAATCATTGAAAATTTCATTAACATGCTCATACAGAAAATAATTAATGATAACTTGGGGACATATTTAAGAAATGTGTGAGATATAATGCCTAGTAATGGAGTAAAAATGGAATAATCTGTTGAAATTAATACTTTTTTGACAACAAGAATATCAGTGGGGCATAAAAAGAGTTATTATAAAAACCATTAATAAAAAGACATGATATAAGATGATAATCGTAAGGGAAACATGGGAAATGTGGAAATAATAGAAAACGACACATCATAGACCTTATTCAAGCATAAATTAGCAAACATAATTATGGAAGTATTCCCATAATGGATTATGTTCACTCATTTATCCCATTTATTACATCTCATGAGACTAAAACATTAGCAATACATTAGAGGACTCTATAATTATGGGTGAACCCATCACATTGACTTCATTCTCATAATTAAGTGTGAAACATCTATCATAAGACATGGATTGTTATATTATTATATTTTATTAAATGTTCCAAATTATATACTTAATACATTTTTATCCCAAATAAATGATGTACAATTTAATAAATCTTAACACCCATGATGGGAAATGGGTATATTATTCACAATGCAATTGCTTTTCCATGGAAAATCAAGGTGAAATTTTGTCAGCACAACGACCTCAATTAAAGATTCATATAATTTCTGTATGAGAGTAAAACTTTCTCTCATAATTTTAGCATAAAATGGTATGTAATATGGACATGTAAAAATATATCCCAACATTTATAATTGGAAATAAAAGTCATATGATAATGAAGAAACTTCAATAAATAAGAGAAATTAAATAACCCTTACGTTGAGAGTGTGACTCCAAATTCTTGGGAGGAGCTTATTAAGAACATGGGGGAACCTTGGGATGACTCTAGATAGGGTAGGACAGAATAATTATGTTATAAATGATTTTTTATTGAAGAGGAATGGCTGAGATTGTGGGTTTATATAGGAAAAGGGTGTGAAATTATTTATTGTTCATCAATAAAAGGTTATCGGTGATATATAATAATATTATCAAAACTGAAAACCATCCTATGGTTTTTGAACATGTTTTATGATAAAAGTTAATTTTTAATTATTTTTCATTTCCAATAGATGAGGATATTAAAATTATACCGTTTCTGATGTTGATGTTTTTCATTACCTTAAGAAAATGATTTTAAATCCATTAAATATATTATAGGTTTTTGGGGGTTCATAATGGAATTATAAAATTAATCATAAATCATAAAATCACATTATTTTAATGGTAAAACATACATTTTATCATGTATACCCTTTTTTGTTTTTATAACATCCGTTTTGGTCATTATGATGTTATAATCACATTATTTATGTCGTATTTATGGATGAAAATTTAAGTGTCTCAAAAAATTATAAAAAATTAATCATCATATAATATATACATTATGATTAAAAATATAATACTTATTTTAACCAAATAAGTTTATTAATATTTTAATGTAAAATTAAAAATTAATAATTTACCATTATTACGAAATGGAGGTTTTATTAAATAACACTATTTGAAACCCCTATATAAATTTAATTTTGACTTCATAAAAAATTAAATGATCATTTATATTTAATAAAAAAAAATTAATAAAAATATTTTAATAAAATACTATCTTTTGAAAAATATATTAAATCATTGATTCCTTAATTGTATCTGAATATTACACAATAATTTAATTTTGTTTTATTGTATAAAAAATCTTTTATAAAGTAACAACAAAAAAGGAAATTACATTCGTTAATTTTTACAATATAAATATTTGTATTAATATAGTCTTAAAACATATTTATTTAGTACACATGAAAATACCATATGTTTAAGGTGCATGATGGTGAGATTTTAAGGGGGTGGTTCGACATACATGGTTTGGGATGTGATATCAATGATTTTGAACTTCTCTAATAAGTGATTTTGATCATGCTTAAGATTTTTGATCTCACATTTGGGTTGATCAATGAAAAATCCCAATGATTCTATCTCCCTCGAAATCCTTGATAAATGGGTTCATAGGGTGTGATCCTAGTAGCTAAGGTCGTCACTTTCATTGTATGTGTCAATTAGTTTTATCAAAACCTTATATTTACAATAATCATATGGTCATAGTTTAACGACAATACTATCCATGGTAATGATTATTATAGATTTTTTCAAACTAATAAGATATAATAAAACCAAATAAGTTTATGTGTTTTCTATAAACATAGTACATAATATAATATTTTATTAAAAAATTAGTGGAATTTTGTTTATAAAATATAGAGTTGTTACAATCTCCCACCATTCAAAAATTTCACCCTTGAAATTTTCAATCCACACACTAAAAATGACGACAATAATGTTATTTTATCACCTATTTTGTTCCCATGTTGCCTTATCAAACATGGGGTTTTTTTACAATACATTGACCAGATGCATTGTCTTATTCTTTAGATCTTTGTTTCTAATATATAATATCTTCACAGACTACTCCTCATAAGAGAAGTCATTCTCAAATAGTACCACCTATATATTTAGTAAATTTTAGGGGTCTGGTATGTACTTCTTTAATAGTGACACATGGAATACATCATGTACTTTATAATGGTTAGGTGGGAGTTCCAGTCAATAGGCCACCTCTCCAAAGTGATCAAGGATAAAAAAACTAAGAAATCTTGGAGTAATATTTCATATCATCCCAAATCTCATGACTTTCTACCATCAAGATATGTAGAGGAATACTATGTTACCAACATCAAACTGTAGGTCTCATCGATGATTTTTATCATAGATCTTCTTTCGATTCTATGCAATCTTGTTGTTTTGTTGAATAGACTTAACCATTTCCACTATTTCTTTGGCCATTTCTAGACCTAGTGGTTTTTTTCCACAACATCATCCTTGCATTAAGGTGTTCTACACCTCTTCCGATAAGGGGAATCATAGGGAGCCATTTGGATTCTCGAATGGAAAATTGTATTGTATGATAACTCTAATAGAGGGAGTTGATGGTCCAATCCTACATTAAAGTATATATATCATGCTATAGACATTTCCCCTATTTTCAGGAGAGTCCACTCAGATTGGAATTTAGGTTGATGGAGATAAGTCATGATAATTTTAGATAAATATTTAGATCATGTGGAAGTCTCTTCGAGAAAAATGTGGTAACTCTTGGTTCTTGATCGAATAAATTAATAGTGGTGTACCCTAAAGCCTCCCCACTTCTCTAATGTATATACATACATGATTATTTAGTTATAAGTACTACTAAATTGAACTGAATTGAGAAGTCTTTAAAAGATGAACCACAACAACCCATACAACATTATTTTCTATTGATCTCTTTAGAAGACCAGCGTCAAAGTCCATGATGATGTTCTCCCGTTTCCATGTTGATATGGGCAACAGTTGCGTCATCCACTTGGATTTTTCCCTTCCACCATCACTTACTGGCATAAAAGACATCTTGATGTTTATTATATGATATTTTTCTTTATATTTTCCCACCAATAATTCTCTTGGAAATCCTGATACATCATTGTTCATTCTTGATATATTGTGGAATTATAACTATTCACATCATCAAATAGATCATTATTTAACTCATTATTTGATGTTACACATAGTGGTGGACCAAATATTACAAGTCCTTATTCATTAATAGTAAACACAAAGAATTTCCATTATCTTATAGTTTTGACATTATTCTAAATTATCAAATAATATCTTTGATAATAATTTATCTTCTATAAAGGGATAGTTGAGTTATCAGTCATTAAAGGGTTTATGATGTTCATTCTATTATTATTCCCATGCCTATATTTTTTCTATAGGAAGATTGCATCCTTCTCAACTCTCATCAATTATTATATTTCTGGATCCTTTCTATTTAAAGTGTCTGCCAAAATATTTTTATTCATAGGATTATTTTGGATTGAGTAATAATAGTGCTTGATCAGCTCTTACCATCATCAGTGGTTCATATTCATCTATTTTTATGTGAATATATATTTTAGGCTTTTATTATCTATATATATATATATATTAAAATACTTCCCCAAGGAGATTATGACACTAGATTTTCAATGTTAATATCTAGGAAGCCATATCTAGATTATTATTTGGGTATTTATATTCACAAACATGCAACCACCTTGAAGTATAGGCTATCAGTTTTCCATTTTACACCAACACACATTCCAAGAATTTATTTGAATCATATCTAAATACAACGAAAATTTCTACACTTGTGGGAATTGTGTGTGTTGGTGCAGTGATAAGTCTCTTTTTCAACTTTTGAATCTCTCTTCACATTTAGCATTCCATGAAAATAAGAATAGCTTATCAGTTAGGTTCTTTAGATGGTTTGAAAAAGGTGAGAAATTTTCCACAAATATAAGATAGTACCCAACTAATCCAAAGAATCAATTAAAATTGGAAATAGATGTTTTCCCCAACCATCATTCAATTTATTCTATATTTTAAGAGTCTACAAATATCTAATTTCTTGTTATAATATTCCACATAAATTATAATTACATAAAATGAACTCACATTTTTTGTACATGGAATAATGATTCTCCTTTTGTAATCTCTTAAAAAAGATATCACATTATCCTCATACACCTCCTAAAATTTTTTAGTATATTTGAATATCATCAATAAATACTACCATGAATTTATAGAAAAAAATATCTAAAGACTCTATTCATAAATTCCATGAATATTTATAGATTTTTAGTGATTCTGAATGACCTTACTATGAATTTAATGTGCTCTTACCTAGTTCGGAAAGATTTCTAGGGGATATCCTCTTTCTTCACCCATACATGGTAGTACCAAAACAGAGGATGAAATATGGATATGTATTGTGTTCTAAATTACTAATAAAAAAAGTCATCAATATTTGGTAGAGAATAGTTGTTCGTTATCATGATCTTTTTTTGCTCACGATAATCAATGAAAAGGTAAATTAAACCATCCTTCTTCTTGGAGAAGAGGATATGATCACCCCATGGTGATAAACATGGTAATATGAAATGTTTATCAATAGTATCTTATAGTAGTTTCCTTATCTCAACCTGTTTCACAACCTCTATTATATATGGAGTCCTGGATAATGGAAGCACCCCATGTATAAGCTCGAATGAAAATTCATGCTTTCTGAGGAGGAAGACCATGAAATTATTCAAGGAATCTATTAGAGAATTCCCTCACAATGTGAATATATTCAAGTATGATCCATTCCATTGACTCAACCATTTGAGATAGATATGAATTTTTAGGGAAATAATAGCTATTATTGATATTTTTATGCTAAAGAAGACTGATCTAGCACCTTGCATTTGCACAGAATCAAAGAACGATTGTTGATATGGAGATGTATTTCATTTTCATAGAAATTTATGTTAGATCTATATTTGGAAATATAATCCACGTTCATAAATGAATAAAATTACACTAAAGGAGGTATCAAATGGATCAATGGTAATTTCAACCAATAAATTTTGACTGGGGATGAGTTATAATCTTTTGATGTAATAATTTTTAAATTTTCCATTTTCATGGAAAACTCTACTTCAATGATTTGTGGTGGTGTTATAATAGTTCTACTAAACTTTAGTGATATGTTGGAATGTGTAAAACCCGAATAAAAAAGTATGTTAACTATTCATGATTGAATAACTAGTGTACATATCACCACTTCATTACTGGGATCAACCTTATCTTTTGTGATGGAAACAAGCTCTCCCTTGCTTCCTTGGAGGTTGTTTGTTCTATAAAAAACACTTTGATTAATGTAATAGTATTCAAAGTGCCCTGGTTCCTTGAAGTTCAAGAAATGAATAATACATTGAGGGATTAATTTAGTATTCCATTCCTCCATCGCATTAAAGAGATTCTCTCATTTAATCATCCCCCATAGGCAATTTTTAGAATGATTCTTTCCAAACCATTAACAAGTGGGATGTTTAAATTTCATAGAACCAACTGATTTTTTCATCAAATTTTGAGAATTTAACTCCACTTTATCTTTCTTATCCTGCCGATTTCATTGAGATTTTGAGATATCCATGTCAACATTAAGGAAAAATCAAAAAACAATTCAAAGATATCGGTGTATCATATATCCGTGGAATTTAATAGAAAGGATTTGAAACCAAAAAAGAAGTAAATCTTGCACTCTAAGGTACTAATAAACCCAAAGGTGTATCGTTAAAGTCATGTGGAGTGTCCATCAGATGACTTGATATATTCTTTATCATTTTCCTTGAGATAAATTAATTACATTACCATTTTTAAGTCATGGTTTTCATGTAAAATATTTATCAAAAAACATATTCCATAATTCCTTCAATCCCATTTCTTAGATCACTTCCTCAAGATTCATCTTATCGATCAATTTGAACCATTGATTAGCTTTCCCCTCTATATGATAAACAAAAATTAAAAACATATCGTTATAGGAACATTGATGTATAAGGAATATCTTCTCAATGGAATTGATTCATTATTACATGACCAATAGATCACTGGATCCATTAAAATTTGGAGGCCTTTGTAATAAAAAAGTCTCACTTACAGCCTTTTCATTCTTAGTAGGATTTGAGAGGTCCTCTTGATCGTGGAATTTATTCACAACCTAAGTCAATAGATATAGATTTATTATAAATTTATTGATTCCCATTCTTAGTGTTTTGGTCATCTCATTGAGTGAATCAACACATTTCCCTTCACATTGGATTTTTATCATATTCTCATATTTCTAGATATTAGCTAGAATAAAGGGAAAATTAGCAATGTTTATTTTTAAACTATAAAATAAATATATGGATATCAAATGATGATAAAAAATTAACTTATAAACTTTGTGTATTTCATCAATATATGTATTTCTTGTCTTCAATCAATGTAATCCATGACCTATTTCTTAACACATATTCTTATAGGATTTTTTTATTCCCTTAATATTTTATTACAATGAGATTATGAATTTAACAAATAATATCCTCTAAGATTTTCCTACTTGGTATTCAGAAAGACCCATTGATGTCCACCAGTTCCCAATTGAGTCTAGCTCAATGTTGTATTTTCACATTTTACACCAATATACATTTGTACAAGAGTGACGTCGAGTAGTAATATCCATACAGGGACATATTTTCTAAATAATCCACTTAATCTATACATTAGACATAATTAGGGATGTTTTCTTATACACAGTTTTATTCATATGGATTTCACTAGAGTTTTCTAATCGTAATCCTAGAAATAACTAAAAATTTCCTTTGATACCTACTATGAAAACTCTATTCTTTATTACAAATTAATTCATGATTATTTACGTAAGATTAAACATAATACAACCCTTAATTTTGACAAGTCCAATGTCTCAATGAATTGGGTAGATTACATAAAAACAGAATTAAGTAAATACAAAAACAGTATTAAAAACGTAATTAAAACTCTTGTACATAAAACTAAATGGGATAATGTAGAGAAATACATAATAAAGGGGTTATATATAAAGGCAACCAAGGGAGTAAACATGGAATAACAAGAATAAATTAATACATTTTAGGCAATAGGAATATCAATGGGGAATATAATGATTCACAATCATTAAAATGAATAATAAGGCAAGATATAACTTGATAATATCTAAGGTGGAAATGGAAATATGGAAACAACAAAGAACACTGAATCACAAACATAGGTCATGGAATAATTAAAATACATAATAATGGGCAGAGTCCCATGATGGATTAGGTTCACTCCATAATCAATTGTATGATTTCTCATGAGATTAAAACATTACCCAATGGACTAGAGCACAATATAATCCCATGTTCACCCATCAACTTCATTTTAATCTCATGCTTATGTTCACCCCATAGATCCTAAAACATAGATTAATGTTTCATTAAATTTAATGTCATGATCATTTAATGTGTAATAAATACATTTATGTCCCCAATAATATAATTATATGTTTATAAATGTCAATCCCCTAGACATGAAATGGGTATGATGTTCACTATACATTAGTTTTGGCATGGAAACAAAGATGAAATTTTAGAAGCAAAACAATGTAAATTAAATGTTAAAGAAATAGATTGATAAGAGATGAACGTGTCTCTAATAATTTAGAAATCAAATGGATAGTAATAGGGACATGGAAAAACAGATCCAAACATTAATAATTGAAAATATAAGGCCTAAGTTAATGAAGAGACATTAATAAAGAGGAGAATGAAAAGAACCATTACCATGGGAGTGTGACTCCAAATGCGAGGGAAGATCTTCTTGATATCTTTGGGGCACCATGGGAGGACTACATAGAGGGTATGGAAGTGTAGTGATGTGATACATTGAGTTTTTGTGAAGTGGAGTGGGAAATCATGTAGGTTCATATAGTGAATGAGTGGGGAATTCATAATTATTTCTTAAACATTGGTTGTAGACTCTATATAATAAAATTACCAAAACCTCAAAACATCCCATGGGTTTTTCCATGGCTTCTCAAAAAAATTGATTTTTATTAATTATTTTGTAAGGAAAGGGCCGAAATTATTCAAATAACACCCTTTTTTGATTTGGAAATGAGTCATGTACCTTAAAAAATGAATTTCAAAAACATAAAATATATCATAGTTTTTGGGGGATTCCTTAACGATTTATAAAATTTACCAAATAAACATAAAATCAAATTATTTTAAAAGTAATAAATATATTTGGTCATTTATACACTTTATATTATTTATGACATAATTTTTTTTAATTATGATGTGATAATACACACCATATCTTTATATTGTATTAAATTCTTACATGAGAATTCAATTGTCTATGAAAATTATGAAAATTTATATGTTGGATAATTGTTATGTTTTTATTCCAGAAATATTACTTATTTTATTTAAATATTTTTAAATGTTTTTTAATTTTAACTTTCAATTTAATAATCGACATTTAATGTGAAATGTTTGTTTTTTGACAATATCAGTATTCAAACCCTTATGAAAATTAAATTTTACGTCATAAAAAATTATATAATCATTTATATATATTAATAAAATTTTAATAATATATTTTTTAAAAAATATTATCTATTTAAAATATTTATTAATTCATTAATTCCTTATTTGAATTTGAATCTTACCAAATAATATAATTTTTGTTTTAATATATAAAAATAAAAAATTCACTTATAAAATTACAATAATAAAATGAAAATATATTTATTAATCAATAAAATCTATATATTCATATTGTTAGGGTCTTTATACATATCCCATTAATTCACAAGAAAATTGCATAATGGTAAGGTGTGTGATGATGAGATTTTCATGGGGTGGTTCAACGTACAAGGTTATAGATCTGATATTGATGATCTTGAAAATATCTCATAAATGTTTTTTCTCAAGATTAAGTTGTTTGATCTCAAAATGGGCGTGATCTAGGGATTATCCATGTGATTTGATTTCCTTCATATTCTATGACAATTGGGTTCATTGTGTATGATCCTACTAGTTGAGGCAATCACTTTCTTTATTTGTGTCAATTAAATTTATCGAAACCCTATATTTATTCAAATATTATGATCAATTTTCAAAAGGATATATTTTAAAAGGTATTATAAAACTAATAGGATATAATAAATCAAATGAAGTTAATATTTTTTCTATAAAAATAACACAAAATAAGACATTTAATTTAATCGGTAGGGAAATTTTTTTATAAATGTTAATGTCATTATCAATATACCTACGTGATTTACATTAAACCCCATTTTCCAAAGTATAATGTACATATCTTTTGAATATCAAAAACCATAAGAATGATTTCTCGCATAATCATTTCCTTTAAGAACCAAAAGATTATAAGGAATAAATAAAAAATGATCTTAGAAAATAATTTACTAAAATAAATGATATACATAGATCCAGTAGTGATGATTTCATTTTATAATTACCCTTTGATACTCCCAGGAAATATAAAGTAATAATAATTACTCATAAAATTATAAAAATTAACATAAATTATATTATTTTTTAATATCTTTGAATAAAATAAAAAATTTATCGTTTAACATTTAAATGATTAATGCAATTTATAAATAATCATAAACATCATTAAATATATGAAAACTAATATTAGTTAAACATTTAATTATAATTATGTATGGTAATCAAGTATACATTATGTCATATCCAATATTGTACGTATATTGTGGGTAACAAAATTTTTATAACACATCTTATAAAAAACAGCATACAATATCCTGTATT
Source organism: Viscum album (assembly GCA_963277665.1). NCBI lineage: Eukaryota > Viridiplantae > Streptophyta > Magnoliopsida > Santalales > Viscaceae > Viscum > Viscum album. Next base: position 226,065,211 of record OY728151.1, read on the forward strand.
ATATATTAATGTGTTTTGTGTCATACCTATAATATACTGGGAATGATAAGACCAAGAATGAATATATCTATCAATACATAACTTTTATAGAAGCCTCAATTCCATTAATAATACCTCACCCTATATCATAGCATATCATACATAATAAATATTTAAATCATAACCAAAAAATCTTTCAGATATTCACACAACTCCATTGGGATAGTTTTTCATCTAACATTATTAGATTTTTATAAAACCATTTCAACAAAACTAATCCTATTTAAAAAAAACCATTTTATGTCTTTTTCATCCATTATAGAATTGAAAATAATTTTAAATTTATAATGGATAGTTAAAACAGGTTCAAACATCTAAAAAATCCTCAATTATACTCAGGATATAATTTTATTTTACATGATTGTTATCAAATAAATTTTATATGTATATTTTCCCACTAGATATATATCATGTAATGTGAATAATATTATAATCCAATTATCTAAAAAAGTGTTTCAATCAGTGAGAAACATTACATTTCTTCATCAAATAATAAAACTCATACATTCACAATTCTTAAAGAAAATAATGAATAATAAAATCGAATAAAATATATGTCATTCACCCATACAAATCAGTACATCAAATGTCACTCACCATTGGAGAATAAAATATCCATTGTCAATTTTTAGGTACCATTGTTCTATTCCTTAGTATTACCCAATTAAGGTCCCAAACAATATAATCATTATATAGGAATAAAAATCCTACCTCTCTTAGAAAATAAATATAACAGGTCGAGAAATAATGAAACACCCATGATTAACACTTCCTAAAGATTAGAATAAAAAGAAACCAAGTGTAAATTTTGACATTAATGCTAACTTCTTAACCTTAATTTTTTTGGATTATTTTTAAAATTACATTACTATTATAATAATGTCAAAGTATTTGAAATTTTCTGTGATACACCAAGATAGCCAAACTAGTGTATAAAAAAATATTTCCTAATTAGTGAAATTTTTATCTTTATATGATCCCATAATAATGTTAATTTCAACAATTTTTCACAACTCACACCTTCCCAAAATGATCATTTTTAAGGATATATTATAATTTTAACTATGAGGGGTCAATTATCTTTACACTGTTCATAATAAATGAATAAAACCATTGTTAATGATAAATTCGATACTCCTATGTATAAATTGATATATTTTCATAATATTTGTACATTTATATGAAAATATTAACAATAATATATACATTATATTCATTCTCATTGTGTCCAAATACTTGGATAATGTATTGAAACTAATTTGTTTTACTTTTGTCAGTTTTTTTAAAACATGGTGAATCTATATGAAACAACAAGTATATCACAAAGTAAAGCTTGTCAAATCAACATATAACCATCTGATAAATAATCCATCCTAATAAATTCTTTCAATAAGATGGAAAAATTAATGAAATTATATTTGGATAACAATGATGTTACAGTTCTTCAACCAAGGGTTTAACAATTATATTATTTTTTTAAAGAAACTAAACATCAAATTATAAATATTTTTGGAATATGTAAGGATTATTGTTAAATAGAATAAATTGGAAACTACTTATCAGAATTAAAAAAAATATTCATTGATTACAACGAGAAATTCAATTTTTTACATTAAAAATTTATTTTACCAAACTTATTTCAAACAATTCTTTAAGTAATAAAAACATTACCTGTATTGATTTTCAATGTGCATAAAAGTTGAATAATAAAATTTAGTATTTCTATAAAATTTAATTTTATTGATTAAATAAATTAATTTTCAATGAACAATATGAATCCCCACTAAAAAATGGAAATATATTTCTCTATATAGATTAATTATAAGATATAAAGAAACATTGAATGGTACATTGTTGAAGATATATGGTAAACAATTCAAAGGCTTGAGTGATTCATCAGTATTTTTACTTTTTAATTGAACCTATGAAACACGTTCCACAGTAAATATAACCTCTACTGTTTGATAGAGAAAAATAAAACCTATCCAACAATCTAAAAAATGACACGATTAGCTATATTATTGTTGTGTTAGTATCCATTTCCTAATGTATTATCTTCATTCCTCCACATGTAATAACCACAATGATGGATTAAACTTGGTTGTGACAATTTTATGTTTGTAATATTCATATAATACATAGGATTTTAACACATCGAATATCCATAATTTTTTTTACATTTATCATCCTCATTGATTGAAGATTACTATTATATAGCACCATTTCTTCAATTATTTCATTTGGAATCTCAAAAATCATCTATGAAACCTCTTATCCACACTAAACACCATGTCCTAATTGAAAATATTTCATATTTTTAACTCCCCTATGAAAAACACATAGAAATGGTTTTTTAGGGATTATGTTGTTGCCCATTTTTAATGAATTATTATCATCATACAGTGTATCATGTTCTCCTATATATATTTTTCATCCATTGATTTTCCATGAGCCTATTATAATTTATTCTATCTGTAAAACTAATGGACACCTAACCATTACCATGGTCATTAAACTCGACAATGTGTTTTAATAAAAAATAAATGGTTAGTCTTCCTCAATTTAGGGGAAACAAGAGTACATTTATGTGGAATATAATATATCATTGACGATGAAATGAAAAAATTTATTTATGTATATAATGTTCATTTTCTTACTTCTTCCCACATCAATTATTACTATGGTCGTTCACTCCCCCAGAAGAAATTCCTCCCCTAACACTTAGTAATAAATTATCTTGGGAAATGACTCCTGATGGTTGAAAATTAACATACACTATTCTCATTTGCGGCTAGTTATCACACCCTCACTTTCCCTTGACCTTTACTAGAACTCCTTTGAGTTACTTTAAAATAGTAAAAGTTAACTCTTTCACCATTACCACTTTGAATTTCCACTATATTAAATCCTTAAAAAAAATTCTATATTCAATATCATTTTCCATTTTTTATTTTAAAATATCAATACTTGTAAATATAATAAGTCAATGAAAATTTGTAAAATGAAACTAATTAGTTATCAAAATTAATGATTAGGAAATAAAAAATATCTATATGAAATATATTCATCATAGAATTTGACATATAGAATATTTCTTTTCCTTAAGCATAAATCTCCATAGATATTACAATATAAAACCATGTTTCTAATATTTAAATTTAACAGCCACAAAATCAAATAATTTTCAATGGGGAAATAAATTTTCTAGGGTTTTATATAAATATTTATTTAAATAGACATCATCCATAGAATCCCTACCAATTGTTTTTTTTACTTTTCCATTTTTTTTCATGTGATAAATATTGTGCAAAATTTTATTCATGTACCTAAATTTATTATTAATAATAATTTCATTTTGTTATATACCTCATTTTGAATTATTTTCACACAATAATCAATATAAAAAATTTTAATTTTTTCATGTGCACTCATTAAGAACATTCCCCTAAACTAATAATTTCAATGGATCTACAATTTCCATCCTATAAAGACCAAGATCATGATTAATCTTGGGGGATTCACAATAAAGTTAAAATGACTCGTAGTCTTTAGATAGGTAGGTAATGATGTGAAAAAAATATAAATCTCAAAGATGATATTTAAATCAATAGTAAATTACATGATAAAAAAAATTACATATCTATGAAAGACTCTATATTCAATTGGGAAAACCCCATACATACCAAACTCAATGAGAAGCTTGTGAATATGAAAAAAATAGTATAATGAAAGGATACACTATTTTGTAAATTTTACATAATTATTTTTTAAAATTTTTAATTGATAATATTATAAAATATATCACCCAAACCATATTTCATATTATAAAAAATATTAAGAGTTTAAATAAGAAATTTGGTTGATTTAAGGGTTAAATTGGACATTCTAAAGACACACTACCCCTTTTTCTTAATTTTTTCAATCTCTCCCTATTTCAAGAAAAAAATTATCATTTATTTTCATTTATATATTCTTAGAGAGAAAATAAGAAAATAAAATTATGGAATAATCATGGACTATTTCTCAAAACCACATTAAATCACCCATGTAATCTCATAATTGTTGCATAATCATTTTCACAACAAATAACCTCTCCCCCACACTAAAACTAATCAATTTTATAGGAAATAAAAATATTAAGGGTTGAAAAGATACAATTTTTTTGAAATTTTTATCTTTAATAATAAATTAATTAACATATTTTATGGTATTATCATAAATATTAAAATATAATAGAATCTCTGAAGGATAAGGTCTTTAAATAAAAATATCACAATCATTTTATTTTTTAATTTTTAAAATCACATTATTTGAAAAATTGGATGCATATTCTAGAGAGAAATAATATTTTGAGTATCAATCATGAAATTAACCTATACATAATTGGAAATTTTTTATTAAGAATCCACTCAATAATGGGAATATATTATTTTTGATAATCACTCATAAAAGTAATAATAATAATAGATATAATAAATTAAACACATGAACAATTTATAACAAATTTAATTTACCCATATTAAATGACCTCTGCAAATAAAAAACCATCAAATTAATACCCCATTGAATAGGTATACACATTTTATAAATAGTATTACTCATTAAAAATCATTAAAAAATTTATTTAATTCTTTTAATGACGGGATTATTAAGATAAACTTTTGTCTCGTAGATCTGAAAATTAATAAAAAATATTAGCGGGGCATGAATTTTAATTTTATTAATCAAAAATATATTTATTAAAATCTTGGGGAATAATAATAAAATAAGGAATTGAAATTTATTATCCCCATTCAAAGAATATACTCCACCAATCTACTTCCTTGTGCCATTACATAAATGGTCCAAAAAATTGAAAAAACCTATCTGAAATAAAAATGTCTATTGTTTTAGGATAAAAAATATAAGATGAATTGAACAAATAAATAATATTTTACAACCTAATTCCTATAGGATTTGAAAAAATATAATAAATGAAATAAAATAAAAAACACAATTTGTATCCTGTAGGGAGAACTTTTTAGGGTTTTTTTGATCAAATATACCACAATTTCTTAGAAAAGTGGAGTATTATATAGTCCTGCCTTGTTTGGATTGATGAATTAATGAAATTAAATCTCATATGAGTTAACACTTTATCTACTCAAATTTTAAAATTGATTCTAAATATTTGGAATGAAATACTAAAATCTTAACAATTTTATTTTTTGATGAAGTAGTTTTTGGGCTATCTATATTTGACAAAACTCTCCCTTAACTATCTCTTATGGATATTTTTAGTTCAAATCATGAACATTTTCGAAATCTTAGTAGTCACCATGTCATCTACTTCATTATCTTCTTGATTCTCTTCAAATGGTGTTGGTGTTCCTTATAGATTAGTAGGTTCCCTATATACATCATCAATAGTTCTATTGTTTTATTCTATAATTTAACATTCGTCATCATTTCATACATATTATTTTCTTGTGGAATTAATTTCTCTTCTTTATTTTCAGTTCTCTATAAAATGGGCATGGTTATCCTCCTTTGATTATTTGCAACATACATTACCATAAGATGTCTCTTTGGTTCATCCATGATCTTGTAACCGATCATAGATTCTTCGTTTAGTGTTAACACAAATTTTTATTCCATATTTTTTTATTTCCATTGATTCATATGATACATTGTCTAGGTTCTATAGCACCTAAATCCTTTCGTTTAATTTTTATTATTTTCTTTGGTGGTATTATTCATCAAGGATCATGTAATGTTTTAAAATCCATATTTGGTTTTTTCCCTCACATACTTGGATTTTTGATTTTCTTTTGTGTTCCTGAATATTTTATGATATTTTTTCCAATGGATATTTAATTTTGAAATTTTACTTTATTTTTTTCTTTTAGATACTGTCATAAAAAAAAAAAACCTAGAAACTAAATATGATAAAAATAAATAAAACCCACTATAAACATATAAAATAAAAAATATGAGAAGGGACATGTTATAACATTTAAATAAATGAACTCCAACCTATTTCGCCAAAAATGGTACCAAAAACATGGTCACTTCCATGTTGTTGTTAATTCTTAATAGAAAAAAGGTTTATAATTTATATTGTAAAAAAATAAGGACACAATATTTTATCAATGAAATTACATTTCAAATAAATAAATTCCTTAATATGTAATATATTTATAGAAAATATGTACACTAATATCGCTATTTGAAACCATTATAAAATATATATTTACAGATTTAGAAGTCCTTTAAGAATCTTCATCATTTATAATAAATCCACTATATAGTGACCATTATTGTAATTACATATTAAGGGTTATGATAAAATCCAATTTATACAAACCAAAGAAGGGATGGAATCAATCTATAAAATCATACCCTATCAATCCCATTTATCATAAAATCCAATGGGGATGAAATCACTATCCTTTTACGTTGACCAATTCAAATAATAAATCCAAAAAAATAAATCTTCCGAAAAACCTTCTTGGGAGATGATCAATCCTATCATGATCACAACCCAATCAATGTTCACTTAACCTCCTTATGAATGAAGCATCATTATACACTATATCCTTAAGGAATACATTTTTTTAATAAGAGATTATGTATATCTACCAATATAATATAAATTTGAATATTTTCTTTTTTTAAATAAAATAAAGATTATATTTATCAGATTTTATTGTTACTTTATTATATAATTAGGTTGATAAATATTATATTTTGATTTGAGAAAATCCAAATTTTATGTATATAGTAGATAAATCTATTTTTAAATTTTCAATATTTTTCGGAATAATTTTCATTAATAAAATATTATTAATAAAAAAATTATTTCAATATATATAATAATATAATTTATTGAAGTCTGATGTAACTTTTATGAAAGCTAGAAACATTTTTGTATCATAAAAGTAATTTTTTTAGTATATACATTTCTTTATTTAAATGTTGAAATGGATATATTTATGAAATTATTTGTATGAAAGAATTATTATATTTAAATCACCATGTTAAAATTTCCTATTTTTTTCTTAATTTTCAGAGTGACTAGAAATTTTTGTAAAATATTGATATAAATAAACAAAATGTATTATGATATTAAAAAAATCCCAATAATGATGTAATAAATAATATAAATATTTTCCTTGACCAAAATTAAATTTCCTATTTAATATAATGTGTTTTCTATGTTATTTGATTGATTTTATAAACTGTTAATGAATTCACCAACACATATGTTATATTTTAAGGTTTTGTGATAAATTAATTATGGATTTGACTCCCATCTATATCAACATGGTTATTATATTAATAAGTTCTATTATAATCCTTATATAATATTTAAAATGTATACTCTATCTCAGTAACCATGGGAAAAAACCTTGTGAAGGTCTGTGGTTATGATTATATTATCATATAGAATCCAAATCCTATTTTTATAAATTAATGAAGAATTGGAATCTTTATTGCCATAAAACCTACCCAGCCTCCCGTTATCACTCTCTCAAAACCCATTAAGAATTAATTTAATCTATATTTCCCTCTCTATAACCCACATATGGTGATACCATGATATTAAGGAGCTCCTATAATGGCATTATAAGCATCTCCTCATGTTAAGTGACCCTCTACTTCTACTCCTTATTTAAGATTCTCGTTTATATTTTTCATTTCATTTCCATATTTTTTATTTTATAATATATGTTTTTACACATTAATATTACCTTTATTATTCTTTAAATTATATTAGATACTCCATTTACTCCCACTAAACCCTTCTATGAATCATTATATACCCCATTTATACTGATGAAATTATCCTTTAATTTTCCCTACCTAACATTTATGTATTGAATACCCATATCCATTTACTCTAAAAAGTATTCACTAAGATAGTCCAATATATAATTTATTGGGGACTTCCACGTATGCAATTTACACTCCTTAATCGTGTGATTAAATGTGATGAAATATGTTCTTATGTTGGATGATCTATGATACACAAAAATGAATGCACATGATATGGACACAATAGGTTGACTCAATATTATATATCCCTCAAATGTATTGGATAATATTTTTATCCCATGATATACCTATTATGGATCATGGGAGGTTATCATAAGCACACAATGTAATTATTTCTAGGTTATTATTTTTGACTTATGTTAATTATGTCTTATTTTTTGTTGTTTCCACATTCCCATGTTGTCTTTATGTTATAATTTTATATAATGCTTCAATTTTCAAGATAATGATTCTCATCCCTCTTATGTTACCTTGATATTCTAATTGACTCACATTTAATGATTTACATTATGATTCTATTTGATTATTCTTTTAATGGTATTTTTACAACACCCCTTTCTTATGTGCACCCCTAGGTTATCCCATAGTTTTTTAAAAGAGAAATGAAAATTTAAGGGCATGTCATCGTTATTTTAAATAATGTTTTTGTACCCATGTTGCCAGTTATTAGGTTTTTTTACAAATTTACCAAAGATAGTAGGCATCATGATATTAAATTATTTTAATATATGACCATTTATATAATAAAATATTAATTAGGTTGTATTAAAAATGGGTTTTCATAGTTTTTATAAGTGTAAAGTGTAGTTATTTTTTAGAATTACGATTATATTCCCCTAGTTAAAGACATTAGGATTACAATAAACATATGAAAACAAAAAAATTGTCATAAAGTATAGTTTTTTGTGGTTTTAATGAAATAAAATCTTTTTCTGTATTCTACAACTGAATGAGGATGCAACACAATTATACATTGGTGTAATTTCCCTGAAAAGGGTGCATTGGGCATCAACTCTATCTCCAAACGGTGCATGAAAAAAATTTCCTGTTTCGCAATAGTTTTTATAATTCTGGGGGACACTATTTAGTAAATTAACAATATATTTATGATCCATTATGAAAGAAAAAATTTCTCATAATATTATATTTTATGAAATAGAACATGTATAACATAGATTGAATCCTCAAAATTCATAGGTTAAATAATTTATCTCATTTATATATTATCCCAGAAATGATTATAGATTCCCTTTTATAAGTTTAATAGTTTAAAAATTCAAATTCCCAATGTTCCCTTTATTCTAGTCAATTTATAGATGTAGGAGAAACAGATTCAACAACTAATGTGGGGGAAAATGTGATAACTATCCAAATGAGATGCACAATACGATGTAAGTTTGAATTGTCAAATTCATGAAAATACATTCTTAGTTAACACATGTTTTCAAAAAAATCATGAATCCAAAGGAACAACCACATCCCCCGTAGTAAGGTAATGATGAAATTTATAACTTTATTAGATAAAGGCCTCCACATATCAATGTATATTTTAATGACTTAATAATTTAATAATGGATCACCTCCATTGAAATTATATTCTCCATCCATAAATGCTCAAAAAATATATGGTCGGGTTTTTTATCAAATAAATGGAGATTCTGAACAATGGTGGATGTTTATCAAAAATAAAATGACCAAAGAGAATATTGAAGTGATAGACTACAAATAATTCCAAAAATGTTTTTGATAAATTATTTCCATGCAATATACAAATTAAAATGGAGATGTGTTTCATTTGACTAATGAAATTGGACAGTGAGTCCATGAGGGTGTATAGTGTAAACATTACAAGAATTTCATGACACACCATTGTATTATTCATTGACCTAGAAATTAATGTTGATAGATTATTTTGAGGGGTAAAAATGAGTCTATGAAAGGATTTATAAATTCAATACATTGACATATAATATGAAATTGTATGATGTGTTACCAAAGTCAAAATAGAGATTAGGTAATCTCATGGATCTCAGGGGTTTGGAGATAGGATTTATATAGTGGAGTTTGATTTTGGTGAGGAGATGGATAAATCACTTGGGGAAAATAATGTATAACATCTGATATGTATAATGTGTGGGAATAAAAACATCATAAATATCCTGAAGGGGACAATGAAATTATTTATATTTGAGAATGAGGCTCACATAAATTACAATTACTGATGGGAAAAATACACCAATGTGATGGATGAATGGAATTATCTTGTAATCCCTCAACCTATTTTCCAATGTTTTAACAATAATGAATAAGGGTCTATGTAAATAAATGTTCTATGTAAGGGTATTCATACTTTTAAAATAACATTCATTTCATAGAGAGAAAAGGTGTGATTATTCCATAAAAAACTAAGGAGGATCCCCACAACAATATGCTGAAAGGTATTGTATTTATTAATTAATTAATAAATAACATTATATTAGATTTTGGTTTTATATTCTCTTTTATAACACACAAGTATTGTATAATTATTCAAAAACTATCATTAAAGATGGAAGTTGAGTTATCCTTGACGATATTAAATTGGTCAATTATTAAATCCAAAGAATCTAATTAATCCTCTATTAACTATTTTGGAATGGAATATCTAAAAATAATCATGATAATCCCTTTTATATATTTTGATACTATCTTGCGTATTGATTTTCATTCCTTTTATAGAGCTAACATATATTGAATAGAAAAGGAAACCACCCTCCATATTAGAAATTACGCAGTAATTCAACATAATTACAAAGATGAATATTATATTGTATCATCATATAAATCATGGATATTATTTATTTATGAGTATGAATATATTGATTTATTTATTGAGATAATGGAAAATATTTCATTTCATGACATGCACATATTAATTGAATAAGCTAATGTTTTTCCAAGAAAATTGTTTGGTCTTCCTCCTAGCCAATAGGAAATGTTACCAATCAAACCTATTCCTAGAGCATTACAAATATCCAATATTATATATTAAAATGGGAAAAATTTAACATTACTAGAAGAAGAATAAAATATATTTTTACCTCGTTAATGGTTTTTTATGCTCAGGTACATCAATGTGGGGTGCATCAGTCATTTTCTTTAAGAAGCGGGATCTATCAGTGCTTCAATAAATTGATTATCCTAATCTTAAAAATCATAGGATAAATAAAAAGTGTCCCATATGAAATATTGATAAGATTTTTTATCAACTATGAGGATCCCATCAAATATCTATAGTGAATATTCGGTAAGAACATTATCAAGTAAATCTGAAGAGGGGGATATTAACAATACTTATTTTTGTACAAGGTACATACACTATGAGTTCTTTGTGATTCAATGTGAACTCACTAATGCTCTATATATATTCGTGAACTTATTGAATAGAGTCTTAGGGTATGATAATGAAAATATGTTCTAGTATTTATATAAAATGTTCTTATCTATACCCAATCCATGAAAGAAAATGTGGATTATCTGAACAATGTACCGAAGACCAAGAGAAATGAAAAGACATATGAAAAGTATAATAAATTTATGTTTTGGGTGGGTGAAGTAAAATTATAGGGGCATGTTATATCTATAAATTTTTATCTATGGATACATCAAAAATAGAGTCAATTGTGGGATGGTATAGACTAATATTTATTATAGGGATTTGTAATTTCATTAGATTAACTGTGCAGTATAGTTTATTTGTGAGAAATTTCACACGATCTTCAAACCCATGAACTAAGATATATCTGAATGGTGTTATATTTTTATACAATGATTGATGTAATGAGAAATTTAATTAGTTAAATAAGGGGATAATCGCTACCTCTTTTCTCACATTACCCACTAGCAAGGAATGGTTTGTTTTCTATATTTTTGTATTTAAAAAGGTCATGGGATGGGTAATAATAACAGATAACAATGTGATAGCATATTCCTCCCACTAATTAATTATTTTTAAGAAAACTTCCCAACACATGATATATAATTGGATGGATTAATATTCACATTGAATATATGGGGACATTATAACTACGAGGAGAAGTGTTACATATATACAAATTATAAAAGAATCAGGTATATGTTAACAAAAAAAGAGCTCAATATGACACAATGAAGGTGGTTCGAACTAATAATAGATTATGACTTTTCAATCCCTTACCATTCCTACATGGAGAATAATGTTTCATATGCTATAAGTAGAAAAGATTTTAATAACCCTATCCATGTTGAGGATTGAAAGTAATCCAATATTCTTAGAGGTTCATACAATTGAGATAGGAATAATAAAAGGATAATCGTCCTTGAATTCCAAAATAAATGTTTAAAAATCCATTCTCTAGAGGGTACTAGTGGCCTAAAAAGATGATGATGTACTATAAAAAATATGGAGAATATCAAAGAGTGAAACGTCACATAAGAAGGTGTTATAAGGCTTTAAACCCAGAAATGTGCCCAAGGATAATAAGAACTAAAGGGGAACATAGATATGATTCTGATAGCACATCATTCTTTATTGATCTAGGATAAACTAATATATATATATCCAAGGAAAAACATTGGTGGGATTACATAAAGTGATATATTATAAAATTTCTATCATGATGTATGATATGAAAATAATCCATGGATAAATGATAAGAGACTAAAAGTGTGATGTTACCAATTCCCATACTATTATAGAAATGGGAAAACATAACCATGGATTTCATCGTAGGAGTTACTAGGCAATCTAAATGCAATAAAACCATCTTAGTGAAAGTTGATCACCTTATAATTTTAGCTAATATCATTTCAATCTACAAATATTTATGTGCTGAACAACATACTAATATATATATATAAGGGATGTTTTAATAATGTATAAAGTCCCAATATCTATTTTATATAATCAATATATTCGTTATACCACATGAATATATTGAATTCTTCATTTAGATCTAGATATAGGTCTATAATTCCATCTTATTAACCTCACATGGATGTCGATTGTGAGACAACATTACAAATTAATGTGGATATACGAAGACAATGTTCAGTTTATTTCGATGTATGATGGGATCAACACCATCACCTAGTAGAGTACTTATATAACAACTATTTTTATTCATGCATTCAAATAAAAACTTATGAGGCTATATTTGTGTAACATCCCAAGTAAATGAAGAATAATTCATATTTCATAATATATGTGAATTAACTGTTAATTTTACTTTAAAGGTATTTCTATGTTCCATAGCGTACCCGATACGCAACAACAGGTTTCTTTGGAATCATACATTGAAAACTAATAATATAATAATATTATTTTAAATTGTAGTTAACTCCAATCCGTTGTATCAGAAGAAATGAATGAAACTAACTATAATATTATTATACATTATTGTTAAATGTAATTACATTTATCCAATAGTAAGTTAGAGGCTTAAAATATGAATGAATCAAATTTTAAGCATAATTTACATTAAAAGGCCGATTTACCACCTTTTAATTGAGAAACCTCTATAAATATAGTTTTGGTCACATTAATACATTTTAATTGACCAAATATAATCCTTCTTTAGAATGGGGACATTAAATTTTACTTTGGGTAATATTTTGGTATTTTTTCTGATAAAGTTCATTTTTAATGAATAGCGAAAAATACTATATTTTAATTCAAAAGTGACTTTTAATATAATTTATTTATATGGTTATATTATCTTTTTAGTTGGTTTTAATATGAAATTGGAATATATTTTTACCATTTAATCCAATTTTGGTCATTGGAATTAATTTCAATTTGAAATTGGACATAAACAAGTATCAATTTATGATAGTTATTGTTTCTTAAAAACACACTATTTGTTTTAACAATGGGAATTAATTTTTAAATTAATTAATGACACTTATATGTTTTGAATTTGAAAAAATATACATCAATTTTAAATTCGGAATATCAAATAATTCTTAGGCTGAATTTTTGGTATTTTTATGAAAAACTTCAATTTTTGATGAATAGTGACACCACATAGTGGTAGTTAAAAACTGACTTTATAATTTAAATGAAATTTTACCACTTCTGTGAATTGAATTTCAAAAATCCAACATACATGGTTGTTATCAAGAAGTAAAATTTGGTTCATTAAGATGAAAATAATTTTTTTGGGAATAGTAACTTTTGACTTTTATTTACCATGGTTAAAGGTAAATAAGGTAATTCAAGGTCAAAATAATATTATAATAAATCAAAATTACCTTAACACTTGTCCTATCTTTATTTTATGAGTATTTTCCTACCATGGGCATCCTTGGGTTGATTTTGGGACCCCATGAAGCCACTTATGTAAGATAATGGCACTTTAGATTAATTAACTTAATGTAAAGACAAAATTGACAATAAAAAAACTCTTTTAGTAAAATAAATTTTATATGGTGATATATAGGTAATACTGTCGACTATAAATATTCATTGGAAAGATAAATATATTTCCTACATGATAGTAGTTTTTTTATAATTTTTAGACAAAAAATAAATTAAATTATTTATGACATAATAATGATGCATTGTTTACCTCATTAATAAATGATTTAAATAAATAAGATTATAATGCTTAAAATATTATCCAAAACAAGTCCAATTCTGATTGGATGATTTTATTTCAACCACGGCTCATATTATCTTCGACTATAATTATTTATGGACCAGTAGAAACTGAATATCATTATATTATAAAATAATACTTTCACGCTTTCCTAAAGAGCCCCACCTCTCCTTTATAAAAACAGACCACTTTTAACCAAATCCTCACACCTCTCAAGCCATTTTGATCGTCCAAAATCTAACCAATTAATCTACCAACATCCCTCTCATCCTCCTAGAATCCTTACTTTTGGTATAATGCACTTCAAGAAGTCTTTTTGGTTTAAACCAAAGGAAGTTACCCAAATTAATGGTAACATTTTCTCTAAAATTGTTTTCATTTATTTTACTTCTCCAACCCCTAAATTGTTTTTAATTCCTTTCTTGTTTAACAAAACCATATCCTAAATATACTAATATTTTGTTATGAGAAGTATTTTAACTACACTTACACACACCTCTATCTAATGGGTGAAGAACATATTATTTCTGTTGATGATAAACTAACGCCTCACGAAACGATGATTGTTCAATTACCTCTTACCGCCTCTCATGGTGGCAATTATGATAGAAAATTATTTATATATGATACATATTATGTTTATGTCTTCTTTATGATTCTGTATTTTCCATTTATAGCACGCCTTTATGATTTCCATAGTGGGTAAATGCGATAATCTCATTTGAGGAAGTGCGGACTACCGCCCCCTCAAAGTGATGTGATTAATTAATGCCTTATGTGGGATGTATAAAGGATGGATTTAATGATATTATATATGATTTTATACTGGAATTATAATATAACTATGTATCATTATGTTTTATTTCCATTAAAATAAGAAATATAAATGAACGTAGCATTCATGCGTACGTACGACTTACCATCTCAATGAACGGTGCATTTCACTTCTTACTTCAAAATGTAGTGTATTGTTATAAATACATGTATATTCTGGATATAAATGATATATATGATATATAAATCATGAATACCATTCTGTATATAATGGAATATTGACTACATAGACATCTTGTAATATAAGGTGTTCATTTTTGACTCAAGAACCAAATATTGACAAAACAAACATTATTACCTTAAATGATTACATAATGTTTATAATATAGTAATAAGTGATATAAATGGAATAATAAACTTGAAAAAGGTTATTAAGAAAGTATAAATTTAATTTAGTTTATTATTCAGGATATTAAAGAACGAACAGGTCAAGTTGGACACAAGGTAACAGACTTCATCTCAATATCATTTCATTGAGGCATATTTTGTTTTTACACACGACTTTCTTTTATACACTTTATAAACACCCTTAACTTTTAAAAAGGAATCTTTTTCTAAGAATCATTTTACTAAATGAAAAAAAGTAATGTTTCTTTTAATGTAAGCAGTGACAATGACCTTTCCACCGCCATGAGTATTATTTGGTCTTTGGCTTCCTCAACAAGCCATAATGTTTTTTAAAAGAAAATAAATACCATATACTCTTTTATGTCATATGGTATTGAAAATGTTTTTGATAATGGATTTGTTATGTCAATATATTTAACTGATATATTGTGATTAAAATTTGGAAATGTTTTCTTTCATTTATAATTGTTTTATGTGTTATGGTTTTATAATGGTATTTGGACATTTGACGGATGGTTATGTGATAAACCAAATGACGGGTGGTGCCGTGAATACTAGGACGGGAGGTTACATTATAACCTCCAATGCGTTGGGTATGGAAGTCAGTCATATGGCTATTCCATTTAGTGATATGTGTGGAAGATGACCATATGGTTATTCCATTTAAGTATGATTATGTCCCAAGTTAACTTTATACGTTATGTGTTCTTTATATGGGTTTTATGGTAATCTTTTGGTTTCAAAAATGGTAAGTAATGATCTCTTATTCAGTGAAAAGTATTTACTACTTCATAAAGGTGAAAATTATTACGTATGTTAATGTATTCATGCTTTACATATTGTTTTGAAAAACTAACAGTTTTCCTTCTTTGTGTATCCCTTAATAAGCTTTTTATGCTCATCCCAAGTTTTTGAAATGTCTTTCACAGGACATAGTGTAGAATAGGGTCAAGGATGTGATCAAGGAAAAGTCTTGCTATCTTAAACATGGAACTATACATGACTCTTTTTTTAAGAGTTCATGTTTTGAAAAAATGGAAACTGTGTAGAAGTTTCTACTTTGTAATCTTTTGAGATGTAATAGTTATGTCTTAATTATCTAAAACTCTAAACGTAAAAAGATCCTCAATGTGATTTATTCATTTAATTCATGATTATGTAATGTTTTAAGGTAGGGTCCTTATAGTTGGTATCAGAGGTCGGTTTAGATAACTTTAGGAGTTAGGGTATTGTTAAATTAATGTCCCTAAAGTAATTTGTGTTAATATTGAAATCATATAGCATTTACAGATTACCATGTTTCTTCGCCTAAGATATTTCTATGATTAGAATGGTTTTCTGCAGAGGAAATAGGGAATATATGTTGGGATGACATCAAGAGGAAGAAAACCTTCCAAATCAACAACCTGAGATGGTTGAATTGGAACTGAACAATTTGTTTCAGTGATGGAATAGTTGACTCAAACGATAAATGGTGGTGGTATTCATACACGAGATCATCCAGATCAATAATAGAGGAACATGTCCGTAGTGGAGCATTTCATGAGGAAACATTCCCCATAATTCCGAGGACCATCTGAACATGTGCTAGATGAATGGTGGATTAAAGTACTAGAAAAGATTTTTGATGTCATGGGTTATTCAAAACATCAAAAGGTTTGTCTCGCTATAAAACATTTTGAAGGTGAAGCTGATCAGTGGTGGTCGATGGTGAAATATATCCGGGATAGAGATGAGATTTATTCTCTTATTTGGGAATAATTCAAATGTATGTTTCTTGAGAAATATTATCCTAAGGTGGTTTGTCTTAAGATGGAGAAACAATTCATGGAATTGAGGTAGGAGGATGACTCAATGACTGTTAATGAAGCAAAGTTCACTCAACTGGAATCGTATGCGCCAAATTTCTTCTGAGATATTGATAGTAAGATAAATCGATTTTACTCAGCACTAAAGCCACGATATCGAAGAGCATTATCCTCTCTTGAGTTCAAAAGTTATGAAAAACTTGTTCGATTTGAGGACAAGGTGGAAATGGAGTTTTCTAATGATCAAGTGTTCTTTGAAAAACAACAGAATAAGTGGTCCAGTTGGTAGGAAAATGGGAAGAATTCATCAAAAAATCTTGGAGGTATGAAAATTAAATATCCGACTTGTGATAAGTGTAGTAAAAATCATCATAGAAAATGTTTATCAAAGTCGGTAAAGTGCTTCTGGTGTGGTAATTCTGGTCATATTTCTCATAACTATAAGGAATATGATCAATCAAGGAATGAAAATCCATTAGTAAAATGTTTTAAGTGTAATGAAATGTATTATTATGCAAACGAGTTTCCAGAGAAGAACTAAACTGAGGGAAATTATCCAGACTACATGAAAAAAGGGGTGGTGAAATCCTTTGCATCTACTTTAGCAGATGTTGGGCCATCAAATGAAGTAGTATCAGGTACACTGTTTGGTTCTTCAAATTATACTAATGTGTTTTTTGATTCAGGTTCTACACACTCGTTAATTTTTGAGATGTTTTCTAGTAAATTGGGAATTCCATCTCAAGATATGAATACTGAACTTATGGTAAAAACACTTGGAGGAAATTTTGACACAAAAAGAAAACATAAGGAAATTCTTGCCCTTGGGTGCGACAAGAATATACCTGCAAACCTTATTCATTTGCCATTAGTAGAGTTTGAAGTTATATTGGGCGTGGATTGTCTTTCTGTTTATCATGATAAGATTGACTACAGAGATAAAGAGGTTTCTTTTTAGAAATATTTTCAGTTTGTATACAAAATTGGACCCTTGCTTTTGATAACATATTAGGAAGCTGAGAAACTAGTAATAGATGGAAATGAATGTTACCTTGCACATATTGTCTAAAACAATGGAGCTGTTCAAATTAATGATGTGACAACGTTAAATGATTACCTTGACATTTTTCATGATGATTTTTCTGGTATTATACCTAATTGGGAAGTTGAATTTACTGTTGACTTAGTTTCTGATGTTAATCCAATTTCAAAACCCCCTTATCAAATGTCTCAAAATGAAATTTTAGAGTTAAAGAAG
The DNA here is from genome assembly GCA_963277665.1 of Viscum album. Taxonomy (NCBI): domain Eukaryota; kingdom Viridiplantae; phylum Streptophyta; class Magnoliopsida; order Santalales; family Viscaceae; genus Viscum; species Viscum album. Next base: position 226,083,933 of record OY728151.1, read on the forward strand.
CAATTGCAGGAGTTATTAGATAAAGGTTTCATTCGACCTAGCATATTTTCCTGGGGTTCTCCTATCTTGTTTGTTAAAAATAATGATGGTTCAATGAGACTTTTAATTGATTATAGATCATTGAATAACATCACTATTAAGAATAAGTATCCTTTGCCTCATATCGACGATTTTTTTGATCAGCTCCAGGGAGCTCAGTATTTTTCGAAGATTGACATGAGGTCAGGGTACCATTTGTTGAATGTATTGGAAGTAGACATTATGAAGAGCACATTTTGTACTAGATATGGCCATTATGAATTTTCAGTTATGACTTTTGGTTTAACCAGTGCACATGTTTTATTCATGGATCTTATGAATAGAATTTTCCATGAGTTCTTGGATAAGTTTTTGGTTGTATTAATTGATGATATTTTGGTTTATTCCAAAAATAAGTAAGAACATGAAAGTCATTTAAGGGTTTTCTTTCAAACCATAAAAGAAAAAAAACTGTATGGGAAATTCAGAAATTGTGATTTTCGGTTACAAAAAATTTCTTTCCTTGGTCACATTGTTTCAAAAATGGAATAACTTTTGATCCTGCTAAAACGAAAGTTGTTGAAGAATGGACAAGACCCATAAATATAACCAGGATTCATAGTTTTCTTGGTTTGGCAGGTTATTACAGGAGGTTTCATGAAAATTTTTCATGGTTATCTAGTCCAATGTCTAAAGTTAACACAAAAAGGTGTTAAGTTTATTTGGACAAAAGAATGTGATGATTGCTTTCAGGAAATGAAAAAGAGATTGGTGAATGCTCTAGTTTTGGCACAACCTTTCATAAATGGTAAGTTTTTTATCTACAATGATGCTTCGTTGAAAGGAATAGGTTGTTTCCTAATGAAAAATTATTAGGTAATTGCTTATGCTTCACGTCAGTTAAAACCACTTGACTTAAATTACCCTACATATGATTTGGAATTAGCTGCTGTTGTTTTTTCTTTAAAAATTTAGAGGCATCATTTGTATGGAGTGAAGTGTGAAATATATACTGATCACAAAATTTTAAAGTATATATTCACTCAAAAATAATTGAACATGAGAAAGAGGATATGGTTGGAATTAATCAAGGATTATGATTGCACGATCCATTACCATCCGGGAATAGAAAATAAAGTGACTGATGCTTTGAGTCAAAAAAGTAACGCTTCATTAACCATGTTACATTTGGAACGATATCCTTTGGTTTTTGATTTGATGAATTATGGAATAAAAGTTTTTGGTTAAAGAAAATCTTTTGTTTTGTTTTAGGTGTCAGTGAGATTATCTCTATCAGACAAAATAAAGCAAGTGCAGAATGAAGATAGTGAGTTGCAGAAAAAATTAGAGTTGGTTTAGAATGGTATGTTGCCTTAATTTAACACTGATAATGATTGTGTTTTGAGATTTGGAAAGAGATTATGTATACCTTGTGATTTAGAGTTGAAGAATGAGTTGTTATGTGAAGCGCATAGTTATCTGTTTTCAGTTCATCCTGGTAGTACTAATATGTATAGAGATATTCAAGAGTATTACTGGTGGGAAGGAATGAAAAGTGATATTGAAGATTTTACTGTGAAGTGTTTGACTTGTGAGAAGGTTAAAGTAGAGCGGCAGTTACTAAAAGGAATGCTTCATCCTTTACCGGTTCCAGAGTGGAAATGGGAAAATATATCAATGGACTTCATTGTGGGATTACCAAATACATCTCAAGGTAAAAATGCAATATGGGTTATAGTTGATCGATTGACTAAATATACTCATTTCCTTCCTATTCGAGATACTTTTTCTCTGGATCAACTTTCTCGGTTATATGTTAAAGAGATAGTCAGGTGGCATGGAGTTCCCCTCTCCATTGTATTTGATCTTGATCCCAGGTTCACTTCTAACTTTTGGAAAATCCTTGAGAAGAAATTGGGTACTGAATTAAATTTTAGAACAGATTTTCATCATCAATTAGATGGGCAGTCAAAACAAATATTCCAGAACTTGGAAGATATGTTACATGCTTGCACGATGGATTTCTAGGGATGTTGGGACCAACATCTTTCTTTGGTTCAATTTTCATATAATAACAGTTTTCATTCCAGTATACAGATGGCTCCATTTGAGGCATTATACGGAAATCATTGTCGAACTCCAGCATTTTGGGATGAAGTAGGTGAAAGGAAGCTGATGGGACCAGAATTGGTAGAAGAGATGGAATAGAGAGTACAGTTAATACAGAAGTACATAAGAACAGCTCAGAGAAGACAGAAAAGTTATGCATATAACTGGAGGAAGGATCTTTATTTTCAGATAGGTGATCATGGCTTTCTCAAAGTGTCTCCATGGAAAAGTGTGATGCATATTGGTAAGAAGGGAAAGTTGAGTCCGAGGTTCATTGGACCTTATGAATTTATGGAAAAAGTTGTATCAGTTGCATACAGTGTGGCTTTACCCCCAATTTTATCCCAGGTACACAATGTTTTTCATGTTTCGATGTTGAGAAAGTATATTCCAGATCAATCTCAAGTTTTGAGCCCAGAGGTAGTTTAGTTGAAGAGAATCTCTCTTATGAAGAACAACCAGTCCAGATTCTTGACCATAGAGAGCAGGTGTTGTGGAATAAGGTAATTCACCAGGTAAAGGTTTTGTGAAAAAACCATATGGTTTAAGAGGCAACTTGGGAATCTGAAAATTCTATGAGGGATAAATACCCCCACTTATTTTGATAAGTGAATAAAAATTGAGAGGACACAATTTCTAAAAGCGGGGTAGGATGTAACATCCCATGTAAATGATGAATAAGTCATATTTTATAATATTTGTGAATTAAATATTAATTTTACTTTAAAGGGGTTTCTATGGTCGATAGCGTACCCGATACACAACAACGGGTTTCTTTGGAAGCTTACTTTGCAAACTAATAATATAATATTATTATTTTAAATTGTAGTTAACTCATAGTAGTTGTATTGGTAGGAATGAATGAAACTAACTACAATATTATTATTCATGATTGTTAAATGTATTAACATTTATCCAATATTAAGTTAGAGGATTAAAATATGAATGAATCTCATTTTAAGTATAATTTACATTAAAAGGCCGATTTACCGTCTTTTAATGGAGAACCCTCATTAAATATAGTTTTGGTCACATTAATACATTTTAATTGACCAAATATAATCCTTCTTTAGAATGGGGACATCAAATTATACTTTGGGTAATTTTTTGGTATTTTTATTTTAATGTCCATTTTTTAATTAATAATAAAAAATACTGTATTTTAATTCAAAAGTGCCTTCTAATATAATATATTTATATGGTTAGATTATCTTTTTAGTTGGTTTTAAAGTGAAATTGAAATATATTTTTACCATTTAATCCAATTTTGGTCATTGTAATTAATTTCACTTTAAAATTGGAAATAAACAAATATCAATCTTTTGATAGTTATTGTTTCTTAAAAACACGCTATTTGTTTTAACAACGGGATTTAATTTTTAAATTAATAAATTCAACTTCTATGTTTTGAATTTGGAAAAATAGAAATCAATTTTGAATTCAGAATATCATATAATTCTTAGGCTGAATTTTTGGTATTTTTTTGAAAAACTTCAATTTTTGATGAATAGTGACACCACTTAGTGGTAGTTAAAACAGTGACTTTTTCATTTAAATGAAATTTTACCACTTCTGTGAATTTAATTTTAAAAATACTACATAAATGGTTGTTATCAAGAAGTAAAATTTGGTTCATTAAGATGAAAATAATTTTTGGTGATAGTAACTTTTGACTTTTATTTACAGCAGTTAAAGGTAAATAAGATAATTCAAGGTTAAAAGAATATTATAATAATTCAAAATTAAATTAACACTTGTTATAACCTTATTGGATGAGTATGTTACGACCATGGGAATCCTTGTGTTGATTTTGGGACCCCATGGAGCTACTTATGAATGATAATGATACTTTAGATTAATTCATTTAATGTAAAGGGAAAATTGACAATAAAAAAACTCTTTTAGTAAATTAATTTTTATATGGTGATATATAAGTCATATTTTCGACTATAAATATTCATTGGAAATATAATAATATTTCATACATGATAGAAGTTTTTTTATAATTTTTAGACAACAAATAAATTAAATTATTTCTGACATAATAATGATGTAGTGTTTACCTCAATAAAAAATGATTAAAATAAATAAGATTATAATTCTTAAAATATTATCCAAAACCTATCCAATTATGACTGGATGATTTTATTTCAACCATTAATCATATTATATTCTACTATATTGATTTTTTGACCATTATAAACCAAATATCATTATATTATAAATAATGCGTTCACACTTTCCTAAAGAGCCCCTCCTCTCCCTTATAAAAGGAGACCACTTCTAATCAATTCCTCGCACCTCTCAATCCATTTGGCTCATCAAACCTCTACCCAATTAAGATCCCAAAATCCATCTAATCCCCCCTAGAAGCCATACTTTAGGAATACGGCACTTTAAGAAGTCCTTTTGGTTTAAACCAAATAAAGTTCCCCAAATTAAAGGTAACGGTTTATCTTAAATTATATTCTTTTATTTTAATTATCGAACTGCTAAACTCTTTTTTATTCATTTATTTTGTAACAAACCCAGTATCCTCAATATACTAGGATGTTTTTATGAGAAATATTCTAACTACACTTACACACACGTCCATCTAATGGGTGAAGAACATAATCTTTCTTTTGATGGCAAACTAACGCCTCACGAAATGATGATTGTTCAATTACCACTTACCGCCTCTTATGGTGGCCATTATGATGGAAATGAATATATATATATGATATATATTATTTTTATGCATTTTTTATGCTTCTGTATTTTCCAATTATAGCACGCCTTTATGGTTTCCATAGTTGGTAAATAAGATAATCTCATTTGAGGAAGTGCGGACTACTACCCCCTTAAAGTGATGCGATTCGTTAATTCCTTATGTGGGAGGTATAAAGGATGGAGTTAATGATATTATATATGATTTTATACTAGAATTATAATATTTATATGTATCATTATGTTTTATTTCCATTAAAATAAGAAATAGAAATGAAAGTAGTGATCATGCGTATATACGACTTACCGTCTCCATGAATGGCACATTACATTTATTACATCCAAATGTTATATACTATTATAAATATATGTATATGCTGGATATAAATGATTTATTTGATATATAAATATTTAATACCATTATGGATATAATGGACTATTGAACACATGGACAACTTGTAATATAAGGTGTTCATTTTTGACTCAGGAACCAAATATTGACAAAACGAACATTATTAACATAAATGATTACATAATGTTCATAACATGGTAATAAGTGATATAAAAGGAATAATAAACATGGAAAATGTTCTTAATAAATTATAAATTAACTTTAGTTTGTTATTCAGGATATTAAAGAATGAACGGGTCATGTCGGACACAAGGTAAGGGACTTCGTCTCAATATCCTTTCGTTGAGGCCTATTTTGTTTTAATACATGACTATATTTTATACTCTGTATAAACACCATTGAATTTTCCAAGGGAATCTTTTTTTATGAGGCATTTTACTAAACAAAAAAAGGCTTGTTTCCTTTAATGTAAGCAGTGACAACGACCTTTCCACCACTGTGAGTATTATTTGATCTTTGGATTCCTCAACAAGCCGTAATGTTTTTTAAAAGAAAATAAATACCATATACTCTTTTATGTATTTTGGTATTGAAAATGGTTTTGATAATGTATTTGTTATGTCAATATATTTATGTGATATATTGTGATTTAAATGTGGAAATGTTTTCTTTCCTTTATAATTATTTTATGTTTTATGATTTTATAATCGTACTTGGACATTTGACGGGTGGTTATGTGATAAACCAAATGACGGGTGGTGCCATGAATACCAGGATGGGTGGTTACGTTATAACCTCCAATGCATTGGGTATGGAAGTCGGTCGTATGGCTATTCCATTTAGTGATATGTGTGGAAGTCGACAGTGTGGTAATTCCATGTAAGTATGATTATGTCCAAAGTTACCTTTATAAGTTATGTGTTCTTTATATGAGTATTATGGTAATCTTTTGGCTACAATAATAGTGAGTAATGATCTTTTATTAATATGAGAGTATTTACTACTTCATAAAGGTGAAAAGTATTACTTATATTAAACTATTCATGGTTTACTTATTGTTTTGACAAACTAACAGTTTCCCTTCTTTGTGTATCCCTTACTAAGATTTTTATGCTCATCCCATGTTTTTGAAATGTTTTTCACAGGACATAATGTGGAATAAGGTCAAGAATGGGATCAAGGAAAAGTTTTGTTGTCTTAAACATGGAACTAGAAATGACTATTTTTTTAAGAGTTCATGTTTTGTAAAAAAAATGGAAACTGTGTTGAAGTGTCTACTTTGTAATCTTTTGAGATGTAATAGTTATGTCCTAATTCTCTAAAACTCTAAACCTGAAAAGATCTTCAATGTGAATTACTCTTTTAATTCATGATTATATAATGATTTAAGGCTAGGTCCTTATAATATGTTAATAGGTGTTGGAGCCCAACATTTAATTATGATGTTATAGAGATGAAGCTTATGAGACCTGATCTTATCCATGAAATGAAAGAAAATGTTCAAAAAATTAAATTTCATATAAAATCTGCACATTTATAATGTAAATTCTATGTAGATAATCATAGATTAGAACATTAGTTTGAGGAGAAGATAATGTGTTCTGTCAAATATCATAATGGAAGAATTTCATGAGTTTGAAAATAAGTTAAAGCTTAGTACAAGATACATCATCCCATTTGATATCCTTGATTTCATTGGATCTATGGTCTATCAAATAACACTCCCAAATAAACTATATAATGTGAATGATGTATTCCATGTATCTATATTAAGGAACTAAATTCCTGACCCATCACATGTAATGAATCCCAACGTGGTACCTTCAGATAATGATCATACATATTATTAGAATTTGGTAAAGATCATACGACATAGTGACAAAGTTCATGGAAAAAACACAAATCACCTAGTCAAAGTGTTGTAGTAGATCCAATATTTTGAGTATCTGATATGAAAATGTGAAGAAAAAATTGAACATAATTTTCATAATTTTTTTATTGTATGAAATAAAATTTCAATGGTGAAATTAATTAATTTAGGAATAATATAAAAAAACAAACATTTATAATTGAAAATACTTTAAAAAGAATAAATTCCTCATTATGTATTGTAGTAAGATAAAATACATGATATCTTTTTTCTATTTTGACCAATATAAAATATATCTTGTCACATTAAAAGGTATATTATTAATCATAACCACTAATAATATATTTCTATTAAAACTTGAGTTACCATAAAAACTACAAAAAAACTAAATATGTTGATAATGAAAGATCATTATCAAAACCAAATATACTATGAATATTATACTCTAACTCAATATTTACAAAGAAAAATCTATTAAAAATCTAACATATATTCTTGAAGTATTATGTGATATAATGTCGTTGGTTTTTCAAGAGAGAAAAAATATAAATATGGTACACTAGCTATATTCATGGTTAGGTTAATGGATCAAATTGAATAAATAAATAATGAAAAATCATGGGGTTGTTAGGATTGAGTCATAGTGGGTACCTTTGTCCATGTAAAAAAAACTCCACTCCCTAACTAAAAATTTTTCATGGTTAGGTACTTCAATTTATCTATAAAATGGTTCCCCAAAAACTATGTTAAAATATAACATGATATAAATCTAATGGTAATAGATTTTACTATAAATCATTTATGAATTAAATTATCATTTAATCCACTAACAATGGTATATTTTGATGAATAAGAGAGATACTAGGAAAAAATTAATTCATAATTTATCATGAATGTCACAAAATATAAAAATATTTAAACATAAAACCATTTTTCTTTACATCCACCATGAAATAAGAAATCATCCTCTTATAGAATACATAATTGGGTGAGAAAAATAATAAGGTAAAATTAAGAAGAAATATAAAGAATACATCTTGGAAAAATCCCACCAGCAACATCACTCCACTTTTAGTCATCCACCCCTCTAATTTAATCCATTTTTCATAGTTACATACCATTACATATAGAAAAATACATTCCATAACATATCAATCCAAATTTCATCATATAACTCCTTTATTTTCCCTAATATATTTAGAAATTAAAATTTAAACTCATATTCCTTTTTATTATTCTCTATAATCCATGTGTGGATTTTTTACAAACCTCATATATTTTCTCTTCAATATAGTAATGAGGATAAAAATATTATTGATTTATATTTCTATTAATATATCATGATAGTTACATAGGCATGAGGATTTCCTCATGTGTTTTTTCTTTTAATTCACACTACCCCACATTTGACCATAAAAATATACCCTTCACCATGCTATATAAAATGTCGAAACAATCCTCATACTCATCAAAATGGGATTGTCAACATCAATTTTAAAATATAAGTAGTTGTTTACTTGTGAATAATATTTAATCAATTGTATAAAGTAAAAACTATGAGGTTCATGATGAAGGTGTGATCTTTTAATAATATATTTTCTCTAAATTCCATGGGATTGTATCCAATGGTAAAACCCTTTGTGTTTGGACCTTTATTAGTTTCATAGATCAAATTTTACTATGTCGTTGCACCATCTATTCAACAATTTTGTTTGGTGTTTCACTGAACATGGATAAAGCATCATGGCCATGGTAAATTCTTTTTTTATGTCATAAATATTTCATGTTCTGAAATATCAGTGCAGTATGCCTTCACATGGAATTTTAGTGATTTATTGGATATCCATTCATCATGAAATATCATTTCCATATCGGTTATAAGGTCGTCCTATAGCTCATTATGATCCATGGAATTTCTACAATCATTTCCTTCATAATTTAGTCAACTCTACTAGATAATATATTAATTTTTTATTGTCCATGTATATTTAATTCAAGATTCCCTCAAACTACTATGGTGGTCCTTGTATAATCCCATGTATTTATAAGATATTAATTTCTCATGGATTTTGGATTTTGAATTACTAGACATATCAAATATTGATCATAGTTTCAGAATGAGTATTAAAAGTTTGAAATGCCTCTAAATAATATTCTTAGATGCGGAATGAGGCTTAGATTATAGGTTGGATGTTTCTAGGGCATCCCAGGGGTTTTGGACATGAAACTAGAGTTTTATAAAAACTACAGCAAATGGCATAAGGTTGGAACACAGTTAATGATAACCATTTTTTCAGACCATGAATACCTATTCATTCTAGAACTTGGGCTTTAGAGACACTATGGCATTCCAAGGAAATACATGTGGGTGTCTATAGTTAATGATATACATCTTGTAACACTATTTTATGATCTATTAAATTTTGGTCCATCCCTGTGTGTGGGGTGTGTTCTGTGGAAAGTTCCAACAATGCAGTTGTCTCATGGGTTTGAAACTATATGGCCACACATTGAATCCCATTAAAAAGTGAAAAAATTATCATTTTACCTTATGGGGTTTAAAGGAGAATCTCCTATTTTATTACCAATTTTTCTAAAAAATCCCCCATGCATTCCCTTTCTATCCTCTTCTTTTGCACGGTTCTCCTTTATTTGAGGCTGAGATCTGATTTTCATCAGGTGCATTAGAACACTTGAAATATGTATTCAACAATTTCTCCCTCCACTGTGTTCTTTTTCACCTTGAATATTGATCTCTACAATTAGGGATTTAAAATCTTGATTCCCTTGGTGCATGGTAGAACCAAATACCGATGTTGGGATTGTATCTATTCCTAGGAAGAGGATAACACAGGATTCTATATACAATTATTTGCATGTCATTTCATCAAGGTATGTATCCATGGTGAATTTAAAAAGATTTAAAGCCTAATTTTAAACTAATTAAATAAATTTTTAGAAATATTTTGTTAGGGATTTAGCTAGGAACGGTGGTGTTGGTACATAGTAAACCCTCTAAATGTGGTTTCTGAATTTACATCGAGCAATGGGAATCTGATGAGTTATAGTTTGTTATACTTTTTTGGAGTTTATCAAATATTTAATTATTTATTTTTGTAATTAATGTTACAAGACTATGTTAACCTAACTCGTGTTACTTAGGGACTTGTAAGATTATGCGGTTTGGCATGGTTATTAGTGAGAATGGATGGAGTTACTAAGGGATGTTTATAAATTATCTAAATCTCACTAAATATATGGTTTAGATAATTACATCCCATTAGTATTTATTCATTTTATGGTACTAAATAGACTCTTGGGATTTTCTATGATAGAAACTCCACCTATTTAAATTCATTTTGATTAATTGTTTAATTAAATGAAATGAGTATATTATACATGAGAAACACCTAGTGTCACTAAAACCCCAGTGTTCTAGCTTCATCCTCGACCCGATTCCATGAACCTGAAATAGAATTACCTATGGGGTGACTATGATCATTACATTTTAGGATCCCAAGAGGGATTCCCCTATTTAATAGTGGTATTTGAGGATCCAGAGTAGGATTCCTCTCCAGAATTTGACATAGAGGACCCAGTGGGTACCCCAGAGGTTGACCAACCCCATCCTAGTGAAGATGTGTTTGGGTAGAGATGGTATAGAGTATCACTTATAACCCATTTGGACCTTGTATTAATGTAATACTAACATAGGGGTTATGGGGTTTAGGGTTTCAGTCACCCTCAGTCGTTTACTTATGTATTCACTAGAATACAATTGATGCATATATGATTACCAGATGTGTTTCCTATATTTTTGACTATGGGAATGATGCGATATTTTTTCATATTTCGGTTCCCAAGAGTACTTTTGGTTACCAAGATTCTCATCCATTATTAAATTATTTTTTATGTACACCCATGCACTCATCATGTGATCCATATTATGAACCATTTCTTTGATGTTACTATTATTATTATAGAAGTCCCGTTTTACATTGGTATTCCTCCATATTTAGGGATACATAGGTAGGTTTATAAAAGTGTTATTGAACCCTTCTTATAATTGATCACATTATTAATGGCTAGTATTCTTGTATCCTAGAGTATGATAATGGTTTCTAGGTTTGTGTTTCCCCCCCTAGAAATGGGATGCTAAATAGATTCTAGAGGATGAACCTAATCTCCTTGTTTGATTCCTAGAAAACACCCTAGCATCGATGAATTCACCATTAATCATACTCTCTAAATATTTCTGGGAATTGGCTATTGAGCCGAATATTCAATGGTTCTTTGTTGATATAATAGTTCTAGATAGTATTACTTGCATATCACCTAAGGATCACCCCCATAGGGATTATCAAAATTGTAAAGTTGTGATTTCCTAAGGACCCATACATCAGAATCAGATATTAGACTTGATTACATGTGGATTGAGTAGTATGACACAACGTTCAATTCCACATTAAAAATATTATCCGTCAGTATTTGGTATCATTTTTTATAGTGATTAGAAGTGAGTATAGGTGACCTTGGGTTCATATATCTACCCACAAGTACTGACATAGCTTTCTCAGAGACAATTCTAGTGCATAAAAAGAATGAATTGTTTATTGGGGTTTCCCTATTGAGTTTTGTATTCTCAACCTTTTTATTTAACCATTACGTTGGTGCTCCCAAGTATACATTAAGTTATCTATAGGCACACGTAGTGACACTACCCTCTACTAATCAAGAATTGTGGATAAAATTTATTTATGGTTATTAAATATGTGATTTGGCTCATAGCTATTAGTCAAGTCATATACCATTATTTTAGTATTATTTAGGTACCCCTGCTTGTATGATTGACCCAGTGGGTGACCATTGTTTTATGTATGACATAGATGTTTGAGAATTTATAAAATTTCATTTATTGTCATAGAATTATTCTATTTCAGTTATTTACTCCTTATGAACATTATCATTTCCTTCATGGGATGATATACATGTATTTTTTTCTGTAATTTACTCTAATATGTGGGTATTGTATCCCCACAGACACACATTAGGCCCTCACTGGTAGTTGGAATCCGTTGTGATATAGAGAGGCACAATTGAGGCCTTGTGGTAAACTCGAATGGGGAACCTTATTAGTGGAATCTGTGAAAGGACATTACTATGTGGTATCAAATGTTTTTCCTTTCCTATTGTATTACTACTTGGTTTATGATGGATTTTAGAGTTAGGAAGGTTTTTAAACCTGTTATGGATTTTAAAATAGCGCGATGAGAACACTTTTTCTAGTAAGATGTGATTTTTATAGGGTTACGGAATTTAAATTCTTTATTGGAAATGTTATAGTTGTATATGTTAAATTTATTGAGAGACACACATGTTTTTTGGTTGTAATGATTTATTATAGATTTATGTAACATGGCCCTTTGGAAAGTGTACATTGGTTAATTATTGATTCTTGGATTGCAATGTTAATAAGAATCTCATGAATAAAATTTGACATGCTCGATTTACATGTTATATGCATGAAAGATTGAGATTTTACTGAATATATAGGCTTATCGTTTAAAGGGAAAATAAGAACCTAAATGGTGTTCCCCCATATTTGTTTTTGGTGTAATTTTACTCATTTGGGATGACTTGTATATATATTTCTTTAAGACGGTAATATATGTGGAACTATGGTCATAAATTTAATGGTAAGGATGATTACATAGTCCTCATGCATGGGAGGTGCAGTGAACCTAGTAAGTCAACAAATAACATGATTCCCAAATATTGGACCACTTGTGTGGTATTTTTCTTATATTAATTTATTTAATGTGTCATTAACAACCTATACAATGTCTTCCTGTATAGATTGGAATGAAATTCTACATAACTGGCCTTATTTTGTTGGTATGTAGTCTAATATATAATTACAATTCTGGTATGTTCTATGATGATTATCAAGATGTGGACCTCAAAGTGGTATTTACATATACAAATTCCCATTTAGCTTTAGTTCATCATTATTTTCTACATTATATCATGAAACTCTAAGGGGGAGCCCATTAAAATAATTATTAGTGATCATCTTCACCCTAGTGGGTCAATACGTGATGAGTTTTTACCCTTGTAGATGTATATTACCATTACCAGTCTTAGAAATGCTTAGAAGGCATGTTAGATTCCTTGAGTTGATATGGCTGCATGGGTGATGCCCCGTGAGATGTGAACTTAGAGGCGTTTGACCTTTTTTGGGCTAGGTGGTCAGACCTAGTAACACTATTATGAGGCTCGATTAGTAGGACTTGTTTGGAGACCTAGAGGCCCTTAGTAATAGCTCAGACCGTTTCAAGATGACGTATCGTTTTTATCAAGGGAACCCAATGAGTGAGGATGGAATAAGATTTTGAATGACTATTACATAGTGATCTTGGTTGTATTCAATTATTGAGACTGATGCATAGTAGGTGATCATGTTCTACTATATAAAAAGCTTGATATCTTTAATTTATGATGATTTTCTAGGGATCTTGTGTATTGAGACTTGATTGGATGGGTAAGACCATTTCGGTTCCAAACCATATTGACTAGTAATTATGTGTTGACACATAGATATCTTAAAATGAAGATGTGTAATAAAATTTCTTGGATTATATCATTGAACATGTGATGTGAATTGTTTTTAAAAGGATTTATATGTGAGATTATATCTTAACGAGAAAGAAGTATCAATAATCACAATTATATTAACATTTTTGGTGGTTCAGTCATGTGATTGTGAGTCAGACGATGATGGTATATGTTAGATAATAAATGCATTGATTAAAAATATTATATTGGTCGCTGGTCATATGAGATCTGAGGAATAATGTTTTTCAGGTAATTCTATGAGCCTAGTTTCATGGATGTTGTGACTTAAATATGGAATATATCTTCTTAGTAGAGGAGACATGAATAATTGAATGGATTCCATGAGATGGTTATCCCATGGATAGGCCTAGACACTTATGGGTGGGAGATGTTGTGTTAGGTGTTTAAAAACGAAACTACAACATGTTTAATATGATCATGGATCTAAAGAGAGAGATATACATTCTTGTTGATGGAATCTTGGTCTACGTCTAGTTAGAAGAAAATTGTTCCCAATATATTGACATCATCTACTGTATTCTAGTTGAGGGTTGGTTATATTCCAATATTTATCTAAATGTACTCAATATTTTGGAAACAAAGCTGTAGATGTGTCCCATATGGATCAAGAAAAAGGCTAGTCGGATCGTGCATATTACACCATTGGCCGTTTGATGGTGGTGGCCCTTGTTTTGTTTTAAATTTCGAAACGTTACATTACAATTATTTTTTGGAAGTAGAAATAGTTCAGGGGTGATGTTTACATTAACACATATGATGAGTGGGTTCTAAGCCATGCCAGTTGTTATGTTGAGGAGGTACAAGGAATATGATGTGGTTTTCATGACCCCTTTTTAGTACCAGAAATAATATGGATGATCCTAAGGTGGAGAGTGGTACATTGGTCATTGGTGGATGACCCTAACGTGAGATGGATCATGGTATCTAACATTAGTCATAATACATTCATTTTTTATATTGAATGACATTACATAATTGGATAATGTATGTCTATATTAACCAATAAATTATTGTTATATGTTTTAAAATAGTCTTGGGTGAATTATGTGTAAAAAAATTAATCCCAGAGTATCTTGTGACGATCCAATGGTTTTGGATCGAGATTTATATTGGTGCATGTATTATATCACAATGAATTTTTTGAATAAGTTATGGTTTTCCTAAGTGGAGTCACCATAAGTTAGTTATGGACTTTGGTGGGCATGTTGAAAATGTTATCTGTAATCCTTGGAATAAAGGAATGTGATCAGATTCTAGTGAAGAATCATCTACTAATGCCAATATAATTCCAGAATGTTTGACCAGATGTGGTTTGAATTGTGTTATATTTAATATTTAAATGCATATAGTGTGGAACTACATAGAGAATGTCATTTGGATGAGAAAGGTTTATATTGGAGTTTGACAGGGTATTTTCAAGTAAAATCCCCAACGACCATGTTGATCATATTCAGTTGGAGTTTGAACATTTAAATATGATCTAGGACCATGGTTAGTGTTCCCGTGTGTAATTTTGGTTATAGATCTATGAAATGTTCTAGGAAATCCATTAGAATTCTATGTTAGAGTGTTTTGGGAAAATATGTAGTGGTAGTGTTGTGGCTCAGAATTGGCTATTTGAAACAAATAACAAATGGGGGGATAACCATAGGCTGTATAATCAATTATGTGATAATGTGATTCGGATTCAGATCTGGCAGGATCAGGTATGCACTGTCTGAATTTTTTGTCTTTTGTTTTATGCATTAGATCTATTTTTGTTTTTGAACACGATATGCTTAATCTAGTTCTTAGAGGTATGTTGGGAATTCAGAAATAAAACAAAATATCTTGAGGATAAATCATTATCTAATTAGGATAGGTTGTTAATTTTCATTCCAAAAATGATTCATGGGTATGGAATGTTTTAATTTGGGGAGACAGTAAGATCCTTTGTTTTTCTGAGTGTAAATTTCAAAAGGATTTTAAATTTTCAATTAATAGATGGGTTAAATATTGATCAAAGTATTAGAACAAGAATTAATAAAACTAAAAGGCCTAATTTTTTTATATTTTGAATGTGGATTGGTTTATGGATTATAGGTTTCAGAATAATCCCAAGTGTTCGGGACCTTAAACTAGAGTTTTAGAAAAATGAAACAGAGGATGCATGGTTGGGGAATAGTTAGTGTTAACAATGTGAACAAACCATTAAACACATTTTGTTCAAGAGCACAGGACGGGGATTCCATGTGGTGGGAAAGGGAAAACCATGTGATTTTATGCATTTTATTTCATACATGTCACATTGATATCACATAATATTTAAAATCATGCACTATTCTCGTGCATGGGGTGTGGGGAATTGACAATTCCAACCACATGGTTGACCTACTGTTTTGACAATAATGTGGACAAAATATGAAAACCATAAAAGAGTAAAATTAAACTTATTTACATATAGGATTTAAGAGGGATTCCCAATATTTTCTTCCCACATCAGACAAAAACTCGCACACATGCACCATTCCTCTCTTAATCTTCCTTTGGATAGTTATCCTCTATTTGTGCCATGAATTAGATCCCATCATGTTCCTTAGAACCATTGAGGTATGTATTCAATATCATTTCCATCCATTTTTTTATTTCTATCTATCCTATAACTCTTAGTTTATATAGTTTGGGTTTTAATTTTCCGATTCCACTATAGCATGGTCAGATCAGATACTTATTTTGTGGTTTTCACTCTACCAAGGAAGTGGATAACCTGAGATGTCTTCTGCACTTTTCCGAATGATGTTTCATATATGTATGGAACCATAGTGAATTTATAAAATATTAAATACTATTATTAAACAAATTATTTCAATATGTAGATTTCATTATTAAGGAATTTGGTCGAGAATGGTTTTGGGGGTACCCAGTAGACCTTCTACACATGGTTTATTGAATTTACATCGAGTGATGAGTGTCTGATGAGTTAGCACCTATTATGATTTCTTGTATTTTATCATGTATTTAGTTTTTAGAGTTTTATTTATGGTTCTTCATTGTATTGACCTACCTTATGTTAGTGTGGGACTTCATTTCCACGGTATCATGGCTCAACTATCGACAAACTTGAATGGAGTTTCTGAGAGGAGTTTATAAATAGTTTAAGGCTTCTTAAAGGTAAGTGGTCATTAATACCAACCCTTTAGTATTTATCCATATTTATGGTAATAAATTTATATGAGGTAATTATTTTACGGGTATTCACCTGTTTAAATTCATTATATTGAATTCTTTAATTAAATGAAAAAGGAAGATTGTTCTGGATCCACACTTGGGGTTACTAACAACCCTTGTGGAAAAGCTTCATCCTAGAATGGAGTTCATGACCATGAAAATAGATCCCATGTGAGATCTTTATGATCACATCATTTCAGTGTCCCAAGATGAATATTTCTATCATCCAATGGAACATGAGGATCCTAAGTAGGATGCCTCTCTAGCATTTGACTCAGGGGATCTAGTGGGTTCACCAGAGGTTGACAAACCCCAAACTAGGGCATATAGCGTTCGATAGAGATTTTTTTGGGAGTCATTTAGAACCCTTGATGAAAAAATAATCATGTAATTCTAACATGGGTGTGATGGGGTTTAGGGGTTCGAACTCCCCCACCATTTTATTTATTCATTCAATGTGTTCCTATTGATGTAACTCTGATTACTAGAGGTGTTTCCTTTCTTTTGGATGTTGGTACTGATTTAATATTTTATCATTTTGGAGTTCCATTTTTACTTTTAGGGACCCGAAATCTGAACCTTTATTCAATTATTATTTTATTTACCATGTACATATTTGGTTCATATGTTCTTGTTTATGATCTATTTCCTTGAATTTATTTATTATTATGAAATTCTAATTTATCATTAGGATTCCTCTCTATTTAGGGATAATAAGATTAGTTGTTGAGAGTGTCTTATAACATCTATTATAGTATATCACCTTTGGAGTGGATTGACTTCTAGCATCCCATGGGATGAAAAAGGTTGATATGTGGGTGTATTTACCCCAAGAAATGATATGATAATGACATTCAAGAGGATGGACATGATCTCTTCGTTTGATTCCTAGGATAATCCCTAGGATCAATGGAATCAAAAATATTGATACTTCCCATAGTTTTTTGGGAGTGGGACGTTGATCTGACTATTTAATGGTCTGACATTGATATACATGTTTTGGAGATTATTCTGGGAGGATCACCTAAGGGTCACCCCCATAGGAGTTATAAGATTTTCAAAATCATGATTTCCTATTGACCAGGAAAAATGAATCTAACATAAAACTAGATTTAATTTAAATTGAGTAATATTAAATCTAGATAAATGCGAAATTTCGATGATTTTCTATTGGTATACAGTGTCCATTATTAAAGTGATTAGAGTTGAGTACATCTGGGCCTAATGTTCAGACATGTATCCCCCTGTGATGATGTAGATTTTTTATAGTCATTCCTAATACTGGTGGAAGTAAGTACTATAGATTGGGATTCCAGACCTACAGATAGACATAATTATTCACAACTTGAGTTGAATGACATCCATCTTAATTTCCTTTTAACAGGATGTCCAGATTATCACAATTTTATAACCATGTATCAATTTATGTTGATTTCTATTATTTCATTCACCTTTCAAATGTATACACATATTTATGTACATGTATATATATATATATATATATATATTTGTTCTGGGAATACACACACATAAACACATATATATAATTATTAATATGCATGAAAAAGCATTTCCCATTTGATTAGGATCAAGAACCTCGGGATCAACTATGGTTTCACATTGTTTATTTGATTTATCAATCAAGTTGTATCTCTAAAAGGTTAAGAACTTCCTTTTAATAGACCTTTTAGGAATTTTTATTCTATATTTTCTTTTAGTAGTTATTATTATTATTATTATATTTATTGTTTTCCAAATAATAAGATAATTTTTACATACACTACATATTACATTCTATGTATATGACTGTGTTGGTGGATCCCTACTGAGTTTTGTACTCACCTCTTGTAGTGGAATTCGTTCCACTAGGGTATGGAAAAGTCATTTGCATGGTTTTCTGAATAGTTAGGGCCTTATCGTATAACTAATTGAGCAGTGTGAATCAGATATCTATGATGAGATTAGGAATAATGTTTTTCTTTGAGTTAGTAGTATTTCCCAATAATTTTACATCAATATTCTTTTTATACTATGGTATATATGGTCGAACTAGTTGGTGAAAATGTTTGTATGTAAGAAATGAATGTTCATGCATTTTTAACGTTTTATATATTTTCATAGCATGATTCAATTTCTATTATTTATTACTTCTACACACTATTCATTTTCTTCTTCAGATGAGATCTTGTTATTTATAATGTAATTTACTATGATATGAGGGTATATACTCTCCAAAAACACACCTTCATATCTATCTTCTAGTCATAATCTTCTGGCATATATAGAGGTTCAGATGCGTCCTTGTGGAAAACTAGTTCAGGGCACATGATTAGTGGATCCTGATCCAAGAAGTTACATAATTTCTTCATTTCAAGTGTTAATGAGTTCATTGATGTTAAATATGATGGATATGTAGAAATTGAATAGTGGGTTTTTATGTAAATATTGTTCCCTTAATAACTTTATTCCACATTGACTCTTAGCCAGCTCAAGAACATACTCATCAAGAATTCTTCTCCTAATAGGAACAGATGATATACCTTCTTCACTGACACATGTTTTTGGGAATCATATATCCTCTATTCTCCATTTCACCAATGACGACCGATACTATTTCTATTAAGCATTTATTTTATTTCCCATGACAACCATTGCCTGAGTTGATGTTCAAATTTTCACTATCAACACCAATATTTTATTTTATTAAAATTCCATCAAAAATTATATATATGTAACAAAATTTAAAAAAATTAATTTTAAATATATTTTTATCCATAACGATAATATATATATGAAAAATGAAGAAATGATAACTACGTAAAAAATAGGATTTTAAATTAAAAAATATGAATTTCAAAAATATAGGTAAAATTTTTAGACCCTCTCATTGTTTCAGTCTACTTTTTAATTTTAATATTATTCTTTTTTTCTATCATAGTAATGATCTAGATAATATATCATGTGTAATTATTATTTACATTAAATATATTAATCTTATTTTATAAGGATTTCAAACACTCTTTCATGTTATAATTAATAATAAATAATTAAAACCCTTATGTTAAGGATTCTATAAGGAAATATATTACAATTTTTAATATAATAATAATAGTAAACTCTCCAAATCATTAACATATCCAATTATATTAAGAAAACTTATAGAGATGTAAGTTTATTAAGAAATTTGGAATCTAAAAACTGAATTTTTGACCTCTCACCTCTCATGATTTTCTTACTCCTAATACAACCTATTAATGTTTTCTAATATTATTTAAAAAAAATTATTCATTTTTTTGTAGGAAAATGCTTTATATAAAAAATATTGTTTAAAACATATAATAAATGTTTTAAATGTTTTTATATGTATTTTGATTGATTAATGGTTAAATTATTACCGGGATTTCAATGAAGAGGTTTCTATAATAAATAAAAAATTTATTCATTGATGATAATGATTCTCATGTTTCTATATCATTCCAAGATGTTACTACTCCTATTTTTATTCATTTCTAACAACATTCAAAATGAAATATAGATGATGGTTCTATTTTATATATTATTTTTTATCATATTATTTTCATGTTTTTAGGTATTCGATATTGAATTATATTAAATATACTCTAACTATAATGATTATCCACTTTTTATATAATATCAATCAGTGGGTCAAGATATATATTACTTATTTTTGGAGTATTCATTGGTATTTATTTCAATTATTAACTTTTTTTTAGATAACATTGTCAATCATATCATATATGTATCCTATAAATATGGGTTGAAAACTTCATCAACTGATTCATTAAATCAAATATCCAAAATATATTCACCTACAAACTATTCCAATTATGTACATCATGATATGTTTAATGCAACACTCACATGAATTATAGAAACCTCACCCTATTTTAGTAATCCACTTACTTATTTCCTTATACAAGATAGTTCATAGAAACCAAATTCTATTCGGGATTCCCTTTTTAGATGATAATGGTCTTTATAATATTCTATTTTGGTAGTAATCTAGATGATAATTTATTTATATGTTCACTTAATAATAATTATTTATTCATTTATAATCATATCATATGTATTATATCTTTTGAATTGTAAAATATATACATTTTTTTTATAATTTAATTTTTTATCTTATATGTTTTTAAAAATTAATATGTTTCCAAAATTATTTTCATATCCAAGCCCCAACATGAGTCCACATGAGCAAAAAACATTCATGAGTTTGAAAAAAAATCCCATATATAATATATCATGTGGTGATGAACAACCCTAAGACTATAAATAAAAAAAGGTGGTGGGGGATTACCCTTATTTTAGGTAATAACCATCACATACACTATAAGAAAACCAATAAAAATTAAAAACTAAATAAATTTATATACATGATAATTTTAAAAACATATAACTGAAGAAAATCAATGTAAAATTAATGGGAACTCCCACACATAACTCATACAACTGTTATTTAGGTATACTCAAGTTGGAAGTTAATATTTCTAGAACCTCCCTCAGCATAATCTTGTAAATCTAAAAATATATATAATAAAGGGGTGAGTATATGAGTAAACCAAATAGGATTCCCATTAAAACATCATAATGTAATGTGAATTTTCATACTAAATTCTCCATTTATGATACATTTAAATAAAAAATAATTTATGTGGGAAAACGTAAGAGAATATATATAAAGGCTGCTCTACAATAAGATACCTACTACCTTATTTTCATAAATACAAGCACAACCCTATTATCATTAGATCAACCACTAATTCACACTATCCAAACATATAATGAAAATATACATATTAGAACAGTATTATATATAAACAAGATCATGGAACATATAACTAAAAACAAAAACTATTTACTGATATTGCTACAAAAAAGTTACATCTTTGGATGGAATAACACACCTCGTGACAATGATATCAAAAAACACAACTAAATTCCAAATTCCACCTATATCAACATATTTAAACATACAAATAGTAATAAAAACTTTCATTTCATAAACATGAATATTATATCAACTAGTAATTATGTAAAATTACTAAGTCAAACACAACTCTTAACCATAGTATAATAAATAATAGTATATAAAACACACCCCTTCATTTACATTGAGATCTATATGTCCCCATGAATCCAACACAATTATCCACACTAAACTTATATTCCATTGATGTTATGTTAATAATAACAATTTCAAACCCTCCCTCCAAATCCAATGAAAAAAATTAGATTTTTTGAATTTTATACTAATAAAAATGACATAATTTTCACTATCCAAAACCTATATCATAAAAATTAAATGTTGTATCACTTATATACCAGAGGAAATTTTAGGTTTAGAGTTTTGGTAAATTATGACTAACTCTTACATAAGATTACCAATGCATTCAATCAAAAAAGTTTCTAATGATACCTAAATTTTCTTATTTCGTAAAAATTATTTAACATCTCCCATAAAATTCTATATATATAAAGCATTTCCTAAAAGAAATAATTTAACACAATTATGTGTAACATGGGGAAAATTTAATTTATGAATGTTGAGATCAAACTCCTATTAAGGGAAAACATAATTATTAATAATTAAACTTCATTAGTGAGCATGATATGAGTATAATGGTGTGATTTAATATTCAATGTACATAAGAATATCATAATATAATTCATATCCATAATAACCTAGATCATGAAAAATTATATATCGAATAAATGTTTAACATATGATAAGAGACATATAGTAATCAATAATCATGTGTCTTCTGATGAAAATCTAGATCAAATGAAGTACTAAAAAACCAATAGTAAGAAAAAATTAAATTTGTGGGTTTTTTTGAAAGATTATCTTCATAAATTGTGTCAGAAATAACTCAATCCTTGTTAAGTAAATAGTAGAAACATCACTGGTCAACACCCCCCTTCATTCACTTATACCAAAATAACATTACCCAATTCAGTGGAGAGAAATATTTGGATCTCCCATTTTTATAAGTTTTATTAGGATCACCTATTATTTTTATTTGTATCAGGATCACCCATTTATATTAGATATATAGAAACACTCATCATCACCAATAACTCCCATGTTTCATACATGAATATAATATAAGGAATCATTCATTTTCATTATAAATATTTTAATAATAGTGTGAATTCTGTTATAACATTATTTACCACTGAAAAAGAAAGATGATTCATAACAGTCTCCTTGAAACAATCATAACCATCCATATAAATAGTAATTTTGGTGTAATTTGAACATATACAAAGTGAAATAAAATTAAAACCAAGGTCTTTTGTTATAGATGAATTAAATACAAAAAATGATCATTAAAAACATTACTAAGTAAGATACGCTTTCCTATTGAAAGATCACTTTTAAAAAATAATTTTTTTCTATATATTATGATTTTTTTGTAATGAACCTCAAAAACCTATAAAACATTATTCATATCATCGTGTTTTCATGATGGAAGATAATTTCATTAATGGTGTAATCATTGAAACAACGATTATGTTCACACATTTAGTAAAAATTACGTTGTTTAGAAAATTACAAGTATATTAATTTTATAACATTATATAAAAATTTAATCATAGTAAAAATAAATTTTAAAAATAATTAAATATTATACAAATTTTTTTTTAAAACATTTTAGAAATAATGGATATGGAAGAGTAAATTATTTCTAACTGAAAGGGGATAAATAAGATATTATATTATTAAGAACCTTTTAGGAAACATTTGTAGTACAAAAGTGTGTAAAATGATAATAAAACATTAAATTTATATAATAACCAGAGGAGAAAAAATGAAATTTGTTTATCAAATTAGATTTATATAATATGTCGTTAGAAATATATGCATAAATAATAAAGAATAAAATAGTATTTAAAAACTTAAATCCCTTACCTCTTTTGTATCTTTTGAATATTCAGCCCCATAAAGGAATAACATCAACTGAAATTTAAATATCATTAACGTTAAGAGATTCATGATAAAAAATTTCAAAGGGGATGTATATATCCCTTATAAATTAATATAGGTACATCACATAAATGTATGTCCTAGATAAATATAATATGATATGAATAACCTTTACAAATATCTTATAATAAAATTGTGAATTAAAAACTATTGAGATATTATATGTAAATAATGTAAATAAACACAAATGAAGTGGAAATATAGAATAAATTAATTTTGAGATCTATTCAGATGTAATCCTAGAATAAAAAATTCAGTGAAGCTGAGTTATAACCAAACTAATTGAAATTGAGTTCTAAAACCCTTTACCACTTAGTAATATTTATTTCATATCCCTTTGGATGAAATAGTTTTTATTAAAACACAAAAAAAATAATTATTAATAATTCAGAATATGAAATTTAAAAGGGGAATTATATACACCATATAAAATAAAATATATACATAGTATTAATATATGCCTCAATGAAAGGAAATGCAATGAAATCCCTAGTCTCAAGGGTAAATATACCATGTATGTATTTAAAATCATATATTATACAATTAGATGAATTATTTTATATATTAATAACCTTTTATATGATCATTAAGTTATAATTAAAGCATTTATTCCATTAATAACATTGAAATATTTATTACTTAATCAATTAAGTCCATTTCTTTTGTTTTTATGATGTTTAGTTGATTATCTCAAAACTTCTTCTGTAGGATAAACATTATTAAAGGAAGATAAATTCTATAATAAAAAAAATATTGAAATATTTATCATTTATATCCATTAATTATAATATTAAATCCATCCATGAATTGTGAATTTGAAAAATGATCTACGTTAAAATTATTGATATGGTAGGTCGTACACATACATGAGTAACGTTTCCATTTTTCAACAAACATATTTAAAATAAGGAATGTATTATTTAATCTATATCGAAATATTATTATATCAAAAATATCATACTTTTTAATTAAATATATCTATATGATGTGGTTATGAAAATTTAATCACATCCCTTCACATAGTCAGTAATCGACATGTACAAATGAATAATGTTGTAAATTTTCAATGGATGGAATAGTAAGAAAAAATATTATATATTATCTTTACAGAATGAAAACTATGTAATTATTTTCTTATATCTACATTAAATCTATCAATACAAAGGGACGTCATTGGTGGTAATGTAAAACACAATATATCTGTTTTCAATGTGGTGGTACATCATAAACACAAATAAGGGATTCATTTTTGATTTTATGGAATATAGAAAATGATATAGGTTAAACCATTACCATTAAAACGTATCATTTGTAAAGACCTAAAACCCTAGTAGATCACGGATGGTGATTACTTCAATAAATTTTCTTAAGATATAAGGAATCACATCCTGAAGGGAATAAGAATTTATTATTCTTGGTATACTATATACATACTTGAAATTCACATTAAAATTGAGAACATAAATTATAGAAAGTGTTATATTTTAGGAAAACATATTTATCCTTATCATAACCATTCATATAAATCTGAAAACATAACAATTTATCCCATATAAATTAAACAATAAGAAATCAGTGAACTCAGATACTAATTATGGTTATGTGTACATTGGAATCAATCATGAATAAATAAGCATAATCAATATTGAAAGGTAAATAACTAAAGTCACATTTCATTTAGACAACACCTTGGTCATAGTATAGAAAGAATAAATTATGATCGAATAAACCCATATAAATAGTCACATGATCTTGAATGTTATGCACACATATTCAAGCTAATCAAATAATCTGATGGAAATTAATAACTAATATCATAATGAGAAAATCATAATTTCTTGCATCTAAAACATACTATAAGCTCATCTAAAACATAGTTTAAATATATGTTTAAGAACCCATTTTATTTGCTGATCTAATTTTCACATTAATCCTACTGATGGATCGAGGAGATATGTATGTAAAACCCTTAGTTTTAGGTAATTAACCCTTTACTTATGTATAATATTTATATAAGGTTGACAGGTTATTCCTGTGATGGTTTAGATGATTTTTAATGTTTTAGGTCTTTTGGGTGGTACATGGTTTGAGGATTCTTAATAAAAACCATTCCACACCCCCAAGAATCCACACAAGGGAAAATAGAGATCGTTGGTGAGGCTCATGGTAGGAACATGGTTTGGAAAGACAATACCATCACCTAAAAGAAACCAAGAAAGTTTGGGATGACAAATTTACGCTGGTCAGTACATGGTTTTTCTAATCGTGTAAACCTACCATAGAAGGAGTTTTAAAAGGCACGTTTTGTCACATAGTTTGTTCACGATCTACCTAAGAATGCACCTAAACCCTGTAATGATAAAAATTAGATATATGGTTTTTAGATATAATTTAAATCACCTCCTTAAACTATCATTTCCCATATTTAGTCCATAAAATGATTTACTATCATTTTAAAGGCTAGATAGTCCCTTCCTCTTGATTAAAGAGAGATCCATTGACAAATATAAATGCATTGGAGACCTGAATTCCTTGGTAAGTTCTCATTCATGTTGGGTTTTCTTAGATTTATTATTCTTCCTTATCTTTGTTTCATGAATGTAATTAATTGGGGATAGATCTAGGTTATTTGATTCCAATAATAAAGTTTTATGGTTGATTTGTTGAATTAGAACAAGAAATAAAGAATTTATAATGAGTTTTAAACTAGTTTATTAAATAATTTATCTCATTATTAATTTTCAGATATGTTTACGAGGTAGGTGGATTCAATATTGACTCCTCTTAGTTATAAATTTAAGGATTTATTTCAAATTGATTTAAAATCATAGTTATAATTGTAAATTTTTTTTAATGTTGTTAGAAACACTCTTTAGTGATGGTTTGTGAAATTTTAGAAAATTTTTGTTTTGATAAAGTGAAATTGGATACAAGATTTTAAATCGATGATTTTAAAATGGTTTTTTGGTTTTTGATACATGGAAAATGGGTTAGAATTTTTTTTTCAATAAAATTATAGGTTTATTGATATTTTTTACACAAATGGTTTATCATGGTTTTCACATAATATAATAGTGTGTGTTCAATATCAATTTAGAAAGATAAGGTTATGAATTTTACCTCAAAAAACGTGGGACAAATAATGATACGATCTTTTCCCCCATCCAAATGGTTTATCATGAGAGGATTTGGTGAAAGGATGACTCACCATTTGTGAGGATAGTGGAGTCCATGGTTGCATGCATGTGTGGATGTTTGGATTTGTGGACTATAATGGGTTATTCAAAATGGATGTATTATATGGTTTGAAATACATGTTTGGTTTCCTTCTATGTAAATCTATTTTTCTTTTAAATTGTTTTTCTTTTGATATAAACAGCTTTAATTTGTTCTAAACAATCTTATATAAAATGGATAACTTTTTATATCCTAGTGGAATGCGTTTTAAATTTATTTGGAAAAAAACTATCATTTTTTATACTCACCCCCTTCTTGAAAAAATCATTTAATATTCAGATATTGACAATCAAGACATAGGTAACAACAAGTATCTCATTTGTTTATTGATGCATCATGATTCCTTGGTTGAGACTGGTGCATTTAGATCTTAGATAATGTTTGGGAGTTGTTTTCAGATGTCTTGGTTATCATTGAGATTTTGGTTTTAGTTTTTTCTTTTTAATCAAATTTGGTTCATGTTGTATATGTTTTTTTAGTTGTAAATGGGTTATACTTTGATTTTTATTACATTAATTTCATGAATGATATTTTTATTGTTTGATTTTGTTATTCTTGGTTATGTTTTTTTCTTTCAATGGTAAAATCATCCCCTAACTGTTTATGAAGTGTTTATAATTTATTTCCATCATTTGGTGTCTTGGGGATGTCACATAAGGACTAGTAATGTGTACACATTTTCCAAAGACTATTGGATAGGGCCTGAATGTTTGAAATTGTATCAATATTGGTAATTCCAACTATGTTATTGGATAAATGGTATTACTTTTTTCATTCCTGGAGTTGAAATTAAATCTTGTTTAGTTCTTTAGTTACATTGGTAGTAGGGAGTAGTCTCATCGAAATGTGAAATATACAATATAAATAGGAGTAGTTATCATATTTATGTTTTACTTTATGTTACTAGGGAGTTTAAGTACATATGTATTTTAAGAAACATCTAGGAGTTATAACCATATTTTCATGGTTTTAGGTAATGAGAAAAAAATGGCATGCATTGATAAAAAATGACTTCATACTATGAGTGAATAGTTCATTATAAGTGATTATTTATGATTTGGTGAAAAAACCAATATTTAAAATAGTTTTAAATGTTCATATTTTCAAAAAAACATGTTTGAATTTTAAAATATTCTTTTTAAAAGGGGATTTGTTGAATTTTGGAAAGTTTGTTTGCAATAGGCATGATGTGGTAAATTTAAAATTAAAAAGCCTCTAGTTTCTATATATTGATACTACATGTTTTTTGATTTTGGATATAGAAAATAGAACCCAATATGTGTCATAGACACCAACTAGAAGAGGCGGGTGAAAATGTGGTTGATCTTAATCCACAGGTGAAACAATAACTAGTTCATAGTACTGTGAAGTATTTTTTTGGCCATTTATAGGTGGAAGGAAAGTGATGTACCATGAAAAGTGGATCATTCTGTTCTGTTTCAGATGAAAAATGAACCATTCTTACAAGGTGATTTATAACCAGAAAAAGAAGAGGTGTTTCTGAATAAGATGAATTGAATATTTAACTTATTAGGAACACCAACTGATATGAATGGCATGTTAGAAACATAGATGCTAGAGGATTTAGATTTCATATGGTGGGATTTAGCAGTTCAGGCTAAACTGGACCTTGTAATTTCATGTCATGATTTTTTTGAATTATTCAACAAACAATTCTATTCATACATATTATATATTTCCACAATGGTAGTCTTTTTTAGCTTAAAGAAAATGAATCTCTCATTGATAGAGTATGAAAATAAATATTTGAGTTTAGTCAATTTTTTACCAAATGATTCTGTAAGTGCATCCTTAAAGGCATAAGTTTTTGAATTGGGGTTAAGGAAAAAAATTTCTCTAAGATAATTTTGCATTGTATATAAAATTATATTGAGATAGACAATAGAGAGAAATTGGAAGAAGGAGTCATCTCAAGAACAATGGGTATAGTAATCGTGTTGATACTTATGGTAAATTTTTGGAAATATAATTTTGATAATAACAATAAGAGGGACACCTATATCCAAGGTAGTCGTATGACTCATAATTAGATGGCTAGATGAGCTAATCATCTACCTAATAAAAAGGTGAAGGTTGGATTTTTCATGTTGTTTATTAAATCATAAGAAGAGTTGTCGAGAACCTCCTAGAGCATGTTGTACTTGGAACCAGATGGGATGTCATTAATATTATTGTCGTAGTCATCTAGATAGGGTGTTAGAGACACATCACATTTTTTGTAGATGTCATATGATTTGATGTGATAAGGTTCATAGAATAATTATCATTTGTAGAACCCAGATAGACATGATGATTCTATAAACACCATTACTCCTCAACTAGTGAAATTTCAATAGGGAAATAATGTACAAAGTGAAATGAGTATGTTTTTTTATGGAGATAAGAATGTGATTATTGATGATTATCCTAGAACATTGACAAAGAGTTGTATGATTATTTTTAACTCCACCATCATGTATGCATTTATTATTATAGGTGATCCCCATACCTTTATTTCTTTTTGTAATGATGGTTTTAAGGGTTTTCATGTACATATGATTCATTCTATTTTCAAACATCAAACTCATCTTAGGAAAATAGAATATCAAGCATTTATGTTTAAAACATGTTGTAAAACTGTTCAGGGGATAAATAGATTTGGGATATCTCGGTGATTTAGATAAATTTATATGACATAAATTTTTATGGATTTTTTGACAATGTTAAAATCCCACATCGACTATTAAACATGAAGAGTGAGATTTACAACTGATGTTGGAGCCAAGAATCTATTTCCAAGAGACAAAAATTAAAATGCTGATGTAATAGGATTTTTCTAATAGTGGTTTGAACTATCTCGTACTATTTGGCAACTCTAACATTGGACATGGTGGTTCAAATCAAAAATTTCGATATTCAATCGATTTTTGATTGGTTTGTGGATGTTTTTCAGAAAATTTACCAGGGTTCAAACCCATAGGATAGTATGAGTTTACAATTGATCCCTTACGGGGGACTAGTCCTATCTCTCCTCTATCATATAATATGGCACTAATATATGTAAGGGAATTAAAATTTATATTATAATATCTAGAAATAAAAGAGTTAATTAAGCCTAATACATCTTTCTGGGTAGTGTCGATCTTGTTTGTGAAAAAGGATGATGGGACTTTTAGGCTTCGTGAAGATTATTGTAACTATAACCATGATATGATAAAAAATTGATATCCATATCCAAACATTGAGGGTATATTTGATCAATTTATAGGATCATTTTGGATCTCTAGAATTTAATTATGATCAGGACATGACCCATTATAGTTCTAGAATAAGGATATTCTAAGATAAACTTTCATGAGTAGATATGTCCATTATAATTATGAGGTTATGAATTTTAGACTTATGAATGTACCATATTTAATTATGGAACTGATGAATTACATATTTCAATGGTAGCTAAATTATTTTTAGTGGTGTTTATAGATGACATAATAGTGAATTCAAAGACAAAGGAAGAGCATGAGAAACACTTGATGAATGTGTTGGGAATCTCCATGGGTCATCATCTATATGAAAAAAATTCAATGTGTGATTTTTTTAATACAATATGTAGGTTTCCATTGCCTTTTAATCTATGAAAAATTTGTTTCTATAGATCTAGAAAAGATAGAGGTTGCAATCTGTTAGTTACCACCAAAGAATATCTTTTAAATATTTTGTTTCCAATGATTTTCTTAATTATTATCAAGGTTTTGATCATGAATTTTCTAGACTAGCATCACCAATGAAAACATTGACATTGATGAATGTCTCATTCTAATAGAATTATGAATTTTAAGAAAAATCAATATATTAATGATTTCCTTACATAAACACCAATCATGATATTTTCAGATTTAGGATAAGGATATGTTGTGTATTATGTTCCTTTATTATTAGGGTTGGGATGTGTTCTCATGTAGAGAGATAATGTTTTTTCTTATATCTCACAAATTTTAAGGTTGAATAAGATGTTTTATGTAACACATGATTTGTAATTTTCTACTAAATTCCATGCTTCTAGGATTGGTGTCTTCACCTCTTTGGTGAAAAATCACAGTTTTTTACAGATCATTAGTTGTTGAAAGATATATTCTCACAAAGGTATTTTAATCTTAATCAAAGAAGATGGATATATTAACCTAATATGTTCGACTAAAATGGAATGTGTACACAGTGTAAAGGAAATCCAGTGGGAATTTCATTTAGAAGGAAGTTGTATATTCAGTTGGAGAAAGAGGTTTCAAATCAATTGAAACTAATGATATTTATAGTCAACATGAACATATATTTTGTAGAATAATGTTTTTTTATATTTATTTTCCATTTAATTTCTTCCAGATATGGTCAAGAATAATAAATAGAATCAAACATACAATTATGAATGTGATACTATTAGTTCAAAACATAGTGGTGGGGAGAACATTGAAGTATAGAAGCCTGATAGAGGATCATTGTTGTGTTTTCAAGATCATATAGTCTTAACATTAGTTATTTAGGAACAAATTATTCATAATTACTTGAATTTAAAAAGGTATGTTCATCCTAGAATAAAAAATATGAATAATACATTAATAACACAATTTTGGATGTTTTTAATGAAAAGAAACATGGCTAAGTTTATTATGAGATGCCTCACCTATCAGCTACATTTGGAAAAGAACTAGTGTCCAATGAGTATATTGTAATCTTTACCAATTACTATTATGAAATGGATGTAGATAACTATAGATTTTGTAATAGGTCTACTATGTATTGTATGAAAACACAATGTCCTTTCAGTGATAGTGGATTATCTTACAAAGTTGGACAATTTCATCAATATTCATGAATCTCATAAGGTTGAAGAATTATCAAAAATCTATATTAGAGAAGTGGGAAAGAGGCATGGCATACTAATTTTGATAGTATTAGACCTAGATATTAGGTTTAAGTCTTATTTCTTGATATCCTTTTTGTAATCCCATAGAACTCAGATGACTATGAGAATGGTGTATCATTCTCATATGGATGGACTATTAGAAATTATGATATAAACTATGGAATAAATTACTTGGAAATATGTAATATAATTTTTTTTCTCTTGGAGGGATCATATACCATTACTGTAGTCCTTTTACAACAAAATCTATCAGTATTCATAACATATGGCTCTTTTGGAATCATTTTATTGGGGTCGTTGTTTTTATCTACCTTATTGGGTTGAAATGGTTAAGACTTCACCGGTAGACCATGCATTGTAAAAAAGATAAAATAAAAGATTTATTTGATTAGGAATATGTTGGAGAAAATATAGAGTCATCATAAATCATATGTAGATCATCATCGATGACCATTTTCATTTGTGGTGATTAATCATGTATTCATTGTAAGGTCTCTATGACATGGTAATTATCATTTTGGAACGTAGGTAAAGATTGATCCTCAAAATATAAGCACATTTGAGTTACTATAATGTGTTAGTTTGGTGGATTATGGTATGCATTTTCCACCATGGTTTAGTTCAGGGAATAATTCATTTCATGAATCTCAATTAAAATGTATAGACATAATCCTAACCAAGTGATTCAATGGGATTTCATTGACCTAGAGCCGAATGATACATTTGTTCATGTGCCAATGTAGATTGTGGATATGCAAGATAAAATCTTATGTGGGAAATTCATCTATTTGTTTTGGGTTTTACAAAAATAAGGTTGGATTTTGGAAGAAAAATTGGAACGTGACAATAAAATGGTAAATAATTATCCCAGACACTTTAAGTAAATAATTGGGTTTCAACATTCCAAGGAATAAAAAATAAATGGAGGGGATAATATAGAACCCACAGTTTTATGAAATTACAACTTTATTTATATGTTTTAAGTATATAATGTTTCATGGTAATGTTTGGAGAAGGTTTAGAATATATTTATGGGATTTTTTGAAGTGTTCCGTTTGATCACAGTTATTAGAAAACGTGAAACACCTCTTAGAAACCACAGAAGAGAGAACATAGTTCACTAGGTAGGCACACAATTTTCACATGGTTTTCACAAACCAAGTAGCCACCTATGAGAAACTGTGAATTTGTGGGAAGATGGATTTATCATTTTTGATTCACGTTTTGACTACCCAAGTGATCCAAACGTGCGAATGGTGTTTGGAGGGAGTGGACATTGCATCATTTGTGTTCAGTTTTCATAATCGTACCCTAGTGTTAAAAATTAGATCCATATTTTTTAATTTATTTTTAATCACCTAATTATTCCCTAAATTTACACCTAGTTTTTAAATATCATTATTTTCTTTCCATCAAAATTCTATAGAGACCCTTCCTCTTGATCTGGGATCAATCCGTTGGTGAAACTAAGTGCAATAGAGGCCCAAATTACATGGTAAGAGATCTTTATTGGTGTGTTTCCTTGTATTTCTTATTTAATATATTATATTCATGGATATAATCCATTGATGATATATATGTGTTATGTTATCACAATCATGATTTGTAAAGGTTTTTTTGTGTAAAGGGGAAAACATGTACGAGATTTTTAATAACATTAAAACTTTTTTGTTGAAGAATTTGTGTCATTATTCAAATTTTGATATGTTTTTTAGGCAGGAGGCTTAAATATCCAATCTCAATAATTATAACATGATGGAATGATTTCAAATTGATTGAATTTATTGGTTTTAATGGTAAAATTGATGGAAATGTTTTTAAAAACCCATTTAAGGGAATGATGTTACAATTAAATTCAAACCCCACTCATCACAACAAAAGTCCAATAAATTCCTTATATTAAATGGGTGATTCATTATGTACCTAAAAACTCAAATTAAAAAACACAGACATAAAATTTTAATATTGTCCCCAATCAAATAAAAATAATCATAAATCGTTCAGATTAATATGGAAAATGGTATTAAAATAGTATATCTTAGTCAGCTGGTCAAAACAATCCAAATATAAAATGAGGATGATATCAACAATATATATATATAATAT
The DNA here is from genome assembly GCA_963277665.1 of Viscum album. NCBI lineage: Eukaryota > Viridiplantae > Streptophyta > Magnoliopsida > Santalales > Viscaceae > Viscum > Viscum album. Next base: position 226,118,113 of record OY728151.1, read on the forward strand.
ATAATATATAAAATAAGTGGTTTATTTCATTGATTAATAGAAATACCATAAAAATTTCATTAAATATTTTGAGGAAAATGACCTCTTGACATCGAATTTTTTCAAAACTAAATATCAATGAAATTAAAATAATTTTATTTGCTGATATCCTTTTAAATGTATAATGTAAGCATTAAAACAATGATTACTCATGACTTTGGTAAATTATATTCCTGACATTCACATTAAAACAATCTTCCATTCAAATTTTTAGTAAAACCAAACAAGCATGTTTAGAAGAAAACATAAATATTCATTTAAAAAAATTCCAAAAAATGTTAGACATGGGTAAAAAATATGTTTAATAAATAGATTGGGAAATTTTAGAATAATTTAATGAAATCATTTTTAGATAATACAATTTTGGGTGAAAAGGGTTTTTCAACTGAAAATTGAGATGGAGTCAGATTTTATTATAAATGATTTCTAAATAATTTTAAGTACCAAATAGTGTAATATTATAATATTAATTGAAATAATATTAATAACTAGAGTGTAATAAAAATAAATCACATTATTATATAATGATTAAATAATATACTTCTATTTAAATTCATGTATACACTAACCTTATTAAAATGAAATTAAAACATATATCTCTTACCACTTTGGTAACTTTTGATTCATAACCCCATGGAATGAATAAAATAATATAAAAAATAAATAACAAATATATTTATATATTTATGAAATGACATATCAAAAGCGGTATTATATACACAACACCAATGAAATATAGAGTTCATATGGCATATGCCTCGCCAAAATAAACGGGATACAAGAAACCCCTACCATAAGACCTATTTTATACATTTTCAAAAAACAAGTATAATAAATATAGGATTACTATATATTTATAAAATATAAATTAAAATATATTTTATAAAATATATTAATTAATTATAGTCATTTCTCACGTGATTTTTAAAATTTCATTGTTCGAATAACTATTTCGTGTGATAATTGCATCATTTTTAATATATGATTTGGTTTAATTACTTCATTAATTTTAGATTGATTATGGTTACATAAAACTCATAATTTTATCCATGATTTAAATATCATACATGATAATTATAAATTTAGTTAGGGTAATTTATGAAATTTTGATATTGATTATGGTTTAAACTATTAATTGAGATGGTAAACTGTGCGTACGCACAAACGTTGTTATAATTTTTCTGTATGGATGGAATGAATTGGGAATAAATAATAACTCATAATTCTAAAATAATTTTTATGACATATATATAACTTATAATAATCATATAAATCCTTATTATTATCAATATAAAAATAAAATGAAAAACATTTCACATTGATACGTGGAAGCGGTAGTCCACACGGAAGCACAAGCAAACTTATTTTATTCCAAAATATTAGAAGGTAAGAATTTATTTGTGATATTATATTTCTTGAAGTATATTGTTTCATAAATATTAAATATATTATTAAAAAAATTTCTTTACTCCCTTCCATTTTAAGTGTAAGGTAATAATGAATCAAATCCCTTTGTGGGGCAGTAGTACATCGTACACATGAGTGACATTATTGTATCCCCCAAAAAATGGTAATTAAAAATGAATTTGTGATATATTAATTATATAATTAATATAATATCATAAATATTATATAAATATATTAAATATATCATTATATATATCCTTTAATTGTGGTGATGTAAAATGAATTACGTCGGTTCACGAGGTGGTAGTCTTCCGTACATTGGATTGATTATTAAAAAAATCCTATTATATTTGGGGTGGGAATTAATATATATATATATGGGTATGGTTTGTCTCACACAAATGGTTATGGATGAGTGAAGTAGTTATGAGAGGATGTGGCCTTTCATTAGTAGGGAAGGGGAAAAAGATGGAATTTTTGAAATGATAAAGTGATACCTGATTTTTCTTCATACCAAAATTCTTTAAAATAAGAAATTATATAACATTAGATACTTTAAGGTTTAAATAATTATATAATATGTTAATTAGTCAATTTTTACTCTATTTTAGGAACATATATACGTAGTTTAACCCCCCCTAATAATCTCATTTTTATATTATCTGCGGTAAATATTTTTTACTCTTACCACTATTATTTATTTATGAATTTTAATTTTAAATTATTAGATAATATAATTAATTATAATAAAAAGTATTTATTTCATGTTTAAAAATTAAATCCACATCAGTGGAATGTTTTTACATAAAATTAAAACCTCAGACCCATCAAAGGGACAATTTTTCTAATAAAAAAATAAAAAAATTGAAAATTTTTATATCGTAATTAATTTTTTATTAAAATTGCATAAAATAAATAAAATGTAACATATAATAATTAAATTTTATTTTATACAAATTTAAAATATATTTTTACAATTTAGAAAATTTAAATTAAAATGAAGATCTCAACAAAAAAATTAGTAATTTTAACTAATCATCACAAAAATTATTCTTTTTAGAAAACACAGGAAAAATTACAAAAGGATATTTAATAAATGTATTTTTATAAATCAATATTTATTTTTTCATATGAAATAATTTTAACATATGTGTACAAGCATGATGAAACTACCTTTTAGAAAAATAATGTTTTCTAGAGAACATTTCATTTTCTACAAATGATTTTTATTTTATTTCTAATAAATGTATAATAATTTATTTTATTTTAAAATGATTTAAACCATATAATTTTCATATTTATTTATTCATATTTCTAATCCACAACTTAATGTATTTCTTATAATTTTAATATTTTAATAATAAAATTTTAATAGAATATCATGCTTTAATTAAATTAGGTGTTGTTTGCAGCACACGCTATCAAAGAGATTTAATTTATTTATGTATTAATATATGACCAAATATTTGTTTATTACATTATTTTGTAATTGTGGTTTTTTTCATATAAACTATCAAAGATGATTCTCTTCTACTAAAATATCAAGGTGTTACATTCTCCCCACCTTTTAAAAATTACGTCCATTCATTTTAAACCTGATCTCGGTAATCAAGTGGTTTTAATTTGGAACAATGATTGTTGTAAAATACATATAGTAAAATGATTAATAAAAGTTCAGCTTTATAATATAGAAAGTGAAATAGCAATATAATCTCAAATAACAAATAACTAGGTTTCCATATAAGACAAAATTAGTGGGAAGTGATAATATGGTCATCGATGAAATGCATAAATAATTGTGAAAAGTGATAGAAATAATTGATCATAATAATGTTAGTGATTATTATATGGTTAACTAATAAAAACCATAAATATTTCATCGGTAAAAATTACATTAGTTCATCAGAAATGTTGGTATTATGACAACATTTTTGTTTCAAGACCATTTTCCTGGAGTTGAGGAATTATTTTACTACCTAATAATATAAAGGAATATACTTACTTGATATATTTCTATTTCATAGGAATAATTTTGTTTTTTGGATGAATTTTAATCAATTTCTCCCTGACCTATTACTATATTAAATCAATATCCAGAACTGAATTTTTTTTCCTGGGCATAAAAAATGACTTTTAATGGATCGTTGGATCCAAAAAAGAATGAAAATATATTCATACTCATTACTAAAACGAAAATGGTTATAAAATGTTATCTAATAAAATAAATTAATCTCTACTACCTAAATAATAACTATCTAAATTTAGTATATTCCATTTCAGAAATGGTTAACATTATGACTCATCCAAAATATGTCTAAACAAATTCATGGTCGAAATGTTTTGATGGAAGGTCACTAAATTATCGTAATATTCTCAAGAAAATTTTAATTGTCCCTTAGTATCTCATTAAAAACATGTGAATACATTTATCACTATAAAAAAATAATGAAAACATAAATCCTTCTAAAAATTAAATCTCATATTTTCCAATATAATCTATAAATCTAAAGAGGCAGTAATCACAAAGAAAGATAACATTAACCATAAAATAGATAACAAATTTCCAAGTCCCCGATGGTATCCCATTAAAATTTATTTATAATTTTTATATCAATATAAATAACATATTGCATATTATCTTTCCTCAATCACATGTTTTCTAAAAATTCCAACTTTCCAGTGAATCACTTTTTCTAGTCATCGGTACCATTCAAAATATGATCTGAAATCCTTAAGGAAAAAAATACTATAATAAAATTTTTATACGATACATAATTCTTATAAACATAATATAATTGATAAATAAACATATAAAAAATTCTTGAATCCAAACACAATAACATTAATCATTCTACTTTTTCTTTAGTCATGGAATAAGCTTGACCTTGATTATAGAGACCAATCTTTTAATTACATAACTATTACATAAATTTTAAGATTAATAACTTAATAGAATTCCAATATATGATATAAAGGTTTTGTACCATGAAAAAATATTTCTTATACATCATTTATATATAATAAATCATAAAAAATTATTTAAATCCTTCTTCTTTATTTTTATAAAATCTCACATTATCCTTAGTATATATAGTCACCTGAAGAGATAAATCAAAGAGAGAAGTGAGATGACATCCCAATAAGAGTATGAATAAGGGAAATAAATTAATATAACACGGGTGATCCAAATAATTATAATCATGTCATAATCATATTATCATCACCATTATAGCGAGGGAAACTTGTTATAAAGGAATAGAATGTTGAAATGCATAAACAAGGAACATCATGTAAAATTTTTCAAGTACCACACATAGTTGTAAATGATTTTAGTATAATATTAACCGAACTAAACCATACAATGCTTTTCATTTATAATAAATTTAATATTGTTTCTACATTTATTTATACACAGCTGTAAGTTGGATTGTGTTACACATAATACTGAGTTCCTTCGATAGCATATAAGACATGAAAGACCAAGCATAGAAGTATATATAAAATCCCAAGACTTTATGGAATATTTACTAATATATTATATATTAAATAAAATGTTTTTAAATTCATAAAATATATTTTATAGACATATGAGAAGAATAATTCAAATTTTAGTCATAAAAAGGTATATTTTATAATATAGTTTTTTCACCTTTTAATGTCACTCCTTTTTCAATAGACAATTTTGACCTTTTTATAAATTTTATTTGTAAAAATAATCAAAAAATTTCAATGAAATATTTCAAAATTATCTTTTTTTGTATTTTTGGTATTTCTCTAAGAAGAATCATTTTTTGATAAATAGTGAAAAATATTACATTTTAGTTGAAAACAAATTTTTCATTTAAATAATTTTTAATGATATATTATATTATAAAATGGTTATAAAGTAAAAATAGATCCATTATACATGAATAAATATAATTTATCTTATTTTAATCATATTTATATTTAATTTAGAGTTACAAATTTAATAAAATTTTGAACAATGTCACTTTAAAAACCCTCTTTCTTTCCCCATTTGTGGGATTAGATTTAACTTTTTTCTCACTTATCTGAATTGAATTTGGAAAAAATTAAATAAATAGTTGGAATAAGTATAATATTTTTACTTTTATTATATAAACATAGTTTTGATATAAATTATGAGTGAATGTAAATAAAATTATTATTATTTATTAAGGTAAATATTAGTTTACCTAGTGGTTAAAATTTAATATTAAGGGGAAAATTACCTATTAACATGTATAAAATCTATTGAGTTATCATATTTTGACTATATCCTTAATTGGATTTAATTATATGAGTTTTTTGGAGACTATTCTTGGAAAGTGACAAATATTATATGTTAAGTAATGATAAAGGCAAAAAAGAAACCTTCCTTATATTTAACATTTATAATGCCCTGAGATATGGAACAAAATTCATATTTTTTTATACAAATCCGTATGAAATAAAAATGTGTTTTTTTACAATAATAATTTATAATTAAATTTTTTAGATGAATTAGTTACTTAAAATGCATAAGAAACACATACACTCTGATTATTTTTTAAATAAGAAATAAAATAAATGATACTAAAAATATTATAAGTGATGAAAATTGAATGAATTTTTATGATAACAGATTTTTTAGATGAATATTTAATGTCATATTTATTTTTAGTTAACATATATTAATTCCATAATTTTCATGATATTTTAAAATAAATTAAATTATAAATGAAAATTTTTACATTAATGTTATTTTATAATAATTAACATTTTATTAAACATTATAAAAATAAAAAAATGCGTATATTCTGAAAAAAAAATGTTAAAAAATATAAAATATTATATATTAATGGACCAATTATTCAATTATAATGAATATATTGACAACGAAATTGAAGAAACTCTATTATCATGATTACAGTTTATGCAATAATTTTTTACATTACATTCACTTATGTTAAAATTAATTCCCACCACACATTGCATTTTTATTTTTAAATTAGATAAAATATTTATAATTAATTGGTTCTTTATTTTAAAATAAATCTCACATTAATTTTGTCTTAATGGTGAAATTACTTATGTAATAAAACCAAATAACAAAAAACCAAAATTATAAAATGGATAAACCCTGAACTTAATGAACAAAATTATAAAATTTCACTAATTTTTTGTGGGGAATATGTTTTTATTGACTATAAATTAACATTACTCATTTATTTTTGAATTATATAGTAACATGATGCAAGGGAGATATCCCAATAGTGTTTACCTTTTTATATTTACAAGAATTCCCCTCCTCCTCCATTATAAAAGAAAACCCATCCTTTCACTTATTCACACATATAAAGCTATTTATGTGGTCCAAAACTAGTCAAAATAATCTCCCAACATATGTAACCTAATGATATAATCTTAAATTTTTTATTAAATTAAAAAAAACTAATACTTTTGGTATAAACCAAAAAAAGTAACCTTAAGAAGTGGTAACATTTTTCGATGTCCTCTTTTTTTTTATTTCACTACCCACCACATAAATTATTTTTATATCATGAATATATCATAACATTAGTATAAATATATTCTGATATTTCTTACATTAACTGTATGAAATAAAATTTCACACACTTCCATCAAATGGGATACGTCATCACCTATCATGTGTGTGGTAGAATACCACCTCATGAACCGATGTTGTTCATTCATCTATTAAAACATTCCAATATTCGGAATAGTGATGGATTTTTAGTTTATATATTACATATATAAGATATTTTTAATGTTATTATGATTCTTGTATTTTTATATTACACATACCTTTATGAATTCCATTTTTTAAAAAAAATTGTGGATTTGTGGACTACCTGCTCCACAAAGCGATGTGATACGTTTACGCTTTTCATAGAAAGAATTAAGCAATGATTAAATAAAAATATTTCATCTATATAAAATTAATATTATACTATAATTATAATATAAAAATATATAATTCACATTTAATTCTTTTCAAATGAAATTAAAATGGAAACGGTGTTCACGTGTACATACGTCCTACGGTATCCCTTGATGTTGTATTTCATATCCTTTCTGGAAATATTATGGATTGTTATAAATACATATATAATTATAATATATCGTAGTTAAATAATTTATTACAACATGAATATAATAATATCCTATTCTATGTTAGAAGAACCAAAATAACAAGTCAAAAAAACTCGGAAAACATGTTAATTAACACCTAAAACGATGAAAATAATGAAACATTATTAAGAAATGGGTAATAAGATATTATAAGATGATAATATTTAATGTTATAAAATAATTATTGTTATTTTATAATTGAATAAAATTATTAACAACATTATTAATGATATTAATTATAGTTCCACTAAAAGGAAGTGTAAGGTAAGGGATTCTGGTATCACTTTTATTTTCATGAGGTATACGCCATATTCACCACTAATTTCTTTTGTGTGATGTATATATTGGACCAATTGTATTTTATATTATGAATAAATCTATATTAATTGTATTTAAATTTAAATTTTTTGTTATTTAGATCATGAGGCTTATGATTCAAAAGTTACATTATGGTAAGGTATTTTCTTCTCACTTTTTACATCATTGAGATAAATGGCATATTCACCATTTATTTAATCTGTGTGGTGTATATATTAACAAGTTGTCATTTAATATCTTAAATCACTAATAACACATCGTACTTTTATTATTACTTTTCATTATCCCATCCAAGGTGTTTTGAATTCAAACTCACTAAGTAATAATAGGTATCTTGGCAATCTCACTTTATGTTGTGATAGTTAAATTTCTCTTGAAAATATAAAATTATTGTAATTGTTTTTAATTGTAAATTAAATTAGTAATAAATATCCACATTATTATATGATTTATATGATTATTTTTAGAATCATACTCAATTTTTATAATTGGTTTTTACTTTGAATGTAATTTTATAAATTGTGGAAATGTGGATAGATTTTTATCTTTTGCTAAATACACATAATTGGTAAGGAACATTGGTTATGAATAAATTTACTATTAAACATATGATGAATGAATTTTACTAGTATGAAATTTGTTGGTTACCAGTTAATACAATCCCTATGGATTGGGGATCAGTTAATGTTAGCCCCAGGATACTTTAAAAGCCTTTTGGGAAAAAAACTATTGGCAAAAAACCTTTCATGTTACGTTTTATGTACTTTTATATAATCAGGAGGATATATCATGATAGAAATTAGAAGAGTTTATACCCATAGACATAAAAATTCTTTAGGATATATCTTTAATGTAACTATATTGATGATAGATGTTGGTATCTTAGCCATCAAACATTGTGAATTCGGTCATTATTTCTATTCCATATGATTATTTGATTAGTTAAAATATCCATGGTCATGTTTTAAGAACATGGGATTATTTATGTGTAATTATTCAGTAATATTATACTATTTATATATTTTATTACTCAATATCTAGTTATATAATAACTTTTGTGCTCAGTTGTTTACCTTTCCATGTTTATTATGTTCATTGATTTATTATCTCTTCCACATTACGTTACACATACTACTTTTTTTTGAGATAAAAATTATTTTGTATCATTTCCCTATGATATAAATATTATTTCTTTGAATAATTACCAACGATTATGACAATTTACCTTTATTGGGAAATATTTTTTCCCAAAATTTAAAATGGGTTTCATGTGTGTAATCAAGTTCTCCAAAATTGCCAAACTTTTCAATCCTTTAGAATTTTATTCCTTGTAAAACGATAATGAAATAATGTATGGAAACATACCTAGGATTGAAGGGTTTAGGTGTTATAATAGGTATCAAAGGATGTCATGTATAAACCATAGAAACTATATTTAGGAAAACCATGTTTAGGGAATATAAACCTAATTTATAATTTGAGGATAAGTGTAAAAGAACAACCTAATTAAACCATGTTTAGGATTATGAGATTAGAAACACATATAATTTGTAATTTATTTATCTAAATCTGTTTTTCTAGGATTATAAATTATGTTTCATAAAGATATGATATATTATATCATATTTTATTTTTTAGGAACGACACCTATAAGGAAAAAGTGTATCGATACTCGTAGAAAATATAGAGGTTTCCCTAATGAAAAATTCTAAATATATAGTTATGGAATTGAAATAGTTATGAATATATTAGGAAATATTTATCCGGTAATGACATATTAACTTTCTTGGAGGGAGAAATCCATTCCACAATGAGATTATTTGATGTTAAATCACTTCATGTGATAGAGGCCCTCGTCATTTTGGGTGACTACAAATTATATGCAATCTAAGAGATGGATTATGTATTTAGGGATTATATTTATGGAATTATGATGTTTTAAAATGGAAAATTTTACACTTTTAGTTTATTGACTCAATGGTGGTTCGGATCAGTGGTGTTCATTGATCCAGAATCCTAAGGAGGAAGTAGAAATAGAACTCCTAGAATAGAATTATTTTAAGAAATTTTTTTTGATAAACACATTCCCCATGAGAGACAAATTAAGAAGAAAAATAGATTCTTTATCTCAAGTCAAAATAAATATTATAGTGTTGTATACTAAGAAGCTACCATCTCATTTTTATCTAGGTATGTTATGAATTACATATAATGAAAAAAGTGTATGATCGATCATTTCTTTGAAGGGATGCAGACATGTATCCAAAGCTCACAAGAGTCCTAAATATTCTTATCAAATGAATAAAAAGTTTTTTGCTCAATCAAAATAAAGAAGGATTTTTCCAGATTGTACATGTTCATAGGAAACTAAGATAAGAAGAGGTATTCTAAACACCATGAAAAATGGATTGTTTCAAAGAATAATAAGGGAGTGAAGAAATTCACAACTTACGTGAACTACAGAAATAATCATCATGGGAAATGACTCAAAGTAGGGAGTTATTTATAAATTCATAGAAAATGGTTTCAATGGAAAATAAAGAAAATAGAAGAAAGAAAAAGTGATATTTGGTGTTTTAACTATATTCAAATGTGGAAATTCATGAAAATTTCTCCAAACATCAAGGGAATCAATGGGATCAAGGTCAAGATTATGCTATTTACACAACTAATGTAACATCCCCAGTAACTAATGATTAATAGATATTTTTATCTATGTCTATTAATGAACTAGATAGTGTTTTAGAGGCTTAAAATGAAAATAAGTCCAATCATAAGCATTGAATACACTTATATTTTTAGAAGCTTATTTTACAGCCTTTTGATGGAAAACCATTTTTAAATATATCTTTTGACTTTTTTTGTCAAAATAAACTTGTTCTTTATGATTGGGACATCAAAATTTACTTTTTGTGAATTTTTGGTATTTTTCGGACAATGTTCATGTTTTAATGAATAGTGAAAAATACTGCATTTTACATCAAAACTGCTTTTTAATCTAATTTATTTATATGATTAGTTTATCTTTTTAATTGGTTTTGAAGTCAAATTAGAATATATTTTTACCATATAATACAATTATGGTCATTGAAATCAATTTCACTTTGAAATTGGCCTTATACTGGTGTCAATCTTTTGATACTTATTGATTCATAAAAAGACGTTATTTGACATGACAGCGGGAATTAATTATTAAATTAATTAATGTGACTTATATGTTTTGAATTTTTTAAAATAGACTTCATTTTTTAATTCTGAATATCAAATATAGATTAGGGTGAATTTTTGGTATTTTTCTGAAAAACATCAATTTTTGATGAATAGTGAAATCACTACGTGGTAGTTAAAGAAACTGATTTTTCATTTAAATGAAACTTTGTCACTTATGTGATTTGATTTTAAAAAATCCGACATACATGGTTGTCATTATGAATTAAAATTTAGTTCAATGAGATTAAAATAATTTATTAGTGAATAGTAACTTATTAAGTTTTTAATCGCGATTAGTGGTAATTAGTGTAGTTTAAGGTAAAAATAATGATTTAATAATATAAAATGACCTAGAAACATGTCCTAAACTTATTGGATGTGTCATGGCCGTCCCAGGAAATCCATGGGTCAAATTGGGGATCCCATTGATCCACATTGGTTGGGAAATGATATAAATAACTTTTTATTTAATGTAAAAGTAAAAATGACACAAAATAATATGTTTTACGAAAAAAAATTTAAAAGGGGTTATACAAGTAAGATTTTTTACTATAAATTTTAATTGGAAAGCTAAATATATTTCCTAAATCATAGTAGTTATTTTATAATTTTTTGACATTAAATAATTAAATGTATTTATGACATCATAATGATGTAGCGATTACCTCATTAATAAAGGATTTAAATAAAATGAAAAGATAATGTAAAATCTATGACCTACACATGTCAAAAACCTATTTTATGGGTGTATTTAGAACCCTTATCACCTTATCCTATAATTATATAAATTTGGTACCATTTAAATCTGAAACTCATTTTAAAATAAATTAACTTATCTTTACTTTCCAAGACTGCCCCTCCTCTCCTCTTATAAAAGGCCCAAAACTCTACCTCCTTACCCACACATTCAAAGCCTTTGGATCAGCCAAACCCTGCCCATTTTGTCTCTCCACTTCCCTCTCTTACTCCTTGAATCCTCACTTTGGGCAGAAGTCTTCCCAAGGAAGCCTTTGAGCTCAAACCAAAGGGAGTTACCCGATTTTAAGGTAATGTCTTCTTTTGAGTCCTTTTGTTTTATTTTTCTTCTCCAACCCCCTAATCTCTTTTTATTATTTTCTTTTGTAACAAATCCAGTATCCTCAATATACTAGGATGTTGTTATAATATGGATTCGAGCTACACTTACACACACCTACATCTAATGGTTAACGAACATACTGTTTCCGTGGATGGTGAATTTATGCCTCCCGAAACGATGATTGTTCAACATTCTTTTAACACCTTCAAAGGTGGCCATTAAGATGTCACTATATTTATATATGATATATAATATGTTTACGTTTTCCTTAAGCTTCTGTATTTTTCATTTTGGGCATACCTTTATGGTTTCCATTATGGGTAAACTAGATATCTTCATTTAAGGAAGTGCGGACTACCTCCCCCTCAAAGTGAGTTGATTCATTAAATACCATATGTGGGACATATAAAGGATGGAACTATGATATTATATATTATATTATACTGGAATTATAATATACCTTTATATCATTATGATTCCATTCTATAAAATACGAAATAGAAATGAAAGTAGCGTTCCTGAGTACGTACGGCTTACCGTCTCCATGAACTGTGCATTTCATTTCTTACCTCTAAATGATTATGTAATATTATAAATACATGCATGTACTGGATATATATGACATATATGATATCTAAATCATGAATACCATTCTGGATATAATGGATACATGAAAAACTTGTAATTATAAAGGTCTTATTTTTTACTCAAGTACCAATGATCGTTAAAACGACCGTTATTAACATAAATAATTACATAGTGTTCATGACATGGAAATAAGTGATATAAAAGGAATAATGAACTTGAAAAAGGTTCTTAAACAAGTAGAAATTAACTCAAGTTTATTATTCAGGACATTAAAGAATGATCGAGTCAAGTCGGACCCGAGGTATGTAACATCGTCTCAATCTCCGTTCATTGTGGAATATTTTGTTTTATACACAACCTTCATTTATACGGTGTATAAACCCCTTTGACTTTTACGTTTATCCAAAAGGAATCTTTTTTATACGAAGCGTTTTACTAAATGACAAAAGATAATGTTTTGTCGTACGTATGCAGCGACAACAACTTCTCCGCCACCGTGACCATTATTTGAGTTTTGGCTTCCTCTACAAGACATACCTTTTTTAAAAAGAAAAATAAATACCATGTTTAATTTTCTTTTGTTTTGGTATTGAAAATTTTTTTCATAATGTTTTTATATCAACGTGTTGTATTGATATCATGTGATTGAAAGGTGGAAATGTTATTTTTCCTTTATGCATGTTTTATGTGATACAATTTTGTTGTGGTTCTTGGGAATTATTATGAAGACTGGTAGTTCCGTGATAAACTATTGGTGGGTGAGCCCGATATAGCTCTCCAATGCATTGGGTAACGCGAAGGAGTGAAATATTAAGGTTTCTCTGAAGAGATTTAGGGAATATACTGTGATGGGTATTCCAAACATAACCAAGAGAGATACTCCCTACGTAAGAATGTTATGAATGCCTCAAGATACCTTTATGTCTTATGATTTCTATGATTTATTCATGATTTTATGAGGTATGTTAAAGTGCTTATGTTTTATGGGTAAATTATGATCTCATTCTTATGTATATATGTACCCATGTTTCCTTTCCATATTATTATATCCCTTACTGAGCTTTTTATGCTCATCCCATGTTATTTTGAAATGTTTTTTCACAGGTCAAGGGAAAGGTACATGATATGATGATAGTGTCAAGGAAGTGTCAAGAAAGAATCCAAGTTTTATTTTAAATATGTTTCCATTGATGGGAATGAAGAATACTATCTTTATGCAACCACTTTGTTTATATGTGGAATGTAATGAACGTTTTTTGATCTAATTCTCTAAAACTCTAAACCTGAAAAGATCCTCAATGTGCAATCTTGTAATAACTCATGATTAAGTAAGGTTTAAAGCTAGTGACTTATAGTTGGTATCAAAGGTCGGTTTAGATAACTTTAGGAGTTAGAATTCTATTAAATGATTATCCAAAAATATTTTTTTTGAAATGATATAGAATTTGATGATTACCATGTTTCATCATCTAAGACATGTTTGTTCAGAATGGTTTTCCGCATAGGAAACAGAGAAGCAGTGCTAGGAAGGCATACAGAAGGAAATAACCTTCCGAATCAGCATCCCGAGATGGTCGGAATTGGAACTGAACAGTTTGTTTCAGTGATGGCACAGTTGACTCAGCCTATAAATGGTGGTGGTGTCCATGAACGAGATTAGCCAGATCAACCGCAGAGGAACATGTCAGTGGTGGAACATTTCATGAAGCAACATCCCCCATCATTCAGAGGATCATTTGACCCTGTGTTAACTGAAGGATGGATTAAAGCACTGGAGAAGATTTTCGATGTCATGGGGTGTTCAGACAATCAAAAGGTTAGTCTTTCTATTTTCCGTTTGGAGGGTGAGGCAGATCAGTGGTGGTCGATGGTTAAAAATATCAGGGACGCTGATGAGATTGATGCTCTCGACTGGGATGAATTCAAAGGTATGTTTCTTGAGAAGTATTTTCCTAAGGTTTTTCGACTTAGGATGGAAAATAAATTCTTGTAATTGAGGAAAGAGGAAGACTCATTGGATACCTATGAAGAAAGCTTCACTCGATTGGAAAGGTATGCTCCAAATTTTATCCGAGACCTTGATAGTAAAATCAATTGTTTTTACTCAGGATTAAAGACAAAATATTGAAGGTCATTAGCTTCTCGTGAGTTTAAAATTTATGAAAATCTGGTTCGATGTGCTGAGAAGGTGGAAATGAAATTTGCCGATGACCAAGTGTTCTATAACAACCAAGAGAAGAAGAGACCGAGGTGGTAGGAGAAAGGTAAGAATTCTTCAAAAAATTCTGATGGTAAGAAAACTAAGTTTCCAGTTTGTGATAAATGTGGAAAAAGGCATGCGGGGGATTGTCTTCTGAATTCTGGGAAGTGTTACCGATGTGGTAAGATGGGACATAAGGGTCGTGATTGCACTGAAAAAGATCAGGGTGATGGTAAGACCAAATTTGATTTACAGTTAGTGAAATGTTATAAGTGCAATGAGATGGGTCACTATGAAAATGAGTGTCCGACAAAGAGCTTGAGTGATGGGATGCAATTAGACTACAAGCATAAAGGGGTGGTGCAATCTTTTGCAACTACTTCGGCAGACGTCGGGCCATCAAATTAAGTTGTATCAGGTACTTTGTTTGTTTTTTCAGATTTTGCATGTGTGTTGTTTGATTCGGGGTCTACACATTCTTTCATCTCTGAAAACTTTTCTAGTAAAATGGGAATACCATCTCAAGAAGTGACTCCTGAACTTTTGGTAAAAACACCTGGGAGAAATGTTGAGGCAAAAAGAATTTATAAGAATCTTCCTATCCTTATCTGTGGAAAGAACCTACTTGAAAACATTATTCTTCTACCTCTAGTAGAGTTTGATGTTATCCTGGGTATGGATTGGCTCTCTATTTACCATACTAAGATTGACTGTAGAGCTAAATAAGTTTCTTTTTAGAAATACTTTCAGTTTTTGTACAAGAATGAACCCTTACTGTTGATAACATATCAAGAGGCTGAGAAACTTGTAAAAGATGGAAATGAATGTTATATTGCACACATCGTTGAAAATAAAGGAACTTTTCAGATTAATGATGTGCCAGTGGTAAATGAGTATACTGATGTTTTTCCTGATGAGTTTCCTGGAATAATACCAGATCGGGAAGTTGATTTTACTATTGACTTATTTCCTGATGTTAATCCAATTTCAAAACCCCCTTATCGAGTGGATCAAATTGAACTTTTAGAGTTGAAGGAGCAATTGCAAGATTTATTAAGGAAAGGTTTCATTCGACCTATCACATCACCTTGGGGTGGTCCTATTTTATTTGTTAAAAAGAAAGATGGTTCTATGCGACTTTTCATTGATTATAGGGCCTTGAATAATATAACTGTTAAGAAAAAATATCTTTTGCCTCGTATCGATGATTTGTTTGATCATCTACAGGGAGCTCAGTTTTTTTCAAAGATTGACTTGAGATCGGGGTACCATCAGCTGAAGGTAGAGGAAGAAGATGTTCCGAAGACTGCGTTTCATACAAGATATGGCCATTATGAATTTGTAGTAATGCCTTTTGGGCTAACCAATGCATCTATTGTATTCATGGACTTAATGAATAGAATTTTCCATGAGATCTTGGATAAGTTTGTGGTGGTTTTAATTGATGATATTTTGGTGTTTTCTAAAAGTAAAGAGGAGCATGAAAGACATTTAAGGGTTATCTTGCAAACCTTAAAAGAACAGAAAATATATGGAAAATTCAGCAAGTGTGAGTTCTGGTTGCAACAAATTTCTTTCCCTGGTCACATTGTTTCTAAAGATGGAATAACTGTTGATCCTGCAAAAACAAAAGTTGTTGAAGAATGGCCAAGACCCACAAATGTAACCGAGATTCGTAGCTTCTTTGGTTTGGCAGGCTATTACCGAAGGTTTGTTAGGAATTTTTCACGATTATCTATTCCAATGACTAAGCTAACTCGGAAGGGTGTTAAGTTTATCTGGACAAAATAATGTGATGATTGTTTTTAAGAATTGAAAAGAATATTGGTGAATGCTCCAGTTTTGGCACTACCTTACAGGAATGGTGAGTTTGTTATATACAGTGATGCTTCATTGAAAGTACTTGGTTGCGTCCTAATGAAGAATGATCAGGTAATTGCTTATGCTTCACGACAGTTGAAAACTTATGAGGTAAATTACCCTACACATGATTTGGAATTAGTACTATTGTTTTCGCTTTAAAAATTTGGCGGAATCATATATATGGAGTAAAGTGTGAAATATATGCCAATCACAAAAGTTTAAAGTATATATTCACTCAGAAAGAATTGAACATGAGACAAAGGATATGGCTAGTATTAATCAAGGATTATTATGGTTCAATTCATTACCATCCGGGAAAGGAAAATAAAGTGGATGATGCCTTGAGTCAAAAAAGTATTGCTTCATTAGCAATGTTGCGTTTGGAACGTGATCCTTTGGTTAAGGATTTGATGAACTTTTGCATAGAAGTTGTTGGTGCACGAAGTTCTTCTGTATTGTTTCAGGTATCAGTGAGATCATCTCTATCAGATAGAATTAAGCAAGCACAGAAGCAAGACAGTGAGTTGCAGAAAAAGGTAGAGCTGGTTCAGAAAGATAAGTTCCCTGAATTCAACATTGATAGTGATTGTGTTTTGAGATTTGGGAAGAGATTATGTGTGCCTTGTGATTCACAGTTGAAGAGAGAGTTGTTATGTGAAGCTCATAGTTCTCCGTTTTCAGTTCATCCTGTCAGTACTAAGATGTACAGGGCTCTTCGGAAGTATTACTGGTGGGATGGAATGAAAAGAGATATTTCCGATTTTACTGTGAAGTGTTTGACATGTCAACAGGTTAAAGCAGAGTGGCAGTTACCAAAAGGGATGCTTCAGCCTTTACCGGTGCCAGAGTAGAAATGAGAGAATATATCCATGGACTTTGTTGTGGGATTACCGAAAACATCTCGAGGTAATAATGCAATATGGGTTATTGTTGATCGCTTGACCAAATCTGCTATTTCCTTACTATACGAGATACTTTTTCCCTCGATAAACTTTACCGTTTGTATCTTAAAGAGGTAGTCAGGTTACATGGAGTTCCTCCCTCCATTGTATCTGACCGTGATCCCAGGTTCACTTCTAACTTTTGGAAAGGCCTTCAGAAGTCGTTGGGTACTGAATTAAATTTTAGTACAGCTTTTCATCCTCAATCAGATGGGAAGTCAGAACAAAAAATTCAGACCTTGGAGGATATGCTACATTCTTGCTCTATGGATTATCAGGGAAGTTGGGACCAACATCATTCCTTGGTTGAATTTTCATATAATAATAGTTTTCATTCCAGTATACAGATGTCACCATTTAAGGCATTATATGGGAAGCGGTGTCAAACTGCAGCATTTTGGGATGAAGTGGGTGAAAGGAAGTTGATGGGACCAGAATTGGTAGAAGAGATGGCAGAAAAAGATCAGATGTTTCAGAAGCACATGAGAACAGCTCAGAGTAGGTAGAAGAGTTCTGCAGACAATAGGAGGAAGGATCTATCTTTTGAGTTAGGTGATCATGTTTTTCTCAAAGTATCACCATGGAAAAGTGTGATGCGATTTGGTAAGAAAGGAAATCTGAGTCCAAGGTTCATTGGACCATATGAAATTCTGGAGAAAGTTGGATCAGTTTCTTACTGAGTGGATTTACCTCCGAGTTTATCTCAGGTACACAATGTTTTTCATGTTTCAATGTTAAGAAAGTATATGCCAGATCCATGTCATGTTTTGAGTCCAGAGGTAGTTCAGCTGGAAGAGAACCTATCATATGAGGAACAACCGGTCCAGATTCTTGACCCCAGGGAGCAAGTGTTACAAAATAAGGTGATTAATCAGGTAAAGGTTTTGTTGAAAAACCACATTATTGAAGAGGCAACATGGGAATCTGAAAATGCAATGAGGGATAAGTACCCCATTTATTCGATAAGTAAATAAATTGTGGGGACGAAATTTTCTAAAGGGGGGAAGGATGTAACATCCCAAGTAAGTAATGAATAATAGATATTTTTATCTATGTTTATTAATGAACTAGATAGTGTTTTAGAGGCTTAAAATAAAAATACATCCAATCTTAAGCATGGAATACACTAATATTTTTAAAAGATTGTTTTACTGCCTTTTGATGGAAAAACATTTTTAAATATATCTTTTGACTATGTTTGTCAAAATAAACTTATTCTTTATGATTGGGACATAAAAATTTACTTTGTGTGATTTTTTGGAATTTTTCGGACAATGTTCATTTTTTAATGAATAGGGAAAGATACTGCATTTTACATCAAAAATGATTTTTAATCTAATTTATTTATATGATTAGTTTATCTTTTGAATTGGTTCTGAAGTGAAATTAGAATATATTTTTACCATTTAATCCAATTATGGTCATTGAAATCAATTTCACTTTGAAATTGGACTTAAACTGGTGTCAATCTTTTGATACTTATTGTTTCATAAAAGCACGCTATTTGTCATGACAGCGGGAATTAATTAATAAATTAATTAATATGACTTATATGTTTTGAATTTTGTAAAATAGACTTCATTTTTGAATTCGGAATATCAAATAGATCTTAGGGTGAACTTTTGGTATTTTTCTGAAAAACTTCAATTTTTGATGAATAGTTAAATCACTAAGTGGTAGTTAAAGAAACTGATTTTTCGTTTAAATGAAACTTTGTCACATCTGTGATTTGATTTTCGAAAATCCGACATACATGGTTGTCATTAATAAGTAAAATTTGGTTCAATGAGATTAAAATAATTTTTTGGTGAATAGTAACTTATTATGTGTTTTATCGCGATTAGTGGTAATTAGTGTAGTTTAAGGTGAAAATAATGTTTTAATAATATGAAATGACCTAGACACATGTCCTAACGTTATTTTATGTGTCAGGGCCGACCAATACAAGCCATGGGTCAACTTGGGGACCCCATGGAGCCACTTTGGTTGGGAAATGACATAAATAATCTTTTATTTAATGTAAAAGTAAAAATGACACAAACATAATATGTTTTACGAAAACAATTTTTAAATGGCGTTATACAAGTCATAGTTTTTACTATAAATATTAATTAGAAAGATAAAAATATTTCCTACATCATAGTAGTTTTTTAATGATTTTTTTACATTATATAAATAAATGTATTTATGATATCATAATGATGTAGCGATTACCTCATTAATAAAGGATTTAAATAAAATGAAAATATAATGTAAAATCTATGACCTACACATGTCCAAAACCTATTGTATTGGTAGATTTAGAACCCTTATCACCTTATACTCTAATTATATCAATGTGGGACAATTTAAATCCGAAACTCATTTTAAAATAATGTAACTTATCTTTACGTTCCAAGAGTTCCCCTCCTCTCCTCTTATAAAATGCCCCCACCTCTACCTCCTTACCCACACTTCCAAAGCCTTTGGCTCGGCCAACCCCTGCCAATTTTATCTCTCCACTTACCTCTATTACTCTTTGAAGCATCACTTTGGGCAGAATTCTTCCTAAGGAAGCCTTTGAGCTCAAACCAAAGGGAGTTACCCGATTTTAAGGTAATGTCTTCTTTTGAGTCCTTTTGTTTTATTTTGATTCTCCAACCCCCTAAACTCTTTTTATTATTTTCTTTTGTAACAACTCCAGTATCCTCAATATACTAGGATGTTGTTATAATAAGGGTTCGAGCTAAACATACACACACCTACATATAATGGTTAACGAACATACTGTTTCCGTGGATGGTGAATTTATGCCTCCCGAAACGATGATTGTTCAACATTCTTTTAACACCTTCAAAGATGGCCATTAAGATGTCACTATATTTATATATGATATATAATATGTTTATGTTTTCCTTAAGCTTATGTATTTTTCATTTTGGGCATACCTTTATGGTTTCCATTATGGGTAAACGCGATATATTCATTTAAGGAAGTGCGGACTACCGCCCCCTCAAAGTGAGTTGATTCGTTAAATAACATATGTGGGACATATAAAGGATGGAACTATGATATTATATATGATATTATACTGGAATTATAATATACCTTTATATCATTATGATTCCATTCTATAATATACGAAATAGAAATGAAAGTTGCGTTCATGCGTACGTACGGCTTACCGTCTCCATGAATGTTGCATTTCATTTCTTACCTCTAAATGATTATGTAATATTATAAATGAATGCATGTACTGGATATATATGAAATATATGATATCTACATCATGAATACCATTCTGGATATAATGGATACATGAAAAACTTGTAATTATAAGGGGCTTATTTTTTACTCAAGTACCAATGATCATTAAAACGACCGTTATTAACTTAAATAATTACATAGTGTTCATGACATGGAAATAAGTGATATAAAAGGAATAATTAACTTGAAAAAGGTTCTTAAACAAGTAGAAATTAACTCAAGTTTATTATTCAGGACATTAAAGAATGATCGAGTCAAGTCGGACCCGAGGTATGGGACTTCGTCTCAATCTCCTCTCATTGAGGAATATTTTGTTTTATACACAACCTTCATTTATACGGTGTATAAACCCCTTTGAATTTTAAGTTTATCCAAAATGTATCTTTTTTATACGAAGTGTTTTACTAAACGAAAAAAGGGAATGTTTTGTCGTACTTATGCGGCGACAACGAATTCTCCGCTGCCGTGACCATTATTTGAGTTTTGGATTCCTCTACAAGCCATACCTTTTTTTAAAAGAAAAATAAATACCATGTTTTACTTTTCTTTTGTTTTGTTATTGAAAATGGTTTTCATAATGTTTTTAAATCAATGTGTTGTATTGATATCTTGTGATTGAAAGGTGGAAATGTTTTGTTTCCTTTATGCATGTTTTATGTGATACGAATATGTTGAGGTTCTTGGGCATTATTATGAAGACGGGTGGTTCCGTGATAAACTAAGGGTGGGTGAGCCCGATATAGCTCTCCAATGCATTGGGTAACGCGAAGGAGTGAAACGTTAAGGTTTCACCGAAGGGATTTCGGGAATATACTATGATCGGTATTCCAAACGTAACCAAGAGGCATACTCCCTACGTAAGAATGTTATGAATCCCTCAAGTTACCTTTATGTCTTATGATTTCTATGATTTATTCATGATTTGATGAGGTATGTTAAAGTGCTTATGTTTTATGGGTAAATTATGATCTCATTCTTATGTATATATATACCCATGTTTCCTTTCCATATTTTTATAACCCTTACTGAGCTTTTTATGCTCATCCCAAGTTTTTTTGAAATGTTTTTTCACAGGTCAAGGGAAAGGTACATGATATGATGATAGTGTCAAGAAAGTGTCAAGAAAGAATCCATGTTTTTTTTAAATATGTTTCCATTTATGGGAATTAATAATACTATCTTTATGCAACCACTTTGTTTATATGTGGAATGTAATGCAAGTTTTATGATCTAATTCTCTAAAACTCTAAACCCGAAAAGATCATTAATGTGTAATCTTGTAACAACTCAAGATTAAGTAAGGTTTAAGGTTGGGGCCTTATAACTAAAGTGGAATGATAAAAGTAAATATGTATTTGGATCTAACAAATATATGTTAAATTTATTTTATTGATTATGGTCTCTCCTATTAAACTTGAAATATATAAGGATTATATTACAATACATTTTTGTGAAGGATTTGAAAGAATGTTTTGAATGATACTGATGACCAAGATAAAAGATTCATTGAAAATTTTAATTTCTTGAAAAATAAATGATTGAGGTAAATAAAACAATTAATATTCTCATGATATTGAGGTAATTATGTTTGGATAAAGAGATGATTGATATGGATAAGTAAAATTCAATACATATAACCACCTTTGAAATAATTATAATTTTTTTATCATAATACATTAAATGGTTTTAAGGTTAACCATTTATGAAATGGTTTAAGTTGAAATTTGTATATAGTATTACATATTTATATATTACTTCAACATATGATGCAACATGTGGTTTGCAAGGAGGTAGAAATAATTCAAGGAACAACCATCGGATAAGATTGTGTTTATAAAATAAAAATGCACCAACTGTATATGTTGTTTTATATACCTAGATATTGATATAATTCCTCATATATTAGAAATTTTTCTTAATATTTCTCATATTATCCTCAATTTTTTATAACATCATTAACCTTTTTCGCACCTTTAGTTTATGGATTTCTGGTCAAAAACATTCTCATGGACATGTTTTCTATCACTCTCTATCAAAATATGATAGTTATATTATTCTTCTATGTTTATGTTTTCAATAATGTTATCCTACTCAAAATCCTAATTTTTTTGTATCCTTTGAATTTTGTTTTCCCTCTTGTTAATAAGAAGTTTTATTAACCCTATTTATGATGTGGGTTTGTTAATTATTGTATTTTCAAATATAGAACCCTCGATAATCAAGATGATATTTCAATTGATAAGAAAATATTTATTTAATGAAGGTAAAATATAACTATAAAATAATTTAAAACATTTTCCTTTTATAATAATTATAATTTTGTGTCTGTCATTCATTATACACAAAAAATATTTTCTATGTGTTACACACAATACCGAGTTCATTCAATAGTGTATAAGTCACACCAGACCACACTAAGAAGTATATATAACATCACAACACATTATGATATATTTATTTTTTTATTATATATTCAATTAAATTGTTTTAAATTCATATAATTGAATTGATATACATATAATAATAACAAATCAAGTTTTACGCATAAAAGATCTATTTTTCTAAGGGAGGTTTTGTCACCTATTAATGAAACACATATGTTAAATCTAAATTTTTTCCCTTTTATAAATTTTTTCATCAACATTAAATTCACATTATAATAAGGTATTTAAAAAATATCTTTGGTTTATTTTTTGGTATTTTTTTGAGAAGTTTTATTTTTTTATAAATATTGAAAAATACTGCATTGTAGATGAAAACCGTACTTTATTTTAAGTAATTAATGATTTTAAAATACTATTTAGATTAGTTTTAATAACAAAATAGATCAATTATACATCCTATAATCAAATTTATCTCATTTTTAGAATTTTTATTGTTGAATTTAGATATTGAAACAAAATTAACCTTTGTACATTTTGACTTTAAAACCCCACTTTCATACTACGTCCATGGGAGGTGTTTTAAATTTAATTTTTCTAATTATGAGAATTGAATTTCATAAAAAGATATAAATAGTTATATTAATTAAATTATTTATAGTCTAATATGATCATCTTAGTTTTTTTCCATTCTGATTACAGAATGTAAAAAAATTTATTTAAAATGATTATGGTAAAAATTAGTTTACTTACTGGTTGAACAAGAATATTAAGGGGAAAATATCCGATAAAAATTTCAAAAATACATTTTCTAACAATATTTTGACCATATTCCTTCTCAGTTGAAATTTTATTTATTAGTGGGATATTATTCCTTTAATGTGACATGTATAATAGGTTAGGTAAGGAAAAAGAAAAATAAGTAATTAACATTTTCTTTAACATTTAAAAATATTTAAGATATGAAAAAAACCTTCATATTTTTGGTTATAAATATAATTTGGATATTAAATTGAGTTATCTTTATAATAATAAATTATCACTATATTTTTTATATTAATTACTTATATAAAATGCTTACAAAAATCAAAGAAAGTGATTATTTAGATAATAATTACATAAAATAAATGATACCAAAAATATTAAAATTGAACAAAATTGAATGAATTAATATGTTCCATTATTTTTGTAGATTAATATTTTATGTTTCCAAAATTTGAATATAATATATTTTAATTTATTTATTTTCAAGATATTTGTTAATTTATATTAGTTAAATAATGTCAGAATTGACATTATTGTTATTTTATAAAAAATGGCCTTTTATTAAAAATATAAAATTTCTAAAAATAAAACATTATACAAATATATTTTTAAATGATAATAAATATAAAATATTGTCTATTAATAGATCAATTATTGTATTATAATTAATATATTGATTGTTAAATAGTAAAAACTTTGTCATCACTATTATAGTTTAAGGACTAATTTTCAAGTTACTTGCACTTCGGTTAAAATTAATTCCCAAAAAACATGGAATTCATATTTTTTAAATTAAATAAAATTATTATTATTCATTTGGTTTATATTTTCATATAAATCTCAATTTAATCTAGTCTTAATTATTTAATTATTGTGGTTAGAAAACTAAGTACTTTAAGAAATTGAAATGATAATAATGGGGAAACATAGATGTTAAGGAAAAAAATTATAACAATTCACTTATTTTTGTGTGACAGATGTTCTAATTGAAAATAATTCCAATATGATATATTATTTTTATTTATTATTCACTTGATATAGGTAATACCTTCCAATAGTGTTTACTTTTTTATACTTACAATAATTTCATCCCCCCTCCACTATAAAAGGGTACTCAGTCCCTCACCCCCTCACTTATTTACACATCTCAATCAATTTGGATCATAAAACACTACCAAATTAATCACCCAGAATCCATAAACTTATCCTTGAATCCTAAATTAGGTAATATTGATAACCGAGGAAGACTTTTTATAAACTAAAAAGAGTTACCAGAAGAAGAGGTGATGTTCATCAAATGAGCTCTTTCGTCTTATTTCATTCTACACCACATGAATGATTCTAATATAGTGATGGAATAATTAAATTAATATCCTAAATTTTATCATAGGTTGTTATATTAATTTTACTTCATAAAATTTTACAATCATCTTAGAAATGAGATACACAATCATCGTCCATGTGTACGATAGACTACCGCCTCGCGGACAAATATCACCCGTTCATCCATTAACACCATTAAATATTGGAAATAAATATGGATTTATAGTTCATATATATTATATATGCTATTAAAAAATTATTTATGCTTCTTTAATTATTATATAACACATACCTCTATGCATACCATTTTTTTGGGAATACGATAACATCGTATGTGGACGTGTGAACTACCACCTCCAGAAGCGATGTGATGTATTCCATTATTACATGAAATTTATTAAAGAAGTTTTAAATTAACATATGAGATTTATATAACATAAAAAAGATACTTTAATTAGAATATACATATATATCTTTTAATTTTCATTATTTCAATACGATAACAAAATGGAAACAACGATAATGCGTACATTATGAGGATGATCTCCATGAATGGTGTATTGAATTTCCATTATTGACATTTTATGGATTGTTATAAATACATATTTACTAAATATGTATTATATTTGAATAATTTTTGACATTATGTTGAATATGAGATCATAATTTACATTATAAGAACATAAATAACATGTGAAAACATACTAAAAAATTACAGTTAACACCTGAAATGAAGAAAATAATTAAATATTAATAACAAACAGGTAATAAGATATTATAATAATATAATATATGAAATTATAAATATGATTATGGTTCCAGTATAAGTTAATTACAATATAAAGACCATAATACATGGGGTTAATGATATTTCCACCAAAATGAAGTGTATGGTAAGGGATTCTTGTCTCACTATTACTTTCGTGAGGAAGATGCCATATTCACAACTTATTTTTTTTGTATATACTATCCATATAGTATTTTATTTCTTGAATACATTTATATTCAGGGTATTTAATTTTATTTTATTTTTCATTTATGGGAATTATGTTTCAAAAGATACCATGTGCTAATGAATTTTCATCTCTCTTTTTAAATCTATGTGGTAAATTTTATATTCAGTGGTTATTCATTTTTTGGGGTTTATATAACACTCCTTTTTCATTTCGTACTTTAAATCAGTCATGTCCCACAGTTTTCTAGACTCATGTAAAATTTTCTTATCTATGTTGTTTTTAATTGAAAATTAGAAAATGGTAAAAATTATCATGGTAATCACAAATTCTTTTGTGATTGTTAACATTCTATTGAATCAATCTGATTATTATAATGATTTTTCATTTGAAATTTTATTCCAATTAAATATCCATATTCTTGGATGATTGATATGATTATTCTATAAATAGTATTCCATTTAGAATACATTTTTTACTTTAAATGTTATTTTATTAATTGGGGAAACATTGATAATTCTATATCTATTACACAACATAGGTATTTCTGAAGGAACATTGTTTATTAATTAAATAAATTATTTGATATATGAGAAATGATTTATACTGGTCAAAATTGGGTTGGGGACCAATTAATGTAATCCATATGGGTTAAGGATTGGTTAGTGCAATACAAATTTGTTGGGGGCTAGTTATTACAGTATCCAATATGCATTGGTAGTCTCATAGGATGGAATCAGTTGGTGAAAATCCCTTTTCATTTGTTCTTGGTAGATTTATATTAGCAGGAGGATAGATATTGACACAATTCAAATGAGTTTCTACCCATTGTGTTAATCTATCTTGAAGATAGATCTTGACTGTAAATATATTGACAATAGATCATGATTTTTAATACATCCTACATTTTTAATTTTTTTTTATTTTAATTTAATGTTATTATTTGATTTTTTAAAATATCCATGGTCTAGTTTCAAGACCATGTGATCATTTATATATAATTATCCAATAATTATTTTATTCGTTCCATATTTTATTATACGACATAATTTTATTTAATGGCATGTGTTCTTAGTTAATTACAATTCCATGTTGATTATTCTTATTGATTAATTATTCCATGATAATTTATCCTTTCTATCTATTTGAGCTCACTATTATTTTGTCTTCTTTCCCCTCGATATAAAGATGAATTCTTGGAATGAGATTCAAGGATCCTGAGATTTTACTTCTGTTAGGAAATATTTTCCACCCCCAATGTAAAATGGGTTTCATATATGTAATATAGGTTTACAAAACTACTAAACATTTATGTTATTTAGGATTTGATTCTTTTTAATAACTAAAATGTAATATAGGGGGGCACTGTCCTTGGGATTCTAGGGTTGGGGAATTAAAATATTGTACACATATAACATATGTTCAAAATCGTAACATCATCATTGTGAACAAACATAGAATCATATTAAGGAATAATATACATTATCATTTGAGATATATCACATTAACCAATCTATTGGATGACTATGTAATTTTCGGGTCACATGGAACATCATTATTTTTAAGCAATTATGCATTACACATAGAACATGAAAAAAAATATTCATGAAATAACCCATGGAAAAGAATGAGTTTTATAAGGATTTTATAGAGAACAAATTCAAGAATAATCATAGTTATTTCCAAAATAAAAATAAATAATATACATTGTAATAAATGATTATTTTTATTTGGATAAGAAATATAACATGATAAGATAAATAATTGTTCTGAAAAGAAAAATCATTTTTAAATATCATTTTTTTTATTAAAAATCAAGGAGGAAGCATCTATATCACCGAAAAGAAAAGTGTATAATAGAGAAATATAATTTAACTAACATTACAAAAATAACCATAATAAAAATTTTATGAAAGAGGGGTAACCTAAAAAAATTAGTTGGGTTTGAGAATCCCATTACCTTAATTCCACATTATTTTTTCACATTTATGCCTATGAAATTATAAATATAGGATTATTTAAAAAATGTTTGTGAAGTGAATTATGTTCATCTGTTCCACTATTTATCCAATATAATTATTAAATTCTATTTTATAAAATTATTTATTAAACATAAATTGTTTTGATATCATATTTTTATTTAATTTTCCCATTTTTTTGATTTTACTATTTTAATTCAAAATCATTTATAGAATAATTATAATTAACTGAGGAATATTATAATAAATGTAAATATATATATATATATATATATATATATTATAATTAATATTGTACATCCATGAATGATGTTTTAAGAATTGACTTGGAAATGTCTCTGTATATGGTTAAACGACATTTGTTGGGTGCTTGTCAAAAGAGAAAGAAAGACAATTTTTACATATATTTATTTATATAGTAAATATGATACATAATGTCACAACCCGTCCTCAGTGCCCATGTCGTGACTACCCAAAGCCCACCTTCCATAGGCCAAGGGCTGGCGACTAGCACAAAAGGAGTAATCCTGATAAAAATGGAAGGAATTTCCTTTAAATCTATAACACATAGGTATGAAAACTAGCTGTCAAAGCAATAAGTACTAATATAGAAAATAATAGTGTGATGAAAGTAAGTGGTCCAGAATAAAAACCCAATAGAACAAAAAGTATAAGCACAAGTAAAAATGGAAAATAACTCCTGGATCCTCCACTGGGGTATCCTACCTGAAGGGTAGGTATATAACTCGAACAAATCGTCCCTGAAGTGCGTCCTGCCTAGTCTAGATCCAAGTAGCCTCCCGTCTGTCATCCTTAGCCTCGATCACTGATGACCGTCATCTGCACAGAAGACAATAAGGTGTGGGAAAATCCCGTGCAGGGGTGAGTATAACAATACTCAATAGGGGACCCCGGGACCCCCAAATGTCTCCCAGAATCCACAAAGGATAAACCAAACTAGAAAGATAAAATCACGAAGTATCAACCAATACTAATTAGGTATATCCCAATACATATACCTAATTTATCAATCATAGTCTAGATCCAACACTTGATCCCAAGCACAAACCATTCCACAAATGATGTAAAGTCAATCACCACGATGATAATGGATTAATGACATGACTCAACTAACATAGGTATACATATTTTGTAGAGTAATAGAGATGATCAGATGTAGTCACTAATTCATCTTAGCTGTTGGACCCAGATAGGATACAGGACCAGCTAAGCTGTCGAACCCACACAGGATATAAGACTAGCTATTCTGTTGGACCCACACATGATACAGGAATAGAAGTCAGAACTGTCAGACCCACGGAGGATCTTGGTACATTAGTCATTACTGTCGAACCCATGGAGGATTCATCTAAGATATCGGACCCATACTGGATACAGGACTAGGTAAGCTGTCGGAACCACATAGGAAATATGACCATCTATTCTATTGGACCCACATAGGATACAGGAACAAAAGTCAGAACTGTCAGACCCACGGAGGATCCTGGTATAATAGTCATCACTATCGAACCCATAGGCGATTCTGGTACAGTATTGTCGCATCCATCCCTAGGGTTCCCGCACACCGCACGCTCAATTCTGGGAGGGTCCTCTCCTCGATCCAAGTGTTGATACATCAACTGTCAGGAATTCTAGAGTTGACGTATCTTGTAGTTATGTCTCATCATAAGGAACCCAACGCAACAGACGACACATCAATCGGACGCTCGGTCTAAAAGTTATTAGCATTTCTGTTCCATGGGCCCGGTTGGTTTTTATGCTCAAACCACCCTGTTCATACTCTAAATACGTCCAAAACTCAAGTTGAGTATGAAAAATAATCGTCTCGCTCCATGAATTCCATCATCGTAGTCGGTTCCTTGTTTGGACACCCATAGACCAAGATGCAGGCTAAAAGGTGTAAATGGCCATAGCGGGTCCAGGTCCGGTCCGACCCTGTCAGACTGACCCGGCCCGACCCGGTCTGTATTGGGGTATGTCCTGGTTTGTGGATGTAGACTGGCACGAAGGTGCGGCCCGGCCTAAGTGCGGCCTGGCCCGTGGCCTTGGGGCGCCCGTCTCGACTAGCCGTGAGGCACCCGACTGGGCGTGTGGCTCGACCCGGCTGGCCGTGCGGCACCCGGATGACCGTGAGGTTTCCGGATGGCCCAGTGGCTTAGCCCAACTAATCATGCGGTGCCCTGCCCGAGTGGTCGTGCGGCGCCCGTCTGGGCGTGTGGCCCGTCCCGGCTGGCCCTGTGGCGCCCGGCTCGGCTGTCCGTATGGCGCCCGACTGGCCAGCCTGGCTGGTTAGCTAGCCATGTAAAGGGGGGGGGGGGATGTTACACCCCCTCGGCTCCCTAAATGGCTGGCGCAAGGTGTCGGCCCTTGTAACCGTGGGACTCGTAGGGTCCCACCTGGCGCGCACTGGCGACCAGCTCAGCCGACGACTATCCCCTGTCAGTCGCAACCTAAGGTTGCGGTCCTGCTCTACCGGCGCGGTGCGACGGTGCCGCGCCCCTCCACTGTGACCTGGCTTGGCCGCGGCCAGGCTCTTTTCCGCATGACATGACAATGCCACACCGTTCCGATCTCCTATCAATCTTGCGCTGCAAGTCCCCTCGCAGCTGGTCCGACACTGGCTGTCGTTTTCCACTCCATCGTCAACCACAAACAAGATCAGAAAGGGGAATAATCGGCCATGATGGTGCAGTCTAAATATCCCCATGTTATGGTGATATCATTTGGTTGTCAATCCATAATTTCAACGACATAGAATTGGTACAACAATTCAAAACCCCTACCTTGTAATCGGTGTTCTCTCGGCAGAGTCACGGGAAGGCGATGTCGTTCTGTTGACATCGGGAGGAGATGAAGTCTTCGTTGGAGACGTTCTTCATGGGTGGTCTCTTCCCTTTATTTCCCCAGTTGGAGAGGGAGAAGTTGGCATCATCATTCCTCAGTGGAGACAGACGTTCTTCGTTGAGAGAAGATGTCATTCTTCGTTGGGAGGATATTTTCTCAATCCTTCCAAGACTCCACCCCAAGATTAAGCAAAACCCAAAATAATAAAATAACACATCTTAATATAATGTTATCTTAATGAATTTAAAATGATTCAAATTCATTAAGTTTCATCACATAATAAAAAGGTGGTGTTGGATCAACAAATTTGGAGAGGGAAGGTGAGGAGGCTCCAAATATTTATGGGGGAAGTGAATAGTTTCACCCATTAATGTAAAACTCAAGGGTTAAAGGGGTTTTAAGGGGATTTGAGCCCATTCAGGCCCCACCACGTAATATCCTCCCAAGAGAGTTTATGAGTGGGTGGACCCTACCTACAACCTCTCCTTAGAGGCATAAACTACCACTCAAATAAAAATATGCTAGATATATTTTTATTTAATTTATTTAGAAACCCAAAAAATTAAAATCCAACCTCAATAAAACGCAACTTCGGTAGTGGTCTCCTTAATTGAATACTGGAACTGTGAGTTCAACATTGTCCATGGATTTCAATTCCGAGCACCGGTTCAAATGATATAAAATCTCACTCATACCTTTACTAAACGTACCCGAACAAAACATCAGAAAAATATTATCAGTCACCCTTGACCAGCACCGATCTAGGTTAGGATCAGCCTAAGTGAAACACGCCCCAAAGAACGCAACAATACTCTTGTATTTTCAATCCGAGTTACATTTTATAAGTTATGAATTTTGTAATAAAATAATTGTCAGATAATTATTTTATTTGCGGCCAAAATCTAACTTTTTCTGGTGGCCTACACTAGCCGAAGTTAGTATCAATTTAAATAATGAAATCCCTCATGAGTCAAGGGTGGTCTCATATTTTCAATCGGAGCTACTGTTTGTGAGTTATAAGCATTTGAAAAATTAACTAATTTATTTAATTATTTTATTTATGATTATACCATTTTTGGGATTTCTCACAGGAGGCCCGCGCTGACTAAACTTAAGTCCCGCCTAGGCTAAACCCGCCATCCTTATCACAATAGTGCCCTTAGATTTTTGATCCGTGTTACCGTTTAATAGTTATTCTACATTTTCAGTAAAACTGCTTAGGCGTGTTAATTTATGCCTAACAAAATTTCGACGGATCATTCCAGGAACTCCGGGCCTCAGAATCATTCGCCGTTAGAAACTGCGGACTCATCAAAATTCCCATGTATTTAAGAAAAAAAATTCCTGGACTTTCTATGTATTTAAATTCTCCCCACCTCAGATATTTACATCCCTGTAAGCTACAACTCACACTAAGGGAAAAAAATGAGGGTACTGAGCAAGCATCTGAGCCTCCCGCTCCCATGTTCTCTCTTGGAGGTTTCTGTGCTGCCAAAGAATGCGCACCTGAGGTATCGACCGTCCATGAAGATTACTTTTCTATCGATCCTCTTTCTCTACTAGAACCTCCGTGAAAGTCGCCTTGTCGTCAACGTCCAGCTCACCATGGCCGATGATGTGGGAAGGGTCATGAATGTATCTTCTCAGGTAGGATATGTGGACGACATCATGGACCCAGTGCAACTGAGGTGGAAGATCTAAGTGGTAAGCCACCTCGCCAACTCTGAAAAGGACATGGAAAGGTCCGATGAACCTCATAGATAGCTTTTGGCATCAGCCAAATCTCCGTAGACCTCATCGAGGTTACACCCAACGAAATACATGGTCACCTTCTTCAAACTCTAGAGGACTCTGTTTCTTGTCATCATACGACTTTTGTTTACTCTGTATAGTCTTTGTCTGCTCTTGGATGACATGAACCTTCTTCATGGTAGCTCGTACCATCTCTGGTTAGTAGGAAGTAGGCCGACTTGGTGTGTCGGTCGACGATTACCCAAAAAGAGTCAGGTCCCCTAGACGTATGTGGAAGCCCCGTCATGAATTCCATGGATATCTCATCCATATTCCACTTTGGGACCTCTAAAGGTTGAACCAAGCCTACTAGTACCTGATGTTATGCCTTCACTTTCTGACAAGTGAGGCATCGAGAGACAAACTCTGCTACTTCCTTATTCATACCTGGCCACCAGTGCTGTCGATGGAGGTCCTGATACCTCTTCATCACTCCTAGATGTACCGCTAAAGGGGATGTGTGAAACTCCCTCCACACTTCATTTTGAAGTGAAACTAGCACCAAGTACATCCTATGAAGAGGGTGAAGTACTAACCACCTTCAAAAAATCCATCAGGTGCCTGCCCTATGGAAATCGGAGCACGTCGGGTCTCGCAGTCAGCGTCCCCAAGATGTTACTCCCTAACATTCTGTAGAAGTGGAGGAGTGATTGTATGAGACTGTATATTGGCTACTCTATCTCTGGAGAAGTCTGGAAGGAATATCTGAGAGTATCCAGCCAAACCCAGGAAACTTCGTACCTCCGTCACACTCTTGGGTGGCTCCCAAGAATGTACCGCCTCAATCATCACTAGATTTACTGCCACTCCAGCTTAAGCAGATGTCCCTCTCCCTTGAGGGGGGGGGGGGAGTTATCCTAGAAACATATTATGAAAATATGTCCCCACGTTCTGACACTCTTGTTTGGAACTGAAAACTCAAAACTCCTACAGCCATGAGGTTAAGGCTGGCTAACTCAGGAGCGATCGGCTGCACCCTCTTATAAATGAGTTTAACCTATGTTTCCTGGGATTACTTTTTCACCGACTAAAGAAAACCTCATCCCAAGTTTTTAGATAAACCACAACCTTTTTTCCTAATAATGTCAATCTGTGTATGAACTGTGGTTGCCCAGTCAATAACCAAACTAATGTCGTAAGGCCTCGAGGCTGCCACCAAGTGGTTCCAACCGAAACTCTCTCCTCAAGGGTCAGATCACCCCATCGGTGTAAGTGTGATTATCGAGAATCCTCCCAAATTTATCTCCATACGTGTGGTTCAATTCAATGGCTTAACTAGAAACTCTAGGTCTGGGATAAGATTCGTGGAAGGAAGGAATGATTCATATCTATGTCTATTGATACGGTAGGTAGTAGTAGACATAGACCATACCTCAAATCATTCCTAGAGCGCTTGGGTCACACTCCTTGACCGCATGCAGCTATTCTCTTCCCCTGCCCTCCAGCTCCCTGAGCCTAGTGGAGACTACAATGTCGGGTGGTTGTAACATGTCGAAATATTCACCACCTCATGCTACTCTCCAAGCTCTGCTTCCACATCTGCTGCCCTACAGATTCATCTGTCCTTAACACTTACTCTTCTCGAAACATTTTACACACTCATGTCTCTAAGACTGGTGCCAGTTTCATTCTTTCCAACTACTAACATTCACTGGCTGTATCTGCTCAGCCAGTAAACATTCAATCACAAAGGTCATCTCTAGCACCCTAACATAAGTAGGAACGCATAGAGGAAAAATTGTTGGCTCAGATATCCTTAAACACACCTAGATCATAGGACCAAGATGTAAATCCCTAATCCTATCAAATTCATCGAGTACCAGGAAATATCAGTACATTTCGATGAATACTGAGCTACTAACATGTCGGCCGGCCGAAGCTGTATAAGCTCTAGAAAAACCGCATCCACCTCATCAAGCGAGTCCTTAGCCACTTGTGGTTCAGGCTCGCCTTAGAACATGAGGGATATCTGGCTCTGAGTCATTTTTAAGTCACTACGCCTACATGTGTTCTCTACTGGTACCACCGGTAGTGTCTGCTGACCAACGGTCAGTGATATTGTTGGCACACTGCCAGATGGTACCATCTCGGAACATGGTCCAAGTACTGAAACCTCATTACTATGCAGACCTTCCTCATGGTCATTCACTGAAAAAGATTAGTATCATAGATCAACATCTTCTCTAATAGTGTCTCAACTAGGCGGAAAACTCCAGTATTCTCCTCCATCTAGATCTCTGCTACCTAGGAATCTGTCTCACCTCGAAACCTCAGAGGCCCCGACTGCTGGAACTCGTGCAATTTTCTCAGTCGGCGAGCACAATCCTCCAATGCGGCTAGTGTCATCTGCTTCTCAACGGGTGGTGGTGGTGCTGGTACACCACCCGAAGGTGCCAACAAAGTTAGAGGGCCTTAAACCAGAGCCTCGTCGCTCGGTGGGCCGTCATTGTGTACTCTCTTAGAAAACCGAGCTGGGTGTCTATGCAACGACATTCTGATAAGGAACATATGCTCCACGGTTAAAACAGTATAGCTGGTGAGCTGACACAAAGTAATCACGAAGGCAACATTTTCAAAGGAAACACACATGCAATCAGTTTTTTCGTGCCCTGAGTCAGAGATCAGAAGTCAGAGTCCTACTGTATGGATATGTCGGCCGCCGCACCAACATCGGTTTCCCTAAACTGATAACTGCATCCAAAACACATAACACTATTGATTTTAAATGAATCAGAGTCAAAGTTTTGTGGTAGAACAGACTCCTCTGATTACAATTTTCCACGACCTGCCCTCGGGGCCCGTGTCGTTACTACCCTAAGCCCACCTTCTATAGACCAGCCGCTAGCGAATAGCACCAAAGGAAAAATCCCGATAAAAAGGTAAGGAATTTCCTTTAAACCGATAACACACAAGTATGAACACAAGCTGTAGAAGCAAAATGTACTAATATAGAAAATAAAAGTGTTCTAAAAGTAAGTGTGCTAGAATACAAAACCAACTTAACAACAAGTACATGTACAAGTAAAAAGGGAAAATAGCTCCTGGATCTTCCACCGGGGTATCCTACTTGAAGGTTAGGTACAGAACTCAAAAAACTCATCCCTGAAGTGCATCTCGTCTAGTCCAGTTACAAGAAGCCTCCCGTTCTTCACACTTAGCCTCAATCACTGCTGACTGTTGTCTGCACAAAACACAACAAGGTGCGGGCGAAGCCCATGCCAGGGTGAGTATAACAATACTCAGTAGGGGACCCTGAGACACCCGAAGGTCTCCCAGAATCCACAAAGGATAAACCAAAGTAGAAAGATACAATCACGAAGTATCAACCAACCCTAATTAGGTATATTCCAATACATATACCTAAGTTATCAATCACAGTCCGACTCCAACTCTCGAGCCCAACCACAAACCATTCCACAAAAGAAGTAAATTCAATCACCCCGATGATAATGGTTGAAAGACATGACTCATATCACAGAGGTATGCATATTTTGTAGAGTGATAAAGATGATTAGATGTAGTACCTGATTTATCTAAGTTGTTAGACCCATATAGGATACAAGACCAGCTAAGCTGTTAGACCCACACAGGATACAGGACCAGCTATTCTATCGGAACCACATAGGATACCAGAATAGAATTCAGAACTCTTAGACCCACGGAGGATCCTGGTACAGTAGTCATTGCTGTTGAACCCATGGAGGATTCATCTAAGCTGTTGGACACACACAGGATACATGACCAGCTAAGCTATCAGACCCACACAGGATACAGGACTAGCTATTCTATTAGACCCACACAGGATACAGGAACAGATGTCAGAACTATCAGACCCACAGAGGATCCCGGTACAGTAGTCATCACTATCGAACCCATGGAGGATTCTGGTACAGTATCATCACAGCCATCCCTAGGGTTCCCACACACAACACACTCGATTCTGGGAGGGTCCACACCTTGAGAAAAATTTCAATACATCAAATATCATGAAGACATGAGTTGATGTATCCTATTGTTTCATCTCATCATAAGGAACCCAATGTGATAATTGATGGGTCAATTCGATGCCCAGTCTGAGAGATATTTGCATTTCCGTTCTAGAGGCCCGATTGGTTTTTAGGCTTAAAAAAAATGATTTGTACTCCAACTACGTCCAAAACTCATGTGGTGTATGCCAATGAATGGTCTCTCTCCCATAATTCCATCGCCATAGTTGGTTCATATTTCGGACACTCGTAGCCCAAGATGTGGGCTAAAAGGTGTAAATGGCCGTAGCGGGTCCGGGTCTGGTCTGACACTGTCAGACCGACCCAACCCGAATCGGGGTTTCACCTGGTTCTTGGATGCGGACCGGCCCAATGGCGCGACCCAACATGAAGAAGTGGCCCGAGATGAGGGCGGCCATGCCCATGGTCGTGGGGCACCCGACCCGGCGAGCCGTGTGGCGCCTGGCTGGGCATGTGGCTCGGCCCAGCTGGTCGTGTGTCGCCCGGCGCGGCTGGCTGTGCGGCGCCTGAATGGCTGTGTGGCTCGGCCAAGTAGGCCATGGGGCACCCGGCCCGACTGGTCGTGCTGCGCCCGGATGGCTGTGTGGCTCAGCCCGACTAGCCATGTGGCGCATGACGAGGCTGGCTGTGTGGCGCTTGGCTGGCCAGCCCGGATGGACAGCTAGCCATGTAAAGGGGGGTGTTACACCCCCTCGGCTCCCAGAATAGCCAGCGCAAGGTGCCTACCCCTGTAACTGCGGGATCCGCAGGGTGCCACCTGGCGCGCACCGACAGCCAGCTCAGCCGGCCACTCTCTCCTGTCCGCCGCAGCCTAAGGTCGTGGTCCTGCTCCAATGGTGTGGTGTGACAAGGCCACATCCCTCCAATGTGGCATGCCCTGGCCATGACCTCCTATAGCACCGGGGCGGCACAACGACCTCGTGCCCCTCCACCACGACCCGGCTTGGCCGCGGCCCGACTTTCCTCCACACAACATGATGGTGTTGTGCCTTTCCGGTGACCCGGTGGTCTTGTGCTGCCGGTCTCCTCACGGTCGGCCCGACACTGGCCACCGTTTTCCGCTCCATCATCAACCACAAACAAGATCAAAAAGGGGGAAATTCAGCCTGGTTGGTGCGGTCCAAATTTTCCCATGTTACGGTGATATCATTTGGTTGTCAAACCATAATTTCAACCACATAGAACAGGTACAAGAATACAAAACCCCTACCTTGTATTCAGTGTATGCTCGGTGGAGTCTCGAGAAGGTGGCATTGTTCCGTTGACGTTGGGAGTAGATGATGTCTTCGTTGGAGATGTTATTCATGGGCGGTGTCTTCCCTTTATTACCCCAGTTGGATAATGAGAAAACAACGTCGTAGTTTCTCGATGGAGATGTGCGTTCTTTGAGAAGATGTCGTTCTTCGTTGGGTGGATATTTTCTCAATCCTTCCAAGAATCCACCCCAAGATTAAGCCAACCCCAAAATAAAAAAATAACACATATTAATATAATGTTAGGTTAATGAATTCAAAATGATTCAAATTCATTAAGTTACATCACTTAATTAAAAGGTGGTGTTGGCTTAATAAATTTGTAGAGGGAAGGTGAAGGGGCTCCAAAAATTTATCGGGAAGTGAATTATTTCCACCATTAATGTGGAACTCAAGGGTTAATAGGGTTTTAAGGTGGTTTGAGCTCGTGAAGGCCCCACCACATAATATACTTCCAAGGGAGGTAATGCACCAGTGGACCGCACCTCCATCCTCTCCTTGGAGGACTAAATTACCACTCAAATAAAAATATGCTAGACATATTTTTATTTAATTAATTTAGAAACCCCATAAATTAACATCCAACCTTGATAAATATATACTACAGTAAAGGTCTCCTTAAGAGAATACTGATGCTGCGAGTTCAACGGTGTCCTCAGATTTCAATTACGAGCACCGGTTCAAAAGATATAAAATCCCACACATACGTTTACTAAACGCACCCAAACAAAACGTTAGAAGAATATTATCAGTCACGCTCGACCCGCACCGATTGAGGTTATGCTCTATCTATGTGAAACATGTCCCAACAAACCCAACTGTACTCTTGGGTTTTCAATCCGATTTACCATTTAGAAGTTATGAATTTTACAATAAAATAATTTTCACTTAATTATTTTATTTGCGGCCAAAAACTAATATTTTATGGTGGACTGCGCCGGCCAAAGTTAGTATCTGATTAAATAAATCGAGCCCTCAAGAGTTCAGTGGTGGACTCAGATTTTGAATCTAATTTACCATTTGTGTGTTATAAGAATTTCAAAAATAAAATAATTTATTTAATTATTTTATTTACGGTTATGCCATTTTTGGTATTTCTCACAGGAGGCCCGCACTGATTAAACTTAAGTCATGCCTAGGGTAAACCCATTATCCTGAGCGCAACGGTACCCTCATATTTTTGATCTGAGTAACCATTTAATAGTTATTCCAATTTTTCAGTAAAACTGCTTACACTCATTAATTTATTCCTTGCAAAATTTCAACAGATCATTCCGGGAACTCCAGGCCTCGGAATCACGCGCCGTTAGAAAATGCAGACATGTAAAATTCCCATTTATTTATGAAAATAAATTTCCATGGAATATCTGGGTCTTTACATTCTCCCCACCTTAGGGATTTACGTCCCCATAAGCTACCACTCACACTAAGCGAACAAATGGGGGTACTGAACAAGCATCTGAGCCGCCCACTCCCATGTGCTCTCCTAGAGGTTTTTGTGCTACCAAATAATGCGCAATAGAGGTATCGACCGTCCACATAGGTCATACTGTTGTTGATACTCTATCTCTACTGGAACCTTCATGAAATTCTCCATGTTATCAACGTCTAGATCACCAGGGCTGATGATGTTGGAAGGGTTGTGCATTTATCTCCTCAGTTGAGATACGTGGAAGACGTCATGGACCCGGTGCAAATGAGGTCGAAGAAATAAGTGGTAAACCACCTAGCCAACTCTGCTAAGGAACTAGAAAGGTCCAATGAACCTTAGAGATAACTTTCCTCCTTGGCCAAATATCTGTAGACCTTGTCGAGGTGAGACCCGTTGAAATACATGGTTTCCATCCTCGTACTCTAGAGGTCTCAGCCTCTTGTCAGTGTATGACTTTTGTCTGCTCTGTAGAGTCTTCGTCTGCTCTTGGATGACCCGCACCGTCTTCGTGGTAGATCGTACCATCTCTGGTCTATAGGATGTTGGCCGACTAGGTGTGACGATCGACGATTAACCAAAAAGAGTCATGTCCCCTAGACGTACGTGGAAGACCCATCACGAAGTCCATGGATATCTCATCCATCTTCCACTTAAGGAACTCTAATGGATGAACCAAGCCTGCTGGTACCTGATTCTCTACCTTTATTTTCTAACATGTGAGGCATCGATAGACAAAATCTGCTACTGCATTCTTCATACCTAGCCACCAGTTCTATCGTTGGAGGTCCTGATACATCTTCACCACTCCCAGATGTACCGCTAAAGGGGATGTGTGAAACTCCATCCACACTTCCTCCTGAAGTGACACTGGCACCAAGTACGTCCTCTGAAGAGGATGACGTGCTCCCCACCTTCAGAGAATCCATCATATGTCTGCCCTATGGATATCTGAGCACGTCGGGTCCCGCAGACAGCTTCCCCACGCTGTGCCTCCTTGATTTGCTGAAGAAGTGGAGGAGTGATTGTATGAGACTTAAGATAAGTTTCTCCATCTTTGGAGAAGTATGGAATGTATCTATGATAGTATCCATCCAATCCGAGGAAAATTCGTACCTCCGTCACACTCATGGGTGGCTCCCAAGCAAGTACCACTTCAATCATCACTGGATCTACTACAACTGCAGCTAAAGAATATGTCCTTCCCCCTTTGGGGGGGGGGGGCGTTATCCCGGAAACATCATTCAAAAATATTTCTCATGTTCTGACACTCCTGTTTGGAACTCAAAACTCAAAAATCCTACTACCAAGAGGCTAAGGTTGGCCGACTCAAGATCGATCGACTGCACCCTCTTATGCATGAGTTTAACCTGTGCTTCCTGGGTTTCCTTTTTTTCTGACCAAGGAAAACCTCATCCCAACATTGTAGATAAACCACAACATTTTTTACTAATATTTTCAATCTATGTATGAATTGTGGTTGCCCAGTCCATACCCAAACTAACGTCTTAAGGCCTCGATGCTGGCACCAAGTGGTTCCAACCGAAACTCTCACCTCAATGGTCAGATCACACCATCGGCGTAAGTGTGATTATCGAGTCTCCTCCCAAAGGTATCTCTAGACATGTGGGTCAAGTCAACGACTTAACTGGAAACTCTAGGTCTGGGACAAGATTCGTGGAAGGAAGCAATGATTCGTATCTATGTCTATTGATACGATATCTATTAGTAGACACCGACCATACCTCAATTAATTCCTAGATCCCTTGGGTCACACTCCTTGACAACATGTCGCTATTCTCTTCCCCTTCCCTCTAGATCCCTGAGCCTAGTGGGGACTACAATGTCAGGTGGTTGTAACATGTCGAATTGTTCACCACCTCATACTGCTCTCCAAGATCTGCTTCCACCTCTGTTGTCCTGTAGATTCATCTATCCTTAACACTTCCACTTCTCAAAACATTCTACCTGCTCAAGTCTCTAAGACTGTTGTCAGTGTCATGCTTTCCAACTGCTAACATTCACTGGCTGTATCCGCTCAGTCAATGAACATTCAACCAAAAAGGTTCTCTCTTGCACCCTAACATAAGTAGGAATGCATAGAGGAAAAAGTGTTGGCTCATATATCCTTAAACACACCTCGACCATGGGTCCGATCTCTATAGAACTGATCATATCATATTCATCGAGTAACAGGAAAAATCGGTATGCCTCAATGAATACTAAGCTACCAACGCATCATCCGGCCGAAGCTGTATAAGCTCCAGAAAACCCTCAGCCACCTCCTCAAGCCAGTCCTTAGCCACCTGTGGGTCGGTCTCGCCTCAGAACTTGAGGGTATATCTGGTGCTGAATCACATATAAGAGAGTAAGCTTACACGTGTCCTCTACTGGTACCGCCGGTAGTGTCTGCTGACCAACGAGCAGTGATATAGTTGGCACACTGCTTGATGGTACCATCTTGGAAAACAGTCCATGTAGAAAAACCTCATCACTATGCAGACCATCCTCATGGTCACTCACTCAAAAATATTAGTATCTAAGATTAACATCTGCTCTAATAGTGTCTCAACTAGGTGGAAAACTCCAGTAATCACCTCCAACCATTCCTCTGCTGCCTGGGAATCAGTCTCACCTCGAAACCTAGGAGGCCTCTGCCGCTGGAACTCGTGCAATGCGATCAGTCAGTATGCACCGTCCTCCAATGAGGCTAGTGGCATCTAATACTCAACGGGTGGTGGTGCTGCTGGTACACCACCCAAAGGTTCCAACATAGTAAGAGGGCCCTAAACTGGAGCCTCGTCGCTCGGTGGGCCGTCAACGTGTACTCTCTCGGAAACCCTAGCTGGTTGTCTATGCAACGACATCCTGATAATGAACATATGCGCCACAGTTAAAATAGTATACCTAGTGAGCTATCAAAATGTAATCATGAAGAAAAACTTTTCAAAGGAAACACACACACACAATTAGTGTTTTCGTGCACTAAGTCGGAGATCAGAAGTCAGAGTCCTAGTGTATGGATACGTCGACCACCACACCAACACTAGTTTCCCTAAACTTATAACCACATCCAACACACTTAACACTATTACTGTTAAAAGAATCAGAGTGAAAGTTATGTGGTAGAACTGACTCCTTACCAATTTGTCACAACCCACCCTCGAGGCCCGTTCCATGACTACCCCAAGACCGACTTTCATAGGCCCGGGTCTGGAAAATAGAACCAAGGGCATAATCCCGATAAAAAGGGAAGGCATTGAGTTTAAACCTATAACACACAAGTATGAACATAATCTATAGAATTAAAAAGTACTAATATAGAAAAGAAAAGTGTGTTGAAAGTAAGTCGGACAGAATACAAACCCAACTGAACAACAAGTACAAGTACAAGTAAAAAAGGGAAAATAGCTCCTGGATCGTCCACTGGGGTATCCTACATGAAGGGTAGGTACAGTACTCGAACAACTCGTCCCTAAAGTGAGTCTCGTTTAGTTCAAATCTGAGGAGCCTCCCGTCTATCACCCTCAGCCTCGATCACTGCTGACTGTCCTCTGCACAGAACACAACAAGGTGCGGGAAAGCCCGTGTAGGGGTGAGTATAACAATACTTAGTAGGGGACCCCGAGACCCACTAAGGTCTCCCAAAATCCACAAAGGATAAACCATAGTAAAAATATACAATCATGAAGTATCAACCAACCCTACTTAATTATATGTCCACACATATACCGATGTTATTAATCACAGTCCGACTCTAACTCTCGAGCCCAAGAACAATCAATTCCACAAAATAAGTAAAGTCAATCATGACGATGATAATGGTTGAAAGACATGACTCTGCTCACACAGGTATACATCTTTTGTAGAGTGATAAAGATGATCAGATGTAGTCACTGATTAATCTATGTTGTCAGACCCACATAGGATACAAGACCAGCTAGGCTTTCGGACCCACACAGGATATAGGACCAGCTATTCTGTCAGACCCACACATGATACCAGAATAGAAGTCAGAACTGTTAGACCCACGGAGAATCCCAGTACAATAGTCATCACTATCGAACCCATAGAGGATTCATCTAAGCTATCAGACCCACATAAGATACAAGACAAGATAAGCTGTGAGACCCCCACAGGATACCGGACATGCTATTCTATCGGACCCACACCGGATGTAGGAATAGAAGTCAGA
Source organism: Viscum album (assembly GCA_963277665.1). NCBI lineage: Eukaryota > Viridiplantae > Streptophyta > Magnoliopsida > Santalales > Viscaceae > Viscum > Viscum album. The sequence goes on from OY728151.1 coordinate 226,162,079, forward strand.
ACTGTCAGACCCACTGAGGATCCCAGTATAGTAGTAATTACTATCGAACCGATGGAGGATTCCGGTACAGTATCGTCGCATCCATCCCTTGGATTCCCACACACAACATGCTCGATTCTGGGAGGGTTTGCTCCTCGATCCAAGTTTCGATACATCAACTATAACAAAGTCCTTAGTTGATGTTTCTAGTAGTTCCGTATCATCATAAAAAACCCAATGAGATAGACGGCGTGTCAATCAGACGCCCGGTATGAGAGTTATTGGCATTTCAGTTCTAGGGGCTCAGTTGGTTTTTAGGCTTAAACCAACCCGACCATAATCCAACTGCGTCCAAACCTCATGTGGAGTATGCCAAATTATGATCTTGCTCCACTAATCCCATTGCTGCAGTTGGTTCATCGTTTGGATACCTGTAGCCCAAGATGCGGGCTAAAAGGTGTAAATGGTCGTAGTGGGTCTGGGTCTTGTCCGACCCAGTCGGACAGACCCGGCCTGACCCACTCCAAACTGGTGTCTGACCTGGTTCATGGATGCGGCTCGACCCGAGTGGTCAGCTCGGCCCGTGGTTGTGGTGCGGCCGACCCAGCTGGCTATGCGGTGCCCGGCAGGGCGTGTGGCTCGGCCCGGCTGGCTGTTTGGAGCCCACCCCGGATGGTCGTGCGGTGCCCGGTAGGCCGTGTGGCTAGGCCAGGCTGGCCATGTGGCACCCGGCCTGGCTGGCTGTGTGGGGCCAGGCTGGCCATAGGGCTCTGCCCGGCTGGCCATGAGGCGCCCGACTCGGTTGGCCGTGTGGTGCCCAGCTAGCCAGCTAGCCACGTAACGGGGGGGGGGGGGGGTGTTACACCCCCAGCTCCCAAAAAGGCTAGCACAACGTGCCAACCCTTGTAACTGTGGGACCAGTAGGGTCTCACCTGGCGTTCACCAGAGGCTGGCTCAGCCGGCCACTCTCCCCTGTTCACTGCAACCTAAGGTTGTGGTCCTGCTCCACTAGCGTGGCGCGATGGCGCCACACCCCTCCTCCATGGCCCGCCCCGGCCGCGGCTGCCTATTGCACCAGCATGATGAGATGGTGTTGCGCCCCTCCACCGCATCCCGGCTTGGCCGCGTCCCAGCTTTCCTCCACATAGCACGATGGTGTCGCACCTTTCTGGTGACCTGACGGTCTTGCACTGCCGGTCTCCTCGCAGCCGGCCAGACATCGGCCGCCATTTTCCACTCCATCATCAACCAAAAATAAGATCAAAAAGGGGGAAGAGTCTGCTGGGTTGGGGCAGTCCAAATTTCCCCTTGTTATGGTGATATCATTTGGTTGTCAAACCATAATTTTAATGATGTAGAATGGGTGCAAGAATTCAAAACCCCTACCTTATAATCAATGTTTTTTCAGTGGAGTCACGGGAAGGCGGCGTTGTTCCGTTAATGTCGAGAGGATACAAAGCCATCTTTAACGACATTCTTCGTGGGTGGTGTCTTCCCTTTCTTACCCCGGTTGGAGAGGGAGAATACGGCGTCGTTGTTCCTCGGTGGATATGGGTGTTCTTCATTGAGATAAGATGTCGTTGTTCATTGGGAGGATGTTTTCTCAATCCTTCCAAGACTCCACCCCATGATTATGCCAACCCCAAAATAATAAAATAACAAATCTTAACATAATGTTAGCTTAATGAATTCAAAATGATTCAAATTCATTAAGTTATATCACTTAATTAAAAGGTGGTGTTGGCTCAATAATTTTGGAGAGGGAAGGTGAAGAGGCTCCAAAAATTTATGGGGAAAGTGAAGAGTTTTTCCCATTAATGGGGAACTCAGTGGTTAAAGGGGGTTTAAGGGGTTTGAGATTGTGTGGGCCCAAAAACATAATATCCTCCCAAGGGAGGTTATGTACGGGTGGACCCTACCTCCAACATTCCCTTGGAGGATTAAACCACCACTCAAATAAAAATATTCTAGACATATTTTAATTTAATTTACTTAGAAACCCCAAAAATTAACTTCCATCCTCGATAAAACACAACCACGATAATGTTATCCTTAAGCAAATATCAGCTCTGTGATTTCAACGGTGTCCTCAGATTTCAATTCCGAGCACCGGATCAAAATATATAAAATCCTGCTCGTATGTTTACTGAACGTACTCGAACAAAACTTTGGAAAAATATTATTAGTCACCCTCGACCCATGCCAGTTGAGGTTAGGCTCTACCTAAGTGAAACACACCCCAAAAAACTGAACGGTACTCTCGGATTTTCAATCCAAGCTACCGTTAAGAATTTATGAATTTTACAATAAAATAATTGTCACTAAATTATTTTATTTGTAGTCAAAAACTAACTTTTTCTGGTGGCCCATGCCGACCAAAGTTTTTATCTTCTTAAATAATGAAATCACTCAAGAGTTCAGCAGTGGTCTCATATTTTTAATATGAGATACCTTTTGTGAGGTATAAGCATTTGAAAAATATAATAATTTATTTAATTATTTTATTTACCGTTATGCCATTTTTGAGATTTGTCACAGGAGGCCAGTCCAAATAAACTTAAGTCGTGCCTAGGGTAAAACCGCCATCCTGAGTACAACAGTGCCCTCAGATTTCTGATCCAAGTAATAGTTTAAATGTTATTCCACTTTTTCATTAAAACTGATTACGCGTGTTAATTTATTCCTAACAAAATTTCTATGGATCATTCCAGGCACTCCGGGCCTTGAAATCACATGTCGTCAGAAACTATGGACTTGTAAAATTCCAATGTATTTATGAAAAAAAAATTCCATGAAAATTTTGGGTATTTACACATAAATTAGTATAAAAAATTAATATAATGATAAAATACTTCATAAGTAATCTTTTATGGTTTTTTTTGAAAGGGTTGAAAAAAATAAAAATATGAAAAATTGAGAAGAGTTAATTAAAACTTACTTAATTAATGGTTTATCATCCCTTATATGACAATAAAACACCATTGATGATTGGAGTTGGTTTATTCAAAATAATACCTATGGATTCTAAGGGGATTTTTAACAAGGATTTTGGTAGATGTTAGAATTTTTCATAATGGTTATTAGTGGGTTTACAAGGGGTGAGAAATGGGTTCTTTATACTTGTAGAGAGGGAAATTTATTTAATAAAATATTAAATTAAATAATAAATTAAAGTAAAACATGAAAAAGTATTTTTTTACAATATAAATAAAATATAATTATTATATAATGGATTTTAAAACCTTAATTCTTTTAATAACTCAAATTCAATTGTTTAATAAAATTAAAAGTGGAATGAAAGATAAATATTTATTTAAATGGATAAATTTTGTGTTTAGGTCTTGGAAAATATTTTCTAGGTTTATAATTTAGGTTTATTTTATTTTAAGGACTCATTTATAAAAAAATATAAATGCCAAATATCAGGTTATATAAATGATTATATCTTTGTTTTGTCAGGAATGATGTAATTTAAGATAAATTGTTTTTGTGAAAAACAATATTTTTAATATCAACTCATAAAATTGAGTATTTCATAAAATTTAAAAATCCCCAAGGAATATTTCAACTTACTGATTTAAAAATGATATAAATTTGATCAAAAATAATTTCTAAAATATGTAATTTAAAATTTTAACATAAAAAGTATAACATTTGAAAAATATTGTAAAAAATAGTTTAAAAAAAAAGTTCATATATTTTATTTGAATTTTTTAATCCTGATATTTAGTTTCTAGAATTATAATATTTATATTTAATTGAATTATTCATGATAAATATTTTTTGTTTAACAATTTACTATTTTTAAGAAATTTTTTTATTCAAATGGTCATATTATTATTTCAAATGGTTATGTTACTATTCCAACAGCCATATTACCTCCCATAAATACACATACTTTATTTCATTCATTGTTCACATCAATTAATCTCATGGTTATATATTTCAATTTTATATAATGATGATTGGTTAAATAATTTTTTTCCCTTTTATAGTGTTGGCACTTGGGGCGATGACTACAGTAGATTAGAGAGATCCATATTTTTCACTTTTAGCTTTGCAATTTTACATTTTTGTCTTATTATAATGTTTGGAATTATAATTGTTTTCATTTCTATACAATGTAATAGTATTCATTATTGATATCAATTCTCAATTTTTTTTTGTTTCATTGTTTTTATCATACTATATAGTATATTATAACATAAATTTATTTCAAGATAACAATATCTTTTATTAACTCTAGATTGTTATATTGACCCCTTATATTTTTGTAGGTATATTACCATGATATTTGAGATATTAGTTCTCATAGTTCCCTTTATTCATAATGTTTAAGGATTATATATTGGAATATTCACCCATTCCCTTAAAATCAGGGGCATGGTGTCCTTTCTCTCTACCCTAAAAGAACACTACCATTCCCTTAAACAAAGTACCAAATCATTTCGTTCCAAAATTATACCGTGGGGGAAAAAATTCTTCAACTTATTACCTATATCCATATTTCATCCACCATACTCATCTTTTTTCCCTTCTCATAGAATCCCTAATACTAAGAAAAATATTTATCTATCTTGATAGCACGAGAAATTATGTCATCGTATGATCATAGTGTTTGGGATAATAGTTCCCATTAAATTATTGGCTTAATACCATCATATAAATAACCATTCTTATCATCAAACATCATAAATTGATGAAATTATCATTCCTTCCTACTGGTTCCATTTATTAACAATTTAATACACTATATTAGATCATAACATTATGAAACACAATGTATAATCCCAAAACTAATGAAACACTTAACCTAAATAAAAAAAAAGAATGGATAATCTCATAATCACAAACATGGGGCCTTTTTGGAATTTTTTCAAATCATAAAAAATATTTTCAAATTCATTATAATAGATTGCAATGAAAATGAAAATAAATACAATAAAATCACCCGAAAGTGTCAAAGCAACTACATTGTAAGGGGATTTTTCATGAACCTTGTAATTTACAATTTATGATCGATTGCCCCTTTTTTATGTTACTACCCCCAGGAATGTATTTCCCAAAAAAGTCTACTTATCGTGTGTGTCTATATATACATATGGATGTGTATCTGAAAATCCAAATAATCTATTCATTTCCAAAATATATTATTTTCTTATAAGAGTATCATAAAATTCACCTTTAGGATTCTATTAAAAAATGTATGTTTTCCTTAATCTGGATCCCAAGGTTTATACTAAAATTCATCTGATACATACATTAAATACCCTAATCCTAGTATCCTAAATTCGTTCGTTAAATTATTAAATTTGCATAAGATACAAGTTATCATACCTAGAAGGCATGGATTGTTTTTTGTCTTGGTAAACTATATAAAAACATGAAATTCACATTACAGTTGAAAAAATAACATACATAATCATTTTTATTTGAGAACTCCATAATTCACCTTATCATATACACAAATATCAATCATTAAAAACTTACCAGTTTATTGCGGGAAATAAAATATAAGGTTTTTGTTTAGATAATTAGTAATGGTTTGGGTACAATAGAAGATGTCATGAATAAATTATAACAATCAATATTTAAGAGCAAATAACTAGAAATAAATTCCATTTAAACAATAACATTCTCATAATATGGATGGAATAAATGATGATCAAATAAATCCATATAAAGAATCACATGATCTTGAAACTTATCCATAACTATTTTAATGGCCCGAAGGACATCATTATTTATTTACTTTTTATAATCCCCCTTTAAGGGTTTAATGGGAACCCATACCTGGCCCGTAGTCTTAGTAACACATTACATGACCCAAATGACTTAGAGGAACTCAGCCCAAATTGACTACATGGAACTGCACCTCCCCAACATATATATTGAAATCATCTCTCCAACTTCAGAAGGATGGTCAACTAGGGGTCCTATGCAATGATGCACGTGCCCGATACAAATAGTAATTGCATACCCTCTCATTCTTCCAATTCTGTTTCGCTCAACTCTTGTGAATGCGCCTAATTTGAATCTCCACATAGTTCCCTGTCCTTTTGAAATATTTCTCGTTGAATCTATATTTCATGTGGCCCAAAGGGCTCCAAGAGGCTTGGAATCCTTATGGTGTCCTGAAGTCCTTGAGGTTTCCCAAAATCCTTAGGGTTCTGAAGGACTTAAAGGAATAAACCTATTTAATAGATGTATAGTTATTACTGCTGCAGTACATGCTACTATATCCTGCTATAATATCCTTCTACATTACCTGCTACAGTAGCTACTATAGTACCTGGTAATATGCCCCAACAAAGATATTTGATCTCTAGCCTCTTGGATGCATGTGAAGAGTCCTTACTAACTGGGCAGAGGCTATGTGATTACCCCTTGATATTATAACTAATCAATTAATCACATGTACATATACAACTAATCAAAAAATGAGGAAATTCATAATTCTAGACATATAAAATAGACTATATAGACCATTCAAAATTCAGTTTAAATCAGTGGATGAAATTCAATTTATTTTGGTCAATTGATTTGTAACATGGGACCAATAGATGCAGTGAAGATCTATGTAATTTCATGCATCTACCCCCACATAATAATTCCAATGAATTAATTCTATTGAATTTGGTGAAACATAATCAACATAAACATTCATATTCAAAAAATAACATATGAAATGTCAATACATACCCCCAATAAAATATTTATAATCAAATACCATTTATAGTAATATAATGAATGTTATCAGAGTAGTACATCTCAATAAACTGATCATAAAAAATATAAATAAATAATAATGATGATATCAATACCAAATTTCTCCAATGGATTATATGACTAATAAAGTGCTGATGGAATTTCTGAATAAAAACACCATAGGAATTCTATCAAAAAAATTCATGGGGAAAATATCCTTTCCACGTTGAAAACAGTTTTAAAAATATATTTTCCCAATATATTTTGAAAAATGATTTCATTGAAAATATCCTTTAAAAATTTTAAAGAATATTTAAATCATTAAGTGGTCATGATGGTAGGAAATCTGATTCATGTCATTCATGTTAAAATATAAATTCCTTTCAAATTTTCAGAAAAAATCAAATGGAGAGTTTTTGTAAAATGATATGAGGATTCCATTAAAAAGATTTTGTAAAAATTTAAATCAGGGGTATAAATATATTTAATAAATATTTTGTAAAATTTTAACTTTTTTTGAAACTTTTTTAGAAAACAATGTTTTATAAGAAAATGTTAATTTGAACAAAGAGATAAATCATGCCATATTTTTTTAAAATTCTCAATCATATTATGTAACAAGTAGTGTAATATGGTGATATTACTTGAAAAAAATTAATAAACCTAGGAGAGTAAAATTTAATAGGTTTACTAGAAAATTATAAAATAATTTTATTTGATAAAACTTCTAGTATATAAAATCCCAACTAAAATTATATTAAAATATAATTCTATTACAACATTAGTATATTTGGAATAATATGACCCATAATTAGAATAATATCAAACAAAACATTAAATACCATGAATATAAATATATTCAGTATATAACATATCAATAGGGTAATTATATACATAACAAAAAAGGAATAAGTTGTGAATATGAAATATGTCTCACGAAAGTAAAATTGAGATGAAAAACCCTTAAAATAGGTCATATTTCCATAGTACATTTTTAAGCTCCAATATAATAAATATATGTTTATTTTACCTCTATTTGAAAACCCACCTAGTATATTTAAAACAATATATGATTTACTTATTGTATTTTATCACCAGCTTATTATCATTTCATTGTTAAATAATTTTTAGGGAGATAATATCTTATTTTCTCATGTATGTTTTGGATCTATAATTTTAGAACATTTATATTGATCACAAGATATAGAAAATGGATTTCAAAATTTATGGTGATAGAAAGTCATACATTTTCAAGAAATATGTGTCCATTTTTATAGAAAGATGGAATGATATAAAAATAAATATTAATTAACCATTCCAAAAGACTATTATGTCAAATAGATAATTTAAATTAATAAAATACATACTCATTACCATGAATGTACAAATTAAATACAAATAATTTCACATTACTATGTGGAGGCGGTCGTCGACATGTATCCACGAGCATTGTTATTATTTTCCAAAGGATCATATTGTTAGAATTTATATATGATATAATATTTATATTATTATTTTTAGGAAATAAATATCTCCAATATTCAATATCATTATCCTTAATCCCTTTAATGTAAATCATAAGAGAAAAATGAATCATATTGCTTTGTGAGGAAGTAGTCCTTCGTACGCACGAGTGACACTGTTATATTCCCCCCTGAATGATATGTAAAACGGTATATGTGATATCCAAATTCAAGAAGTATATTAATTTTATTAATATCATATAAATATTTTAAATCCATTATTATATCCATTCGTGAAATGGGTATTGGAAAACAAATTGCATCGATTTATGATGTAGTAGTCCATCGTACACACGATTGATAAATTCATTTCCCATTTCATTAAAGTGAAGATGGATGTGGGTAATTACATTAATATAATAAAATATAATTATATATGGAATTATATTCCTATTACATTATCATAGTTTAAAATTAATGTAATGATGTGGGAGAATAAATAAAACAAATATACATGTTTAATAAATTTACCACTTCTTTTGAGATCCTCTTTATCTTTATACCCAAGGTCTTCATAAGAGAGGTTCCTAAAAATAATAAGGCCTCATAAAATTAATGATGTAATTAATGAATATATATGGGTAGGTATTGGATGAAAAAAATGTTTTTATGTGTTAATAGAGTAGGATAAGGGGTGGCCTTTTATAAGTGGGGGAGATGACACACATAGAATTTATGAAATGTTAGAGTTACACCCATGTTTTTCTAATTCCAAATTTCATAGGAATGTGTAATTAATGAATATAATATTATATAAGGTCTAAATAAATCCATAAAACGTTTTTTGATTAAGTGTTAGGTAATTTTAATCACTTATCGTCTTAGTTTAACCAATTTTTAAACACATATCCAACTTAACCACAATAATTAATATAACATTTTTCACTGTTAAATATGGTCAAAATTAATATTTTTATATTAAATGAAAACAATTATGATTATTATAAATATAAAATCTATTTTTCATATTCAATTTATTGATTTGGAATAATTCAATATAAAATTTAACCCAAAGACGCATCGAAAAACCGATTTTTCCAAAGGCAAACATTCAGAAGTTATTAAATTTTTTTATATCATAATTAAATGTTATTTTGATTATAGTGATGTAAATTACTCAAATTAAAATATAATTGAACTAAATATACTTTCAAAAATTTAAATATAATTAACATAATAAATAATTTAAACAGGAAGGTAGTTTTCAACCAAAATTATTATATTTCAAAATTTATCAAATCATTATTATTTTCATAAAATTATAAAACATTTACCCAAGGATAAATTTGATGTATAGATATAAAAAATGATGTTAATATTGGGAAATAATTTTCCTTAAATTTGAAAAATATAATTTTAAAGTGTTTATTCAATCACAATAAAACATCCTATTAGGAAAACACATTTTCACAGAAAACATTTTTTTCATTCCAATTATTCATATTATATAATTTTTTAGAAGATAAATATTTAATTTATTTTATAAATTATCAAAAAAATATAATTTTCATGACATAGTTAGTCGTATTAGCACCCACTAACATAAAAATCATAGTAAAATATTTATTTTAAAATAATATTATTTTAATTGAGTATCCTGATCCATTGTAATCTGGTATTGTTTGTGTCGCAAGCTAACTAAGAGATTGAATTTATTTAAAAAGAAATATCTAAAAAAGTATCAATGTGTCAAATTTTATTCTAAAATTGTTCTTTCATGTCATATATGATTTCAAATAGTGTGTTCCTCTATTAAAATCTCTCAGTGTTACATCAATATATTTAATATAATATGATTAATATTTTATAAAGTTTGTATAATATTTGAAGGAGGTAGAAGATGAAACAAAAAATCATCAGATAAAATATAAACATTTTCTTCAGTTAAAATCTCTTTCTTTACACCCAAATCCATTTAAAGATGGTTTTTTGTCTAAATGATGACGTTTAGAACATGGTAAAGAATATTTTTATAGGATTTTGGTTTTTATTTTCAATACCAAATTTTTTTGATGTGTGATGAAAAGAGTTTTTGAGTTTCCCTTTTATAAGTAATGGGAGGGGTAATATTGGAATAAAAAAAGTGTTCAGTTAATTTCCCTATTACACTGGTTCCAAATTGATATAATTCAATGATATGATAAGAATGAGTTAAAAGTTAAGCATCCCATAAAATTTAGTCATTTTTATAATATTTTTTAAAGTATGTCTTCATTTTAGCACCTCATTAATCATTTTAACTACTACCATGATATCAATGATTTTACCCTTTACGGGTCAAGAAAGTTTCTTTAATAGGGAAATTCTGAAATAAATGGACCATAGTTTATATATTAAACCATATAACATTAACATCAATGAAGGAATGATTTTTTTTATAGATTATTAACCATTCCATAACAGATTTTTAATTATAAGACACCATTAATGTCATTTTTTTAAATATAATAAATATTATAACATAACATGGGTCTAAATAATGTCAAATTATTTTAAATGACTTGGATTCTAAGATATTGAGGATATGATCATAATTTGTTCATCAAATAAAAATTTATGGCATATATATTATTTAAAACTCAATATTTTGGATTAAACATTGGGTTAACTAATTTATACTAAGCCATGGTAATTAGTTTTTTCAATATTAAAGGGGTATAATTTTATTTAGAAAGTGAAAATTGTGACATAAATTAGAAATAGAGGAAATTGTAGAACATTTATAATTATAATTTTCTTATTTATAATTATAATAAAATTTTAATAATTTAATAGAATATAAATTTAAAAAAAAATATTACTAATCCCACTTTAAAATCATTTAAGTGATTTTTCTACTACTTTTATAAGCACTATATTGGCATTGTATACAAATTTAATGTAATTACTTCCCCACAAATAAAATTAAAATAAAATAACATGATAAAATAATTAAATTTACCTTTTAAATAACCATCCATAAAAAATTTGTTTTGATACCTACCAAAAAATATTATAGTTTTTTAAATCATCAATGTAACATATATAACATTATCTTATAAATAAATATTATAAAGATATAAATCGATGATTAATGAAAAAATTTACATATATCTATTTTCTTATAATAATGGACTAAATATTTTGATCCAATGAAATTAATTAACACCTTTGAATGAATTTCAAGCCATATCAGATTCGTTTTTTACCATAATTAACCCAATTTATCTTTATCATGATAAAAAATGACAATGGTTACTATTTAAAATGAAAAAAATAAAAGGGTCTTATTTCAAAAATGTGTATCGCCTAATTATAAATATGAAATTTATATTTCATGATTTAATTTCATGAAGTGTATATTTTAAAAAAATTATTAAATTCAAAACATAATGATAAATTACTTTTAGAAAAATGTGTTTTTAATACTAAAAATGTTCTAATACTAAAAGTAGGTATAATTATAAATACGACCTATTTAACTATATTATATATTAATAAATGATACATATGTTATTTTAGTTAAAAAATGTATTTTTAAACTACATTATTTAATGAAAATAAATGTCATTTTAAAAAATTTATCTTTTTTAACAATTCATTGAAAAATCATTATCTTCAAAAAATATAAAAACTTCACCATAAGATAATTTTGACTTATTCATCTAAAAATTGATAAAAAATTTATATAATACCATTTAAAATTTTAATAGAAACTATCGATAAATGTTTATCATAAAAACAATGAAATTCCCTTTTCTAGGAAATATATTTTTGAAGCATAAAATAAGTTTACTGAAAAATTGAGTGCTTATTTATTAAGAATTAATCAATATGTGTGAATTTATTTAGACCAATATATATATATATATTATAATTTAATTAATCATATTCATATCATCCAAATCAATGGATTGGTTATATCAGTCATAAAATAATATTTCATGGTTTTTTTAATCTCGAAATTGTTTGTTTTATATGTTGTAGAATATAATATTATTCTAAAATCAAATTACATTACATTATCCCACCCTTTACTAATTTTTTTCATCATAATTTGAACTTGATATCAGTAATTAAGGGTTATAAAATTAAAAATATATTTTTTTAAATTTCACATTGTAATGAAGGTTAATAAAACTCACTCTAGAATAGAGAGAAAGGGGATTACATAGTTTATCTATAATCACAGATAAAAGGGTTTAAAATAGTAAAATTTTAGTGGGAAGTGATAATATGTACATTGGGGAAACATTAATGTGAATCTAATGATGGAGAGTCATAAAAATATATCACCAGAAAGTTAATAATCATGATAATGTTAATGAGAATAGAACCATAATCCAAATTAGGTGTGAAAGTCCTTCGGTTCATCAAAAACAATAGTAATACCAATACCATTTTATTTCAACATCCTTTTTCAAGAGATAAGGAATCAATTTACCATCTAATAAAAAAAAGGAAACATACATACTTAACCAATATAATATCATTAATTTTTCAATTTGTCCTATAATCTCATATCTTTATCCAGACAAAGCATAATCAATATGAATTTTTCATTCTTGATGCACTGAAATAAACATATAGTGGTGCACATAATCAGTAAAAGGATAACAAGACATCCCTCCAGTATTTACTATTACCCAAATGTTTATAGAAATGTAACATAATATCCAAAATTGATAAACATTCATATGAAGAACCAACACATTAATCTCCAGAAATTTCCACTCTAACATTAATGGTCCAGCGTAAATCATTCAATAAATAAATAACCCCACATCCCAATTTACATCAATTAAATCAAAATTAAATATTTTTTAAACTGAAAGGTTATAGTATAATTTCTGGATTAGATCTCCAAAAATATAAAAGGATAATTTTGAAATAATCCTTGATAAAAATAAAAGGGTTATACATATATAAAACCAATGAAACCTCTCAATACGTATCATTAATCACATTATAATCACATCACATAAGACTATGGAGTGGGATTATATTCATTTTATCTTATGGTTAATCCTAAAATTTTAAACCTATTATTTTATCCATAAATCATAAGACAAACTGGCATGAAAACATCGTAATCTCTAATGTTGTCTATGACTTACTCTGATACCAACTATAATTTCCCAGACTAGAACAGAAGATCTAAAAAAACATAGTTGTCAGATTTTTCAATTTGATAACAAAAAACATGACCCAAATTTGACCATCCAAAAAATATAAAATCAAAATGAAATATTAGATCACTTATATTCCCTACGATCTTTTAGGTTTATAGTTTTTTACAATTACGACTAACTCTAACAGAATAATACCCATTTCTTAAGGTGAGATTTATTTCATCTATACCCAATATTTATTATGTCACAATAATTCATTAAAATCTCATATAAATTTAAAAAAAAGAAAACTTTATACACAAAAATCATTTAACATGACTATTCATAATTAGGGGGAAAAGAAATATAATAATTTTGAGCTCAAAAAGTCTGCAAGGGTATGAATAAGTACAAACAATTCAGTATAATTAGTGACTATGAGATGATTATAAGGGTATCATGACATAATAAAATAATATGATCATAACACAAGATAATTCATACCCATAAAAAATAGATCATAAAACATGATACTTGGATTAAATATTAAAAATAAGACAATATTCATATAAGGATTAATGATCTCGAGCCATTTGATTCCAATCTTGATCAAAGAATCATTTTAAACCCATATAGTTCATAAAAATATGTTGATATTTTGGACCATTATCTCCACAAACTATTTAAAAAATTACTAGATGGATGTTAAATTATTAGAAGAAACCTCCAATATTAAATCAATCCTTCTTACAATTAATGAAAATGAACTTTACCCAATGCATTAGAGAGATACATTAGGTTTACCCATTTTTATAAGTTGTATCGATGCCACTCATTCATATAATATGTATGAAGATCACATTTTACCATAATTAATATCATAGTACTATAAAATAATATAACACATGGAATATTTCAATTTCATCACCAATCATTCAATAACAGATTTAATTCTTTTATAACTTGATTTATCTGTAGAAAAAAATATTATTGATGACAATCACCTTGAAACAATCAAATTACATCTAGATAATGAGTAATTACAATTCCATTAAAACATATCCATAGTGTATCATATATGTAATTAAGAGTTTTTCAATTTAGGAATAAAAATTTCTTGTAAAACATTAATGAAAAACATTCTAAAGAAAAATACCATTTCCAATTTGAATTAACTTTTAAGAAAAATAATTACAATAATATTAGGAAAATGATTTTCTTCGAAGATTAATATGGTAATATTTAATTGATTATCAGAATAATTTATTGGTGATCATACTATGTAATTTCATTAATGTCGTAATCATTAAAACTAATATTCTATTACCACTTTATATGAGATGTATCTTGTTTAAAAATGATATGAAAATTCCTTTTAAACATTTTTTGAAAAATAAAAAATTGTTAAAAATGAAATTAAAAAATTATCTAATAATATTAAAAATCGTTTTATAAAATATTTTATAAAACATGGATGTGAAATAAAAAATTATTATGTTTGAAAGTGCAAGAATAAGATTTGATTTTGTGAAAAATATGTTCTGGAAAATTATTAGTACCAAAGAGCTGAAAATGGTAAAAAAATTAAAACTAATAGAATAAAAATAGGATAATAAAAATTAATTTATTCTATCAAATAAAGATCATATAATTTCTCAATATAAATTTCGACATAAACAATCCTATATTAAATGTGATTGAAATATATATCCATTATACCTCTGGTAACGTCTTAATCATAATCCTCATGATTGAATAACATCAAATAAAACATTATATATCCTAGATATAAGGAAATTACTAACATTACATTTCTATTTTGACTAAATACACCTCATAAAATAATATAGTTGCATTAAATACATTTTTTTCCTAAAGAGAGAAAATTTGTATAAATACCCCTCATAGTCATCATATTATTGAATTGAGAATTAATCAATGGAAAAATAATGTTTATCAAACATAAATAAAAAAACTAGAAATACATAATAAAATTATTTATAGGAATATCCACCCATAATTATGGAAATAAATTCAATAAAGATGAGTTAAAACCCAATGAAAAGAAAATTGATTTAAAAACACCGCTTGGCATGCTAACATTCATGTCAAATACCCTTAAATAAAATAAATATTATTTTTATTTAAGATACCATTACAAATGAATAATTCAATATATAAATTATTATATGGTCAATAAATTACGTATATAAAACAAATAATTTTCATAATATTAAAATATTCCTTAATGAAGGGAAATTAAGACGAAATCCATTACGTTGAGTCTAGATATTCAATTTATATCCATAAAATGATGTATAATAAACATATATATATTTTACTTACTAATAACCTTTTTAATGTTCAATAACTTATCATAAAAACATTTATTTCATTAACAATAATGACTAATTTTATTACTTAATCAGTTAATATCATATTGGGTGGTTTGAGGACTTTGAGTTCATAATCCCAAAACAACTTCGGGGGGATTAACATTTGTAAAGACAAAATTGTTACATTGTATAAATAATATTTATTATAAAATAATTATTTTCTTCCCTCAATTATAATTTTCAAACCAACCATGATTTTTTATGGCAAAAAATATGTTACAGTACTGGAGAAGATATATCATATGTATGCATGAGTAGCATTTCCATTTTTTAATGAACATGATAAAGGGAAGGTAAGTTCTATTTTATAATTATATAATTATTATTATGTCATAAATGTCATATATTTTCCTTAAATACACTTATATATAACAACCATCTGATGTGGATATGAAAAATAAATCACAATGCTCTAGGGATGTGGTATTCGACACGAACATAAGAAGGACAATATCGTTTTTCGATGGAAATCATATTAAGAAAAAGATGAGATATTATTATTACATAATTTTAATTAATTAATTAATATCATAAATATGTATATATTAAATACACCATTATAACCAGTCATAAGAGCTGGTAATGGAAAACGAATTATATTGGTTTTCAATTCTATAGTCCACCCTACACACGAACAATGGATTCATTCCCCATTTGATTGAAGAAGTACATGTATGTTGGTTATTTCGTTAAAATAAAAAAATATAATAATATGGAAGATATTGGTGTTATTTTTAAAGTATTTCTAAATATTATTTATAGTTTTTTGGAATATAAAATACCACAAAAAATTTGGTCAAAAGATTTACAATTTCTTCAAAAAGCCTATTTTTCTTTACACCTCAATCTGTATAAGGATGGTATATACCCAAAATAATACCTCAAAATATATGGAATCTTTTTAGGATGTGATTTGGGTAGGTTATGTATGAGAAAAATAGGTCATGAAGTGTGAATAAGAGAAGTGATGAGGATTTATTTTATAAGTGAGGGGTGGGGAACTCTTGTAATTCTATAATATATTAGATTAAAATAAATTAATTCCCATGTTAAAAATAGTTGAAACGTGATATAATTCAAATAAAATTAGATTATGAGTATAAATAAGTTCTTAAAATAACATTTAGATAATTATACGTGAATTTAGAACACTTATCTAGTTGTTTTTTCTCTCATTAAACCTTCCCACAATTACCACGATATCAATGTTTTTACATCTTAGGGGTAATGAATCATACTATAAGAGGTCACATTAGCTATAAATAGTACATGGTTAATATTTAAAACCATATTCCCATCAATTTTATGAAGATTATATTTTTTTGAATTTTAAACCATATAATAAAATATTTTTATTTTTAAAATAACAATAGAATTATTTTGGGAAATAAATGAAATATTATAATATAATATAAGTCAAACTCATATAAAATAGTTCCAAATGGTAGTTATTCTATGATAATAAAAATAGGTTCTCAATTTAATAATCCATTAAAATTTATATAGTTTAATAAATTATTATAAACCTTTTTTGTTGGTTTGACCCCTTAGATAACCAATTTTATCCTTAACCGTGGTAATGACTTTCTCAATTTTAAAGGGATATAAATTTACCTATAAAGAAAAAATAGGATAATAAATTAAAAAGGGATTACATTTTGGACAAGTTATTATCCTAATTGTATTCTTAAAATGTTTTTTTTGTTTTTTTAAAAAATTAATAAAATATATTTAATATAAAATACTATTAATGTCATTTTAATTATTATTCACATTATTTTACATCGAATAAAAGTGTATATAATTTTATTAGATTATAAACCATTAAAAAATATACAATATTTTCTCTTCATCATAAAATATCCTGGAAAATATTTACTGATACAAAAATAATTCTTTGCGTGTTTTTAAAATAATTCTCTTGATTTTTCTAGTACATACACAAGCATTACGCCGACATTGCAATATAATTTATTATGATTATATAATAAAAAAATAATAAAAATAATTTTTCAGGAGAAAAATTATTAATATTGAAAAAAATTATGACCATATTTTTTTTTTCTATTTTTCCATTTCAGAAAATATTATTGATATTACAAGAAAAAAAGTTAGATGTTTCACTTTATCTTTTAATTAAATATTATATAGGTTATAATAAAATATATATGGAAATTAAAATTTTATTTTTTAGAATTTTAGATATTTTGGATGAAATATACACAGAAATAAAAATTAATCAAATTGATTGAAGGAATTTTTAAACTAATCATGTAATTTTAACCCAAATTTAGTCATTTTACATTTATCATGGTTTCAAAATTTACTATGGTCACTATTCAATAATAGAAAAAATAAATGGGACCTTGAAACCAAATTTGGATGTCATGATTAAAAATATGGAATATATTTTCCATTATTCAATTTATAGAATTTATTTATTTTAATTTTATATTAAAACAAAAAATGTAATAAAAACATGTTGTTAGAAAACAATGTTTTCATTCTATAAAATAAACATGTACCCAAATAAATTTTAATGACCAATACAATATAATGAATTAGATTATTTATCAATAATTGAAAATTATTTTATTTAATAATAAATTGATATTTTAAAATTTCTTCATTTAAAGATATGAAATCATTGTTTTAATAAATTACTGTTTTTTACTGTTCACTAAAAATAAATCTTTTCAGAAAAATACTACAATCTCAGGCTAAATTAATTTTTATAATATAATTTGAAAAATTATATCATTTCAATAAATTTATTTTTATAATATTTTAAATACTAACTATATTATTCACTTAGAAAACTACGAAAATATTATAATAAAAAAATAACATTTTCAAGCATTTAATGACATTATTGAAAAATTCATTGCTTATTTATGAAGAAATTTTCAATAAATTTATATTATGTATAAAATTTATATGTATTTTATAATTTGGATGATCCTTTTCATACATTTCAATTCAATATCTAGGTTTTACCATTAAAATTTTAATATTTCATGGTTATTTTTAGCTAAGTGTTACATTCGGAATACGCCATCGAACATATTGTTCTTTTAAAATAAAATTATATTACATTACCAATTCCTAATACTGAAATTCATCTTACTATTCATGGTTTCTATAAATTTTGTACAAAAAATCAACTATTTCCCACCACATCATCCAAAAAATAATGGTTTATAAATAAATTACTATACTGCATAAGAATTAATATCAAATAGTAAACCTAAACTACATTCCAAATTTCAAATTATCTCGATTTATTCTCTTCTCTTTCACAATATCAAATGGTATTTAATTTATCACTATGATTACAACTATTTATATTATTAAATTTTTTCATTATTTCAACATGATTAATTTCATCTTTTACTAATTTATAATAAATTTAGTTAATCTATAATTTTATTTATGATAATCATAGAAATAACCAATCAATACATAAACTAAACAATATAAATTCAATCAACGTGCATAAATAAAAAAAATCTAAAATCCTATTTCTTATTAAATATTTATTTTATCATTAATATCCAAAAAATAATTTCACCGAGATCCATAAATCTTATAACTATATTATTTAATCTAACAACAGGTATAATGAAAGGATTCAACAGAAACTAAATGTAATTGGAAATATCAATCATGTTTTTTCCCTCCAACACCAAGGTCATTGAGAAGTCTGAAGAGTAAATAATGAGATTCAAATACTTTTTCATATTTTTGATATATATTCTCATAAACTAGGGTGGATAATTTAATACTTGATTTTTTATCCATGGTCAATTCCAAATTCATATATATATATATATATATATATCTATCTATCCCTCATAATCTACAACCTACAACCAATTCAAATATACACAAGTTATAACTACAATATGACATGCAAATAAAACCACATAATGTTTATGAATCCATAAACAAATATGCGATAAAATATAAAATGGTCACCATGTTCATATTGAAAAGCTAAATTACTAAAATCACATCATAACTAAGAACAATTCAATTTAAATTAAAAAAATTGGTTCATACTACAATGTTTCCCATTTCATTATTAAAATTTCCCTATACAATGCTTATAAAACATGAAATATTTGATAAAACCATTGCATGAACTAAAAAACCTGAACATTTTTTTGGAATTAATTTTATCCAACTACATCACTAATATATCAGTAAAATCAATCTTCACTAAAAAACCATGTTATATTTTAGTCAAACTTTGTGTGGTATTCATTAAAATTTTAATTCCACTAAAAATTCAAGACTTCTTATTCCACATCTTTCTCTAATTAAAATAGAACAAACATAGTTAACTATATAAAAAATTGATACCTCTGCATTTGATATATATCAAATGATTTTTTCATAAAAATAAATACCTTTTAATTTTTAAACATTAAAAAAAACTCTGAAAAAGAAAATCAATCACATTAGATTATTCACATAAGTTTGTAATCATTGAAATGCCCCCATGTATCTGTCAATTTAAAAGCTTTGTTAAAAATAAAAAATATAGTAATATATAGAATGAAATTTATTTTTTGACTAAAATTGTTTTAATTAATTTTAGATATTTAAAATTCATCTAAAATCCCCTTTCAATAATTTCTTCCGAACAACCATGAATCTGTAGAACAAACACTAGTTTATTGATCTGTCATCTTAACACATTCTCATAAAAAATAATTAATATCAACAAAACACTTAGAAAAAATTACATCATCCTCAATATATAGCTTCCCCAAATAAAGTATATAGTTTTCATCATTATGATATAATTTAATATAATATATAAGTTTCTCATTTTTGAACATGGATAAATATAGGTTGATGTGAAAATCTATACACCACCTCTACCACATACTCCAACACACTAAGCAACATAAAAATTTATAGAAACCATTATTTATCACTACATTAATTGGTGAATACTGTGATAAATGAAAATTAAACTCCCTTATATAAATCATGAATAACAAGGTATAAAATTATAATTTAAAAAAATTGAAATGATATATGATCTATGAACAAATATCAAATCTATTATAATAAATAATATTCTAATAAATAAGATAAGATTTTAGATAAACAGACTGTGAAACCCTCTTGGTTTTTTAGTTAGTGTAAGTGAGTCTAAATCATATATAATAAAGAGGTGTATATAAAAATATCATGACCCCTATGAGAAATAGAGATTTCTTAGTAATATAACCCATCATGAAAATGCTAAAAATGTCAGGTAATTATTTTACTTTGAAATATCTCAAAAAGTAGAATAAAAAATTGGTTCTTCAACCATTTATACATGATTTATTATTCTTTAATTTATAGTGAAATACTTTTTTCAAAACACCTGGTCCATGGATTTAGTCCATGAACTTCTACATCAAATAAACGGATAAGTATATCTTTTCCATCATTCACAAGGGATTAATATATTTTTAGTCATTAAATTAATCCCATACAACCTAAAACAAAGTAGATATTATCTATTTATCCATAGGTATATATATTATTGGTTTTAAAATTCAAGTATGTTTATGGATTATGGAATATATTAATAATGATCTCAATTATAATAAGTATTACCTGTGATTGTGTATATGTACATATAATAACACATGTAGTATGTTGAACTCATACATAAGGGTTTGTGATCATGATCTATTGCAGTTAGATATCACCATGTAAAAAAAATTTGATGTTGAGTCGCAAATCCTATGGTCCACCAACACATGATATTAAAACATTTCCAGTGTCCTTTAAATTTGACATATCTTGACCATTTGACATATCTTGGAGAATATTGTCATAAAATATCTCGTTTCTGATTATAAAGTGGGATAATATAACAAATAGATGTTAAAATAGTATAATGTCATTACCACATAAGGCATGTAAAAAATATCTATACATGTTAAAATTTTAAAAATAAATATTTAAAAATGAACAGACTTATTTGATATAAAAATTATAGAAAATACCATAGCTTTTATGCAGACAATTGTAACAGTCTTCATCTTTCACAAGAATGAATTTTATATAATCCCCATCCCACAAAATATATAATAATACTCAATATTTTACTAGGAAATATATATAGTATGTTTTTCAGCTCATTTCTCTATGTGTACTCTCTTATAACTATGAAATCACATAGTTGAGTAAATTACCTCAAGGGATTGTACATTTAATGTATATTCTTTATCTGATATATGGATATGGTTTCAATGGAAAGAATCAATTATGTAGTGATATCATAATGATCATTGGTTAGAGCCACACATCTATGCAATAAACCATTCATTTAAATAAATTGGTGCATCTAAACCGCATCAATAGGGGCATAAAATAAAATTGTATACCCAAAATATTTTAGAGATTAAATGAACACAAGATTCTTCATGAATCTATGGATTATTTTTCTAATATTTAGTCTAAAAATATATCCACAATATAACATTAAATCATAATGATCAATTTGAAACATATTTTATATGAATACTCTATCAAAAAGTCCCTCATATCCTTCATAAAAAGGGGGAAAATTCATATATCTGATGTAGATTAATATAATTTTAGTTATTTTACAATGAAAACCTATTGTAATTTCATGTTATCTTCTTAATGTATTGAAGGTGTAAAAAATAATAATCCTAAATTACATTATTAGATACATGCTAGATAAAATCATTGAATTGTAAGGGATAATAATCATTCAATCCTTCTTATCCTATATTTGAAGCCAAATAATATTTTATATATTAATTTCATATATCATAGGTAAAAATAATCCACTATATAACTATATATTGTATCTTCTAAATACCATGTCAATATATATAACTTGATATTTCTTAATTAGAATCATAGATATATCTATGTAGATCTTGATCCATAAAAAATATATTGATCCATGCGACTTCTTCATGAAAGAGAATTCATTTAGCTAAGTCTAATTCAATTGTATGACTAATATCATATTTAATATTAATAATATTCCAATGATTTATACAACTTTGAAAACAATTACAATATAATTAACCATCATGGAAAAATGTAGCATAATTCTAAGGTGAATGAAACTGAATTCAATTATAGCCTCATAAACATTAATTATCTATTATAATGATATATACATAAATAAATAAATTGATATCATAATATTTTCACATTTTATTATCTTCCATGGATGTAAAAACAAATTTTTTTATGACATATAGATATACTAAAGAAAAATTACATTCAAAAAGTATATTTCTCCATCCGTCTACCAAATTTTCTAATTTTCATATAGATCCATGTGAAGTATAATTTCAATAGATTTTATCTTCAAAACATGTACAAAATATTTTGTTATAGTTTATTCCTTGATGATTACTAAATCCTTTAGAAACCATTGAAATTTATCATTATGAATTTTCTATGAAATTTATATTTTTTCTTAAATATCAATAATAATGCAATGGGATTAACTCGTGTGATGTATGTTCATAGATCAATCTATAATAATTATATTATAGTTCCAATCATTCTTATGAAGGAATCCCTATATGCGAGAGGATTCTAACTAGAAATGACTGTCTAAGGGGTTATAATGGGGACAATATACAATCAAAATATAAATGATAATAATAATAATACAAAAACAAAAGAAATAGAAAGAAAAATATCTTAGAATAATGACCAATAACATCATTTAGTAAGCAGGTAAACATCTAAAATATCATGTTTATTAAACGTCAATCAAATAAAGACACATTGAGTGATCATACACATATATTCACAAAAGTATGAAATAGTTTTCAAGTCCAACACTAAGAAGCCACCTATCAAATTTTTTAGAACCCTATGTCTTGCATGTAATCCATATACACTTCCTTGTCTAATATAATATTCATGAAAAGTAATTTACTTTATCCAATAAATGAATCATAATGTCTGAAAACATCCTACATGTCATGTATAAGGTGTGAGTATGAACTCAATTGGCCACCCGCATTGACATCCATAGATAATATATATATATATATATATATATACCTGAGTATATTCCATGTTAAATAAATAAAAACCAAATAACATTACTCATGCTCCTCCACACATGCTAGATCATATATAAGTGATCCTTTAACAACTTTTTATAGTTTTTGAGTGGAAGGATACACCCACATTCTCTAATTCCATAAATTCCATCAACTAGCTTACCATCCAATGTCACATAGAGTCACACACACACAACAAATGATGTATCCATTAAGAGTTAAACACAATTCCCCTAAGGATTGAAGCATGTCATATCACATGTCCCATGGGAATCTATCCACATTATTATATAATGAATCCATAGGTTGATTAATGTCAAACACTGGTGAAACATATCCTCTACTAAACCTGGGTCATCATCCCTAATATTTATTATATACATAGTGAGCATCACAACCCATTTTGGTAATATAAAATATAAAAATTTCCCATGGAAACCTATGTTATATCCATCAATAATGATGATGGAAAACACTATAAACCCGTGGTAACTAAATTATAGAGCATAACACCTATAACTAGTTGTAAAAACTACCACATGTTCCCTACCATATATGTTAAAAACAACAACAACATCATCCACCTAGGTGAGAAGATATCTCTAACACCCTATAATAACACTTTAGTAAACCTACATCTCCCCTTTTCAAAATGGTCTTCACCATCTCCATGAAATTGGTGTACCACATTGCACCATTTTTGATTACCCACATCTCCCACTCTGACACGAGTTACTCCAATCTCATTTCCATGGAACAAAAAAAATTAAACATTTTATGATAAAATCATAAAAATTGATGGCATCATTCCCATAAAATACCCAAACAATAAAAACAGAAAATAAATTTAATATTAGGGAACAACCATCATTTTAAACTAGAGACTACTCCTAGGTACCACTTATGAACTAAATACTCATGTGATCACATTATAAGTCTCTCAAATGTCCCTTAAATCTCTCATTTACCATTAAATGCATTAATTCATGCATCAATAAAGAAATAACTCGGAACCACATACCTAAAATTAGACGGATTCCAGTCTCTAAGAATCTCTTGTTGATCAAAATCAGATTGGGAGAAATATGGAAATTAAAAAAATATTGAATTTGGGAACAACCATAAAAAAATAGTAAAATAGAGAGGGAACCCAATAGTAAACACATAAGGCATGTGGCCCATACTTATGGCTAACCCCATAATGATGGAATAAAGAAATGGTTCCCAATATCTCAATATCTCTCAATATGAAATAAGGAATTATATTGAGAATAATTAGGATCTTCTAATTATGTTTCAATCCAAAATAGGAAAAAACACCATAAATATTTAATCTGGCCATGTAATTAATTTTTTAATAAACTAGACATTGAAGGTCATGGGATGAACCTCAATTCACGGTGTGATATTTCATCTATACTATCACACTACACCATAACCTAACCATCATAGTTGATGACATGATTTCCTCAGCAAGAACAACCCCCATTTTTGGAACTAACCTCATCATGATTTCACTATTCAGGTTCCTGACATGGTGTTACCTATTATCTAACAATGAGAATCCTATATATAGACACTCATAATAAATTTTTTAAAAATTATAAAACATTATGCATTACCTAAACCTAATGTATCATAGATAGTAACTAATTTTATATATGGATATAATTCTGGTATATGAGGAAATATAAATTTTATAAAACAATTTTGACACCATTCAAACTATGAGGTTTCTAGTCCACATTGTTTCCTTTGTGTAGTATCAATATTTCAATATATCCTCTATGTCGTGGTTCCCCTATCCAAAAAAATCTTTTAACAACCCCTCATTTCATTCCCTCAGATGTACCCATCCACTATTCCATAGTCCAATGTCATGGTGTGGTATTCTAGAAGTTATATAATCCCATCCTGATGCCCAATGTAAATCTTGAACATGACTACCATCCTATACCAACACATGCAACAATAAAATAGTTTAATGATACAGATAGTTGATTTAAGATCCACGCTTAATATCACCTATTACTTTTAGGACCATTATAATCTCCCCAATATATGAAATATCATTAATACACTATTTCATGTCTCACTAAATAACCCTTACAAACACATCGAGCATCATACTCCCAATATTTTTTAAATAGTAAAATGATGACAAATACATATGTTTGATCCAAAATATTACATCTACCGAACTCAAATATCTTGATTCCTTCCATGATTACTCATTTCTATACAAATCAACTCCCCAATAACATTCCAACAAAACTACCTAATAAAAAATGGTATCATATTCATCTATTTTACTAGAATACAAACATCACAGCCACTATACATTATCATTTTGCATTATATTAATACCAATCATAATCCGAAATCATTCTCAAATCCCAGATATTATTGGATACAAACATATACTACAATTATCAAACATCATATATAATTAGTATGTCTAGTCCAATATCTAGATGATATATTCATCACATTTTTACATCTTCCACTAGTAACCATAATGAAAAAAACTGGTAGACATTCCACAATACTTTTATTATCATCAAATCTCTGACATGATACAAAAATATTTCTATAATCAAAATCTAAAAAAATATCTACTATCTAATACCCTAATTCACTATATAATCATTCCCAATGTTTCTGATTGCCCCCACTATTGTGTATCCCTTAAAATTCTTTGACAAACACATATAGGTGAATATCAGATATTTTCTCCCAATACCACTCCTAATCTTATATAAAATATAATAACTTAGTCCAATACTTGACACTTAGTTGGCAGAGAAGTTATCCAATAAAAATATTTTATATATCAATTCTTATTTACATGCCTATAACTCCTTCACAAGCTAATTACAATTGAGTAAAACATTCCATGTTTTTTCACACTATTAATTCCACAACAAAAACCCACTTTATTTTTGGATCCATGAACCTCTGATCGAACTATACTTCTAGATATCCTCATGTCTCTTATTTTGACTACTCGATGCTCTATATCTTGTCTTTCCTAACACCACATATTTTCTAAGTACACTAACATAATTTATGTTCCACTCCACTATCAAATCGTAGTTAAATACCTATAAATATTAGGTAAACATAAATATGTTTATATATACCTTGATATAATGATTAATTCAACTCTAAAATATTTGATCATTGGAAATATTATATCCTTCTATTATAATAAAAAAACATAACAAGTGTATAATACTCATGAAATATTCCACGATCAATGTCTATCCCTGTAAAATGTGTATGAATTCATTGTTTTGTACCACCGTCAATATTTTATTGAAAATGTACTTGAAAAACCTATCCTCAAATTCCTTTCATGTAATTACCTCAGGACTACCACCCTATACCTACAAATAAAAACTACATTTCAATGGTCCCTAGATTATATATGTATCCATATTCACACTCCCCCAAGTGGAATATTGATCTGATTTAAAATATTATTTACTAACTCAATATAGTAATCAACTACATGGGGACCACACACTCCATAAAATAATTTCGGGTGTTGTAGTTGGAACACAAATGTAATATATTCCATAGGAGACTCATCTAAATGAGACCCCCAATCAATTATCTATAAAATCACCATGAACTACTCATCCATCCAATACATTAATCCATTACCCTCTATCACTGACATGGTTTCTTTATAAGATCTATGAATGGATTATGTCCATCTCGGCATCTAGTGGCCTTATCTGGTACATACCATAGTGGGACTATATATGTATCCTGCTGAAAATAAAATAGAAGATGTTAGGGAGTTATCTCTCAATGAACCGATACCATTCTCAAAATAAATATAACAACCAGAATATCGCTAATAGGGAAATCTATAAAACAAATTGTGTAACCAACAGTCCCCCACACCTATATACCACACCTATGATAAATAAAATTTAGACTCAAGGCACAAACCTATCATTTTAGTGTTAGATACCATAGAAACTAAAAACATAATGGATCCATATAAACAATTACACATAGAGTCACATCCTTTGTCTGTTTGAGTAGAAATCCACTATGAAGCTGTATGGTAGAACAACATATAGATTGGGGTTGAACCATTAATTTTCCAAATCATTTTTTATTCTAGATCTAAAATATAAAAAACAAGGAGTAACACACATATATTGTTATAAATACATCACAAAAATTATTCATGTGTACCACATCTTACCATTCGGGGTCTTGTTTATGAACCATAACTTCAAAAATAAATCTATTTAAATAAAATAAATCAAATGTAACCGTAAAAACCATTAAAAATATCATTATATCCATTTTAACATGGAATTCATTCCACAAACATGTAGGCCATTCACACAACATGATATCCATTAAAAGATACATTCAAAAAATAATTCTAACGGGTTCACTACTAGAATTCTAGATATTTGTGATGAGTTATTTGTGATGGGATCCCATCTCAAATAAGTTTTTGTGGTGGGTTCCCGTCGCAAATAGCCAGCATCAGAAAACGGTGTCGCAAAAAATATTATTTGCGACGGGCCCATCGCAAATAATGTTTTTTGTGACGGGCTACTTCCCCGTCAGAAATAAGTCTGTGATTATACAATATATATATATATATATATAAACTTTTTTGTGACGGGCTCGTCGCAACAAGTATTTGTGACGGGCCTGTAGTCCCGTCCCAAATATGTTTATAAAAAATTTATTTAGACTATTTGCAACGGGAACCCGTCGCAACAGATCCCGTCGCAAATAATAAATAAATTTTAAAAAATAAATTTAATATAATTATGAGTATTGAAAAATTAATTTTAATATTATTAAAATAATTAAAATAAAAATATATTAAAATTCTCAATATTCACAAAATAATATTAAAAAAATCATAAAATAATAATATTATTATTATTAGTAAAATAAAAAAACATTAAAAAATATAATACTAAAAAAATATATTTAATAAAATTATGATTAATGAAATTATAATATTAATATTATTAAAATAATAAAAAATTAAAATTATTAACAGTATTAAAATTCACAATATTCAAAAAAAAATCATAAAATATTAAAAATTAAATTATCTAATATTCTCACCAATATAAAAGACAGAAACTATAAATAGTTAATATTACAACAAATGTTAAATTCAAATGTTTTTAATATAAAATAATCATTTGGGGGGTCGTCTTCTGGAGGAAGTGGAGGAGCTAAAAGATATGGTGGAGGAAACTCCATACCCAAACTACAAGTCAGACGTCGTATGTACTCCATCTGCTCCTAATGTTGCTGCTTCCATCAATGCATCTCCTCCTCGTGCTAGTGCTTCTGCTGCTACTACTGTTGACACATCTCTTCTTGTTGCTTCTGCAAACTCTCTATATTTTCATTCTGAGCTCGTAACTACTCCTGACACTGTGAGGCAGAACATGATGCCTCTCCACGAGGTCCTCTCAAGCTGGACGCCGACATCACAACAGTACCATAATATGTACTAGGAGTCACATGAGAGTCGATACCAACTACCCATCCCTTCTCAAAGCCATACTGAGTCGCCTGCATCCATGCCGCCTCGTCAAAATGGTGTGCACTGGTCTGATCAGTCACCTCATCCTAACCCTCATCCTATGTCTGAGATTTCATAGCCTTATATGACTCCTTCAATTCCAATTTGAAATTAAATTTGTGAAAATATTATATGTAGTTAATTTTCAAACTCAAAAAAACAATACTAACCACCATATAACGCTGGCGATCACCTCTAATCTCTCCAGTGGCTGGATCACTACACATCCTCCGATAAACTTGAAACTTCGTAATATCTGGATACTAGACTTCCTACAGAAATATATAATAAAATGATTATATTTAATGTTCTATAAATTTTTTAAAAAATATACTTACCCGATTCTCTCTATGCGTACTAAATGTACGGCTACCAACTCGATGTGTCAACTCCTGTCTCCCCTGGTTCTGCCGACCCAATAGAGACCTCCTTTGAAACCCACCACCCATCCAGTGTGCACATAATACATCCCAAACCTAAGATGAAATGTACTCTGGTCGGTGGGCTCTACACGACTCATCAAATACTATCACTCCTTCTTTCTTAATGGTCGTCTTTCTCAAATTGTGCAAAAACTGACACCAAAGCTCACTCATAGCCACCTCCTATGCTGCATGCATAGCATAATGCATGATTTCCATAATGAGATACCATAAAACCTACAAATAATTTATTATATAATGTTATTAATAAAATAAATTTCAAAATAAATATTATTTATTTATGTACCATCCAATGATTGTACATGGTGAGCTGCACAACAACGGGAATCCATTCCCATGTGATCCATGGATGAGAAAAATAATTGTGCGAGATAGCGCTCCCCTGTCCAATAGCTACATGTGGAAAACTGTGGAAAAAGAATAAATAATCAAACAATTAGTATATATATAAACAAATTAATGAAAATTATAACTAAATTATACAGTCTATCATACCTCCATGTGCATGGATCGAAACCAATATGTGGACGTCACACGGGGATAGGGTTAGGAATCATCAGTCACGCAAGACCGCGCTCCCTCCACATACCTCCTGAACCACCAGTAGGTTGAGGGTCAGATGCTCCCACATCCCCCTCATCCAAAGGTAGATCAACCTCCTACAACTCACGAAATAGATCAGGATCTATTTGAAACAAAAAATGATTGTTGTTAGTAGATAGTTGAAAATAAATATCATATATAGATATATATTACTTGTGATCATAACCAACATTTAACTGTGTCAATTTTCCCCTTCATCATCATCTTCATATCTGAAGATGTCAATGTCTTCATATTCCTCCTCAGCATCATCAATATCTATATTTGTTTCACTTTTACCATCCCTTGTCATTTCAAATTAATTTGTATCATCATTAACATATTCATCACCATCGACCCATAATTGTAGGGTGTCATCATATATATTCACATTTTTTTGTGAAAAAGATGGATTTTGAGTAGTCTATTGAAAAAATTCAATTCCTTCCACTTCAGAAGAATCACATTCAACTTGAGTAATTTGATTTTCCTATTATTTCATTTTTATTATGCTCAACTAATCACTCAGGTCTATTGATGTAGCACATTAATTTACGTAATAAAATTTATGTGCCTGTTGAGCTAGTAAAGATAGTTAATTTACTACAAGAAGACTTTAATATTTAATATCGATGATTCCATGAGTCGGGTGAACATGCAGGTCTCTCTTAATATTCAACCACAGACATCTAAACATCATTATGTAATTCATTCCAAGATAACATAGCTCAATAATTACATCTAGAATGCCATAAAATTCAACTTTAGTTTCTCTATGATGCGATCCTCTCAAATAAACTCCATTGTTTATTGTTTTTTTTATTCCCCATATGCACGTGTATGAAATCGAAAACCATTCACCACATATTAATTATAATATTTAACCATTTTGGATTGTGGGTTACTCAATATACATAGTCGCTTATTAATTTTATCAGCATGTTGAGACACTTGAAATTTTTTAAAACAATTATCAATATAATAAATAGTAAAATGAATTGATATTAATCCATGAATAATTTATATTACCAGTTTTTGAAACCATTGAGTAGAAATTTTTGGTCAGCATTCTTCAAGAGCAGCCATTGTAATTTGTGGAAGTTATTTTTTGATATGATTATCATATAACCTACAAATAAATTAAGTTTACATAATATAAAAGAAATTATAAAATAAGTGATAGAAGCACTCACAGTACAAATGATGTCATTTCTTCACAGTTGAGCAGAACATATGTATGAGCTCTATGATGTTCATCATCTGAAAGCCATCGTTCTTAAACTCCACTGAAGCCATGATTTGGATTATTAAAAACTGATAATTGATTTTCCATTTCATAATTAACATTTCCCTCATTCCACCCCATGAGGTTTTTCTTTGAGGGATATTCAGTTTCAAAATAGTGAGAGCAGAAAAAAAAGAAATTGCCGCTTGAAAATAATCTTCATCAATTGAGCCTTCAACTAATGCTTTGTTCCGTAATTTTTTCTTCAATTTATGCATGCATATCTTGAACGGGTACATCCATTGAAACTGTACTGGACCTCCACATTTAGTTTTATGTGGAAAATGTAATATTAGATATTCTATTGAGTCAAAGATAGAAGGTGGAATTTTTTTTCCAGTTTACATATAATTACAACAACATCTTCTTCCAGTTTTCATAGCACATCGTAGTTTGTTGTCGCTACACAAAAATCTCGGAAAAAAATATGATATGTCTTTTATCAAATCCCAAGTCATATAATTCAACAAACCTCTGAATCAAATCCGCATAAGTCTTTCCATTATAACATGACAATCATGAATTTTTAATCTAGTAATATGACCATTATTAACACATCTACCCAAATTGGAAGCATAGCCATATGGAAGTCTAAAATCTGTAATCCACTAACAAAATAATAAGCGACTCTCTTTGGACAATGTATAATCTACTTTTAGCTTCATTATCCTCTGTGATCTGACATTTCCAAATAGTTCAAGTTCTGGTCGCTTGCAAATTTTGGCAAGATCTAATCGTTCTTTTATAGTATCTTTGGCCTTACCAGGTGTATCCAAAATTGTATAAAATAAATTATCAAAATAGTTCTTTTCAATATGCATGACATCCAACAAGTGGCAGTCCAACAAATCTGACCAATATGGGAGATCCCAAAAAGTGCTTCATTTTATTCAATTATGATCTTTCCCAAAACCATGAATTTTCGGTTGGTTTATTTTTCGCCCAAATGTGATGGGAGGTAATGAAAATATAGAATATTTTAACTCTGTACCTGTGTTCATTTTTGTTGGTTCATCCCTTTCAATTTTTCCTTTTATTAAATGAGTTTTTTTTTCCTTTGAAAAGGATAATCGGTTGGAAGAAATCTGCGATGATAGTCAAAATAGCATGGTTTTTTCCATTAACGAGCATAAAACCTTTGTTTTCTTTCATACATTAAGGAAATGATTTCGGACCATGTGTACTCCAGCCAGATAACATGTCATATTTCAGAAAGACACTAATAGTCCACATCAATGAAACTTTTAATGTGAAATTTTTCTTCGCAACAACGTCATATGTACTAACACCATGAATCCACAATTCATTTAACTCATCAATAAATGGTTTCAAATAAACATCAATATTCTTTTTTGGATGTCCTGGGATTAATAAAATCAAAAAGATATAGGACTCATTCATTAGAATCCATGGAGGATGATTTTACTGAGCAATAAAGACAAGACAACATGAATATTGACTACCAAAAGAACCAAACGGACAGAAACCGTCAGTAGAAAGACCCAATCACACGTTTTGGGCTTCTAAAGAAAAATATGGATGAAGATGATCAAAATGTTTCCATGAATCACCATCAGATGAATGATTCATGCTTTTACCGGTTGAAATATTAGTTTTGGGCCATGACATCATTAACATTGTGTTATGAGACATAAATAAACATTGCAGCCTGGGTGTAAGGGGGGAATATCTCAACTGTTTTACAATAATTTATCCAGACTTCACTAGTTGAGCTTATTTATACCTCAATTGGCCACATGTCGGACAACTATCCAAAGACTCATTTTCACCAGAATATAAGATGCAATCATTTTCACAGGCATAAATCTTCCGATAACTAAGGCACATATTACGAACCAGCCTCTTTCTCTCATAGAAATTTGAAGGAAACACATTTCCTTCAGGTAACAGTGTTTTAACCAAAGAAAATATCTGATGAAAACAGTTGTTTGACATTGCATTATCTGATTGAATATGCACTAATTTTTCAACTGCTTCTAATTTTCATTTATTACAACTAGGATATAATGCATCCTTAGTAGACCTCAACAACTAATAAAATTCGGATGGTGCCAACTCAGAAGTTAAATCTATATCATCATGAGTTTCAGTTTGTTGATGATATTGAACTGCAACATCATGTACTAAATGTTGGAATAGTGATGGATCTAGAATCAAGTTATTAGTATCTTCTCTGGAACTGTGTTCACTGTGTTGATACCAAAAAGAATAATCTAGTTGAAAATTAAAATTAAAGAGATATCCCTCAACCTTGTCAAATGTGTCAAATGTTCTCAGAGCACATTTTTTACAAGGACACTTAATTGTACCTTCTGAAACATATTCTGTTTTTGATGATGCAAATGCTAAGAAAGATTCAACACCCTCAATATATAATGGATTTACACTAGAACCATTTGGATTTCTGTGCTGATTTATCTAAGTATGATCATCATATAATGACTGATGTCGACATCATTGTTCAATATTTTTCTACAAAATATAAAATCATCCCTATTTTTTAATAATTTGAAATTATAAAAACACTATCTGAAAAAAACTAATTACTACTACTTCTTAATAATTACCAATAATTAGAGGAGACATAATTTCCAGTGGATTGACGGCTCCTCTATTGTTTGACAGCTCAGTAACATGTATCTTTCTCACACTGAAATCACAATGAAGAATCTGGTCGGAGGTACGCATATTCATTCTCGTATGCATGAGAATGAATATGCGTACCTCTGACTATATTCTATATTGTGATTTCATTGTGAGAAATATTCATGTAAATGAGTCGTCAGACAATGGAGCCCCCTTTTTATCGATGAATCATCCTCTTCCAACTATCACCAGCTGAAAACATTATAAA
The DNA here is from genome assembly GCA_963277665.1 of Viscum album. NCBI lineage: Eukaryota > Viridiplantae > Streptophyta > Magnoliopsida > Santalales > Viscaceae > Viscum > Viscum album. The sequence continues at coordinate 226,196,625 of OY728151.1, forward strand.
AAATTTGATACTACGATTGCATATCCAATCTCGTGCATACGACATTGAAAATGCCTATGTAGCAGCACATTTTTTATAATATTTTGAGTCGTTTAGAGTTGAAAGGAGAGAAAACATCAAGCAAAAGGAGTGCCATCAATCCACTGGAAATTATGCAAAGTTCTTAAAATTTATTAAAATTTCTTCCGAACTGTTCCTAAATAATTATTAATATTTATTACTAATTATTTGTTTTTATTACTACCAATTACTATTTATTACTAACTATTGAAATTTATTACTATCTATAACTATTTATTACTAACTATTACTAATTATTACTAATTATTACTAATTATTACTAATTATTACAAATTAATAGTAATTTTTATTAATTTTTACTAACTATTAATAATTATTAATAATTATTCTTTTTATTACCAATTATTTCTATTTATTACTAATTACTCCTATTTATAACAAATTCTTCCTATTTATTACTAATTATTCCTATTTATTTCTAATTATTTCTTATTATTCATAATTATTAGTATTTATTCATAATTATTACTAATTATTACGATTTATTTCTAATTATTAAAATTTATTACTAATTATTATCAGTAATTCCAAATTATTATCAATTATTCATATTTATTACAAATTATTACTAAATATTACTAAATATTCATGTTTATTACTAATTATTGCTCTTTATTACTAATTATTTCTAATTATTACTAATTATAACTAATTATTTCTAATTATTTCTAATTATTGCTATTTTTTTCTAATTATTGCTAATTATTAATATTTATTGCTAATTATTTCTATTTATATCTAATTATTTCTATTTATTGCTAATTATTACTATTTATTTCTAATTATTGCTATTTATTGCAAATTATTGCAAATTATTTCTATTTATTACTAATTATTAGCATTTATTCCTAATTATTAGTATTTATTCCTAATTATTACTAACTATTCCTATTTATTAATATTTATTTCTATTTATTACTAATTATTGCTAATTATTAGTATTTATTTTTAATTATTGCTAATTAATAGTATTTATTCCTAATTATTCCTAATTATTCCTAATTATACCTAATTATTACAATTTATTTCAAATTATTACTAATTATTACTAATTGTCACTAATTATTACTAATTATTACAAATTATTACTAATTTTTACTAAATATTACTAAATATTACTAATTATTACAATTTATTACTAATTATTAATTTTAATTACTAATTTTTACACTTTATTACTAATTGTTACAATTTATTACTAATTATTACAATTTATTTCAAATTATTAGAATTTATTACTAATTAATACAATTTATTACTAATTAATACAATTTATTACTAATTAATACAATTTATTACTAATTAATACAATTTGTTACTAATAAATACAATTTATTACAATTTATTACTAATTATTACAATTTATTACTAATTATTACAATTTATTTCAAATTATTACAATTTATTACTAATTATTACAATATATTACTAATTATTACAATTTTTTACTAATTATCATAGTTTATTACTAATTATTACAATTTATTACTAATTATTACTAATTATTACATGTTATTACTAATTATTACAATTTATTCATAATTATTACAATTTATTAGTAATTATTACAAATTATTACTAGTTATTGCAATTTATTACTAATTATTACAATTTATTAATAATTATTACAATTTATTACTAATTATTACTCATTATTACTATTTATTACTATTTATTACTATTTATTACTATTTATTACTCATTATTAGTATTTATTACTATTTATTACTCATTATTACTATTTATTACTATTTCTTAATAATTATTAATAATTATTACTATTTATTACTATTTATTAATATTTAATACTATTTATTATTATTTATTACTATTTATTAATAATTATTAATATTTATTACTATTTATTAGTATTTATTTTTATTTATTACCAATTATTATTAATTACTACAAATTAATTATATACATTACTAATTATCATTAATAATTACTAAATACTACTAATTATTAAAAATTGATACTAAAAATATAAATTTATAAGAACAAATAAATAGTCATGACAAAACAATTTAAATTCAATTTAATTACATCTAATCAACAATAATAAAAATCAACATAAAAAATTGAAATAAATAAAAAATTAAATAAAACATATATACCTCTAAACATGATTTTCTATAGTTGTAGACGGCTTCACAACTTCTTTGTTTCCAAAAAAATTAACTTTGAAAGGTTTTCACTATGAAATCAGAGTTTAGAGAGAAACAAGATCTAGGAATTGGTTGGAATGAGAAGAAAAACGGATGGGGTATATATAGGTTATATTATTTGCGACGGGACTATTTGCGACGAGTAACCCATCGCAAATAGTATTTTTTTTCGACGGAACCTGTCGCAAATACCTATGCCCTCATTAATTACTGTCGGTGGTTAAAAAGTTATTTGCGACCGGACCCGTCACAAATAGTCCCGGCCGACACACCTTTTTCGACGGGATAACATCCCGTCAGAAAAAGCTATTAACCGCCGCTGGGTATTTGCGACGGGCCCCGTCGCAAATACATCACTATTTGGGATGGGGGAATCCTCCCGCCGCAAATAGCAGTCGAACGGTTTGACACGCTACCCGTGCCTAACCTTTTGCGACGGGACACGAAATCTCATCGCAAATAACCGGTTATTTGCATTGGGTTGTTACCCCCATTGCAAATAACCACTTAGATGGAATTTTTGCAGCAGGATTTATTCCCATCGCGAAATGTCCTTTTTCCTGTAGTGGTTTCATATTCTTCAATCTACCAATTCCCAATTAAGAAAACAAAACTTATCCATATCTTTTACCTAAAACTAATTTTATACTATATATCATCCTATTATGACTCACACAATATTGTCCCGACTGGAGTGCCTTTAAACCTCATGATCACCTTCTTATGTGAACGAGGATTTTGACTAGAATCTAGTGTTTTAGGGGTAATAATTAAGATACTATAATCTCTAAAGATGAATAACAATAATAAAATAACAAAATAAGTAAAGAAAACTAAATATCATAAAATAATATGCCATAAAACATAATATGATCATGTAAACAAATAAAATATCAAATCTATTATAACTATCCAAGACATTTATATATTTTCATGTTATAATAAATATTATTTTGTATCTCTTTATGTAAAGTACCATATTATGCTTATTCTACACACGACACTGAGTTACCTTGCAATACGAGAAAGACTGGGTTTTACTACCTTTTAATGGAACACCTATTTTAAAACTAAATTTTGGAAAAGTTATAAATTATATTTGTCAAAATAAAATTCATTTTCTGAATTTGGAATATCAAAATTAGCTTATTGTGAATTACATGTATTTTCTAAGAAGTTTCATTTTTTATGAAAAGAGAAAAATACTGAATTTTTGTTAGACAACCTTTTAATTAAAAACTGCCTTAGAGTTTTAATAATTATTAATGTGAAATTATATTTTAAATCTATTTTAATGTCAAAATGGTTCAATTATTCATATATTAATCTAATGTAGGTCATTGGAATTGATTTTATATTGAAATTAGATAAAAAAAACTTATTGAGATTTTGAACATTTCTTCTTAAAAAATTTACTTTATCTCCATGTGTGTGGGATTAATGTCAATATTAATTTTCCCACTTTTATGATTTGAATTTTGAAAAATGTAATTGCACAGTTTTAATGAGTAATTGTCTTTTCTACTAATATAAACATAGTTTTTTTAGCAAAAAGATTAGTGAATGTGATTAAAATTAATTATATTTTTTAATGTAAGATTATGCTTAAGAACGGACTAAACCTTAATCTTGTGGACCAAAATGACTTGGAAAATTGTCCAAAGTACATTTGATGCCAATAATTATAAAATATCTCCACATGGATTGATTTTTTGGGTTATTGGGATATTATTAAATGGAAATTACCTATACAGATTTTTAAGTAAGGAAGATGTGAAAAAAGGGAACTTTGCTTGACTATAACATTTATAAAACTTTTATAAATGTAAAAAAAATTATAATTTAGATTACATAAATAGATTTTAAAGATAAATTAGATATTTTTATCAAAACAATTTCTCAATAATTTTTATAGATAATTTCATTTCTCAAAATGATTGAGAAATGCCAACGTAGTGATTATTAAGTTAATAATTAACTAAAATAAATAATTCTAGAAATATAAAAAGTGATGTATATTGATTTATTTATTATCATTAATTATTTTACAGATGATTATATCATGTTAAAAATCTATAAACATAATAGTTAATAATTCCAATATTATTTCCATATTTTAAAAATAAAATTAAATAAATAATGTCGACATTGAAATTGTTTTTATTTTACAATAAATGATATTTTACTAAATGATATAATATTAATAGAAATAATAGATTCATAAAATTTTTTTATATGTTAATAAATATTAAATATGGTATATTAGTTTCCCAACTCATATTTTATAATAAAAATATTGACCCATACAATCTAAAAATGATGTTAACATGTTCTATATTTAAGATGTGTTTTAGCACATCACATGTGCTTGTTTCAAAATTAATTTACAAAACATGTGGTATTTTTATTTTATAAATTAGATATCACATTAATAATTAAGTGGATATATATTTTATAATAAATAACACATTATTTTAATCAAAATGGTTAGATTACTTTGGTTGGAAAAATAGATGCCTTAATAAAATCTTATATGATAAACATGTTGAATCTTAGATGTTAAGGAACCAAATTGTTAAAATATATTAATTTTTGTAAGATTTTGGTTTTAATATACCACGATTCCAAATTAATCTTTTATTTTTCCATTTGGAGGCACATTAGGCCAGGTATACCTTCCATTAATGAATACCTTTTGGTATTTACAAGAGTTCAACTCCCCCTCAACTACAAAGAGGAAAGCACTCTAACCCTTCCTAACAACTTTAAAGAAACTTTTATCATCCAACATATTCCAAAATTGATCCAAGATAGCCCTAAAATAATTCTAGAGGAATCAAATTTTTCATAAATCAATCCAAGGAAGCCCTTTTGTTCATTCCAAAAGAAGTTACCCAATTAAGAAGTAAGAAACTTCCTTAAAATTTTTAGTTTTATTTCCATTATAAAACCCCTAAAATATTATTATTTCATGATTTTATAATAAAAATGTATCACATGTATACATGGATGTTTCTACTCTATGGTTTTTACCTATAATTACCCACACTTCCATCTAATGGGTAATGAATATATAGTTTCTCTATACAGTGAACTACGGCCTCACGAAATGATGATTGATCATTTTTTAGATTACCACCTCTCATGGTGGCCATTATTATGGAAAATATGTTTATATATATTATATATTATACTTATTATGTATTCATTGTCATTTATTTATTTTATAACACAAACCCTCATACATTCCATTTTTCATAAATACGATTACATCATTTGGGAATGTGTGGACTACCGCCTCTTAAAAGCAATGTGACTCATTAACACTATACATGGAACATATTAATGATAATTTTGAAAAACCTATGTAACATATATAACATATATATGATACTTGAATAATAATATACATAATTATTATCTAATTCTTCTACTTTTAAAATGAAAAAGATGTTAAAGTAGTATTCATTAGTATGTACGGCCTACCATCTCCATGAACGAGGCATTTCATTTCGTATCTCCAAACATAATATATTATTATAAATGAATATGGAATAAATATATATGATAATTACGTAATATTTTAAATTATTTTGATGATAAAATCATTATATAATTAATAGGATCCCAAATTAAAAGTCAAAACAGACCTGAGAAAACTAGCCAATTAACACCCAACGTATTGAAATTAATGAAAGAGTGTTATCAAACCTATTAAAAAATCTTATAAAAACATAATATATGATATTATAAAAATTATTATGGTTTTGAAAGATGTTATTGACATATTATAAGAAACCATAAATTATTATAAATACCACACAACATAAATTGTGGTTAAGGTTACAGATTTCATCTCAATTTACATTCCATTGAGAATTATTTGTTGTTATGCACCATTTCAATTTTATATGGTGTTTATAATTTCATTTAACATGTCATAACATGATTATAATTAATCTCATGGTACTATTTTTTTATTTTATTCCGTCATACTAATTATTATTTGAATTTTTCAAAGTGTTATCGAACACTCTCGAATGATAAATGATTATTTTCCTCAAGAATGTTTTTAATGATTATCTTTTCAATTTCACTTCCTTTTATGATTGTAAAATTTATATTGAAAAAATTAATTTATTGTAATAATATTCCTTATAAAATTTCATTAATATCCATATTTTAAAATGATATATATTATTATTTCATAAAATAGATATCATTTTACATATGATGTTTACTTTGACAATTATTTGATTAACTGCGGAATAATTGATAAATATTTATTCTTCATTCAATACAGTTGTTTGTTAAGAAATATTTTTTATTATTTAAATAGATTATTACATGTAAATAATTCATTGTAAATGTTTGACAAGGGTGGGCCTTGGTTATAGAGATCCCATCGATGCATTTGTAGTATCACGAGATAAAATAATTTTCCAAAATTGATGAGTTTATACCAGATAGCTAAACCTTATTTTGAAAGATCTTTACGGTACTGGTTCCTTGTACATGAGAATCATGGATTAAAATAATTAATCATTTTACTCATTTATATTCATTTTTTATTCATCCATGATATTTTTCATTGAAATATCTATAGATATATTTCATCCTTTATTTATCAATTTATATGGCATGAGTTTCGGTTTTATACCTTTTCATATTGATATTTCCTTATATTGTTAATTGAAAGGACTTTTTTTGTTATTTACCTTGAAATTATAATTTATTGATATTGATTTATTATTTCTTCTATTTTACTTACACTTACGGAGCATTTTAGATTACCCATATTATTTCTCCTTTCATCATGTTATAAAGAGGAAGTCTTTGAAAAATCATTCAAGGATGAAATTTATTTCATACTATTCTATATAAAGTTTTTATTTTCTATTCCAAATTTTTTATTGGTATAATGTGGTTAATATATCTTTCTATGAAAAATAATTTTATTAGTCCTTCAATATTTGAATCCTTTTAATCATGCCAATGTTATAAAACAATTCCCTAGCACTAGGCTTCTACGTCGGCGTTTTACTGTTGATATTAGAGGTTGTTTAGTAGCAACATTGGAAACTATATTTAGAAAAAATAGATTAGGGAGAAAAACCACAATATATAAATTAAGGATAAGTATATAAGAACATCTGATAATTTTGTTATGGTTTTGATTATGTGGGTATTACTAGCTACACACCCATATTTCTATAACAACACAAGATTAATATACATTGATATTAAATTATTTTTTTAGGATATCTAGTTTATTAAAAAAGTATATGATTTAGGACCATGATAGTTTATTTTATTTGTAAAAATGGAACATAATATTTTAACTTGGTGAATGATATTCAATGATTCTAGAAAAAATATTCTTCTCTAGTACATCTAACTAAAATATCCCTTCATAACATGGGGATAGTAACCATAAGTAAGTGGTGAGCTCCATTGATCAGTAATGGTAAATAATGTAAATTCATAATCATAACAAGAAAATAAGTGTATAATAATGTGATAATAAAATTTTAAGATTAGACCCTTCATATCAAAGATAATAATCAGGAGACATGTCATATATATTGGAAGTTAATAAGTCATGAATCGTAAGAAAATCAAGAACACAATCCCTTGAAGAGTTACATATGAATAAAACATTGAATTGTGGTATACAGATCAATGTATACAATAGTGAACATGTATATGTAGAAATATGTTCACATGTTATGTTAAGGGCGTGAAATGAGGCCCTCTCATATACTTATAGACATGAAACATGGTCCATATATAATGTTGTGAACAAGTAATCAGGTTCACACATAACATTGTGAACATGTAATCCACTTCGAACACAAACTTATGGACATGAAACCAGCTCCATGCATAAAATTTTGAACATTTAATCAGGTTCACATATAACATTATGATCACATAATATGGTTCACTCATAACATTGTGAATATGTAATGCCGTTTAGAAATAAACATAAGACCATAAAACCGGGTCCATGAATAATATTGTGAACATTTAATTAGAATTATGCATAACATTTATACTCATGCGCCATCCATAATTACTGAATTCATTGGAGAGATATATATTTCCCACCAATCACATAATAAAATCCTTCTTACATTTTCCACTAGATATTTAAAACTTTTATCATATCATGACCCATAAAAAGAGATGGGTTTTATAAAAATCATACCATAACCCATAAAACGAAATGTGTATCATTATAATTTCATCACATGATACCCTATAAAAAGTAATCGGTTTTATAATCATTTCTTCAAAGAATAACACATTAAAAGAAGCAGTATTTAAAATCATATAACCTTTGGAATAAAAATGTGTATCAAAAGCATCATTCTATCTAAACAGAAACCATTCATGAAAGGATTTGAATGTAATTTTTAGGTAATTCTCTATATGGTGATATGTAACATAAATGGATTCCATCTTCGATAGAAAATAACTTGGAAGGACCTTTTGGAATCATTTCATAATAAATTATCATTTCTTTCTTGAAAATCCATTTTAAAATGTAAAACCATTAAATCCCCATTTACATGGAAAATTCATTGAAAAAATAGAATGAAGGATTTAAATAATTTTGAATAAATTTTCAATTGAAAACATATAAAATAATATTGAAAAGGTTTTCAAACCCATTCTCTTTGAAAACCTGTAAAAAAATTTTGAAAATATTTTGAAAATAATCTCGACGAAAATACTTGGAAAACATTACAAAAAACAAGAATGTTTTTTGAAACAGTTTACTTGAGAAATAAAAAGAAAGCTTAAAAACATTTTGAAAACCATTTATTTGAAAATTAAATTTAAAATAAAATTTCTTAGAAATTAATTTTAATCATTAAATGGAACCTTTATATAAATGATGGAAGGTAAATCTGTACATGTCGTACAAAGTACAAAGGACTGTCCTTTTGTATGGTAAAAAGTTTAGAAAAACGTCTTGATTGGAAAATGACAATAATATTCCTTTGAAAACATTGGCACAGAATAAAAGGATAAAAATTTATTTTAATTAATATATTATTGTATAATATTAATGGTATCCCTTTTTGAAAACATGGTTTTAAAGGAACACAAATTTCCTACCGAAGAGAGGGTAAAGTCACGCTTTCAAAAAACACTCCCTTAAATATCATATGTTATGAATAGTGGAAAAAAAGTATGAAAACATTTATATAACATGAATAACCATAATATAATAAAATTCATTATTTTTCATGAAATATGGATCATATTATTTCATCAATGGAATGATAATCATAAACAATATCGGTAAATGATGAGATTATTTCAATAAACATATTCTCACTTGGTAACTTTGAATCAAACTCATAAAGAAAGAAATTTAATTTGAATAAAGATTAAAATATAATTAATGGAAAGATATTCATTATGTAACATGTCAAATTCATTATATATAACTTATAAAAAGTATAGGTTCATAACATGGCATGTTTCATAAATAAGGAAAATTGATATGAAATTACATTTCCGATTTGGAATATTTTGGAACATAAATCCCATGAAAGTAAAATCTTGGAATGAATATGTAAATACCAAAAAATTTAACAATATGAATTGTAGAATATGTTAATGGGTATAATATACACAACACAATTCAAAAGAGTGGTGAACATGACATGTATCTAATGGATATAAAAAGTGAGATTAAATTCCATTACTTTATGTCTTGACTCTCATCATACTCATTCAAATATTATGTATAATAAATATAAGATTATTTTACATATATAATAAAACCATATTATAATATCTAATACCATATGTGGTTTGATTATGAATTCATATTATCGTTTTTTAATCAATCCGTGTTAAGGTTATGCTTCAGGTAATATTTGCTTTGTTTTTTCCATGTCTATTTATTTATTAAAATTTGAGACTTTATACTAATATCATGTTTAAGAAAAATTAAACCACGATATAAATATTTCATATATTTATTATTATTTTTATAATAATCTATAGAATATAGAAGTATGAAATTATATACATCATTCATTAAGATAGTATGTTGTATGTTTGAATGAACGATGTTTCCGTTTCATTGTCATATTGAATGAAAGTATGTAATTAACAGATATATATATATATATATATAATTATATATAATTATTCTAGTGGAATTATTATATCAGATATATCATATAATTTGCTAAACCCATCCTTAATACATTATAAGAAGTGTGTAAATGAATCATAACACATTGAGGGGGAGGTAATCCACACTTCCTAAAATGAAATTACCAGATTTAAATAAAATGTAAAGTATAAAGATATATTCTATAAAAGTATTAAAGAGTATTAAATACATAATAAATATAATATATTTCATATATAAATAGATTCTCTATTATAATTACCACACTGAGAGGTGGTAAGGAAAAATGAACTATCATTTTTTTGAGGTAGTAGTTCATCGTAAACATAAATAGTATATTTATTTCCCATTAGATGGACTTTTTTGTAAGAGTACGTAGAAAATAAATAAAATAAAAGCATATCAATATATTTAATATACTGGTGTTTTTATACAATAATTTAATGAATATAGTGGGGGAGAAATAAAATAAATGAAATGAGCTTGAGAGAAAACGTCACATCATAATTGGGTAACTCCTTATAGTTTGTTCCAAAGGGAATGCTAAAAATTATTTATTCTAATAGGGAAGATTCTTGGAGGATTTTAGGGATGTTGGGAAGTTTATTGGATAGATACTGGCCAAACCTATGTGTTTTATGTGGTTGGAAGAGAGGTAGAGGTGGTGAATTTTTATAAGAAAGTGAAAGGACGCACCTGACATTTTTGAATAAGAGTTAGTTGTAGCCACATTTTTACCTAACCAAAGTCATAAAATACCATAAAACACAATAATTGATGTTTAGAGGCTGAATAATGGACATAAAATGGCTTTTTTACATGTTTCTTATTCATTTTCAATCTTAAATTTAAATTTTAGTACATTACTGGCATAATTTTTCTCTTAATCATTATAGTTAATTTTAATAACATTCACTAATATTTTAAGATAAAAAAAACTAACCTTATTAGACATTATCAATTATTATGATTCAAAATATTTAATCCATCTTTCCAAATTCTAATAATAGATTTGTATGAAATTAATTAAAAAATCAGCCCGTTGATGAGACGAAAATACGAGTTTTTTAAGTAAAAACATCCAAAAGTTTAATAAGTTTTCATAACTATTTTCGAAGTGAAATTGATTCCAATAACCTAAATTGGATTAATATCTAAAATTATTATATAATTTATCTTAAAAATCAATTTAACTTATAATTTATCCTTATAAATTAATTATATGAAAAATTTGTTTTTAATTAAAATTCAAATTTATAACTATTCATTATGAAATGAAAGATTATAGAAAAATGAAAAAATATATCCTAACCTATTTTTTACGTTTAAATTTAAAATATTATGTTTATGTTGACATATAAAATCCATAAAATATCTCATAATTTTATTTAAAATGGGTTATCTATTAGAAGGTGGTAAAACTACCTTTATAAAAATATATATTTTGAGTATAAAATTAGGGTTGTTCTTATCTTAAATATATCAAATATATTAGATGATTATAAAAAATAATTGTTTGTATATATAATATATAAATTTAATTAATATCGTTCACTATTATAAATTAATTTAACTTATTAATTTGAATAATAGTTTTCACATAAAAAAATAATTTTATAAAATCAATCCCTTTTTATTCATTTGGTTTCTATATTATATTCTCTCTTTATTATATTTACAATAAATTCAACTATATATATATATTCATAAGTTCAATAATCCTATAATCTTTAATTAAATGGTTATTTCAGGTCCTATTAAATAATATTATTTTAATAAAGAATTATTGTTCGGTAACACTTGGTCTTGTGTGTTAACTAAGCCATCGAGGAAATTTAGTTTTTCATATACCGTAAGTTAACCACAGTGTTCTGTGTAGAGGATATTAAAATTTATGTTCCATGTAGTGTATGATTAGCTTTTTGGTGCATATAATGCAAGCTAGACATAGTTCTTTAATATATAATAAACTATCTTTCCTATGGTGTGAAATGAAAAATATCAAAGGGATTAAATTAATTAAAAAAATTACCGAATCTAGGGGTGTTACATTACACCCCCTTAAAATGAATTTTACCCTCAAAATTCACCTGGGTTATCACATGTTTAATTTGTGAATGTTTTATTCATTGAATCCCATATTATAAAAATGAATAATAATTATCCCTTATGATGGGATGTTTGAAACCATAACAATTACCCAATGTAACTCATAATGAAATTCCCACATTAGATAAAATATGTTAGAATTGAAAAATTAGACATGGAATATAAACTTTACCATCACGTTCTGAGGGAGAGAGATAAAGAACAAGCCAAGGAGAAATTTGAAAATCCAAAATCCATAAATTAATGAATACTATAGGGAACTTTTGATTCATCATAAATGAAGGTAATTGAAAAAAAAAACTTAGCTTCAACATCCTTTTCCCTAAAGATTGAAACTTTTCATGGAAAGATATAATTTCATTATTTCAAGACAAAATCACCCTTTGTTTTTTGTTTAGAAACATAATATATTTCTTAAAAAATGATATCTTGGTGTACTCTCACACTCGATATAAACATTCCACCAATGAGAAGAATTACCTGACGCTTGATCTCGAGTTGGATGTTGTTGTTCATGCATTACGATGTTAGAGACATTATCTCTTGGGATAAAATTTTGTGGTATTTACAGACCCCAAAAGTCTTAAATACATCTTTTCCCAGTGTGACCTGAATTTTAGACAGTGAAGGTGGGTTGAATACCTTCAGTCTTTCGACTTTGAGGTTGCCTGTACACCTGGTAAGGGTAATGTTGTAGCTGACGAACTGAGTAGGAGGAATCAGATACAAGCAGTGCAGGATGCTAGTGATGAGTGGTTTCTTATGACTATATTCCCTGAGATGCAATTGGGGGTACATGATATTCAGGGGCGAGCTTAGCTTTCATCCTTAGATATGACTTCTACCCTCTTGGATAGAGTTAGGATGAGAGTGTTATCAGATTCCGAAGGACTAGTTCTACAGGAGTTGATGGCAGGTGAGGACTATCATCCTGGTTGAAAGATAGGCGATGATGAGGTACTGTGTATCCACGGAAAAGTGTGGGTTCTGGGGGATATACACGAGGATTTGATGTAGGTATTTAATGTAGGGATTTAATGTAGGGATTTAATGCTTCATCTTGGGCAATGAATCCTAATGTTAGAAACATGTACCGTGACTTCAGACTTCAGTATTGGTGGCCGAGTGAAGGATGAAACCTGGGAGTAGGAGACCGACATACATGCTTAGTGGCCAGAGTTGTTCTTGGTTTTATCTTCACCACCCTTGGAAGGGAAATTAGGTGACAAATTTCGTGAAGGAGGGAAGTTTGTAAGAATCAGGTTCTTATCCTTGAGGTATGAGTTTCTTCTTTTCCTTTTTCCTTAAGTGTTTTTGAGAAAATAAGGAAAAATGGAAAAAAATACCAAAAATTTGTGGGTTCACGCAGTGTACTTTTCCACACGCCGTGTACTTTGGTCGTGTGGGATGAGTATACAGGGCGTATATGCCTGTCGAAGAAGAAGGGTGTAAAACATACTACACGCCATGTACATAGTATATATATGTCGTGTAATAAATCAACAGGTGAACAGTAAGGTGGTGGGAGTAGCCGCCTGTAGAACAATAGTAGACGCCTTGTACTTAGACATACACGCCGTGTAACCAAGCCGGCTGATGAACAGTGAGGCGGTGGAAGGTGGCCCCCAGAGGAACAGTTAATAAATGGAATGTATATGTCGTGTACTTGAATGTATACACCTTGTAGTTATGTTTTTTTGTTAAAAATAGGCATTAGCCTCCTATTTCGGCAGAGGAGGCATAGAACTCGATGAGAGCTGTGGGAGAGATGGTTAGAACATGGAGAAGCTCCCGAACACATATCGGGACTTCGATTCCTTCGTTGTCTATCTCGTTTGAACCATTCAGGTGAGTTCTTCTCACTTCATGAACCTCTACTTCCAATTCTTTCCCAAAGGGATTTTTTTTGAGTTTTAACAGGTGAATGCTTATCCCATATCTAATTCCTTCTCGGTTGTTTCGGGAGGTGTCGTTCATGTATATCGATCAGAGGAGATCAAGGTAGGTTGTCTGCTGTTTATCTCCAACTGTTGGGTTGATTTTGTTTACTTTTGTGGAACACACCAATGTTTGGGGTGTCGTATGGTAGAGGCCTTAGCTATTAAGATATCTAGAATTGCACAGATAATCTAATAAACATGTATAAAATGATGTTTGGGATCATTGCCATGATCTCAGGCCACCCCAAGGATGTGTTCCCCTTGTTTAGCTGTTTGGCCAGGATACCCTTGGGTATGCCATAATGACAGCATTTTTTGAGTTTTCTTGAGTGGAAACATATTTATTACTTGCTTATGCATTCGGATTGGCCCAGTTACTTACATAGCCTGAGGGCAGTGTTTTTCTTAGCTTGGGGGCAGTGTTTTGTTTTGCCTATGTGGAAGGTACTGATTTTCTTGAGGGCAAGGTATTGAATTTCCTAAGATAAAGGTACTGATTCTCCTGAGGGAAAGGTATTGATTTTCCTGAGGGCAACGTTTGTTATGCCTGTGGGAAATAGCTTCTATGCCTAATGGAAATATCTGGTATTCTTGAGGGAATGGTTCTGATTAGCCTGATGGCAAGTTACTCTTTATCCAGAGGGAAATGTTCAAATTAATATTCACTATGGTGTTTTCTTGTGTTATACCTACCAAGCTAAATCATAGGGTTGGTATTGTTATCACCTTCTATTTTTTAGTATCTGGTTGTAGTTTTTTGTGGCACTATACAAGAGATTTTCAGCTGAGGCTGGGTCTCGGAACATTATAATTCATTTATATTGAATTTTTAAATAATAATTAAATAGTAATGGAACTAGTACGGGTAGTTTATTTCGAGTACTTCCTAGCATACTACATTTTCTTTATTGCACAATATTGTTGCGGATTTTCATTGTCAGTTAGTCACAGGCCTTTGGTGGTTTCCTACTGAGATTTGTTTCTCACTCCTTATTTGGGTCATGTCATGGGGTCAAATATATTATACTGCTACAGGTGATGATAAGGGCAAGAGTCCCTATACAGGTAATTGATCCTTACAGAGGATTGGGAGAGAATAGGACTGAGCTTAGGCTTGCGATGCTGCTGAGTTCTTGTTGCACTGATTTATTTTGTTTTTCTATACTCTATGTTGTATTGTATTTGATTTCAGTGTATCCTGTTTTGACTTCTTTCTTATAAATAGGACATACTTCATCCTCATATATGTATGACTGTTGGATATCTTTTGCTTCAGTACCGTTGTCCTTTCAGCTTTTTATTGTTTACAGCTTCCACTTTTGGGTATTTTTATATTTTTTCATTGTGCTACACTTTGAAAAATGAGGACATATTTTCCCCACTATCAGACCTAGGCCCTCACCTCTTGTTAGTAGCCTCTATAGTTTGGGGGAATGCACTTGAGGTCATGTGACCAACCGGGTTCGGGGCACCCGTTGTGTGGCACCTAGATCCGGGACGTTAAAAAGAGGTATCAGTGAATTTTCTTTTCTTTGAGTTATATTATTATTTGGCGACAACGGAAAGAGATATATTGTTAAGGGATTCTGTAATAAACTGTTCCCATGGGTAGCTACCCCGTGTACAGGTAAAGGCCGGATTTCCTCGAATTCTATTGTAATGTTTTTTATGATTATTATAGTGGATTTGACTTTCACCGTTGGGTGACGTACTTGTGGTGTGCTATTTATATTTTTATACATGGGCTCTATTTAGTTGTAACCCGATGGGAAGAGGGTATTCCATCTCTTGCATCATTTAGGAACATGTTAGAATCTCATGCCATGCATAGTTTCTATGCCATGTATGTGCATTAGAAATTACATGTTGTTGTGATAGATGATGTGCTAGAAAATACATGTTTTTTTGATAGGTAAATTGTTAGATATGCCTACTATTAATAGGGTACTGTTACATGATACGGTTGGGTTTATGGATTCTAACCTTTGGTTCCTGAGATGTATGGGCTCTCTTGGACTAAAATTTAGCAGATCATGATCCATCCTTTTTTGTGTTTTGTACTATAAAGTGAAAGGTCAGGTGTTAAACTTTGATTCGTGGGGATTATGGGCCCCCAGGAATCAGAATTTGACATACTGACACATGAAATTAAAGAAAAAGGGGCTCCAGAGTTGTTTCGGAGGTGTACTGTCTGGAAACCCAGACAATGCGGTGTGTGATTCTATGAACATAGGCTATGCACTCTGCTATTTGGGAAGAAATGATAAAAATGTATGTACACGTTGGGTACCATATGTACAAGCTGTGTAGTTTCTAACCGTGTCATAGGTCATGTAGGCAGAAACATGGGATGAAAAAACACTAAGGGGAACACACCATGTACTGGTTGTACATGCCACGTCAGGTTGACCCTGTGTATGCCCTTGTGAATAACAACACAGATGGAGAAATATTTTCTAAAACACTCCTTGTCACTTCCGAACACACCGTGTAGTGTAATCTGTGAATTCGGTCGTGTAACTGACAACATGGGTTAGTGTTATCCTTTATAGTACATTTCGTGTCCATCTGGAACATTCCGTGTAGTGTGAGCCATGTACCCAATCGTGTCTCGAACAACACGGGTCAGTGAAGCTCGTTTAGCACACGCCGTGTACCTATGGGACATGCCGTGTAGTCTTGTCCGATGAGGAGACCATGTAGACTTGGTCGTGTGACTAGGGAGACTGAGTGGTGTACATGCAGTGTGTGGGTGTAATATTCCATTTACTGAGGGTTGAGACACTCCCAATCCAGCATCATATCATGACCATGTAAGGGCTTAAGGGTACACGCTGTGTAGACCTTATACATTCCGTGTAGTCGATTTTTGACAGTTTTTGTGGGGGGTTTTTCCTTTTCATGGGCACTCTTAAATAGACCAAAGAACCTCGACTGTGAAATAAACTAAGGCATGTGTTTTACCATGTAGATTCATGCCACTGAGATGACCATGAGTTGTTCGCCAAGAGAGAGAAAAAGATTATAATCCAAAGATAGTAGGCCATATGATACTAGTGGATCCTCCAGCTATGTTATATGCGGAACCGTCCGTTATACCAGATGCAGGTGTGGATGTGCAGTTCTGTGAGGGATTTATGTGGTTCATTCATAACTTCCAGGGAGCACTTCCGGTTTCCACATCTATGGCAGAGCTGACATGTATATTCTAGAAGCAGCATCCACCTATGTTTTCAAGGGATGGAAGACCACATGCTACAGATTCATGGCTGGATTGATTGCAGATTATCTTCAAGCATCTTGAGACGCCTCCAGGGAGGAGGGTCAAGCTCGCTACTTATATGATGTGTGATTCCACCAAGAGATGTTCGGATGTTACCAACCAGACCAAAAATCACTAAGATATGGTGTGGGATGATTTTCAGGCAGTCTTCTATGACTTTTTCTTTTTGGATTCATTAAGGGAAGATCAAGCTTGAGAGTTTATAAATATTCAGCAGGGCGCTATGTCAGTGATGGATTATTCTGCCCACATCATCGAGCTACAAAAATTTTTCACCTGTTCTATTGGTTGATGAGACATTGATGGATAGAAGATTTGAGGATGGTCTTCGATATGACATCTTAGCAATGGTGAATGTTTTTAGGTTTCCTATAGTGCATGTTATTATGGACTAGGAAAAGATTACTCAGTAGAACCAATGAGAATATAGTGGTGTAGGCCAGGGTACTTCATCACCAGTTTCTGGTACTATTTCTCTCGGTAAGAGAAAGAGGCATATGGATTTCTCTCATGGTAGAATTAATAGCTAGAAGAATTATTTAGGTGGCCCGGTAGTGTGCTACCAGTGTGGTAAAGAGTGGTACAAGATACCTCAGTGTCCAAGTGACCAAGTGGAGTTCTGAGATTGTGGTAAGGTGGGCCATCTCCAGGGTTTTTGCAGGGCATTTCAAACAGTGACTTTTGAGATGGGTTCTGTATAGAATCTACATGTAGAAGTAGGGCCAACAGCTTCTTACTAGTTAGGGAATTGAAACATGTCAGGACGTTCAGACCAAGGTGGTGGTCATGTTCGTGGTAGCCAGACACCAGGATCTTAGAGATAACAGGTTCGATCGTCTTAGGGTATCCAGGCTATGTCATAGGCCCATGACACTGGGCAGGCATATGTAGTGCAACAGACCCAACTGGAGCAGGATACCAGACCTTCTACTGTTAGAGGTTCAATTCTAGTTGCTTCTGTTTTGTCTTATTCACTTTTCGATATTGGTGCTACACGTAGATTTATATTTGCGCCCTTCATGGAGAGCCTCGGGATCTATGTTTCTTAATCTTTTGATATCATGATGCAAGAAACTTCGTTGGGAATTATAATGGCAGGTGTGCATTGGTGCAAGGAGTGACCCTAGAGGTTGGTGGGTGTCACTCTCTATAGGACCTCTATGTCTTAGAGATGATAGCCTATGATGTCATTCTCGGGATGGGCAGGTTGGTACCCTTCTGAGACTTTGTGGATTTCTATCATTGTAGGGTGAGTTTCACGTTACCAAAGGGCGATGAATTTTTATACTAGGGAGAATGGGATGTCTAGGCGAGGCGAGATGGACCCGAGCTTCATGGGCGAGGTGGTGTGATAGTCCAGATTATGAGTCTATATCTGGATGACTAGGGAACTTGTCCGAAGGATTTACCTCTAGTGGTTAATCGTTTTAGGGATGTCTTCTCAGACGACTATTTAGGTCCACCTCCAGAGCGAGAGGTGGACTTATCTATTGAGCTTGTGCCAGGAGCGGCACCAGTGTCCATTCCTCCTTATAAGATGTCTATGCCAAAATTGTAGGAGCTCAAGAGGCAGTTAGAGAAGTTGCAGGAAAAGGGTTTAATCTGACCCAGTACTTCTCCTTAGGGTTCGCATGTCCTGTTTGTGAAGAAGGAAGATGGTACCCTCAGACATTGTGTGGATTATCAGAATATGAACAAGTTTATGGTGAAGAACCAATATCCATTTCAAAATATTGATGATATTTTTATCAACTTCGAGGAGCATGAGTGTTCTTAAAGATTTACTAGAGATCGGGATATCATCAGTTGCATGTTAGACCATTGAACATACCACTTACAGCCTTTCTGAGTAGATATGGTCTATATGAGTACATGGTCATGCCGTTTGGACTCACAAATGTTCCAGCAGTTTTTATTTCTCTGATTAACCATGTGATCAATCCATATCTGGATTCTTTTGTGGTAGTCTTCGTGGATGATATCTTGGTGTACTCTCACACTCGACATGACCATACCACCCATCTTGATATCATAATGAGTACATTGAGAGATCATCAGTTATATTCTAAGCTCTCAAAGTTCCACATTTGGATAGACCAAATACACTTACTGGGTAATATTATCTCAGAGGCAGGAGTTGTGGTAGACCAGGAGAATGTGAGACCAGTAGTTACTTAAGAGCTACCTAACAGCGTGTTTGAAATATGGAGTTTCCTGGGGCTGGCTGGATACTACAGGTGATTTATAAAGAACATCTCCCGCTTAGCAGTGTCGTTGACGGGTTTGACTAAGAAGGGTATGATGTTTGTTTGGTCAGAAGCTTTAGAGACAACCTTTCAGGAGATGAACAGAAGGTTGAAAACAACACCAGTCCTGATACTTCCAGAGTAAGGGAATAAATATACAGTTTACTGTGATGCATCAGGTATTGTTCTGGGAGCAGTATTGATGAAGGTCAAACGAGTAGTTGCGTACGGGTCTCGACATTTGAGGCCACATGAGAAGAAATACCTGACACATGATCTCGAGTTAGCTGTTATTGTTCATGCATTATGCTGTTGGAGAATTTATATCTTTGGAGAACATTTCATGGTATTTACGGACCACAAAAGACATAAATAAATCATTACCCAATGTGACATGAATTTGATACATTGAAGGTTGGTTGAATACCTTCAGTCTTTCGACTTTGAGCTTGTCTATACACCTGGTAATGGTAATTCTGTAGCTGATGCACTGAGTAGGAGGACTAAGATACAGGCAGTGCAGGAGAACAGTGGTGAGTTGAAGCATATGGCTTTATTCTCTGAGATGAATTTGGAGGTGCATGATAGTCAGGGGTGAGCCTATCTTTCATCCATAGTTGTGACTTCTATTCTCCTGGATAATGTGAGGATGAGACAACTACTAGTTTCAAAAGGCCTTGTTCTACGGGAGTCGGTGGGATGTGAGGACCCTCCTCCTCGTTGGACGATAGGCGATGGTGAGCTACTACGTATCCATGCACAAGTATGGGTTCTAAGAGATATACGAGATGAGTTTATGTGGGAATTTCATTCATCTTCTTGGGTAGTGCATCCTGGAGTTACGAAAATGTACCGTGACTTGAGACGTCAATATTTGTGGTCATGTGCAGGATGAAACCTGGGATGGGAGACCGAAATACATGCTTATTGGCCAGAGTTGTTCTCAGTTTTATCTTCATTTCCCTTGGAAGGGAAATTTAGGGACAAATTGCATTAAGGGGGGATGTTTGTAAGAACCCAGTTCTTATCCTTAAGGTACTGGTTTCTTCTTTTCCTTTTTTTCCTTACGTGTTTTTCATAAAATTAAGATGAAAGTGGAAAAATCCAAAAAATTTGTGGTTACACACCATGTACTTTTCCACAGACCCAGTACTTTGGCCTTGTGCGGTGAGTATACAGGGGGTGTAGGCCTATCGGTGATCAAGGGTCTAAACACTAACTACATGTCGTGTACATAGTATATACAGACTATGTAATCAGTCGGCAGGTGAACAGTAAGGCGGTGGGAGCAGCCTCTAGCGGAATGATAGTACACACCGTGTACTTAGACATATATGCATGTAACCAAGTCATCTTATGAACAGTGTGGCAGTAGAAGGTGGCTGCCAGAGGAACAATTAAAAAAAATGGAATGTACATGTCGTGTAATTGAGAGTTCACACTGTCTAGTTATGTTTTTTCGTTAAAAACATGAAGTAGACTCCTCTTTCAGAATAAGAGGAATATAACATGATGGGAGCCGTGGGAGAGAAGGACGGAAGTTAGAGGAGCTCTTGACCGCACACAGGGACTCTGATTCCTTTCCCTTCTATCTCATTTGAACCACGCGGGTGAGTTGTTCACTTTTCTTGAACCCCTCTTTCCAATTATATCCCTAAGGGAATTTATTTGAGTTTGAATGGGTGAGTGTTAATCCCAGATCTACATCTTTCTCATTTGTTTCGGGAGGCGTCGTTCATGTATATCGATCATAGGAGATCGAGGTAGGTGGTCTGGTGTTTATTCCAAACTGATGAGTTGATTTTGTGTACCGTTTTTCTACGCGCCCTTGTTTGGGGTGTAGTACGACTAAGGCCTTAGCAGTTAAGAAATCTAGAATTGCAAAGATAATCAAATGAACATTTATAAAATGTTGTTTGGGATTATTTCCTTGATCTAGGGCCACCGCATGGGTGCATTCCCCTTATTTAGCTGTTTGACTCGGATACCTGTGGGTATGCCGTAATGATAGCATGTATTGAGTTTTCTTGAGTGTAAACATATTTATTACATGCTTATGCATTTGGCTCAGCCCGATTACATTCTTATCCTGAGGGAAGTGTTTTTCTTAGACTGAGGGCAGTTTTTTGTTTCGCCTGGGGGAAAGGTACTGATTCTCTTGAGGGCAAGGTATTGATTCGCCTAAGGGCAAGGTACTAATTCGTCTGAGGGAAAGGAATTAATTCGCCAGATGGAAACGTTTCTTATGCTTGAGGGCAGTAGCTTCTATGCTTGAGGGAAATATCTGGTACGCCTGAGGGAATGTTTCTGATTATATTGAGGTCAAGGTACTGTTTATCCTGAGGGAAATGTTCACTTGAATATTCACAATGGTGTTTTCTTGTGTTATACATGCCAAGCTATAACACAGGCTTGGTATTGTTATTACCATATATTTGTTAGATATCTTGTTGTAGTTATTGTTGTGGCACTGTACATGAGATTTTCGGCTGAGGCTGCGTCTCAAGAACTTATAATTAAATTATATTGAGTTATTAAATAAAAATTACATGGTAATGGAACTAGTAGGAGTTGCTACTTTTGAGTACTTCCTAGCTTACTTCATTTTCTTTATTGAACACTGTTGTTTCAAATTTTCACTATTATTTGGGCATAGGCCTTTGGTTTTTGCCTACTAGTATTTGTTTCTCACACCCTATTTGGGTCATGTCTTGGGCCCAAACAGATTATATTGCTGCAGATGTTGATAATGGAAAGAGTCCCTATATAGGTACTTGATTATTTCAGAGGAGTGGGAGAGCATGGGACCGATCTTAGACATGCGATGCTGCTGAGTTCCTATGGTACTATTTTGATTTGTTTTTTTTGTACATTGTGCAGTATTGTTTTTGATTGCAGTGTATCCTATTTTGACTACATTCTTAGAAATAAGACATATTGCATCATCATATATGTATGACTATTGGTTATCTTTTTCTTCAGTACCGTTGTCCTTTCAACTTTTTATTGTTTACTACTTCTGCTTTTGGGTATATTTATATTTTTCGGTCGCTCTACACTTTGACATATGAGGGCATAGTTTCCCCACTATTAGACATAGGCCCTCCTTCCTAGTCATTAGCCTCTGGAGTTTAGGGAAAGTTTCTCGATGTCATGTGAACAACCAGGTTTGGGGCACCTGTTGTGTGGCACCTAGATCCGGGACGTTACAATTTCCAACATCATCCATGATGGTATATAACACATCATCAATAATCTGTTATAGGGTAATTTTTTCTATCCAATTTACTTATTTTTGTCTATGATATCTTTATACAAACATCATTATCTCAACATCAAGCATTAATTTAGGGTTACCTTCCCCTAATCAAAATGTCACCTTTCCATGAAATCACATTTCTATTCCCTCAAATTCATTCAATAGGTCCATTTCAATATAAAATGAAAAATTATTCTAAAAATACTTATATATTTAAATATTCATATAACAACATAATTTTATTCCAAAACATAAATACTTGATTAATCCACCCTTATTCATAAACATTTACTTGGGCATCATAATATTATTCCTTAATACATATTTCCTTGAATATTAAAAATAAATGATTCTAATGTTTCATAAACCTAAATCTAATCATGTTTCGTAAGATTAATGTAAAACATTCTACAAGAACATTACATAACTTTCACATGTTTTTTTGGTCCGACTGTACTCAGAATTATAACCAATACTCATAATTCCTTCTTGATACTCATTCTGAGGTTTCTACATGGGAAATAAATTCTCTTAATGCCCATAATTTCTTCATCTGAAAAAATAAATTTTTACCATGTTCATTCCAGTTCTCTCATGGAATAAATCCAAAAAACATAGTTTAAGAAACATTTATCATATTGGAATACCATATAATCATGAAACATTACATTTAGTGTGTCTAAATCATGTCTCATACATTATTAATCTATGAAACATTAATATTATCCTAGTTTATTCATATTAATCATTTATTTAAATCCTTTTGGATAGTTTTTAATGTGTTTTTGAATTACCAATGTCACAAACCAATCCAGGTAGACCCTACATCAGTCCATAGTACGGTTCTAAGGGTTTTTCTAATCTCTATAGGGTATAAACTCGTATTGGAAACTTTAGTAAAATAGCGGGGAATGATTTTTTCCTATAATGAATAAAAAAATAAATATAAACTGAAACAAAGAGATGAACACTAATAAAAAAATTATGATAAATTCCCACAGAAAAAATTGCCTCCAAGTGACCTTATGACATCGAACCATGATTTTAACAAGAGTGATCCAAAACTAGAACCTAAAAATGAAAAGATAAAGTAGGAGTGAGCACTGAAATGATCAATAAGATGGACAATGATAAACCATAGAATCCATGTATTTTCCTTTCCGAGAAACATTACCTTAACACTAGTTTCAAATAAATTTATAATTTTTCTCATATTTTATTAAACAAACATAACACAATGTTTCAAAATCCAACACACACCACATTTCAATTTCAAAATACAATCTCCATTTGATACCAAATAGTAAACCAATAACATAATAAAAAATTTAGAAGTTTGTTTTGAATATAAATAAATCAATAAGTGTATAAATGTTGCATTATGAAACTAAAGGAAAAATAAAGTATAAAAGAAGATATAAAAGTTACAATAAGTGATCCTAAACATCCCTAGAAGACCCTCATTTGTACTCGGTTTGGAACCACCTATCAGGGTACGATGACGAACCAAAGTTTATAACAAACTAGCCACCCTCAACTAGCCAATCCACCGACACATATCACCTAGCCAATATACAATCCAGGGGGTCTAATCCCATATAATTGGGGATGATCATTAACCATTACTTGAACCTCTAGAAAAACCCTGGAACCCATGATAATAAAAATAATAGCGTTTAAGTAGGAGTCCCTCGCATGCGTGAGTCAGCTTACCTGTCACCATCACACATTCCTACCCAAAATATAGACATCCTCTATGATTACACATAAATTAGAATCCACTCTATATAGGTTCATTATGTTTATATACATGTGTACATCACATCACTGAAATTTCCAACTGGGCCATCATATTATATAAACACTCAAACCATTATTTAAAATTAGGAATATTTCCAAATGTGCCTTTAAATTTATACATCCAATTTTTTTAATAAATCATTGTAGAAGCTCTTTCTAAAATAATAACAAAAACCACTTTTATATTTGAAATTTAAACCTAGTTTCCATATCATATAAACATCTAATTCATTTTACAAAACACATTGATTTGGAAACTGGGTGCTCACGTTTTTAAGCTACGTTCAATACAAATCTACAAAGTTCTAACCATGATTTATACTTTTAAAACCAAACCACATTTATAATACCACTTCCATAAATGTTTTCCAAAATCAACCGAAAATACCCCTTTTAAATGGAAAACACCAAATGGAACCCTAATCATTGCCCACCCCAAATTCATTTTCCAAAATTAAATTCAAAAAACATTTTTGAATAATGTGAAGTCTCATTTTCACTATGAATTTAGAAATGTGACTTAAGTGTACAAGACCAATAAATTTAATAAAACCATTTTAAAATCAATTTAGATATATTGAATCTTATAATGAATTCCAAAAATTCATACCATTATGATATTTCATATTTTAAAGAATGTTAGAAACCAAAAAATGGAACCAACATCATTTTGAAACTAAAGAACCATTTTAGAAACCAAGGTTTTAAGAATACACCTTTCTTAACCTGTCAACTTCGTTTGGGGGAACCCCCATTTTTGAAATTCATGTACCCATGGATGTTTTGAAATCCTTTTTCATGTTAAAAACTACAAATAATCGCCCAAAACTCTTTCTATATACTACCCTTATCCTTTTTAGACTAAAAAAACAATTCTACATAATTTGGAAAAAAAATTAACAAATCCATTTAAAAACCATGATAACCATTACAAGGTGTTTCAACACAGTTAACAAGCCAAAAAATAAAAAAAAAATTAAACACCGAACCCAATACACAATACAAAAATACTACACAACATGAATAAGGCTAAAATTAATAAAAAACCCCCAACATCATTTAAAAATAAAAAAATGTAATTCAAAAAACACCCTAGGTGCCCTAAACATTGGAATAATACACAAACCTTTTGGAAAACAT
This sequence comes from Viscum album, assembly GCA_963277665.1. Classification (NCBI taxonomy): domain Eukaryota; kingdom Viridiplantae; phylum Streptophyta; class Magnoliopsida; order Santalales; family Viscaceae; genus Viscum; species Viscum album. The sequence continues at coordinate 226,222,812 of OY728151.1, forward strand.
ATTTTTAATAATTTATATCAATAATAAATCAAAATGATTATATATACATAGGTATTATAGAGTTTTTAATCACATTTAAAAATTAATGGAAAGCATATAAGTGTTCATGGATTGCGGAGGAAAGGAAAAAAGTTGGAAACAACTACGTCAATGGGGGTGTGGATGAAACAACACATCAATGGAAGGAAGAACATGGCCTCCCCGACCAACCATAAACCCTAAATATAGAGAAACACATACACCAAACTAACTCATACTATTAGGGTTTAGAAAACAAAAAATAATACAATGAAAACCCCCAAAAAAGAATGAATACTCATTGTAGGATTAGAAGGGTCGGTCGGTTGTGCGCCGAGGATAGATGGCTTCCGTAGATGTCTCATGCCGGAGAGGAGGTCATCCCGAGAAGTTCCAAGCTAGAGGGTGGCTATGAAAGGGAGAGGCGGTGAAAAGTGTAAGGGTGGAACGAGGAGGAGAGTGTCATCGGGAAGGATGTTCGTCTAGGTGAGCGCCAATGATGGAGGTGGTGGGAAGCGGTGTTCACATAATAGGGAAAGAGCAGGGGAAGGGGCGATGAAAGAAGGGGATAGGGAAGGGGGATGTTGAAACCCCTTAGGGGTTCTCTGAAAAAATCATATAAATATTATAATAATGAAAATAATATTAATAATATCAATAATAATTATAATAACAATAACAATAAAAATAATAATAACAATCATAACAAAAAATATTATAATCGTAATAATCATAATCATATTATAATTATTATCATTTTTATAATTATTAATACATTTAATATAATTTAAATTTTCATTTAATTTTATTATTTTTATACATAGATCATGTCAAATGGTTTTTTCACACAACCTACAAGACCGTACGCCCATCATGCACATGCCAAAAACTCACCCAAAAGTCTTAAAATCTGGAAATTTCTCCCAGTACTCAATAGGATCCTCAACTGAAAAAATTCAGGACCATGAATATTAAAGAATAAGAGGTTTCCATGTCTGAGGTGGAAAAATTATACCCACCACAGACACTTTCTGCCCCCATAAAGTCACCAAGACCAAAGAAAGACAAATCTCGAGTGTGTGTCTAGTCAAAACTGAGAGAAACCAAGGACCTCAAGGTTAGAATTCACACCCCATGCCACACCCCACTAATCTAGAAGAAACCACATCACAAGGGGATGGAAGACACAATAGGGTTATCCTCATTATATTGACTCAATAGAAATAGAAATGTAAAACTCAAACACACCACCCTAGGGAGGGGACTAATGCATGAACTACCAACTGATCCAAAACAACTTCCCTAGGATGAGTAAAACAACTCCACCACTACGATGAGAATCATTTTACATGCCAACAAAATCACCAATATTAGGATAAAACTCACAAAAAAACTTCAACTAAAAATAGACCAGAAACACCATTCACCTATATAAAAAAACCCAAACATCTCCAAACAATCACCACTAAATTAAAACCTTCCCATAAAAGGGAAAAAAACACATTAAAAAATGATTTATTCAGGAAAAAATATTTAGAATAGATGAAACCACTAGGGTTAAAATAGAGAGATTTCCTTACACTATTAAAATAAGATATGAACTTACAACAACAGTAGAATAAGAATAAGGAAACCATAAATGTCTCCATTGAAAAAAAAATATAATGAAAATAGAAAAGGTTTCACATATCCCGGGTAACCCTGACTATGTGCAAGATTCAACTCGAGACCTATGGCTATGGCTCTGATGGATGATTCATCTCTTTCCTCGTAGTTAGGTACATGCATCCCTCAATCATAACTTCTTCTTTAGATAACACTTTCTGCAAATCTTCTCAATATTACTGAAACGTTCGTAATGATGTAATGTCTAGGAGGTATTCACCATAATGACTTCGAGTGCCCAAATTGGCGACACGGGTGGCACACACATGGATGATCTGAAAATCAAGATACAAGAAGCATAGATGGAGTCCCATTAAAAGAATGTTCCAACAACATACACTTATTTCTAAATGGAGAACCTTCATGAGCAGCAAGACATGCCATATTTCCCACCACCTATGCTCTAGAGACTAGATCATCTTGGAACGCTTCATCTACGAGCTTCTTGAAATAATGGTCCATAGAAGAGAGAACACACTCCTTGGTCTCTGGAAAAAATACCCCCAATGAAGAGAGATGTATTCATGAAATCAAGTAGAGCTACCTTCAGAGAAAAAGAAACCAATTTCTTAATGTCTTCAATGTATTCCTTCACCGACTACTAGATTTGTTGAATACTAATGACATCATCCATTTTATTTATCTTTTCTTCCTCAAGTATGAACTATATGATGTTGGAAAAATTAATAACTTCCCATTTCATCCTGACATGCAATGATGGAAGGGAGAACATATATCCTTAATCCAATGGTGGACCTTAAAATAGACCCAATTAAACATCCACTCTGATAGCTTCAGGAGTTCCCAAAGCCTAGAAGACACGCTCAACCTCTTCAAGCCACCTCACTGACTATAATGGACCTTGATCACCATGATGGATATGTAACATTAGAGAAGTGTCAAAAACTGGGTAAGACTAATCCGAAACATCAGAGACCTTTCAGGGAGAAATTTTGTAAACAACTTGGTAAATATAAAATCAAATCCATCATCAATCTAAATCCTAATAGTGAATAGTATCCCATGAAATGAAAAAAATCATATAAGACCAAAACATACAATCATAACCAAAAATTCCCTTTTCAAAATATCCTCTTCATTTTAAATTAAAAAACCACCTTGTTTCAAGTCCACTTTCAAAATATAAAAACCCACTTTTTATACAAAATTAAAATTTCAAAATCATTTCCCCATTGAAAATCACCTTCTAAAATCATGGCCAAGTATTTAATTTCAAATACATACCCAAGAAATCCAATAAACTATTGTACATTTCTTCTTCTGATTTCATCAATATGCACCAACATGCACTTTCCATACATACCCTCAAATATTAAAATGTTCATATAGAGTACCCATGGTTTCACCCAAACCACTTCGTTATCTATTCCAAGAAAACATAAAATTTTTAGAACAAGAAATTTCAATTTTAAAACCCATTTTATAAATTTAAATCCATTTATAATAATGAATTTTCATTTCAAAAACCCTTTTAATTTTAAGAAATGCACTTAATCCAACTAGATCCACGATGACAGTCAACATGAATCAAACTAATGGAGTGAGGGAAAATTATTCATGATTTACCCAGCAACATAGTAGTGGTCCATTCCCCATGTAATAATCAACAACTAAAACGAGCCTAAACCGTGTACTCATACACCACATGAGACATTAATCCATGTGAAATCTTGATGGAACACTAGATTGACTCCGTTGTCATCCCCCAATCCAAAAAATGAATATAATATTAAAATCTCGGACTACCCTTGGAAACTCATGGTTCAGAATGAGTAAGGTTTCATGAAACTCACCCTGTACCTACCTCCCAAGTATCAACAGTCCTAATATCCAACTACAAGAAACCCCACATAAAAAGAACCTTCCTCTGATAACATTTCACAATGAACCAACCTAGTTTAACCCTGAGTCAGTTTGTGACATGTCTCAAAGTGTGGTCGAGTTACCTATAGTCTCGAAACTAGTAGCGGGCACCAATGTAAAACAGTTGGGTATGATTTTAGACTGTAAATAAAATAAAAATAAATATATAAAAACTAAACAAAATATATAAATACTGACAATAAAATATGATAAATTCACATAGCCATAATTACCTCCATGTGACCTCATGGTTCACCACCTGACATAGAACCACACTAACAGCAAGAGTGATCCAAAAAAAGGCCATGAAACAAAAACAATAAAGCGTGTATGAGCACTAAAGTGCTAAATAATATTTCTAAATATAAACCATTGAATCTGTGTATTTTCCTTTCCAAAAAAATCCATTTGCACTGGTTTGAAATAAATTTCTAAAAAAATATGTTTTTCAGATTTTATTAAACAAACCTAACTTCCCATTACAAAATCCAATACACTCCACATTTCATATTCAAAATAGAATTTCATTTTGATACAAAAAACTAAACAAAACACCTAAGCAAAACAACATAGGGGTGTGCTGAAAATAAATAAAAAATAAGTAAGTAAACACTGTGTAATGGAAATTAAAGAAATTGAAAGTGAACATGTTGATATAAAAGTAACCATGGGTGATCCTAAACATCGGTATAAGAACCTCAGATATACTTGGTTTAGAACCACCGATCGGCGTATAGTGAATCTCCTATGTCCCTATCCAACTGGCCGCCATCAACTTGAAAATCTTGTAACACATCCCGCTTGTCCAATATACATTCCAATAGGTACCAAACCATCTAATAATGGTTGATTAAAAATCATAACTCAAACCTTTGAAATATTCCATTAAAACCATGGTAATAATAATAATATTGTGTATGTAGGTGGCCCTCACATTCATGACTCACCTTACCTACCTACAATACACTTTCTTACCCCAAACACGGACACCCTATATGATAAACCACAAATAGAAATCCCTAATATAGAGGTTCCATATATATATATGTGTGTGTGTTTGTGTGTGTGTGTGTGTGTGTGTTTATATCACATCACTAAAAGTGACAACCAGGCTGTCACATCATATAAACAATCAAAACATTCATTAAAAATATGAAAATTTCCAAACAAGACATTAAATTTACACATCCAAACGTGTTTACCAAAAAATTGAATAAGTTCATTCTAAAATAATATGAAACATAACATTTATATTTTAAATGCCAAATGGGTTTCCATATCATATAAAATCAAATTCATTTCATAAAACACGTTGGGTTTCCATTCGAGTGCAAACATTTGTCAACCCACATTCAATTCAATGTCCGAATGTGACATTCGGGCCTTATACTTCTAAAAGAAAAATACATTTACAATACTTCTTCAACATAATTTTTTCTGAAATCAACAGAAATCACCTATTTTAAATGGAAAATGCCAAATTTTCCCATATGATTTGGAAACCCCAAATTCATTTTCCAAAAGAAATTTCAAAAACCATTTTTGAACAATGTTAAATATTCTTTTCACTGTGAATTTTCACATGGGCCTTACAATTTACAAATGAATACATTTCAAAAAACCCTTTGTAAATAATGTAAGAGATGTAAAATCACATGGATAATGACAAATAGGCATACCCTTATTATAATTACTTTTAAAAAAACATTTAGATACCACTAAAATGAAACAACATCATTTACAAACCTAACAACAATTTAGGAAACAAGGTTTTATGAAAACACCATTCTTAATGTCTCAGCATCATTTGGGGGTTCACCTATGTGTTCACTTCGGTAACCCCTGGATGTTTCGACATCCATCGGCACAATCCAAACTACCCAAAAACACCCAAAAATCTTTCAAGATTCTCCCATTTTCCTTTTTAGACCAAAAGAAAAATTCTACATAATTTTTAAAAACATAAAAAATCCATTCAAAAAACATGAGAACCTTTAAAATGTATTTCAATGCAATTACAAATCCAAAAAATAACAAAATTCTAAAAACCTAATCAAATTCACAAACCAACAATACTACAAAAAATGAATAAGGTTAAAAATATTAAAAAATCCCCAGTTTCACTTAGAATGAATAAAAGGTATTTATCTAACCCCATAGGTTCCATACACCCATCAATAATACAAAAACCTATTTCAAAACCTATTTTTAGTAATTTATATCAATAATAAATAACCACTTTTTTCTATCTATTGGTATTGTAGATTTGAGAATCACTTTTAAAAAACTATTAAAATCATACATGTGTCCATGGATTAATCACAAAACAAAAAAGTTGGAAACAACTTCCATAAATGGGGTGTAGATGAAACTACGCTTCAATGGAAGGAAGAACAAGACCTCCTGGACCTACCACAAACACTAAATCCAATGAAATACAGACCCTAACTATTAGGTTTGAGCTAACAAGAAATCCAAAAAATAAAAACCCAAAAAATGAAGGAATACCTACCAGAGGGGGAAGAGGAGAGGTCAGTCATGCTGTGAGGAGGGGTAGCTTCCAAATGTGTCATGCGTTATAGAGGATTCCAATTAGAGAAGCGCCATGTGAGTAGGGGGCTGTGTAAGGGAGCCACGTGAGGGAGAGGCTTCATAAGGAGGAGGGATGACCTGAGGAGGAGATCACTATCGAGGATGAGGTCTGGCTAGAGGGAGGCCGACGATGGAGATGGTGGGATGGGGTGGTTGCGTGAGAGGGAGAGTGCATGGGGGGAGGGGCGATGCAAGAAGGTGAGAAGGACTGGGGAGGTTGTGACACCCTAGGGTTTCTCACGAAAAACTAAAGAAACTAAATAAATATCATATAGATGATAATAATTGAGATGATATCAATAATAATAATAATAACATAAATAATAATAAAAATAATAATAATCATCATCATTAATATCATCATCATCATTATTATTTTTGTTGTTAATAATTTATTTTTTTTATTTTTTTCATCTAATTTAATTATGTTTAGATACAGAGTTGGACACATGTTTTGGACACACAACCTGTTAGACTGTGCAGCAACCATGCTTAGGCAAAAAACTCACCTGAATTCTTTGAAATATAAAAATTTACCCATGACTCTATCTGATACTCAACCAAAAAAATAATGACTAAGAAAATTATAGAATAAATGTGTGTTCATGGATGGGGTGTGACACCCAATGCATATCCCCCAGGAGTGTCAAACCATGTGTGCATCAAAGAATGTTGTCACATACCAGATTACCCATAGTCAAGTCGTTAACATATTTTTCAAGTTAATACTCGTAGTTACATCTATTATAGTGCCACAAACACTTTTAGTATCTAGAGATTGATGAATTTCTAGGAAACTACTTACTCTATCATTTACCAAAATATTACAACATTTTCCTATACTTTTCTTTATACTTAGACTTATCCCCTGACATGTCCTTATGGTTCCCTCTAGAGTTTCATCATTATAGATTCCAAATTATAAATTAACCATTCCACTGATACCAACTATAGTGACCCAAGATTTACATACATGAATATTAATCCATTTTTTGAAGAGTAATCATCATATTACAAAAGTATATGCCCATGGACCATAATAGTTTTGTGTCTCTGTAAAATTGAAAAACAAATATGACATTGTAAAGGATCTTAAATTTCTCAAGTAAATATTTTCCACTCTTGTAATTCTGCCTAAAAAATTACTCTATAACTTATGGAAAGGAAACATAAGAATGGGGCGATCTCTAATGCTCGGTATGGGTAAATAAGGTAAATGTGTTAGAATAACAAGAACATTATTATATGAAAATGTGAGCATAACATTGGAAGAGGATACCCAACATATCAATGATCATAATCATGAGACATGTAACAGACATTGTTCATTCATAATACAGGAATCATAATGAAATTAATATCATAATCCATAAAAACATAAAATTTTAATAAGACATGGAATTGTGGCATACACATCAATGTATAACATAGTGATCATGTATAAGAAGAAAAAGGTTTACACATTAAGTTAAGGACATTAAATCATTACCTCTTATATACTTATGGACATGAAACCAGGTCCACACATAATTTTGTGAATATTTAACCAGCTTCACATGTAACATTGTGAACATGTGATCAAGTTCACACATAAACTTATGGACCTAAAACCACGTATATTCATAACATTGTGAAAATGTAATAAGGTTCACATAGAAAATTTTGAACACATAATATGGTTCACTTATTAAATTTTGAACATGTAACTAGGTTCATACATAAACTTATGGACATGAAACTATGTCCATGAATAACATTCTGAACTTCTAATCATTTTATGAAATTTATTTATACTTATGATTCACGCATCATTTCCCAATGAATTGGAGGGAGATATAGGTCCCACCCATGTCATAATAAAATTATTAATACATGTTTCATAATATAATTATAACTATAATCATATCATGACCCATAATAATATATGGGTTTGAAAACATCCTATCATAAAAATGAAAGGAAATGGTTTTCATTAAAATCTCATCACATAATATCCTATGTAAAAGTGATAGTTTTCATAACCATTTCATCGAAGCATAACCCATGAAAAGAAGTGGGTTTCAAAAGAATACAACCCATGGAATAGAAATGGGTGTCATAAGAGTCATTCTAGCAAGACATAGACAGTTAATGAAATGATATGAATGGAAGGTTTGGATCATTTCATAAAAGGGAATGAGTAACATCAACGGATGTAATCCTTGATGGAAAATAATATAGAAGGATATTTTAAAATCATGTCTTGTTGAAAATATAATTTCTTCTATGAAAATTACTTTTAAAACATAAAACCTTAAAGAAACAATTTTCCTAAAAAATTTATTGAAAAATTATAATGATGGATTTAAAATATTTTCAAATATATTTACCTTGAAAACATATATGATAATATTGAAAAACTTTTAAAGACCATTTATTTAAAAATACATTGAAAACATATAGAAAAGAATTGAATATTATTTGAAAACCATTCTCCTTGAGAGCATTTAAATGAATCTTGAAAACATTTTTATTACCATCACATTGAAAATAATTTGAAAACTTATAAAAAAGAGATGATGACATTCTGAAACCCATTTTCCTTGAGAAAAAATAAAAGATTCCTGAAAAATGTTTCCAAAACCATTTATTTGAAAATTAAATTTACAAACCATTTTTTTAAAAAATAACCTTTAAATATGAAAAAAATATTTTTAGAAATAATGGTGGGAAAATTAGTACTTGTTGTATGAGGAAAAAAGAACATTTCCTTTGCACAGTAATGAGGTTCGAAAAATTATTTAATCGAAAAATGACATGAAGAATCTTATGAAAACATTGGAAATAGAAAAATATAGTAAAAATGTAAATTCATGATTATATTATACTATAATATTCTTGGAAACAATTTTTGAAAACATTTCTTTTAAGGAACACATATTTCTAACCGAAGAGAGGGTAAAGTCGGGTTTTCTTAAAAACACAATCTTAAATATCATATGTACCCCAGAGTGAAAAAATGGTACTAAGCAAATAATATTTCATAAATAAACATAGGATAAGAAAATTCATGAGTGTTATTGAAATATCTATCCTAATATTTTATCAATTTATGAATAATCATAATCAGTGTCGATGAGTGATGAGATTATTTCAATAAACATTTTATCACAGGGAAATATTGGATCACACTAATTATGTAAGAATGTAAAGTTTTATGTAGATTAAAATGTCATTAAAGGATGGATATTCATGAAATAACATGTCAAATATAGTATATACACCTTATATAAAAATATTGGTTCATAACATGTCATGTGTCTCCAAGAAGGAAAACTGAGAGGAAATTACTCTACAGATTTGGTGACTTTTGGAACATAAATCACATGAAAAAAGGTTCATGGAATAGATATTTAAATTCCAATAAATTTAATAATAATCATCATAGAATAAATTTAGGGTAAATACTTACAAATCACAGGAGAAACAAGTGGTGAACATGGCATGTTTATCATAAATATAAAAAATGAGATGAAATTCCATTAACTTATGTCTTGACTCTCATCGTACTCAATCAAATGTTCTATATAATAAGTATATGTTTATAAAAAACTTATTACATAATAATAATATTATATATAATACCATATATTAATTTATTGTGTCTTTATATTAACTGTTTATTAATAATTCCATGTTATGTTTATACTTTGGGTAATATTCACTTTGTTTTTCACATGTGTCTTAATTTGTTATATCTTTGGTTTTTATACGTATATTATGATATCTATAATGTAAATTTTTTTATTAAAATAATTTATATTAATTATTTTTTCATTATAATAATTTATAAAATATAGAATTTTAAAATGGAATACATCGTTCATGGAGACGGTAGGTTTTACATATGCATGAATGTTGTTCCCATTTAATAGTCATATTGAAAGAAAGTAAAAAATGAAATATATGTATATATATGTATATATAGAATAAATACTATAGAATTATTATATAATATATATAATATAGGTTCATTAAACCCATCCTTAATACATTCCATGTAGTGTGTGAAAAAATCACATCGGTTTGAGGGGACGAGAGTCCACACTTCCTCAGACAAAATTATTGGTTTTCATAAAAATGGAATGTATAAAGATTTGTGTTGTAAAATAATTAAATAATATTAGTGAAATAAGATATATAATATAGATTTTATATAAATATTGTTTCTATTATCATTTACACCGAGAGAGGTGGTAAGGAAAAATGGACAATCATCATTTTGTGAGGCGATAGTTTGTCATACACATAAACAATATGTTCATTTCTAATTAAAGAGAAGTGTGTGTAATTTTAGGTAAAGTCATTAGAATAAAAACATAATAGTATATTTATCATACTATTTTTATTATAAAATCATATAGTAAATAATGTGGTGGGGGTGAAGAAAGAAAATAGAAGTTGGAGTTTGAGAGAAGATGTTACCTCTTAATCAAGTAACTCCTTATGGTTTGTGACAAAATGATTCATTGAATTTCATTTTGTAAAATGGTAGGATTATAGTGGTATGGTAGAGAAATTTTTAGGTATATTAGAAATATATTTTCAAATCGAATTGGGTTGAGAGGTGTGAATAAGTGGGATAGGTGGTGACCTTTTATAGTGAAGGGAAAGGATGCACTTGGAAATTTTGAAAACCAATTAGGTGTACCCAGGTTTTTACCTAAAAAATTAATAAAAACCAAATAAAACTCAATAATTGAAGGCAAATGTCTCAATAAGGTCAATTAAGTGTGTGTCATACTGGTTTATAGGTTGTTTTGGGTCTTAAATTTAAGGTCTATTACTTTGTTAACATATTTTTTCTATTATTCCTTATAATTAATTTTAATCAATTTTACTAATATTTTTTGGAAAAAACAAATTTGACCATATTATATAATATAAAATATTCTAATTAAAAATATGCAATTAAATTTTCCAAATTCAAATCAGATAAGTGTCATCAATTAATTAAAAAATAACACAATTGATGGGACAACACTGCATGATTTTAATGTAAAAGTGTCCAAAATATTGCTAATATTTTTTACAATATATAAAATTGAAATTGATTATATGGAACTAAATTAGAGAAAATAATAAAAAATATTATCTAATTAAACATTAAAACCAATTTAAAATAAAATTTAACTATATAATTTAATTTTAAATAAATCATTATTGAATTAAAATTCAGTAGTTTTAACTACTCATTAAAAAATTAAAACTTACAGAAAAATATAAAAATTTAAACCTAATCTAATTGTTTTTTCTAATTAAAATATGAACATTAATAAAACTTAATATATCTATAAATTTTCAAATAAATTGAATTTAAATGGGATCTCCATTAAAAGCGGGTAAAAGTAAAATTATAAAAATAGTCTTTTATAAAATCAATCCCATTATATTCATTTGGATTTTATATTCTTTTATAATTATTTGGAAACAAATAAATTCAACTATATATAATTATAGTTTATTTAATTATATAATATCAAATTTAATTTTCTTGTCACATACTATTAAATAATAAAATTTTAATGATTAATTATTTTTTGGTAACACTCAATATTGCGTGTTACGTAATCTTTCAGAAAAAGTCCATCTAGGGTGTAACATAAGCTAACCTGAGTGTTCCGTGTAGATAAATCAAAAAATTTATGTTTTGTGAAGTATATTATTAATTTCCTCTTAGGTGTAATGAAATCTATACATAGTGCTTTAATATAAGTTAAAAATATTTTTAGTGTTGCATGAAATTAAAAATATCAAAGAGATATAATTAATTCAGAAAAAAATAAATCAGAAAATATCATGGTGTTACATTGTGGGTACTACTAGTGAAAATGTTTATATACATATGTTCCTAGGGGTAAAAGCTATGAGAAGGTGTCCCAAGAGTAACTCTGTGTGACCCAATACAAGAAAGTGGTTCTTAATGCAATCCTGGTTTGACACTCCCTGGGGATACACATAAGATAGTTCACAACTTCAATTCCTACCATTATGATGAAATTATAAGTAATGACTTCCCCAAAGTAACTAATGAATATGATTTGAGGATTTTTTATGCTTAAATTTATGTTTTTTTCTATGAAATATTTTTAATTATACATTATGTTGTGATTTAATCTAGTATATTCCATTGTTAGAAATTGTACTAATTAGAATGAATGTGAACCCCAATAATACATGTGATACAAATAGTAAAAATGATCTTAACTTTCATGGTCTTAATTCAGATTTTAGAAGGTGCATAGTGTCCCAATTATTCTTATTATATGAGGAAATACTATCTTGTGAAATTGATATAGGTGAAGAATAATACTATACCTACGGTTGTTTAGGGAAGCAATATAGGAAGAGGATGACATAGAAAAAGATGCATAATGGGAAGAAGGGGAAGAAGGATTTTTCCACATGTGATAATTGTGGAAAGAATCACGTTGGTTCATTTTTTAAGAGAATGGTAGTTTTGTACATGTGTGGAAATAAAGGACAACATGATTTTGATTTCAAGGGTAATAAAAAATATACTAATGTATAATGATTCAAGTATAATGAGATGAGACACTATGAAAATAAATGTATGAAGTGTAAAAAAAACACCAAATAATGATATTGGATAATGATCAAGTTATTAGACTCGTATAGATGAAGGGAAATAATTAATAGGACAATTAATTTGAATAGTTTATCTATGATATAATGATTATGGAATATATGAGGATTGTACTGAATTACTTTTTCATAAAGTATTTTAAATTATTTGATGAATTATATGAATAAAATTTATTCAGTAGAAATAAAAACATTTTATAAAGCACATTATTGAGGGATAGATAAACCTTAATATGTTATTGATGTTGAGATAATGATGAATAAATTATTAATCTAGACAAGTATTTTTTAACTTGAAATAAATTACTATATTTTAGTCAAGTAGTCTGTAATATCATTGGTAAAGTTTACAACACTTTTGGATTTATGAAATATAACCAAATTCATGTGTCTTACATAAAGAATAAAAAAAATTTATGTTTCCAATAAGTTTTTATGGTGATTCATGTTAGCACCACATTTTAAGAGGAGACATGATAAAGGTATTAACATGTTTGGAAAGTGAAAATTTAGAGGTGCTTCAGGTTGATTAATGGCTAATGATAAGATCATTTAAAAAATTTAGTATTCATATTTCCGAAGCGTTAAATCCAATTATTTAGGAAGGGTTAAAAATTTATTAATTAGTTTAATTTGATCTTTGTATATGGTTTTTTATATTAATATATTACATCACTTTCTAATGAATCTTATTCTAAGAAATGATGTAGAAATATATCCGTGTATGACAGAAGGATAAAATTATTGAAACATATCAAGTAGGTATATTTACATATTTTCCTAGAGAGTGAAAGAATTCATCAACTCCATGAAAAATGATCTTGAAACCACAAATTTTTCCTAGTCCCTTTATTTTTGATAATTCAAATAGACCTTATGATTATCATTGATTTAAGAATTTTTTATTGTTAACTTTCTGCAAAATATGTTCTCTAACACTATTCAATATAACTTGATTTTTAGATTTATCTCTCTATCCATATTTCTATTTCACACCTTTGCTATAATACATGGAAACCTAGTTATATGACCATTGTGCTTTCATATATCTCTTATTAAGAAGATGTGTTATTAACCGTATTCATGATGTATATTACCCAACAATAGTATTTTCAAATATAAATTCCTTGATTACTAAGATCAAGTATAAATTATAAGGATGAAATTTAATTAATATGGGGAGAATGTGACACACCATGAAATTAAATATTTTCATTCTAGAAAAAAAAGTTATTTTAACTATTTATATGCCACAAAATGTTATTCTTACCCTATAAACTACAATGATTTAACTTATGTTACATGCAAGAATGGGTTTTATAGCCTTTTAATGGCACACCTATATTAAAACTATATTTTGTAAATATTATAAATTTAATTTAAAAATGAAATTCATTTTGGAGTTTGGAATGTCAAAATTTTCATAGGGTAAATCTTGTGTATTTTTTTGAGAAGTTTTATTTTTTAAAAAATACTGAGGAATACTATACTTTAGTTTAAAAATACCTTTTCATTTAAATAATTATTAATCTTAAAATATATTTTAATTTTTTTAAAGTATAAATATATCAATTATTCGTATAATAATCCAATGTATGTCATTTGAATTTTTTTTATTTTAAATGTATATATAAATACTTATTGATGTTTTAAATGTTTATACATCAAAACACCTCATTCTCACAACTTGTGAGAGATTAGCATTAATGATAATTTTTCCACATTTGTTATTTGGATATTGAAAAATAAAAATACATGGTTTTCATATTTATTTTTTTCTTATAAGATAAATTTAATTTTTTACCAAAAATATTATTGAATGTCATTAAAATTAATTACAAGGATTAATGTAAGATTGAGCTTAATAAGAGACTATACCTTAATCTTAAGGACAGAAATAACCTGAAAAATGCCCAAAATCAAGTTTCTGACAATAAATCAATAATATACCCACCCATTTTTTAATTTTACGGTTTATTGGGATATTATTAAATGGATTTTCCTAATACAAATATTATGTAACGAAAACAGAGAAAAATAGAACTTTCCTTACCTTTAACATTTATAATACTTTGAGATATGTAAAAAACATCATATTTTTTGTTTTACATATACTAATTAAAGATAAATAGAGAAATGTCATCATAATAATTTATAATTAATTTTTATAGATAATTTAGTTTCTTAACTTTCATAGGAATTTCTAATGTAGTCGTCATTTAGGTAATAATTAACAAAAATAAACCATACTATAAATAGTAAAGGTGATTTATATTGATTTAATTATTGTAATTAATTAATTTATTGATCAATATATCATGTTACATAGCTATAAACTTTATATATATTAATTTTGTTAACTTTTTGATATTTAAGAATTAAATTAAATAAATAATGCCAGAATTGAGAGTATTGTTATTTTACCATAAATGATATTCTATTAAATAATATAAAGTTAATAAAAATCATATATTCAAAAAAATTATTTTTAGTGTTGATAAATCATAAATATGTTCTATTATTGGACCAATTGATATTTTATAATTAATATATTGACACATATAATCTAAAAAACATAATTAACATGGTCGGGGTACAAGTAGTGTTTTAGCTCGTCACATGGGCTTGTTTTAAAATTAATTTCCAAAACATATGGGATTTTTATTTTGTATATTAGATATATTATTAACAAAAATATGAATATATATTTTCTAATAAATCTCACATTAGTTTCATCTTAATTTCTACATGACATTAGTTGTAAAATAAGATTCTTTAACAAAAACTAAAATGATAAAATTTGGTAATCTTAGAAGTTAAGGAACCAACTTATTTATATAAACATATTTTTGTTTGTGTATGGTTTTAATAAGACCTTATTATCCCCTAATTCAATATTTTTTAATTTTGGAGGAACTATATATATGTTTTACTTCCCATTAATGAATAAATTTTGGTATTTACAAGAGGGCCACTCCCTCTCCACTATAAAAAGGAAAGCACTATACCCCATACTCGCACCTATAAAGACTTATTGGCTTGAAATTGATCTACCCATATACCTAAAAAAATACATACTCTCATACTAGAAGAGTCCCCTTGGTATGAAATCAATATAAGGAATCTCTTTGGTGCAAACAAAACACAATTACCTGATTAGGAGGTAAAAAACATCTTTAAGATATCTAGTAGTATTTCCATTCTCCAATCACTAAAATATTTTTATTTCTTGATTATATGAAAAATATATAATAATTACACTAGGATGTTTCAATACTGTGTTTTTACCTAACATTACACTCACTTCCATCTAATGGGTAAGGGATATTCTTTTTCTCTATAGGGTGAACTATTACCTCACGAAATGATGAATGCTGGTTTTTCTTTCACCACCTCTCATGGAGGAAATTACAGTGGACACCCTATTTTTATATGTTATATGTTATATTTACTATGTATTTATGCTTCTTTAATTATATTATAAAACATACCTTTATTCATTCCATTTTGGATAAATATGGAAACATCATTTGGGGAAGTATGGGGTACCGCTTCTTCAAAGCGATGTGGCTCGTTCACAGTATACATAAATCATATTAAAGATTATGTAAATAAGAATATATAAAATATTAAATATTAATATGATAATAGAATTATAATATACATTTTTATCATTTACTTTTTATATTTTTAATATAAAAAATACATTAATGTAGCGTACATGCGTACGTAAAACCTATCATCTCAATGAATGGTGCATTTCATTTCTTATCACAAAAATTGTAGATTATAATAAATACGTATTTATGAATATATATGATAACTAATTCATTGTTTACTTTATTAATATGGTTAAATATTAATATAATTAATAAGACTAGTAAATTACAAGTCCAAAAAAACTTGAGAAAACTAGGCAATTGACACCCAAAGTAGAGAAAATAATGAAAGAGTGTAAGAAAATTGGTAATAAAATATTATAAGAACATAATATATTATTTTACTAACCTATTTATAGTTATGGTAGAAGTTAATTAAATATATTAAGACACTATAATAGATTATAGGGACCACACAATGTAACATATGGTTTTGAGAAGGGATTTCATCCCAATTTACATTCCATTGATAAATTTTTGTTGTTATACACCAAACGACATTTATATGGTGTCTATATTGTAATTTGAAAATTCATGTCATGAATATAAATAATCTCATAATACTATTTTTTTTATTTTATGGGTATTATTATTTAAATGTTTCAACATGGCATGGGACTCTTTGGAATGATTAAAGATTATTTTCCCCAAGAATGTTCTTAATGATTATCTTTACAATTTCAATTTATTTTGTGATTGATAACATTATCATGAATCAATAACTTTATTTTAATCATTTTTCCTTATAAATTTCCTTGAATATTCATATTTTCATATGATGTATATTATTATTTCTTAAACAATATCTCATTTTACATACGATGTTTACTTTAAGAGTTATTTGAATTATTGGGCAATAATTGATAAATCTATATCCTTAATTCAATATGTATATTTTATAGGGAATATTTATTATAAATTAAATGGGTCATTATAAATAATGAATTTTCTGGGGGTGGGGATTAGTTATAGATATCCCATCGATGCATTAGTAGTCACATGAGATGAAATAGTTGGCAAAATAGATGGGGTTTTACATCCTAGCTAGACTATCTTGTAAAATGTCTGGACAGTAGTCGTCACATGTACCAAGAAAACAATTAATCCAATAATGAATCATTTAGATAATTTATATTTAGTTAAAATTCATCCATAATATTTTTCTTCAACATATCTGTAAAAACATTTAATTCTATGTTTATTGATTTAGATGGCATGAGTTTCGGTTTCTTAAATTTACATATTGGAATTTCCTTATCTATTTATATTAATGTAATGTGTTATTAGTTATTTAACTTCCCAAGTAAATCTAGTCATATTTATTAATTATTTCTTTCACTTCACTTACCCTAACAGATCATTTTAACTCACCCTTATTATGTTTTCCTTCCCTAGTTTATAATGACTAAATCCTCGAATATGCGTTCAAGGATGTTGTTTATTTCATTTTATTAAGTATCATGTTTTTATTTTCTATTACCAATGTATTATTACTGTCTTATATGTAATCTGGTATTACATGACTACTAAACTATATAGTCCTTCATGATTTGATACCATGTAATCGTGACAATGTAATAAAATAATGCACCCACATTAGGGTTTCGGGGTCGGGGTGTTACATATATCATACACAAATCAATGGATTTACAAATCATTGATCACAAGCATAATAGAAAAACTATAAAAATAAAATTTTATCCTTACATCAAGGAACCACCTAATCTACTTTAAAATCAATGAAATATGTCAGATGTTCCAAGAGAAGTCCAATATTCACTAGACTATTGATAATGAAAAAATTCCCTTACTTGATCTTTGAACATTAATTTCGATATGAATTATAGAGGGATTTTGTAGAGTGTCATTGTGAATATTATTGGAAAACACTAATAGTGTACTGATAAAATACCAATGTGTATATTTTTGTTAAAAAAGGATGGGGAAGAAGCCTCATTTATTTTAAAATAAAACAAAAGACCTCTTTAACTAGGTAGAGGGAGACCCATTACATTGCTCGATGGCCTAGTGGGAATTTAGCCCATTACATGGCTCGTATGCCCAAATACCAATATATATATGTGTGTATTCTATATTCAATAAATAGAGACCAAATAACACAACTCATCATTCTCCACTCATTCTCTATTTTCCCAAGAGTGATCCTTTAATAACCATAACAAATTTTAGAGTGGAATGATTTATCCATAATAAATCATTCAAAAAATGACTTCTACTATCTAACTGATCGCATATAGCATGACAACAGACACCAACAATGAATTATGAAAACAAAAGGAGTTGAACATAGTAACTCACCTCATTTTTCATGGGTGTTACTAAATAATTTTTGTATAATAATGAATATTATACTTGGTTTGGACTTTTAGAGTGACATGGTAGAATGAGAGTGGGATTGGAAGGAATAATACAAACATGTTCTTAATATGGAAATCAATGAAATCATTCATGATGTGAAACATGATTCATTCAATGAATAAGTTGAGATAGAACTCTAGGGTTTTACCAAAACCAGTTCATGGTGTAAACCACGGTTTCACATAGTGAAGGGTGACATGGGATATCTTTTATAGGGGAGTGGCTATAATTTTAACTAGAACACTACTTATTCACCCTCCCATCCTTCCATTAACTATTTTTGTGACCAAGATGAACCATGGTGAATCCCTTTGAATATTTTTTTCTCTTTTATCCTCATATGATGTTTGTAGAAAAACAAACTACCAACTTGTGATTAGACTAGAAGAGATGGTTATTTGATTTCCTCAGAAAGTCCCTTATGCTTTAGGTTTGGGTATGACATTGGACATTTATTTTTTGAATGCACTTTTATGAAGGTCTTATCATAATTTTCATGTTATACATTTGGGATGGATATCAAAGAATATAGATCCCTAGAGGGATTCTGATCCTTGTGTCTAGCACTAGGTAGAGTAAGTGTGTCCATCACCTACTGTTGGGGGCCACTACATCCATATTTTATGCCATCTAGTTGGCTCTCAACCTGAAACTGTTTGAAGAGAAATTTCCTTCCACATAAGAAAGAATCATATTGATGCACCTAGATTTCCATACTACTATGATAATTCAGGTCGGCATGATGAATAATGATATTAATAATATTAATATTTTAAGTATATTAGGAATTTCAGGTAAGTCCAAAAAAACCTTTTATACTTAAATATGTTCATTGGATTGCCCGTATCGAATCATCGATCAATGTGAATGTCTTTGGTACGACATCAGGAATGTCAGGACCATTGGGATGTGGATGAATTTTCTAAACACATTATATATTTTTTATAGGATTTTTTTTCACTATATTGGATTAAGGACTACAAAGGATGTCATGTTGTGGGTAATGGAGTATGTGGTCAAACATGATGTCCATCATAAGTGGCATAACCTTTTGATTGAATCAGACTTCAAAAATGCTATTATATATTTTATAACAGGAATGAGGATTGTCCCATGGATGATACATACTTGTTGGACTGACATTATGAATATTGATACTCAACATGGCCTTCATGTCTCACACGCATATAGAGAGGCTAATCATGTAGTAGAGTATTTTCTAAAGAGGGCGGTCAATAAAACAAGATCATTGTGGACATTAAAAACAACTGAATAATGTACCACATTGGTGAATGTTGACATGTGTAGGGTGGTTCACCCCTAGATGTTTAAACTCCCATATAATTCATGATCTTGTACCCTTTCTCACTTTTCCTTCAATAAATTTTTAGGATCACTATAACACCATAAAATTCTAAAGAACCTCATTGTATTAAATAGCATGTATGACATTAAACACCAAATGCGTAAGGGAATATAATATCCCGAGACTATGCTATATATTTACTATTTTAAATAAATTCATCAGATGATATTTTTTGTAATACATGTAACACTGAGTCAACTTTCGTTACATGCATGTTTGATCTTCCCTGATTTCATGCATTACACATAAGACCAATCTTCTCCAAATAATAATGTATTATTAAACTATTATTATTTATTACAATATGATATAAATTAGCCATTAAATTAATTGTTATGAATAGTAAAATCTATCTTATAATGTTATGGAATACACTAATATAATAATATTTCATTGGTTTATAATTAATGAGAAATTGAAATCAGAACTAATTAGATATTAAAATGAAATATTATTATTTTTATGCCTTCAATGGAGGTTTACTATAACAAATATTACAAAATAAAATCATAGAATTATTTTAGTGAAAAATATATGTTATATATTAAATCAAATATTATCTATATTTATCCATTAGTTTTGATATTCTTGAGATAAGAACAAACCCTATTTACCATGTAAAAAGCTATATTTCTATAAAGGAAATTTTAACTCATTTTAATGGAAAACCTATTATAAATTCTAATTTTTAAACTATTATGAATTTATATTGTTAAATTAAAAATTATTATTTAATTTATAATGTTAAAATTATCCTAGGGTGAATTTTTTGTATTCTTTTGAAAACATCATTTTTTATGAATATTGACAAATACTAAATTTTAGTCAAAACCTGCCTTTTCGTTTAAATATTTATTACTGTGGAATTATATTTTAAATTTTTTATAATGTAAAATTAGTTCAATAATTCATATATTAATACAATATAGTTTATTATAATCAATTTCAATTTGAAATTGAATAAAAAACAGCACAATATTTTGACCATTTTTCTACTAAAACCAGTAAAACTGTCTGTATGCAAGATTAAAATTAATCTTAGTTTTTCCACATCAGTGTTTTTAATTTCAATTAAATGATATACATTTTTTAATAAGTATTATATTTTGATTTTAATAATATCAAATTAATTTTTTGACCAAAATGATTAGAGAATGTGATTAAAATTAATTACAGTGATTAACGTGTAGTTAAGCTTTAAATGGAATAAAACATATATTTAAGGGTCAAAATGATCTATTAACTTGTCCAAAAACAATTTTATGAACATTATTCGTGCATTAAATATATATTGTTGAGTTTTTTTATAAGGCATTTTTTAGTTATGAACCCGTGTACATGTAACTTTTTTCAAAATATTCGTAGTGAGTCCTTTTCCTTCCCTATAAAAGGCCACTAACTATACCTCTTCCTAACACATCTCAAGACTAATTTTATCATCCAAAATCAGCCCAATTAGTCTTCCAATAGACCTCACCTCATAATAAGATCCTCCCCTTGGGTAGAAATCAATCTACTTAATCCATTGGATCAAACCAAAATAAGTTACCCGATTAAGAGGCAACATCTTCTCTGAAGCTTTTTATTTTCATTTCCATTATTTAAACCATATAATATAAATATTATATGATTAAATAAAAAAACCTGTATTCCTAATATTATAGGATTATTTATGTTATGATTTATTCTTACACTTACACACACCTCTATCTAATGGTTAATGAACTAATTGTTTCTGTTTATGGTGAACTACAACCTCACAAAATGATGAGTGGTCATTTTTCCATTTTCAACTCCAATCGTTGAAAATTATGATAGAAACAATAATTAAATATATATATATATATATATTATAGTTAATTTATTATTTATTTATTATTTATTTAATTATTTTACAACACATACCTTTATACTTTCAATTTATCGTTAATATGACTTCATTATTTGAGGAAGTTTGGACCACCGCCCCATCAAAGCGAAGTGATTCGTTCACATGATCCATGGATTGTATAAAACAATATATATAATTTAACATATGATACATACAAATAATATACATGATATTATTTACATAAATAAAATTATGGAAATACACACACACATATATATACATATCATTTTCTTTATTATCATACCACACACTAAAATTGATAGTGTTTGTCATGGATGTGTATACTACCACATCCTCAATACGATGTGGTATCTTTTACATCATCCTAATTATATATATAAATATATACGACTAAATAATACGGTATTAATTGTATTATTATCATTTTGGAAACACATAATTCTACTTACCTTTTTTCCATGACGATCATTGAAAAATGGGAACATTACTTATGTGTATGTATGAAATATCATATTCATCATTGTAAGGTTGTTTCTTTATTAATATCCATATTTATTTATTGATATTAAATTTATAATTGATTTATAAATATGATAAATAAACCATGATTGTTATTCATTAAATTTTTTGTAATAAACCCTTTGACCATGGTTGACCTACTCAAGTTATTTTGAAGAACAAACTTACTTCGGTCAAAACACACAATGTAAAAATAATTGTTTAATTACATCTATAAATCATAGTAATAAGATAAATAAAATTAATTATAAAAATGAAATGTTTTCTAATGTATAAAATTAACAATAACTTGTCGAATAGGAAGTTGAAGGGTGTTTACCAAAAAGAAAACATAACATATGGGATTCTCTTCTCAATAATTACTTTGAGATAAATTTCATGTTCACCACATACATATTTTAGGTGTTGTATCAATTACCCATTTTTATATATAATATCATTATTTAATTTATCTTCAAGTTATTTAAGGATTTCATTTATTATTATTCCTTTATGTGGTTTACAAATCAAAAAAATTCAATGTAATATTGGACCCTTTGGAATGTTTAAATATTATTTTTGTCAAAAATAACATTAATGATATTCCAATGGTGTTTATATTCGAGAAAATTATATTACCACTGTTCAATAAGACCTTTAATTTCTCTCTCTTATAGTAATTCATGATATTTTCAAGTATTGATACCATTTTTAACTTCTTGGTACACAATGTGATTTAGAAATGTTTTTTTTATTAAAACCCTACTTCATTTAACTCTTTAGTTGAAGAACCTATTTTCTTCTAAAAACCATGTTTTATTAAAATCATTTAAAAATATTTTTAAAATGACTTGGTAATAAAATGAATCAGTTTTTTTTCTTTTAACAATTTTTTCAAAGTAATCTTCTTGTCTCTTTGTGAATAATACATTCTTCTAATCCATTTTAACTTTCTAAACTAATGATTCTTTTTTTAATCGTATGAAATTTATAGATTTATCCATTAACATTTCTCTAATTCTTCCCTAGAAATTTTAAATTGATTATTTTGGCATGAAAATGTTTTTCAAAAGTTATTTCAAAATCAAAAATATTTTCAAAAATATTTTCCAAAAAAAAGTATATTTTCCTCAAGAATGATTTTAATTGAACTATCTATAGTATTTTCATTCATCGATGGAAAAATCACTTTATTTTACTCAAATTAGGTTATGTTGTATTTATATTATCCTAATCATCCTATGGATGTTTTATGACTATTATATCTAAGGATAATATTCACATTCACTTCCTTGATTTCATATCCCCTTGAAATAATTATTCTCATATGATCATTGAACATTTAATTTCAACTTAATTATCCATTTCATTTATAATGGATATTACTATTTCCTAAATCATATTAATTTTTACATATGTTATATACATTAAAAATTATTTTACTATTTGGGTAAATATTGAAAAATATTCATCTCTTACGCAATACAGATATTTGATAAGGCACATTGTTGAATCGATTTTTTGATATATGAGAAATGTTTTGGACTGGTTCGACATGGTTAGGGACCAGTTATTGATATAACCTTGATGCATCAGTAGTTTCATGGGATGAGTCATTTGGCTAGATGCCTTATATGGGTTTTTAACTATCATTTCATAAACTGTCTTGTTAATGGTATTGATAGTAAAGGTACCATGTACCAAGAAAACATGGTATCCAATAATACTGAATTTACCTCATTTATATTATGTTATTTTTCATCCATGAGATCTTATATTGACATATCCATGGATTTATTTCATTTTCCATCTTCAATTCTTATTTATACATGAAATTGTACATTGAAAACTCTATGGATATGTTTCATTTTTAGTTATTTATATGGAATGTTTTTTAGATTAATACCTTTCTATGTTTATTTTTCCCTTTTATAGTTAATTTAATGGAATTTTTTTTATTTATTTACCATTCCATATTAATTTATTCGTATTGATTCATTATTTCTTCCTCTTTACTAACACTTACTATGAATTTGAGCTCACCCTTATTATGTTTTTGTCTATAGTTATCCAAGATATATACAATGAATGATATGAATGGATTTACTAAATAGATTAGAGTTACCCATGAAGTTATTTATTTAGATTTTAGATAGAATAGAAAACTTGTTTTTCATCTACTTAATTTGTTTGTAATACAAGTCTCATTTATGTATCTATTTTTCCAAGAACACTAAAGTGATTGGTACTTCAGTGATGATTCCTTGAAATCATGCTAATTTAATTGATACTATATATTTTCTTTGGGATTCTGGTGCTAGGTTACTATAGTTTATATTAATTAATGTTTATTATTAGCCTTGAGATATAAATTTTGAAAAAAAATAGGATAGAGAACATAACCTAAAGGCTGAATTTGAGGATATGTATAGAAGAACCCATTGATTTTTGTTAAAGTATATATTATGCGGGCCCTCTGAGAAATACATAATTGTATGGATAATGTAAGTGGACATGGTTCTGGAATAGAAGTACCTAGAAGTAAAAAATCAGAAATGGTTATATGGGTCTGACTCAAGGTTACATGGTACATGATAACATACCTTACTGTGCACCTGGTTTGACAATCCCAAGATATATTCTTTGGATAATCAACATATTTTTCAAACCATTATAAATAATTTAAATTAATAATCAAAATTAATATCCTATTTTAAACCTAAGGTGTTTTATATTGAATATAAGGTTTCATGACTTTGAAATCCTACAAATGATATTATAGATAAACCATAGACCAATGAAGGACCTATGTGAAAATATGTAATGATGTACTTATGAATTTAGCTTCAATTGAGAACCTTATTTAAGAGCATATTTAATAATTAAATTTCAATGATGTATATTATATGTATTATGGAAATTAAATTAATTTGGTTATAGAAAAGTAAAACATATATGTCGGGTGACAACCAATCTAATCTATTAAGGTCATAGGTCATGAACCTTGACCGAAGGACGATAAGGGTTTCATGCCAACCATTGACTTATTCAATGTCCTTGTTATGTTTTGTCCATTGTTATTATTTAAAAAAATTTATGAATAAATGTTAATTATGAATTGTTCATATCAATTTTTATGGTTAAAGATTAAAATATAGACCATATTTGTTTTTGAAGACAGATAAATACAGATAGTTATAGGTGTCACACTCTTATTGCCCTTACAATAATTTAAATGTTTCTTTTAGTGCATTAGAAATAAAAATTATTATTCGTAATAAATTTATAGGAGTATAAAAATGAAATAGAATTTGATCGAAGCACAAAAAATTGTGGATTTTTCATATAAAATTAAAACTTATCAAGGAATAATACATACTTATAATCATAGGTTGTAAATGAATTACCCAAAATTAAGAAAATGAGTTCAAAATACAATGTTTTCCTAATACCATAATTTCTATTTAACTAATAGTCTCTTAAATCATTGTAGATTTATGGATATGAATCCTTCAACATTCAATTGACCATCCACTTTTTTGTGATTGATAAGATCATTCACTCTCAAAAAATATTTACTCTTTTCATCCCATTACATATCTCTACATTCCACTGATATTCATGTACTATGAGACATAGATACATGGTATCCCATGTGACCCTTGTACTTAAAATTTTTTATTTTGTGGAGGATGTTTTCCAAAATTTTATAATGATGTGGGATTTCAGACATATTATGTATCAAATAATATATCACTATGAAAAATTTTAAATTGTAAGGAAGCTATTTATTTAAGGTGAGGAGAATATAACACCCCAAAATTCTAACATACTACTTTGTATTAAATAACGTGTATAGAATTCAACACTAAACATGTATGGGAATATAATATCACAAGTCTCTAATATATATTTTATATTTTTAATAAATTACACACATGATATTGCTTGTAATTCATGAAACATTGATTTAGATTGCGTTATACATAAGAGTGATCTTCGAAAATAGCTTGCGTTATACACAAGAACGAGTTTCAAATCATAACAATGTGTTATTAAAATATTATTATTTAATATAATATGATACAAACTAGATATTAATTTTGTTTATAAGAATAGTAAAAAAATATTATTAAATTATGGTTTATAGCAATATAAAATAAATTCATTTGTTTACAGTTAACGAGAAACAAAAATAAGAACCAAATGGATATAAAAAAGAAATATTATTATTTATATGCTTCCAATGTAGTCTTACCTTCATAAACATAAATAATTAAAATTAGTGAATGATTTCAATGAAACATATACGTAATATAATAAATAATATTTTTTCTGATATTTATCTAGAATGTTTGACAAGCATATTTGTTTCCTCTGGAATTGGGGATGACCTCATTGATTAAAGGTTCAAATATTCTAATCAGTTTCTAACGGGTTTGTTTGTAGAACCGGAGACATCCAATGATTCCATATCCATTTGGACCTACTTTCCAAAGGTAGGTTCTCATCAGTTGTGGACTGATGGGGCTTAAGAATTTGCATTGGTCAAGAGGATGGGAGGTCGGACTCATCACACCTTTTGAGGGGAATTATTGTCTACTCCGGGACTCTCTTTATAGATTTAAGTTATGTTCATGAATACTTATTACATTACCACGTATAAAATGAACTATCCTTTAGATCTGAAAATCAATGATTGATATGTAGAAAATTTAGAGAATCCTTTATATGTATTCAAGGTTCGTCATCGATAGAGAATCATATGTATTTGTTAGAGATTCCTAGTCAATGGTATCCTTTAATACATGAAATTAAATTAGTCATTATGATGACCATACTGGTTTTAAAGACACTTAGTGGGGCACTTGAAGTTTATTGTCATTTAGAAGGACATATATTATTTTAGAGTTGGGATCATACCCATAGATGGGCTACCTATGTATGCATTATTTAGAAAAGTAATCAGAACCCACGTAGTTCGAGTGAGGGTGTATGATATTTATGCATGATTGATGGCTTAAAGAAAGATGTCATGATTACTTTTACACTCTAAGCTCATGTGAGTCATGATCGGTGTGAGAAACAAGAGGTATTGGTGAATCCAAACAATTGTGTAGTGAAAGATGCAATAATGTGGGGCTTATGTATGTATGAATACCCAAACAGATGAGGATTGAGATTTACTTCAGGGATGAAATCCAAGAACAAGGTCCATAAATGCTTATGTACTTCAGGGAGATTTGGGTACTCTAACTTGGGGCATACTCCTAAAGAAGATGCCCAAATTAGGAGGGGACTCAAGATTGGGTTTTACTCCTGAGAAGGAAGCCCAGATCAAAATTAAATTAAGACTGGTTTAGAGAATTTTAAGACTGGGGCTTACTCCTGAGAAAGAATCCTAGGTTAAGGGACTTGGGGCTTACTCCTAAAAAGGATTCCCATATTTGTAGACTTTTAGACTAGGGATTATTCCTGAAGAGGAAACCCAGGTTAAGATAACCGTGGATGGGGCTTATTCGTGAGGAGGATGCCCATATTTGATAACATTAATACTGGGGCTTACTCCTAAGAAGGAAGCACAGGTTAAGTGAATTATGACTGGGGAATACTTCTAAAGAGAATTCCCAAATTATGGGACTTGGGGCTTACTTTTGAAAAGGAATCCCAAATTAATGATGACTTGAGGTTTACTCCTAAGGAGGATGCCCAAATTAATGAGAACTTGGACTGGGGATTACTACTGAAAAGGTGGCCCAAATTATGGATTATCTCATCTTTGAGGATGAGGTTGAATGAAAGAACTCTCTAACTTTAGGGACATAAAGATGTGTAAATCACTAGGTTTTGAGAGATGTTCCATGGAATTCCTTTCAGATAAAGATATCAATCAAAAAAACCTTCCATAAATGGCTTTAAAGAGTGTGTTGAAGATTGACTCTTGAGTGGGAAAGGTGGAATGAAATAAGAAAGGTGAAATGGGTAGGAAGGGCACCCAAATATAGAAGGGCGTGCATGTCCTGGGGGTTGCACAAGTACTATATAGGCACCCAAGTCTTGGTCGTGCAAGTATACTTTCACGACACATATATACTTGGGCAATCCTTGACCAGTAGAGTAATACTTGGACGATCCTTAACCAAAGCCTTTAGAAATATACCAAGGTACTTCCAGAAGAGTGGCACACAAGTTTCAATGAGTAGGTAAGGAGGTGCGCAAGTGTGTCAATTTCCCTTAATGGTAAAACACTTAGGTGCTCAAGTGTTAGAGAATTCTCACACTTAGACGTTATTCCTCTTGTATAGACCTTCTATTCTAGGTAAAGAATTACCATAGAAGTTTTTGAAAGACTTGAAGAAGAGACTTTGGCGTTCAGAGCTCTACATCTAAATTTTTGAAAGAAAATACTCTCAAAATGGGGGGCCCACCAGGGGTATTAATAGGCTGGAGAAGACCCTGGATGGTTTTCAAAGTGGGTGAACAAGTCACTTGTGCGACTATTAAGTGACGCGCAATTTTACTTGAACGATGATGGGGGAACTTGCGCGGCCCAAAGGGAAAAGAACCCTTGTTCATGGCTTTGTCAATTTTCAAAGTTTTCTTCAAAGGATGAATCAATTTGCGCTAAGTCATTTCCCTTTCCATTATTTTAGACAATGTGATGAAAAGGAGCGTCAACAAAAGTCCCCCTCATAGTTGAATCTAAAAGAATAAGGATGTGACTCTGAGGAAAAGAAGAAAACCAAAGGGAAAGAGGCGCACAAGTGTTCAGTGCGTGACTATCATCGCGCAGGTGCGGGTCGTGCAGGGCTGGAGCACGATGGATTTAGGCGCTCACGTGGGTCGCTTGGCCTATAAATATGCAACCATTTGTCGCACATAGCACCGAATTCAATATTTTTTAACTCTTGCTGTGAAAATTGCCTTTTCTGCGCAATTTTCTATGTTTTCCAGTATTTCTTTGCTGTTGCGCTGCTGTAGAGGTATTTTGAAATGCGCGGTGATACCTGCTGGCCAAAAACTTGCACGACACTCTTATACTTGCGCGACAATTTTGGGACTTTCACGCCTTAATGCCTTAGCCATTTTTTCACATTTCTTCACATAATTTATGAAATATCAACTCACTTAAGAGTTAATTATTAGTCCTTTGTGCAGATTCAATGGCTCATAGAAGAATTGGAATGGATGATGAACTGGCTAGCAAGTGGATTGGTTACATGATGAGAATCATTGGCCTTGATTTCTACAATGTCTGTGACAACACTCTCCCAGATTTGGCCAAGCACATGAAGAATTATCATCGTAATTTTTCACAGAGCATCTACTTGCCTCTGTATGGCCATGGTCTTCTGCAAGGAGTCAACATTCCAGATGCAAAGAACTATATTCTTGAGTTGCAGCCTCACTGCTATTCCTCTATTTCGGTTATGTTTTGCATTATAAGCAAAAACAATGGTGTGAACTTTCAAAATTTTCCTTCAGTACATTTCCTTATAGATATGAAAATGGAAAACCAGGGGCTGATATGTTTTCCGCTGTCTGTTGATGGAGAGAAGACTATCATGATATTAAAAACAATATCTGAAAAGATTACTCTCTCCAAATGGATCTTTACTTCAAATGTTCCATTATAAAATCCATGTATCCATATTCCAAGTCTCTTGGACAGAAATAGAGTCACGGTTTAATCAAAAGAAAAATTTCTCAAACCGCACTCAAGAACTTTCTTTTATAATTCTTCCAAGAAGAGCTGGTATCACTGCATCTCTTATTGTATTCAGTTGAATAAATGAATTACAGGTGGCTGATGATGAATCTTGGGATATCGTAAATCAAGTGAAGGCTTATGTTGACGGCCTCTTGTAATTTCATAGAAAAGAGAAGAGACTCCAATTTGTGGATGTCCTTCTAATTCTTGTACGTCAAATGGAATGAATTCTTTTATCATCAATCACTTGTGCATGTATTTTCCTTCTACCTACTTTAGATTTTACCTAAGCCAATGGGCCTAGTAATCATAGTTTGATTTTTACTAGGATTATTATAAATAACCCTAAAAATTTTGAATCTTTTATTTTCTCAATATTACCTAAAGCATACAAAATGTATTTTTAGTGAGCTAGAAGTTGACTTTTATTCAATGTTCCCTTGTCTTTTGTGGGCAGTTTAAAGTCATGCATGTTAGAAAAAAAGAGTCTAATGTTTAAGGATGAAATATCATTGACCATATTAATTAGTATTGACTCAATTCCTTGACAATTTATCAAAAAATATATTTCCTTACTCAAGTATAAGGGAAAATATGTAAACTACGACTTATGAAAATTTTAATATGAGTAATGATACGAAAAAAGAGCTAAAAAGGCATTAGAAGAAGTATTTCCCAAGAATGAAGTTACCATTATTTAACAAACCTGCTATAGGGTTGAATTATGCAGGGCCACCTAAGGGCATTGGCTGCATAGTTAACTAATAGCATCTTTTAGCTGACTGGTCCATTATGTAGACTACTTATACAAGGCTGCATAAGGGCACGTGCTGCATAGTCAGGCAAAATAACTCTCAAAAATTTACTATTCTACTGCTTAGAAGCTAGTGAATGTTTATAGGGATTCAACTTTTCCATATTATATATTTTTCTATATGGAGAGAGGTACTTGAATATGGAGAAGATATTTTCAATCAAGATTTTCTAGGAATTTGATAAATGTCACTCCTACGAAGGTCTGACCCAAGCGTAGGGAAGGTAAATATAAACCATATACTTGAATACATTCAGATCATGAAAAAGAATATGAAACAAATATTTTAAGGATGACTATTCGTTTTTACAGATCCTTACATATTTTTGATAAGACCAATAAGGACAAAAGATGCTTTCTTCCCAAGAATGATGTTACGAGTATGTGACAAAACTATTAGGTGGTTGAATTATGTAGGGACACCTAAGGGCATTGGCTGCATTGTCAAATTATAGTATCTTTTGGATGAAAAATCTGTTATGGAGACTGTTTATGCAAGGTTTCCTAAGGGCACATGCTACATAGTCAAGTAAAAGAACTCTCAGAAATTAGACATTTTGTGACCATATGACAAGAAAAAGGGTTATGAAGATCTAAAAATATTTAATATTTGGATTATGACACATAATAAATGGGTATTGTCCAATGTATGTAGAGATACATAGATCAATGCTAACCATAATCATGTAGTGGGCGGGTCCTGAAATGAAATACTGGACTTCACTACGTATCCCATAAGGATGGGAATCAATCCATACGTAGTTCTTGAAATAAATTTTAACGTCATGTGGGATGAATGTATGAGAGATCATAGTTTAGGGTTATAGAGCTCAGACCATAATAAAAAATACACAATGTGTGTTTTCATGGGGATTTTTCAGCCAGGGGAATGAATGTGGAATTTGAAGTTAGGCCCAAAAGACATGGGTCTGGATTCGAGGGATACTAAAACATTCCTATGTATCCCATAATAATGGGAATCAAGCCCATGTAGTTCTCGAAATACCTTTTGTACAAATTAGGTTCGTACATGTGAAAGGTGAAAGGGGACTTTAGTGAAATGATTGTTTAACCCAAGATAAAAGGTTTACGTATTTCCATGTATGTACATAATTTTTTGAATATAACATGATTGAAAATCAATGTAAATAATGATTCCTTCTTAGGTGAGGGTATCAAAGAATATTGTAATCTATTGTCATACAGGAAAAAAGTGTAGTACAGTTTAACATCGTATAGAAAGGTCTAAGGTGAACCAATGTAAAGATATTGATTCTGTGGGTGGTTTCACGAATAAACATCGTATGAGATGCAGGTGAACGAATGTGAAGAGATTGGTTTTGGGCTTGAACCTTGGAAGGTTGCCTACGTACCCAGCCTAGAAGGAAAGGATCAAAGTCCGCGTAGTTCAATTAAAGAATGAATTAGTGATCAAGTTGTTTTTTGGGGACAACAACCTAAAAAATGATGATGGGAGTTACGTGTGGTTAGCATCCCAAAGAGGGTGTTATGGTTGAAATTTTCTCAAAGATCATGTGATTCATACTCAGTGTGAGAAACAAGAGGTAACCACAACCTTAACGATGCACAGTTTAATGTCATGTAGGACATATGAAGGGACTATGCAGTTTAATGTCTTGTAGTTAGGACTATTGGTGTTGCACTGTTTAATGTTATGTACTAGGGACAAAGTATAGTTTAATGTCATGTAGGACATATTAAAGGAATTTATATACAGTTTAGGGTCTTATAGTTAGGACAATGGGGACAATACAATTTAATGTCATGTTGGACAAAAAGAGGACTGTGCAGTTTAATGTCATGCGGTAAGGAAAAAAGAGGACACATTTTAACATCGTGTTGGACGTATTATGGGATTTTTCATAGTTTAGTGTCATGTTGGATGATAAAAGGGACAATACAATTTAGTATCATGTTGGATGAAAATGCGAAATAGTATAAGGTCATGTGAATGGACCGTTGGTTATGCAGTTTAACATCTTATTGGAGGTAAGGGTCTTCTATATAGTTTAGCGTTATGTAGTTTGGACGTCACAGTTTAACGCCATGCTAAACGTAAGGGACATGCAAATAGTTTAAGGTCATATTCATGGTATTTAGGTTGTGTATTATGTGTTTATAAAAAATTCTTCTTCAGAAATCTGGCATTGGTTTGAGTAGTGATGAGTTCTCCAACCATTGAGATTAAAGAATAACCTCCATTAGAATAGACCTTATGTATTGAATAAGGCCTTTCCCACTTTGGTTCAATCTTGGGATTTTTCATTCCTGGTATCATTGGAGTTCTGAAAACTAATACCAATGCTCCCTGAACGAATGAACGCAGATGAACTTTTTTGTTGAAACCTCGTGCTATTCGATTCTAATAGACTTCCAAGTGGTGCAAGGTGCACAATATTTTCTCATATAACAGTTCCAATTCATCCAATCGCTTTTGAGATTGTTCATCTATAGATGACTGATCACAAATAGCTACTCTGAGCGAAGGAAATTGAATTTCAATGGGAAATACCGCTTTTGTTCCATATACCAGTGAATATGGAGTTGATCGCGTTGCAGTGCGGGTGGTTGTTCGATAAGCCCATAAAGCATGAAATAGTTTAGCAGGCCATGACCTCTTATCTTTATCCACTATCTTTTGCAGTATATTTGACAGAGTCTTGTTGAAGGCTTCTATTTGGCCATTTTTCGCTGCATGATACCGAGATGAATGATTGGATTTGGTTTTGTACTCTTGATATAACTTCTTCACCTCAGATGAACAGAAGTTGGTGCCATTGTCCGTCAATATGGTATGAGGGACACCAAATCTGGTAATGATGTTAGACTTGATGAAGCTAACAATGCATTTAGAACTGACTTCCTTGAGAGGTATTGCCTCTGCCCATTTGGAAATGAAGTCAGTAGCAGTAAGAATATTCTTAAACTTCTTTTCCGTAGCTGAAGGGTAAGGTCCCACCACATCCATTCCCCTTGTGGAAAATGTCCATGAGTATTTAGCTCTATGAAGCAACTCTGAGGGTTGATGAATGAATCTGGATTGTACTTGTCATGAATGGCACTTTGTGAAATCAACACAATCTTGTATCATTGAAGGCCAAAAGTATCCAAGCCTTCAAATCTGATCAGATAGTCTATGTCCAGACTGGTGGGAACCACAGACTCCTGCATGCACTTCTTTAATGATATCCATTGTCTCTTCACCATCAATTCATTTTGAGAGAACTCCATCAAAACCATGCTCGTAGACAATTTTCTCTAAGAGATCTAGGCTATCATAAAGAGTAAAATTGACCACACGTCGCTAGACTTGTTCTTTCCCGTCTCTATTAGGTGAAAGTGTTCCATTTTGAAGGTATTCCATGATAAGTGTCATCCATCATATAGTATGACCATATGGTTCAGAGATGGGACTAATTTCATTGATTTTCTTTGTTCTGTCTAGAACATAAGGTGAAATTGTACGACAGTGGGAAATAATGATAGTTGTCTCGTCCCGATATGGATCTGCCAGAGTTGTGGCTATATTATCTAGTGAATTAGCTTGGGAATTTTGTGATCTCGGTACATAAGAAAATGTAGGTTCTGAAGGAAATTCTTCCATTAACACTCTGACGTAATCTTACAAAGGGATTAGTTCTTCTTTTCGGAAGGCATAATCCCCATTGACTTGTTTGATTACTAGGTCTGAATCACATTTCACCATTAAGTGATTCAATTGTGCTTGAAGCGCTAACTCCAATCCTGCAATAAGAGCTTGGTATTCCGCTTCATTATTTGTACCGCCTCCCAACAATGAGAAGGAATAAGGTAACACCTCCTTTTCTGGAGAAATGAGTACAATTCCTAAGCCATCTTCGTTGAACTTAGGATCTTCCATTTTCCTCCCAGTTGGACTTCTGGAAGCACCATCGAATTACATCCCCCATGTTTGAAGACTTTCTTGTATAGAGAGGACTTCCTCATTTGGGAGTTCAATATCTAAAGATGTGTCTTCCACTGAAGGGTGTTCAGCAAGGAAACCAGCCAGAGCTTGGCCCTTTATTTCCTTTTGAGACACATATTTAATATCAAATTGCTGCAAGATAACTGCCCACCTTTCCAGACTTCATGTAAGCATTGGACAACTAAGGATGATTTTGAGTGGGTTATTGCGAGATACCAATTGGACCTCGTGATGTTTCTAGTAGTGTCTCAACTTTTTATGTGTAAATATTAATGCTAGGTAGTACTTCTCAATATTTGATTATTGGGTTTCTGCTTCAAGCATAGTCCGACTGAGATAGTAGAGGCTATTTTCATTCCTAGCATCATTCTTCTGAGAAAAAAAGGCACCTAATGATCTCTCTAGAGCTGTCACATAGAGGATAATTGTCCTTGATGTCCTCTCAATTCTTTAAAATTTCGAGGATGTGAAAAACCAAGGATTGACTTTTTCTTCTCAGGATCGACTTTGATACCACGATGGTGCACAATGAAGTTGAGAAATTTTCCTAAGGTTACCCCAAAAGCACATTTTAAGGGGTTCGTCTTCAAATTATGTTGTCAAAGCTTGCAAAATATGACTTCCAAATTAGCCATGCGATTAGAATGTTTTTTAGATTTAACCACAACATCGTCCACATAACATTCAACAAACGTCGCTAAAAAGGGTTTGAAGATATGATGCATGGAATGCTAATATGTTGTGCTTGCATTCTTTTGGCCAAAGATCATTACCTGATAACAGAACACACCCTGAGGGGACCTGAAGGCGGTAGATTCTTCATATTATGGATACATTCGGATTTGATTATATCCAGAACATCCATCCATGAAGGAAAGTGCTTCATATCCATCTATCGCATCAATCAAGAGTTCTGTAATTAGAACTGCAAAATCATCCCTAGGACAATGTCGATTAAGATCTCTGAAATCAATGCAAACTATAATTTTCCCATTCTTCTTTTTCACTGGGAAAATATTATCCAACCACATGGGATATGGAACTTCTCAGAAGTATTTATCTTTGATAAGATTATCCACTTCAGCTTCAATTTTGGAAGCATAGGTTGGGTGCGTTCTTCTAGCAGCTTGTTTGGATCCTCGATGTTCTTCTGGAAAACCCAAACAATGAGTGGTAACATCAGGATCAAGCCCTAGCATCTCTGTATAGTTCCAAGCAAATATATCTCTATTTTTCATTAAAAAGGAAATATACATCTCTTGTTCTTCATGATTCATGGCTGCACTGATTAAATTGGGGTGTGGATCTTCTTTTGTACCCAGATTTATTTCTTTGAGTTCATCCACTGAGGTAGAGATACCCTCTTCAAATGCTAGAGGATCATCTCTGAGATCATCCTCTTCTTCTTAAACATGTTTTACTTCTTTTGTTTCTACTCGCATAGTAGATGATGAAGCAAAATTTCCATGATCAGAAAAGATGTTAAAATTTTCACACCTTGAAGAAGAAGCGTCCATTTCTGACCCAATTGATAATGAAGGGTCTTCTTGGGGTAAGATAAAGGATATTATGTAATGAGAATTGACATCATCGTTTAACTCTAGTATTTCTATAACTTCTTCTGATCTGATTGGCGAAGTATAGACTTTCTGGATTTAGGAGGATGAAATGAATACATCTCCATTTGAGCTTTCATCATTTCCTGGTTGATTAGAATTTTCTCCCATGTTGTTTTGCTCGATTTCTATAATTGACATTATGGAGCATTCCATAAGAGTATTTTGATTTAGGTCTATCCTTTTAATTTGACTGATAGGCAACACATAATCTGCACTCACATGTGTAAATGGATTTACTGGAATCTTTTCCAAACCATATAGAGCATTAACTTTGGTAATCTCCCTTGTTGTGGATTCCTCCTTTCCCCTCATGTGGTAGAATTCCGCCTCAATGTATTGAGATTCACATGTCTTGAACAGGGACTTATCAATATATAATTTCCCAACTTGACCATCAAAAAAAAAACTTGAGACATTGATGGTATGACGAAGGGATAGCCGCATGTCAATGTAGCCAGGGTCTTCCAAGCAAGATGTTGAAGGCTGAGTCTTGATCAATAACCATGAAATCTGAATTGGACACAAGATCTCCAAACTAAGTTTCGAGTGTAGTCTTTCCCAGTGGTTCTTGTTCATTTTTATCATAACCTTGTAACATCATTGTTGAAGGAGATAAATCAGATTCCATGAGGCCCAATCGACGAAGTGTATGAATGGGAATGACGTTAACTCCTGAACCATTATCAATGAAGACCCTTCAGACGTCTACAACAATGAACTCTCCAGATAAGTATAAAGGTTTGATATGTCCATTCACAACATCATATTCATCTTCATCTGTGAAAGATATCACTGCATGGAATTCTGTAGGATTATTCTCTAAATAGTAGACATTAGCTACAACAATTTCAGTTTGAAACTCTCAAGGACTTGACAAAGCCTCGATGAGTGCATTCTGGGGATCCTTCGATAAATTCAAGGCATCCATAATTGACAAAATGGCCAGTACCTGGTCCAAGTGTTTCAACACATCATAATTTTGATATAAAGGTATGTGTTTCCCAACAGGAACTTGCGGTTTAGCAGGTACCTTAAAAGTTGATGCTGTGTAAGTTGATGCATCTTGTATCGGGATAGGAATTGGTAACACTCCTGACTTTAGAAGATCGGACCAATCAGGTCTATTATTTTCTAACAGGAAGAAGATGGAAACTTCAACCGATCTTCCAGAATAATTGTGTTAGTTCTACGTCTGCCTTATGTGGAAGAACTTACTTGTTATTGTTGACCTCCCTGAAGGGCTCTACCATGAGTTTCTGCCACATACACAGTTCTGGCAGGGGTAGAATTGGAATAGTGTCCTCTGAAAGATCCATGTCTTCCCCTGTATCCTGAGCCTTTGTAAATTCCTCTAATTCTTCTATTTTATACAACAAATTTAGGCACATCAAAATCGAAACTGTGAATGGCATATGGATCTGTTAATTGAATCATATTAACAAAACCAAAGAACAATTCATTATCCGATGAAGACTCTGCCTGATTAGCCTATTTAGTTTGTGCCGTTTGGTGGGGTGGTGCCCATTGCTTTGAAGTAGATGGCATGAAATCTGCTAGAGTCAAAAAAAACTTAGTCTTTGAAACATACTCATCTTTTTCTGATTGTTCCTCTTTCTTTGAATCATGCCATTTCTTTGAGGTTTTTCCACTGATGAAGTAGGTTTTGCTGCGACATTAATGGAAGAAGGCGAAATTGGTTTCTAAAATTGCATTTGAAAAATGGCATGAGTTTGGTTGATCATTTTTCTGACCATCCAATCATCATATTTCAGCACATTTTTTGCTTTTGACTTCTTTTCATTCGCCTTCTTCCTCTGGAACTATAGCAGAAACACATGATATCAGGGCTGAAGATCCTTTTAGTTTGACTTGTCCTGAGTCGACCATCTTTTGTACGAGGTCTTTGAAGACAAAAAACTCCTGGATGGGATGCCCCAACATTTGATGAATGGGGAAATAGTTGGGATGGTCTTCATCTCCTTCTTTATTTGGCCACTTGGGCCTTAGTAATTGAACCAAGTTATTTTCCAGAGCTGAAAGGAAATAACCAAGAAACTTTTTCATTTCGGAAAGAGTATGTTTTCCTTTTAAAATCCTCAAATTGTTTCCATATTTTATCTCTTTGATCGTCTTGACGAAACAGCCTCTGTTGTTGGCACTCATGAGGTGGAGCACTTCATGAAAATGACGGTTTTTAAGTTGAAGCAGGTATAGGTGCTTGTTTAAGCATAACTGTAGCAGTCTCTGTTTTACCCATTCTCCTTCCTAGAGCTAATGGAATTACATGATCTTTGACCATAGTCTTTATAAGAGAATATTCATTCTGTTGAGCGATTGAAGCAAGGTCTCAAAACCTTCTTGTATATTTCACAGGGATCAGTGGTGTTTGAAATTTGTCACACATATTTTCAACACATATTGGCAACAGTTCTTCTTGAGGGAGTGCTAAGCTCAGGGAATATTTTAATCCCTTCTAGCGAGCAATGAAATATGAAACCCTTTCATTCTACCTTTGCTTACAGTTTTTATGATCAAAAAACTGTTGTCTTTGGAAACGTTGAGCTGGATTGGAGAAGGAATCTTTGGAAAAGATCCTCCCATCTGGTAATTGAACAGGATGGCAAGCTTGTGTACCAGACAATGGCTGGTCCTTGGAAGGTTCGCACGAAGCATCTGAGTTTCACTGCTTCTTCCTGCTCTGGGGTTCCCATCATAGGATCGAAACAAGACACTTAATGTGTCAAATGCCTTTCAGGATCGCCTGATCCATTGAAAATAGGGAATACAGGGTTCCCAAAACATGATGGGGGAGGGTTTGAATCTACCCATTCAGGGAAAGCTCCCTTTTCTGGTAGAACCTGTGCACGCTTCCCTTCCATAGTCTCTAACTGAGTTTTTAATGACTCAATGGTAGTTATTAATTTTTAAAAACATCCGGTTGAACTTGGACTTGGGAAGGTGCAATGACTGGAGCTTATATAGATGTGGCAACTGGTACTGCAACCGATGGCAGTACCACAAATTTTTTTTGCACTTGACCTGTAGGATTAGACCTATGAGGGTGTACTGGTTGAGGAGGCTATTCTTGATCCATCTTAGTAGCCGCAACAAATTCCCTTGGCTGACTGACTCCAGCATGCTTAGGAAGAAAACTACCATGATGTAGTTCTGAATTCATCCTCCTTAATTCATTCATCCCTTCCTCTTGTTGTGTGAATATTTTCTCTAGTGAGAGCGATTGGCCTTCTCCAGAGGAAGGGTATGTAACCTTATTTTTTCCTTTCCTATTGTTGGATCCCTTTTGTAGAGGGGGAAGTGGGTTACCTGAATGATTACCTAGGTTCTGAGTAATCTATTGGTTTCGTGTATTCACACCTTCTTCATTTGTGTCTGTGCGTAAAACTTCTTCAGTAGGAACCTCTTTATCTGAGTCCCCTGAGTGAGCCTCATGTTCTAGAGGTTCAGAAACAATATAATTAATGATATTGATTGATGCATAACACATCGCATCCCTTCTATCAGCATTTCTGTTATATTGTCGTTTACTATACCCCTGACGAGACATTACCTTTTGTTGATTTGATCCCTCAGGAACTTCTTGGAGAACGTTAATTTGGAGAGAATATCCTGATAATTTGTCTCTTCGTTCCTCTTGTGGCTTCTTCCCCAATCGAGAGAAGACTGAATTTTGCTGAGGAGTTGATTTATGATTTGAAAAATTCCCCAATCTAGTGGATTGGGGTTGTTCCTACTATTCCCTCTCAACTCCTTGAATCCTATTTTTTGACTCTGAGGGTTTCTTTAAAAGAGTCCCCAGTCTGTCAAGCTGGAGTGGCTATTTACATGCTATGTCTGAGACTTTCTTGAAAGGTCTCATGATCTTGTAGACCTTATTCCAGAAATTATCTGGATGCATCAATCGACATCGACTTTTATATCCCGGTTCAAAGGACCGTTGGATGATTTCTGACACTTCTGTCACTTGATGATGTGCTTGCTCCATACGAGAGGCTTGTTCAATATTCTCATTTTCTTGATGCAGGAGTAATTCAACAAATTGTTCTATATATTGTTGATTTTGAGAGGAACTACTTGAAGTCTGTTCTTGGGAATGCTTTTGATTACAAACAAAACCCATTGACTGTGGCCTTCCACAGGCAATAACATTGCATGAGACCATTTTCGGCAGGCTTTGCTGACTAGAGAGCACAGTGAAATGTAGTACTCCATGAACACCCCATCCCCTAACATGAATACCAGATGGGTCATTGGAAATTAACTAGTGCAATCTTCTTAGTGCTCTAGGGCATGAACGTTGAAGGGATCTCTACTTCTTTTCATCCTTTGGATATCGAGAGACTAATTGAGATGCCAAGTCAATTTGGTGTTGTAACCCTTCTATTATCATAACATGATTTTCATAATCATCATAAGATAATAATTTCTTTTTCAACAGAAAAATAGTTTTCCAAATGTTTAGACGAATATCATGAATTCTATCTTCCATCAACATCTCTAGAATGTCATACTGAGAGTCAGCCAGATGCCAAAAGATAATCGGAACTTCACCTTTCGCCAGTTGTTTTCTCATGTTCAATATTTCCTCTTTATCATTCAATGAAGATTTTTCTACCTGATTAGACCAGAGCTGGTGCTTACTTGTTGCTTCATCAGATTCAACAATACTGGTAGAGAAATCACTGATCAAACTAGAAGATACATGACTTAGGGGTGGTTAGGATAATGACCTACACCCTGACCTATCTTCTTGTTGAGAAAGTATTTCACTTGCTGATGGAAAAACATCAGACATGACTGGATTTACTTTTTCAAGTACCTCAAGATAAGAGAGATTTCTTTTCAATACATTTTATTCTAAAAATTTT
This sequence comes from Viscum album, assembly GCA_963277665.1. Classification (NCBI taxonomy): domain Eukaryota; kingdom Viridiplantae; phylum Streptophyta; class Magnoliopsida; order Santalales; family Viscaceae; genus Viscum; species Viscum album. The sequence goes on from OY728151.1 coordinate 226,264,367, forward strand.
CCCAACAATGCGAATTACTACTGCGGAGAGGGATTTCGCAGCTAAATTCATCATCACGGGAAGGACCACCATGATGGGTTATAGCAAAAGATGAAATATCTTGCTCCTTGATATTCTGACCACACATAGGGTTATTGTGGCTCTCATATAAAGATGAAACTTCAGGATTGATCTAATTTTCATGAAGCAAGACTTAATGAGGGTGTGTCTGATACAGACATCCAGAATTAATGTTTTGACTATTGGGAACTGAGGGAGAAGAATCTTGAATTCCAATAGATAATTGTCTGAGGGCATCGAGAACTCCATCATCAAGTAAGTCCTTGTCACAGATGGGCCTTTGATTTCTTGAATGTGTTGGGAGGGTCTTCTTCTTAGATGCCTTCTTACTCAATTTGGTCGGTGTGTGTGCCTTCTCAGGAGAAATGATCAGGTTAGGCTGATTATCTCTGCTCAAACCAGGTGTATGTGCCTGACTTGGTTGTCCGTATGATATGGGGGAGTACGCCCCACAACCCTCGTGGACTAGAAAAAAATGTGTGTGTCTATTCCAGAGTGAACTGTTGATTTGTCACTCCACTTTTAGGGATAGATTTATGTGTCTTTCCTTGAGATTCTACTGAAGCTGTTATAATATCTTGGCAGGCATCCAGAATATGAGCAGGGATTTCCTTTTTCTCTTTCACCATTGATAGAATATGCTTGGTGACTTCAACTGCTTAAATGGGGATATACGTCTATTCTGTTCTTCGAGTAGGTGTGTGCTCCTACTCCTGTCCTTATTTTCTTGTCAATTAATCCTGATAGTACTCAATTGTGGGGGCATAGAGTTGAGTCTGCCTCATTTTGTCACCGGAGATTTCTGACTGACTTCTCTGAATGCTACCAAACGAGACTGTTGGTAGGCTGGATCAATATTAGCATGTGTATGTGCCTGCTAATTGTACTTTGTCAAACGTGGTTGATGAGATCCATCATATGTAGTTAGACGAGCCTACTGACTAGCTGATGATATATAAACAGGAGTATGTTCTTTCCTATAGTACTCCGCCGGAATTTCCTCGAAGGATTGAAGTGATATTGCCAGACGAGTCTACTGGATAGCTGAATTAAAATGGACGGGTGTGTGTACTTGCTCGTTTCTTGCCCCCCAAGTTAGGTTGGTGGACTTCTCCGGAAACGTATAGATAAGAACCTACTCACTGATAACAAGTTCTCACCTCTAGCGATTCGTCTTGCCTGCTCGGGTTTGAGAAAACTGAGCCAAACACCTGGATTTGATACTCTCATCATGATGAGGGCACACTGCCACCTGAGTCTGGCAGCGATTGTTGATGGGAGACCTCAAAATGGACTCATGTATCCTTGAATTAAGGCCCTGAGGGACCTGCTCATTCACCTCCTCAGAATATGGTAGTGAATGGTGATTGTGTTCTGGGGATAACGACCTGAAACGGTTGGAGATGGTGGTTAGCACTGCCTACTTCATGATCCTTGGTTGTCGCTGTCTGGACGGCGAGGGTAAATTGTTCACTTGGAGGGATTCTCGAGCAGCCTACTGAGTTGGAATAGTATCGTTTTTATGGTACTCATTAACCAGAGCATTTGATACCCAGCGTTGAAGACGCTGAGTAGGTGATGTCATCCTCATAGCGGACAACGATCCAGAAGAAGTAGCAACAGTGGCATTCACAGCAGAGGTTTTCACAGCAGACGTATTCACGGGTGTAAACATGAGAGAATCCATTTTGGAAATGCAGAAGATATTTGAAAAGAGTGACTGTTTGATATAAAAAATATAATCATGATAAGTTCGGCTGCTACATCTTTTGGATGAGCACATAAGTTATTGACTATCTTGTTGGTCCTCTCTCATTGTGTTTTAAATAGGGGCCTATCAAATAAGTAAAACATCACTTTAAATTGGTTAATGATTCCCGTTGGGTTCACCATTTTTTATTTCCTCTGGAATTGGGGATGACCTCATTGATTTAAGTTTCAAACATTCCAATTGGTTTCTAAAGGGTTTGTTCGTAGAACCGGAAACATCCAATGATTCTATATCCATTTGGACCTACATTCCAACTGTAGGTGCTCATCAATTGTGGACTGATGAGGATTATGAATTTGAATTGGTCTGGAGGATGGGAGGTCAGACTCATCACACCTTTTTTAGGGGAATTATTGTCTACTCCGGGACTCTCTTTATAGATTTAAGTTATGTTCGTGAATCCTTATTACATTACCAAGTATAGAATGGGCTTTCCTTTAGATCTGACAATCAATGATTTATATGTAGAAAATTTAGAGAATCCTTTATATGTATTCGATGTTATTCATCGATAGAGAATCATCTGTATTTTTTAGAGATTTCTAGTCAATGGTATCCTTTAATACTTGAATGTCTCTTGGTCATTATGATGACCATACTGGTTTTAAAGCCACTTAGTGGGGAACCTGAAGTTTATTGTCATTAGGAAGGACATAAATTATTTCAGAGTTAGGATCGTACCTGCAGATGGGCTACCTATGTATCCTTTATTTAGAAAAGGAATCATAACCCTTGTAGTTCGAGTGAGGGAGTGTGATATTTATGCGTGACTGATGGCACAAAGAATGATTTCATGATTACTTTTACACTCTAAGATCACATGAGTCATGTTGAGTGTGAGAAACAATACGTGTTGGTGAAACTAGACAATTGTTCCATGAAAGATGTAATAATGTGGGTATTATGTATGTATGACTGCCCAAACAGATGAGCATTATGATTTACATCAGGGAAGAAATCTAGGAACAAGGCCCATAAAGGAATATGTACTTCATAGAGATATTGGTACTCTAACTTGGGGCTTACTCCTAAGGAAGATTCTAAAATTAGGGGGGACTCAGGATTGGGTTTTACTCCTGATAAGGAAGCCTATATAAAAAGTAAATTAAGACTGGTTTAGAGAAATATTAAGACTAGGGCTTACTCCTGATAAGGGAGCCTAGGTTAAGGGACTTGGGGCTTACTCCTGAAGAGGATCCCAATATTTTTAGACTTTTAGACTGGGGATTATTCATGAAGAGGAATCCCAGGTTAAGTGAACCATGGTTGGGACTTACTCTTGAGGAGGATTCCCATATTTGGGAACTTTAAGACTGGGGCTTACTCCTAAGAATGAAGCCCTGGTTAAGTGAATTATGACTGGGGCTTACTCTTAAGGAGGATGCCGAAATTATGGGACTTGGGGCTTACTCCTAAAAAGGAGGCCCAAATTAATGAGGACTTGGGGCTTACTCCTAAGGAGGATGCCCAAATTAATGAGAATTTGGACTGAGGCATACTCCTAAAAAGGAGGCCAAATTAAGGATTCTCTCATCTTATAGAATGAGGTTGAATGAAGGAACTCTCTAACTTTAGTGACATAAAGATGTGTAAATCACTAGTTTTTGAGAGATTTTCCTCGAAATTAATTTCAGATAAGGAAGTCAATCAAGAAAACATTCCATAAATGGCTTTGAAGTGTGTCTTGAAGACTGAATATTGAATAGGAAAGGTGGAATGGCATAAGAGAGGTGAAATGGGCAGGAAGGGCACCCAAAAGTAGAAGGTCGCAAAAGTCCTGGGGGGTCGGACAAGTACTGCACAGGCACACAACTATTGTTCTCGCAAGTATACTTGCATGACACATGTATAATTGGGTGATCCTTGACTAGTAGAGTAATACTTGGGTGATCCTTGACCAAATCATTTAGAATTATCCCGAGGTACTTCCAGAGGAGTGGCACACAAGTTTTAATGAGTAGGTAAGGAGGCATGCAAGTGTGTCCATTTCCCTTAAGTGTAAAACACTTAGATGCGCAAGTGGTAGTGAATTCTAACACTTAGACTTTATTCCTCTTGTTTAAACATTCCATTCTAGGTAAATAATTACCTTAGAAGTGTTCGACATACTTGAAGAAGAGACTTGGGCGTTCCGAGCTCTTTATCTGAATTCTGGAAAGAAAATCCTCTAAAAATAGGGGGCCCACCGGTGGTGTTTATAGGATAGATAAGACCATGGGCGGTTTCCAAGAGGGAGTGCAGGTCACTTGAGCGACCATTAAGTGGCGCGTAAGTGTACTTGTGTGACCATGGTGGAACTTGTGCGACCGAAAGGGAAAAGAACCCTTGTTCATGCCTTTGTCAATTTTCGATTTTTTCTTCAAAGGATGAATCAATTTGCGCTATGTCATTTCCCTTTCCATTCCTTTAGACGATTTGATGAAAAGTAGTGTCAACAATATTACAAGAACAACCCATATTTTACACATAAATACCTATATTTTTATAAAGAACTTTTTTCCACCTTTTAATAAAGAACATATTTTAAATAATAATTTTGACACTCTTATAAATTTATATTGACAAAATAAACATAATTATTGAATTTATAATTTAAAAAATTATCCTAGGGTGATCTTTTGGTATTTTTCTGAGAAACATCATTTTTTATGAATGGTGAAAAGTATTTAATTTTCATTAAAACTTCCTTTTTGTTTAACTAATTATTAATGTGAAATTATATTTTTAATTTATTATAAATAAAAAACAGATCATTAATTAAAATATAAAGAAAATTATATATATTGGAAGAAATTAATAATTGAAATTTTATATAAAAACTCAACAATATTTTGAACATTGGTCTACTAAAAACAGTTAAACAATTTGTCTATATGATTAGCATTAGTCAGAATTTTGCTGATTTTGTGATTTGAATTTAAATAAATAAACATAAATCATCGTAATAAGAATGATATTTTTATTCTAATATGATCAAATTAAATTTTTTCCAAAATGATAAGTTAAAGTGACTAAAATTAATTATAGTGATTAAATTGTAATTAGGCTCAAAATAGACTAAAACTTATATTTAAGGGACCAAATGACCTAAAAAATTCTCCAACACTAATATTTTTCAATTATTCATCCATAAACCATCTGTTATTTATTTTTTTATGACTTTTTTTATGAACATATTTACACCTAACATGTTTGAATGAATTCCAAGTGGGTCCTTTTCCATCCCTATAAAAGGCCACCACCTCTCTCCCTTCCTCACACCTCTCAGGCCACATTTTATAGTCCAAAATCATCCCAATTATTCTTCCAACATCCCCCACCCATCATCCTAGAAGCCTCCCCTTGGGAATAAATTAATTCAAGGATGATTTTGGTTCAAACAAAAAGAAGTTACCTAATTAAGAGGTAACTTCCTCTCTCAAGATTTTTAGATTCATTTCAATTATTCAACCCCTATAATATTATTATTCTATAATTACATAATAAAAAATTATCCCCAAATACGATGATATTTTTATGTTAATATTTCTATTTATACATACCCAATCATATTTTTAATCGGTAATGAACATATTATTTCTGTGTATTGCGAACTACAACATCCCAAAAATGATTATGGATCATTTTTCCATTTCAAAATTTCATTTTTGGATATGATGATTTAAATAATTTTTATATATATTATATATGATAATTATTATTTATTTAATCTTTTTTAATTCTTTTAAAACATATAACCGTATACATTCCCTTTTGTGTTAATATGATAAAATCATTTGATGTATGAACTATCACCCCTAAAAGCGATTTGATTCGTCCACACAATCCGAGGAATGTATAATGGAAGATTATAATTGAATGTATGATACATAAAAACATCTATATGATAATAATTAAATAATTACCTTTATGTATGTATATATATATATATATTCATATCGTTTTCATTATTATCCTTTTACACACTAAAAAGTGATAATGTCAGTCAATGGACGTGTGGACTACTGCCTCCACGACATGATGTGATTACATTTAAAGAATTATAATTTTATATATAAGTATATATGAATAAATAATATTTTATTCAAGATATTTTTATCATTTTATAATGTTATAATTTTACATACAATCTGTCCATAACGACCATTGAAAAATGGGAATGTTAATCATGCGTACATATGGCGTACCATCTAGATGATTTTAATGTTTGTTCATTTTTCATAAACCTATTAAATTTTTTATCAAAAATGTATAATTGAATTATAAATATGATATTAATGTTATTATTAATATTTTTTAAATGGTATGTAATGAACCCTTTAACCATAATTTATCAATGAAAGTTGTTTTTGACACAAAAACTGTATATGGTCAAAACACCTGATGTAAGAAAAAAAATTTATGTAGTTGTATAAAACATAATAATAAGTGAAATAAAATTAATGATAAAATGAAAATGGTTATCAAGAAAATAAGAAATTAACCAATGTTTATTATACAAAAAGTTAAACATTGTTCACCCAAAAGGAAACACAAATTAAGGGATTCTAATCCCACATTTTACTTCTGTGAGATAAATGTCATGTTCACCACTTACATCTTGTATCTATTTCCCATTTCCAAATATTATATCCGGAATTAATTTATATTCACAGTATTTATGTATTTCCTATAATATTATTCCTTTATGGTTTTTATGACATAAAATGTTTCAAAATGTAATGGGACGGTTTGGAATGTTTAATGACAATTTTCCTAAACAATAACTGTAATAATATTTCAACTATATTTCCATTTGAGGGAATTATATACCAATTTCTCAATAAATAGTTTTATTTTCCTATCCTATTGTAACTCATGAAATCATTCAATTATTAGTACCATTTTTCAACTATTTGGTACTTAATGCAACTTTAAAATGGTTTTTAATAAAACCCCAATTTGCTTCACTCTTTAGTCGGAGGACAGGTATTCTTCTAAAAACCATGTTTTATAAAAATGTAATAATTTTTTTTATAATGATTGGATAAATTATTTTTAACAATTTTTTTCTTTTTCCAATGTTTTCAAATTAATATTCTTGTCATATTCCAAACAAGGCCCTTTTTAACCCTTTTTTACCCTGTTAAAAGAATGTTTCTTTTTTACCTTGGTTGTCATGTATGGATTTATCCCGTGATATTTCTCTAATGCATCCCTAATATGGTTAAAGGGATTATTCTAATGAAAAAAAATTTAAAAGGGATTTTAAAAACTAATTTTTTTTTAAATGTTTTTAAAAATATTTATTTTCCCCAAGATTTTTTCTGAGGTCTTTTCATAAAATTTTCATTCATCAAAAATAATAACCCTTTAATTTACTCCACAAGGGATATATTTTACTGAAACTATCCATAATATTCATATGGGTGGTTTATGAATATTTTTTCTAATGATATTATTCACATTCAATTCCTTGAATTGTATTTCCCCTTGAAATATTATTTATCCTATGATAATTGAACATTGATTTTCCCCTAATTATCTATTTCATATATCATTGATATTACTAGTTCCTAAACTATATACTATATTACATCTGGTGTATACTATTACAGTTATTTTATTATTTGGGTACATGTTGATAAATCTATATATCATACTCCATATAAATATTTGATTAGGCACATTGTTAAACTTATTATTAGATATAAGAGAAATGTTTTGGACTGGTACGACACAGGTGGTACCCAGTTATAAATATCCCATAGATTCATCGGTAGTGTCATGGAATGAGCCATTTGGATTGCCTTCTTAGGTGGATTTTTTCCCATCATTTTGTAAACCATCCTGTCAATAGTATTCATGGTAAAGGTACCATATAACTAGGAAACATGGCATCCAATAATAAAGAATTTCCCTCAAATATATTCAGTTTTTACTCATCCATGAGAGGTTCTTGTTGACATATATATGGATTTATTTCATTTCTAGTCTTCTATTATCATTCATCAATGAGATTTTGTATCAACGTATCGTTGATTACTTTTCATTTTCAGTTATTTTGATGGCATGTGTTTTAGTTTCTTATATTTTCATAATTATTTTTCGTTATAATGTTATTTGAATGGAATGTGTTATTAGTTATTTACCTTTACATTTTAATTTATTATCATTGATTCATTATTTATTCCCCTTTACATACCATTAATGTGCATTTGAGCTCACCGTTATTATGTTTCTTTCCCCTAGTATTCAAGAAGCGTACTATAAATGATATTCCTGGATTCACAAAATTGATTAGAGTTACCCATAAAGTTTTTTTACTTTGATTTTTTAAAGAAGAAAATAATATGTTACAATTATTCGTATCATTTATAGTACAAGATACATTTATATATTTGGTTTTCCAAGACTACTAAACAGAACGGTCTGATGACGATTGAATCCTTGTAATCATGCCATTGTAATTATCATCAGATACCAGGTCTAGGATTCATATGTGGGGAAGCTACAATCAAGATCTCATGAATCATGTAACATCCATGGTAGATTCCTAGAATTTAATTTTTAGGGTAATTTTAGGGATTCAAAACACTGGGAAAGATTCTTGGGATGAATCTTTTTGGTTTACCTTCGTTGTGATTTAGTTTGGAAGTCCCTAAAATTTTGTGGATATTGTATGAAGTTGTAAATATAAATTTTAATGTCTTGCTTGTATATTCATGTGAAACTACTATTTTTGGAATAAAAGTAATCATGTATGTTTTTACAGACATAGTACTCCCATTAGAAGGGGTAAATGGCTGTGGTTCAGTTAAAGTAGTCTATCCACAAAGATACATGAGTTGTAGAGGTGATGTACACATTCTAAATATTAACATAGGGATCCATTTTGGGTTAGTAGAACCTATTTTACCATGGATAAATGGTGTAGGGGTCTGGGATGGGATTATTTTAGATTTTTTAGATTTTTATGCATGTAATTATTTTTATATAAGACACTTTATGTGACCTTAATAGAGACTATGGAGATTATTTAGTGCGAAAAATATTACCTATCTATAATCTATAGGGATAGGTTGGTGTTCTGAGGTGGCTTCTCATGTGTAGAAAGGGATGGGGAGGGAATTTTGATGAGGCCATGACCTATATGATATGAAATGATATATGTGTAGAAATGTTTTTAGGGTTCTATAATAATTCAATAATGTATATGTATGAAGTATGTAGGGTCGGGGTTTTTGGTAGATAGGTTTTCACATTATGTCCAAAAAGGTTATGTGATTATTTATGCATATTTTTATGTTAATAAATCAACCTTTATAAACATTCAAAATTAATTATAAGGGTTTATTAGTTGTGTAATGATGGGTTTATACTCACAAATTACATAAGAATCATAACACACATGTACAATGTATAATTAAATATCAAATTAAGTGTAATGTCCCTACATCAGCATATTGAGACATTGGACTAGGACAAATGATGTAAATGTCGGTATAAAATTACATGTTTTTTATCATGGATATTTATTATTTTGTTGTTTTTTATTTTTATACATTGATCCACTACATGTGTTATTCCCTTTCAATTATTTTTTATGGACTGGTAATTCTTATAGATACAACATGTGTTAATATAATTATTTTTTATTCCATTTACATATTAATGTTATTCTTTATCAATTTTATCTATAATTTGTCCTTTTCTTGATTTCCTTATTTATATTTCCTTTTTTATCACATTACACTGATGTTTATTTATTAAACATGGAATAGTTTACTCACTATTTAATTTATGTCCTCGCCGCAAGTCAACAACCTCTTACATATAAGCTGGTATGTATGATCTCATATACAATTGAAGATCAGACTAGGTAATTTATTCTAGGGTGTTACATAATGGTATTATATCCCGTTATATTTTAATATACAATTTATTACTCAGTGGTATAAATATATAATATATGGGACTTGGGAAAAGGATAAAATCATGTTCATATCTAGGACTCATATAGTGGGATTCTATGTTTCTGGTGAAGTGAGATTGATTTTTTGGTTGTAATATTACAGTTTATAGATGATCATTGTTTTTTATTTTTGTTATAGTTTATGGAATTTACCTTCTGGAAAGATTTAAAACATAGGGAGAGTCTATACATCCTACAAAAGAATGGAGGCTCACATGTCATCAACTAATATCATTGTGATTTATATACTTTTGAATAAATTAAATTCTAGAAATTATATATTATATGTTTTCCCAAATATATAATTTTTTAAATTTAATAATTTTAACATGGTATTTAATGTATTCATTTATGTATTTTAGACTATGAATAACTTGTAGGTACCCTAATGTGAACTTATGCCTTGGGCTGGTTCTAAAGGGATACACCCTGTGGTTGTGGGTTGATCTAGGGAGTTCACCATAGGATTTCAATCTGAGTGGCCCCGGGTTAATGAATAATGTATTTTAAATATATAATATATTAAATTGTATTTTTGTTTCATTTTGGAATATCAGAAAATGTTTTCTATTTAACATCTCATTGTTCCACATAGTGACTAGGTTGTGGATACTCTCAGTGTAAGACATGTTCTAGTTATATTTATAGATGTCCAAAATAGTTAGGTAGATCATTCCGAAAATCATGCTCATATAGTTCAGGTATCAATTCCCATTTAGTAGGCTATTATCCACATCATGGTGGTGAGAGGTGGAGATTACTACAAAGGAAAGTTAAAAAAACACTAATTTCACTCCTTATTTCAATAAAAAATACCCTCCCACATTCCAGGGCATGGGTATTCCTCGTGATTTTGATTACTATATAAATATCTAGGGAAGGTTGTTTAATCTTGAAGAAACAACTCATAATCACCAAGTGAATTTTTCATCGTCTAGTTTAGAGGTATATTCATGTAGATAGTGGGGTACAATTGTTTAGGATCTCATACATGAAGATCTAATGTGGTTATCTTTCAAGGAATTATTTTTTTTTTGAAATTTAATTATAAATTAATGAGGTAGGATCAAGAATTTGAGTTTATGGAGATCCATTAGGGAAAGAATTTGGTGGCTAACAATATTCCATTTTGTGGCGATTTCATTTATTTCTCCCCATTTTTGGTTTGAAGTGATACCAAAAAATCAGGGATTTTTGATATTGACCTTCCTATAGAGATGAGGCATATGATCTGAACATTTGACCTGAAGAGAAATTTAATCATTTGTAATTAGTTCCTAATTATTAAGGTGTTATTTAAAATGATAATTACATCATGGGTTATATAATTCATTAGTAGCAGTGATCTGAGTGGTGTTATAGGGGATTCTTCTAGCTATAGGAAGAGAAGATCATAGGACATGTGTAAGAGAGGAGATAGAAAATAGAGATATGGAATGATTTCATCTCTTATAAATAAAGTGTTGACTATTGCATTATTGTTGTAGTTTAAAAAACCTTGGAATTATCATAGTACATGTATTAGTTAATTACCAGAGAGCTATTCTTCATAAAGTATGGTAATCTCTAACTCTTTTTCAATATTCTCATTATCAAGTGTGGGAAGGTTTTCATGAAAGAAACAATACTTGAGGTCCATTTCATATGGATGTTATAGGGATATTCATGTTTCCTTAGGTAGTTCTACTTTTGGATCATAGAATATTTAGTTACAGTATCTAAAGGGTTAAATTCATCCAGACAGACTAGGATCATAGTGTTAGGGTAGTGGGTCCACGACTTGAAGGGTGTATGCATTATATCGAGCTCTATTAGTTGTTGGAGAGAATACTTTAATGGTTTTAAGTTTGGATTTTATTTCTCTAATATACTTTAATAAATTTTTTGACACAAGATAATCTCAATAATTTTTTTTCTAATCTATTTCCACATCATATTTTCATTTGATTTTATCCTTTGTGTTGTAATCCCTTGACCCACATCTTGGGATGTTGTTAGACCACATTCATTGGTTGATATAGTGTCATGTGGTGGTTAGAGACTATGGAAATCTATGTGATTTTATTATATTTTAGATGACTAGTTTCGATGTCATTATTGGCATGGTATGGTTTATTGTTTTATCTCACATATATATCTATCTAATATGGATGAACTTTACCACCCATATGAGTGATGTTTATCTTCTTACTAGAGAGAGGAATTATAAGGCTAGTGGAGCATGACCAAATCATAACCATGTTGGGGTTGTTAAATTAGATGTGGTAGGTATTTTTCTCACAATGGACTAGGTGAAAATTGCATAAATTTTTTCATCTAATCCATATAAAATCCAAAGATTTTAATGAAATAAATTTTTTCAAATAAATTTTATTTCATCGATAGCTTATGTTACACACACGGATGTGTATAGAAGAACAAAGATTTATTATTAAAATATTATTAAAACCCATATGTTTTATTCGGAAAGCATAAATAACTTTAAAATAATTATGAAATTGTGTGGTTTACACATGAATAATATGAATTTGTTAGTAATCAACTAATTATAAATGAAAACAAAAAATCATTTGAAAATAATGGTGACATTTTTCTGTAAACATTGCTCAATCTATTTTTATTATAATAAATTAAACTGATCACTTTTTGTGAATTATTTGAATGAAATTTATATATTATATATTCAATCAACTGTTTTAATATTCATAATTTTTTTATATTTTCATTATATAATAATAAATCATGTTTTATGCTTTAAAATGTTTTTTCCTAATAAATATTTGTCATCCCATTTTCCCACTTTCATTAAAATAAATTTTTTCCAATTATATGTAGTGAATTAGATAAAATTAATTAAATATTTACTGAATTTGGTTCAAATTTTTTAAATATAACTCATTTTATGATTGGTAAATAAGAATAGTAATTTTAGTAAAATTTATCACCATGCTAAAGGGTAAATAAGGATAATATAAGATAGAAATAAGTTTTAAGGCCACAATTATTCCTCATAATTATTATTGTAAGAATTTAATTCAACATTTATCACTATAAGCTATAAATTTATTATTCTAATGACATTTAATTAGGAAAATTAAATATTTTATATTTTAATCAAAAATGTTACAAAATGATTTCCAATATGTTTTTAATATCTCGTATATGTCTACCTAGGGATGAAAGCATGTTATGTATTAATATATTTATGTATTTTACACTCAATGAAATTATACTTATGATAAAATTTATTATTAATTTTTTGAAATTATACAATGAACTAAATTTCTTACACCACTGATTTAGTATTTCTGAATTTAATATGAAAACATCATATTTTATTTTAAAATAATTATGTTGAAATAATATGAATTAGTTTATGTTTCCAATGAATTTTATAGATCTACATGACATTGGGGGGGGGGTAAAGATAATTATATTCAAATTATCCCTTTATATGGATGTATTTATTGTTAATCTTATGGAACAATGTTATAATGACATTAACTAAATTTTATAATAAATAATATTTCACTAAATGGTATATGAGTCATAAAAATCACATATTGATAAATATTATTGTGATAGGGTTATAAATATAAACCATTTTCCATTCATGGGTCATTACTAAATTTGTATTATAATTTATAACCTCTAATGGGTTGAAACTTTTAATATTATGGTAATTAAAAAAGAATGAATGATGTGTTGAAATTAATAGAAATGGGTGAAAATGTTTTACCAAAATGGGAAACATTTATTGGATAATATTACCTAGAATCATACTCACCTTATCTTAAAATAATATCAATTAGGATCTCTTAGGATAAGATAAGTAATATATATAAATTTAATAATTTAAAAAAATCCCGAATTCACCTACCCTAAATTATAAAGGGTACCCTCTTTTCCATTATTAACACAACATTGAGCCTTCTATATTGGAGAAAATATTTTTATTTATCATATAATCTTTTTAATACAAATCATTTAGGTTTTTTACTTCCAAAATACTGACCCTCGATCCCTTTAGTGGATATGTAAAGGAGTTGTTTCAAAGAAGAGGTAATTTCCGTAACCGATAAATTTATTTTAATTTTTTCTTTTATCTCATAAATATATATTATATTATTGGTAAAATAATAACTTAACTATAATAAATATAAATAAATATTATTATGATTATTTAAACACGATAATAATATCCATTTCTCATCAAATGTGAAGTGAATGTATCGCACATGAATACGTACGTATTACTGTCTCCATATAGCCATACAATTCATTTTTTATCAATGTCATTAATGGTTGGGTAATGAAAATGTGTAAAATATTTATATATTATATTTTTAACACAATTTAACTTTTTTAATGATAATATCATATCTACACTCTTACCATCTAATCTATTGGGAAACGATAACAACGCTAGTGTGTACGTGTGAAATTACACCTCCACTAAGAAATGTGATTTATTTTTCATTTAAAATATAAATAGATGGTAATGATGGTTATTTTGGTTAATATATATGACATATATAATATTATAATGGACTTTTAATGTTAAATTAATATTTCTATTTCTTTTATTCTATCCGTTGAAAAATGTAAACGGTGTTCATGCGTACGTATTACTTATCATCTCTATGAATGTTGTAACTCATTTTTTAATCCCTATATTTTATGGATGGCTATATATATATATATAATTAATATATAATATTTTTATACTATGACTAAAATTATTAATATTATTTAACTATAATAAATGTTCAATGAATGAAACCACCAAATCGAAACATACATGAAAAACATACCAATTATCATCCAAAATAGTGAATTTTTAATAAAGAGTTGTTAATAAATGTGTGATAAAAGGATAAAATTAAATAATGTGTGGTTTAATATGTTTTATTGGGGCTCTATAATTATAATTTTAATAAACATATATTTAATATAATGGAGGGTCGATGTCATATGAAGTAATTTGAACTTGAGGTAAGGGAATTTCTGTTACAATCACATTGTTTATCGGGATTGTTTATGATTACATTTCCAATGATAAACTATTATGATATATCTCTCAATAAACTCACTAATTTTCTTATCCACTGTTTATTTATTTAAAATATGTTTTTTACATTCATTATCCTCACCTTTTTTTACATAAGTCATTGAAAATATATTTCTAAGGTGAGTTGAGTCCATTTCTCTCTTGAGTCGAAAAAACATTTTCTTCCATATCAATGTTTCAATTTTTTTATTAAATATGGTTTTTATTATTCCCATATCAATGTTTAATACCACATTTATCAAATTTTTCTTTTTATAAAATTTTTAAAATGAATTTATTTTGTAAATTTTTAAATGACTTACCTTTTGACATTTTTTTAAAAAATTATAGACGAATTGTTTTCTAACTTATTCAACATGAACATAAGTTTACACCATCATGGCCCCTAAATGTTTTGAGGAATAATTTAAAATTTCCTATGGTTATATTGAATTAATCTTTTACCCATGAGATTTAAAAAAATAAAATTTTTAAGAGTGATTTCGTAATGAAAATTTAATTTTTCTTAATAATGTTTTAATGATATTTTTATTCATTAATGAAACCATCATCCAATGTTGCTTATGATTTTCTATGAATGTGATCCATGGATATAATTATCATTATTTCTATATATTTCTTGTGTTTATTATGGAAATATTTTTATGAAACTCATAACTTTTATATTGGTTATTATATGATGAAATATTTATGAGTCCCATTAATTTTCAGGGATTCTAACATGGTGAATGGTTTACGATATAATTACTCATATATGTGTTATTTTCATCATGTTGTGAGTGGGTAATATATCTACCTTCAATGATTTTGTTAATTATTGATATATCACTAGATAAATAGGACTGGGATGCATACTGAACCGAGCTCAGTAAGGGAACTTTTCCCATATGATATTCTTGGGAGTGAACCTTATCTACTAAGGTGGATTGGGGAGTGAACCCATTCACTATGAATGTCTTGGAAAAGAAAATGGACTACTTTAAAAATAAATATCTATGTTTATATTAATACCAAATTTACATGTATAATTACCATATTATGATATCATGGATTGTTTTATTTGATTACATTATGATTCCTGTATTGTTAACATCTAAGATTTATGACATGACTTCAGATTATAAACTATGATATGTTTGGTATAGTTTTAAAATTTTATTCTCACACCATCATAAAATTGTTTCATATCATATTTTTATACTTTTTTACTATTACTAAGAATAAAATCTCACCATTCTAATCATTCCTTTCCCATGTCAAGTAGAAATATTTCCTGCATGATATGTATAAGGAGGGTGATAGTTATTGAGATATAAGTAAGAGATGATATATAAATATTATAAACCTGTTATTCATATCTCTATCTTCTCAATGATACTCGACCAATGTGATTATAGATAAGATCATTATGATATGGGATGAATAATCATCTATATAGATTTAATGTTTATATATGAAAATATATGGTCTCTATTGTTGGTATCCATGAAAGGGTTATTTAACCTTTTTAAAATAGGATGATAAATCATTATTGACAACCATAGGAATATATATAAGTATAGTATAAAATCAAAATAATTTATTAACGATCATGAATGAAGTTGGTCAAAAAATAACTTTCATTGGAAAAATTTTCATGATGTAGACATCCTATAAGTTGTTTTACATTATTATGTTGTTTCCCAATATGATTATTCTTACTCACACTATGATATTGGTTCTAGTTAGTGGATGAATCCAAGAGTAATCACATTAATGTGGAATATGATAGAAAATGATATGGTTCTAGTCCCAAGGAACAGAATAATATAGGATCTAGAATTGTAAATCATGTTTCTATGGTGAAATAACATTCTCTTATTAGAAATTTTGATGAAGTTACAAATGATAAAATGAGGGAATAATGAGTTATTGAGACTTTAATGAGATAAAATACACCTTTATATATTGGGTATACTAATCTATTAGTCTTTTATAAGTGGATTAATACAACATAAAATATTTTTTTCATTCTATACATTTTAGAACATGATAATGTTATTCTGACTATTTATCGATAGTAAGGTGAAGAAGATCAATTGTAGAATCTTGTGAAGAATAAAAATAAACCATAATTAATTAACTCTATATAGTGATAATATTATATGATCATGTTTTCCAAATAAACATTTTCTTATATTATTCATATGAAATTTAGAAGAAATTCCATGTGTTGAAGCAGAATGATAATGAATTTCTGGGTGCCTATGAGGAATATTTTACAAGAATTTATAGGTATTCTTCCAGAATTATCATCCAAAAAAATAAGATATATCATTTCTTCATTGCATTAAAACCAAGTATCCAAATGGAATTATACATAAGGTAATTCAGAAGCTATGATGAAATTATTCTATGTACTATGATGGTGGATGTCAAGATAGTAGTTTCCCATTAATCTCATGGTTTTGAATAGAAATGAAAAAATGGAATTATAATTGAATTATAAAAAATATGGAGAGAATAATATGATATTACCTTTATTCACAAAATGTTTCAAGAAACATGGGGATGTTTTTTTAATGGGACTGATAAATGTTTTTAGTGTAAAAAGAAATAACATTAGTTAATATAATGCTAATGTGATATGATGAAGTAAGAAATATATTATACTATATATAAAGAACAATATAATGGACCACCCATACTCTAGGGATTTAAATGAAATGATTATAAGAATTATGACAACTAGTTCCCAAATCCAAACGATAAAAATTATAATCGAAATCGATAACCTCGTATGACCTGATTCAAAGGGAAATCTAATTTGATCACTATATATTAAGAGGGTATGATAATGATGGGCTGAAATGTACACCTACCATAAAATCTAGAACTACTAATGTATTATTTGATTCTAGATCTAGATACTCTTTTATATCTAACAGATTTTACTAGGGTATCATAGTAATAATTCAAGAATTTTATATTTAGTTATGAGTAGAAACTTCTAATGGTTTGATGATCACATACAAAGACTATGATTCTTCTATAGTTTATGTTTCTTGTAATTTGTTTCCTTAAAATAATAATATTATTACAATAGTTGAATTTGAGGTTATTTTTTGGAATGGATTGGATTTATTTATATAAACCCCACAACATTTTTCTAGGAATGGATGTTACATTTTATATTTTGAACCGTCATATGATCATATATTAGTTTGATTAAAAAAATTAACATTTTATGGAACATATGTCCATTGTATGGGGAATGATTCTTATTCAAAAGGGGTGTTTTTTCAGATTGTTGGGAAGATACATAACATCATATATATGCTTATAATGGGTGTGTTCATCGATATACTTTCATATAAATTTCTTGTTAATCCACTATATCATGAAGTTTAGTTTTCAATAAATTTCACACCTAGAGCTACACATATTTCCAAGACATAATATAGAATGGCCTTGAAAAATTTAAAATAATTCAAGAAGCTACTCTGGGAGATATCGTACAATGAATTCATTCATCAAAGTGATTCACCTTTGGGTACACCATTTTTTATTAAGATGAAAGATGGATCAATGGGAAACATTATAGATTTTAAAAAACCGAATATGATTGTGATCAAGAAAAAGTATCATCTACCCCACGTTGATGACTTGTTCGATCAACTATGCAGAGATCAATACTTTTATGAGATTGATCTTTTTAAAATATTAGGTTATTCTTGGGTCAATAAGAAGCATATATGAAAGATAATATTCTCTAAAAGGTACCAAAAATATTAATTTATATATATATATTCTATTTGGTCTTACTAATTCCACCTCCATCTTCCTGAATTTGAGGAATAGATTCATTAGATAATTTCTTGGTCAGTTTTAGGTAGTAATTATAGATGAAATTATTATATATTCAATGAGAAAGGAAGAGCATGAATATCACATAAGGATTATGGTGAATAATTTGAGGAAGGATAAGATTTGTGAAATATTTTCCATGTCTGATAATTGGGATAAAAAAATTTTATTATTGGGTCATATAATAACATGTGACGATATATCACCAAACCATTAAAAGATATAAGTTATTACACTATGTTCCATACCAACCACTATGAATGAGATCCATAGTTTTTTATATTAGATAGATATCATCGACACTTTATTCCAAATTTATCATGTTTATATAATCCATTAACCATGTTAACTATCAATGGATCTAAGTTACATTGGATAAATGAACGTGAGAAATGTTTTTAGGAACTGAAGAGAAGATTAGTAAATTCACCTATTCTTACGCTAACCTATATTGGAGAAGGGTTTGTAATCTATAATGGTGTATCAATGATGGTAGTAGGATATTTCCTCATATATAATGATATTCTTATATCTTATGACTCAATAAAATGTATGTTACATGCGAAAAATTACCCAACTCAAGCTTGGGGTCACATGAAAAAATTTAGTGATTAAAGATGTGGAATAATTATCTCTATAGATAATGGTGTGATGTATATACTAATCATAAAATATTAATGTATATTTTCACTCAAAAATAGCTAAAAATTAACCAATTAATATTGTTATAGATTATTAATAATTATTTCTAAAATATATATTACCATCCTGGGAATGTGAAATAGGTGGAATATTTTCTTAGTCAAAAGAGTCATGATATATAATATATTATGAGGATCTAAAATGATCCTATATTTCTAAACATTAAAAGTATGCATCTAGAAATCAAGATAGAAAGGAAGAAATATTATCTTTATTAAACGAGTGTTTGACAATCTATTTCAGTAAATATAAAAAAGGTGTAAAAGGAAGATTATATGCTAAAAAAGTTTGTGTGAAATGTTCTTGGGTTCAAATGTGATTATAGTAGAAAAATTACATCCAAGAACCATTTTTCATGTCTCATCAGGACCATATTTTAAGAACGACATACTTTATGAATCTAATTGGATTTCATTTTATATTCATCATGGAAGTGTGATGATTTATAGATATTTGATAGAGTATTTTCATATGAAACCCCAGAAAATAAAAAGCGGAGAATTCTATGTGTTGTAGTTGAGCTACATACAAAATCAAAACACTTTATTTCAATTATATGAGAATTATATCTTGATAAAATTACTCACTTATACAATATATTAAAGGATTTTATGCTGTAACACTATCAGTTGAATATGATTGAGATCCTTGGATTACCTAAATGTTTTTGAGAATTATTCAGTATGCTCTGGATACAAAGTTATGGTTTATATCTATGTATAATCATCATACCGCTTATCAATATAAGGGAGAAATTCAAACTCTATAATATAGGTTGATATATTTCTCAATGTATTTCAAATATTTTTGTGATCAATATATTCCTTTGGTGGAATTTTCACACAACAATAGCTTTCAATAAAATATTCAGACGGTTCATTATAAATCACTCTTTGGTAAGATGTGTAGAAATCCAATGTGATGGAATAAAGTTAGTGAAAGATATCTATTGAGACCTAAACAAGTTAAGAAAATGGAAGATATGGTTGGAGCCATTCAAAAACACATAAGAGATGATCAGAGTTGGAAAAAAAGTTTTGCTGATAATTATATAAATGTTATATAGTTTGATATTGGTAATCAGTTATTCCTAAAAATATATACCTATATGTGGGTAATGATATTATAAAATAAGGGCTTCTTATGCCTATGGTATATCAGTCATTTTGAAATTGATGATCACATTTGGATTATATCTAATCAATTGATGCTCCGACCAAATCTCTCTTAATTTCATGTTGTTTTCCATGTATCTATTAATAGGCTGTAAATAAATTATCCTTAACATATACAGAACTAAGATTTAATACCACTAGTGAAAGAATAATCTTATGATGAACAACCAGTGGAGACTCTATATCATTTATGTAATGTGCTATGAAATAAGTCAACTCACATGGTCAATGTTTTTTTGAAAACCCAATAAATTTTGGAAGTTACATGGGAAACTAGGTATATAAGAATGTAGAAGTATACTGAGTGGGTTTATATCTAAGTAATGGAATTTATATGTTGAAATTATTTTTTGGGTGAAGAATGTAACACCCCATGATTTTTAATAATTTTATCAATTAATGTTAGTTTCTTATATAGTTAATGTTACACACAAGAGTGTGTATAAAAGAATCTTGATGCATTATTAAAATAATATTATCATATATCCAATAGATTTCAATGTACGAATACTTATATTTAAATATGAAATTATATTATTTAAAATTTTATAAAATAAATTCATTAGTTATCAATTAATTTTAAAAGAAAATAAATATCATTGCAAAATCAAGGTAATTATTTTTTGAAAAACAGTTTATAAAATATTATTATCCCAGTAAAATATATTGTTCACTATTGGTGAATAATTTTAATGAAATTTATATATTACACATTCGATCAAATGTTCTATCATTCATATAATATTATTTCTTTTTCATAGGATAATACTAAATCTAATTTTATGCTTGACAAATTATTTTATCCGAAAAGAGATCATTGTCGCATTTTTTTCAGATGATTTAAAAATAATTTCTACCGTATATTGGTATTTAAATAGATATAATTAATTAATTTTTTAAAATCCTGAGTATGATATTTTATAATTTTTTTTTTGTTTATGAAAATGATTGTAACCATGGTAAAATTTATCTCCTTATTAAAAGGTCAACAAAGTTTATCATGGGTTGAAACAAGTTTTGTGACCATAATTTTTCATATTAATTATTATTTTATGAATATAAGTCAATCCATATTACATTAAGATCTAAATTTATTAAATTAATGGATTATTTTACATGATGCTTAACTATATAGTATTTAAATCATGGAATGTTAAAAAAATGTTACACTTGTTTTTTGTATCATCTCTTATGTGTCCACATAGGTAAAAAAGAAAGCTATGAAAGAATATAAGTGTCAATTTTGAGATTAATAAAAAAAAATATTTTCATAAATTTATTTTGGATTTTATGTAATTATATAAGTATATTAATTTCTTATGCAACAATAGTGCAATACTTATCTATTTAATAAAAAATATAATATATATTTTTAAAATTTTTAAAATTTATATAGGTTGAATTATTTATTGTTTCTAGTGAATTTTATAGATCTATAAGAAATATTATAGATGTTTTAAATAATTGTATTATAATTCCATCCCTGTATTGATGTATTTAATTCTAAATTAATTGAATATTGTTACAAATGAAATTAATGATATTTTATATAAAAAATGTTTTATTGAATGATATATAAAAAAATCTAATATTCATCCATATTAATTGTTTCATTTTTTAAGAAAATTACATGGTCCATTATGGGAATTTTTTCATTTTATAATAACATTATTAACCCTTAATGCATATACTACATTAATATTATGATAATTTTAAAAAGGGTTATCATTTGGGGTTAAAACTAAATGGTAAAGGATAAAATGTATGTAAAACATGTTAAACTTTTATTGGATAACAAGAATTTGAAACATAAAAATATTATATTCTAAAAATATAAATTTTATTCCATTTTTTAAATCAAATTTTTTTTATTTATTTAATATTTTAATAAATTCCATGTGTTCCCATCCCAAAAAATATAGAAGGGAACCAACATTTATCTTCATAACAGCACATTGAGACATCAATTTTAACCAAAATATACCTATTTATATTCTCCATGTTCCGTTTCACATTTTACTTATTTTTTTATTCCCAAAAGGATAAGCCTATATCAAATTAGGGGAGATCTAAAGGAGTCATTTCAATGAAAATATAACCTCTTTAACAGATCATATTCTTATAATTTTTTCTTATACCCCCACTAAATTTGTAATATTACTAATAAAATATAAAATTAATAATTATAAATAAAATAAAATAAAATAATAATTATTAAAAAACCATTATAAACCTTGTTTTTGATCAAATGGAAAGTGAATGTATCGCTCATCTGTACATACGACTTACCGTTTCACTGTAATAATACAATTCATTTTTCATTACAATAATTTATAGTTAGGTATTAGGATGGTTTTTATATTTTATATTATTTATGAAATTATTATAATTCTATAATAATATTGTCATGTAATCATTATAACCATTCCATTATGTGGGAAACGCTATCATCACTCGTTCATACGTGTTGACTACCACCTCCCCAAAGCGAAGTGATTTTTTGCCCATTTTTATTTTACTTGGATAGTAATGATGGAAGATTATATTAAAATATATGATATATTTTATTTAATAATGATCTATTAATGGTATATTAATATGTATTTTTATTTTGTTCATTCCATTGAAGCATGAAAAGAACATTCATGCGTACATACGCCTTACAACCTCCATGAAAAGTATAATTAATTTTTTTGTAATAATTTTTGATAAATTATTATAAATATAAATATAATTAATATAATTTATTTTTATCAAATTATGAAAACTATAGAGATTATTTAACTACGATAATTTAATTGGTACTGAAAATACCAAACAAAAACATACATGAAAAACGAAATAATTATCAGACCAGATAGTGTTTTTAACAAAAAATTGTTAATAAATGGGTGATAAAGGGATAAAAGTAATTAATATATATATATATATATGAATATGGTTGTATAATAATATTTATAATCAATAAATATTTATTATATAAAATTTTTGAAAACGTACTATGAATGTTAGACCTGAGGTAAGGGGGTTAATGTTACAATCACATTATTTATCAAGATTGGTAATGATTATGTATCAAATGATGATATTATATATTATATCTCTAAATTTACTCATTATTATTCAAAATACGTTTTTTTTCTTTTAATAAAATGTTTTCCCTTTATTTCCATCATCTTATGTAGTCATGACTGTAAAAAATGTTCTTAAGGGAAATCAATTAACTTTCTCCCTTCAGTCAAAAAACCTTTTCTCTATATCATTGTTTTATAGAAATATATAAAATAATGTGTATAATATCCCTCCATCAATATTGAACATAATTTTTACGAATGTTTTAATTTTTAGACAATGGTTTGAAATGTAATTTCTTATTTTTTTTCAAATGAGTCACTTTTGACTTTTCACAAAAAAGTATTGAAATGTCATACTATCTGATTAAACATGAAGAGAATTTCCCAACATCATGGATGATCAATGTTTTGAATAGTCCATTACAATATCCTAAGTTTATTTTCAATGAATTTATTTACCATAATATTTTTAAAATTTTTATATTTTGAATAAGTTATTTCTTAAATGAAAGTTTATTTTCCAAAAAAAATTGATGATCTTTTGATTTATTAATAGATAAAAGCCTAAATGTTTGTTAGTATTTAATAGGAATATTATCCAATGATACCTTCTGCATTATTATCATAGATGGTTAATGTTAATGATGTTATGATGTTTATTAAATCCATTCATTTTCTAGGTCTTATTCTATATTGAAATTTTTAAAAATCCCATTTCTTTTCATGGGTTCAGATATGATGATGATATTTGATATCATCACTCAAATATGTATAATTTTCATTCTGTTATGGGTGGGACCTAGATCTACCAACAACGAATTGGGTAAATACTAATATCTCATTAGATATAAATGATTATAATGGGTAGTTAACAAATTTTAGTAAGGTATTTTTCCACTACGATAGTCCTAGAAGTGAACATTGACTACTGCAATGGTTTGGGGGAAAACCCATTACACTAGGATATTAATTGATGGTATGCTTATCTAATAAAGAAATAATTTTTTAAAATTCTGTATATTCTAAAATTTCATTCCATGTGAAAATATTTTTCTCTCATTTCTCAAGTTCCTTGATACCTTGAGGATCAATGTATTATAATTTATAATGATTTATTCTATGATTCATGATTATGTTATATGATATACATGGTAAACTTTTAAAATCTTAATCTCACATTCTCATTAATTTTATTTCATTTTATTCTTATATGATTATTGGTATCCCCCTATCTACCTTTACTATGAATCTAATCTCACCATTTCTTAAGATTTATTTCTCAGGTTATGAAAAATTATTTTATGATTGACATGTATAATAAGGTTGATATTTATAATGATCTATGTGGGAGATAATGAAGACCAATTATGAACATGTTGTTTATGTTTCCATGTTTAGAAGAAAACTATAACTATATGATTACAGAATGAATCATTATGTTATGTGCTCATATGAATCTACTTAGATATAATGTATATGTATGAGTGGTTCATGTTTATACAATGGTAGATGATTTCCATGATGTATTTATAAATTTTTTCATAGGAATCCATCCTAAAGGGTGGATATTGTTTGTGAACGAACTCATGTTGGTTTCAAAACATCTATATATTCCCCTATATCATGTGGAATAAGATAAAGTGATAGAGATTAATGTGAAAAATTGTGACCTAGAGAGTAAAGGATTCATTATCGTAAGAATTTTTCCTTGAGGTTCCCAAATATCTTTCCATAAAAATATGGATCAATGAATTAAAATTTGTGTGTATTAATATAAACTAAATCACTTCATGGGGAAAATAAGGTATCCACCACCAAGAATCAATAATTTATTTGGATGGTTGAGTTAATATTGATGTCTCTCTGAGATTGATCTATAATCTAGTTATCATCATCTATGAGTCTGAGTCAAGGAAATTCCAAATATTAAAATCAATAGTCGGCATAGGTTGTATGAGTATCTCTTAAGTCTATTTAGTTTGATGAATGTGCTAGAGGTGCTCACAAAACTCATGGACTATGTTTTTCACCTTACCTATACACCTTTATCATGATATTAATTAATGATATTCAAGTGTATTCATGGACCCCATAGTTATATATCAGGGATAATGAGACTTTTATCATCACACACCATGTTCATTATCTCGTTGATAAGTTCTTGAAGTTTCACTTCTAAATCAAGGAGGTGTAATTCCATTAGCATGTGATTTGTACAGTGATAATTTATACCAGTCTAGAATAGGTTTATATAGTAATGTCATGGGTCCATCCCAGGAATGTGTTTGAAAATTTGGAGTTTCCTCATGTTGATTGGGTATCACAGATGGTTCATTCAATGCTTTTCTCAATATGAAGTGCCTAGGACCAGTCTTTCATACATTTGAGTGATGTTTTGTGGATGGATGAGTGTGAATTTTCATTCTGAGAGTTAGAGAGGGGATTGATTTTCTTTATGATTATGATTCCACCAAACCCAATGAATATCTATATAGTTTTAAATTATGGTTTATGATTTTTTTGGGGGTCTATATTGATATAGAAAAATTTGGTGATCACTTATGGATCTCATCAGCTATGAACACACAAGTTGAAATAGCTCACACATAACCTAGAGCTACATACAATGGTCCATGTTTGAAAAAATAGTCCTCATTATCTCTTCAGTGATAGGTTTTATTTTAATGAAAACTTTAAAATATAGGGATAAATCATTTCTCAATATGTCATGCACCTCTAACAATGACATTGAGTTAAGTAATTATAGAAATTAGATTTCAATATGGAATATACCCTAGGTAAGTGGAAAAATCTCATAGATTCCATCATTATAAAATCTTTTTAACCACAGATGAATACATTAGAAGAAGAGTGGAATCTTATGGACATTCTGGAGGATTCAAATGTGGGTGTATCTATGGATCGTGTTGATGTGATCAACACTAATAGGATAATCAATTCCTTATTAGAGGATCAATTTAAGACAATATAGGAATTACATCTACTGTGTTAGTTGACGAGAGTGATAATTATTAGAGATAATCTTATTCTATCATAGTCCTTGGAAGGGATTAATATGCCAGAAATCCATGATACTGTTTTGGATCCAACATCCATTGGGGGAGGAGTTGTAGATAGAATCTCATCTTTTATAGTGGGTGGTACATCCCTGATTAGACAACATTTATCCTGATATGAAATAATATTTTTGGGGTTCATGTATAAATAAAAATATGTGTGGAGTTTTCACAGATTTCTATTCACATCATAGGGTAATTTCAAAACCCCAATGACCATTAGGGATACTTTATCCTCTTATACTGCTAGTATGGAAATTTGATGAGGTGGTGATTTTATTTTTCATAATACCACCCTAGACTATAAAGAGTCTATATACTATGTGGGTGGTGGTTGATCTACTGAAAAAGTTTTCACAATTCTATATGATTTGAGAGACTCTCTATGTGGATGAATAAGATATACCATATGAACATAAAATAGTGTCGATTCAATATGTGTATATGAGTATAATGTTTGAACGTGATATTTATTTTATTTCACAATATTGGATAGGAATACCGGAGACATTGGGATCAAAAATGAGGTTGTGCACATCATATCAGTAATTGATAGATGAACAATCTAATAGTAATATTTGGATCCTAGAGGATATGCTTAGACCATGTGTTCTCAAAACTACTAATTCTTGGGATTATCATTTGGATATAGAAAAATTAATGTAAATTAATAACTATCAATCTTCAATTAAGATATCCCCTTTTGACTCTCTTTATGGTCGGCCATGTTGTTAACTATTGTGCTAGCTTGTAGAGGGTGAGTCATTAATGATTGGTCCAAGACTAATGCAATAGACATTTGAGTTGTAGTAGTTGATTCAGAAGTGGTTATTTACATCTCAAAGTAGGTAATGTTTATATTATAACTAGAGGTGTTGACCCTTACAGATTATCAAGGGAGACCACTAGTTCCTATGAGTTTTATATTTGATTATTCATCAATATATGTAGAAGTAACAAAAACTCAAAAGTATGGATTGTTGATCCTTTCAAAATATATTCATGGATAATGATAGTGGATTATTGGTGGAACCTTGTTCCAAAACATTGTGGTATGAATGATGTTTTTCATGTTTTAATCCTCCATATCTATGATATAGATCATGAGTACATCATTTATGGTGATTACATCAGATTAAGGGTATATGTTTTGATTGATGAATACCATGAGAAAATTGTGGAGAGAAAAGAGAAGGATATGTTTCAAAATATGATGCATCGTGTTTATGTGTGTAGTAACCAAGTGTTTCATTTGATGTCACAACGTTTTAAAATGTGTTTGTTGAGTATGAAGGAAGTGACAATTCTTGATGAATTTTATGAAGTGGTGATTATTGTATAATTTTTATGGATTAATATAAAATAAATGAATTTTATGCTAGGAAAATTCTTCATTATATGATATGTGATGACATTCTTGGACAATTCATCATGGTATGGTAATCTGATGATCGTTTGAAGTGTAATTAATTAGAAGGACATGTTTCAAATGAGTACACATTGTTTACAGTATTGTCTGTAACATTAAATAATATCATAAAGCATGAATTTCATTTTCATAATGAATTTGGAATATTATATTTTTTGGCTTGGATTTTTAATAGGGAATACCTTGTATTTTCATTCAATATATAGAATATTTATAAGTATTATTTATTCTTTACTAAAAAACATAAGCCAACCACAGAATCCCAAATGGGCTAGAGCCAAACCACTCATAGTGGGACCGAAGGTGTCAACCATCATGTAAAGGCCTACCTAAGGAGGCATAGAATGGAGGCCATGGCTATGTGTAATATATGATTGGGGCCATGTATAGGTCATGCAGAGCAAGTTCCTGCATGAGCACATGGGTAGGGAGATATTTCTAAAATGAAATTATGAAGAGGAAATGCCACTATGTGAGGTAGTACGGTGGTAGGTGGTTCAGGATTTATGGATTCTCAATGGCACCTCTATACTATTCTAACATGAACATCGCATAAGACAAAACTGATGTGGGATAGAGCTATGAAGATATTATTCCCACTTATTTAAAATAAATAAATAATGATGGTTACTAAATATGATCCCCAATATAAATGGGATCCATGCAATAATCCTCGAAGATATTCTTCTTCCTTCTATGTATGAGAATTTTAGATCAATCCCCTCATGAATGAGGGATGCTGACTGGGAATCCATATAACACCCAAAATCTATGAAGGATCCTCTATATCACATCTGGAGTTTGAAATGTTGCTAAGAATGGATTACCTCAAATCATAGATATGATTTGTGATCATGAGAATGATATATGAAATATTCTTTTAAATCTATAATAATTTCATGGAAAAAGGATTTTATTCTATGTTGGACACTTCTTCATGGTGGATAAACAGTATTTTGATTAACAATAATAGAAATCCGTTGTAGTTATTTCTTTTCCAGTTTTTCTGATTCATGATGAAGATCCATTGTAGATGAGATAATATTAAATTGCGGTTACTGATGCTTTGAGGATGAAAATCATATTCATAGAGGTGATATTGTATGTGGGATACTATTGGTTTGCAATTGAATATGCAATGAAGACTATTGTGGTGGAATCCACGAAAATATCAGTTTCGAGACAGGCTTATAGAATTGAGTAACAATTAATTCATTACCTAGTTCATCTATGTGAATAAATTTTGGATAAAAATGATATATGTATATAATAATATTTGAGTATAGTGTGAAGATTCCTTAAGGATGATAATTTGTCAAGGTAGTGAACCTCATAAAAAGTATTGAAAAAATTCGCATTATAAGACTCCAATTAAAAATATAAATTGATTATATATTAAATATTAGACTCCAAATATTCTAAAATTGAACATCAAACAATTAAAAAAATGGTTGATCATGGGTAATGGATACATGTTTTTCGTGAGGAACTTGATCAGATTAAGAAGAACTTCACTTGTGATCTGGTATGAAGACTTAAAAAAATTGGAAGCTGGTGGGTTTCTAGAAATAAACATAATAATAAATATGAATTATTATGATAAAAATATAGTATTGTGTGGAAATTATATTCTTGAATGGAAGGAATTTTTGTTGTGTAATATTTTTCACTAGTATAATTATTGGAAACCATTATATTGTTCTTGGAAATAACTACAGACAAACATGATAATGTTTATCAAACGGATAAGAAATATTCCTTCAAAAATACTGATCTTGGAAAAGATTTCTATCTTGAATCACCTTACGGTTTTATTTTATACAATGATGGTGTTATGATAAGATGACTGGGAAATTATTTTTATTGATTGAAACTATTCCACAGAGCCTGGTATTTCAAATTATGTGGTTTTATAAGGAATATGTTTTTTGTAAAAGATAAATTTGATTGTTTTTTATATGAGATAAATGTCCAATGTTAAATTTATAGTCATTTTATATATGTATGACAAAATATTTTCTGTTGACAGAGAATTCATTTTTTCCTAATTTGATGAGAAAATGAAAAAATACTGACATACATGCTGGTTCAAATGACATATTTTTTAGGATTTTAGTTAGAGGAGACTCTGAATCACATATTTATATCACAGAAAAAGTATTCCATGAAATTTATAAAGAATTTTGGTATGAAAAATTGAAAATATGTTTCAACACAAATTTTAGTTCGAACTAAAATATGAAATGATGACTCTAGAATTTTTCTTAATCAGAATGAATTCAGAAGAATTATTGGAAGAATTATTTTTCTCACAACATCGTGGAATAGTATAACCTATGTAGTAAATTTTTGTTCCATATATCAGAATGATCCAAATGATTATAACTTTTATTTGAGAATAGAATTCTGAGATATGTGAAAGGAACTACGAAATATTGGATTCTATATAGAAACATTGCAGAAAAAAATTCAGGGTTTAAAATTCTGATTGAGAAGCTGATTATACAGATATGGGATCATCCTCATGTAGAACCATCATTCTAAGAGAAGGATCTGTTATTTGTTATAGCAAGAATCTGAATTCAGTAACACTGATTATGGATAAGGTTGAATATGTTGCTCATAAAAATTCATGTACAGAAATGATTGGGTGAAATTGTAATTGGATGACTTTAAAAATGACACTAAGATACCATTGACAATATCATGGGATATTCAAAGAGATACTGGGTTTTCTAAAAATAGAGTAAATTATTAAATATCTAGGAATATTGAAATCGAATAGAATTTAATGAAAAAAGCTAGTGGGTGGAGATATCTTTCTAGAAAACACTTCTACTAAAGATCAATTTGCATATATTTTCTTTAATACAATGCCAAATGAGAGTTTTGATGTTTTATTGCTGAATATTCCTGACCATCCTTCTCCTATAACCTTAATAATATCATGATGTTCCTCCTTATTCCCTATTATTTTATGTATATTAGACTAAAAACAAGTAATTAAAGGATAGGTGTACTTTATTATGGATTTCATTTAAATCCATAATGATGATAGTGCATGAATTTTGTGAGGGGGAGCCTTCATAAGGTTTGATTTATATAGTAAAAAATATAATCTCATTATATATTGAACTTATTTGACAAGACTTATTGACTAATGATTTTTTGAGAATAGGGTAAATTATTCTTGTGCACCTGAACATTATGATGTGTTTGATAATGTGTATGGATGATCTTGTATTTCCATTGAGACTTTCTGATCATGATTTCACCTGTATCTATATTTTTAAATAATATTAGATACCCTTGATTATATATCTCTTTCCTTATAAACATGGTATAAAAATGTTAAAATATAGTTGATTAATTAATGTCTCTTTGCCAATTATCATGTGATGTCATTTATTCTTTTAATAAATTATGACATGATGTTTTTTAGAAGACAGATGATTTAAGAGAATCCCAAATACACTTTTCATTTTATATTTATTAAGGGGAGTAAAGTTGATACAAACATATTTAATTTTATTTGACATGATATATGAGAATTTATACTACAAATTAAATACAAAGGGAGAGATTGATGAACCTAAGTGTCACATTTTTTGTCATAGTGTGTCAATATGTGTTTGG
This sequence comes from Viscum album, assembly GCA_963277665.1. Lineage (NCBI taxonomy): Eukaryota > Viridiplantae > Streptophyta > Magnoliopsida > Santalales > Viscaceae > Viscum > Viscum album. The sequence continues at coordinate 226,296,162 of OY728151.1, forward strand.
TGAATATGAAAGAAGTAGGAAATCTTGGTGAATTTTTTAAAGTAGTGACTCCTAGGGAATTTTTATGGGTTTATCTAATAGCATTGGATGTAATTAATGGAAAATTAATATTCATATGGAATTTTATTTCATTCATGGACAGATATTCTTGGTATTTTAATCTAACAATGGCTTGAAGTGACCTTAATGACAATAACATGTGTCGTAGGAGGACCCATTCTTTAAAAATATTAGATAATTAATGAATCCCAAGCAATATGAATTTTATTTTTCATGATGAATTGGGAGGAGAAAAAGTGTTTCTAGGAATTTTAATTGAGAAGGCTTATGATTTTTATTTAATACTTAGAATATTTATATTTACAATGGAGTTATTACTAAAAATATAGGCAAAACACCTAAGAAACTATGTTCTAGACCACAACCACTGATAGGGTGACCTTATGGGTCAACCCACATGGGAGAACCTTCCTGATGATGTATATCGTATAGGCCTGGGATTTTTGTAGTTCCTGAGAAAGCCTATGTATATGGCCTATAGAGTGTGCACCTGAAAGTGCACATGGGTTGTGTATGAACTCCACATCGCATCAGAGAAGAATTTGTTCCACCGTGTAGGTAAACAAATTGAGATAGGGTTCATGAATTCTTCAGTATCAAGTTTTTTCCTTGTTTGTTATACCATGACCCCAACATAATCCAAAACATATGTGGGACAATACTATTCTGGTACTATTACTGCATCATTAAAAAGAAGAAAAAAACAACGATTGTCCAATATAATATATATTTTAAATGGAATCCAACTCATCTTTAGGAAAGATATTCTTCATTCCCATGTATGATCCTTCATGGTCAATCGCCTCATGATTATGGTATTACAAATCGGGCATCCACAGAACTCCCAACACCCAGTTGGGAGCTACTATATCACTTTGGGAGTTTGAAATGTGGCTATGTATAAATCATCGTAATGAATAAAAATACAGAACAATATTGATAAAATATTTCAATTTATTTTATACAATGTATAAAAATACATTAATATAACTAATAGTTTTAGCTAAGCAAAAAAATTCTTCTTTTGGGAAAAATATTCTTGTGATTAATGGAAAATGAAAGACATTCTGGGTGTCGCATTGCAAGTGATGTTGCTTCATGATGAATCCTCTTTTAAGATGATGTGTTTTATATTTTATGGTGTTGGTGTTTCAAAGATGAGAATTCTATTCCAAAATCTGATTCCATAAGTGGGATTCACCTTTTTTGTAGTTTGATTTTCAATTCGGACTATTGAGGTGGAAACCCAGAATTTATCAATTTGCAGCCATGTTTGGATAATTGGGGATTAATGAATTCATTATCTAGAGAATATCTATGAATGAATTATGGATAAAATATATATGATGATATAATATAATTTGAGTATTATGTGGTGATTCCTTACCAATGACGGTTTCTTACAATAGTGAACCACTTTAAAACTTCTTCATTGGTTTGCACAATTTTTTTATGAGAACTAGTTCAATAACTGAAATATTAATTCCAATTATATGATGGGTTGGTTTACATACAAGAGTATGATAATAATAAAAGTGAATAGTGGTGTATAAATTTAACATAATGAATTTTATAATAAAATTATTTTTCACTCATAGATTCATATCATTATTGTTATGGAAAAAAATATTTCCTGTTAATATGAGGTAGTGTTTCTGAGTGTATACATCAGTTACTGAAGAATTTTATTATCTAGTAGCCAGCTCGGTAAAAGGTATCTATTATCTTACAAAATTATTTAATACAAATGTAGATAAATTGACATACTAAAATTGAATTATATTGTTGATATATGAAGATGTATCATTTTTAGGAATAACCTATTCTGTGAAGTTCTTCAGTTTGTGAGCATATGATATTTTATTTATCATAAAGGCTAAAATGATAGATCATCACCAATTGTTGTAAAATAAGGCAACAATAAAAAGTGACCTTTCTTGTGTTGTTGGGTAATATTTTTTTAGCAATTCAGTGTGAAACTATTATTCCAATGGGACTCTAGAAAGTATGGTGGCACTCTATGCTAGTGACTGAACTGTATATGGTTACCACTTGTGATTACTATGGACAATCTATGATTGGAGAGTCCAACCAGTCACCACAATAAGTAGGCTCATCATGAGACAAAAACATGTAAATTTATTTCTCTAATTATATTTCATGGAATTTGAGTGAGGATGATCTAATTTAAGATTCAGTCAGATCCCAATAGGCCAACAAGGGTACATTTAATGAAAATGAAAAATTATCTAAATCACTATTCATTCAACCCCCTTTTATATTGGTGCAACTCAACCAGGGAACATCAATTTGTATCAGAGATCCAGGTTACCACATTTAGTATCCACTATGAATTGTAGATTTATATATTTGATTCTATTAATATTATGGGTGTTCCTACTTTTGATAGAAAGAACAACCACAACTCAAAGAATATGATGTTACCCTATCATTTATATAATGGTCTTGAACATAATGATGTAGTTATTGTTGGGTTCCCACCTATTTTTTATAAAGTCCTTATGAAATATATAGAAAAGATAAATATTGAAGTTGATGTAAGATCTAAAAATTTCATTTTGATTCCACCTTCATAAAATGTTTATAAAAATGTTATCAGGATAAAAATGATAAGAAATTTAGGGAAAAATTTAAAAGTAGTTATGAAAGAATCACGACAGAAAAAGGTGTCAAATTGATAACTTGTAAGTGAGAATTTTAAGATATCATGATGGGTGAAAAAGAAAATGATGATGAATATTGGACAAGGGTAATTGAAATTTTCAGAAATATTTGAATTTTTTGGTGAAAAATTGGATTATTCAACTATTTTAAAAAATTTGATAATAAATTTTCCTCCCTGGTTTAATCATAATGTATCATCTTTTGAAGATCTATAGGATCTTAACCTCTATAAATTACAAAATATACTCATTTCAAATGAAATTCCAAAGTTATTAGTCTTTAAGAAGAAGATAAATGATGATATACCTTCTAAATTCATTATAATGATCAAAATTAGAGATGATGAAATGTTAGAATCAAGTGAATTTGATGATGAAAAAGAATATGTAGATTTCAATATAATCATTTATCTTGTATTTAAAATATTCAAGAAGTGAATTTTTAGGGGTAAAATTAAATTAACATAAAGGGGCTATAACATTATTTACATTAGTTTTTTTTCAAATTTTCCTAAAAATATGTCTTTAGAACTGGAGACAGATGATAAAACACCATAGAAAAAGAAATGAGGGGGTGGGGATCCCAAAAGTCACAACAAAATTTAATAGAATCATGATGAAATTATTTAAATGTAAAATATGGAATTTATTGAGCATGTATGATAAAGCTGACTCCACATTACTAATCCAATGAGAATAAGAAAATCACTTCATGGATCATGTTTAATATTTTTTCACACCTTTGGATGTGAAGATGAGTAATGTGAGAGAATTGATCTAGTTCACATGTTGATAAATGAATTATAATTTATTTTTAGAAAAACAGAAATATCAAGGAGGATATGAAACATTTATTGAATGAAAAAAGGAAATATTTCAAAAGAAAATAATGAATATGAAATTAAATAGTTTCTTTAAACACATGAAATAAAAATAAAATAACTGAAAGTGGATGAAATTGAAAATATGTTAATGGGTCGAGAAAAAAACATTCTATCAAAGAAGAAGAATATTTAAAGACTCAATATATATTTCATGAACCATATAATATTATTAAAAATATTATAGAATATTTCATCGAGGAAGTTGAGGTGAAGGAAAAATCATTACAAAATGGTGAAAAGAGAGGTCTGATGAAGCAAGTAAATTCAAGACAATATGAATCTAAAGATAAATGTGTTATCTCTAACAATGCAGTTTGAAAAAAAATTCTTGAAAATTATGGAACATAAATATTATTGAGAAATTAAATTCTAATCCAAATAAAGAAATAGATTAAACATGAATCTTTCTCTCCCATATCAAATACAATTGTAATATATGGAATGAAATCAACAACAATATAACAGACAAGGATATTTTCAATTGGAAATATAATGATTTATAGAAAATTTTATGTGTTGTGGAGTGTTCGGGTATAAATATTTTTAATTTTGGTATAACATGTCCATATAATTGATGTGACATGAAAAAAGTGTATCTATTATCATAGCATGAGAGAAAATATTCAATGTAATCAAGTTGTTATTAGGAATTCATCCTATCTACTATCTAAGAATATTTTTAAGTGTTTGGTAGAAATCTTTGGTAGATGTTATTAGCAAGGTCATATTGGTGGAACAATCTTTAGTATTCTCTTTGAACAAACATCCTACATTTTTAAAGGAAAGGATGTTAAAATATTTAATGAAGAAAAGTCAGGTTTTTTAATGTGGTTTTTATAAATAGTAGTAAAATGAGGACATGGGTTCATGATAGTATGTGTTCATCATACATGACTGGTGACAAAAAAATCTTGGAAATTTTGAATGTCGTGTAGGATGAGTAGTGACCTTTGGAAATGATTGTTCACTAAAAATTAATGGAGTTAGAAAAAATATATTGAATCCCAAAATCTAATGACTAAATATATGTTATTTCTTGAAGGGATAAAACACAATTTAATTAATTTTAACCAACTTTATTATGACTGACATGAGTTTTTGTTGAAAAATTATTCATGTATAATCAAAATCACAACGGACGAAATAATTATCACTCATAAAAATGAACAAATAGTAATCTACTTCGTTTTGGTGATTTGATCAATTACTATTTTTTTTGATTTCCAAAGATGAAATGTACATTGGGCATAGAAGTCAAAAAAATATTGGTCAATAGATTATAAGTAATATCTTTAATAATGACATTTTTATAGTCTTTTTCAAGGTAAAGAGTGAATGGGATCAAATTTAATAAACCTATAAAATTATAAATTGGCTCAATGTTTACACAATGGGGTGGATATTCAATCTTCTATCCCCTTGAACTTCTTCATACCAAATTATTTGACCAGTGAGTTAAAATTATATAGTAGGTGATAATTAATAAATTATATTTAATTATGATTATACTCGGATGACTAATGTCATGTTTAACAAGAACATGTTCGAGGAAACTAAAATTTTCAAAAAAAAGTTGAAACCAATCTTAGAAAGAAATTGTCTCTATATAAAGAAACTAATATCAAATAATGGAAATTAATTCACATGTGATTATTTGTAAATTTATATCTAAAATCATGGAATTGAGAATCACAAAAAACACTATATACACCATAACAAAATTGGGTAGCTGAAGGAAATAATTTAAGCATAGTTTATATTGTCAGGCCTATTTTAGCTGAGCACAACACCATGAAATACTTAGTTAGAGAAGATATATTTACATCCATAGATATATTGAAAGGATTTATAATAAGACTATAATGAAAAATATAATATTAATTTTTTACAATAAAAATCCAACGGTTAAAACCCTCATGAATGAGGGTTTGTAGATTGTGCATCATTAAAACACCCATGTTCCATACGGGGTATTCCATATCACATTTGGAGTTCAAAATGAGGAAAATTATGGACTACCAATAAGGAGAAAAATTATTTATGAACTTTATAATGACATCTGTATAATTCTATTTGAACATTAAAAACACTTCATGGAAGAAAGAGTTTGTTCCAAGTGGGACTTTTCTTCCCAATGGATAAATAATATCATGATTACATATAAACAAAATCCTTTCCATGTGTTTATTTGTGAGTGTTGATTCTTCGTGGTGAAGAACCTTTATAGATGCGGTGACTTTTCATTGCAGGTGGTGATTCTTCTTTATTGAAACTCTATTGCAGAGAGATTATGATGGATGTGGGATGCTATTGGTTTTCCGTTGTATTTTCATTGTAGACTATTGAGGTGGAAACAACGAAAATAGTAGTTTGCATCCATTCATAGAGAAATAAGGATTGATTCATAAAGTACCCAGTGAATCTCCATGAATTACATGTAGATAAAAATAATACATGGACAGAAAACTAGTTGTGTTTTATATAGAGATTCTTTGTAGATTATTATTTCTAACGGTAGTAAACTGATTCAAAACATCCTCACTTGCTCTCATAACTCTGATATGAAAACTAGTTTGATAAACAGTACATTGATGCCTATAAAATGATTGTCCTATTAAAGGATATGATATGGATAATATGAAAAGTGATAAATGGTGATAAAGTATAATATTAATAATTTTATAATAATAACACTTATCAGTCACAGGTTGTGATCATGGTCACAATGAATTAAAATTATGTGTAGTCAATTTGAGATAGTGTCTATTATTGCGGTTATTATTTCAAGAGGTAATATATCCAGAAGTGGTCTTTAATGTGTTGTTGTTTAATAATTTTTTTCACAAGGAAATATGAAACTGTTGTTTCTGTTGGACTCCAGATACTGTAGTGGGACTCTATGTAACTGATGATATGTTTATCATAACCACTTATTCTTAGAGTGAGGAATATGTGATTGGGATGCCTAAATAATCATAATAAATATTATGTCCATTTTTATACTGATCCTTATAAAAATATTATGCCGTTTATTTTTTCACCATTCATGTGAGGTGATTTTTTTACCAGATAAGATCCTAATTGGTAAAACAAGGATTACTTCAAAAGAAATAAAAATTACACAAATCAACACTAATTCACCCCATTCTTAGTGGTTCAACTCCTTTGGGTAACTAAAATGTTCTTGGGAAACATGTATATATCCAAGAGGAAGGATTGGAGAAATTCTCATATGATAATCCTTGCGATGATTTTTGGGGATGAGAGGTCTGTAAAGGGGGGTCTTTTAAATCCCATCGTATCACAAGTGTGTTACTATATAATTTTAGCCTTATCAAATTTATTATATTTGTTACTAGTAATTTTATATATTAGGGTAACTCAAGAGTGGATTAAATAGGAACATGAGAGACATATAACTAATATGCAGTTACAAGAAGGATTTTATAGAATGAAATAGATGTCATATAATGAATACACTAGTAAAAAAATTCAATTTACTATAGATGTTTTATTTGACATTAAATTTGTAGTGTGGATATTTTATTTTCATTTTAATATTAAAATTATGTTAATATTATTAAAAAACCCTATTTTCATAGACATACACTCATTTATTAGATGCGATATTTCTTATACCATAATTCTACAGACTCCTAACAGCAACTTCCCATGCTCGATATTCAGATTCATTTGATTGTAAACTTCTTTTCACATTTCTTTTCATCAATCCTACATACTTTATCCTTATTCCATAACCCTTGACATTATTCTATGTATGGAAACACTAATCTTCCATACCCAGAACCATTCCCCACGGTCTTCATTCATTCATTTTTGGACATCATTCTTAGAAATATTTTCCCTTCAATTAATCAATATTCATCCTTTTTCCACCTTCGCTGAGAGTGTTTAATAGAATGAAAGAACTAGTATCCATGGTTGACCTTTAAATATTTTATGTTATTTTTTATATTTGGATGATAAATTAATTATTTGTAATTTATAAATTTCATTCATTCATTCATTTTTTTTTATAATTATCATTATCAAAAAACAATTTCTATAAAAACTTGTTAATGTTATAAAAGTTTTTCGATTATAAATTATTTATGACTATTTTTTTGTTCTTTATATTTTATTTATTTATATTTTTATATGTTTATATATTTTTATTGAGATATTTTTTTTGGTTGAAATATAAATTTTCTTCAATTTTTTTGTCATTTAATTTTTTATTATTACATTTTATTAAATATTTTTTGATATAAAATGTTTTTTATTTATAAAATTTTATGATATAAATAACTTATTAAATTTTTATGCATTTTAATATATTTATATTATTTTGTGATTTGTTATATATATATATACATTTATATTTTTATGTTTGTTAATTTATTCATCTATTATATTGTAATTTTCATTCTAAATAACTTATCATAATTTGATAAATTTCCAAAGAACTGATGATGAGTTTGGTAATGATTCTAATAGTTTAATGGAATTTTATAAACAAATTCATTATAAAAATAGATTGTAATTTCTTTCCTTATGTGAAATGATTGAATTTTTGTAAATTATGATATAGATAAAACAAAGGACATTTGATTTTTTATGGATTTGGTCATAATTATATAGTATGTATATGACATGTTGAAATAAAAAAATCCAAGATATAATTATCATGAAGATCTTCTAAAAGAGATAAATGATCATCATGAATAATTAATTAATGATTAACGAGTTTAATCCTTTGAAAAAAACAATGAAAAATATATGGAGATGATCAGAAACTATTTTTATATGATTTAAAAAATATATAATTGTATCGGTAGTGATAATATTAATAAACATGAATATATGAAATGGATGGAGCAATAAATGTTTCACTAAATTGCTTGAATTTTAATAATAGATACTTACATAAGGAAAAAAGCCTCCAAATTCCAATTATAAAGGGAAAAATATGCTATGTCCAATGGTATCATGTTATAAAAAATACATGATTTCACTAGAAACTACGTGATGTATTGAAATGAATATGATAGTTTCTTTGGAATGTCATAAATATGGTATATAATATTATTAAATTGTTTACAAATAAAACTATGATTCATTCAAAAAAACATGCATAGAACCTCCAACTAAATGAATCTCATTTCTTCTATGAATTACATGTCTGAACCAACTCTTTGAAAATTGTATTAATTAAAAGAGGCTATGAAAGAATACATAAGGGTGCATAATTCATGAAAACCAACATAGTCCAACTGATTTTCAAAAATTTAAAATATTTGATCATAAATTTTAGTCTTTTGGAATTTATGTTAAAAAATGAATGGGTCTATGCATAGATTTCAGGAGCCCATATCAAAGTCTCATTAGCCAATATTGTTCGTAGCCTATTTTGTTTGTTGTATAAAAATTTCCCACAGTGATTCGTATAAATATAATAAATTTAATTATGTATATCATGATTTATAAACTGAAATAACATATAAATTATTTTTATGATTACAGATTACCACCAATTGACGAGTTGAAATTTCTATGGGATTTTGGTGTTATATTATTTGATGAATACAAGAAATAATATTTTTTCATTCTAAAAAAATGTTCATTATTAAAAAATTTTAGAACATGAAAATATATCTATATATAGTGTTATATGACATAAGTAGTTTCCAATTTTTGGACAAGGGACTTCATATCATAACTTTATGAATGAAAGAAAAATAATGTATATGGGATATTGGATATTTTTATGAATGAATCATCGTTATCTGAGACTAAGAAAGATATTAAACGACTTACATGAGGTGGATTCTAAACCATATCCATTATCAACTAAGGAATATTAAAAAAAGTTAGCAACATCAATATCAAATTTGGGGAAAAAATTCATAAATAATACCAGGAAGAAGCAATCCATCTTTTTCACTCTACCAAATTTGATGTTTATTGATATAAAAAATGGATGTTATGTATTTTGATAAAAAAAATTATAGTCTAATTAAAATATTGTTAACATTACATATAGGTCAAAATATGGATTTCTTGAATGACTAGAAAAAATAGCCATGGAAATATGTTTGGAGTTAGCTCCCATGCCAAAAAATAAGAACATATTTGCCAACACCATTTCTCATGTTAAAAAACCGTGAGAAGAAACATTTTCTTCAATGATTTCTTGGTGTTAAAGTACCTAGTGAGTTTTCACCATAAGTGAAAAATTTAGTGCCTTTGAATGATTTAATGTAAACAGGTATAAAACCTCATGACTTCCATGAATTGATCTATTAATTTCGATCAGTTACATTGATTGGAATATTTAAAATTCATGTCTAAAAGTCTATAATTACATTCTGTTGCATTTTCAATTCAATTTTCAAAAAATTCATAGATCCATATTTTTGTAATTGTGTCGTAGAATGATATTTTCCTTATATTATGACAACTAGGAAGGTATTTTACACCATTATGTTTTGATATAATAGACCATCTATTGATTTATTTGTTGATAGAGATAAATATATGTTGTCTTGTTTATATACATTGGATGTATCCCTTTAAAATATATGTGAAAATTTTTATGAGGAATGTTAATAATATTTATTGAAGTATGGACTATATTATTGAAAAAAACATGTATCCAAATATATAATTCAATTTTGTAGTAATTATTTTTTGGATGTGGTTCATTTTGGACTCCCTTTATCTGAAAACATTATAGTTGATACTAAAGGTAGAGGGATTCAATGATTAAAGTTAAATTTATGTCCATGTGATGAAGTTATGTATTAACATTTATATTATTTAAAAATAATATATGATATTCAACAATATATGTCATCAATTACTATTCAATTAAAGGTACTATATTTGAAATGAAATGAAAATTGGTTGATGAATTTACATTAAAACACATATGATTTTTGGTTTAATGATAAAATGAACACTGATTTATCCATAATAGAGAAATTGAAATGCTTATTAGTGGGACTAAGTCTTAATGTGACTGTATGGGGTGGTTTTTATAAAAATGGTTACAAAATTTAAATAATAAACAAGGATTAAAATAGTAACATTGAAAATAGTGGATTAATGGTTTTCATTGAAGCAAAACATTTTTAGATTAATGAAGATAAAAAACAAATTCCTCAAGAACAACATATTTGGGAGTGGTTGAGAATATATGGGAGATTGATCATACAATTTTTTGTATACTATTATTTATGTTTAACTAGGATGAAAGTAATAGTGGTGTGAAACATGGTTAGTACAGATTTACAATTATTGGTTTTGAAAATATTTAGTTTCATGGTGTAATCATTTATCATGGAGAACCATGTAAAAAAATATTTTATATTATTTTCCATCCAATGAATTTTGCCTGTTATTTTTCTATGGAAACAAATTCATTTGTGTGGTGAGAATATTGAAGGTGTCAAAGACTTATATACAATTTATTTATCTATTACATGATTAAATGATGATAATAATGACAAATATGCAGACATTGTCCATGAAACACAAAAATATCATATATAAGTGATATAGAAAAACACCCCATTACTTGACCAAATAATTATGTGATCTATTTTTGGTGAATCTAACATGGTTAAAAAAATTATTTCATATATTTTATATTTAAATAGTTTTTTTTCATTTCTTTGATTTTTGTAATATTTTTTTTATATTTATTAGATTTAGATAACAATTTTATGGTTTAAAACTTTTTCCACTATCATTTTTATGCCAATTTTCATTATATTTTTAATTTATGTTATTTTATTTCATTTAATAAAATATTAATAATTTTATTAATATTATGATAAATTTCATTATTTACTTATAAAATTTATTTATTTATAAAAAATTATAGGTACAAAATGTTATCAATTTTTAGAGGATAATCATCCGTGTCATTTTTCTCATTATAATATTAAAATAAACTAGTTTTATATACACTTTTTTGGTAGAAAATATAACATTCAATGTTTGGGTTTATATTTTGAAAAATTGATTTTACTTTTTTCAAAATATTTAATTTGAATAAATTTCACATACCAAAATTGGGTTTGATGTAACATACATCATTGTAAATGATAGCCACCAAGGTAGGGGATCCAATGTATATAGGTTTTTCATGTAAAAATATATATATTGTAATTAAATTATTCAATGGAATTAAAATAATATTACATAAAATTATATGTATATCTTCTTATTCTATATAGAAGATTCTACCTAAATATGGTATGCATTGTATTACTCCTTTCCCAAATGTTTCATGTGCATGTGGGGAGCCGATAGTGATAATTTTCTTCGATGAGAATGACCACCAAATATTTTCAGATTCAATGCAATTTTAGACATACCTGGATATATTGATCCATTGTAGTATAATTATTATATTTCTTAATTAGAGTATCATTAACCAGTTGCTGAAAGATCATTTAAGGGATTCCTAAATGGTAAAAATTATAAACTTATTCATTTAGTTTTACAATGGTTTAAATATTCTAAATTTCAAAATATACTATTTATTCAATTATATATGAAAATTAACATTTATGATACAAAAGGAATTCAAAAAATATATTTCCTTGTTGGGGACATGATGAAGATATTTTACAAAAATTTGACTACATTATATGTATTTTTAAGTAAACAAAAGAAAGATCTATGATTCATATATTGGTTTATAGGTAGTGATTCTTGGTAGTTGTTTCTCTCCAAGTTGAGGGAGGAAGCCTTGACAGTTTGTTTTTATTGTTTGATAAATTTACTATATGCGTTTTTTGTTTTTAAAATAAATATTTGTAAAATTATTTACTTAAAATATATTTAATATAATTATGTTAGGATAAAACAATGTTATATAAGGGTAAAATAACGTGTACATGTTAAGTTAGGCGAAACTAATGATATGTAATTGTAAAATTAAGTTATATAAGGATAAACTAATGTTATTTAATGTTAAAAAAGTTTATCAAGTGTAAAATAATTATATGCTCTTGTAAACTAATTTTATATAAGGATAAAAAAAATTATGTATAGTTATAATCAAGAAATGTAATAGTAAAATAAAAAACAGCAAGGCTAAAAAATATTAACGATGAACTTAATTTATGTAAGGGTAAAATCAAGTTAACTAAGGATAAACTAATGTTAAGTAATGATAAAATAATGTGATGTAAGTGTAAAAAAAGATATATAATGGTAAATAGAAATATGTACAGGTTACGTAAAGGTAAAAAATTAGGTAAGGATAAACTAATGTTATGTAATGGTGATATAAATTCAAGTAAAGGTAAAAAAAATTATATAAGGGTATATTAAAGTAATATAATGATAAAAAGATATTATGTAATGGTAAAACAATGTTATGTAAGGGTAAACAGAAACATGTACATGTTAATTAAGGGAAAAATAATGTTATGTAAGGCTATTACAAGGTTATATAAGGTAAAAAAATTCAAGTAAGGATAAAATAAATTCACGTGAGGATAATATATTGTTATGTAAAGGTAAATTAGTGTTATGTAAGGATAAATAAAAACTATTAAAGGTTTTGTAAGGTAAAAATAAACTTATGAAAGGGTAAAATAAATATACAAAAGTGTAAAAAAATTTATCTTTGTGTAAAATAATGTTATCTAACTATATACTAATGTTATCGAAGGGTAAATTAATGTTATACAAGGGTAAAAAAATTAATGTGTAAATTAATGTCATGTTCGGGTAAAGTTAAATTTTTTAAGTTTAAAAAATGTTAATGGTAAATTCATATCATATAAGTGAAATATAAAGTCATTTAAGGGTAATATATAGTCAGGTTATGGTAAAAAAAATTATGTAAGTGTAAAGTAATGTTTTAAGGGTTAAAAATTGTCATGTATGGGGAAAAAATGTTATTTAATGTTAAAAAGTAACATTTATAGTTTATATAAGGTTAAACTAATGTTATGTTAAAGTTAAATAAAGTAATGTAAGGATAAAAAATATATGTATGGGTAAAATGTAATGCCCCGACCCGAGTTACCCAGATTCGGTGCATTATTGTGTAACATTGGCATGATCACAAAAGATCAAGTCTCGAAAGACCAATTAGTTTAGTAGCCTTGGAAACACTAGATACATTCATAAATGTTACATTACATCATAAAGTGAAAAATCTCAATAACATAGTCTCCATAGTCCAAACTTCTATCCCCATCAGACTATCCCTGTAGGTCAATCATAAAATATTTCTTCACATCTTGGGAAAAATAAAACATTGAAAGGGGTGAGCTTAGATGCTCAGTAAGGATAACAATATAGCGGAAGATTTCATAAATAAACATAAACATTTAAGGCAATGTATGAATAAAACAAAAGCCTTTTAAACTTGAACTTCAACATAATATGGAAATTTTAAAATGAGATAAGGCCATTTACTTATTTACATGGATATTCTACTAGTCGAATAATCACATGCAATATCAATAACCATCTTCATAATGATGGAATGCATAATGCCAGACTATCATAACCACATAGCCAAGGCCTCGTTCCAAGACTACAAATATGATTTTGTCAATGCCTCATGCCAAGACACTAGTTTGTCTCATGAGACCTGGCGATGCATCGAGGAGCTATAGAGGGCTCCACCCATCACTTATTGAGTCCAATGAATTCCTCATATGAACAGGTTTAAACATATCATAAACCATAACATAATCGTATCACATAAAACATATATAAAGGAAACAAAAAATTTCTACATTTCAATAAAAAGATATCAATACAATACATTGATAAAATAAAAACATTATCAAGTCCATTTTCAATACCAAAATAAAATAAAATTAAAACTTGGTATTTATTTTTCATTTAAAAAAAGTTATGGCTTGTAGAGGAAGCCGAAACTCAAATAATGATCACGGTGGGGGAGAATTCGTTGTTGCCGCATACATACAACAATAAAAACATTCCTTTTTGTAGTTTAGTAAAATTCTTCATATAAAAATATTACATTTGAATAAACATACAAGTCAAAGGGATTTATACACCGTATAAAAGAAAGTTTTGTATAAAAAAATATGCCTCAATGAATGGAGATTGAGACGAAGTCCCTTACAAAGATCATTTTTTAAATAAAGTAGATCTATTATGTCTATTCGGTATATTTACACATAAATAAAGTATACATACAAGATAGGACATAATAATATCATGACATAATTTGAAAGTAGGATATTAACCCAAAGAACGGAAATTGGGTTAAGAAGATCCCTTACAAAGATCATTTTTTCAATAAATAGATCTATTATGTGTATTCGCTGTAAGTACACATAAAGAAAGTAAAAATACAAGATAGGACATAATAATATCATGACATAATTTGAAAGTAGGAGATTAACCCAAATAATGGAAATTTGGTTAATAAGTTCCCATACAAAGATTATGTTTTAAATAAAGTAGATCTATTAGGTTTATTCACTATATTTACACACAATGAAAGTATACATACAAGATAGGACATGATAATATAATGACATGATTTGGAAGTAGGAGATTAACACAAAGAACTAAAATTGGGTTATGATGTTCCATTACAAAGATAATTTTTTTAAAATAAAATAAAACTATTATGTGTATTCACTATAAGTACACAAAAAGAATGTAGAAATATAAGATAGAACATAATAATATCATTACATAATTTGAAAGTAGGAGATTAACCCAAAGAACAAAAATTGGGTTAAGAAGTTCCCTAACAAAGATAATTTTTTAAATAAAGTAGATCTATTATGTGTATTCACTATATTTACACATAAAAAGTATAAATACAAGTTATGACATAATAATATCAGGAAATAATTTGAAAGTAGAACATTAACCCAAAAAATGGAAATTGGGTTAAGAAGTTCCCTTACCTCGTGTCCGACTTGACTCGATCATTCTTTAATATCCGTAATAATAAACTAGATTTAATTTATACATGATTAAGGGACTTTTTAATTTTCATTATTCCTTTTATATCACTTATTACCATGTTATTTACATTATGTAATTATATAAGTTAATAATGGTCATTTTCTCGGTCTTTGGTGCTTGAGTCAAAAATAAATTTCTTATAATTACAAGTTGTTCATGTGGTAAAATATCCCTTATATCTGGAATTATATTCATGATTTAGATATCATATATATCATATATATCATGTATATTCAAGAATTCATAATATTACGTAACATTTAGAGTTATGAAATGAAATGCACCGTTCATGGAGACGGTAAGCCGTACACATGCATGAACACTGCTTTCATTTCTATTTCATATTTAATGGAATGAAATCATAATGATATCAAGGTGTATTATAATTCCAGTATAATATATTTTATAATATCATTTACTCCATCCTTTACATGTCCCACATATGGCATTAACGATTCAAATCACTTTGAGGGGACGGTAGTCCGCAATTCCTAAAATGAAATTATCGCGTTTACCCATAATGGAAATCATAAAGGTATGCCATAAATGAAAAATACAGAATCATAAGGAAAACATAAACATAATATATATCATAAATAAAAATAGTGTCATCACAATGGCCACCATTAGAGGTGTTAAAAGAAGATTGAACAATCATCGTTTCGTGAGGCAGTAATTCGCCACCCACAGAAATAGAATGTTCTTTAACCATTAGACGAAGGTGTGTGTAAGTGTAAACAAAATAAATCACATAAAAAATCCAGGTATATTTATTATACTGGTGTTGTTACAAAATAAAGTAATAAAAAGATTTTAGGGTGTTGGAGAAGAAAAATAAAACAAAAGAACACAAGAGAAGACATTGCATTAAAATAGGGTAACTCTTTTTTATTTGAGCCAAAGGCTTCCTTGGGAAGACTTCTGCCCAAACTGAGGCTTCTAGGAGTAAGAGAGGGAAGTTGGGGGAGTATTTGGGCAGAGTTTGTCCGAACGAAATTGCTTGAAGGTGTGAATAAGGTGGTAGAGGTGGGGGCCTTTTATAAGAGGAGAGGTGGGGCACTCTTGGAAGATCATGAAATATTACATTATTATGAAGTGATTTTCGGATTTCAAAGGTCCCACAATGAAATATATAGAGGATAAGGTGCTAAGGGTTCTAAATATACCCATCCAATAGGTTTTGGACAAGTTTAAGCATTATATTTTACATTATCTTTTCATTTTATTTAAATAGTTAATTAATGAGGTAATCGCTGCATCATCACGGTGTCATTAGAAATTTAATTTATTTAATGTCTAAAAATTATAAAAAAATATCATTATGTAGGAAATATTTTTATCTTTCTATTTAATTTTTATTGTAGAAAAGGTAACTTATATTACCCCATGTAATAATTGTTTTAGTAAAAAAACACATGTCTGTGACAATTTTATTTTTACTTTAAATAAAAAGTTATTAATGTCATTTTCTTACCCAAGTGGCTCCATGGAGTCCCAAAGTTGACCCATGTATTGTCTTGGTCAGACATGAGTCATCCAATATGTTTAGGAAAAGTGTAAAGGTATTTTCATATTTTTATAATATCATTTTTACCTTAAATTTCACTAATTACCTTTAATATTGATTAATTAAACATAAAAGTTACTATTCACCAAAGAATTATTTTAATACCATTGAACCACATTTAACTTCATAATGACAACCATGTATGTTGGATTTTTAAAAATCAAATCACAGAAGTTGTAATGTTTCATTTAAATGAAAAATCATTTTTTAACTATCACACAGTGGTTTCATTATTCATCAAAAATTGATGTTTTTCAGAACAATGCCAAAATTTCACCCTAAGATATAATTGCTATTACAAATTCAAAAATGATTTCTATTTTTACAAAATTACAAACATGTATGTTGCATTAATTAATTTTATAATTAATTCCCGCTGTTACAACAAATAGCGTGTTTTTAAGAAACAATATATATCAAAAGATTGACAATTGTCTATGTCCAATTTCAAAGTGAAATTAATTCTATTTACTACCATTTGATAAAATGGTAAAAATATATTCTAATTATACATTAAAACCACTCAATAGTATTATTTATAACTCTAATTTATTTTGATTAAAAAAGTTGTTTTTAAGTATTTTTCACTATTAATCAAAAATTGGAAGTTCTCAGAAAATTACAAAAAATTTAACTTTGGATAATTTTGATATTCCAAATACAAAAATGAAGTCCATTTTAAAATATAAAATTTCTATAATTTTAAAAAGTGGGTATTACTATTCATAACGGCTACTTTGATTAGTTGTGGTGTGTTAGAACTCGAAGTTGCATACAATGCAAGCTATTGTATTATTGAAGGAGAAGCGTATCATGGAAGCTTGGGGTGTTACATTCTCCCATCCTTCAATAAATTGCATCCCCGCAATTTGAAATTGTTCTTCGAAAATAAAAGGTTAAAAATAGAAAATACCTTTGTGGAAAACCCACATTAGAAATAATGTTAATAAAATTTATCCTTAATAAGAGGGAAAGGGAAATGAAACCATCACCACCAAATTATGATCTCAATAAGGAGAACATTGGTGTCAATTAGAGACATATAATTTGAGGAAAAACGTAAATATTTTTAGCAAGTTATTGAGGTCATAAATTTAAAACAAGTGTAAAATTGAGGGCCTCAAAGCCTTCAATCTATGTTGATTTAAAAAATTATCAGCTCAACAAGATATAAGGTATTAGGATAACACATATTTGTTTTAATATTCGTTTACTAAAGTTTAAGAATTAATTTATTCATAGAATAAGTGATAGGTATATATAAATTTATGCGTGACAAGAAGAGTTTCAACCGTCAACTAATTTCTACAACAAACACATCTTTCACTCAAAAAGATAATGGAACTCAAAAATTTTATATTTATCCTAATCGTACAAGGTTCAAAATGTTAACACATACAATTTAGATTAAGAAAACTATTTTTTAATAACCAGGAACTTCCTGTAGGCTAGTGGTAGGTAATAAAGGCATGTCACACTATGGTTGTGGGTTCGATTCCTACAGCTTTGTCTGACGCGACGAGTTATCCCACGACCTACAGGTTGTCCTTTTCCTAAATCTATATTATTATAATATTCCAAAAATAATATTCTGAAATGTTTTAACCTTAAACAATACTATCGAAAGTTCAATATAATCCATTCCATCCTTTATTTTTATCCAAAATACCTCTGTCCAGACTTTTTCTAAAATTTCTTTAAATTCCAAAATCAATTGTATCATCAGATTCCTCAAACAAAGATATGTTTCTCTTATTGTCACATACAAAGATATCATTACTTTCATCATATTAAAACCTTAATGAAAATAGCAAGTACTGTAGTACAATCCTTATATATATCAAATTATTCTTATAACCAGAATATAATCGTTGAGTCAAAAAGCACCAATACATTAATTATTCCACTTCAACTATAGTAACAACATAAGATTGTTCTTGATCCCTTGGCCTTTTCTGAGGTAAGTTTCCCTGACGCTTAGAAATTCATTTGCATAATGCCCCATTTCCCTACAATTATAGCATTAAACATTGATAGGATCTTTCTTTCCCTTGCAATCACAAGACCGGTGACCTTTTTCTCCACATTTATAACAAACTCTCATTCCTTTTAGGAAAGTACATGGGTGATTCATCCCACAATTATCGCATAATTGAAAATCCTTCTTTCCCTTTTTCCCTTTATCTGCCTCTTGTTCCACCATTATCTTCTTCTCTTTCTTTAAATTATTGTCATAAGATTTAGAGAATTCCTTTTCTGTCTTGATAGCACATGAGACAATATCTTCGTACGACGAGATGGTTTTTGAGACTAATGATCGATGGAGTAATAGTTTTCACCCATAAAAGAAACAATCAATCATACTTCTTGGGTTACGTATATAATCTGCAGCTTGCCTCGCTAACCTTGTAAAGTTGGCCTCATACTTTGCGACATTCTCATCCTCCTTTTGTCTCGGACTTAGAAATTGTCTTTCCATATCTGCTTGATGGTCACGAGTAAAGTATTTTTCTAAGAAAATATCTTTTAACTCTCTCCATTCCATACTTGATACTTCTTCATCTTCCTTTGTATTTTGAATCAATGACCACCATTGATCCGCATCTCCAGTGAGGTTGTAAACTTCCATGATAACCTTTTCCCTTTCATTACTCCCCAAGGCATGGAATATTTTCTCTAAAAAATTTATCCATTGTTCAGATACTAAGGAATTAGTACTCCCCTTGAATGTTGGTGGTTGTTGCCTCATGAAGTGGTCTAACATTGATACTCGACGTTGCGGATCAGGGTGCTCCATAAGAGTAAGGTTATTATTCATAACCTGAGTGAGTTTTCCCAGTATAGTGACAAGTTGATCAGCACCAGTTTTATCACCAACTCCACTATAAATATTTTGAGTAGGAGGACAATCACTACATGGAGTGCATGCATTGATACGGTTTCCATTCCTCCCACTAGGCAACATTTCAAAACAATGGAATAAACTAGATTAGTTTATTAATCAAAATACATAATTCTTTACTTGTAAAACACTTAACATAAATTGAACTATAATCATAAAAATGTTTTCTTTGAGGAATTATATACTCATAAACCCTTCATAATGGTTTGTAAAGAAAATTATAATTATTCTAATCATATCCCCCAGGAGTGTCGTAACCAAGAGTGCAGCAAGGCCCATTGTCGTGCACCAGTTCCCATTCGAGTCTAGCTCAAAGAGGTGTTTTCGGGTTTTACCCATAGGTACATATGTTCCAGATCCGCGTCTACCTGCTCGTATTCAAATAGGGATGTATTTCTCGGAAAACTCACAAAATATCTATAATACCAAATTTCAAGGAAGTTATTCTATTCTAATCTTCAAAGTCTATCTTTGGGCTATGTTCTCTAATCAGAGTTTATCAAAATCTAGCTTCCAAGGTTAGTACTAAACATCCTATGATACCAACTGTAACACCTCGACCCCAGTTACCCAGATTCGGTGCATTATTGCATAACATTGGCATGATCACAAAAGATCAAGTCTCGAATGACCGATTAGTTTAGTAGCCTTGGAAACACTAGATACATTCATAAATGTTACATTACATCATAAAGTGAAAATTCAAAATAACATAGTCTCCATAGTCCACACTTCTATCCCCTTCAGACTATCCCTGTAGGTTAGTCATAAAATATTTCTTCACATCCTGGGAAAAATAAAACATTGAAAGGGGTGAGCTCATATTCTCAGTAAGGATAACAATATAGTAGAAGCTTTCATAAATAAACATAAACATTTAAGGCAATGTATGACTAAAACAAAAGCCTTTTAAACTTGAACTTCAACATAATATGGAAAAATTAAAATGGGATAATTCCATTTACTTATTAACATGGATATTCTACTGGTCGAATAATAACATGTAATATTAATAACCAGTTTCATAATGATGGAATGCATAATGCCAGACTATCATAACCACGTAGCCAAGGCCTCGTGCCGAGACTACAAATAATATTTTGTCAAGGCCTCGTGCCAAGACACTAGTTTATCTCATGAGACCTGCCGATGCATCGAGGAGATATAGCGGGCTCCACCCGTCACTTATTAATTCCAATGCACTCTTCATATGAATAGGTTTAAACATATCAAAAACCATAACATAATCATATCACATAAAACATGCATAAAAGAAACATATCATTTCCACATTTCAATCACAATATATCAATACAACACATTGATATAATAAAAACTTTATCAAAACCATTTTCAATACCAAAATAAAAGAAAATTAAAACTTAGTATTTATTTTTCATTTATAAAAATGTTCTGGCTTGTAGAGGAAGCCAAAACTCAAATAAAGTTCACGGCAGTGGAGAAGTTGTTGTCGCTTCATACGTACGACAAGAAAAACATTACTTTTTGTCGTTTAGTAAAACACATCGTATAAAAAGATCCCTTTTGATTAAACTTAAAAGTCAAAGGGGTTTATACACCGTATAAAAGAAAGTTGTGTATAAAACAAAATATGCCTCAATGAATGGAGATTGAGACGAAGTCCCTTACAAAGATAATTTTTTAAATAAAGTAGATCTATTATGTGTATTCACTATATTTACACATAAAGAAAGTATACAAACAAGATATGACATAATAATATCATGACACAATTTGAATGTAGGAGATTAACCCAAAGAACGGAAATTGGGTAAAGATGTTCCCTTACAAAGATCATTTTTTCAATAAAATAGATCTATTATGTGTATTCACTACAAGTACACATAACAAAAGTACAAATACATGATAGGACATAATAATATCATGACATAAATTGAATGTAAGAGATTATCCCAATGAACAGAAATTAGGTTAAGAAGTTCCCTTACAAAGATCATTTTTTAAATAAAGTAGATCTATTATGTATATTCACTATATTAACACATAAATAAAGTATACATACAATATAGGATATAATAATATCATGACATAATTTGAAATTTGGAGATTAACCCAAAGAACGAAAATTGGGTTAAAAATTTCCATTACAAAAATAATTTTTTTTAAAATAAAATAGAACTATTATGTGTATTCACTATAAGTACACAAAAATAATGTACAAATATAAGATATAACATATTAATATCATGACATAATTTGAAATTAGGATATAAACCCAAAGAACGAAAAATGGGTTAAGAAGTTCCCTTACAAAGATTATTTTATAAATAAAGTAGATCTATTATGTGTATTAACTATATTTACACATAAATAAAGTATAAATACATGTTAGGATGTAATTATATCATGACATAATTTGAAAGTAGGAGATTAACCCAAAGAATGGAAATTGGGTTAAGAAGTTCCCTTACCTCATGTCCGACTTGACTCGATCGTTCTTTAATCTCCTGAATAATAAACTAGAGTTAATTTATACATGCTTAAGAGCCTTTTTAAAGTTCATTATTCCATTTATATCACTTGTTACCATGTTATGAACATTATGTAACTATTTAAGTTAATAACGGTCGTTTCGTCGATCTTTGTTGCTTGAGTCAAAAATAAATTTCATATAATTTCAAGTTGTTCTTGTGAAAAAATATACCTTATATATGGAATTATATTCATGATTTAGATATCATATATATTCATTATATACATGAATTCATAATATTATGTAACATTTAGAGGTAAGAAATGAAATGCACCGTTCATGGAGACGGTAAGCCGTACGCACGCATGAACACTACTTTCATTTATATTTTTTATTTAATGGAATGAAATCATAATGACATAAAGTTGTATTATAATTCCATTATAATAAAATATATAATATCATTTACTCCATCCTTTACATGTCCCACATATGACATTAACGATTCAAATCACTTTGAGGGGCGGTAGTCCGCACTTCCTAAAATTAAAGTGTCGCGTTTACCATAATGGAAATCATAAAGGTATGCCATAAATAAAAAATACAGAATCATATGGAAAGAAAAAACATAATATATATCATATATAAAAATAGTTTCATCACAATGGCCACCATGAGATGTGTTAAAAGAAGATTGAACAATCATCATTTTGTGAGGCAGTAATTCGCCACCCACAGAAATAGTATGTTATTTAACCATTAGACGAAGGTGTGTGTAAGTGTAAATAAAATCCATCACATAAAAACATCCAAGTATATTTAGGATACTATTTTTGTTACAAAATAAAGTAATAAAAATATTTTAGTGGGTTGGAGAAGAAAAATAAACAAAAGAACACAAGTGAATACATTACCTTAAAATCTGGAAACTCTTTTTGATTTGAGCCAAAGGCTTCCTTGGAAAGACGTCTGCCCAAAGTGAGGCTTCTAGGAGTAATAGAGGGAAGTTGGGAGAGTATTTGGTCAGAGGTTGTCTGAGCCAAATTTCTTGATGGTGTGAATAAGGTGGTATAGGTGGTGGCCTTTTATAAGAGGAGAGGATGGGAACTCTTGGAAGGTCATGAAATATTACATTATTATGAAGTGATTTTCGGATTTCAAAGGTCCCACATTGAAATATTAAAAGGATAAGGTGATAAGGGTTTTAAATATACCCATCCAATAGGTTTTTTACAAGTGTAAGCCTTAGAGTTTACATTATCTTTTCATTTTATTTAAATCGTTAATTAATGAGGTAATCACTGCATCATCATGGTGTCAAAAAAAAATTAATTTATTTAATGTCTAAAAATTATAAAAAAATATCATGATATAGGAAATATTTTTATATTTCTAATGAATACCTACAGTCTAAAAGGAAACTTATATAACCCCATGTAATAATTGTTTTAGTAAAACAACACATGTTTGTGATAATTTTATTTTTACTTTAAATAAAAAGTTATTAATGTAATTTTCTTACCCAAGTAGCTTCATGGGGTCCCCAAGTTGACCCATGGATGTTCTTGGTCGGACATGACTAATCCAATAATGGTAGGACAAGTTTAAAGGTATTTTCATATTCTTATAATATCATTTTTACCTTAAATTTAACTAATTACCTTAAATCGTGATTAATTAAACATAAAAGTTACTATTCACGAAAAAATCGTTTTAATCCCATTGAACCACATTTTAATACCTAATGACAGCCATGTATGTCTGCTTTTTTAAAATCAAATAATATAAGTTGTAATGATTCATATAAACGAATAATCTGTTTTTAAGTATCACTTAGTAGTTTCACTATTCATCAAAAATTGATGTTTTTCAGAACAATGCCAAAATTTCACCCTAAGCTATAATTGATATTCTGAATTCAAAAATGATGTCTATTTTACAAAATTACAAACATGTAAGTTTTATTAATTAATTTTATAATTAATTCCCACTGTCACAATATATAGCGTGTTTTTAAGAAACAATATATAACAAAATATTGACAATTGTTTACATCAAATTTCAAAGTAAAATTAATTCTAATGACCACCATTGGATAAAATGGTAAAAATATATTCTAATTATACTCTAAAACCAATCAATAGTATAATTTATCACTATAATTTATTTTGATAAAAAAAAGTTGTTTTTAAGTATTTTTCACTATTCATCAAAAATTGGACGTTCTCAGAAAATTACAAAAAATTCAACTTAGGATAATTTTGATATTTCGAATACAAAAATGAAGTCCATTTTGAAATATAAAATTTATATATTTTTAAAAAGTGGGTATTACTATTCATAACGGCTACATTGATTAGTCGCGGTGTGTTGGAACTCGAAGTTACATACTATGAAAGCTATTGTATTATTAATGGAGAAGTGTATAATGGAAGCTTGGGGTGTTACATAAACTAACATTATCTAAGGGTAAATTAATATTAATTAAGGATAAGTTAGTTAGGTAAGGTTATAATAAATTATTTAAGGGTAAATGAAAAAATATACACTTTAAATAAGGGTAAACTAATGTCAGGTAAGGGTAAAATAATGTTATTTAAGGGAATACAAAGATAAGTTAGGGTACAAAAATATTTAATTGGTAAAAAATTTATATAAGTGTAAAAATAAACATAAAAAAGTTATGTTAGGGTAAAATGGTGTTAAGTTAGTGTAAAACATTGTTATTTAAAGGAAACCTATAGTAATGTGATGTTAAAAAATGTTCAGCATAAGAATAATAAATTTGGGAAAAATATATTTATGTAAGGGTAAAAAAATTATGTAAGGTTAAAATAATGTTACGTTTTGAAAATTTATGATTTTGTACGGGTAAAAAATGATAAATAAGTAAAAAATTTAAATTTGTGTAACAGTAAACTACTATTATGTATACATACAGTAAAATTATGTATGGGTAAAACAATGTTAATAAATGGTAAACTAAGGTTCTATAAGTTTAAAAAAATTTAACATAACTGTAAAACAGATTTATGTAAGGATTTACTATTGTTATGTAAGGTTAAACCAAAGTTAATTAATGGTAAAACAAAATTATGTTAGGGTAAACATAAACTTGTATATGTTAAGAAATGGAAATCTAATGTTCTGTAAGGGTAACAAAGAGTTAATTATGATTAAAAAAGTTATCTGTGTTCAACATAAAATGAGTAAGGGTAATGTAAAGTTATGTAAGGATAAAATAATGTTTTGTATGGGTAAATTGATTTTTTAATTTAACTTTTGTCATATGATAATTTTTTATTATCTATTATGTAACATGACACTAGGAAAACTCACCAAGAGATGTAGTTTAAAAATTTAAACCCTCAATCAATGTCCCTAGGTGTGTATTACTTATTAAAAAATAAAATGACTGCAATTTTTTGGAATTATGATCAAAATCAAGTGGTGGATATGAATATGTTCTACTCAACCCTATATCTCCTCCCCCTCGTCAGGAAAAATGGAAAATTGTGGGGATGAAAAAAATTGGAGTTATATTACTGATCTAAAAATGATTTAATTGATAATATTTTATGTAAATAATTGTTATATTTCAATGAAATTACTATTTAATAATTTTATATCTGTAATATTGAATTTGAAAATATTAATTTAGGACGTAGTTCAAAAAATAGGACACAAATGACCATTATCCCAGATCGTATGTAGTATGGATATTTTTTCCACTACCTTAGGAAATATGGAACACGATGGCTAGGTTAAAGGGTATATGGAGGGTGTCAGTTTTGAAAAGGATATTGGTTGTCCGCCTACTGTGGGATCCATTGGGCCAAAAGATACGGTGTAAATAGATTCTATAAAGTCAGAGATATGATTGTTTAATGAGTTGATAAGGGATATAATTAGATCATAAATATAGTTTATTCTTGTAGAGGTGTTGATAAAGATTATTCCCCCACAACATTCCTACAAATATATTCCAACTAAACATTTATACATGACTGTGTACTATGAAATTATTGATGGGGATCCAATGTTTTGTATTGTAGCATACAAAACATTACATCATCTAAGGGATAATGTTAATCATGATCTTATGAGGTTGGATAAACCAAGAGTAGTGGTACATGATATTATTGCCCTAATTTCTATAATTCTACTTCCGAATATATCTATATTCATAATTGTAAATAGTATCAGTAATATCTAACATTGACTACTTAATCATTACTGTTAGTCGAAGAATTAGGTAGGAATTTTATTTATTTTTTATCATATAATTCTAATTTATTTATATTATTTTAATTCTCTTATCAAATTCTGGATTACATAAATTTGAATGAATCACTTTTAAGGAAAAGAAAATTTCAGGTTCTACCAAATTTATATACTCCTCGAGAAGCAGATTGAGAAACAAATTTATCACAATTTTTTTTGATATTTGGTTTTTATTATATGTTTTAAATGAATGAGTACATTTTTGGAAGAGATTATATGTTTAATATTATTAGAAATGACATGATGGAAGTAGTATAGGATGACAAAATCAATGTACCAATGTTTTAGTTGTTTTCTATTTAACTAATTATAAATTATCAATTTATTTTCATTTGGTAAAAATATTTTCTATTGATTTAATTTATTACTTTTATAAGTAGGTATCTCTACAATATATCCATCGAATATTATGTCACATTCATTTATTGTTTTATAGAAACAAAAAAAATTCAAAAATTGTGAAAAACATGAACCAAGAAGCCATAATTGAATACTTATATGAAAGGTTAAAAGCATGTAGATTATATATTGGTTCATTCTATTCCTTGAATGAGAAGAAAAAATTATAATCTGGAATCATTATTCATTATACTATTATAAATGGTGGGTTTCTCATATTTTAGTTTACATTGGAAGTTATGTTTATTTCACCCAAATTAATGTAATGTATATTGGTTATGCTCGTTATAAGGTGGTGTTTAATGGAGATTTAGCTTGTTGTTAATGAAGTATGTTTTATGATATTATTTTATTTCTGTAATAATAATTTTTTTCATTTAAGATTTTTTTATAATTAATATTTGAAATTAGAATTGGTCAATGGTTGATTTCAATTGGGATAACTATTCAATAGTTGGACTAGAAAAAATTGAATATGTGAAATTTCATGTAGATAACATAAATAACAAGGAATATTTGTACTTTCTTATATATGTAGTGTTTTATTTTTTAAAATATTTTTAAATGAATGTAGTTTATTCCTTAATAAAAGAATTTTAAAGGTGGATATTATGTTTCATGACTAATTTTTTAAGTTAATCACAACCTGAATTTTTAAAAATGTATGTTTATTATAACACTTAAATTAAACATATATGTTATTTTTTAAATTCTATACACTTTATATTGTAGATTTTAATGATTTTTCAATGTATACATAAAATAAATTGAATCACCATGAAAATATATTTGCATAATTTTTTTTGAATGATTTAGTGTCTTATTTTTCTTTATTAATTTATTTGTAATATTTTTGTTAAATTTGAAATTGAGTGTTGATGATCTTAAATGTATCTAATATATGTTTTTTCGTTGTATGATTTATAAAGTTTGGGATCTTTAAGATTATTATATTTATGAAAAATATACTTTCAACCTCATTTTTCTATAAAAGCCATATTTAATTCCATCATGGTTGGATTTCAATGTTAGTATTAAAAAACCCTTATCAGATTCCTACCACAAGTTATTCCACATTATTTTTTATAAAAAATAGACATTGAAAGCGGAGTGTGATTGATTTCAAAATCAGGTTACGAGAAAACAATACTGACCGAATTATACATTTCACATTATAAAAAGCATTTTCAAAATTATTTTATAAAGTCCAATTTCAAAACCAAATGAAATTAAAATATATTTATCTTATAATAAATTAAATATCATTGATAGCTTCTGATTCAAGAAACAATGGGTCTAAAAAAATGTGAGACTCCACTAAAATATTCACTAAAAAAGATCATTATAACATAATCGTTAAATTATAGGGTATGAATATAACTAAATAAATTTTAAATAATATATATTTCACACATATTCATTAGTAATCTATTAATTATAAATAAAAATAGGAATCAATTAAAAGAAAGACATGTTTTCTAAAAAAACTCTACTTTTTCTAAAATAAGATTTATATGATATTTACACAATTAATATAAATGTAATTTATACCAATTCTAAAAAATTTATTTTATAAAATAATATTAATTTATGTAATTTTCATCTAAGAATTATCTTATGTAGATTTTTTATGAATATTGGAAAATACTAAATTTTAATTAAAAATACCATTCGGGATTAATTATTTATAAAGTTATATTAATATTTAAATTTTTAAAATTTAAAATTAGTTCAATTATATTTCAATAAATCCAATTTTGGTAATTTTAGTTTTTTTAATATTAAAGTCTCATATAAAAACAATATCAAATTTTGGACAGTTTCAAATTGAAAATTCGTTTTCCCATCACGTCTGTAAGATTAACTTTAAATTAAAAGTTTTTGATTCTAGGAATAGAATTTTGGAAACATGTATTCCATATCTGGTATGATAATATTTAATGTTATATAATATGTTCAAAAGAATTGTTTTTCAAACTGAATAGTGAAAGTATAAAAATCTAATGAGAATAATAAAGGTCAAAATGGGTTTACTTGGGTTTAAACAAAAATATAAGGGTAAAAATGAGATAAAAACATTATAAAATATATTGGACGTAGATATATAGGCACAATAATGTTTAAGACTATAATTATCCATTTTGGACCCTTTTTCCTAAGAAAAATGTCGATGTATCTTTTTTTGAAAATTTCGACTCGTTCCACTAACCTCACTTGTAAAAGGCCACCCACACTCATCTCTTATTCACACATTAAAACCCATTTTTTAATTAAAACACAATAAAAGTCATTTAAAAACTTATATAACCCTATCCTATAGGCATTGGTTTTGTCATAAATCCATTCTAGGAATACATTAGGTATAATCATGAAAAGGTGGTCCGAGAAGAGGTAAAATTTCTAACTATACATAGTTGTATTATTTCTTCTACCACCTCCATAAAATATTATTAATTTATTATTATATAATATAAAAATTATATATCATATATTGGGATATTATTGTGTTTTTTCATTAACTAAATCCACATCCTCTTCCATAAAATGGGAAACGATAATGTTGTAATTGGGTTCAACGGACTACCACCTCGTAAACTAATGCAACACATTTTCCATAAACACCTCTCATGGAGGGGATTGATGATGTATTTGAAGTTTATATATTATATTTATAATATATATATATATACCTATTTATTAATTATATCATAAATACAATTTATAATTTCATTCAATATGGGATACGATAACGTTTCCAATCTGTAAGGTGGACTACCCCCTCACAAAGCGAGGGGGTTTGTTTTTCACAATTACATTACATGTAAGGTAAATAGGATATATTATAGAATATATGTGAAATAAATGACTTAATTATGATATTAATGAAATATTTATCAATTTGGAAAGATAATATATCATTTTCAATCATACCTTTTCACTCACTGAAAGATGATAACGTCATTCAAGTATGAGTGGAATACCACCTTAACGAAGTGAAGAGAGACTATTTTAATCACCCAAAAAAATAGATGATATATATCAATATATTTAAAGAAGAAACATGGAATTTATGATATTATATTACGGATAGATAATATATTACTTACCTATTTTCCATAAGTATTGTTGAAAAATGGAACTGTTACTTATGTGTACGAATGACCTACCATCTTCAGGGTTGTAACATGCATAATTTTATAAAACTATAATTAATGATTAGCAATAAAATTATAATTAATTTATTAATATGATAATTATTTCATTATTATTATTTTTTCTCTGTTAAACTATTGTCTCTTAAACCAATAGTCAACCAACTAAAGTCATTTTTGAAACAGAAATCAAATATCCTTGAAGCAATTAATGAAAACAGAATTGATTATGTAATCATATATATCTTGGTATTTAATAAAATAAATGGAAAAATAAAATTGAAAAAGTATATTAATCATCTAAAATATTAACCTAATTTTATTACTCAAGATGATAATGAAAGTACGTGATTAGTCTTACTCAAGGTATATTACTTCATCTCAATTTCACTTTATTGAGTCATATTATAATGTTATACACCTGATTTATTTTTTATGGTGTACATACTTCCAATTTTATATTTAATATCAGATTTATTTTATAATTAATGGTATTTTATCTTTTAATTGATTTATTTCATCCTTTTCTGATCTTAATTTAAAATTAAAAAGTGGTAAATGTTGTTGTACAATCTCACTTTATATTTCTATTGATACCTTTCTCTAAAAATTATCATATTCTTTTGATAATATTTCATTATAAATTAGATTTATATTAAATTTATATATTATTTTATAATGTATAGGATTGATTCCAAAACTATACATTAGTTTTATAAATGGTCTTTAGTTATAATGTTATTTAATTAACTAGGGAGATAATAATAAACTCATGTCCTTTTCCCAATATTGATATTTTATGATATATAAATTTGATTCATGAATCAAATTGTTTAGTTAATATATGTTGAATTTTTTCACATTTATATATTTGAGGTACCTATTATATATAGAACCTCTATATATCGAGATGTCTCA
This sequence comes from Viscum album, assembly GCA_963277665.1. NCBI lineage: Eukaryota > Viridiplantae > Streptophyta > Magnoliopsida > Santalales > Viscaceae > Viscum > Viscum album. The sequence continues at coordinate 226,327,455 of OY728151.1, forward strand.
TGAGATAAATTAGATGCCAAATTAGATGGATAAATTATGTGGGTCTCAAATGTAAAATTAGATTTCCAAATTATATGGGCTACAAACTGCAGTTTTAAAAAATATTTTGAACATTCATAATGGTATTGGTATTAAGATTATTGAGATCATTAAATCTAAAAATTTATAATATCCTTTGATTGAGAATTCAGTTATTTTTATTATCTATTATATTTTTGTACTGATATTATCTATGGATGAATTTAATTATCATATTATTGATTTAAGGGATAGTGTTTTTAGTTATTTACCGTATAATATTCATTATTGCATATCTTTTCTGGAGTGTCAAGTTATTTAAATGGCATGTGCATTTAGTTATTTACCTTTTCATGTTGATTATGGTTATTGATTCATGTTAGCATCCAATGTAAATAACCCTTACTGAGGAATTAGGATTACCCTTATTTTTTTACCTTCAACCAGGATATGAAGAAGAATTCATTCAATGAGTTTTCAAGGTTTCAGTTGATTTCATTTTATTATTTTTTATGTTTTATATTATATTCCCAATGTAAAATGGGAATCATGTATGTATCTAATTCTTATAAACTATTAAACTACTCTATATTTTGATATTTGAACCGTTAAATCTATTCCAATGTTATAAATTATGCATTGCCTCTAGGATACTGGAGTTGAGGTCATAACAATTGTTATTAGTTGATTTTTAGTAGAATACATAGAAACTAGAGTTAATAAAACCATGACCATGTAAAATAACCCCTTTAAATACATATAGGAGAAGTATAGAAGAAAATCCCAAAGTTTTGGTTTTGAATATATTATGTGGTTTCTCCTAAAAATACATCCATATCTAGATACTACATGTGGACGTGGTTCTGGCATAAGGGAACCTATGGGTAATATATCAAAAAATATTACGTTGGTCTTTAACTAATCATCAAATGGAGCACGACAATGGGTCGTACAATGATTCTGTATTGACACTCTTAATGGATATACTTATTATAATTCCCATTAAAAAAAACAATATTATGAAGTATTTCAAAAATATTGATACCTATGAAGAAACCATGGTTTTTATTTTGATATTAAAATGTATAATTTTTTATAATTTATAATTATGTGTTACTACATTTCTATGACTATAAATTATGATTTAAATTTTTTTAATTTTAGGAGATGATCCAGTATATTCCATTTTTTGGGAATTTCACCTTGAAATAAGAAGGTTATAAATACTCAAGGAAAATGAATATATTTAGCAATTTTAAAAATCCAATATAGCTAGTATTGGAACAATAAAAATTATAGATATATTAGGGAAGCATAATTAGGGTATGAAAATTAACCTTTCCTAGATGGGGAATCCTATTCCACAAAATTATTCTCTTATGTTGGATATCTTCTTGAGACATAAACCCACATCATTTGGCGAGACTACAATTCCATTAAGAATATTATCAATGGATTAAGTATCTGGACAAGTTATTTATGTCCTTGTGAATCAGTGTAAAGGAACAGGTTAATCTTTTATTGTATTTTATCAATGGAAATTATAATCAACGGTGGACGTTGATTTAGAAGAATAAAGAGGAAATAAAATAGAACTCATAGTATGGAATGTTTTTAGGAGATATTCTATGGCAAATATTTACCTCCTAAAAAATGAACTGAATTGAAGTGAAATTTCAATACCATTAATAAAAATTAATAATAATGTTTTTTTAGTATAATTCTACCCTTACATATCTAGATAGGTATAACACGGATTACATATGCAACATAGAGTGTAAGAATGACAATTTCATTAAAGAGATTATGCCAAGTCACTGAAGGGTGGTGGTCTCTTAAAATATTTCATCATATGATGAAATAGTTTTATGATCAATAAAAATAGAAACTTAATTCTATAGATCATAATTATTCAAGAGAATCCAATAAAATTTGAGTTAATTCGAACACCATGAAAAATTGAATACATGAAAGGAGAAAAAGATAATGTATCAATTTCCACCATGTAAAAAATATAGAAATAATCAACGTAGGTATTTCCTAAAGGATTCGGGATTTTTTTAATTTGTAAGGATAAGGTTCACTATGATAAATATTCAAAAAGGTAAATAAATAAAACATTATTATTTAGTGATTCGAATTATAGGAGATGGGTCACTCTATAAATGAATTCCTCAATCATCACGGGAATCCACCATAGAGGAGGCTACGTGGTGAATGCAAGGCTATGAAATCACCACAGATCAGGTGGAAACATCCAATGATGTGGTTATAGGTACTATAATCATATCTTCCAATTTAGATTGTAATTTATTTTATTCATAAATATCACACACTTCTATATTTACCATGTTTTCTAAGAAAATTAGACATTTCATTTTTAATTTAAGATGAGAGTTGCAATAAAAACATCTAGGGGATGTGTCACTCAAAAAATGATATATTAAGAATTCACCATTACCACACATAAGAATTATTTATTTTATTAACATATTATCATTGAAATGGTTGAATTAGATATAATCTTTTATATGTACTGGATTTAAAAATATTATCAAAAAAATTAATGCAAGAAGGAAATTATGATTTGTGATAAAAAAATTAGAATTTCTTATATTCATAATCGAGACATCATCATATAATATATATATATATATATACATCCCAGTATGTCTATTAAATAATATTATTAGATATTAAGAACACGAAAAATTTAAAGATAAATAAGGTTATCTTCAAATTAAATATGTACCATTTGTACGTGAATTCATTAATGTTTTTCCTATACAATAATCAAGTTATCCCCTAGAGAGTGAATTTGAGTTTTTCTTTCACTAAACCCCTGATACAAGTCAAATATCAAAACTCCATATAGAATGTCTATTATGGAGTTATAGAAGTTAAAGAAACAACTATAGGAGTTTGGTGATAAGAGATTTATTCATCCTTGTGTTTCTCAATGGGGCACTAATATAATCTTCATTAATAAGAAAGGTGGATGCAATAGGTTTTGTATTGAATATTATGGATTCAATGCTATTATATTAAATAAATATTATTATATTACTCACAATGATTAGTTATTTGATCAACTTAATGGATCCCAATATTTTTCAATGATTGACCTCTATTCTAGTTATCATAAATTGTGTGTAAATTTGGAAGTCATTTTGATGATAGCAATTATAAAAAGTTATAGACATTATGATTTTACATTAATTTGATTTTTATTGACTAATGAACCCTCTATTTATTAGGATATAATTATAGAGTATTCAATGACTATATTATTGATTTTTGTGGTCTTAATTAATGATATCATAGTGTATTATAAAATCTATTAGGACCATGATATTCATATTTGACTAATTATTAAGACTATAAGAGGAATGTGTTACATGAAAAAATAATTAACTACAATTTCATGATTCAAGATGCTGTTTTGATGGATATATTATCCCTAATGATAGAATCTCACTTGATCATGTGAATATAAAGGAATTTTGATAATTTTCTACACCAAAAAAATAACTGAGGTATGTAGTTTTATTTGTTTAGTAGGAAATTTTTAAAGATTCATTAAGAATTAATCTTCATTGGATAACTCATTAACATGTCATATACGTATAGGGGATCTGTTTATTACGATAATAGAATGTAATGAATTTTTTCATGAACAAATGATGAGATTGGTTAATGTTGTGATTTTAACTCTAATATCTATAACTGATGGGATTTTTATATATAAGGATGCATTGAAAAAGGGAATTTTTTTCCTAATGAGAAAAATATATTATATCATATACATCATGTAAATTGAAGTATCACGAACAAAACAATCCAATCCATGATATTTAGTAGGTAGTAATAATTTTCTTCTTTAAATATATGGATACATTATTTATATGGTGAACGATGTGAGATATACATGAATTTAAAAATCCTCAAATACACTTTTTCATAGAAGGAGTTCAACACGGGAAAATAGAAATGGCATGAGTTACTTAATGACTACTATTTCTCAATACAATACAAACTAATGAAAGAAAACAAGGTAGTATATGCTTTGAGTATGAAGGATCATGGAGTTATTACCCAAATTAGGATATTTAGAGATCCTATGTTCATAGATTTAGAAAATATGGATATGGAAATTATTAAGGAAGGGTAGACATCACTCATTTTTTAAATGATTGAAAAACTCTCTTTATTAGAAGAGATAAAAATTATCAATCTGAGGATGAGAAATTCTAGATGAAAAGTAATGTTCTAAATGATGGTAATTTAGTAGACTTAGTTTTTAAATAAGGTGTTATAAAATCTGGAAAGAAAATATGTGTTCTGTCTATATAAAAATTGAATTATTGGATGATGCTCTTTGGTCAAATTTATCTAAACATAATTTCAGTATAATTATGTATATGGATTTCAAGGAACATTTTTGGTCAGATAACAACATGAAGAAAATTTCTAATTTTGTTTGGAGATTTCTGGTTTTATAAAATACTAAATCTATGAGATATAATCTTACAAAAGACATACAACCACATCATATTATAGTACAGAAAATGTGTATCATTATTATAAGCTATCTTATAGAACTACCAAACACTCGTAGAAGGAATGATTCAATTTGATTTACAATTGATCACCTGAAAAAATATGGAAATTTCTATGAAATAAGATATTATTTACCTATAATTTAATGTTAGGTCTCTATATTATTGATTTTTTCTGACTTTAGGAAGAACCTATTTCAATCGTGTATAATCGTGATCCTTATTTTACATGAAAATGATTGTAGAGCCTCATAAGGCACTTAATACTAAGATATGTTTAATTACCACCTATCATCCCCAAACTCATGTAAAATCTAAAAGGATGATTCAAATAATAGAATAAATTTTTAAGTTATGATAACCCAACATTCATGTTTTGTGGGATTATTATTTACCTTTTGTAGATTTTGTGTTTAACAGTCATTTCTATTCATGAATTAAAATCGAATATTATGAAAAATTATAAAGAATTTGATTCCATACTATATCTTTTGGGGATGATGATTTTCAAAGGAAACTTTTAGATCTATAATATGTTGAAGAGACTACTAAAAAGGCAGTGTATATTCAGTCTCATTGTAAAGAATCAAAAGTAGAAAAAGAATTCTAAAGATAATTGGTGGAAGGATTCATAATTCCTTATAGTAGATCATGTTTTAATGAATTTATGTACATGGAAGGGTGTTATATGGCTCAATAAGAAATTTAAACTGATCCCTAAATACAATAAGCTCCATTAAATCCTTAAAATAATCATTATAGTTTCTTTTATTTTGAAAATGCATCCAAGTCTCTCAAAATTACACAACATGTTTCATATATAATTTTTATGGATAGACATGGTAGACCCAATGAATGTGATCACCTATATTTAAATAGAATTATATCCAGGTCTATTTTACAATGAAAACCGAATTATTATTCGTGATACTAGATTGAAAGTATTGTGCAATCATATGACTCTTCTGATGAAGGTACATTGCAGAAATAAAAAAATTAAGGAAGAAACATGGGAACAATAGGACATTATGATGAATAACTACCCTAATATGTTTAGAAGGTAATTTCCATGATATTTTAAGGTTCAAATTTTTATAAGAGGGAAGAATTTAACATCCCATTACTTTACAATATATATTTTAGAATAAATATAATTTCATCGATATCTTATGATAATGGCAACACAGAATTTAAACATTACATGATACTCTATTAAAATATAATTTAAACTTGACAATTAAAACAAATAATTTAAATTAGTAATTGTGATTAGAACTAAATAAATTTTGAAAATTAAATATATTACATATGATCATTTTTATTTCTTAATTATAAATAATAATATAATTAATTTAAATGAAAATGAACTATTTTTTCAATAGTATTGTATTTTTTCAAAAAGTTTGTTTAAGAGGACATCACAAACATTATATTGAATTAATTTAATCCAATTTGAGTAAATTTATTTGGTAATTTTATATTCATTTTTGGAATCAAAATATTTAAAATATTTAGTGTTATGTTTTTTTAATTTTTTTGAAGGGTTTTTTTCAATGAATATTTAAAATATTGAATTTTAATTGTAAACTATACTATTTTCATTAATTATTTTTTAAGTTAATTTATATATAGAATTGGTTATAAAGTAAAATTTATTCAATTATATATATATTAATATAATTTAGGTCATTGTAATCAATTAATTCATGAATTTTGATATAAAAACATTATAAACATTTGTAAAATTTCTCTTTGAAAACCCAATTGTTCATTGTGTCAATGATATAAATTTTAAAATAAAATTTTCCAATTTTATGATTATATTAAAAAAAATGGACCCAAATTTAATCTAATAATGATCTATATTATCATATAATTTAAACTTAGTTTTTGACCAAAGTGAATAGTGAACGTATTAAAAAATTAATTACTGCTGTTATGGTAAAAATTGTTTTACCAGTTGTTAAACCAAACAAATAATAATTAAAATGACCATAAAATATTCTATAATCTATTTTATGTGCATATTTAGACCCTATTATTTCATATTCTTGTGAATAAAAATATTGGGTCCCTAGTGGAATGAGAACATTGTTGGTACACTATTTTTTTAAAAAAAATTACAATTGTTTCACTCACCTCACTTATAAAAGGCCAACCAATCTCCACTCTTCTTCACACATTAAAAAAATTATATTAGAAAATTACTACCCAAATCAGTTCCAAAAATCCATAACTTCATCCTATAATCCATTTATTATCCATAAATCTATTACATTAATTCATTATATATAATCCTAAAGATGTGGTTTGAGAAGAGGTAAAATTATTAACTATGGGTGCTTATTTTATTTCATCTTTCAAATCCCTAAAATATTATTCATTTTTTATAATATGATAACATTATTATCTTTCGTATTATGGGATTTTTTTTTATTTTCATAACTCATATCCATCTACTCTTACATGGTTTGGTTAGATGACGGATTTAGAAAAATATATGATATTTATAACATAATTAAATATTTTTATTCATTATATCATATATATCATTTTACTTTCCATTACCTAGGGGATATGATAATGTCTCTCATCTTTATGACAGACTACCGCCTCACAAAGTGACGTGATTCATTTTTTCACTACTGCTTTACATGGAAGGTAATAAAGATAAATTTAATAAATAAATTTTACATAAAATAAATAATTATTATATTCAGGACATATTTATCTTTATTAAATGATAAAATTATATTTTATTTATTACCTTTTCACTCAATTAAATTTGATAATGTTGTTCGTGTATATGTGGACTACCGCCTTTACAAAGTGATGGGACACTATTCATATCACCATACCACATGGAGGATTAATATAAGTATATTTAATTAAATAATATGATACATATGATATTATTATCATTATATAGAGATAAAATATTTCTTACCACTATTCCATAATGATCACTGAAAAATAGAAATGTTACTTAAGCATATGTATCACCTACCATCTCCCTGATTGTAACATAATTAACTTCTCAAAACAATAATTTATGATTGGTATTAAATGTATAATTTATATATATATATATATATGATTATTGTTTCATGATTATTATTCTTTATCTTTATAAATAATGACCTCTTAGACCAATAGTCAACCTACCGAAGTCATTTTCAACACATAAGTCAAATATCATTGAAGAACCTAATGTAAACATAATTTAATTTTACTTCAAATATGACATTTTTATTAGTGAAATAAAATGAATAAAAACGTGAAAAGTTTCATAATGTGATAAATAATTATCATAAGATTATTATTCAAAAGATAAATAATGTATGTGATGAGTTAAACTCAAGGTAAGATATGTCATCTCAAATTCATTTAATTGAGGTATTTTGTAATATTATGAACTTAATTTCTTTTGTATGGTCTATATAATTCATATTTGACATATATTAGCATGATTAATTGATAATTAATGGAATTTTATGTTTCAATTTGAGGTATTTCATCCAAAGGGATCTTACTTGTAAATGACTAAGTGGTAAATGTTATTGAACAATCTCTCTTTCTTGTTTGATTATTAATTTATCTCAAAAAATAAATCACTAATGATCATATTTTACGTAAAATTACATTTTCCTTAAATAACGATATTTTTTATGATTTATATTTTTATTTCCTAAACCTTTTACCATTTTTACATATGATTTTTAATTTTATAGTTATTCGATTGGGTGGGTAAAAAAGATAAATATGTATCCCTTACTCAACTAATATATTTTATAATAAGTAATATGGAATCGTTAATAAAACCAATTATTCTATTTATGGGGAATAATTTGGACCTACAGATATGTGTGCTGTCTAGTTATAGTTTTCCCCTCAATACACCAACTTGTCTCTTGAGACAAATCCGTTGGCCAAATAAATCGGTTTTTAGCCGTATTTTTAAACTGTTTTGTGTAAGGTATTAATATTAGAGGTATCACAATGTATGAGATCATATTGTCAGATAAATAATCATTTCCTTAATTGAGAATTCAATTATTTTATTTATCCCTAATATTTTCACAATGATATTATATCTAGATGCATTTCATTGTTATATTATTTATAAAAGGGAATGTGTTTCAGTTATTAACCATCCCATATTGATTTTACAATACATTATCATGATAATCATGTTATTTAAACAGAATTTTTGTTTATTTATTTACCTTTCCATTTTAATTATACTTATTGCTTCATTTTAGCATCCTATGTAATTAATCCTTGTTGAACAATTAAGATCACCCTTATTTTGTTTCATTTCCCAATGATATGAAGAATAATTCCTAGAATGATTTTTCAAGGATGTAAATCATTTTCATCTATATTTTATATTTTATATTCCCAATATAAAATAGGTATCATGTATGTATATGTTTCTCCAAAATAACTAATATGATCAATAAATTGTGATTTGACCCCTTATATATCTAACAATATAATAAAATATGCACCATAATCGGGTTACTGGAGTCAAGGTCATTACAACTAACCAATATTATTATAGTTTCAACACCACCTTTTTAAAAACAATTATAACGTGTGTGCAATGTTAAAAATGAAAACCTTAATGATGTTTTTTTCTAATAGTGAAGATTCGATACAGGACCCTGGGGGTTCTTCTAGAGCTAGTATTCAGCATGAACAATAGGTTTATTCCATGAAGGTGAATCTAAGAATTTTATTCAGAGTAGAAATAATTTAATTTCAAAATGAACTCAAACATTTTCCTTCACCATTTATCCGATACTTACATTCCATTGAAAAACAAAGGAAATACCTTTGAAGATATTGACTCCCCTATTTTCATTTCATCACCATTTAAATCATCATTCATTATAGTGTTATTTTTTTAATAAATCTATCATCATTTATGCCTTAGATACCCCCTTAATTCAATAATTTTATTTTATCCTTTAGAAAAAAATAATGTGAAAATTTTCATTTGATTTTAGGGATTCATCACATTGGGATTGTTGGAGTTTGATATTCTTTGTGGATTACCTATTCCTCTCTTGGGAAATGTACTCCATACCATTTTTTATAATTCGTATGAGGTGGTATGTATTTATATTCATGTGGGTGTGTTTGGTCCTATGAGATTCATCATATATTATAAATATAACTTGGTATGTCTAGACAGACATAGTAAGCACTATAGAGGGGGTGATATGATATCGATCAGTTAATTTTAATGGATTCTTAAGTGGAATATGGGATTTCTTCCTTTGAAATATAACCTTGTTGGAGTATTTTAGGAATAGTTGCAGATATTTTAACCAAGGAAGTTGGTATATGGGTTCAGTTTGTGATTACACATTGTCGTGTAATATTTTTATTTGTGATATGTATTAAGGACTAATGCTTTATAAGACATCCCAAGAGTCTCTACAGATGATTTTTTGTCCATGATAGAACCTCCAAAGAGTAAATATGGATATATATATAAGTGTTATAAAGATAACTCCCTAGATTTCATAGGGTTGGGTTAGTGTCTTGAAGTGACCTACCTTGATTGAATAGGTATGGTTTTGGGTTGATGACAAAGTCATGACTTGTGTAATAAGGAGTGGGATATATGTTACATTTTTTGAGTTTAGAAGATTCTATCATTCATTCATGGAATCAATGATGGTAGGATTGGGGTTCCTATAAGCATGGTTAGTTCACAATAATATGATAGGTTGTGGGATAATTTTATATTTTAATGTTGATGTATAAAAATATATACACAAGATACAGTTATGATAAGGGATCATTGTAGATATCCTAGTAGTTTTTTACTCACACCCTACATAGGCATCTAGGAGCATGTGCACACATTATGGCTAGGTATCGAGCGAAATAAAGGCCTATATATCCTGATTTTGATAAGGTGGAGTGGGATGGATTGAGACGATGTTATGATATAGTTCCAGATATTTTTTTCATCAGGCCACTTATTATTTTATTCTTTTATTACATCTTTCAATTGATCTACCACATGTCTGGATCCATTTTGTCTAATTTTATTACTTCTTAATCCATATTGATATTGAATGTGTTTATTTAATTATTCTTCCTTTAATTCAAATTTTTTTTTCTATCTATTGCCCAATTCTTCACTAATGTGATCTTACATTATCTATCTGATTTATATTTATTCTGTTATTATGTTAAAAGGATTGTTATTTGACACCGAGGACAAGGACTACCCATGGGTCTATTTAGGTTCTCAGCACTTGTCTATAGCCTCTTGCATTTGGGGAGGTTTATGTGATTTCTTATATCATAACAACCCAGACTGAGTTTTTCATATAGGGGTGTTATAATCTAAATTCCCTAAAGGCGGTTATAACTGTTATATCACAAGTCTCATGTTAACATACCCAATTATGATCCACATCTTAATAAACCAATGATACCAAATTCAGGGTGACAGACATCCTTTACTAAAACCAGATAATCATCCTGAATACATATCATATATATTAAGACCATCACACTCACATTAAGGGATCTCAATCACCACAAGTATCCAATGTTCTCCTATAGAGTATCAACAATCTATAAAAATGATTATCACCATTACCCATTGGATTTTAACTAAATACAATTCTATCAATAACCCATTTCCAAAACCACATAATGGGACCTATCATATGGCCCTTCAAACCCAATGAACTTAGCCCCTAAGGTGTATGAAAATCACTAATATCAAGGGTCCATAAATTGATGAACCTCTATCATCCCCATGGTAGAGGTCATCTCTATCCACATCACATCCAAACCATTTTTTTTGTTTTTTAAAGATATCTTAGTTTATGTGGTAACTTAATAATCAACTGTTATCAAACCAAAATGTTTTACTATAAAAACATCATATAACAAAAGCAATACTAAGAACAAAATTATAAAATTTAAAATTCACACTAAAGGATTAAACGATGAGTTGGAAAATAGTTCCTCCCTCTAGTTAAACATTATCCACATCCTTAACTGACATAAACCACCATATTGACCACTTTAAAGTGATTGACATCACCCATAATTACTTCGATTGCACCATCATTTTCCAAGGGAAGCATATTAATTTTAAATTCCTATGATAAAACCATCAACAATATTTGACATCAAATCCATAAAAACCTAATAACACACAATTAGTAAATCCATGAATTACTGGGACACACCCATCTTTTTCCACACAATTATATCCTCAATAATCTCTTATGTTAAATAACAATCATATGTGGTTATATTCTCAATAACATATATGGACCATCCCTTTTCCATTTATGAATCAATACATGAACACATGTATAATGAATAAATATCTAGGAACAAGAAAAATGGATTTAGTAGGAATCCACACACAATGAAAAAATGTTCGACCCATCTCTAATTGAAATAAATCGGGTATTCTTTAAAATGTCTTGAATTAGGGAAAAACTGAAAAAAAATACAACAAAATAATTAAAGAACCCAAGAATGAAAAACTAATGACAAAAAGACAAGCCCATGGACACTCCTTGAAATAAAATACATGAATAATATATTATATTCTCAAAATATCACTCAAGATGTAATTAAAACTAGAGAGAGTGACTAAATAGGTTAGATGAATTGTGTTTATATTTAAAATGGGAAACCCCCCATAAATATTTAATCTTATTACTAAATTAATTTTTTAATAAAACTAGAAATGGAATTTCTTCATGTGACCCTCTATTTTTTGTTTGATTTTCCTTACAAAACTGACACTAGATCAAAATATGACTTTCTTGGCTGACGATGTGATGCCTCATACCATGATAACCCTCCTGACATTATCTCTCATCATCATGGTGGGAGAAACCTCACTCGAAGCCATGAATAACTATGAATTCACTTCCTTAGACATTTTATGGTGTGACCCCTTGACATATGTTTTGACTACCCACTCTTGAAACTGAAACTAATTTTTTTCAAATATTCTAAATTCTTATTAGTCATATAATAGTGATATATCATAGGCAATAATCCCATATTTTTTATTCCATAATCTATACATATGTGGGATTGATCCTTTCTTCAATATTTTAGATAGAATTCATATAATGATAGCCCTTGTCAACCTTTTTACCATCTATTAATCCTAATATTTGACTCCATCATCCACATCATGGTGAGCCTCAAAAATAGTGTGACATTTAGTGATCCCCTCAAAAACCCCATACACCTCTCCACCATGCCATGATCCCCTATTTTGTACCCTTATATAATTCCTTCTAAATAATTCTTTCACTAATCCAAGAATGAATACTAAAATTTATTAAAGGCCAATGTAGATACACAAGACACCTCAAGAGGGTCATGATACCCACATTCAACATGATATCTGACCTAAATACCCCTTCTAAATACCCGTTTAAATACAAAATCACCAAGAGGATCTACGAAACATACAAATATTTTATGAAATTTAATAGATTTATGATTTCATGTATTATTTCTTCTTTCTATCTAGTTAATTATATACAACATCCTTATAATTAATGTGTTAATAATACACATTGAATAACTTGTCACCTTCCATGGATAATGAAAAATACAATATAATTTATTATCTAGCATGTCGTATTGACCTAAAAAATTAATTCTTTTTTCTAATAGCTTCTCCCTTGGAGACTTGTAGACTTGATCTATGTTCCAACTCAAAAAAATGTTCAAAATATTTAATTCATAACCTATAATAGTCTATCCTTCATCCATAATATCCTTTATATATATTCACCCTTTCTAGAAAAATATATTGATTCATGACTAATGTTATTATTATTAAGGGATAATATATGTAATATATTTAAGATAACTTAGAAATATTAACATTATGTTTCCTAATAATATCCCATGTTTTGTCACCATGAAAAAAAACATATTGTTTATGAATATTATATTTGGTATATAATAATAATGATCTCATGTCCAAGGACCACTGCACTTGCTAACATATCAAAAATTTCAATGACACATAAAACATATGGAATTTCTAGTCGATGGTTATCATGATAACCTCCTCTCAAAGATCACTCTTTGAAAAAAATAATAGAAAATGTCCCAATGATCAATATCACATGAAACCTAATATAAGAGAATCATTTTTATATAATATCAATGTAAATTAACCCTTATAGCCAACATTATTAATGTTGGCATATAATTTCACATTTTTCATTATAATGTTGAGTATTATGACATGTAGTTACATAAAATATACCAATCACATTTCCATATAAAACATGATGAATATTATATCAATATATGATAAGAATACAAAAATACATTTAAAACTAAATACATTGGTCAACATTTAAACATTTATAAAATAATGTTGGTTTTAGGGAATGATTTCTAAAAATATTTCTTGATATAAATTCTTTTGTCGAATTCTTTATCTGGGGACAAAAAAGACCAAATTATTCATTGTATGGAACTTCATCCAAAAACACAACTATATCATTAAAAATGATCTATATAACTAATTTAAATATAAATCCTTCAATCCATGTCGAACATACATTTTTCTCACCAGGTAATACTTGGTGTTCATCATCAACTGTAAAACTATTAATAGAACATCTATTAATTATACAATATATCCACAAATAGACATCAAGGTAAGGTATCTACCCCCCCCCCCCACCAGGTAAAACAATGGAACATTCTATATAACATTCTATAGATAACCCGCAACACCAGCCTCATTGAAATTAAAATAAAAAATTCCATTTTATATTTAAACATTCATTTATCTAAAACAGATGATTTTAAAAAAGTATTTAAATATAATATCCATTAAACAATAAAATTCTATTTATTTTATTACATAAATAAAACAAAAACAAAAAATTTACATTCAATACAACTATTATACACTAAACTATATAATAAACAAAAATATATGGTCATACCATAATATAAATCTTTTAGAGATAACATTTTTCATAGAATAACAAGCATAAAAGATAGAATATATTTATAGAATAATTAATAGTTTAAGTTTGTGAAATTTTTGTCAAACAATGACAATGTTGTCACTAGTTTTAGATGTTATAATGATTTTTATTTATAATGGATAATATGATCATTAGAAGGGCATGGTTATCAGCTCAAAAATATTATGACTGTTATGTGAAAAATATAAGTGTCATATAAAGTAAATAATATAATATAATTATAATTGATATATTTAAATAATGTAAATAAATGAAGGAAAATACAATTATATATTTTAAATTTATAAATATTTTGGCAGATGTAGTTTTTAAATATTTAATTATAAACATATTATTTTAAAATAAACATAGAATTTAAAATTTTTAGTTAAATTTAGGTTTCATTAAAAAAAATTATAAAAATGACCTCAAATTTTGAAATATATTATTGAAATTATCCTAATCTAAAGTTAATAAAAAAAATTATGATAGTGGATGTTTTAGGTTAATAAGAATATATGATATGAATATATAGTATCTATTATGGTTCCATTTTTAACAAAATATGATGTAATAAATAATTTAAACTCTTTTAAGGCCATAAATATGTTTATTTATTAAAATTAAATCGTAATAAATATTAAAATTTATTTTCAAAAACCAATAATTAAAATTCTATATACTAAATCGAATTTTTTGGTTTTTTGAAAAATTATTATCAACTGTATAATCTCAAGATTGGAATTCCCAAATAGTTATCATACCTGGAATATGACATGGCCTAAATCATGTCTCCCCATATTATAGAGGCTTCTAATTTGATGTCTGGTTCAGGAAGACCACTTGACAAGGCTATACCCTTTGTAAAATGTTATCTGATATTAGATGAATAACAGAAATATCCATAAAATGTATATAATAGAAGAGTTAAATAGATGGATTTGTAATGGAAATATAACCATAATAAATAACATCACCCTACAGTATAAAATATAAATATAAAGGTAATAAAATCATTAATTATTTTAAGATCACCTAATTGTTAATATTATACTAAATATAATTAAATTGTATGTAAAACAAAAGAGGTCACCTAATCATTGTCCATCGAATTTCCTTTGAATTATCTCTGAAACCCAATCACAATACAATGTCATTCTCACATTATCTAGGGTATGTTCCCTATCCTCAAGGCCAGACATCATTATTTTCATCTGTTGATGTGCATGAAAATTGTGTGATTATGAAAACTACTAAGCCATCATTAATAGTGTCTCAAATATAAACTAATATATATGTGTATTGTTATAATGAATTAATTAGAAGTTGTAAACATCATATGCAAAAAAAGAAGAAAACCATTAGAGACTCCTGAGTCCTCCCAAGTGGTCGAATTAAAATTTCTTTAACCAGTTTGTGTCTCTCATATAAAAATATCACCATTATGGAATTATACCAAAACTATATAAAAATATAAAACAACATTAATGTCACGCCCTATGGATATAACATTTGAGTAATATGTTTAACACCACACTTCAGACAATATACAGAAAATGAATGATATTTTACAATATACCCCGTCCAAATATAAATCCATAATCATAATTTTCATTACACCCAACATAAATATACCATTAATAACCAATGTTATCATCAAACCCAACCTATATGCTATGTGTAAATATTGATCGAATCATAATCAATATGTACAGAAAAGTAGACTGATCATTGGAATTACACCAAAACCAAATTACCTAAGAGAACTATTATTACCAATATACCTAGCCAATATATCCAATGAAAACCATTGATGAAATTTTAACCAAACCATATAACCAACAATAACCATAGTAGGAATAACCACTAACCCATTTAACTAATGAGAACCTGGGCTGACATTTTATATAACAAAAATATTATGACTCAATAATGATTTTCTTTATATATATCCAATATAATATAAAATTAAATAAACTTATAATAGATGAAAATAATTATATATATTAAAAGTGTCTCATTTAAATAATTAAATCTAATATGGAGAGTGCTTAATTTGTCTAGATCAAGGGACTACATATCATATGATGTCTAGAATTATACACAGTGCCTTAGATCAGTCTATCCCTATAGTAATAGTAAATCGCATGAATGGATCCAAAATAATAATCTTGGGAGATTCTCTACAAAAATCATCCATAAACTCATAGTTCATTACCCCACATTAATTACATATCCTAATGTATCAATCCATGAATACCTAAGGTTAAAACTCAAAATTACTCTACCCAAGGTTGTAGTATAAACCCTTAATCTATAATTACAAAACCAAGACCCCATAGACTGTTTAGAAAATATAATTTATAATGGAGAATAATTGGTTGATAATATTCTTCATTATAATCTCATAAGTATCACACAGTAATGGATAATAGTTATTTTTAATTCATAATACCATGCCAATTCACCTTTATATATAACTATGGATAGCTTCCTATTATAATGGAATACTGAAGAAACCCTCACAATTCTCACTACATTTATTCTTAGACATGGACAACCCTCATTATTTAATTTCAAATGTAACTCCTTATATTTTTGAGATACATTTCATGCATAGTCCATGTGTTTAGCACATAATTTATAAGTGATCAATCACATCATATTTACCCCATACTCTTTACCACAGATGTAAGGGATCTTTATATGGATATATTATAATCTATTATTCTTTATAATGCTTTGGGGATATATCTTTTACATAATCCCATAATAATTAATAGACTCGCCCCTAGCTATCACACTATACAAGAATCACATTACAAATAAAGACCTCATTATGTCCTTAGAGACATCGATCAATGATGTACATAACCATTTTTTCATGATCATATTATGTCCAATCCACTCTGCTAAACAGAAAACTATTAATGACTATTTTATAATAGGATAACATTAGAGGATATGTTGTGAGTAGACAAAATTATCCAACCACACCTTTGATAAAAAAACACACATTGGTTCTAAATTGGTTTAGTCTCACTAAATTATCCATTCCTAAAATTAAAAAACGTATTATAACACACAAAAATAGGTAATATTGGTTACTACCTACCTCAATTATGGTATTACACATTTTTTCACATTTCATGACTAATCCAGAAAATACCTAAAAATTTCATTCTAATCAACACATTAGCATCCAAGAATATAACTCAATCAAAGGGAAATACAATTAGTTATAAATAGATTATAATTAATTTACATAATTAACCTATAACCATAAAATTGGGAATAAATTGGAAAAAGTCCAATCAAGATACCTTTCATGGATGAAACTTAAATAAAATTGATATAGATAATAACTTACGTGATCCAAGCCTATCAAACTCAAAAATCTCACAAATTAAATCTCATATTATCAACAATTTATAATAATTTTATGAAAAAAATAAAATCATAATAAAAGGATTACCTTTAATGAAACTGTATGAAACCATTTTTGTTCTCCCTCTTAGTTCATCCTTTGTTATCGTAAAATAAATTCCAATACATGTATATTTAAATCCCTCATTATTTGGTGGAATAAACACCTTATAAACAAACCAGAGCCATTGAAATTAGATTTAACACGATAGGTAAAGAGGATAGTGATGTAGGATGTGAAACTAACCTCAAAATGGGAGAGAATGAAATCACAAAAACTCAAATTCATGGATGAAATAGGGGATAAAAATAAGGGAAAAGTGGTTCATCCACTTCCCATAGTTTATTAGGGAGGAAAAATACAGCAAACGTCTTTTATGAAATTCCCCTAAAAAGTCAAAAATACCAGCACAAAAAGTGGGCGATAAGAAGCCCTGTCATATGTCAATGTGATACCAGCAGAAAACCTATGATAGGGTTTGTGATGAAGAAAAACTACCAAAATAAATAGAACACTAGATAAAGTCCCCATAGGTTTTAGTGGAACCCTATATATAGTGAACTTAACTATGTGTATCCAAAAATTTCAATTTTCACCCACAATCTTTTCATCCCTAACCTCCATCTAAAAAACCTCATTTAAATCATATATATTGTTTCTGAAAATACTAATTAATGAACTTAATCATTTAATTCAATTGAATATAGTACCACATACTTTTAGAACACCTTTTTACCGGACACAACTGTCATACCCAAGAAGATTCATTACAATCTCCCACCACAACACTTATAATCCTAATAACGAATCCTCATGAATCATCATTGATATTTTATGATTACTAAAATTTAACACACACATCAATTTTTGATCTCTTACTAGTTATGGTCTGGACATACAATTCCCAAACTAGATAAACTATTAAATCACTTAATTCCTCTTAATCTAGAACATAAAAATTTTAATTCCCCCTTGAAATTTATTCTTTTATCAATATATGATTTATCATATTGAAATTTAAATATTCCAAGTAAATCAGTACCTTGTTCCATCAATTTTCTACAAATAAAAATTTTTTATATTCAAAATTACCAACTAACTTCAAAAATATATACTTTTCCCCTTTACATGCCTAATTTATGAAATATACCATCACATACATAACATTCCCATGAATTTTTTATAGATCTATTCCAGATTATTTCTTTATATACGATTCAGCTAAGAAACATTTTACCATTTCTTCTAAAATTTACAGTATCAAACTCAGGACTACTCTTATAAAATTAATGACATGCTAAAACACTAATAATAATAAACTCGCTTAGGTAATAAAATTTAATTAGCATAATCTCATATAATTGTGTTTTCTAAATTTCCCATCAATCCATTAATAAATTCATTCAATGAAAGATAAATTTTCCTTTTTAGAACAAAAAATTGTCTAAATAGTAGGAAAACCCACAATATCATAATATAGGGTCATCAAAATTAAAAATAATTCATAAAAATCATTGATGTTGTGTGTAAATTTATTAAAATTTTTTCCAAATTTAATACCTTTTGATTTTCAGTTAAATATTTATCCAGGTCCTCCAAATTTACTTTTTTATTATCAAATACACTTTTGAGTTAAAAGTGTGAAACCAATTGTTCAAACACCAAATGAAAAGAAAATGTAATTAAGTAAATTATTTATATCCACCAGACTACTTTTCCTTATATTGTTCCCAAAAAAACAGAACATACATGAGTCTTTTAACCCTCCAAGTGAAGATCTTTAAAATGGGATTCTAACTCATCCCAAATCTACATGCACTTATCTTTGGTCACCTTCTCTTCATTGAATCCCCAGATTATTATGATATATTTTTTATCAATCCATTCACATAGATTTCAATTTACCTCAACTTTAATCGGCCTTCCCATCATCATTTTGGTATCTGCTTCAGAGGAATTAATCATCAAAACTAATTCCCTCATTTCTTTATATGACTGTCTAAGATGTTCTACATTTGGGTATATATCTACACTCTCTTCCCTTTTTTTAATTTAAGAACCACATGAAGTATCAACCTAGAACCCTACCTCATCCAGGATAGAATGTTCTGACTTCTTGGGAACAAATTCCTTTATCTTTTCTTGTGATTTCATGGAGGATCTTGTCTCCAATGGGAGTGATAAGTATGAATAGATATTTATCCCTTTATTATTATCTCTATAAATCATCCTCATCCTCAGTATGGGTGGGCTATTTCCATGAAATTATTCTTCAGAATCTCTTGAATGTAAGCCATAGGACTCATCATTGAACTAACCCAGATCCCCCCATGCTCATCTTTGGAGATCAGGTCCCCATCAATCTCTTGAACATGGTCTTCATTTTCCAAATTCCTAAATTCATTTCCCATCTCAATAGCTGGAACCTCCAAATCTAGATTGTGATTTCCCAAATCCATACCTCCATTAGAATTTTTCTAAGTCATATTGTCTGAGAAATCTCTAGATTTAAGCACATTAAAATCCACTCTTTGTCATATCATTTATCATTTCCCATAATTCCATCCTATATTAGTAATTTCATTCCCTAAATGAGCTATCTCCACATAGGATAGAGATGTTGGTGGCCTCAGGCATCGCTCAAGTACTACATGAGAATTTTATTTTTCTAATAGAGAATGCATAGACTCTCTAGGGGACCCAGATCAATCCTCAATTTATTAAATATCCCAGACACCATTGGGTTACCTTACCTCATTCCTCTATTAAGATTTTTGAAATTGGGACAAGAGGAAACCATACATCATCTATTGTTGAGGCGAGCCTCCCTCTGCCCATGGCCCTAATACATTTTCACTACCTTCTATGCCTGCAGCCTCTAGATTAATCTAACCCATTGTTCCACACCAATAGGTATCCACTGAATGTTCTAGATTCTTATAGATGGAGAAAATTTCGACCCACAATTCATAGACCACAAGATGTCTACGATTATTTTATTCACCCACTATAATCCAAAAAAACATGAAAGTAATCCTTAAAGCGTTATCTTTGATTGTGACCCCTACATAGATCAGGTGAAAAAGAGTTATAGTTTTATTTTTAAGTCATATAAATCTACCCATGAGGTTCCCTAACATTCTCAAAATGGATGGGTTTTGAAATGGAAGTTGTAGTTGAGGGAAACATACCCAGACCACAACCGAAGAGGAGTGTCACTTCATGTGGAAGTCACAAGACCATATAATTAAAAAGAACCGAGATCCATTTATTATGTGGGGTGTGGTAGACCAAGAGATGATGAAATGCTCCTATAATTCTAACTGAATAATAGAATTCTTGTTGTTGAGAAAACACATAGTCATGCTCTCCTATAAATCCCAGATCCTAAAAACAAATCTATCAAAAAAATTCACTGAAGTTCGTCTCTTCTTGAACTGGGCAATCAATGTAAGAGTATAAAAGTTATTACACCTTATATAATTCTATATTAGATATCAAGAAGTTATGGTTTCCAATAAACATATTTGATCCATTTAGGAAAATAGATACTAGATGGAATGAGGAAAGGAGGTCCGGGTTTGAGAAGGGAGAGAATATCCTAGATGTCATCCCCTCAAAGGACGTCATAGGTCCCCTCTCCATCGGCGGACTGATCGGATCGAAGGTCATCACCATCATAGAATGGGAGAATCCATCTCACAACCTATCACCGTCCATTATCGAATTCTTACTTCATTATATATTCACAGTAACAAGAAATATTGTCACATATTTGAATATAATCTTCCCTATTGATCTTCCTTTCATTTAAGCCTCATGTAAAAATGTGAATATATTTAATGATCCAAACCTTATAATCCTTGTTAGTATCAATATCAATCCTTCACTAAATTACCCTATTAATATCTTCATGTGCATAATTAATCTAGAAATCATCCTCCAGTATTTCCTCCTTTGAATGAATAATCAACTCCATGAATTTTTCATTTTCTACTTCCACCTTCTATGCAACCCACAACAAGGCATTAGTTTGGATCCTTCCCCCTTTACTACATCCATTAGAAAAAACGTCAACTCCCTCTAGTTCTAGTAATAGGTCTGGTTTCTCAAATCTATCAGCTAGAGTCTCCTCACACATAATAGTTGGGGTTGGAGTTTCCTCCTACAGATTTTCATGATCTCGAGCCATACCAAATTTAGGTTCAAATGAAACTAGACTAGCCACCACCTCAAAATTCTTCGACCAATTTGAAAATTTAGTGAACACGAGATTAGGTATATTTGAATAGTCCTGGATTGGTCTTGATTTTTCCCTCTAATAATTGAAAAGCATACAAAAATATACTATAACAATCGTTCCATTTCATGAGACTGGTCTAATGGACACCATTTCATGGAGGGCATGATCCCTCTCTGAATTAGTATGGGATTTTTCATCATTATCACTCAAATCTTATTCTATATAGAATGATAGTCTAACTTTCCTTATTTTCCACCTACGAATGGTTATCCTCCAAACATCGGAAGTAGTATAGTGCCCCACCTTCTCATTCAAAATGTTATTTTTAGGTGTATGTGGGCCATGGTAGAGGGATACATCAAGTCAGAGGATACATGCATTCGAGAAAATCTAGAATCCATTCTAAAAAATATTCGGTGACCAAATTTATCCTCCTTGATCCTCACAACAAAAAATAGACCCCTACCACCATCCTGGTATGTTAAATTCTATCATTAGTGTGAAGGGAAATAATTTCCATAATTTCAACAACCATATTCCACAGTTGGATTATTTATAACATCAGAATCATTCAATTTTTCCTCATTTCAAGAATCCTCTTCTTGGGAATACGTTCATAAAAAATGGATTTTATCGACCAGGACATTCCCATGAAATGTATTTCCTGCATTCCTCCTTCAAAGTTGTTACTCATACAAAAACAATTGTCTAAAATCATTAGTTTAGGTTATAAAGGCCTTTCCCATTAAAAAAGAGGAGATAAATTTGAATGAACTTAATTACATGAGATTCCTATTGAGATGTCTAAATGAGGTTTTTCCATCTTCCCATGAGAAAATATAGAAACATCATGGACAATAATTCTATAATATTAACAGAATGGAACCCAGGATTTGTAGTATATATATTTCTTTCAATGATGTTCCACTACAATATCAATGCAGATAAAATCTGTTAGATCAATTGAGATGTTGACTTTAAATAAACTACAATGATATATTGGATGCATTTAGGCATGGGTGTAGTGATGAAATATATGGAATCATCACACACCATTTCTGATCAACCAATGAATTGATGGATTCTGAAATGTGAGAGGAAGGAAAGGGAGGGATATCTATATCACGGTGATGGGAGGACCCCATTTGATGTGAAAATGTCCACTGGAAGAAGGAGAAGAAATATCTTGTTATAATAAATAAGGAGTTCAAAACAATAAGATATAACCATCTTATATTAAGAACCAGATAAAAAATTTCATGATTACAAAAGGCTTATATCCAACCATTCTTGGAAATACAAAGAATCAAAGATGAAAATTTTGACAGCATCTAATGGGGGTCGACTCTTGATGATGTGATACACCATGGTGATATCAAACATGGTGGAAGAGTTCAAGATTTAATGGGATGATATATATATATATAAGAAACACATCTTCATGTTAATGATGTTTAGGGCTAATTTCAATTTCATGGAAGCTAGGGAGATGAAAAGGGTAAGGGAATCGAGTGAAACGACATGGATAGAGATCCTGAGGGTCCAGGTATGTCCCCCCCATATAGAAAGGGATAATGGGGGGAATGGATGAGTACCATGATTTCAATTTTATAATGTCTGTTTTGATGTTCACATAAAATTTTCTAAAAATGAGGGTTTTAATGTGAAAAATACATTGGTTAGATACCCGCTATAGAGTTTATCTAATATTCAATAGATATACACCAATTTTACCAGTTTATTTGTTAGATAAACATTTATACTCATGAAACCCTATCATAAAACTTTTCAGACCATACCCATGAGTTTTTATCATTCATTTTTGATAATATTATACTCTACACCACCATTATCCAATCGACCAATGACACATTATTGAATCACTTGACATTGGAATATATATCTCAATCCTATAAAACCCTATTTTTTTAAATGAATCCTATGTTCAGACTCATTATAGAATCCACCCAATTCTACTAAATATCTTACAATCCACTGATGCTCAACTCACTATAGTTGTGGAAATAATAAATTTATATCTGATCACATTGAGTGCCTCAGTACTTAAAAATTACACTAAATCCCTTAGTCAAATCACCATGTATCATAGTAACCATAATGTTTTAAAAATTATTTACTCACTAGAGTTAACCATTTATATTAAACTCATCTCTCAATAAAAACCAATTTGGTTTTTACCTTTCTATAGATCATCTCGTACTAGTTTTCACTATAATAATATTCACTTTATCTCACTCGAATATCATTACATTAAAATAACTAATCATATAAACCATCACTATATTTTAGAACTTCATGGGGACCTACTACCAATAATTATTTTCAGGTTTCTAACACCTATACGAGCACATGATAACCTTTATACAGGTTTTGTGAAGTTCACAAACCCATGATCCATCAATAGTCATCATTAAATAAACTTTAGAGTCACGTAACTAATAAGACCTTATTCTAATAAAGGCATCCATCATGCTACTTAGGAATGATTACACATGTACAAATGTCAATCTCACCATCCCTAGTCCATGTGTAGTCAAAACCTATTTCACTTGTGACTGATATATCATGAATTGTAACTCTCCAATCTTCAAAATAAGTGAGGTGTCATAAAAAACCAATAAATCTAAAAAACTCATCATTATCAATGAAGTTTTATCTTATGAAATAATATAATATATTTATACCAAACCATCCAACTGATTACACAAAATGTTTCTTCATATCCCATAATATTAATCCCTTAATTATTCAACCAGCCATTCCTTCCATATATGTCAAAAAAACTCAGTAAAATAATTACATATTAGTCTACATCTACAAATATATATGGTATGTCCAATACTAAACCAATACATGATCAGACAATTCCCATGTTTCAACTCTATCAATTAAAGTATATACCCATTCATCCCTTCTCTATGCCATAAATGTGCTAGGTTCAATCCATTTCTCACATGTTTCCTTCAATTATCACAACCTGTATTGAGAAAAAAAATGAATAGCGGCCTATTATTTTTCGAAAATAACAACACAACAATATAATTATTTGTATCTCATTAAACCTATGAAATCATATCTATTATAATAATTTCACACACATATAGGTCACAACTCATAAAAAACACACATAATTAAATCCTATATATCTTAATGTATCACACACCAAGGTTTCTATTTTAGTATTGTACATATATATTGAGTATCCCCATACAATTTATAACTATATAATTTATGGTATTTAATAATAAATATGCAATATATATGTAATCAAATATTGTAAAATGTATTAAAGAAAATTATTAAAAAAAATTAGTTTGGAAATGTACCACCAATAAAGTACATAGAATTTTTATAAAACATATTTTTGATACTATAAGTTACTAAACCCTTGCTATAACTAAATAATCAATCACATACATTCAAAAAATTTCATTTGAATCAAATTATAAAAATATGATGTATGAACACATATATCTTGGAACTCTATGATAAAAGTAAATTCCTTAAATTAATAAATTTAGACATCTTACCAGGAATAACGTAAACAAATTGAAATAATGAAATGTATTAACCATAATACTAACTCCTTGAAAACATATATATTGTCTCTAGAAGGTGTTTTACATGCACAATATGAATTATATGAATTATATTGATCCTTCCATGCTCCATTTACCATATCCCAAATGGTAAAAGAAATTAAACAAACACCGGAGATAGAAGATCCATATGAGCTGATGTGTACCTCCCCATAAACTGGATGCTTCTAACTAGTAGAGAAGGTATAATAAATCACATCGAGATATTACACCCTTATTATCATCTTATAAAGTATTGTATAAATTATAAAAATATTGTTAAAATATATAATGAATTATTGAGAAATATATATATTTATAGAGAAAATATATCCTTAATAAATCATACACTATACTAAAAAAATGTACACATATAGTTCAATAAATTAAACATTTATGCATGATCAGAATATGTGTTGAAAATATATAGAAATATATATTTATACATAAAAAATAAGTAACCACTATCCATGGAATAAACCCTTACCTTTCATTATCACCATGTCAAACTCTTATTTTCTTCTCACATGTACTAGGGTTTATTCCCATAGCTATATGCTAAAAATCAATCCTCATAACCACAATGATTTATGTACATGGTGTGAGTAGAAAACTATAAAAAATGCCACTAATGATACATCAAATTAAAACCATTCAATGTATTAATGAATATATTGAATTAAATATAATTCATAAAAATCAGAACCATGTTCCTGTTAAATGATTTTTTACTTATTAAGGCACATTGGTGGTTGAATCATTGCTAATTTGGCCACCACTAGTGTCAATTATGACTATATAACATTTTCTAAAAAAAATACAATTTGAAATTACCACATGAAACATGGTTGGTATCGATCCGAACTGGTATAATATAATATTAAAATAGTTCAAATAATTCCCCACTAGTATATGAAAGAATCATGATGGTTGTAGTTACACCCAACCAAAATTTCAATTATGTTACTTGGTTGAAAATACACCGAAACCCTTATATACTGTGATGAATATGGTTGGAATAAATCCTAACCTATATACAGTCAAGAAACATGTTTGGAATCATTATTAGACTATATACCAAATAATTATTATTTTTTAAATTAAAACCATCCAAAATATGAATCATGAACTATGGTTAGAATTAAACCCATCCCATATATCTAATGAGAACCATGGTCAGTTTTATACCCACCCCATATACCCAATGGATATCATGGTTGTAATTGAACCTAATCTATAAAACCATTATGAATAATGGTTGGAATTACACCCAATGCGAACACCAAGATTGAAACATAGTTTGAACTACACCAGACTTGTATACAAGAGAATTTCATAGATAAATAAAATATATAAACCAATTCGAGTTGAGATAACATCCATACTAAAAATTCCATATCATAAGACTAGTGGGAAATGGATCAAGATCAAGGGACTATATAACATATATTGGCTATTATAATTCTCAGTACCTAAAATATATCCATCACCAAAACAACAATAAATATTAGATATATATAGACAGTTATAATAATGGGATATTCCTTAACAAACCTAACCACTTAATCATTGATCATTTCAAACATTACATATTAAATTTTGTAAAAAACATCAGTCATACCATAAGGTAGGAACATATAAATCCACTTCCCTAGAAAATATAGTAGAGCGAAATACTCTAATTACCCATATCCAACCCTAGAGTTGGCTAATGTCAGTATTCCCTACTAAAACAAAATTTTGCCTAACTTTATTGATTTTAATCTAATAAGATTTAGTCTATAAAGACTATTAATTATTTTGAGGTCAAATTATGATGAAAATTCACAATTATCAAAATCTAATGACACATTTTTTTAATCTAATAATTATAAAGGATTCTTAAAAAATCTAACTAAATTGAATTACGAATAAGGAAAACCTATAGGGTTTCATTCCCAATGTAACTACAACTTCCCCAAAACATACATAGCGATCGGTATCCATGATTATAGTTCATAATATTTAGATAATATATCATAGTTCAAATAGTTTATACACTTCACACAAGAGTAAATCACACCACATATGGTTCCATTTTGGTGATTCTCATAAACCAGAATTCAATTATGGATAGCCTATGTGGGTTCAGATATCAGTCTAACCAAGGATCTCACTTATGTTATACATCTATAGATAACAATGTGATAATACTATAACACTCATGTTCATCCTTTAATTTCAAAAAAGCACTAGAATCACCTTAGATAAGAAAACTCATATAGGTCCCACCACAAGTTCCTCATACCCATGTACACTAATATAAATTAAAAAATATATATTTTAACACATATAAAGAGGTAATATTATGGACCACAAACCACAATTACAATATTATCACACTTCTCCATTTTTATCATTACTCAAAAAATTTATTAAATCCCAAAAAAGCTCATACAAATTAGTGACAATGATCCCAAATCACTATGTAAATCCAGATTCACAATAAGTATTAGTTAAAACACACAATTATCTTAAATAATTTATTTATAATTATACAAGTTGATAAAAACAAAAAAAAAATTCATTATGAAGCCACCCATAGTAAAATCCTCAAGAAAATATTATTGAAACATCATTAACACAAATTCAATCCAAACACCAAAAAATACATAAATTCATATCTCAAACAAACCTATAATGTATCAATAATAGATGAAAAACAAAGAACACCTAATAAGACAATTTAATCAAAAAAATTGATGACATGATTTCTTACTCGTAGAACCACATTACAATCCTTCAATAAGAGCACCATTATATAAAAAATATTCCACAATGATCTAATTGAATCCACACCACATCATTTAATATGAGTAGTTAAAGATAGTAATAACTATATTGGAATAATAGGTCAATGATAAAATATGTGAAACTGATGTGAAATTGAAAAATAATGCACATAAATAGCAAATAATGAAATGGTGGATGTAAAGTTGGGATGATAATTAAAAGTGGTGATCCTCATTCTCAAGGTTGACTAAGAAAATAGAAACTTATATGAATTTGTAATGTAAATACCTAAAAGAAGAAAACAATACCCACATAAAGCGGTGTTAGAGTATCCCCACTAGATGTTAGGTTGGTTTTTTTAGATCTCCAATGGTAGGTAAAATCATGAAAAAATATTACCTGACCCAACAAAACAATTTTGGGATACCACTGGGGTTCTAGTGGAACACTGCTACCACCAATATCCTACAACCATTATTTAATGATCAAATTTACTCCTTGTTTATTTTTTGAAATAATTATCATCTCAAAAACCTCAATTTATATATTTTAAATTAATTGAAAAATCTTACTTCTCAAAAAATTCAATATTTTCAAACAAACCTAATACAACATACTTTGGAACTAACTTTTTCTCTTAATACACTATCCCAAACTGGGGTGTTTTGTTACAAGAGTGAATTTATTTCCTGTTGGACAAAATAATATAAATATTTTAATTTTTTACTTTATAAAAAATAAATATCAAATTATATATTTTAAATATCTACTACCATGATCAATATCCATAACTAAAAAAATGGTATTAAATTACAAACATCTTAGATTTACAATGTTTATGTCTAAAAATAATTAAAAAGTTGTAAACAATTTGACAAAAAATACCCATTCATACACCAATTCATATTAATTTAAAAACCATTTTTAAAATTTTCATCTCACTGTCCATCTCAAGTAGCAGGAATCTATTTTGAAAGTTAAAAAATTTTAATAACTTGTCTACATTACATTGTGGAAATCCTTTTGTATCCATTTCAGATTACATTTCATATGAATTTATGATTTTATATTGTTAATCATTTATTATTTTAATAATGATGAACTACTATTCCTAGTTTTAAAATATTAATTTTAAATTATAAATATATATATTTCCATGCTCATAAAATCCAATATATAAATATATATTTATATAACATATTTATGGTATTACTGATACATTAATTCAAATATGGGGACTCTTATTTGTAAATGATTAAAATGTAATATTTTTTCAGTCCTCTAACTTGTCCCCAGTGAAAAAAGTCATGTTTTTTTTTAAATAATTTTTTTATTAAAACATCAGTGTTATGTGTTTCTTCATATAGACTTATTTATTCCTAATGTATATTAAATATGAGTGTCCCAAAAAACTTATTCTTAAACGTTTTTTATCTCTTCATTGATTTACTATTATTCCAAGATATTGTATTCAATTATAGATTTTCATTTATATATATATATAATCAATGTAACCAACCCTATTACTCACCCATCGTCACATTGATATGTGCACTCAAAAATGTATTATGAATATTGTATTACATTAACATATGATTGTTGAATATTTAAAAATATATCCACATAATTCATTAACTATGTAAACGTTCATAACATTATATCTATTAGCATTATTTGGATAATTGTAAATTATTTATCCATGTTTTTATAAGAGATTTGTTTGGGGTCATTATGATATATATTATTAAACATTATTTTCATATAATGGATGGGGTATGAAATTATATAACCCATCAATTCATAGGGTGTCCTTATCTGATAGATGATGATATTGTAATGGAAGTTCCATTCCCCTTTATTTTTGATATACTGGTATCATTCTTTGATGGTATGTGTATGGTGGATGATATTGTATATTCCATCGTTTTTAGAGATATAATTATTATCAACGTGGTTTATTCCATTATTATATCTTTCATGGATATTTTATTATTATATATGTTTTATATAACATGAATATCTTGTTTATACATTCCTTATATTTTATTACATGATTATTTCATGTTATTTTCCTTTATTCATTATCATGTATTATTCAATTAACCAAACCACTTATATATTCGTCTCCTTTTCCAATGAAAATTATAAGAAATAAAATATATGAACTAAGAAAATTTATAGAGGAATAATGATATTTCATTAATTTCTATGATTTAATTTATGTTTCCAAGGAAATCACTTTTATATCATTGTATCTAATCAATTACGTGTTTTGTTATTTTTCTCTTTTCTTTCCACTATAATAAATAGAAACTACAACTATGTTACTAGAGACTTGGTTATTGATATTGTATAAAATAAAATTTAATAGTATACTTCAAAAAAGTTTTATTATAAAGAATGTTATAAAACGAAAAAATATGATAAACACTTAGTAAATTATATCAATTTTTGACGAATATATAGAATACATGATATAATTTTTTAAAAAATTAATATAAAATATATACCATTATCCATAATCCTTAGTGTTATTATTAAATTAATTTTCATATTCCATTATTTATATTATTTATTGTATTGATGAAATTGAAGAGATGTCAATGTAAATGATTTGTGTTGGGATTTCCATGTGGAGAAAACTAGTAATCATTTTGCGGGTGTAGAGAATGTTATCACTATATTAGGGAGGATGACATGAGTTATTATAAATTACATGAATGTAAGGGATAACATGTTAACACTGAATAATTAATAATAAACATAGATCATCCTATAAGGTAGAAACCTCTCTCTTTTAATATAACCATTAATCTATCAGTGGAAGTGAATTGGATGAAGTGTTAAGAAAATATATTTATCATATAGGGATGTAGTACAATGGATAACATTATCATGGTGTTTTATATTATAAAATAAAATCTTGATCAGTAGTGGTCATTAATGAAAAATACTACAAATTAAGAAGATATTAAAATCTTGTAATGAAATTATTTTAATGCAATTTTCCATAAAAACAATTCTCAAGAGCAACGAGATAACATAGAAAATAATTAAAAATTTATTATAAAGGGAAGAGGGAAATTTTTATAATTATCTGGAAAAAAATTACAATGTTATAAACATATGAAATAAATTATTTACACAATCCAAAATACTATATTGATCAATAATTATATAAAATAAATCCCATTATCTGAAGGTAAGATATCAATAAAATATTTTTTATATGGGGAGGTAGGGGAAAACAACATCAATACATAGAAGGGGTTATCCAAAAAATATATTTCACTATAAATCCAAAGAATAACATAATGGATAAGATGAATATAGAATAAAATTTCGATAAAAACAATAATTAAATGGTATAATATTTATTATGTAATACTTTTGGGTAGAAAACCTGTTTTTTATTCTTGGTAGGTCTTTGGGATTTCATCATGTTTGGAGGAAAAACACATCTATATCATCAGTTTAAATGTAAGATATATTATAGTAAGGTAAAATCCTTTAATTGAAAAGATATGGGATACTTTACTACTCATTATCTCATGTTTTAGGTGAATATATCTCAAAAGAGGTTGTGAGAGAATTGCTGTTATTATGATATTACTATAAATATTTCAATGTCCCAAATTATGTGACACTAATTAATTTGATCATAAAAAAAAGTTAAAAAATACTATTTTTTATTATATATCTATACACTCTTTATATGATTTATATTGAATAAAACCATTAAATCATCCAATTTTACGTTAACAAAGTAATTTTTAGTAAAAATACAATCCAAAAATTTCATTTAATATAATATATGTATAGTTTTTTTATTAGAATGCATAGAGGATTTATAGTTAGAATCAATATAACTTTAACAATAATTAACTTTTCCATTATTTTTTTTACAGATTTTTTCTCAATGTAAAATGATTGAATTTATTAACTATATAAATTGATTAAGATCATTGAGGAAGAAATAAACTAACTTGTTTTTATGTGTGATAATTCATTGTTTGAATATTTTTTAAAACCACCTTCATTGTAACAGCCCATGATTTTATGAAAAATATTCTTTTTAATTTCACTAATGTCTTGTGTTGTACGCTACACCAAAAGGAGATTGCACAACACACATCCTTGACATTCCTTTCATTACACGCTATCGCAACCTTCCTCGATAGCGTGAGTAGTACGCAATACCGAGTTTCACTAAACAACGATATGCTATTAAAATATTATTAAAACTAGCCGTTATGAATAGTAATAACCAATTTTAAAATTTTAGAAATTTTAGCTCTCAAAATGGACTTCATTTTTGGATTCGGAGTATCGAATTTAGCCTAAGGTGAAATTTTGGTACTTTTCGGATAACATTCATATTCTGATAAATAGTGAAAATTACTAAATTATAATTAAAAACAACTTTTTTAATCGAAATAATTAATAGTGATAAATTATTAA
This sequence comes from Viscum album, assembly GCA_963277665.1. Taxonomy (NCBI): domain Eukaryota; kingdom Viridiplantae; phylum Streptophyta; class Magnoliopsida; order Santalales; family Viscaceae; genus Viscum; species Viscum album. The sequence continues at coordinate 226,360,547 of OY728151.1, forward strand.
TTTGAGTGGTTTTAAAGTATATTTAAAATATATTTTTACAATTTAATACAATGTTTTTCATTGAATGTAATTTCACATTTAAACCAGACATAATCAAGTGTCAATCTTTTGATAGATATTGTTTCTTAAAAACACGCTATTTGTTTTAACAGCGGGATTTAAATATAAAATTAATTAATGCAACTTCTATGTTATGAATTTGGTAAAATAGAATTTATTTTTTAATTCGGAATATGAAATATATCTTAGGATGAAATTTTGGCGTTTTTCTGAAAAACATCAATTTTTGATGAATAGTGAAACTACTAAGTGGTAGTTAAAAAACTAATTTTTTCATAAAACTAAATTTTACCGCTTCTGTGAATGGAATTTCCAAAATCCGAGAGACACGGTTGATGTCAGTAAGTAAAATGTGGTTCAATGAGATGAAAATAATTTTTGGTGAATAGTAACTTTTTACTTTTATTTACCACGGTTAAAAGTAAATAGGGTAATTAAGGGTAAGAATGATATTATTATTACCCTAACACATGTCCTAATTCTATTGGACAAGTGTATCTCAACCAAAAACAACCTTAAGGGTAAAATATTATCATTTAGGCCCACTTGGATTAGATTAGGACATTTATTATTAATTTATTTAAAGAAGGGTTAAAATAGTTAAAATCAAAGTTTAATAAGAAAATCATTTTTAATATGGGGTTATACATAAGATAAATTCGACTATAAATATTCATTAGAAAGATAAAATGATTTCCTACATAATGGTATTATATTTATAATTTTTAGACATTAAATAATTTAATTTATTTATGACACAATGATGATGCAGTAATTATCTTATTAATGAAATATTGACATAATTGATGTTATAAACACCAAAATAAATGTAATTTGAGACTATTTATGAATTACACTAATTTTCTAGGTTACTATGATATATTAGTGTTGATTTAATCAAATTTTTTCGAACATATAATTCTTTTATGACTTTCACAAAAATCATATCTCAAATAGTGTCAAAATTGACACAAAATAGTTTTTAAATCAAATATTATATTATTAATTGTTATTTTATTCCTAAAAATCTAAGGTTCGGAAAAATGACTTAGATAAGGATATATGTATTAATAGTATACAATTTGGGGTTCGTTTGGCATGTTATAGTAAGTGTATTAACCATATAGTAAAAGAAAGCAAAAAGACACGGTAAAAGTTAAATTATTTAACTTAGAGTTAAATCTAATTGATAAGGTTACAATAATAACCTAAACTTGTCTAAATCCTATTGGTTGATAGGATTTCGACCCATCCTTACTTTAGCTTCGAAATAAGACCCTTTGGAACCATTATAAACCGATTTTGACTTCAATATAAAGTAATATTTTGAGATATTCCTAAGGTGCCCCTCTCCTCCCTTATAAAAGGGCACCTCCTCCCCCTCCTCCTCACACCAATTTGAGCACTCAAGATCGGCCAACCCCTGAAATTTTCTCCTCTCCACTTTCCTAGAATAATCCTAGAGGTCCTGGTCTTCTTCAAAGACTAATCTTAGTTCCCTAAGTGGAGGATTCAAAGAGGCGTTCCAAAGAAGAGGTAATATCCATTACCGATCTTTTCAATTTCTTTCTTCTTCAACTTCTTCTTCTTCTTTAGTTGTTTCATGATAAAGTAATAACATCAGTATTTTTTATATACTTATATGTTATTATAAATATGAAACAACTCTAATTAACCTTCTATCCATCCTACGGAAAAAGGAAATCACCGTGCGTGCGTACGTACGGAATACCGTCTCCACACCGTGGTGTAATCTATTTTCTGCCACCACATTAATTGGATGGGTATAAAGGAGTAATGAGTAACTATATATGATTATTATAAAGTGATATTGATACTGAAATAGTATACATACACTTCAACACAATTCCACGACCATGGGAACGATATCATCGCTCGTGCGTACGTACGGACTACCGTCTCCACAACGCGATGAGATTCATTCTCAATGATTAACCATTCATGAATGATTATAAAGTATATATAATAATTAATAATGCAATATATGACCTAATAATTATACTGGAATTATTTATATTTATATGTATGTCCTCTACTTAATTCCATTCAATTCAATAAGGAAACGAAAACAGCGTTCATGCGTACGTACGGACTACCGTCTCCATGAACGGTGTATTTCTTTCCATTTACTGATTTATTATATATGTGTATTATGAATATATATATATAAATCATGTTTTATATTCTGTAATTAAGTAATCATGATCTAAGTAATCATATGAATAATTACAAGTTAAAAACACGAATGACAAATGAGACGATTTTACCCAAAACGCTTCTTTAACATGGAATTTACAAAAGAACGGGTAATTTAAAGCCATAAGTGAACCATATATGATATCATAACAATGAATATGATTCTGTAATAAGTTAATGACATTATTTAAATCATTATACAGGAGGTTTGGACACGTACAAAGCAAGTCGGACCTAAGGTAAGGGAAATATCACAATCTCATTTTTATCCGAGATTGTTTATACTTTAGTATTTACTGGGGTGTATTTTATCATCCACATCCATATTTCCTCAATATGTACTATTATTTCCATCCACCTACAATTTTTTAAATCCAATTTTACCCTTCGGTGAGTTTTTAGTAAAAGATATGAAAGGAATCTTTTGTCGTTTTTCATACGAGGTACTTTTTTGACTTTTCCGACAATAGTACGAGAGGAATGTTTTTTTAACTTATACGGCATGAATTGATTTTTAAAACATTATTTCCAAGAAGCTTCCTTTACAAATTTTCAAGTTTATTTTTAATAAACTTCTTTTAATTTTAAATTGTAAGACATGTTAAGAAAGGAAAATGTTTTTGAAGTAGAAAGGATATTTTCCTCAAGAATGGATTTCAAGTGTTTTATCAAAAATATTTTCCATATAAGATAATAAAGGGTTCTGTTTCTATCCCTATTATTACATGGATTTGATTATGTTGTGATGGAAATATTTTATGAATTCCTTTATCTTATATTAATTGTTTTATGATGTCATGTTGTTTAAGAATCCCATTTTTATTACATGGGTTATGCAATGATGTATGATTTATGATTTTGTGGCACACATAAGAATGGTATCATTATGAGATGGGTGGGACCTATATCTCCCTCCAATGCATTGGGTAAAGATTTTATATCTCATGAGATAGACATGGATGGAATGGTAGGTTATACCGGTTCAGTGAAACAAGACTGAAATGAGGGTCACTCGATTCAGAAATGGACCTTTTCCATTAAGATAGTCTTGGAAATGAGTCTTGACTAACAAGAAATGATTCTCTATGATTATGTGTGTATGACACAAAGTTTAATGTTTTATGTTATGATTATTGTGAATACATTTCACTGCCATGAGTTATCCCAGGTTATGAAATTATGAACTCTTTTGCAGGTTAAGATTTCTAAAAGTTATGTTCTTATGAATATGATGTGATTGATTTCTCTTTTGTTTACCCTTACTGAGCATTTGAGCTCACCCTTTTATGTTTTCTTTTCCCCAGGATATAAATAAAGGTTTTAGGTAAAAAAAAGGGAAGACCTTTATGGGAGATATTGAAGATCTGTCACCACGATTAGAAGATTACGTTCCGAGTTTCCAAAGACACTAAACTATTACGATCCTTATGTGTGTGTTTTTGTTATGTACTAAGTATTCTGCAAAAGTAATGTAATTTCCATGTATGTCAGGCTTCGGGTCTCTACAGTTGGTATCAGAGGAAAGGTTTAGTCAACCTTTGGAAACTAGGACGCGAAAACATTAGTGAGATCCCTAGAGATATTTCTAAGGTATGTCTAGGGATGTCCCTAAGGATAAGTATACGTATAGGTTATAGTACTAGAATTACGCTAACGATCATAGAATTTAACCTAAGATGTTAGATATTAAGGGTACTCCCCCTTTACTATGTTGTTTTCCCTAGCATGATTTTTGCCTCTCACACTATTCATTTTTTTGGGTTTTAGAAAATGGCTGGAAACAAGATGATTCACGATAATGGAGGATGTGATGGACAATGGAATGATATTATTCATAATGAAATGGGATTTGGAAGTCCAAACATCATTATTATTCCAAATCAGCAATCTCATAATATGATCAATAAAGTAAAATGTGGTAAGTTTCCTGACTCGGCTAATAAGAGAAAGATGGAGTTTCATGATGATCATAGAGGAAAGAAAGTTCAATTTCCCCTATGTAAATCATGTGGGAAGAGGCATCAAGAAGAATGTTTCAAAGGAACTGGAAGATGCTTTGGGTGTGGAAAAGAAGGACACAAAGCAAGTAAGTGCAAAGGAAAAGGTTCAGTTAACACCATGGATGAGGATAATGGTATTGCTACGACATCAACAATGGTTAAATGTTTTAAATGTTGAATGTACGGGCATTATGCAAACCAATTCCCTAAGGGAAAGTCTCATGAAGATAATTACTATGGTCGTATGGGTAATATTTATGTTGATGATAATGAAGAGACTACAAATGATATGTGATATGGAAGAATTGTTGAAGCTCGGTTAATGGTTTAAGAATGTAGTGAAATGATTACATGTTTATCATGTGTAATGTTGTATAAGAAATCTCATGGTACTATGGAATAATGATACATCTAAGGATTGTTAAATTGTTGTCTTTCCTTGAGTTTTAAAAGTGTTTTATTAATGTTACCAGTATCCATGAAAGGTTATTCAGATATTTTTGGAATGTAGATGATATGCGCATAATGAAGGGATAAGGAGAAAATTAAAAGTTTAACAGTATTCATGAGCTCATGATTGATTTAAGGACTAAGTGATATCATGGTTTGAGTATATAGAATTCTGAGGATTTTGGTATGTGGAAAGTGTGAACGTTTAACTGCATTCATGTTTTCAATAAGGTTCAATGGGTATTCAAGAGAATACATGATTAAGGCTTTTGAATGTTTGGAATGTGACAAAAAAAACATATCTTATGATATATGGGGATCAACGATGGTATTAAATCTCTGGTTATGAGAATGAACTACAGTATTATGGATAAGCCTAAAGATTGGAATGGATTATGTTGGACATAAGTTATTATTGTTTAAGGATAGAAGGTTTTTCGATATTATTGATGGGATGTTATAGTAATATAGTTTTAGAAAAAGGACAACCTGCAGGACGGGCGACAGCCCATCGCTTCGGACAAGACTGTGGGAATCGAACCCACAACCGAAGTGCGACTGGCCTTTATCGCCTACCACTGGCCTACAGAAAGTCCGTGTTTAGTAGAAACTAGTTTTATTATATTAATCAGTATGATATATGAAGTATAAGTCCATTTTAGTTACCATATATGATTAATCTCACTATAGAATGACTTATGTATATTTAATAACTTTTGCTAACCTTTTGATAGAATGACTCGTCATTCTATCACATGATCTGCTAACACTTCACGAATAAAAAATTCAACTTCATTTATTTAAGAGATGAAGTGGAAATTGTTCAAGGCACGAACAACAGTGAGATTGTACCAAAATAAAGTAAGTATTTATTCTAATTCAAATTATTCAACATTAGGGAAATGATCTTGAAAACCAAAAATGTTGTCCTAGTGATCTTATATCTGATGAATCAGATGGTACCTTAGATCGTCACAAATTTATGGCTTTGTGATTTCTGGATTTTCCATAGCCATGTTCTCTACCAATCTCCATCATAACATGATGGTTAGATTTCTCTTCCATTTCCATATTTTCACCTATGTGGAAACCCAGTAATTAGTTTATTTGGGTAACTATTAAGTTTCATAGTTTTGTTTTTAAATATTGGTTTTGGTATTCCTTTTTACGATGTGGGTTTATATTAAAGAAACTTTCGAAAATCAAACCATTTATAACCCCGACGAATTTCGAGGGCGAAATTCATTTTAAGGGGGGTAGAATGTAACAGCCCAAGATTTTATGAAAAATATTCTTTTTAATTTCACTAATGTCTTGTGTTGTACGCTACACCAAAAGGAGCTTGCACAACACACATCCTTGACTTGCCTTTCATTACACGCAATCGCGACCTTCCTCGATAGCGTGTGTAGTACGCAATACCGAGTTTCACTAAACAACGATATGCTATTAAAATATTATTAAAACTAGCCGTTATGAATAGTAATAACCACTTTTTAAATTTTAGGAATTTTAGCTTTCAAAATGGACTTAATTTTTGGATTCGGGGTATCGAATTTAGCCTAAGGTGAAATTTTGGTACTTTTCGGATAACTTTTATATTCTGATGAATAGTGAAAATTACTAAATTATAATTAAAAACAACTTTTTTAATCGAAATAATTAATAGTGATAAATTATTAATTTGAGTGGTTTTAAAGTATATTTAGAATATATTTTTACAATTTAATACAATTTTTTTCATTGAATGTAATTTCACATTAAAACCAGACATAATCAAGTGTCAATCTTTTGATAGATATTGTTTCTTAAAAACACGCTATTTGTTTTAATAGCGGGATTTAATTATAAAATTAATTAATACAACTTCTATGTTATGAACTTGGTAAAATAGACTTCATTTTTGAATTCGGAATATGAAATATAGTTTAGGATGAAATTTTGGCATTTTTCTGAAAAACATCAATTTTTGATGAATAGTGAAACTACTAAGTGGTAGTTAAAAAACTGAATTTTTCATAAAACTTAATTTTACCGCTTCTGTGAATGGAATTTCAAAAATCCGAGAGACACGGTTGATTTCAGTACGTAAAATGTGGTTCAATGAGATGAAAATAATTTTTGGTGAATAGTAACTTTTTACTTTTATTTACCACAGTTAAAAGTAAATAGGGTAATTAAGGGTAAGAATGATATTAATATTACCCTAACACATGTCCTAATTCTATTGGACAAGTGTATCTCGACCAAAAACAAACTTAAGTGTAAAATATTATCATTTAGACCCACTTGGATTAGATTAGGACATTTATTATTAATTTATTTAAAGAAGGGTTAAAATAGTTAAAATCAAAGTTTAATAAGTAAATCATTTTTAATATGGGGTTATACATAAGATAAATTCGACTATAAATATTTATTAGAAAGATAAAATGATTTCCTACATAATGGTATTTTATATATAATTTTTAAACATTAAATAATTTAATTTATTTATGACACAATGATGATGCAGTAATTATCTTATTAATGAAATATTGACATAATTGATGTTATAAACACCAAAGTAAATGTAATTTTAGACCTTTTATGAATTACACTAATTTTCTAGGTTACTATGATATATTAGTGGTGATTTAATCAACATTTTTTGAACATATAATTTATTTATGAATTTCACAAAAATCATATCTCAAATAGTGTCAAAATTTACACAAAATAGTTTTTAAATCAAATATTATATTATTAATTGTTATTTTATTCCTAAAAATCTAATTTTCGGCCAAATGACTTAGATAAGGATATATGTATTAATAATATACAATTTGGGGTCCTTTTGGCATGTTATAGTAAGTGTATTAACCATATAGTAAAAGAAAACAAAAAGACACGGTAAAAGTTAAATTATTTAACTTAGAGTTAAATCTAATTGATAAGGTTACAATAATAACCTAAACTCGTCTAAATCCTATTGGTTGATAGAAGTTCTACCCATCCTTACTTTAGCTTCGAAATAAGACCCTTTGGAACCATTATAAACCGATTTTGACTTTAATATAAAATAATATTTTGAGATATTCCTAAGCTGCCCCTCTCCTCCCTTATAAAAGGGCACCTCCTCCCCCTCCTCCTCACGCCAATTTGAGCACTAAAGCTCGGCGAACCCCTACCATTTTCTCCTCTCCACTTCCCTAGAATAATCCTAGAGGTCCTGGTCTTCTTCAAAGACCAATCTTAGTTCCCTAAGTGGAGGATTCAATGAGGCGTTCCAAAGAAGAGGTAATATCCATTACCGATCTTTTCAATTTCTTTCTTCTTCAACTTCTTCTTCTTTAGTTGTTTCATGATAAAGTTATAACATCAGTATTTCTTATATACTGATATGTTATTATAAATATGAAACAACTCTAATTAACCTTCTATCCATCCTATGGAAAAAGGAAATCAACGCGCGTGCGTACGTACGGAATACCGTCTCCACGCCGTGGTGTAATCTATTTTCCGCCACCACATTAATTGGATGGGTATAAAGGTGTAATGAGTAACTATATATGATTATTATAAAGTTATATTGATACTGAAATAGTATACATACACTTCAACACAATTCCACGACCATGGGAACGATATCATCGCTCGTGCGTACGTACGGACTACCGTCTCCACGACGCGATGAGATTCATTCTCAATGATTAACCATTCATGAATGATTATAAAGTATATATAATAAGTAATAATGAAATATATGACCTAATAATGATACTGGAATTATCTATATTTATATGTATGTCATCTACTTAATTTCATTCAATTCAATAAGGAAACGAAAACAGCGTTTATGCGTACGTACGGACTACCGTCTCCATGAACGGTGTATTTCTTTCCATTTACTGATTTATTATATATGTGTATTATGAATATATATATATATATATCATGTTTTATATTCTGGAATTAAGTAATCATGATCTAAGTAATCATATGAATAATTACAAGTTAAAAGCACAAACGACAAATGAGACGATTTTACCCAAAACGCTTCTTTAAGATGGAATTTACAAAAGAACGGGTAATATAAAGTCATAAGTGAACCATATATGATATCATAACAATGAATATGATTCTGTAATAAGTTAATGACGTTATTTAAATCATTATACAGGAGGTTCGGACACGTACAAAGCAAGTCGGACCTAAGGTAAGGGAAATATCACAATCTCATTTTTATCCGAGATTGTTTATACTTTGGTATTTACTGGGATGTATTTTATCATCCACATCCATGTTTCCTAAATATGTAATATTATTTCCATCCACCTACAATTGTTTAAATCCAATTTTACCCTTTGGTGAGTTTTTAGTAAAGGATATGAAAGTAATCTTTTTTCGTTTTTCGTACAAGGTACTTTTTGACTTTTCTGACAAAAGTACGAAGAATGTTTTTTTTAACTTATACGGCATGAATGGATTTTTAAAACATTATTTCCAAGAATCTTACTTTACAAATTTTCATTTTTATTTTTAATCAAATTCTTTCAGTTTAAAATTGTATGACATGTTAAGAAAGGAAAAGTGATTTTGAAGTAGAAAGGATATTTTCCTCAAGAATGGATTTCAAGTGTTTTATCAAAATTATTTTCCATCTAAGATAATAAAGGGTTATGTTTCTATCCATATTATTACATGGATTTGATTATGTTGTGATGGAAATATTTTATGAATTCCTTTATCTTATATGAATTGTTTTATGATGTCATGTTGTTTAAGAATCCCATTTTTATTACATGGGTTATGCAATGATGTATGATTTATGATTTTGTGGAACACATAAGAATGGTATCATTATGAGATGGGTGGGACCTATATCTCCCTACAATGCATTGGGTAAAGATTTTATATCTCATGAGATAGACATGGCTGGAATGGTAGGTTATACCGGTTCAGTGAAACAGGACTGAAATGAGGGCCACTCGATTCAGAAATGGACTTTGTCCACTAAGATAGTCTTGTCAATGAGTCTTGACTAACAAGAAATGATTCTCTATGATTATGTGTGTATGCCACAAAGATTAATGTTTTAAGTTATGATTATTGTGAATACATTTCACTGCCATGAGTTATCCCAGGTTATGAAATTATGATCTCTTTTGCAGGTTAAGATTTCCAAAAGTTATGTTCTTATGAATATGATGTGATTGATTTCTCTTTTTTTTACCCTTACTGAGCATTTGAGCTCACCCTTTTATGTTTTCTTTTCCCCAGGATATAAAGAAAGGTTTTAGGTTAAAAAAAGGGAAGACCTTTATGGTAGATATTGAAGATCTTTCACCACGATTAGAAGATTACGTTCCGAGTTTCCAAAGACACTAAACTATTACGATCCTTGTGTGTGTGTTTTTGTTATGTACTAAGTATTCCGCAAAAGTAATGTAATTTCCATGTACGTCAGGATTCTGGTCTCTACATTCATTGTATTATCTAAATAAACTTTTAAGAAGAATAATTAAAAAATACTATCTACGTAGGAATATATTCTCAATAAACTGAGTATTCATTAATTATTCAAGATAAAATTGATGTCTTTCCAAAGTAATTTACAATATATCCTCCTGATTTTAAAATTTAACTCCCTATTAAACTCCTCCTTGATTCCAAAAAATATATTTCATACACCCTATATAATGGACCTCATGAAATTTTTTAAATTATATAAAAAAAATCAAGAGTAATTTGACCATGTATTTATATATCAAAGTTCATCACCATAGAGAGTAATATATCTATTTAATAATAAGAAGTACATGTCTATGAGGATGTGAATCAACTATAAGTAAATCTTTTCCATTAATATTAAGAAAAAGTATCTGGTAACATGAAATTATAACATATTTTCAGAACATAAATGGGATCAATAATTATAATATATTGATATTTATTTGGGTTATTATCAATTAATAGTTGAGAAGATTGATATACCAATGATATATATTCATGCTAGGTAAGATCATTGTGAGTTCATTGTAACAACTTTGGGAATTACCATTTCACCAGTACTTTTTATATATATGATCAATATAATTTATGAATATTATATTGATTAAATTTATATGATAGTTATAAATGATATATTTCACAATCTATAAGGTATTAAGAAAATTTTAATTCTTTTTGGAGACATTGATAGAAAATAAGTTATAAGTCAAATTTAGTATGTGTGGGTTTTATCTTCAATAAGTTACTTTTATAATCCATATTATCTCTAAGACTAGAATATATATTGACCTTTCAATGAAAAATATTGTAAAATAATATAAAACACAAATTAATATACATATATATATAATAATGACCTTTTTTGTTTGGTTATTATCAATGATTTGTTAAAACAATTCTTGATTAGCTTATATGAAAACCTAGTTGATGTCTGAACGGGTCAATTTTACATGGTAAAAGGATTTGAAATAATTTTTTGAATAATTAATGAAGGTATTAATGAATACATCTCTATATCTAGGGTTCTGTAAATGTGGTTGGGGACCTCATTAGACAGTTTCTAGTTGGGGGTGGTTAATCTTAATTCCCTTCAGTTTTAATGTAATTCCTTTTTCTTTTTTAGGTGTGTAATTTTATGAGAGTGGGTGATTCATGTCCTGGAGGAATCATGTTCACTAGAGTGGGGTGGAAATTTTATTTTTCAATATATAGGATATCTTATAGAGGGAAAATTATTATATTAGATCATCTTATGAGGTCCATGGATCACCAATATAATCCATATGTAACATCCTTGATCTGATTTGCCTCCAATGTGACAAAAAAAGGTGTTATATAGTTCATTTATGCCTTCCCACATTCAAGATTACTTCAACTAATAATGATAGTTAACATAAAGGGTGGGGAAACTATAGCTTTATATATGGATGACCATCCAAAACATAGTGGAAGCGTTATAATGGTAACATTAATCAAATATAACAGCATAATTAACAAAATATATTCCTTCTATACATATAAAAATAGTTATCATCGATAAAATTATACATTAAAATCAGATACTTTAAAGGTCAATTTTTTTTACTTAATTAAAAGGATATACTATTAGTAGATTTTATTCAAAAAGGACCACAATGTAAACAAACTTATGGGAGGAATCTACCAAACTAGTCCCAAGTACTAGCCCAATACTACCTCCCATCTAGTATAAATCTCTACCATATCATCCATCTAATGATTCTAGGATCTTTCACATACTTGGGTCACAATACATAATTTTTACCCATGTATCTTGCTTCCTAGTATCGGTATGAGTATAACCCATTAGGTTACCACTAATGATTCCTCTAATATGTTTTGAAAACATTATTGGATGATATAAATCATATTCTAATATGGTAATAAATGAATAACCTATCAATATGTAGATATTTAAACCATTAAAGCCTATGTAACTATACATGATTCATTCATTGGGTGAATGGGATGATATTCCCATGGTTTGAGCACACCTCATGGAAGATTGATATGCCACTCATCATATAATAATCATAGTGAATGAACTATCACCATAATATATGATATGTGATCAATGAATCACTATTTAAAACTATATATGTCAATGGTCAATCGTTAATCCAATATAAATGGATAATGATAGATTCCCCTGCGAATTAGGAATTACAAATCTCTTGTGTATAGTCTACCATGATGAACCGTTTCATTGTAGATGATTTATTGTTATCACACAACATAGGTAAATGATATACCACAAATACAATACACCATAAGTGGATGATGCAATATAAGAATGAACCCCTAGTTTTGATTGGAATTTAAAAATATCAATGCATGGATGGAAGATATACCACCATTATATTTATCTATGTGTACAATGCACTATCAAATCTACTCCCATTGGTGGGAGATATAACACCAACTTGAATCATAAGGTGGATAATGTACCATTGACATGACAACTCAAGTACCCAATGATTCTAAAAATTCATCATCATGATGTTAAATAATGGTTCACTAACCCTAATCAGGATGAAAAGATTCTAAAACATATCGGGGGTGGATTATAAACCATTATTGATCCACTATGGGTAGACAATGCACCACCCACATGCCTAATAATAAAAAATTTAACAATTAATCATTTATGTAAATTATAAACCATTAAAAATTATTTAATAGATAAATTTAAATCTATGAGGAAACTAACCCACTTAATGTTTTTTCATAGGTCAATGTATCTTTATTCAAGGCCTTTCTCAAGAAATTCATTTCCAAAAAATGAACTAAGACACCACAGTATGCTCTAAGGGAAAATAGTCAATCATATAAATCCATTAAGATTCCTAATCCAAGGTTTGAAACTATAATTCATATGGAAAATGGTTATAATAAATAAAACTATCCATACAAATCTCATAAATCCCACATAAGAACTTCTCAGTCTACACTCCAAGAATATGGATTTAACTAAATTTAATTAATTTACTTTTTGTTAATATGAATAAATTTATCATTTCTCATATTTAATAAAACGATTAAACACATGTTAAAACTTATAGGAAATATTAGAATAACCTAACTATTTTAATTATGATCTTAGTAGTTTTTTTAAATAATATTATTCAACCAAAAATTGATAAAATGGATACAAAAAATTACACCTAAAATAGGGAAATACCACCATTGTTCGCTGAAATAACAACAAAAACAAAAAATATAAGAAAGAGGGGAGGTATAAACTCTCATGAAACTCCTAAAATCCAAATAAAAATCTGATTTCAGATGAAATGGTGATGATACAATCTTGATAAGTGAATAACCAAGAGATAAGAGGGATGATAGGGGTGTGCTACCGCCCTGGAAAATTTGAGGTGAATAACCTCATTTTCTAAAATAAAACACCATTTAATTAATGAAATATAAATTTATAAAAATGAATATTGGGACCATATAAACTCTTCAATAAACCAATTAGAATAGTTTTGGAATATTAGGCTTCAAATAAAAACCCAAAATTCCACCGCTGGTAGTGGCAGTAACCAATACCTCCCACAACAAAACTCTAGATGACCACTACTAGACACCTGATTTCAAATCTAAATCATTTAAGATTTCCATCAACACCTCTTTTCCATATAACAAGAGGCTGATCATACAATAAAAATGTAAATACCTAAAATGGAACAAAATAAAAAGCTTTATAAAAAATAGATCATTTTCATACTATAAAAATTGGTAGTTGTTACAACCACCCAAATATATTGAATATTTTTCCCAAGATAAGAAACTAAGAATCACTAAGACTCATTTAGGTATATATATATATATCCATTGAATCTATATATCATTCTCCAACTACTAAGTATCCCCATATATATACCCATTCATCTACTAAACCCTTATCTAAGGGACTATCACCCCACATAGATTTTTTCACATTGTCTCAATATTTTAGTTAGTCACTCCAAAAATGATGCATCAATTTATATATTGAACTCATAGATACTTATTACATGAGAAGGGTCAAGATGATAGCATAGATGCTGAGATAAAATAATGTCACAATAAATATATCTGTATCTCTAAGGAACCATTTAATTATTCTCCACTTTAATAATCATCTCAATAAACTCAAAAGGACAACAAACATGGGTGAAACATCCCCTAACCCAAAAATAACCTAGAGTCCCATCTATGTCAAAATACATAAAAAATCGACCACCCACCTCAAAGAACAAATGATGTTTTCATTAGTTAGAAAATATTTTTTGAATCTCTGAGTGGTCACTAACTACTTCTTCATCAAATGAATATGATATAATGATTCATGTATGAGACTCTTCCTGATAAACACTAAGTTCACGAAAGATTACTATCAGATAAGTGATTGATAAGGTATTCTACAAAAAATCATAAAAATTGAATATAAATCAAGTGTTAATAAAAATTATTATCGAAAACAATATATGTTAAATATAGTTATTCAATAATTCAGAAAAATCATGGAATGTTCCCACACTATAACCTATAAACACCAGATGGCCTTCTCAAACTACCCATTAGTATAAGGATGGTGGGGAGTTCTTATATTCACTAGAATATCAAGAACCTCATGTATCGCCTACTATAATCATTATGTAAAATGGACATCTTCTTCTGAAATGATTCTCCACAGAACCTGATGTGGATTTTTATTGTATATTTTTTTCATATATATATTTGTTATATTCTGTTGATTTTTCTATTCAAATGGGATTTCCTTCATTGATTATTTATTCTTGATCATTTTTTCTGAAAATATACATCATTGAATAAATGTGCATTATTATGAATTTTTGGTGTGACATCTCGAACCTGAGTGCCACTCAATGGTGCCCAGAGCATAGTTAGACACATGGCCTCAAGCACATCTCCCTAAACTGAAGAGGTTGATCACTAGAAGAGAGGTCCTAGGGTGAGTCTATGGGAATCCTATTCCATCAATACTAGAGTGTATCACAATAGATAATATAATAATAGGTAATTGTGGAAGTTATGTAAACACATAGCACACCAGAAGCAAACATGAATAATAAATAATAGATGAAACTGAGTGTAATAATCAAAAGTTCATTATAATCTATTTAGTTTCTCAAAAAAACTATAAAATAAGTATATAAGGAATTAAGAAGTAGTAAAATTTAATACAATAAAATAATAATCCAAAAACTATCCACTAATTTGGAGCTCTAACTTCATCATATACTACAAGATTTGTCCTATGAAAGAAAACCGTGTCAGGTGTCCAAAGCAGGACACTTCCCCTTGACAACATGTGTATAATTGTACTCATCCCAAGTAATAATAGAGGCCCAGATAAGGTGTGAGGTAAATCGAAGTATGCCACAAATAATTATTAATATTACATACAGTTCTTATAATATTAATCAAAATAGCGTTCATGCAAGAAAATAAAAAACCAAAGAAGTACAGTAATGTAAATTTCCAAGTTACTTATTCAGCCTTAGCTGGGGTCTGAACATGTAATCATTTAATTAATATTGTATGTTCCAGTTTATATATGTATGTCACATGAGGTATAACTATCACTGACCTCCTAACATATTAATAACAATGATAATTTATCAATGATATATCAAGGTATCCATGATGATGATGATAATAAAATTAATCCATGCTATAAAAAAAGGTATCCTTGAACATAGGGGATGATCCAAATTAGAATTAACTAATTGCATATCTATTAGGGGTTAAGAGTGTAATCTAATTGAAAATACCAATGGAATTCCACATCTATGTAATTTCTAACTGAGTATAAGGAATTCATCCAAGGTAAAATGATATAAGATGTTACTATGCCAAATGGTGTATCCAAGGTGCCACATGTTTGTAGGAGTGTATCCAGGGAATCATATAATAATAATTTAGGGAGCCTAAAGTTTCAAACTGAGAACCCACTACTAGACAAAATATTAGGTTCCAAGGTGGCCCTCACCATTTTAAACTTGAATCCTTGAACCTGAATGGTGTCCATGAGTTCTCAAGGAATTCCCTTCAGAATCTAATGGTAGATTGAGTTTGACCACTCCTAAAATAATTAATAGGTCCATATTCAATATGAAACATATTCTTGATTAATTTAATATGGAAATCCTTGTAATAATAATTCCATTTAATAATCCATTTGGATCATGTTTTTGCATTTAATTATTGTTACAAAGCTAATGGGGCATGAAACCAATTTTTTCTTTAACCAGATTTCATTTATTTTGATAACTCCTTTATGTTTCATTATCTTGAAAATTTTGGCTAAGGATGTGAAACTATATGGAATTAATTTATAATATAATAGGTCAAGTGAAATCCATAATATAGTTGATAATCAACCATTTAATCATTCATTGATATAATATATCACTTACCTTATAAGGGTCAAGTTATGTCTTCACATGTAATGGATAATAAAAATTCTGAGATTTAATTAAAAACTTACCTCTATCAAGGTCTATTCAAAGCACACATGAACGATAGCAATTAAAGGATGATCATGTTAATAATAGAATAATTGGGGAAAACTATACATGGGGTGGATATCATTGAGGTCATAACCTCAATAAATAGATAATGTATATAAAACAAATCATAGAAAATGGTTTTAATTACTATAATAATAGAACATTAATTAAATAGGTTACTCTTAATGAAATTCTCACAGACACAAAAATTGATAAAATGATGAAACTAGAAGAAAGAATTATAGACCACCTATCTAGGCTCTTACGACTCTTATCACACAATATTCACCTTTATTTTTTCGATGATTTCAAAAGGTATGAATACTACATAAATTTCATGATAATAAGGCATATGATCATACATTTATATAAAATTATTTATATAAATAAAATGAAATAATGGATAAAATGGAATCATGACCTTATCGATGTGCATCCATCATGATGAATGGTGCTTCGGTCAGACTTTGGACTGAAGATTGGGATCGATGTCTACAAAATTGAATCAATGGTGACAAAAGAGGGACAAGGGAGCTGTTGCTTTCATATAGAGAAGAAATGAGATTAAGGGGGAGGTTAAAAATTTCATTAATGGTGACATGGTATTTTCACCTAAAATTTTAGGTCTCACTATTTGGTCGTACAGTTGGCAATTCTGTGCACCAACCATTCTTCTCCCACTACATATGAAGGGAACCCACATGGTTAGGCCAATAGGTTAGGAAATAATTTCACAAACTATTATAATCTCCTCTGCTAAAAACTGAAAACAATTTTCATGGGCATTCAGACCCTGGAAAATGGTTAGGAAAACCCATTTTCTCTTATTCCCAACACTATCCAGTCCCAAATGTTTTTTATGCACCATGTGATATTTGGTGAAGAGTTTCTACAGACCATGTGACCATGTTTTTTCCTCTACTGGATGGGGTTCCAAGCTTTGAACAATCCAAAAACACCCATGAAACCATTATAACCTCATAGAGAATACATATTATTTCCAAAAAGAGAATTAGTATAAATTTAAAAGGATACATAGATGATATAAAATCCAGGTTCTTATAGTCTTCCCCTCAAAAAGAACATTTCCTTGAGTTCAACTTTCAAGGGTTGAAAAACACTGTCTATGAACAACTCTTGACATTGGGCATGTACATCTGCCTCCCACTCCAAATTCACATCTCGTACAAGGTGATGCTTCCATAGCCCCGTACTAGAGGGATAGACTGACCTCATAGGTACTTCTCTCTCCAATCAATGATGTGTATAGGATACTCGTTAAAATAAGCATCATATTCCAACTCAACCTCCACTAAATAAAATGTATGAGACATGTTGTCATGATAATTGTGATGCTATAAAATAGGGATGATGTTGGGAAAGGAATGATACCAATGAGGTACTAGAAAACAATATGATACCATCCTGAATCTCTCTAGAAACTCAAAAAATACCCAACATTACAAGGATATAACTTCTCATTCCTCTATATCCATCAATTTCTTATCTGATATGATATACATTGAAAAAAAATGATCCCCAACATAAAACTCCATAGGTCATCATTGGATATCGACATAAGATTTTTTCTAGACTAACCATTAGATGTATGCTTCTGGATTAGTTGAACCTGCTCCAATGTTTCTTGCATGAGACAATGACCTAGTAGAGCTATATCTCCTACCTATTGTAATATCTAGGGTGAACAAAACGTCCTATCATACAAGGCCTCATAAAGAGGTACCAGAATTTTTTCCCAAAATATATTATTACAGGAATAATCAATGAGAGGGAAATGATTCTCCCAAAAACCACCAAAATCAATAAATAATTCATGAATCGTATCCTCTATGTCATGTATCATCCATTTGGACTATCCATGGGTGTGTGGGGTAAATATTTTTTTCTCAGAAGCACCATTATACTCATAGATATACATGACCCCTTATAGAACCATGACGTGAAGCAAGAATCCTTATCTGAAATGATATTATGAGGGACACCATGTAGTCATACAATATCACAGATATACATTCATCCTAGTTCATCAACTAATAACTTCTCTTAGATGATAACAAATAGGTCTACTATCTTTACTCTATCAAAGGAAACACAAATTGTACTTCTACCTCTTGGTGAGCTTGGTAATCCAAATATAAAGTCCATGGAAGCATATTCCCATTTCCATTTGGGGCTGGAAGTAATTGTGACAAGCATGTGGGTCACTAGTTCTTTTCCATCACCTACTGATAGGAGGATGTCCTAATGATAAAACCTACTATCTAACATTTCATCCCATGACACAAATACTAGAGTTGTATATCTCAAATAATATTGGTGATTCCTAGATTAAATACCTAATAATATCAATGGGACTCTTTCATAAGTTCCTCTTTCATATCTGTAGGAACCCAGATATGTCCATGTATATGTAGGATATCCCCTCTATCCACAAATCGATCCAACTGTAGATCATATCGGGAAATACTCTCATAGAGAAACAAGCCTCTGGGATATGAAAATTACATATTATTTACTCTATCACGGAGTGAAGATGTAACTATCAATTCTAAGAGATAATAATTATCATGAAGTTCATAAAACTATTGATGTC
This sequence comes from Viscum album, assembly GCA_963277665.1. Lineage (NCBI taxonomy): Eukaryota > Viridiplantae > Streptophyta > Magnoliopsida > Santalales > Viscaceae > Viscum > Viscum album. The sequence continues at coordinate 226,379,917 of OY728151.1, forward strand.
ACATGGAAAAATGGTCCATCAATTTACATTATTTATTTTCTTCTCGTACAGCATGTGTCCATTTTTTCTGACTCAGTGCATCAGCTACTGATTTTCCTATTCCATGCATATATGAATGCTCAAAACCCAGGGAATGAAAATATTCGACCAATATTTGTTGTTTGAGATTCAATTGAATTTATTTACAAATATACATGAGGCTCTAATAGTCAATATAAATCAGAAATTGCTCACCCATCTGTTTACGTCTCAAAAAATGTATGGCATGAAAAAATACTTCTAGGGCATCTTCGGGCATCATGTGCTTCCCCTCATGAGGAATCAACTGGTGAGACCCATACATATTGAATCTATCCTCATGAAACATCACTACACTTTTTTTGATGACAGATGCATTATAAATCATTGTGATGTCTTTTCCAAGATCTAGTAGAATGAGAATTGATGCTGAGAGAAACCTTCCTTTCAGCTCCTGAATGGTTGTCTCATACTCTTATAACCACAGGAACCAAACAGCCTTCATTTTGAGACTAACAGGATTTGAACAAGGCATGATAGTTCTTATATGAAATTATTGTAATATAAATCCAGTCCCAAGAATCTATTTATATCAAACATGTTCAAGAGTTTTTCCCATGAAACCACATCACTCACATTCTTTGGGTCATCAGTTCCTCCTTATTCCATGATAATATAACCAAGAAGTAATGTTTATGAATCCAAAAGTGAAAAAAAGAAATATTGGGATAAAGATGACGATATCTTAGTGTACTTAGAATGATTTCAATGTGATTATCATGGATTCTATGAGTGGGAGAATTCACCAAGATGTCGTCTAAAATATTGTGACAAAAGAATCCAGATAGGGATTGAAGAACCTATTCATAAAATCCATGAAAATGGAAGGAAAATTTTTATTACTAAACTGCAAAATTGGATACTCATATAGACCATGAATGTTATGGAAATCTATAAGAGGTATGTTTGAAGGTCTGACTCCCACTGGATGATATCCTGATCTATGGTCGATTAGAAAAAACACCATATCCTCTCAGAGCTAGTCAAGTGAATAATATATTCGAGTAACTAGATTATGGTTCTTGACCATACAATGGTTGAACCATCTATAATCCCCATAAATCCCAGGGGTCCCATCCGCCTTCTTGGAGAACCTTACCGGTGAATCCCAAGAGGATGTTCATGGTTATATAAAAACAATGCCTCTAATTTCTTCAAATGTCACTTGATCACCTAGTGAAGGGTATTCTAATTCATGTAATGTGGAATAGATAATGGAGCTTCTCCTATAATGATCTCAATAATAAACTATACTTCTTTATCAATAGGTAATATAGAATAATCACTAGCAATTAAATAACTGAAAAGATCTACTTCAGGTGGAAAATCATCCACATCTACTCCCTCCACTATAAATGTAATGTCTCGTAACTTCTGAGTATTTTATTATTTATATGGAATTATTTCGAAACTAAAAAATTATATGGAACATAATTTCGTGTTCCAGAGAGCTTGGAACATAATCTTTAACTTTTTTTAAGGTATGTTCAATAAATGTGCAAGAATAATTTTAAATCTTTGGAACTATTTCTGGGATCAAAAATATGAGGGCACTGTTGAATTCAGAATGATGGGATTCTCCTAAAATGACTTAACTTCAGCCGAAAAGGCTTGAGCGGAAAAGTTATTTTTCAGGATTTTCAAGAAAAATAATAAAATAATTTAATTGAATTATTTTTTTTCATCCTCACTTATGAGTGGCGGATGGTGATACAGCGGGAAAGTGACATGACATCAATGATGCTCATCAATGAGGCTCATTAAAGGCTTGTTAAACTCGCAGTGTATCAATGATTTAATAATGCGTAACATTGACACTATTTCACAAATGAAATAGTTTAAAGATGCAATGTCACATCATAATGGGAACGTTGCGATGTGATTCTATTTATATTTCGAAACATTATGGAAATATGGAATAAAAATTTGGAGGATTCTCTTGAGAACATCTGACGGCCTTCCACCCCATCAAAGAACAATGAACGCCAGCAGATCTTCACCACCTTTGACACCTTTCAAAGACTAGAGCCGAGAAACAATGTCCATGTATTAACCCATCGAGGATGAACATGTGGAAAAAAACATGAAAGAGGAATCAGTTTTTGATTTTTTATTTTTCTTGGTCCATTTTGAAATCATGAACACAGATTAACCCATGAACATGTTAATCTGTAGATCGTGCGTTACAACGGGAGGGTGAATTTTCTTTTTAGGTGATTATTTGAGATTAAAAAATTGAATTAATGATTGAAAAAAAAGTTTTGAGCCTCCCCCTTGTTAAAAAATCTAACGCAAAGGGACCAGACCAACACGAACAGGGCCTGAGAACCTTCACTGTTGTGTTATTCCTGGCCGAATTCTCACAACAATGGAAAGGATGCTTTGATGGCTTCACGGTAATTAACTCCTCGCCCGGATACTGTTGGTGCAAGCGGTTTATGGAATGGACAATAGGAGCACATTCAGTGGCCTGTAAGAGATTCTACCAATGAGCCAGTGCCGGTTGTAGTAGCGGTGGCTGGCCCGCACTGGTGGGCCGCTTTGATCGGGAGGCCGCATCTCATCAACTGCGGCGGCGCGTGAGAGGACTCGGCGCAACCTAGAATCCACATGGAGGGGTGTCCCACATCTATTCCACCACTTAGGTCAGAGGCACCACGGACCTTCGGTCACGGTAGGAGTCGGACGTGGCACCTGGTAGGCGCCATGCAGGAGGGGCGGCCCGTCCTTGTGGTCCGCATTCGGACCAAAGGGGACACAGCTTGATGTCATGTCCCAAGGGCTCTCATCGTCCACACAGCCCAACCATTCCCCTTTCTGGTGGGCGAAACCCACAATGGCATGTAGATGCGTGCCCCAACAGGTCAGGCCAGACTAAACCGGGTCACCAGGTGACACGACAGACTGGACCCTCTGCCAAATTGGGTTGGGTCCCTGAGGCCTATTTGGCCTGACCCACTGGTCAGACTGAACAAGGCTGACCTCGAACCTTACCAGGTCAGGTCAATTCCATTTAAATGAACTTGGGTATGTGTAACCCTTGGTCCAGGTTGGTCAGGATAGTCCAACTGGGTTAGACTCGGCCTTGTCACAACCGGTCACCAGGTTACTAAAATACCCATAACTTGCAAACCGTGCGTCCAATTGACGGTTCATTTGTGGCGTTGGGACCCTCTATAGGAGTCGGATCTTTCAACATGTTTTTCCGTGACTTCCATGGACGCCGATAAGTGAAAAATGGATTCAGGAGAAACATTCCCAAGTGTTCTACGTATGGAACCCTGTGGTTGGTTGAGACCTGAATACTGTTTGACGACGGCCCCGTGGGAAGTGGATCTGTGTGACCCCGCATACCCACGGTGGTAAGAGGCTCTATGTCACCTAGTAGACCCACGGTACTCGACAAGAAATATTATCTTAGTTTTGAAAAGAATGGAAGCGGATCTATGTGACCCGAGAGGCCCACGGTGGGAAGAAACTATATGTGATACAGCAAACCCACTGTACTCATAAGGGATAAGTACCATTGTAGTTCAAGTGTAGAGGGATGTGGCTCTGTGTGACCCATCAGTCCCACTATACTCAATATTTTTTGGGTTCTCTAGTAGCCTAGGAGTTTGAAGTTTTTGACTAACGATGCTACTATTACTACCCAATAATATACCTATTGGGAGTTGTCTAGTGTTTTATTCTTTAAATTAAGGAATTTTTGTGTGGTATTTCCTTTTTTTGGGTTATCTACAAAGTACATTGTTACTCACCCCTAAAATTGGTTCTACAACACGGTATGTGTCTGGGGAAGATGACCAACATTTCGACAGGGGTGCTTAGGGAGACTGGATGAATGGATGCAACAATGGTAGAAATGGTGGCCTTGGACCAGGCGGGGCCCAGTAGGACCAGACGCACATGACATACTACTTCATCTTCCTGTAGCTTCACAACTCTTATGATCGGGTGGGGTATACTACATATGGCCATCAGCATTTCCTTTTTGTACTTGTTGTTTTTAGTTCCTTGTTGGGTTTATATTTTGGCCCCTTAATTTTAGTTGTACTTTCACTCAACTTTTTTTAGTAGTACTTATTTCCCTTTTTTAGTGTGTTAGGATGTGGTTGGGTGTGTGTGTGTGTGTACAAGTACATAGGAAAATTATTCCCACTTGTAGTTTGACACCTTTGGCACTTGATTCTTTCCCCTAGCCTTTCGGAGGTCAGATTTTTGAAGTCACAGCATGGGCCCTGGGGGACGGGTCGTGAAAAAGTGGTATCCAAGTGTAGTCAGTTCCCCCTCAAGGTCCAAGAATTTTTTTGTTTTGTGGAAAAAAATTTATGTGTTGTGATTTCGACTTTGAGATTTGGGGATTCTGGTGTTGGTGCGACAGCCAACATATCCATAATCCAAGACCTTGAATTATATTTTCAGCCGAATACATGAAAACACTTGTTGCATAAGTGTATTCTTATTTTTTGAATAAGAGTCATCTGACCAGGTATAACCTTCTAACCATGGAACATCGTGATCTATCTTAGCATTCCTCCACATGGACGGCCGGCCAGGATCTCAATACGAGGTTGTAAGGACAACCCACCCAGTGACGAGACATCCATTCAAGGACCAGTTCTTGAGATGGACCCAGAAGGTGGTGCACTAGTGCTATCACCACCCGATGGTAAGCATATGGTGATGGCGGTTCCAGCAGAGATTTTTTGTAGGATCATTTCCCTACAGGAGTTCCAGAGATAGAGACATCTCTGGTTCAAGGGATAGACAGATCCTCATGTCATAGAGTATAGGCTAGAGGCTGTGATGCATGTCTTATGCTTAGTGAGAACACCACCTAACCAGATGGTGATCTTGGATGCGAGCCTTCATTAGAGATCGCTGGGGAGATAGCTGAGTTTTACCATCCAGACTCTTTATGAGGAGACCATCTCTTGGGTTGACTTCGAGAGGCTTTTCTGGGAGTTGTTTTTTCCCATGACCTTATGCTCTGTGCGCATCAAGGAGATGCTTCACCTATAGAAATACATCATGACGGTGGCTGAGTACTCGGTGAGGTTCACAGAGCTTTCCCACTACTCCACAAATATGGTGTGAGACCCTTTCATCAGGGATTGAGCCTTTGAGCAGGGTCTCAGTTGGGAGATTAGGGCTTCAGGGGTGTATCTCAACATCCCTACCCAAGATGGTGTGCTAGAGAGAGCCCTTCAGATGGAGAGCTTATTGGAAGAGGATGCACCCACCGCTTGATCTACAAGAAGACCCTAGGAGGTAGAGCCATCGGCAGGCAGCAGGCAGAAGATGCATGGGCCCAAGGGGGCCAGGTATTTTAGAGGTCGACCCCAGGAATCAGGGTCGGCGGTGCAAGGCTCCCAAGCCAGAGGGTGTGAGACAGGGGTCAGGCTGTTCTAATCTTTCAGATGGTAGGGACACATGGAACGTGACTACCCATCCCACCATATATATTACTATTATAAGGTTGAGGGGCCACTGAGGCAGTGGCAATGGTTCGAGCGAGGAGGTCCGCAGGGAGTCAGATGTGGTAGGAGAGCTAGCTGAGTGTTAGGCGGTGGGCAACAGTTTGATGTGTTACTGCCACCACCCCTAGGTGGTCCATCCTGACCCCATGGAGGAGGAGGACAGGGGCAAGATCAGCTTTAGGAAATAGAGGCTTATGACCACGGTGCTCCTGGGATGATCTGAGGTACAATCTCTATCTTCTCCTCCCTATATGTAGTAATTATAGACAGAGGTTCTAGTCACTCCTTATATTCCATACCTATTGTTCGGAGCATAGATATTCTTGTGGAGCCATTGGCTCAGTACTAGAGACTAAAGACTCTTACGAGGGGGGATTCAATGATTACACACGGGTGACGACAATGTGAAGTTACTCTAGGAGATGAGAGCTTTCGTTGGGATCTCCTAGTAGCAGCGTTGAGACCTTACGACGTCATATTGAATATGGACTGATTATCTACTATCCATGATTAGATTGACTATTTTAGGTGTACAATGTGGTGATTCTGTGAAGATGGGACCAGGTTTTCCTTCATCGGTGAGAAGAAAAACCATGTAGTGCAGGACGAACTCTCTTAGAGGAGGGTGCAGCCGATCACTCAACAGTTGGCTACCCCCACCCTCAGTGTAGTGGAGGAATGGATTCCAAGCATCCCTATAGTGGTGTAAAAGTATGAGGATGTTTTTCCTAATGAGGTTTCAGGACTACCTCCTCATAGAGAGGTATAATTATGTATTGAATTTTACTTCGGGATAACACTGATATTATCACAGGTATATTGAATGGATCCCGCAGAGATTCACGAGTTGAGGGTAAAAATGGAGGACATGTAGGATAATTGGTTTGTAAGGACAATCTTCTCACTCTGGGCAGCACCAGTTCTTTTTTCTAAGAATGCATATGGGAGTTTGATGTTGTTTGTGGACTTATGGTTCCTGAACTAGAAAATCATGAAAAACAAGTACTCACTACCAAGGATTAATGACCTCTTCGACCATTTGAAGGGTGAGAAGTGGTTCTCAAAGACACATCTCATATTAGGCTATCACCATTTTTGGGTACAAAATGATGATGTACCGAAGACAGACTTCAGGTGCTAGTATGGACATTATGAGTTCCTAGTGAAGACTCTTGGCATGAGAAACTCAACAATTGTGTTCATGGGCCTCATGAATAGGATATTCTGGCCCTAACTTGACCGGCATGTCATGGTCTTCATCGATGAAATCTTGGTGTATTCAACATCGGAGGAGAAACACGGTACACACATATTGATCGTATTGGATAAACATTGAAAGCATCGACTTTATGGTTCTCTCTCGAAGTCTCAGTTCTAGATATGGGAGGTCCACATTCTTGGACACATCATCTCGGAGGCTGGAGTTGCAGTAGATTAAGCAAATATAGAGGCGGTTCTTTCTTGGGAGCCGCCTAGGATTGTGACTAAGGTGCAGAGCTTCTTTGGGCTGGAGGGATACTATTGGAAGTTTGTTCCCAGCTTCTCTAGAGTGGTAGCACCCTTGTCATCTTTGACATGGAAGGGAAATCCCTCCATGTGGGTAGAGAAATTATAGCATGATTTCTAGGAGTTGAGGTGGAGCCTAACTCGCTCCCCCATATTGGGACTGCCTAAGGATAGCATGGGGTATGTAGTTTACTGTGATGCATCAGGGACTGGTCTGGGTTGTTTCCTAATGAAAGAATGAGTGGTGATTGCCTGTGGTTCATGACAGTCGAGGCATAAAGAGCAGAACTACATGAACCATGACCTAGAGTTTGCCGCAATGGTATTTGTGTTGAAGACGTTGTTGAACTACTTGATGGTCAAGTGGTTTACAATTTACTCCAACAACAAGAGTCTCATACATGAACCTGAGACAGCAGCGATGGGTAGAGTTTCTCTAGGACTAAAATTCTGAGATTTTATACACTTCTGGAAACTGAAACATGGTGGAAGACGCACTCAACAAGAAGATTGGGTTGCAACTGCTGAGTGAGGCGACATAGCAGTTAGCTGAGATGCATGAATCCCTTGTGGATGATAGTGCATCTATTTACCTGTAGTCGATGGTTGTTACTCCCATACTCGTACAATGATTCTTGGTGACACAGCTAGGGTACATTGATTTCAAGGCTCAACATGCTCAGATATCCTCAGGATGGTCTTCTAGAGGATTTACGATAGGTGCGGAGCACATTATCCTTTTAAGAGGTCGCACCTTAGTAACCGTGGATTTGCAGAAGTAGGTGATAACATAATTCCATACATTCCCTTTGGCACTACATCCTGGATTGGAAATGATGTACCGGGACCTATGGTATCTTTAATTATGCCCAGGGATGATGAATGTAGTGGCCGAATTAGTTTTATGATGACTCACTTGTCAGCATGTGAAGGATCAGCACTAGGTTTCAGCAGGCTTGACTCAGCCAGTCGAGGCACCTGAGTGGGAATGGGATGATATATCGATCGTGATTGTGTTGTCATGTACATCTAGAAGCCATGACTCTATTTGGGTGATCATTTACAAACTCACCAAGTCATCTCACTTCATACCCATCTGGTAGTAGAAAACAGTAGAGGTATTGGGACGCCTCTATGTCCATGAGATAGTACAACTTCATAGGGTTCCATCGATGATCGTCTTATATCGCGATGCCCAGTTCACATCCCGGTTGTGGAAGGGGTTGTAGGAGGTGATCTGGGCATGGTTGCATTTGAGCGCAACTTTTCATCCCAAACTGAATGGTCAGATAGAGCGAAAAATACAGACCTTGGAGGATATGCTTCATTCTTGTGTCGTTGACTTTGGTCATAGTTGGGAGCCCCACCTGCCAAAAGTGGAGTTTGCATACCACAATAGCTATCACTCCACCATTGGCATGTCACCGTTTTAGGCTTTGTACGGGAGGCCTTGTAGATCTCCCATATGCTAGACAGACCCAGGGGAGTCGGGACACATGGGTCAAGAGTTGGTATGGGGTACCACAGAGAACGTGTAGATCATCCAGGAGTGGATGAGGACTGCACAGAGCAAGCATATGTCTTATGTCGATAGGAGGCGGAGACCCATGGAATTCAAGGAGGGAGATCATGAGTTTATTTGTGTCTCACCCTAATGAGGATTGTTGAGATTCTCCTGGGGTAGTAAGCTATATCTGTGACACCCCAAGCTTCCATGGTACGCTTCTCTTTGAATAATATTATAGCGTGTGTTGTATGCAACTTCATGTCCTAACACACACCACAACCAATAAAACTAGCCGTTATGAATAGTAATACATGCTTTTTGAAATTTAATAAATTTTATCTTTCAAAATGGACTTCATTTTTGGATTCAGAATATCGAAATTAGCTTAGGGTTAATTTTTGGTATTTTTCTAAAAACTTTCAATATTTGATGAATAGTGAAAAACATTGAGTTATAGTTTAAAACTGAATTTTTATTTAAATAATTATTTATTTTATTTAAAAATATTATAGGTAAAAATAGACGCATAATACCTATATATGTTCAATATTATTCCTTGGAGTCAATTTATAATAATTTTAGAGATATAAAAATTTAATAGAACTTTTCACCATCTTTTACTCACCTCATAGGAGAATTTGAAAATTCACATAAAAGTTAATTTTACCGCTTCTATTAGTGGAATTTAGAAAATCCGAGACACATAGTTTATATCAAGGAGTAAAATGTGGTTCAATAAGATAAAAATAATTTTTGGTGAATAGTAACTTTTTATTTTATTTACCGCGGTTAAAAGTAAATAGGGTAATTAAGGTTAAAAATGATATTATTATTAACCAAACACATGTCCTAATTCTATTGGATAAGTATAGCTCAACCAAAACCAACCTTTGTAATAATATATAAACCTCTTTGGTCCACATGGATTAGATTAGGACATTTTTTATTATTTAATTCAAAGAAGAGTTAAAAGAAATAAAATCAATGTTTAATAACTAAAACATTTTTAATATAGGGTTATACGTAAGATAAATTTGATTATAATTATCCATTAGAAATATTAAAAGATTTCCTACATATTGGTATTTTATTTATAATTTTTAGACATTAAATAATTTAATTTATTTATGACATAATGATGATGCAGTAATTACCAAATTAATGAAATATTAAAATAATAGATATTATAAATATCCAAATAAATGTAATTTGAGACTTTTTAAGAATTACACTAATTTTATAGATTATTATGACAATTTATGGTTGGTTAGATGAATTTTTTTCGAAGCAATAATGGTGTTATGAATTTACCAAAATCAAATACCAAATAGTGTCAAAATTGACATAAAAGTGTTTTTAAAACAAATATTAAATTATTAATTGATATTCTATTCTTAAAAATATATGGTTTAGCAAAAAGACTTATATAAAGATATGTGTATCATTAATGAACCATTTTGTGTTCTCTTTGAAGTATATAGTAAGTTTATTAACCATATAATATAAAAATAAAAAGAGTTATGGTAAATGTCAAACTATTTAACAAGGAGTTAAATCTAAAAGATAAAGTTAATATAGTGACCCAAACCTGTCTAAAACCTATTTGTTGAGTTTTTTTCGACCTATCCCCACATTTGACCTTAAATAACCCACTTTAGATCCATTATAAACCAAAAAATATTTTATTATAAGATAATATTTCTTACTTTTCCTAAGGTGCCCCTCACCCCTCTTATAAAAGGGCACTACCACTTCTCTCTAATTCACACCTTCAAAGCCATTTGGATAAGAAAAAACCTTCTCAAATACCCTCTAAACTTTCCTCCCTACATCATAGAGGCATTTCATTAGTCAAAAATCCAACCCATGGAGCCCTTTTGATCAAATCAAAAGGAAGAACCATAAGAAGAGGTAAATATCTGACCACCTCTTTCAAGATCCTTCATTCTTCCACTTCCTATTTATTTGTTGTTTCCATTATAAAATAATAACTCATGTATCTTCTATATACTATGATTTTTTTATAAATATGGTACAACCAAATTCATTATTCTTTCCATCCTTTGAATAACATGTCACCATATGTGTGTAGATACGGATTACCGTCTCCACGTCGTGGTGTATTTGTTATTCAATACATTATTATTTTGATGGGTATAAAAATGATGTGTAATTGATGTAAATAATAAATATAACATGATAATAATTATGTATATTTGATATACCTTCCAATTATATATTATTTTAATATCAAAAGAATAATATTTTCTCTCGGGCGTACGTACGGATTAACGTCTCCAAATAGCGATGAGATTCATTTCCCATCATATCCATTAAAGACTAATTTTCATTACATGATTAACAATAATGTTTAAAGACTTGATATAATTTTGTATATGAATAAGAAACATCCCATCCATAACAAATATGTCTCTAATAACAAATAATCTAAAGTAAAACGAATTCGTTAACACCCGAAACAACGATAATACTAAGATATTATTAACAAAACAATTTTAAAAGATCATATATGATATCATATTAATGTATATGATTATTTTATAATTTATTAAAAATTATTTAAACATTATAAGGGAGTTTAACCAACCATCGACCAAGGAAAAGTATAAGGTAAGGGTTAATTTCACTATCGGTTTATTATCCGAGGTTGTTTTTACGTAAGTGTCTACTGGGACCTCTTTATCATCCACATCCATTTTTCATAAATATGTATTTCAAAACATTATTACTACTCTATAGACTATGGTTTAATGTCATTTATAAACTTTTTTTAATTTTTATAAAATTTTTATAAAGGAATCTTCCCGTTGTTTTCCAAACAAAATCCGTTTTTACCTTTTCGACAGAATTTAGGTAAGAATGTTTTTTTTAACTTATACGGTGGGTGTGGCTATTTTTCTCCATTATAAAATCATCAAAGCTTCCCTTATAATCTATAAGAATATTTTCAAAGAAAATGGTTTCTTTTATAATTATGTGTCTCTTAAATGATTTTAAAAAAAGAGATATTTCTCTCCAATAGATTTGATTTCATCTATGTCAATATCCTTTGATGGATTTTAAGCTTATTTGAAGTTTATTTTTTATGATACAAAACTTCCATATTGTATTGAAGGTTTTGTGATATGTATGAATATGTATGTGTTATTTTTATACCATTCTTGGTTTATGGAGAAAGTATTTACATTTTTTATGTTTGTTTTAATACTAATTTTTATGTTATGTTTAAACTGGTTCATATGAGGAATGCATTTTACATACTAAGTGACGAGTGGAGCCCGCTATAGCTCCTCGATGCATTAGTATGTCTAATGATACAACTAGTGTCTTGGCACAAGGCCTTGACAAAATCTTATCTGTAGTCCTGGCATAAGGCCTTGATGATGTGGTTATGATAGTCTAGAATTATGCATTCCATCATTATAAAAGTGGTTATTGATATTGCATGTGATTATTTGAAAAGTATAATATCCATGTGAACAAGTAAATGGCATTATTTTATTTTATTTTTTCCATGTTATACTGAAGATCATGTTTAAAAGTCTTTCGTTTTAGTTATACATTGCCTTATATGTTTATGTTTATTTATGAAAGTTTCCGCTATATTGTTATCCTTACTAAGAATCTGAGCTCACCCCTTTCTATGTTTTATTTTTTTTCCAGGATGTGAAGAAGTATTATATGACTAAATTGTAGGGAAAGTCTGAGGGGGTTATGAGTGTGGACTATGGAGACTTTGTTGTTGATGTTTTCCATTTTATCATGTAATGAAAGACTTATGAAGGTATCTAGTGTTCCCAAGGATACTAAACTAATCATTCTATCGAGACTTGATCTTTTGTGATCATGCCAATGTTATGTAATAATGCCCCGACTCTGGGTAACTGTGGTCAGGCTGTTACAGTTTTTATCAGGGGAATTTTAGTACAAACCTTGGAAGCTTGGTTTAGATAAACACTGATTAGAGCACATAGACCTAAGATGGACTTTGAGGATTAGTATATAGGAACTTCCAAAAAATTTGGTATTGTAGACATTTTGTGAGTTTTCCAAGAAATACATCCATGTCTGGATATGAGTAGGTAGAGGTGGATCTAGCATAGATGTACCTAGGGGTAAAACCCAAAAACAACGCTTTGAGCTAGACTCAAATGGGAACTGGTGCACGAAAACTTGCCTTACTGCACTCTTGGTTACGACACGCCAGGGGGATATGCATAGGATAATTCTCATTTTCTTTACAAACCATTATGAAGGGTTTAGGAGTATACACTTCCTCAAATAAAACATTTTTATGATTATGTATTATATCCATAAAATATTCAATTTATGTTAAGTGTTTTACAAGTTTGTATTTATGTATTGCGATTCATAAACTAATCTACTATTTTCCATTGTATAGAAATGGTGCTTAGTGGAAGGAATGGAAACTGTATCAATGCATGCACTCCATGAAGGGATTGACCTCCTCCTCAAGATAATTATAGTGGAGCTAGTGATTCAATTGGTGTTGATCAACTTATCACCATACTGGGACAACTCACTCAAATTATGAATAATAACCTTACCCGTATAGAGCACCCCGATCAACAATGTGGAGGATCAATGTTAGATCGATTCATGAGGCAACAACCACCAACATTAAATGGGAGTACAAATCCATTGGTAGCTGAGTAATGGATTAGTTCTTTTGAGAAAATATTCCACGCCTTGGGGAGTTGCGAAAGGGAAAAAGTTGTCATGGCTGTTTACTGCCTCACTAGAGATGTTGATCAATGGTGTTCATTGATTCAAAAGATGAAGGAAGATAATGAGGTATCAAAAATGGAATGGAGGGAGTTAAAATATCTCTTCTTAGAAAAATACTTTCCTCGTGGCCATCAAGCAGATATGGAAAGGAAATTTCTTAGTCGGAGGCAAAAGGAGGATGAGAATATCGCAATGTATGAGGCTAGCTTTACAAGGTTAGCGATGCATCCTGCAGATTATATATGTAACCCAAGAAGTATGGTTGATCATTAATTTGAGGGGTTAAAACCGTTTCTCCATTTATAATTAGTTTCACAATCTTTCTCTTCATATGAATATATTGTCTCATGTGCTATCAAGACAGAAAAAGAATTATCTAAGTCTTACGAATTTAAAGCAAAGAAAGAGAAGATAAGATATGATGATCACTCTAGAAATATAAATAAGGGGAAGAAGGGAAATGTTGAATATCCATCCTTTAGTAAATGTGGGATGAAACACCCTGGTATTTGGTTGAAGGGAATGGGAGTTTGTTACTAGTGTGTTGAAAAGTGCCACCAAGCTTGTGATTACAAGGGGAAGACAGAAGCTATTGATGTTCAATGCTACACTTTCAGGGAGATGGGACATTATGAAAATGAATTTCATAAGCCTTAGGGGAACATACCTCAAAAAGGTCAGGGGATCAAGGCCAAGTATATGTTATCACTACTATTGTGGTTGAAGCTTCGAAAGACGTCGTGGAAAGTAATTTAATGGTTTCCTCATGTTTATCCAATGCATTATTTGATTCTGGATCATCACATTGTTTCATATTTTCCCAGTTTGCAAAAAAATAAGATATTTCCAATTTTATTTAACAAGGGAGTTTTCAGTAAAAACTCATAATGGAAGTATCATTGCAACAATGTTTTGTGAATCTGTTCTCATTAGAGCATATAAATGTACTTTATCTGTTTATCTTATCGTCATACCTATGATTTCGTTTGATATAATCCTCAGTATGGATTGGTTTATGGACCATGATGTGATGATTTATTATAAGAAGAATGAGGTTACAATTTTTGATGATGATGATAAAAAATACCTTATCTTTAAATCAGAATCGTCACCACCTAATTCTTATCTAGATCCACCCCAAGTCGCTCAACTAAAATCAATTATTGGAGAGGAAGAGAAAGAAATAACTATGGGTGAGGAAAGGAATGTTTAAATATAGGATGTACCTAGTCTGAAAGAATATGTTGATGTGTTTCTAGAAGATTTACCTGGACATCCTCCAGAACGATAAATTGAGTTTTCCTTTGATTTAATTCCTGGATCAAGGCCCATATTGAAGACCCCTTGTAGAATGGAAACTGTGGAATTAGTGGAACTAATGAAACAACTAGAGGAATTGAGTAATAAGGGATTTATTCTCCCTAGTGTTTCTCTATGGGGATCTCATGTCCTTTTTGTTAAGAATAAAGATGGATCTATGAGTTTATGTATCGACTACTAGGAGATCAATGCTATAACAATAATGAAAAAGTATCCCCTACCTCGCAATGAGGATTTATTTGACTAAATGCACGAAGCTAAATACTTTTCAAAGATTTACCTTTGATCTAGATACCATCAGTTGTGTGTGAAGAAGGCAGACATTCTGAAGATAGCATTTTGAACCAGGTACGGGAATTATGAGTTTACAGTAATGCCTTTTGGATTGACTAATTCACCCTCTATCTTCATGGATATAATGAATAGAGTTTTCAAGGAATATATTGATGATTTTTTAATGGTACTTATTTATGATATCTTGGTATACTCCAAAAGATAATAAGATCATGAAAATAACTTTCGCATTATCCTAAAGACTCTTAGAAGACATGAACTATATGAGATGTTTAGAATGTGTGAATTCTAGCTTCCAGAGACTTATTTCCATGGCTATATCATCTCTAAGTATGGAATATCCATTGATCCTTATATGAAAAGAGAAATAAATGAATGGCAAGTACTGACGATTATAAATGAGGTATGTTGTTTTATTGGTTTAGTAGGGTATTATCGACATTTCGTCCAGAATTTTTCCTGATTGACTAACCCATTAACAAAGATCACACGTAAAGGAATTAAATTTGTTTGGAAAAAAGAGTGTGAAGAATGTTTTGAATAATTGAAGAGAAGATTAGTAAATGATCTTATATTGACTCTACCATCGGGTAATGATGGGTTCATTATTTGTAGTGATGCATGGAAGAAAGGACTTGGTTGTGTCCTTATGCAGAATGATATGGTTATTGCCTATGCATCATGATAGCTGAAAATTCGTGAGAAAAACTATCATACTCATGATCTTGAGTTAGCAGCTGTAATCTTTGCTTTGAAGATATGTAGACACTAACTATATGGTGAAAAATGTGATATTTATACTGATCACAAGAGTTTGAAGTATATTTTCTCAAAAAAGATCTCAACATGAGGAAAAAGAGATGGCTTTAACTACTCAAGGATTATGATTGCATGATACACTACCACACGGGGAAGGAAAATAAGGCGGTAGATGCTTTGATTAGAAAGGATCATGGAGTTTTGAACAGTATGAGTGTTGAAAGGGATCCTATTTTCATGGATCTAGTGAAGATGGATATGGAAATTACCATAGAAGGTGAAACATCGATACTTTTTCAAATGGTTACCAAACCATCTTTACTAGAAAGGATAAAGAGTTCTCATAATGATGATGAATAATTTTAGAAGAAGATTAAAGCTGTGAATGATGGGAGATTGAGAGACTTTGTTTATGAAGAAGGAATTTTTAAATTTGGGAAGAGACTTTGTGTTCCCGATATACCTGATCTAAAAAGGGAATTGTTGGAAGATTGTCATAGTTCAAATTTCTCTATACACCATGGGAGCACCAAAATTTATAGATATTTGAAGGAACATTTTTGGTGGGAAAACATAAAGAGGGAGATTTCTAATTTTGTGTCAAGATGTATAGTTTGTCATCAAGTGAAAGATAGAATGAAACAACCTGGAAGAGTCATGTAACCTCTTCCCATACCGGAGTGGAAATGTGATAATTTTATGATGGACTTTGTCATGGTACGACCAAATACTCCTAGAAGGAACGATTAAATATGGGTCATTGTAGATCTTCTTACCAAGTCAACACATTTTATTTCTATAAGAGAAGTTCTACCACATGAACGTCTAGAAATAGTATATATTAATGATGTTGTGAGACTTCAAGGAGTACCACTATCGCTTGTTTCTGATTTTGATGCCCATTTTACTTCAAGATTCTAGAAAAGTATTTAGAAATCCCTGGATACTAAAATGTGTATTAGCACTTCCTACCACCCCCAAACTGATGGACAATTAGAACGGACTATTCAAAACTTAAAAGATGTGTTGAGATCATGCTAACATGACTTTCAAGATATCTGGGTTCAATATTTACCTCTAGTAGAATTCTCCTAAAACAATAGCTTCCATTCAAGTACTCAGATGGCACCAAATGAATCGTTATATAAAAAGAGATGTCGCACACCGACTTATTGGGATGATGTTGGTGATAGGAAACTTGTAGGACTAGAATTTGTTGAGCAAATGATGAAAAAGGTGAACGTAATCCAAACCCTCATCAAAGCAACTCAAAATATGCAGAAGAGCTATGCTGATAATCGAAGAAGGATTTGGAATTTTAGGTAGGAGATCATGTTGTCTTGAAAGTATATCTATGTAAGGGTGTTATATGTTTCGGTAAGAATTTAAAATTGAGTCCTAGGTACATAGGACCTTTAAAAATTTTAGAACTAATTGGGGCTGTAGCTTACCGGTTGGCAATGTCGTCAAATCTTTCCAAAGTTCACGATGTGTTCCAGGTAACACTGTTGAGAAAATACATGTCTGACCCAATGCATGTACTCACCTATGAGGAATTAGAACTGGAACCTGATCTATCTTATTGCAAAGAGTCTGTCAAGATTCTTGATACAAGAGAACAAGTGCTGAGAAACCGGACGACTCGTCTGGTAAAAGTTCTATAGAGAAACCATAAGATGGAAGAGGCAACATGGGATCCCGAGGAACTTATAATGAAGAACCACCCGAGTCTTTTTATACAGTAATATTCTAGAAATTTTGAGGACTAAATTATTTGATGGACGGGAGAATGTAACACCCCAAGCTTCCATAGTACACTTCTCTTTGAATAATACAGTAGCGTATGTTGTACGAAACTTTGAGTCCTAACACGCACCACAACCAATCAAACTAGTCGTTATGAATAGTAATACCCACTTTTTGAAATTTTATAAATTTTACCTTTCAAAATGGACTTCATTTTTGGATTCAGAATATCGAAATTAGCTTAGGTTTAATTTTTTTATTTTTCTGAAAACTTTCAATTTTTGATGAATAGTGAAAATAATGAGTTATAGTTTAAAACCGAATTTTTATTGAAATAATTATTTATTGTATTTAAATTTATTTTAGTTCCAAATAGACAAATAATACTTATTTATGTTCAATTTAATTCATTGGATTCAATTTATAATAATTTTATAAATATATAAATTTTATAGAACTTTTCACCATCTTTTACCCACCTCCTAATAAATTTACAAATTCACATAAAACATAATTTTACCGCTTCTGTGAGTGAAATTTCAAAAATCTGAGAGACACAGTTAATATCAAGGAGTAAAATGTGGTTCAATAAGATAAAAATAATTTTTGGTGAATAGTAACTTTTTACTTTTATTTACCATGGTTAAAAGTAAATAGGGTAATTAAGGGTAAAAATGACATTATTATTACCCTAACACATGTCCTAATTCTATAGGATAAGTATAGTTAGACCAAAAACAACCTTAGGGGTAACATATGAACCTCTTTGGTCCTCTTGGATTAGATTGGGACATTTATTATTATTTAATTCAAATAAGAGTTAAAAGAGTTAAAATCAAAGTTTAATAAATAAAAACAATTATATTGGGTAATAAAAAATATAAATTGGATTATAAATATCCATTAGAAATCTAAAAATATTTCTTACATAATGGTATTTTATTTATAATTTTTAAACATTAAATAATTTAATCTATTTTTGACACAATGACGATGGAGTAATTACCTAATTAATGAAATATTAAAATAATTGATATTATAAATATCCAAATAAATGTAATTTGAGACTTCTAATGAATTACACTAATTTTATAGATTAATATGACATATTAGGGTTGGTTAGATAATTTTTTTTCGAACAATAATGCTGTTATAAATTTAGAAAAAACAAATACCAAATACTGTCAAAATTGACATAAAAGAGTTTTTAAAACAAATATTGTATTATTAACTGATATTCTATTCCTAAAAATCAAGGGTTCGTCATAAAGACTTATATAATGACATGTGTATTCTTAATAAAAAATTTGGGTTTCTCTTGGAAGTATATATTAAGTTTATTATCCATATAATATAAAAATACAAAGAGACCTGGTAAATGTCAAACTATTTATCTAAGAGTTAAATATAAATGATAAAGTTAATATAGTGACACAAACCTGTATAAAACCTATTGTTTGAGTGTTTTTTGACATATTCCCGCATTATACTTTAAATAACCCACTTTGGAGCCATTATAAACCGAAAATTAGTTTATTATAAAATAATATTTCTACCTTTTCCTAAGGTGCCCCTGACCCCTCTTATAAAAGGGCACTCACCCTTATCTCTAGTTCACACCTTCAAAGCCATTTGGCCCGGACAACCTCTGCCCAAATACCATCTCAAATATCCTCCATTCATCCTATAGTTCTTCCTTTAGTTAGAAAGCCAACCTAAGAAACCCTTTTGGTCAAATCGAAAGGAAGAACTCGAAGAAGAGGTAAATATCTCACCACCTCTTTCAAGTTCCTTCCTTCTTCCACTTCCTTTTTCTTTGTTGTTTCCATTCTAAAATAATAACTGCAGTATATTATAAATACTTTCATTTTATTATAAATATGGTACAACCAAATTTATTATTCTATCCATCCTTTGAATTACATGTCACCATATGTGCATACGTATGGCTTACCGTCTCCACATCGTGGTGTAATTGTTATTAAATACATTATTATTTGGATGGGTATAATAATGATGTGTAATTGATGTCATTAATAAATATAACATGATAATGATTTGTTATATATGATATACCATCCAATTATATATTATTTTAATATCAAAAAATGATATTGTCGCTCATGCGTACGTACAGATTACCGTCTCCACATAGCAATGAGATTCATTCCCCATCATATCCATTCCAGAATAATTTTCATTAGATGATTAAAAATTATGTTTAGAGACATTATATCATTCTTTATATGAATAAGATACATCCCATCCATAACAAATATGACTGTAATAACAAGGAATATAAAAGAAAATGAATCTGTTAACACCCGAAACAACGATAATACTAAGATATTATTAACAAAACAATGTTAAATGATCATATATGATATAATATTAATGTATATGATTCTTGTATAATTTAATAGCAATTATTTTACCATTATACAATATGTTAACCTACCCTCGAACAAGAAAAATTCCAATGTAATGGTTAATTTCACAATCTCTTTATTATCCGAGGTTATTTTTATGTAAGTATCTACTAGGACCTCATTATCATCAACATCCATATTTCTTAAAAATGTATTTCAAAACATTCTTACTACTCTATATACTAAGTGTTAAAGTCAATTATACCCTTGTTTTACTTTTTATAATTTGTTTCTAAAGTAATCTTTCCATCGTTTTCCAAACAAGGTCCTTTTTACCCTTTTCGACAGAATTAAGGTAAGAATGTCTTTTTTAACTTATACGGAAGATGCAGCTATTTTCCGCCATTATAAAATCATAGAAGCTTATCTTACAAGGTTATAAGAATATTTTCAAAGTAAATGATTTCTTTTATAAGTATGCGACTTTTCAATGTTATAAAAAAAGATATATTTATCTCGAATAGTTGTGATTTCATCTATGTTAACATCCTTTGATGGATTTTAAGCTTATTTGAAGTTGATTTATTATGATAAAAAACTTATATACTGTATTGAAGGTTTTTTTATATGTTTGACTTTGGATGTTTTATTTTTATACCATTCTTGGTTTATGGATAAATTATTGACATTTCGTTTTCTTGTTTTAATATGAATGTTTATGTTATGTTTAAACCTGTTCATATGAAGAATGCATTGGAATTAGTAAGTGATGGGTGGAGCCCACTATAGCTCCTTGATGCATCGGTAGGTCTCATGAGACAAACTAGAATCTTGGCAGAAGGCCTTGACAAAATATTATTTGTAGTCTTGGCAGAAGGCCTTGACTATGCGGTTATGATAGTCTGGCATTACGCATTCCATCATTATGAAAGTGGTTATTGATATTGCATGTGATTATTTGACGAGTATAATAACCATGTGAATAAGTAAATTTAATTATTTCATTTTATTTTTTCCATGTTATGATGAAGTTAAAGTTTAAAAGGGTTTTGTTTTAGTTATACATTTCCTTAAATGTTTATTCCTATTTATGAAAGTTTCCTCTATATTGTTATCCTTACTGAAAATCTGAGCTCACTTCTTTCTATGTTTTTTTCCCCAAGATGTGAAGAATTATTTTATGACTAACCTATAGGGATAGTTTGAGGGGGATATGAGTGTGTACTATGAAGAAAATCTTGTCGTAGTTTTCCATTTTATCATGTAATTAAAGAATTATGAATGTATATAGTGTTTCAAAGGCCACTAAACAAATCGGTCTTTCGAGACTTGATCTTTTGTGTTCATACCAATGTTATGTAATAATGCTCCGACTCTAGGTAACTGGGTTTGGGGAGATACAATATCCATGAATCATCGGTCCTTTTCAGATCCTCAGTAGAGTTGGAGAGGGGGTGTACCACCTAGCTCTTCCCCCACACATGCACCGGGTGAATGGTGTTTTCCATGAGTCGTAGTTTAGGGGGTACGTACATGATCCATCACATGTCATTTACTGGGGAAAGATGGAAATTAATGATGGGGTGAAGTTTCCATAGTTCCCAGTGGAGATAGAGGATCAATAAGAGTGGGTCCTATGTAGATGATCAATTCCTCTATTGTGCGTCTGATGGTATCACGAGAATCTCAAAAAGAGTACATGGGAGCGGGAGTCTCAGATTATTGCTCAATACATCCATCTTTTTGTTTAGTTTTTATTTTGGATTTTGGTGCCTTAAATCCTAAAGTTGGGGAGAATATCACGTCTCTAAATTTCCATGTATTTTTTTATTTATATGGAATTATTTTGAGATAGCGAAATTTGACGCAACTTAATTCAGTGGTTTGGAGATCCCAGAATTGAATGTTGATCATTTTTAATGTATATTCAGTAAACATGCTAGTGGGATTTTCTATCTTTTAAACCATTGCACGGATCAAAAATTCAAGGGAACCGTTGAATTGAGAATGTCTGGATTCACCTAGAAATGAATTAACATTGGCCAACAAGGGCAGAGTAGAAATGTTATTTTTCATACTTTTAAAGAAAAATAATAAAATAATTTAAATGAATTATATTATTTTCTTCATCACTTTTGAGTGGCGAAAAACAATGTAATGAGGTAGTGACATGGAGGTGACAATGCACATAAATGAAGATCAGTAATGGACTATTAAACTCACAGCGTAATAACGCTTTAATGATGCATAACATCAACGTTGTTTCTTAAATAAAACTGTGTGATGATGCGACGTCACATCATAATGGGAACGCTGTGACATGTTCCTATTTATTGTTTGACACACTGGGGAAATATGGATTAGAAATTTGGATGATTCTATGGATAACCTCTGATGGACTTCAACCGCAGTGAAGAATAATTATCGTCGGTGGATCTTCACCAACTTCAATGACTTTTGTAGACTAGATCCAGGAAGCGACATCAACGTCTTTACCCCCCGAGGACGAACGTGCAACAAAAAACATCAAATAATTAAGGGTTTTTGATTCATTATTCTTCCTCATCCATTTCTAAATGACAAATGGAGATTAACCCATGAATAGGTTAATTTGCATATCATGGGTTATAATGGGAGGGTGACTTTTCTTTTGGGGTGATTATTCGGGATTAAACCTTGGCATGAAATATTGAACATAAACCTCTTCGAGTCTCCCGCTTGTTAAAACCTCTAATATTGAGGGCCCGAGCTGACACCAAAAAGGCATGAGCATCTCTTATCTGGTAATCCTGGTGGCCTTATTCTCAAAGAGATGAAAAGGCCGGTTTGAAGGCTTCACATTAAAGAAATCATTGCTGGAGACCGTTGGTACAAGCGACATAGGCAACGAACCACTGGAGATCGTTTGATGGGCCGCCAAAGATTCTGCCGATGTTTCAGCACCGACAGCAGTAACAGTGGCCATCCTCACTGGCTATGTTGAATAAGCGGCCCACATCGGTGCAATGCATCGACTGGGAGGTCGTTGCTCGTCAGCCGCAGTGGCGCGTAGGAGGACACAGGTCCAGGTTGGCACATCCTGGAGGAGTGGCTCACGTTCAGGCCACCCAACAGGCCTGAGGCAGTGTGACACATCGACCATAATAGGAGACGGACACTACACTAGGAGGGAACCGCACAGGAGGTGCGTCTTGCCCTTACAGGCCGCATTCGGATCAGAGGGGATGCGACTAGTTGTCACATCCCAATAGCTCAAATCAATCACAATGTGCGACTGGTCCCCTTGATAGTGGTCTGATCCCACAGTGGCTTGGGCCAGACCCCCATAGAAAGAATGGACTCATGGTAATGGGTCAAACCCACATCAGCAAACCAGGTCGGATTAGACCGTGTTGTCGGGTGACCCGGTAGGCTGGACCCTCATCCAAATCGGGCTATGTCCTATCGGGCCTACTAGGTCTGGCCCACCGGCCAATCCAAACCAGACTGACCCCAACCCATTCCAATTTAGGTCGAGTCCATCTAAATAAACTACGGTATTTGGAAACCCTGGGTTGGGTTTGATGGGATGTTTTGACTAAATCGGACCGGGCCCCATCGTAACCGATCCCCTAGTTACTAAATGTCAGTATCTTGAAAATCGTGTGTCCAATTGAATAGTTGTTTGCTACTTTGGGACCCCCTCAAGAATTGGGATCATTCAGAATAATTTTTGTTGGATTTAATAGACACTGAGAAGTGAATAATGTCTTGAGGATCGATTCTCCCAAGCGTGCTATATACAGAACCCTATGGTTTCCTGAGACATGAAAACTGCTTGATGACAACCCAGTGGGAAGCTACTCTGTGTGACCTGGAAGGCCCACGATGGGGAGTGGCTTTTTCTGACCCAGAAGACCCACATTACTCGATAGTAGTAGAACCTCAGTTTGGGCCAAGTGGGAAGCAGTTCTATGTGACCCTACATACCCTTGTTGGGGAGAAACTCTGTGTGTGCCAAGAGACCCACAATACTCATCAGGGATTAGTACCACAGTAGTTCAAGGTTAGTGGGGGGAATCTCACTGTGACTCGCCAGGCCCACTATACTTGATAGATTAGGAGTTCTCCAGTGGCCAAGGAGTTCGATGTTTGTGACAGAAAATGATACTGTTACTACCCTAGAATATATCTAGAGTAAGTTGTCTAATGTTTAGTGCCTTACTTTGAGAAATTTTTATGTGGTCTTTCCTTTTTGTTTTGGGGTCCCTATTGAGTACTATGTTACTCACCCCCACACAGGCTTCGCTCGCTCGTGTTGTGTCTGGTAAAGATGACTGACGTTTCGAAAGAGGTGCTTAGGGATACAGGATGGATCAATGCTATGAAGGTGGACTAGGTAGCCAAGGGCCATGAGGGGCCTAGTAGGACCAGGTGGACAGAAAATACTACTTCAGCTTCCAATAGCTTCACTAATCTCACGATCAGGTGGAGTTTAGTGCAGACAGCCATCAACATTTCCTTTATTTACTTGTTGGTTTCAGTTCCTTGTTGGTTTTGTATTCTATCCCACTTAATTTCAGTTATACTAACACTCAGATTTGATTTAGTATTACATTGTTCCCCTTGTTAGTATGTTGGTATGTGGTTGGGTGTGTGTGTGTGCGTAAAATTACTTAGGAAAATTCCTCCCAGTTTCATATTGATTCCTTTGGCACTAGTTGCCACCCCTAGCCTTTGGGAGGTGGGCTTGGGGTAGTCACGTTATGGGACCTGGGGGATGGGTTGTGACAATAAATATACTTGAAATCTGGGCAGTAACTCCACATACCCCAAGATTTTCTGGTACAGCTCTACTAGAACTGACATCCCAATCACCCTTATGTTGATAATTGTTTCCCTCTAGTTTTGTAAAAGATACCCTATGGTGATAGTATTCTACAAAGTCATGATATGAGGCCATCCAATACATCTCAATAATGACATCAAATCCAGTCATCTCGACAACAAAGATGTCCCACAAGATAATGAAATTGTCTACATCAAAGGGACATTCCCTATATTGGCATATTCCCTCTGAATGTACTTATAATGGTGTTTCTTGGGTCATTACACTATATTACTACTAGATTTATAGACTAATACTTCTTAAGGGATGTATGGTGATGAAAGACTTTAAATAACTGATATCATGTAAAATAGATACTACAATGAAGTTTTTTATAATAGTACCTCATACGGTCGATGGTTCTGCACTCTGATCCTTGGGTACCATCTTTAAAGAATGCATCCAGCCATATAAGAGGCCAAATTCCATAACTTGACTACCCTGAGTATGATTCTCTTCTACCGCTTCAGGTTAGGATTTTGGATACCATGAAAATTACATCCTCCTCAGATTGTCCTTTCAGTGCTACTCCAACTCCCTTCCTAACATGGCATAAAAGAACTTTCCCTTGAAGGTGGAGCTAGTGTAGATCCTTTTCCAATACATATAGGTGGAATGTTCTGATAGAATCTATATAAATTACCCTTACAGCTGAAATCACATCACTCTGTTGGGTCTCTATTAAGTTGAGGCAACATATTCCCCAACCATACACATTGATGAAATATAATGGAGTTTCATGTGTGGTAACTCTGACCACCACTACATTTATGTGAGTCATTGAGGGAATGTTTCCTTATACCAGAATAACTATTCTCTACCACATTACATATCCCTTATACACAATACTATAAGCTTCCATTTGGTTTCTTTCAATTATATGATCATGATTGATGATCTCAATGAATTTATTTAGGTAAAATAAATTCACCTAAGTACTGATGGGATATACAATCCCATCCTCAAATCATCTTGCATGTGAATGCTTATCACCAGCTAGAATTTTTACAAAACACTATAACTCTGTAAAATGCATTTAAAAAACCTTGAATTAAATATTACCATACTCTATATGCTTGGAATCTCTTTATCAGACATTCCTTAGTGTCTTAGGAAAAAATTATTCCATGAATGTAGCCTAGAAATAATCAAATATATTCCCTAATGGTGACCAGCATGGGTAACCTAATCCCAAAAGCGCTTGGCCAAATAATGTAGCATGTTACTAGAAATCTTGACCCTCTACTCTAGTGGGGTCTCTAGATGGTCAATGATAGAATAGGTGGCCTCTATCCAATACTCATCGGCCTATGGAATGAGATACCCCACTAATTTGAGAGGATAGTGCTATATGAACACATGATTCAGATATGTCGTCATAGTTCAAGGTTGTGGAGAAATTTTAATGGACATAATCATACATAGTAAACTATCAATAATCTAAGAATCAGTGTGAATATTAGGAATAGTAGGAGGACTCCCATGTGGCACTCATGGTAGTAATACTGGAGGCTCATGGTCGACCACGTTTAGAGCAAGGTCATCACTACCCTCCTGGTACATGAGAAGGTCATCTTGGCATTATAGGTCTATAGAATCTCCAAAAACACCTATGAACAAGATAAAAGTTGATAGAAACACTGGTGGAAGCAGATAATAAGATATAAGGATCACTACCCATGATATACTACCACAACTACCTTCTCAGAAGTCTATGAATTAGAAGGTTTTCAGGTTTAAAATTCATGGGTTCTAGTTGGTGAATGGTTAACTATAAATTTCCTCTTCATTTACATAATCCATTTGATTTTATAAGTCATAATTTTACATTTATGTTTGAATTTATTATATAAATATATCAACATATTTTTAAAATGGATTTTAATTCCCTGTAAATCAGATCCCATACACCATGTCACTAAAACATACACCAATTTAATTAATAAAATACCCATCCTACATGCAGTCTTTGAATGTAATCAGTTATGTATGATATCTTGACTCTGAACATGACATTACAAAACACGAGTGACCATACACCTAATAAATTGAACATTGGAATCACAAAATCATAGAAAATAGAATAACATTAAGATATATATATATTGTAACTCAACAATCAGATGAAATAATGGAAAATACAAGCATTTGAAAGAACCTATATGACATGGAATATGCATGGCATGTGAATTATATATGCCTATAATGATGCATGTGACAACAATCCATTCCCAAATCTCATCATTCCATGGATGAAATAAAATCATAAATAACAAAAATAATAATAACCATCACATAAAATGTGAATCACTTAGTGTGAAATTTTATCACCTATAACCAGTGAAAGATGAACAACAATTATTACCTTAGGAAACTCATCATTACCCCCGAACATGGGTTACCTATGCCCAAGCACGTCTTATAACAAAGTTACAAGAGTTCCTAATATCATGTCAATTATCTATAAACTATAAAAAAAATAATGGAAATCCTATGAAACCATATTGTGATGTCCTATACTAGGGTGATACACAATTTTACCCTGAGTCTGGTTGTCCACATGGCTTCAACCGCATCTCCCCGAACACCTAAGGCCATAGACTAGTGATGAAGGACTAGGGTGTTTCTTTGGTGAGACTATAATCTCATTAAAAAAGTGTATCATATTGTCAAAATATAATAATAGGTAATAAAATAAGTAATATAAGCATATTAAACAACAGAAGAATACATTACTAATAAATATCTTAAGAACCTGATAACAATACTCAAATGTTGATGACAATGTATGTTATGTGTCTAAAATACTAGAAAATAGGTATACATGTTAATATGAAACAATATTATTAAAAATAATCAAATGGACATCTAAAAACTATCTATGAAATACAATATCCATCTCGGTGATCACCTACCAAGCCCCATCGTAAGTAAGCAATCATTATTAGGTCCCCAAATTAGGACACCTCCCAATTTCAACACCTACGTAAATATAATTTTATTGGGTACAAGTTGTAGACCAAATAGTGTGCGAGATAAATATCCATATATCACAAAACAATAATGTCTATAACATCCAGTCTATATAATATGAACAGAAATTATGGGAAGGATTTCATTTATAAATTTAATGTAATACAATAACATAAGTACTAATGTACCTACTTCAATATCAACTCGTGTCAGAAGATGTTCTTATTTCATTAATTGGTTATGATCCAGTTTATATAAGTAGGTCATGTGTGGTACAACCTAAACTATAATATGACATGATAAAATTATTGATTAGGGATCCATGATAATATAAAGAATCTAAGATTATGATAATATTGAAAGTGATTCAAGGTAATTAACATGGAATCCCTGACCTCATAGCTAGATAAAAATCAAAAGTAACCTATAGAATATCTATAAGGTGTAAGAGTGTAATCCAAGGGGTTACAACCAATGAATACTATAATACTGTAATTTCTTATAGAGTCTAATGAATTCATGCTAGTCAAATTCAGGATAAGTAATTATGAGGCCAAAGGGTGTGTCTAAGGAACATCATATTTATTGATGTCACACTAGATTCAAGGTGTGTATCCAAGTAATCATATAAAAAATAGATGTATCCAATGAAATCATATTGTTTATCCACTAGTAGGGAAATATTGTATTCCTAGGTGGGTCTCACCATTTCCAACTGGCATCTTAAAATTGGAAAAGTGTCCATGAGTGCTAACAAAATTTTCTTGTGAATCCAAGTGTAGTTCGAGTATAACCACCACTATAAAAATGAATATTTCCATATTAAATGGGAACCATATACTTGATTCAATTAATAAGTTTTTCCATGTAATAATCATTCCATATAATAATCTATTAGGTTCAACCATTTTTCTTTCATTTGTGTGACAAGTCTAATTGGGAAAGTAACCATTTTGATAAATAATCACATTCCATTTATCTGGTTCTCATTTTCCCTTAATTATCTTGAAAATGTTGGGTATGTATTTTAATACATATGGAATTAATTTATTATATAAAATTGCATGTGCTATCTATAATATAGTTTCCAATTAACCATTTTAAAATTCATCAATTAAATATCAGTTAAATGAGAATGTTTCTATAATTACATTTTTCAATTCATTCCATATACAGTAGTTTTAGTGGTATGGTATTGGTAGTTTTTTACCCATTGATGTTTTATCCTCTATAATAACCTAAAATTTATATTATATCAACTTAAATAATTTTAGAATTGAATAAAAATAATTTTGAATAAATAAAATGCTTTGAAAATATGGAGACACCAAGATGTTGTCAGCCAAATTAATCTATTGGTTATCATCTCAAAATCTCATCTGCACATTGCTAGAATTGGAACAATGTTTTGAGATAACATCGACCATTCCACAAATAATTTTTATATTCAAAAATATACTATTCATTTGGTTTAGAATTGTGGATATAACACTATCTATTTCACATTGAAGGACTCATTATTCTGAAATACATCAAGAAACTTTATGAAGATAATGGTACCCATAACATCAATGTAGACAGTGTTATGGAACAAGGATGTAGACATATCATAAGATATCATTATGGGATTATGTTTTTTATAGGTTTATATCTATGGAGTAATTATATAGTGCAAGAAATATTTTGGGGGAATTTTTTTTCGGAATATAAAATGATTCAATTTAATAAATTTAAATTTTAGAAAGTGATTTAAAAATTTATAGAAAATGTATGAATTATAAATTAAAGAATTTTTAAAAACATTAAAATTTAAAATCTTTTATAAATTAATTAATAATTATTCCTAATTAATTATTAAATTTTTAGAAAATATTTAATAATATAAATACTCAATACTAAATATTAATATTAAATGACATTATAAAACAATAGTTAATTTATTATTTTATGAAAATTATTTATATTAAAATATAAAATATATTTATAAATGTATATGAGTCATAAAATATTAGAAAATATAATAGTATTCATGTTTATATTTTGATGTGTTTAGAATTAAGAATATCTATTTTTTATATTGAATGGTTTGTTTTGAGAATTTATTATACTATATTAAAATTGGTTATTGAAAATGATTAAATGTTTTTAAAAATATTAAATGTATTATATTTAAAAAATAAGAATAATTACATTATTAATATGAAATTTACATATATATTTAAAAAGTGAAATGTTCATTTTTAATAAATCATCTATTTTAATTTAAATGTGTTCATATATATGTCATGAATATAAATAAATATGACGAATTTATATATATTTTAAAAATATTTTTTTATGTTTATATTATATGAACATACATTTTTGATCAATTTTAAATATTTTTTATTGTTTTGTTGATGAAAATCCACAAAAGAATATCTGAATACCAAATATTTAAAATTTACATTTATTTATTTATTTATTTATTATTTATTATTCATTAATATAAAGTAATTTTTATTTGGATGTGTTTATTATTTAGGTTAATTTAATTAATGTTTTGTCTATAAATGTCATTCCATGAAACTAAGAAGTTTCATGTTTGGTATGGAATATTATTTAGTTCTATTAGAAAATTATTTTTATTTTTATTTGATTTTTGAACTAAATAATAAAGAGTGATTATGGTTTATAAATTTTATATGTTTGGATTGTATTGGAATTAAGATATATCTTGTGTATTGATTAATGGAAAGACATAATTTAGTTCAATCACTCTTGGATGGAGAATTTGGTTATCTCAAAAGGGTTATTACTTGGATATTTGTTCACATAATACGTTCTCTTGGGTAATATTTCAATATCATGTGAATATAAAAATTTACAATAAATGGTTTCACTTACATTATTCAAATGAATCATTTGGACATTTATGTATATACATAACATTTATTTTAAATGATGAACATAAAACATTAATTTTAAATGGTGTTATAAATTAATATTATGTAGTGGTATATTTTTTGTATATATAACTTGTGTGTGTGTTTGTGTGTGTGCTGGTGGGGGAATTACTGGATATTGAGTGAAGCCATACCAATAAAAATTTTAGTTTTATAAATATTCCCCCATACCCCATCCCATGTCATCGATAATCATTGATAGTTTATATTTATCTTATGTTTTCTACCAACTGAACTCGCAAGATAGCATGTATTCACCAATGCATCTTTTTTTGTAAAAAAAATTGAGCCTTGAATCTAGAATAATTTCTATAGAAACTTGTTTATTTTTTACAATTTTGGGTATCAGAATGCCTAAATAGGGTTGGGGTCGTGTTCCATTGAAACAAGATCATGATTGAAATCTGTAGAGTAATATATTTTTCTCTAGTAACACATTAGTGTATCAACGTAGTATGTGTGGAAAAGCTAGTGGCTCCTACAACTACTAGAAAAAGGCCACTGGGTGTGTTTTAGAACACCTTTGAGTAACCAATAGAGTTCATATTGGTTCCCATTGGATTTTGAGTGGGTATGGTTTTAATTTTTTTTTTAGAAAACATTATTAATTTACATAATTAAATGGGGCTTATGTTATAAAATGATGATTTTCAATATATTTTTACCTATGGAAATAGTTATCCCCCTACATGGTTCATTTCTTCTAAATCATGGATAATAATCATTGAGGCTCTTATCTATGAGACTTCATTGATGGGGGATTTTCATGAGTAAGGATTATTCTCCTCCTAATTGAATTCTAAGGTTTTCTCATTTTCTGAACACATATAAACAGTTAAACCCTAATTTAGATGATTTTTTCACATTTCCTAATATCTTCTATATTTTGCTAAATTAACTGAATAACAATAAATATAATAACCCAGATAGTTACAAATAGTTTTTGAATTTCTTTATTGTACTTTATTACAATCAATACATAGATCCTAATAAATCTAGTAAATGTTGATTAGTAATGTATAAACTAGTATATTAATTTATTTTATTTAAATATTTATAGATCTAGTGAATCTTTGTATGGAAGTGATTAGTTTGATATAGGTGTTTTCTAATAACATTAAATACATATTACAATTTCTCATATGAATTATAATTTTAATCCATGAATTTGGACCCATGTTGTTTGTCTATAATTGAGAAATGTCCCTAGGATCCAAGTCAGGAGTCCTAAAGAATTCAATATAAAGGAATTATTTAGAATGAGATAGTCTAAATATGAGTTGGTAAAATAAAATGATGATGAAAAGGTTAGTGGATTTTGAATGTTGGAATTTATATAAAAAATAATTTTTAATGTTTTATAATTTCCCTACATATTAAATCATTCCATTTTTTATTTTCACGGTATGTTTATGGGTCTTCATCCACCAGGATCTAATTAGTAGTGATATCTGACCCACCTTTTCTATATTGTGGTATCTCAGCCACCAGAATATGTTGGATGACCACTTATTCATCATGAAGCTGATGAATTACTGAAAACCATATCAACATGACATGTTCTATTAGTATTACTTCATCCAATAGGTTATTCATGTTTATGGAATATCATATTCCAATGGATTTGATCTCTATGGGGGATCATCTACCAAGATACTAGTCCCAACGGTAAATCATACACTATTGGATTAGTAATTATGTTGCCTCATCCCCATGATTGGGTGAATTTAGTGGTACATCTTCCACATATCACATGTTATTTTAGTGTCATATCATCTTCTTGATTTCTATAACAATTGTACACCGTCCACTATTAAATAGGTAGTGGTGATTGAATATCCACCTTGTATTGGTGTTTCCTCTCTCATTAGGAGATGTATTGTTTATGATTGATATTATATTTTTTATGTATCGTTGACATGGATTATTATTTATGATGATACATAATTAAAAATGAATATATTTTTCTAATAGTATGTTCATCAAAATTATTATATCAGGAAAGATACATCTTTCATCCATGAGTTGTGTTTTGGGAAATAGAATATCATCCAATTTTTATTTTCGATAATGTATGTATCATCACATGTGGTTTGTCTCATTTATTACTCTATAAGGATACATGTTAGTTATTTATTTCCTCGTTATAATTCTATATTAGTAATGAACCTATATTTACTAGACTTTTTATGGACAATATTTGTTGTGATAATTCAAGTTATACCTGCACCAAGCTCGAGCACCCTTCTTCCCAAGCATGATTTATGTTTCTTTACCTATGTAAGGGGAACAGACCTACTAATGTGGATAACTAGGATAGAATAGTTTCATTTGTGTAGTGATATGGGATTTCTCTATGACTTGGGACCAGTTTAGTGGTGACCTCCCATATTATTTTTCACTTTTTAGACAATATTATTTCTGATCTATCTAAGGGATATTTTTATTATGATATAGAACTTATTATACATGTAAAATATTTATTTTTAATATATCATGATGTTGATATCTACTATTGAATGTATTTTGGTTGTGGTATATTAAATTTATTTTGTCGTAATTCATGATGATTATTTAATAGATATGGAATTCACTTGGTTTTGATGGTTCTATGTACTTGAGAATAGAATACCTTCAACTATTTATGTCGAACTCTCCCATATCTTGACAACCTCTACTGTATAGGTATGGGTTATTTAGAAGGATAGAACCATGTTTGGTCATGTTGAAGGAATACCTTATTTGGGAAAATAAAAAGTGGCATTAGGGAATTGTTTTTGTTTTTCTCTTCTATTAGTGATTTAGTACAAAGTAGATATGTTATTATAATAAAATGGCATGGATCATATTTCTATGATTAAAGAAATCATGCCTGAGATATTTCTAGGTTATTAGGGATCTCATTTATGTTTCACCATATTACTGTTATAATTTATTTATTTATACTAAGGATAATTATCTAGGGTTATGAATTTATTGATTTTTAGTTTTATAAATGGCCATGGAAGAAATGTTTGTGTGTTTTTAAAACAAATTTATAATGTTTAACACACATGACATTCACATGCTGTCATGTGATTAGTATTCTTATCCAAAATTGTAATAATATACCGTGTTGGGTAATTTAATCTATTAAGAACTTCTTTTATATTTATATCAATATATTATTTCAGTGGTAATATACTTAACTGACCAATGATTACCAACTGTTAGTATGATATTATATGACTTTCATGTAACCCTTGTGATATTTTTCCTGAACTATTAGTGGGCTTAGTTATGTTGGAATCAAGATGATATTTATTAAACCATGATATCATTGGTTGTATGTTTAGGGTAGAGAAATTTGTGAATGATATTACTTAACATATGAAAATTTATTTATTCTTATGAGAGAAATGTATTATTTTTCATGTAGATGGAATTAATGAGACATTCCATCCTGGTTACCTCTCATTAAGAAATAGGAGGGTAGGGGTGATAATTCACCACTAGTGGTGGAGTCATAAGAGCCTGTTGTGCCTAATTATCCTATTTATTAGCTGATATGAGATATTTTTATTCAGTTTTAATAGTACATATGGTATAGGGTTAAATTATTCAAGCTGAACTTTTAAGATCTGACTCATTCTTTCCAACTACATTGTACACTCAATATGAGGGATGACTATAGGACGTTAAGATATATGTTGAATCTATAAATACCATAGTTTATCACATTAATATGTCCCTTGATAAGTGGGTATTTCTTTATGATGAAAATATTTTGGTCATAAATAATGTTTCAATGGGATGTAGTTGTCTATAAAAAATTTCATTTAGAGTTTTCATGGATGTACTTTTAAACCCCCTTTATCGAGTACATATTCCCAGTGACATTGAGAGTTAATTGATGTAGGTAATTCATACTTGTTTTATAGGGGTGATTTTTATGATATATTATTCTGCTTAATTTGCTAACCTATTATAGTTTTCACGTCTGCTAGTGGATGATGTGACACTTAGGGTCAGGTGTTTTGAGGATGGGCAAAGAAAAACTATACAGCACCATGTGATATATTTCGATTAAAATATCTATGATAGGATATGAATGAATTAAAAATAATATAGTGGAAACAAGATGAGGGGATACAATCTAGGAATCATACTATTTCTATCAAGGCCAAAAGAGGGCCATTAGGCATTATAAATCAAGGGATTTAGTAGGCATTCCAATATGAATGTTATAAAGAGCATTCAATGATAGTATTTTATGCTTAAACAAAGAGGGAGATCCTTGGATAAATTTTATCTATTTTTTATCTATTTAATATTATATTTTATTATGATAAAATATCAATGTATTTTCATTCCTCTAGAAAGATCAGGAGGTTTCAAAGGAAGAATAATATATCTCCATCTTTAGATGGATGTTGTGGATATGTTCGGAATCAGGGTCTAGAAGTTAGACCCTGAGTTTAGAAGAAGCCAAAAAATTAAGAGTTATCTTGACTTTTGGGTAATGGAGTAGTTCTTAGTACCATGTGTTAGGGGGAATGGGGACATCATAGTGGTGTGCTTTTGGGAAGATGGGTGATGGGAGTTCAAGGATATGTTTCTGGACAAATTTTTGAAATTGAGAAGATTCTATGTATTTGCCAACAAGACCGTACTTGAGTGGTAAGGGAACCTTATTGGCATGAAAGAAAACCAGTTTCAAAACTGGGTGGAGGCGAATTTTTGTGTACTGTAGCAGTACTATAGTAGTATTATAGAAATTGTTGTAGTAGTTACTGTTCGGTAATATAGAAGCCAAAACTATCCACCAGAAATGGGCCTTCGGACCCCCGACTTGGGCCTACAGGTCTCAAGTGCCTTCGGGTCATCAAAAGCCTTTGGGCACAGGGCCTTCAGGCGACGAAGACCATGGATTTTCCCAGTTCACACAAAAAAGGCCCCAAAAGAGGATCAGAGCAAAAAGAGTAGTAGCCACCCGAAGTAAAGCTAACTGGATTAGAAGATTGAGAGGGTATGGAAACCACCATCGGGACCGGGCACCGTGCAGCTTTGTATGAGGCAATGATAGTCGATAAACAATGCAAGGTGGGGGGATAGGTGATCAATGAAAGAGAAGCTGGGGAGGGTCAGTTCAAGTGGGCTGGGCCTACGGGTCATGTACTGGGCATGGTTTTCCTCTGGGCCTTCGGCTCATGTGTTGAGGGTCAGTCAGGCCTTGTGCCTTGGGCCTACGGGTCATTTACAGGTTCCCCTTAAACCAATAAAAAGGGTATTATCCATAATAAAATAAAAATAAAGGCATTCGGTCCATTCAGGGGGAGATAAGATTTCATGTATTTAGGGTGACGATACATTGGAAATATAATGTACTAATCTTATGGTATTGATCCTATAAAATGTTCTATTTGATATGGGAGGATAATGATTTTTTATATATACTCACTTATTATGTTATCAGAGTCTTATTATAGAGTATCTATATACAGTGATGTCTATCAATATTCCCTTGGGGTTCTGATTTGATAGTATCTAGAGATCTCTATAGTTTAATATATTTATTAATAAATGTATCCATCTCTAGTGAAATTTAAAGGAGGTGAGTATATTCTAATGGCTCTAGGAATATCATAAGTGAGTTTTGTGGACATTAAAATAAAATAAACTTTCATTTAGTGTAACCTCATACCCTAAGTGGTGATATTTAATGTTAAATTTATAATTAATTTATTTTTATCTTGATGAAATGATTAAATATTCTTAAGATCTATTCCCAATTAAATATATTTATCTTATGAAATCATTATTCATATTACATTAGTTTATATTTAAGGATTCATGTGTAGAATCCCTCCAGTTGTGATCCACACATGCTTATTTGATCTTTGAGCAATGAATATTGATTGTTTGGTTCTATAATGGAGAATTTATTCCCTTTTTTTTCATATAGATCACCCCATGATCCTTTGGACTCGATTTTGTATGTCACATTCATGAGAGGAAGTGATGTGGAGTTCTAGATAGACAAATATATGTATATATATAATTCTTTCATGTGTAATGATTATTTATTCTCAATTTATAACTAAGGGAATCACACCCTTAAAAATATAATTAACCATATATTTAAATGGATATGGTATAAGTTAAAATAATATTCAATTTCATATTTTTTCTTAAATATTATATTAATATTTAATAAAACCCATGCTTTATAATAGTAATAATTTTTTTTGATGTCTTCCAATGTTTGTAATGAAAACTAATATTTATTGTCTCATAAATAAACATTTATCAATAAACAAGGTCATGTTCCATTCAACCTCTTCTACATTTATTGAATTCCAAAATTAAATAATTAATTAAAATACTTCATTTGATACTAAATACTTTCAATCAATAAAAATGCAAGTAAAAATACTCTTTGGTATTAATAATATAAACAATTATATAAATTAATTAAAAATATAATATAATCAATATCATTAGAAACACATAATCTGTGGCCATATAGGATTATTTCAGTTTGGAATTAGGTAAGATTACTTAATTTCAATATTATTGTCTAAGAATGGGTCCCAGAAACATGATAATGAACATAATGTCACAATGATGAAAAACAAATAAAAACTCTCACTATGTAATATAATCACTTACACTCAATATCTCATCAAGAATGTTTCATATTTTCACCACAAAAATATGTACTCAATATTTCATTCTTTTACTATTATAAATAAACACATCAATTCACCAATTCTATTGACTTTGATATGATGGTTTTATTCTAATAAAATTTCAAGGATATCTACTTCTATAAGTATGGATGTAGAAAATCCTTCCTCAACTTATCTAATACTAAAAAGACAATCATGATGCAACCAACATACCCTACCTCTCCATGAACATATGGAATCATATTTTTTATTAGGAAATCTATGTGTAAGAGTCATGAATGGAAATAATGACAATATTAATGACTATGGACCATTCCACATGATCAAAAATAGAATATAGGATGTCACCAAAACATGTGAAAGTCCAATAGGAGGTTTTATTCTCATAATATCTTACCATATATATTACCATGTGTGAACATAAAGATAAGAAGGCTAATCTAGTTATGAGTACTTTCACTTGAGAGTCACATTTTATGTGTCTCATTATAGAATGATATCATACGGTAGAACTATATATAGGAATATTGTCATAGAAGTTCAAGGTTTTCATCATAGCGTGGAACTTCTGACCTTATCAATGTGACGTGTACCCAATGAAATTGTTGTATTAATATTATTTGGAGTAGTTAACAATATGAAATAATATGTTCTATTAATATTTGTGTAATTCAACATACATGCAATCAATGTACAAACAGTAGGTCCTAGGACACAATCTCCACGAACTCCCTCATTGAATAAATCCAGCTGTATATGAATTATTGTACACTAGATATCACATGATAATATTGTTTCTAATGACTCAAGTAATTAGTAAAAGGGTATTCCACATTGTCTTACACTAAGAACATTGTCCTTGAAACCTCACCTCTTTGAGAAAACCCCATTAATATATGATAGCTCTTAATAATAATATTTGTTGGTTGATCAGATGTTGCTTTTTTTCTAAGTGCCACCAACACAGTATTATCACAATAAAGTGTGACAATATATTTACTATTAGCTATAATGTTATGCTCCTAGAAAATCTTTTGTATCCATACAAAATCTTTAGCTACCTTAAAAGTCGAAATATACATAGAATATACTATATAATCTATAACTACTGCCTTCTTAATGATATTTCAACCTACAATATGTTAATTCAAAGTGTATATTTATCTTGATTTTTACTTCATATCGACTATATCTACTTTGAAATTATCATATACATTTCCTCTTATGACTATTCCCTCATTTCATCCATAGAGAAATCAAATATCATCAGTATTCCTCAAATATATAGAGATAATATTGAATTCTATCTAATAGTGGTCACCTAGGCCAGCTTTATATCGTCTTACCAGATATAATGCATAGCTGAAATCTGTCCTAGTAAAAAAAAATCAAATAAGAATGAACCAATCACGGATTTGTGTGGACTCATTTACATTACACTTGTTTCCATTTGTTTCTAATGAAAACTTCTCCTATACATATTAATTCCATGGGATAATTTCCGCAAATAAATATTGGATTATTTCATAAAGATTATCTTTAGTATGTTGAAATCATATATACCCTGACATAGGATATGTAGCCTATTGAATCTATCATGATGGATCAAGATCTGAACAATATATGTTTCATTATCTAATTACTTCATGGAAAATAATTTATTAAATAATGACATAACAAAATTTTTGACTTGTATCTCCCTTCTAATAAGTAATTTGTCTTCAATATATAATATTTATAAAATATAATCACTCCCACTGATTATGTTATATAAAAGAGGAAGGTATTATGTTTTTATGAAACATAAATTTTATTATGGACTCATTAACATGAATTTTCAATGACGTAGATGTTTTCTTTAATCTATAAATTTATTTTTTCAATTTCCAAATTTTATTGGAATCCTTTGGAGTAAAAAAACCTTTCAATTGGGAAATATAGAAAACATTCTGATGGTTCCTATTAAAGAAGGTTGTACATCCATTTTCCAAATCTCATAGTCATGGATGAAAACAACGAAAAGTTAAATTATAGTGGACTTCACCATTTCAAATGGTGGAAATGATTCATTGTAGTTAATGTCATGCCAGTTATAATCCCTTTTACAACTGGTCATGGCTTATAAGTACTGATTTTTCCTTCAAAGTCCAATTTATTCTTGAATATCCATTGAAAATCATTGAGCTTTTAATCCGTTTTAGGATATATAAAAATATATATAGCATTTTTTGTACAAGTAATCCTATTTATAATCCATGGCTTCTTCCCACATGGAAACATCACTTACACTTATTACTTAGTAGTATGTTAGAGTATAATTGTTCTAAACTAATAATGAGTCACCATCCTCAATGATTGTAAAACCATATAGTTGTGGTTTTTTAACATCTCTTATAACTCTTATAAAGAATTTTTTTCCCTAGAATGACTTTTTCTTTTATGGGAACTTGCTGAAACTCTTCCTATTCCAACTCTTGTTTATCTCCTTCCTAGATATCAACAATGTCTATATTTTTTCCAATGTATCTTTTAGAGGCAAGATCATCTTCACTAAATATGGGGTGTTTATCAACCACTAACTTTTAATCTAAATGATTTTATATGTACTGTCTATTTTTTTCTTTTGAATATATTATTTAGATACACATTGTACTTGTGGTGTAATATTTTTACCTAAAGAGACTATAAAAAATACTTTGCAAACCCATGCATAAGACAAAAAATATTATTTTCATTCTATAATTACTATGATATATTAACATTTACTTTATTTGGAACTCAATTTAGTAATACGATGTTATTTTTAATACATATATCCAAACAGATAATGGAAGTGTATGAGTTTTTTTTCAATGGAACTATTCTCCCATAGAGTGCTCCCTCCGAGTTCACTATTCTTCCTCTTCGGGTTTCATCTTGACGGAGCAGCACCTTCTTACCATCCCATTATTTTACATTCCTTTAATTTTTCCATCATTATTACATCTCCTTACATCTAGGATCTCATTTTGTTTCTTTTAACTTTCATGGTGTAGCTATCGAAGGCGGTTGGTTGTGGATTCCTCAAGCTGCTTCAACCTGATTTTATCTTTTGTTCCACCATGCCTATCAAGCTTAGAACTTGAGTGATAGTTCACCATGGGTTTGATATTTTTGGCTCTACGGTCGATGATTTTCAGGATCCCTTCGAATTTGGCTTGTTATCATCTTTTTCTATGGGTTCATCCTTATCGAGATGTCATCGTTTGGAGTCCTCTTCTATTCAAACTTCTACCATGATGTCACTTCCCTTGTCTCTTATCTTGATCGGATCTAGAGTGGTGGATTCTTAGAGGTTTTGGGAGGTGTGTTTTCATGGTTGACAGTACCCCTCGCGCTATTTTCTCTTGTTTTATTTTCCATGACATTCAAGTTTTAGTATCATCAATTGTTTGTTTCAATCCTTTTAGTTTTATACCTCAAGACATTTTTGAAGGTATGGTGG
The DNA here is from genome assembly GCA_963277665.1 of Viscum album. Classification (NCBI taxonomy): domain Eukaryota; kingdom Viridiplantae; phylum Streptophyta; class Magnoliopsida; order Santalales; family Viscaceae; genus Viscum; species Viscum album. Next base: position 226,420,689 of record OY728151.1, read on the forward strand.
TTTTCCTACAGTGGGATGTTTGTTTGGGGTTGAAACAACTTTTTGTTTATAGAGTGGTTCTGTTTATGATTGGTTTTTGATGGTTGAAGGAACTGTATTGATAGTTCTGAGGATTTTGTACTTGTGTTTGGGTGTTTTTTCTAGTTTGTTGAGGGATGATCTGACTGTCTCCGGAATTTTGGTGTGCATTTGGATGACATGGATGATGTATAGTGATTTATTAGTTAATGGTCCTCTTCGACGATAGGTGTGTGATAGGGACGATAGTGTTGAAAGGATGGCATGATTTAAGTTGGGTATGGTAGGAATATTAGGGTTCTTGTGTCATGAGTTTTCTTTGAATGATGTACCTTTTTAAATATTGAATTTCCGGTAACATTGACTCTATATCCCACTTGATCGTTTGGTTACCAGTTACCCATAATGTGACTTATTTGAAAATCATTTAAAAGAGAGTTTTTAATAATGGAAGTGTCACATGACACATCATAGAACTCACAATGTCTAAAAGGTTTGGTTCCTCCATTTTCTTACATCATTCCAATAAGGTGCATAAAGAGGTGTGAGTTGATATAAAATATCAAACACTAGAAAATAGACAAATAATTCATGATTATGATAGTCTCTACTATGGTTTCAGGGGAGTTTATTATTCTTCTAACCAAGATGGTTCTCAACTTCATTCTTGAATTCATGAAATTTTTAAAAGTAATCTGACATATAACTCATCAAGTAGACATATCCATATCTAGTGAAATCATCAGAAAAATTTATCACGTATGATTACCTGCCCTTTTCTTCTATATAATGTTGTCCACACACATCAATGTGAATTAATTACATAACAACATCAGACCTTTCCCCTTTTCCACTAAATGGGGCCTTGGTCATCATGCCTTTTAAACATGCATGACATACACCATGTTATTTTATTTCAAAAGAACCTAAATATATATATATATATATCTATTTAATTTAGAAAAATTATCTTCAGTTAAATGACTGAGTTTATGAAGATAAATCTGGTTGTGGAAGGAGTCATTTGAATTAATTTCATTATCAATTTTTGTTACAAGGTTGGTATAATTTAACAAATAAATACCATTATTTAAAGGATCCTTACAATAAAAAATGTTATCCTTATAAAAGAAATAACATTTATTCCCATAATTTAAAATATATCCATTAATATATAGTCATTATATAGAAATGATTTTTTTGGTAATGGATGGCGAATAATAAAAATATATTAAAACCAATATCATTCAGGTCAGAAACATGATGTGGTAGTCTCTGATTTGCGCAACAAGAAGATTAGATTCATTGGATGCTCATAGGATTTCCTCCCCTCTGTAAATCATTATAAATCTACATGTCTAATATGTTTTAATAAATATTTTCACACAAATTTATATATCTAATATCAATTTTTTAGAAATAGATAAATTTCACTCAATAACAAAATCCATCGGTGCTTCCTTTTCTTTCTTTGGCTGAGACTAGTTTTTCTTCTTATGGTCCTCCCTACCTCATGTGAATAGACATTATATTATTTTATTTCTTGAACCTTGATTATCATCTTCTTGGAAGGGCGTGTTGTGGATTTTGGTTTAAAAATATCTACATTATCATTATATTTTTCTAAATTAGGGTGAAAAGATTTTTTCTCTTCATCTTCTTATCTACTTAGTGAAGATGATTTTTTAGATTTGGTATAGACGTCTTTATGTTGTTAATATTAATATTTTCTACTTTTCCTGTGATGATGTGATGATGTGATGAAAGAATGATATCAGTTCCTAGTTATTCTTGGAGTATAAAACCAAAAACCAACATAAGATCAATCTAGACAATGAGCATTACTATATTAGTCCCAACTATGAAACACTATTTAATAATTAACTAGAAAAGATCCTTGGAGATATCAAACTATTTTTCCTATCACCCTCTTAACATAGGCCATCATGATACCTTAGAATGCTATAAAAATACATATTTTCATGAGACATAATGTGTTCACTAGACTGAGAATAAATCAACAAACATTGAACATCAAAAATTCATATGTTTTTCATAGACAAAGAACTCATCACCACATGCCTCCTAGGTAGGTGAATTAGGAATTGATGATCCTATCATGTAATTTTTCCATTGATGGAGCAACACAAAATGAAGTAATTAGAACCCCTCATGGATGTTACTTCCAGTGAAGAGATGGCATTAGAACCACTCCCAGTTGTTAATTCCAGTGTAGATGATAAACTTTCAATATTTTATAATTATAAAAGTGAATATTGTTATTAATTTTCTTGGTAAATAATTATGTGATAAAAAATAAATCAATGTATTTTATTAGTTATACAACCATATTATCAAGTCCTAATAGTCATCACCATTATACATGAAATTATAATTTGAAGTAAAATTTAGTAGAAAGGAGCAATGTTACCTTTCTTATTGATAATTTTATTGGAAATTAGAAACATATAAAGTTATTTATGTACATGTTCTTTCCAATTGTATCCTTGTAGTCCCTTTTTCTATTGAGTGGATTCCCCACTCCTAAAATACTATATTGGATTTTCAAAATTATTTCCTATAAATTTGTATTCAATAGAATTTTTCTGTTAAATTCAATACATGTACGGTTAGATCATCCCAAAACCCTCATGAGAACATCATGATAAAATCGTGTTTCCATAATTTGGTCATATAAAAACATTTTTATATGGTTACATTCCCACTAAAAAATGGAAGGCTTGGTCTATAAGAACATTTATTGAGGGTTTTTAATTTATTATGCGTAAATTTTATCTTCTTTAATCATTTAAATGTATGGTTAATATTAAGTGGATTTTACATAATTAAATAACCATATTAGATAAAACATTAACTCATAATATATTAATTTAAATTCAACAAATTTAATTTAATTCATTTATATATGTGAGGGTGGTCTTTAATCCACAAAATAAATAATACATATATGGAAAAAAAATAAAACAATAATGACTATATCTAAATGGTTTATTTATTGAAAAGAGAATAAATCAACATATAACCAATGGTGTATCTATTTATATTAGTGTGGGTGTGAGTTCCAGCATTACATCTATCAACCTATGTATCACCAAAGTGGTAATCCTTATGGTTATATCTTGAATATACTTTAAAACCCTTATGATACCCCATGTATTAAAACATTTATACCTCACACAAATGTGAGGGAAACCAAAGGTTTAGTTGAAAGTGATTACATAATTAACCCTGTACATGAATGTTCTATATAAAAATAGAGGGAGGGATTACATATATGTCATCAATTTCAATTTAATATAAAATAACTATAAACCCATGAAATTAAATAAATTAAAACATCCCACACATAGACATGACATGGTGAAGGTCATGAATGTTCATGTATGCAATGTATTCCAAAAACTAAACTAGTTAACATTCATTAATATTCATTGTTCTTATTATGATAAAGAAACATCCATTAATTATTTTATTAATTAATTAATTCCATTTAATAGTAATGACTATCTGAATTAATATGGAGATACCAATCGTAGTAGAATTCATGGAAAAGAAATAAAAGAACCAATAGTCATATAATAAGTAAAATAAATTATTTTTAAATTTAAATTTAATTAAAATGATTATTAAACTCTCAAATAAAGTAGATGTTATTCAATAAAATAAGTGTTTAATATATAAAATATTAATTTAATGTAGTTTAATTTTGGTCTTATTTTGGAGACTACGTGATGTGTACATACGAATTACATTCAATTTATCTCATTTATTGTGTAAATGGTTACAAGTTTGGGTATTTGGAAGGTATCTTGGTCGGACTGCACACCCTTTACAAGTTAGCTTCATTGGAGGAGTAACACTTTCCATGTGTATTCGGAGCCCAACGACGAACTCGGTGTGTTCATCGAGTGAGACTACACAATCTATATTGACTAAAAACAATCCATGTATCGCTTGTGTCATGTGTTTGTATAACTCACTAAATGTCTCAATGTGTATTATTAATTATGTAAATGAATAAATACATGATCTGTACACAATCTACTCATCATGTATATCATTAATTCTTTAGGTTTTTAGTATCATAAAATTTGATTGTGTATAATGACTACATGATTGTGTGCGTTCCTCCACAAACCCGTGAATACTATAGGACATCTATTCTTGCTACACATTGTGTAGTCCATCATCCCATGTTATATAATTTCTCAGTCATCATATGGTGTGAAATAAATACACTACGTATCATTATTTCTTAGAATTTCATGTATCCCGCAACATATTAAGATATGATGTACAAAGAAAAACAACATGTACTCTAGCTTCACTCTGTTTAACCTAGTCTTACTGGTAAAAAAATTAAGCACCTCTAGATGGAATTTCTATTCATTCGTTTTTCTTCTTTCCTTTAATAAAATGAAACACTGCAGAGATACATTTAAAATGTCCAAGAATGATACTTTAAATTTTATTAATGAATGAATAGTGTGAAATGAAGGATTCAACCATGATTGTGAAAAAAATATCAATAATAAAATAAATATTTAAAATCCAAAATGTGGCATATATGATGCCACTTGAAGGTTCTAAAAGAAATTTAGAACATTTGGTTAGAGTTAAATTAATTTTTTTTTGATAAAATGTATCCCAAACCCTTATAAGAGGATCATTCTCATTAAATTTTTGAAAAAAAATTAGATTTGGAAGAAATGATTATATTTCCTTATGATACTTTATTTACTAATGACATTGATCTCGCAAAAAAACCCTATTAATATTACCTTAATTTAACATTAATTATTCATTTTTAGAATCCTCCAAAAGTGATCCAAACATGCCTGTTTGATCTTTGAGTAATTCCAATTGGTTTCTGGGTGATACAATAGTGATACAATTATCTTGAATTTTTTTTCTAGAATACACAATGATTATCTTCTCTTGAAGGAGTTATTCTCATTCATTAGAGGAAGTGTGAAGGAATTTCATATAGATATAAAGTTATAAATAGATGTTTGTTTTTCACAATGATTATTTATACTCAATTTTTTATTAAGTGATCGAAACCCAACCCAATAGACATGAAAGTCTATTTATCAGGAAGTGATTTGGTTAAAATATGTTTTAATTAGACGTCACACCTTATATAATATATTAATATTTAATAATACCTTTCCATTTTATCTTATTGGTATTATTATTTTTTGACATGTGCCAACAAGTGAACCGATAAATAATATTTAACATTTTGAAAATAAATATTCATCAATCAAGATGGTGTTAGGTATTTCATCGACTTATATATTTATTGAATACTCAAATAAATATTTATTTTAAATATTTTATTAATTAATAAATATTTTTGATCGATAAATTTTTGAATAAAATTATCCATAGGTCATGAGAATAATATTTCCTAATTATATAAATTCAAATATAATTTAATCAATATCAACATAAACACTTATTGTGTGATCCGCTAGGATTATTTATCATTAGAATCATGTGGGATTGCATAATTTCAAAGATTACTATCTATAAATTGGTCATAAAACCTAATAAAATAGACTTTGTATCATAGTGATGAGAACAAAATTTGAACACTCATGATGTAATACAATCTCTTTGTCACAATATCTCATCACGAAGGTTGTACGTTCCTATCACTAGACTATACTCTCAATACATATTTTGTTGACAGTTTTGACTAAACACATCATTACATCATGGACATATAATTTCATATGATTTTTCTCATCAAATAAATGTGGTGATATAACAAATTCCGTAAATATTGAAGGGAAAAGTCCTTCCTTAACATATCCTTAAATAACAAGTCAATCATGATTCAACAACCTAACCCACCATGCAACAAACATACAAAATCATATTTTTCAACATAAAATCTAAGTGTTTGATTAATTACATGCATTAATGTTAATATAAAAGTTTATGGACCATTATACATGCTCATAGATAGACATATATAATGATAGCAAAACATGATGAATTTCTACTAGTGGGTATGTTCACAAAATCTCGCATCTTGTAGATTACTAAGCCTGAACTTCATGTGAAGAAGCCTCTTCCCCTTGAGAGTTCTTACACCTATATTTTACATTCCATGTGTTCCATTAAGAATTTTTATCTAACCATATATATAACACTACAGTAATTTTATTTTTAATTATAAATACATTATGTTATTAAAAATAATATTATAAAATTAACTGTTTTAATTAATAATAATACTTATAAATCATTATAATTTATAGCATTCAAATTAATTAAATAATGTAATAAAAATTAATATTTATATTACTATTTTATAAAATAATATTTTAATATGAATATAGGTATTTGATTCATTTTTATCAATAGATTATTTAATTAAATATTTTAAGAATAATATATATTGATTATTATAATTATATTGATAATTACTAAATTATGTTACAAATTTATTCACTATTAATATGAAACCCCACGATATTATTGTATATTTCTTCCTAAATAATTTCAATTTATTAGGTAACTTATATGCACACAACATTGAGTATCTACAAAATAACACTTAGTTATAGTTATAACCTAGCTGTTAATTTAATTTTCCTGATTTTTTTTTTGAATTTTGAAAAATGGACACATACCATTGAAATCAATATGGTTTTTTTTTATAATACATTGGAAATATTTTTTGGGGACTAGTATGTTAACCTATATGAATAGTAATGTACACCTATAAATAGTAATATAACCCTTTGAATTATAATATGACCCTTATGAATAATAACTTAACACATGAAGGTATAAATAAAAGTAAGAGACCCTATAAATGAGGGTTAATGTTTTAAAAATTAATAAGTAAGTGTTTTTTTGTGAGTAATAATTATTTTATTATAATTTTAAATTAATAATTAAATAAAATTAATTTTCATAAAATTTATTCTTAAATAAGAATTTTTTCCAATGATTTTAGGACTATTTTATGAGACCTCAATTAATTTTTTAATGTATTATAAAATCATTTTGAAATTTAAAATCATTATTTTGGAAGTAAATAATTATTTTACATAGAAATTAAATCTCACATATTTCTAAAATTATTTTCATAAAAAAGTGTCCAAATTAAATTCTAAACGTCAAAAATGGATAGTGTGAATTTTTGGAATTTTTCTGAAATACCTGAATGTTTAATGAATAGTAAAATACGGTAAATTATAGTATAAATACATTATAAAAAAAATAAAATATTCCATGAGTCAACCCTGATTTAATTACACTCCATTAGAACTCAAATACACTTATTACATTTTATGGTCACAAGTATCAACACTATTGGTTTTCTTGAGCAAAATAATAAAATATTGAATAAGATATTCAAAATCACCCCTTCATTCACTATACAAACCACCCCACACTCCCTCTTCTCTTCACTCCTCTAAGAATTGATGCTTATCAGTGTTCAATAAAAATAAAATTCCCTACTCCCTCACCATGTCTATTTTCCCTTGGACTTTCTAAAAGACCAAATCCCTTTCCCTTAAGAAAGTCCCCAAGGAGGTTATTTCAAGAAGTAAATCCTCTTCCATTCTCATTTAATTTCATTTCAATTAATCTTATTTTGTTACAATATCCTATACTACTATTTACAAATGATCATTATAACTCCAATATCATATATATAATGAAATTATATCATGTTAATTTATTAATCATTATAAATATTCTTACTCTACCTTTTTTATTTTATAAAAGAAATCATTATCCGGGATGTACCAATTTACGGACTTCGAGGATGACAAATTCTCGTTCTTCAAATTAATATTCAAATATGTTCATTAAACCATTTTATGGATTTAGAAATACTATAAAATTTATAATATAACCCTTTTAATGTTCTGGTATTAACATATTTACATAATACTGAATGATAATACAAAATGAGTTTATTATGATTAATAAATGCTGTAATAATCTAAACGAATGTCACTAAATGTATTATCTAAACATTAATCCTCATAAAATATTACCAAATTAATTATATCACCACGTAATATTATGTATGTTAATTAGTATCATATAAATTCAATTATGTTGAATTATACCAAATCCACACGAACATCCATAATCATATACAAGTATACAGATCATGAAAACAAATGAATCAAATGATCGTGAGTTATTAAATTTTATATTATAACTCATCCTAAGTTCCATAAATGAACTTATTAAAATTATTATATATAAAATAAATTTATATATTATTATTATTAATTAATTATTGGATTTAATTTTATTATACATGATGCTCAGTTCAAGTGCAGAACTCATTTGAACATAGGGTGAGGGTTTCTTAATATCACTTCCATTTTTGTGAGATATTCCTTATTCACAAATATTTCTCATGTGTGGTGTATGTATACTAACAATTGATGTATCATTACATGAATATATTTATTTTTATGTTATTGAATGTATCATTTCATGAATAATAATTGTGGGTTAAATGATTCGATTGATTACAAAGTGGTAAGGGGTTTTTACCTGAACCTGCATCTTCTTCTGGGTTACAGTTATTCTATACTTAACTCAATGAAATTATTATTTATTCTTATATTCTCCACATAAATTTAATTTTTATGTTCTATATATGGGCACCAATCATAATATTTCTTTCTTTTATGATTAGTCACTAATTTTAAAAAGAACCTTTCAAAAATTCTTTTCAGTAAAGAAACTTGTTTCAAAGTATCTTCTCAAATTCATAATTATTTCTAAATTCACTCTATAATCTATTTTAGGAAAACAATATTTTATTAAAATAATTAATTATTTTATTAATAATCTACCCTAATTAACTTTTAGTTTCATACAATGATATATTTCCAAAAGAACTCTCCATTTCAAAGTAAAATTGTATTTCTATCAAGAATTACACAATGATTTTATAAGGGTATTTTCATCAATTTCAACACTGTTGTTGATTATTATGATTAATATGGTTTATATTTTATGATATAATCTATAATTTTCTATTTAATTTTATATGATTAGTTTTACTATAGATGTGCTATCTTGAAACCATTAACTATATTACTCCGAATGATTAGTGTTATGTTTAATGATTGGGGAAAGTAATTTACATTTCATATGTTAGTTTAAATATTGATGTATATTATGTTTATGTTTCAAAAATGTAATATGATGAATGAATTAGAAATATTTGGTGTTGTTTGGGTCTCACTATATCCCTTTAGTGGATCTATAGGTCTCATTAGACAAACTAGTTTGGGTTTTTTTCTATTTATGTATGGTATTGACAAACGTTGTTGATAGAATGGTTATGATTCCTAGCATTATGCATTACATCATTATAAAATAATTAAGTTTAATTTCATGTGATTATTCAACTACAAAAATAATCATGGTTATGTTTTATTATATAATTATTCATTTGGCTTTCATTCCAGACATATTATACTCAAGTATATGTTTAAAGGAATGTGTTTTTAATTTCTCAAAAAGCCTAGGGTTTATGTTATTATCAATTCTATTTTATTTCTTAACATTACTGAGTATCTGAGCTTACCCATTTCTTATTTTTATTTTCATATGGTTATGAAGAAGAAAAAAATGCATAAGATTTCAAGGATGCAATTTATTACATTTGATATTGTGTCATGATTTATTTTTCCCCAATGTATTATGGGTATCATATATGTAATTTGGTCTTCCAAGAGTACAAAATTGATTGGTCCATTGTGATTTGATTACTTGTAATCCTGAAAATGTAAAAAATTAATGCACCGACTCCAAGCTTCATGGGTTGGGGCGTTACATTTGGTATCAGAGGTAGTTTTGTAGAATCCTTGTAAACTAGATTTAGAAAATAAAGATTAGTCACTAAAAAATGGTCAAATTAGAGGGGGTAATTTTTTAATTTAAAATGGGTTATAACCCCTTCTAAAGTCACTAATTGTGGTTGTGGGGAAACACCTCTAATGTGGTTTCCAATTATCCGTAGGGGCAGTTTTGAGTAAGGGTTGGTAAAGGAACGATGAAGTTATTGGTGGATAAATTAGAGATGGTTTAAACACCCTCTAATGTTGACTTAAATTCACCAAAAATACTTGTGTATGGGGTGGTTATCGTTAAAATAACATGTAGTCGAAAGGCCTTAGGGGTGATTCAAACCACCTTTCATAAGGGGTTACATTTGGGGTTATTTTCACCACCACCCCAAAAGAATTTAATTTTCCTAGGACCCTACCACTCTTTCCCATCATTTATGTAACCCCACCCCACCCTCCTCTAGGATTCACGTCACCCCCTCCCTCCAGTTCCTAGTACCACCCCTCCCTCCTATTAAGTTCTCACCCCAGGTTTCCCCTCACGTACTTGCCCTAGCCTCCCACGCCAATTTCATTCCCACCATAGAATTCCCCTCTTGTTCCCACCCCAAGCCCCCCCACCTCATCCTTCATATCTCCTCCCCCTGATGATATAGAAAAATAATAGATGCAGGGATTTGAAGCACGAACCATAAGAAACAATCATTGTTGGATCACACCCCTCAAACCACTATGCCATATGAATTTTGATGTAAAAAAACATGATTGTATTTATATATATTTGGTTTTTATTATAATTAATATTATTATCATAATATATTTAAATACATTTATATAATAATATATATATTATTTACTATATTTATATGTATATTCAATTATATATATTATAAATTATATATTCATATATCATATATTACGTATGTGTATATATATATATTGTAGTTATATATATATATGTTTGTGTGTGTGTGTGATAGTAATAATATTTTTAATTATTATTATTCTTATTAACTATATTTTTTAATCTATTAAAATTATATGTCGGTTTTATATACATGTACTTTATGATTTATATCAAGCATGTATTATATTAAATACATTTTTATATATATTTATGTAAATTATTTATATACATAAATACATATTTATATTATATATATATTTAAATAATATATATTTATATATATTTATATTTACCTAATATATTTCTATAAGGTCTTCATGAACATAATTATATTATGTCTTTCAATACATATATTTATTATCATTTATATTAATATATATATTTATTTGTATAAAATGTATAATATTATTTAAAATAAATATATTATTATAATTATTATATGAAATGCAATTTATAACAGAATATACTTAATATTATATGAAATAGAATTTATCAAAATATTTATAGAATGTATTTCAATACATATATTTCTTATTATGTATTTTAATATAAATTTTTATTGCATAAATATAATTTTATAATATTGTGTACATTAATATAAATTTATTTGGATAAATTATCTTTCATATTATATTAATTAAATATAATATAGAGGTATAAACCTATTATATAAGAATATATTTATTATTATTATAATATAATTTATAAAAACTATAAGATTGGGTTTTTAGATTATATATGATTAAAATAAATTATATTTATGTATATATTCATATAATATGATTATACTTTTATATTATTAATAATTAATATTATATGCAATAAAATTTATATAAATATATATATATTAATTTAAAAACATATTATATAATTCAATTTATGGATACATATAAATAGAATTAAATATATTGATATTAATATTTTATATAATATATTCATATAATGCATTTAAATACATTTATATATCATGTTTTAATTATATATATATATATATATTATGGAAGTTTATTTTTTTAAATAGTGGGGGTTCACAACCCATTTTAATCTTTTAAATTATGGGTGGTTTTGAACACCCTCTAATTTAAAGACATTATAGGGGGTTTTGGACCCTCTATAAATTAAGAAAGTACATAGGGTTTTGAACCCACTATATTTTAAGCCGTTAGAGGGGGTTTTAACACCATATAATTCAAAGACATTTGAGGGGGTTTGGACCCGATATAATATAAGAAGGTAGAGGGGTTTTTAACCCCCTCTAAAATCTTACTAAATATTAAAAAATCTATATTAAAAAATCTTTATGCGGATCAAAACCCTCTATAAATTTTGACAATAGTGGTGACCCATAACCCCCAAAAAATTTGGTGATTAGTGGGGGTTGTACATAACCAACCTCTAATTTTTATAGAAAATGAATTTAGAAGAGGTTGTGCAGAAACCCCTCTAATTATACAGATTGTGAATTTAGAGTATGTTGTGTGTAACCCCTTCTAAATAACCCCCTATAATGTACTATTTTTTGTAGTGAGTGAACGAAACCCTAAGATACATGTTATGTATATTCATAGAATAATATACTTGAATTTTGATAAGGAAAATATTATGTGGTTCTTCCAAGAAAAAACATCCATTTCCTAATGTTACATATGGATGTTATTATGGAATAGATGTACCAAGGAGTAAAAACTCTAACATGTTGTCCTGGGCATGACTTTGCGTAACCTGGTATACGAAAAGAGGCCTTATTTCACACCTGGTTTGATAATATCAGGTGATATTCGTAGTAAAATTCACATTTAATTTACCCACCATTTCGAAGTATTTATGCCCCCAATGTAACCGAAGTATATGGTTCTAGTATTTTTGATGCATTAATTTATTTAATGAGATATACCGTGTTTAGAGTTATAGAATGTTCAAAATTTTATAAGAAAATATAGTGTATGGAATGGATTAGAAATGTAACCTAGTAGAAGGAAAGGTAATTTCACCCATCCACATGATGGAAATAATAAAGAGGATCATATAACTCATGCTCCTAAGCCATCATTTAGAAGGGATATAATCTCCCAAGTATATTCATAAAATGATGAAATAGTATCATGTGTTAACAAGATGTGTAATGAATTCTCTTATACCTATGTATTTTAAGGGAAAATGGAGAATAAGAGGGTTTCATAGAAAAATATGTATAATGGGAAGAATGGAAAGAATGGTTTCCCTATATTTCATAACTATAGAAGGAATAACCCTCATAAATGCATGAAGGGAATGATAGTTTGTTATAAGTTTAGAGAAAAGGGACACCATGTTCGTGATTTAATGGGTAAGAAAAAGGTTTACAATGTATAATGCTTCAATTATAAGGATATGGGACACTATTTAAATCAATATCCCAAGAATAAAAGGAATTTTCCCCAATGGATGTTAGTGGATTATGATCAAGTTATGATACTATTGTAGATGAAGTTGAAGGATTAATATTCATTGTAAAAAATAATGTCATTTAAAAATTTTATCATCAATGTAATAGTTATAAGAGTTAAGAAATATATGAGGATTGTACTATAGTAAATATTTATGAAGGATTTGAGACCAAAAGTTGAATGATACCAAGAAATGATATTCAGTGGAAAGCTATAATTTGTGGAAAATGCTTGATTGTGGTAAATTTTGAACCATGCCCGATAATCAAGGGTTGCACAAAATTATTTTTTATTTTCTTACCATCATCCTTATTCATATAGCGGTGAAAGATCATCTCTATATAAAATAAAATATAATCTGTACCAAGAAAAAAAGAAAAATAATATATTTAAAAATAAAAAGAACAAAAAAATCTAACCAGATTAAATACAACACATGAAAAGAAGACCAGGGTGAAAAATTGATGAATTATGGAAAATAGAGTGATCTGAATTGCTAGATATTCTTCTTTCATAACATGAATATTAATCATAGTATTTAAAAAAATTATGAAAAAATATATATGAATCACCTATTTGACACTGGGTATTTAGAATGGTTATATTACATAACCCTAAATAATTATTTATCAACCAAAAAATATATCAAATATGATAATATTCATAAAAAAGTCATGAGACATGATTTTTAACCTTAATTACATCATTTATTTTATTTTAGTAACATATCTATTGTAGTACTAGTTTCGATTCCTAAAAAAATATACAACAGGTGATCAATAAGAATGTGATGATAGGAAAAAAAATAAAATACTATTCACAGTTTCAGTATCTAATTACATCCAACCTCAATATATCAATTTATTGGCATAAAATTAATTGATTTCTCTCTAGTAAGAAATGCTATTATATAATTTACTGCAATCAGGTTTTTCATAAGAAATTAAAATAATAAAAAAACTGTGGAAAATAAATGCTATTAAAAATTAAATACAAGAGTATATTGAAAAATTAATTTAATTTATTTCAATATGACTTACCAAAGGGACTTTAGTTATTAATGATAAAATCAGTAAAAAAAATAACATGAATCCAATCATAAAACAAGTATAAATAATAGAATAAATTCAAAAATTAATGAAGTATTCTATATCAGGATAAAAATTCCCTATGATATTATTCCCTATAGGAAATAGTCACACCAAATAATTTACCATTTTCTCATATAACTCTAAGATGGATTTACAAAAAAATCATATAGTCCTTTTTATTTGAATATATAAATCTCAATCTCCCACAAATGATTTCATATCCCAATTAAAGTTCTTACACTTGTTATTTTTAAAAATCATGTAATTAAATTATAGTAATTGAACATTATATTTTACTAAAACTCTAACATAATTAATATTTTAATACTTCAAGGAAAAAATATTCTAATTTTATAGGTTCAATATCTATTTTTTACTTAGTCAAAATAACCCTAAAATGAATTCTTAAAACATTCAATAGAAAAAGATTTATGAAATATTGAAAATTGATTATTTTAAGATTCCTCCTAATATATTTAATAATTTATTATAACTTTTATAATTTAAAATTTATTGACATAAATTTTTATATAAATAAGGATAAGATCAGTTAGTGGTAAAAGGGATATTTTTCAGAAAGATGTAATTAAATGAACAATGTATTTCAAATTTAGATAATCAAAATAATCAATTATATTGAATGATTAAATTTAAATTTATAAATTATAAATCTATCAATATTAATTTAATTCCATATAATTATGATTACAATTCATACTTTTAATGTAAGATTATCTTATGCTTAAAAATGCATTTTTTGAAAAACTGTTTTACGAATTTAGTTTATATGCTTATTTATAAATTAAATTCTTCTTGATCTATAAATTTATTTTAATAAAATGGATTCAATATTTTAAATCAAAGAAATTATTATTAGGTAATAATGGAATATTAATTTATTTTAATAATAAATAATAAAAATATTAAAAATTATTTATTACGGTTAAGGTCGAAATTGATTTACGAAGATGTTAATGTGTAATGATAAGTATTAAAATGAACCAAAAACATGATAAGACTCAATATTTTTCTTTTATTTAGAGCCTAAAAATATAAATTTACAATGTAAGTAATTTTTTGGAAATTATTACAAAAATTAAACATGATGTTATTGTAAAACCTTGAAACAATATGCATGTTCCATTGAACTCAATTATAGCGGGAAAATCATCCCCAAAAATATTCAGACACATTAATCCATTCACCTTGACCAACACATACCAAAATTTCTCCCCAATGTCCTTATTCATGTTCTAGACCTTTTTTGTTCCCAAAATACCAACAATAGTGTCCTTAATAAGAGATACAAAGTTGTTTTTTCTATGTGAAGGTATTTATCTTCACAATAATCTATATATTAAACATTCATTTTATAACAATAAATAATGAATTTATAATTATTATATAATTAATAATACTATATAAAATATATATAGATGTTTTTTCTGATTTAATATTAGATATCCATCTCATTCTACATCAAATGGGAAACATAACCTTCTCTCGTGTGTACTGATGTCTACCACCTCAAAAACTAATTTCATTTGTTTTCCACTACCAAATCACATGGATATTCATAATTATGGAACAAATAAATATATAAGACAATTTTGAAAAAATATTTTCAAAGTTAATTTAATATAAAATCTAAATCCTTACGCTTTCAACTGTTAAGTGAATGATAATGTCGCTCATCCATATGTACAACCTATCATCTCCATGAAGAATCAAAATTTATTTTCCTTATCCAAATTTAATGAATTGTTTTGAAAAGGTATATAGTAGAAAATATGATATCTATAAATTAAATATTATTCTGGAGATGATGTAACTATATCCAATTCATAAGAACTAGATGAAAAAACATTCATTTTAAAAGGAAGTCGTTAACACCCATAAATGGTAATAATGAAATACTATTAATGAACGAGTGAATTTTTTTTAAGATGATAATATATGATATTATAAACATGAATATGGTATTATTATAAATTAATAAATTATTTAATACAATTATACATGATTTTAAATAATGTTAAACAAAAGGAAAGGGTGATGTCATAGAATCTCATCACAATTTCCACTTCATTAAGACATATTTGGTATTATGAACCTATTAACATTTATTTGGTGTATATAACACTACTTTGATAAATTTATCATGAATAAATATTCATTCATAATTGTTAATGATTCAATTGATTTTTATTAATTCATGGAGTTATGATTTATATGTTACCAATGTTGTTCAGATTTATTTTACAATATCATTTATTTAATTTCCATAATTTTCATTGAAATAATTTCATAATAATTTCATTATAAATCCATCTATTTTCTTTTCAACTAGTTATTTGTGGAGTTTTCATATTTTCTAAAAATTATTTCTCCCTTTCGAACAAAATAATTAAATGATATTTTTAAAATAGAATCATGATTTATGTCTATTTTAATTGGAAATATTTTTTATACATGTTCGTATTTCTCAAATTGATTTAAAAAGGTAATTTTTATTTCTCAAATGATTTAATGTGGATAAATTATGAAATTTTTGAATAATTAAAATATATGAAAAGAATATTTTTTTATTTTTTCTAAATGGGTTGTTTTTTAAATTCTATAGAAAAAAAGGAATGTTTATTTACTGTATACGATGTTAAGAGAATTTCCCACCTATATTATCATTTTATCATAGTTAGATTATTCAACTCATTTTAAATGGATTTACATAGATTAATATTGAATGAAATTTTATTTTAATATTTCTCTTTGACATTATTTACTTCTGCAAATGGAATGATTTTTTTAAAGAAGCAACATTTCTGATTAATCTATGGTTATATATTATCTATTATTAATTTTCAGGTCATTAAATTTCTACTATGTTATCTACATTCAAGTGATAATTGGATGTCACATATCTCTTAAATATCCATATTCATTGAACCATGGATATTATGATTCCCAAAAAGTATACCATTTCATCATAAAGTGTTATATATTGAAATTTATTTTATTGACTATTGAAATGACGATATTATGTATTATTAATAAATATGGGTATTTATTGATATGGAATATTGACCATGAATCAAATTGATTAATGAATATATGAGTTAACCATTAAAAATGAATATTAATACTAGGGAATTGAATTATATACCCCCTGATGCATCAAAGTGTCTTGTGAGACAAATAATTGGGACAAATCAAATTAGTGATTGGTTTATTACTACCCATCGATTAAAATATATTTGTGAAAGGTATTTTTCTATAGATATCATGATTTATATGGAAATTATATCCAATATTATTTATTTCCTTAATTGGTAATTTAGTTATTATTATCCATGACATTAAGTCATTTACATTGTACATGGATTCATTTAATGATCATGTTGTTGATTAAATTTCATGTGTTATTAGTTATTTTTCTTTACATATTTATTATTCCTTATTTACTCAAGGTAACTTCCACAACATGTAACCATTATAGAGAATTTTATCATACCCTTATTTTTTCACATTCCCTCATATATGAAGAAAAATTCCTCAAATTTGTTAAATGATACTGAATGTTTTCTATTTCTATGGTTTATATTTTAATCTCAATTTAAAATGGGTATCATGTATATATCTAGATATCATAGAATAATAAACAAATTTATTATTCAAGATTATAACCCTTTTCTTTATGATAATCTAATAATGTTGAAACCATCTCCAGGTTATTGGTGTCTGGGTCATTACAGCTCATATTAGATAATGTTGAGTAGAAACCTTGGGAATATGATTTAGGAAAACATATATTAGAGAACATAACCCTATGAAATAATTTTAGGTTAAATCTATGTATAGGATAACATCCAAATATTTTGGTAAGGTATATATTATGTGATATTCTTATAACTAAATCCATGTTTGGATCCTATATGTGGACATGGTTTTGGAATATATTCATCTTGGGGTAATAAACCTGAAAATTGGTGGTCATGTATATCTCGTTCTTCATTTTGGTGCATAGTAAAGGGCCCTTACATTACTCCAGATTTGGAACTCTAAAGGTATATGCTTAGGATAATTCACATTTTTATTAAAACCCATTATTAAGTATTTAAAAATATGTTTATGAATTAGTTATATTCCCAAATAAACCATGTTTATGATTTCAATATTATCAATGCATAAATTTAATTTTTTTTACGTGTTACTATATTTTTAGAATTCATTATGATGATTAAACTATATAATTGCATGAGTTAATCCATTATATATGATTTTTTATAAATACAACCTGGAAACTTTAATTGTATCAATACTCATGGACAATGTAAAAATTTACCATCTAAGAATTCTAATAAAACCAATGTTGGTGATGAGAGTATCAAGAACATATTAGGGTAGTTAAATGAGGTTATAAAAATAACATTATACATATGGGAAACATCATGTTCCGTGACACGATACACCTATACAGGATAATATAATGTGAGAGAAGTCTCTATATTTTTTTGGAATTTCAAATCTAGTAGTTGCTGAGACATCAATTAGGTCCCATGAAATTATATTTCTGGACATGGAATGTGATGAAAAGGAAAAGGTTATCCTAGCACTATATTATCTCAAGGGGAATATTGCTCAATTGTGGTTTTAAACAAAATATTCAAGGGAGTAAAAATAAATAAAACATTTCGAATGTGGATATTTTAATATAAAATTCATAGAAAAATACTTCCCTCATTAGGCAAACAATTAAATTGAAAAAAAGTTCTTCATGATCATTAAAAATGAAGAATAAAGTGTTTTAGAGTAGGATATACATATAAAAGTATAGCCATTTATTCTATAAATTACATACATACTATGGAATTCAGTATTGAACGTTTATTTAGAAGGCTTTAGAAAATTCTTCCAATTGAACTAGTTTATCATTCATTCTCATCATTTGATGAAATATTTTTAGGCTCCATCATAAAAAAAGAGTTTCTTATATCTTATATATTGAACAAAAATCATGAGAAGAGGTGGTTAATTGAACATCAATATAAATTTAATGCATCAAAAAAGAATATGAAAATGAATCAAAAATATATCATGTGAATATTTTGGAAAGAATAATCCCGTAAAATTTGTGATGGAAAAGAGAGTTAGTAAAAAGGATGAAGAGAAGGGCCATCTAGCTAATGAATGTATGTTAGAAAAAGAGGATACTATTATAAAATTCCTTAACAATAATGAAATGGTGAATTTTTCAAACCAATGCCTCAAAAATTAATGAAATCTACCATAAATGAGGACTAGGGGAGAGGGTTGAGCTTATCTGGTCACTACATCGGATGTTTACATTAATAAATATGTTGATAATGGACCACTTATCATAAAAAATTTAGATAATGATTAATTCCATTCTACACCCTCAAAATATTATATACCTTCTATATTTTTAGGAAAATAATATATTTCTATAGCCCCTTAATAAGGGTGTATTCTATCAAAAAATTGGTTGGAATTTCAATAAAAGAAGGGATGGGTCTGGAAATTCTAATTTTGATACATAAAAACATATATTTACTAAAATTATTATAAAACCTATGGTTTTTTTTAGATATAATCCATTTTATATCCAATATTTCAAAATATAATGAAAAAAATATTTAAAGGGGATATATAATTCTATTCTTTATTAATACATGGACATTATTATCCTTGGAGAAGATTCTTCATTATCTAAGTAATTTATAAATCCACATGCAATAGATCGTCTGAATAAGATTCCTTCAGAAGAAGAGAAAAACAAACTATGTGTTTAAAATTTACTTTTCAAATTGACAACTTATATGTTTTATATTAATACATTGATATATTTCTTGTGGAATTACCTTAACATCCGCAGAGATTGATGTTCATTCTTCAGTTGATTTGATCCATAAGTAAAGAACTATATGAATCAATTCCAATTCAATGGACACTATGGAATTAGTCGAATTCCTGTAACAATTATAGAAATCATTTTTAAGCAGATTTATATGCCCTAATATTAAATCAGGTAGATCCCTCATTTTTCTCATTACTAATTAAGTTGGATCTATGGGGATATACATTTACTATTGGGAAATCAATGTTTTTACAAAAAAAAAATAATGAATATCCTTTTCCTCATATTGATTAAATATTTGATTAAATTCATAAAGATAAATAAATTTCAAATAATTAACATTATTATAAAAATCTTCAAATACAAATAATGAAGAAATATTTTCAGGAGGAACCATTTCACATGAGATATAGACATTTGATGTTTATAGTAATTTCATTTGGAATAACTTATTCCCTCTCTATTTTTATAGATCTAATAGACATATAATTCAAGGAATATCATGATAAATTTATTATGATATTCATTGATGATATCATTTTTAATTATAAAATCATTGATGACTATGGGAATAACTTCTAAATAGTTCAACAGAATATTAGAAGAAAAGATTTATAAAGGAAATTTAGAAGGTGTGAATTTTTCCCTAAGAATTTTTTCTTATACTGTATCCTTGGATGGAATATATATTGATAATATTAAGATAAATTCCATTAAAAGAGTGGCATACAGTAAATAAAATAATGGAGGAACATATTTTCATTATTTTTCTATGTAACGCCCCGACCCTAGATACCCATAGTCGGTGCATTATTACCTACCATTGGAATGATCACAAAAGATAAAGTCTCAAAAGACTATTTAGTTTAACATCCTTATAAACACTAGATACATTCAAAAGTCATACAATTGCATCGTAAAGTGAAAAACTAAAAAAATATAGTCTCCATATTCTACACTCGTATCCCCTTAGACTATCCCTACAGGTCAGTCATAAAATACTTCTTCACATCCTGGGAAAAATAAAACATATAAAGGGGTAGCTCAGATGCTCTGTAAGGATAACAATATAGAAAAAACTTTCATTAATAAGAATAAACATTTAAGTCAATGTATAACTAAAAAAAGCCTTTTAAACTTGAACTTTATCAAAATATGGAAAAAATAAAATGAAATAATTCCATTTACTTATTCACATAGATATTCTACTAGTCGACTAATCACATGCAATATCAATAACCACTTTCATAATGATGGAATGCATAATTCTAGACTATCATAACCACATAGTCAAGGACTTATGCCAAGAATAAAAATAAGATTTTTTTAAGGCCTTATTCCAAGACACTAGTTTATCTCATGAGACCTACTGATGCATTGAGGAGCTATGGCGGGTTTCACCCATCACTTACTATGTCCAATGCATTCCTATTATGAATAGGTTTAAGCAAAACATAAACATTCATATTAAAAGTAGCATATGAAATGTCAATACGTTCTCCATAAACCATGAATGGTATAAAAATAACACATTCATAGTCAAACATATCACAAAACCATAAATACAATATGGAAGTTTTGTATCATAATAAATCAACTTCAAATAAGATTAAAATCCATCAAAGGATGTTGACATATATGAAATCAAAACTATTTGAGAGAAATTTCCCATTTTTTAAATCATTTAAAAGTCACATAATTATAAAATAAAACATTTACTTTGAAAATATTCTTATAAGCTTGTAAGGTATTCTTCGACTATTTTATAATGGTAGAAAATATCCACGCCCACCGTATAAGTTAAAAAGAACATTCTTATCTTAAATATGTCGAAAAGGTTAAAAAGGACCTTGTTAGGAAAACGACAGAAAGATTCCAATATAAACATCTTATAAAAAGTAAAACAAGGGTATAAATGACTTCAACCCATATTCCATAAAATAGTAACAATGTTTTGAAATAAATTCTTAAGAAACATGGATGTGGATGATAAATAGGTCCCAGTAGATACTTACGTAAAAAAAACCTCGGATAATAAAGAGATTGTGAAAATAACCCTTACCTTTTACTTTTCCTTTGTAGAGGGTAGGTTAACCTCATATATAATGTTGAAATAATTGTTATTAAATTATACATGAATCATATACATTAATATGATATCATATATGATCTTTTTAGATTGTTTTGTTGATAATATCTTAGTATTATCATCTTTTCAGGTGTTAACAGATTCATTTTCCTTTATATTATTTGTTATTAGAGTCATATTTGTTATGGATGGGATGTATCTTATTCATATCCAGAATTATTTCAAGTCTTTAAACATTATTTTTAATCATCTAATGAAAATTTGTCTTGAATGGATATGATGGGGAATGAATCTCATCACTATGTGGAGATGGTAATCCATACATACGCACGAGTGACAATATCATTCATTTTATATTAAAATAATATATAATTGGATGATATATAATATATATACATAATCATTATCATGTTATATTTTTTATTTATACAATTACCCATCATTATTATACCCATCCAAATAATAATGTATTGAATAATAATTACACCACGACTCGGAGACGGTAAGCCGTACGTACGCACGTATGGTGACATATTATTCAAAGGATAGATAGAATAATGAATTTGGTAATACCATATTTATAATAACATAAAATTATATAGAATATACTGAAGTTATTATTTTATAATAGTAACAACAAATAAAAAGGAAGTGGATGAAGGAAGGAACTTGAAAGAGGTGGTGAGATATTTACCTCTTCTTCGGGTTCTTCCTTTTGATTTGTTCAAAAGGGATTCTTAAGTTGGATTTATGACAAAAGGAATGCCTATAAGATTAAGGGAGGTCAGTTGAGATGGTATTTTGGCAGAGTTTGGCTGAGTCAAATGGCTTTGAAGCTGTGAATTAGAGAGGAGGGGGAGTGCCTATTTTTAAGAGGGGTGAGGGGCACCTTAGAAAAATCTAGAAATAATATTTTATAATAAAATACTTTTCGGTTTATAATGGCTCCAAAATATATTATTTAAAATATAAGGTTTTTATGGGTCGAAAACCACTCAACCAATAGGTTTTAGACAGGTTTGGGTCACTATATTAACATTATCTTTTAGATTTAACTCTTAGTTAAATTGTTTGACATTTACCATGTCTCTTTATATTTTTATATTATATGGTTAATAAACATACTATAAACTTCTAAAGGAACCCCAAATGGTTCATTAATGATAAAAATAAATTTATAAGTCTTTTGGCCTAACATTAGTGTTTTAGAAATAGAATATCAATTAATAATATAATATTCTTTTTAAAAACACTTTTATGTCAATTTTGACACTATTTGGTATTTTGTTTTTTCTAAATTCATAACAGCATTATTGTTCGAAAAAAATTCATCTAACCAACCCTAATATGTAATATTACCCTATAAAATTAGTGGAATTAATTAAAAGTCTCAAATTACATTTATTTGAATATTTATAATATCAATTATTTTAATATTTCATTAATTAGGTAATTACTGCATCATCATTGTGTCATAAATAAATTAAATTATTTTATGTCTAAAAATTATAAATAAAATAGAATTATGTAGGAAATATTTTTATCTTTCTAATTAATATTTATAATTGAATTTATCTTATGTATAACCATATATTAAAAATGTTTTAGTTATTAAACATTGATTTTAACTCTTTTAACTATTCTTTGAATTAAATAATAATAAATGTATTAATCTAATCCAAATAGACCAAATAGGTTCATATTTTATTCATAAGGTAGTTTTGTTTCGACCTATACTTATCCAATAGAATTACGACATGTGTTAGGATAATAATAATATCATTTTTACCCATAATTTTCCTATTTACTTTTAACTGTAGTAAATAAAAGTAAAAAGTTACTATTCACCAAAAATTATTTTTATCTTATTGAACCAAATTATACTCTTTGATATTAACCATGTCTCTCAAATTTATGAAATTCCACTCAAACAAGCAGTAAAATTATGTTTATGTGAATTTTCAAAATCTCCTAGGAGGTTGGTAAAAGACGGTGAAAAGTTCTGTAAAAGTTATATATATATAAAATAATTATGAATTGACTCCAATGAATTAAATTGAAATTATATAGGTATTATGTACTTATTTTGACTTAAAATAAATTTAAATTAAATAAATAATTATTTAAATAAATATTCGGTTTTAAACTATAACTCACTTTTTTTCACTATTCATCAAAAATTAAAAGTTTTCAGAAAAATACAAAAAATTCACCGAAAGCTAATTTAGATATTAAAAATTCAAAAATGAATTCCATTTTGAAAGATAAAATTTATAAACTTACAAACAGTGGGTATTGCTATTCATAACGGCTAGTTTGATTGGTTGTGGTGTGTGTTAGAACTCGAAGTTACGAACAACTCATGCTACTATGTTTTTCAAATAGAAGCATACCATTGAAGCATGGGGTGTTACATTATCCCCTCCTTCAAAAACCCCATCCTCGAAATTTCTATAAATTTAATTCATAAAAAGAATCGGTTGGTTCTTTATCATAAGTTCCTCGGGTTCCCACGTTGCCTCTTCCATCTTATGGTTTCTCCATATAACCTTTACTAGATGAGTTGTCCGGTTTCTCAGCACATGTTCTCTTGTATTAAGAATCTTGAAAGGCTCTTTGCAATAAGATAGATCAGGTTCCAGTTCTAATTCATCATAGGTGAGTACATACGTTGGGTCAGGCATTTATTTTCTCAATAGTGATACGTGTAACACATCGTGAACATTGGAGTGATTTGGCAGCATTTCTAACCAGTAAGATATATCCCCAATTCGTTCTAAAATTTTGAAAGGTCCGATGTTCCTAGGAGTCATTTTTCCTTTCTTACCGAAATGTATAACACCCTTCCATGGAGATACATTCAAGAAAATATGATCTCCTAACTAAAATTTCAAATTCTTCCTTCGGTTATCGACATAGCTCTTCTACCTACTTTAGGATGCTTTGATGTGGGTTTGGATTACCTTCACCTTTTCCATCGTTTCCTCCACATGTTCTAGGCCTAGGAGTTTTCATTCACCAAAATCATCCAAACAGGTTGGTTTGCGACATCTAGTTCCGTATAATGCTTCTATATGGTGCCATCTGAATACTTGAATGAAATCTATTATTATAGGAAAATTATACCAGAAATAAATATTTATCCCACATACCTTGAAAGTCAAGTGAGAATGATCTCAACATGTCTTCTATGGTTTGAATTGTCCTTTCTGATTGTCCATCAGATTGGGGGTGGTAGGCAGTGCTCAAATGAAGTTCAGTATCCATGGCTTTCTGAAGACTTTTCTAAAATCATGATGTTTATCGGGGATCACGATCAGATACAATCGATAGGGGTACTCCATGAAGTCTTACAACTTCATTAATATACAGTCTTGCTAGAAGTTCAAGTGGTAAATCTTCTCTTATAGCAAGAAAATGTTCTTACTTGGTAAGACGATCAATAATGACCCATATTGCATCATTCCTTATAGGATTCTTTGGTAGTCACATGAAAAATTCCATCGTAATATTATCTCATTTCCACTCAGGTATGGGAAGAGGTTGCAGGACTCTTCCAGGATGTTTCCTTCCAGCATTCAATTGTTTACAAACCATACATCTTGACACAAAATCCACAATCTCCCTCTTCATGATGTCCAAAAAAAATGATCCTTCAAAAATCTATACATTTTGGTGCTCCCAGGGTGTATAGAGAAATTGGAACTATGAGCATCGTCCAAGAATTCCCTTTTTAGATAAGCTATATCAGGAACACAAATTCTCTTCCCAAATTTCAAAATTCCATCTTCATACACAATGTCACTCAATCTCCCATCATTCATAGCTATAATATTCTTTTGAGATTCATCATCATCGGTCTAATAACTCTTTATCCTTTCTAGTAAAGATGGTTTGGAAACCATTTGAAATAGTATCGATGTTTCACCTTCCATGGTAATTCCCATATCCATCTTCACTAGATCCATGAAAATATGATCCCATTCAACTCTCATCTTGTTCAAAACTTCATGATCCTTTCTACTCAAAGAATCTTCCACCTTAATTTCCTTTCCCGGGTGGTAGTGTATCGTTCAATAATAATCCTTGAGTTGTTCAAGCCATCTCCTTTGCCTCATGTTGAGTTCTTTTTTTGAGAAAATATACTTCAAACTCTT
This sequence comes from Viscum album, assembly GCA_963277665.1. Lineage (NCBI taxonomy): Eukaryota > Viridiplantae > Streptophyta > Magnoliopsida > Santalales > Viscaceae > Viscum > Viscum album. The sequence continues at coordinate 226,447,124 of OY728151.1, forward strand.
GTGATCAGTATAAATCTCACATTTTCACCATATAGATAGTATCTCCATGTTTTCAAAGAAAATATTAGAGTTTCTAACTCGAGATCATGAGTAGGATAGTTTTGATCATGAATTTTTAGATGTCATGATGCATAGGCAATAACACTAACATTCAACATAAGGATACAACCAATTCCATTCCTTGAAGCATCACTCTAAATAACAAACCCATCATTCCACGATGGTAGAGTCTATATATGATCATTGACTAATCTTATCTTTAGTTTTTCAAAACATTCTTCACAATATTTTTTCCAAACAAATTTAACCTCTTTTTGTGTGAGCTTTGTTAATTGGTTAGCCAATCGGGCAAAATTTTGGACGATACGTTGATAATAACCTGCTAAACCAATAAAACTGTGTACCTCAGTTATACTCATCGGTTTTGGACATTCTTGGATTGATATTTTCTTAGAAGGATTAACATAGATTCCATCCTTAGAGAAAATATAACCAAGAAAAGAAATCTCTTGAAGACAAAATTCACACATGCTAAACATCCCGTATAATTCAGGTCTTCGAAGAGTCTTAAAGATAATGTGAAAGTGTTTTTCATGATCTTCATATATTTTGGAGTATACCAAGATATCATCAATAAATACCACTAAAAAATCATCGAGATATTCCTTGAAATCTTTGTTCATTAGATCCTTGAAGACAGAGGGTGCGTTAGTCAATCCAAAAGGCATCATTGTAAACTCGTAATGCCCGTACATAGTTTGAAATGTTGTTTTTGGAATGTCATCCTTCTTCACACACAACTGATGGTATCCAGATTGAAGTTAAGTATTTGAAAAGTATTGAGCTCCATGTAGTTGGTCAAATAAATCATCATTGCGAGGTAGGGGTTACTTTTTATTTATTGTTATAGTATTGATCTCCCTGTAGTTGAAACATAACCTCATAGATCTGTCTTTCTTCTTCCCAAAAAGGACAGGGGCTCCCCATGGAGAAATACTAGGATGAATAAATCCCTTAATACTCAATTCCTCTATTTGTTTCTTCAGTTCAACTAATTCCACAGTTTCCATTCTATAAGGGGTCTTCGATATGGGCCTTGATTCAAGAATTAAATCAATGGAAAACTCATTTTCTCATTCTGGAGGATTTCTAGGTAAATAATCTAGAAACATATCAATATATTCTTTCACAATAGGTAAATCCTCTATTTAAACCTTTCTTTCCTCACCCGCAATTATTTCATTCTCTTCCTCTCCATTAATTGAATTTAGTTGAGCTCATGGGGTGGATCTAGATAAGAATTAGGTTGTGACGATTCTACTTTAAAGATAAGGTGTTCTTTATCATCACCATCAAAAATTGTAACCTCTTTCTTCTTATAACAAATCTTCACACCACGGTCCGAAAGCCAATGCATACTGAGGATTATACCAAACTAAATCATAGGTTTGACGATGAGATCAGCAGATAAAGAACATTTATATGCTCTAATGGGAACAAATTCACAATACTTTTTTGCAATGATACTTCCCTTTGGATTTTTGACTGACAACTCCCTTGTTAAATCAAATTGGAAATATCTAATTTTATTTGAAAACTGGGAAGATATAAAACAATGCGATGATCCAGAATCAAATAAAGCATTGGCTAAACTTGAGGAAACCATTAAATTACCTGCCACCACGTCTTTTAGAGCTTCAACCTCACCAGAAGTGATAGCATAAGCTTGGCCTTTATCCCATGGACTTTTTTTAGGTATGTTCTCCTAAAGATTAGGAAATTCATTTTCATAATGTCCCATCTCCCTTCAAATGTAGCATTGAACATGGGTAGTTTCTTTCTACCCCTTGAAATCCCGAGCTTGAAGTACTTTTTCACCACACTTGTAATAGACTCACATTCCCTTCAAGCAAGTACCGAGGCGTTTTCTCCCACATTTACTGTAGGATGGATATTAAAATTTTCCCTTCTTCCCCTTATTTCCATTTCTAGAGTGATCAAGATATCTATTCTTCTGTTTCTTTGCTTTAAAGTTGTAAGACTTAGAGAATTCTTTTTCTGTCTTGATTGCACATTAGACAATATCTTCGTACGAAGAGAAGGATTTTGAGACTATTGCTCAATGGAGAAATGGTTTTAACACATCAAAGAAATGATCAACCTTACTTCTTGGGTTACGTATATAATCTACAGCATGCCTCACTAGCCTTGTAATGTTAACCTCATACATTGCGACATTCTCATCCCCCTTTTGCCTCAGACTTAGAAATTGTCTTTCCATATCTGCTCGATGGTCACAAGGATTGCATTCATCTAAAAAAACATCTTTAAACTCTTTATATTCCATATTTTATACGTCATCATCTTTCTTTTTGTTTTTAATAAATGACCACCATTGATCAGCATCTCTAGTGAGGCGGTAAATTTCCATAACAACTTTTTCCCTGTCACTACACCCCAAGGCGTGGAATATTTTATCTAAAGAACTTATCCATTTCTCAGCTACTAATGGATTTGTACTCCCATTGAATGTTGGTGCTTGTTGCCTCAAGAAGCGATCTAACATTGATCCTCCACGCTGCAGATCAGGGTGCTCCATACAGGTTAGGCTATTATTCATAGCCTGAGTGAATTGTCCCAGTATGTTTATTAGCATATCAGCCCTAGTTGTATCACCATCACCACTATATTTATCTTTACCAGGAGGTCAATCCCAACATGGAGTGTGTTCATTGATACCGTTTCCATTCCTTCCACTAGGTTCCATTTCTGTACAATGGCGTACACTAGATTAGTTTATGAATTGCAATACATAAATCCAAACTTGTAAAACACATAACATAAATTGAAGAGTTTATGGATATAATCTATAATCATAAAAATGATTTCTTTTAGGAAGTATATTCTCATAAACCCTTCATAATGGTTTGTAAATAAAATTTGATTTATCATAAACATATCCCCTAGAAGTGTCATAACAAATAGTACAACAAGGCCCATTGGTGTGCACCAGTTCCCATTCGAGTCTAGCTCAAAGCAGTGTTTTTGGGTTTTACCCCTAGGTACGTCTGTGCTAGAGGCTCCTCTACCTGCTTGTATCCATACAGGGATGTATTTCTCATAAAACTCACAAAATCTCTACAGTACCAAAATTATAGAAATTTCTTCTATACTAATCCTCAAAGTCCATCTTAGGTCTATGTGCTCTAATCAGAGTTTATCTAAACCTACCTTCCAAGGTTTATACTAAACTACCACTGATACCAACTATAACGCCCTGACCCCAGTTACCCTGAGTCGGTGCGTTATTACATAACATTGTCATGATCACAAAAGAACATGTCTCAAAAGACCTATTAGTTTAGTATCATTGGAAACACTAGATACATTCATGAGTCTTACAATTAAAGAATAAATTGAAAAAATACAACAACATAGTATCCATAATACACAATCATATCCCCTCAGTCTATCCCTGTAGGTCAGTCATAAAATACTTCTTCACATCATGGGAAAAAGAACACATAGAAAGGGGTGAGCTCAGATGCCCAGTAAGGATAATAATATAGTAGAAACTTTCATAAATAAGCATAAACATTTAAGGCAATGTATAACTAAAACAAAAGCCTTTTAAACTTGAACATCAGCATAATATAGAAAAAATAAAATGAAATAATTCCATTTACTTATTCACATAGATATTATACTAGTAAAATAATCACATGAAATATCAATAACCACTTTCATAATGATGGAATTCATAATGCCAGACTATCATAACAACATAGTCAAGGCCCTATGCCAAGACTACAAATAATATTTTTTCAAGGCCTTGTGCCAAGAAACTAGTTTGTCGCATGAGACCTACTGATGAATCGATGAGCTATAGAGGGCTCCACCGGTCACTTACTATGTCCAATGCATTCCTCAGATGAAAAAGTTTAAACATAACATAAACAATTGTATTAAAACTAGCATACGAAATTTCAATATTGTCTCCATAAACTATTAATGGTATAAGAAAACACATCCATAGTCAAACATATCACAAAAACATCAACACAATATGAAAGTTTTGTATCATAATAAATCAACTTCAAATAAGCTTAAAATCCATCAAAGGATGTTGACATAGATGAAATCAAAACTATTTGAGAGAAATATCCCTTTTTTTGAAATCATTTAATAGTCACATAATTATAAAAGAAAACATTTACTTTGAAAATATTCTTATAATCTTGTAAGGGAAGCTTTGCCGATTTTATAATGGAGGAAAATAGTCACACCCTCTATATAAGTTAAAAAAGATATTTTTACCTTAATTCTATCGAAAAGGTTAAAAAGGACCTTTTTTGGAAAACAAAGGAATGATTCCCTTATATACATCTTATAAAAAGTAAAACAAGTGTATAAATTACTTTTAATCAATATTCAATAAAATAGTAATAATGTTTAGAAATACATTTTTAAGAAACATGCATATAGATGATAAAGAGGTCTCAGTAGATACTTATGAAAAACAACCTCATATAATAAAGAGATTGTGAAATTAACCCTTACACTGTACATTTCCTTTGTCAAGGGTAGGTTAACCTCCTGTTTAATGGTGAAATTATTGTTATTAAATTATACAAGAATCATATAGATTACTATGATGTCATATATGATCTTTAAATATTGTTTGATTAATAATATTTTAGTATTATCGTCGTTTCGGGTGTTAACAGATTCGTTTTCCATTATATTCATTGTTATTAGAGTCATATTTGTTATGTATGGGATGTATATTATTCATATCTAGAATTATATCATGTCTTAAAACATTATTTTTAGTCATCTAATGAAAATTAGTCTTAAATGGATATGTTGGGGAATGAATATCATCGCTTTGTGGAGACGGTAATCTGTACGTACGCACGAGCGACAATATCATTATTTTGATATTATAAAAACATATAATTGGATTGTATATCATACATACATAATAATAATATTTTATATTTATTATTTACATAAATTACACATCATTAATATACCCATCCAAATAATAATGTACTGAATAACAATTACACCACTACGTGGAGACGGTAAGCTGTAGGCACTCACGTATGGTGACTTGTTATTCAAAGGATGGATAGAATAATGAATTTCTTTGTACCATTTTTATAATAAAATCAAATTATATATAATATACAAGAGTTATTATTTTATAATGGAAAAAACAAAGAAAAAGGTAGTGGAAGAAAGAATGAACTTGAAAGAGGTGGTGAGATATTTACCTCTTCTTCGGGTTATTTCTTTCGATTTGATCAAAAGGGCACATTATGAAGACATTATGACTAAAGGAAGTAATCTATGATGAATTTAGGACAGTTGATAGGGTATTTGGGTTGATTTTGGCATATACAAATGGCTATGATTGTGTGAATTAGAGAGAAGGTGATGTTCCCTTTTATAAGAGGGGTGAGGGGGACCTTAGGAAAAGCTAGAAATATTAATTTATAAAAACAAATTCTGGTTTATAATGGCTCCAAAATGTATAATTTAAATTAAAAGGTATGTATTGGTAGAAACCCACTCAACCAATCGGTTTAAGATAGGTTTTTGTCATTATATTAACTTTATCATTTAGCTTTAACTCTTAGTTAAATAGTTTGACCTTTACCAAGTCTATTTGTATTTTTAGATTATATGGTTAATAAACTTACTATATATTTCCAAGACAACCCCAAATGGTTCATTAATGATACACCTATCCTTATATAAGTCTTTTTTCTGAACCGTAGATTTTTAATAATAGTATATAAATTAATAATATAATATTTGTTTCAAAAACTCTTTTATGTCAATTTTGACACTATTTGGTATTTTGTTTTTTATAAATTCATAAAAGCATTATTTCTTCGAAATAAATTCATATATACAACCATAATATGTCATATTATCCTATAAAAGTTTTTTAATTCATAAAAAGTCTCAAATTTCATTTATTTGGATATTTATAATATCAATTATTTTAATTTTTCATTAATCAGGTAATTACTGCATCATCATTGTGTCAACAATAAATTAAATTATTTAATGTCTAAAAATTATAAATAAAATACCATTACTTTGGAAATAGTTTTATCTTTATAATGGATATTTATAATCGATTTTATCTAATTTATAACACTATATTAAAAATGTTTTAGTTATTAAACTATGAGTTTAACTCTTTTAACTCTTCTTTTAATTAAATAATAATAAATGTCCAAATCTAATCCATGTGGAAAAAATAGGTTAATATTTTATTCCAAAGGTTATTTTTTTTCTAACTGTACTTATCCAATAGAATTAGGACATGTTTTAGGGTAATAATAATACCATTGTAACCCTTTATTATTCTATTTACTTTTAACCGTGGTAAATAAAAGTAAAAAGATATTATTCACCAAAAAAATATTTTAATCTTATTGAACCAAATTTTACTCCTTAATATTAAACGTGTAACTAGGATTTTTTAAATTCCACTCAATAAGCTGTTAAATTATGTTTTATGTGAATTTGCCAATTCTCCTAGGAGGTGGGTAAAAGACGGTAAAAAGTTTTATAAAATTTTTACATATAAAAAATTATTATAAATTGACTCCAATGAATTATATTGAACATATATAGCTATTACGTGTCTAATTTTACCTAAAATAGATTTAAATAAAATAAATAATTATTTTAATAAAAATTCGGTTTTAAACTATAATTTGTGTTTTTTACTATTTATCAAAAATTGAAAGTTTTCAGAAAAATAACGAAAATTCACCCTAAGCTAATTTAGATATTCTAAGTAAAATTAAATGCATATTGAATGATAAAATTTATAAAATTTCCAAAACTGGGTATTACTATTCATAACAGCTAGTTTGATTGGTTGTGGTGTGTGTTAGAACTCGAAGTTGCGTACAACACACACTACTGTATTATTCAAAGAGAAGCGTATCGTGGAAGCTTGGGGTGTTACATTCTAGGTTACAATTGATGATGTGTTAAAAAAACAATCCTAATTGGCCAACCTATTTACCAATATTACACATAAAGGTATTATGATTGTATGTACAATGGAATGCGAAGAATGTTTTGAAGAATTGAAGAGGAGATTAGTCAATGAATCTTTTTTGGATATACCATTTGGAAATGTTTGGTTTAGGACATATAGTAACGTGTTAAAGAAGTCGATCAATTGTTTCCATATATAGAATTATAAAGTTATTACATTTGAATCAAAGAATTTAAATACTCCTTAACATAAAAATCAAACCCATGATCTTGATTTGGTAGTTTTAATATTTTCATTGATGATATGGAGACATTATCTTAATGGTAAAATATGTTATATATATATACTATAAGTAACCAAAATATATATTTTCATAAAAAGAGACCAATTGTAGGAAAATAATATGGCTAGATCTCCTTATGTATTATGATTTCTCAATACACTACCACCCCTATATGTAAAATATGTTAAGAGATTCATTGTATTGGAAATATATTGGAGTCCTGCCTAAATTATGATGGAAAGGGATATTACATTATTGGATTTAATAAATATTGAATTGGTAATTATTAAGGAAGGGGAAACATCACACCCTTTAAAATTATTTTCACAACATCTTTATTATATAAGATAAATACTTCTTAACATGGTGATGAAAATTCTGAAAATAAAATTATAGACACGATTTACAGGAAATTGCAACACATCATATATAAAGATGGATTTATAAAATTTGGAAAGATGTAATGTTTCACATTTTTTGTTAAGATTAAAATAGAATTATTGGATGATTCTAAATGCTCTAAATTCTATATAAAACTTTATTCAATCAATAGGTTTAGGGATATTATGGAAGTAATTTTTTTTTAAATATGATGTAGTAAATTTCTAATTAGGTGTCAAGATTCATGGATTAATAGCAGGTTATGGATATAATACATTATTCAATAATAATCACGTAACCTCTATAATTTCATGGGTGTAAATAGGATTATATTACAATGTAAGTTTTCACTATACATCCAAAAACTCATAGAATGAATGATTCAATATGGGTTATTATTGATCTCCAAACCAAATTTGCATATTTTCTACCCATAAGAAAATATTTAACTCTAGGGAACCATTAATGACTCCATATAGATTATATTTTAAGAAATTATATCTGACCACTTTTAGTTGTGTCTGTTCTTGAACTATGACATACAAATAATTTATGGAAATGTCTTAATAAGGCTATTAATACTGAGCTTCTTTTCAGAACCCCTTATCATCTTGAATTTTATGGATAGTAAAAAAGGATTATTAAACCTTACAATACATGATTATATCATGTTCACATGACATTAAAGGTATGTGGGATCAATATTTTACTTTGGTATAGGTTTCCTATGATAGTATTGTCCATTAGAGTTTTCATATGGTGCCTTATGAGAATTTATATGGTAATATATTTCATACTCCAACTTGTTGGGATGATGTGGGTGAAAAGATACTTATAGGCCTTGAAAATGTTTAAGAGAAAATTATAATGTCATATTTTATTCATGCAGATATTATTGAATCCAATAGAAGTGAAATGGGTAATTTTAAGTACTGAAGATAATATTTTGAATTCTATGTGGGAGATCAAATTTTCATGAATTTATCTCCATGTAAAGGTTATATAAGGTTGATAATAAAGGGAATCTAATCCCCTAGTACATTGGAATTTTTGAAATCCTATAAATAATCTGAGTTATAGATTAACATTTGTAATTACAAGCATGGATATCTAAATTATATGATTTCTTCCAGATATCATTATTAAATATGTTGATGTCAGTCCTATGAATATACTCACTTTTGACGAAATATAATTGGAACCTATATTATCAAACTATAAAGATGACATAGTGTTTCACAACACTATAGAGTATTTATTAGAGAACCATATGACTCAATTTTCTTGTGCAAATTTTGTAGACCATAATATGGTGGAATCAATGTTGGATCTAGTGGATGTTATAAAATAGATCCACCATTATATGATTAGAAATTAATTTCCATGAAAATGTCAAGGACAAAATCATTATAGAAGAAAAAAATATAACACCTGAGCTTCAAATATAGTAAGTGAATATTCTATTTTAATTAATCTATAATACAATGAAAAATTTTAATTTTTCATTTAAAAAACCTAATTTTATAGGTTGAATATCATATTTGAAATTAGTTTGTCAATATATTCCAAGAATGATATTAGGAAATTTTACGTAGAAATAATATTTATGAATGATTTATAATGCAGTATTTAAATATTCTTCATTTTATTTATAAAAAGATGTTATAATAATTATGAATTTAAATGCATTTAATGATGAATAATAGTCATACTGTTAATGTAAAATCATTTTATTCTTGAGAAATGAATTTCTTGAAAAACACAATTTTCAAAATGCTTTCTATGTTCATTTTTTAATTTAATTTTACAACTTCATTGAAAATAATTTAAAAAAATTGATTCCATATTTTAAATTATAATAATTAATATTAGGTAGTATTTTTATTTTCATTTTTGTACATAATGAATATTAAAAATAAATAAAATTAATTACTACAATTAAGTTCAAAATAGGTTTAAGGGGTGTTAATCTATATTGATAATGGTTAAAATGGAATGAACACTATATTAAACCCATTGGATAATATAATTTATACCCTACCCTCATCACCATGTCTTATGATCGATGTTGTGTCCATTTTCTAATAATGTTTTTGAGGTTATTTTAAAACAATGGAAAATTACAAGTTTTCCACTAACCTCAATTATAAAATTATACTTCCTCTTCTTAGTTATTCACACATATTAAGAAAATTTCACAATGAAACGAACCAAAATATATCCAAAATATAATTATACATATTATATATCTATTTCTATTCCCAAAATACAATCCCTAGTTTCCCTAATAAATTATCCCAAGGAGGTTGTTCTAATCCCATGTAATTGCCTTTGCTAAGCTTATTCATTTTTCATTTTCATTTATCACATTCAATTGCGTCTTAATAATTACAATATTATATAAATATTATGTATGATATACATACATGTTACTTTTAATTGGAATAATATTTCTCTATCCCCTTCGACATCAAAGGGGAATCAAAATCATCAATCTTGTGTATGGTGAAATATTGCCTAAAAATTTGTTTTAATTAGTTTCCCACTACCAAATCACATGGATATAACTAATTATGGAACCAATTACTATATATTATATTTATTAAATAATATGTGTTATTAAAATTTAATATTCCATCTATTTCCTTACCTTTTCACAAAAGAATGAAATGATAAATTCGTCCCTAAGAATGTACATCCAACCATCCCTAAAAAGTGATGTGATACATTTTCTTTGTCCATATTTAAATAATGATTCAAAAATGTGTATGAAGACAAAAAATATTATATTTATGACATTAAAATAATTTTGGATATGATGTAAATATATTATATTCGTAGGAATCATGACTTCAGTGATGAAACATTCAAGATTAAACAAAGCAGTTGACACCAGAAGAAATTTTAATAATGAAATATTATTAACGAATTGGTAAAATGATTTTATAGGAGGACCATGTATTTTATTATAAATATAATTATGGATATGGTATATTCTAATAACATGTTTAATAAAATTTTATATTGGTTTAAAATAATGTCCAACTGAAGGCATATGGGAGGTAAGTGAATTGAATCACAATTTCCACTCCATTGTGGAATATTCATTATTATGAACCTATTTTATTTCAGGTGGTTTACATACTTACCATTTTTATACTAAACATTAATAAATATTTATTAATGATAACCCATTTCTCAATACATGTTTATTTTATAATGGAATTAAAATAAACATTTTACCCAATATGTATGGATTTATCTTTCATTATCATTTTTGGATTGACTTACTTTTTTTGGAAGGATAATTATAATATAAAATCCATAAAATCCATATATTTTCTTATCCTATGGTTATTTATGGGTTTTCTATATTTTATTCAAACATTTACACTATTTTTAACATTAATTGATAAAAAGTGTTTAAACTAAAAAAATACTTTGTTTTAATCAAATATATTGTTTTTCCATGTCTCTATTTTTCAAAATTTGTTTTACAAAATCGTTTTTTTACTACTAAAATGATTTATAGACAACATTTTATGATATACCTTAATTTTTTCATAGGTATTAAATTAATAAATATAATTTTTTAGGAAATTTAAAATTTTATTCTTCATAAAAATAAAAAAGGAATGTTTTTACCATTTGCGGTGTTAACACACATTCCTGACACTCTAGCCAGTTTATGATACTTAGATTATTTTACATATTTTCAATGTAATGATAAGGAAAAATCATAAATGAATGATTATTTTCTTAATTTTATTCCAATTTCTTTAGTTCTCTAAATTACATGATTTTATTCTAAAAACTATATTTTTTATGAATCTATGTTAATCTATCATCACTAACTAATTTTGTAGTCATTAAATTTCTCATGAAAAATTCATTTTATGCTGATCAGAAGACATTATATGTCTCTAAAATTCCTATATTCATTGTATCATAGATTTTAATATTACATAAATCATATACCATTTCAATAAATGGGATTTTTCTTTGAATGTTATTTGATTGATGACAAAAATATTAATATTATTTATTGTTTTTTCAATACATATATTTACTAATATGTCATATTATTCAGGAATATAAATTAATAATTCTATATATAGGGAATACATTAGACATGTAGGTATTAGAAGGTCCCAATATTATATATCCCATCGATGCATTGACATTTCTCAAGTGACAAATGTGTTAGCTAAATAAAATGTGTTTTTGGTGTATACCTACCCATCAATTAGACTATATTAGGGAATAGTATTTATAGTACATAATTTTTTATGGATTATATCAAGATTTATATGGTAATAAATTTCCTTACATGAGAATTTAATTATTATTATCGATTATATAATTACATATATATTATACATGGATGAATTTCATGCTCAGGTTATTGATCAAATTGAACGTATGTTCAGTTATTTAACTTTTCTTATTCAATATGAAATATTTATTCATGATAGGTTATGTTCTACATAACCCTTACTGAGAATCTGTGATCAACCGTATTGTTTTTAATTTCCCTATGATAAGAATAATAATTCATTAAATGAGTTAAAGGATATTGAATGTTTTTTATTACTAGGTTATATGTATTATTCACAATGTACGATGTGTATAATCTCTATATATCAATATATATGATTTATAAAAAAATAAGTTATTTAGGATTAGAAACCTTTTATATATAATAATTTAATAATGTAGACACTGAATCTTGGTTACTAGTGTATGGGTTATTAAATTTTTCCTCATAGAAAGTGCTCATTTATTATTATCACAAAAATCCATGTGACTGTTATAGGTATTCATCATCTTCGCCAAGTGACATTAGATTAATCTTCTATGATAATGTCACCCCCCACATGTTCAACATTAATTAGCTCTATGTAATCATTATATAGATGATTTCATAATATGATTTGTTGTTAATAAATCTCTTTAAATCATCAAAATCATCCCATAAAATGAGATTCATTAAGAAATACTACTTTTAATTTTATTTCTAGTAGTGTGGAATTAGATTTTGATGTATATTTCAATTTTAAACTGGGTAAAATTGACAGAAATATAAAATTTATTATTCCCAAAATATTCCAAAACAAACATTACACTTTTAGAATTTTAAAATATTTTTATGAATATGGTTTCCCTGAATTTAAAAAACATTGGGGCCCATATAAAATTCCATTTCTCACTGGTATTACTTATATATGATATTAATTGACTATTATGAAATGTGTACTCAATAGGAATATTCCAATTTTATCACTATTTGTGAATAATTACCCATAAGAAATTTTCCAATCACTATTTTGAGCTACGTAGTAGGATTAATTTCTTACCTATCTAAGCAGAATAACTTTACAAAAGATTTAGATTACACTTACATATTCATCCATTTTTTAAATTCATCCAAACATGTTTCAGGGAGACTCTTACAAATTATGCATGTCTCTTAAAAGTAATACTTGGAAAATATTTTAATCAAAATCATTAAAATATAATACATAAAAAATTAACTAACCATAATGTTATTTCTAAACATAATTGATAATTAATTTTTAAGAATTGAAAAATTGTTACTAAAATTTTCAAAAAAAATGTTTTATTAAAAAATAAAGGCATTTAACATTGAAAATATTACTTAAAAAATTCTAAAACGATTTAAAAATAAGTATTATATTGTTTTAATTTATGTTCCATAAAAAATAAAAATAGATGTTCTTAGTTATATGAATGTTAAAACATATAACAATTTTTCAAATAATCCAAAATGTAATAACAAAATTATTATCTATGGTATATATCCTTTTAAATTTGGATTTTTTATTTTTTATCTACCTAATATGAATGACCTATGAGTTTATAAATTGTTTTTTGAGTTTCTAGGGCTAGTTCAGAGCTTAGAACCTCGACCACTAGATAAAAACAAGGGGCCTTTCCTTCTTGGTATATTCTAACCATGTGGGGATAGATAGTTTTTTGAAGTAGGATACATGATTTTTCCTAACCATACATTAGGGGATTCACCCCTATGTAAAAATTTTGTAGTTTTTAGAAGAGTTTATTCAAATAGTTATTGATTGGGTCCCCTCATAGTGTGGGTTCCCTATTTAAGAAGAGGGTGGCTCACGGTTGGAACATGGTTTGGCCATCATTGGGACAAGTCTCTAGTAAATAGGAAAGAAATTTTCTCCCACTATGAACTCCTTTGATGCTCTTTTTTATACATTGATCTTGATCATCCATCTAGACTCAGATCAAACCACTATTTTTCATGTTTTATGTTCATTGGTAATATCTTGATTCCTTTTTAGCCATTCATTATTCTTATTTATTTTTCATATTATATTCAAATTTTGGATCATGTGCCCTATTTTCTGTGTGTTTATCCATTCATTAGATATCATAAAATACATGCCAAATTAAAGGAATATACATGATTTATGTATTTTTATGAACTTAAGTTTGGTGGTCTATAACTCAAAATGAATATAAAAAATAGAAAAAAATAATTACTATAGTTATATTCAAAATAGGTTTAATGGGTGTTAATATATATTGATAATAGTTAAAATGGATTCAAAACTATATGAAACCCATTGGACAGTATAATTTATACCCTACCCTCATAATCATGTCTTAAGATCCATTTTGTATCCATTTTAAATGAAATTTTCTCACTACTACAAATACGGCTTTTATCAGCACTAAAAATTTCCTTTAACAATGCTAGAAAAGTGTTGTTAAATCCAGCGAAGATAAAGGGTGGTCCCCTTTATCAATGCTCAAAAAAGCGCTAATAATGACCCCCTTTATCAGTGCTAAAAAAAGAACTGGTAAAAGGGGACTTTTATCAGCACTAAAACAGAGTGCTGATAAAAGACACCTTTATTAGCGTTTCATTTATTAGTGCTTTCATTTTAGGGCTGATAAAGGACCCCTTTTATCAGTGATTTTTTAAAAGTGCAGAAAAAGGGTAAAAAAATTAAAAAAATGAAAAGAAATAAGAAAAAATACTGCCAATTGGGGGGGCTTTTATAGTGCTTGAACCCCCCCCCCCCGTTTACAGCGCTTTTCTACCCCTACAGTGCCCCACACACCCCCTCCACCCTTTAACAGCTCTTGCCCCAATATTCCCTCATGCGCGCGCGCCCCTGCCTCTACCAGGATTTGAACTTGAGACCTCCCCCCTGCACTCCTAAGCCCTTACCACTCTTCTATTTTGATTTGTTTTTCGATGCATGATATCTTTATATCTATATATATATTTGAATATTTAGTTATATTTATTCGTATAGTAATATATATTTTTATTAATATATATATAGTTATATTATAATATATATATAGTTATATTAATATATATATAGTTATATTAATATATATCTCTATTTATATATATATATATAATAATATTTTTTTGGATTGTAATATATATTTATATTAATATATATATATATTTATATTAATATATATATATATTTATATTAATATATATATATATATTTATATTAATATATATCTCTATTTATATATATATAGTTATATTTATTCGCAAATTATTATATATTTATATTAATATATATATATAGTTATATTAATATATGTATATATATAGTTATATTAATATATGTATATATATAGTTATATTAATATATATATTTATAGTGATATTAATATATATATTTATAGTGATATTAATATATATTTTTATAGTGATATCAATACATATATTTATAGTAACATTAATATATATATAGATGTAGTTATATTAATATATATATATATAGATAGATTAATATATATATATATAGTTAGATTAATATATAGGTATATAAATATTCATATATTTGTATTTTAAATAAAATGGATATTATTTATTATTTATATAAAGCTAATATATTTTATATGTAAATATATTTTTTTATTTATATTTATAATTAAATTTTTAGGTGTGAATATATAAAAAAATGTATATATTGTTATATATTTGATTATAAATATTACGGAATTATAAAAAACGATGAAATTTCAATGACATTATATCAATATGAATGTAATACCTTGGAATAAATTTAGTCCCCACAAAAAAATCCAATAATACCCCCTTAAACGCGGCGAAAAATCCACAAAATGTTAAAAAATCTGGGTACCCCAACTAAAAACTCAGTTTTGGAAACATTTTGGGACACTTTTTTCCTCGAAAAAACCTTTATCGGGATCATCTCGGGTCACAGTGGCGTAGATCTCGTTCCAGGCTTCGATTTTATATGTGTTAGAGCTCAAACGGACACCCGGATCAAAAGTTATGGATGTTTGAAGTTCGAGTTGCGTTTTCCTCATATTTTGGATCTTTTTTATATTTTTTTAATATTCAAATTGTTATTAAATGACTATTACTCCATTATAATTAGAACATTATTTATTAAAATATATTTTATTACTTTTATTATAAGCCATTTTCACTAAATATATTATATATTAAGTATATTATGTGTAAATGTATATTTATACTTATCTAAAATATATTTAAAAATTATCTATTATATTTATATCAATATAACTATATTTATATATTATTATATTATTATATTATTTTTAATTAATTTTTTTTAAGTCGACCCTTTATCAGCGCTACTCAAAAAGTGCTGATAAAGGTGCCCCCTTTATCAGCTCTTTTTCATTAGCACTGATAATGGTTTGCACTGGGAAAAACAGTTTTTTGTGGTACTGTCTTTAGGTTATTTTAAAACATTAGAAAATTACATGTTTTCCACTAACCTCATTTATAAATTTGTACCTCTTCAACTTAGTTATTCAAACTTATTAAGAAACTTTACCTTTAAAACCAACCAAAATATATCCAAAACATACTAATACATATTATATATCTGTTGGTATTCCCAAAATACCATCCATAGTTTTCCTAATAAGATATCTAAAGGGGGTTGTTCTAATACCATGTAATTGTCTTCACTAAGATTGTTCATTTTTAAAATTCAGTTGTCTCATTCAATTGAGTCTTAATAATTCCAATATAATAAAACAATTATCTATAATATATTTACATGTTAATTTTTTTGGAATAATATTTCTCTACCCCCTTCGCCATCAAAGGAAAATCAAAACCCTAAATCCTGTGTATGGGGAACTATTGACTCAAAAACTATTGTAATTAGTTTCCCACTATCAAATCACATGGATAAAACTAATTATGGAACCAATGAATATATATTATATGTATGAAATAATATGTGTTATAAAAAATTTAATATATCATCTATTTCCTTACCTTTTTATAAAATAATGAAATGGTAAAGTAGTCAACGAGAACGTTATTCCAACTATCCCCACAAAGTGTTATGATATATTTTATTTCTCAAAAACCTCTTGTGGATATTCAATTGATGTTAAAAAGAATAAATCACCTATTTTTAGTCTTCTGATTTGGTCAATTTCTATTATCATGGAATTTATGACATATTGAAGCATGTGATAGTAGCTAGGGAGAAACATGGTATACTTGAATATCATATTTCTACTACAGAGTCCATGGATCATCTGGTCATCACTATACATATCCTTATGAATGAAGATGTTGTGAAAGATAAGATAGTAACAAGGTTATAGAGTGAACTGACAAACCAAAGGTCTGTAGGTGGTCATCAAGGGTTGGATATGGAACGACGAAGTAAGGAACTGGAGAAACTCAAATAGGAATAGTCACAATCCATGAAAGTAATTGATTAGGAGTAACAACCAGTGGAAGAGGAGGATATGTTGATCATGACGCATCGACAGAGGAAGAGGAATTTCATGAGGGTGTGGAGGCCAAGACTATGATTTTTTATGTCTCTTCCATGCCATCAAAGATTCAAACTAGGCACTAATACAGGTTTTTGAATCTATGGAACTGCACTTGCAAAGATAATGTCCATCCCTTATAGAGTGGATACATATTGTGGATGATATTTTAATTTTCTTTTAATGGAATGAAAATATTTTAATCTCAAATTATTCTCCTTTATAATCTCCTCCAATGGAAATCAATCATGATTAACTATAATTGGATATCATAATCTCCATTGGATGTCAATTTGAGTCACAATCCAAAATAAATAATATAATCAACTCATGCTCTAATTTTTTTCCTACGTCGAGTGACTTAGAATGCATAGTTGGACGACTGCTTGGGTTTTATATACGTACCTACAAACTTTTCACATTTTTTATCATTACACTAATTTATCCTATAATCGATTCGGAGTGGGAACAAAAATTATGACTTGAATTTTTCTTAGATATACCTTTGTGGATTTTTGACCTAACTAGTTTTACATCTCTTTTAATTATATATGTTGTAGATATTTTTCCTAAACTAAACGATGCATAGGATTGGAGAGATGATAATCAAATTTTTTCTAGTCTCCCCTTTGTCGGTTTTCATCCTAGAGATTTATGCCTTTTTGTATGGGCAGTTTAAATTCTTACAAACCAGACTATCAAGACTGATGTTTTCGGTCAAACAATTGTGACCATGATATGCAGGGCGATGTCACCAATTATAGTTTATGGAGCAAGGATTTCTTAATACTTTTCAAACATGTATGAGGTATTTTTTTACCCTAATTTTGTGGTTTCAGATATAGGATATGACTGGGGGAGTGGAAGTCATGGGGTGTACAGAAATAGGAATTGCCTCTCCTAAGGAAGGGTTTTTCATTGGTTGACAAGCTGTTTTTTTGGAAAACATATGAATATCCAATGGGGTATTTTGTGAATTGTCAAATAATGTTCTCTTCAACAAATTTGATGTCCATTCTTTTTGGCCATGAAATTTTATTGAAATTTGGTTTTTCTTTGACTTTTTAAGGCCAGAGTGAGTGTTTTATTAGGGGAAGGATGTGTGGATGTAATAAGCGCATTCATATTTGTTCTAATCTAGATGCCTCTACCACACAAATATAAATTGTTTAAAGTAGGTATAGAGCATGATGTCATTTAATGTCATGAAACTAGGACATTCAAGAATCATGATTTAAAGTCATTTCACTCTGACCATAGTGGTTAATGACTTTCCCTTTTTATAGTTGTTTGAACATAAATGTTCCGTCATGTTAAGGCCTGAGAAGGAGGAAATAATGTAAACTGTATTCTAGGGGGTTTCTAAAACTAGTGAGTGAGGAAGGACGCAAACGTCATAGGGGCATACAGATGTAGGGAAATCCTCTCTTTAGGAATTATTTTCCTTTGGTTGATTAGCCATTTTTGTTGGAAACTTATGAACAGCCGCCTGGGCATTCTATTCATAGTCAAACAAAGGTGTATGTATGACACTTAGCTACCATATCTGATGGTTATAGATTATTATGGGGATACAGATCCTTTCGAGCACATAGAATGGGTTGTGAAGAGCGGGTGTATGAACCTAAAGGGGGAAATTTTAGGCTGATATATCCTGATAATGGGAAAAGGCATCCTTTATATACAGGTGTATTAAGGCTAGCATGTATAGGTATGACCCATGCATGGAAAAGAGGTGGCCATTTTATTTCATGACTAGACTCGTCATATAAGGTTCTAGTGTCACTATGTATCCATTGAAAATTGGATAGTTCATGATAGGTACTTAGGTATGCATATTTGATTCATATATATGGGTGGGAAATTTCTATCCCACAAATGATCTTACCCATGAGATGGGGATCATACTATAATTTCTTATATGGATTAATTTCATGAGAAGAAACATGGTAAAAATACCCTTTGATTTGTCTAGACCCAAGAGTGGACATTGGGTATCATGAATCACATAGTTTTTATGTCATGAAATTAGGGCATTGATATAAAATACCTAATTAAATAGAAGATAACTAGGTTGGGTTGTCTAGACATGTTCAATACATTAGTTGGAAGAAAAGTGTAAACCATAACACTAAGAGTTTTTAAATCAGGAAGAATTATGCGGGGCTTGGAAGCCATTAGGCATACGAAAGTAGGAAAACATCTCCTGGTGAAAAAGTTTACTTTGGTTAAAATGCTTTTTTTATGGGGAACATGTGAAGAGCTATTAAATCATTGTGTTCATAGTCAAAAACATGTGTCTATAGGGCACCAGTTGTCCATTTTTTGATGGTTGTTGGTGTTTGTGAAGATCCAAAATCACATGAAGCATGGTGTATGATGGTTATAAATGATGTGTCTTGGCATATTAGAGACATTTAGGCCATGATTATCCATATAATTGGGGAATCACCTATTTATATTTGAATCATATATAGGGTAGGGAATTTTTTTGTATCCAGATCCTGGTTTAAAGACCTAATTATCTTATAATTAAATTCCCTTGATAGGCATGATCCATACATAATGGAGTAGAATTTTTATCTATTTTTATGAGACCATGCAGTTTAATGTCATACGATTAGGATATTAGGCTACCCATTATGGGGGGGAAAAGAACCAAAATGTTCCTTTTAATTTCATACCACTAGAACTAGATATTGAGGATGGTTTTTACATGGATCTGTGGGTAATCCCCTTCCAAAATCCCTAAGCCCACGTGAGAAATTCTTAGTGTTATAAATAAGGGGATTCAAGGGTTTTATTCTATTTCCTAGGGATGGTGTAATCGAGGAAGGTATCATTTTATTATCTTGATGGTGTTGTGTAGTTTATCATCATACTCAAAGACCATTTATCATGCAATTTATCATCATGTGTAGAGGATTTGGATGCCCTGATGTTTATTATCATGTGGTGATGAGATTGATGGCCCCATTTTAAGAGGAGACACTTGATTACTCCGGATCTGGACCAGAAAATAAAGCTGATTGAGGAGTTTACTATTTTGACTTAAAGAGGGTCAATTTTATGCATTTAACAGCTGGGTCTGGGTCATAAGATTCGAGCATCACCACATATCCTAACTAGGTAAGAATCAAGAAGGACTTGGTTCTTTTAATGAAATCCCTCCCCCTATGCAGGTCAATCCCATACATGAGGGGGAAGGTATTTTCCACTTTAGGGTGGCTTAGAATGGATGAATGTTCATTCAACCCTGCATCCTGTGAGGGAAAGAATCAATCCATACATATTTTTGGCTGAGATTTATAGTTTAAAATGTAGTGTAAAGGGCATGGATGACTTTACGTGAATAAATATTGATATTATGAGTCCCTATAGTTTTATGTCTTGCAAAATGTACATTGGAAAAGTTGCTTAACATCATGGTGTGGGGACTAAATTTCAGAGAGATCAGGAGTATTTATGGGTGAATTAGGCTGGGATGTTCTATAATATCCTGGATGTGAGAGGGTAGGTAAATTTTAAACCATGATCGCATGGTCCCTCAGAACAGAAGTAATGATGGGAGGACTGAGAGCCAATGGGCGTACAGAGATAAGAGAATCCCTTTCATGAGGATGAATTTTCCATTGGTTGATAGACCATTTTTTTGTGGGAAACTTATGAAGTTCTGTCAAGACAATACGTGCATAGTCAAAAAAAAGTTGAATGCAGGGAACTGACTCTTCATTTCCAATTGCCATTAATGATTATAGAGATCCAAGATTTCATCGGGCATGGAATTTGATTTATGGAAAGGGTGTATCTGTGTATTTAAGAACTATCTCGTATATGATTACTTTTGAAGTATAGGATCACCAACAACGAAATGAATTTTATGTTTGGGGAATGATCATTTTACACTTCTTTGTTATAGGAATCAATATTTGGAATCTCTTGCATAGTCTTGTGTATTATGTCCATAAGATATGGGGGAATTTTTTGTCATTTTTCATAGATGGACTCAAAAAAATGTCTACATGTCACTAAATATTTCATCGTACAAAGAATCAAGACACACATAGTTCTTGAGAAACCTTGTAGTATAATGTTAAATGGTATAGAAATTGGGCTCTCTATTATGTGAGGAAAATAACCATAATGTGCCAATTAAGGTTGTTCCACTAGGGTCACGCTAACCCTACTTTAGGTTGATATGCCTTTATCATGTGTAGAACTCCTTTTCAACCCCCTAATCCCACTTGATATATGCTCAATATGAGAAAAAAGGGGCCAGTAAAGGTGTATTTAGACACAAGGGGATAACATAGTGAAGAGTGGGGCACATTACTTTTTTATTATTTTGTTGAAAATAGGCCCAATTTTGGAGATTTGGGTGCAACTATGTCTCCTCATGGGGTTGAGAATCAGACACAATTCTAGGAATTTCCCCTATACAGGTCTGAACCATATGTGAGGGGTTTTTTATGTTGGATGGACCGGGATATTGAATTTGGGAGTCACTAAATATCCTACATGGGCAAGAATAATACCACACATAGTTCTAGAAATTTTCTCTTTGTTTAGGCATGGTCCATACATAGGTGGAGGGTAACATTTTTTATAGTGTATAAAAATGATGTAGGATCAGGGCATCACTAAGTATCCTATAAGGTCAAAAATCATGTAACATATATTTCTAGAGGAAAACACAATGTTATGGACTGAATTGTACATGGCTTGGGGAATTTTAAATCATTCTATTGATGTTATGGTCATGTCGTGTACCTTTTCTCTCTATTTGTGCGGGGAAAATTTTACAACCATTTCCCATGATCACATGAGCCATCTCGATGGGACCAACAATGAATAGTAAACACTTATTTTGCAATATAGATGCAACATAAGGCACAATGGAGGTATTTGTATCATGTGATGGATAAACCAGGACATAGGGTCAAGGCTTCTCTATGCATCCTATGAGGGAAAGAATCAATCCGTATGTAGTTCTGTAAATTCACCCTTTTCCGGTGTGACCCATATTCAGGTGGGAATTTCTTTGGATGGTCACTGGACCAGGATGTGGAATTCAGGCATCACTACAGATCTAGAAACATCATGAATAAAGCAACATGTAGTTCTAGATAAAAAGGGTTCCTATGTGGATCTGACTCCTTCATCGGAATAGGGGCACTTTGTCTTTTTCTTCGCACAGATCTGGATCATGCATAATGAATCATTGGTCTGGATGCAGTGATCACCAAAATTTTTAACATCATGCA
Organism: Viscum album; assembly: GCA_963277665.1. Classification (NCBI taxonomy): domain Eukaryota; kingdom Viridiplantae; phylum Streptophyta; class Magnoliopsida; order Santalales; family Viscaceae; genus Viscum; species Viscum album. The sequence continues at coordinate 226,469,907 of OY728151.1, forward strand.
GTGAGGGAAATGACGCTAAAGAGTTACACATCATATATCATGGATGCATATCACTACTACAAATACTGCCATTATCAATGCTAGAAAATGGTTTTAATAGTGCAATAAAAGTGCTTTTAATCAAGGTGTAGATAAAGGGGGTCCCTTTTAGCAGCACTTAGAAAAGCTCTGCTAAAAGCCCCTTTTATAAGAACTAAAAAACGCACTGATAAATGGGGCCTTTATCACCACATTTTTTAGCACTGATAAATGTTTAAAAATCGAAAGAAATATAAAAAATATATTTTCTGCATACTATGAGAGGGGCTTAAATGGCCCTTGATGTCCCCCTTCAATAGCTCCCTAGCTATAGCCATCACTCCCTAGCCACCCCAACAGATTTTAATAGCGCCCCCATCCCCTTTAACTATGCTAGGAATTATTCCGGAACTACGCGCCTGACCTTCCTCCCCTAGGATTCAAACTCAGGACCTATTGCCTGCACGCTTAAGCCTTTACCACTCCACCAGATTTCATTTCTATTCATTTATTAATATATCAATTTATTTATATATATATTTAGTTATATTTACTGGTATATTAATATATATATATATATTAACAAATATACATTTATATTAATATATATAGTTATATTAATATATATATTTAGTTATATTAATATATATTTACATATATTAATATATATATATATATATCTGTATATAAATATAAATATATATACTTATATTTAAATAGTAATATATTTATATTTAAATTAATATATATTTATCAGATCGGGTTTGAATGCATTTATAATATATAATTTTTATGTGTGTTTATAAATAAATAAATACATATATACAACATATACACACATACACATATATATATTATATATATATATCTGTATATATAATTATACAAACATACATATATATATATTTACAAATATTATATATTAATATGTATATAAATATGTTTAGAATATATAGAAAATATATATCAACTTGTCAATACAAATACACGCAAATATATATATATATATACATATACACATTATATAGGTATATAAATATTAATATATTGGAATTTTAAATTAAATGGATATTAGTTTCTTATTTAGATAAGGCTTATATATTGAGAAATATATTTTATATGTAAATATGTTTAATAATTTATTTATGAAATTAAATTTTTAAGTTTGAATATATATAAAATATCTATATATTGTTATATATTTTATTATAAACAACATTATATTATGAAAAATGATAAACTTTCATAGCCATAATATGGATATGAATGGAATCCATTAAAATAAATTCATTCCCCACTGAAAATGGAAAAAAGACCCCCTTAAACGAGGATGAAATTCCATCAAATGTTAAAAAATTTGGGTATCTTGACTAAGAAAACAGTTTTGGAGGCCTTTAGGGACTTTTCTAGCATTAAAATAATGTGGCAGAAGGTTGTATTTAATAACTAGAGCAATTATCTCACCATAGGATTCAAGTTGATATTCTTTAGAGTTAAAACCAACACCCGGATCAAAATTTAGGGTCATTTGAAGTTTGAGTTACCTTTTCAACTAATTTTTTATCTTTTACTAATTTTATTGATTTTTTGTGTCTTCAAATTGAGATTAAATGATTATTATTCTATCGTAATTTGAAAATTATTAATTAATAATATTTTTTAAAACACTTTAAAGACATTTTCACTAAAAATATTATATATTTATATTAATAGTCTATTTATAGTTATCTAAAAAAAATATTTAAAATATATATGTTATAATTATATCAATATAAATATACTTATATATCAATATATTATTTTTCATGATTTTTTGTTGAAATATACACTTTATAAGAACTAGAGAAAAATCACTAATAAATCCCCCTATTAGTGTAAGTAAAAAAGCTTTGATAAAGGGGGCCCCTTTACCAGCGCTAAAAAAGCGATGTTAAAGGGGGTGCCTTTATCAGCGCTAAAAGATGCAATGATAAAGGGTCACTTTTAACAGTTCTTTTTTAGCACTATAAAAGTTCCCTTTATCAGCACATTTTTTTGCACAGATAAAGGCACCCCATTTAACAGTGATTTTTTTAGCACTTTTAAAGGGTAGCGCTACGGAAACCCAGTTTTGTGTTATTTTATGATGCAATGTAGTTTAACATCTGGTAGATAAGATGAACATTATATTATTTCACAGTTTATTCCCTCGAGATCCTTTCATTTCTGGGAGGTGTGGTATCATTTCCATCAATTAAAATTAGTGAATATTCTCCACTAGAGTAGACCATCTGTATGAAATATGGTACTTTACAATTTAGATCTTGTTTTTTGAGGCTATATTCCTAGTTTCATTAGAGTTCTAAGGACCAACATCAATTTTCCATCGGTGAAAAATCATAGGAGAACCTTTTTGTTGAGGGCCCATGAAATCCAATATTGTTAAATTTCCAAACATTTGATGTTGTGAACTATTTTCTCATCCAATACCTCTAACTCATCATAATATTTTAGAGACCATCCATCTATCGATAGTTGATCAAAGACAGAACTGATGAGTTATAGTAGTTTAACTTCGTATAACAACATATACAAGGTTTCTTGAGTGGATATTTGGTTTATGTTCCTATAATCCCATAGATGAAAAAGGATCATGTATGGATATGATTTCATGTCATTTTCTACCATATTATAGATTATATTGGATTGAGTTATGTTGAATACCTCTATCTGTCAATTGGCCACCACATGATAGGGGGATGGATGGTTGTCCTTGATTCCATACCCAAGATGTAGCTTATCAAATTTAATAGAGCATAAATTTGTGTCTTCTTCCATCAGTATTTTATAAGGGACACCAAATCTAGGGTTGATATTGGCTTTCATAAAGCTGAATATTCTTATTTATCAGACCTCCATGAGGGGTTTAGATTCTTCACATTTGGAAGAAAATTATATCACAAATAGAATATAATTGTATTTATTTGTCTAATCTAGATGATATGGTCCCACGACATCCATTCCCCATATAGAAAATGGCAAGGGGGACTTGGATATTTGAATTAACACTAGGGGATAGTGGATGAATTTTCTATGAACCTGATAGGAATGGATCCTTTTTTTTAATGTGGAAAAATCCAACATCACAGAGGTCCAATAGTATCCAAGCCTTTTAATTTGATAGGATATCATGGATCCTGATTGTGTCCATTCCATAGGCTCAATAGTTCACTTCTTTCATGACAATAGTTGATTCTTATCCATCAACATAGTTGAGAAGGACTCCAACAAGACCCTGCTTATAGAGTACCTTTTTCTGATTGGGGTCATAAAACACAAAAAAGTTGATTAAACATCTCTGATTTTTCTCCCTTCCATCCATATCTAGTGCGATTTTTCCTTTTGGGAGGTAATTTTTACTGGGAGTCATCCAGCTTGTGGAAGGACATGTCATAGGTGGGACTGATATCATTGATTTCATCCATTTTGGTTTGATGAATGGTAAGACCATACGATGATAGGGAATGAGGATAACAATTTCATCTCAATCTAGGTTAGCCACAGTACTAGATGCATTTTCTAATGCATCATCTTGCACATTTTGAAACTAGGGGACATAAGTCAATGATGGATCTAAAGGGAAATCTACAATTAGTTCACAGACATGGTTCATCAAATATATTAGCTCATCTTTATTGATTTCATATTCAACATTAACTTTCTTCTTGACTAGCTCCAAGTCACCATTTATCTTCATACATTTGTCCTGTGCATGATGTGCGATCTCTAAGCCTACGCTAAGAGCCTGATAATCTGCTTCATTATTTTTTTCACCCATTAGAAAATAAAAAATAATTAATACCATACTGTGTTTTCTAGAGATGTGATTATGACTCCAAGACCTACCGTGTTGATCTTGGAGTCTTCTATTCATTTTCTAGTCACACTTTTGGATGCACCATCAAAATACATCTCCCATGATTGGTATTCCTTATGGATAGAGAAAAAATCTTCATCCGGTATTTCGGCATCCAATAAAGTCATTTCGGCTGTGGGGTGATATATCAGGAAATCAGATAATGCCTACCTTTTGATAGATTTATGAGGCACAAACAATATATAAAATGTTTTTAGGATGACCAACCATCATGATAGGTATCCTTTCCACATGGGACGACAGAAAACATACTTGAGTGGGATGATTGAGAGACCAAGTGGAACTTATGGTGCTTCAAGTAAGGGATCAGTTTATGGAATGAAAATTTTAGGTCTATGTAAATTTTATTGATATTTGAATAATGATACCCATCATCGATCATGGTTTAGTTGATATAATAGATGACATTTTCACTATCAAAATCATTATTCAGTGTGGGGGAAGTGACGACTGATTTCTCCAAGGCGGTTACATATAGAATGAGTGGTCTTATTTCAACATGTGTCATTATCACTGGTGGGATTATGAGGTACTTCTTGAGATTGTTGAATGATTTCTAACAGTCATCAGTCAATTAATATACAACACCCTTTTCATCAACCTAGTGAAGGAAAAACATTTTCCGGAATGGTTTTTTATGAAGCACTGAATGTAGGACAAATGTATCTAATGTACTCTCAACTCTTTGAGGTTGTTAGGAGGTTCCATTCCAAGGATACCACTTTTCTTCTATAGATATACATTGATTCCATGATTGTGTACGATGATGCTGAAGAATTTTTATGAGGTAACCCTACAAGAACATTTTAATGTGTTCAATTTTTAGACAATAGTTCTTCTTTTTTATTGAAGTCTATTTCATGATTTTCCAAGCTGTCTGAGTGTTTTCATGATTTAACCACCAGATCATCAACATAGAATATGACAAATTTTCACATTATTGGTTTGAAAATGTGAAGTATGGCCCGTTGATATGTGGTGTAGACAATTTTAAAACCAAATGGCATCACGTTGTTGAAAAATACTCCATGGGGGTTTAAAGGAAGTGGATTCCTCATCTTCAAAATCCATTCAGATTTTATTATAACCTGAATATTCGTCAATGAAATAGAGAGACTTGTATCTAGCAGTTGCACTGATCATCAATTATGTTATTGGGACTGAGAGGTCATCTTTTAGGAAATACTGATTGAGATCCATCAAATTGTTGAAAACTATGATCTTTCCATTCTTCTTTTTAACAAGTACTATGATGCCCATCCAAATAGAATATTGAACCTCCCAAAAAAAATTTGCTCGAATGATCTTGTCATCTTGAGCCTCGAATTATGCGTCATGTTTCAGGTGCAACCTTCTAGTGGATTCCTTATAGCCACAGTTGAATTCTAGTAGGACCAAGTAGTGATTGGCCACTTCGGGATTTATGCTTTGAATTTTTGTGTAGTTCCATGTGAAAAAATATCGACTCTTCTTTAGAAAATAGGTTTATGCCTCTTGTTATCTAAAAGGCATGTTAATACTAATCAGAGTGAGCTATGGGAATTCTTATATATCCAAGATGATTTCACTAAGTTTAACAAATATGGTAGACAGGCCTACCTCAAATGTTGGAGGGACATTCCTTAGGTCTTCCCCTTATTCTTCCTACTTTCCATACTCATCATCTTCCTCTTACTTCTATGGGTAAACAATTCTTGAGAGGAGCACTCCAGAGTTGAGATAAGGGTTTAAATGTTTTTATCTGGGAGATGACGTAACTTCTATCAATCTGACTAATATTGGGGAATTCCCTATAGGGGATGGGTAGAGGATTGGAAGGGTTCTTTCTAACTATTCTACCCTAGAAGGTGAGGTAATGACTGTCTAGAGTTCTGAGGTTGGTTCAATGTATTTTTTATCCAAATAGTCACCCTCATCGTGGGAACCCATGGGATTTTTAGTAATTTTAGGATTGGAGTCCATGATTAAAATCAGGATAACATCTGAATATGCATCTGAATTTGGACCTGTGCAATCACTCTGATTGATGGAAAGTAAGTACACCTCATTATGCTTCCTAAAAGGGTTGGAAGGAACCATTTCTATTCCATTTGAGGTGGAAACCCAATAAATTCCATCAACCAAAGGTCACATCCCCATTGGATCATAGAACCCTACATCAATATAGTCTGACTTATATAAGTCAAATGGGGACCTATCAGTATGAAATGTCTCACTCTACATGTTAATTCAGTATTTTATGAATAGATAGAAAGATGAGGGAATTTTTATGTGATGATTTTGACAATTCCCTCTTAGAATAACATTGAAGTCCATATTTGTTTAACCACCATAAGCTATGAGTTGTCTATGAGGTTCCCAATCCATATTTTGAGCATGAATTGGCCCAATAGATTCTTCTCTCTTTTTGTATATCCCAAAAAATGTTGTGGTGCATGGTGTAAGATCATCTTCACTCCAGCCTAGTAGACAAAGTATCTACACTTGGAGGATAATTACTCTAGAGACATTATCCATAAAGACTTTGCTGACATCAACTTCTTTTATACAAATAAACACATTAGGGGTTTGATATTCCCTTGAATGATATAGAATTCATATTGATCTATGAAAGAGATAACCCCATGGAATTATGTAGGATTGTTCTCTGTCTGGTAGAATTATGTGGCGGATACCTCAGCTTCAAACTCATGAGGACTTAGCAATGATTTAATGAGTTCTTCCTTGAGATCTATTGATATATTAACTACATCCAAGATTGAAAACGTGGTTGGTACCGAGTCTAGATTCTTCAGAATATCATATTTCTGATCTAATGGTTGGTGCTTCCTAGCCTAGGGATGCTATTTCACAGGTGCTTTAGGATCGTGATCATTTTATGATGATGGGTTATCCATTGGGACCCGAGCTAGGGGAGCTTCCATCCTTTTTGGATCGATTCAGGTAGGTCTTCCGACATACTAATGGAAATTAGTGACCAGTTATTTTACAGATGAATATTCCAAGAAGATTGGACTAGAGTGGCTTCTTATAGATGTGGGGAGTTTCCTTTTTCCTGTTGGGTCTGATGGATTCCTCTTTTGTGAGTTTCTATAACATTGATGGATTGAGTGATGGTGTGGCCATAAGTATGATTTCTACCATGACTGTGTCTCCCTTGATATCCCTGTCTCTCGTGGCCTCGTCCTCCATCTCCCTAATTCGGTGTAGGGAACATTGGTTTATAACCATATTCATCATCGGGTAAGGGGTTCATTAAAAGGATGACATTAATGGGACCAAAAATTAGTTTCCCATATGACTATAAATTTGTCTCCTCATCTACCATAGATGGTTCCGTTTGGTGGGGCAGTTCCTATACTTCCAAATATGAAGGAATAAAATTTGAGAGTGTAAATGAAAGCTTTGGCCAGGGCACAGGTTCAACTTCTTACACTTACTTTTCGCATTTTTGGTCAGCTAACATTATGGATGGTTGACCATTAGAGAATTTATGGGATGAGGATGTTAGATATATTGCATTTTGAGATGTTGGGGGAAAAGTTTATTACATCAACTATTCATGGATTATTCAATGAGATCGATTAACTATTTTCTATGTCATCCCACTTTTAAACAACTTCTCCTTTTTTCTAAAAAAATTTTTCCACTCCCCTCCTACATTAGGTCCGGTGGTTGATACATATTCTACTTCTGATAGTGGTGGTCCCAGATTGCATTCATGTAATGTATCATTTTTTATATGAGTTTCTTGAAGACAAATCACTCCTGAATGTTGTGTCCCAATATCTGATTGATGGTGCAATAATTTGGCCTTTAATCGATACCTACTTCATTATCGCTCTTTGGTTTTGGTAGCAGGAACAAGTTTCAATTCATATAACCTATAAAGTACCTGTTGTCTTAGTCATCACGGAATAAGAAATTTTTTTTCTCCCGTTCATTAAATTTTTTCTTCTAGCCCTTATTCTCTCATCTTGGGAGGTAGGGGAATATGTTGATGTCAAGGTGGGATACATGGTTTTGTGCAGGTCCTGGGGTTGGAGTTGTTGTAGGAGGTAACTTAAGAATAATAGATTTCACATTAGCTCTTCCTACTCTTTTCCCAAGGCCAATAGGGATTCCTAAGGCTTGAGATTTGTTTGTTGTATGGAGTATACTATTTTTTTGGAAATTCAGGATAAATCCCGAAAACTAATTGTATATTTCACCAGACTGTATGGTGTTCGCAAATCATCATAGCGATTTTTGATGAACATAGAAAGGATCTCATCATGTGTGAGTGGCTAGTTCATGGAGTATGCTAGACCTTTATATCTAGAAATAAAGTATTAAATCCTCTCATTTTTTCACAATTTTCAGTTAATGGGGTCACTAACTTTTGTCTTTGGGAATGTTGACCTAAAGTGGAACAATAACTATTACTAGAGATCCTCCCACCCTATTATTGTGTTATCTGGAAAATTGTTGTATCACATAAAGGTTGAATATTGTAGAGTTCACAGTATGAATTTGAGCTTCCCTAACTTTTCTTATTATGGGATTCCTATAATGGGATCCTAGTAAGATGTGTAATGCATCAAATCTTGTTCTGAGTCACCTAAACCAGTGAACACGGGGAATACGATGTTCTTGAAATTTTATTGCAATAGGACATTACACACCCAGTCAGTGTATGGTTTTTATTCTAGATGTATCAAAGAATGTCACCATTTGATTGATTCAAATCATGTTGCCAATGAATCGATGGTATTCATGAGCCCTTGATGTGTTTCATGTTGGACTTGATCATGGGTGGGTAGAAATTGGGGAAAATTGGGAATTCCAGCTATATTTTTTACTTAAAGCCGGAACCCATATATGGGAATCCCTTATAGAATTACCTCAATCCACTATGGTTGTTTTTTAAATAGATAAAAATCATTATATCCTTCGTTGGATGGATTCAAACAGATTGATGGTCAATGTTCCAGATTAGATGAGCATCCGGGCCTTGATTCATTTTCTAGGAGGACCCCTCATGACATAGGCACCTATATTTAAAGTGTGTGTCGAATCACTACCTAAAAAACATAACTTGTAAGGCGGATCCCTAGAAAGAGCTTAATGTTGATCCACCTTAGCTCCTTAATTTCTTCCTCCTATCAATAGAATCTCTCCTCGAGCATTAGATACTTGTTTTCATGGGGAAGATGAGGCATGTCATGTATGAATTTTCACTTATTCTCTAGGTCATTAGTGACTTACAAGAGTGCTAATGACAGATTGGAAAAAAGGGCACCCATGTTTAGGGAGGATCACTAGTCCTGGGTATGCACACCTTCAGGCTTAGTGTGGACCACCTCTTAGAGGGAACTATATTCTATTTCATCTTCATTACATGTATCATATTCAGTGAGGTATATGGGATTTCAAACCACAATGTTCACTAATGCATACCACATTGTTGTTGTGTACCAAGTATAGAATGGTAGGAGAGATTTTTGGTTCCTCTATTGGATCATCTCCTTCTATTCCAAAGTCATCTTCTAGTTTCTTGAAAAAGGGTAACACAAAGTGAACCTTGACATGATCTGGTTGTACATATCCTTTACGGGGGACATGATTAACTAGATGATCCATAATGGGTAACCTCTCTTTTCATTGTCATCCCCATGTGGGAAAATACAAACTTCCACTAGGCAGGTGGTTGAGGAAAAAATGCACACAACCATATTGGTTGGGGTTTCTCTCATTCCAGTGTTATTGTACCTCGTCCTAGATTTGCTGCTCTTATGCTGTAATTTTTTGTTAAAAATTACCACAGGCCTATGGTTTGGGGTTGATCCCATACTACAAGGGTTGTTGCTGTTATTATCGCCTTCTGGATCTCATGAATTCTCATGAAAGCGTGAACTGGATATTATGTATGATCTATACAAGAATTATTTCCTTCACATGACATGATAAGTGCTCTATGATTAGATTCATTTAGGTGAGAAGCTTACTAAATGTTCTCGATGGCCTGGTTTAGTAGTTTTTCGATGAATTTCTCTCATCATACCTTAAGATTTTGTGACTTACAGAAGGTCAGTTCCTTATTAAGCATTCCACACTTCCTGAGCAGGGAGTCCACTCGACCGCCCTCTTGGGATGATAACATTGCATGATTTCACATCTAGTGGGTTTTCTTATATAGGACATGGGGTGAATTATAGAGCTCCATGTTTTCCCCATCAACGGATATTAACACCATATGGGGCTTCACTAATGAGGGAACGTAACTTGTGTATTGTATGATGGTAGGACATCTCAATGTCTTTCTTTCTTCACTTTTATTGGAGCCTCCATGTAGATAGATGGTCTTCTAGGTCAATTTGTCAACAAATCACCCCATAGACATAAACACGATTTGCATACCTATCATAGGGTAGGAATTTCATTTTCAACTAGTGGATAGTGTTCCAAGTGTTAAGATGAATGTTGTGAATATATTCTTCCGAAAAATATCTTGTTATTTTGAGATGATAAGTAGATGTGGAAAAGAACATAACTGGTATGTTGTCCCCAGCTAGTTGTCTTCTCACAAGCAACATATTATGGTGCTCAGCCTCTAGGGATTCCCCTACTTGGTGTGCCCAACATTGGGGTTTTATGATGATTTCATCCTGAATAGCAGGGCTTGTAGGGGTTTTATTGATTGATGAATAGTACAGGGGTGGCTCAAAGGATGATTGTGGCTCATAGCTACCTCTTGGATAATAAAGGAAGTCTCTTTTCATCGATAGGGTTTCAATCGTGTCCTATCACGTCATTCCATGTGCCTTGGAATGTGAGTTTTTTCTTATATTTGACCAAGTGGGGGGAGGACCTTCTTGTTAGTGTGACTTTTTACTATAGGGAGGACATTCTCAGTCGATGTTGTGGTGGAAAGGGCTACCATCACGAATTATTGTCAAACTGTAGGGAGATTTTCCATGGAGTATACATTGGGGAGTACCTTTAGGGAGGACTTCATTAAGGGGAGTACCTTTATGATATTGTTTTTCATTGTAGGGAGGACCTTGACAATAACTTCTATCAAGGAGAGTACATCCATCATGTCTTTATATATGGATTTAGATATAATATCTATAGTGTGTGTCCTAGGGAGGACCTCTAGAAGGAACTGTAATGAGGGGAGAACCTTTTCACTGTTGGATGTCCCTGTGGGGAGGGCCATTTTTGTGACTGCAATGTAGAATATAGCTACCATCATAGCTCGACATCCAACTATAGGGAGAATTTCCAAAGTGTATACTCAGGGGAGGTCCACTAGGGAGAATGACATCTCGGGGAGGATCTATTTGTTCTTAAATCTTATAGTCAATAGGAGTGCTACCATGACACTCATCTAAAGATAGGTTCCCCAAGATGAAAATTTCATTCCCAGAAAGTAAGCCCCTATGGGTTCTCTGAGAGGACCTTCAGAGCTGCTGGTAGCAACATTATGGGAAGGACTATTGTAATTTCTACTACCACTTCCATAATTTTGTAATGGATTGACAGGATCTTTATCCTCTATTGATAAATTTTTTATGTCTTCAAGAACTCTAGCTTCCATGAGAGAAGAATCATGAATGTGCCCTTCATTTTCTAGTATCCTTTAACACCTTTCATTTTTGGTTTCTCTCTTGGGGGAAATTAGGGCTTCTTGATATTGGTAATGGCCTTCATATACGGGTCTCTATTCAGTCAGTTTCCACGATGTAAATAGAATAAACTGATGTGCATCATGAGTTATATAAGGGATATGTTCTCTCCTTAGAGAGGCCACTATGTTGGACTGGTGTCTCTTAGTTGGAATATGTGTTTGTTTCAGATTCAGTTGTCCCAGTATCACGAAATATGTTCATTGACCATCTTGTACATGGGTATGGATGCATGTCTACTCTAGTGCTACTATATTATTTTTTGGATTAATCCACCAACTCGAGAAGATGGTGTCGTGGGCCTTACTCCCCGAAATTTCTATAGATGTGATGACCTCTTGACTAGTCTAGAGGATATAATCTGGAATCCCTGTTTTATCCTCCATCATTTCCATGATGTTTTTGGTACGTCTTTGGTTTTAATGGGTTTAAGTGCACATTATTATGTCAGAGTAGAAATTTTTACCTTCTTCGGACCGCCATGTTTTTCCAGTTGGTACTGGTGGTTCTCTTATGTCTGAGAAGAGGAACTAGTTTTCCCCAGAATTACAGTTGGGATACACCAGCTAATTTCTCTAGTTTCCACCTTATTTGACTGCTGTGATTTATATTTACGAGATGGAATTTGTATCTTCTCATTTTCCACTGAATTTTTCTTACAGGGTTTATATCTATCTGTAATAATTTCACTCTACTTATATTTGCTTGGAACCATATTTTTCTAGTGCACTTTATTGTGGTAGGATGGAATTTTCATCTTCCTATTGATTTACACGATTTTTTAATGATGGGATTTATTTTCTTTATCATTGGAAATGTTTTGTGACTGCCCATAGTTTTCCACCATATTTGGTTGGAGGGATTGGTATGGGTCAACCAGAATTTGTTCCTTCTTATTGCTAGTTTCCATCCTATTTGGATGAATGGATTATTATGAATCAGAAGGGACTTAAACCTACCTAAAATTTTATAATCTTCTTTTTCAGTGGTTCCTACAAGCATTGGAAAGAATATGCACTTTCCCATATTTTTTTGTCGTGTATGCATGGTCAGCTTCAACAGAGGGAGCAAGAGTTCATGCCTAATCATAGTGTGTTGTCATGTTTGTTTATAATATCTACACCCTATGAACATGTTTGATGACATGTTCCCAATTGTATGTTTTCTTCCCCAAGTGGTCATCCTAGAGGACCCAAGGTTGTTGAGATTTAGTGGGATCCATCATTGTAGTATCCTCTTCAGAACGGGGGTACTGATTCATGAAACACTAGTGGTAACATTATCAGGAAGGGGATCTTTAGTGGGGCTCCAGAATAGTATGGGAAAATTCATCAGTGATGACTTATTAAACCTCCCAAAGATGAGGGAGTTACTTTTTTGTCATGTCCGGGGGTTAGGATACCAAAAATATTGCATACAGTGAGTGGAGTCACCAGTTTCATGATCATCAACCTTTGTTTTGTGGGTGGCTAGCAGGGATTTCTGGCCTTGATGGATTGCCTTACTGTCTCCAAGGTGGGGAGGGTTGCATTCCAGTGGTATGCTCAGATTAGCATATTTGAGACCCAATTTTTAATAAACTTGGTAGGAAATGGTTTCATGTTCTTCACTAGGGACATAGATGCCTATGTAGTTGTAAACACACCTATATAAGAAAACTGTCCGGAAGCCAATGGATCGAAGGTAGATGTATGAAATTCATGCAATATATAATATATAATGAAAAAACCCCCCTAAAAGTAGCATCTCATGAACACATATATAATTGACGATCTTTCTTCAACCTATTCTTTTTTGAATGGGAAGAGGTTAGAGGTGTGGTAAGACTGCAACCTTGGTTAAGTATTTATGTCGTGTTCAAAATTTTTACCTTTTCCTATGGTGCATCATAGGGGAGGAATGAAAATGGACCGATGAATAATAACCAATAAACTATTATTATAGGGGGTTTTGCATTGGGCTCACCATTTTTTCATCCTGATTTGGGGCATTCCCCTTGTCGATGGATATATTATATGGTTTTACTATAACTAGTAAGTATATCATTTTTTTGTTACGAAGGATGTTCCACATTTGAGTGGTCCCAATGGGTGATTGTTGGGGGATAATTTTTTGGTCAACCAACCCATGTGGGGTATGATCCCTCAAATGGTCTCTAGTGGGATTACTCATAGAGCCCAAAACACCTATCAACCAACTTATATATGATTATTGATCCTTCTTTTAGAAGGCAGGTGATCATTGGATGATTTGGACAATGATAGTTGAGGAATCAAATTGGTCGAGAGGATGGGAAGTCAGCATCATTACATCCATTAGGGGTGGGATTATTGTCTGTTTTGGGACTGTCTTATATATTTAATCAATATTCATATTTTCATGAATCCTTGGTTCATTCCCAAACATGTGTTTTAAGATTACTCCTAAGTAGCATGATAAAATAGAAAAATATATAAATTTTGAATCATATGTCTATATCCGAGGTTCTATAGTCATGAAGACATCTATTGGTATCCGAGGTTTTTTATCAATGCGACCATTTTGTGGAAACATTATGGATTATGTGGGATTGTTTCAAGAAAATGGTGATTTAATACCTATGATGAGGTTCTATTGAGTTTATCATCATCCAGGGGGATGGAGACTATTTTTATGTTGGGGTAAATCCCATAAGATGGGATACCTATGTGTCCTCATGAGAGGAATCTCGGCCCAGGTAGTTCGTTTCCACTTATCTAGATGCATCACATTTTAAGGTCATGTCACAATGAACCAACCATACAGTTTAACATCATGTGGTAGGGAAGTCTAGGTGGATGGTTCCTCATCATTATTTGGTGGGGGACTTACTCTGAGGTGGCCGAAGGTACTCGGAAGTGATATGTTTTTTAGTATAAAGAGTGAACCTACTGGTAATATGGATCAAAAACATTAGGGTAAGTTTCAATGTTGGTTTTGGACCTTGGGGTGGTTTCTTACATATCCTAATTGGTTGGGAATCAAATCCCTCGTAGTTCGGTAAGATGGCGGTTATACATAGAAGTTCCCAATAAAGTGGCAATTATTTGGGGCTTGCATCAGCGGAGAAGGCCATTTCTAAATCAGAGTTGGTACATACACCATAAAGTGGGCCTTGATTAATTAGTTATCATGATTGGGTTTATCCTTTGAGGAGTATAATCATTGATCTCAATCCTTATAGGGGAGTCCTACGTATCTCAATTAAGGTGGAAATTGAGCGCCTCATATTTCATTTCCTCTAGTGGATTATAAAGATTTTGTTATCATCACTAGCCTCTAAGACCATGTGACTCATGATCAGTGTTACAAATAAGTGGATTTGAAGGATTCAACAAGCCTCACATGTTCTCTTCTACATTGATGGAAAATGTAGAGGATGATAGAGGAAGAGGCTAGGGTGAGAGCACCAAATCCTATGATCAAAAGTGCTTACTCCAATATGGATGTCCTAAAGTTGGTTTTGGGAAAGGGGGGAATGTTAATTCTCATAAAATGGAAAATAATTCATGATTTCCCATTTATATCACTTACCCTCATTGAAGGGAAAGGTTACTGATTACCCTTGATCTCTATAATATGGAGGTTCACATTGGTATCCCGAGGTTGGACCCTAGGTTACCATGGTAATTTAAACTTATAGACATTTAGAGGGTCAAAAGTGTTATAGGGATTGCCCATGTGACCCTACTTATCATGTGTAATTAAAAATATTATGGAGTTCTGATGCACCTAATTGTTTTATCATATGGGTATGGTGGCTTCGAAAGAGGCTCTGGCCAAATTTTGTTAGACTGGATTACAGAGGGACTCGGGATTATGTGATGGAAATATAAGGAGACGATCAGATCCAGATGGTGGAATGACCTAGGGTACCACATTCCACATACCATTTATTCATACCGGATGAGTAACTCTCTTCATATCTTGTTTCTATGAATTTTGAGGGGTTTTCCATGTTCTATGGTGGTACACGGACTTTCATGTGATCCTTATAGCATTTTTCTAGGTGACACCCATTTCCACCCACGTTGCAGGGTGCTACATTAAACTGGGATCCATCTACGTAGTGAGTTTCTACATATCACAGGGTTCCATCCACATAGCTATGTGTTGTGTGGTATGTTGAATACAATAAGGGAGATAGGGTTTATTCTATTTAGGATGTTCATTTGCAAAGCGATTTAGTTCTCTTTCTACCCATTAAAATTATGTTTTCTTCTTTAATGCTATGTAGTGGAATAAACCAGTAAGAAATCATCCAAAGGGGTTTTTACTTCATCAATCCATCTTCAAACGGTACTCCTAATAAGTTCATTTTATCATCCACCAATTTGGTTTCTTTCTTAGCTTTCCTCTAGGTCCTTTTAAAAAATTGAAAAGGAGCAGGATATATGGGTATCACATAATATTTTTCAAAATCCCATGAGGGAACCCAACCCAGGTATGACTCGGTCAGTGGTGTCATCGTAAATAGTGGAAAAAATAACGACCTCACTCCCACAAACGACTTTATTTCATACATGGAAGGTTGTTGGCTATGCCTCACCTGTGAACCGATTAGTTTGTTGGGCTCCTCGAATGCTGGGGCTTAATTTTCCACCTCTATTTTCATAAATGAAATTGTTCATTATTAGAATAGGATCCATCATCATTACCATGAGAATAGTTTGGTTCACTATTCCTTTATATGGAAACAGACCTCCCTCTACAGTAGTGGTCAACGAAGGACTTATGGTTCATGGTGCATTATTTTGCTTTTCCATATCTGGCTTATTCAACATTCTTCTTCGAATCATGATTTGGATTACTCTTCAACCATTTTCCATATTCATGAGAGTATTTACCATCCCTTTTCAATGTTTTTATGACCCAATAGTCATATACGTTCCTTAAACAGGTTAAGTGGAACCCACATGATGTGTTAGATAGTAGGTCCTCTATCCTTTGACTGAAACCCCATATTATACTACATAATGGGTCCTCTACCCTGAGTGGAACCCCCTAACTTACTAGGTTGTGGAACCTTTACCCACATATTTAATCCCCCATAAAAAACTAAATAATGGGTCTTTCATTGATACATATAGAGTGGCACACCTTATAATTCTGGAGTTTGGGTGGCATCCCCTTGATGGACTAGGGAACATTCCCCCTATTTCTCTACAGAGTGTTATCTCACTAACATTCTTAGGGGTAGGTCCTCTATACATCTACTTACTAGAATCCCCCTATAATACATTGGAGTGGATCCAATTTCTACTAAATATTTCACCCTTCAGGATTTGTAGAAGTGGTGATGTAAAATTAAACCTCATTACTTCTTCGGATAGGCACATGAGATACTAGGCATTACATTTGGAAATTTGTAGATTCATGTATACTCATTTCCCTGTGTTGGTTTGTGATATGAAGAACCCCTTTCTCTCAAGTATGGGTTTCTTTATGAGAATATATTTATGTTATTGGACTTAATTTCAATATTTTTTTGGGTCAAGCTAACTACTTCGATCGTATATATATTTCACTCGTTCTTGTTTTAAGGGTGTATTGTTGGGGATTCATCTACTCACAACTACTTGGTCTTTTCACACACATGTCTTGGCTTATGCTGATGATGAAAAGTTCGTTAGTGACATCAATGGAGTATTGGGATACTCTAGTGCATATGATTCATAAGGTGGTTGATCTTGGAGATTCATGATCAGTGTGTATATAATTTATTTATAATTTTTTTAGTTTTAGAATTCATTACAAGAAGGCCATGTGTTTTCCCCTTTAACTTTTTTTTATTCTACATGTTTATGAATTCCCTAGAGGTTTCATGTATCTTTTATTCTTGATTTTTTTGAATTTAATCATTATTCCTATACACTATAGAACATATATAGTTGTGTGTGTGAATGAAGGTACCTTCAATAGAGGTATCCCTTCTTGTATTATAACTTCTTGGATCTTGTCACAAGGACCTAGTAGATTGAAGGTGAACATGAGGTTGTGGCTTCCCAAACATCCACTGGAGGGTTTTCCCATAGTGGGTTGGTCAGTTATAGAGTGGCATCAAAGGTGGTATATCCTTAGGATGGTTTTTGGAGTTTCTCCTTATTATAATTGGTTGGGACTTTAGGAAACATTTTAAAATTGTGTTGAGTGTGAATTTTAGTCTAGGAAACCTAGTGTTGCTACAGGGGATGATGTATTTATATTCTAGTACTCTCACTACCTATTTGATGACTTATTATACTAATACATTGGTTACATGGAATAATAGTACATGCATCAAGTAGTACAGTGTACTTTGACTATCATTCTTTACTTATCTCCAAAATATATATGAACATATTACCGTTTTATTTCTTGATCACTTTCAACATTTCTCTGCAAAGACATCCATCTAGGTAACCAAATTAAGATTTTTACGATGATAAAAGGAGTGACGAGGCCTCATTTTGAGAGCCATATCGTGAGGATATTCATCTATAAAGAATGATTCAAGTACCATAACATGTTGAGATGGATTAAATTTAATAAAGGAAAGATGAGGATGTGTATCGGAATATCGTGATACATGAGTTATAGTGTTAGCAATCACTGATATCCTATGGTTAGCTAGATCAAAAGTAGTGAAGGATTTTATTGAATTAGTGATCCAATTTAATAGACTTATGTGTATCTTGAAAGATTATATGATCACATCGGAAGTTGTTATTTTCAATGGAGTGTTGGGGCCCTGGTGTAATCTAGTCATGTATACACATGATATGTTGGCACTCTCATGGAATTACTTTCAACATCTATTTCACGAGGAGTATTACCCATCATTATTTCACATAGGTTTGATTCCATATATTTTGGTGTTGATGAAGGTTAGTATATAAGTTTCCAATTATACTGTTATGTTCACTAATCTTATGTCATACTCTCTCAACATTGTGGGAGGTGGTTACTTTTGGGAACTGAAGATTGATCGGGGTATCCGTAGAGAAATCAATTATAGTGTGACACCACTATGAATTCCCACATATGTTGGTGTTATGGATTTGGAACTAGTGATATAGATATTCCATTCAATGGGACTCAATGCAGTTGTAGCTGACATTGGGTGTCATGGGGATGAGTTACCGGAAATAGCTGGAAGGCTCTAGTAATCGGTATCTTGATGTATGATACCTACTCAAAGATGATCTCAGTCACATGAACATGTAGTGTGGTATTTTCATAGAGGACGTGGTCTTCCAAGATATGGGTGATTTTATTCATGGGACTAGGAAGGCCACATGGAACATTCTTTCATGACGCAACATTCTGAGGAGGGCAGACAAAACGTGGATGAACCACTATGGTAGAGACCACTCCATGATTAGGGTTATCCTAGGTGTGGATGGGGTAGGTACCATGGAGGTGGAGCTAGCTGAGGAAAAGGTGGGTCTCTAGGATGAGGATCAATTAGTGGAGGATGACACTATGATCTACATCAACCACCACCATAAGGAAACATGTTCCAAGATCATGACGTAGTTGGTCAGGGCTATGGGTAGCAATAAGTATATAGGCTTAGGACCCAAAATCTCATGAGATGATACGAGTATTGATCTATAATCAATAAATAGTTGATTCAATAATTTTATAAATGTGTGTGATTCACTCATTTATCTCACTATCCCTTGTGTGATATAAATATCTCCATATTAAGACCATATCACAATAGCTTTTTCTAGAGGTTCCAACTAGGTGTGATTCATCAATATCAATTATTTTTGGATGTAAGAGATGGTGATCAGTGGAGAGAGTTTCATGTGGGATATATTAGTTATCATGATGTACCCTAATGTTGTAATCATGGTAATAGAATATTTTTTCATGGTATCGGCCATGATTGACTATCATCATAGACGAGCTTGGTTCATTCAAATTGATTTGATGGGATTCTAATTTTTCGGCCGAGAGAGATCTCATACCCATTAGTTTTTGGGTTAATCCATGTGAACATCATGATATTCAAGAATATAGTTTCCTTTTGTGGTGGGGTACTTTAAGGACATCTTCCCCAAGGATTTTTCAGGACCTCCTCTAAGGCGGGAGGAAAATTTATGCATTGAATTGATCCCCATGATAGTATTGATATATTCTTTAGAATATCTAATTCCCATACCATGATTAGGGATATTATACTAAAGATTTATGACCATTGAGAAAAAGGGTTTTATTAGACCAAGTGTGTCCTCATAGGCAGTTATGGTTTTGTTTGTGAAAAAGGTAGATGAGAGATAAAAGATTTTTATTGATTATCATTTCTTGAACCATGTAATGTTAAAGAAAAATACCCCTTTCTGAGTATTGATGAAATATTTTATCAACTGTGAGGGAAGTGTTTTTTCTTGAAGTTTGATCTTTGGTATGTCTACCAATAGGTGAGGTTTCGTGAGATTGATTTTTTAAAGACGTCTTTCTTATGTTTCTAAGGACACTGTGTGTCCCATTAATGCCTTTGGGTGTCAAGAATGCCTCTACTGTGTATATGGATTTGGTGAACTATATATTTTATCCATACATGGACTTGTTTTTTGTTGTCTTTATTGATGATAAACTCATTTAATCTATGATAAATAAGGAGCATTATGTGAATCTGATGGTATTTCTCTATGTACTCTGGGATTACCATCATTTTGGTTAGCCTTTAGAGTGCCAGTTCTAGACCCCTTAGGTTCACATTCTAGGGAATGTCATTTCCAAGAATGTATTAAATGTTTTTGGGAAAATATTTAAGCTATTCTTTCTTGGGATCCACCCAAAAGTGTGTCACAGGGGTATGTTTTTCTTCACATGGAATGGAATTATAGGTGGTTAATGGTGTAATTATCTATAATTGCACACCTTTGAATTTCCTAACAAAAATATCCATTTGATTTCCTAAACTGGGTAGCTTCCTAGAGCCTTTTAGGATTTGAGGCTAAAATTGACTACAGATCCTATTTTGATACAACTAGAGGAGGGTGTGGAGTATGTAAAGTATTATGATTAATCTTGATATGGTCTTGTAATCATGTTTATGAAGATGTTTGTAGTAATCACATATGTGTCATCATAGTCGATACCCCATGAGAATATCTATGTGACTCACAACCTACAGTTTTTAGTGGTATCCATTTCTATGATGATGTAGAGGAAATATTTTCTAGGTAAAAACTCTGTTGTACACTCAGATCATCAAATCCCCATGTATATATTAATGAAGAGAGATATAAACACGAGGGGAAGATAATGTTTTGAGTTCACCTTGAAATATTATGTCAATATAGTCTATAAATTTGTGTAGGGAAACAAGGTGGCATATTTTCTAAATAAGAAGTTTAATTCTCATTTGGGTTTGGGGGCATATGAGCAGTTAGATTTGTTATAGATGACCTTTGGGGATGAGTGTGGTGAAGCTCATCTTTAGTAAATCGTTTTAACTCCTACACCACTCCACTTTGTGATGGAGTGTTAGTTGAGAGACATCGATTATGAGGTTCTCAGGGAGTAGATATCCAAAAAAGAGCAACTGAATGGATTTTATGATGGATGGGAGCATGTCATATTTTTCAAGGTAAGGATGAAGGTTTTAGTCATATTATAAAATTTAGTGATGATGGAGTTTCAAACAACCCCTTGGTTGTACATCATAATGTGGAGAATGTATATGTCCTTGAACAGTAGTTTTAGTGGGATATCATGAGGTGGTGTGTCATTGAGTTTGCCTCTCAATTTCTCACATGTCAGTAGGTTAATGCATAAAACTAGGTTCTTGTTTGTTTGATACAACATATAGAGATCCCATAGTGGAAATGGGATGGAATATATATAAATTTATAACATATTATCCATATATATTAATAGGTCACAATTCCATCTTGTTTATTGTTGAACAACTTAGGAAGATAGCACATTCTTATTCCATTAGGGAGTAGACTTCCATGGAGAATCTAGGGAAGATGTACATACTGGAGATCATTCGGCACCATGGTGTAACCTCAATGATTATTTTTGACTATGTTGTTATGTAAGTGTCATAGATTTGGATATTCCTATTGAAAACATTATTGACTTATTTTTGGATAAGTACAACATTTCACCCCCAGACAGATGGGAATACTAAGACCACAATACAGATGTTGGATGATATGCCGAGGGATTATGTTTTAGATTTTGGGTAAATATATGAGGATAAAATTCCATTGATATAGTTCTATTATAATAACAACCAACACATAATGATTGAAATGGAACCTTTAGAGGAAATTTATAAAATCCCCTTCAGTCCATCCATGTGATTGATTAAGATTGGGGAGGCATATCTGGTTTGACTAGAGATACTGTAGGAAATGATGGATAAAGTTTAGATGATCCATGACTGTATGAGGTTATCCCAGATCATATATAAATTTTATATATACTGACATCATTGGCCCTTGGAGTTTAATCAAAGAGTTTTTGTTTCCCTAAAATTATTGCCACAATGAGGATAATAGTTATTTGGTTTTGGAGGAAATATATTATTGATATTAATAATACATTTGAGATCTTATGATGGGTTGGAATGTTTATTACAACCTAAACCGACCCCCACAACTAGATCAAGTGCATTATGTCTTCAATTTTCCACATATGAGAAGGTATGTCCAAGATTGTATGCATGTTTTTTACAGTGGTGAGTTGGAAATTGAGCATGGAGACACCTTCCCGAAACACCCAGTGGATACTAAGTATGAATTTGATAAAATCACCCACGGAAAGGCCATTCCCTTCATTTGTGTTGTGGAGGAATGTGATTATTTAGGATAGTTCCTGGGAGCATCGGATCCATATAAAGTAATAATATCCCCACCTTTTATTTAACGTCTTATTTTTAGGGATGAAAATACTTCATGGGCAGATAATGTATTGACCCAGTTTTTTCTTTTTAAAACATTGAAATATATTAAGATATATTTTCTGATCCAATCACTGAGAATGAGTGAGATTATGAGGCTTGATGAGCCGAGAATTGATACTATAAAATATTAAATATATTAATATCCCATAAATGGATTTTTTTTCAAATAATGGAATATATCTTTCGTGGATCCTTAGATCATACTTCCATGATAATGGAAGAATATTGAACAAAGGGTTTACAATTGGTGTGATGTACGGATGAATTGTTTTGGATATTCAGATGAGGAAATAGTTAGACGGTTCATTAAGTGAATTAATTAATGTAATTAATATATTATTTTAATAAACCAAACATAAACCTACCTTTATAAATATTTAATTATGAATATTTTTTAGGTTCTAGAAACATGAACCATTCCATATATAATAGGATAAGATCACTAATCATTGGAATATTGACATTATATGATGAAAAACAAATCGATCAATGTAGATCAAGAGGCAAAAAACACATCTGATTATCCTTATCAATAGGGAAAACATTCTTCAACAAAAAAATCCAAAATCAAGATAGGGATTTTCAATTGAATTTTTCACCCTTGATTTTTTTTAGTATGTATTCTTCATCTACATCATATTTGAACTCTTTTTTCACTCCCTTAGCATGATCCCATATAGATAATTTAATTTTTTAATTAGTTAATGTTTTTATGACATTCTATCTCCTATAGAAATTTTTGATATCTAATCATTTTCCAACAACTCTTTTCCATTGAAATAATTATTCTCTATTATTAATTTTCCCTCTCTGTTCATCATGCACTTAACCATTTCCCAATGGGGTCATGATTCAAAATTTTTTAGGGAAGGTTCGAGCATGATTGAACCTACAAATTCATTGTGGTAGAATCAATGAAACCTGGATTTATGGTTTATAGATGGATTTAGGAATAACAAAAAATGTAATGATACTTTGTTGATACCAGATCCAATGGGGCAACACGGTCACATCATTGAATATTGGAGAAATAACAAATTCCATTGTGGGCTTCAAGGTGATCACCGATATCAAATTTTAGGACATTAGAGGCTTGAAGTCAATATCCAGAGGCAATTTCCTGTTATTTATTATGATAAATAACTACAAATAATGATATGGATTCCAGATCTATTGAGTGAATGAATATTCAAGAATTTCTATGTTAAACCCGAATATATTATCTGTAATGGGGTGAACACATGTAGTTTACCCCCCTTTTATGGTAGCTAGAGTTTCATGGAATAAGAGTATCACATGCCATGTGGCTAGGCCCATACTCTATGTGACCCTACTTGAGTGGATAAACTATGTTCCAACATCACAAATCTAGGAACCTATGCAGGGAACAGTTGGTGTACTATGAGAGTATGTGGGAATGGTATGGTACCTAGGCATGGCTTGGTATAAGGCCACATAGATGACCAGGTACATGATAATGGATCAAAAAACATAGGCATGACTTGGAGGACACAGATTGGTACATTATTAATGAGACAAGACATGTGGCCCCCATTATGTGCTACATACGATGACATGGATTTCTATTAATTTCCAAGGGAAACCATAGACACGAATATTATTGGAACAAAATACTAGGTAGACCGTATACTTTCCAGATACCCCTATGAGAAACTTCCATGTTGTGTATCTCCTTCTTTTTTACTGGGATTGCCCCCCAAAGTGTCTTATCCTAAGTATTTTTTTATATTGAAATAAATGGAATCTTTTATAGTTTATTCTGAGATATAATGGTGAATGTTTTGAGCATTAAACTTCTTTAGGTTATACTGGATGATGGTGCTAATGATCAACTGATAGAGAGGTTGTGGATGGCACACTCATGATGCACCAGGGTGTGGGTATCATATACTTATTGAACTGGATGATTGGAACCCCTAGAAATATTAAGGAATGGTTCCCCTACACTCTATGTGGCACCCCTTGACATACTAGGGAGTGGGTTTTATACCCTAAGAGTGTCACCCCATAATATAATAGGGTATGTTTCCTCTACCCATGGAGAAACACCACCTATGAACAATATGCTTCCTTTCCTATATCAATACCTAATGAACGGTATACCCCTATCAAACTAGCATCCGACCAACCTTAATTTGAGTGGAATCCCCCTAATGCAACATGGCATGTGACCTCGATCTATCTAAAGAGTGGAATCCACTATACACACTAGGGTGTGGGTCCTCTATCCATATGTTGAGTGGAATACCCTAATGTATATGGGAGTGGGTCCTAATTCAATTAGAGATTTAAGACCCTTGAGATATAGAGTAGTGGCGAGGTGAAGGCCCTCGTCAAGACTTATTTGGATAGACACAAAACATACAGGGAATTATTGATGGAAATTTTGAGCAATAAGAAGACTCATCATCTTGGGTTGGGCTATGAAACAGCGACCCCATTTCACTCTCTTTAGAGTTTCTTTATGAGTGTAGGGTCCTGAAAACTTCACAAAGGGAAGTTATTACTCCAACAAGTACATTACAAGAGAATGAGAATATTCCTACAAGTCTAGAAAGGCAAATGGATGAAAATTGGATTGTATATTTGAGAATAAACTTGAAGAAATAAAATTTTGAAAAGGGTTTTAGATTGACTACGTACCATCATTGAAAAAGGTTTCGTGATGCTCATAAACCGCAAACCATCGGTACATAGAAGAACCTGTGAGGTTCTAGCTTGTGGGGAAATGGCTAGTAAACCTAGGAAAAAGAAAACCATATTTTTGGAGGAATCTAATGGAAAAATTCCACTACATACCATCTCACGAAAAAAGAAACTAATTGGTGAAGCAAGCTGGCGGGTTCCATGAGCCACATCACCTGAACTACAACCTCTGCGAATCCTGGTTGACCAAGACTTTCACAGGAGGAATCATATTTTCATGGGACTCTAGAAATGATGCAGCATTCCCACAAATATTATTTCACTAATTCCCTATAAAGGACTATAAGAGGAACTAAAAAATGAAATGGAAAACTAGACAAGACCATAGGAGGAATTAGAGCATAGACAAATAGAGAAGAAAAAACTATGACATTGGAGATTTTGGAGACGTACAGAGAAGACTGAGACTTCAGTCTCAAATCATTGATGATGTGAGAACCAAAAAACCCCTACTCCAAAGGTATAAATAACCACATACCAAAAAAAGAAGGAATTTAATAAAAATGGTGAACCATGAACTGAAAATGTGAAACCGCGAACTGAAATGGTGAAACTTTGTACAATAAATCCCTCTGGGATAAAATTTCCACAAACCATAGGCTTTTAGACCTTTATTTAATCTAACACTCTGCATATCACATCACTATGAAAAATTGATTTGTATATTGCATAGTACATCTGTACGTAGATGGAACCCACAGCTGTGTGGCTTACCACATCACGGACCACATCTAGGGTTGCATACCATTTTGGTATATGAAACACATTCTAATCCATGTACCACTTGGGAACGTGGAAGACCCTCTACCTACATGGTATTATAGTATGCGGTACTGCCCCCATCTCGCATGAGAAAATAGTATGCGGAATAGGGTGTCTTGGGCTTTCCTTCTCTTTCCTGCAATCATCCACTCTATTACTATATACTACTCCATATATCCTCCATGAACTAGTCCACCAACATCAATCCAAAGCCTCATCCAAAGCCACACGACCCATATGATCAAATCATTGATCACACCAGCGCGCCTTTCTGAATTTACATACCCAAGGTAAGAGGAGTTGTGAAGGCTATCCACACAACTATTTGGATCCCCATAATGTCTCTAAGTCTATATTCCCAAGGTATCCCACAGTCAGACCATGGGATGCCAATGTGAGTCTCCCCGTTATATGGATTAGGGGTAATCACTGGCCTTTCCCTTTGATGGGTTCTAGTGACAAGAGAGAAGATCGCCTTTTCATTCCCCTTTGGTAAGGAATCCCATTCCTCCCCATTCCCAGAATCATCTTTAGGGCACTCCCACTAAGGTAATCCCCTAGCCTTCTGAGAGAGAAACCACATGATTATCAATGTAATTCCACATTTAAAGGTTACTTTCTTTGTTCAATCACCCACATTCAGCTTGACATGGGACCAAGTGACGGAATTGACACACCAAATGCTCTTTCCCTATCCCATCAGGCTCGCAGTCACAACTCTCCTGTCGCCATCGTCCTCATTTTCCTTTAGTAGAGAACTAAATATTCACCCTTTTTGAGTCTTTCACATCCTCTTCTTTCTCACACAGAGCATGAATCAAGTGGTCTTTCAGGTCTGTGATAATAATATATTGGAAAAATGAAAAAATGAACCATGAGAACTTTGATTCCAATCATAATTTGTATATGTAGGACACTTAATTAAGGCTCGATCTCAAATTGGTACCCTTTTTCAAATGGTTCACCCAAAAAATGTCCCCAAATTTAAAAGGACTCCCTCCTAGTTGTATGTTTGGATAACATAACTATGTGGAATTTGAATCTCAATTAGACTGGGATACGTAGGAAGCCTCTGTAAAGTCCAAATCTGACCCTCAAACCAACAATAATGTTCTCCGAGATATATCCAATGTAGGGTCATGTTTACTCAGAAGATTATATCTTTTATAGGAGCCTAAGTCCACTTTTTCATAATCCCCACACCATATCTTGACCAGGAATCTTTGTCCCAGTTGTCCTCACTACATAATGTTAAACTGCATGGATAGGTCCCCTTCACATGACCTTAAAATGTGATGTGTCCAGTTATGCAAAACTGAACTACGTGTACTCTGCTTCCTCTAATGAGGATACCTAGAAATCGCATATTATGGGTCTTATCCCAACATCATACAACCTTCTATCACTCTTGGATGATGATAAACTCTAGAGTGCCTCATTGCATGGATTATGTCTGCACTGTCTCTATAGAATAAAACCCATGTATATCCCTAAGGATCCTAATGCCCAAGTGTACCACATGGATATATAATTCGATAATGAAATAAGGATTAACTAACATATAAAAATGGCTTAAATATATAATAGAGTCTTGAATTAGGTAATAATTCCCCCAAAATGTGTGTGATGAGCCCAACCTCCCATCCTCTCGACTAGTGGAGTCCTCAAGTGTTATTGGAAAAACCATCCAACCAGCACCTTCCGTTGGAAAAAAGGTCCATGAACTAGGGATAAATGTTTCGTTGGTTATTTTTGACTCTACTAGTAAACCAGCTGGAGACCATATGAGGAAATCATACCTAATAGGATTGATTTCACAAATACTTATCCACAAGTAATCACCCTCTAAAACCATTCAATTGTGACATATCCTTCATAATAGAAAAAGGATTAACTTCCCAGTCCTTACAATGTCAATCCTATTCCCCATAATGGTTATTGATGTGAATAAATCCCGAACAAAATAGTGAACCCAATGTGAATCCTCAACCATGGTGGTCTTTTTACCCCACTCAATCCCCTTCACCTCATTAAAAGAAAAGGGGATAAGGTGAATCTTCAATTATTCACATGGTAAAGAGATGCTACTATAAAGGGTTTTGTTATCTGTATATATCATATATATATATGTGTGTGTGTGTGTGTGTGTGTGTGTGTGTGTGTGTGTGTGTCAGTTTCGACAGAAACCTTCTATCCAAATGAAATCTCGACAACCAATGCAAACACGCATCTTAGTGATCCCATAGGAGGTCAAAGCCCAAATAAAGAGAAAACCCCCCTCGATGACCAATCATATTCAATGTTGGGTATCCAATATTCTGAATAGATAGTAATACCAAAATGTTACTCTCCCCACACTGGAAGCCATAAGATAGTCCCTCTAATCTGAAAAAGTTTTCCAGCAGTCGCCCCATTTATGACCAGCACCCTAGTAGAGGGCAGCCCCAATGGCCATCACCAACAGCTTCGGTAACATGTCCAAAAAGTGCGATAACAAGTACATCCCTTGAATTAGGGAGGTAGATTATATCAATGATGATAAATTCATCCATGATGCACAAGGGTCTTACTAATATGCCCCTACTGAAGATAATCAACTCCAACACCGGGCAAAAATGTATCCTTACTCTGAATAGGATCTTTTGTTGAGGGAACCTACTGATGTCCAAGGGATATGGGCCCCTCAAGATGCCCATCGAGGGTGGAAAACTTATAATCAGTAGTAGAAAATTCCCTTTATTCTTGAAGAGGAAATCTTCCATAAAAACGTGATAACATTCAATGAGAAGACATACAACTTTCTACCCTCTACTCAAGCCAACCATTGAAATAGGGTGGAATAAAATGAGCATGTTCACACTCTTTCCAGTGCTCTCTAGTACTGCTATGCAGAAAGAGTGATGAATTATAAGCATATGAAAATTTATTCTGTTGTAAAAAATAATGTGATCTAAAAAGAATGAAAACCAGATACAGGTAGGCACAAGCATCTATTGTTTTTTATAAAACCCACCATAAAAATAGTGTGGAAAAAATATGATTAGAGAGATATTTATACAGATGAATAAAAAGAACATGAGAAAAATACAACATAATGTGAGAAGAGTTAAATTAATTCTCATAAATATAAATCCCACTAGACAAATATAGTGTAAACTTGAGAAGATAACCAGTGGAAGACTCATTAATGTGTCCCAGTATAGAAGAACTACCAGTGTCCACTATTAACCAATGGAGGACCGGAGTAGGAACAAACTCCTACTCCAACATCAGAATGGTCCTTTTTACCCATTTCTAACAAATATGCATCTCAAAAAATACTGGAAATGATTTAATATCGGATGTGGATTCAATACCATATCCTCTAGACATTTAAAGACGTCATTTCATTGGTAGAAAAGGTGAGGAATTAATCCCATGACCCCATTTCCTTAAACAGAATCACTCATCATCAAGATTAGTATTTCTCTCCAGATATGTTATGCGTCCATGATCTAGTACAGGAGGATCAATGGTAATATACCATGATACATGGACAACTGGTTTGAAAAAAAAATACTCATCCAAATGGGGGATGTCTGTCCAATGTTGTGGCTGCTCCATTGTAGACATATATCACTGCCAAAACTCAAGATGGTTGTTGTCATGTCCCAGAATAACTGTGGGAACTAAAAAAAATAGGAACCTATATATGAAAGCCCTTACCAATAGAAGAAGACCCAAATATCCTATAAAAGAGTGCCCAATGATAAAAAGCACCATAGGAAACTAGAAAATGATGAGAATATTCATGATTCTGCACTGTTGGAAACTGAAGTTCTTAATGCGGTCAGCCAAATATCAACAGAGACTCAAGATCCCTTTAGTCTATTACCAAATTATCGAAGTCAAAGTAGCAATTTTGATGGCCCTCCCATTAATGTTTCTACCAGCCGCTCAGAAGGCCCTCCCCAGAGCAGAATTAGGGGCTTACTTGGTGGGCCAAGAATGATTGATCAAGAGATCCTATCTCTTTATGTGTGTCATGGTATCCCTTCCATTGACTAAAAGATCAAATAGAATGACCCCCCTAACCATCTTCTACCCTGATGGTCCTCCCTATGGTATATAAAGCAAATATACTTCTCCTTGCAGTTGGACGTCAATCCATGATGGTAGTCCTTGCCATGATTGTAGCTTCTGCGAAGTCCCTCCCCACAATAGAAGTTACTATGGAGGCCCTCCCCATAGTAACATAAAGCAATGAGAAGGTCCTCCCCTAATTATAGTACACCCTAAAGGCCCTCCCTAGAATTTACACATCAGAAATTATCCCAGTAGCCAGATATCAAGCTGTGATAGTAGTTATCAACTTCATAGCAATCATCAAGAAGGTTCTCCCCTTAGTGACATCAAGCAACAAGATGGTCCACCTCCTTTTACATCCCACCATAAATTTCCTCCCAAGGGTACACTCCATATGGACATTCCCCATGTTCGGGTGTCATGTTGAAATGGTATCCCTTGACATTATAGCACTGATTGTGAAGGTCCTCCAGACAATCAAATTTCACACTGGCAAGAAGTTCCTCTCCTTTCGGGGGAGAATGTGAAAAATACCTCCTACACTAAGGTGCTCAGAAATATGGAGTCAGACATGTCAGACACACTATCTATGATGATTAATAACCTTTCTCAGATCAAATATATCCCAGTTTCATGATCATCTTCTGAGTCACACCTATAGCACTAGCATATCAATGAGGCTCCTACCCACCTTAATGCTTGGAATGAAATTAATGAAAATTATATTTGGGAAGACCAAACGGAGGAATATCTATAAGATAAACAACAATATTTGTGTCTCCAGATATTACAACTATCTAGGGAAGACATAATAGTGATGTATTGGCCAATGACCACTTCCCAGTTTGACACACCAATGGTGTTCCTAGTGGAATATACACTTAACATTCTCCTAAATAGATGGATAACTCTATTCCATATTCAAAAAAATTACTAACCATTGATAGATATGAAAACTATGTTATCATACTAGGATATCTTCACCATAAAATTGACTTGGAAGATCTCTCGTATACACAACGACCACAATTTTTGAGGTGAAGGAAAGTTATCAAATTGGTCTACCTCCAGGTGCTTCACAAGTTGCGTTGCCTTATCAGCGACGCCGCATAAAAAGTTCAAATTAAGGGATGGGGAGAGCATGGAGATCTAAAAATCACCCCACCTCATGTCCACTAGAAGTCACTGGATGTCAAATCTTGTAATTTAATTACCCAAATCCTTTAATCAAATGGAATCCCTATTCAAGAAAGGTGGAACGGTCAACAAGAACTAGCCTTGGGTATGTCTCAATAGCGTGAGGCCTGATCAAAGCACGCCATCGAGAAGTTTCTGAGGTAAGAAACCGAGAAAATCTAGTAGGCTTCCTTCCTAAGGGAATCCAACCAAAATGAAATGGTCATGTCATCGAAAGAAAATTAATACCACGTAAACCCAACACCATACTTATCTCACACGCGTATAGTAGTGTGAAAAATCAAGAAGATGACAATAGAAGCAGCTCCGCCACAATATGGGAACATCCCCAACCTGTTGGGATGGGATAATTTTTTTCTCAAAATTCCCCTGTAAGACCAACAAATTCAGGTAATAGCAACTCAATGGAAGAATTGGAGTAACCACATAACATAGGGCCAGTGGCATTTTTTCCTCAAATTTGCACAGAGCAGAAGTCTATCTTCTCACATCCAGGAAGAACGATTACTTGGGAGATCACCCATTTAGTACCATATCATGGATCATACCCCCTGAGACAAATGAATATTGTGAGGTTTGATCAGGACTCCCTATAGGTCACTCTTCACCATGAAATGTAATGAATACAGTGTAATAGAAGGATAAATTCCAACGAAGGACACAAAAAGATCTCCTACCATTTGGAACAGGATACAACACCCCCAATGTGGTATGAATAAATGAAAGTGGTGGACATAAAACCCATATAACTCACATGAAATGATGAAGATATAGAGGATGAAATAGAAGATGGTTCCCTTTTGAAGGTGGTCCACACTGAGCTTGAGGGTGTGCATAACTGGAACCATTGAGGTGCCCTAAATATGGGTACAACCTTAGAAAAACCATCACTACCACCCCCATGAATCCCCAATAATGATAAGAATAAATCTAAGGGCGTATATTAAATGCCTCCCCCCTCAAGAAAATGAGTCCCTCACAATTGTGGAAAGATTCTCCAAGAAGGAGGAAGAAATTAAAGATCTCAGGAGAACCAATATCGAGCTACGTCAGGGAAGCTAACTTTTCGCGTGTGTCCCTCAAATGGAATGTCAATAAGTATTTACATAATAGGTTCTTATTCTTTATGTACTGATCCCATTAAATTAAAATAGGTGTGGGTTCCCATCCAATCCAGCATTGGGACCATCAGTTTAATTAAATTTGGCCCTTGAATGATATCAAGACTTCCTTCTAATGGGGAAACATCCAGAACACATTCATGAGAAC
Organism: Viscum album; assembly: GCA_963277665.1. Lineage (NCBI taxonomy): Eukaryota > Viridiplantae > Streptophyta > Magnoliopsida > Santalales > Viscaceae > Viscum > Viscum album. Next base: position 226,502,461 of record OY728151.1, read on the forward strand.
CCATAAAGGATTCCCCTGATTGGGTATCTAACCCAAATTCCATCAGTGCTAGCATGCCCATTTTTTCCCCTACTGCACCCACCCAAGATCATGTCTAATGGGGTATGCATCAAAGGCTCATTAATACTGTCGAGCAATTGATAGCTCAATTGCAAGCCATGGAAGGTTGGTGTGCTCCGATACAACCAAAATGTAAACACTACCATGACTGTGTGAGAAATGTTCCTCCAATTCCAATCTTTAGGTACCCCATATTCCCATTGTTCATTGGTTCAGGAGATCCAAAACAACATCTAATTCACTATGCATCTTACTGTGACCCCATGATGATCACCATAGAGAAAGAGGAAGTAGTGATACTTAGGTGCTTCTTGAGAACTCCATAGGGTTTAGCCATCGTGTGGTATAGTATTTTTCTAGCTAACTCAATCATAGGTTGGGAGGAACTCTGGTGATATTTTATTTTCAAGTTTAGTTCAACATTTCCTAAGACAACAATCAGTGATATCATGAATTTTATACATAAATAGAGAGTGAAAGAGTTTCAAACTTCATCAATATATGGAAATTCCAAACTTATTACCTAAATCGGCCACTCCTCGAGGATGAAATGCTCATTATGTGTGTTGATAATCTCTGTGATGAATTGCGAATGATACTAGTTATGTGCATTGTAGGACCCCATGGACAACAACAACCACCCCCTCCTCGGCAAGATAAGTTAAAGGGTTCTAAGAGAAATCAGTTCATGTAATGAAGAAATAAAGTACCATCATTCCAAGATGACCATGTTTGTGGATACTTCTTATCCACCATGAATTGAAACTTTTTCCGGCTACCAGAGCCGAAGCGAGCCGATGAAGTGGGTCTCGATGACTATCTAAATTATTGTACCTACTAACGTATACTGGGAAACACAATCCAAGAGTGTTTCATCATCATGGATCTCTTGAAAAATATTGTGTATTGAAAAAAAATTCATGTTATGACCACCACCAGTACATGTCGCCTATGTTTCCACCATAGACCCAACTGTGGAATGAGAGTGAAAAATAGTCACCAGCAAAATATAGAAAAAATTTGATAGTTGGATAACATGGAAAATAGTCAAATGAACTCATGGAATCCTTGATGTATATTTTAAAAAACCAAAAATTCCCCCAATATCACATGATGTAACACAACTATCGTCATCAACCCCATAACCCACCAAGGGTCAGCCGTCCAGGAGAGAGTATGATCAGAAAGGCAGAAAGAAGGAGAAAAAAGTTGAACCTTCACTAAGATCATAGATGACATTGACACATTCGAACATCATTACAGAAGACATGAAATCATTGGAACCTCCCCACCAAATGGGACAATGGGCCCCACCGTGCCAAATGGGACAACGGGAACCACCCTGCCAAACAGTATCACCAGAAGAAGACAGTCAGACAAAATCATTTTTGGTTCAAGAAGTAATCCTTGGATCCATTAATTTCATTCAATTAATGGATCCTTTATCTTATGGAGAATATGGATATGAACCCAAATTACCCAGGTCCAAACAGAGATCCATAGGATGAGACTGTAGAGGCCAATGTTCTCCAGGATGGCATGGTTGTGGCCTGAGTCAAATTCCAGGCCACACCTTAACTAAAACCATTAATGTTATGGAAACTCATTGAAGGACGCTCCATCATACATAATAAGAATTAGAGTGTTTATATGACACTTTCAGAATAAATCCTATCCCATTCATCTTGGAGTATATGTCGATGGAAGAGAAGATTTCTAATAACCCAAATCTTGTAGGTTGACCAGTTTCGATAAATCCAAAGAGCATGGGAGCACCTTCAGTTCACATCCTAGAGGTAGGCCCATCAACTCTATGGCTCAAGTACCTAAAGCGTTTATGGAAGTGAATCCCCATGATGAGAAACACAATTCATTATAGAAAAAATATGATATTTTGAGGCAGATAGCCTCAGTAATGGAAAATCTTTTGATCTAGGATTCATTGAATCTGTCATCAGACCTTAGAGAGTAACTCATCTAAGCTCTAAAAAGTTCCTACGTATTTGAGGCCGAAGTAGAAGCTACCGAAGACCATCATTTATTGAACAACCCCGTATAATGACATGTTGTCATCTAATTCATAGATAAGGATGAAGATGGCATCATTAAAGGACATATCAAACCCTTATATGTGTTTGGAAAGATAAATGGAATTGATTTTTGGAAAATCATCATCGACAATGGATCTGTAGTTTACCACCTCCCATTGCAAACACTTTTTCGATTGGGCTATGATGAGGATAGTATGACACCCTACACCACAACTTTGTTGGGATATGACACAATAAAGTATTAGTTGTTAGGATAGAACAAGATTGAAACTTGTCTTTTGTGACCTCATGTTTGATTTTGAGTTTCTAGAAGTGTGAAAAAATAAGGCATTCAACATCTTGTTGGGGAGGCCCTGACTACATCAGCAAGCTGCAATAGCCTCATCATACAATCAGTGCATGAAATATTGGACTAATAGGAATATGGAACATTTCACACTAATAAATCCCCATTTGAATCTTGTGAGTCACATTACATCTATGCAGGGTTCTATAAAGCGAAAGAAAAGTAGCCTTTGGCCAATGATGTTGATTGGATCACCGCCCCAAATGGATTAGCAATGGCTACTATTGATCCCATAAAATATCTTGGGAATGAGTTTGTATTACCCATAAATCAGGTTGAGTTCATAAATTCAAGATCAGACACAGACTCAAATATTGGCTTGATATCTGTTATGGTCATCGAGTCCAATGACACTAAAAGGCATGCTAACACCAATGATGATAGTGAGTGCCCAAACATAAATGCTCCCATCCCATCCTCGAGGCAACAAAAAAATTATTTCCTAACTCACTAAATAAAAATAAAATTTCTTATCACTAAAATAAAGTGAGTACATTCCTCCACCCCCATTCCATCATCTTCATAAAATTCCATACAGTCAGCTTGGGAAAAGGAGCTGCTTCAGTTTCCAAAAATTAGAGTTGTCATTCCACTTCCACTGCTGGAGAGTTTGTCTCGAGAATTGTCTCTCCCTCCAAAGACAAAGAAATGAGGGAAATGATCATTAACATGATTAAGAATAAGAAGAAGAATATCTCAAAGATTCCCCTCCCACATTCAAAGAAGGAATTTCCACCATAATCGATAAACTTAGGGAGATAAACACGGGCATCAAAGGTGACTTGTGACCCACTTTGATTGGTGTTTTTATGCATTTCAAGGAGAAAGAGGCATATACCGTCTTCCTAAAGATGTATCATGCTATTTTTCCCTTGAAATACACAGAAATTTTATGCCTCAATCCTAAGGTCTCCACTTATCACCTAGGTCTATTAGAAGACCATTGTGGTTTCAAGAAGGCTTCCAGAAGGACCCACACAACACATGCTTCCAAAATAGAAGATGAATTTGAAAAGATAACCAAAAATAACATCATTAGGGAAGTAAAATATCTGATCTAGATTGAAAACATAGTACCAATAAAAAAATAATGGACATATCAGGTTCTGCAATGACTTCAGGGACCTCAATCATTACTTCCCAAAAGATGATTTCCCAGTCCCAGTCAAACAATTGTTGATCATTAAAACCATTGGATATGGGTCCCTCTATATCATGGATGGCTGCTCTAGATACAACAAGATCCAAATTTCCCAAGAAGATAAAAAATCCACTACCTTCATGTCCCCTAGGGAGTATTATGATACATAGTTATTCCCTTCGGTCAGAAAAATGTCAGTGCAACATATCAACATTCTATACATCGTGTTTTCAATACCTTCCTAGGAAAATTTGTCTAATTCAACGTCGATAACCTGGTGGTTAAATCACAAATAAATTGACCCACCTAACATATCCTAAAACTATCCTCAATAAACTGTGACATAATAGGATAAATATGAATCCCCTGAAGTGTTCTTTTGGTATTACCTACGGGAAATTCCTCATCTTCATCATATTCTATCGTGTCATTAAAGATGGTCCTGAGAAGGAAAAATCCATCCATATCATGTCACCACCTCACAACCTCACTGAGTGGAGGGGTCTCAAGGGGAACCTAGCCGACATTCATTTCTTCATAGCCAACCTTTATGTTAAGTGTTTTTCTTTCACCAGGTTGATGAAAAAAGAAGTTTTATACCAATGGGATAATGATTTTCAATAAACCTTCAACAGTATAAAAGTTTATAAACTAAGCCCATTGGTGCTAATGGTTCTAGTTGATGGAATACTAACCATTCTATATGTGACCACCTTGGAATGGTATCTAGGAACTTTTCTTGCACATAAGAAAGATATCGGCTGTGAGAATCGTCTATATTACGTCAGTCGAACATTGATCGATGCTAAGAATCAATATTAAAATATCAAAAGAACATCCGTGACCAAATATTTGTTATTAAAAAAACTCAGGCATTTCCTACATCACCACAAGGTCCATCTAGTCTCTCACTACATCCCTCTCAACTATTTACTCATCCATTCTATGTTAAATGGATTCATATCATGATGGGTAGTCATACAATAGTAGTTTCACATAGAGTTTGTGACACAGAAATCCATCAATGTCTAAGAGTTAGAAATTTTCCTTGAATAGCTCCCCACATCATAAATAAACCCATTGGATACTAAACATCCTAATGAAGAAGTATTCTCTATCCAAGAAGGCTCTCATTCATGGGAAATATAATTCGATGGTGCCAACAAAATCCCCACAAGGAAAAGGATGGAGGCCCACAATACCAACAAAGTGGGTCTAGGATTTATACTCATATCCCTAGAAAAGGACATCTTACCTTACTCCTTCCTATTTTCATAGGGGTGTACAAATAAGGATGTAGAATACTAATCCCTCATAATAGGATTGGAGCTGGAACTCCATGCACAAGACGAGTTCTTAATGATAAAAGATGATTCAAAGATGATCCTCAAGAAATTCAATGATGACTATTACATTAAGATAGAAGTATTGGTTCCTTTGATGAACCATGTCAAACAGCTGATGAAAAAATTCCCATTGAAAACAACACTGATATGTGTCCCCCAGTCACAAAATTCCCAAGATGATTCATTAGAAAATGAAGCCACAGCCCTAGCTGATACAGACCGAGATGAAACCATCATAATAATTGCACACTATCAAAAGGTCTTTTAATTCAGTTAGAACAAAATTGAAGAAATTTATGAGATTAGACTCATTCTCGATCTTTATGGTCACACCACTAGTTGGATGACTCCCATTGACAATTACCTATTTATTGGAGAACTCCCACAAAATAAAGTCGTGATAGTAGATATCCATAGGCAGGAAGTACTTTTTTTTCTATGATGGTGCAAATTGAGAAAGGTTTATCTACAAGAGAGGCCTTGATGCAGTCATTCTTATGTGCATTGATGGAGAAGATACCGATGTCATCGTGAATTAAGTCAACACCAGAACTCGTGGAGGACATCAATTATCAGCCAAGATATCCTATAAAATTTTATGTCTTGGATACTATTGTTGTAACACCCCAAGGTTTTTGAAATAAATATAGAATTCAATTTTATAATCTATCTTATTCTATGTTTTGAATTTCAAGAAATGTTCATCTAGAGTTGTGCTCAGTAAGTCTTTTGGAGTCTGATAGAACAAACTTGTTTTTTTGGTGAATAGTAACATACCCTTATGAATAGTAATATGAATAGTAATATGACCTCATGAATAGTAAATAATATTATTATTTAATTTTCCCAAGGAAATAGGATAATGGGGTATTAATTAATTTTCAATGTCACATAAAACTAATTTCACTTCAATATTGTTATTTTTCGAATTAACTGTGACCTTATTTAAAAATTAAATTAATAATATTTAGAAAATTATTTTTGAAAAATGGATTTCACTTTTGAATTCTACATGTTGAAAAATGGTAGGGGTAAATTTTTGGTATTTTTCTGAAACTCTTGAATTTTCGGTGAATAGTGAAATACAATAAAATACTGTATAATCGATTTATCAGTAAAAATGCACTATTTATGACATCATAAGTGATGCAAGGCCACTTTCTTTGAACTCACATAATATTATCACTATTTAGGGCCACTTGTTTTGAGATTATCCATAGTCTTGATAAAAATATTATAATAATGATTAAAATAATCTAAAATACCTCCCCTCCTCCACTATAAATACTTCCCTCACTTCCCTCTTCCTCCCACACCTCTCAAGCCTTGTGAATTGTATAAATTCTGCCAAATTTCCTACACAATATTCTTCCCCACGTCCTAGAGCTTCTGTTCTCACCAAAAGACCAAGACCACATCCCTTAAGGAGTATCTCAAGGAGAAGAGATCAAGAGGTAAACATCCTCTTTCATTTTCATTCTTTTCTTCCATTTTATGTTATTCTATTCCATTACCTTTTTTTGTGTTCAGATATCTCATAAAATATTTCCCCTTACTTTCCTTATTATGTATGAATTATGAGATATTCCATTCCTCTCATCAAACTATTTTTATGAAATTTTAAGAGACGTCGTTAGGCTGCGGAATTTTTGTGGGAAATTTATCAAGTTTTCTTTTGTTTTAAGATTATTTTCTTCTCTTCTTCTTTCCTCACCTCCTCTACCCAAATGATAATGATAACTCCAGTATCATATATATACAGGATTTATATCATGTGAATGGAAGAAATATCTTAAATATTCTTACTCCCTCCCTTTTATTTTGTAAATGAAATCGATGTCCATAAGGTTCCGATTTATAACCTTCGTGGATGACGAAGTTTCATTATTAAATTTCTTCTTCATTACTGATCATGAAACCATATTCATGGTTGAAACAGACTATAATATATGTTTTATAACCTAATTAATATTCAGTAACCATAATATGTACATATAATTAAGTTATATGACAACACTAGTTCATAATAATCCAAGTAACGCTGAATAATCGAAGTGGTTGTCATCTAATGATTCAACCTCATTCCATGTAACCAAATGATAGAAATTGAAATTATCAATTCTATATGTTCATAAGTAATATATAATTTCAATTCTGTAGATTTACATCCTTTAAACATCATTACTTAAAAACAAGTGAACTTAATATGAAATTAAAGGAAACAAAAAATCCCGAATGACGAAATTCAATACAATAACTTATCAATAAAGACCTAAATGAACTAACCAGAATTATGATAAAATAAATAAATGTATATTAGGTTCTAAAATAACTTATTCATATGTATAATTTCACATTCCAGGACCTTAAGTTCAAGAGGAGAACACATTTGGATTTAAGGTAAGGGTTTGTTCATCTCACTTCCATTTTTGTGAGATATACCGTAATCACTGTTATTACTTTGTATGGTGTATTTATACTGCCCATTATTGTCTCATATCATGAATATATTTATTTTTATGATATTAAATTTATCATTTTACAATCATTAATTTTGGGTCATACGAATCAATTGATTACAAAGTTGCAAGGGTGTTCTTAACCCGATTTCCATTCGTTGGGTTAACCTTCTACTTTATTATTTTTGTGCTATTTAAATTGTTTGTGTGATGAGTTCTGTTTATATTATGTTTTATTATGTGTATTTATAGAGTATATACATATTCCATCCACTATATTAAGTCTCACTTCAATTATATGATGTTTATAAGGGACTTTTCTTCTAAAATCCTCTTTTAAAATTCTGTTTTACAAGATTCAAAAGCAATGTTTTTATGCTATTATTTATGTTGTATGATTATGTTTTGGTTATTGGGCATTGTTTATGATGAAGTGTGGGAACTATATTTCCCTCCAATGCATTGGGTATGAGTATGTTGGAGGTCATCCGTATGGTTACTCCAAGTGTAACTGCGATGGTTACACAAAGTAAGGTAGCTGTGAGGGTTACAGATTTTAAGGCAGCCAAGATGGTTACAAGATTATGTAAGTAATTCCCCAAGATACCTCTATGATTATATTTATGTTCTCATGTTTCATGTGGTTATTCTACTAGTAGAATACCCATAATTATGTTTAATTATTGAATAATTTATTTAGCTCATATTTCTGCCATAATATGTATCAAGTTTATTATTAAAGGCATGTGTTTTAAATTATTCACCATGTCTAATATTTATATTATCTTTTGCTGTATTGCTTACTCTTACTAAGCGTTTGAGCTCACCCCTTTCTTATGGTTCATTTTCTCAGGATATGAAGAAGTAATTTGTGAATGACTTACAAGTATAATCTAGGAGACGAGATGTTTCTAGTGGATTAAAATAATGTTTTTGTTTCCCTTCATGTTGTAATGACAAACGTATGTATGTATCTTGTTTCCAATAATACTAAACTACTCTGTACTTCGGGATTCAGATTCCTTGTATGTATTCCAATGTAATCAAATAAGGCACCGGTTCTGGGCAACTAGGGTCGGGTCCATACAGTTGGTATCAGAGGAAAGTTTAGTAGAAAACTTGGAAACTGGATTTAGAAAACGTAGATTATGGAACAAAGCCCTAAGATAGTATCTGACGATAAACATACAAAAGCATCCTGGTATTTTGGTAAGGAATAGAATATGTTAATCCTTCTAGAAAATACATCTTTGTCTAGATACAAGCATGTAGAGGCGGCTCTGGAATAGATGTATCTAGGGGTAAAACCTGAAAACACCGCTTTGAGCTAGACTCGAACGGGAACTGGTACACGACAACGGGCCATGCTGCACTCTTTGTTATGACACTCTCGAGGGATATTCTTAGGATAATTCATATTTTTTTAAGCCATTATAAGGGAGTTAATGTAAATTATCCTCATAGTATTGGTTTTGAATAACTCTGGAAACCAAAACTGAACAATTATTAACTTTCTTAAACAATACTAAGGCGATGTTTTTTTATTTTTAGATGGAAAATGAAGGTACAAGTATTTTTTCCCTTCCCATAGAAATCCTCGAAACTATAATTTTGAATTCATGTAAAGAAGACTATGAACTCTTTGGAACCCTCCGACTATCCTGCAAGCTTCTTTACAATGTTTCGAACAACTCAAATTTCCTTCGAATCTTCCGGGGATCGGAAGTTGTGTATAACCAAATGGCCAATGCACTATTCGAAAATTATAAAAATAAAGGGAAGTACTACGAGGGAATCTTCCTGTGTTTCACCCTGAATAAGAAATGGTTTTCCATCACGGCTTTCGGAGAAGCTACAAAGGAGCTGGACTTCCGCGTAGTCTTTATGTACCAAATCCTGATTTTCAGCATGCTTGGGGACCTCTGTGATTCTGAATATTTAATCGAATCCTTCAAATATGATGTGGTTCGAAAGATCATTAGGAACCAAATCCTACCAGATGTCACGGAACATGATGTTACTCATGCCTATCTTTGGAAAACCACCTGTATCAAATGAGAGCTTGGGTTTAACCATGATCTAATTTTCCGAGAGTGTATTTGGGAAGAGGAGACCCAGGATCTTTGTTCTTCCCTGAGAGTAGAGTTGACTAAACCCTTCCTCTTAGGCAGTGGAGGTAGAGGGAAATCACCAATGATGTTAGAAAGTCCATACTAATGTTTTGTGAAAGGGATCAAGAGATTGTGTAATTTCTTGAGTTTTATAAATTATGTCTAAATGAATGATGCTGTATTCTATTTTTTGTTATGTTTTTATTTAAAACAATAACTTGGTTTAAATGGATTTGAGATACTGAATTTTGATTTACTAATACTTTTCAGATATAAGATCAGTCAACCAACCAATATTTTATCACTACCTACCGAGTTGTTAGAGACTATAATTGTCAAGACATGCTTTGAAGAGGACCAGCCCTATTCTAACATACGTCTGACTTGTAAAATACTCCATTGGGTATCAAATCATCCAAACATTCTCCATCATTACCAAGGAAGCAATCTGGTCTTTTACCGTATTGCATATGCACAATTTGCTGCATATAGGAAAAGAGGGAAGTATCATGAAGCTCTTTTTCTATGTTTCACTCTGGCTGATAACTACCGAGCTGTGGGTAAATTTCTTGAAGCTGCTTTGGATGGTGACCATCGAGCGACCTACCTATTTAAGATCTTGAGTTTTAGTGTGTACAGAGAACTTTACGACATCAATATCTTCAAGAATGATGTGGTGCATGGGAATTATAGGGATTTAGTTCACACTGAAATTTCTAACCTCCACACTTTTTGTGCCTCTCTATGGAAGCCGGAGTGGTTTAAGCACAGTTTCGAACCTAGCTGTCTGGAGTGTGTCTGGGTTAAGGAAATCAAGCAACTGAATATTGCCTTAGGAATTCACCTGAGGTCTTCAGAACCCTAGCATCGGTGGTGTCTCCGGTAAAGGGACATCTGTAGTAATGTTTGTTTAGTGTTGCGTATGGTTTTGGGAGATTTAAATCATTGAACTAGTTTGGGGATTCAGGTATTGGGGGACTTGGGAAACCATTATCACAACTTTACTTTTTGAACCAGTGGTTATATAAAAATATAGCATGTTGTCTCTTCTTTTTGTTATCCTTTCATCGGTTATACTTTTAAATGAGCATCACTAAGTAAACTTTTATAATAAATTTTCAGATGGAAGGACAATCCCATATGTTATATCTTTCTATGAAGATCCTAGAAATAATTGAATTCAAAACCTGTGAAGAAGGGTACCTACCTCTCACAAACTTTTGAAAAACATGTAAACAACTATATGAAGTGACAAATAGTCCAGACATTCTCTGCACTTGTCAAGGGAATGATTCCATTTACTACCGCTTATTCAAGGCACAATTGGTTGAGTACAGGCGAAGAGGGAAATACCACGAATGGATTTTCCAATGTTTCCCCCTAGGACGAAACTATATGGCCATGTTATTTTTTTAAGAGGATTCTTTAGAGGGAAACCTTTGTGCAGCTTACATGTACCAACTCCTTAGTTTTATCTTGTACAACAATATCTATGACATAGATGTTTTCAGTCGGGACATAATTCGGAGAGTTCTTCGTATATTGGTCTATTCGGACATTTCCAAACACTTCAATGTTCGAGCCTCCCTCTGGAAGCCTGAGTTTTCGATTCAAGAGTTCAACCCCTTCTGTCCGAGGTGTGTCTGGGTCAGATAACTAGAGGAGTTGAGCAACAATTTGGGTTTTCCGCTGAACTCACCTGAGGATCCTCTATGACAGGAGATGTGGTATGAACATCCGAGAGATTTCTTTTGTGGTTATGAAATGAATTGTGAGGACGTAATTCTTTTAAGTAGGGAATAATGTAACACCCCAAGGTTTTGGAAATAAATATAGAATTCAATTTTATAATATATCCTCTTTTATGTTTTGAATTTCAAGAAATGTTCATCTAGAGTTGTGCCCAGTAAGTCTTTTGGACTCTGATAGGACAAACTTGTTTTTTGGTGAATAGTAACATACCCTTATGAATATTAATATGAACTCATGAATAGTAAATATTATTATTATTTTATTTTCCCAAGGCAATAGGATAATGGGATCTTAATTAATTTTCCAATGTCACATAAAACTAATTGCACTTCAATATTGTTATTTTTCGAATTAACTGTGACCTTATTTAAAATTTAAATTAATAATATATAGAAAACTATTTTTGAAAAATGGATTTCACTTTTGAATTCTACATGTTGAAAAATGGTAGGGGTAAATTTTTGGTATTTTTCTGAAACTCTTGAATTTTCGGTGAATAGTGAAATACGATAAAATACTGTATAATCGATTTATCAGAAACAATGCACTATTTATGACATCATAAGTGATTCAAGGCCACTTGCTTTGAACTCACATGATATTATCACGATTTAGGGCCACTTGTTTTGTGATTATTCATAGTCTTGATAAAAATATTATAATAATGATTTAAATAATTTAAAATACCTCCCCTCCTCCACTATAAATACTACCCTCACTCCCCTCATCCTCCCACACCTCTCAAGCCTTGAGCATTGTCTAAATTCTGCCAAATTCTCTCCCCAATATTCTTCACCACGTCCTAGAGCTTCTGGTATCACTAAAAGACCAAGACCAAAGCCCTTAAAGAGGATCTCAAGGAGAAGAGATCAAGACTTAAACATCCTCTTTCATTTTCATTCTTTTCTTCCATTTTATGTTACTCTCTTCCATTACCTTTGTTTTGTGTTCAGATATCTCATAAAATATTTCACCTTACTGTCCATATTATATATGAATGATGAGATATTCCATTCCTCTCATCAAACTATTTTTATGAAATTTTATGAGACGCCGTTAGGCTGCCGAATTTTCGTGAGAAATTTATCAAGTTTTATTTCGTTTTATGATTATTTTATTTTCATCTTTTTTCCTCACCTACTCTATCCAAATGATCATGATAACTCTAGTAGAATATATATACTGGATTTATATCATGTGAATGGAAGAACTATCTTAAATATTCTTACTCCCTCCCTTTTATTTTGTAAACGAAATCGATGTCCATAAGGTTCCGATTTATAACCTTCGTGGACGACAAAGTTCCATTATTAAATTTCTTCTTCATTACTGCTCATGAAACCATATTCATGGTTGAAACAGTATATAATATATGTTATATAACCTAATTAATATTCAATAACCATAATATGTACATATAATTAAGTTATATGACAACACTAGTTCATAATAATACAAGTACCGTTGAATAATCGAAGTGGTTGTCATCTAATGATTAAACCTCATTTCATGTAACCAAATGATAGAAATGGAAATTAAAAATTCTATATGTTCATAAGTAATATTTAATTTCAATTCTAGAGATTTACATCCTTTCCAATTCATTACTAAAAAACAAGTGAACCGAATTTGAAAATAAAGGAAACAAACAATCCAGAACGAAGAAATTCAATAGAATAACTTATCAATAAAGACCTAAATGAACTAACCAGAATTATGATGAAGTAAATACATGTATATTAGGTTCTAAAATATGTTATTGATATGTATAATTTCACATTCCAGGACCTTAAGTTCAAGAGGAGAACACATTTGGGTTTAAGGTAAGGGTTTGTTCATCTCACTTTTATTTTTGTGAGATATTCCGTAATCACTATTATTAGTTTGAATGGTGTATGTATAATGCCCATTATTGTCTCATATCATGAATATATTTATTTTTATGATATTAAATTTATCATTTGACAATCATTAATTTTGGGTCATACGAATCAATTTATTACAAAGTTGTAAGGGTGTTCTTAACCCGATTTCCATTCTTTGGGTAAACCTTCTAATTTATTATTTGTGTGCTATTTAAATTGTTTATGTGATGGGATCTGTTTATATTATGTTTCATTATGTGTATTTATAGATTATATACATATTCCATCTACTCTATTCAGTCTCACTTCAGGTATATGAGGTTTATAAGGGACTTTTCTTCTAAAATCTTCTTTTAAAATTCTGTTTTACAAGATTCAAAAACAATGTTTTTATGATATTATTTATATTGTATGATTATATTTGGTTATTGGGCATTGTTTATGATGAAGGGTGAGACCTATATTTCCCTCCAATGCATTGGGTATGAGTATGTTGGAGGTCGGCCGTATGGTTACTCCAAGTGTAACTGCGATGGTTACACAAAGTAAGGTAGCCATGAGGGTTATAGATTTTAAGGTATCCAAGATGGTTATAAGATTATGTAAGTAATTACCCAAGATAACTCTATGATTATATTTATGTTCTCATGTTTCATGTGTTTATTCGACTAGTAGAATACCCATAATTGTGTTTAATTATGGAATTATTTATTTATCTCATATTTCTGCCATAATATGTATCAAGTTTATTATTAAAGGCATGTGTTTTAAATTATTCACCATATCTAATGTTTATATTATATTTTGCTGTATTGATTAATCTTACTAAGAGTTTGAGCTCACCCATTTCTTATGTTTAAATTTATCTAGATATGAAGAAGTAATTTGTGAATGACTTACAAGTATAATCTAGGAGACGAGATGTTTCTAGTGGATTAAAATAGTGTTTTTGTTTCCCTTCATGTTGTAATGATAAACTTATGTATGTATGTTGTTTCAAATAATACTAAACTAATCGATCCTTTGGGATTCATATTCCTTGTATGTATACCAATGTAATCAAATAAGGCACCGGCTCCGGGCAACTGGGGTCGGGTCCTTAAAATTTCCCTACTATGATACAATATTGTTCCACATTATTCAAGAAGTTCCATTCCTACCAAGTTCTTCCAATTTCATTGAACACCCCCCCCCCCCCGATATAGCTATGTAATCCTAGAAATTTTTCATATGGGGGATAGATATCATGGGACCATATCCTCCTGACATAGCTATACAATTAATTTTCATTCTCACAGTAACCAAATTCTTCTCCAAATGGGATAAAGATGTACCCCTTAAATAGTTTGGAGCACAAATCATGGTTAGCATTGTGATAACTAACATAATTACTGTATTTGGTGCCCGTTATACAATACAGATGGAAAAAAACACTAACTCTTGCTCTGCAGCATTGAAAAGATATTCCATGAGTATGGAGTCAAAGCCAACAGTTCATCTCGCTACTATGCAGTGGCCAAAAGACAGATACAGGATTTCAATAAGAATATATCCAACATACATCTAAAACGGTAGAAAAAGACAAGAAACCATTGTTGGAAAATCTCATACATGCTTTATGGGATTACCAGACCATGACCCACACTACCACACATGCAACCCCATTTTCTCTAGTATACATGACAAAAGCAGTTTTTTCCATCGAAGTTCATGTGCCATCGCTCCGCGTTGTTCTATGTGATCAATTTTATCACAGATGAGCAATCTCAGAAATGTTTTGACGATCTAGAACAGTTTGATGAAATAAGCGTGCACACTTGGAACCATTTTGAATTGTACCAAAATTGTATTGCATGAGCCTTAACAAAAAAAATTCACTTTCGATCTTTCCTCGAAGGAGAGATAGTGTTGTTCATCAGAACCCTAATGATACTCAAGAATAAACACACAATGCTTGAGCCAAAATGGTACAGACCATATGGCGCACACTAGGTCTACTCCAATGGAGAATATTCCATGATATAAATGGATGGAAAACTCATAATATCTCCCACTAATTCTAGGTTTGTAAAGAAATACCTCATGTAATGGTGAAATATATGTATTAGCTACAAGAAATTAAACTGAATAGAGACATATTGATCCTAATCACATGATGATAAACTGCATGATAGATTTTTCCTCACCACATGACATTAAACCAAGGGTATGTATTATGTTCCAGATAGAAATATGTTTCTTATAAGTCAAATTAATGCGAGGAAAATATAACAATACCCTTCCCCTTTCATGTCAAAATGTCAAAGTGACATAGGGTGACTACAGAACTATATGTGGCTTGATTCCTTCCCTTACAGGATACATAGAGATGTTCGAATCCTACATCTTGGTCTAGCCACCAACAGTGTAGAAAATTCCCCCCCTCTATGTGTATAAACCAGACCTATAGGGAGGACACCGTTAGAACCACATATGTCTTGATTCATGTTTCCATGGGATACTGGTGGGAAATTCACCCCAGATCTTGGTCTATCCACGAGTAATAAAAAATCCCCTTCCCCCAGCATATGGACTAGACCTGTGTTAGGGAGTTCCTTTCAGAACTATGTGTGGCATGATTCTTTCCCTCCCATTATACATAGTGACACAAGGATTTTACATCCAGGTCTCGCCACTAGTCAAAAAATGAAATCATGTTTCTCAACCCATAAACCATTTATCTATATAGAACTCCATAAATATGTACTTCTTGATTCCTATCTCAATGGGATATGTAAGGACATCTTGACTAAAATCTCATATCCCAGCCACCACATGATGGGAAATACCTCCATTATATGCTTCATTTCATTTATAATGTTAGGGAGAATCCTTGTCACTCCTTTTTTTTAAAAAAAGGTTGGGGCCGAAGCCTCATTTTTATTATTAAAACAAAGCAATGACCTCTTTAACTGGGTAGAGGGATACCCATTACATAGCCCGAAGCCCTAGTGGGAATTTATCCCATTACATAGCCTGTAGGCCCAATTTTTTGGCACAAAGCCCATTCTGTGAATACTACTGCTACAGTACCCGCTGCTGCTACAGTACCCCTGCCGCTGCTATAGTGTCGTCATTGCAACAGTATCTCAGCTACTACAGTAGCGCTACAGTGCAGTTACAGTACCTACGCCCAATGGGTTTTGAACCCCCATTTTCCATGTAGAATTATGGGGTGCTTACCACTAAGCCAAACCCAAACTACAAGTATAACTATCATGAGCTATGAATGATGGTAAGTACTTCCCTCTGCAAAGAAGTCATAAGGCGATATGATGAACCCGTCACCCATAGAGGATGAAACTGATAGGCCACCCTATTTGTGAATGTACTGGACCTATACAAGGAAAGGCATGTACATAACTATGTGTGGCTTGATTGACATTTAGAAATGGGATACGTAGTGACACCAAGATTATATACCATGTTTTAGCCTCCAAAATCAGTTAAAAATTCCCTTCTTCCCTATACATGCCCCCAACTTGTGTAGGGGAATATATTCTATAGGACTATATACGGCTTTATTTCTTCCATTACAGGATACATAGTGACATTGGGATTCAACATCCTATTTCATCTATATCCCAAATTGGATCTCACCCTTTTCTCTGCATATAGGTCATATAGGCATAGAATATTCCCAATAAATTTCACACCAAATGATGTCAAACTACAAAGAATATCAAGAGTTTCATGTGACTTGATTTTTGACATGATGAGATATGTGGGGACACTCAGGCCAAAATCTCTGAGGTTTTCCATACAAAATAATGTAACATGCACCCAATATCCTTCACATGACATACAAGCTTATAAAGGATCAAATTTTAACTCATATGGTGGAAAGGTGTCAAAATATTATTCCCCTTGTAGGAATGAGCCAGATCCATGTGGGGAGTTTCATGTTTAACATCTAATCATGATATGATTATTAACTATGTACCTAGATACATCTTTTAAACGTACCATACTCCATGACTTAGGAAATCTTGGATCTTCATAATCATCCACATCCATCAGAGATGGAATCCTAATTTCCTACAGACACGTTTGTTTGATTATGAACATCATTCCTCGGTGGATCTACAAATGTTGCTTATAGAACAACCATCCACCGAAGACAAATTCATCTATAGGAGAGTCCTTTCCTACCCACATATGCCAAATGACTCCCAAGACACATGCCATTACATATGATCTAAGGGCCCCCAAGACCATGGTTTACCCTTTCTACCCTCATTAATGTATAGGGTATTCCTGAATAACCCAACCATGATAAGACCAAAGTTATTTATGGACTTTTTGAAAAAATTTCCCCACTATATGATGGAAAACATTGCTACTAATGTACTTACTACATGATGTTAAAACTACAAGGCCAGAAGTGTCATGACTACATGACATTAAACTTCACCAGATAATGGAAATTATTATATTCTTATCTTGGTTTGACATCACAGAAAATGCCTTTCCTTCCTACATGTGGGAAAGACCTCCGCAAGGAGTGTTCATTGAGAATCATGTGTGAAACAGTTTCCCCCTAATGATAGGCATAGTGATACTCAAATCCTACGATCCAAAATCAGCCATAGAAAGTATTAAAATGTCCCATTCAATGTGAAAAAATTAAATCTTAGAAGAGAATCCCTAGACATGTCTTATTTACAAAGCTTCTCTAGGGTAATCATATTACCCATATTTCACATCGATATTACTGTACATCCACCCCACATGATGATAATTTTTTTAGAATTTTTCCTTGATGCATGATGTTAAACTACACTACATTGGTATAATTTTAAAACAGTCCCTTCCATTGATTAATAAAATTCTTAATTGGTGACCCGAAATCCTTGTTATTCCTTTTTTATCACACTGAGCATAGCTCACGTGGGATTATGGTCCTCAATAGGGAATCCACCTAGGAATTATGGAAAATAAACCTAGGATTTTTGTCACAGGAGAATAACCCTAAATGGAATGTTATGGTTCCCTTACCCATAATAAGGAACACCAGGTCCTGACTGTACAACCTTGAATTGTAGGGTACTCCAATGGTGGAATAGATGCCCCACCCTACGTATGAGCCAGATCAATGTAAGGGATTACATTATCCCATGTATTAATTACAACCCTAAAATTTCTAATGTATCTAAATACAATCCTACCAAAAATGAAACTCCATGCTTTGAGTAATCTTGGATCTTCATAATCCTCCATGGACATCAAAGCTGGAAGGATTGTGTCCTGCAGACACCTTTGATTGACTATGCACATGATGCCCTAGTGGATCTGCATATGTTTCCTACAAAACATCCATTAACCAAATTAAAATACATCCTCATGAGAGTCCTTTCTTACCTTAGTACGCCAAATGGATACAATACCCCGTGAAATCCCTCCAGATTCAAGAACCCTCAAAGTCATGGTTTACATCCTCTTTCATACCCATTTCATAGATATATTAGAACATTCGGGCCTGACGTACCTCTAGTTTCTCAATGCTTCTACAAAATAAAGATTCCAAATCAATATGAATTTACATAATCTGCATATGGGTGAAAAAGAATCCCGTAACTATTTTTGGGTTTCGCGATGAAGTTCAACCTGAAATGATACCCTTTAAGTTTATGAGTGTCCTCTTTCATAAGCCATACTCCATGTTAATAATGGTATGAATCATCATAATCCTCCATAGACATCATAAATGTAAGGCCATTGTCCTATTAAAACCTTTGTTTTTCTTTGAAAATCATGCTTTGGTGGCTCTATATATGTTTCCTGCAAAAAAACCATCATCCAAAGAAAAATTCATCCTCAGGAGAGTAATTTTTCTATTTATATATGCCTGTATGAAATTTATCTCCAATCTAACTCCCTAGATTCAAAAACACATTGGATTATAGTTTATATATTTCCACTTTCAAATGACTGAAGAAGAAAATAATTTCTAGTTGAACTGATGAATCCTTTACTCTCTCTTGGATAGAGTAAAATTATCTCACATAATAAGTTTCATATGTACTGGTTGTACGATGTTAAACAATACCATTCATCGGACCTCCATTACAGAAGCCAAATTTATGTGGGAGTGGATTCTTATTCAAAGCTGATATAAATTCTCTTGTCACGTTCAAACGTCACTCACTTAATAGGCCACAATTGTGGCCTCCAAGTGCCAAAACAAGTCCAAAATTCATATAAATCTCATAGGCCATTGAAAATGGATGACCAGTGACCTTCAAACAGCTTTTTTACTATTCACAACATGCCATAGTGGCTATACATATGTTTCCTACAATATGATAGATAACAAAAGGAAAATCTATCCTCGGAGAGTCCATTCTTACCTTAGTTCTCCAAATGACTCCCATTCCACATATAATTCTAGAACTCACAAAGTTAGGGTCAGGAAAAATATGACATTCATGTCTAAATGTTATTTGGACATTCCCAGTTGACGAACCCCGAATTGGGGCCCCTTCCCCATCAATTTTGGTCAAAGTTGTTTGACCTAAAACATCAATAATAAGTATGATTTTCATGATTATAAACTATAAATAAAAAGATTTAATACACTCCCAAGTGAAACCCCACAAAGGGAACCCCTAAAAAAAGTCTAGTACCAACTCATTAATCCTATTCTATGTAAAATAATCAAATATTTAAAAGAGACATAAATCTTTTTGGTTTGAAAACCCACAACAGGAGGCCTAAGAAAAATTCATGCAATACCCACTGAGCCTGTACCAAATAGGCTTATGTAAAAATTAGCATAATAATGAAAAAAAATTCATTGGGTTTTTATGTAACCCCAGTAATAGTTAAACTACATTTTCTGATTCCCAAAACATAGGAAAATATTAAATAATGATTTTATTTACCGATTACTTTTTAAATTAATACTTAGACAATTATTTTTGATTGATGTTAAAAAATTAAGAAGAAGAACAAGATAATTTGCAGGTTTCTATTCCATGAAATGAAATAGAGGATTGTCCCTAGTCCTAAGTCTCTCCATGAAATCAACAAAAAGGAGGAATGATACATAGATAGTTTTGGGAAATAATAATTGAACTTGGCTCGACCTTTATAATAGATCAATGACCATCTATCGTGAACAGTGAAGGGCCTGATCTAATGTATCCCTATGTTCAACATTAACCTCAATCATCATACCTTCTCACTTCATTACATCTCTGAGGTCCATCCCCTTCTTCTTAATGGCTTTGTAATTGATTGTTGACAATACCAATGGTGCATGAACCCTCTCCACCTGAGACTCAAAATCTTGTAACTCCTCTATTTTGATGATTACCAAATCACAATCTCTCTTCTCCTCAGCCACCAGATGATTCAATTCCTCTAAAACATCTCAGAAGGTTGATTCTTGATGATGTGAAGAATTAATTTTTGAATGGTTTTCCATACAATAAGATAGGTCTTCCCGAGATATGACAACATGGTGTATAATAATGTGTAGAGGTTGGTAATCGAATCCACTCAAATTCAATTCAGAAAATTATCTCCATATTTTTTCCTCTCCTTCGATGAAGTTATCCAGAGGTGTTTCTACAGAAAGGGTGCATAATTTATGTGATGCCTATTTTCGCTCAGCTCGAAGCCTCCTCATGGAACCAGGACCTTGGTCCTCTCCCACAACAATAGGTATATAGATAGGAAGCATCATTCCAGCACATAGAGAATTCCTAAGATAGGTTACCTAAGAATGGGTGGATTTCCCCCTAATAGATGTTTCGACCACTAAAACCAGATATATAAGACTGGTCGTGACTTCTGGGATATCTGGTGACACTCTGTTAGAGCTAGCCTCATTATGATCACAAGCAGTGTCCATAAGAGACGAATAGTCTAAATCAATTTATACCAAACTGTACATTGCAGATGAAGCCCCTTCCAAATGCATTTGACGATGGATGGAGCACCTTCACACTAAATGGAGGGATGCAGATGGTGTATCTAGTATAGTTGGAAGAAGATGATGCAAATTAGTTTCCTCTAAACCTTTCAAACTGGAACTCCAAGTACCCTATTAGGGTAGCAAGTCACCCATAACTGGGCATACTATAATGATAGAACAATTAACCATTCCCAGTGGGAATTAGGACCTCCATGATAGAATCCCCTCGCATTATTACTAGCCATAATTGGAAAAGAATCATATGATGAGATTTTCCCTTCGACAAGGTTTTTAGGAGGGGCATGATTTTATGTGGGCATCTAAATTTCCTATTGAAATGGTAAGGGGATTGTGGCTCATAGATGGCCACCCTGTCTATGCATGAACCCATCATTCCATCCCAAATCTCAACTAGGTATGAGTGTTATTCCGGATAACACATCATATTATCCACCATTTCTCTATGGGGCTCACGGAAAGGTGTAAAAGAGATGATATAGTAATCAATCAAAAATTTGAATGCATAATTAATACATAATTATTAAGGGAGAATAAAAACAATTTTGAGGAGAGGTGGATGAAAATTGAAATGAAGAACCATTGAAACATGATGATATTCATAGTAACAAAGGTGTTCTGCCATCTATACATATAAAATTTTGAATAGCCTGCTCAGATGATGTGGGGGCCTCCCTCCCTATATCTGAACTTGTAGCTCATAATGATGGATGAGAGTGGGGGTGACTAAGTTTATGGGTTGGCCCTCTACCAATGTGGCTGCCATCATCAAGGTACAAGCTCTGACAGCAGTATATACATCTCGGGAGGAAAAAAATCATCCACTTAGAAACATATAAAATAAGCCTACCAACATGAAGTTAGGGGTACATCTGATCAAATCATGTAGCCCCAGGTGGTGTATTGTCCTACATCAAGGTTCACGTAGTATGACCCTAGGATTTTCCATGAATGTTGGGTCGGATGAGTTCGAATGCAGTGGACCCATGGCCTAGCCCCAATCACTTGAAAAACGATACTATCCAATCCTTTAATGAAATGATGTAATGATTGTGGAGGGGCTGATTGAGTAGTCCCCCTTCCATGACTAATAAGTTACTTTCCAAAAGATATGCCTGGTTTATGTCTCCCCAGGTGTTGGAAACTGGTAGGAACTCATCGTACATATTTCTGAGAATGGGTAGCCCTCTAAGTTGATCAAAATCCCATAAGCTAATCCCAACCGTTCCATGAGATATACGGAAGCTATTGTTTCCCAAACACCAACGACTACATAATTTAGGAAGTATCTTAGTAGGTGAATAGACAGAAGACTAGGAATCCCACTCTACCTGATGTAACATTACCATTTCTAATTGTCCACTGGTTTCAATGAAAATTTTATGCACCTAGAAGGCCCAAGACCACTCATCAGAGAAACATCATTTAGATTTGAAGTCACATTTAGCAGACCATACACTACCGGTATTATTTCGATCAAGATCAGTACTGGATGGATATTCTTGATTACTGATTCTAAAGAAGTGTTGTGATTAAGGATATTTCTCTAAGAACACATAAATCCCCTTAGAGTGAATTAATTATCCTGATCAAGAGCTTTTTTGATTTCCCTATCAATGATATTTTGGCCCAATATTGCCTTTGGGATGTCTCCAGGTTGATAATGGGGGTATTGTGGTCAGTTAGTTGCAAATGAACGTCATCGGGAAGGCCATATCTGTAAAAAAAAGTTTAAAGGATGAGGGATACATCAAGTGATCTAGAGAAATAAGCTCTTTAATAGTACCTTTCTGGGAGATGATGTAAGCATGAAGGTCCTCTTCGATATTCTCAACCATAGTTTCTCACCTTCCAGTTAAACTCCCCAGGGTCAAAGGAAGTTCCACTTTAGTCTGCATAAAAAGATCCAAATGGCCACCAATAAGTTATTCCAATGATAAAGTTATTGAAAAAAAGCCACAAAATGGCCAAACGACAAAAATTGAAGGTTTTCATGGCCCTCCATGTACTACTCCTGGGAATGGTACATGGAATCCATTTCCTTCATACAACATCAGTATGCGGAAGGAATTTCCCAAGTATGGCCTTAGTATATGGAATGCTCATGGGGAGATGGCCCATGGAGAATTGGTGAACAAACTAAGTGGTTATAATAAAGAAGAAACCAAAAACTATGTCCTCACATCGCATAGGTTTAAATTTTTATAATTGAAATTTTATGTTTGATTTAAATGATTTTTAATCTTAGTTTGCTTCTTCAAATATCAGTGTCTGGAACAGTAACACAACATAAGAATCTTTCTATACAGAAGGTCGTACATAGGTTTTGAATTTTATAGAATATTCCACGGACTCGAATTTGATTCGTGGGAAAAAGAAAACAATGAGGAATTCGGTTAGCAAAATGTTCAAAAATGTTCATGGGTGCAGATATCAGAGAGGAGTCGGTACGCTGAAGAATAGGAAGCCAATGAGATGTTGAGAGCACTTTTCTCTGTGAGAAACAATAAAAGAAAAATGAACTGGGCCCCTATAAATAGGTATGGTCCCCCCTTCCAGGCATATCTATTCTACCACAAACCACTTCATTTCAAGACCTCTTCTGCATCAGAACAACCCCCTCTTCATTCCAATTCATCCCAATTCAGATAGGGGAATTTTTAGGGTCATAGAAACTTCATTAGGGGAAGTAAATACTCTTAGAATCACAATGCAGATGGAAGAAAATATTCCTACAATCCTATAAAGGAAAATGGATGAAAATTGTTTTGTAAAAATGAGGTGAGACTAGAAGAAATAAAATCTTTAAGGAGTTTTAGGTTGATCACATACCATCACTGGGAAAGGTTCATGGGAAACATAAACCATGAACCATCGATACGTAGAAGAATGTGAGGGGTGCTAGCCCACAGGGTGATGTCCATCAAACCTAATACACTATGAACTGTGTCATTGGTGGAATCAAATAGATAAATTCCATTTCATAACATCTTGTGAACTAAGCAGTTCATGAGTAAAGTAAGTAGGTGGGTTCTGCGAACCATGCCTCACATACCACAACCTCTAGAAACCGTGATTGACCAAGTCTTCCACAGGAGGAGTTATATCTTCTTGGGCTACTGAAAATGATTCCACATTCCCTCAGATATGATTTCCCCAGTTCTCTATAAAATAAGCATAAGAGGAATTGGAAGAAGGAGAGAAAACCCAATGATACTAGAGGAGGAAAGAGATCTGAGAGGAAGAGAGTAGATTGAGCTGTGACTTTGGAGATTTTGCAGATGTATAAAGAAGACATCAACTTCATTCTCGAATCATAAAATAAGTGAACCGTAAATTTCCTCCTCTTTAGATATAAATGGTTGTATAACATAAAAAGAAGGATCCTAATACAAATGCGTGAACTAAAATGGTGAAATTGTGAACCAGAATGTTGAAAACTCAAACCATAAATCCCTCAAAGATGAACTTCCCATGAACCATAGGCTCCTAGACCCTACCTTAATCAGGAAATCCACATAGCACATCATTATGAGGACTAGATCCTCCACCACAAACTACATCTGTATGTGGATGGAACACGATGCTACATGGCTTTCCACATCATGGATCACTTCTAGGGATGCATACCATTTCGGTATGTGGACCACATTTTGATCCCCATACCTTTTTGGTATGCAGACGACCCCTCTACCAACATGGTAGTGTGTTATGTGGGGATACCCCCATGCCATGTTAGAGAACAATACATGAAATAGGGTGTCTTTGGGTGTTCTTCCTGGCTCCAATCAGCACCCCCATTACCATCTAGTCCTCCATAGCACCCGTGTAAAACACTCCACCAAAAATAGGCCAAAGCCTTCTCTAAATCCATCATACCTATATGGTATGATCATCAGGCGCTCTAG
Source organism: Viscum album (assembly GCA_963277665.1). Classification (NCBI taxonomy): domain Eukaryota; kingdom Viridiplantae; phylum Streptophyta; class Magnoliopsida; order Santalales; family Viscaceae; genus Viscum; species Viscum album. Next base: position 226,527,478 of record OY728151.1, read on the forward strand.
TGTTCCTTTTATAATTTACATAACCGTGGTAAGATGAGTCCCAAAGGTTATCCCCACAATGGTTTAGACCCCTAGAATGACTCTAAATCTACATTCCCAAGGTATATTGGGATCAAACCTTGGGATGCCAACATGAGTCTCCCCGTTCTAGGAAGAATGGGTAACCACTAGCCTTTCCCTTCGATTTAATCCATTAACAAGTTATAGGATCACTCTTTCCATCCCCTTTGGTGAAGAATCATGCTCCTCCCCTTTCTCAGAACCAGCACCACGACACTCCCACTAAGGGAATCCCCTTGCCTTCTAAGAGCCGGATCACACAACATTAAATCCCATTCCACATTGAAATGATTACTTCTTTTCACCCTCTCCCACTATTGGCTCAACATGGGACCAAGTGAGGGAATTGATACTCCCAATCCTCTTTCCCTCTCCTATCAGGATCTGAGACACATTCTCTTCCACCATTTTACTCATCCTTTTCCATCATAGGAGAAGAGAATGTGTGCCCTTGTTGAGTATTTCACATCCTCTTGTTTCTCACACCAAGCATGACTCAAGTGGGAATAGAGTTCTATAATGATACGAAATTGGATAACCCTATAAAAAATTATAATAACTATAATTCCAACCATAATTTGTCTATGTAAGGTGCATACTTAAGGAACGAGCTCAAAGAGGTACCCAATTTATAATATTTCACCCAGAAAAGGTCTCCAAATAAAAAAGGGTAGCCTCCTAGTTGTAAATTCTGATAATAGAATGACACAAACTTTGATTCCCCATTTGACTAGGATATGTAGGAAGCCTCCCTAAGGTCCAAATCCAACCCTCAAATAAAAAACTATGTTCTCCAAACTATATCCCTACTAAGGTCTTGTTTACCAAGAATATAATATTCATTGTGTGACCCTCAGACCTATTCTATGTAATCCCCACACCATGTATTGACAAGGAATATTTCACCTTGATTTCCACTCTGCATGATGTTAAACTACAAGGATGGGTCCCCATCACATGACCTTATAAGGTGATGTATTTAGTAAAGCAACACCAAACTATGTGGGATCTAATTCCTACCACAAGGATACGTAGGAATCCCATCGTATGGGTCTGACTGTAACATCAAACCACCTTCTATCCATCCTGGATGATGATAAACTCTAGAGAACCTCATTATAGGGCTTAAGAAGCATTGTCTCTATTGCATCAAACCCATGTATATCCTTGATGATCCTACAAAATGGGGGTAACCTATGGATACACACATCAGGAATGAACTGTCATCATTCAATGTTGCATTTTTTTATTATCTGAAAAAATATCATAACAAAACAAGACCATGGGAAAGTCCAAAAAATAAAAGCCTAAGGAGGCCGAAAATAATGAAGATTGAGTTGATCTCCTCTAATCAGTTCTATCCCCAGCAGTTTTAGTTAACAAATTCTTGAAAATAGGTAATGTTGATCCCATGGTATGCCATCACCATGGAAGCAAGATAATCTGCCATTTTATTGCCTTCACACCACGTATGAACAACCTCAATGTTGTTGTTTATGCCGCCCATAAAATTTCCAATTATATAGGCAATTGACCAAGGAGTGGTTATATTTCCATAAATAGAGTCAGGAATAGTCATGGAATAAGTTTCAACTTTCTCAAGATTAAAAAATTTATGGGAACAAAATTTAAGATCCGGGAAAATCGCATTTTCCTCTGTCTGAATAGAGATCCCCATACCATAATAGGTGGTGAAATTAAGAAGAAAACTCCCTTTATAATCCCAGACCACCCATCCACCACAGATAATCCCCAAAATTCAGGAATAATAAAAATTAAATTTGTTACCCATGTTTGGAGGAGACCAACAAACCCAATATGATCTTAAAAGAGAACTAAGATAATGGATTATATGTAAATTCACTTGAATGATTCTCGGAGAGGGTTCATGAATTTAGACATTGGAATCACTAACCAAACCAATTACGAGGTACATGGTTCTTATAACAACATATCTTCTTATAGAAAAAAGCCCTTCAAATCTGGCTTTATTTCTGTTTTTCCATATACACCAAAAACCCGCATTAAGAATCATCAACCTTGCCATTTTTATGGGATATCACTATAAATACATTATAACCATCTTTCCAATAAAGGAGGACCTAGGAGGCCTGTGAAGAAAAATCCCAATCAACTCTCTAAAACAAACCCCAACATTCATAGCCCATTCTCCTTCAAAAAATAGTTGATTAGATTTCTCCTCCTTGTGAATTGCGTATAAATGACATTTAGAGACCGTATTAATACCCATCCTTATCACATTATCATATGTAGGTATTTCTTATTTATAATTTTCCACATTAGGAAGCTGAATTTTGAAGGAATTTCATTGCACCATGACACATTATTCTAGGCGGCTTGTTTCTCCTGCAAATGAATGATCCTAAGAAAGTCCTTTACAAAAAACAAACCGGAATTAGATGAAGTGAAAACACATATATCTGGATCCAAATCTAATTTAATACAATCAAACACCTCCTTTTGATCTTTTTTTATAACAAAAGTTGGGAAACTAGGATACAGACATGCCTATCTAAAAGAAATAGAAGGCGCTAGACAATTTAAAAAACTAATACTATAACCTACCAAATTATGATGCCAAAAAAGAAATATCCCGTTTCCCAATAATCCACCTTGAGTTTTTCTGATTGGTAGGAATAAAATTATGGATCAAAGAACAAAATGGAGTATAATCACTACTATATTCCAAATAACCCCATCCTTGAAAAGACAAAATTTTACCCTAGAGAATATACTCCTACAATACCTCCCACGCATGTTTTTCATGCATGAAGTGCACAACATCCTTTATATTATTGACATTAATACCACCCTCACGAACAGGTCTTGCCAATTTATCCCATGAATTCCAATGGAGTTTACCCTTAGAAAGAGAATCCCATATAAAATCATCCAATATTCAGTCAATATTATTCAGAACCCCCTTAGGAACTTTTATGTCTGAAAGAACATGTATAAGAATAGCTAGTAAAACACTATTCATTAACGCAATCCAGTCACCAAAGGGTAGATATCAATTTTTCCAGTTTAGTACATGGTTCAAATTTTTTTCCTAATGCCATCAAAATTTTCAATTCATGTATGGATAAGGGATATAGGAGACCCAAGATGATTCAAGGGAAAATAACCTCTTTATATTTTTAATGTTCTGGAAAATGAGGAAACATTATTATCACCACATTTTTCAAAAATATACAGATTACTTTTGTCTATGTTAATTTTTTGTCTTCCCCAATAACTATACTCATCCATAATTTTAGTAAGACCCCCAACTGATCTAGAACTCACATTGATAAAGATCAGGGTATCATCCACAAACATCATGTGGGAGATTGTTGATTGATTCATTTTCCTTTGGTATGGAAGAAGGATACCTATTGATATTTTCTTATTAATAAGGCAACTAAGAGTGTCTTGCATGAGAATAAAAAGAATTGGGGAAATGGGATCTCCTTATCTAATCCCACGAGTAGCTTTGAAAATACTATGAGTTTTTTTCATAATAGAAACCGCCATCTAGGAAGAGATGAAGTAATGAAACAAAATATATGTGGCCCATGAGGAGATTCCCCAACACTTAAGCACTCTGATGATAAAACCCCATTCAATTCTATCATAATCTTTATTCATTTAAATATTTTGAGCCATGTTTGAGCCATGACATTTGAAATTGTTATCACAGATCATTTCATGAGCCAAGGAAACCGCTCCCTAAATAGATCAACCTTGAATAAAACCATGTTGGTCTAAGGAAATCCACCACAGAATATGCAAAGACAATCATGAGTTGATAATGCCTGAAATAATTTTGTATGTAAAATTACACATACTCACTTGTCTATAATCTTGAATGGAAGATGGATTTTTAGTCTTTGGAAGCAATACCAAAGTAGTAGCACCCACGACCCATGGGATAGAACCACCATGAAAGAAATCCTGGATGGAAAAAATGAGATCAGCCTTAACCATGTCCCAAGAGCCTCTATAAAATGACTCTGGAAAACCTTCATGACCTGGAGCACTCTCCGAGTTATGCTTTATCATAGCATTATATATTTCTTTCTCATCAGGGATAGCTTCCAGTAGAATATTTTTCCGAATAGACATTATATTTGGTATTTACTCAAACAGCTCTACATTCCCACTAGAATATCCATTCACCATATTCAGATTATGAACAACAATTAAATTTTTAAAGAATGATAATGCCAATTTTTCAACCACATTTCTTTCATCAGAGAAAGATCCATCTTCAAGAAGTTTATTCTGTTTAACAACCCTTCCGTGTTCCTTAATACGAACATGGAAATAGGATGAGTTCAGTCTCCTCCCTGAATCCATTTCACCCTTCCTCTTTCACGATCAATACATTAATGTTTCAGGATAAGGGTTTCCATATCATTTTTCTTACTAGTAAGATCCTTAATGATTGTGTCATCCAATCTATCTTCAAGAATTTTTTCCATACTCTCAACCTCCTGTTCATGAAATTCCAGGTCTTGGATGATAAGAGGGAGATCCTACACTGAGGAATGAATCGTATGCTTAAGGTGTTTCAACTTATTATGAATTTCCACACAAGAGTAGTGTTGAACTGGTTCCTTCTTACAATCCCTAACAATCTGATGATAATAATGAATACCTTTCCAGTAATCATAAAAGTGGAAACGTTCACTTCCAACCTTCCTAGAGGATAAGGACACAAGAAAAGGTGAGTGATCTGAGATGCCACAGACATGATGGTTCACCTTAGCATTAGGAAACCTAGAAACATCATGAACATTAGCTAAATAATGATCAAGACATCTCTAGTAGTGTTGAATTCATTTTCTGTTGTTACAACATGTGAAAGCTTCCTCAGAGTAACCCATATCAAGAATACCCTTCCTTGCCATAAACTGAGTGAAATTCAAGCTAGCCACATATGGAAACACACCCTTCCCTTTATTTTATTTTGGATATGCAATTATGATAAAATATCCACCAACAATATAAGGACGTTCCTCCAGATCAAAACTATTCAATTCCTTCCATAAGCTCTCTCTCTTATGATCATCACAGTATCCATACACAAAGGACCTTAACACTAATTCCACATATGTAATGAATTTCACTTTAATATATTTATCACCACCCTTAACCAGATCCACACACACATATTTATTCTGGAAAACCCATATGTGATGATTATCTAGTTTTGCATGCATGTCTGCATGCATTCTGAGTTTATGAGTAATGTTCTTAATCTTACATGGATTTTATTTGTGATCAATAATTACATAAATACAAAATTTATACTTCTTGATTTCCCTTTCCATGAAATCAGATTTCATCCGAACACCAATGCAACGGGTGATCTAAATGATAATTCAAATCATTGGAATAGTTTATGACTGGCTTTGGCGCAAGAAATCTTGGTCGGACAAGCTTGGAGGCTAGATACTCCTTAAAATAGAGAATGATTTCCCTAGTGAAAACTCCATTTTCTGAAGAAGATATAGATTTGACAGGAGAAGTCAAGACAGAATGAAACCACCTAGAATCATTCCTCATCTTGCTCAAAGATAATTGGTTATCACAATTATTATATACTGGAGGAATCAAAACATCATGCAAGCGGACACCTGAGATTTATTGGGAAAGAGAAAACTCTGGGGATGAAGATATATGCCTTATCCTTTCATCTCCTAACATTAATACCCTATGTAAGTCCTTGAAAACACCAATGGAAGTAATTTTTTCACCAATATCAACTGGGGAAGAGGATGAAGAAGATAAGGGCTCATATAGAAAAGAAAGAGGCCTCATAGGACTAGAACAAGGAACAAAATGTCAAAACCAACCTTCCCATGAAATCTCAATGCCTTGTAAATTTAGATAAAGACACATGAAAAATTCTATAAAAATGATAGTGCATAAAGATCCCCGATAATACAGAAACAAAATTACTCAATTTCAGCAAAGAATCACTAAAATCCAGAAACCTGTCTCTGGATAACTGTTCAATAGCTAAAGACACGGTATTGAAAGAAACATCTTGATTAATAATAGCACAATTATCACTTGTTATGGATACCTTACAAGAGACAATACTATCATCAATAGGAAATAAATCCTTGTTATCTAGGGAAGAATCAACACCCTTTTTGACCGGGACATGATTTTAAGGCTGAGTCCCACCCCGTCTCTAATTCCAACATACCTGCACTAAATGACCTTGAAGACAACAATGGGAGCAGTACTAGGGTAATACCAGATAAACAATCTCTTTATTCTAGGAAAATTACCCCTTCACTTTCAAATATATCATATTTAAATATTGTCATTGAATGATCCATTTAAACACATATGCGAGTAGTAGAAACATCCACACCATATCGATTATTGTCATCTGAACAAAAAAATCCCCAAGAGAGTCTATAATGACTTTTAGAATAATCCAATTACGTATTTTTTCTGGAAAACTAGGCAGAGAGGTCAATACAGCTGTAATATAACTTTTCCTCCCTTTATGCACATCAATTGGCCATCGATCTAGAATAAACCACCAACAACCCATAATTCGGGGAGAATTACACCATGCATGAAAAAAATCCAACTCAAAATCAAAAAACTAGTAGAAGGAATACCATTGAACTAGTGTGACTTGGACCAGAGCATAAAGACCCCAATAATCATCTAACTTCTTGAAAATCAAGAAAGGATGTATTGCGCATCCAAAATGGGCGGCAAGAGTCCATTTGAGATAGAAAATTTCCTTATCCTAAGGCTATGATGAGATCTCTACTGAGAAGTTGGAATCATCACCACAAACGGATGAGATGATAGGATGAATTTCAAAGAATCAAAAGAACACCAAACACTAGGACACAATACATAGGGAATCTATGAAAGATTTAACCACCATTCGTAGTAGCAAAACCAGAGAAAGACAACTGTGCAGGACAATGATCTAAGGGTGTCGATGCCAGAAACCTAGCTACAAAGGAACCCACATTAAGAGAAAAAACTGATAATCATGATTCTGCATGCACGTAGAGAAAGTTATCTTAAATCCTTCAGGAATGAATCATGTATTCGTGAATATATGAGCATTTCTTAATTCTATATAGGATCTCGGAGTAGGAAATAATTTTTTTTCCAAAAGGGTGTGATGACCCTGACCACCCATCCCCTTGAACAATGGTGTCCTATAGTGATGTTGGGTGAACCATCCAACAAGAACCTACCAATGGAAATATGGTCCATTAACCCATGATTAAAGGGTCAATGGATATTTCTGGCTCCACGAATAAACCAATTGGAAACCATCTGAGGAAATTATATATTAAGAGAACTGAATTCACAAATACTTAACCCCTTACAACCACCCACCGAGACCATTCGATTGTGGCACCTCCTTCATAAAAAAAGGATAAACTTCTCATTCCTTATAAGGTTGATCCAATTCCCCCTAAAGGATTATGACATGAATTGGGTCAAAGTAATGAGCATATATATATGTTGGGTGGTTATATTTCCCACCTTTATTTGGTTGAACTAACTATTTCTATCATATCTCTCGATTACTTCTTTTGCGGTTTTTAGGGTGTCCTACTGGGTATTTTTATACACACCCATGCATGGGAATTTCCCACAAGGTTCATCTATTATGAATCTTCTAGAAAGTTTGACAATGACATCTCTGGAGCATAGTGGAACTCGAGTGCATTGGCCACATATGGTTATCAATATTGAAGATACAGGAGTTGGGATCTCTCCTATATCATTATTCCAGTTTTTGTCAGGACAGAACTTTTCTTCTGGTTTGGTGTTTATTTTTTTTCCATTGACACTTTTTTTGTATTCTTCCATGCATTAATGTATTTCTGGAGTGTTCATTGCATGGATTACTCTAAATATTGAAGTATTTTATAATTTTTCCTCTGAATTTTGTCATGGATATGGTTGGGTGGATGTTTATAGGTACCTTTTAAAATGGACTATCAATATATATTTTTAATTTTTGGTGCTTTTAATGAGCCCCTAACATATGGGAAGTGGGCTTGACGCTCTAGTGATTGGAACATTAGCCAACCACATAGGGATCAGTGGTTAAGATCATTATAGGACTGATTCTTAATCTCCTCCTCAACTCCTTGAACTCCCTCTGATAGTTCTCGGTATAGGTAAACAACTACCCTTCTAGGTTATGGTGGTCATAGGGGCTATAATACTGGAGAATTTCACCAACAACATCCTCTAGTGACTGGAAAATCCATGAAAACTACAAACCTCTAACATGCTCTTGGGAGGCTCCCATGAAAGCACTGCATCAATATTCACTAGGTTCATAAGTAATACATTCTCAAAAATAACATGCCACTGAAAGAGAAATTTATATATCGAGAACCTGAACTTCTAAAGCATGGCATAAAGATGGTTCTCTTGTATAAAGTATAGGATCATCCTCAACTTATTTCCATTATCCTCCTCTATCATAGAGTTAATGAGTGGGTCATAATTTTCCAAAAACCACATACTCGTACACATATGACTGGAATATCTGGTTAATAAATTCCATAAACACACTATGGGAATTCATTGCACCAAAATACATCACCAAAAAGACATAGTTTTTATAGTGACTTCCGAAAGTTATCTTCGGAATATCAGTCATGTGATCCATGAAATGGTGGTAGTCACACTTGAGATTGATAATTGATGAATAACTCTGACCTCAAATCTAATCAAATAGGTCATAAAACCTCATAAATTGGTACTTTTTCTTTATTTATTACTAGTTTAGGCAATGATAATCAACACAAATCTGCAACCTCCCATCCATCTTATTCACAAAAAATAGTAATTTCCCTAGATTGAACACTGGGTTTGAAAAAAACCCTTCTGTCAAATGTTCTCTATCTTCACCCACATCTCAAAGATATTTTTAGGGGAAATATTTTCCACTACTGAAGATATTGGTATGGTTGTGGGGTTAAATTCATTGAATAGGTCCATATCATAGATTAGAGGTACTCCCAAAATGACCTCGAGGAAGATTTCCATATATTCTTACACTGGTTAAAAAAACATGATTCATATAGAGTCCAATGTTCTAATGTATAAACTCTACATATTATTGGTTATGAGATGCATCCTCATATAAGTAGGGACCACTATCTGATCCATGTGATTTGTTTCTCTCGCATCACATCTATTCAAAAAAAACCTAACCCAGTTATGAAGACGTAAAATCTAGGCCCAACCATTGGAAGACATGTCCATATCCATGATGATTTCAAATTATTTCATTGTGATGACTATGAGGTCACATGATAAACTCCCTCCACCGAGTGCTAGGTCATAGTGATCAGAGATACGTGATATCAAATAATCACACCCACCCGAAACCTCTATAAAAAGTTATTATGATAAGGTGACAATAAGGGCCTCTATATATCATAAAATTTTTTAGTTAATAAAGTATTGAATCACACCTATACATGATACTTCCAAATAAAGTGTATCATAAATATAGATCATACCTCATATCATCTCGTGAGCTTCATGGTCATAAGACTCCATGGCCTGTAGCTTCCTACATCCCTGACTGGTTGATCCTTGATCCTAGAATGGGCCACCTGGTGGTGGTGGTGGAAATAGACAATAAAAGCTTCCTCCTCTGATGGCTCAACCTTTGGGTGCACCGCCTACTCCTCTACCAGCACTACCTCCCTAGGGGCCACCCTACCTCTGCCGGGGAGAACCCTAATCCTATCATTGTCAACAATGGGATAGTATATATGTTACTTTACTACCCTATTCAGCATTTTGGGTTAAGAAATCACATTCCATGTGACCTCTCCAATAATATGCATAAATATTACTTATCTGGGATGACCTACTAATCCAAATGAACCCCCATCCACTTGTCCATCTGTTTGAGACAGGTCATGAGAAGGTCTCCTATACAGAGATACAAATAACTAGACGTATTAGTTGTTTCAGATGACTAATCCCCATGATTCCCTCTTCTAGATCTACCTACCTAGAATCCCTCTAAAAGGAAGATCTATATAACATATTCGAACTCGAGATTAGTAGCATATGTGGTATTGCACTTGGGAACTGCACCAACATGTTTTTTTTCTTAAAATACCCAAATCAAAATCCCATTACTAAAAGTAACCATTCTACTCTATATATAGGGAGTATAGTATAAGTTAAGTGAACCTTATGTAATACATATAAAATGAAATACTACCTATAGAAACACTAGAAAATACTAAATTTGAATCAATCAAAAAAACAAGGGGAAATACTCCTCCTGAAACATCTTATGGATGTCGATCCATGAGAGTGAAACTCTTCATACGTCATTGTTAATAGAATCCACCAGTACCTCACTCAATAGTAGAAAATATTGGTTTTTTGGGAAACCATTTGAACTATAAGGGAATGTTTAATCTTGGGGAAAAAGATAACTGACTCAATCCAATACTCCATTTCTTGCGGACTTCGGTCACTGCAGAACATCAGCGGAATCTGGAATTTGAAAACACATAGTGTATTGAGCTTCAACACATCCTTATCCTCCCACCTATGGTATTAATTCAAACTTAAGGGAAAGTTTTATTCTATATATCTTCCTAGGGGAATATAATTATGATATGGCCCCTGAACTGATGCATCATAACCCATCATATCACCATCATGATCATGAATCTGTAACTTTTCTACCTGTATTCATGGAGGAATCCTAAAAGATATCAAGATGTACAATAGTTATATTGGAATATATATGCTGAGATATTGTAATATGGATTGTAAAATTATTCAACCATATAAGATGAATTCATAATTTTCCATCCAACCTATGCCTTGATTTTCCAAGTTGATAAGCAGGTAGTCTGAGGCACGATGTATAGATACATCAGCTATTGCACCAAAAATGGGTTCCCAAGCTAGAAAGACGCACTCGATTTAGTTCAAAACTCTTTTCTTAAGTCCCAACCAATATTCATAATGGGAAAAAATAAAAAACCTATCATGAATATGGACCACATACGATACCACTCTATAATAATCTAAATCATTGGGGACCGCTTGGCTGACTGAATGCTGGTCTACCCAAACATAAAGCTCACATCTCATAGGCCGACGGCTAGTTAGAAAAACATATGTGACATAATGGAAATGGTAGACCATTAACTAGTGTTCTAGAATAAAAACACCCAATAATATAAATGAAAATATAAAGAAAAATAATAATAATGGAATACAACATCTAGAATAATCCATTCATGAAATACCTCTAGGGAATACATAAGAGTATGAAAAAGAACAATCAATGTAAAATTCAGAATATACATGATAAAAAATAAAGGATTTCCCAACCAATATAATATTGGAATGACTAAAATATTATAGAGATCGACTTTTGATATCCTAACCTGAAAATCATATGTGGTCTATGCACCTATGTCTCACTACGCTATACTGATGTCACCACCAAACTGTCAATCGTCTGTACAAGACATGACACCTATGGGTAAAGCCCATGTAATTGGTGAGTATATACATAATGATTAAGATGAATTCAAAAAATAAAGGTGGAGAAATATAAGTAATTATAGAAGTTGTAAACACAAACCTAAAGAATTGTAACATGAGACACAGTAATATATATATATATATATGCTAAAAAAAGTAACCCAGATGATAGATAAATGTGATCTCTTTCTCACATCCCATGCCAGGATGATGAGTATTCCAGTAGCTCCAAGGTTTCAAAACCAATGCCCGACATCTTCCCTATCAGTTTGAAGAAGTCATGAAAAGGGCACAGACCTCAAAGATTCTCCGCTGCATTATGGGGAATAATATGCAATAGAAACAAGACTATTTTTGTAGTATTTTAGGGTGATTCCACTCAGTATATTGATAGAGGACCCACACCCTTTTGTATTATGGGGATTACACTCAGTAGATAGAAAGAGGAATTGTGACAATGTATGACATGTGAATTTCACTCAATGAACGGAGAGCCCATGACCTAGCATGGTATGGGGTGTTAATTAGTTTGTATTTACAGAGAAATTTCACCATCGTGTGTTAGGGGGGTTCCATTCAATTAGTATAGGGCACACAACCTTGTACATCGGGGGGTTCCAATCTAAGGGTAGAGGAACCAAATCATAGTAATTTCAAGGTTTTCACAAAGAGGGTAGTAGATCCACTCTCAAATAAGTAAGGTGTTGGAACTCAATGAGTGAAAGATTCATAGGGGACTCGCAAATTAGTAATTCAATGGTCAAACCTTTTCATTTCCCTCAAATGATTCTTCCTGATCACTTCCATCATCATGCATCCCCACAATAAGAAACTCACTCAAAAAATTCCACATTGCATCCTGCATTTTTTTAAAGGTTGGGGCTGAAGCCTCATTATTATTAAATCAAAGAAAATAACTCTTTTAAATGGGTAGAGGGAGACCCATTACATATCTCGAAGTCCCAGTGGGCATTTAGCCCATTACATGGACTGTAGACCCAAATTTTTAGCCCAAAGCCCATTCTGTGAATAGTACTTCTATAGTACCACATGCTACAGTACCAGACAGTACCCTGCCACCGCCAAAGTGACCTACCACTGTTACAGTGTTTGTCATTGCTATAATGTTGCCACTTCCATAGTATGCTACAGTACCTGCACCCAATGGATTTAGAACCTCCATTTTCATGTAGAATTATGGGGTGCATTACACTAAGACAAACCCCAACTACTACATTGTATCCCAAATGATACTATAAAGGCTACCATCAGGTTCAATGTTGAAAACTTATTAGTATTGGATATTTAGGGGCTAAAATCTCAGTCCATGTGAAGGATATATGCATGTTGAATGTTTATCATAGTGGTACAGAACATTTATGGGTCCAAATAACATTTGGTCCTACTATATACGTTTCCATGTTCTCCTATGGACACTACTTGGACTCTATTTCACCATACATGACCATCATGGGGCCCCCATGTCATGTTTTTTCCAACTAGGGCTTACTCATGTACTCTTGGCCATACCTTTGGTCGTTGGCCGAAGTCTATTTATCTGACCTTATATCTTGTCATCTACCTATCTATTCCTAGATACTAGCTCATGCCCATGTACTCCAAGAGTACATAGAGTTTCCTCTTTCTTGATATCCTAGTCATTATCATATATTATACAGTTTATCCACCCATGGAGGGTCACACATCATGTGGGCCCAACCACACAAAATGTGATCCTTATTATCCATGTAACCCTTATTGTTATAGATCATGGGAATATAGAATATGTTTAACCCAAAACATGTTTTTCTATTGTGTTTCTCAAATAATTTCATGATTATTCACATGTTCACTAGATATTAACTACCTACCATGAATCAGGCCAATTGACAGACCAAAATTGGATGATACCACATCTAATCGGTGATTTCTGACCTCTGATGGCCATTATTTAGATTCTAGTGCTCCTATAAAAGACTGCATCACTGCATTCTATGCCACTAACCCCTACCACATTATACAATTACCTCTATGGATATTGAATCAATAGAATATCACTATAATTTTACATCACTAATCAATCCATGTACAAACCATTGATCATTATTTTTGGGCTACATCAATTAATTCTGGGGTTCGATCATGACTGAACCCACCCTAAAAAATTTCTAATAGTGACCCAAAAGGATAATTGTGAAGAACACTATGAATGGAAGGGGAAATATGAAATAAAAAATTAAATCCTACATTTTCTAGGAATTCATGCACAATTATTACAAAACATGGATGTCCAATGGAGATATCATGGCATAAAAAGCCTAAATTGTTTAAAGAAAACACTTATTTGGATGGACTCGTGCATTTGGGATGAAATAAGATATCAAAGATGAATTAGATGAAGCATCCTTGATAAAAAATTTAATAATCGGTAAAAATCTAAATCAATGAGAAATACCTTGAATATGGATCGATCGTTGGAGAAGAATCATTTCCAAGTGATTAAGAAGATCTGTTGTATTCACTACCTCTTGATACACCTTGATCTGGTTATCATTCAATAATCGATGTTGATCCACCAAAAAATAATTATCTCCGTCTACTCTCATATCAAGCAAGGATTATAAGTAAAACCCTAAAAATCATCATAATGAAATATTTATAGCATGATGGATTTTTTAAGTAATTAAAAAAATTAATTAATTAAATTAATTAGTGCACACAACACACCATCCAATGGTTTCTTTAGCTACATATCCAGTGTCGATAAAATGCATGTCACACCTAGGTTAAAACTCACATTCAAGAATTATCCATGTTCACAAATATTTGACACAAGGATCTTCTTAAGAGATATTCAATATCACAGCCCACCATCTTATTACATAAACTCTTCATTATATTGTACAAAAGATGATTTTTTAAAGTTTAGTTTTATAAAAGTAAGGTACATAATAAATCAATAAATAAAACATTATTATAAAAAATTGATATTCTTATTCATCGGTTAATACAATTTACTTTTAATACATCTCATAACCTGGTTACATACATCAAAAGAATAGGTTAGAATAAATCCCACTAAGGGAGCACAAGGGAATCATTTTACATTTGATCATGATAAAAATCCATAAGAGAATGAGGAATATCATTAGGTATTGAGAAATAGAGGATTGAGAATATCATAATAAAAGTAATTTGAATCATAACCTTAAAATGTTGATAAAATATTTAAAAGGGACATTCATAAGAATATCACAATGGTTTTTCATGAGGGTTTTATAAATAATATCAAGGTTATTCACCATGGTATCATAAAACAAGTCATCAATAGAGATTAAATTATTTATCCAATGTATTGGGGAACTGTTGGGGAGAACCCTTCATTTTTCTTAATTAATTTTATGCACATATATCATAATAAAAAAATTCATAAATAACTTGTGGGTGATTAAAGGAAACTGGTTTCGTATCAAAATCCTGTCATTTTAAAAAGTACATAAAGACTTGATTATTATTTAATTTATAACCCCTGAATTTAGAGTGTAGTTTTTATGTTTTCAAATAATAGAATAAAAGAAATAATTTTTTACATCTTATTTAATACCACTGAAAAATAAATTGGTTTGTGTATTCAAAAAATGAAAATAAAATTGAATTTCATGATGAGAATTGACAAATTATGAGATGTAAAATTTGTAGTATAAATTGTATAAGAAGTGGTAATAAGAAAGGGTAAAAATATAGGTGATAAGGGTATCCTATTTTTAAAATGTAATTTTAATATAAGGGATTGAAAATATAGAAATAATAGGGGGTTAATCTAATATTTAGAATACATATACAAAAAATTTTACTTGAAACGATGAGAAAAGAAAGATATTTTCATTACTGTACTAAGTAACTCCTAAAAAATGAGTATTGGTACCATGGGGGATTGGGGAAACCATGGGAGGACTCCATTGGGGGTTAAAAAATTATATATTTTAGGAGTAAAAATTGGGAGTTAATTTAAATTGAGAAATAGGTTGGTATTTATAGAAAAAGCGAAGGATTTGTTTATTGATTTTAAAACCTTGGAAAGCTAGGTTTTAAAAAATTGAAAACCATGGGATTTTACATGGTATTTTTACATGTTATAGAACACTTGAGACAAATTTTATTTTATTTTTATCCAAAAGAGTATACCATAAATTTATATTTCATATTTTGGAAAAGAAATTAAAATTTAACTCAAAAATAACATTTTTATGTTAAAATATATAATTAAGAATTTAGACAGTAAATTATAAATTTAAAAATTGATATAAATATATTAAAATACATGATAATAATATAATAACATATTTGAGATTGTTTATTGTGTTTAATTATTTATTAAATCATTATTATATAATTTTGAAGTCATTAAATATTCAAGAAACCACAAACTATATTTTTTTCATTCACAAAAAATATAAACTATTTTAGAAATTTATTATAAATTATCCCTAACCTATGTTTGTCATGATGTTTTCAATAAATAATTTTTTCTATTAGAATAATTCTATAAATTTACCTATATTAAATTTTAAATACAAAAATCATTTTTTACAAAAAATTATAGTAGATTAAAAATGCAATGTAAAATTTATCACACTTGAAAAAAATTATTTCATTATTTATATTTAAATAATAGTTTCTTATCATACTATTTCTTTAAAAATAGTATTATTCATAATATCATATTTTATTATAAATATTTATATCTTTTATAAAATGTACAAATTCTTATCTGAAAATTCAATATATCGAATTCAATATGAATTTTATTAATCAAAACTAATTATAAAATGGAATTGATGCAATAAAAATTTTATTTATAAAATAGAATGAAAATTTAAGTAATAATGGAATCGAAACATAAACCCTTTCTACACCTCAATACACCTAATTGTATGATGTGAAGTGGTGGTACTTTTGTGGGGTTCCTCAGCAAACATCGACTGATTGGCCATCTCTAATAACATGAACATCCCACCCAGAGGATTCCATTCAACCTTCACTTGATAAATCTCAGCTTGGAAATGGTCAAGGGAGAACCCCAGTGATGATACCATCCTCCAAAGATCTAAAAAATGGTCTTCAAATGACACGACTCAACTCGTTGAAGAAATAAACACTTATTTCAAGATCAATTATCCATTGTGAAATTTTACTTATAAATATTAATTGTAATGATAAAATTATTATCAACAGTATATTTCCCAATGGTCATATTGTCTAGTGGTCATAATTGACCAATGGTCATATAATGGTCAAAACTAGAAGGTCAAATTTCTCTTTATATTTATATTAGTATTAATGTGATATGGTTTTATTGTGTAAAAAGTTATAACACACATATTTAGGAAATGAATATTATTCAAAATGTTCGGGTCATCACATTCCTCCAACTTATGAAAGTTAATACCCAAAATTTTATTTCATTCTATCAATTGACAAAGGGTTTCAGAACATCATCCTCATAGTATCCTTGGGTACCCACATCGCTTATTAATATTTATGGTTCCTCCATAATGCATTGAAAATTTGGGGAGTCTTCTTGCATAGAACCTTGTCTCTACACAGTAGTCATGTTCCAGTTGTACCACCTCATGACCCCGTACATGTGAAGGGTAAGGTATTTACTTCATGAAGATAGATACAGGGAATACATATTGAACATGATCTATAATTCATTTAATTCAAACACAGTACTCTGCTACTTCTATGCGATCAAGGATTTCATGGGGTATAATGTACCTAGGGCGAAGATTCCCATTCATACAAAAACACATGACTCTCTTACAAGGTGATATTCTAAGGAACACTTTTCCTCTAATACCAAACTCCAAGTACATTCAATGATTTTCATCATATCTATTCTACTAACTCTGAGCAGCCTTTATATGTTTTTGGATGGAATGAACATTTTTTTCATCTCCTACAAAAGATCAGGCCCAAGAAGATTTCTCTTGCCAACATCATCTAAACAAGTAAAATTTATACATCTCTTAACATATAGAGGTTTATAGGGTTACATTTTAATACTTGAATGGAAGATGTTATTGTATGAGAACTCAACTAATTGGAAATGTTTATCCTGTTGAAATTTAAATTCCATTGAGTATGTTTTTAGAAAGTCCTCGAGTGTTTGATTAGTTATTTCAGATTCGGCATTAGTTTATGGGTAAAAATCTGTATTGATATTCAATTTACTTCTCAGAACATGTTTAATTTTTCTCCAGAACATTGTTGTGAACTATGGATCATGATCAATAATGATAAAATTCATACCCCAAGAATCCTTTCCACTTCCTTTAAATAAATCATTGAATGTTTTTCAATAGAGATAAATATTCCCGAATAGCAATAAAATGGGTAGTATTGGTGATATGATTCTCTATAACCCATATTCATTGTTTCCTTTTGATGTTCATAAGATAACAGTGACAAAGTCCATAGAGATATTTCTCAAATTCCATGTTGGTATGGGTAGTAGTGGTAATACCCATTTAAAAAGTTTTCTCTCTTCCTTCACTTGTTGAAACACCAACCACATTTTAGTGTAGTATGAAATACCCCTTTTCCATGTAATCCCATAAATAATGATCCAGAATGTCCCTATACAGTTTAGTGATTCCATGATTTATATAGAAATTCGACCTATGAGATTCATCCATCTGCACCTTCTTTATTTATGGAAATAATGGAATACATAGGCTGGTACAAAATTTCTGGACACCTTTATGATCAATATTGAACATAGATAACTACCAATTCTCCACATACATTAAATTACTCTATAACTAAGGATATTGTCTTTAATATTTATTGATATTATCTATTAATTTTAGTTGAGAAATCATTTTGGATAGGGTTGATGATTTTCCTTTCCTGACGATTCCCATATCTTGTTTTACTAGGTCTCTCATCAAAGGATATCATAGAATCCTCATGATTTCCAACAAAAGTGGGTATTTCCTTCATAATGCATTATAGAAATTGTTTTCTCTTCTACAGTGATCATGAATTGAATAATTATAGAATTTAAGAAGTTACAACCATCTTTGATGTGTTGTGTTTCAATTCCTTTTGTGTGAAAATATAATTCAAACATTGGTGTTCTTTGTTTATATCAAATTTCAACCCATAAATATAGTTCTCCCATATCGTTAGAGGAAAAACAACTACATCCTACTCCAGGTCATGTATGGGATAAATTTTCTCATGAGGTATTAACTGTCAAAATACATCAACGATCACAGTTTAATTTTCCATGAGGATTCACCCGATACCTTTCAGAGATGTGTTACTAAAAATAATGAATATTTCTCTGATTAGGGGTAGAGTTAACATAGGTATAATAACCAATATATTATCAGATTCTGGAAGATTTATCCACACTATTTTATAAATATGGACATGGACCCTTTTGAGTTTACTTGTTAAGTGGATTAGAATCAAATGAAAATGTTTTCAAAAACATTTGATAATATCTTGATAAACAACAGGAACAACAAATCATAGTTAATATTATAGGACGATTCCACTCCTCCACAACCTTTTTCATGATAGGGTCAACAATGATTCCTTCATTGGTTAAAATGCGACCCAAGAATGCAACTTTTTATAACCATAATTCACATTTCATGCACTTTCCAAATAGCCTCTCCTAACCTTGAATTTTCAAAATAAAACATAGATTATCATCATGCTACTTGTGGATTTTAGAATATATCATAATATATTCAATTAAAACTACCACAAAGTTGTCATGGAAGTTCTCAATGTTTTTATTCATGACCACCATAAAATATAAATGAGATTTATTCAATATTAAGTTCTTAAAAACAAAATCATAATGCCTATATCCTAATTAGAAATAATTATTTGGAATATTTTCTTTCTACGCCCTCAATTGATGATAATTATATCAAAGATCAACCCTTAAAGAGAATTGATCCATACAAATTTGGCCAAATAAATCATCAATACTTGAGGGATGGTACTTGTTATTCACTGTGATCTCATTAAGTTCTTTATAATCAATTTATATCCACATTGATCCATCCTTCTTTTTCAAGAAGATAAAATTTCCTCCCCAAGGAGAAAAACTTGTTCAGATAAAACCCTTCTACTAATGATACTGGAGTTGTTTCTTTAATTCCTCTAGCTCCCCATTTTCCATTCTATATGAAGTCTTGGATATCAACTTGGATCGAGGCATGATCTCTATATAGATATATACCTCTTATTATATGGGAGGTCCAGGTAACTCCTTTTTAAATATGTCTATGTATTCTTAATAAGTGGGGAAATTTTCAATTCATATACTTGAATGTCCCTATTCATCTTCACCGATCATTTCTAAAAAGATGGCTACGAGAGGTTCTTCTAGAAAAAGATCAGGATGAGAGATATCTCCTTTGAAGAAAATTATATGATTTCCATTCAAGAATAAATATATTTCTTTTCTTCTATATTTTATCTTTGTATTATATATTGAGTTCCATTATATCCCTATTATAGTTCCAAATTACAATATAGGAATGAATACAAGATTTTTGATGAGATTTTCCTCACTAAAGTGAATACTTGAGTATCCATACACTATTGATGCTACGATAATATTTTTTATGAGGATTGAAAGATAAATCTATTTTGATAATTTCGTGGATTGATTCTATATTATTTGAAAACATGGAGAATCTAAAGGAATCCATAGAAATAAAATCAAACAAAATACTTTCTAAAATTGAGTTAATAATGAGAGTATATCCCACCACATTATTTGTAGCTTCTACTTCCATTATTGTGATAGAAAAATCTCAATGATTCCCTCTTATCTCATGATGAGTTTGATTATGATTTCCCTCCATTACCTTCTTATTTTAACAGTGATTGGAAAACTTCTTAACCTAGACACACTTGAAGAAATGGACTTTTGGATAGGTATGTACTGTTTTCCCTTTTTTATTAGTGTTTACATATTGAGTCTTCACCAATACATTTTTTTTTGAGTATGACCATTTCTTCCACACTTGTTACATTTTATGCTCCCAGTAAAGAAGCCGACTTAATGATTATTCCTATATTTGTTTCATGTGGAAAGTTTTAAATACATTCATAATCTCTTGTGATCAATGTTCCCCATAGTCATTGTTGCATTAATCTCTTTTTTTCATTCAATATTTAGGACCACTGCATCTCTCTGAACTGTAGTTCAACCTTCAAATCACTACACATTATATCCTTATAGTTTTCATAGCCTATATTTTCTACATTATTTTGTAGATGGTGTCTTAGTACAATAAATATTATACCAACCATTCTATTAGGATCCATGAAAAAACTATTGTTATAATAGGAATGCCTTTTAAAGTTCATCTCATATCATCCAACAGATACATTTTCATTCTACTTTAGCTCTATGAATTATTTCTCTATTTTTTCACACCGAATGGGGGAAATATTTTTTTTGGAAAAGGATACCCTAAACACATCCCACTCCATAACATATATCTTCCTTATTGGAATCATTTTTCTTATCTGTTTCCACCACTAACCAGCTTATCTCTCTAACTGGTACACATCTAGGGTGGCATTTCCTTATTCTAAACAATAGACTAAATAAAAATATTGTCTTTAGTGATTATTCATTTTCAATAATCAATGGTTAAGTATATCAATTGAAGTAAGGTGTTCATTAATTCATAAAGGACTTAATGAAAAGGTTTTCCCTTCAAGGAAAATCTAGTCTCTCATCTTGATTCAAGTTATTGTTTATAACTCAATTCATTTGATTCATTTTTTTGTAATGTTTTCCATTCTATCTTCTATAAAATTTTTATTAGTGCATAGACCATATCATTGACTATTGGCGTGGTTCCTCCTATTTAAATCCATTTTCAAAAATAAGAAAACCTTAGTGAGAAACTAGTTTCTTTTTAGAATATTTTAATACAAAATAAATTTTATTTCTTAAAACATCATGCTTAAATATATTATTTATTAAAAAAGTACACTTTATATAAATATTTCATAATTTCTCATAAAAATATTGAAATAAACTATAAATATCACAAGGGGGTGTCAATATAGAAGTTAATTATAGACCATTTTCAAGAAAAAGTTCATGTTCGAGTCTAGATTGAAGAGGTGTTTTCAGGTTTTACCCGCAAGTACATATATTCCATATCCACACCCACTTGCTCATATCCAGACAGTAATTTCCTTTCTTAGAAATCCCTTATTTAATATTTAACTAAAATAACAAGATGTTTTTATATATTTTAACTTATACATAGTGATCTTTATAAATATTTAAAATACTAAATTCCATAAATAACCAAACTATCGGTTGATAAAATCAATTGAAAACCACTTATTTAATACATAAAATTTCCATTACATTGTACAAACATAGGTTTTTTAAAAATAATTTCATGGAAATAAGTTACATAATACAAGAATAAGTAAAAAATTCATCCAAAAAAGAAATAAGTACTCATTGGTTAATCGTAATTACTTTTAATGCATCTCATTACCTGGGGACACACATCATAGTAAATAGTGAACACAAGGCCTAGTAATGGAATGAAAAGGAAATGGATTAAATATGATATTGAGGAAGGTCAACAAGAACATGATGAATATCACTATGGACTGTAAAAGATACCATGAGGTATATCATAATAAAAGTAACACAATTCATAACTTTGTAATGTCGCTAAGTCATTTAAAAAATACATTCCAAATCATATCACAAAGGTATTTCACTAATGTTTCATAATAATTACCGTGGTTATGCACTAAAGTATCATAAAACATGCCATCTATAAAGATTAAATTCATTACCTAGTTAATTGGAGTGATATGAGTATTCAACCTTCATATAAATTAATTAATGTGATCCATATATATCATAATCAAAAATATTATAAATAACATATCGGTAATAAATGAAACGGGTTATGTATCAATATTAGGTCATCATAAATAGTTCCTAAAGATAGGATCATTAAGAAATTTTAACCCAAAGAAATGGAATGATGGTTTTATGTATGTCAACATTAGAATCAGATAAAAAAAATTTACATCTTGGGGAATACCCCTAGAAGATAAATTGATTTGGTTATTTACAAAAATAATAAAATGGTTTCTTTAGGAGAAGAGAGAAATTTTCAGAAGTAAAATGTGCAGCATAATGAGTATAAAATGTGGTTTTAGAAATAGGTAAAAACATTTAGGATAGGGATATCCCATTGTAAAAAATATAATTTAGTATTAAGAGATTTAATATAAATGAAATAATAGAACTACAGAATACAATTCTGAAGACATATAAAAAAATGGTTCTTGAAATGAAGAGAAAAAAAAGATATTTCAATTTCCAAAAAAATTAACTCCTAAAACACAATAGATTGGGACCGTTTGGGATTGTAGAAACCTTGGGAGGGATCCTTGGGAAGTAAAATATCATATATTTATGGATTACGAATTGGGATATAATTGAAATGGAGACATGGGTGGGTATTTTTAGAAATAGTTGTGTTTTTTTATTAATTTCCAATTATAATCCTTTGAAACTAATGTTCTGAAAAATGAAAAAACTATGAGATTGAACATGGTATTGGAAACTTGGGACACATTTTATGTTTGTTTAATCCACAAGATATTACCATCATTTCATATTACCTATTCTAAAAAGTAATAGTAATGTTTACTCAAAATAATATTTGTTAAGTTAAAGATTCCGTTTTAGAATTTGGAAAGTAAATTATAGTTTTGAAAATTTATTTAAATATGTTACAATACTTGATATTAATAATATAACATATTTTATATCATTTAATTTTGTCAATTAATTATTAAATAAATATTATATAATTAGGATTTCATTAATCATTCCAAAAAACTCAAACTATATATTTATTATTCATGATAAAATAAAGTATTTTAAAAAAAATCATAAATTCACATTAAACTAATTTTTGTTTTCAAATTTAAAAAATTATATTTTTTTATCATAATAATTCTCAAAATATGATAATTCTAGCTTTTAAATATAAAAAACATTTATTAAAAATAATATAGGATTAAAAATGCATATTAAAATTTCGAACAATTGAAAAAAAAGTAAAATTACTTTATAATTTATATTTAAATAAGAGTGTTTTTAGAAGAATATTCTATTAAAATTGGTATTATTCATAATATATTAGTTTATTATAATAATTAATATCTTTTCCGGAAAGTATAATTTCTATATAAAATATCAATTTTTCAGATTCTATCTCAATTTTATTATGAAAAACTATTCTTAGGATTGGATAAAATTACAAATTAATTAACTAGGACCATTACACATAACCCCTTATTACACCCACATACACCCTAAAAGTAAGGTGTGAAAAAGAGGATGTTTTGTGGGGTGCCTCAGATAACATCGACCGAGTGGAAATCTCCATTAACATGAACATATCCCATAAGGGATTTCATTCAAGCTTCATGATTTTAAGTTGGGATTCAGATTTATAAAGGGAGAACCCAAGTGATGATACCTCCCTACCTAGCTATAAAAAATGGTCTTCAAATGTAATGACTCTACTAGTTGAATCCATCGACTCTTATTTCTAAATAAATTATCCATTTTCAAATTTTACTTATCTGAACTAATTATAATGTCAAAATTATGATCAATAGTATAATTCTCAATGGTCATATTGACCAAAAATCATAATTGACAGAAGGTTATATAATGTTTGAAACTAGATTGTCACAATTATATTTATATTTAATTCATTATTAAAGTGATTTAGTTTGGTTGTGTTAAAAAATATAACATAGAGTTTCAGGAAATAAATATTTTTGAAAAATATTAGGTCGTTACACTTCATTAATTTTAAAATACTTCAATTGTGTGATTTTAATATATTTATTATTATATAATATCAATACCAGACACATTGAGCCTCTGAATGTCACATCGTCACAGATCCTGGCTCAAAAAATATATATTAATAAATTTAAATGTCTTATATGTAAAAAATGAGGCCAATAAAGTTCAATTAACATAATAAAAAACCAATTTATTTATGATTATAAAATAAATATTTTATAATTGATTCGATGTATTTGGATGAGTTAGAGGAAGAAATAAATAAAATAGGTTGGTTTGATGATTAACTATTCTTCAATGGGGCTCCTTTAAATTAATTATTATGGGACATTGGAATTATATTTTAAAAGAAAAATAACTTCTAATTTTTGATGATAGATTTTAGAATATAATTGGGTAGGGAATGTTGGTTTTTGAGGGATAGAAAGGTGTTATGAAGAGAGGATAATATGTTCCATTTATAAGTTAGGGTAGGGTCACTCGTGGAATTTCATAAAGTATTAAATTAATAATAATTAATTTTTAGGAACATGTGGATCCAAAAGGATATATTTTGAATATAGGATGAGTATAAACCAAAATAAACTCAGATGATAAAATTTGTATATGATCAGTTGATTTTTTAACACTTATCATTTAGTTCAAACCCTTGTTAAACCATTTTACAATTACCATGATATCACGGTTTAATAAAATTTAGGAGTTTGTAAAGTAACTATAAAAGGAGAAATGGCCAATAAATAGAGTGTAAATGATATTTTAAACTATACCCCATTCATTATTCATATGATATGTTTTTAAAAAAATTAAATCAATTAATAAAATATTGTTTGATATAAAATATCCTTAATGACATTTTTTGAAATACATAAAATATTATAATATAATATATGTCAAAATCATGTAAAATGGTGCCGAAATTACATGGATTAAAATATAAGGATGATATTATCTTAATATAATCAACAAATAAAACTTAAATAGGCCTATACATAATTTTAAACAACATAATTTGTTTAACCCTTGGGATAACCAATTTGAACATTAACCATGGAAATAAATCATTCAATATTAAAGGCTTATAATTTTAATTATAAGGTGATTATTTGAACATAATTAGATAATAGATGAAATTTAAAACCATTTATCATCTTAATTTCAATATATTAATATTTTTTAATTATTTAATAATTTAATAAAATATAATTTTGGATAAAATAATATTAATGTCAATTGAATAAATATTCACATAATTTAACATTTCAAACAAATAGAATGAAATGGAATTAAAATCTAAACCTTTAAAACATCAACAATATTTTTCATTTGTCTTCATAATTATCAAAACAATAAAATTCAACCAAAAAAGTACTTGTTGAGTTTCTAATAAATTAAGTATATTTTTCTATACCTTTCACAGACACAATATAAGTGTTTCTAAAGAATTTACGGAAATTATTTCGAAAAATAAAAATACAAAATAAATGAAAATAATAATAATAAATTATTTACATTGAAAAAATACTTTTATCTTAATTAAATATGTATATTTAATAACATATTTGTAAGAAACAATTATTAATAAGTTATTTTTACTTTTATAGTATTGCATAAGCATTGCACAATAATTTGGATAATTCATTTGTAATATAATTCCATTTTTTTATAAAACAAAAAATTTCATCATTAATATATAATATTTAATATTCAGGTTGATAAAATATTCCTCTTTTTGAAATATTGTTTTTACTACACCAAATTCAACATTTCTAGTGTTGAGCAAGCACTACGTCGACATAGAAAATGATATTCGTATTTATTATGAAATAAATTATAATTTATATTATCTAAATGAAGTTTGTATAATACATATATTATATATCAATAAAATATCATTTCCATATGTCTGATAATTTTTTATAAAATATTTATGTCTTGGTGACATCATCAATGATACTATTTTTCATAAAATATCTATTTTTTAACATTCACATAAAATTTAATTTCATCATAAAAATCACAATAATTTACAAAAAGAAAATTTTTATATTATTATTTCAAATATGATATTATATTGATCAAACACAATTTATAATTTTTATATATTTTAATTATTATATTCACCCAAAAAAATAACTAAAAATGATTTTGAAAGAAAAAGATTTTTGAAGTATAAAATAACATTACCTAGAAAGAGTTATTATTTCCTATGAATTTTTAAATATATATTTAATGATTGTAAAATTTATATATATTTTATAATCTAGTTACTTTAATTCATACCCACAAAAGGGCGACTATGTTATGAGGTTTATAATGTAATATTACATTGTGGTTCGTTTAAGCTCTGCATAGAGTGTAGTATATTCTATCG
Organism: Viscum album; assembly: GCA_963277665.1. Taxonomy (NCBI): domain Eukaryota; kingdom Viridiplantae; phylum Streptophyta; class Magnoliopsida; order Santalales; family Viscaceae; genus Viscum; species Viscum album. The sequence continues at coordinate 226,554,390 of OY728151.1, forward strand.
AACATAGTGTTATTTTAAAACACAGGTGAATTTCAAGAATATTTCATTACGGAATTTTCTTATAAAAACATTTTTCATTCAATTATAGAGATTAAATCTTTTGAGTCATTATATGGTAAGTGTTGTCAAACTCAAAATTTCAAGAATAAGGTATACGAATGAAAGTTGATTGGACCAGAGTTTGTAGATGAAATTGTCAAGAAGGTGAAGAATATTTAATAAAATATAAGGATTGATCATAGAAGGAAGAAAATTTATCTATATAACAAGAATAATGATATTTCTTTAGTGGTAGGTAACCATTTTTTCCTTATATTATCTACATGTAAAATTGTTATGCATTTTTTTTAAAAAAATTGGTAGCTTTGAAAAAAGTTTATTGGACTCTAATAAATTATAGAGAAATATGTATGAGTTTCCTACAATATTTCTTATCTTGTATGAATATCTCATGCACATAATGTATTCAATGTTTCATTGTTAATAAAATATGTATCAGATGAATCAGATGTTTTGATCCTTGAATTAGATCAATCTGATGAAAAACATACTTATGAGGAACAACAAGTACACATTCATAACTATAGTAGAATGTGTTGAGGGATAAGGTGATTCATAAAGATAATTTTTTGAGGAAAACCATCTTGTTGATGAAGCAACATGGGAATCAAAACCTTCTATGAGGGAATGATATACCGCTTATTTAAATACTTGATAAAATGATGAGGGAATAATTTATAAATGAAGGTAATAATGTAACAAAATATAAAATTTTAACATAAATAATTTTAAAGAAATTATATTAATAAATAATTATATTTTATAGATATATATTCATTATCATAATATAATATAATTTTTTTTTTCAAAGTACAAAATCATTATTTCTAATGAAATTGGCCTTTCAGGCATTACAAGGTTTTATTGAAAAGATAAATTTTCAAATTATTGAATTTTAATTTGGAAAATTTAACTTCAATTTTAAATTCTTATTGTTCAAATTATCTTATAAATGTTTTATTAAAATTTGGTGAGAATTTTAATTTTTCATAGAATAATGATAAATACTAATTTCAATGGAAAATTGTATTTTGTGTTCAAATGTTTAGAAATAAATTTATATTTTTGATTATATTGAAAATCTAAATTGTTATTTTTTATTTATAAATAATCCAATTTAGGTATTTTTAATTTATTTTATACTTAAATTTTTCATAAAACCATTTTTGTACGTAATAGAGATTTTTTTATAAACAGTTTTTCAACGGTTTTTAGAGGATTAATTTTAATTTACATTATACCACTTATAGAAATTGAAACATGAAAAATAGATTCCATATTTTGAATCATGGTGTAAAAAATTTGTAAGTAGTTCCCTTTTATATCAAGTCATTATGAGTAATAATGATTTTAAATTTATGTTACGATAATGAAGGTAAAATGGGTTAATTAGGATTAAAAATAATGTGTTAAGGCATAAAATTCATTTCACACTATCCTATATTACCTTGTCTTAATATATTTGATCTATAATCATCCGAAAATTTAAAATATTCCCTTTTATTTGACATTTAACATTAATTTTACATTAATAATATTTAATGTAAAGAAAAATACAAAATGCCACTCTATTGATACTAAATTTCTGTTATATTCTATCATATGGATTAAAATAATATATGAACAAAAAATATTCATGATTTTGATCATATTGAAATTATAATTATTATGATGATTTATTTCTAATTTTTATTTATGAATTAATTATCTTATATGATTATGTAACACTAATATCGTGATTGTTCAAGGAGTATAAAAATCATATAAATGCTTTTAAAATAGTAAAAGTAATATTGTATAAGTGAGTTAATGTGTGGTAATAATTTTTTAGATAAATATAACATATTATATATCTGTTAATTTTTAATATAATAATTGTATTTTTTCAATATTATCATAAATTCGGATGAATTTATTAGTATATATAATTGATAGCAATGATATTTTCAAATAAATAATGTTTTATTAAATAATTTAAATTTACTAAAAATACAATCATTTTTCACAAGGAATTATATATGGTTTTTGTTTTAATCCATGGAACGTTGAGGTTTATTTTTTCCTTTATACTATATTACAATATCCTTAGTGCATAAATTTTTTGAAATCAACATAATTGTCAAAAGGGTTTAAGACAGGTTAAAATAAAGAGATAATGGTAAAAATACAACATAAAAATTTTACAATTTCAATACATGGAATAATTTTTACCAATATTCATCAGTAATTCTAGTTATATTATTTTTGATCAATTATTTTATAAAAATTAATTTATATTAATTTAATACATTAAGTAATTCCAAGAGTTCACCTCCCCCTTATAAAAGGGATCTCATATCCCATTTCCCTCAACCAATTTGAGGACTCTAAATTGGAAAATAATATCCCAAATACCTTCCTAACCTCACATGACATGTTATAGAGGGATTTTTTTGGAATAATAAAATCTTTAGAGGGATTAAAGTGTGATACAATGTGGGATTTCTGAAGAAGAGGCATATCATTCAACAGAAAGTTTAATTTTAATTTATTCTTCAACCACGTTTAAATATTTCTCCTAAAAGGATATAAAATAACATAATTTAATTATATATATTAATATTTTTTTATAATATGGTTCAACATATTTTTATTTTTTTCCTATCTTATGGGAAATGAAAACATCGCTTGTGAGTATGTGTGGATTACTACCTTGATGAATAGATTTTATTCTTTATCCATCACTAAATCTCATTTATATTTACTATTATTGATTAAAATAATATTTATAATATTAATTTAATAGTAAAAATTGTTGATTGATAATATATAATCCACTTTCTTACCATTCGGTCTACTGAAAATTGATAATGTAATTCACGTGTATATGTAGACTACCACCTTCCTAGAGCGGGGAGATTCATTTCTAATCCCCAAATCACATAGATAGTGTATATAAGATTATTTAAATATTTAATATTAAAATTATGAAATAATCATCATTATGGAAATTTAAAATAAAAAATACCATATTTTCATCATGATAGTTGAAAATGGAAATGTTACTCATGCGTATGTGTGACACGTTGTCTATACAATTGGAATGTATTAAATTTTTAAAAACCAAAAATCATGGTTGGATTCAGGACATTATTTTTTGTATAAAAATTATAATTGTAAAATTATTATTATTATGGGTATGATTATATAATTATCTTTTTAACCATTATCAGCCTATAAAAGTTGTTTTTGAATTTAGATCCAAATTTCATCAAAACATCTAACATTCACTTCATTGATTATGTAATTAAATATAATATCGTACTAAATATAATATAAGTAATTATAAAAATTTAACGTTTTATTAATATAATATGTAACTAATATATTTTTTTATTTAAGATGATAAATAATGTGTGTGATGAATCAGACTAAACGTAAATGACAGTTTGACAAAAAACATTGTTATAAATATTTTAATGATTTAATTTTACAATATTTTTCTTCCATGTCCATATTGTTAAAAACATTTGATGAATTTATTTATATGGAAAAATTTAATTAAAAGGGAAAATTTATTTCTCTTTTTAATTTAATTTTTTTTCAAAAGGATTATTTTTTAATATTATATATAGAATGTTTTGTTTTTATTTCCAATGAGAAAAGAAATTTCGTATTCTAATGTATAATAAATGAATGTAAATTCATTACACCACGTGTATTAATGATTTTTCTCTTAATTTATATGATTCTATTTTTTGTTAAAATAAAAATACTTTTTCCCTTTGTTTTCAGTATTTTTGTCTAGATAATGGGGTTTTAAAAGGAAATGTATTTTTATATCTGATTGTGTATTTCAGATGCTTTCAAAAAAGTTTCTTTTCGGTTTTATTGTGAAATAGTTAAAAAATAAGATTTTATAATCATGACATGGATCTTAGGTATTGTATATGGTGAAAGGATATCCTGATATAATATACATAAATTATGTTTATGATAAATCTCTACAATGCATTGGGTCATTTTCCTTGAATTCAAAATAAATGAGGTAATTAACTAGGGGTTACTCTAATGAACATAACTAGGCTCCTATTATCTATGAAAAAAGTTATTAATATAATGTACTAAATTCACATAAGGGTTTTCTATTTTCTTTCAATGGGTATTAATGGTTTTCTTTGAGAAAACAGTATTTTTTCAATGGGATATGATGTAATTTTATATGATCAATAAATATTGTGAAAAAGTAATTTTTTTGGTTTTTCACGATATTCAACGCACAAATGAGTTTTTAACATTTATATACCTTGTTGAGATTTTGAATCTTATCACTTATTTTTAAATGAATTTCATAGTCTATAGGGAGAGTAACTATAAAGAAGAAGTCAAGTTGAATTTCATGATGATTTTTCAGTAAAAGGAAATATAGTTCATTTTAAATGTTTTAAATTTTTATAAAATAGATACAAATTGTAATTTTCCAAATTTTAATATATGGGCTAGTAAATGGAGAAACCATCTTATAAATCATGAGAAAATTAATATTGTTTCTCCAAAATTTTCTCAGATAGGCATAGTAAGAACATGGAAGATATCTGAGGAATTCATTGAAGACATATCCCCATGGACTACATGGGTGATAATTTATCCCCAAGAAAGCTCTAGATTCACCATTTTAACGTGTTTTATAAAAGACTATGTGTCAATTTAAAAACTATAAGAGTCGCTTCTTTTTCAATTGCGTGTAGGATCAATCTTGTCAACAAAATCTTGACCTATATCCCCATGGATGGATCACATTTTATCAGGGTACCCACAATAGTGTTGAGGAATGTTGAGAGGGCCCCGAATTCCTTTATATGGGGTTCTCATAGTGATGGGAGGTTCCACTAGGATTCAATTAAAGAATGGCCAAACTAGTGGCTAGTAGGGGATCAATATCTTCACTATGGAGGGTTCTATTCATTATCTTCAAGTAATTCTCACCTAGGAGGTGTTGTTTAGATTCTCCATATATGAAATATTTATCATGAAGATGTATGGGTATGACCTTGACTCTCTATGGGGGAATGCATCTGTAATTTGGAAGTTCTTTTGTAGACACATCTATGTCTATAAATGACACACTTTTTGGATAATTTATCTAAGTGAGATAATATTCTTGTTTTACAACTGGGCAGGGAACACTGTTGGCTTCACATAGTTCCCATATCCCAACATCACATTCTCCTAGGTGAGTTATCAAAAAATAATTATTCAAAACACTCTTAAAAATTGATAGTCGGGGATTTTTGATCTCATTGGAATTTCTTCAGATAGCAGTCTACTCATCTTAACTGATTCCCCCATGTGAGTTTTCTCAGACCAAGAATACAAGAATTTTATCTTGGATATAACTGATTACACTAAATGGGCCCCACTGAGATGGTTCAAGGAAATTCATGATAAGTAAAATAGTCTCATCTAGATAATTATCATTCATTTTATTCTGATTAATGTTGCTATCAAATATAAATGGATCAGGATTGCTTCAAGTTGTGTGTGTTAATAGACATTAAATAAGGACTCTATTGACAACCTATTTTCAGTGGATACTAGGTTGTAATAGTTTTTAAGGACTTTTTCTCTCTAACCATCCTTGATACATAGGTAAACACTGTGGATGATTTTACTTATTGTTTCTTTCAAGGGGTGGGTAATAGTAACCAAGATTTGAATGAAAGGAGCAATATTTTGGATGCATGTTATCGTGTCCTATGGAGCACATGGAACAAAGATCGACTTATTGAGAAACCCATATTGATCATGAGAATACTTCTCTTCTATATAAGCCTCAAAATGGAGCTGGAATCCCTGGTGATTTAGGGGGAGAACATGGTACTTTGAGATAGGTCATGCCTTTTAGAAGGGATATTCCACCTTCACAGGATCGATCAATCAAGGAATTTTGGTTAGATAGTCTCATCCCAAAAGTATTCTCATGATCAATGTGTATGGATCTTGGAATATCAGTCTTATATGAGGTTTGGGTGTGGTTCATGATAAAAAATGGATAGTTATGGCTGATTTTAGTAGCTTCGTTGGCCAGATTGATTCGACAACAACTGAATCAAATGATTTAATTAATGGTTTGGAGGTTTCACTTATTTATAATTTCAATATTTTATCCATTTAAAAGGACACTATAGGGATACACAATTCAATGAAAGGAAATTATCCATCACTTATCCCATCACCCATCCCATTCATAATTGAAGAATAAATGTTTGTATTGTTATGATCATTTTCACACAAAGTAGAAAAGAAAAAAAGTGGTATACATTCTTGGGGAAAGGGGTATCTAAGACAATACCTATATGATTTTCTCTTGTTTTTTGTCCCTCCCTTCATGTTTTTTGAATATGTTTCCACTTAATCACATGGTTAACATTTCTGAGATCCCCTAATACTCTTGGGGCATTGTTTTCTACTACTTTTTGGATTAATAATTTCCTTATTTACTATTGGTGTAAAAAATGTATTTTCATAAGGAAGATTCTTTATAATATCCCCCCATGATACCTACTTAGACCCTATATTATTTATAGTAACCTCTGGAATGTGGAGATGTGTTTCATAGGTCATTTCTGTAGAGAATTGATATACACCTTTTAATACTTTGAAATATTTCTATATATATTTCTACTGTTTGGAGTTGAGAAGGCATGCAATTCTGAGGCCCGTTGTGCCAGAAATAAATTTTTAAAAATAATAATATATTGCATACTATGCATGGAATTGAAATGGGATATCACTTACACCGTAGATCAGATTGGAAATATGAGGCCACAGTTGTGTCTGAAACATGATGTTTACCCCAAGAGAGGTATAACTTCCGCTGGTGCGCGATTTTTTTTGAAAAAAATAAACCTAAGGGAAAAATGTAATTAAAAATAATTAACTTATTTATTTTACCCTAACACCATAGAAGGTATCTTTCTAACGAGAGCTTATATTGGAAATTTTATACTGCCATTGAGTTCGGGATGTGATGTTTTTTCTAGGAGCGACATAAAATATTGGGAAATGAGGCATTCAGATTCCGTGCTTGTTGGCGGGATAGTTTAACTGAAACCCTGAAACCCTTTGTTGTTTTATATATACATGCTTAAGGGTATTCAATTAGTGTTATCTCCTAATTTCTTCTCCAAAAAATAATAACATCATCTTCCCTGCCCTGAAGAATTTGTGAAAAATCCTCGAAAGACAACAGTGTGATCAGTCCAAGGACGATCGTTAATGCCAAATAGATCCTACCTATATGTAGGATTCTTGTTGTTTTTCACACACCAAAGTTCATTTCATGGTTTATTCTTTTTTTTCATTCTTGAATCCATTGTTTTGAACGTCGAGGCATTGAAAAAATGAACACATACATCACACGATCCCCATTCAAAAACCTGGTTGTGTTGCAATCTTTGGTGTTCCACACCTTAATTTCTCACTATGTCAAAACATTGTCGAGTCACCGAGTGAAGGTTGGTTCTATGAAGAATTCAACCCAATGATCATGAAACTGATCTCGTCTCCAACTTATGACCTCCATAGTGGTTATGGTGGCCTGCTGATAGAGAGGTAGGCGCGACTCTAGAATGGTCAGTTGCTGATGAGTTGGGCAGGCAGGACAACGGTGGGGTGATGAGGTGGTGGCACCATCCGGTGGAGGCCCAAGGTGGTGGAAAGCCACGAGAACAGTCCAAGAGTAATGGTCGATGTTCATTGTGGCAAGGAAGAACCCAGATGGGGAGAATGTGGAGGGCGGCTGGCATGTGGTGTTGTAGGCAGGAGAAGGCGGGGCCTCTGTTGGTAGGTGCTGGCAGATCGGGGTCAGGCGGCCGCTACAAGGTGCCAACTGGGGGACAATGACCCGTGCAATGCAGATCTGCCGCATGGATGTGGGGGCCTGGTGAGTAGGATTGAATGCTTGACTAGATGATTTTGCCAGGTGGGTCATGAGACTCTTGGGTGGCCAGGGCCATGCCTTTGGGCCAGGGGTCGGCCTAGGCAAGGCAGACTAGAGATATTGGGTTGGTTCAAACTGTATTGGCTAGATTAGACCCAGGCACTTCAAATTCTTATAACATTCAGTAAATCCATCCAATTTAAGTTCCATATGTGGAAAAATAATCCTTGAGTCTAGATAGACCATTTGAGGTGGGTTTTAAATTTTAAATTGCATGCTCGAAGGTGGCCGATAAGAAACACTCACTTTATCAATAATAATTTAATTATTATTATTTCACAGTTCCTTCATTCGGACTTAGTGCGTGCATATTATGTATGTTTGATGCACTTTTAGTGGCTTTCTGACCCTAGATCTTAGGTGGACATTTATTAGGACTACTTTTGGATTTTTAAAACCAATTTGATTTTTTGGACCCATGGGGATCAGTTCACAGGCCTTGCGGTGAAATGAAACTGTTTCACCGGGTATCTGTTTGGGATGATCAAGTAGTAAAAACCGTGTATTTTAATGAGAGGATATCAATAGACAAACCCATATAATTTTTTTGGTATTGAAGATTTTTCCACATGAGACACCTTTCAAGCATAGTGTGGTGTTATGAAACATTTCTATCAGATGTTCGATTGGGGAGAGTGAATAATGTACGTGGAACGCTTTTCCTTAAGGATCATAATGTTGTGATCTTTTAGGATATGAGATGCCTTATTCATGATCTCATTAAATATGGAAACATGAATAGAAAATTAGTGGAAGATCCTTTTGATGTTTTTTAAGAGAACAATCCCCCATCGGCGTGGGAATCGGTCCTCTATCAGCTACCCCCGAGTGTAACCCCCTTGACGTACTAGGGCATGGTTCCTAAAATAAAAAGAGTGGAATCCCCCAAACACAATAGGGAATGGGTACTCTATGATGACTATCAAAGTGGAATCCCCCATCGGTATGGGTGTGGGTCTTCTACCAGCTACTTCCTATTGTAATCCCCCCGATGCACTAGGGTGTGGATCATCGACGACTAAGAGAGTGGAATCCCCCTAACGTACTTGGGCGTGGATCCTCTACTTTGATTTTTCATCAACTGATTTTTAGATCAGTGGTGAGATGTTAATTGAAGTCACCTTTGACTCACAGGTAAGTGGGTCCCTTTCCCATATATATGCATCTTCAATATTCGCCCTAAAACCATAAAGGTGAGATTGAACCACCCAAAACAAATACTATCAAGGTGTGGTGTTTGAGCCCATTTTACTTGTAGATCTGGACAGACATTTGGGACATTGGGAATTGGAAGTTGTTACTTATGGGACTATTAAAGAATATTTTCTTAGTCTGATCATTGAGATAGAGATCCCCTTACTCAATTTTTTTGGTTTATTTTGTTTGGGCTTATATATATAATCTTATTTTTGAAGTACACACTCATTGGGTTCTGGTTACGCTCTTTCTAAGAGGGGTGATGATGTGAGGGGTTTTCCATGGGATTTTTGTGTCTAGCTCCCCAGTTTTAGATGAGTCGAATCTCTGTCTATAGGTAGCAAAGACTCAATGATATGTTTTTCTTCTCACTATCTCTAAATCCATATTTTTGTATGAGATTACTTCACTCTCTTATTGGGTTGAGCTACACTTCTACTATACCTTGGTCTATATGTTTTACTTATTTTCCCCTTGTATCGGTTATTTATCGCCCTTGATCTTGGGGTGTCCTACTAGGAAATTTCATACTCACCCCTACATGGTATTTTACCTCATGTATCATGATTTTTTATAATGATATATAGGTCTGACCATGACATAAAAGCATAGTGAACTTGGAGCATGGACCGTGTGTGGGGTTCATAGTTGGTTTTAGGAGAAGGGATTATTTATTAGTTTTACTTTTAGTTACCACTTTGATTGGTACTTTTCATTAATTTTTTGTGTATTTTTTCCTTTTTCCATTTTCATATTACTTTAAAATACTCATACTCTTTAGTGGTACATGTATGTATAGTTTAATTTTATAAAAGTATTGCATCTTTATTTCCTTTCCCTCTCCACTTTTGCATCGATTTGGCTTGTGTGTGTGTGTGTGTGTGTCTAGGTACTTAGGAAAGGGCCACCCCTAGTTGTTATGCCTTAAGTTCTAGTTTCCAAACCAATCTTATGGAGGTAGGATTGGCATAGCTACGGATTGATCCCCAGTATAGGTCAGTTCATGACAAAGTGGCATCAGAGGTGTGAAGCTTACATGGGATGGATGGGTACTACTGTAGATTTGAGGAAGACATATCTTGGATAACATCCCCTTTGACCGCACAGATGTGGATGGGACATCCATTTACTTGGTCTGTGCAGTTCCATAGAGCCTTCAATGAGTTGACATAGAGGCTGACGAGTGCTCCCGTTTTGAGAATTCTAGAGGAGGGCACTGGATTTGTAGTGTAATGTGATGCATCTGGAGCTGGGCATGATTGTGTCTTGAGGCAACACCCAGCATTCATCGTGCATTGGATGATGTAGTTAAGACCCCATGGGAATAACAATGAGACTCATCACTTGGATCTCACAACGGTAGTTTTCTCCCTGAGGATGTGGAGACCCTATCTAGCAGGAGAGAGCTTTGTGGATTACTCAAACCACCATAGTCACAAGTATATTTTTAGCGAGGGAGATCCGAATCTCAGGCAGTGACACTAGTTAGATTTCATGTAGGACTTCGAATTGGATTTGTTCAACACCCCATTAATGGGAAACATTGTAGAATATTCCCTCATCCAGATGTCCCAGGCTTGCCTACTGCATGATGTTTTAGGGTATTTATCTTCCCAGAAACTGACCCTGGTGGAGCAGGAGGGTACAATTTTTTCGTAGTTGATGGTGCTAACACCTTCACTCCTTGAGCATGTGAAAGAGTCCCAACTAAGAGACATTAACAATAAAGATCTACATTACTAGATATCCGCATGAGATGCACCCAATGGACATTCAATAGTATGTAATCATGAGATCTTGTTTCATGGGTGAATAGTGGTCCTAGCTGTGATGTGGGGGGGATGTGATGTGGAAGTTCCATACTTAAAACATAGTTGTATATACCGGTCTGGGGAAGACATACAGAGATATTCAGTGATAGTTCTGGAGGTCTAGAATGAGACAAGGAGTTGCTGATTTCATCTCTTGATTCCATACCTGTTAACAGGTAAAGCATGAGCATCAGGTTCCGGTGGGATTGTTGCAGCCTCTAGATATCCTAGAGAGGAAGTGGGATGACATATTCATAGAGGTTTCCATATGGATTCTAGGCATAGTGAAGGACCATGAATCCATCTGGAAGATAGTGGATCAGCATACCCAGTTGTATCTCATCATTTCTATTTGAAAGAAGTGTTTGGTGGAGGATCAGTCGAAATATTATTTACCTAATAATGCAATATAGTGCACTCCCAGGGTCGGTCTCAAGGAGGCAACTAACACAACACCAAAATTCTATTGTCACTATTTATTTTCTAACTAATATATAATATAAATATGAGTTTTAAATATGCATAAAATATGAATATATATATATATATATATATGTAATGAAAATAATATGATGTCAAAAAGAAGAAAGAAGACATTTGTTCTTGGAGGATCATAATGGTTGATATCATTGTTTATTAAAATATTCTCTATATCAATTCAATTTAGTGATCAAAATCTATCACACTACACCCTCTTATTCGAAATGTTATTTCCCCAACACCGAGATCTCTGCATGCAGGGAAATACTCTTCCTAAAGTCGGCTAGGAGATCTCTTTTCCGACCATCACTACCCAATCCATACTCCATCATATGCATGACTTATATAGTGAAGGGAAGGATAAATGTTGAATGAGAAGAAGAACTTGGTGATAGAGAAAATGGGGAAATCAAACATCATAATCAATTTAACCACCACCAACATTTTCAGAATTAAATAAGGTTATTTAAATTGAAGCACAATGAAACTCAAACAACCATCATTCCCCCGCTCAAACAAACATCGAGTATAGTTTCCCATTTTCATGGAGTTAGAAGAGAATACGGTGGGAGAAACACATAAAATTAAAAATGGAAGAATGAGGTATGAAGAAGAAGAATAAACTAATGTATATTACAAATATGAATAAAAATTACAGAAATAAGATCCACCTTAGCCCCCCCTGGAATGACTCTATCATAAACTGGGAGAGGGGACACAAATTTATAGGGAGAAGGGGTGACGAATTCACACACAAAACATTTATTCCTAAAGTTTCCACGTAGATATGCCCTTAAATGATAGAATATACAATAGTTGTCTTAATAAATGTTGTTCCATAATGTTTGATCCATTGGATCCCCAAATTTCATCTTTATTGGACTCGACTATAAGGAGTTATGAATTTAACATTGGTGGTTTCATTTTTTGGAGGCAGCTTCCAGGCAGCTTTCTTCAAATGTATGTCATTCAATGTCCCTCATAATGGATTCCAAACGCCCTAAAATTTATTTTATAAACGCTCCCTGGAGTCTGCGTATATCTACAAGTGGAACCATCTAATTTGGAGTTTTTTAGACCTAATAGGGTTTCTGTTATGGAAGTGGGGTTTCTTCTATCCGCCCGGGAAACTCTTCAATTTCATTGAATTTTTACGGCCAATAGATTATCGATTCAGCCGCTGGTCCAGGAGACAAAAATGAAGTAACTTAAGCAAGGAGTCTAAAAAAAATTTAATCATAAAATTTGGACATATATTTAATGATAAATGACAAAATAACCCTGTGATAACAATCTGTTAAAATTGAAGATTTAGTCCATTCTTTCATTTAGGCTCAAAATAACACTATAAACTAAAAATGTGACAATTACCAATACAATAACACTATAGTGGGATTATAAAAAATGATTTAAAGTATAAAATATATGAAAATGTGAGCTTCATTACTCCCGCACACTTAAACATTGCACTCTTGGGCAATCATCTTACATCCAAATCAAATTCCACACAACAATCAAAAATGAGAAAATATCAATGATCTTATCCAAAATAAAAGTCATCATATATCATATATGAAAAAAAATCCTCTAAAATTTTCATTTCAATCATTAAAATTTGTTCAACCTCATAAATCAATTCATGTTCCAATCACAACCTACCTCACATTGAATTTTATGTCACTCTTCACTCAAGAGAAATTGAATCTAGAGTTATACGCATACTTGAAAATCGCATGTATCACCATAGGTTTGTGAAAATTCTGATTTATCCACTATGTGAAACATGAAAATGAATTTAATCATGAGGGATTTAACTAATGGTTCAAATTATTTTTTGGCTTAGGGTTGGTTGGAAAATGATTGAAAAATGTTCCAGGCTAGAAAGAGGAGGTTAGACTTTTAAGTACAATGCATGATTAAATCAAGGGAAAACACATAAACTTCCTCTCTCAATCCCACTTGACAAATAATTCCAACCCCTTTCATTACATTGTACATGAGCCAAGAAGTGATTATAATGAATGATATCATCTAAGATATCTTTTTTTAAATCTCCAGAAACGCACAGCTTTATGTTATTTTTATTTTTTTATGGAGGATGAGCTGAAAATTGAATACAATGAATGAATAAAAATTCATACCTTTGATTTTGAGAGGTACATGAGTAATAAAAGATTGTACAATGAGGAATTCAAGCTCATCTCCAATGTTTTTGATGAAACAAATAAAGCATAATGAAATGATGACACATGCCTAATTCTCTTATTATCCACTGCCCAAAGTGTTGACAGACACCTCAAACCACCCATAAATGATACAAATCCTAAGAAACGTAGACGAAAGGCCCTTCCCTCACACTCAAACATTAAATAATAATGAAAAAATACTAAAAGTGTGGGTCGTTAAGGAAAAATTGGCTTTTAATGTGGCTTAAACCTATAAGACAATTCATGGAATCTAAGGGATTTTGAAGGATAAATGTTAAGGTGGGTCTCAGGATAAAATTTTGCTAGCCAAAGACATGCCTCGATAATTTTAAATACATTCCATGAAATCCAAAGCTTCGAAAGAGAATTATTCCCAAATTCGGGTTCTCACACAAAATTCATGTTTTCCTCAAGAAAGTGTGGGTATTAGGAAGAATATGAAAAAGTGGTTTAGAATACCTCATAGGATTAGAAAAACATTTTGAGTCATTGTTTCATGGTCATGGATTTCAAAAATCAGTTAAAATCATAAAAATGATTTATAATCCAATTCAAGAATAATATTTTCACATCAATAATCATTTAAAATCCATTATTTCAAAAATCATTTCAACTCTTTCAAAATAAATTGATGTGTTAAAAGTGATAAGAATATTCATTAAAGATCAAAAATATTAAAAATATAATAAAAAAAATGAAAAGCACACAAGAAGAACTAAGCAGGTCGACACTCCCCCACACTTAAATTTAACTACCCCTTATTTCAACTCAAAAAAATATAAATATAAATCTAGAAAATCAAAGGGAAGGAAAGATACAACCTGACATTATTTTAGAGGTGGATGCCTTGAGTTAATCTACTAGAATCATCCACTTTAAAACTAAAAGAAAGTAATAAAAATACATAAGAAAAATAAATAAAATGAATGAGAAAAGGAAAAAAAAAGAGATAAGGCTTTGTTTAGTCCCCCAAGAGGGTGCTTGGTTTTTATTTCCCCTAGTCGGGAAATTTCTGTAGATTATCCCCAATCAGAAGGTGGGTGTGGTTTCATTGAGATGAACCACCACATGTGAGTTTTCCCAATATCAATGAGTAAAACCTAAAAGTAGAGAACCCCATAGAAGATAAGAATGTTCCCAACCCCTAAGAAAGAATTAAGAAGAAATTTGAGGTTCGAAGTGGGAGGGAATAAATGATATGGGTGCTCCCTATTAACTTCGGTGGTGTCCTCCTCCATATGGAATGTAAATTTCTGTTGAGGAGGTAGTCCCGAACCACCACCTTCTCCAGATCTTCTTCCATGATCACCACTACTTTGGTGGTCTCTTTCATATCATCCAAGGTCTGATCCATTTGTACTATATCAAAAATTTCAGGAAAGGAGTATTCAAAAAACAATTCAGTTTAAATAAGATTAAAACATGATGAATCAATAAACAAATCTTCCCTTTCATGTAAGTCAGCTTGGAAATTGATCTCTTCATGCATGACCATTGGCAACTCAATCTCATCAGGCGCATCTTCTTCCATATCTTCCAAAGCAAGAGAGAGGTAGAAAGTGTCTCATGTTTCATTATCAATTATGGGAAGACCGTGTTTCAAGTTACCTTTAACAAATTTAATCCAAGTTTCTTCCAAAAATTTTTGACCTCCCATCAGTTCATCAGTTGTAATGTGTACTTCTGGGACCTCCTCGAGTAATGGTTGAGTCTAGGATGATGTGATTAGTTCCTTTAGATGTTCTTTCTCACCCACCTCAGGTTCTTTAATATAAAAAATTATTGGTGAAATCAATTCCACCACTCGTTCTGGTTCAGGTTTTGGATCAGGTTTAGATTTCTCTTGGGATGTGCGTACATATTCCGCAATCCATTCAATTTGGCTCTCCAGTTTTTGAACATTATCACTAATCCTATGAAATTGAACATCAATTTCATTGAAAACATTTTCTGGTACCTGATATTGGTCAGTCCATGCAGAATAATCACCATTGAAATACATCATGAACAAAAAGTTCTTTTAGTAATTGAAATTTATGATTTTTTTTAGTTTTTTATGAATAACGGTGTGTGAATGTGTTGCACCTCCCCGGAAATGGTGCCAATTTTAAGAAGCGAGAATTTTTCGTAGATCCCCGATCAAAATATTATTTACCTAAGAATGCAATAGAGTGCACTCCCAGGGTTGGTCTCAAGGAGGCAACTTACACAACACCAAAATTCTATTGTCACTATTTATTTTCTAACTAATATATAATATAAAGATAAGTTTGAAATATGAATAAAATATGAATATATATATATATATATGTAATTCAAACAATATGATGTTAAAAAGAAGAAAGAAGACAATTGGTCTTGGTGGATTATAATAGTTGATATAATTGTTTATTAAAATATTCTCAATATCAATTCAATGTAGTGATCACAATCTATCACACTACACCCTCTTATTCAAAAAGTTATTTCCCCAACACCGAGATCTATACCTTTGGGGAAATAATATTCCTATAGTCGGCTAGGATATCTCTTTGCCGACTATCTCTACCCAAGCCATAATCCATCGTATTCATGACTTATATAGTGAATGGAAGGATAAGTGTTAAATGAGGAAAAGAACTTAGTGATAGAGAAAATGGGGCAATCGAACATCATAATCAATTTAACCACCACCAAAATTCTCATAATTAAATAAATATATTTAAATTTAAGCACAATTAAACTCATACAACCACCATTCTCCTCCTCAAACAAACATCGAGGTTAGTTCCCCATTTTCATGGAGTTAGAAGAGAATACGGTGGGAGAAACACATAAAAGTAAAAATGTATGAATGAGGTATGAAGAAGAATAATAAAATAATTTATATTAAAAATATGAATAAAATTTATTGAAATAAGCTCCACCTTAGCCCCCCTGGAATGGCTATATCATAAACTGGGAGAAGGGACACATAATTATAGGGAGACGGGGTGACGAATTCAAACACAAAACGTTTAATATGAAGGTTTCCATGTAGATATGCTCTTCAATGACCTAATATTCAATATTTTTCTTCAAATATTTTGTTCCATAATGTCTCCTACGTTTTCTCCCAAAATTTCAGCTTCATTGGACGCATCTAGAAGTTGTTATGAATTTAATATTGGAGGTTTCGTTTTTTGGAGGTAGCTTCCAGGCAGCTTCCTTCAAATGTATGACATTCAATGTCCCTCATAATGGATTCAAAACGCCCTGAAAATTATTTTATAAACTCTCCCATGAGTCCTAGTACATCTCCAAGTGTAATCATCTAATTTACAGTTGTGTATACCGAATTGGGTTTCCATTATGGAAGTGGGGTCCGTTCTGTCTGCCCAGAAAACTCTTCAACTTCATTGAATTTGTACGGCCACTAGATGATCGATTCAGCCCCTGGTCCAGAAGAAAAAAAATGAAGTAAATTAAAAAATTATTATAAAAAATTTAATCATAAAATTTGGACATATATTTAATGATAAATGACCAAAATACCCATGTGATAACAATCTGTTAAAATTGTAGAATTAGTCAATTTTTGCATTTAGGCTAAAAATAACACTATAACCTAAAAATGTGACAAATACTCATACAATAACACTATGGTGGGATTTTAATTAATGATTTAAAGTATAAAATATATGAAAATATGAGCTTCATCACATGGGTGGTTGTACTTTCTAGAGATTTTACACCTTCAAGGTGTTCCCTTGATGATTTTCTCCAATTGTGACGTGTTATTTACATAATGATTATAGAGATGCCTACATGGGGAATTTTGGATCATATTGTGGATCGAGTATGGCCTTTTACCCCAAGAAGAATGTGTATACTTACCACATTATCCAAGTTCTACAAGATATGTGAGGGCCTACTTCTAGATTTCGATTGGAGATGGGAGGATCTGTTGCCTTTGGTAGAGTTTGTATACAACAATAGATACCACTATACCATTGGAATGAAACTATATGAGGGAATATATGGGGGACCTTTTAGGTCACATTTTTAATGGACGATGGTTGGATAATCATACCTCGTGGTCTCAGAGTTCATGCATGCGACAACAGAGAAGGTGCAGGACAACTGTAAGTAGATGAAGACAGTCCAAAGCAGACAAAAATTGTATAATGTCATCCATCATTGGCCCTTGGTGTTCGAACCGGGAGGCCATGTCATCTTGAGAGTCTCCCTGCAAATCGAAATGTGGAGATTTATTCAGGGAGGCCAATTATCCCCAAGTTTTATTGGGCCGTTTGAGATTGTGTGGAGGGTTGGTGAGGTTTCCTTCCTCTTTTCCCTATACACATAGCTAGAGTTCATGCACAATGTCTTCCATGTTTTGTAGCTGAGGTGATACCTGAATAATCCTACACACGTCATCAACATGGGTGAACTATAAATTGAGGATGGAGACACCGTCACAGACCATCCAGTAGATATTGAGGATTGATAAGAGTGAACCTTATGTGGAGGGGACATCCCCATGGTTCATATATTGTGGTACCACAGAAATGTGTAGGATATTTCTTGGGAGTGGGAGAGAGAGATATGTGGGATAGGTACCCTATGTTGTTTTCTTAGTATTTGATTTTAGAGGAATGAATTATCGGATATAATTATTTAGAGACCTAATAATCACCTTGTAATACTTATATATATATATATTTATTTATTTACTTACAGAGTTATGTGTTCAGACGAGGTGCAATTCTGAGGTTCGGTCTGCCAAAAATTAATTTTATAAAAATATGAAGTATATTTAAAACTAAGAACATGATGGAAATGTGATATATATTAAATTGTAGCTCGTATCGAAAATCTGAGGGCATGGTTGTGTCTTGAATGTGGAATTTGTCCTAGGTGGGGAATACCTTCTACCATTATAAGATTTCTGTGGGAAAATCCACATAGGCGGAAAATATTAATAAAAAATAATTAACTTCTTTCTTTTATGCTATGATAAAAGTAAATAACATACAAAAGGAGCTCATATTGTAAATCTGAAACCAAATTTGAGTTAAAATGAGATTTTTTCCTGGAGTGTGACATAAAATATGGGGGAGCGACATGTTTAGATTCCGCACTTGTTGGTGAGATAGTTTAATCAAAACCCTAGAACCCTTTATTTTTAATAAATACATTCTTAAGGTAATTCAATTAGGATTTTTCCTTAATTTCTTATCCATTGAAGAAGAAACTCATCTCCCCTCCCTTGGAAAAATTTGTTAAAAATCCGTGAAGTACCACAACAGGATCAATCCAAGGACGATCAGCAGTGACAAATCGATCCTTCCTAGAGGTTGGCTTATTGATGTTTTTCACACCCCAATGTCCAATTCATGGTTTTTATTTCTTTTATTGAATAATTTTTTTAAACCTCGAGTGGATGGCCAAAAAAACAAGTCCATCACTCAAAACCAATTTGAATCCCTGGTTGTGCTGTGTTCTTTGCCTTAATTTCTCAGTATATTGAAACATCACCGAATCAAATAGTTGAACTTGGAATTGTGAAGCCTTCGACCCATGGATCATGAAACATATCTTTTCTAAAATTTTCATCCATTTAAGAGGTCATATTAGCATGTGCAGGGAGACGGTGGAGTGCCTCTAGCAAGGGTGGAGGCCGGTGAGTAGAGAAAGTGGGACGAAGGTGGGGTGATGAGGTGGAGGTGATGTCCAGTGGAGGCCCACAGTAGTAGCAGGCCATGGGTGCCAGCCAAGATCAGTGGACATCATGTATTGAGGTGAGGTGGAAGCCATCTGGGAAAAATATGGATGGTGGATGGCTGGTGATGTGGCACGTGGTAGAAGGAGGGGCTGGGGTCAGAATCAGTTGGGGGATCTGGGTCATGTAGGCTTTAGGAGGCACTAACCAGTGGACGAAGACCCACATGACGCAGGTCTGCCACGTTGATGTGGGGGTGAAGAGAGGAGGACTGACTGCTCAACCAGTCAGTATGGGTATGCTGGCTAAGGGCCATGTGAGCGGGCTGATCCGGCCAATGTGGGCCGGCCCTGGAGGGGCGGACTGGCCAAACCGGGTTGGTCCAGCATGTATTTCCCCGATTAGACCCGAGCACTTCAAATGGCTGTAAAATTTGGTAAATGAATCTATTTTACATGATGTAAGTAGAAATGTTATCCTTGAGTTGAGATGGACCATTTAAGGTGGTTTGGAAATTTGAAATTTCATGCTTGAAGGTGAGTGGTGTGAAACGCCCCCTTTAACAATAAATATTTAATTATTATTATTTCATTACTCCTTCATTTCAACATAGTGAATGCATCCAAAATCAGTTTGACATGTCATAACCCTGGATCTTTGGTGTAATTTATTTAATACTACTTTCTTATTTTTAACTAAAGTCAATGTGTGGGACCTATGGGGTCTAGTTCGCACACCTTGCAATGAAATAAAATTTTTTCATCAGGTATCTACTTTGGAAGATAAAGTAGTCAAACCCATTTGGTTTTCTTAGAGAGTCTAATGGTATGACCTGTATAATTTGTTTTGAGACCGAGGAATGGATCCCATGAGACACCTTTCAAGCATAATACAATATTATGCAACGTTTCCATCGAATGTCTGATTGGGACAAGTGAATAGTCTACCTCACAAGTTCTTTCGCAAGCATCACAATGGTGTGATCTGTTTGGATGTGTAGAACCTTATTCATGATCTCATTAAATGTAGAAACATGAATGGAATATTGGTGGAAGATTTTTTTGACATGTTTGAAGAGTATACTCCCCCATTAGTATGGGTGTGGGTCAACTATCGGCTACCCCCGAGTGGAACCCCCTAATTTAAGAGGGAATGGGTCCTCAATGAAAATGAGTGGGATCCCCCTCACACATTAGGGTGTGGGTCCTCTACGACGACTATCAGAGTGGAATCTGTAATCGGTATCGGCATGGGTCCTCTACCAGCTACATCAAATGGAATTTTTCTAATTCACTAGGGATTGTGTCCTCGATGACTAATAGTGTGGAATCCATTGGAAGTATAGGGAATGCGTCCTCTACTTTGAGTTTGCATCACCCAAATATTTGGATTAGTGGAAAGATATAATTTGACGTCACCTTGGACTCACGAGTAATAAGGGGAACACCCCCCCTAAGACGTGTCCTTGAAAAATGACCTAAAACTGTGCATGTGAGATATACCCACCATAATGGATCGTATCAAGGTGTGTTGTTTAAGCCCCTTTTCCTTTCAGTTTAGGAAATATGTTTGGGATGTTGGGAATTAGTTGTGGTTACTTTGAGGATTATTGGAGAATATTTTCTGAGGATGATCTTTGAGATGGATATCCCCTCACTCTCTAGTTTTGGATTCTTTGGTTTGAGAATATATATATGTTAATCCTTTTATAGTACCCACTCTTTGGGTTCTGGTTACTATCCTTTCAAGAGGGGCGATGTTTCTCAGGGTATGCCACGTGCTTTCTATACCTATCTCTTCGGTGTTCGATAGGTCTACTCTTTGACTATAGGTAGAAAAGACTCGATGAAAGGTTTATCTATTCACCATATATAACTTCTTATCTTTGGATGAGAATACTTCACTCTCTTGTTGGGTTGATCTACAATTATATCGTACCTTGTTCTATCTTATGTACTTCTTTTCCCCTTGTATCTCTTACCGATAAACCTTATTTTCGAGGAATCCTAGAAGGTATGTTGATAATCACCCCAACATGGACTTTGCCTCCATGTATCATTCTTTATATTGATGATAGATAGGTCCGAACATGACATAAGAGCATAGTGATCTGAGAACTTGAACCGCATGTGGTGGTCACAACGAGTTTCAGGAGAATGTATTCTTCAGTAGCTTTATTTTTAGTTATCTGTCAGGTTGGAACTTTTCTTCAGTTGGTCATGTATTTTTCCATTTCCATCTTTTCAGCATACATGGATGTACTCATATTCTTTATTAGTCCATGCATGTATGGTTTATTTTTACATCAGTGTTGTATCATTTTTTCCTTTCCCTTTAAACTTTTTCATTGATTTGGATATGTGTGCCTATATGGGTACATAAGAAAATTCATCCCTGATATGTTATTCCTTTGGCACTAGTTGCCACCCATGGCTTATAGAGGCCATCTTGGGGTAGTTGTGTCTCAATCCTCGATGCGGGTAGGGTCAAGAAAACATCGTACCACTAATCTTTATACTATTGAGAGTGAATCGAGTTGGGAATCTATAGTTTGGAAATAAATTTCCCCAACATATAATGAAATATTTGAAACACCCAAAGATGCCACATTATATTCAATTGATCAACAACACATTATAGAAATAAATAATAAATAGGATATTTTCTTAGTTAAAGAAATAAACAATAATTATACAATGTATGGGAACCTCATTCAAATCCCAGTCTATCATTTACCACATTAGGAAAATGATTCTCTATGAAGAACTTCCTTGATTTAAGTCAGAATAAAAACATCCCAACAAGTTAATGTTCGTGTCTTTTTTATGATTTATTCATGTTTATATGTGATCTACTCATTCATTTAAATTACTTTTATATAATTTTATAAGGTTTCCAAATAAACTATATTAATTATATGTTTAAAATCCCTAGCTTAGTGCTTAAAATGACATTGTTTCACACATTGAAATCAGATAAAAAATAATTTATTTACTGGAGAAACAACAATAAGATGAGTGTATTTTTATGAAATATATACAATTTTTCTATGGGATCATGATATCATCACTTCCAAATATTTAGTTCATAATCACTATGACGAATATCACCACTATGTATTGATAAAACATCACATACTATATTTTTCTAATAAAATATCATCCTGGCATCATTTCTTATTTTACAAATTCTTTATATGTTTTCCAAATAGATGTAACTTCACATTATCTGAGGTCAAGAATGTGGCCTACTTGGAAGAATATATCCTTCATATAATTATCAATAATAAGAAAAATTTAAAAATATACTACCTTAATGAAGAGACCTCAATATTTTTGTAGTATTTGACCACCTTATTTGAAACCTATAAATTTCATCATCATCTACACCATTAGATTTTTTGGTAAAACAATTGAATGGAGATGGGATTAACATATTCAAAAAGATAAATCTATATTTAATTTATCCAAAAATTGTAGACTCTCACCATTCCTAATTTTTTATTTCAAGTATATATATGGAGAGGAAAAATCGTGATGAGTCAATAATATCCAAGGAATCAAAAATACCATAAATATTTTTAAAAATTTTGATTATCCCTAAAAAAATTGATTACAATGAAATAAATATAGGTACTATTCTATATGGTGTTATAAATGGTCTATTGAACATGTTAGATTCTATATGACCACTTTATATAGTCTTCAAAGTGTTAACAATCAAAAAGACCATTTTTGGGCCATTGGTATGGCAATCATGTAGAAAATACATTACAAAATCATATAAATTATTCCATGAAAACATTTAATGAGGAATACAATAAAATAAAATAAAATTCATGCCATTATAAAAACATACCAATAGATTAAAACATATATTTTAAAACATACATTAATAAAACAAAAAGAATAAATAAATTAAATTTTAATTATACCAATATTCATTGAGTTTTATTATATTTTGTTCTTTTTTAAATAAACATAAAAGGAAATACCCTACAAGATATTAAGGGTAGAATTTTGGATAAATATATTTCTTAACAAACCCATGAAATTCCTTTTTTAAATTTACAACATGTATGAAACTGAAATTACTATTTAGTATTTTTATAAGCATGAAATTTTAAAATATTGAAATATATATATATATATATATATATTAATACATTATATTTTATTAAAATATGATTATGAATACCCACAACCAATGAAAAATACATTTCATAAAAAATTCCCCTCAATGAATTTCTATATTAATATTAAAAAAATACCACACAAAACATAAGAACCAAACACTCTTATATAAAAACACTTATCTCAAGAATATATGGTCATTTATAAAAAAACTCCTTCATAACTCATGGTATTATTCAATGTAACATCATAGAATATAGTTTGAAAATAAATAATCATATTCATAGAAACTATTAAATTCAATCCATCAAAATAATTTGAATGAAAAACTCAAAAAAAAATTCAATTTCTTTTTATAGAAAAATATACTCATGTAAATAAATAAAAAATACCTAATAATAAAAATAATGAAATTATTCTAATTTACTTGTACCTAATACAATATTTTCATAGAGTAAAACTTGATTCAACTCAAAAAATATACATCATGGGAAAATAAAATAAAATCAATAACTCTTATAACACAATTTAATTTCCTATAAATAACCAATCATGAATAATAAAACCAATAGAGATAATCAGTTGTAAAAAAATATAAATTTGTATTCTTAACATATTTTCATGGTTCGGAAGAAAAATTCCATTACATATGGGAAAAATTATGAAAACCCTACTAGAGTCACTCAATAGAATATTGCCTATTTATAGAATAATTATTAGTGACCGTAGCCCCCAATATTTTTATCATCATCTATACATAACTAAATTTTTTTAAAAATAACTTATTATATCTTAATAATATCTTAACAACAGTATACAACAGAAAAAAGAATGAATAAAAATGAAAATAAAACTCCAAAGTACAAAATAGCTAGACCAACTTTGGCTACTCAAAGTTTAGCATGAATAAGTGTTTTACAAACATGTGCTCATAAATATGAAGATGTGAAATTCATATATTATAATATCATATGCACCAAAAAAAATTGGTATTTGACAAGGGTTTCAAGTAAACACTAAATGGGATTACCAGTTAAGTCAACTGATCTAAATTGTTACAATTCTAGGAGCATGTTCTCTTTCACCGCATGCTCAAAATAAGTGCCATGGGTCAAAATTTATCATATTTACCATCATATTCAAGAAATCCAAACTGATAAACCCCTAAATGAACTCCATTTGGAAAACTGGAATGTTGTATCAATATATTGGATAATCATGAAAAGTGAATAAATAATTTCAAAATATATGAACCACTAAATGGGAAATCTATAAGGAAACTGAAATAAACATCTAAATAAAAATTTATAAAAAATCATATCTTGTAATTTATGAGTATAAAATACATAAGATATAAAATAATAAAAATTTCAATGAGGTACATCCAATGATATAATAAAATAATCAAAATGAATATAAGTTACACATGAACCATATTCTAGAGACTTGTGATCACAAAAAAAATACCACCAAAAAGATTACAATGAATCATGATATTACTTTAAATAAGTGTATCATTTACTTATTCATATATCTAAGAACAATTAACCAATATATACCTTGTTGATGTAATTAGAGTGTTATTAATATCTTTATAATATAACACCCTTAACTCTTCCATTAAATTAATACAATAAAAAAAAAATTCTAGTTTTACATGTATCATAGAAAATAGTTTTCTAGACAATAAATATTTTGAATTGATTATTTTTCCAATATTCTCTATCCCTTAAAAAACAATTTTATCTTGTACAAAAATAATCAAATATGTTATTTAGATAAAAATTTTGAGTTAATTAGAGTATATAATAGATAAAATAACAAACAGAAAAATTATAAAAAAATGATTTCATTTGTAATTAATAGTATTTATAAAAAAATATTCTCTTTGATTTGGATTCCATTTAATTTATTCAAAATAAGAAAATATAGGGAATTATAATGAATCATATATTGTAACATAATAAATTATCCATTGATAAAATAACTATAATTAGAACATTTTACAACTATAAACATCATTGCTCAACCATGAATAGTAATATCAAAAGATACATCAATATACTAAAGGATCCTGAACTAATGTATCAAAAGTGTAATTTTCAAAAAATAAAATGCAGTACAAAAAAATATTATATATACTAATCTGAAAATAAAATTTGTTCCAAGGTGTAATGAACATATGGTATATGTTTCATTCTAATAAAAACAACCACATACTTTCTCTCTCTTTACTCATCATGTGTAACTCCTCCTACCCAATGAATAAACTAAACTATCTAATGTCAGTTAGTTCATATTCTCATATATAATAGAACAAAACAATTAATTTTCTACATTTCTTCCCAAGGAAACCCATATTTTTTCTAAGTTAGTTTTTGGTAACATTTATGATTTCATTATTAGATATCAAAATAATACAATATGAAGACCTTTATATCACCTCCCATAAACCCTGCAATGAAATAACACCAATAAAACATTAAAATCAATAATAACATATTCAATTAATTTTAGTTCTATAAAAAATTAGACCATTGAGAAATCACTCCAAATTACTTGATTCCATCAATAAAATCATTTACTCATTTTCGAAGTAAACCTAATTTTTTATAAAAGTGATTATAATAATGAAAATCATCAATAAAAAATAAATTAAAAATCAAAACATCAATTATATCATAATTAATAATTCCATATTACCACATGAAATTTAAAATATAAAAAAGGTATAATAAAATAGGTCAACAAATTCTCTATTAGAGGTATAAAATCCAAACTATCTCTAAAAAACTAGCAGTAAAAAAATATATGGATATTTAATCTTTATACCCGGAATGATTGAAAAAAAAATATTTATAAATCATTTCATTCAAATAAATAATCGTGTACATGTAATAAAATATATAATTTTTATAAAAAAATTCTTATGATAATCTTATAACTTAATTTATAAACATCTCGTTACATATCACATGAGAATAGATTGACAAAAAAAATTTATGAATTAAAAAAATCATCCTATATTAAAAATATATACGTATAAGATTCTAATACAATTCAATCAAAATTTCTAATACAAAATGAATTTAACTGATATTCCATGCTAAATCAGGCGCAAATGAGATGATTTTTTAAATAAATAATGATGATGTACATTGAGGTGTTATATAACACCAATTAAATACCCCTAGTGTTAAGAAAAGTTTCATTTTACTATGAATTTTGAGATTATATAAGGCTATGGTGGAGTTCCATGAGTTTTTTCAATGGTTTTACAGTGTTTTATTTTACTTTTATGAGGTTCACATGTTGATAAATGTTAGTAGAAACCATGAACTATATCCGTGAAATTGTGCAATGAGATGGTGGGAGTCTTTGGACAGGTGCAAGTTTAGACCAAGGTTTGTCCAACACCTATGAATTATAAGAGAAATACAGTGGATGGAGATAGTGGGAAAATCATTGTCGGTGCATGGTTTGTCAAACTGTGTGAGACAACCATGAGTGGAAATGTCTTATATATAGTAGAACTATATTGTCGACACATATTTTTCCAAACCATGTGGGATATCTATATGACTAATTTAGTGATTTCCCTTCGGATTATCATTGTATAACAAATCATATATATTAATCATGCAATAAATAAATAATTTATCAAAATTTATTTTTTTTAGATTAATGACCATAACCACTACTTTTTTCTCCATTTGTTTTAGTATTTTTAACTCTCTTCCTACATAATATTCCATGGAGATTACGTTTGGTTGAGTATATGATTATATAAAATCAATTTGAGTTGTAAATATATAATCGATGATAAGACCATGCTATTCTTTATTATTCTTAGTTATGAACTTATATTTTATCATGGATGCATATATCAACTTTTTTGTGGATATATCAATTTGTTTTTATGTGAATTATGATGAGATCTTGTTGCATCTATTAAACAAATGTATTTTGAGCCTAGAACCAAATTTACATTCTATTATTATTTATTTTCATGATCCTCTGAGTGGTTGGTGGATTCTCTCTCATAATAACTTAATCAAGGACTAGATATATTGGTTTATATAAAATGTGATTCTTGGATTTTCTATGAAATCATTTTGGGATTATTTTAATTAAACCATTTTGGGATGCTATTTAATAATATGGAAAACTAGTTGGATATTGTATAACTTCATTTTCTGTAATTATAAAAATGATGGTTTTAGAAATATAGTGTAGATTTAATATCGGAAAAATCATTTATGAAATATTTTTAAAAGAGGATATGTTTGGTGAAAAATGTATAAGCATGAACTTTGGTATAATTGGGTTGGCATGTTTTCAAAGTGTAATGGAGTTTTGTTATAGAGTTACACACAATGAGGGACAGAGCATGGTCTTAAAGTACCACCAATAATGTGTGGTCCAATTCATGTGTGTATGTTTGTGTGCGGATGGACGTGTGTTTATTAACATGGTAATGGCTATTCCAAATTTTAATGGATAGTGTTGATATGTTTTTATTGTTTTTCTCACATGTATTTCATTTATGAAATTTTATAAAATTTTTATTACTTTCCAACAATTTTATATAAAATATTCTATCTGGTTAATGTCATAGTGGGGTGTGTTAGGATGTATTTGGGTAATCCCCACAGAGTGTATACTCACCCCCCACTTAGGAACATTGTTAAATTTTCATATGTAGTATAATGACATATAGGAAAGTGAAAGGTATTATACTTATCTACTTATGCATCTTTTTGCAGTGCACTTGGGATTTGTATGAGGAGCAAGTGTCATATTTTCATGATGATTGTATAGAGGCCACATTGATAACATTGAGTTCTATTTTCTTTTTTATTATATGAGTTGTACCTTTTATTCAATCTCATACTCTTATATAAAATTCAATATAATGCTTTATTATATTTCATTTAATGTGTTACATAGTTTTGAATGTATTTTTATCACATTCTATAGGTTGGTCTCATTTTAGTGAGAATAATCTCCCAACATTCTTATATACCAATGGAAATTTTGGAAAACATTTTATGTCTATTAGACTTCACATAATGTCTGTATCACCTCTTTCTATTCCCTAGAAAATCTATGATGGTGGTTTGATAAAAAGGGTATCAATCATGGTTGGTTCATATGCTATATTACGACGGTACTAAGGAGATAGGAATTTCATAATTTGATAATTATTATTAAAAAATTGATTTTTAAACTTTTTACACTAAAAATAAATTTACTAGGGTGGTTTAAATATAAAGTTTTTGTAGTACACTTATAGGTGTTTCATCCCCTCATAGTTGTTTTTTTAGCTGATGAGTAAACCATTTCATGCATTTTTACTGATAATTAAACTATTAAGTCATCTTTTATATTATGTCTCAATTTTTTTAAAAAATGATACAATTATTTTTATTGAGATAATTGTGGAAATTTTTTTTTGATTCAGGTTCTTTTTGAGAACATGAAATATTTTATGCTTTTAGTGGCTAGTGAGTGGTGATAAAATTTGTCTTCTTATGGTTTTTGAAATAAAAATGGGTAGATATCATAAAAATATGCCTAAAGTGGACACATAAAATGTAGTTTCACCTAAGCCACAAGTGAAAAAATAACATGTGAAAATAATCAATATATCCTATCAAGTCACTGATAAAGGGAATATGAATGGTGAAAATAAATAATTTTATCATTATATATTGTTTCTCAACATAATCCATCTATCTTTTAGGGGGATACAAAGCCTAAAAAGTAAATTTAAGAAAGAATAGAATGAATCAAATCATTAATTTTCAAGATACACTTGATGATCTAAAGGTAAAATTATTACTGCATATGTTAGATGATAATTCACCCTAATGGTGGGATTAATTAGTATAATCTCAATTCAAACAAGGTATTACATATGAGGAATTTAAATAATTATTAAATAAAAAATTGAATCATCAAAGATTCAATATTATATGAACTACCTATTTCTTTATCAGGATGTAGAAGAATATATCTGTGATAGATTATAAATCTATGTTTTAAACACTATATGATTTTTCTATAAGATGCTACTAGTGCATCCTTTAAGTAAGACATCATTGTGTTGGGGATATTAACATATATTCTATGTAATATTCCTTGTTTTTTATTGATTATATGAAATGGTAAATAGAATGACATTGGAAAAAAATATTTCAATGGATATATGTATGTAGGGTATATTTTTATGTACATGGGAATGGGTGGGAACTCAAATATGTGGTGTAAAAGAGAGAAGGAAAAATTATTCTATGGCGTAGGGAATATTAGAATCACAATATAGGATCAGATTGTTTTCCATCAAGACCCATGTGTAAGAAATGGTGTTTTCAATGTGGATCACTTTAGCATATCAAATAAGATTGTATATAACCACCTAGAATTTTTCCCAAATGTAATCTGATAGGACATCTCAAGAATTATATTTGGATCAATCCTATGTTATAAATAAGAAACAAATATCATTATTCTAAGAGAATATATGCTTCAATGGGGTGAACTCATCAGAATAACTCTCATCCTCTATACTGAGTGATCCAAGGTGATTCTAAGAACACCACCATCCCTCAAGAAATTAAATATTTGTAGTGAAGTAATGAACATAGGGTTATGGGGGATATATTTTTTGGTTCATATAAAATGATCAAGTAGAATAAATATATTCATTCAATGGCACAATATAATATAATTTTAAATTCTATATTGATTCATTCATTGATTGATATAGGTGTGTCCCACTCTTTTATTTCTTCACATGTTGTTGATAATATGGGGTTAGATATTGAGATGATGCCTACTACTTTGAAGCATAAAAAACCTCTTATCTAATTAGATTGTTATTCCATTATGTGTTTACAATTATAAATAACTAAAGATGGTTCTAGGATAGTTTGGGATATCATTTTTATAGGGAATGAGATCAATGTACTAATTTTGGGATTGGATTGGTTTAGGTTCATCAAATGCCACATCAAATGTTATGTCTGATATCTTAGTTTCACTTCTTTTGGAATAATTGATCATATCTTCAGTGGAAATTTGGATACTACTAAAAGAAGAGTATGAACAATAGTATCGGTGGTTGAGAGAATCCAATATCAATTTCCAATGGTTACATTGTACTCGGTTGATGAAATTTAGCATAAATAATTTCAAATGATCTTCAAAAACATTTATTAATTTATTTCATGATAATTTTAATGTTTTTTTACCTAAAAGGGAAATATAATATATTATTGATCTACTACTAGGGACCATTCTTATTTCACATTAACATTATTTTAAGGAACCAGTGGGATTTAGGTAAATGAGTTGTCATCCATAAGAGTTGGAAATCAATGGTATTATCCTACAGAGTAAATCTCCCAGTGAAGCACTAATTATTTTTTTTTAACAAGGTATGTATAAATCTTAGAATTTGTGGGGATTTTATAATTCTCAACCAATTTATAATAATGAATCAATATTCTATTCTTTTAATTTATGGGTTTTTTTATCATTTGATCGGTTATGTGTGGTTCTCTAAGATTGATATGTGTTTGGGGTATTATCTACATTGAGCATTGTAGAAGGATATAAAAAAATAACAACCTGAAGTAATTATTTCCATTTTAAATATTTGTTCATGCCCTTTAGTCTTAATAATGAACCCCTACTATCTATGGAATTGAAAAATCAGTTCATTTATAGTTATCTTGAATCCTTTATAGTGGTATTTTGGAAAAATTTCTTATATATTCTAGGAATAATTCCAACCATGGGAAATACAATCCTCTGGTATTAGGTATCTTATGGGAACATCACCATTAAAATTTTATATCAATGTCTAATTTCAAGATATAATATGTTTGTGGTCTTGGACATTTCATCTCATGAATAAGAGATTTCGTAGTTCAAAAAAAGATAAAAGATCTTATCTCTTGGAAACCACCAATAAATGTGTTTTAGATATTCAATTTCATCAAAGTAGTGGGATATTACCAATGCATTGTTTTTTATTTTTCCAAACATTATTCACCAATGACAGTCTTTATATGAAAAGGTGTTCTTTTCTAATAGAGCAAGTAGTTCCATAAATAGTTCCATGTATTTATGAATTTTTTAAACATAAAAACATATCCTTACATTTTTAGAGTCAATAAAAGGATATGTGGTTTATTGTGATGCATTTGGTTCTAGGTTAGTTTTTATTCTCTTGTAGGGAGACCATCTTGTAGCTTATGGATCATGACCATTACTAGTGCCTTAGAAAAATTACCCAACACATTATCTAGAAATAGATATTATAGTCAATGTTTTGAATACATTGTATCATTTTCTTGATAAATTTACAATGTTTGTAGATCATAGTATAATGAAAAAAATTCTCACAAAGGGATGTGAATATAAGGATAAAAATATGGGTAAATTAAAATTTTATTTTTCACTTCATGTTCATTTGTACATCGAGTAGAGGAAATCTGGTAGTTGATTCATTAAGTAGGATGTTATATAATTGATTGGATAAAGAGGATTCAGATAAATGGAAGCTAATTTCATTCAGAACAGATATGCCTCTCGATTGTGTAGAGAAAGGTCATGTTGTATTATTATTTATTATTTATCTTATTAATGAGTTAGATGAGTAGTTTAAACATGCTCAAATATTTGATCATGATTTTCATAAAATGATTTTGACCATAAAGGTGGGGATACCATTTAGTGGTATATGATAGACGGGTGATATTTATTGTGTTTTGGATATAGGATTGGTGTTACTCTAAATTATCAATAAAAAAGTCTAAATTCCTACCTCTATTCATGATGGGTTATAGATGTTTTTATTTATAATATGTTTATGTAACTAGACAACAATTTTGGTTTGTTGGAATGAATAGAAATGTGTAGGGATTTACCTCTAGGTTCCTCACCTATCAATAAGTCATGGCATAAAAATCTTGACCATCAATTTTTTCAATCAATACTAATTTTAGTATGGAAATGGGAAAAATTGAAATGGATTTTAATAAATGTAACCCATGAATTCTTTTTTTTTATAAAAAAAATTCCATAAGGGTGGTTGAGGATCATTTAATGATGTTGAATCACTTCATCCCTATTTGGGAATCCAATACTTATGTAGTGATGTTAAAAATATACATCAATGATATTGTATGAAGCATGTGGTTTCCATTTCAATTATGTATAATTGTGATACCAATGTTATATACCATTATCAAACATACACATAAAAATCATTTAGAATATAGTAGACCATGAGCATAACATATCTTACTCAAATGGATAGAAAATAAGAATAGAAAATCCAAACATTGGGAGACATTAATGGAATTTGTTTGAGGGATTTATTTAGATCATGGAGGATAATATATAGATTTTTTAGTTCTCATATAACAATAATTTTTTTTACATGACACATATAGATACTTATGTAGATTTGTATGGATGTTCTTGTAGTTCATCACTTTTTTGGTTGGAAACAGGTTAGAATTCACTTATTTTACCTATCTAAGGGATTTTCATAATTGATAAGATACATATGATCATGAAGAGAATGGAGATGGTTTAGAGTTATTATAAATTTTATATGGATCACTATTTTTGACTTTTATTATTTGAGGTGAGTGATCATGTATTCCAAATATTTTTTTCAAGGCATTCACACTATCATTTTGGGGACTAAGGAATGTCATCTCATTAATACACTATCTGTTTTAAGGTACATGAATGGGGTTGTGTTAGGGATTATTAGTGTAACGTCCCAACCTGGCTCACCTCTAAGAAGGTGGCAGGACCGGTGCATTACAAAGTGGTATCCTAGGTGGTATTTCTTTTCCTTTGTCTTGCTATTTTGGGTTGGTAGATAGGATACTAGGAATGTGTTGGCACTTAGTTAATAGCCATGCTAGGGACTGATCAACCCATGTACAAGAAATCACCAAGTGGTCAAGGTTAGGATTTTTTTTCGTGCTTTTTTTGTTACAATTGAAGTGATTTCACCTCGAGTGATTGGTGTAATTTCCACTTCTTATGAATTTATGAAATTTATGATATTATTCCTTGGCCTGTTATGGTAAGGATGAATCATTACATGCATCATATTAGGCACATTGTAATTCACATTCCTTGAATAGTTCCATGCAACGTAGTTTCATTTTAGGTTTCCTCTTGATTCAAATTGTTTTCCTTGAATATATTCGATGTCTTGTAAATATTTAGCATGCCTTTTAGATACCATGTTTTTGTGATATATTTATCATGCTATTCTATTTCCATGCTTTCTGTTCAACATCATGTTTTCCTTGTATCATGATTTTTTTCTTATTATCTTGTCTCAATGATTAAAATGTTATGATTCTGTGATTACAACAGGTCTCTCTATTAGCTTCTTGGGGTGACCATCTAGATTGTTTGTTATGTAATTAGCTACTTTGCTAAAATTTATTGGTATCTTTTGAATGAGGGGAAAATGACCAAAAAAAACAATAATGTATATAGTCACTTTATAGGTTGATATCCACCCATATATCTAGGTTGATAAGTATTTGAGCATATTATAATTTAAAATGAGTTGGTTAACTACCCAAAGGCACAAATAGGACCTAGTAGGTTAGTTGGTCCATGTTCCTTATGAGATAACCCAGCATGGGTTTTTTGACTCTTAATAATTAAACTATTTTTGGGATGCATTCTAATGAACCCATGTCGGATTAGTGGGACCCTTGTACGTCACCTTATCCTCTTAAAAGGAATTTATGTGATAGATTGACTAATTAACTATAGGATGTCCATTAATGTAAAAAGATTTAATATGGAGTTTTATAAAGCTTTCATGTTCTTCACTTGATGCATTGTTTAAGAACAATTACCTTGTGTTTTTTAAAAAATAGTACATAATGTTTTGATTAAATATTTTGATGTTTAAATATTAAATGTCATTAAATGTAAAAGTATTGGATATTGAACCTGTAGCGATGTCCCTTGTTTAAGATCCTGTTATAAGGGTAGTTTGAGTTTCTCCTTGATTTTCTTTGGAATAGAACCTTTCGCATGTTGTTGTCCCTAGTCAGACCCCCTTTCTAAAAAAATGACACCCTTGTTCGGATGGGTAGACATGTTTCCCTAGAATTTTTTTGAGTTTGATCATCAGGTAATGTTTTTTCCATCAAGTTAGGCATTCCTTAAGAATGGTTTGTTTCCCTATAGTTCATTCGACCCTCCCTTATCCACAACAATGGATGACTCAGAACGTTGTCATTAGAGTTAAAAGTTATCCTTCTTCTATATCTCCTCGGGGTAGTATGTGTTCACGTACACGGTAATGTCAAGTACTTAATGTTGTGACGAACCGATTGAGTTAACTTTAATCATCAAGTCTTGCGTTGTTAAATACATTTCAGGTCATCTATGTGGCACAATGAATTCTCGGTTAAAATAATCATGTTCATCTCAGTAGTCGGGATGACTTCTAGAGACTCAGCTGTTTTGAAACATCGGTCTGTTTGCTAGGGTTTTTATGCCAGTTGTTTAAATATTTCCCTTCTGGTAATCTTATAATCCTCTTAGTGTACTCTTCCTTAAGGGAAGAGCATGTCCCCTATCTTTCCTTCATCCTTGATACAATAAGAGTGCATCAGTCTTACGCTATGCAAAAGCATTAAAAGTTATTGGGATTTGTTAGGGTGGTTTTTCTTAGTGTTTCACATTGATGCGTCATTCTTATCAAGGGATTTTTAGTTTTTAGCGACCTTTGGATTTCTATGTGGGAATTACTGATGAACTATTTTATACGAACCATTTCATCTAACGTGACTTCCAAGCTGATGACGCTCTGGCTTCGGTCAATGTTTTGATATGGGAATATTTCCCTTGTACCAATGTCCCACTCGTAAACATGGAGTATAGACTACCTTTCATTTGATCCTTTCACTCCTATTGTGCAAATCCAATGTTACCCTAGACTTATTATTGGGATCGGTGATGCCTAAATCAAAGAAGGTCACTAGAGGTCAGGTGTAAACTTTAGTGGACGTGCTCACGGTAAATGCGAGACACCTTTGAATAATAGATCACAGTTTAGTCTATAAACACATGCCATTTAATCTGAGAACCTTCATAAATGATCGGTCGGAGTGGCCTGACTAGTTCTCTATCTTGCTCAATGAAGTAGTCAGTGAAATAAATTTTTCTAACACATCCTCAGGTGAGACAAGTGCGGTTTGGGTCGACCAGGGATTTTCATAAATATATGGCTCGACTTGGGATTTAAGGGAGATGGGGAATCCACCATTTTATTCATTTTAAAAATCAATCAAGAAGCCTCTCTATAATTCTTAAGGGGGTGTCTTATATGAAATTCTAATAGAGGAATGTGTCGTGACCCGAAATTTTCCATCTTCAAACATTAAAACCTATGGTGGGAAGTAACATTGACTAAATGTTTAATGAGATGATGGAATGCTCTTGTCTCTAGTTAAATGAGTTTGAATAAGTAATGTCTCGGTGTATCCTTTGGGAAATAAGTGTTGGATCAGATCTTAATGGATTATATGTGACTTTCCTAACCAAAGTTTGAATGTGCGTTGAGTGTTTGAAGAAATTTTGTATGAGACTTCAGGACCCTATATATAGTGTGAGAGTTACGTTGTTCCTGAAGGCTTCTCGGGTATGAGAAGTTCTATAGTGGTAAGGTTTTAATGTTCCATGTTTTGAATCGGAGGAAAAAACGTAGGAAATAAATTTTTTCCAGTTAACTAGGTAGGTCGGTTTTAATACCGACTGTCAGAACTTTTTGTGTCTGATAGTTGACACTATGGAATTGAAAGAATAAAAATATCAAGTTTATTTGATTGATACGCTTGTTTGTTTTTATTCAAAATTACGAAATCACTCTCAAATGGTGGGTCTTACGAGAAATTTGAGACCACCGTTAGGTTCGGAATGTCGGGTTTACCCAAGGTACGGTATAATCTTGATTGGCATCGGGTGTTTGGCACCATTGCACATGATAGTTCCATATTTATTTTTAATTAATTAATTAGTTTTATTTTTAAATAACAAATAATTATTTTCTCTCAAATGATGTGTCATATGAGAAATCTGAGACTACCGTTAGATTCAGAACATCGGGTTTACCCTAGGTAGGGTATAACATAGATTCACATCGGGTGTTTGTCACCCTCACACTTGATAATACCATCTTTATTTTTAATTAATTAATTATTACGATTTTTAAATAATAAATAATTATTTTCTCTCAAACGGTGTGTTGAATTAGAAATATGACACAACCAATAGTTCTGGGATGTGGGGTTTTCCCTAGGAAGGGTATAACCACTGTGAGCATTGGAGGTTTAGTCATATCGCAAATGAAGATAATTTATTTGAGTTTTAAATATTTTATTGGCAATTAGATATATTAATAATTTTATTACTAATATTATTATTTATTTTGAAAAAAATTAATGAAAATGCACATCCACAATTAATAAATCACATTGCGGGGTAAATAATAAATGTGCAATGTAATAAATGTGATATTATTAATTATTCGAATTAAATACAATTGCGCAATCAATATTTAATTAATAATCATTGTTGTTTTTTTATTGTTATTGTTTTTAAATTATTAGTGTTGTAATTCATTGGTTAAATTAAATAATAATAATAATAATGATAATAATAATAATTATTATTATTATTATATGGGGACAATAACATTGAGGTATATATATATGAGATATATCTATATATTTGAGATTAAATATATATATAGTAATATATACATGTGCAGGTGTATATATATGAATATACATGTGTGTGTGCATATATATATACCACATATATATAGGGATGGATATTTATTATTGTGTTTGATAAAATATTATTAATTACCCACATAAATTCACGTAATGTCTCAACTTAAATCAAGGTGAAAACTGTTTAAGTGTTTAGTCGAAATCTTTAAAGCGACCCATGGCGTGTGCCTACGCACCCTATTGCGGGTCCCGAGAAGCTATTAAAATTAATTTAATGTTTTCTCAAGATTTTTGTAAAATATTACGTCACACCATACTGTAGAATTTGGGTTAAAAATAGATAAAAAGAATTAATGGAAATTAATAAATTTAATGTGGGATAAAAATCAGTAATAAAATAGGCACGGTTGGAGAAAAATTAAAAAAAATTAAAATGTGGTAAACCCATTTTAATTATTTATTTCATTTCTTCCACAATTTTATTTTTATAATTTTACTTGTTTATCTCCTTTTTCTTTTTCATCTTTATTTTATTTCATTTCCCTTTTATTTTTTCTCTCATCTCTTCCTCTCCTCCCTCTCCTGTGCATTACACACCCCCTCTCCCTATGTGGTGTGCCCCACCTCCTTCCAACTTTGGAAGATCACCGCACTTCCATGCGTCATCTTCTTTCTCTACCATCAAGTGTGATGTGAACCTCTCAGTAAGTCTTATCCCACGCACTAAAAATTGTACAATCTCATTCCAAATCCTTTTCTCAGTTCTCTGTAGAAGGATTTTACCCTTTTTTGGGGTTTTTCTAAAATCATCTATTTTATTCCATTTTAGGTCATATCAAAGTCTACCACGAATAATAGGATCATCTACGACCATAAGGTAGTGCATCTACTCTCTTTCCCTCAATTTTGTTGTGATTTATAAAAACGCAGCGTAGTGCCATTAGTCGGTGCCTACTAGATTTGTGAAAATTCACCCAAATTCATTAATTAATTTGTTTTGCCTAGTTTTTGTAGCCATATTGATCATTAATTAATTTGTTTAATTTATATCAACAAT
Source organism: Viscum album (assembly GCA_963277665.1). Classification (NCBI taxonomy): domain Eukaryota; kingdom Viridiplantae; phylum Streptophyta; class Magnoliopsida; order Santalales; family Viscaceae; genus Viscum; species Viscum album. The sequence goes on from OY728151.1 coordinate 226,592,801, forward strand.
GTCAGACACTCCTTATGGTGTGCCGACGTGGTTAGTATAATTTTCGTTAGCCCAAACTTTTAATTTATTTAATTTCATATGTTGAGCAACCTATTTTTTGTTTTTTTTAATTTAAATAATAAAATTATATTAATTATGAATCTTGAATTGTTGAATATTTGGTTTTTGGTTGAGCTAGTTTATTTATTATTAAAAAGTGTCCTTATATGAATTTTTTTCACAACCTATTTTTTCTGTTTAATTTAGATAATTAATTTATATTAGTTATGAACTTTGGAATTTTTGGATCTTGGTAGTTGGTTGGTCTAATTTATTCATTTATTTAAAAGTACATTTATCTGTTAATGTTTATGCGGTACATTACATTGATAAGATTGCTATGCTGAAATATTTAATTTGCAGTGTTTGATGCACAGGTGTACCTGTTTGGTTTCAAGATAAAATTATATATGTTGATATTTAATCTGCTACGGTGAAAACATTAATTAAATTCAGGGTAGGGAAAAGAGGTGGGTCTCGTATTAAGGGCCACACTTAGACCCTTCGTTCTTGACGGTTACCTCTATGTGCTGGGGGGTGGAGTTCTTGGATTTTCCAGACCAAGACTTCCCCATTCTTTCTAATACATATGAGTGATACCAGTTCCAAAAGAGCCCATCAGGACGGATCTGTTTGCCATGTGGCTAAGCTATCCTCTGATGGTGCCTGACCCCTTTTTGCAAGATCCGGACGGACTCAGGGTAAACCCATGCCTTGAGCAATACATGGCCTTTCGAAATATTTCCATGGACTGGCTCAGTGATATTGGATAATTGAAGGATGTTCCATAGCGATACCATCAGGATGGTCTCAGACTCCAACTCTCAACTTGAACTTTAATAATGATGCACTGAAGGTTTATATTAATGTCATTTTTATTCTCTTGGGATTTATGATAATTTATGGTATGTTGAAACACACCTGTTTGACACATGACTCAGACCCCAAGTTAAAGCACATTCTTGGGTGTATGTCTCTTCTTTGTTTTACCTTAATCTACCAGGATTCATATGTATGGATATGCATATTCTTCTTACAGGTACTTCTTTCATACTTCTAGATTAGGGTGAAGTGGGTGATTAGCCATGGGTACTACCTGGAACCCGGGATGAGTTATTTATTCTATTGCACTTAATAAATTATCTGAAATTATTATATAATGGTGCGATGCATTTTATTACTGCATTAAATAGAAGGTTTAGACATCGTGGGTGCCGACCTATTGGGATTTTATCTCACACCCTGCTCGGGCATCATTGACACCCAAGTAGCGTATATGATTGTAGGTATTGACAAAGGGAAGTGTGCTGCTTCTAATTCATGATTGATTGTTGCTTCTTTGGATAGAGACTAAGGAATAGGACCGAGCCTTTCTCATGATTCAGTTGTTGATCTTTGTTTCTTTTCTTTTAGTTGATTTCATGCTTGGGTTCTGTTATCTGAACTCTCAGTTTAGACAAACAACATGGAATGAAATTGTTTTTGTACTTAGTTTTATTTATCACCTTTCACATTTATTATGTGTTCAGTTGAAATTATTTATTTATTTTGTTCTATAGTATATTCATTTATATTCTTCTGATATTTATTATTAACTTTCTTTACTTCTATTGGGATAATACCTATTATGTATGACGGCATAGTCTCCCCCATGGACACAAAAAGGCCCTCGCTACTAGTAGGAAGCCTCTGGAATTTGGGGAGATGATCTTGAGGTCATGTGACACACCGGTCTGACAACCATACTATAGGTGATTTGGGTTAGGATGTTAAAATTAGTTTTCTTTTTTCCTTAATGTTTTTTTATAATATTTTTCTTCATTTATCTAAAATAAAAAAGTATATCTTGAAACTGAGTATGTTGTTTGATGGGGAGATGTATATCTTTAATTAGATGCTCTATTGAATTATGTACCAATAATTAATGTGGATAGTAAAGTTATAATATTCCATTGAAAAAAAACTTTGGATTGGTTTTTATGGAAGGATTGAATGATTCATGAAGTGAAGTGGTAACATGGGAAGGAGATGTAAGAGATGTGGCACACGCTCTTCTACTGAAATACGTGTCTCCTAAATTATGTGGACTGAATTACCATTGGTGGAAAGAGTGTATCACCCATATTTTTTGTAACATTACCCATTTATAATTTATTTTCATATTATATAATTACAGGGTTGAGATTATATACATTCTAGTATGAAATGGAGTTCTTTGGATGTGTTTCTAGAGGTTCATGGGTTGAGAATAGTTATTAGAAACAATGCACTATCTCTATGAAACTATTCAAGCTGATGCTAGGTGTCACTGGATAGGTTTACAGTAAGATATATTTTTGAAAAAACCATTTTCATGATATGTAACATAATACAGATGTACGTTCTAAGAAAACTACATTTATTTAATGATTTTTCAATCAGTGTTAGAAAATTGTGTGAGCGAATAGAATTTGAACAGTAGTACATCATAGCTAGCACACTATTTTTTCAAACACTATGGTTAACCATTCAGATAACCAGGTGATTTCTTGTAGCATGTACATGATTGGGGAATTGGTTAAAATTCCATATTTTCTAATAGCATCACTAACATTTAATGATATGAAATTTAAGTTTATATTCTGATTAAGGCCCCCAAAAACCTATTTTTTCCACTTCTTATAGGATATCAAACTCCTCTTCCCACATTGGATTCATTATTGTTCCCTTCAATCTGGAATATGATTTTTGGAAATTCATGTTCATTAGAGATATAAAATCAATCTTAATACATTTATCTTCCTTATTTATATGAGATCTACTCTTGTCCTCTCTATTGAAACCATATATCCAGTCCATTATAGATAGATTTATTTTTTATTATGTGATTCTTGATGAGATATCATTGGATATAATGGAGGGAAGAAGTTGTGGGACCAGATCTAAAATTTCATATTGTTTTTCTTTATTTTCATCACCTGTTAGAGGTAGATGGATTCTCTCTCTTATTCACATGATTTATAACATGAAATCTTAGTTTGATTTAAATATGTTTCTTTTATTTTCATTGAAAATTTAATGTGATTTATTAAATGAAAACATTTTTTTTATTTTCAAAAAATTAACCTTTTAACACATGTCTAAAAAAGGATAGACATTATTATAAAGCATTCATTAATCACATGATCAGCCAAATTAAACCATGTTTACACAATATTCAACATAGATATTTTCATCATATCAACAACATTATACATAATAATTCCTTATCAAAAATATTTTTACTAATCACTCATAAGCCCCTTTATATCATTTTTCATTATTTCTATTTCTTATAGCATATTAAATATTCATTTAATTCATACCAAACAACCCCATAGGACCTATTATCATCTTATATAAAAAATTATATTAATCAACTAAACCCACTAATTTTCCCTTTTCAATTCACTTTAACTTTTTCAGGGCATGACACACCCATTGGGTGACATATAAGCTTGGTATAACATTCTGAAATAGACACAACAAGGCATGTGAAGGGTCTCCCATATCCATATAAAGACTATTTCATTATTCAATAAAATAAACAGTATCACATCATGAATGGAAATTGGTACATAACACATAAAAATAAATAACATTATGAATTTGGGATAAATAATGGAGACCACCTACCTTGGGGTCATTGAGAAGCACTATAACAAACATGGTATTTGATTCATTCCCAAACATCCTTCAACATAAAATATATTATTTCATAAGAAAAAATGGTTTATAATCATGAAAATAAGAGTAATCATTCTATCATGCTTCTTCCTGAAAATATGTGGATGAGGAATCATAGACTCACCATGATTTTGAATTCATAACCAATGATTCTCCAAATATCCTATGATTAAAGGATAAACTTATTTTAAAGATGAGGTTTCCCTTGGTTCATATCCTTTGTTGGTAGAGGTGGAATGGGTAATAAAATTTTCAAAGAACACATCAAGGTCATGTGAAAAAAGGTTGAAGTACTCATTTTTAAAGAAAATAATTGTTTTTCAAATCACTTTTCAAATTAGTGGGATAAACGGGGATGTTCTATGTCTCATGATAAATTGAGGTGCATGGTTTTCATCGGAAAATTGTATTGTTTGAAAACCATACAAAGATCATGTGGTTGGATATGTCTAAGGCCGTAAAATTTCTAGACCCCCACTATATGGTTTTTATTATGGTGAAATCCCATATCACAAAGGATAAATTGATGGGGCATGGTTAGTAATAATCATTACCCAAACATGTTCAATTAATTATATGACCACATTCTCAAAACGTTCACATATCACAACCTCAAAACATCAAAAATTCATCCCATTATCTTGGAAATCATTTCATTAACCTTTTGAAGCTGTAGTAGTACAAAATTTAAATGATACATGCCTTATATGAAATCTAGGATCATACAACCTTCCCTCTTTATAATAGATCATCATTGAGATTCCTTCTCCACTCTCAAGAATCATACAACATAAAAAAATCAAGCCACCTTTCCTTCACATAAACTATTATCTCCAATGTTTCCAACTAAAAATGGACATGCTACTCTATAACTTTGGCCAATGACATAGTGTCACCCTTAAAAAAATTCTTACTTCGACCCAGAATACACCTTGCATGCTTCTCAATAAAAATATATGTCTCAATCTCAACATCATATTTATTATTCACATGATAATGTTTGGGGTGAAATAATCCAATATGTGACACATAAGAAATACCATTGATATCATTATACACCTATAGAAGAGATAATCAGTATTCCATCAGTCTGATCCTCTACACTCTCTCAAATGGTCCCATATACCAGCTTGCTAACATTCCCTATTTCTGAATCTACTGGTGATGTAGTCTCAGAGACACCCTGTGAAATACATGGTCACCAGAAAATATAGATAGGTCTTTGATAATGATAAGTGTATGATTTATTATACTCTATGTCATATCCATATGCTTTAGAATCACCCGAACTCATTCTAGAATCTTATACATGAGACTCAACCCCAACAACCAAACTTCCCAGTCATAAATCTATCATAAGGGTGATTGACATGACCAGCCACATGTGTTTGGTTCCATAAAAATATTCTCATGATGATTTTGGTTAATATATAACTCAACAAGTTTATTGTGATTATCCCCCATTCCAAAAAAAAATCATTGACACACACTCTCAATATTTCCTTTAATAAATGAATATTATCCTCTGATATCCCATTAGTATGTTGGTTAAAGGATATAATAAAAAACCCAATGAGATCCAAGTATCTTGTATAAGGATTTATATATCCATGAGGTAAAACATGGATCTATATATAAAACAATGATCTAAGGAACCTCATATAATTCAATATCTCTTAGAGATACAAGTCACACAACTGATCCACAATAAAATTCTATTTGATTTGAATAAAGTGTGATACCTTTTTCAACCAATCCAAAATCACACAAATAATGTTGTTTTTCCAATATGTCTTTTTTAATCACACCATAATGATCATGGTAACATCGTTCCACATCCACTATATAATGGGAAACTACTATAAAGGACTAGATGGATGCTAATGATTAACTATCTCTTTTTGACATGTGAATCATCATTTCAAAAAATATGAAATATAATTTTTTCTACGCATCCACCAATACTAGTTACGAAGGAAATGGTACATTTAGGTAATACTAGGTTTCAATTCCAACATCAAGGCATGAAAGTAATGCACCAACTATTCATTAAAACAAGTAGTAATAATAACATGTGCGTGAATCTACAAAATCGCATCATCATCAACGGTCTAGTAAAAAGGTAGTTCCCCAACATTAAATTTTTTCCTCAAATCCAAATATTTTTCATCATCCTACTTATTCCTCTCCACCTTGATCAGAAGAGATAGATTGATACATAGTGATCTGAGGGTCATCTTTTCTTTATCCTCTTATACATTGATGTCCATCTACGCAATCAAATCCTTCATTTCCACTCAAAACACAACTCTCTAACTACCTAATCTCGAGTCTTAGACTAAATTCAACCAAAACAATATTCCCCTTTAATAAAATATGTATTGTCTCAAAATCAAATGAATCATGTACTCAAGCAATATCAACTAAAGAATATTATAATCATGCAAGGAAAATATTAATTTGAGGCTCTTATAATGAATAAAAATAGTAAAATTTTCACCCTGAAGATAATTCCTACTATAATTTATGGTATATAACACACACAAAAACTCATTATCATGAATATGATAGATCTAATCATGTGTCCCCAAATACTGTGATCTGAAATCCATGACGTGATCTATATTTATCAATAATACCCCATATCTAATCCTATATGAATCAAAAAATAGAGAATGCTCTTCACTAGGGTTGGCCAAGATCAAAACTGGTGTATTGGGGAAACACCATTTTAACACATGGAAAAAACATTAATATTCATCATAACACTAAAAAATTACACAATTATTGGTCAATACTAAAAGAAAAAATTATATTTGGTAAAATTATTTGATGAACCTTTTGTAGTAAACTGATAAACCTAGGAAGCTTTGTATATAAAAAAATTATTCATATTCTCCCAAGAAACTAGCCCTAGATATTTATATAAGTCCAATAACACACATTTATTAGAGATGATATGTTCCATTAAATGTATATTGTTGATAAATAAATGAAACATTGATAGCATAAAGTATAATCGATTCTCTCTCAGTGTACTCAGGAGATGTTTGGCAAAATCATCTCAAGTCTGGGAGTACACAAATATGTCAAAAATGAATAGAACAATGATTTAATACATGCATAGGTGAAAGATTCAGTTTATAAAACCCATAAACATAGCCCAAGTGTTATTTGACCAAAATGGAATAAAAAATCATATAATCCATATATAATTTTGATCAATGACTACGATGTATTCGAGGGTCTCACCCAAAACTACTGATACCCTAACCAAAAATCAATTTTGGAGAAAACATAATCTCCCTTCAAATGATAAAAGAGATCCTCAATAACCAAAAGAGGATACTGATTCTTAATCATTATATGTTTTTAATTTTGTTAAATGACTTATAAACAGAACATTCTATCATACATCTTAAAAATATAACAGGATATCCCATATGTGACATATAAGGATATATTAGTCCTTTATCCTCCAAATCCTACTACTATTTTTTAAGATCCTACTACTCTGATGGTTCCACTATATATGGACTAATATATATGGTCTCTTCTATAGAAAACTATACGATTCATGAAATCATTATCCCTAATAGGTGGAAACCCTAGAAACTCATTAGGAAACATTCCTGAAATTAACCCACTATAAGAGGGAAGAAATTATGATCCAATCATTTATCCTCAAGACTAAGACATGCCTCCTAGGCTACGAGTTCACCCAATTTTAGATGAAACAGACCTACAAGACCATTATTGATATCTCATTCTCCATTATTAGCATAAATAACACCCTTAAGAGATGTTAAACACACTCTCCTATGGTAAAAATAAATATAAACCATGTACGTCAATAAGTCCTCCATTCCTAGTATTAGGTCAAAACATTAATTCTATAGTATGAGAATGTTACAAAGGATATAGTACCCACAAATATATATGGACCACTCATTATATAATACGATTCCCTACGATGTCACTCATAATAGTTTGTCGATATAGATAACACTAAACAGATACTCCACGGGTGGGATGAAATTATTTAAAAATTGGGATGCTATAAAAGTGTGTGAATATACTATGTGAAATAAAAAATACCGTGTGTAGAAGATAAAATAATCAAAAATTAGATAATCGATAACACATCCTCTTTATAGATGGATGGATACTAAACTGTATGCAGCTAACATGTCCCTCTTCACTGGGCTTTAGTCAGTGTCTCATTTGCTGCACTTCCCTACTGATATAAAAAATATTTCATTGATGTACCAAATCACCCACCCCAACTATTATAGTTGTTGGATATCCAACTTCTTGAATGGTATGAGGTATCAAATCCCCTTATAACTATATTCATCATCTTAATTCCTTTTTTACTTCCACTCTCTATGGGATTTCTACTAAACCTCTATAGGTGCCTCTTGATAGCACAATCTCATCCCTCCACTAGTGGTTGAAGGCACTGACCTTGGTTATGACTTGGATTGTGACACTGATAATAGACCATGTGAACACAACTCTGAGAAGAGTCTATTCACCCTTTTCTTTCCCATTCCATTATAACCATGGTGAAATTTAATGTAATAATGCTTCTTACCATTAGAAAATGTTCAGAAAGATTTCACTACTTATGCCATCCATCCACCAATAGATTCCTTCTTTGGGATCCCATCATAATTGATTTCCTGATATACCAGCCAAAAAAATCATCTAAAACATGAATATATTTACTTTTTACATAATTTAAAACTAGATACGAACCTAAAAAATATATTCCATTGTCGCCTCAAATACTACCAGAATTAGAACAAAACATTGAAGGTGGGTGATGCAACAAAAAAAATATCATTATAGTGCCCTAGGTAAATTCGTTAACTCGATGATTGTCTCTGACCTCAGGGTCTCTATATATAAATGATCCATGAATTTTTTGTGGATTTACTTCAAAACTAAATCCTGTTTTTGATCAACCTAGACCTGACTATCACACCATCTCATTCTTAGTCCTCACCGAATATATATTTTCATCTTAACCATTTTCTCTAGAGGGGTATATATGCTATCAATTTTCATATTTATATAATGAATCTATAACTATACTACCTTAGCTCTACCATATCCAAAAAAATGGAGGGTACTGCAACTAAAAATCACTCTTCAGAACAAACATACTCAGTATAGTACACCCACGGTCTCTTTCAATAATGTGAATAAAATGAGTGATGTTATCCTTGAACATCACTTTTCCCTATAACTCAGAACCAATGGGTTTTATGATCATGATACTAGATGCATATTCTCATAAATATTCATCTTTCAACATATTTTGATGTTTTGTCATAGAGGAATCTCTATACAATTACAAAATCACATTTCAGGGAACATGACAAATTATTACATTGATATAAAATTAAGAGGTAAAAACTAGGAAACACAAGATATTATGAATAATAATTCCTAATGGACACAAAATTAATACTTTCACTACCCCAAAAAATCCCTATCATGGTCCATAAAAAACAAAGGGACAACCAAAGGTCCAATTTTCAACCATTACAAAAGACACCATTTTAACATCCTGAATCCATTTAAAATAGTTTAAGCAGTCCCATTAGGCACAAATTAACCATTATAATTAATAAACTTAAATATTAAAACAATAAATATCTACTATTTAATTTATCATTAAACAAAATAATAATAAAAAGAAACCTTAATTTTCATAACCTACCTTATTTTCTGTGCATGTATATACTGATGCATGTTAAATAAATCCATAACTGCCTAAAATGATGCATGAATATACAACCTCATGCTATACCATTCCATGAGCAAAAATTTAAAAATAATAACATCAACCAAAATTTTTTATCACACATAGTTAAATAATATCCAACTATAACAATGAACATCATAAAGTAAAATAAAACACTTGGAAATTTGATTTTCAACCTCACATGAGTAAGCTAATCACCTGAACAAGCTCATTAATATGGCCATTAATACCCTATAAACATTTATAACCTTAAAATATAGTAAGAAAATATAAAATAAATGGAATATAATACAACTTTTTATGCCCTATCTCAAGAGACACTAAACCAGTGCATCAAGTTTCTTCAATAAATGACCTCAAAAATGCGACTCATATGCCAAGGAATGTTAACTAGAAATAAGGGTAAAAAAAGAGATACATGGATACAATAACCTATTTGACAAATTCAACCAAAAATATTAATAATAATTAAATCTACATGTAAAAATAATCGATACTCAAACATTGCATACCACATCCTCAAATTGTGGAAGTACTAACAAACCAATATTGTGACTTGTCATTTCATGACTGCCTAATGTTCCAAAGAGAAAACCAATATTAGGAAATAAAAACCCGAAAACAGGTCCTGAATACATGCCCAATCACCTCATATACGATAAATACCATGTAAACCATCTATCACAGGGCTCTCCATATAATTAGAAACTATACAAATGAATTATTCTTAGGAACCAATGACAGTACAACAACTGTGTGAGTAAAACTCAATATGCATCCAACAATGGTTCCTAAAGCAATATATTGTAATAATAAATTTTTATAAAAGTTAGATGGAGTAATTTTAATTATATGAAATGAAATGAAACATGTTTAAATTAACCAATTTCTATTTAGGCTCTTAGACATCGAGATCCAAATATCTAGGCCGTAAACTCTTAAGTTTATCACATTACATATAATGTTAAGGTGGATATAATTTTTCAATTCATTACATTTCTCATTAAAACTGCTTTATCATTCATTATCCCCCATCACATAAATTCATCTATGTCAAGATCATTATGTTAACACTCTATTGAAGAACATGGGATGTCATGCCTATATTCTTAAACCAAGGATCCAAAATTCCATATCTGATCATATTTATCTTAGGAGAGGGAACACCATGTGAAATATCTTTACTAATGGTTTGGGAATTCCATGGACCACATATCAAATATAAAAAAATATAAGGATTCAAAAAATTAAACTTTTAACACATGATGCAAATAAGGATATCAGTAATTATCAAGTGTTCCTTAATTTCATGGTCTACCATATGTATCCCCATTTTACTAATTATCAACATAGACCATTTAAAAATTTCATTCACATTCCAAACAACAATTCCTTCACTAAAATAATTTAACCAAACACCCATAAGTCCCTTTTTCATTATCATTTATTTCAGTTTTTTGTGGATATCATTTTTCATTTCAAGTCATACCAAACTACCCCATAGGCCCCCTTGTCATTTCATATAACAAGGAATTAGTTTTATCAATTTACCCTCTCATTATCATTTTAAAATTTATAGTATCATTTTCATGGGGATGGATCACCCATTGGGTGAACTTTAAGCCCATATCAAAATATATTATAGACACAAAGGGGTCCCTGATGGGACTCTCGCATCCTTATAATGCCCAATAAATTGTTTTAAAAAATAAGAAATTATGAATTTTATTGACAAAATGGATCAAAAAAATACACATACAAAACATCTATACATTGGGAGAATTAACATAGACCACGAACCATAGGTTTATTGAAAAAATCTCACCTAACTACCACCCTTTATTCACTTTTAAGAAAACATCAACATTAAATATATAAATACCCTAGAAAAAGGTTTCATATGTTTCAAAAGGAGAGAAAACATGAAACCATTATTTTTATAGAATATAGAACAACAAGGATCAATAGACTCACCTGGTGCTTTGATACATAGCCAACAGGTCATCAATCATCCCAAGATTGAAGGATAAATTTTTCTTTGAATGAGGTGGGATCACTTGTCTTATAACCAATGTGGAATAAAGATTAATGAGGATGAAAATTAGGTATGTACTCTTCAATCGCATAAGGGAAATGATAAAAAATATTAATTTAAATAGGTGTAGTGTTTGAACACATGGTTTGAAAAAAAATGTTACCATGTTGAATCCTTTTATATCTATTGAAATCTAAATGTACATAGTTTTCTAGGGAATACATTGTCATTTGAAAAACCATGTATAGGTCCTAATGTTGGATCTAGCCAGGGCCACACATATTTGAGCCCACCCAATATGGTATTTCTATCCATGATATTACCTATAAAAGGACCTGGTGTTATGGATCATGGTATTTAAAAACTATGGCCCAAAATTGAACTATGCATTGTGTTCCCACATTAACCGATTTTTCGCATTATAAATCACAGGGAAACCACTCAAGACTTCTCAACCTCTCATGACGAATTTATTTAGTAGTTTAATGTGGAATTTATCCAAAATTCAAATGAACCATAACAAATATGTAGGTTGGGATCTTAGATCAAATATGGTCTTTCTAATTTATAATCTTGAAACAATTGGGTCAAATTTAATTCAATAACTTATAGAAATTAATTTATAAATACACTCACCAAACATGGGAAATGATGGTTTTCCTTGAATTTTTTTTAGAAAAATATTATCTTTAATTAAATATATGACTAGTCATAATGATTATATTAATTTAAATTCATAGATATATATATGAAATCAATATATTAGATTTAAATCATTCATTATTATTGAATATTATAAATAATTAAATAGGAAAAACATTATGCAATGAAAACCAATTTTTAAAAAATATAACATTCAACCAATAAAAAATATTATCATTATGTATATCAAATTGATAACCAATATATGATTAATTATAAAAAATTTAAAATAATATTATAAATTAAATTATTATTATCAAAATAAAAAAATCTAATTATTCATAAAAGCATATATCTATGAGAAAAATTCATTAATTTATTCTAGGATTATTTTGGAATAGTACATTAAAAAGTAATATACATATAATAAATTTATAATTTCTCCCATGAATTATTTAAATAGGGATTGAACTATAGATTCATGAATATAAAATTTTCACATACTATAATTTATTTATATGTGTATTTGTGTTTCCATAACTTTTGACATTTCCTATATAAAATGCATTAAATATAGCGTAATTTTCAATGGTGTTGGACCCCCTTTGAGTATGTAGAAGGAAATGTGTTTCCGTTTAGATTTTTTTTAATTTAAAAATTTATTTTTAAAATTAAATGGTCCTAAAGAAAATCATATATTTGAAATAATAATTTAAATTTTTAAGAAATGTTTGAAAAGTGTCTTTGCACTCCCGATATATTTTGATGTACTTTTTTTAAAATTAATGATGTTTTCCAAAAATTTGAATGAAAAAAATGTTTGGTCACCTGGTATTTCATTATTTATAAGGATTAAAACATTTTAGGGTGATATTTGTATTTTCATATGTTGATTGATTCATATAAATGAGTATGTAACATGCCACCTCATAAAGGGTGCTAGTTGTGATATTTTAGATTTAATCACTAGGTTTCATTATTAACAATGTGATGTTTACGACATTTTTTTCTGAAATCCACCATTATCAATTTCATTGAAATAATTGGGTGAAATTATAGGTATGGATGAATGAAATCCCAAGTGAATAATTTTCCCTCGTAGAATCCCATATGCATCCATTGTTCAGGATCTGTGGAAAATTTGAAATTTTTTAGTTAGTGGGGAGTTTAAATTTTCAAATTTCATAGGGTTTTATATTATGATGTTTTTGAACCCTAAAAGGGGAATTTATAAAAGTAATTAGATTCATATTGTGGTTTTGGTGTCCCTAGTATTTTTATGAAGCTCGAGAGGTAACTAAGGAATGAAGTTAAGGGATGTATTGCCAAAAAAAATAGTGTGCTTCCTAAGGGATTAAACTCCTCTAAGGATCACAAATAAAATTGAGTGTTTTGATTAGTTATTTTAATGGGATGGGGTGATTTAACTCTTTGTCCCCTTTCATCATAACAGAAAAGATGGTTGGTAATGGGGTCATTTACGGACCCAAAGATTCTCCCCTACCTCCCATTGGCCACCGAGGATCTCCTATGAATCACTATTGTATTTTCTTCATTTTATGTGTTGGAAATCAAATTTTCAATATGATGCTTCTCTATACATTTTTATTTTTTCTCTCCCCATCAAAGTCTAGGTTGTTTTTATGATATTTATGACCTTTTATAAAGGTGTTCTTATATTTCTTTATTTCATCCATTTTACCTTAAAGTATTGAATGATACAAAATATATAGAATCATTTAAAGATATATTAGGTGGTACATTTAATTAAACCCATGGTATTTTACTTTCATTTGGGAGAATGAATAGTTTGGTGATGCAAACTTCACCATGATTTGGCTGAATTAAAATTAGATGATGGAGTTGAAATTTCCTATGTTAAATATTCTAACTAATATTATTTCTACCTTATGAATTTATTGTTTCAAATGTGATACAAAAAAAGTGGAATTAAATTTCCTAACTTCATAATTATTTGGTAGCTACATAGAATTATTATTTTTGGGAAATTTTTTATCATTTATTTCATATATATAGGTAAATTGTATTTTTCTATGCATTTTTGGTGGTTTTTATTTAAATTTTATGCCTAAATTTATATCATTTTTTATATATGTATAGTGGAATTAAACTTGAACAAAACCTATGGTGTCTTCTTGTAAATAAGAAGTTATAAATGATTTGTAAAGTGATGCATTTAGTAAAATGTATTGTTAGTAAACAACGTAAATGTTTTTTATTTTTACTTGTTGATGAAATTAAATTTTTCCAAAACCATTTAAGGTGATATATAATAAATTTTAATAAATTTCTAAATAATTTATAGTAATTTTTCTAAAATAGTCATCAATGGATTTATAAATATTTTTGGTGATCTAAAATAAAATAAAATTTTAAATAATATGGTTTATAGGGATCTTTGTGAGGAGTGTCCATCATGGTTGTGGCTTAACCCTACGTATATGTATAAATGGATTGAAATAGTTCCTCAGTCGAGATACCATTGGTAATGGTTTGTGAGACCATGATGGTTTTATGGTAAATAAATAGTGGGTTGTTACCTGTTATTTCTTCATCTATGTTGTGACCTTGAGGTTGTAAGATTTCACTTTGTAATGTTGTTTATTGTAACCCTTGTGGTTCCTATAGGACTCGGGGTTGGTGTCTTATCTGCTTGTGTCATTGAAAATTGTCATTTTTCTTTTTATGTGTGGTACATAGACTAGGATTTTTTCATTTGATCAGTATATGACTTGTGTTTTGGATTGGAGATAAAAATACCACCCATGAAAAGTGGCTATTGTTTGGCCTGAATTAAGTGGAAATGTTGGATACCAAGATGATCTAAGAATAAAACGCATACTAGTTATTAGTGGGTGTGTCTTGTTATTTGAGGTAACCATGAGATATGTTTATCTCGGTGTATTATATTCTTTATATATGTGGGATTATGTATATTGTTTTTCATGGGGATGTTGTTGGTTTTAGAGGGTTTTTGATAATGGAATGGTAATTTCTTGGTTATTCCTTCAATATTTACATTGATTTCATATGTTCTACTATTTAGGAGTGTTCCATTAAGTATAATTGTTATAAATGAATAAATTTATTTTCTGGAATTGTGTTAATGCGGTAATCATTGATGACACATGGTGGAAGTGTTGAGGGAAAATACATTTTTCATAGATAAATTTTGTTTCAAAAAAGGCATGGGTTGACTATTTTATATACAAATAGAAATTGATCAAGATAAATCTCAACCTATTTGGGTGATAGAATTATTTATTCATCTATTTTAATGGGAATAATGGGACAATATATGTGGTTTTATGAATGTGTAAACATTTGAGGTTGGTTTTGGAACTGCACAACTCAGGGGATCTTTAGTTGTGCCTGTTGAATAGTCACATGGGAGTTAGTGACCACATGGATTTAATGGGTATGTGGTGATATGAGTGTATTATAGATGGACAACATCATTTTCTCTATGGGATCAGGTGGGTCTTAAGTAAGAACCGCTTTCAACTAGCACATTTTATTCGATACATATTGTATTTTCATGGGGTCCATTAGAACTTTACTTAGTAAAAATGAATTCATGAGATTACATTTTTAATAGTTCAAGTTCATAGTGAACACGTAGTGGTTCATTTTAGATGTTACCATGATGAAAGTTAATTTAAAAATTCTCATAACTGAGTCATGTGGCAATATTGGGTCTTATGTGATGAATCCCACTCTGTGCATGGTGATTAGGACTTGGTGATGTGTGTCCAAGTAGGGTGGTATAATTATTTTTAAAGGAATATAGGATGTACCTATGGGGTTATGTAACATCATGAAGGGATAAATTCTTGGTTTAATAGGAATTTGGGTTACACTTAGATGGATTCAACATGTTTCGATTGATTTTTTTGATCTTTGTTCATAATAAGTAACACATGTAATTTTAGTTGGAACCCTAGAGCATATGATAAAGTAGTGGTGTAAGTGGTTCCATGTGATTGGAACATCACAATCTATCATTGGATGGAGAGTACCTCACGATGGATCAGAAAATAGTGAATTTCATCGATGTTGTTTTTAGAACTCAGTGAGCATGTGGTATTTAATGATACATTTTTTCCACACAGGAAGATGTGAGACGACCACAACTTGGTATTGAGTTTGATGATTAAATAAGGATATACCATGGTGGTTTGTAGTTTTCCTTATGAAAATATGATAATGAAACTAAAAAGGGGAGGAGTTACATGTCCAAAATTGGTATATAAATGTTATGATGGGAGATTCGGAGGTGTATGGAACTGACTGCATACTAGTTATGAGGGAATTGGGAATTCATCGATGAGAAAATTATATACCTACTTTTATTTCCCTAGGAATTCCATGTAGGTAATATAATATAAAGTTTCATCATAACCCAGAGTTGGCATCAAGATTGAGTTTTTTCATAAGTGATATGCGGGTTCTTGGAGCAAAGGTCTACTAATATTTACATCAAGACAAAATGATATTTTGGATGATTGGGTATCTAACCATTGAATCTCACCATTAGTGGGATATGGACTATGAGATGTTGGTTCAAGTGGTCATATGATGCCTCTAGGAATTAGATCATCAATATTGGTGAGCTGGTAAAATATTATTATTTATATTAATGTCTCTTAAGGCGAGTCGTCTGAGGGTAGTTCAATATGTTTTCACTGATAAAATTGGATAAGGTAGGTTTCAAATGAAATTTGGTACATTAATTGGACAATACCGAGTGTGGTATGTTGGAACACTATTGATCACATCATTATGACACAAGTGTTGAGTTTAATTTGAAATTCTATTGGTTTATGAAATAAAGCTTAATAATTTTTTGTTATAGGTTGAATCTTATGGTTAGGATCACCATAGGGATATCATTTTTTTTGATAATAACACTATAAATATTTTATACATATGGTGTTAATAAAGCATTGTACTGGTGGTTGAGTTTTGATGATTGGAATTGTCTAAGGTTTTGGAATATGAATCACCTTCACTTGGAGGTTGTCTCTTGGACGTATTTCAAATATTTGTGAGTAGAATGGGGCTGTTGGATTTAAATTTATTATCTATATATTATGGTTTCTATCACTGTGTGATCTCTAAGACATCTTGAGAATGAGAATTATTATGGTGGGGATTATAGAATCTCCTGTCAATTTGGGTGTTTAAAATCTATGGGTAATTTTATTTTTTATCGATTAGTAGAAGGGCCAAAAATTCAAACAACATAGTAATAAGAAATATGAGGTTTTGGTACCAAATAAGATTCATCAATAGACATGTAATGAGGTTATATAGGTTGTTTATGGTCTTATGATTATTTGGAATGCTTAATAGATGACTAAGGAATGTAGGTAAGATAATGAAATTCCAATATATTGGTGGTGGCCTCCCAAGGGGAACGAGCACTATCGGGGATAAATGGCTAGCCGTAGTTCTCTATTTATTTTTTTATATTGGGTAAAATTTCATTTATCCTAGTGAACACTTTTTGTTAACTCAGAAATGGATAGTAATAGGACTATTTCCAGTGATTCAGTGGCTCACTTCTCCCTCTCCATAGCAATTGAGGATATCCACTGGGTTCTAGCCTTTTTTACTTCAATTATATGCGTTAGAAAGAACTCAATGATTTTAATACCCCACAATCCTGTTACTTTGTTTTTAAATCACCATCTAAATTATCATTTTCTTTTATGTGGTTGGTTTTCTACTTCCACAGTGATTCTATTTTTATTTATTTTCTATAGTTTTCTTCAAAACATAGACCTATACCTAATGGGTAAAATACTATGAGGGAAAATTATATTGTAAATTTTATTAATCCCATAGTATTTACCTTTATTTAGAGTGAAATAATGTTATGATCATGTAATCTTATTCATTATTTGACTCAATTTTATTTAAATTGTTTGAGTTAAATATTCCGTAGTTAAAGAAGATTTTTCATATTCATTACACAATAGTATGTGGATGTTTAATGTTGGGTGATTAATGGGGGGAATTAACTTTGAAGTGTAATGATGTAAAAAATCATATGTCATATTTTAAATGGTGTAAAAGGAGGTATGCCTTTAATTTACGGTTGTGAAATATAAATTCACATCCATTAATATTTTAACATGGTTTTAAAATTTTTAGGCAGAAAGGAACATCATAACATACTATGTATGAAATTCTTGAATATGGCGAGCCTTGGTATAAAATTTTAATTGTGGGAAATATTATATAATAATTAATCAATGTGATTTTATTATAAACTAATGAATGTGAAATGGTATTTCAATATCATTAATGATCTTGAGGCGATATTTTAAATTGTGGTGTACATTCATAAAAAATGGAATGAAATTATGATTTGATATTGTTTAAATTCCACAGTGATTTAATTTCTAAATTATGAAGTGAAATGTGTAACCAAATATTTCAAACAATTATTATGGTTAGTGGTGGACATAGGAAAAATTTGAATTAATTGAAATAATTGGATAGTTAAATAAATGATTAAAATTATTCATAATGATTACGAATATGAAGATGAGATCCTAAGATTACATATTACATGTGCTACTTGGGAATGTCAAGATGATATCCATGATTCTATATGTTATATTATGGGTGGGAATTTCAGGATGAGCTATTTTATTCCTTGTGATTGAAATATAAATGGGATGGAAAGGTAAAATTCCTATAATTTTATGATCATATATTATTGGGAATTATGGGATGAGTTATTGGATTCCATGGGAATGAAAGGATGAGAATTCGGATACCACGTCTTGGTTAATGATTAGGAAATGTTTGGGTGAGAGCTTAGATTCAATGGAGATGTTGGGATGAGTGCTCATACTCCATGTGATACATTAGGTTATTTGGAATTTAAGCATTACCCCTAGTTTTCATGTGGATATTTATGTTTTAAAAGGACATTGTTACATTCTTAGTGACATCATGGCATTGAAAAAAGTAGGTATGGTCAATCCTATTCATGAACCTAGAGAGAAACCTGGTATACAATGATATTAGGTGTCACCATAGAGGCTCATATTTGGTCATCTTTTCATATTGATAAATTATATTTTTAAATTATTAAAATTATCTAACCCTATCACTTCTTTATACACTAATTATCATACTTTTCAATTTAGGGATGTTGATCTTGGTGGACAATAAAGTTATAAAAAAACCCTATTTCAACATCCATTATACTTGGGTACATGGAAAATATGGTTATTTTTTAATTACATGAAATGTGAATGAAATTTACTGTTTTTTCATGATCATAGTAGTATTTGTTGTGGATTAAGGGACCTGTCAGGAAATAAAACAAGTTGGGAAAAGGCAATTACACTCATTTCACTATTATTTCATATGATCTACTTATTTATGATCCACCAATTAGGGATATAAAATTTATATAATGTTCATTTATTATTTCCTTAGATTTTTTAATTATTATTTTTCACATTCCCTTATTATGGTGTCTAACTTGGTGATATCTATTTCAATTTTTAGACCATACACTAATATAAGTGTATAGTTCCCCCATTGTTTTTAAATGGCCCCATTATTAGTCAACATCCTCATATGTTTGGAGAGGCCCACCAATGGTCTTTTAGAGAACCATATCAAAGCACCAGTTGAGTTTCCTATTGGTCAAGCAATTACAACACATAATAGGGAGTATTTGCTGATTATAAAAGTTGCATTAGAAAGTGATATGATACATAAAATTATATTTTTTGTTACACTAATAGAAAACTTATATCCTAGATAGTTCTATAGGACTACCGGGTTGTAGATGAGTTTCATTCAGGATGACATAGTATTCTATTCTCAAGTTATAGTCCTTTTTTACTTTAGTTTTTGTGAGTTTTCCATGATTTATAAATCATTGTTATGATGATTTAGGTAATCCTAATACATATGAATTTTTTATATCCCATACACATAATTATTTGGAATAACCAAATATCCTCATTTCTATTTTGGAATTATTTATGAATATTATGATAATAGAGGATTTAACATTGAAATTGGTTTGTAAAATGAAATATAAAATTATTTTTTGACGAATTTAATTTTTTAATTATAAATGATTTGATTCTGAATTTTTTTAAAACACTATAATGTTTATTTAGTTATTTATGATGAATTTAATCATTTTCCCACATTCCATGTTTTGAAAATTCCTAATTAAAATGGCTGGGATTAACTCTTTCTTATTATGAAGTAGAATTAATTATAAATCATTATCATGGAATAATATTTAGATTTATCTTAAATGCATTTTAAAATCATAGTTTATATTAATACCTCAAATGATAATTATTGAAGTGGGATTTGGGATGTTAATGGTCTAAATAATTTTGTGAATTCCGACATGGAATTTTTTTCTCACACTTTTTATACAATATTCTATTTATGTTTCTCTTTTGTTTTCAATCATCTTTCTTGGTATGGTTTTAATGGTATTAGTTTTATTGGTTAGAACATTATGGAATGATTTGGATCATGGTGAGTTACTTTGGTTTAATAATATTATCTTGGGTAGGGTCTTGGATTTTTATTCAATATTTTGATATTCTTGTTTATCAACCATGTTATCCTATACCTTTTCATGAGTTTATATATTTGTTTATGAAAATATTATGTTCAATTTATATATTTATGTCCTATATATTTTACCATTATTTTTTTGTTATCATATAACACAATTGTTATATTTTTTATTATATGTAATTATTATGAGGAAATAGACACCCGATTTATATATGGTTTATTCCATATATCTAGTTGGAATCATTTAGAGTAAACTGAATTTAGAAGATGAAATCATTCCAAATATTTTTTCATGAAAACTGGGAACTAGTCGTCGGTATGGGGGAATCAAGAATGCTCTTCAAACCATATGGTGGTCTATGTTATGTGGAATTCTAGAACATCCCATGGTAGTTCATTAAAAATTTATTTCACAACCACATACTCTTAATGGAAATGGTTATTCCAAATAACTCAAGTAAATTATTATTTCTAATATTATGGAGATAGAAGTGATAGAACTTGGGAGGTAGTTAATAGGATAGTTCCTAGAGATATTTCTCTTTATAAACCTCAGGGTACCATAGTTAGTGATAATTTTATTATTTTCCATCATGGGTTTATTTATTCATCATTTTTTATGTTATTATAGTATCTTAATCCCAATTTATCATATCAATTATTAGGAGGGGTCAGTTAAGTCCTCTTTTGAGAAAATTAGAATGTAAAATGATTTTCAAAACAAGATCACACACAATCAAAAATAATTTGTAACATTTTTTGTATGAATCTGGACTAAATAAACAATATATTGCAATGTTGGTGCATTATTGTCCCACCCATGATCCATATTTGTATATATTTTCATTCTTCCCAGATATTGTTTTCTTTATCCATTTCTTTTTTAATTGAATATATTGGTTTCAACCATTGGATTAAGTTAAATTAAGGGGATATTATTAAAGTTTAATGTTATCATGTGGAGTTCTTAATTTTTTTTAAATTAACTAATTTTTAAAAAATATGTATAATGAAAATCTAATTTTTAAATTAAATTTAGAATTGTATAGGTGAAACAAATTAGTCTAAAGGAATAAAAAAATATTATAACCCAAGAAATATATTGAAACGATTAGAATACTTATTTAATTTTAGTTAAAAGTATTTCACTGAAATTAAAATTTTTATTAAATCTCTAGATTATTTTAAAAAATTTGTGTAAATTTTATTTTTGTGCGAAATATATTTAATTTAAGACTTTTAAAAAAATTATTATGAAAAAATAATTTTTTTTATGAAATTTTTTTGAAATAAAGCATGGATTCTGTTTCTAAATAAGATAGATATCCTCAAAGGATATGGGTTTTTCTAAGAATACATTTCGAAATATATTTATTTAATGGGTTGGGTTTTCAAAATAAAATGTTATTATATCCAGTAGAATTATTATGTTTCAAATTTTTTTTTCATATAAAAATGAACATGGAACTCTGAGAGAATGTTGAGTAGTTTGAAGGGAAATACATTTTTTTAAATATGTTTAATTCTATTTTACCCTAAAAATTTGTGTATTTTTATTATCCCAATTCTAATCATTAGGAATATATTATATGGTGATAAATATTGGGTATGAATCATTTTTTTCACATTTGTGCGACCAAAAAATGCCCTCCAAAAATAATTTATGTCAATTGGAATGCATGAGCCTTATTGTTATTCATCTTGGTGTTTAGGAATTTTTCTTTTATGTGTTTCCATTACCTATATTCTGAATTTATTGTTATAAATTAAACATTAACTACCTTGTTAATTATTTTTTTAATTTTCCTCTCATTTATGGTGGTAATGGTCATTTAGAAGTTATTATGTGGTCAAATAAATTTTAAAAAATATTATATGTTGCAATTCTAGGTTGGGTTGGGTGAATTTTTGTTTTGATATTATTTATCATACTATTTAGACTATGTTGAGGTTTATATGATTGTTAATCTCTCCGGATTACTTGTGGTTCATCTTGTAGAAGAGTTATTTATTATTTTGGTTCTACTTATTATTTGGTGGTCTCCCTTATTCCTTGAGGTTTTTGTGTGATACATCCACTCATTTGATGTCCCTTATATTATATGCGGATTTTCTGGGTGTGTATGAGTGGGGATTAGGATTGAAGTTTCAGTGATGGATATTATGGATTGGCTAGTGTAAGTTGAGATCTTGTTTTCTCACTATGAAATGATGGCCAAGTTATAATTTTTTAGATCACCCCATACATTTTATTGTGTGACTTGAGGATAGAAACCCTGAATTCTTATTTTTTACATAGTTTTCAAAATTGGTATTAAAACCTTCCTTGTGATATAAAATATAATGGTTTTAAGTTATCTAGATTCCATAATAGAATTTATTCTTCTCTAGTTTTAGGACCTTTTATAGATTTGTGTCATGATTTATTTTTTGTCATTCAGTGGTTCCTTTGGAAATGATTAATGGAATAATTATCCACATGTAATGATTTATTTTATTGAATCCATTAAGATGAATTTATCTTCATTTTTTCATAGTTATGTGTTTTATATGTCTAGTGGACCTCTAGTATGTCTTCCTCTTGTAAATATTTTTTATTGGTGGTGAAATAGTTTTCACTAGGATATGTTCATGGATATCGATGGTTTTGTTTCATGGTTTAGGGAATGTACTATGTGAGAAATCCATTTTTTTTATGATATTTTTGAGTTTTCCTAAACCCTCCCACCTCTGGGGAATGTGGTGATGTTTTATATTATTTATTTCATCTACATTTATTAATGACTTTGTTAGGGAAGAATGTGCCTTGTGGGTTAAAAATATGGCACTAAAATATCATTTTTTGTTTTATTTTATATAATTTATAGTGTGATTTTTTTGTATAATATATCTGATTTTTTATGTTTTGTAAATTATTCTTTGATACACATTTCTTCACAGGCACTGAAAGTATACTCCTGAAATTTACTATGGAATTTACTTTGGTGCATTTCTTGTTGAACAATGAAGTGTAAAATTTATTTATATGTCACAGATACCTTTATATATGTTGTATTTGTAGTGAATTGTTTTCATCCATAGTATTACCTATATAGGAACTAAACAATTTTTTTGAACAATAGGCTTTCAAAGGAAAACATGGGAATATTTTAGTATAAGGGTTATGACACATGACATGCACACAATTAATAATAACCATTTGTTGATTTTTTTTGAGTGGGATATTTTTAGGTTGAGCTAACATTATATTTTTCAAATGTATTACCCAACTATGCAGCCTAAAAATATGGAATTTATTTATTTCATTTAAAGACTTAAATGACAATTTCCCTTGTGATTTTAAAGACATAATAAATCATTTCCTCTTTTCATAGTCAGACTAGAGTTCATAAAGGGGTGGTCCAATAACATTATTATATTGATTTTATAGATTCACTCATTTAATATCAAGGGATTATTTGAATTAAATGCCTTAATTTTCATCGTGTCATTCATTTTTATTCCATTACACCCATTCAAACAATTTTCCCTAAAAACAATGTTATATGAGGATATTATTTGGGGATTTGGTGAAGTAATATTGGTGGTTTTTTTAAGGATCCTAAAGGTAATTCCCTTTCATGCCTAAGTTTTCACCATCATAGGTAATACATTTTAGAACATGTTCCCAATAATTCAGTATGATTAAATGTAGGTTTCTTGATTTTATAATTTCAAAACTAGATCACTGAATTCTTGTTGGTTTTTAGTGTTATTATTTTCCAAAATTAAATATATGTCTAATAAATTAAATAAAATCAATAAATATTTTAGGAGTAAGTAATATAGAATAAAAGGGGGATTTATGGTATATTTATTGCTTCCAAACTTGTTCATATTTCATGTGTTTTGAAATTTCAATAAGGAATATTTTTATGTAATTTAATTCTAAAATGTTTTTGAACTCATTTAGTTATATGGAATGAAATGTTCATTATTCAATTATTTTTAACGATTTGAAGAATTGTTTTAGGAATTTTATTGGTTGTAGTGGAAATGATATATTTTAAAAGTGATTTAATTTGATTTAAAATTATGGGTAAACTATCTAGAAAATCAAATAATATAGTAAATGCTCATTTTTCACTTTTATAGGGTTTTAAAAAATCTATTTGTGAACCTTGTTTAATAGAATTTTAGATAATTTTATATTATGTATTAGAATTATAAGGGATGATATTTATAATTTCAAATATTGAATGATTCTTATTCATGATGATGAAATGGGTTATTGTTTTTTCACGTAATTTTTAGGTGAGATATGGGATTTATTCATTGGTTTTCAATAATTATCATGTGATATTTATTACTATATTTATTCTTACCACTACCATGAATAATTTACATAAAATATGTTGACGTTAGTAGAATTAGTTATGAGTGCAGTAACTTATGTTGATTTTTTGTCGACTTGAGAGTGTTAAATGGAAATACAAGATGAGTTATAATGGGATGTATTATGCATCCCTTGGTATCATGATTGATATAAGAAGGTATTATATTGATTTACTAGTTCAACAGGACTACTGTAACGATGAAGGGTTTTGTGTAGTATTTTTTATAGTTCCAAATTTTAATTTGGTCATATTTTACATTAATTCATGGTATTTTGAAATTATACTATGATAAATTTTAAGATGATTTATGGACCGTGATACATTTTATTTGTACATATCCATAACCCTTTATTTTCATGTAGATTCATTTTTTTGTTTTATGTTTTTTTATTATTTATTTATTTATTTTGGGGTGCTAAATTTGTTCACATACATCTTGGGTTATAAAGTGTTGTGGAATGTTAATTTTGTAGTAAAGTGTTTTTTTGTCATAAAATAGTTGAGTATGATAATATTTTGGAATGATGGAAAATGGATTTTTATTTTCATTTAGAATTATATTATATACCCATATTCCATTTTAGGAAAATAAATTATAAAAAAAATTATTTTTCCAATTCTTATTTAAATGAGGAATTTTTTTTCAAAGTGAATTATGTAATTTTATTTGGTTTTAACTAAAATTCATGTGAGAACCATAATTTTTATTAATTTTTTATTATAGAGATAATGAAATAATTTCTGGAAGTAAATTGAAAAAACACTTTGGGGAAATCCAAATATGTGTTCTTTATCAGACCTTGTATATACCTCTAGGTTTATATATCTCTTTTGTTTTATTTTAGGTCACTGGTCTAGTTTTATAGCATTTTTATTATAGTGGATCCATTGATGATTAGTTTGGATTATAATGAATGGTTTTGGGTCATGAGGAGGGATCATTGATAAGCATTTGGTCTTTATTTTATCAATCTTTATGGTTTTTTATTTTTCTTCTTTTCCTAGAAAATTTATTTTCTTTATTAATATATAGATAATGTATTAATTTTTTATGAATGGATTTTATGTATGTTTTATAATTTATTCTTGATCCATTAGTATCTAATTAAATTGTTGAATTTTGTATTTTATCAATTTATTTTGATCGTTTAGACATCCACTATATGGATGTATGATGATATAATTGGAGTTAGACTCCTCATAGTTAATTAAATTTAGATAGAGAAATCATTCCAATGGTTTTTCTATATAACCAAGAAATAGTTTCAAGACTATAGGGATTAGTAACACATTCTTACCGAATGGGGGGTTAATTTATGTGATATGACTTAACTTTTATGAATATTCAATTATATTAATTTGTAATAATATGACAAATATTCTTGAAAAAAATATATCCATTTTATTGAAAAATACATGATTTCAATGAACCGGTTTCCACAACACACACAAAAGATGCATCCTATAGAGGTATAATATTTCTTCTATATGAATGGTTTATATATATGTATTAAAAACTAAATATAAAACATACACACTTGAAAATTTCCCCAATTCTCAAATCATAAATTAAAAAAAACACCATAAAACTTCTTTTACTAAGTAATATAACAAAAAACACATAGTTCCATCTTTTTGGATATCAAATTATCCAAAACGTGCCATATAGGCCTTCATAAACTCACTAATAAATTTTGAAATGGATGGGACTATATAACATACCCCATGTAAATGATTTAAACCAATGGTAATTATATATGACAAAAATATTACCATAAACCCATATGAATAACATTATAAAAGTAATGCCTAAGAAATATCACTTTCAAATAAGATTTGGGTATCTATTATTGTTCGCACCACTATTTAGTGTTATACTCATAATATAGGAATAAAAAAAATATTTCATCATTATGATCATATATCCCCAACATACAATGAATGTCCCTAACCAGGTGGATCTAATACATGGTAAATTTCAATCATTATTTCATTATTTATTACAAGAAATGGAATTAAATTTTCAAACATAAGATAAATTTTTTGAAAAACCCTAAATAAATAAAATTATATTTTTGATCTTATCATCTATTATAGAAATAATGATTATATTAGAACTTTTATTAGGCAATGTAATGAAAAGTGATGATATGATGATAATATTAACCCATATATAACCTTATCTAAAGTATTACTTATCAAGAACAAGACCTATTATAGACCCCTACCCAGACATTGGATATAATAGTTACATCCCACAATGATTGGGATTTTCCCAAATGTTTTATGCATTCATAAGTATTTATGGCCTTAATAATCATTTATAATTCCTTTTCATGAATTTTAGAATATAACATACTCATCCACATACATTAAAGGATTGAGGAGTTGTATAACTATAGGTCATTTAATTCCCCTTCTTTTCCAATTAAAATAACGAAAATGAACTATTTCTTTAGAAAAGAAGGGATAATAAAATGGGAGGGTTGTATTGAACCATAAAAATATACATGTTGGGTTTATCTTGTTTCTACTCCATAAAAAATAGTTTACTCTCATTACCATTAATAACAACATTATTTATTGAATAAATATATAATTATATATTTCATTTAGGTAGGGATAAATCCACCATCATATCAAATCATAAAACTAGATTCCTACAATTCAATACAATCAATTTCACTTTTGATATAGGGTCATAATAGAGACCTCTTTTGAAGAATCACACCTCGATTAATTCATCGGTGACTAGTTAAAGATATAAAGTCACCATCTTAGAAATAGACATTACATATTAATCCACATGTTCAGTTACCAATCTTACGACGCTAAATTTTAATTTCATTATCTATTTTCAATGTATAAAAACTATTGAATAAACATGGTGTAAAATATTACTAATCTGATCTTCTTTGAACATTGACAGAAAACTAGACTCCCTTCATTTTTAAATCATTGTAGATATTTTGAATTTGGTGAGTCTTACATTATAAGACTCAAAATATCTTTAGTATTATCAATTCAATTGATGTACAATAATAATATTACTAACCCATAGAAACCTCGATATCATTAAATACATGAAGGCTTAAATTTAAAAATTCTTGTACATGATTTACATATCATAATGGGACCTTGAATACCAATATAATCAAAGAAAAGTAAGTGTAAATGACCAAAACAACTATTTTAATTTTTTTATACTGAATTTGTTGTGAAACATCAATTTGAATGTACTTTCCCAAATTCAAGAATACATTTTTTATAAGAATAAGTTAATATCATATTAAATTGAAAACCTGAAAAAACCCAATTCTTAAAAATTATAAGGCAAAAAAATGCATCAACCAAAAAAATCCAATACCCTCAATAAATTTATTTTTAATTAGTCAAATACTGAATGAGTTATATATAATATCGTACTAGTAAACAAACCATCAAAACCCCTATATAATATATTAGTTTAAAAAACATACTATGATGGCATTTTATAACTGGCCCATTAAATTAATTTTAATAAATTTCCACTCATAAAATATTGAGATTACTATTTAGTATTCATAAAGGTATAATAGAAAAATTGTTGGAAATTTAGTCACTGAAAAAATCATCATTCTTATTATAATAATTATGAAGAAAACCCGCTATAAATTTTAATGGATTTTCCTACTTTTTTTATACATGATAACATGAAATTCATTATACAAACCCAATGAAAACTCCCAAATATAATAAAAAAAGTATCATATATCAAAATACATAACTAAAAATATTTTTTTGATTAAAAATAATCTTTTAAAAATCATGGAATTTTATTTTTGTTTTCAGTATATATACATTGAATTTTCATTATTATATAGAACGAACCCGTGAAATTCAATCCCTAAAAATCATTATAAATAACAGATAAAAAATTAATTTAATTTTTTTTACAAAACTATACTTTCTTTTAAAAAAATTCCACACTACCATCATAATTAAAGTCATGTAATTTTAAAGATCTATTTATACTGAAAATGATGTTTTCATAAAATAAAATGAGATACCAAATTGAAAAATATAAAAATAAGGGAAAATATAATTATGTAAATACCGCACGGAAAAAACTATAATTTATCCCAAATATGAAATAATAAACAAGAAAATCCATTAAAATTATAAATATTAAAAACATCATAATTTTAAAATTTATACATAACTCCACAGTTTTACAAAAAATTTCCCTAGATTGTGTGCTGACCATATAGGACCTACTAGTGTCAGCTAGAAGAATATGAATGGTTTTTTTATTGTTTGTGGAACCCTTCATAGTGACTATAAAACCCATTTTATCTACCCATTTCCTTTATAAATAATTTATTTTTTCAAAATAAACTATTGGATCTTCGTAAATACATTAATAAATTTATGAAATATCAAAAAATATCTATAATAATGAAAAATATTTTTATAAATAGAGAAATTAATCCCAAAAACTCATGGTCACTCAAGGTCCATCAAAGAGAATAGTTTCCCAGAAACATCCTTGATCCAACCTATCGAGCTTCAATGGACATGTATCTTATCTACAATTACTCCATAAATAATAAGATATCTCTAATTATAATTTTTAATGTAGCATAACAATATAAGAGGTTTTTCACCCATATTGATCTAAAACATGTATTGTTTAACTTTCCAGAAAAATATGGGCTTTTTAAAAGTGTCAAAGTTATCTGTTCATACCAATTTGAAATTATTTCACTCTCTAAAAATAGAAAACAAGACACAATACTGCGACCAAGAATCTGACATGAGGTATCAATTTGATGGATAGATTTGTGCAGTGAATTAAATAATTGGAAATAAAAAACCATCCCAATGGGTAATAATTCATTGAATAAAAATTTATATCCTACAATAGCTTTATAAATGAACATGAAATGAAATACTTGCATGTAAAATAGAAAAGAAACTAACATTAAGAGGATAAAAATGTGGTTAATTATTGGGGAAATATCCCTCAAGGTAACATTGTAGTATTTTTGGGTTGATTGTGTTTTTTGAGAAAGCATGATCTTAATGAATTGAAGATCTGGATGTGGTACAACAAGAACAAAAACAACGTGGTTCAAATTTCTAATGTTTGGAAAATTTTTGTGGAACAAAATTGGAAGATTTCTAAGCGTTGTGAAAAGTGGATTTCCCTGATGATATCATAAAAATATAGGAAAGTAATGAATTCTTCCAATATGGGATTCATGAACTGGATTTTAAAAAGACATGAATAATATTGATCGAGATCTCTGCGATAATAATGCACTTCACAAATAGAAGAGGTGAGCTTTTAAAAAAGTATATTTTTTTGAAGATCCCATCAAAATATGGAAAAGGTATGACATTCGAGAATATGGGATTCATGAAGTGGTTTTGGAAAATACATAAACAATGTTGATGGTGAGATCGATGAATATGATGATCTTTGCTAAAGTGATTCATAATGGAGATTTGCAGTTCAAAACTTTTGGAGATTTGCCAAATAGGACAACGTGGTGTTGGCATCGCACTGAAGGTTTGAGGGTCAGTGGAATTTTCTATAAATAAACCTCAACCCCTTGAATAGATTAGAGAGTTTTTCACAAAAAAATATTAAGTCTCTTGAATAGTGAAGGAAGTTCATGATGTAGCTTTGCTAAGGAGCTTCATTGTGGCTTGTTTGAGAACAACAGAATTAGGAACTTTGGGAGGGAACTTTGTAATGGAACAACACAACAAATATTCACAGAAGAGCTTCACAACTGAACTTCTTAACAGAGCTTTCTAATCGAGCTTTTCAATAGAGCTTTGTAACAGAGCTTCATAATGGAGCTTCAAAATGCAGCATCACAATGGAGAATCGCAATGGATCTTTGCAAAATCTCTTTGCAACGGAACTTCACAATAGAGCTTTGAAAAGGCTGGTTTGAGATTTTCAAAATGAGGATCTTAGCGAAGTTGTGATATTTTCATAGCTTCATCCAAAGCTATTTCCCAATGTTTAGTGGAAAATGTGTATTCATTAATGGATGAAATTTGGACTTCAATAGGGCATATACATAGAATTTATGATGGATTCTTATGAAGGGACTTACAAGTCCACAAACTATGAGTAGATCCTTTCCAGAGTAGTGAGAAAAGGATGAGGAAGAATGTGATCCTTTCTACCGACAGTGATGTAGAGAGAGAGGAACAGGGAGTGACCCTTGGTAAAGAAGTGATCTAACACTAAGTATTGGAAATGCAGTGTGCCTAGGAACCTAATTGACTTATGATGAACATTATTGGAAGTGAATTTAATGGATTCGGTATAGTTCACATCACTATTGTATGCTCATTGGATATATCCTAGTGAGGGTGAACCAAGTAAAAATATATATGTCTGCCTACTTGATTCCATTTACTGCATCCAAATAATCATCATGAGATAAATAAGAAAATAAGTGATCATAATAAACACAAAAGTGTAAACAAAGTGACCCTTTTGATAATGATTTCTAGGTCTAGTGGTATAGGAAGAATTTAGAAACGAACAAACATACCCTAATTAACACCCCCACACTCAGGGTATATATTACTCTTTTGGTCTAAACAATTAGTATCAGAAAAAAGGTTTCTTTATCATATTTTTTTTCTCTAGCCTGGTTCGATCGATTTCTAATGCTAAAGATTTAGTCTGTTCTTATCTTGGTGTGCCATGGTAAAGGGAAGAACTTTAATGAAGGAGAAAAAGTCTTATGAAATTCCCAAATGTGGAAGTGTCAGTGGAAAGAGTGTGATTCAGTAAAAGGGATCATGTAGAGAACATAATAATAGATTAGATGAATCATAAAAAAATTATTACTCATTCAATAATGGTGAAGTAATAAGTGTAGAACATAATATTACAAGTGTTATTGGAACTAATGATGATGAAGAAACTCCAAGTATTATAAAAGTGGAAATTTTCCATGAGATAAATGAATTGGATCAAAAATTGGATGAAGAATCAAAATGTAATGATATCCAGATCTAGGTACTTTAAATTGAGGCCAAAAAGCTTAGATGCTTAAATAAAAGACTTATTGATGTGGATATTGATCTGAGGGAGAAGAATGATTCCCAAGCTAAAGAAGTGAAAAATTAGTCTGTGAAGAGAGGAATTATCAAAGTAGATGTCAATGGAATGAATCTGAACATAGATAAAATTCAGAACCTAAAAGCTATAAATTATGATCTTGGTACACAACTATCTGAACTAGTTCAAAAGAATCAAAGTCTACAATAAGTGAATGTATGACGTTCCTCTTTTGTGGAACAATAAAAATTGAAAGTAAAGGAACAAAGTTACATGGTGGATAAGCTCACATATGAATTGGAAGATTAGTTGTGTAGGGGGATGGATCTCAAGACATAACTCAATGCTAAAATTGAATAAAGATATTTGAATATTAAACAACTAGGATAATATATTGAATTAGCATGAAAATAAGTACAGAAATCTAGTTCCAAAAGAAAGCCTATGTTAAAGTATTCCTTGCACAAACTATTTGATTATCCTTCGATGGATCATAATGAAATGAAAAAAAATATATGCTATTTTTGAAGAGAAACATGAACATATTTTCTCATCTAAAATGCCATAATGTCTGGGAAAACCTGTCATTGGATTTTTTTAGTCCCCTCCCATTCATGATAGGAAGAGAGAAATGTATATTTCAAGATATAGAAAATGTTTTGTTGTTTCTAAAGATAAACCAAAAATGTATTTTATAGAATGTAATGATCTCATGTGCTATTTTTGTGATATTCTTGGTCATAAATAAACACTTTTTCATGGGATCAATAATACATTTCATACTATGAAGATAGAATATTTTCTAAATATAAGAATATGAAGAAGCATCATGAGAAATATGAATGAAGAGTCTCTTGGAAGAGATGATCTGTGAAGTGTTTCTTTATGGGATAATGGGACACACCATGTGTATGTGTCAGGAATCCCAAGAGCTCAATGTTTGAAGAAAAAATAAAATTGAATCAACATCACAACTAAGAAATAATGAGACAATGTATTTCTTCAATGAAAGAAGTTTCATATTTTCTAATCATGGTAATTTTGCAAGACCATGTGTTGAGAAGAAAGTGGTCAAGGAAAAGTAACCTAGAAGGAGATCCTTAGCACCGAAAATTTATAATGAAATATATTATACTGGAAGACAACATGGTGAGATACAAAATAGGTATACAACCTCCAAAGAATCACGAAGAGATCAACGAAAAGTGTATCAGTCACCTCCTTTGTTACACTCACAAAAAATCCACTACAATGGATGTGGAAAATCCTGGAAGGAATTTGGAGGAGATTCCCCATGTTTAATTATATTGAATGTAATGTCAAAGGAAGACACAACCCCAATAAGGAAAGGTGGTGTGACCCAAACAATTAATAAAATAAATATGACTAAAGAATGTCCTTAAAAATTATTAGTTAATTCCATACAATAATAATTGAAGGAAATATAATGATATTGTTAATGGAGGAAGAAGAAAGACTAGATTATTATTGTAGATATTCCTACCCGGAGAAAAAATTATGAAAAATGGCATATTGGTGGAGCATCAAAGAAGGAAATTTATAATAATGGGATTAATTATCAAATTGTGAAAAAGGACAAGAATCAAGAATCTAAATATCAAAATAAGACACAGAATTTGGCAAATGAAATCCAGGTCATATGGCCAAAATAGTTGATGTTAGTTAGGTAGTTGTAGCAGCTGAGCAAAGAGTGTGATGCTTTGTAAGAAAGAATCAAAGTGTTGACCCATCGGGATCAACCACAATCCTCTTCTTTAGGATTCTATAAGTCCCCCTATCCCTATGAGTTTTAATGATACTAACTAATGATCATGTTTTTCTGGTTTTTGGGAAGATACAATCCACAAGGAAGTCACATCAGAAGATTCAATATGGTGATGAAATGTTCTTGGAAATGGAAACTAATTCATATAAGTTATCAGCATTGAAGATGAAAGGAAGTAATTCGATTCAATGGATAGTGAGAGTTTTACTAACTTTATCTCTTGTTTACTACACCAAGTTCCAACTAAGTAGGCTTAGAGGTTTTTTTGGTGGCTCATTTCTAAATGGAGGATTCATCGAATGAAGATCTCATTGATGTAATTGAGCTATAAATATTTCTCAAACCTACAGTCACATGTGAAGAAATGATACGGTGAGAAGAAGAATATTTGTGGGTCTAAACTATGGACCAATCCATTGGAAGTGTTTCAAAAAATATGGGGAAAATTCAATTTCATAATCAGATGCAAAATATATCAATGCAATTATTTGATGACCCAGATCAGGTGTTAGTTGTCTGTCGAGAGAAGAAATATTGCGGGAGAAGTAGCAACATTTATATATTTACTAATTATCTATTTTGTT
This sequence comes from Viscum album, assembly GCA_963277665.1. Classification (NCBI taxonomy): domain Eukaryota; kingdom Viridiplantae; phylum Streptophyta; class Magnoliopsida; order Santalales; family Viscaceae; genus Viscum; species Viscum album. The sequence goes on from OY728151.1 coordinate 226,627,420, forward strand.
CTAACATTATGGTATTAGCTGACTGTTTTTGTGATACCAAGAAGCTGTGAGAGAATTTCAACGATGTGACAAAAACAATATGAGAAAAGTCATTGAATGAAATGATTTCACTGAACAATGAAATAGAGAAATGTTGTCTGTTGAATGTGATGAAGTGGTAAGATACTCAGGGAGAGTATAAGTGAAAAATGCTAATTCAGAAGTAGATACTGATAATGACCATGAGGATGTCAAATCAATATCAGCATGAAAGTCAACGAGTCGGGCTGAAATTGAAATCAAGGATATAATTGGTAATCAGAAAGTTCTAGTGAATACATGAAGATGAGGATACGGTTTATCGGTGGAAGAAGGGTTTATATTGATTGAAGAAATAACAAAGATCATGGAAGAAATGAGATATCAAGGACATCCCAAGGAAATCAACATTCATGTAGAAAAAATAATACTTTGGTATATCAAAGGAACTATGGATTTCAGTTTGTGGTATAATGACAAATATCAGTCAGAGATTTTGGGATATACAGATGCAGATTGGTCCGGTTTAGTAGAAGACAAAAAAACAACATCAATAGGTGCTTTCTATCTTGGTATACTATGTATTTCTTGGCTATTAAAGATTTATAGACTTCATTTCATTGATCACAACAGAATATTAGTATATTACGGATACTTAAGCATGCACACAGTTATTGTGCATGAAGATATCGCTTGATGATATTGGAGTTGAAGTGAAGTCTCTGTTTGGAATAAAATGTGGTAATTCGAGTTCTATAAATCATATAAAAATACATTCCATCACTAAATAATAAATCATATTGAGATAAAATATCATTTTTCATGTAGAAGTTGGATCAAGGGCTAGTTAAGCTAGAATATGTTCCTATAGAACTACAAGTTACATACCTTGTAACAAAGGCCATAACCAAGGAAGCTTTTGAGTGACATCTACTAGCTCTGGGAGTCCAGTCGACTCACTAAACTTGGTAAAGTGTGGTTGTGGACCACCTCTCCCCAAGGTATGGTGTGTTTTCCATAATGTTATGTTCTTTGTTATCTACTCTATTGCAGAATGCAAAGGAGTGACCATTGGTTTCGTTGACAAAGGGGGAGAAAATGTGACTGCTGAGGGGGGAGAAAGTATATATTTTAGGAAACAAAATTTATTATGTCAAGACATGGGGTGAAGTTGACCCGTGGAGTAGTGAGATATGTGGAGAAATGAGATAACGGGAGAGTATCAAATACATTAATGATTGACGTGATGAATCAATGATTAGATATCATGATAGCAGATGTTCGTGATAAGAGCAGTTTTTTTATATTAGTATGGTATCAAAAATTAGTGTAATAAATGAAGTGATCCATTGATGAAATTTTCATACTACTCTTGTTTCTCACTCCGATCATTGCTCATGTGGGATTAGAGTATGTGGTTAGTTAATATTTGGTCACCATCAGAATCGAAAGAGGCAAATGATGGTAGATCCTCGAAGGAGTTTTAGTGAGGTATCAAAGTGAAGAGATTCATTTTTTTAGAACTTTCATCAAACCCAAAGGGGGTGATTATTGGAAAAAAAATCCATCAAGGTAACATTGAAATATTTTTGGGTTATGTGTGTTTGTTGAAAAAGAAGGAGCACAATGAATGGAAGATTCTGAGGTGGTACAAAATGAATAGAAACATGGTGGCTCTGATTTCTAGTATATGGAAAAATTTTGGGGTTCATTATTTGAATATTTTTAAGCTATGAGAAAAGTTTATTTCCTTAAAGATGTCATCAAAATATAGAAAAGTCATGAATTTGGTAAATAGGGGATTCATATAGAGGATTTGGAGAATACATGAAGAATATTGATGGAGAGATCTGCGATAATGACGAGCTTCACAAATGGAAGAGGTGATCTTGGAAAAAATTATATTTTCTTAAATATCACATCAAAATTTGATAATGGCATGAATTTTGTGAATGTGAGATTCATGAAGTGGATTTTTCAAATAAATAATGTATTTTGACATTGAGGTCAATGATTGTGATGAGCTTCGATAAAGATCTTTGCAATGGAGGTTCACAATTATAAAATTTAGGTGCCTTTACAAATGAAATGATGTGGCATTGAAATTGCACAAAATGTTTGAGGGTCGGTGGAATCTTCTATAAATATACCTTGTCCCCCTTGAGAAGAGTAGAGAGTTTTTTTTTGGAAAAATCATAAGACTCTTTAACAACAAAAGAAGTTTGGGAAGTAGCTTCACTAAGGAGCTTCGCAACAGAGATTTGCAATTGAGCTTCACAATAGAGCATCGTAATATAGATTCTTATAAGATCTTTTCAATAGAGCTTTTCAATAAAAAATTTTAAAGTATGGTTTGAGCAATGCAAAATCAGGAGCTTTGCGACGTATTAATCTTTGAAAAGGTTATTCCATGGTTATTTCTCAATGTTCAATGGAAAAGGGGTATTCATCAGTGGATAAAATTTGGACTTCAATAGAGAATCTACATACAATGGAGGATGCATTCTTCAGAGATAATAAAGGGACCTACAAGTCCATAAACTATGATCTGATCTTTTCAAGAGTAGTGAGAAAAGGAAGAGGAAGAAAGTGATTCTTTCTATGAGTAGTGATCTAGAGAGAGAGCAACATAGATTGACCCTTGGGAAAGTAGTGAGCCAACCCTCAGCATTATAATGGCAGTGAGCCTGGGAATATAATTGATCTTGCCTGAACATAAATGGCAGTGAGCTTAAGGGGATTTGGTACGGTGCACATCACTATTGTATGCTCCTTGTACATATCCCAATGAGGGTGAACCAAGTAAAAATCATTTTGTCTTCCTTCTTTCTTACTTGTACTGTATGAAAAGTAGCATCATTAAATAAATAATAAAATAAGTGATCATAATAAACACACAAGTGAAAAAAATGTGAAATTTTTTATAATGAGGTCAAGATCTAGTCGGGCGGGATGAATTTAAAAAATAATATACATATCTAGATTCCCCCCCCCCTCAGGGTATATAGGCCCCTTTTAGTCCAAACATTAATCGATTTATATCAAAAAATAATCCTAATTTCACAAGATTTTACATGAAACATCTACTCATGACATATTCTCACCAATCATTCATTATACCTAAAAATGGGATGAAGTTATGAATATACACTAATATTAGAAGTGTCTCTTTATATTTTCTTATATTAATGAAAATGATTTCTATATATACACGATGTTTATATGTAGTTTATCAATAATCAACTAGTAAGAAAAAAAATCCCCAGCATTGAATTTATAATAGAATCATAAATTATATTTTGAAATATGTTAAATAGACATGTTTTTAGTGACACGAATGAAGACTTTGTTTGATAGCATACAAGATACACAACATTGAGCTCAAACACACAACAAAATATTATTTTTTTGATATTGTATTTATAACCTAGCCATTAAATTGGTGGATATGAATAGTATACAGTATTTTTTTAATATATTATATAAATATACATGTTGAAATTAATAAAAATGTTGCTAATAATTCTTATTAAATAAGATCCCAATTTTTTAGTAAATTCATTTTATATTTTTTTCTTCAAATATTATTTTTATTTAAATTTGTCAGTAAATAATAAAATTAGTTTTGGTATCGTTCTGAAATTGTATTTAAAAAATTTAATAATTTTTAAACCACTTTATACCAATTATCTTATTATGAATTATGGTGTTTTTTTGATATTTTTATTTTTCAATGAATTGTGAAAATTAATAGTTTTATGTAAAACTATTATTTATTTAATATTATTTAGAATGTAATATTATATGTTGTATTATTTATAAAAATAACTTAGTTCATTATTATTTAAAATAAATAACTTTTTTAAAAAATATGTGTTTTATACATGGATTTAGTATAGAAACATTTCTTTATTTAAAAATGATTTTTTTAGAGAAATCATTTCTTTCTTGTTTTGAGAGTTTCATTTTAAAAAAATATCATCCACTTATACTGTTTAAATTTTAGATAATTTATTCCATATTTTGAATTATTATTACTTAATTTAGTAAATAGACAACCTTTTGGTTATTATGAATATTATCTATATTATTTTGGGTTTACATTATAAAGGGTAAATATGATAATAAAAGTTCAATATAAAAAGATATGGACATGAAAATTACACTAAATATTGGATTAATTTTATTTCATGATACTAATTCTTCAATAAATATCCAATAGTCATTAATAGTGCCTTTTTGACCAATTTTATGTGACTATGACCATTATCTATTTTTATTTTGAAATATGTAAATTTTTTTACACACTTCGTTTAAATAAATATAATATTTTCAAACTATGGATAAAAAGACGATTTTTTCAGTTATTAGTACTAATTTAAAATATGAAATATTTATATTAATCATTGTAATTATTTTAATTTTTTAGGTAATATTTAATTACCTTAAATACATACACATTTGTGATGTAGTAATTATTCAAATAAAAAAATGAAATAAATTATAATAAAATAATTAAAAGTAGTACCATATAAAATTGTTAATATAAGGTCCCGCGCCTCTAAACATTACATAATCTATTGTGTTATTTTATAATTTACTTATTTACATTCCCAATGATCTTTTTGGTTTATATTTTTATAATGTTAGGTCATAATTCATACACATCAGCCCACTTTCTTACAAAGTTGGTATTAATAAAACAATGTCCATTTCTTCCAAAACATAAGTCTTTAAAAATATAACATGATTTCTTTGAAGAATTCTCACAAAATTTAAATTGACATGATTATTTCTATTATACATCCTTATAACCCAAGAAAACATTTAAAAACATGGGATGTGATTAAAAAATCTCGATAATGTATATAAAAATAAGGAATGAAACCATTAATCCATGAATACTTATGAACATATGAAATCATTTTAACAAGGACATTCATCTCACCCATAAACTATCATATCCATAATTTGTGAAAAATGACACTTTCATGAATAATAAATAAAATTATAAAGGTATCTTGGGGTATTACTTACTTAATTTTGTCTCCCTCATGACTATCTTAGGATTTGACCCTCACGAGTACCTTATGGTCTAACCATCATAGTTACACCAGGAGTAACCATACAACCAACATCCAACATACACATACCCAATATATTTTAGGTAGATATAGGTCCCACAATTAATCATAAACAATTCCCAAGAAGTAGAACACAATCATAACACAAGATTACTTACATCAAATAAATCATTCCCTTAAAAAATAAAAGATAATTTTTAATAAAAATGTCCTTACAAATATCATATATTAGAGGTGATAATTGAAAAAAAATAATTTAATATTTTTTTAGACTATAAATACATAAAATAAAACATAATATAATTAAAATTATTTTCAAAAATATTCTTAGTACCAGATAATTAAATAAGTAGAAGTTTAACACAAATAATGGAAATTGGGTTAAGAATTCCCTTAACTCATTTTCATCTTATATAAAATCAATTTAAACCTCTTGTCTAATGGTTAAAAGAGTGTTATTAATATTTCGCAGAAATATATCCATGTTTATAATACATTATATGATCATTTTATAACATCATGACACCCATTTATTAATAACATTTTGTTATTTCCATTGCTTCATGTACGTGCTTTTCATGGTTTCCATGGTATGATCACATTTAATTTTATTTTCATAAAGAAATGAAAACCATAAAGTGGAATTAAATGGTATTAATATGTTTATAGAATATTATATGATTCCATATATCATTTTTTCATATATGATGATGAATCATTAAATAAAACACTAATGATTATCATTTAGATCATTTTTGTAGTTCTTCGATAATCAAAAACTAATTTAATTATATAATTTAATATTATGTTTATATGCTATTTTCATAATATTAAATAGGTTATATAATAAAATTTACAATATTTTTTCACTATTATAATGGTTTTATAACCATATTTTTTGTAATTACTTGAAATTGAAATCACATCATCCATGATTTTCATAATTCGACACATCACGAATGATGTTTTTATGTTTAGAATGAAATGGATGTGGTGAAAAAGTATGATGATGAATTTTTCCATTAGAATGATAAAATTATTGTATATATGGAACTATATTTTTCATTCCTCCAATATTAGGTATGGTTAATATAGTATAAGAAAAGAAAAAGAACCGCAAAAAATAAAAAAGAAAATTAATGAGGATTTTTTCCTCAAGATATCTTCTCCTTGAGATCCTCTTTAAGGCCCATGGTTTTTGGACTTTTTCTGAGACCAAAAGGTATTGTATATGGGGAAGAGCCTAAAGAATAGTATTTTGAGGAATATAGAAAATGATCATTTATTGAGAGGGGTGAGGTGAAGAGGAGGTCAGGGTGATATTTACAGTGGAGGAGAGGAGGGTTTTTCCGTTATTTTAATCATTATTTTATTATTTATGCTCAGGATAGAAAATAGTATTAGTTATCCTGACCCAAAATAGTAATTATTTTATGTGAGTTATAAGAAAGTGTGCATACCTTATAATAACATCATCCATGACTCAATAATTCATGTCTTTATATTATTTTTTATATTATCGTATTTCATTATTCACCAAAAATTAATGTATTTCAAAAAAATTACACAAATTATCACCATCAATTTTTCATTGTTTTAATTTTAAAAATGAACTCCATTTCATCAAAATAATCTTCTAAATATGAGAGAATCAGTTTTTAAATAAAAACACAATTTATTTCAAAAGTAAAAAATTTAAAAAAATAATTGATTTTATAACACCTGGAAATAAAAATCAATGTCTAAAAAAATTATCTTATAACCATAAGAAAATAGATTAATAATTTATTATTACATTTTATGAAAATTAATTTTCATTTGAATTATTAAATTAATCACAAAATTGTAATTAAATATTTATCCCTTACAAAAATACCAAAAATTATACTTTAATCATATTGCCACTTAGAAGATGCCTAAATTTTATTGATTCTTTCATTGGTGAGGTTAATATTCATTTGGTCATATCACAATTCATAAAGGTCAAGTTAATATTCATAAGGGTCAAGTACCTATTCACAAAAAATAATGTTGATCCTATCAAACCTTAATTATCTAACTAATTTCAACCATTAATTTCTATTTTTTGAAATTCAAATCATAGAAGCTGTAAAATTATATTTAAAACATAGGTTACAACTATATCCATCAAACCACATTTCATTATGTAGATACTCAATGTTTTAGGCATTTTATTCTATATGAGAATTTATTTTTGAATCCATATGGTGTTACATTCTCACCACTTTCATGAAATTATGTCCTCAATGTTTTTATTTAATTATAAAACATGTTTGGGTGACTTTTCATCATAGCATTTTCTGCTTCATATGTTTCTTCCTCAACCATTTTGTTTCTATAAAAAACCTTAACCTATTGTATTACCTTATTTTACAATACATTCTCTCTATGATCAAGAATATGAATAATCTTTTATTGAAAAAAAAGGTTCTATTTCAACTGTACTACTTCTAATCTCAAGACATGAGATGAATCTAGAACATACTTTTTAAACATCGAAATAGGAAATACATTTTTTTCTGGAGATAATCTCATAGGAAAATCTACTCTGTAAGATAATGGTCTAATTTTATCCAAGATTTCATAAATTCCAATGAACTAGGGTTATATTTTTCATTTCTTACCAAAACACATAACACTTTTACTTGGAGAGATTTTAAGAAAAACAAGATCACTTACCTTAAAAAAAGTATTTCCTCCTATTATCTTCCAAACTTTTTTACATACTATGAGGTATCCTCGTGTGTTGTTTGTAATGTCCCAAGTTCGGAGCCCCTCCACTAGTACCCCGTACCCGGTTCGCCACATGAACTCAAGCGCATTTCCCCAAACGCCAGAGGCTGCAGACTAGAAGTAAGGGCCTTGGTGAGTCGGTGGGGAAACTAAGCCCTCATTCGGTAAGGTATACAACGTAAGAAAACAACAATAAACAATGGAAGCAGGAAACGACATGCATAACAACAGAAACCAAACAGCGGAAGCAATGTAAATATATAACTATGATGACAAAGATGCAGTAGGTACAAGTATCTAATGAAAACAGCAAACACAACAACGTGCTGAAATACAACTGAAACCAAGTGCAAAAGAAAAACACAGAAATCTTCTCAGCATCGCGAGCCACGACTCGGTCCCATGCTCCCCATCTCCTGATGAAGTCAAGATCCTGAAGTAAAAGGGCGTTTTCACTTATCTATACCTCCAGAAACATAGTCTGCTTGGGCCCAAAAGCATGGACCAAACTTGGTGTGAGATACAATCCCAGTAGGCAATCACCTAAAGATCTGTGCCTAACAGTCAATGAATATATGGCAGTAATAAAACAAGAAGCAGTAAATAGAAATGAACAAGTAGCTATAATCCACAATTCTAACAAGTAAGGCACACAAGTAATCAACCAACAAGCAGAAGAAAATAGGTAACCCTCTGGGTAGCTCTCACAGCCTAACCCCTACGGTTCAACCCCTGGTACTAGAAACCCTGTGGGAGGCACACACAGTCTCATCCCTCTGGTTCAGCTACGTAATTAAGCAGACTCTCAGGGGAAGCACTCACCATCAATTTCCCCTGTAGTCTTGTATCATGCTAAAGGCTCTCTGGGGAAGCACTCAACGTCAATTCCCCCTGTGGCCCGCGTCGTAATTAAAAGACATTCTGGAGAAGCCCTTCTGTCAATTCTCCCTTTGGTCTCACATCGTGATTAAAAGACACTCTGTAGAAGCACCTCCGTCAATTCTCTCTTTGGTCTACTACTCTAGGTTCTCACAGTCCTGACTATAACTGAACATGATCAGCACATGTGCATCATCCGAGTAAACCTCAAGAACTAATGGCTAACAACTAAGGCTTAACAGCATATCAAAAGAGACAGTTCTACTATCCTACAATAAGGAATGGAAATTGGAAACACGCCCAACAGATAAAACAAGCATGGGAAAACAACCTAAGAACAAAATAAATTAAACTACTCACAAGAAATAACCTCTACTAAAGAAATCAAGTAAAGCAGGAAAAAAACAAGGGCAAAACAGGAAACACGCAATACCCTGATCAAGGGTATTGGTGGAATTTGCACAAAATATTCATCAACTTTCTACGGAAAGGCACAAACCACCTACCTCGATCATAGGAGATCGATATACGTGAACCTCGACGACAGATTCCCCTTAGAATGGCTCAGATCTGAGAAAACGCACAAAATATTCATCCCACGATAACATAGAAACGAGGGGTAATCAAGAAACAAGGCTAAAGAAGAAGGAAGAACTCACCACTATGATTCCAACGCAACTGTCCGTGCTCGAATCAGAGAACGGGTGGGGGTAGGAGTTCATCGAAGATTCGGCCATATGGGTCGCTTCGGACAGACAAAAACTGAAGAAGAAGACAATTTTGGAGGTTAGACGTGACCCCCGGTCCGTTTAGTGAAAAAAGAAGTACACGGTGTGTACTTTTAGAGTACACGGCGTGCACTTCGATTTTTATGTACTCCAAAATAACCGGCCTCCACCTCAGCCTTACACACCGTGTGTATCGCCCCGGACATGGACAGTACACGGCTTCGAGACGGGGAAGATTACACGGCATGTACTCAGAAAGTACACGACGTGTACTTCTGAAATTTCAAAAAAATTTGTTTTCTTTAAAAACCCTAGAAAAAGGGAAAACATACCTAAAAAGAAGATTTGGGTTCTTACAAACTTCCCCCCATAAAGAAATTCGTCCTTGAATTTCCCTAACAATTCGGAGAAGAAGAAACCCCGAACAGCTCCGGCCTTTGCGATCGTACATCGTCCACCCTCTCCCAGGTCTCATCTTGTACTCGCCCATGCTGCCATAGCACTCGTACCAGAGGAATAGACCACCCATGGAGAACCTTCGTACTACGATCAACAATCTGGACAGGATGCATCTCGAATGACGCATCTGCTTCAAGATTGACTTCCTCAGGCTGAAAGGCGTTAGACGGTTCTGAAAAGTAGCATCGGAGCAGAGAGACGTGGAAGACGTCGTGCATGGCCCGATACCTCTGAGGTAACTGCAACCGATAGGTGACCGACCCCACTCTATCCAAGACCTCAAAGGGCCCGACGTACCGTGGTGAAAGCATACCCTGTCTCTAAATCCTTATGTGTCCCAACCTCGGTGCGACACATAGGAAGACCTGATAACCGACCTCGAACTTTAGAGGTCATCTCTGTTGATCAGCATAAGACTTCTGCCGAGACTGTGCTGTAGCCATCCTCTTCCGAATCAGCTCCATCTGCTCTAAAGTCTCCTGTACAAGACGAGGTCCCAGCAAATCTACCTCTCCTGTCTCCAGCCAGCATAAGGGTGATCGGCACAGCCTACTGTACAAAGCCTCATATGGCACCATCTGAGTGGTCGCCTGGAAACTGTTATTGTAGGTGAACTCCACCAAAGGGATATGCTTTTCCCAAGAACCGCCAAACTCTAGGATGCATGCTCGGAGCATATCCTCAAGTACCTGGATCGTGCGCTCGGACTGGACATCAGTCTAGGGATGGTATGCTGTACTCAAAAGTACCTGTGTACCCAAGGCCTTCTGAAGTCCCTGCCAGAACCGAGACATAAAGCGCGAATCTCTCTCTGAAATAATAATGCTCAGAACTTCATGTATACGAACGATCTATCTTATGTAAAGTCGTCCCAGATCATCGACACTTAAAGTTTCCTTGATCAGCAAGAAGTGAGCAACCTTCATAAGTCTGTCGATGACAACCCAAACAACATCGTTCCCTCAGGGTGATCTCGGCAACCCGGTCATGAAGTCCATCGCAACATCGTTCCACTTCCACTCCGAAATGGGTAACTTCTGTAAAAGGCATGCTGGTCTCTGATGCTCTGCTTTCACTTGCTGACAAGTAGAACATCTCATGACAAAACCAGCAATATCCTTCTTCATTCCTGGCCACCAGTATTGGGGATGAAGGTCCCGATACATCTTGGTGATGCCAGGATGAACTTCCCAAACAGAGGAATGGGAAACCTGTATCAGCTCCTCGCGTATGTCTGCTGGCACCCATACGCATCCTTGGAAATGCAAGATCTCATCCCCGCCCACTGTCCATCCAGGAAGAGGGTCCTCTCCTAACACACTCTCTTGCAGAACTAAGCCTTCTGAGTCTGATAGCTACGTCATCCCTACCCGATCAAGTATCATGGAGGTAACAGCTACAGAAGATAGAAAATTCTATCCCTGTCTATCGTGCACCTCCAGATGCATCTCAGAGAACAGATCCATCAGTTTCCACTCACTACTGGCCTCCTGAACTGCCTGAATTTGAGTTCTCCTGCTCAACGCATCAGCCAAGACGTTGCCCTTTTTAGGTGTATAGGCAAGCTCAAAATCAAAAGACAAAAGATACTCGACCCACCTATGCTACCTCAGATTCAGATCACGCTGAGTGAATATATACTTGAGACTCTTGTGGTCAGTGAAGACCACAAAGTGCTCTCCCAGAATATAGTGTCTCCAACAGCGCAAGGCGTGAACAATAGCAGCCAACTCCATATCGTGCGTAGGGTAGTTCCTCTCATTTAGCCTCAACTGCCGAGACCCGTACGCAATGAATACATCTCCCTACATAAGCACAGATCCCAGCCCGATGCTTGAAGCATCACAGTAAATAGTGGAGCTCTTGCCTAGCTCCGACAAGACTAGTATCGGTGCTGACGTCAACATTCGTTTCAGCTCCTGAAAGGCTGACTCACAAGAATCTGACTAGGAGAACTTCACCCCATTCTGGCCAGTCCTGTCAAAGGTTCTTCTAGGCACGAAAAGTTCTGAATGAAGCATCTGTAGTATCCAGCCAGCCCTAGGAAACTCCGTACCTCAAAGACGTTCTTTGGCTGCTCCCAAGAAACTACAGCTCTCACTTTCTCTGGGTCCACTGATACTCCTGCCTCTGAGATGACGTGACCCAGGAAGTGAATCTGATTCATCCAGAAGTGGCACTTCAAGAGTTTAGAATAAATATGATGCTCTCTCAGTGTACTCAGAACGATCTCAAGATGTGTGGAATGGTCATGTTGAGTGTGAGAGTACACCAAGATATCATCCATGAAGACCATGAAAAAGGAGTCCTTGTATGAATGGAACACTCAGTTCGTTAGTGCCATGAAAACTGCAGGCGCGTTCGTGAGACCGAACGACATGACTGTATTCTCGTATAGACCATACCTACTCCTGAAGCAGAGGTATATCTGATGGTCTAACATGAAACTGATGATAACCGGAACACAAGTCGATCGTCGAGAACACCCGGGCCCGATCGGCCCCTTAGGGTCTTCAGGTAGAAGTAGTCGTAGAACATGCGCTGGAACTCCTCCCAAGTCATAGCCTGCTGTTGACCCCGCTGTGAGATCACGTCCCACCACCTCTTGGCAGAATCTCGGAGCATGTAGGTGGTGAGCTTGACCCGCCTCTCTGGAGGCATCTCCAGATGTTCTAAGATAGTCATCATGGCTTCCAGCCATGACCTCCGCAAATCTGAGGTCCTCCCTCCCCCGAGAACATGGAGGATGCTGCTGCTGAAAGTCCCGCATCAAGTATTCCATAGAAAAGGCAGGAGGCGGTGCTCCCTTGAAGGGCTGCATCATCCTCTCGAAACCTTCTCTGAACTGCACATCAGCGCCCACAAGTAGTACAACAACTGGTGCCAAATCTGGCTTGGCTGGGGGATCGACAGAATGTCCCTGATCAGCCATATCTAGCGTCTGATCACTGCCCGACGACAGACGTACGACTGGAGGACGTATCAGAGGCATAACTCTGAAAGATAAAAAGCACACCTTAGATCAGGAAAATAAGGACAGAGAACAAAAGGGTACAAAACGGAAACATGGGAAAAACCACACACAAGTTTGCAATACACGACTACACGGCATGTATAAAACTACACGGTGTGTTTTCTTAAACCACCGACATGGGCGTGTACTCCTTCCCTACAAGTCGTGTACACTTCAAACTACACATCGTGTTCTTCAAAACTATTCCCCTGCCTGATTCTCCTTACACGGCTAACCCACAACGGTCCGACTCAACCTGATACTACACAGCGTGTTCGAAACAAAACACGGCGTGCACTAGACAAGATTTCGACAGTCCGTGTTGTTGAGTACACGACCGTCTACAAGAATGGAACTTACACAGCGTGCTCCGAACAAGCATAGTGTGCATAGGCGAAGGCGACACTATCCCGTATTGTTCGTGACATGGAGGGGTAACTGGGAAAGACTACACGGCATGTTCCAAACAAACACGACGTGTGGAAAAGAATGTAACGCCAGCCCATGTTGTTCGTGACACGGCCGGTACCTGGACAGACTACATGGCATGTTCCTTATGGACACGACGTGTTCTACCCGAGCTTCCCCAACCCGTTTTGTTAGTGACACGGCCGGGTACATAGCTCCGAACTTACACGGCGTGTACCAAATGTACATGCATGTTCCCGAAGTTACTCCCACGACATCGGGTTCTTCTCACACGATCAGTGACACAGCCTGAAAACTACATGGTGTGTATCCAAAAAGTACACGCCGTGTATTCTGGGTTTTTCTAGGCAGTAACTCAGAAACTGCATAGAATTCCATAAACACTAAATACAAGGGAAAGGATGCCAAATTCCGATCCGGGAGGGGCCATAACACCTCAAGAACCAAAATTTGGCGTTCACTTTAAACAAAGAACAAAACAACAGTTTTCTAACGTAGCAGCATAGAATCTATCAAGAAACCATCACAAAAGCATGCATAATCTACACAAAGTCTATCACAACAGCATGTAATCGCTAATGCACCCTAGATGGTATGGCAAGAATGCATACCCTGTGATTTCTACCAGTGCCTATATTATGCATGATATGGAATACCATCATCTCATCGTGTTCCGACAGAAATAGAACCGAAATATCAAAACAATAACCGCACAAGTCAAGTGAATCACTCTAGGTGAAATCAGATCAACTATAAAATCTCATAACCAAAAAACTGCAATTAATGAGGAAGTATGGACTTTCCCTGTACACGGGTTAGCTACTCCCGAGCATAGCTTAATGCCAAGTACCGAATCCATCCTATCCCTGGATAAATTCTCCAAACATTAAGGCAAGAGAAAATAACTCCTATGATACCACTTTGTAACGTCCCGAGTCCGGAGCCCCTCGACTGGTGCCCCATACCTGGTTCGCCACATGACCTCAAGCACATTTCCCCAAACGCCAGAGGCTGCCGAATAACAGCGAGGGACTTGGTGAGTCGGTGGAGAAACTATTCCCTCATTCGGTAAGGTATAAAAGGTAATAAAAAAAATAAATAACGGAAGCAGTAAACAACATTCATAACAACAGAAACCAAACAATGGAAGCAATGTAAATATATAACTATGATGACAAAGATGCAGCAGGTACAAGTATATAAGGAAAACAGAAAACACAACAATGTGCTGAAATACAACTGAAACCAAGTTCAAAAGAAAAACACAGCAATATCCTTAGCATCGCGAGCCACGACTCGGTCCCATGCTCCCCATCTCCTGATGCAGTCAAGATCTTGAAGTAGAAGGGTGTTTTCCCTTATCTATACCTACAGCAACATAGTCTTCTTGGGCTCAAAAGACTGGCCCAAACAGGGTGTGAGATACAATCCCAGTAGGCAATCACCCAAAGATCTCTTCCTAAAAGTCAATGAATACATGGAAGTAATAAAACAAGAAGCAGTAAACAGAAAACCACAAGCAGCTACAATCCACAATTCTAACAAGTAAGGAACACAAGTAATCAACCAACAACAAGAAGAAAATAGGTAACCCTCTAGGTAGCTCTCACATCTTAACCCCTATGGTTCAACCCCTGGTACTAGAAATCCTATGGGAGGCACACACAGTCTCATCCCTCTAGTTCAGGTACGTAATTAAGCACACTCTCTGGGGAAGCACTCACCGTCAATTCCCCATGTAGTCTCGTATCGTGGTAAAGGCTATCTGGGGAATCACTCAACGTCAATTCCCCATGTGTCCCTCATCGTAATTAAAAGACACTCTAGATAATCCCTTCCTTTAATTTTCCCTTTGGTCTAGCGTCGTGATTAAAAGACACTCTGGAGAAGCCCTTCCGTCAACTCTCCCTTTGGTCTGCTACTATAGGTTCTCACAGTCCTGATTATAACTAAACATGCTCAGTGCACGTGCATTGTCTGAGTAAACCTCAAGAACAACTTGGCTAAAAACTAAGGCTCAACAGCATGTCAAAAGAGACAGTTCCACTATCATACAACAAGGTATGACAATAGGAAACATGCCCAAGAGACAAAACAATCATGGAAAAACAACATGAGCACAAAATAAATTACACTACTCACAAGCAATAACCTCTGCTAAAGCAATCAAGAAAAGTAGGCAAACAACAAGGGAAAAATAGGAAATACGCAATACCTTGATCAAGGGTATTGGTGGAATTTGCACAAAATATTTATCAACATTCTACGGAAAGGCACAAACCACCTACCTCGATCCTAGGAGATCTATATAGGTGAACCTCGATGACAGATTCCCCTTAGAATGACGTATATCTGAGAAAAAAAACAAAATGATCATCCCACAATAACATGGAAACGAGGGGGAATCAAGAAATAAGGCTAAAGGAGAAGGAAGAACTCACCGTTGCGATTCCAACGCAACTGACCATGCTCGAATCGGAGAATGGAAGGTGGGGCGGGAGTTTTTAAAAGATTCAGCCATACGGGTCACTACAGATGGACGAAAACTAAAGAAGAAGACGATTTTAGAGGTTATACGTGACCCCAATCCGTTTAATGAAAACAAAAAGTACACGGTGTGTACTTTTAGAGTACACAGCGTGTACTTCAATTTTTCCGTACTCTGAAATAACCGGCCTCCACCTCAGCCTTACACACCGTGTGTGTAGCCCAGAAACAGCCAGCACACGGCTTCAAGCTAGGGAAGAGTACACGGTGTGTACTCAGAAAGTACATGGCATGTAATTCTGGAATTTTCAAAAAATTCGTTTTCCTTAAAAACTCCTGAAAAAGGGAAAACATACCTGAAATGAAGATCCAGGTTCTTACATTGTTGGATATTATTCACTTTATCAACCACTTCCTATACTAATTCTGGCACCATAAAATTCATTTCCCTTCACAATTCTACAATACCAGAGTTCTTCACCACTTCCTATAAAACTCTTCAAAAGGTAGATATCTGTACATTGGAATGAAAACTATTATTATATGAAAATTATACTAAATAATTATGTTGATCCCAATATACCTAGTAGTCCATGGAATATTCTCAGAGCATATCATCCTATGTCCGAATAGTTCTAACTGTCTATCAAGGATATTGATGATGAAACACAGTGACAAAATTTAATTTCGTTCCAAATGACTTCTAAAGGCCCCTCTAAATGATAGAAGTGAACTTAGGATCATAGTCAGATATAGTATAAAAAGTAACCCCATGTATCCTAACAATCATTTTGAGGTAGAATCCAAAAATATGATCCAAAAACATTGTATCTTAAATATGAATTAAATGTGGATATTTAGTTAGTTGTTCAATAATACCCCAAATTTAATTTTTACCTCATAATTTATATGGTAGTCCCACTATGAATTCCATGGATACATTTTCCCATTTCAACTCTAGCACTGGAAAATACTGAAGCATCCCCTTTGGGTTTTTTCACCATTTTTTAACATGTTGACATGTCAAACATTTCATGGTAAAATATTGAATATCCATATTCATTTCATGCCACCGTTAAAACCCCTGATGATCCTTGAATATCTTAGTGTTTCCAGGATAAAATGAAAACCAAGAACTATGAGATTCAAAAAATAATTCTTTATACAGCCAAGAATAACAAGGAACATATAATCTCTTCACAAACCTAAAAAATCAATCGTTATCAACATTAAATTATGGAAACATACCATTTTTACCATTTTTACGTTTCTCAATATCTCACGATCTCACTTCAGTTCTTGCATAATTATTTCTGATAATGATGTCTACACTGAGACCTTAAACAAAATAGAGGAATTTCCTACACCAATATCATCAAATCCAAAATTCAGAAAATCATTAATCAAGGGGTCTTGTTCCAAATATATCATGGTTAACGATGCATGATGTTTTTGACTTAAGGCATCCTCCGATTTTTTTGATTTTCTAGGATAGTTATTGATCATTCCATAATAATCTTTTACCAATTAAATCCCTCTTATCTTCCTCATGTTTAATTCCATCTATGTGCATATATACTACATACTATTATAATCAGTATATATTTCACATTTGGATTCGTATAAATTATGCTTCATGATTTTTAATGAAAAAACTATAATAGCTAATTCCAAATCATTTATTCGGTAATTTAAATCATGTTGTTTCATTTTATGAGAATTATAAGGAATTACCGTATCATTCTACATCATAACACAACAAATTCCCTCTAATGAAGAATCACTATAGATTTAAAAAATCCCCACTTCTAGAAGGTAGGTATAAAACTAAATAATTAACCAATGTCATTTTTAATTCCTGAAAACAATCACCACATTCTTTTGTTTCGATGAATTTAAATCCTTTTCAAGTTAACATACTGAGTGAGATTGATAACCATGAAAAGTATTCTAGAAACCTCCTATAATATCTGACCAAACCAACAAACTATGATTCGATGTTATATTTGTTGGCCTTGTCCATTTTTCAGAAACGTTTTTTAACAGGATCCATAGTTATGACATCTTTAGGAATAATGTGACCAAGGAAAGAAATTTTTTTGAACCAACCTTTATACTTTTTAAATTTTTTATATAGTTTATTTTCATTAATGATTTGAAAGATAGACCTTAGAAGTTATTCATGCTCATATTTACTTTTTAGAATATACTATAATTTTATTAATAAAAACAACCAAAATATTATCCAAGAACTCATGAAATAATCTATTCATAAGATCCATGAATGCAATAGGTAAAAAAGTTAACCAAAATGGATGAAAAAAAATCATAATTCTCATATCTAGTATGGAATGTAGTCTCTGGGATTTCTACATCCTTTACCTTTAACAAATGGTACCCCAACCTTAGGTTAACCTTTAAAAAATACTATGCTTCCTGGTGATCATCAAAAAAATCATTGATATGAGGAAAAGGATATTTTTTCTTAATAGTGATATTATTAGATGCTCTATAATCCAAAAAAAAGTCTCATTGAACCATCTTTCTTTTTGATAAAAAAACAAGAGCACCTCATGGTGAATTACTAAGATGATTGATTCTATTATCATGAAACTCATGAAACTTATTTTTTCAATTCATAAAGATAAACTTGAGAGATTTTATAAAGAGGGGTTTTAAATTGGCTTCACATTATGAACTAATTTAATAGTTAATTAAACTTCCTGATAAAAAACAACATCAGGTAACTCACTTGAAAAAATATTTAGGAATTCATTTTTCATTATTACATCATTAATTTTAACAGTTCTATTTTTTCTACAATATGAGAACGATAACTTTTACCTTCTTTTAGCATTTTTTCATCTTCATTTTATATAATTAATTTTATGGGTTAATTCTTGTATACAAACTGAAACATTTTTTGAGAAGAAAATTATTTATCTCTATAATCAATATTCGAATGATAAAAAAATACCATATATACCTAGAATGGCAATAAACTCTACTATGGGAAAAACAATAAGGTTTTTAGGTAATGTCGTTCCATATAAAAAACATTGAGATTATTATAATTTCTTCTTACTGAAACATTTCCCCATGTTGTTGTAAACATCGGTTTCGGTGTCATTTCTTGTGGTGAAATTTCTAATTTACTAGATTTTTTCTCCGAAATAAAGGAATGTTTAGACCTCATACCAAATAAGACTTTAACAAAATCTGAATAGAGAAAAAAATTACCTGATACCACTTAATTAGATGACCCAATATCTGTTGAAGTAGTCTCAAAGGATCTCACTACACTTTTGTACTTATAATCTGGATACTTTCCATCATTCAGATCTTTCTTTTGGAAATAATTTTCAAAATGACAAATCTCACCACATTCAAAACACTTTCTATTTTTCTTATAATTATTAATATTAAGATAATTTTCAAAAAAATATCGATTCCTATGTATTAACATTCCACATATAAAACATTTCATAGTTTTGGTATGGAATTCCCTGTGGTTCTTTTTACAACACTATTCAAAATCTATAAATTGGGAATTCTTTCCTTCAGATTTAATTGATTGATTATTACCCATTTCTTACCAACTAGACCTTTACTTCAGCTTATATTCAAAGTACACATGATCATCATCAAACTCCATTTCTACCCTCTCAACACATTGAAAATTTTAATAATAACTTTTGATATCATTGGAGGGAAAAACCCTTCGATATATTGGTTTTAATGTTGAGAAAAAATGGATGATTTTCCTATAAATATCCCAAATATGATTTGGAGTGTACCTTGAAAATTGGGTGAAGTTTTCTTCATACTCGGCCATTGAATCCTCTACCTTTTTCTTTATTTCATGGAATTTCTTTTCTATCCTACGTCAAACCACTATAGGAAAATATTTTTCAAGGAGTAAATGTTTTGATTCATCCAATTCAATGGAATCAATCTCCTCTCTACTTCTAATAGTATTTACCATGGACCCCCACTAGTCATATTCAACTTTAAAATGATAAATAGAAATACTAACCATTTGATTATATAAATAACCCATAACATCAAATATTTTTTCAATAACTATAAGCCATCATTTAGCTTCCACTAGGTCAGTTGATCCATATAATGTAGGAGGGTTTTGCCTCATAAAATGTTCAACTATCATCAGCTTCTTTTGTGGTAGCTCTGGTTATTCAGTTTCATGGATTTCACAACTATTTATAACCGATTTAAACTAAGACACTACTATCACAAACTATTCGGTTCCAATTGACACCATTCTTCGTTGCAATTTCGGAAATTTATCATCTTATCGGTTCCTTCCTACTTCAGTTTCCCCATTTCTTCTATGTAAAACCATGATGAACAAGCATTTATAGTTTGAAGTAAAATTTAGATCTTCAAAAAAATTATAATTTCATCATAAACATAAGGTTAAAATATTTATGGTATTCTATTATCATTATCCTAACCCCTAATGTTATCTAAACCTTCCTTTTATACCAACTATAAGGAGTCACGACTTTAAACAGTAATAATCTAGTAAATTAAAATATAATTAACTTATTTAAATTCACAAGGATCCATTTACTCTATAGTTTTATAATGTTAGGAAATAATTTATACATATCAACCAACATTCATACAATGTTAGTATTACTAAAATAGCATCCATTTCTTCCAAAATAGAAATCTTTAAAAATATATGATGATTTATTTGAAAAATAATAATAATATTCAAATTGACTTTTTGTTTCTTTTTCACATCCTTATTACCTATGAAAACATTTAAAAACACAGTATGATAATAAAAATATCAATAAGGGAAATAAAAATAAGGAAAGAAACTAGTTTTTATTTAATACTTATAAACATATGAAATCATTTTCACAAATACATAATTATCAACCATAAAGTATAATATAAATACTTTGAGAAAAATGATATTACCATAAAACAAAAAAAAACCATAACCTTATATTTGGGAGTTACTTACTTAATCAAGTAACTCTCATGGATACCTTTTTATTCGTAACCCTCTTGACTACCTTACAATGTAACCCTCAAAGCTACCTTATGGTGTAACCATCAACGTTACACTTGGAGTAACCATACGGCTGACCGCCAATATACATATACCAAATTAATTAGAGGGAGATATAAGTCACAAACTTAATCATAAAAAATTCTTATGAACTAGAACATAATCCTAAAACAAAATTACTTACATAACATAAATCATTACCTTTAAAAAATAAAAGAATATAAAAAAGGATTTTTTATGAAAATTCACTTACAAATATCATATATTTGAAGTGTGAATTTATAAAATAAATAGAATATATGTATACACTTTAAATCCATAAAATAAAAAATAATATAATGAAAATTTATTTCAAAAATAATAATAGTACCACATAATAAAATAAGTTGATGGTTAACCCAAACAATGGAAATTGGGTTAAAAATTCTTTTACCTTGGTTTCATATTACATAAAATGTTTCTAAAACTATTTAATAATGGATAAAAGAGTTTTATTAATATTTCAAACAAACGTATTCATGTTTTTAATACCTTATATGATCATTAAATAACATCATTCTCCCCATTTATTAATAAAACATTGTTATTTCCACTACTTTGGATGGGTGCTTTACATAGTTTCCATGGTGAGTTCGTATTTTATTTTCTTGTCATATGGAAATAAAACACTAAAAGTGGAATAAAATGATATTGATATGTTTTAAAAATATTAAATTATAATATAAATCATTTTGATTTGATATATGATGATGAATGATTATATACAACATTAATGATATTCCTTTAGATCATTTTCTCGGTTAGTTGATAATCAAAAAATTGTTTAGATAAATAATTTAATATTATATATATATGAAAATTAAAAAACATGATAGAGTACATATCATACATATTAAAATCTATTTCAACTACTAAGATGGTTTTATAACCAGATTTTTAGGAATTAATGGAAATTGAAAACACATCATCCATGATGTTGATAATTTTAGAATAAAAAGGGGTAGGTAAAGAAGTATGATGGAGACTTTTTCCATTAACATGATAAAATTTCAGTATATAATATACCAGCATTTTAATTCATCTTGGATAATAGAAGGTGAGAGGGTACAAGAAAATAAAATTAATTGAAGATAATTTGAAAGAAAATGAAAGAATATTTTTCCTCTTGATCTCTTCTCCTAGAGATCCTCTTTAAGTCCATAGGTTTTTGGTCATTTTCTTAGACCATAATATCATTGACTTGGGGATGTTCCTTGGGAAGAGGATTTAGTAGAATTTAAAAAATTCTCTAATCTTAAGAGGTGTGAGGTAAAGAGTGGTTGAGGGGAGAAATTTATAGTGGTGGAGAGGAGGGGGTTTACATTATTTTAATCGTTATTTTATTATTTTTCTCAAGACAAGTAATAGTATTGGTTTTTGTGGCCAAAAAAAGTAATTAATTTAGGTGAGTTAAAACCAAACGTGTCTAACTCAGTGTAACACCAATAATGAAACAAAAATTCATGTATTGAGATTATTTTCTAAATTATCATATTTCATTATTCACAAAAAAAATTAAGTATTTCAAAAAAAATCTAGAAATTCTGTAGAACCATTTTTTGACATGTATAATTAAACAAATTAACACCATTTTATCAAACTAATTTTTAATATATGATAAAACTAATATCTAAATAAAATCTTAATTTATTGCAAAAATAATAATTTAAAAACTATAACTGATTCTATAACACTATGAAAAACTAATCAAGATCTCATAAAATTATAATATAAATATATTACAATAATATAATAATGTATGATTAGATTTTATGAAAATTAATATCCATTTAAATTATTAAATTAATAATAAAGTTTTAATTAATTATTTATGACTTATAGAAATACCAACACTTATACTATGGTTATATTTCCAATTATAAGATTCTGAAAATTTATTTATAAATTCATTGCTGAGGTTATTATTCATTTGGTCATATTATTATTCATAATGGTCAAGTTACTATTCATAATGGCCAAGTTCCTATTCACGAAAAATTTACTTTATTCTATCAGGCTTTAAATATCTTACTGATTTCAACATTGTAGGTCTGTTTTTCAAAATTCAAATCATAGAAGTGGGAAAATTATGTTTAATGTTTAGTTTATAACTATCTACTTAAAACAAATTTTCATTACATAGAGACTCAGTGTTTCATGCATTAAATTCTATATTGAAATTTATTTTTGAATCCTTGGGGTTTTCAGTTAAGAATATATAATAATTTTTTATATGTAAATTTCCATTTATGGGTTTATTAAAGGATTTAATTTGTATTTTATTATATTTATTGATGTTAAACTCAAAATAAATTAATAGTTTTTAAATTGACATTATTGATATTTTTAAAAAATAATATTTTATTAAATTATTTAAAACATCTAAAAATCTTATGTTCTATAAATATATTAGGATAAGGTTTAAAATATCAATCATTGTTTATTTATGTGAAATTATTCAATTTACATGAACAATCATGAACCCTAAATAGTAAAAATGTTATTATCATGAAAATTTTCCAACAGGTTAACAATGGGTTGAAAATCATATGGATAGAAACATTTTCTAAACATTTAGATAAAATATTTTATTATTTTATTTTTACTAAATGTAATATTATTTTAATTAATTTTCAATATGTTAAATTTGGAAATCAAAATTAATTTCTATTAATTTAATTTTTATGAAATTCTAATGGTTCCCACCCAGATCTTATAAATGGAAGCCTCTCCTTCTCATTTAAAAACAACTTGAGAGAAAATTGGATTAGATGTGATCTACCGAAATCCTTTACTAACAATACTTACCATGTTTGAAATTCCGTTTTTGTGCATAATAACAGTATAATATATATTAACTTTCAAATTAAACGAGGTTGTTCGAAGAAGAGGAATAGTTTTTAACTGAGCATTTTTTTTTATTTATTCTTCCACCACTTTGAAATATTATTAAAACATAATAATATAATAAAATAAGTATGTAACATATAATTATATTTTATTTTATTTTTATAATAACCATAACCATTTTCTAACCTATATTAAATTGGAATGGAATCTATCATTTGTGTATATGACAGACTGCTGCCTCATGGACTGATATAATTTGATTTCGATCACTATATGTCACAGTTGGTTATAATGGTGAATTTAATGTATATATATATATATATATATTTATTAAATATTTATAATTATGGTATGATAATATAACTCCTATTTTATTTCTATTTCATTCATGAAAAAATGATAGCATTGTTCATGCATACGTGTCGACTACCACCTCCGTGAAGCGATGATATTTGTTTTTCATCACCACATAACATAGATTATATATATAAGTTCAATTAAATATACTAATGGTATTTATTATATTATTATAATAAATTAAATAAAAAATAATACTTACCAACTTTCCATAATTATCATAAAATTATGGAATCATTACTCATGCGTACTTGCAAACTATTATCTCCATGATTATAACATAGTTCATTTTTTATCTTCACCTTTAGTGACTAGTTTTCATGGAATAATTAATGTATAAAAATTATAACTATTTGATTATTATTTTACTATATTTTATGTAACAATTAACCCTTATATAATGATCAATATGCTGAAGTCATTCTGAAATTATGAATCATATTCCCTCAAAATTATATGACCTGGATTTAATTGCTTTTGTTATTAAATATGCCAATAAAATAAAATAAGTAAATAATTTAAGGGTTTGGAATTAATTTTTTTTATATTTTATTATTAAATTAAATAATTTATGGGAGAAATAATTTATGATTTAAAAGGGCGTACATGGAATGTTTTGACTCGAGGTAAAAGTTTACATCTCAATTTCCTTTCATTTAGGCGTATTGTAAAGTTATGAGACTAATATATATAATATGAATTATATATACTAGTTTTACATTTTAAATCATGAATCCAAAATAATTCAAAGTATTATATGTTATAACTTGAATTATATCATCCAATGGTATTTGAATTGGATGTTACTATGTTCTAAAGGGTTTCCCATGTTAATTTAATTTCTTTAGGTGACAACTATTTTTCATTGATGATATTATGAAATTATTATGTTTCAATTGATATATAAATTTATTTATAATATATTTACACTTATTTTGTGTGGTTTTTCATTTTTTACACTTAATATCTTCATTGAATAATTATCAATGATATGATATGATCTTTGAAAGGGTTCATTATCCCATATTCTCTTTCTTTTGGACATATGTTACTAAAATGACCATATTTTATTTTTTGAGGTGTATATACATCCCCATTGACTGATATTATCTATAATGTCATTATGTTAATGATATTTACATATTATTTTGATTTTACCATTTCAAGGGGACAATGATTGAAGAGTTACCAATGTAGAAGATGATTTATGTTACGATCTCTTTTTTTGGATTGTTTATGTTATATGTTCATTTAAGGGAAATAATAAGCTATTATTTTCTTAAAATATATATCTTTTACTATACATTTATTATGAATCTATTTTACATGTTTAATTTCCATTTTCTCTCTTATTTTTTAATTAAACATCAATAATACACTAGTGAGTGATGGTTATCTTATATCTTCTTTTATATTATGAGCTTTTATTTTCTATATTCATGTTTTTTAAATGTTTTAAAAAAATTTCATTTCTAAAAATAAATTATTTTCCAAATATATTTTACATGGTCTTTGAGATTCTTTTAAAAAAAATGAAAAGGAAATTTTTCAATGTTTTCAAAATGTGTTACTATTGATTCCTTTTACAAAATGATAGAAAATAATGATTATGTTCAACGTTTACAATTTGAAAGGATTATCCCACTATCATGAAAATTATATTCATTTAATATTAATTTATATATTTCTATGGTTCATTTCAATGAAATGGATTATCACAATATTTTTGGAAATTTAGTATTTAATAATTATTTTCAAAATTAAAAGGTAATTTTCATAAATAATGTTTTTAATTGTCATTTAATGGAAATTTAATTCATAAACATAAAAAACCATTGATGTTAGTTACAGTCCACTAGGTATATGTGGTAATGAAACAAGTTTTATTCTTTCTTTTGATGGATTATTATATTGACATGTAAACCCTTTCATTTTCATGGGTGAATAAAGCAATGAAAGATAAATTATTCTTGTTATTTTGAAAATTAAAATATTCTAATTGTTTTATTAATGATTAAAAATTGGACACATTTTATATAACCAGGTGGGCATGCTACACATTATCTGATGGGGGCACCCAAATAGCATCAGGATAGCCTGATATAGATTATATGATGGATGCCCCTAGATAGTGTGAGGTGATCATAATTTAGAATGTGTAAGGGGTATACCCTGATAGCTACAAGTGATCTTGATAAAGAATAAATAATTGGTGCACCCAAAAGAATATGAATGCATTTTTTAATGGTTCATGCCTTTATAATAATGAAATATGGTTTTATTTATTGGTTTCATATGTGGATTACTATTATATGATAATTTGTAACACGTGTTATGATGATAAAGATCCATGATACCATCATGTTTTCATATTGATTTATATGGGTTGTTAATGACTCTATTATTCATTATTCACACCATATGGATCATTATTATAAATTAAAATGACTCTTTCCTTTGTAAAATATTAATTCCATGTTTTATAATTGATGATCTATTTATTTATGGGTACAATTTCCCTTATTATATGTTCAGGAACTATGATATGTAATAATACCATTACGCTCATAATTTTCTCAACAATGAAATTTATTTGTTTATTTTTACATTTACCCTTATTTAGAATTTGATCTAACCCATGATATGTTTTTCCCCTAGGTTTTGAATATTTATTTTTGTCTATAAAGGATTCATATTTAAAGAATTTTATCAAAGATGATATTTATTTCATTTAACCATATGATTATGAATCCTAGTTGCTAAGAGTTCGTATTAATTATCTCAAATTATAAACATAAAATATAATAGGGTTTGTAGTCAATATTATAGTTTAATGTTATATTGTATGGTTTGGGTGGAAATTGTTGCGTCACATTTTTTAGTATTAAATTCATAAATATAATAATTCGGTTTTACCAGCAGATTTGGGAGTGTGGTTTTTGAGGCGACCAATGATATTTTGAAAGAATGTTTTTAGGTTGAGGTATATATAACCTTTAGTATTAAAAATAAGTATTATTTGAAGAAGAATGAACCTGTTTTTTTTAACATAAAAAATTAATATTAATTATAAACACATGGAACTATATGATCATTTTTATTAATATAATTATAGGTTTTTAGGATTTTGGATCCTATGTTTTATTATATTGTTAACCATAGGATTTAAGAGTGATTTCCTGAATATTTTATTAAAATAATTTTAGGAGAAAAATAATGTAATTTAGTGGAAGATTATATGCTATTATAAGATTGTATTTCAGGACAGAAGGATTATTTATCTTTTGAAATCAGAAATGATATTAAAATATATTAATGGTGGTTCATGTTATTTATGGAAATAAATAACATATCTTATAGTTATTGATATTAATTCATATACATTTTTTATGAAAATTTATGGTATGTTAATGTTATTTGGATATATATATTAAATTTATTTTGCAATAATATTTTATCAAATCCTTTTGATTTTGGGGTTTCAATATTGGTTAGGAATATTCTAATGAATTTAAATTATAGTTGTTTATGTAATGATATAGTTTGAACATTGGGTATTACATTTTAAATTTTATGATTAATGTAGTATTTCTTCCCTTGAATGTTTATTCAATTTTTAAATTATATTAAATTTAGATTTTTATTTCGGTTTTTGTTAATATCTAAAGATATGAGGAATAAATTTTTATTATTCTGTAGAATTATTTGATTTACTGGAAGTTGATTCTATAGATTTATTCAAGAAAAAATTCATCATTAATACTGAATATTTAGATGAAAAATGAAATTGTACGGGATGTTGATTAAATTTTGAAAAAACATTTGTTATGTGTATATATTTCCTTATGTTCTTAGTATATATGGTAATGATTCCCTAAACTCTAGGATAAAGTATGTTGACTGTTTTTATCATATTGCATTAATTTATGATAAATCAATGGTACCTTCACCCCTTAATGATTTATGATGTTATTTTCATTAACTCTCTCCAATCATAGTTTCCTGTTTCTCTCTATCATGAAATGGGTGTTAGATTTTTTCCTTCCAAGAAAATGTTTTCACATCCCATTAATGTATTCCTATATGAAATCCTTGTTGTGTTTAATTTAATATGACTATTTTAAAACCCTTTTATGTCTTTTAATATGGATATTTTATTAGCACTTTTTGTGAAGTGTTATACCAAAAATGTATTATTTAATTAAAATCCATTAATTACCAATGTTAAATTCATATGTTGGGGATGAAATTTATAAAAGGGGGTGGATAATGTATTGTATTTTAAGAATACTATGTTCGATATATTATAATAAACCTAACACCAAGCATAAACAAACCAAAATATATATTATTTAATTTGAAAATTTATCCATCTTATTAAATTGTTAAGTATATATAATATTGACTAATAATTTATATATATAATGGTTATAATAAATATAAACATAATTATGAATGCCTAGGAAATCATACTAATTTTTTTAGTGATATAATTTTATACATTTTCACAAAAAATAATTTTTTTTTTCTTTCTTTGAGATTAAATTATAAATAATTTTTGAAAACATTAAACTAATTATTTGATAAAAATGAGATCATTTTTAGACTCATTTAATGAAATTTTTTCTATAAAAACATTTTTCGATTTTTCTTAAAAGTTTTATTTTCTAATAAATTTATAGAACTACTTATTTTTATTGAAAAATGTGTTTTAGTTTAAAGTATTTAAAATTTAAAATTATATTTTTTATTATTTTTTAAATAAAAATAGTACATTTTATTTTAAAATAATCTCACCCACTCAAATTTACTTTTATATTAAGAAGGAAGAACCATACACCAAATATCAGAAACAAAGATGCCTAAGGAGGTCTAAAATAATGAAAGATGATGGCATCACCTCTAATCAAATTGACCCCTTTGGGCCACAAAGTGGAAATGTCATGCACACACACACACCTACTCATGCCAAAGAACATCCATAAAAGAAAGGTGACCAGCCACTTGATTTCCCTCACGCCAGGTGTGACTGATTTTGGTACCGTTAGAGAGAATACCTTTGCACTTTTTGATAATGTAGGTAATAGACCATGGAGTAGAGAAAATATCCTTCATAGCATCATGCATGATTTATGAATCTGTTTCAACTTTAACTAACGAAAATACCTTCTAGTGACAGAGATTGATACCTGTGAGCATTACTTTGGCTTCGGCCTGAAGAGACGATCCATGTCCTAACTGGGAGGACAGAGCTAGGAGGACCGATCCCCGTGAGTCCCGAAGAACCCCACCCCCACGCAGAACTCTCATGGAGCAGGATACATCGTTATTAAGTTTCGGACCCATAGTATGGGGACTCCATCTAACCCATCTACATCTATCTATACTACCTCTTGGTTGGAAAGAAGGAGAACTAGAAACCATCCAGCTGATGGAAGGTGCATCCCGCCAGTTGCGGAGGATGCAATCCAGATCAATAAGAATGATTTTTGGCCTGCTGATGATAGACCTACACATATATCATATGCCCTCATATCTGAGCTTGTTCCTAGCTTTCCATATGGACCAATATCCACCACTATGAATCAAAGAGCGTGCTGACTTCTTTGTCCCTTTAGCTCCCAACCCATGAAACCATTTTCCCAAGAATGGAAGATCCCCCCAATCTAGGATCACAAAACCCTGTAAATTCACCGTAAAAACTCCACACTATACTCTCCCACTAACCAGAGAGAAATAGATGATCAGTTGTTTTTACTTTGTAAACTATACAGCAGGCACACCGAGAAGCAAGTGTGATACCACAGCATTTGATATTTTAATACGTACGAATGGCACAGTTATTGATTCTCCAATGTAGGAATTTATATTTCATTGGAGCCACCTTGTTCCATAGCACTTCATTCCAAGCATCCTTTTCCTCCGAAGTGCCCCTCGTGTGGAGAAAATCTCAAGCAGAAAATACCCCCGAAGAGGAAGGAGTAAAAACACAGCGATCCGAATCATGCGATAACAAAATTTGGTTGAAAAGGTCAGGCTGCTCCTCATCCAGCACTGTATTAATTAGATCTGTGTGTAAACTCGCTTCCCTGAACGTGCTAGTAGGACCAGGGCACCGTGGGAAGCCCAACACCCCCCAACCCAATTTTTGTGCCATAAGGGAATCTCTCCCCTCCCTTTAATCCATTGCGAGTGACTAGTATGTTCAGAAATGAGTTGAGTAAGATTCTTCCAAATCGAAGAGCCACTTCCCACCGTCGGGGACTGCTGTAAAAATAGTGGGTGCATTGTTTTCCCCCATAACGTACTATAATCCACAAATTCCCAAGACAACTTAGCATGCATACTACTAAGGGTGTCCTCCAAGATATGAACATTAATACCACCCTCCCAAGCAGGCCTAGGCACTCTTCTCCAAGCATCCCAATGTCTATTCCTTTCTTCCAAAGGATCCCATATGAAACCGGCTAGAAGTTTGTCAATGCTGTTGATGACACATTTCAGAAGCATAACCACAGAAAGAGCATGAACTGGAGTAGCCAACAACACACAATTAATGAGAGGAATATGACCACTAAAAGAAAAGTACCTTTTTTATACTTGAATTATTCATAGAATACCTTTTTTATTTAGAATGGAATTTTATATAAGAATGTGTTTTCATCATGTTTTGAATGATTAATTTTAAATAAAATATTTCCACTTCTATTTAATTTTTTTAAAATTATTAATATTAAATTATTTAGTTTTTGTTACCACAACAATGAGTAACTTTTGTAATTGAGGATAAAAAAATAAAAAGGACATGAAAATGACCATAAAACATTCCATAATTATATTTCTTGAGTCTATTTCATCAATAATAATCTAATAATCAATTATATTACCTTTTTTACCATTTTGATGAGATTTTTATGTTTATAATATTTTAGGTAAATAAAATTAAAAAATGGAACACTCTTGTTTTTAATAAATACAACATCTTTAATGACAATATATACAATGTATATGTTCAGTTATAAATATTAATTTGAAAAATAAATTTTTGGTATTTATCATGTTAATTTATTTTTTGTTTTTAGAAAAAAAAGATAATTACCTTACTTTCTTACACAATTCTGACATAGTAATTATTAAATTAATGGAAAACTAAAATTATTGTTATTAAAAATATTAAAATTCATATAATATGATGTAATTAATGTGACCCACAAATTTTATTTATGAACATAAAAATTTTGGGATGTAGAAAATTATTCTATCAAATATAATTATTTTTGATGATGTTATAAAATGTCAAAGTAATAAAATTTTTCTAAAATTGGTAATATTGATATTTTACATAAATAATAAATTATAAAATGATTTATAATTCCTAAAAATAATATATATGGAAAATTGATTTCTATATCTATTAGAATATCATAAAGTTTCATTTTATGGAAATTTTACTCATTTATTGTAGGTATATTGACCCCTAAATATTAACAACATTATTTTCCTGCAAATTGTCCAAAAGGGTTAAAACATGTTAATAGAAAATCAAAGGGATACAAACATTATCTAAACATGTAAAAATATTATTTAAATGAAAATTAATATTATCTTCTAATATTATTAATTTTAATCCATTTGGATGTCAAAATAAGTTTATATTAAGTTTATAATTTCTGAAATTCCAAGGTTGCACGTCCCCTCTCTTATAAAAGGGTACCAATTATTATACTTTCATCACATGTCAATAACTATTTGATTCAGCAAATAAATACCCCAATCCCTTCCTAAAAACAATATTCACATTCTAGTGGACTAATGTTTTATTAAATAATAAAATTATAGGTCTTATGTTGAAAAGAAAAGTATGTTTTTCAAAGAAGAAGTATATTCTTAATAGAGTGATTTTTTTTATTTATTCTCTAACTCCTTCAAATATTGCTTATCCATATTCAGATAATAAATTTTTTATCAGACATATATTTTGATGTAATTATTTTTACTTCATAATCTATATTGATATTCGACCCCCATGAAATAGTAAATAAATCCCTTATTCATGTGTATAGTGGACTACCGCCTCCCAGACTGATGTAAATCATTTTCTATAACCAACTCTCATGAATAGTTATAATAATAGATCTAATTTATATATATTATACTAATTAAAAATTTATCCTTATGGAAATATAATACATTAACTGTTTCCTTACCTATTCATTCACTAGAAAATGATCACGTCATTTGTTCATATAAGTGTTCTATAACCTCAACGAAGTGTTGCAATTTATTTTTCATCCCCACATCACATAGATTATATATATATTTTTATATAATGACATAGTATTATATTTATCATTTCAAAAATAATTATATAACTATAAAATAATACTCAAATTATTTTCATAAGGATCGTTGAATGATGGAAATGTAACTTGTTTTTATTTATGGCTTATTGTATCCATGATTATAGCATAGTTACATGTAATAACCATATTTCTTGATTTGTTTCAAAAGAATAATTTATGTATAAAAATTATCTTTATTTAAACATTATTATTATTGAGAATATTAAATAATTAACCCTATGGCCATGATAAATCTACCAAAGGCATTTTGATATTACGAACCGAATGTCCTCAAAATAATTTTTGTGGATTTAGATGATTATGTAATTAAATATTCCGCCAAAATATATGAAATAAATAGTTAAAAAATTTGGTATTAAATAAGGAAAATTTTATTAATAAATAAAATAATTGATATGTGTTTATTATAAAGGAGTAAAAGGTACATACATTGAAACTCAAAACATGAGGTAAAGGATTTCGTCTCAATATCCTTTCATTGAATCATATTTTAATATTACAAAATGAATATCATTTATATGGTGAATATATATCAGTTTTACATGTTATAACTTGACTATGTCATAGTTCATGTTATTCTATGTTTAAAATTTCTTATTTCATTCATGATAAATTTAATTAGATGCTACTAAGTGGTAATAGGTTTCTCTACACAATTTCCTTTAGCTGGGTTACAAATCTACTTTATTGACTCTCTAATGACTTGATTATGTGTGAATATATTATTAAATAATATTATTAAAAATTAAAACTTTTTTTTTGGATTTTAATCTGTTAAAAATATATATTAATTGGTTGATTTGTAATTGAATAAAATTATCCTTTTAAGGTTTATTTAGCTCAAATTCTCTTTCATAGGTACATATGTTTATGATATGGACCTATCTCATTTTTAGGTGAATATACTAATTATTTTACACGTTATATATTTAATATCATTATATTCAATATAATCACATATTTATTTGACATTATTTTTTCATGGGTATTATTATTGAATAGTTACCAAAGAGTTAAATGTTTTATGTCCAAATATCATTTATTTTCTCGATTATTTATATTCAAGTTTTTCCTAGGAGAAATCATATGCTATATTTTCTAGAAACACATCTCTTTTATTGTCATCTAGTTATGAATGAGGTACAAATTATTATACTTATTTCATCCCTTATTAATTAATGAAACATCAATAAATTCACCTATAAGTGATACCTATATTGTATCTTTCTTTAGGTGGAGAATCTTTTTCATCCATATCCATGCCTTTTACAATATTTTAAAAAAAATTAATAGACATAAATAAAATTCAAATAAATTTTAAATGTTCTATGATTATATTTTAATTTTTTTTTTTAAATGGATCATTCATAATGTTTTCAAAATGGGCCAATTATTACTACTTTTATAAAAAAAAGTTAATATAATGTTTAATTTTAATGTTTATAATGTGAATTGATTTTACCTATGTCAAGCCCATTATTTTCATTGACGTTTCAATTACATTCTTGTAATATAATTTTCATATAAAATTACATTCACAATATTATTGGAATTTTTTGTTTTTAAATGTTAGTTCCACGATGAAATATTAGTTTCCTAAAAAATGAACCTTATACTCTTTTCATGAAACATCCATTCATCATCATCAACAAACATTAATAATAATTACACACCATTGGGGAAATTTGGTAATGATTCCATTAATATTATTTCTATGGATGGATCATAATATTAACATGGTAATAATTTATTTTCCATTTGTGAATTATGTAATGAATGAAAAATGATGATTTTTATGTCGAAAAGTGAAATATTCTTAATATTTTATTCATAAACATTACATGGACGTTATTGATTTCATATAGATTTTATGATATTGATTATAAAATATATAAAACAATATAGAACTGTGTGAAAGTAATGTGAAATGGGCGAGCCGGGGCTGGGCGGACCAAGCCCGCACGGGTTTGAGCCCGCGCGGGTTTGTCTGCAAAAGCCCGCATATGATGCGAACAAAAATTTTCAGGCCCACCCCGCCCCGCATAAACCCATGGGTTGCCCGCAGGTTGCCCGCAGGCTTACCCACCTTTACAAAAAAATACTATTTATAATCATTTAAACACTGTATTTTTTTTATTCTTAAAGGTATTTGTGGGGAGAAGTATGAATTTACAATAACTAGAGTTTTAAAGAATGTGATGGAAAGTTTTTTGTAGTTTAATGGTGGCATGCGGTAATGCTGATGTGGCAGCGAACAATTTCGATAGAAAGTATATGAGTGATCGGTGATGTGTGATGAATGATAATGTTGATTGTGTGGTGATGTGAACAACTAAACCTGTGAATGAATGAAATCTCTCTAGGTAACAATCAGTTTTAGAAGAAGCTATTAATGTTATCAAGAGGTTCTATCCAATTCTCCTGATCACAAAATAAAATGAAATAATAACAAAATTAAATCAACCTAAAAAATATTATGATTATAATAACTCTTATAGAATTGAAACCATGAGCAGGGGTGATGAGTTCCATTTTTTGAGAGATGGGTTGACACATCATGTGAATATGCTTAGTAATTACTATATAAATAATATAATATCATATTAAAACAATAAATATAGGCCTATTTAAAATTCACATGTGAATAAATGGTGAATTAATATGACCATTACGGGGAGAAATCATATGTCACCGTTTAACCATGATTTTTTTATTAAAAAAACTAAAATATTAAAGAAACATATATTGTAAAAATAATATATATTTTTTTAAATCAGGTCTGCAGGCCAGCCCACACTCGTGCGGGCTCAACCCGCATTGGCTCGCGCCTGCGCGGGCTAAATTCGCATTGGCCCTCCCTCTAAACGGTCAAAAATTTTAGGCCCACCCCGCCCCATATCCACCCCATACCCGCAAAGCCCGTGGGCCGCGAGCCCGCTTTTCATCGCTACTATGTGATAATATATATTTTATATGATTGACTTTCACAGATAAGGATGGGTTCCCTCAATATAGCTTATACAATTACTGTAGAAAAATAGCATCAGGTGAGCCTGATATAGCTTATACAATATGTGTTCCCAGATAGAGCTAAAATGAATTAGGTAATATTCATTGTCTTTAGAGTATAAAATGATGGAGTTATGAATGGGTATCTCTTATTTATTTTACTAGGATCTATTTATTTATGACATAGATTACATGTATAATGTTCCATGATACCAACACATATTCATTAGACTTTATATGGATTTTTAATGATTACTTTGATCATGATTGAAATCATATGGTTAATGAATATTGATTCCAATAACCATTGAATATGAAAAATATTTATAACATGTTTCAGGATTGATGATCCAGGTTCCATTATATTGTTCACATACCCTATGATTAAGTCATCATACCCTATGCTCATATTACCCTCACCGATGACATTTATTCCATAATGATTATGATTACCAATACAAAGAATTTGATCTCACCATTATTAAGTTTACATTCTCCTAGGTAATAAAGAGTTATTTTTGTCTTGAAAGGTTTCTTGTGTGGAGATTTATATGGGGGAATATGTTGATCCTTATTAATATTTTATTTATTAAATAATGATGTCAATATTTTTTATTAATTTTATAAAACTACAAACATAAAATTTCATTCAGTATGTATGTGATCAAATAATTTCTTTTAATATTTTATTATTTTGAATGAAAAAAATGATCAAATTTATCTATAATAATGATATAAATATAATTTTTAGGTATTGAGCATCAGATCTTATAGTGCAGGTTGTTGGATGTTAATTTCCTTCTTAAAACTACATCTTACAAAATAAGAAAAATAATTTTTTAATATTTTCATTCCATTATAAAGTAATTTAGGTTTATAGAAACAAACATATTTTATATTTTATCTATATTAAAAAAATTTATAGATAATTATTTTTTGTGGATATGAAAAAGAAAATACAAAAGAATTTATACTTTAAAATAAATGATTCGGAAGAAATTTTATATAGGGAAAATATATTTCTTTAATATATAAACATTACCTTTTAGTCAAAAAAACTAAATTTTAAAATTTATGAGTGAAAATAACCTTTTATATTGTGTATAATCATTAATGGAATAACTATATAGAAGATATATTAAAATAACCATCATCATTGGTAGACCGTGGACATCAATTTCTATGCAATCAAAAATATACCAAATTATCAAGAATCAATATAACAAAAGTGTTATAGTATAAAAATATCAAATAAAACTAAATTTTATTAAATAATTTTCATCTAATAAGACCAAACAACACATGATTTTGTGGAATCCATTAATATAAACCCATAATAACCCTATATTAACTCTCACTAGAATTTTTGTGTGGTGGTCCACAATGAAACGGAATAAAATAAAATATAAGATAATACCAAATTAATAATATAAAAACAATGGAACACATCAATGAATTTCTCACATAATTACCCTTATATTTTCATGATGTTTTCTAAATTTAAATAAGGTAACACTTATTATTTTAGAGTAAAATATTTAAATAATAAAATAAGTAAACTATTATCTCATCTTTGAGAGGAATACAAAGGAACATCCCCTGTCAACCATAAAAACCAGAAGTAAACCATTCACATAACATATTTTCCATATCCAACCATGAAAATAAATAACAAAAATTTCACAAAATATGTTTTCCATATACAGGAGCACATAAAAGGGGGAAATAATATTAAACACCATAATCCTATAGTTAAAATCATTCGTTACTTTTCCAAACAAACCATTTTTTATAAAAATGTATGAAACCAAGAAATCCATCAATTTGATTTATAATATTAACTTATAACATCAATGGGATACCACATGAAATTCAAATAAAACCAAATAATATTACAAACATCAAAAAGGTATAATCAAAATAGGATAATGAATTCTATTATTGAATTGATTAAGTCAAACATTCCAATAAATCAATTAAAGTATCCAAAATTAGTAAATATAAAACTTTAGATGTTCAAAAAATATAATTAAAAATCATTTTTAAATCACATTTCTTGATATAAAATCATGTTTAATTTTTTTTTAAAAAATCTATTATTTTTAAATAATCAACCATTAAAAATATTCATTCTTATGAATCATCACCTTTTATGTCATACTTTAATGGATGTAAAACAATAGAGTTATTGAAAGATTCAATCATAAATATAATATGTAACATATATATTTCAATAAAAACATGTTTGGAAGGTATTGGAGCCTTGAGATACTAAAATTAAAGGAATAGTATAATCATATGTCTTATTCTATTATATAAAAAAATATACTATAGTCGCTTGAAGAAGAAGACAAGTGGGGTTCATTGTACCACATATTTATCATAAATATCCTTATCTAACTAACCTGGACCATCAATTTTGACCATACTCAGGATATAAACATGAAAATTGATGGCAGTTAGAAGAGAGGAGAATAAGAAAAAGAAGAGAGGTTTAAAGAGGCAGTTTCCTTGGAAAACATGATAAAATCAAGATTTAATCACCATGGAACCGTAGAGGTAGATGAGATTAATTCATTAGGATATCCAAAGAATGCACATCAATTATTGAAATGTAATGGGCCATAACCCAAATAAAAATCTCCTGAAAAGACAAAAAATCATTTTTATATTAAAAAAATGAATAATTTTATTGCATAGTTTAAATATTGATTCAAAAATAACACATTAAATTTTATAATGACATTCATCCCACTTAAACAGTTTACATAAATGAATTAAAAAACTTTTCTGAAACCATGTATCAAAAAAATAAAATTATTATTTAATGTTGAAACCCAAAAAAGTATAAAACTCATGAGAATATAGGATTTGACAATCATTCTGGGTTATAGGTTTAGAAATTAGATATTTTATAGATTTCCACATATATGGAAATTTGATATGAAGGTAACATTATATATGTTTATTTGTTTTATTCTAGTTTAGATGTATGAAATTTTTATTTACAATGATAATTACATTATATGAGAAAGACCATTTAAACATTTTTTGTTTTATCCTATGTATATTTCTAATACTATTAAGGAGGTGATTCCATAAAGTTATGGGGAACTGGGGTGTCATGTTACACAACCTTGGTACTTTTCCAACATTTGTTCTTGGTAAATAACAGAATAATTAGGGGATCCTCATAAGATAAGTTAGGTTTCTATTTTTATTATACCTTTCCATTATGTATTTTTCAAATATATTATATAAGTTATTTAATTCAATGAAATTATGTGTTTCTTGTGCATGGAAAATGATATGTTACACCATTCTTTGATGTATTTCATATAAATTAAATGGGCTATATTAGGCTATTCTTTGATGTTTTTTATATATGGTGGTTGGGTAGTTTTATTTGTTTCCGTAATGGATTTTTTACATGTGTGGTAGGAACCGTTGCGCCTTCTGATGATACAATTCATATATGGTGGTGTAGGTATTTTATGTATTTCCCATATATGATTATGACAATTTATGACTAAGAAAAACATGATTATTGGAATTGGTCGAAGAATGTGAGGTTGAGTGTTGTATTGGCCTAGTTAGCACAAAAGGACACAATAATATTACACAGAAATTATGTTTAATTGATAAATTTATTATCATATATAACATTCAATGGATATTGTACTGTATATAACAAATATCATCAGTATTTCCTAACTCAATTTTATCCTCCCACCAATCATGTGCACTATGATTTGTGTGAAGTAATCATTTTTATGATTTATGTAATACATTATACTATTTATAAAGCTCTAGTAACCTGATGGTTTTGGATAAGGGACTAAAGAGTGTCAAAATATTTGGTAGTTATGTGTCAGCCTATATTATTGTCCCTTTGTTATTCTATATTTGGTTATACCAAAGGGTGATACTTTTAATTTTTTTAATTATGATAAAAATGGATCTATTTTGTTAAAACATTAGGGATGGTTATATAATATTCACTACTATATTTTAACTAAAAGCCCTAAGGCCATACATTTATATTAATTTGGATAATCCCCTTTTAACGGATGAAGTGGAACATTACATTTCCCGTAAAATCATGAGGAAAGGCCTCTTACATGACCTTGAGGGCCCCAATGTTGACACTCTAGGAGAAGACCCACCCATCAATTGTATATATAATTTTATCAAACTCCAAAATATTTCAGGGATAGCAAAAGAAGTGTTACCCCATTCCTAGTACATGGTGCCTAGTCTAGATGGATAGAGTCATACCCTCTCATTCATCCGAATATTGAAGTCCTATAAAGCTAGATGTGATTCCCTCAGCCTCATATTGATCATGCACGTAAAAGAAACATTTCTTAGGAGCCTTGACTGTCTAGTCGATCCCTCCATTGTTCACCAAAAATTCCACCACTCAGTCTCCTCACGCCCCTATGATGCTCTCCCTGTATCCTATCTCCTCTAGCCTATCAATGTGCGCATCATTATTCTGTCATCTACATACCGCACACCAAGCCCATTTATCTTTCCACATGGTTGCGTCATCAAC
Source organism: Viscum album (assembly GCA_963277665.1). Classification (NCBI taxonomy): domain Eukaryota; kingdom Viridiplantae; phylum Streptophyta; class Magnoliopsida; order Santalales; family Viscaceae; genus Viscum; species Viscum album. Next base: position 226,667,494 of record OY728151.1, read on the forward strand.
TGCCTTGTCCCTGACATCACCCATATTTGTCACCCATACCACCATCCAAATCCTCATCGACCATGAGAAGCCATTGATCCTACCCTATTACATCCCATCATCAATCAAGACCCCCTCCCACTGAACCGCTCACAAGGCCCATCTACTATCCGTTGTCTGTATCCCAGTAAATCCCCACTAATTGTGGCTTCTAGGATTAGAACCATAGATGATGTAGGATTTAGAGGTCCCCTGAGCCACTAGGCTAGGAACCCAACAAAGATCATTTTATATTAATAGTACATAATTTCATGTATTATTTTGCAATCTAATATTATAATGTTCTTGTTATTTTATGGACAGTTTATATAGTAATACATATAGTGTAGTATCTTCTACATAGTTATAGTATGTCACTATAAGTATGCATCCTCTGATATATGGGGAGGCATACCAAATATCTGGTGTTGTCACCATATTTTTTCCAGAAGAACACTTGGAGGGAGTAACATACAGAACATGACCAAATTAATGATTGCAACACAATAGAAAAATTATTGAAAATATCATCGACCAAATAAATGAATATTTTCTCATTAAGAAATAAATAACATTAGATGAAAAATAATTACATGCTACTAATCCACAACACACTTGATGTGGATTGAAAATGAAAAATAAAGACAACTATAAATATATCTAATCACTATAAATATAATTTTAAAACCAATCAAATATGTAATATAGAATGTAATATCAAAAAAATAATATGTAAAATAATGAATATGTTTATAATATACATAGTAAGTTCCACCTCATGAACTCTAAATATTTATTATAGATTACACATACTAAAACCATAATCCATAAAGAAAAAATGGATAATATATCCAGTTACAATGGTGTTTCAACACACCTATATGTTTTAACACAAAAAAATTTCACCAACACATAATATATATGTATTAGATTATATTTTTGAAATAAATTATCATAAAGTGTCTCTGCAAAATGCTCCCCACCAACTTACTTTGCACCAGTTCAAAACATAATAAGGGGATACACTATGTTAGAGTGAGTAACATATACTATGTATAGGGATAAAAAATCATGGAGATGAAAAGTTTTTTTATCAATCGGTTGTGACATGATTGTTTTGTAATCGTCAAATCCAAAAAATATATATATGTTAAAAAAATTACAACATAGATGGTGGTCGCATAGTATATATTTAAAAACACATTATCCATTATCAAAAAAAGAACTAAATTATTATAAACTCCCAATATTCTATATTTCGTGTATCCTTTCACCACTCCCATAAAAAACCCGTTACATTTCTATATATTCCCATTCATTAATCACTATATATTAATTTTTTAATAAAAAAAATAGTAATTTCAAAACATGGATTCCAAATATGGATAATTTATTTAGTCTAATAACATAATTTGTATTTTTTTCACAATATATACTCTCAATGTAGTCATTAAATCATTTGATATATAATAATTACATAATTTCATCAATCCCTAACTTATCAAATTTAAATAATACATGCCTAATCATCATATTAGGATTAACATTTTAGATAAGGAATTTTTGGGAATACCCTATATACTTACTCATAATTGAAAACTATATCCAAATGATTTATATTTAATTATGATAATTTATAATTAAATAATGAATACCACATTTTTTCATCCTCCTTTGAATACCACATCATCATAGTCTTCATATAATAATATTTCTAACTAACATCATCATAATACAATATCTAATATAAAATTTCCTTTAATTTATATTTCATCATAAATAAATAATTAATCAACTTAATTAAGATATTTTTAAGAAATCTAATTCACATTATTTCAATAACTGGTAAAATAATTTTATCATCTTATTACAAAATAAAAAAATTAATTATTCAACTTATGAGAACTAATAAACACTAAATAATTATATGTTGTGTCATATACTGCTAATTCAAAAGAAGCCCACTAAAAAATCAAACATAGCTCAATAACCAAAATACAAAAAATTGATATAGGAATTAATGTATTCAAAATAAAGAATAATATAAACCTTTTATATATAATATATTTCATCCATAATCCAATGAATACCTTACGTAAAAAAATGAACGAGAATAAAAAAATTCAGTTCAAAAAATGAATAAACACTCAGAATAAAAGTTATTTTTAATGTTACTTTTAACAACCCCAAATAAAATAACCCTAATATGGAGGATAATTTATTCCAATGGAATAAATAAAAGGGTTATAATCCCAAAGGACTTATAACAGACTAACAAGATATAATCGGCTAGCCACATAAGATGCTCTATTATAGTGATGTGGTATAATAGGATAATAGAAAATGAGCCTCATATAAACCAACAAAAATTACTAAATACAATGTAAAAAATTGGAAACAACAGAGACATAAATTGAAAAACAAATCAAAACCAATAAATATTAAACCATAAATTATGTCAAGTATCCATGTGACCAATTATATCCTCCAACTGACCTTAACCAAAGGAAGAATCAACTAGATAATCCAACATGAAAAAAGATACCCTTCCCATTACAACGATCCTATAATACAATATATAAAAGCTCTCAAAGTTAAATATTAGTTTTGAGCATAAATCCTAGTAGGATACCACCAAAGATTATATAAACAGTCTAATACCAAGAATTATATAGTTCTAGATTTTAAAAACAATTTTTTTACAAATCAAATTTCATAAATCCAAACTAATTGAAAATAATTTTCCATTTGGTAATTAATAAAAACCATTCATATTTTAAAATATAAAAAAAATGAAAATTAGGATAGATAAAATAGGGAATTAAATCACTACATCAATATATAAAATGTAAACAAATATCCATAAAATATCCTATCATGAAAAGATATATCATACAACATCATTTAAAAAATAGTGAGAAATAATCCATGATAAAAATAATCATGAGATAAATAAAAATACATAAAAAAATAAAAATTAATTTGGGCTATAGCCTATGGGAAAACATATATAAGATAAAAAAGTGCATAAAAATTCATAATTTTATAACCCACAAATATTAAATCTACCCATAGTCCATAGATATTTCAATGGTCACCCCATTGTGTTTCCACAAAAAATAGATCTACCCAGGTCAATTTTATAATTCATCCAGGGTTCCTAATGTTCAATTTGAAAACACTAATTTCAAAACCATGCTCAGAATTTTATAAATCATTTTCAAATCTTTACCATTCAACTTGGGTTTTTTTAAACACCATTTCCAAATCATGATAATTTGTTTCCAAATAAAAAACTCAATAAAAAAATTTTTATTTACAATATTCCTATGGAAATCAAATATAATATCAATGCATAGAAGAAACCAAATAAAATTAACAATAATGATAAAAAATATAATTAAATCATTGTATTGAATCATATAGAGATTATTATTTTATTACATTAATATTACATCATTTTAATGATAAAAAATGTAAAATTTCTACAAATCAAAATACCAAAGGTTATGTGTCTTGAGAAAATTGGGAACATAAATAAAATTTACATAAAAATAATTTATATAATTTCTAATTCTCTAGATTCTTAGTGGCCTTCATATTCACCTTAGTATAAGTAATAACCTAAGGATATACATCAAAGAATGTGATTAGCTTAAATACTAGAATAAGGATAGATAAGAACATGAATTAATATAAAATGGGTGAGAATAATAATAATAATAATAATAAAATAATAATAGGATCATCATCATAATTAAGATATAAAACATTATATAAATGAATAGAATGTAGAAATTCATAAAAACTAAACATGTCTAAGTGGTCAACAACCACACATGGTTGTGAAATATTCTAGAAAAATGTCACACATATTTCACTATATCTCATGAGATTTATAACATTACCAAATTCATTAATGTTTTATATACTTTAGGGTTCACCCATCATATCAAAACATTTACTTGTGATATATAATTATGGGATCACTCGTCAAATCATAACATATACATAACTGTTCATGCCACACAAAATATATACAAATCCTAAACAGAAAATAACCAATGAAATCAAATGGTTTTAATTTCACTATAATTCAATCATGAATAATCATTGGGTTTACAAAATAAAATAAAGAATATCACACTCAGTTTAAGAATCACCAATCTTGAGTGAAGAAGAAACAATCTCATGAGATGTAAAAGATATATTGTTTGAGAGAAGAGTTGTTTTTGGAAAAATATTTGAATTTGAAATAAAAAATATTGGAAACATTTATTTTTCATAAAAGAAAAAGGAAGTAAAAATGATAATTAGGGAACAATAATGAAATATCCATAATGAAAATGCAGTGAAATATGGAAAACCTAAAGAATGAGAGTTGGGATCGAGAATCCCCTTACCTTATGTCAAAATGATTTGTGGAAAAAACTTATATAAATTAATTAACAAATTAATACACTTTTATAAATGAATTTGATCTATTATATATTTATTATATTTATTTATGGGGTTTTTGATGAGTTATAGAGTTTAATTTTGTCATTCAGAATTGTATGTTTTCTTGGTTTTCATGATTGATTTTCTTGTTTATAAGTAATGAAGTGTATGTAAAATTCGAATAATTCACTATAATTGTAATTATTGGTTACTAATGATCATAAATAAGTTTAAATTTTTATATAAATCGATTTTTAAATGTTATGAGTATGAATCATTAAAAAATACATTATTGATAATCGGTTGAATTATTATGGTTGTTTTTTGATCATCAAAAATTAGTTTTCCCATTATTTATTATTGTATATATATTCTAGTTACATAACAAAAAATATATAAAATTTAATTTAAAATATTTTTTGATCCATTTAACGGTTTTATGTCAATAATTACAGGTGTTAAGGAAGAATGAAAATGCATTGTCCACGATGTCGTTAAATTGAAAAATCGATAAAGAGGATTTATTTTTTAGAATATAAGATAGAGTGAAAGCATTTTAATGATGGATCATAGATTAAGATGATTAAATTATAGTATATAATATATACAAGAGTTTTCACTAATATTTGGATTTACGAGGTTTGGAGAGAATAAGAAAATAAAGAAATTAAATGAAATTATATGAAAAGAAAAGTGGATTTTACCTCTTGATTTATCGTCTTTGAGAACCTCTTAAGGAACCTTGGATAGGTATTTTTTAAACCAGAACCTCTTTGGTATGAGGAAGGAGATTGGGAATATGTATAGGTTGAATTTGGAAAAGCATCAAATATTGGAAGGTATGGGGTCAAGAGGTAGTGAGAGGTGGTATTTATAGTGGGGGAAAGGGGTGTTTTCTCATAATTTTATTCATTAGATTATCACTTTTTCTAAAGATAGTGAATAGTTTGGGAATTATAACTAAATTTATGAAAATAATGAATTATGGTTCGATATATGGACTTATATCATCTATACATCATCTATTACTAAAAAATACATTAATTTTTCTTTTATCATAAATTATCGTATTTTACTATTCCCCAAGAATTAAAGTATTTTAGAAAAATTAAAAAAATTAAGCCTAATATTTCTGATGTGTTGAATTCAAAAACAATATTAATTTTTTGAAAAAAGTTTCTAATGTATGAGAAATTTAATATTTAATTTAATCAACATTTACACAAAAAATTCAGATTTTAAAATTATAATTTATTTTAAAACACATTGGAAAATTAAACATGGTATCATAAAATTATATTATAATCAGAAGATAGAAAAATATTAATTTATGAATGCATTTTATGAAAATAATTTTTATATTAAATAATAAAATTAATCATAAATTTGTAATTAAATATTTATGAATTATAGAAATACACTCTTAATTAATAATTTTTTTTTAAAAAATTATTTACTTATAATATGATATGATTATGTCATATATTAATTTATAATATGCCTATTTTTTATAATTTCAAATGTAACGTTACTATTCATTTGGCATGTTTACTATTCATAAGGGTTATATTACTATTCCTTAGTTCAAGTTACTATGTCGTCAGTATAGGTTCCTTATGATTTAGAAATACTTATATTTTCATTAATTATTCATTTATAAAGTACTTATTGTGTTCCCAAGGTGATTTTATATGGTTTATACTATATGACCCAATTATAAAAATGTAGCTTCCATTGATAAAATTTTGGTTCCTTACATTCATCCCCCTTCATAAAATTTCACCCTTGTAATTTTGTTTTACATACTATGGGGAAACAAGTGGGGGGTACATCTCCTTCATCGCTTCCTCCAGTTCCCAAGTAGCCACTTCGTACTTATGGTTCCACCATAGTAAATTGTCTAGGTGAGTAGTCTTGTTCCATAAAACATTATCTTTGTGGTCCAAGATCTTCACTAGCCAATCCTCGTAAGAGAGATAATTTTCAAACTATAAAACCTATAGATTTATTACATGTGAGGGATCTATTATATATTTCTTCAATAGGGACATATAGAATACATTGTGTACTTGAGATAGGGTAGGAAGAAATGCTAGTCAATAGGACACATCTCTGACATGATAAAGGATCTCAAAGGCATTGATGTACCTCAGACTCAACTTTCCATTCATATAAAACCACACGATCCTATTCCATGGAGATATTTGAAGGAATATCGTGCCTCTAGCAATAAACTAAAGGTCTTGTTGATTATTTTCTATAAAGCACTTTTTATCAATATTGGGCTTCTTTGATGTAATATTGAATGGTTTTTACCTTTTCCCCCATTTGTTCAAAAATTTCTAGTCCTAGAATATTACATTCATTGATTTAATCCTATTATGTTTTTTTTATTCATCTTTTCATGTATAAGGATTCATATGGAGCAATTTGGATTCTCCAGTGGCAAATATTGTTGTAAGAGAACTCAGTCAGAGGCTGATGTTGGTCTCATCCTCTTTTCATGACTATAGAACATGTTCTTAACATATAAACAATTATCTGAATTTATTCTTTATATTGGCCAAAAGTTTGAGGTTGAGAAGCCATACTAAAGTTCAGATCAGTGTTTGGATCCTATTCGAGACTTTTCTAGAACATTGAGGTGAATCGTAGATATCAATCAGATACAATAGATTGTGGTACTCCATGTATCCTTATCATTTCTCATATATATATATATATCCATGAAAATTGATCAAGTGAGAATTCAACTTTAATTGAGATAAAATTAATTGACATTGTAATAATCTCCACTACAACCCATATACCATTTTTTCCTTTAGATGTCTTTAGAGCCTGATGAAAAAGTCTAAGGTGATGTTTTCCCATTCCCATGATTGTATGGGTAATGATAGAATGATCCCATTAAAATTTTATCTTCTAGCCTTCCCTAGATGACATACTATGCACTTTTATATATATTTAGTGATCTCATTATTCATATTGTCCCATCAAAATTTCTCTCAGAGATCTCAATACATCTTTGTGCTCTATTGGTGAATAAAGATGGTTGAGCTATGTGCATTATTTAAAATTGAATTATTTAAATCTTGACCAGAAGGTACACATAATTTCTACCCAAATATTACAAATCCATCCTCATAAATTTTAAACTCTAACGATTTACCCATTCTCATAGCATCCAACTTCCCCTGAATTTCGACATCATTTCTTCGATGACCTTCATTTTCTCCGATGGATAGTTGACCAATAATTTGAGAAAGGATTTATTATGTTTCTTCCTTATTGATTTCCATTTCTATGCATTTAAAATCTATGAATATTGGAACCTTCTCAATTCTCATCATGGATAATGCTGGTGGATCATTTCTAAATATATCATCTTCCACTTTATTTACCATAACAGGATGATAGTGGATCAAGCAATTGTAATCCATAATGATATATAACCACATTTATTTGTGCATGTTATTATTATTATATCTGAATATATATATATATATGAGGCTACAATAATTAGAATATATTTCACACTTCTCCTAATATAGATAATTTCTCTATATTTTTAATAAAAACATCATAACTACAAACTCTAGATCATAAATAAGATAGTTTTTCTCATTAATTTTGAACTTCCTTGAGGCGTAGACTATCAATTTAAAATTTTTAATCAGTACACAAAAAAAATACATTCACTTATGCATATTTCTATACTACAAATAGTTCCCCACATGTACAAAATGTGTGTTACGGTATAGTGATAACACAATTCATCAAATATTTGAAGCAGTCCTCATATTCACTAGTCCAGAAGAACTCTTACCCCTTCCGAGTCAGCATGGTTAGAGGTTTTTACAATCATGAGAAGTTCTTCATAAATCACTGGTAATTCCCAGCTAGAATAATGAAACAATATATCTTCTTCAAATATATTGTCTTGGGACACTCTTTGATTTCCTTTTTCTAGGAATTCTCCATAGATATCCCTTTGTTGGTGATAAAATTCCCAAAGTATGATACTTACTCTATCCTTAACTAACATATACTATGATTTTAATAATTTTTTTCCATTTGAAAAATCAATATAATAATATTCAAATTCTCCTCACATTACTCCTTTCTCTTTGAGTATATAAGAATATAATAAATAAAGACTACAATAATTTTTTATAGGTAATCCATATAAACTCTATTCATTAAGTCCATAAATATTGAAGGATAGTTAGTGAGTCTGAAGAGCATCACTATAAAATCATATTGTACATACCTTATTTGAAATGAATTCTTGGAAATATATTATGTCCTTAACATTAATTAGTGATATCACAATTGATGGACCAATATACAGATGTACTTTTCCACATGAATTGGATTGAACAAGTAATATATTTGAGGAAGGGGATATTTGTTCATTATCTTGAATTTTTTGAGCTCATGATAATTAATGAAGAGTTTCATTGATCAATACTTATTCATAAAAGAGATGACTGGTTAACCCCATGGTGATGCACACAAACATACAAAACTCTAGTCTAAAATATTTTTTAACTGCTTCATCATTTCCTCAAACTCAATAGTTGTTAATATATACAGTGCCTTTAATATAGGAATATATAAATGAATAAATTCATTGTAAAACTCAACCTCTTGGTCTAGAGGAAGACCAGCGAACTCTTTGGGAAATAAATCAATGTAGTCCTTTAGAATGGAAATATTTTCAAGAATGGTTCTCACTTTTGTCTTAATCATTTGATCTAGATATGCTTTCTCATTGGGAAATAATATACACAATTTAGATGATGATTCATAAAAAGATTCATCCTCCTATTTAAACTTGTATAGAATTGGTGGATTGTTTAGGATGTAAAGAGGGTTCTCCATTTTTTGAATGTTGGTGTTGGATTTATATAAAGATAGACAATTCATGCCAGAAATAGCATAAAACTCCATCAAAGTAAGTAAGAACAAATTTTAAAGGATGTTCAATCCAAAACCATTATTTGGGGAGGATTTATATACTTTGGATGAAGTATTTTCCCAATTTTATATACTGATAGATAACTCAACCTCCATATTTTGAAGGGGTTTTTATGTAAATAGTTCTAATAATCTTACAAGATATAAAATTACATGAAGAATCTAATTAAAATAGTAAGTTCTCTATTTTTGAATGAATAACTATCATACCTATCACCACCTCATTGTTAGGATTTACCTCTGTAGTAGTTATTGAATAACCCTTACCATTCTCCTTTGGATTTGGTGGTTGTTGATTCTAATTACCCTCAAGGGATCTAGGTTTAGTCAACCATCTTGAATAGACCCCTTACTTATTATTGTTGAATCATTCAATTTTATGTAGTGATCTTCTTTAATCCAGAACATTTTCTAGCTTCCCCATGTATTTTTAACATTCCTGAGCTTTGTTTCCATCTCTCCCATACTTATATCATTTACTAATCCCATTGACGTTGTTACCATGATTACTCTTCCAACATTTTTGACATGTGGGTGGTATATATATCTTTAAACCTTTCTCATTAGATCAAGAATCCCGAGACTTCATTTTTTATTTCTTATCACTATTTCCATGGGACCATTCTCCATACTCCATCTCCACTTTGAGAGAACGTCAGAAAACTTGTTCATAACATCCAATGTGAGGAATTTATAAATCATTTAGAAGGTTTGGTTTTAAACCACTAAGGAATATAAATTTTTTCTTTCATTTTTATAACAAACCTCAATGTGTACTTTAAAATCCTTGTGAAATATTCTTCATATGCCATGATAGATTCTCATTCCATTTTCATCAACTCTTTGAATTTTCTCTCCATCATTTTACATGTAGTGTGATAGAAATACTTTTTAATAAACATTATCATAACATATTATCTCCATATATTCAATTTCTTCTTTCATCTTGGTGTTCTTAATTAATGAACACCACTGATCGACATATCAATCTTGAAGATACATGGCCAAAATCACCATCACTATCCTAGAATAGGGATGAATAGAAAATATACTCTCCATTGAGTTGACCAACTATCCTAAAAAAAATAGATTGGAAAATCCACTAAATGCTAGTGGTTATCTCCAGATAAAATACTTGATAGCTAGTTAGTCCCTCTTCAATGAAGGAAGAAGTTACACATTACTCAATATATTTTTTATATCTATAGATAGTTGAGTAATAATCACCTTGAAATTTGTAACTCCTCCTCCCAAGGCATTTGTGATGTCATTTGGGAAATTGACACATTGTCCCTCACACAGGTTTTTGGACAAGTTTCTCATAGTTCCCACCATTTTCTAAAATGAAAAGTTAAAGATAAACATAATACAATAATTCAGGAATAATTTATTCCATTTTGAAATTAACTCTAAAGGAATATCATGTGGGATCCATATGATTAAAAGTTTTATAAAATAAATATTCTTAGATTTTTTACTTACACTTTTTCTCATACTAAGGGCTTTCACAAAGGTTCTATAATCCTAATTCCAATATTAACTAAACTATTCTATGATACCAACTATAGTGACCCTACTTTTTCTAAGATTTTTATTTCATCATTTTGAAAATAAAAAATATAACAATACAATGAATCCATGATCCATAGGTTTAGTGTCTTGAGAAAATTAGGACCATACATGTCATTTACATAATAAAACATAATCATTTATTTAATTCCTTCTTCTCTACCTTCATAGTAGCCTTCATATTCACCTTGTATTAAGTAATCACCTAAGGATATACATAAAATAAAGGGATGAGATAAAATAATTGTAAGAGGATAGATAAGAACATGAATCAATGAATCATGTGTAAGAATAGTAAACATCGTCATAAAATAAGAATAGGATCATAATCCTCATAGTCATGAGAGGAAGAGTTATATAAAGGCATGGAATGTGGGAATGCATAAGAATGAAACATCATGTCTTAGTGGTCAACTACCACACATAGCTGTGAACAAAGCTAGCATCATGTTCACATATATTGCACATTATCTCATGATATACATCAAATAACCCAATGAATAAGAGTGCTAAATAAATATGGGTGCACCCTAAATATCCAAACATTTACTTTCGCTATATAATTTTTGGCATACCCATCACCTCGAAACATTTACATAATCATCCATGCCACATTGAAAATAAATTAATCTTTGACACTGAATAACTCATGGGAAGAAATTGGTTTCATTTAAAAATATTATATTCATGAATAAACATTGGGGTTATCAAATTAAATAGGTAATAACAAACTTATTATAAGAATAATTAATCTTGGGTAAAGAAGAAACAATCTCAGGAGAAGTAAAAGATTTATTCATGGAGAGAATAGTTCTTTTCGAATGCTCTTTGAAATTTTTATAAAACCATATTAGAAATGTTTATATACCAAAAAAAGGAAGGAAAAATATATGATATATACGTAAAATTAATGAAACGTCCATACCAAAATGGAGTGAAAGAGGGAAAATCCAAATAAAGAGAGTTTGGTTTGTGATTCCCATTACATAATGTTTGAATGATTTCATTATGTTATTTTATGAAATAATAAAAAAAATATTAATTAATTATGAAATAGAGAACCTTTTTTAAATTAATTTTATTCATTATTATTTTAAAAAGTTCATTTACGTGATTTTTTACGAGTTATAGAGTTTAATTTCATCGTTTGTGAGTGTTTGTTTTCTTGGTTTTAATGATCAATTCCCTTGTTTATAAGTATTAATGTGTATGTAAAGTTGGGATAATTCACTAGAAATATAATACAAGGTTATTACTGATCATATATAAGTTTAAATGGTTATATATATCATATTATTGTATGGTATGAGGTTGAATCATTAAGTAAGACATTTGTGATAATCATTTGGATTATTATGAAAGGTTTTTTATCATCACAAACTAATTTTGTTTTATTTATTTTATATCATATATATATTAGTTATAGAACATAAAAAGTGTTATAACATACACTTTAGAATATATTTTTTACCATTTAATGTATTTATATCTATCCTTGAAGGTGGTAAGAGAAAATGAAAGTTCATCGTCCACAATATCGGTAAATTAACACATCACGAGTTATGATTTCATTTTATGAATTAAAGAGAGAGATACATAGAAAGGAGTTTGATGATGGATATTACATAAAAATGAAATAATTATTGAATATAAATGACACTAGAGTTATCATGTATATTTTGATGGAGGAGGTGAGGAGAGAATAAGAAAATAAAATTAAATGAAAACCAAAGAGGATTTTACCTATTGAATTATCCTCTTTGAGAACCTCCTTATAGAACCTAGGAGTGGACTTTTATTGAGACAATAAAATCATAGATGTGGGGAATGATCATGTGAAGATTTTTGGGTACAATTTGGTCTAGGATCATGTTTAAGAATGTGTGAGGAGTAGAGGTTGTGAGGGGTGGTATTTATAGTGGAGAAGAGAGGTGTTTTCTAATTATATTATTCATTAGTTTATTATTTCGGCTCAAAACTATGAATATGTTGAATATAATCACTAAATATATTAAAATAAAGAAGGATTCTTCATTATTGGGGGATTACGTCATCTACACATCATTTAAGAATCAATAATTCATGTATTCAACTTTTATAATAAATTATCGTACTTTACTATTCACCAATAATTCAATTTTTATTGGAAAAACCCAAAAAATCACCCTAATAATTTTTCAATATATACAATTGAAAATGAACTATTTTTTGTGAAAATAATTTTCTAAATATGATAAATTTAATTTTTAATTAAAATCATCATATAATCAAAAATACAAATTTTAATACTATAACTACTTTTATAAAAAAATAAAAATTTAATTAACGTCTCATAAAATTATCATAAAATAATAAGGCAACAAAATTTTATTTTATTCGTAAATTTTCTGAAAATTTATTTACTTTTAAATTATTGATTTAATCCAAATATTTATAATTAAATATTTATGACTTACAAAAATATCCACACTTAATTAATAATTTCTAAAAAAAATACTTAATTATAATTGGATATAATTTTGTAATTCTTAATTTATAAGATGCATAGTCATTATTTATACTTTCATGGGTGTAAATACTATTCATTTTACTAGTTTACTATTTATAAAGGGCATATTACTCTTCCTATGGTAAGGTTATTATTTCATCAATATCGTTTTCTTATCTTCTAAAAATAATTCTTATTTCATACATTATTTATTTATAAAGGTTGTATTATGTTCTAAATGTGATCTTATGTTTTTTATACTATATGTAATACTTATAATAATGGGATTTACATTGATCGAATCTTGGTTCATTACAAACACCTAGCTCAAAATAATATAATCCTAGATGCATTTGACAATGGTGACTTGAAACCAATGTTTAGTCCTTCAAAAGGTAAGTCATACCAAGAAAACTGAGAGGCAAAGAACAACAAACCTGATGATTGATCACCGAATGAATGATCTGGAAGGAGTAGAGATCTCCAAAATTGCCTAGGGTGAGTTCTAGATTGAGTGAGGGGGATTCATAGTCGAAAGAAATGAAATCACTAATAAAATACCCTAAAACCCACAACTCACATGATTAATAGTAAATTTAATCCCATTACACATTGTGTAGCCTATATAGTGGGAAAAACTAGAAAAAAATGTCCCCTTTTTTTTAAAACATGGTTTTTTCCATCATGTGAAATGAACCCTACACACGACATGTAATGCTTTTATTTCATAAACCGATTTCATGACATTTGATCAATGACCATTAAAAGGCATGTAATCCCACTACATAGAATGTATTCTTCCAATAGATAGAAAGAATCCCTATTTTTTACAATGAAAAAAGAAATGTACATTGGATGTTCTCCGAACATGATGTGGATGCCTCAAATAAATTAATATATTTATAACTACAATCTATTAGTTTTAAAGTCTTTACATCCATAAACATTATTCTTTTTATTATTTAAAGGCACTATATTCCTACACATCCCCCAAACACACCCAAATAAGGATCATAAAAAATAATGAGCAAAGGTGTACCTAAAAAGCATAACATGATATTACAATATCCCATTCAAAAAAATTTTATTCCCCATGAAATCCATTAGGTTCCCTAACTCTCAAAACGTATGGGCCACCAATGAATCATAAAAAATTTCCTCTCCCATGTCTGGGGGGTATCTCATCCTCATTTCCATAGTTCTTAGACTGAAGGAATCATTTTAAAGGGTAGTTCCTTTTTTTGGCAATCCATAATATAAATTAGATTCTCTACCATAGTGGAGTTGTTCTCAAGTTCAACATCCACCAATCCAATGTGATTGGAATTATATGTTATTTACTAACTCAACTATTAATCGTGAAACATGACATATATATAGTTAGATATGATATTATGTTCAATTAATAGACCACCCTTCCCAATCATCCAACGATCTCATAGGGTCCCACAAACCCCAGCGCCAACTTACCCTACTTATGCGACCAACGATGTCCTATACGATGTGAAACTATGGAAAATCCCAAATCTCTAACTAAAAACACCTATGTTAGACAATGGGTGTCCACATAATATTTATGATGATTCACTATTGTGATCAATCTCCTCATGAACAACTGCACCCTCTCTATAATCTCTTGAATAAGACTCAAACCAACCAAAGACCACTCTCCCAAATCTTCCCAATATGAGGGACATGTACAAAGACTCATTACAAATCCAAAATGGTATCAATCTTAATCGAGGTGTGATAAATTTTTTTTAAACTCAACCATAAGAAAATGTATTCCCAAGATCCCTCGAAATGAAGCTCACTAGACCATAGAATATCCTAAATAACCTAGACATCCATCTTTGTCATTACATTCATGTACAGACGATGAGTTGTCCTCAATCCAATCTAGGAACCAATGATCACCTTCAAAACATTCTATAACAAGGAGGTAACCATCATGTCCTTATTAGAAATGACTGTAGAGGGAACCCCATGATGTCTCAAAATCTCTATGAACTAAAACAACCCATGATATTCTACCTTCATCACCTCCTTTATAAGGAGGAAATGCACCAATTTCATGATTCAACCAATGATCACCCAAATCGAATCCTTCCCACTAGGATTCCATGGGAAACAAATAATGATATCCATATATATATCATCCCATTTTCATAACATAATGTGTAAGGGATGTAATAAAACCATAGGAATTTTTTTTCTACCTTGATTCTATGATACGTAAAACAATTTTCAAGAGAAACCCACAGTCGAACTTTTCATCCATATCCACCAAAACCAAATTCTCAAGTCATGATACGTCTTGGCATCCCAAGAATGAAGGAACCAACAAGACCATTTTCCACTATCCCTAAACTCCAATCTAAAGGAAAATAGTGTATTGATCTTACAACAATATTAAAATGATCAACTGGGAGATAGAGAAGAGTCATATATGTTATCTTCACTTTAATTTCTCTCACTAAGGCATTATCATTCAGTGTCTATCACCTTCTTGATCCGAACTCACTCCTAAAAAACAAATCATCTTTTATTGATGACAAGAACATGTGTGCACCAACCTCTTATACTCTAAAGAGAATATTAGAAAAAAAACTCATTAAAAACCACTCTCAATATAATTGATTCTCATCCAGTGTTGGTTATTCTATGCTCAACACATCGCCAATAACATTCCCTTTATATGATCATAATCAAGGTAAAAATAAAAATTATGAAGATATTTTACCCAATGTATCTATTTAAATTTCATATCCCACTTATTATAAGTTTATTTGAGGCCCTTATGATCATAATAAATTGTAATCTGCTCCCCAACAAGAAACTATGACCATGTTTTGAGTGCATTCATAACTAATGAAAACTCAAGATCATGTGTCGGAAAGTTCTTCTCCTAAGGGCATAATAGGAGAGATCCATAGGCTACTACTTCTTTCTCATTCATTAAGAAATATCCAAAAAATGTACTAGAAGCATCATAGAAAACATCATATCCTGAACCTAGTTCATGAATAATCAAAATTGGATCTGAAGTCAATATCACCTTTCGTTATTCAGTAGATCTCTAACAGTTGTCATTCCATTCAAACTTTACACCCATATGAGTTATGTCTATCATCGAAGATTCAATATTGGTGAAATCCTTAAAAATAACATACAACAACCAACCAACCCCAAGATAAACTAGATCTAAAACACATTTTTAGCCACTCCAAAGACATAAATTCAAAATTTCTATTAGTAACAATTAAGAGGCCCCTCTAAAATATAAAATTCCCAGAAAAAAACTTTCTATATCTAAAACTCAAATTAGGAAAGATTAACATATAAATAATGATCTCTTGAGGTTAAAAGAAAGATATTATAAAAAGGCCATATACCCATCCTCTGACATGGATTACACCAATATATCATGAAAAAACACACTAATAAATGAGTCCATGAACCAATGAAATATTTTGTTTATCAAGTCTATAAACACAGTGGGATCATTAGTTAGACTGAATGGAATAACAAGAAACATGAGATGCCCATTCGGGCTTCTAAACATTGTCTTATATAAATCCTTTTCTCAGAAACTCAACTTGTGGTACCATGATCGAAGGTAAATCTTGGAAAAAAACATGACCCTCTACTTTGGTTAATAAGGTCATCCATCATTGTCAAAGAAAATTTGTTCTTAATAGTCACCCGATTTAACTTTAGATAGTCAATACAATATTTGAGGCTCTTATATACCTTCATAGAATAGAGGAAGGGAAAAACTCATGGCTAAATGCAAGGAATAATAAATCCTTTATCCTCTAATTCCTTAATATGGACATTAAGTTCGACTAACTCAGTAAAATATATTATATAAAATGGGATAGAAATGGGAATTGTACCAAGGATCATGTCAATAGTAAAATCTACCTCTCTCTTTGGTTTTGAAAAAGAAATATCATCCAGAAATACCTTAGGTTTTTCATACACCACTATGAGAAGTTGACCACCCAAACAAGGGTCTACTGCATGAAGAAACATCTCAAAAGTCTGGAATAAGATTACCCCAACATAATGAACAATAGGCCCTTCCCTTCCTGATCAAGAGTCTCACCCACCTAAAAAAAATGAGTGACCCCACCGTTAGATCAAGACCATAACTGATAAAAATAATATTCTATATGGTCCTTCTCCTTGCCGATAATCTTGTTTAAGATGTCATGACTGATCACCAAGAAGTCCAAATCCACCTTAGATTATACTATCACCACTCGACATATAGGACACTTGTAAAATTTTACAAACCAATTTCCCAATGGTGTGGAAAATCCAAAAAGTATAACATAAGTTCCAAATATATTCTAATCACATAAATAAATTTTTATGATAATGAATAATTAAAAGAGAATATATCAAATAATTTTTTCACCATAGAAAAATAAATAAATACTTTACCTCTAATAGTAGTTGGCCATACTTCACATTCCTCTGGTGCATACTCTACTACATAAATATTCCTAGTCTCAGGTCCTCCATGATCATTGTTAGCCACATTAACACACCTCTTAGACTAATAATAGGTCTAAAAACCCCTAGAAGAATTAACACAAACTTTATAACCATGGTGAATGTGTGTCTTTCCATAATACCTAGGGATATCCTGCTATAAAAGCATTTTACATTTCCATATCATTCAAAAATACGACAACTCTTAGAAGCCTCTACATATTTAGGATTGGTATGAATTCACCTTCCACACTACTAATATACAACCTCATACTACCGAGAAAAATCCCATGAAACTAGTCATGTAGAAAACTAACCACCCTTGTGCTTCATTTATTATCTAGGATATACACCCAGGCTAACAATTTTACCAAATGATGATCCACCGAAACCTATATTTCTATATATGTATTCCTTAGCAAAATCCTATTTATCAACTACCGCCACAATGGTTGAAAAGAACATGAGAATAAATAGTGACTAAATGTCATGCCTCAGTCCAAAATCAATCCTCCATGCCTTTAGGTAGTTATTAATGACAAACTCTAGTGCTAAATGCACCAAATTTTTAAAACATGTAGAATAAACCAAAAATATATTCGCCCATGATCCCAGCTCAAAATATCATAGGTCTTCATTGAAAAAAACATCTTAGGTAACAAATATGGTCAAATGTTTTCTTAAATGAATCCCAGGTATGATCCTTAAGCAATTTATCTTGAAAAATAGTGCACAACCATCTCATTTCTAGTTTGCGGAGAAAAAACATGGAAACCACCACATTAGAGTCTCTAGTAGACTTTATGAATTTGAAGATCCTCCCTATCTTATTAACCAACTCTTCATATTCCTGGGGCCATTTTTCACCATAGCATATAGGAAGATGTTTATTAGTGAATTTCAATCCATGATCCACCACACATCCTTAGTTATTGACACAAACTTGACCTACAGTTTGAAAAGTAATAATTACTACATCAACCAAGGAACCTTCCACAATAGGATTCACCTATGAAACTATCTTCAATAATCAACTCAATGATTTATAAGAGATATCCTCAGATGCTTTATCTAATAAACAAAATAATGTCACCAATTAGATCATGACATCATTCCAAAATCAAAAAACTAGTCCATAATTCAAACCAATGATTTGAACCAATAATAATTTAAAATAGAAAAGAATTATACTAGTTAAAGACACCACTAAGAAAGGATTAAGTCAATTTATATAAAATAGAAACATATTTTATTCAAATAAACTAAATATTCAATCCTCAAACCTGGTAAACTTATATGGAAACCCTTGTAACTTGGGTTCAGTCACAAAAGTGAGCTAGCAATGCCCCTTTTCTGTACTTACTATATAATTTTCAATGGTACAAACTCCTATATACAATATACATAGAACCAAATTTAGGTAGTTTTAATAGACTTATGACTGATATTTTCCTATGATTCAAAACTGTACTAGACCAACCAGAGAAAACTAAACACACCATCCCTATTGGCCCATTTTGGTGATGAGGTACAATAGAATAATAGTAACCAGGTATTGTTTGGGCCAAAAAATAAATACAGATAGATTAAAAATTTGATACAACGGAGATCAAACCAGAACCACAAAATAAAAAAATATAGTTTATTCTAGAATTTATGTCAAGTCTCCATGCGACCATTCAACACTTCCAAACCAAACCAAACTGAAGTAAGTAATAACATGAGAATCCTGCATGCTACAATTTTATATTTCTATTACCATGATCGTATTATTAAATATATATATAACCATCCAATGAAAAAATTACGGTGTGAGCGTAAATTTCAGTAGGATAACACCAGATATTCTATACAATGACTAATATCATGAATGAAATAGTTCTATATTTTTAAAAACTATTTTTCAATGAAAATTCATAAATCCCAAACGTTTTAAATCATTTTCCCTCTATTTTTTCATAAAATCATTTCGTATTCATAAAATGAGAAATATAACGAGTATAGGTGATAAAATAGGGATGAAAATCCATATCTAAAGAGGTATGCAAGTAAACACATATCAATGAAATAACCAGTCATGTGAAGATATGTGATACAAACTCATGTAACAACCTATGAGAATAAATCCACGATAATAAAATAATCGGACTATTGAAAATATATAAAAAATAACACATTAATTATGGATCTATACAGTGGGACATTACGTACTAGATACTGATGATCCTAAAAATTCTTAACATTTGATAAAACTAATATAAATTCATGCCACAATCCATCAATATCCCACATATTACATTCTATTAGTGTGACACAAACTATGGCTACCCATGTATATTTCAAGTTGTACCCAAGGTTCCCAATGTACCATTTTTCAAAATCCTTGTAAATACCATGCTCACAATTTCATAAAACATTTTCAAAACCAATTCATTCTTTTAACTATTTGATAACCCATTTCTAAATCAAGAAAATTATTTATCAAAGGAAACACCCTTTAAAAAAAATTCCTTCAAATAATTCAATTTAAATCACATATCACTTTAAATCAAAGAAAACCCAATGGAAATTTAAAATAACGATAAATAATTTCTAAAATTAAACCACAATGTAGAAACACCAACTAGAAAATAGTATAAATGTATACACCTTCAACAGTGGTTATTGGAATTAAGAGATCATCCTTTGAGATAAATGGAATGCCACGAAACCATAGAGGTACACCGTAACATCCCTGATGATCGTTCAATAAATGAATTATCTAAATAGAACGTAGATCTATAAAGTATCCTAATATTAGCTCTTGTTCAAGAGAGGGAGGCTATATTGTTGAATGAAATGAAATCAGTCAAACAACTCTCTAGAATCTACAAATCATGGTATTTACATTTCATGTAATCCTATTACAAATCATGTATTGAATGATGGATGTAAATGATAAAAAATTCATCACCATTTTATAAAACTCTAATTTTTTCATGA
Organism: Viscum album; assembly: GCA_963277665.1. NCBI lineage: Eukaryota > Viridiplantae > Streptophyta > Magnoliopsida > Santalales > Viscaceae > Viscum > Viscum album. The sequence goes on from OY728151.1 coordinate 226,688,474, forward strand.
CATAACTTGAACCCTTTACATGGCATGTAAAACATTCATGCACTAAAATTATGTCATGGAATATTCTTGATGGCCATTACATGGTGTGTAATCACATTACACGTTGTGTATTCACCAAGAAGATTTTAGGAATCGTAGTTTTGAATAAAAAAATCCCAAGAGTACCTAGGACATTCTTAGAACATGGAGAGAAAACCTATAATTCATTAGGAGATTTATACCCAGACTCTATTAATTCAAAAAAACATATTTCCATGAAATTGAGGTAATCTTCACCATTAAAGTATATCCTCCTTGAAAATCCTTCAAATTCAATGAAACAAGGTTGATAAATAAATCTTGAAAAAAGGAAAAACTAAAAAACAAAATGGGATGTTATAAGAATGGTCAATTTAATATTCATAGAGGTCCACATACATAAATGATAGAGATTTAAATTGGGAGTAATATATTAATATTAGTAATAGAAAACAGTCATCATCATGGAACTCATTAAATGAATTCTTCTTCATATCCTTGGGAAATAAAAAATAAGGGTGGCCTTAGTTTTCTGTAAGGGTTATGCAGAGTATAAGATATTATGAGTCAATAGCACATGACTAATTTTTAATGGTATATAACTGAAATATGAATCCATATAATCAATAAGTTGATAATTAAATACATCCTTGTATGATAAAAAATAATATCTTGATAATAATAAAATAATTATAAACAATGGAAATGATTCATATTCTTCTTTATGGTCATATAAATAATGATATCTCCATAATAATGACCTTATATGAATACATTTTAATAGATGGGTAGGTATACACCAAATAACACATTTAATTTGGCCAATTAATTCCTCTAATGAGACTATTTATATAACAACCAAAAGTTTCATCAATGAAAATACCCTTCTTATTATTACATCATATTGTATAAACACATATATAACATTGTACAATCATTATCAATTATGAATGAATGAATTAAGAATCATTTCTAGAAGTTAAGAAACCTATACCGATGAAAGAGTAACTCCATATTTGGAATAGTAATGTGACCCTTATGAATAGTAATCAAGAAAATTGAATAGTAACCTCAAAAATTTAGTTATAAATAATATTTATCCATAATATTAGTGAAAAAGTGTTATAATTAAATCATAGTATAAGTAAATAAATATTTTAAAAATTACTAAATAAGTGTTCATATTTTTTCAAGTCATAAATATTTAATTACAATATTATGAATAATTTAATAATTTATATGGAAATTTAATTTCATAAAATGTACCCAAAAATTAATAATTTTATTTCTTATTATTATAATGTAATTTTATGATAACTTAATTAATTTTTCAATGTGTTATAAAATAAGTTGTAAATTTAAAATATTTATTTTTCATGTAAATTATGATGTTAATTAAAATTAAAATTTATCATAATAAAAAAATTACTTTTATAAAATGATTTTCATTTTGGAATTCTACATGTGGAAAAATATTTAGGGTGAATTTTTGGGTTTCTTCTTAAATTACTTGAATTTTTTGAATATTAAAATATGTTAATTTACGATAAAAGCTAAATATATAAATTTTGGAGTTATAGATGATGTAAGCCCAAAATCTCAAACTAGAATTTTTCATTTTATTATTTTTTATGATAATTAACCAACCATTCAAATTATTGAGCCAAAATAATAAACTAATGATTAAAATAATGAGAAAATATCCCTATCCTCTTTTATAAATAGCTCCCCTACTCCTCACACCTCTCAAGCCTCGATCCTTGAAAAAATTATTCTCAAATATCCTCCTAAGACCCTCCCTCATGTCTAGGAGATTTTGGTGTTATTAGAAATCCAAATCCAATCCCCAAATAAGGTTCTCAAGATGTTGGAATCAAGAGGTAATACCCTCTTCCCTTTCTTTTAATTTCTTTTCCATGTTTCTTTATTTTATTATTCTCTCCTCAACTACCCTCATCCTAATTGTATGATGAATTTAGTAACATTAATATACTAGAATTTATTTATTCTAATTGAATAACTCATCGCCATTTCTCTTTCCCCATCTTTTTATGCTAAAAATGAAAACATCATCCTGGATGTGTTAATTTTTCACATTCAAGGATGTTAATGTTTTCAATTTCCATTACCTAATTTTTGTCTAGTCATGAAACCATTTCTATGGTTAAACCAAATTATAATTCATTTATTATATCTTATGAACTATTTTAGAATCATGTTTTACCAATGATAAAAATTTATAAAACAGAATGAGATTGTTGTGATTTAAAATGGCAAAATAAACCCACTCGGTTGTCATTAACTATTTATATAATTATTTCTTGTCAATACATAAAAATGACATATAAGAACAATTAAACCAATGGATGATAATTAATAACATATATGTTCAATTCTGGATAATTACCACCAATTTGTATGACCATTCGTACTTATATACAAGTAAAATGGTCATGAAATCAAAGGAAACCAATACTCCCAGACAAAGAAATTAAACCTCTTAACCCATAAAAATTTCACAAATTAAATTAATAATTTTATAAAAAATTTCATGTATAAAGGGATCTGGAATTTTTAATTAATCAATCTAATTTGATTATCCAAGACATTAAGATCATGTGAAGAATACCTTTGGACTTAAGGTGAGGGATCATATCTGATCTTCCATTATTCCTTCCGATTACATTTTTCTCATTTCACCCAAATAAAATTTTATTTTATATTTTATTTACCTATTATAAATGATTTTTGTATGTTCCCTAATCATGTATCATGATTTTTTCATCCTTCTTTTTTGAGGAAATACATGTTTTCAAAGGATCCCTAATCAATTCTTCCTAATAAGAAAACCAGATTGATAGAGACTTTCCAAATTCTTACCCAATATCAAGTGTAGCCTAAAATATTTTTTAATAAACCATTATTTTAATAAAATAATTCATTTTACTGGGAAAACGTTTTTAGTTCACTTTTATTTTTATATAAATGATTATTCTATTTTACGCTTAAAATGATCTTTAAAATTTCCTTAAATTACAATAATTTTTTTCAAATGTTTCTTAAATTTAGTTTCTAAATGTGTTCACTTAATATTTATATCAAAAAACAAGATATATGCCCATATTTCTTTACTAAGGTACATGTATGATTTAAATCCTTTATTTCATGGAAACCATGGGTAAACCTTATGTTTATGTTTGATTCCTTATGAATGATTATTCATGTGGAACAAATATTCATAAACATGTTATTATGGGTTCACTGAGATAGTTCTTCAATGCATTGTGTAAATTTTAGTATCATGAGATGTTATGTGAAATGACCATGGTGGTTATCCTTGACTCATGATCTATATGCAATTATTGTGGAGTTTATTCTTAACTCACGCTCCTCTATGTGAAACGGTCTTGTTGGTTAAACATGACTCGCACTCCTCTATGAGAAATTATCCTTGAATCCTACTAAATTCATATTTTATGTTTCTACCACATTACTATGAGTCCATTATTTTATGATACCATGTCATGATTCCTTATATTAAGTCATGCTTCATGCATTTTTATATCATTATGTTATGTCTTCTAACACATGTGATAAGATTTATTCTAATTTTTTTCCCCTACTAGGATTTTAGATCTTCCCTTTGTTCATGTTATCCCCATGTTTACTTATGCATATGTCAGGTCTCAAAGGATGTTAGGAGCTAATAGTGGATGATAAGTAATGAAATGCTTTTTTAGTACCATGTTTTCAGTTTTATATACCTAGTATTACAGGAACATATACTTTATGATCCTTATCTTGTAATTATATTTTTAATTATGATTAAAATTGTGTAATGATATTCGTAGAATTCTTGGGTATCTATATATGATATCAATGGAAATGTTTAATTAGTTTTATAGGTTAGGAATATAGCACTTTAGTAAGAACCCTAGGGATAAGAATAAGTATAAGGAAACATCCCTAAATTTTGGTAAGTAAAAATTATGTAATTTATCAATAAAATACATTATTATCTGGATACTATAAGTAGATGCGGTTCTAGAATAGATTTAAAAAATAGAAACAACTATGACAAGGTATTCTGGTCCTACCTAGGGGTAACTTAGTACACGAAAATGGGCCTTACTATGCCCTTGTTTTGACACTCCTAGCTAATATGATTTTGTAAATACATAAGCTCATTATGTACTATTATTAATGGGAAAAAATTCCCATAATAATATATGTTAGGAAACATATCCTGGGTAACCTAGATTGAAACCTATGGAATCACAAGTTAGGATGTACTTTTCATTTACATTTTTATCCCTTTGTGTTCAAAGTTTCCATTTGTTATTCTTGTTTTCTATATATTCATTCCCCCTAATTTCACTTTCTTTTTATTAGTTAATTGAGGGAAATATAACAACACAATCCAAAAATCAATGGGATAATCAATGTGATGACTGCCCAAATGATATACGTAATATAATGTGAATGGGTGCTGAAAACTTTATGTCAGTACTTGCTTGGCTACATCAAGTTATGATTAAAAACATGAATTGTGTGGAAATCCCCCCTTATCCAAGTAAATGGAATGTTTCTATCAAATTATCCATGTTGAAAAGGAATCCCATGTTTAGTAGATATTCTAATCACATCCTTATAAAATGTTTTATTAACACCATTTGAATGATATTCTCTATCCTTTAGTTATTATATGAAGATAATTTTTTGCTAGAAATCTATCATATTGTTGGGGAAGCAGATCAATGGTCAACACTCATCTAAAATAAAATGTCTTAGAAGGAAATTGATTCCATTTATTTTGAGGAATTCAAGAAAAATGTTTTATAATAAATATTTTACCCCAACCCTCCGACTCAAGATTGTAAGATAGTTCCTTAGACTTAATCATATGGAAGATGAGTATATCAATGAGTATTAATCAAACATTGTAAGTCTTTAATGATACACCTCTGAATTTTTCATGAACACCGAAAGAAAGGTGTTTCACTTCATTAGAATATTAAGGCTAAGTCTGCAAAAATAATTGGTGATTTAAGACTTCAGAAATTATGAGGATACTATCATTTGTGCGCTCAAGGTTGAAATAGATATCAAAGACTCTCAATAGTATCATTGGCCAGGTGAAAAAAAGATGAAAATGGAGTCTAATATGGCTGGATCATAAAATCAATCTGATTATGGAAAGAAGATTGAGTATCCCATGTGTCAAATTTTTGGGAAGAATCAACCCAGGAACTATATATAAGGAATTAGTAAATGCATCAAATGTTGAAGAATGTGGAATCTAGCAAAGAATCACTTAAGGGAAATGAATTATCCCCTTAATGTGGAATATGAATGGATAGTTATGATCAACACTCATCTTTTAGTGTTGTGTTTCACATATACGGAAGATGGTCATTTTTCAAACTGATTCTTTAAACCCAGGGTTGTTGGAGGAAATAAAAAAAATCCAAGGAAACAATAAAGGGATTATTCTATCATTACTGTTGAGGTGGATCTGTAGAACGATGTGGTGATAGGTATGATGGTTTTTCATTCAAGAATAGTGAAAGTACTATTTGATTCTTTTTCTATGAATTCATTCACATCCTGAAAGTTTAGTATAACTATTCAAACACCACCAAAAAATATAGAGGTATCGTTATCAGTGAGAAAAACTAATTGGAAAATTATTGAATCCAAGGTATATTACTCTTACCAAGTTAATGTTTGTGGACTGAACCTCCTAAAAAAATTTCTTACTACCTTTGGTAGAGTCTGATGCAATTTTGAGAATGGATTGGCTATAATTATACAAATCTAATATCAACTTCCAGGAAAGAGATATCATTCTCCCTATCAGAAATCATCCTCCAATTCATAACAAATGTAAGGAGGAAGACGAATCTCCTTTAAATCCATCATCTAAATTGTGCATATTACTTCCTTATAAGAAATAATATCTCACAAAAATGATTAAGACAAAGGAGATAATCATTCTCAAAGACATGACCATTATAAGGGACTACACTGATGTTTTCCACGATGAGTTACCCAGTATTCCTCCTAGAAGAAAGGTTGAGTATTCAATTGAACATATTCCTAGATCTCTACCTATATCAAAGATGCCTTATAGAATGGCCACGTAGAGATAGATTAATTAAATAAGAAGTTAGAGGAGAATGTGGAAAAGGGTTGTAAACTCATGAGTTATTTAACATGGGGTGCACCAATCCTCTTTGTCAAGAAGAAGGATGGGTTAATGCACCTATTAATTCATTAATATGATCTCTATAAAATCATGATATATAACAAGTATCCACTTCCATAGATAGATGACTTGTTCTACTGACTATATTGAGTTAGTTATTTATCTAAGGTTGACCTTCATTCAAGATATCACCAATTAGAGGTGAGGAAGAAATATATTCCCTTGATAGCCTTTAGAACATGCTATGGACACTATGAGTTCGTAGATATTCCCTTATGATCACTAATACTCAAATAAATTTCATAGATGTGATTAATAGAGTCTTTAGAGATTGGATATACCAATTTGTGCTAGTCCTTATTTATGATATTCTGAAATTCTCTGATAGCAAGGAGGAACACGAGGAGCAATTGAATACTATTTTGGGGACATTGTGAGGTGAAAAAATATATTCATAGTGTAATAAATATGTGTTCTAGATGGATGGTTATCATACATGGGACATGTTATTATTAGTAATTGGATATCTATGGACCCTACCATTTTAAAGTCAATTAAAGAGTGGCCAAGACCATATTCTGTAATAGAGATTTATAGTTTCGATGGCCTAGTTTGGTGTTTCAAATGATTAATGATGAAATTATCATGATTTCAAAACCCAATAACCAAGATGAAATAGAAGTGAGTGAAGTTTATCTGGACTCAATAATGTGAGGAAAGATTTATAGAGCTCAAAAAAGTCTTATCATTGCACTAGTAGTCACACTCTTGATAAGTGGAGGAATTTTTGTTGTATATAGTGATGCTTCAACGAAAGACATAGGTAGTTTATTGATGTAAAAGAATAATGTAATAGCCTATGCCTTACAAAATATTAAAATCCATGACCAATAAAATATTATTCATCATCTAGAGTTGGTTGTTGTGATCTTAGTATTAAAAATCTAGTGGAATTATCTATTTGGGAGAAGTGTGAGATATATATTGATCAGAAGTTTATATCAAATATATATTAACATATAAGGTGCTTAATGTGATAAGGTAAATATTTTTAGAGATCATCAAGGATTATTACTACACAATATACTATCATCCTTTTAATGAAAATAAGGTAGCAAATTCTATAAGTAGAAAGGATCTTGTATATTTATGAATGTTAAAATTGAGAAGGATCCAATATTATTAGGATTGAAATTGATTGAAATTGGAATAATTAAAGAAGTAACACCATTAAACCTTTCTGAAATTATTCATCATCATTCCCTTATGGAGAAAATAAAGGATTCTCTATGAAATGATGAGGAAAAATAGAAAAAGTTGAAAGTTATCACAAATGTGAAATCCTTTGAGTTAAAAATCGATGAGGATGGACTCATATGATTTGTGTCACGAAAATGTGTTCCATTAATTCCAGAGATAAAAAAAGTTCATATGAATGAAAAAAATATCTAGAACTTCTTTATTCACCCATGGAGAAAAAGATATATCGAGATCTCTGTGAGTACTTATGGTGGGATAATTTGAAGATGGAGATTATTGAATATAAATCAAAGTGCCTGATATGTTAGAAAGTGAAAGGTAAAAGGTTAAACTATAAACGGTTCAGGTAACCATTACCCATACCAGCATGGAAATGGGAAAAATGACAATAGACTTCTTCATTGTACATCCAAATACATCCAGAGTAATCAATGCTATATGGGTTATTGTAGATGTTCTTACAAAGTTAGGTCACTTTATCACAACTCAACAAGAATTTTCATTGGATCAATTTTCACAGATATATATAAAATAAGTTGTAAGGATATGTGGATTACCACTATTTATTGTATCGGATCGAGATTAGAGATTTAGCTCAATGTTTTGGAAATGTCTCTAACATGGTCTCAACATTGATCTAAACTTCAGTACAACTTATCATCCTCAAAATGATGGCCAATCTCAGTGAACTATTTAGACTCTAGAAGACTCATTGAGAGCATGATATGTAGATCTCAATGGAAAATGGTACCAAAATCTAACTATAGTTGAGTTCTCTCATAGAAATAGTTTCCACTTGATAATCCATATGGCTCTATACAAAGACCTTAATGGGAAACGGTGAAGAACACCAACATGTTGGGATGAATTTTTTGAATATTTTCTATTAGGACGTTAAATGGTTGAAAAAATGGTAGAGAATATAAAAAAGCATTCCATATAACATCAATTAATCCCAGAGAAAAAAAATAACATTGTAGATAATTGTTGGTGGGACCCAGTGTTTAATGTTGGAAACATGGTATTCTTCCACATATACCCATGGATGTGAAGCAGGATATTTGGGAAGAAATCGAAGCTATGTCCCAGGTACATCAGCCCCTTGGAGATCATTGATCTTGTTGGAGCTATGGTTGATCGACTTGTACATCCACCAACTATGTATCAAGTACATGTTGTATTGCACATATCCCTCTTAAATAAGTACATACCGGATCCTTCACTTGTATCGTCTGCATAGTTGGCACAGTTGGAAAATGATATTTCTTAATAGGAGAAGCTAGTGAAGATCTCTGATAGTAGAGATAAATTTCTAAGCATCCATACTACTCAACGGGTCAAATTAATATGTTGGAACCATAAGTATGTAGATGTAACATGGGAACCTGAGGAAGTGATGAAGTAAATGTATCCACACCTAATTTCAATATAGGATGTAAAATTAAATTTCAAGGGAGAAATTTGATAAGGGGGGATTAAAGTAATAAACCAATGTTTTATCAATTTAAATTCCATTTTTATAATTACATCATATGGTATAAACACATTTAGAACACAATACTGCATGTATAAATGATTAATGAATGAAATAATAAGTGTTTATAGAAGTTAAGGAACCTGTACGAATGAAATAGTAACATGATTATTAGAATAGTAATGTGAACCCAATAAAGAGTAAACCGACCAATTAAATAGTAACCTCACCAATGAAATGATAAATGAAATTTATACATATTAAAGGTCACAATTTGATATAATTATATCATAGGTTAGGGGAATAATTTTTTTTAAATTTTAACTATGGGTTGGTATTTTTGTAAGTCGTAAATATTTAATTACAATTTTATGATTAATCTAAAATTTTAAAAGGGAATAATTTTCATAAATGTATTCATAAATTAATTATTTGATGTTTCGTTATTATCATATAATTTTTGGAGACCTTATAATTTTTTATAAATTTTTATTAATTCATTTGTAATTTGAAAATTGTTATTTTTCAGGAAAATTTTGATCTTAATTAAAAATTAAATTTCTCATACATAGAAAATTATTTTTATAAAATTGATTTCATTTTTGAATTCTATATGTCAAAAAAGGTTTCAGGTTAATTATTTAGTTTGTTTTTCTAAAATACAAGAATTTATAGGGAATCTTAAAAATATATAATTTAGGATAAAATATATATATTGGAATTATGGAGTTATATTTGATGTATGGCGGATGTGAGCCCAAAATCTAGAACTACCCATAATTATTTTAATTTTTTAATGAAAATTCTCAAACAATTCATAGTATTGAGCCAAAATAATTGAATAATGATTAAAATAAAAAGAAAACACCCCTCCCCTCCACTATAAATACCCCCAACCACCTCTTCGCCAAACATATATCAATCCTTGAGCCTTGTTTTAATTCTACTCCAATATCCTGTCAAGATCATAACCCATTTCCAAGAGCATTTTTTCTTAATTAAATAACAAACCCAATCCCCTAATGAGGTTCTCAATAAGCATGAATCAAGAGGTAAAACACTCTTCTTTTTAATTATTTTCTTGTTTCTTTCTTTTCATTTTCTCTCATCACCACCCATCATCAAAATGGTATGATAACTAAAATACAATAAATATACTTAAATATTTTTATGATAATGTAATAATTTATCATCATCTCTCTTTCCCCCTCTTTGTGTATGAAAAATTAAAACATTATCCATGTTGTGTTAATTTTTCACATTTAAGGATGATGCCATTTTAAATGTCCAATACCATCTTCATGGATGGTCATGAAAACATTTTTATTACAGAAATAGATTATAATATATTAAATATATCTAATTTAATGTTTTGGAATAATTTTTTACTCATGATATTAATTTATAACACAAAATGAGTTCTTTGTGATCGAAAACTGCCAAAATAAACCCAAATGATTATCATTATCTATTTACCTAATGATTAATTCTCATCCATGAAACCAAATAATAAATTAGAAAAATTTAACATTTTGAATATATAAAATAACTTAGAAGTTCATTTTTGGATAATTAACCATACAGTATATGACTTTTTGTACATGTATACAGGGAAACCAATCATGAAAACCATGAAAACGGATGCTCCCAAATGATGAAATTGAACCTATTAACCCATTAATAAGTTCATAAATGAACTTCAGGAAGTTATAATAAAACAATTAACTTATAAAGGGTTATATAATAATTAATTTATGAATTTAATTTTATAAAATAGGACATTAAGATCAAGTGAATAACACCTTCAGACTTATGGTACGTGATTCCACTTGAACCTCCATTATTCCTTCAACATACTCCTTATCTCTTTTTATCAAAATGAAAATCACTTTTGTTTTTATTTAAATATTTTAAATGATGTTTATATGTTCCAAACATATGTATCAAGATATGTTAATCCTGCTTTTTTTGGGATATACAATTTTTAAAAGGGTTCTCTATTCAATTCTTCTCGATTAGCAAGCCTGATTTAAAAGAACTTTCTAATTCTTATCCAATTTCAAGTTACCTATCTCATCCATTTAAAGCCACCATTATATTACTAAAATACCTCATTTTTCTATGAAAATATTCTTTTTTCACTTCTGGTTTTGTTTTTTTAAATATTATTCTTTTTTCTGCTTAAAATATTCATGAATAATTTCTTTAAACCGCACTAAAATATTTTATTTTGAAAGTTTCTTAAATTCCATTTTTACACATATTAACTTCAGTTTTACATATATTACCAAACTATATGACTATATTTCCTTATTAATGTCCACGTATGATTTAAACCCTATATCCCATGGACATCATTGTGATATTCCCCTATGTTATTCCTTTTGACACGATTATGATACAAAATTCATACCATGGGTAAACATTGTATTTATTTTTGATTCCTTATGTATGATTTTTTATGTGGAACACATATTCATGAACATGTTATTATGGGTGCACCCATATAGTTCTCTAATTAATTGTGTAATTTTTTGTGTCATGAGATGTTTAGCGCAATGGTCTTGGTGGTTGTCCTTGACTCATTCCCCATTTTCAATGATCATGGTTTTAGCCTTGACTGATGCTACTCTTTGTGCAATGAGCCTTGACTCATTCTAAAGTCATTTTTTATGTTTCTTCCACATTACTTTTAATCAATGATTATATGATCTCATGTTATAATTACTTTTATTTAATCATGTTCCATTCCCTTTTTATTATTATGTGATGCTTTCTAACCAAGGTGTTATGATTTATTCTTATGTTTATTCCCTTTTTGGGATTTTAGCTCATCCCTTTATTTCATTTTATCCCTAGGTTATACTAAGAAAATGTATGTGGTAAAAAAAGTTAGGTTATCATAATAAATGATAAATAAAGTAATTTTTTTAGTCCCATGTTTTCATTTTTATGTTCCTAGTCATCCAAGACACTAGAATTTATGATCCTTGGCTTGTAATTAATTGTTTAATTATACATAAAATCATTTAATCCTATGTGTAATATTATTGGGTCTCTATAATCAATGTGTTGATGGGTTATATATAATTAGGGCCCACCAAACACATCATTTTCAATGCATTTCTCATGTATTTTATGATCAATTCCCTTTATAAACAATATTCCTTATTATAAATATATTTAGTGAGTAATTAATACATAATTCAAAATATTTCACTAAGTCAATCAAATATAATTAATAATAAAACATCATATATAAAAATAGAATACAGTTTAAAAAGTCATATTATCCATGATATAAGGAATATTGATAATGATTGGAAATTAAATTTCCAATGATCAAAAGAATTTTAATATGTTAAGATACATTATGAACAAAAATTATTAAGGGATAATATATTACATCCATTTCATCATAAATATAGATTTTTTAAAAATTTCATGACCTTTATAAAGATAGAAAAAACTGAATTTAAATATTAAAATAATAATTCATTAAATATTTTTCTATGTAAAAAAATTCAAAAATTTAGATGAAGAAAATTTTTTTAAATTGGTTACAACATAGTGGGAGACCAATAACTCTATATACATTTGAAAAAATCATACCTTCTTACTTTTTAAAAAAAATATTGAAATCAACCCTTTTTTAAAACATTAGAATAATTCTTTTCATACCTTTTAAAAACCCATGTATGGAATAAAATTTTATTCAAAGACAATTAGAGTAATAAAATGGAATTTTGTAGAATAATTTTGAAAAATATAGACATGAAATATAATTGTTTGTTTTTAAAAGAGAAAAAAAAACTAAGTTTTACTTTAAAAATTATTTTCATGATTTATGTGAAAATATAGTTAAATATTAAATAAAATATGGAATGTACTTAAATATCTATGGACTAGGAAAATTATTAGAGGTTAGGAAGGATAATTGATAAGATTTATTCAATGAAAAAAACTGAAATTCCAATCGAAAGTGATATTTTATAATAAATTCTCAACTCTTTCGAAACATTTAAAATGTAACACATTGATAAGATATACTTGAATTAAATCCTTAATCATCATGAATATATTTTTATTCATGTTAAAAATGTAAAAGGTTCATTATATACCACCCATAAAAGTAAATATGTGCATGATAAAAAATACAGTTCTATAGAATGGATGTTTAGAAAAAGTTCTTTACCACGTGTTTCCATTTAGTTGATAGTGATTTAAATTATATTTTAAAAAAATATAACATTTTTTTAATTTATACCAAAAACATATTAAAATTTATAAAATCATATATGATTCTCTTATAATATTTAATAATCTATTTGTTAATAATATGTAAATATTACCATTTTTTGGGTGTTACATGCATTATTTTATCGCGCATGTTTTATCATGGTAGTTTCAGTTTTTAGTTATAGGTTATATTTTAGTCATATTGAAAATTATGTTAATGTTATAAATATAAAATTTATTCATTTTCAAAAAAGTTAGAAACCTTTGTTAAATATGTACACTAAAAAGGAATTACATCACATCAACGAGAAGGTAGGCCATACATACGCATGATCGACAATATCATATCAATAATGAAGGCAAGGGTATCTTTATTGATGTTAAAATAATTTTACATTATTTATATGTGTTGGAACCATGTTTTTTCTTTTCTGAAAAAAATAGCATGGTTTGTGTTTGTTTTCAATCCTCTCATGGATGATCAAAGAGATTGTAATGAATGATATAAAGAACTGAGACGGTGTGCTCTGCGATTACGAGAGTTTGATATATGAGATTAGTGAAAGGTATTACTCTTAAATAAATATTTCATTTATATGTAAAAGTCATGGAATTCATGAATATTGGATTGATAATTATGAATAAATGTATCTTTGTTATTTAAGAAGATGTTTATTTGTGGTTACAACGATCTTTGAAAACTATAAATTTCAACAGATCTTTGTGAGATAGATAAATCACCACATAGAAGTTTTGATAGATCTATATTTCTTTCCTGAAGAAGAATATCCATGCGATTCAACCATGCCTATAAATAAGAGGTGACCCCTCTCTATTTTTTATGAACTTAAGAGATAAAATTTGGAATCGCTCTAACTTCACGACGTAAGGGGATGCTCTGGGAGGAATGGATTCATTTCAAGATTGAGCATAGTTAAATTACTATTATAGTCTTGATCAAAGTCAATGCTTCTATGTTTTGGTCACTTTGTGAATTTGGGATGTTCCAAGTTGGCTCAGTGAGATTCATGAAGTAGATTTATCTGCCAAAAATATAGCTCTGTGAAGGGTCGCGCTCTACAAGGTGGTGTGCTCTGTGAAGGGTTCAACATTACAAAGGGGTTTTGCGAATAGCTGTTTTGAGAATTAGTGTTGAGTGTTCATGGGTTTCTGTGAAAATATACTCAGATCATTGATGAATTTGGTGACTTGTGTTGGATAGATAAAAAAACATAAATGAAAATTTATTGAAGTGGACTTCAATTTGATAAACTGAGTTAGACTTCTCTCACATTTCTGAGCTAGGGGGAGTTTACGGTTGTGTTCTTAGGGAAGCTATGAGCCATTCCTAAACTTTGGTATGGGTACTGTTCCAAGAATTGAGTTATTATAACCAAAATCTTGTACTCCAAAACTGGTGAATATTAGTGTATTTAGGTATGACTGAGACACTATCAGCATATACTCCTTGGACGTAGCCCTTTGCAGTGAAACAAGTAAAAGTGTTGTGTCATCTCCTTGATTTAATTAGACTAACAGTTTTAATAGGTTCCTACTAATTTGGGAACAAGATCCACAAATTTAATAAGAAAACATTGACACCCTGATTTACCCATCCACTATCTGGGTGTTCTGGGGTTCTTTAAGTGGTATCATATGCATATCAATGGTGTTTGATATGTCTTTCCATCCAAGAGAGTTCAGCCAATGTCAGGGGAGTCCCCTCATCGATGGAAGTAATTTTCAGATCTGGATAAAAATAATGAGATCTCATCTAACATTACTTGGAATGGATGTTCTATTCCCTACTGTGTAAGGAATACAAGTTACTGATCCAATAGTGCTAGTCATGCCTAATATAGATAGGAAAGTTCTTGATATAGATGCTAAAGTGTCGAATTCTCTCACTATATCCCTTTCTGGTCAGATCAATCTAATGTTGATGATATGCACCTCAGCAATGTACACGTGTGATAAACATGAAAATATTTATGAAGGATATAGTAATGTTATAGAGGAAAAACTAAAAGTCAAGCAAAATAGGTTTGACAATCTAAATATGCATCCTGATGAGAATTCATACTCCTTCCCTAATCGAATTACTAAAGTTATTGAAGCAATTAGAGGTTTAGGCAAAGAAATCAATGACGTTGATATTGTAAATAAAATATTGAGAAGACATCCACCCCTGTAAAATGAAATGGTGTTAGTTTTTTAGGAGATAGATCATTCCAAACATTCTCTGGATGATCTTCTGAGCAGTCCGGTGGAATATGAAAAGAGTGTCAATCCAGAAGATTCAAAGAATCTAGTGAGCAAGGAAATGGCATTCAAAGCCAAAGAAAAACTAAATATTTTAAAAGATATTATTGGTGAAGGTGGTTAGAAAAAATAAATTATTTATCTCATTTCTAGTAAGTTAAATAAGGGAAAATGGTAATTTAAAGGTATGTTAACTCTGGATTTATTTTCTTGTGGAAAAGTTATGCACACTGCCTCTCAGTGATCACAAAAGTTCAAAGATGAAGAAAGAGAAGGTGAACACATGTGTAAGATTAAGAAAAGAGTTTTCAAAAAGGGAGAGTTCATATCTAGAAAGAATGTAAAAAATATGCGTTTTGTCTATGAAGATGAAGATGATGATAATGAATTAAGTAATGAAGTAGAACCAGAATTTAAAACTAGAAACAATGCTTCCATGATGGATACCATTGAAAAGTTAGAACCATCAATAGACAAAGCTATAGATAACCATATTGAAACTAATACCAATCCCATGTTTCAACATAAGAAATCATTTGTTATTTTCAAGAATAAGTGTATGCGATGAAATAAGTGCAAAGAAATGGTGGAAGAATCCTCAGAATATGTTGATCATCTTGAAGAAAAAAATGAATTACTGGATTTACTGGTGAATGTACACTCATCATTAATTGAATGGAAACATGATGTAGTGGAACTAAATCACCTAATCTAATAACATTAAAAATTAATCAATGAACTTACCTCAGGACTGGAGGAGAAGTCCAAAAATTTTAGGGGACTCGAAGAAAAATTTGTTACTCTTAGGAGTATACTCAAAAAGTTAATCATGTTCAAAAGAAGAAAAGAAGACAATAAAATTTGGTATGTTCTGATATGTTAAGCTACTAGAGAGATTAAAATGGGGGTCTGATGTTGTTTTAAATATTTTTAGTGATCAATGAAACACATGCATGGGAAATAGTGGAATTAGTTGTGATGCTGAAACATCAAATGCTAAAACTAAACTGGACCAGAACAAAGGCAAGCTAAAAGTTGATCATGTTTTAAAATCACCAGAAGTGCTAAAAAAGACACCCTTAAATCAAATTGAAATGAGAATAGAACACTATCCTCTAGATTCTAGGAATAAATTTTTTTTAAACATTTTTTCTAAGGAAGAAGTTATGAGGAAAAATAGAAGTGAGAAGACATATTCTCTCATAAAGTGTCTATTTTATGGATATATGTATCATACATTGTCATATTGAGAAGAGACAAGCAGCTATCTGAAGTGAGAGAGCTAAGAATTCAACAAAGGAGAACAAAATCATATCCTACTACTTACATAGGAAATATTTTCTATAGATATTGTTTTTGTTTTTCTAACTATAGCCATAAAGCCATTTATTATTAGAATAGGTGGGACATAGACACATCATACCAAAGTTTGAGACAAGTCAAAACTCATCAACAATACAGTGTTTCTCATTCAAATAGGTTTTCTCCTATGGAAGAAGATTTTTACAATGAAGAACCCATGATCACATATGGGACAATTGAAAGGCCATCAGTGTCCTACACTCAATCCAAACAATCCTGGAAAGAAAAGAATAAAATTGAGAAATCCAACCTTGAAGAGGTATCCCTCAAAGCTACAAAATGATATAGAACCTTTATTATGCATAGTAGTTTTTTTATCATATGATATGTAATGAAGACTTGTAAACATATTTCTAGAGGAATGTTATGGAATAATATGGTTTGGTAATGATGGATCTCTAAATATCAAAAGTAGTATAAGTATTGAACTAGATAATATAGAGATAGAGAAAACTGAAGTACTTTATATGGATGGCCTACATTATAATCTCCTTTATGTGAGTAAAATTTGTGACATAGGTCCTATAGTTAATTTTAATCAGAAAGGATGAACTATTAAGGGAACAATAGGAAATTCACTTATTAAAGGACATAGAATGGACGACAACCTGTATCAGGTTGATAGTAAAGAAAACATTTTCTACATGAATGTTGAAGATGAAAATAATCGGTGACATAATAGAGTTGGGAACATCAATGCACAATACATGGATAAGATATCTAAACTGAATATTTTCATAGATATTCCCAACCTAGAGAGTGAACATGAAAAGTCTTGTGATGCCTACATTTGGGGAAAGCTGGTCTGTAGTTTATATCATCCAAAGAAGAAAAGGGCAACTCATCTTCTTGATATCATTCATATAGATGCATGTATCCCCATAAATCATTTCAAAACAAATGGATAAAGGAACATAGTCCTTTTGATAGATTATTATAGTGGATTGGATTGTATAATGTCTATACACAGAATAAAAAATTGCTTGACTACTTGAAAACATATCATTGAATCTTCAAGAAAGATACTAGATGAACAATCAAACTGTTGCAATCTGATAATGGAGGGGAATACACATCTATTGATTTTGAAAATTACCTAGAGATGTATGGAATAAAACATGAGGTAGGAATTATGAGAACTCCATCAAAAAATGGATTTCTTGAGCACAGAAATTGACAGGTGAACAACATGGAAAGAACTATATTGATTGAGAGTTATATTCCCCAACATTATTGGGAAGAGATCATTCAAGCTATAGTATATATTCAAAATCGAATAGGGAATTATATGGGTGAGACGATAGAACCATTTGAATTGCGGTATGTAAGGAATCCCTCTTTTAAATATTTCATGTTTTAAGAAGTAAATGTTTCATCACAAATAATGACGGAAATGAAAAGAAGTATGGTGACATTGCAGAAAAAATAATTTCCCTTGGATACTCAATGAATATAAAATCATACAAGTGTTTAAACATGTTCTTAGGAAGGATTTTGGAAAGAAGAGGTGTAAAGATCATTGAATAGAAAACCTTAAATTCTTTAAGGAATTAATATTCCGATGTGATATAAGATTAAAAAGAAAGTTTACACATAGAAAATAAAAATATAGAAATATAGGAAGGTGTGAAAAACTCTCAAGGGTCACATCATGATGTTAACTTAGAAGAACCTGAATAGGAAACCTTGGCTATAGAGAATTCGGTTGAATCTATATAGAGGAATCAAAGGGTTGAAATTGATCAGTCAAATATTTTCAAGGATTGGAATTCACCCACACAAACAAAAAGAATGAGGAATAATACCCAATCATCATTTTTGTCAGTTATCAAACCATCATAATTTGATGAAGCTGCAAAGAATGAATCATGTGTGAAATCCATGAATGAAGAGTTAGATTAGATTGAAAAGAATCATACATCGGACCTTGTCAAATGTCTCAATGGTAAAAATGTGATTATTAAAAAGTAGATCTTCAAGAACAAATTTTACAAGAATGGAAATGTTGTCAAAAATATGGTGCTCTTGGTTTGTAAATCATACTCAAAAATTGAAGGAATTTGAGTTGAAGATACATTTTCTCTAGTATCAATACTAGAATCAAATATATTATTTCATACAATGGAAATATATAGTGGTTATAAATTTTATCAAATGGATTCCAAGACAGCATTCTTAAATTGAGTTTTAGAAGAAGAAGTCTACATCGAACAACCAATGGGGTTATTTCTTAGAAATGATGAACTAGAGTTTAGTAAATTAAATAAATCTCTCTATGTCCTGAAAAATGAACCACAGGTGTGGTACACATGGTTGGACTCTTATATGAGAAAGCATGAGTTTAAAATAAGAGGATTGGATCACAATCTCTATCCGATGAATTTTCAAAAGGATTAGTTTATGGAATTGGTGTATTGAGATCATATTATTTTTAGAGGAAGCAGGCATGGATTAGTGGATGAATTATCCGATCACAAGAAATCACAATTTGAAATGTCCATTTTTGGTGAACCCGTATACTTTTTAGGGTTTTAGGTTCTTCAGAAGAAGGATTACACTTTCATTTCTAAATAAAAGTATGCAAGAGAGCTACTGATGAAATTAAATATGAAAGATTCAAACTAATGGAGACTCTAATTGTGATTGGATCAAAACTAGAAAATCATGAGTATGGGACATCTGTGGATCCCAAAATGTATAGGGGAATCAAAGGAATATTATTATACCTAACAATGACATGAACATATATTTTCTTCACAACATTCTTTGTGGACTGCTTTTAGAGTAATCCAAAAGAGGAATATATGGAAACCGTGAAAATAATCATGATGCAAATTCAAGGTACTCATAATTATGGGTTATACTTTGTTATGGGAAGAGATAGTGAAATATCATCATTTTATGATGCTGACTAGCCTAAAGATGTTGTGGACAGAAATTCCACCAATGGTGGAGAATTATATATTGGGAAGAAATGAATATGCTGGTTGAGAATGAAATAAGAAAGTACATCACTTAGTACTGCTGAAGCTGATTATTTCTCTACCACCAGGGCATGCACTCAGTTACATTGGATGATGTAGATACTGACTGATATAGGTGATGATGTGAAACAACCAATGGTTATTAACTGTGATAACAAGAGCTCAATTTATCTTAACGGTGTTCAGCATTAATGTAAAAAACATATTGAAATTAGATATCACTTCATCAAGGAAAATGTTGAACAAGGTGTGATCAAAATGGACCATGTGAGAACTGATGGAAAAGTGGATGAAATTATGAACAAGCCACTATTAGAGGTTGTGTTTGAGAAACATCAGTTGAACATTGGTTTTTACCCACCTCCTAGTGTATAAAGAGGTTTTAAAATTACCCTCTCCATAATTATTTTAACTATGTTAATATATTTGTGGAATTGATGCAGGGTTATGGGGGAGATACGATCCAGGGAGAGTACATTCTCAGATCTACAATGTTCAAATACTATTATTTGGGTTTATCTCTAATGGGGGATAAATGGATAAATTTAATGTGAAAATTTATAGGATGATATGTTTTTATGGTTGCTAGCTTGTTGCAGAAGAATAAAGATCATAAAAAAGAGAGAATGTGAAGGGATAAAAAAATCTATTTCCTGAGCAATTAGTTAGATAATTCATCTGAAAACATGATAACATGATTCATGTATTCTCTCATGTTTTCTTACTGATGTAGACTTAGAGTTTTGGATGAGTTGATTCTTTTATAACAGGTTTTGATTGTGGCTGGTGCACTGTTGTATTTATCTCGAGATTTCCAACAAATCCAAATGGGGAGATTGTTGGAAGAAAGGATTTTATTTAATGAAAATAGATCACGGTTTGTGTTTTTTCATTAATCTTATGGATTATTATAGATATTGTAAGGAAATGGGTCAAATAGTTCAAACCAAAATATGTTTTGAAGGTTATGTCATTTCCTAGTGTTTGCCAAATTTTGGTGTCCAAAATTTTTAGAATATAAAGCATTAAAAAAATTTGGTTTTTCTTGGAGGCCTTATGAAAATATAGAATACGTACGAGTTTTGTATATATGGGATCCCTGATTTGTGTTTCATAAGGATTTAAAAAATTGAGACGGTGTGCTCTCCGATTATGAGAGGTTGATCTTTCTTCTTCACGAAATGTATTCCTCTAGAATAAACATTTCGTTTATATAGAAAATGAATGGTTTTCAAGAAATACTGGCATGGGGATTATGAATAAATAAAGATTTTCAATTTTAAATGGTGTTTTTTTGTAGTTAATATGAACTCTGTGAATTAGAAATTTCAACAGAGATTTCTGAGATAGAGGACGCGTGATAAAGATGTTTTCAGCGATCCAGATTTTATGACAGAAGAAGAAGAGATCCATGATTCAACCATGCCAATAAATAAGATGCCCCCTCTCCATTTCATATGAATATAAAATATAAAATTTGGAATCACTCTATCTTTGATAATAAGGGGGTGCTCTATGAAGCAAGGATTCATTGCAAGATTGAGTCTTACGATAAGACTATTCTAGTCTTAATCAAAGTCAATGCTTCTACAATTTTCTCACTTCTTGATGATGGGATGTTCTATATTGGTTCACTGAGCTTCGCAAAGTAGGTTGTTCTATGAGGTAGATAGCTCCATGAAGATTTGTGATTTGTGAGGTTTTGTGCTCTGTGAAGGGTTCATATTTTTGAAGGGGTTTTGTGAAGGGTTGTTTTGAGAATCAGTGTTAAGTGGTCATGGATTTCAGTGACAGTATACTCAGGTCTTTGATGCAATAAATGTCTCGTTCTGGATAGAGGCAAAGAAATCAATCCCAATCTATTGAAGTGACCTTCAAGTTGATAAAATATGTTAGAATTCTATAACAGCAGCGAGCTAGGGGGAGTTTAAGGAAGTGTTTCAAGGAATGTAGTGATACATCCCTGAACTTTTGTAAGGGTGGTCTTCCTAGAACATAGTGACTATGACCAAGTTATTGTACACTACAACTAGTGAATATTAGTGGATTTAGTTATGACCATCACAATGTTGTCATATGTTCCATGGACATAGCCCTTTTTGGTGAACCAAGTAATTTGGCTCTGTCATCTCCTTGATTTCATTTGACATACATATTTAACAGGTTGCTACAAATGTGGGAACAAGATACACAAAATTTAGAAGAAAGTTTTGACACCATGATTCTCCCCTCCCATCTCAGGGTGTTCTAAGGTCCTTCAATAAGTTTTCGTAAGTATCATAAATATTAAATATTTTCATCATTATGACTATCAATTTGAGTAAGTTATAGAAAAAAACTTAAATTGGTTTATGAGGTGGTAGTCCATCGTACACACGAGCGATGGTTATGTTTCCCATTTAACAGATAATGAGATTAATAAATATTATTCCATCAAAAAAAATCTATGTTTATGGTATTTAATGTTTAATTATTATATTATAATTTTATGGAAAAAATTTAGGTGGTAAATGAATAAGAAAAATAGAAATATCATCATTAAGATGATTACCTACACTTACAAAAACCTCATTTGGATCACTTATTAAGGATACTAGGGTTTGCATTTTAGGATAAAAAAACCTCTAGAACATGAATAAGTATGTTTGGGAGTGTTTTTTGTAGGTTTTGGTAGAGATAAATGTCCTGAGGGGTTTGAATAACTTAGGGGAGTGGGTTCCCTTTTATAATTGAGTTGTGTGACACACATGTGAATTTTTCAATGTTTTTCAAAAATTCCAAATCAGTTACATGGAAATATGGCTCCAAAATAGATCATATTATAACGGTTCATGGATAATTTCTAAAATAAATCATCAAAATGGGTTTAATCAAATCTTTATGTCATTTTGACCGTTATCTTTTTATATTATCCCCCAATAAACTCATTTTAACAATAACCATGCAAATTAATTATTATTATATTTGTTATTAATTATGACCAAATATTATGTTGAATATTTTACATAGCTTATAATATTATAAATAAAAATATATAATCCATTTTATAAAACTAAATATTCATATTTTTTATAATTTAATTAAAAATATATTGTAAAATGTGTCGAAAACCATTTTTTTATAAAACACATTTTCCAAACATAAGATGATTTTATATTAATTATATGAATCCTAATAATTATTAGATGGATTTAAATTTAAATAGTTAGACATATATTAAATAAACTTCACTAAAACAATTCATAATTAATTATTATTTTATCTTTTAAAATTGGAAGACATTATGCCTTAAAAATTGTTTTTTGAAAAATGTCTATATATTCCTACAAATGATATTGTATTTAAATAAATTATATTTATTGTAAATACATAGATAATTAAAAATATAATAAATTATAACAAATATTTGAAGAAATAGAAAAATATTATATTTTTAATAATACATATGATCATACATCATAGGAATATTTTTCGACATTTCCATTGTTTATTTTTACATTGTAATTTGAAAAGTGATATTCATCTAAAAAAATTATATTCTATTTTCCATGAAATATTAGAAATTTAATTTTAATATAATTAGTTAAAATAGGAAATTTATATATAATAATTGATTCTCGGTTGTTCATTATTCCATCTAATAAACATTTATCCCTTGAAATTATCATGGATATCACATTCCAAATAGGTTGGGGAGGTTCTTCTTCATTAAATCCTTGGTTTATCACATTTCATCTAACATTTTTTGATTTCTACAAAGTAAAATTACCATTTGAGTCATCAGATTCCTTAATATTTTATCTCAAGTGTCATGAGTCTGTATAGGATATTCACAATAAGAAAGATATGGTTTTATTTCTGTTTCTTCATTGTAGAGCATATGTATTGGGTCTAGCATGTACGTCATTATAAATTATATTTGAGACATATCACGTACTATATCTATGCTCAATGTAATTACCAAATGTTAATCCATAGATTAAATTGTTTATATAATTTTAAATTTTCATATTTACATGGGGCTTAGTTTCTATTTTTATCAAGCCTTATAACACCTATCCATGGAGATACATTCAGCAAAATAAGATCGCCCAAATGAAATTTTATATATTTTCGGTGGTTTCCAGTAGAACACTACTTCCTAATTTGAATTTATTTAATATGATTCTGAATAGGGTTTAACTTCTTCATTGTCTCCTCAACAAGATTTGGGCCTATAGGTTTCCTTTCACCAACATTATCACAATACGATAGACTATGAAAACTCTTACCATAAAATATATCACATGAATCCATTTAAATACTTCAATGGAAGATATTGTTTTAGTAAAACTCTTAAAAAGGTAAATACAAAGACAACATACCTTCAAATTCAAATGAATAAAAAATTAAAAATTATTATAATGTCTAAATATTAATTATAGATTATCAATCGGTTTAAGGTTGGTTGGTTATTCTTAAATGAATCTCAGTATTAGGATAATTCTAAAGGATCTTCCTAAATATTGATTTAAGTCATGGATCATGATAAAATATAATTGAAAGTGGTTAACAATGAAATATTACAACATTATCAATTTTGATCCCTAAAATTTTCTCGAGGGGTAAATATTCTTTTATAAAAAAGAAATGTGCTTATTTTTATAGAATTCAACAATAATTGAAAATGAGTTATTCTTTATAGGACTCTTTTATAGTTCTGTAAAAAGACCCTAGTAATGTCAATATTTTTTCTAATTGGAATGGGTAGAGGTAGTATGATTCCTGTTGTATTTTTCCTCCTAGAAATTTTTAGCTTTATATTAACTAAATTCTATTAAAAACCTATGAATCTCAATGCTACTAGGGTGTAAAGAGAAATTAAATATATGAGAATCATGAAATAATTATATCCATACATAAATTATATAAATAAAAGATAATATCCTTCAAAATTTCTGAATGAAATATTTATATAAGAAGTCTTCAATTTTACCATATTTCATGTATTTAATTTTATTTTTTAAAATTATCATCATCAGATTGAGAACATTTTTTCTTTTCCTATAATTATGTTTCTGAAATCATTTTAAAGAGGATTGATGTGTACCCAAACATAATCATTCCTGTATCTATCATTAATTGGTCCATGAACATGTGATCCTTTCCAATCCATTTTTGGGCTATAACTCTTTTTTACCTTTCCTTATCAATACATGAGCTAATTTATTTACCCTCCATTGGTAGTAGTTTATTGAGTTGTCATAATCCATGATTAGTTCAATAAATCTCCTTTTACATATATCGATAGATTTCTATAAAGAAAAGTATATTTGGATCTTATGATCTATTTATATCTCACATCATTCACCATAGAGATAATTCATTCACAACTTCAATGAAAGGATTATAGTTACGCACTCAAGATCCCGAGCTAGATTGTTTTATTCCAATATATTTAATATCCTTGATTCATAGTAAATACCCTTATCATTCTTCATAAGGAAACAACCAAGTCCCATATTTTATGAATTTTTATAAATAACAAATAAATCATTTCCTAATGGAAGAGTAAAAATTATATCATTGAACAATATCATCCTTAATTCATCAGAACCATATCCACATTCGATTTTCCATACAAAGTTAACCACTTTACAATTATGTGTGGTTAATGGGTTAGAAAAATATGATATTTTTTTAACAATTCACTAATAGAAACTAGACAAACCATTGAAACTATATACCTTAGTTATATCCATTGGATGAAACCAATAGTTTACTTCTGTTATCTTTATGTGAGAAATAAATATTACATAATTAGAGAAAATATGTCCAAGAAATAAAACATTTGGAATCCATAATTCAAACATTCTAAATTACCCATTTAACTATTTTCTCTTATGAGTTTAAATAATTACACAAAATTACACTAATTGTCCTCATAGAATTAGGATATACCAATATATCATCACTATATATAAAAAAATATTGAAGATATTACTAGAATAATTTTTCATTATATCCATAAAAATAGAGGGTTTTATTTCAGAATCAAATTGGAATTAATATAAACTCGAAATGACTATACATTATTTTAATTTTTGTATTCGAAATATAATCCTTATTTAATTACAATTTATGGTAACCATTATTATGTTCAATATTTCTAAAATATTATTATCCATGAACATGATCTA
Source organism: Viscum album (assembly GCA_963277665.1). Classification (NCBI taxonomy): domain Eukaryota; kingdom Viridiplantae; phylum Streptophyta; class Magnoliopsida; order Santalales; family Viscaceae; genus Viscum; species Viscum album. Next base: position 226,714,460 of record OY728151.1, read on the forward strand.
ATATTAAACTCATGTGAGGTAAATTATATTTTTTCTTAATTGTGATAGAATTAATTTCCCTATAATCTGTGAAAAAATTCATAGATCAATATTTCCTTTTAAAAAACAGAACATAGTCTTTCCAAGGTGAAACACTAGGGAGTATAAAACCATTATAAAAAAACTCATCTTGTGTTTATTCTACTCTAATTATTCAGAAATGGGAATTTTATAGGAATTAAATAATATAGATCTTTCAATAAGGATTGAATCAATAGAAAACTAAAAAACACCATATGGTGGATGTTTAGTAATTACATATGAATCACATCAATGTATTCATGTATTATAGACACATCATCAATTTTAGGATTAGGTATTCTATATGTTGATGTCTTCTTCTCCTCTTCCACATGAATTTCATTTATAAGAACTATTACAGGGGTATATAGACATGAATTAAATGATAATGTCTCCCCTATGATGATGAGGAATTCCAAATATTCGACACGAATCATAATTTCATTATATTTGCAATAAAGTATTTCATATGATATTGAAATACATTATATGGAAAAAATTATATCAAAGTCCTCTATATTTATGATGGTGAATTCCTCAAATATGAAATATTTGTTTGTTATAATTGGAACATGATGACACATTAAGAATTAAAAGATATTTCTACTATGAATTTTTACTCACAAATACTTTCTTAATGTTATAGATAAATATTTAATTTTATGGAAAAACATGGATGATATTAAATAATGGGAAAATCTAGAGAAAATAAATCATTAGCTAAATGTGAATATATAATTAAATTAACTACTACCACATAATTGGGATCTTCAACCATAGCCTTAGTGATCATATATTCCTTATCTTGTCGCATTAACATCTTCTATGGTTTGTTCCATTGACAATGAGGATATTGGTTTGAATAATGATCCATTTCTAAATAATTGATGCATGGGACGACAGTTATATTTTTCAATCCCCTGCATTCATTTTCTAAATGACCCATGTATTTTAAATTATAACAAAATATAATTAAATTCATTCATTTTCTATGATATTGCTTCCCATAATTTTCACATGATGGAAATTACTTCTCATTAATGTATTGTATTGGTGGATTACCATTTTCAATGTGATGGATTGACCTCTTATTAACAGGATTTCCATTGAATATATAGGATCTAGAAAAATATATTCTCTATTATAATGGGAAATAAAAATATATTATCATATTATGAAATATTTTCAGAAATCAATGCCCTTTAGAGGCTTGGATTATTCTATTCAAAAAATGTTCAATATTTATTACATCTTTACATAAATAATTTTTATTATACGAATTATATTTTTTAAATATTCTCTCAAACATCATGACACATTCATAATAATTTCCCTTTTATCCAAGGAATAATCTTTTCATTTGAGTTTTTTCTCATGAGTGAAATATTTTTCAAAGGAGGCTACATTAAAATCTCTCTAATCCATGTTTTATATTTCTTCGACCTCCATTGTGTTCTGGATCGACTATAAATGTTTATCAAAACCACATTTGAGATAATATAACACCTGTATACCTTCCTACCTTTCATTAGATCCCAATGAAAGAAATACCTTTTCAAGGGACTATAAGCATTGCTCATCTACCTCTATATTATTTGATCTACTAAAATACGGAGGTCTCTATTACAAGAAATGATCAAAGATTATTTTATGATGTTGTGGAACATCATGTTTCACCCTATCTTCAATATTATTATTCATTACATAGGAAATCTTCCCTAATATAAAAAATATATTTTATTCTTGAAAATTAGTTCTATTACCATTATTTCTGGGGAAATTTCTACATTGACCACTAGTATTGACACCATTCCTTTTTCCAGACACAGTTTATAAAAAATTTAATATATTGAACTACTTTTTAAAATAAATAATATTAAATCATAATAAATATATCTAATTCTAATGTAAGATATAACGTAAATAGAATATTTATATATTTTAAATCTAAGAATAAAAAACCTGGCTTCTTTGGGAAAATCATTAAATAATAAATACATTTTTAAATCATACAAAATTGTTTATATAGAAAATGTAAATTAAGCGAATAATGTACCCCATGAGTTTAAAAACTACTATGATGTGAGGATACACTCTCCATGCACCAGAATAATGGTTGATATATAACCAATCTAACTCATTTCAATGTTATTAATACTAGATGTGTCTATTCCAAAACCATGCCCACCCTAATATACATAAAATGATGAATTTCAAATAAAACAACATAATATTTACCATACCAAATGTTATGATGTTATCATAGACTTAGACTTATACTAGGTTAATTATTTTGTTTTTTTACCTAATCTATATTTTCCAAAATCAATCTCCTATGATTTATACTAAAATTTATATAAGACCAACTGTAATAACCCAGACTATTATAAAACATAGTGGGTGGATAATTATTAAATTGAAATTGATTAAAGAATATAATCTTAAAGGACTAATCAAATAATTATTCTTAGAGAGACAGGTACATACATGATACTCATTTTACATTGGAGAAAAAATATAATTCATAGTAATTTAAACAATTCAACATCCTTAAACTCATTCAAAGAATTCTTCTTTATATCATAGAGAAATGGAACTAAATAATGGTGAGACAAAATAATTATAAAGTGTTAAATATAGTGGGTACTATCAAGATTAAATAAGGAACCATCAATATGGAATGGTAAATAAAAGAACATAATCCATTTATTCAATAAAATTCGCATCAAATGCATCCATCGATAATATCAATGCAATAATATCATGGAAAATAACAATTAAATTCTCAATGAATGAGAGGAATATTTTTAGACATCATGATCTAAAAAATGTTGGTATCTATACTATCAAGATATTCTTCCAATATAGTTTAATCAATATGTATTTATACACTAAAACTCTATTTAATTTGGCCAACTAATTCATCTCATAATACTATTGATGCCTCGAGATGTTATCTATAATAGGGACCCGCCAATAAATGCATGTATAATAAATTAATTATAAATTTATTGATCAATTCAACTTATTAATAATATTCCTTGTTAAAAAATATATTTTTTGAGTAAAGAGTATATTTTTATCAAGATTTACCCTATTCAATCAAATAACATTCATAGTAAAAAATGTTTGAAAAAATATTTCATGGTTTATGAAATAATCATAGACATGATTTAATGAATATATATATTTAATAGAAATTATACATATAACGGTCAAAAAAATTTTATTTTTTCATGATAAATTATGATCAAAATGTTATCAAGGGATAATAGATGGCTATCATTTCATATGAAATATATGTTTTGTAATAAGATCAAGTCCTTCAGAAAAATAATGAAAATGGATGTGAAATATTAAAATAGTATATAATTAAATTGTTTTATTTAAAAAACATTTAGAAGAAGATAAATTTCATAAAATGGTTATGGTCGTGGGGATGTCCATTAATATTGTATATGTTATAAAAAATACATTTCTTTTGACTTGTTATAATAAATTATGAAAGTAATAATTTCAGTAAATATTATAATGATTTCATTGAAAAAATTTAAAAATTTGTAGATAATATAAAATATAACAAAAAAATATTTTTTTTAATAAATAAGGACTTATAAAAAATAATTTTTAAATTTTTAAACAAGGGTGAAAATATTTCTGATTAAAATAAAAATAAAATCAAGTTTACTTTTAATAATTTCATTCCATGGTTCGTGTTCCAAAGAGATGATAATTTGAAATAAAATATGTAAAAGAATAAATATCCAAATATATGAATATGGGTTGATCTCATGAATGATAAATGACATTATTTCTTCAATTAAGATAACAAAATCCCAAAACAAAATGATATTATAAAATAAATTCATACTAATTTTGATACATTTTAAATTCAACCAAATAAAATAATAAATTAGAGTTAAAAAGTTAATCATCATTAAAAATTATGTATTAATGTTAATTATATCCAAATTGTAGTATATATAAAAATTAAATAAATAGGTTCATAATTAAATTTTTTTCTAAATGTAATGGATATTGATATGAAATCCCTTACCTCACACTTCCCTTTAGTTAAAAATAATATAAAATCAGGTATAATGGTTTTAGACATGTTATTAATTTATATTATATCCATATATATGTTATTAATATCATATATTATCATCTTATATCATCTTATAACACATTTTTCCATAATGTTTCATTATTGCCATTATTTTGGGTGGTAAGTGCTTTATTATTCGATGAATATTTATCCGTTGAAGATATGGTATTTAAGAATAGGATATGGTTTCATCATCTATATTATTATATTAATTTTTTAAATTTAATATGTATAAATTAGATACATATTTAGAATCATTTTTCATATTTGGACATGGAAAATAAATCACATCGCTTCATGGAGATGGTAAGTTACATGTATGCATGAGCGATCTTATCATTTCCTTAAAGGGTGAAGAGGTAAAGAAATAGTTGATATATTAATGTTATAAAAAAATATAATTTAATTAGTATAATATATATTGTTTATATTTATAATTATGACTATCCATGGGAGTTATTGATGGGAAAAAATAAATAGATTATCAAGGTTGTAGTGCGCCATACATATAAGTGATTATTTTATTTCTCATTTGATGGTGAAGGATATGGATAAATATTATATCATAGACATATTAACATCTCATTATATTGGATGAAATAATTTTATTATATTGGAATAATAATGAAATATTTGAAAATGGTAAAAGAAGAAGAAAATAAGAAACAACATGGAGATGGTGACTAATTAATTTTAGAGATACCCTCATTGTATCTCTAATTAATGACCTTGGGGTTTGTATTTTGTGATTAATAAAATCTCAAATACATGGATAATGATATTGGAGAGACATTTTTGATGGTTTGGGTGATATAAAATTCATAAATGTTATGAATAAGAGTTGGTAGGATGCCTCATTTTATTGTGGAGGTGAGTGGCAATCTTGTAAATTTTCAATATTTTTGGATAGTGTAATGTAATTGTATTTTATATATGTTACTAAAATTTTCCATATTAAAAACTTATAGGGTCTAAATTCATCCATCCAAATTAATTTTATCATATATTTATGTCATTTTCACCCTTAACATTGTATATTTACCCCCTCTAAATCCTTTTAATTATTAACTATGTTAATTAGATTTTACAGTTTTTATTATTCATTATGAAAATTAATCAAGGTGAAATTATTACCTAATATAAACAAAATTTATTAAAAATTTAGAATCCATTTAAGGAAAATCAATCCACAGAAGTGGGGGAATATAATTTTAAAATAATCATTTATAAAGTGGAGATAATGATTTTCGAGAAATGAATTTTTCAATACTAACATGATCTTATATTATATATGTGACTATTAAAAATCTCTAGATGAATTAAAAAAATTATAGATTTATATATAATTTATATATTTAAGTTTAAATAACTATTCATTAATGACTATTTTCATTAATTATAATGGAGAGATATTATTCATTAAAAAATTTCTTAAAAATATTAATTTTTAAATCCATATGAACTTATAATTATATTTATCAAATTGAATATAAATAAATTTTTAATTCCACGTATTATAATATATTATTTTAAATAAACTTATAAATAGTAAAATACTACATTTTCAATTATTCATTGAATCTTACTTCTAATGGATAATTTTAAAAAAATCATTCCTTTCTTATGTTGACCCAGTAAGCTCAAAATCGATATCCATCCTATAAATGTAGTGTTTTTTTCACAAAATATAAAAAAAATTATTTTTTATTTTTTATTAGAAATGATTGATCACTTACTATAATTGAATCTTAAGTGTCACATTCCATAATCCAATGGTCAAATATTATAACATTTAGATTAAATTAAATGTTCCAATTGGAGAATGATAAGTACCAGCTACCCATGATACCATTGATACAATGAAAAATGAAATAAAATTACTTTTATTCAATATAATTAATGAAAAATAGGCCCCAAAAAACATTATTTAATATTTATCCACAATATCTAGTTAGTTCAATTAGTCTCACCACCAGTAAATCATTATAGGGGTCAATCACATCAAATAAAAAAATAGATAGCATCTAATTTATTATCTATATTTGAAAACAAGTCCCATTTAATAATTTATACATTCTTAACATGTCTTTGAACACATTATTTACATTTAGAAAGATTCCTCTAAAAATTCTTGGTTTTATAGACTAGTTGGACAACCCCTTTCTTCCATCATGTTACAAAACCATTATATAAGATTTTATCCTTCCAAAAACCTCATACATAAAATGGAAACTATTTTCAATACAATTCCTAAGTATTTACCACATAAAGACTATTCCCAAGGCATCACCAATTAATTTGGTTTATTTTGAATCAAATCCTGTGTCATCCATTGTGTATTAGATCCACAGTCCTCAAATCATTAAATTAATCATAAAATCCCCAATCATACTGAAAAAATTCATTAAATTTTCTTTTATTTCAACATAATCCAAAATTTCTCCGAATTCCATTAGCTTTCAAACATATATAGATCTAATACTCTATCCTAAAAAACCATCTATATGATGTGGTAATTTATTTGAGTATTATTTTTCCATGGCTGAAGCATTTTAATTTTTACAAGAATTATCTCCCTATTAACATCAAATATAAAATATCACATTACCTTTAATTTATCAATGACCGTATAATAACCCCTTTATCTAGATCAATTCATTCCAGTAATATTTTATTTTCATGTACATTTCTTATGTTATATACAACACAAATATTTGTTTTAGTCTAAACAACCAACTCACTTTGGTTCCCATAAAAGTAAATATATAGTTAGTGGTAAATGTATATGTATCTATATATCATCAAAATTATTCATCTAAAGACCCCATTAATATATTATACATTCCATAAATAATGAAATATCCATTGAATAATTAGGATATTTGGGTATCAACTTCACTGCTTCATTGTTCCCTATTTTTGGATAGTCCATGAAATAGTCTATGTATATTATTATATATGATATTTTTAGAATCATATAAACTATTTAATACATTATTACTATTAATGATGATTCATATTTAACAATTTCCATATAATCATTCTTATCATCCATTATGATTGTATTCTCATTGTATAAGTATAAGTTTATATCTATGGGAGTAATCAAATGTTTATATTCAATTGTTTCAAATCCTTCCAAGATGATATCAACATAATCCAAACTAGATTACAAAATTGTTTCTAAAGTATATTATATTCACTATCCCTTTTATTCAGTTCACACCCCACAATATCATTCATTTTTAATTTTATTGAAAAAGATGATATGAACTCCTCATTACAGTATCTCCTCATACCTATGAGAATTATATAATACACATATGGAAGAAGTTTGATGAATAAAATATCATAAAACAAATTTTGGTAATTGAAATGGAATGTATTACTTGGGAAAATTGAATTTTCTTCCATGAAGGTGTCAAACAACATTTTCTATTTACTTTATTATAGTTTCAACACATGTAACACAATTTGATTATACAAACATATCCTCCCATTTCATTTTCTAAAAAACCATTTTCATTATTTGTGTAGTTATTCACATCCAAATAACCATAATTAATATTCTATTCATATTTTTATATCCACAACACAGATTGGCCATAAGATATACTCTAATATCTACTCAAATTAAAGGTTTCTCGAGAAAGATACATGTCTTTACAAAAATACATGACTTTTGTCAGTTAAAATACTTTTTAAAAGTGTTCATCCATTGTATTTTTTCCTAACATCGTCATGATATTTGGTTTAGTATACTAATTTTTTATAGTTATATTTTTCCTATAGTATGTCTTTTAATCTCCTATATTCCAAAAATAAGAAATTTGGTTGTCACTACATTCATTGCTAACTCAAAATATCTACAATAATTTATATGTGATTCCACTTAAATATCCTAGGTTCTCCAACATTAGTTATATATATTAATTGCATTCAAAATATTCTCATATCCACTGGACATGAAGCACTAGTATACTACCTCATTTCTACCGATAGTTCTTCTCTTTCAGAGGCCAGTACATTTATAACAAAACCTTATAGAACTATCGCCTTAGATTCTATTCCTCTAGAATTCATGTATATATATACATGATAATACCAATAAAATATAACTTCTCTTTGGTAAATTAACATTAATATATTCATGTATCTCCAAACTAAATGTACAAAATTAATTAATTGGAACAACTTTAATTCTATGTTGAGGATCCTTTGCATGAGTAGATTATTTTATATCAAAAAAATATTAAAAAAAGATCAATTTCATAAAAAAATATCTCCTTACTAAAGAGGATATATATATATATCTAATTAACATAAATATTTCAATTTACCAGAGTATAAATAAAACATTCTAATTTCAAAAACATTTAACAAGTCACTCGTTGGACTTTTCCAACACTACGTATATTTCACATGAAACTTTTATGACATGTAAATAAAATCTAAAATAATTGAAATGTGTTTCATCAACCATTATTATAATCAAAAATAATTATGATGACCCTAACCCAATGGAGTAAAATGTCTCTGACTAAACTGATAGGTCACGTAGTTCACTTCCTTCACCGAAAAATCCATTGGAAAACTAGCATTAAACTGCATACTCATAAACATTTGATTTAGAGTCTGACTCATATTTTCTAAACCACAATTATCATATTTTTTTATGGTACTAACATATCAAAATTTATTCTTTTTCACTAAAAGTGTATTCAATACAATCTACTTTTATGATGTAAATTATTATTTGAACATATGAATTTCATTTAGTTATGGTTTCGGTTTCCACTATATCTATCCCTTTGATTATGGTTCCTAAAATCTCAATAATGTGATTATTAATGAACACCCTCATATTGTATGTCCCATCATAAATTAATACATAATAGTATAGTGATATACCATGAGAAAAAACTGTGTAAAATCCATAAAACCTTATAAAATAACTATATCAAGAGATTATTGAGTGAAATTTCATCCATAATGAACAACACCATATAAAAATTCCTTTTATAAACTAATGAAAAATTATATACCTTATTCATCTGATTTTTTGTGATCCATTAATAACACATACATTAATTCCTTTCTCAGAAATGTGACTGAGAAATTTATAACACTGCATCACATATTCAAAAGGCAACTGTATAGCTTTCATTACTCTTTTCAAATTTCCCATAAGGCAAAATAATCATTCATTACCATAGATATAAAAAACCTTTAAATCTAGTGATATCTTCCCCACACTATTAAAAAATTTATGAAAAAAACAACTATCATTCCATTTTTCTAAAAATATGATGTTAATCCACCACCCATACTTGTGTCAAACAACATTAAAATCTATAATTATTTTTGTTCAATGTTCAGAGAGAAGCATCCACCTTTACACACAATGAAAATATTTAAAAAATATATAATTAATTTCATACAAAATTATTAAATCACAATGGAATACATACAATCTAATTCAATCATAGAGTGAAATGAAGCTTGAAATATTATAAAACACGACTCAAATGAAATTGTGATGCTAAATAAAAAACATTTCTAGTCATTAAAAAAATTATTAATGGTGAACATCTAAAATAATTCCATAGGGAGTTGAATATTTCCTTATTGTACTCATTTAAATTTAAACTTCTCTTAAAATAGAAAAATTGGTTGTTGGTCCCAAAAGAATAAGATCAAATCACTTCTCTTCCATCTTCTAACTTCTTCTAATCATTTTAAAAAATATAGTATACTTTTCCATTTTCATTTATTGATTTTATGGTATCACCATAGACCAAATTTTGATGAATATCTTTATATATGAACAAACCATTTACATACTCAATCCCCTTGTTTTCCTTCCACAAGAATTTCTTAACATGATGAACAAAACATCACATGATTCATGATGTGATAAAGGAAGGATTAATGACCACACTACCCCTGTGAACATTATAGTTATATAATACAACTATCTCTAAATATTATATATTTCATTGAAAGGAACCAAATTATGGTCCCCATACAAAAAATCCAGTTATGGTTATAAAATATATATATATATTACGTATTAATGTTGATACAAAGTGTGATTATCCAAAGAAAACTTGTATAAATTTCACTTTAGTATTATATATCACAATAATCTCACAATGTTGAGAGAAATATTTGTTTTTCTTAATTGAATGGATATATACCTAAAATTTTTATTTAAAAATGCTTTTGAAATTTTATCTATAATTTAGTTCCTTTAGGTTCCCTGTATGACTACCCAAAAGTTATACATATATTTCTACCCTAATGAATTGAAACATAATAAAGGATAGATATAAAAAACTAGTAATGGAAATCCTATCAATATTTTATCGAGGTATAGATAATATTTTTATGAGGAAATAAGATAATGGGAGAAATAGATTATTAAAAATCATTAAATAGTAATAGTATTTTATCTGTCAAGATAAATGGAAAAGTAATAAAAAATGGACAACAATATTCTAGGGAAAAGTTGGTGGAATATCTAGACATTAAACATGTGTCAAGGAGTACATTCATAATCACATCATTTTGACATACAATTTTGGAATAAACATTTGTATGTAAATCATTAGTCATAGCTAAAAACTTGGGAATTCATCATATTGTAAGATCGGCCTAATCAATGGTGTACCATTTTGGGAATTGGAAAATCTTTTTATGTTTCTTTGTGCATGGGATAAATCCTTTTGTTTACGGTTTAGCTTGGGATAAACAATATCATGAAACATGTTTTCCGGATAAATATACCATTGTGACCATTTTATTTGGATAAATCATCTTGTGTACCCTTTGCCTTGTGATATATCCTAACATTTACCCATTATCTTAGGGTAAATCCTCTCCTGTACACATTGTATTGGGATAAATCATCTTTTATACCCATATGAACTCATTAGATATAAAAATTATCAATTAATTTATCATAAATATGGGAACCTCCTTTAATTCATCAATAATTATATTCCCCACTTTTAAATAATAATTTGTTACATCATTTAGTACCCATTGAAAAAATGAGTTTTATGACTTTTCAAAATGGTATCTATAATGTTGACCTCAATAAGTAGATTTTTTTTTCAAAAATTCAATCACCCACAAGGTGGGTTTTATAAGTACATATATATTGTGATTAGGGAAATATTTTCCTGTTGAAATATATCCTTTAAAGATAAAGTTTATATTGATGTTGATATCATAAAAGAGTATCTAAAAAATTATTTATCCTTTATAGTAAAAGAAGAAGTTACTATCACATATAAAATTCATTTAGAAAAAATTTATATGGAAGCTAATGAAAATGTATTAAAAATAAACGGTATTATGAATAGTGGAGTCTTGAATGATAATTAATGGTTCATAATAAAATTTGGTGTGGAATATATAATAGTTTATTTTAAATGAATTAAAAACAATTTTCATATTTTTAAATGCCATTATTGAAAACTCAAATAGTATAAAGAGATAGTAAAAAATTATAAAGTGAAAAAAATTTGATTACGGTCATATGAGATAAAAAAATAATTATGATTTAATATATCACGAACAAAATTAGTGGGAATGATATATATGGATGTGAAATTATAGTGAAAATTTCCATTATGGATGATGAATATTATTCTCAACAATGATATAATTTACCTGCATAAGAAATTCTTTGAGAAGGTAGATTTGAATCTGTAACACCAATGGAAATTAAATGAGGAACATCTTATCTGATATCACATTAAAAATGAAACAGTAATATTATATTATAATGTATCACCCTGAGACTTTATGATACAGTAATTTTAAAATAAATCCAATCTCTTTGATAGCTTATAGATCACACATCAAAAAATATAAATGAGATGTAATAACCTAGTTGTTAAATATGTAGTAATGAATAGGTTAAAAATATATATGAAAATTTTATGGTTTAATCATTTATGAAATAAAATCAATTAATTTTTCATATTTAAAAATTAAACAAAAACATTTAAAATAAAAAGAAATATTTTTTTTGAAAATATTAATTTTTCTAAAAGGTGGATTGGTGGCACTTTGCACAAAAAATATATAATTAATTTTTAACACCCATATAAAATAAATTTTATAAAATTAAACAAATTTTTGAAATCATAATATTAATATTAACTTTGTTATAATTTTTTGGATTTTTCCAAAAAGTTATTTTTTTATGAATACTTTATAAATTATAATTTTTTAACAACTTTGTTTTTCTTTAATAAATTTTCAAGAAAAATTTTATTTTAATGTTGGTTTAAAATATTAATTAGTTTCATTATACATTAATTAATCGAAATTATGTTAATTTAAAAAAAATAGAATTTATTTTGATATAAATACATGTCAAATGTAGTAATATTTTTCATTTAGTAAATAGTTTTTTCAACACATATTTGGGTAAAAGTTTTAATTAAATTCATCCAGTTATGGGAGTTGAATTTTAAAAAATTGATTCAATATTTTTATGGTAAGTAATATCTACTATCTAATATTATAAACATTATTTTTTAACATGTTTAATATTGACAATAGTTAAAAGCATTTACTTCTATTATGGTAAAAATATGTTTATCGGGGGAGACTAAACTTAAAAGATAAGGGTTCTAAATTACCCATAACATTAATAATTACAACTTTATGGTCATATATTACCTTATAACTTCAAAAGATCTTAAATTTTTCATTTTAAATAATTTTATTATTTTAAAAATGATGGGAGAAATCTTTCTATTAAAAAATCCCATGTGTGTCCTCTCCCCCATTTATAAAAGGCCACCCACTCTACTCTCCTTTCAGAAAATATAAAAAATAATTTTGTAAAATACCTACTCAAATACCTTAACTACTAAAATAAATTGATTCTATTAGATAATTGTTCTATAAATTGAATCTATGTAGGGTTTATATGCAACCCAAGAGAAGTTGTCTAAAAAAGACGTAATGTCCTTAACTCAGAGTTTTATTTTATTTCTTCATCAACCTCCTCTAATAATTAAAAATTAATTATGATATAATAACATAATTATATTACATATGATTAAATTTTTTTATTTTATTATAATGATCTATGACCATACCACCATATGATAAATGGGAGAAAATATAGTTGATCATTTGTATGATAGACTACCGCATCACAAACAGATGTAATTCATTTTCCACAACCTCTTCTCATGGATGGACACAATTATAAAACTAATGTTTATATATACATTATTTATGATATTATTATACTTCTATAATGATAGTATCATATATAACTTCTAAAATTCCATTCAATTGAGAATATGGTAACATTACTCATGTATATGGCAGACTACCGCCTCCCAAAGTGATGTGGTTCATTTTTAACATATGATTTGATTGAAATGTTATAGGGACTGATTTCAGTTTTGAAAAATGATAATAATAATATATAAATAATTCTATAATTTAAATATATTTCATAATTTCTTACCTTAATATTCATTTAATAAATGATAATGTAGTTCATATGTATGATAGATTACCACCTCGTGAAGTCGTGTGTTTCATTTTTCATTAACTGATTACATTAAAGGTAAAATATGATAAATTCATTGAATATATGTGATATATATGACATTATAATTAACATATAAAATTAATATTTTATCCACTACTCATCCTTTAACCCATTATAGAAATGATAACATCACTCAAGCATATGTACGGTCTACAGTCTCTAGAAGGTGATGTGATTCATTCTCCATGTTTGAAATTCAATATTAATTAAAAAGATTAATCTAAAGATAAAATTATATTTATAAAATTATTATAATTTTTTAGATTATGTATCTATAACTTATGTTAATGATCCAAAACATTCCTGATGAAATGTGCTTGAGAAAGTAATGTAACTAATAAGTGAAACAATAGTGGTGACGAATGATTATTAACCAATGAGATATAACTTGTTATCATAGGATCATATACTAGATTTTAAATATTAATATGTTTTTTATAAGTTAATAACATGTTTATATCCACTATATAAGAGGTTAAAGATTTTTCAACTAAATGGAAGCGTGGGTTTGGTGTTTTTTGACTCAATTTATATTGATTGGATTATATTACTTCTTTGTTGATTATATTAATAAAAATTATATTGAAAATGATTTTTTTATTTATAATTTATTTAAAAATTTATTTTTTTGTATATATATATTTAAATAAAATCAACCCATTTATTAAAACTCATCTCAATGAAACGAACATTATAAGGGTTTAATCTGAAACTCCAATATTTGACACAATAGCTCTTTTATGAAAAAAACTATTTTTAATTATATATATACTTACCCAATCCATATTATATCATGAATACTTAAAAAATCATGGGATTATGAGTTACAACTAGCCTACTTAATTTAAGAGAAGTTATGGTTAAAAAAATTTCAAATCATTAAGGGTATATATTTCAATCTAATTTTAATCGGGATTAGTTACTATTTAATTTTGTTTAAAGGAATCATGGTTTAATAAAAACCATTCAATTTATTATACTCCTTTTAGTAAATATGTTTTCAAATATTGTTACAATCTTCCTATTTTTGGTACATAAAATTATTGGGAAATGTTTTTTAAGAAAATATGACTTTATTTCTCTCTTCGGTCAAACACCCTTCTTCTTCAGAAATCATTTTTTCAAAAATTATTTTCAAAAATATTTTGAAGTTATTTTCCAATTTCATTTCTACCATTAATTTTATTTGTAAAAATTTTTTAAAAATCAATCATCATATAATTTTTTGAAAAGTGTACATGTTGTGTCTTCTAAAAAAATATGAATAGAATCCTTGTTTTTTAACATGTTCGGCATGAAAAGAACTCTTAAACTATCTCGAACACTAAATATTTCATATAAACCTTTTAAATATTCAAATATTATA
The DNA here is from genome assembly GCA_963277665.1 of Viscum album. NCBI lineage: Eukaryota > Viridiplantae > Streptophyta > Magnoliopsida > Santalales > Viscaceae > Viscum > Viscum album. The sequence goes on from OY728151.1 coordinate 226,729,586, forward strand.
TTAAAAAAATTACTTTTGTGAAATTTTTTCATTTTAATAATGGTTTTCAAAATTGAATGGTCAATTTCTTGAAGAAATGATCAATTTAATCTTTCAAAATCATTTTCCTTATGTGAGGAAATCTGTTGATGTTACTCATATAGAAAAAGTTATTTTACAGAAGAGTGGTTATAATTTATTTTCATAAATTAAAAAAACATTGAGATTATGTTCTGACTCTAAATTAATTATATATGGCTCTCAAATATAAGACTAGTTTTTATCTCCCTTACTTTTATGGGTTGATAAATGCATTATGATCATTTATAAAATTACTTTATTAAAGAATTTTCTTTAAATTTTATATGATGAAGGATTATGAAACCCATATTATTTCCATTATCAATTATTTTGTCATACATTTTGATTGATTCATTTATTGTATAAAACACTTTTCCTGAATGTGATATGATATTGTCTCCAAGATAACACTTCAATTCATTAGATAATGTTTTAGTCTCATGTGATATCTTGTATGGGATTATTGATTAAACCTAATCAATCATGCGACATTTTCCACCATGTGATATTATCTAGGCATTGACCCTTGACTCATGTTTATGTGATTTTATTTTTTCTCCCACATTTTCTATGATTAAAAGATCTTATGATACAATAATATTTACATTATTATTCTATGAGATTACTCATGTTACTTATATTTTATGATATCATGTTTTATCTTTGAATAACATTTTATGTTTACTTATCATGTTTATTTCCTTAATGGTCTTATTATCTCATACATTTCTATTGGTATTCCATATATTATCCTATATAGCTTCAGGAGCTCGAATGGATTTTATTATCACACTATGGAAAATATAATAGGGATTCAATGTTTTATATATTAATAACATAGTCTCCCAATGAAAATAATCCTTATTAATTTTAAGTTATATTAATATATATATATATATGTTTATGAATCATGTAATAATATGTGTAAAAGACTTGGATCATCATAGTTGGTATTAGAGAAATGGTTTAGTTAACGTTTGGGAAATATGATAAAAAACCTTAGAGAGAAACATAAGGATATGTATAAGTATAAGGATAAGAATAGGTATAAGGATAAGTATATGAATTTGAAAATATCCTATAATTTTGGTTATGTTTAGATTGAGTGGTTTCCATGAAATCTTATCCCTCTCAGGATACTAAATGTTGATGATGTTCTAGAATAGATGTACCTATGTGTAACAACTCTGAAAAGGCATATCAATATTAACACAATAATTAATTTATACAATAAACATGGCCTTAATTAACACATATTTTTACAATATTAAAGTATATTAAATGTAAATTCCCAATAATATATGAACTATCATGAATGATTTGAATGGCTGATAACCATGAATAATCTAGGAAAAGCTTGAGGTTTAATTGGTTGAAAATAATATTTCACAATTTAAACATACAATTAATTCATTTTTTAGGATTATGTGGTTTCCCAATATGAATTTTATTGTCCATAAAATTCCTTATGGTTTTATTCATTGGAGGTAACCAAAAGGAACTAGGTCAATGCTTAATTTCATTAAAAATGTTTTTATCAAAAACCAAATGGGATAATGATTAGAGTAAAGGATATAATTATTATGCCTAATCAATTATCCTGACATATGATTTAAAAATAGATCGTTAAGTACTCCTAGACTAATTAAAAAGTGATGGATGGTGTTTTTTGAGAGATATGTTGGTGGAGACCAGAGAATAAGGATAATTTAAATCCCTTTATGTTGAGAATGTGGAAAGAAGCACTAAAGGGAATGGCTCGATGGAATGAAAAAATTGTTTGTGTTTTCATAATATTAGCAAAGGTATATAATTATCGAGTGGAAATGAGAATTCGATTTAATGTAATGGATTAAGATAGTGGTTTCCATAAGGATTCATCAACGTTTTAATATTTTCAATGTAAAAATAATGGAAATTATGAAAATCGATGTCCTAAGGGGAAAGATCAACAAGATGATCATTAAGTTTGTATGATTAATGTTTTTTCTGTTAATAAGAGAAGTGACTAAAATAACATATGAATATTAAAAGGTATTAAGGAATAAGATTATCAATACTAGTTAATGGTTTAATAATCTACTAGAATGATTTAATTGTTTATGTACTAGAATTAAATAATTATGTTAGTAATGATATATATATATATATATACGGATTGTTTTGTAGAATTTATTCTTTAAAAATTTTGAAGAATCAATTTAATCGTACTAATGACCTAGAATATTAATTAAATGGAATTGAGATATGATATTAGAAAAAATATAATTATGTAAAAGGTAATAATGAATATTTTCTTCATGTTAAGGAAATTAGTTTATTTTCAGGAAATAATAAGTAAAAAATAAAAACATATTGTTTAAAATAAGTGTTTTGATGAATGGCGTTATTTTTTAAAATGATCATAATATTTTAGAGAAATTGTTGGATCATGTAAAAATTATGAATACAATGGTCAAATATGTATTTCCCTTGTTTTATAAAAAGATCTTCTCTTGAGCTATGTGAAAACCCATCACATCCAACAAGGTCGTGAGGAAAGATCCCATCACCAAAGGGTTATATGGATAAAACATCTACCACTAGACTATGTGACATATTGGTTAGTATTTCATTATTATACTTATATGGATGGAAGGATAAAAAATATATTTACTTTTGGAAACATATATTGTGATCCGGTCATTTGATTTTGGGGTGTCTAATGTTATTTTGTGAGACATTTTATTGGGTTTATGTATATATAACCTTTTAATTTATGGTAAAGTACTATTTTTGATTAATGATATTATGTTTTTGAGATATTAGATGAAAGGGTATGATATAACCATTTATGATATAACCTTATTTCATATTTATTTTATTGAAGTAATTTGTGATATTGGGTATTTTATACATGAAATGATCCATGTTAAACATTGGGTTTCATTATTGAAATTTAGATATTAATATAATCATATTTATTATAGATATTAACATTCATTTGCACATTTTTCATGGATTTAATAATTATTGTAGGAATATGTTGTCACTCTTTTAGGGATATTATGATCTATTAAATGTTTACATTAGTTATTCATGCATAAAAAATTGATTTCTTCTATATTCAATTACTAGTGTTAGAGATGAAGTTGAAATTGATTTATGTATAACCAATGAATGAAATTGTGATTATAAAATTGAAAGATATTAAGTATTTATATTTCCTTATATTCATGGAGAGTAAAAAGACTTCTTATTTTTAGGAAAAGGATCATGAATTTTTTTTTATCAAATTCCCTTCATATCTGATGAATTTAATGACCTTTTAGATCATCATAGATTTAAGGATTTTAAGTCTTTAATTTTCCATTGATCATTCATTTTCTTATGATCAATGATCTTTATCACCCTCTATTATTATTTACGATTTTATTCCATGTCCACATATTTAATTTTCCCCAATGTTAACCTATGTGGAAACCTAATAATGTGATTAATTTCATATTTCTTTTTACCTTTATTTATGAGAATGTTTTTAACCCATTTTATGATTTGGTTTTGTACACAAAGAAAATTCCAAACACTTGATTTCCATAATCAAAAATAGGTTATGATGACAAATTTTTCAATGGGGGTAGAATGTAACTACCCAACTAATTAAATGAGGAACATAATGTTTGATAGAATATATGACACACAAACCCAAGATTATAAGAGAATTCTGTTATGAAATGAGCTTCCCCAAACCATGACAATTGTCATCTGACCCCATGAGTCTCCTCTAAAACCATGGTTTCCTTCCAAAAACACCACAATAAATTTTACACCATGGTAAATTATTAAACTAATGATTATACCCACATTCTGACAAATGTACTTTTAGTGTGTTTTTTCCTAACTCAAACACACCTTGGTTATCTTCCTAGAAAGTCACCCAACCTGATCACTACTCCACACTGAGCATTCTTAACTATGGATTTCTAATCCAGGAGGCTCCAAAAGATAATGGTTCTCCTTATTGGCATCATTAGTAACATTTTTTCATTATAAGTCTCACTTTTTTGGTGTGTTACACTACCCATGCCTTTAATTCACAAAACCCTTATTATGGACCCCACACACCAAACAATGGTAGTTCCGTTGGAGTTTAAACATGGTATTTTCTATGAAATCACCTTGTTATATTCATAACTACGAGAAATTAAATGGTTCCTTGAGCTGGTGGATCACATGGGATTAACCACTCATCCTAATATGCCAGAGGCCACTAACTAGCAGTGAGGTTAAAAGGTTTTATGGAGGGGATACTATACCCTCATATTAATGTAAAATATTATAGAAATAGAAAAAATAAATAGTGAATGAATAATATACTACTAAAAACACAGTGAAAATAGGTACAATGGAAAATCACATAAAAAATGGAAACATTCAAACAAATATAAAAATCAAGCCAAGGGCAATGTTATACACAAAATGAATTGATATTATGATGAAAGAAAAAAGGGAAATGCATGGGATACTGAGAATATAAATATACAATATACTATAGAAAAAAACAAATTAAAACTCCACTTTCATCACTAGTATATTATTGGTTGTTAGATCCCATTCTCCCATACTATAAGTGTAACCAATCAATAAGTTATTAAAGGGTACCTACCCTTCTCCACACCTTAAATCGTAAGTTCCTTCCATGTAAAAAATTAGTTAATTGATTAGGGTGTGAAAATAATCTTAGTAGGTCACCACCAAAAGTGTGTAGAATAATCAATTCTGTGTGTATATAGCATAATAGTGTGCATGTATAATAGATAAATAAAATAAGTTGAAAAATAAATACATGTTAGCTCAAGTTCCAATAGGACACCTTGTCGTCTCTACATACTATAGAAAAGACTATTTTTTTTTGATTTCAACTGACCATTATATAGATTTATATAAAATCATATATAATAAATATACATCTATAAAAACTATATTTTTATGGAAATATGTAGGCATATACATGGATAAAACATACAAGATGGACTTGGTGCCTAAATCAAAAATCTATGCCTAGTCTAACAAGAAATAAGCTTTATAAAGGGTATTATCCCAAAATGTCATGTGAATACTATATATCATTCTCATCACTCGAGATTTTGGGGTTACTCTTCATGCTCAACAATAGAGATAGTGGGGTAACTCATAATTCTCAACACCTGATGTAATGAAACATTGAACATCATGATCATTGTCTAAGTAAAAATAAACAGTATGAGTTTTCATTCCCATCACCCAATATAAGGGTGTGTGAAATGTCATTCTCAAAAAATACCTTATGTTCCATACACCAAAAAATATCTAGGGTCTATTCAAAATATTCAAGAATAATTTCCATTTAAATTAATTTCATTCATTTCACCCAACCCATCCATGGGTATAAAAATTTACATAATTCATTTATATGCATATACATCATGTTTTTTGGAATTTCCACCCTCTTCTATTTAATTTTATTAAACCACTTAATTTATAAATCATCGAAAAACAATTTCAAGGTAATTCCTCACCACTTAAGAGGAGGTTGGTCAATTAAAAATTTATATGAAAGAAGGTAATTGATTTAGCATACCCAATGGGGTGAACAAAATGAGGTGGAGATCCAATAATTAATTTAAAAGGGTTCTTGGAAAATATTATAAAAATGGTTTATTAAGATATAATGGGAATGAAAATTAAGGTTGTAAAGACCCGGAAATTTAAAGGAAATTTTTTTCTTAATTTCTTTGGAATTTTATGAGTACACAGTTTCTGACGGCACCTGATTCCGAAGCCCGGTGTGCCCAGAATAATTTTTTGAAGTTTTGTTAAGCTTAAATTAACGCGCGTAAGCAGTTTTACTGAAAATGTGTAATAACTCTTAAACAGTTAATCGGATCAGAAATCCAAGGTCACCGTTGCGCTCTGGAGGGCGGGTTTACCCTAGGCACATCTTAAGTTTAGTCAGTGCGGGCCTCCGGTGAGAAATTCCAAAAATGGCATAACCGTAAATAAAATAATTAAATAAATTATTTTATTTTTCGAATGCTTATAACTCACAAACGGTATCTCGGATTAAAAATCCGAGACCACCGCTCGACTCATGAGGTTATGCATTATTTATGAAGATACTAACTTTGGTCGGCGCAGGCCACCAGAAAAAGTTAGTTTTTGGACGCAAATAAAATAATTAAGTGACAATTATTTTATTGTAAAATTCATAACATCTAAACAGTAACTCAGATTTAAAATCCGAGAGTATCGATGGGTTCGTTAGGGTGTTTTTTACTTATGCAGAGCCTAACCTCAACCGGTGCGGGTCGAGGGTGACTGATAATAATTTTCCGAACTTTTTTTCAGGTACGTTCAGTAAACGTACATGCGGGTTTTCTATCTTTTGAACTGGTGCTCGGGATTAAAATCTGAGGGCACCGATGAACTTGCAGCATCAGTAATTTTCTAAGGGAACCATTACCACAGTTGCGTTTTAAGCGAGTTGAGAATTAATAATTGGGGATTTAGAATTAAATAAATAAAATTGGTGGTACACAATTTTATTTATATCTATGGTAGTTATACCCTATAAAGGTGAGTTAAGGGTGAGACCCATAACCACCAACTACCCATGTGTGGATAAATGATAGGTGGGGCCCAAACGAGCCCCAACCTTTCATTTCCCCATAACCTCCCTTAAACCCCTCTTTTATCACCCCTTCAAATTAATGTGACAACCCCCTTAATAAAGAGACCATCTCTCTCCCTCTTTAATGGTGCCAACACTTTAATTAATTAAGTGTTTTGAATTTGAAAAGGCATGACGTGTTTATTAATAGGGGAAACATATTTTTAATATGGGGTGGAAAAATTTTGGAGAATCTTGTGGGAAACCTCTGGAGAAATTTAGAGAGAATTCTAAACCTTCAATGAAGAACGGTTCTCCAACGACGGGCCTTCCAAGATCTTCGACGAAGAACAATCCTTCAACGGTGGTCAGATTCCTACGTGTCATCGACGCTTAAGCTCTGATATGAAGTGTCAGGTGGACGTAATGATCGACATCAACTCCATTCTCTTTCCACAGCTCAACGACGTGCAACGTCATAATCAAGGTAGGGGTTTTTATATATGATTGAATTCGTTTTATTGATTCTTAATATATTAAATTCACGATGATGATGACCAAATGAACATGGTCATCATCCCGCACATAAACCATTCTCCTTTTTCTTTTTATTCTTTGTGTGTTCTTCATGCGTTCTTCAATGTCAAAATATTTATTGGCACTGGAAACACAGAGTTTTGTTGAGCGCAATATATAGATGCGAAGCCCTCGACGCAAGGATCACAAATATGCGATTGTTTAATTTTTAGGGCTTGGAATGAAAATGCAATGGCTCGCGGAAGGAGGCGTCCAAATATTTATTGACGCTGGAAACTCAATGTTTCCCTGAGAGCGACATACGGACACGAAGATCTCGACCCGAGGATCAAGGATATGCGTTCGTATCTTTTTTCTGAGTTAAATCGAAGTCGAAATGGAGTGCGGAAGGATATGGAGGCACAGCTGGGCGGGCAACGAAAGGTGGTGGCCATGCATAAAGAAGGGAGGTGCGTGAAGAAGGGTGGTGTGTGAAGAAGGGTGGTGCGTGAAGGAGGGTGGTGCGTGACATGGGGTATTTGAAAGAAATCAATTAAAATTAATAATATAATAATGGTATTATTAATTTTGATGATAAAACACTTTTTTGTCTGTAACTTCTTCGTGCGATCTCGGTTTCATGAACCGTTAGTGGCAGTGCGACCATGACTTCGAGACAGAATTTATGAGTCCAATATTGGATGTCTTTTTTGGGTTTTTGGATCGGGTACCTGAAGCGCTCGGAAAATAATAGATTTAATATTATTATTAAATCTTCGACCCACCATAACTCATGCGTGCGACGTCCGATTGGCTTGCCATCAGTGGCGATATAATCCCATCATTAATACGGTCGATTCAAGTCTAATGTTGGATACTAAATTCTAGTTCGTGGTGCGGGGCCACGAAACACCGAATAATAATATTATTATTATTATGGGATCTTGTATCGGACATATCTCTCTCATACGGTGTCGGAATGATGAACCGTCTACGACGTTGCAACCCTGGAATTACGACGGATGTTTCAAGACTAATTTTGGATATTTAAGTCAAGGTTGAGGCGCGGGCCCCACGAGGCCTGGTTCATGCATGATGCGGTGAAATGCAACTTTTTCGCCGGCTATCCGTTTGGGACCAATGGGTAGTCCATCTCGTGTGTTTTTTTGTATGGATCGCAATGGTGTGACCGGTTTGGTTAACCGGTGTCATTTGAAGTACGACTGGGTTGGATCGAACATGAATCCAACCGGGCCCTCGGAGCGGAAACGCTTATAACTTGAGCTCTGGACGTCCGATTGACATGCCATTGACATTTTTGGATTACTCTTGATGAGACGGAACTTTTGGTATACTTCGCCTGAGGATTGGACGTTGTTGGAATATGGCCGGGTTGGATTGTACCCGAAATCCAATCGGGCCCCTAGAACGGAAAAGCTGATAACTTTCAGACTGGACGTCCGTTTGACAAACCGTCAGCGGCGTTAGTAATCTTTTTGAGAAACGGTCCCTTTGAGTTTACCCTATGAGAGTTCGGGGTACAGTTGAGATACGGCCGGGTTGGTTCGCACATGAAACCAACCAGGCCCCTGGGACGAAAAGGCTAATAACTCACAGACCAGGCGTCCGATTGACGCGACGTCTATTGCGTTGATACCTCTATGATGAGGTGGTCCTTTGAGATACTTCTTCGTGGGACTTTGAGATACTTGGAGTATCGACTTGTAGCTCGTGGAGCGGACCCTCCCAGAGACGAGTGTGCAGAGCACGGAGACTGTGTAGCCGACTGAGACCTGACGACTGCTTGACCGACTCGACTTGGAGTGAGTCGACTATCCCAGTGGACGGAGCACTAATTTGTGAGGTGCAGACCCATGGCGGACGGAGCACTACCTGTGTGACAGTGTAGACCCGCGGTACTTGTCCGGAGAGTACCTCTGCAGGCTATTAGGGGGTGTGCACTACTGTGTTTGGGTGGCATACCCCGGCGGGAAGCACTGTTGTGTTTGGGTGGCTGGCCCGTAGTACTCGATAGGAGGAGTACCACAGCAGTCATAGGTTAGTGAGCAGTACCTCGGAGTCGTGACAGGACCACTGTACACTCCAGAGACGAGGCTCTTCCGCAGTTACAGTTTCGATAATGAAAATCCTGGTTTGAGCTGAGTCTATGACCTTTGTGTTTACCTCATGATTGAGTTGGGTTACTTGATAACTAAGTTATATGTATGGGCATATACCTGGGTAGTGTTTATCCTTTGATTTCATAATCTTTGTGTTTCCTCGTGATTGAGATGGGTTACTTGATAACTTGGGTATATGTATGGGCATATACCTAGGTAGATGTTAACTGTTGAGATATTCTTTGTTGTTGTCCTTGTTGGATTTAGTGAGATCTTGAGGGTCTTGGGGTCCCTACTGAGTATCGATATACTCACCCCTGCATGGGATATGCCCGCACCTCGTTGTGTTGGTTGTAGACGATGGGCAGCGCAGACAGAGGCCGAGTGTTCGAGGACTGGACGGTACCCGGAGGTGGACCTCACGACGAGACAGTATCTGGTGGTTGACTTCACGATGAGACGACACTCGGAGGAGGTTGACAGGTGAGAGAGTTGTGGAGGCTATATGTACCTACCCTTCAGGTAGGATCATTGGTGAACGATCCAGAAGCTGCTTGTCACCTTTCGGCTGTTTTGTCTTCTTCCTTGTACTTTACAGTTGGGCTTGTATTTCCTGCCCCTTTACTTTCAGCACAACTTGTTGCAGTTTTACCTAGTGTTTTTAATCTGCTTGTACTCTGTGTTGTTTTGTTTACTTTTATAAAGGCAATGCCTTCCCAGTTATCTGGATTTACGCCTTTGGTGCTAGTCGCTAGCCCCTGGCCTATGGAAGGCGGGCTTGGGGGAGTCACAGCACGGGCCCCGAGGACGGGTCGTGACAAATTGGTATCAGAGGATTCGGTTCTACCGCAGGACTTATAACTCTAATTTTTTCTTTTCTGTGAAGCAATAGTGTTAAGGGTACCGAGTGTGGTCTTCAGGTCAGGGAGTCCAGTGTTGGTACGGCGGCCGACGTATCCGTACACCAGGACCCTGACTACTGATTTCCGACTTTGTGCACGAAAACACTGATTGTGTGTGTGTTTCCAAAAGTATTAAAGTCAACTCAAACCAGGTAAGCTCACCAGGTATAAATCGTTGACCGTGTAGCATCTGTTCAGGATGTCTCCACGCAGATAGTCCGTTGGAGTTCCGAGAGAGTACTCGATGATGGCTCACCCAGCGACGAGGCTCTAGTGTAGGGCCCTTTTTACTATGTTAGCATCCTCAGGTGGTGTACTAGCAGCACCACCACCTGTTGGTAAGTAGATGCCAACATCTATACTAGCAAATTGTTCACACTGGCAGAATGTTTTGCATGAGTTCCAGTAGTAGAGGCCTCCGAGGTTTTGAGGCGAGGCAGATTCCCAAACAGCAGAGCACTAGCTGGAGGCGATTGCTAGAGTTTTCCACCTAACTGAGACACCAGTGGAGTTGATGGTAGACTTGGATACTAGTGTTTTCCAGTAAATGGCCATGAGGATGGTCTGCATAGTGATGAGGCTTCGGTATGTGGACCGATGCCTGAGATAGTGCCTTCGGGTAGTGTGTGTGCTATACATCACTACCTGTTGATCAGTAGTTACAACTTGCGGTACCATTAGGTGACACATATAGGCTTACTACCTTACACGTGTTATAACATTAGATACCCTCAAGTTCTGAGGCGAACCTGACTCACAGGCGGCTGAGGACTGGCATGAGGAGGTGGCTGAAAGTTTTCTTGAGCTTATACAGCTTCGGCAGGACGACGAGTCGATAGCTGAGTATTCATCGAGGTGTACCGATCGTTCTTATTAATTGATGACTAAGATATGATCAATTATTTAGATCTCGGACCTTAGAGCGATGTGTGTTTAAAGGATATCCGAGTAAGCACTATTTTCTCTATGCATTCGTATTTATGTTAGGGTGCTAGAAAGAACATTTGTGGTTGAATGTTCTTTGGCTGATCAGTTTTAGCCAGTGAATGTTTGTAGTGGGAAGATGCGAACTGGTTCTAGTCTCTGAGACATGGGCGTGCGAATGTTTCAAAAAGAGGAACTTTTAAGGACGGATAAATTTGCAGAGTAGCAGACGTGGAGGGAAGGGGAATAGAGTAGCTGCACGCGGTCAAGGAGTGTGACCCAATGACTCTAAGAATGATTCGAGGGACAGTCTGTGTCCACTACTAGATGACATAGTAACAGACGTTGATACGAATCATTCCTTCCTTCCACGAATCTTGTCCTAGACCTAGAGTTTCTGGTTAAAAACGTAGAATTGACCCTAACGTCTGGAGATACCTTTGGGAGGAGACTCGATAGTCACACATACGCCGACAGTGTGATCTGACCCTTGAGGCGAGAGTCTCAGTTGGGACCTCTTGGTGGCAGCGTTGAGGCCTTACGACGTTAGTTTGAGTATGGATTGGGCAATCACTTCTCATACTCAAATTGACGGTATTAGGAAAACGATGGGATGGGTTTTTCTTGGTCGGCGAAAAGGAAACCCCGGGCTGCATAGGAACCTCCAGGAGAGCACATGGGAGCGGAAGGCTGAGATGCGTGCTCAGTACCACTTTTGTTTCCCTAGGTTGTGTTATAGTTTTACGGGGACGTAAAGCCCTGAGGTGGGAGTAATGTAAAGACCCGAAAACTTCAAGGATATTTTTTTTTCTTAATTTCTTTGGAATTTTACAAGTACGCAGTTTCTGACGGCACCTGATTCCGAAGCCCGGTGTGCCCGGAATAATTTTTTGAAGTTTTGTTAAGCTTAAATTAACGCGCGTAAGCAGTTTTACTAAAAAAGTGTAATAACTCTTAAACGGTTACTCGGATCAGAAATCTGAGGGCACCGCTGCGCTCAGGATGGCGGGTTTACCCTAGGTGCAACTTAAGTTTAGTCGGTGCGGGCCTCCTGTGAGAAATTCCAAAAATGGCATTACCGTTAATAAAATAGTTAAATAAATTATTTTATTTTTCGAATGCTTATAACTCACAAACAGTAGCTCGGAATAAAAATCTGAGACCACCGCTGGACTCATGAGGTTATTAATTATTTAAACAGATACTAACGTTGGTCAGAGCGGGCCACCAGAAAAAGATAGTTTTTGGCTGCAAATAAAATAATTAAGTGAAAATTATTTTATTGTAAAATTCATAACATCTAAACAGTATCTCAGATTGAAAATCCGAGAGTATCGATGGGTTCGTTAGGGCGTTTTTTACTTAGGCAGAGCCTAACCTCGACCAACGCGGGTCGAGGGTGACTGATAATAATTTTCCGAACTTTTTTTCGGGTACGTTCAGTAAACGTACATGCGGGTTTTTCTATCTCTCGAACCGGTGCTCAGAATTAAAATCTGAGGGCACCGATGAACTCGCAGCGTCAGTAATTTCTTAAGGAACCTTTACCACAATTGCGTTTTAAGCGAGTTGAGAATTAATAATTGGGGATTTATGATTAAATAAATAAAATTGGTGGTACACAATTTTATTTATATCTATGGTAGTTATACCCTATAAAGGTGAGTTAAGGGTGAGACCCATAACCACCAACGACCCATGTGTGGATAAATGAGAGGTGGTTCCCACATGAGCCCCATCCTTTCATTTCCCCATAACCTCCCTTAAACCCCCATTTTAACACCCCTTCAAATTAATGTGACAACCCCCTTAATAAAGGGACCATCTCTCTCCCTCTTTAATGGTGCCAACACTTTAATTAATTAAGTGTTTTGAATTTGAAAAGGCATGACGTGTTTATTAATAGGGGAAACATCTTTTTAATATGGGTTGGAAAATTTCTGGAGAATCTTGTGGGAAACATCTGGAGAAATTTAGAGAGAATTCTAAACCTTCGATGAAGAACGGTTCTCCAATGACGGGCCTTCCAAGATCTTCGACGAAGAACAATCCTTCAACGGAGGTCAGATTCCTACATGTCATCGACGCTTAAGCTCTGATATGAAGTGTGAGGCGGATGCAATGATCGACATCAACTCCATTCTCTTTCCGCGACTCAATGACGTGAAACGTCATAATCAAGGTAGGGGTTTTTATATATGATTGAATTCGTTTTATTGATTCTTCATATCTTAAATTCACGATGATGATGACCAAATGAACATGGTCATCGTCCCACACATAAACCATTCTCCTTTTTCTTTTTATTCTTCACATGTTCTTCGTGGGTTCTTCAATTTCCAAATATATATTGGCGCTGGAAACACAGAGTTTTGTTGAGCGCAATATATAGATGCGAAGCCCTCGACGCAAGGATCACAAATATGTGATTGTTTAATTTATCGGGCTTGGAATGAATATGAAATGGCTCGCGGAAGGAGGCAACCAAATATTTATTGACGCTGGAAACTCAATGTTTCCCTGAGCGCGACATACGGACACGAAGATCTCGACCCGAGGTTCAAGGATATGCGTTCGTATCTTTTTTCCGAGTTAAATCGAAGTCGAAATGGAGTGCAGAAGGATCTGGAGGCATAGGTGGGCGGGCAAAGAAAGGTGGTGGCCATGCGTAAAGAAGTGTGATGCGTGAAGAAGGGTGGTGCATGAAGAAGGGTGGTGTGTGAAGAAGGGTGGTGCGTGACATGGGGTATTTGAATGAAATCAATTAAAATTAATAATATAATAATGGTATTATTAATTTTGATGATAAAACACTTTTTTGTCCGTAACTTCTTCATGCGATCTCGGTTTCACGAACCGTCAGTGGCAGTGCGACCATGACTTCGAGATGGAATTTATGAGTCCAATATTGGATGTCTTTTTCGGGTTTTTTGATCGGGTACCTGAAGCACTCGAAAAATAATAGATTTAATATTATTATTAAATCTTCGACCAACCATAACTCATGCGTGCGACGTCCGATTGGCATGCCATCAGTGGAGATATAATCCCATCATTAATACGGTCGATTCAAGTCTAATGTTTGATACTAAATTCTAGTTCGTGGTCTGGGGCCACGAAACACCGAATAATATTATTATTATTATTATTATGGGATCTTGTATCGGATATATCACTCTCATACGGTATCGGAATGACGGACCGTTTGTGACGTTGCGACCCTGGAATTACGAAGGATGTTTCAAGACTAATTTTGGATATTTAAGTCGAGGTTGAGGCGTGGGCCCCACGAGGCCCGGTTCGCGCATGATGCGGTGAAATGCAACTTTTTCACCGGCTATCCGTTTGGGACCGATGGGTAGTCCATCTCGTGTGTTTTTTCGTATGGATCTCAATGGTGTGACCGGTTTGGTTAACCGGTGTCATTTGAAGTATGACTGGGTTGGATCGAACATGAATCCAACCGGGCCCTCAGAGTAGAAACGCTTATAACTTGAGCTCCAGACGTCTGATTGACGTTCCATTGACTTTGTTGGATTCCTCTTGATGAGACAGAACTTTTGGTATACTTTGTCTGAGGTTTGGACGTTGTTGGAATATGGACGGGTTGGATTGTACCCGAAATCCAACTGGGCCCCTGGAACGGAAAAGCTGATAACTTTCAGACTGGACGTCCGTTTGAAGAACCGTCAGCGGCGTTAGTAATCTTGTTGATAAACCGTCCCTTTGAGTATACCCTATGAGAGTTTGGGGTACAGTTGAGATACGGACGGGTTGGATCACACACGAAACCAACCGGGCCCCTGGGACGAAAAGGCTAATAACTCACAGACCAGGCGTCCGATTGATGCGCCGTCTGTTGCATTGAGACCCCTATGATGAGGCAGTAATTTGAGATACTTCTTCGTGGGACTTTCATATACTTGGAGTATCGAATTGTAGCTCGTGGAGCGGACCCTCCCAGAGACGACCGTGCGGAGTACGGAGACTGTGTAGCCGACTGAGACCTGACGACTGCTTGACCGACTCGACTTGGAGTGAGTCGACTAGCCCAGTGGACGGAGCACTACTTTGTGAGGTGCAGACCCATGGAGGACGGAGCACTTCCTGTGTGATAGTGCAGACCCGCTGTACTCATCTAGAGAGTACCTCTGCAGGCTATTAGGGGGTGTGCACTACTGTGATTGGGTGGCTGGCCCGCGGTACTCGACAGGAGGAGTACCTTAGCAGTCTTAGGTTAGTGAGTAGTACCTCGGAGTCGTGACAAGACCACTGTACACTCCAGAGACGAGGGTCTTTAGTAGCTACGGTTTAGATAATGAAAATCCTGGTTTGAGCTGAGTCTATGACCATTGTGTTTACCTCGTGAGTGAGTTGGGTTACTTGATAACTAAGGTATATGTATGGGCATATACCTGGGTAGTGGTTATCCGTTGATTTCATAATATTTGTGTTTCCTCATGATTGAGATGGATTACTTGATAACTTGGGTATATGTATGGGCATATACCTAGGTAGATGTTATCTGTTGATATCTTATTTGTTGTTATCCTTGTTGGATTTAGTGAGACCTTGAGGTTCTTGGGGTCCCTACTGAGTATCGATATACTCACCCCTGCACGGGCTATGCCCGCACCTCGTTGTGTTGGTTGCAGAAGACGGGCAGCATAGACAGAGGCTGAGTGTTCGAGGACTGGATGGTACCCGAAGGTGGTCCTCACGACGAGATAGTATCTGGTGGTGGACTTCACGACGAGACGACACTCGGAGGAGGTTCACGGGAGAGAGTGTTGTGGAGGCTATCTGTACCTACCCATCAGGTAGGATCCTTGGTGAACGATCCAGGAGCTGCTTGTCACCTTTCGGCTGTTTTGTCTTTTTCCTTGTACTTTACAGTTGGGCTTGTATTTCCGGCCCCTTTACTTTCAACACAGCTTGTTTCATTTTTACCTATTGTTTTTCTTCGGCTTGTACTTTGTGGTGTTTTGTTTAATTTTATAAAGGCAATGACTTCCCAGTTATCTGGATTTACACCTTTGGTGCTAGTCGCCAGCCCCTGGCCTATGGAAGGTGGGCTTGGGGTAGTCACGGCATGGGCCCCGAGGACGGGTCGTGACAAAGGTGACAAGCCAAAATTTTCTGTAATGTGGAACAATGACAGATTCTATAAAAAACATATTTTTTGAAAAAATTACTAGACTACCTACCTTTGATCTATGGATGACCACTCATCATGTCTCATCATTTTATTTAAAGATTAATGGAAGAAATCACTGGTATATTCAATTTCCTAGAAAATAGAGCTTTTTTGGTCACACAAAAATAGAATATGAGATGGGGAGATAATTTAAGGAAGGAATGATGATGAATAAATCCGTTAATATTTTATTTCCAACACATATGATAGTGGAGTAAATAAATTCTTGATGTGGGAGATATAAAAACATTATCAATGGAGGATGCAGAGCTTCCTGCATGATAGGGAGAGGTGGGGATCCAATCCACTAGAGGAAAGGAAATTGGGGTGAGATTTATTAAAAAAATCAATGTAAAATGGAATATTATTTTTCATTTAAGGGTTTCTGTTGTTTGGATGCACATTTTTTCAAATCATGTGCTAATCATAGGACCAAAACTTCATATGGAACCCCCTAAAATGGGATGACCGCATGATTTAACTAATAGTACATATCCCATGATAAACCCCATATTTAAATTTTTTTTATAGAACTCACATGGGTATTTTTCCATGTTATCGTGTTTTAGACAAACCATGTTCCCCACTATAGCACTCTAAAACACCCCACACATTTTGACCAAAATTTGCAGACTCAAACGCATTGTTTGGTCAAACTGTGTACCTAGCCTCTTCCATCTATTACTCAAATCTCCAGGTTCTAAGTAAGACTGGGATGATCCTAAGAACTTCATTAGTCCTTAGATCATGTATACCAAGATAAAAAATAAATTTAAAACATAAAAAATGATCTATTACATTGTGAGTTTTTGGTTACAACACCCTAGAAAACTAATACATGAAGAGGATAAATGTTTCTACCCATGTTAATAATGTGAACATTTATTTATGTGGGTGTTCTTGATTAGAACTCCATAGTTAACCATGCAGGTCATGGTTAGTGACGAAGATGTTCGAACTTCTAGGATGTTTGCTAGGTTGTGTTTGAGTAAGGACAAAACACAGTGGAGGAACATGTGTTGGCCTGTAGGGATTGTAATTATCCTGATAAGTGACTGAGGTGGGTAATGTTATGTGTTGTTCCAGAAAGGAATGTATGTAATTATATGAGACAAATGGGGTCATATGACTAAGTTACTGGATTGGGGATGGTCTAGTCATTAAAAAGTGGTATTAGAGTTATTTTTCCATTTTTCATAGTGTTTGGGTATTATATATGAGACTAGAATCATGTCAGAATTTAGTAATGATCATGTTCCAAGGAGTAGCTAACCTGTGTATAGTGGATACCCAAATTACCTCGGATGGGAAAATATTTCGTTGTATTTTTCTAGTTATAGTTGTACTAATTTCACAGTTGGTTGAGACACATGTTTTGTGAAATTATTTTTATTGATATTATAATTTTCTGTATTTTTTACCTTATACTATTATGGAAATGATGCATCATATCATGAATAATTTTAGGCACTTCATGACTTATATTCCATGAATTTTTCCATTACATGTTTACATTATGCATTCATTTCCTACTATTTATAGTTAGTTTTTGGATAATTATATATATAAATGTGTTGATATTTCATGAATAAATGATATAATTAGACTCATTAAAGTTTTTTCATCAATCTAAATGGTGTATTCTCACATTGATTAATGTTGGTCCCAAAATTTTTAAATTATACCATATTGTGGGTTTTGGACCTACTAGTTTGCTATGGACCAGTACGACATTAGAGTATTAACTTTCATGAATTTCACTAGGAATTTTGGAATCATGTATTTCTATAAACTGGGAATGGCAGTTTACTTAATCAAACATTATACAGGACTTGATAAATACTGATACATGATGTAAGGGTCATGTTGTAGTTACATGAGGTTCCAATTAAAATTTATATGAGTATGGATTTTATAAATTGAGAATTGTGAACCATTTAATTGGACCCCAAAATATATATATATATATATATATATATATGAGTGGGAAAATAAATGTAATGAAACATTTAAATGATTTTTTTACATCTAAATGGTGATTAAAATTGAAAATTAAATGGTTTTTTACCCTATACCTTGCAATTGACACTCCATATATCAGAACCCATGATGTGTAATATGAGACCTAGACACAAACTCAAACATTGTACTAGATAGTTAGTGGTATATCTTTTGATATTTATAACATGTTATGGTATTCCCTTATGACCACGACATGGATTTTGAAGTAGGAAGATTGGTTTATCCTTTTTTATAGGAAGGCATGTACCTATACTACTCTTTTATCTGTAAATATTTCTACCTACTAAATTTATTTATATGGAATGATTCTATAATTATAGAATCATTCCACTATGACAGCATGATTCATATGCTAAGAATTTGGTGTTCACCATTCTCTATAGGAAGTGGGCACTGAGTCACTAGTTTTACCTCTACCATTTCCCCAGAAGGAAAAATATTTTATTCTTGAATTAGGCACTGATATCCAATTTCAAGATCTCTTTCTTTGTATGATGTTGTTTATACAATGATTTTTCTGAACATACCTGACTATGGTAGAGTTATTGTTTTAATTTAAGTATCATCGTCCTCCCACCTTCTAGGGGGATGGTGGACCTCATGTTGTTTAATCATGGAAAGAGTCCATGTTATCACCATTAATGCATATGGAGACACCTTCAAATAGGAGGGATTAGCTCACAACATATATGTTATGTTGTCTTAGAAATATATATTGGTATATTAATGTCAAGAAATACAAAAATTGGTATATAATATAGAGATATTTTTTAATTATCTTCTACGATTACTTATTTCCACATACATTGGGGGCTGAATGAGCTCGATATTTCATCAACATGCATTTGGGAGTGATGTTTATGAAGGATTATTCTTCACTATTTACTGATCTATAGTGATTAAAACTTACTTTATCTAGTTATGAGCTTATGAATGTGGGTTGATTCATGGATATAATGGTATATTCCATCAAAATTGCATGTTAACATTTTATGGTTGACCATTATTTCTGATGTTGTCAAATACTCCCTCATTACTGAGGAAAATTTGATAGATGTCGAGGTGGGAAGATAGGATGTTTCAGAACCCAAATGGATTAGTGGTTTTTCTATCAGATAAGAGAATTGTTTTGAGTTTCTTAAGGGTTCAGTAGCATTAAGATAGCATATACTGATAATTTCATGATATGTCATTATTTTGGGAAGTCGGGACACATGAAACCCCAGTTCTTGAAATATCCAATACAATCTAGATGTCGCGATAGGATGCATCACAATTATAATTTCTATAGAACAATTAAAGATATTTTTATTTAGAGATTATTTACACGGACTACAAATTTTAGAATGGGTGCAGTAGTACCCCATTATGTAGGCATCTGGACTACAACAAGCTGGTCAGCCTGAGGTGGTGGTCGAGGAAGAGGAAACCAAATTTACAGTTCATAACCCTAGAAGAGTATGCATTCTTAGGGTAGTAAGTTTGTATCCCTAGGTAGTGGTACAGTCCAATTACATGAATTGAAACCATTGAATGAGGATAAAAGTTCTAGACCTTCTACAGTTCGAGGTACTACTCTAATAACTTCTACATTTGTGTCTTCATTATTTGATTGAACTTCCTCAAACTATTTTATATTTTCACCTATTTTGTAGGTTCTATGCCCCAAGATAGAATAAATCTTTGGCATGATAAAACTCAATACTCTATTTGGTTTTTGATTATAATGTGTTCACTGATGTAAGGAATATACCATTGAGATAAGATGTTATTTATTCATGTTCAATATTTTTCCCCTTAACATGACAAGGTTTAATTTAATTCTTAGGATAGACTCTTTAGTTCCATATCATGACCCCATTTATTTTTCTTTCACCATATGGTGATATTTACTTCTCCATAGGGTGGTAGAAATGTTCAAAAGGGAGAATGGGAATTCCATGCTTCTTGAGCTGAACCCGATCATTAGGGACTTGGCAGAGTGAAAAACCATGTCGCCGGTTTTCTTTTGGACGATTAGGGGATACAACCAACTAGTTTCTCTTTTGTGGTGTATCAATTCAAGGTATTCCCCCTTGATTACTTTTCATGGATACCACCAATTAGATAGGTAGAATTCACCATTGATAAGGTGTTTGGAGTGGAACCAGGGTTCATTCATCCTCATAAGATTACACCTATGTAGCTTCTATAGATTAATAAGTATTTGTGTGAAATGAAGGATAAAGGATTTATCTAACCTAGTACCTCACTATGGGGTTTAGTAGTCATTTTATCCAATAAGTAAGATGTTTATTTTATCCTTTTCATGCAAAACTAATGGTTTAACCCAATAAAAGATAATAATTAATATCGACTTCTCCAAATAGATGACCACTTTGATCTGTTCTAAGGAGTGAGGGTATTTTTAAATATTGATTTGAGGATTTTCTATAATGAGGTGCGTGTTAGATCATTAGGCATACCTCACATATATTTTGAGAGTAGGTATGTTCTTTATGTGTATCTAGTAACTTTTTTCATCCCCACAAATTCCTTAGAGATATTCATGGGTTCGATGAGTCTTTTTTCACCCATATCTGGATTCATTCATGGATGTCTTTCTAGATAAAATCATAGTGTATTCTCAAACTCAACACGATCATTTTCATCATATGAATAACGATGAATACACATAGATAGAACTGGACTTATGGAAATATCACTAAATGAAACATTTAGATCAATGAAGTCCACTTTATGGGTTATATCATCTTAGATATAAGAGTATTAGTAGAAATAGAGAAGGAGATAGTTCTGGTTTCATTGGAGTTTCCAACGAATGAGTTTTGTATAGATAGTTTGTTGGAGCTATTTGGGTATTAAAGATACTTCATACATGATCTATCACTCATATCATCACCTATTATAGTCCTAACAAAGAAGGATCTGAAATTGTTCTCAATAGAATATTTTGAAAAGGCCTTTCAAGAAATGAAGGGAATATTGAGTTCGATGATGATCCTAATTCTTATAGATCCAAGTAGAAGCTATATAGTTTATTGTAATTTATCACATTTCAAGAAATTTATAGCTTTATGTAGTATATTCTAGTCAAGGATCAATGGTATTTTTAGTTGAGGATTCGTGGGAAGAATAACACAACACATGATCGTGAGTTAGCAGATGTTGTGCATGATTCACAATGTTAGATAAATGTTGGACTCAATTGTATTGATAATCTCAAATCATGTTTCATTTATTTTATAATCATGTATTTATTATTTAGTAATGATTTTTCATTAATATGATAATCATATTCTAGTGATACTTATGTATCTTTAATATCATTGTTTTACTATTTAAGCTTACAGTATAAAATTTATCTAAGTAAAGGTCACCGATTCAAAGGTTACCAATGTAAAAGTTACCAATGCAATGTTTACTGATTTCATGGTTACCAATGTAATGTTTACCGATACAAAGGTTACCGATATAAAGGATATCGATGCAATGGTTACAGATGCAATGGTCATCGATGAAAGGTTACTGCTGAAAGCTACCGTTGAGAAGGTCACCGATCAAGGTCATTGATGCAAGGCTACCGCTAAAGGCTACCGATGAAAACTACTATTGAAGCCTACCATTGGGAAGGATACTGTTACCAGCCTATAGATTCTTAGCCTCATATACTTTTTTAAATTCTTAAGATTATTCCAATGGTTGTATTTAGTAAATTTAATGCATATGATATTAATTAATGTTGATTATAGACATATTAAAAAAGTGTATCTGGGGACAATATGCGGTACAGAGAGGATCCCATGTGGTTTACTTATTCCTATAGTCACACCTCAAATATATAAGATATGACTGAGGACTAAATAAGTGAGTATAACAGAAGAAGTGAGAAACAACATAGGAATGCATGAGAAAGAACTAACTCGCTAAATCAAAGAGAACAAGGAAGAACCATCCAGCGCTGACACTGTGAAACCAAGAGTCCCAATAAGATCATTTCAAGAAAACAATTTCAAGGATGCCTTTTGTTATTTATCAACTTTAGATCAATACAAGAATCAAAATATTTAGTTCTTGGAGGCTAGAACCTAGAGTTAAAAACTTTACTTTGAGGACAACTTCTAGAGATAGACTCAAACTCCAATTTCTTCACTCCAAGGAGTCAAGAGATGAACTGCAAACACATAGAGATTTATAAACTCAATATCATAATATTAGATCTATTGTATTCTTTTATTTTACATTTCTGAGAAGTGTGTGTTTTTCTGTTACACAAACTATCTCTTGTGCTTGAACTGAAGGATACTAAAAATCCGCACAGCAAACTTCTCTTACATTTTGTTTCCCACATATAACTATGAAGGAAACCGTGTTTAGTCTGTATTGTTTGTTTTTTCCATGACGAACTGTGGTAGAGCGTGTGAACCCTGGATAGTTTTTGAAAACTATTATAAAGCCCGATACAGGTTGTGTATCATGTTTATAATTTATATAAACTTCTTGGTGGTAGGTGATCACCATGTGGAGATGATTATGTCTCAGCTAGTGACTGAACCTATTTTTTAACTCCAATGTGAACTATATTTTTGTTATACTATATTTTTTCTTTTTTTACTGCTTGTAATTTATAAAACAAAAAATTGTTTCCATTGACATTGATAGTTAGTTTTGGTTAGTTTTTTTATATATTTAATTCAGTAAACTTGTTTCAAAATTTGAAGAAGTGTTTTACACTAATTCACCTGAGGACTAATCACCCTTTGAGAAACATATTGACCAACTAAACATTTATATCTCTACTACCTTAATTAACTAGGTCATTTAAAAATTGGTGGATCATATCATAAATTTTTTAACAGAAATTATAAGTAGTAACTCAATTCACCCCCTCTTGATATTCCACTCCGACCAACAATAAATTGTCTACTTTGGGAGCATTTTGTGGTGTTCATTGATCACAAATTCCTAATTCATATCTTTACATAGTGAGATTAGAATCACATGCAACGCAAATTGGATGAATACCTAGAGTCACTTGATTTTGAGAATGCCTATATTCTTGGAAAAAGGCATTATTGTAGATTATGAACTTATCCAAAATATTTATACATAGGTAGTTCATGAGTCCATTTCCACGTCGAAATATATAGACGTGTTTTCATGTATTCATGTGGAGATTTAGTAGAATCACAGGGGGATAGTTCGTTCATCATTAGTAGTAACCTCTACATTTATGGGGTGGATCAAAATGGAGAAAATTTTAGATACCAAGGGATTAATGTTGAGGGGGAGTATTTATGATGAGGATTCATCACCTGGTTAGACTGTTGATGAGGTAAAGACCGTACAAATACATAGGAATGTATAGATTCATATAGTTATCTAAGTGGAAATGATACATGAATTTTATTCTTTATATTGGGTTGTAAATCCCAATTTCACAAAGATGTATTGAGGCTTAGGTGACCAGGATTGGTGTCCTGGCATGAAATAAGAGATAGTCATCTTTTTTAATTAGGTTCTGCCTATCTGTAGGTGACGGTGGAACATTACCGACCGATGGGAATTTTATATCCATTATCTTTTTCTAAGTGTAAATGAGATTATTTCACCATAAAATGCATGATATTTTTTCTAATATCACCTAATTTGAATGATACCATTTGGGTTGTCATTGGAGATTTGGTCAATGTCACCCACTTATTGAATGATTGAGATGAAATCTCAATAGATGATCTTGGGAGGTAATACATCCAGGAGATCTTATGAAATCATGGGGCATCGTGTTATTTTATATATGTAAGGGAAGCTTGTTTGAAATCATTGTCCAAGAAGGGGTTGTGTAAGGCCTTGGGAAGATAGGTTCTTCATAGCAGGGAATATAACCCTTAAACCAATGGAAATAAATAGTGTATGATTCAAGTGTAAGAGGAAAAGATTCATGGATTTTTTTCCTAACATTGGGTTTTCTTGGGAGAAAAATATTCCCCTTATTTATTTCACATATAGAAATATATTTTAGGATAACATTAAGATGGATCCAAAAGTGGTCTTTTATTTTTGGTTATTATGATAATATCTATGCTAGTTAGAGGTGGTATATGTAGTAATGATTTGACTAATTTTTATTCAAGGGACTTCTGACCAGGTTCACCTAATCAGGAAGAGAATGTTGATAACTTAGTCTAGATAACAGTCTTATGCCAACTTCTATTGATGACCTCTTGAGTTTGAATTTAAGGATCAGGTCTTCTTTCTTGTATTTCTCAATTTTGGCCATTGAAGGATTTAGAAATACTATACGCATTCACCTCGATTTGTTGGACCATTAATGGTTTTTTGAGAGAATCAGAAAAGTGGAATACTAGATCCAAAATCTTTAGAGATATCATTACATTAAAATGTATCACATGTATCAATATTATCAGTATTTTTCTAGACTTGATTCATGTATTATATCATGAGGTGGATGATTTGGATGTTAACTCTTCATTTGAGGTGTACATGGTGTGTTTCATGGGTTAGAGTGACAAGGATCTCTAAAGCTGGTTAGTCCTTTTAGTATGGGTGCTATGTAAGCATGTTCAAGTATATGAAGTGACCTAGGAGCATGGAGTAGATGTATAATATAAATAGAAAAATATTTTCTCAAATGTTTCTTTATTACCCTCATAATTATAACTCATGGATGAGTTTCATTAAGGATGGGAGGTTGTAATGGTCCATATTTCCATGAAGGAAAAGATCATTTTTTATCATTTAAATTCATTTTTTATCTTGGTAAATTTTCCATTAGGGCTAAGTAAGTTCATGGTAGTGTACGAGGATTGTTTAGAGACAAGATCTATGAGTTATAGAGGAAACAGGATAGGCACACTATTTGAAAAAACCATGCACCTAATCCTATATGGTATTGTCAAACCATATCTGGTGTTCAATAGAAATATAGAGTGCTGCACAGATTGAAAATACCATGATACCCTAGCTTCACAACTGTGTGTGTGCTGCAGACCCTTTTTACAAAGGGGTTGTTCATGCGTTTTTCACTATTAGTCAAATGGTGTGTCCGATCCATGTGGGGGGTACCTTGGATAACATTTTTTGATAGTTTCTGCATTGGTTTTCTAATGATGTATCCTATCCATGTGACCCCATAAATGAATTTTAATTTAATATTTTACCAAATAAATTAGAACTCTTACCCTCTTTCCTTTCCTCTTGTAGACAAAACCTTCCCCTCTCCCTCCAACAACAAAACCTCTCCATTCGAAACTATTAAGTATTTCAATATCTCTCACATCCATAATTTATTTCCTCTACTGATACATTTTTTTTAAAAATATAAATAATATATTTAATCCTCTTCCTTTATTTTTTTGTTTATATGACCATCTCTTATTCTATTTTTGTGTGAGTTCATATGCACTATTTTCAAGGAATTTATATATCCCAATGATTTCTTCCAATACTATTCTAATCAAATGCTAGTACTAGACTAGAGGACATCCAAGATCCTAAGTTTTGTTATAGTGTATGTTTCCATAAATTTTTTGGTTATTTTAAAGAATTATCTACTATGTCACATTATATACATTTCTTTGCATCACCAAAAAATGCGTTCACATTTCTAGCTTAATTATACATTGTTATAATAATACCCTAAAGACATGTTCAATTAACTAGATTATTTCAAACTCATTATTTTCCACCCCATTAGGTGTGACAAATTAATTTTCATGTTTGATATAATTTTTAAATTGACCAATAACCCCCTAAATGGTTTAACATGACCAAAATTTATTTCCACTATTTTTAAAGTAAATGATGTTTTGAAATTAAATAGAAGTTTGTGGAATGGACACACCATTTATAGTATATTTATCAAAAAAATTACATAAATTGTGATATCCATTGATGGATTGGATGAAAATAATTTAAGTTATTTAAATGGAAATTCCATATTATTGTAAATATTTCACCTTGGATATTGATTAGTGGAAATTGCTTAAGGGATTTGTTGATAATGGAGTTTCACGATTTCTAATGTTCGGTGATGGGCATGGTGTCTCACATGGTTTAATTTTTCAAGGATGATAGGAATTAAGTTCCATGTTCCCTTGCATCAGGTATGGGGTGAGATGACTCAACCCACACTCTTTGGTGTTGATCTTGAAGACTCACACCACTTTCTCGGGTGATGAGCATGAAATGTCACATTCATTTGAAATTCAACAATAACACCCTTGCTAGAGATTATAACTCATTATACTAGGCATGGATGCCTGAGTTATGCCCCGGGTCTAGCTAGTACCTAGAATCCATGTATTTTACTATATATTTCCATACATATATAGTGTATGTACACATAAAAATATTAAATATGAATACTTAATGATAAATATATATGAAAATTTTTATCAGATATATTTTATCCTATGCTTAAGTAGGTATAATTGGATAGTTTTCCTATAAGAATGTGAAATAACTAGTACTTTTTTTCAATGTGTTGTATTTATCTATTATACTAACACAATTACAAGCTATATACACACACTAACGGGATTATTCTATACATAGTTGGTGGTAGCCAACTGAAATTATTCTCACACATTTTTCGAGTTGTCAGTTGGTACCCTGATAGAAATTATAACTATAGTTATAGATACAAGAAATCACCCTATCTTGGATGCTAGATCTGTTTCGATTATAGTACTTGGATCATGAGAGAAGTTGACGTGGAATATGCTCTTGATTCTAGGTTTGATGTATTTTGGGATTTTTATTATTTTTTTAAATCATTTTCTTTACTATTTTTCTATGTTTCTCTATTATATCTATTTTTTATATTTTCCTGCCATGAAATTATTTTGAATATGAATTAGCCTATGAATTTATTATTACAGACTCTTGGATGTTTCTTTTTTTGTTGTAACTTATGACTGTATCTGTTTCGGAACTTTTTTTATCTTTTATGATTGATCAATTAATTTTTTTTATATCTATTCTGTTACTTTGATATGAGAGTATACTCTCCCAAACATACCACATTATACCATCATAGGTAGTCAGTATCCTATGACGTAAAGGAGACAGAATTTAAACCATGTGACCCACCAAACAGGGGAACCATTTAGTGGCTCCCAAGTTGAGAAATTACAAATCTAACACATCGATACTTTATGATATAATTAATTGTAAATAAATTCCATCTTCTCTATATTATAATGAATATAAAAACCTGATTGTTAATGAATCATAATAACTTAGGCACTAAATTGGTGTGTTTAAAAATGAATAATTAACCATGAATATTATATGGTTTACACATTTAGAAAACAAAATCATCTATTGAATTTTGATTGGAATTAAAATTACAATCATTTAAAAGAAATATAAATATTTTATGAAAAACATTACTTTTCTAAAAGTTGGTTTAGTAACACATTTCACACATAATTTATAATTATTTTTTACCATTAATTGATATTTTATTAGAAAATGAAATTCTATTTTGAAATTATAATATCATAATTTTCTTAGGGTGACTTTTCATTATTTTTCATTAAAGATACAATTTTCCATGAATAGGGAAAAATGTTGATTGGTATTAAAAACACTATTTTCATTTAATTAATTTGTAACCACCATATTAATTTAATGAGTATTTAAAATTATAATTATTAAAAATGTATATCAATTAATCCGAATTTATTCATAGGAATCAATTTCATATTTAATTTTTATTTAAAAACATCTTAATATTTTGACATTTTTTCTTTTGGATAATCATTTTTTCAACTGTTTTTCATTATTAATTTAAATTTACATATAAACTATTATGTCGATTTTATTTTGAAAAATGGATTTCATATTTTTAATAATAATTTTTTTAATACTAATAAGGTTCAATTATTTTTTTCCTTAATTAATAGTTACAAAAAGTAAAAATTATTTACCA
Organism: Viscum album; assembly: GCA_963277665.1. NCBI lineage: Eukaryota > Viridiplantae > Streptophyta > Magnoliopsida > Santalales > Viscaceae > Viscum > Viscum album. The sequence continues at coordinate 226,757,913 of OY728151.1, forward strand.
TTATTAAGGTAAAAATGGGTTCAATGTGGGAGAAACTAAAAATATAATTCATAAAAACAACACAAAACGTGTATCATTAAAATTTTATATTAATATATTGGATTTATATCTTATAATCTTTGAGAATGGTCCCTTTTTTAGCAATATTTCTTGAGAAATTAATGGGTGGAATTCTTTCTTTTCAAAAAATCCATGGGTGTCCTCTCCCCACTTATAAATGGCCTCTTAATCTTATCTTTTTTACTAACTATAAATACCCTCAGTTTGAGAAGTAAATACAACAAATCATGTCCCTACATTCCTTCCCACATTACAGATGTTCTGGTTTTATATGATATCCAACCTATGAAGCCTTTTTGTGAAAACCAAAATATGTTGTCTGAATAAGCAGTAACATCCTAAACTGAGCATCCTATTTAATTTTTTTATCCACCTAATAAAAATCCTATTAAACCATGATGTCATAATATCCTCAGTATCTACCATATAATAAGATTTTTTTATGCTTAGGGTATAACCTAAAACCATATCCTTCTCTCTCTCTCAAGTGGAAAATGAAACCACTGATCTTCTATATGATAGAATACCAACTCGCCAAAAAACAAAATTCATTTTCCATCACCAATTCTCATGGATGGATATATTGATGTATATAATTTTTATATATAACATTTATGATATTATTATACTTATTTAATTATAATATCATATATATCGTCTTATATTCTATTTTTTAGATAATACCATAACTTTTCTCATGTGTACGGCGGACTGCCAGCTTGTGAAGCTTTTTAATTCATTTTTCTCTAAAATTTTACATGGAAGTTTATAATGATTAACCTGATTTTGATATATTATGTTAATGAAATATTAATAATTGTAGAAATTAAATATATCAAATAATTTATTATCTTAGAATTGATTGAGTAAATGATAAAGTTGTCCATGTGTACGTTAGACTACCAGCACACGAAGCTATGTGATTAACTTTTCACAAAAACATTACATAGAAGGTAAAAAGGGTAAATTTAGTGAATATATGTGATATATATGAAATTATATTTATTATATAAGATTAATATACAATTGAATTACTTATCCTTTCAACCATTAAGGAAATTATAACACCATTTGTGTGTACATACAACCTACCATCTATGTGATGTGATGTGGTTCATTCTACATCTTAAATATTAGATAATGATTATAAAGATAAATATAATAAGAAATTATATTTCTTAAATTATTATAATACTATTGTTGATGTATTTATCACCTATGTTCTCGATCTAGAACATTCATGATGAAATGTGCATAAAAAACAAGGCAATTAACTCCTAAAACATAATGATAATGAAGGATTATTAATTAATAGGTAATAAGTTGTTATAAAAGGATCATATATGTTATTATAAATAGTAATATGATTCTTATATAAATTAATAACCTGTTTAAAACCATTATATATGATGTTAAAGAGTACTAATCTAAAGGGTAGTGTGAGGTAGGGGTATTATTGACTTAATTTCCATTGATTGAGTAGATCTGATTTTTTTAACATAATCATCCCATTGATTAACACTCACCTTAATGATATGAACACTGTTTGGTTTTTGATCTAAAAATTAAATATTTGTAACACATGTTATTTGATGAAACTATTTTCATTTCAATGGTGTATATATTACCCCTTAACATACTATATCATGAATCCATCCTGTATCTTGAGATTTTAAGTTACAATGCATCTACTTCATCCATAAGAAGATTTGATTCCAAAACTGACAAAGTGGTAAGGGTTTATTTTTTAAAATCATTTTAATCATGAATTATTATTCTTTAATTACCAATGATGTAAATATTATTATTCTTTTCTAATAAACCCCTTATATAGTCTTATACTCTGGTTATTCATTATGTTCTCAAGTAGAAGTAATATTGTCCTCTATTTGGTACTAAATATGATTTAGAAAATGTTTTCAAGAGAATACGATTTCACATCACTCTTATTTAATAAATCATTCATCTTCCAAATCCTAGTTTTCAAAAAATAATTTTTTTTACAATGGTTTTAAATTAAATTTTTCCCTTAAATGGATATTTAAAAATGCTTTAAAATGAATATTTGTATCATTTTTTAACAGGATATTTTTTGAATTTTCATACAAAAATATGAAATGAAACATTGTTTTTTAAAGTATTTGTAATGAATGGATATGTTCAACCATCATGACCACTCAATTTATTAAATATTATTATTTAAGAATAAAAGGATATTATCCAAAAAATGTTTTCTTGGATTTTTTAGAATGTTTTATAATTTAAATAAGTTATTTAAAAATGGGAATAATATATTCCCTAAGAAAATTTCAATGTGTAATTTAGAAGTAATTTTCACCTTAGATATCATCCTTCAATCTCACTCAATGTGAAATGGTTGTTTTTTCATGAAGGTATTTAAAAATTATTTTCATCAAAGGAAAAAACATTCTATTATATGAATTTATTCTATATTATGCAGATATTTATATATCAGAAATATATCAAGTTTATAAATTTTTACTTTTATGGGGAAATAATTTCCTTATGATCATTTATCAAATACCTTCATTTTGAAATTTCATTTGAATATGATATAAAGAAATATTATACATCTCAATTTATATCCATGGGAAGTTAATATGTTATACCTTATGATTAAATTCATATATGTGGAACAAATAGATCATGAACATGTTATGATGGGTGTGCCTAGATATCAATCTAATTTATTTGGTAATGTATTATTCTCATGAAACATCATAAATGGGAATAGGGTGTAAACCTAATACATTTTGGGACATTGTCCACCATGTGATAATGTCTAGGAAATTATCCCTGAATCATTATTATGTCATAATATATGTTTCTAGTAAATTTGCTTTGATTATATGATCATATGATGCAATTTTATTTACATTATTATTAATTTCTATTTCACATATGTATTCTCTTTTATGATATCAGGTTACACCTTTGACTCACATGTTATATTTTATTATCTTGTTTATTCCCTTACTGGGCTTTTTATAAAAACCCTTTTTAAATATTCCCAAGGTTATCCTAAGTAGATGTAGAAACTCAAATAGGTTTTCATAGATAACCATGGAAAATAAAATAAGGATCCCATGTTTTATACATTAAGAACATAGTCTTCCAAATATAGTAGGATGTTATGATACATTGGTTTTATTAATATATATATATGTTTAATAATGATGTAATTATATATGCAATTGTATTCTTTCATAACAGAATCCTAAGAGTCATTTTCCCTTGATATAATGACAAATTTCCATGAAAAATATATATTAGAGTTAAAGGAACCAATCTTGGTAGAATGTAATTCAACACAACCCATTTTAACTCAATGAAGTGGGTTGACTTAAAATAAATTAAATGGTTTTATAAAATATAAAAAATTACTCATGGGCTTGAAAATGAGTCAAATAATCCCCTGAATTGTTATAAATTCTTGGTTTAAAACCCTAAGATGGATTAGATTTCAAATTAAATATTAAATATCATGAAAATGGGTGAATCATTATAAAAAAATATAAAATTTTTAGTATAAAAATCATTCGAGAAAACATAGTATATAAAAATATATTTATCTTAAGTAGTATACATTTGAGATTAGAAACCCATAGTGTATTAAATAATAGTTATGGTCCTACACCTAACATCATAAATAATAAAATTATATTTTCTAGATACCATAATGGTATACTAATTCAATAATAAATTATTTACACAAGAAAATTTTTTATCATATTATATTATTGAATTATATTGTTTTTACTAACATTTGATATTTTCCTAGAAATTTGAATCAGGTTAATATTGTTATAGTAATGTTATTGGTCATGGATGATATTTTTATAATATGTGAAATACATAATATACAAATTATAAGATAAAAATAATATAAATTTTTTATTAATAATTTTTTATAATATTATTCGTTATGTTCCCATTGTTATCCATAATTGTGTAGTTCATGAAGGTGGTTAAATTTTCCCAAACATGAAAACTTTATAACTCCATGAGTGAGTATGGTTAAGAAAATATATATCATTATAAAAGAATAATAATGTCATTATTTAATTGTTTTAATGTTTTTGAAATATATTTTATTGTTATTTGGATAATGATGTAAGTAAATATAAAAAAATATAAAAAATCATAGTGGTGGTATCTCACACAACGTACAATTGACATTCCTCTATATTTATAAATGGTAGACAAGGAATATATTATTACTTTTATATTAATTTAATTAAAATTAATTATAATAATGACACTAATTTTATTATATTACTATTGTTTGGGTATTTTTGTAAGATATAGAAAAAGAAATATGTTCCTAGGATTAATTAAGAATGACTTTGTGACATTAAAAATTGTCTTAAAAGTACCCATAGAAACGATGTGCCTTGGAAAACAAATTGGAAATATATTCCTAACCTTGATTTTATTTAACGATGATAAAAATAGATGTGTTTCACTAATAAAACCAAAAGTATGGGTGTGGTGTCAATGGGTTGAAGTTCTCATTTTTATAAATGATAAAATGGTCACTTTTGTAAACACCCATAATTTATCAACAATGGAATTCCACTATTCAATTGTAAATGGTTATAAAAGTGAGAAATAATGGTTTTTAGGGTGAGATAAGTCATATAAATCCTCCAAATCACATTTCTCAACATGTTTTAAACAATTTTAATTCCTTTTAGCACTCTATTTTTACATTTTACCATTTGATTTTTTAACATAGTAACAAGTTTTTATCATAGTAAATTTTATTTAATTTTAAATATAAAGTAACTATATTAAAAAAAATTATATTTTGTTAACCTACATTTATGCTCCATAGAGTCTAAATAGTTTTTTTATAATATAAAATTTACATAACATTATATATATATATATATATATATATATATATATTTTATGTAATATTATGATTACAACCAAGAAGTGATCTTAAAATAATTTAGGTTCAATTTTCAATTGAATGATTTAAAATAATCATATGTATATATATAAACTATATAAAATTACCTATATAACATAGGTATATTTATATTATTATACAAATATTACACAACATTAATAAAACAATTATTTGTAAAGAAACAAATTTCACCACAATCATGGTAATTATAATTAATAGTATTAATAATTTTATTTATTTATAAAAATTATATTCAAGTTATTAAATAATTTGATAATTTTGATATCAAATAATAAATAAAATTATTGAGATTTAGTTTCAATAATTCATGAAATATAATTTTTAATATAAGTGAATGAAAATATTTGTTAGATTATAACATTACTTATATTTCAAAAATGTTAAACAAGTGTATTATAATTCAAAAAATGTATTTTTAAAAGATTTAATTTACTTTATAAATATACATATTATTATATTTAACCGAATTGAAATAATTTTTAGTAATAAAATTGCTGATATTCAAAAGATCAATATTATTTAACTATTAACATAAAATAAATTATTTCAGAAAAATAGAAACAATTCACCCTATGATAATTTTGTCATTATAAATTTGGAAATGAATTTCATTTTTAAAAATAAAACCAATTTAAGAAAGCTATATGATTTTTTATAAATGAAATTTAAAAATAAAAATAACTACTACTATTAAAGAAAAATGACCCTTTTTACTAACAATTGTTTCAAAATATTATTTCACTATAATCACCATTTTAAATAATTTTAACATATAATTTTATGTATTATATATGGTATTAATAAAAATTTAATATTGGATAATTTTATTTGTTAAGGTAAATTTAACGTTAATTTAAAAAACTGTTATTTGAAAAAAAAAATGGTCCTTTTTAATATTAATTATTTATATTCCAAATATATAAATTTTAAATTTATTAATATCCTTTTATTTTTTGAGATTTTTTAAATATTAACATTGTTAGTAATAATCATCTAATATGTTTCATGTGTTTAGTGTTGTATGTGAACCAGTTTGTTGAATATAATATTCATTTAATGGATCGAAAATTTACAATCAATATGTACTACCACCATAAATAAATTTTTCCCTTGAAATTATTAATTAATTAATACTATTAAATGTGTTTGATGTTATTATTCACATATTATTCATTTGGGATATAAAATCTAATATTTCATATACTTTAAACTATTGGGATGTATAATGTTTCATTTAATTCATCAATATATATATATATATAATTCATGAAATCATATATTCAAGTACGTATATATCCTAATAATTCATTCTAAAATGTATATAATTCACAAAAATATTTGAATCTCCTGGATAATAAACCCTAATGAAATAAAAAATTCTAGTAAACAATGACCCTATCGTTGACCCTCAAATGTGTTAACAACTTGTTCATAAATTAACTCATATATAGATATGTATCATAATCACAAAAATAATATAAAATTCAATAAAAATATCATTGATCAAATTTTTAATTAAATTAATAATCAATTCCTATGTTATCAATACTATCTTGCAAAAATATTCATAAAATTTATCGACTCGTTATTACGTCTACATCATTTATTTATAAAACATATGAGTTTCCCAAGACTTATTTAGATGTTCTCAAATATTAATCCACCCAAAAAAATATATGTATTAAAATCAATTTTTGAGTTTATTTATAAAATTTAATTTATGTTCTGAAAATATTAAAGAAATTTTAATAATGATAAATCATAAGATACTTCAAAAATCTAGAAAAATGTTACAATGTACTAGAATATCATTGATAAATATAACTCATTAATGAATATATTTAAGTGTATCATTATTTAATTTATTTTAATATATCAATCCCATAATGCTTGGTAATTTTAGGTATCTCACATTTTAAACCATAACAATAATATACTAAAAGTCTCAACCATTTAATCATGCTCGAATATTTTGTTATAAGAAATGGTGGTTTCTAGATACATATCTTTATAATATTCATTTTAATTATCCTACTCATATAAAATTTTAAAAAAAATTGGTTATGATAATGTCAAAAATATGTCTATGAAAAAATCATTCTGAAGGCGAGTTCTCTAATGATTATTTTATATAATCATTTAATACTTTTAGTTCGGTATACATTTCATGATTTTAGGTTATTATGTACTTATTACCCTAATATTGAAAATAACAACAAAACATTGTCTAGAAATTTATTACAACATTATATAGAAAATTTAAATATATTCTATTAATGTTATAATTTCCATTTATCCATAAATCACATATCGAATAATATTAAGCTGAACTCATAAATAGATACTTTTAAATCCAATTTATTGATAGGAATTCCATATTTGGTATTCAATCAAAGATATTTTCAAATATTTACAGTGTTATATAATGATTTCTTCAATTAACTAAGGAATATCCCTTGAGAGTGTCAAACCCGGTGTACATTTAGGACAACATTTCATGCACTAGTTCATGATTGAGTTAATAAATAAAACAACCTTTTTATGTCTATTACCCAAAGTTGAATTTATTACAAATCCATTATCCACATATTGTATCCATAAAGGTATTGTGGTTCTTTTAAAACAATTCAATCTCTCGCATATCAAAATTTAAAGTTGTTATCCTTTACATAGAATTATCGATTAGGAATTTCCATAAGAATTTTAATATAATTATGTTACACTAATTAAATATAACTAATCTAATCAAAAAAATAACTATATGCTCTTCTGATACTAAATAAGGCACCATAGACCCAAACTCTTAAATCCTATGCTAGAATAAAATAATTATATAGGTAAAATTTTTTACCATGTGAGATAATCTAAGAAAAACATGAATGAATTTCACATTAGTATTTGTACAAAACATTGTTTGAGGTTGTTCTCCCAATTACTATGTGTTGGGACTATTGTTTCATTTTCCATAAATGATATTTCAATATGGGTTTATTGAATTTTTTTGAAGTGGGGGTACCAGGTGAATTATTATCGATTACTCTAATGGAATTGTATTTCATGCCTGGGTGATTCTCCTTAGAGAATTTTATGGTTGTTTAAATTGAACTTCAATGTGAAGACAACAAGTACTAAGAAGTTTTCTCATTTTTTAACCACATGTGAAGTCCATAAAAATGTTAATTTTCATGAATAATGTTATAAAATAAATTCAATATAAATCAAAAAATTCATGAAGTGAAGAATAATAAAAGATGAATTAAAAGGTGTAAATTCAAAAAAAAATGTTGAATTTTCTTGAAGAATAGATTTAACAAGTCTATAGTTTTAGCATTGAATTTTATTCAAAAAGGATTTTTATTTAATTATATACATATAATTATTCTAATTAGTTATTATGGTTCTCATATAAAAAGCTATGTCCATCCAATTGATCCACCAATGATAGCCCTTTACAAAACATAAGGGGACCCAAGGAGTCAACTACCTCTAGAAGGCCATCCATAGGCAGCCTCGCAAGAGGAAAAGGTGGTATATCTATAATTTAATTGAAGGGCCTATATATTGGGCATGCGGATCACACAACCGAAGGATCATGCATAGGTATTTGTCTAGAAGCCCACTAGGGTTACAATGAGCCTAGTTTTTCATGTCCCTCATGGGTTTCATGTGTTGTGTATTTATGTGTTGGGTTGAGAAAACTGCTTTTACCATATAGCCAATATATCAAAGGCAAAGAGCTATAGTTTTGATATTTGGGATATGGATTTGTTGATACTATTCACCCACACATAAAAATGGAAGATATAATGAGGGATATTTAGTAAAGATGATCTTATTCATCCATTGATATCCTATTTCTCACCATTTTAAATGAGACTTCCTTCATCAAACATTCAATGAAGACCCTATTCATGTGAATCTCGAGACAACTATGTAGGGAATATAATCTAGACAAGTAATCAAGATGAGCTTGATTAAACTAAGAACATGCATGAAATCAACGTCTTGAATGCATTTGTGATGCTATGAGACCGTCCCATGAAGTTGCCACATGAATCAGACAACATATCGCATGATGATCATTAGATCAGACAACCCATAGAGATAGTCAATGAGACACAGTGAGAATGTGTCACAAGAACAAGAGATACTCACCAAAATATCGTGATATATGTGATAAAACCATTACATTGTCACATAATAATTTATAAATACTTTAAGATCTTGTATTTAACCTGAATTATCATTTGAAATATTCCAAATTATTCAAGGGATGTATACCAAGGAATGACACGATCAATGATGTGATCATGAAAATAAGAAGAAAAAATCACAAGAATCACATGTTTATTTTATTGGTGGATATAGATAACATAAATATCATCATTCATGATAGTCTGGGAAACTCAGAAATTTGAATAAGTCCACACATATTATGAAAATTGGAGATACGCAGTGTCATTCCACATATATAAACCATGAAACCTTCAACAGTTTAGTTTCCTAACATTTGTATATTTAGAGATACCATTAACAAATATATCACACATGAGATCCCATCTCATGAAGGTGATAAATCCTGAAAGATAAAATTCTTGTAATAAAGAAGTTATCCACTATAATTTCTTTCTTTCAAGTAAAGTTATCTCATAAAAAAACTCTATTGTCTTAAAAAGAGTTTGTGTAGGATGTAGACACCAATTGTGACATGTGATTGAAGGAAAAACATTCATGACACTGGGTATTGGTAAGAAGTTCAACATAACTTATAGACAAACCCTGTTTTAATCAAAGAATCACACAGAAGAAGTACTCATGGATGGCCATTTTCTTGCAAACTTGAAACATGTGAGACAAACAATTCATATAAACTACTCAAGGAAACAACCATGAAATATGAAATTCTTCTAATGTTGTTGAGAATATCTCACAAAAATAAACTATCTTACATGAAAGGTATTTGAAGAAAAAAAATTTATCATGAATCTGTTTGAGAAGGAAGCCTCAGACACACCTATTTTCACACAGAAGATATCCCATGTGACCTTCTTATTTATGTAAAGGAAAAGAGGAGACATTTTCGGACACCTATTCTTTGTTTATTCCCATCATGTTAATTACCTATTTGTTTTATTTTAACAGCATTGTAATCATTCAAATAAATTACATGGAGGAATAATTCTTGATGGGTTAAAATTTGTTTAAATCTTATATGATTATATAAAGGATGTAGTGTGGTCGGGAGATCTCTTATTTTGAAGGAAGGAAGAAATCCCATGAATTACACTAGGGTCATATGATGTAATTATAAATAAATATTAAACATGGTTAGATCATTCACATCTCATGATTCAATGGATAAGAACTAATGAAAAATGTGGCATGCAACCCATAAAACCCAAACAATCCTTTCAAGAATAATTGAAATACCCAAAACAATTTAGTTGTCATGAAACCCATCCATTAATTATATTTTATTTAATTTAGTTAAAAATTATTGATGAACAAGTTTGATTTTGTGTAAGTTATGAAGTGCATAAAATATTTAAGAACATTATGTGCACCACCTAATCACGTTTTAGTGAGGGTGAGACTTCATTCAAAAGAAATAAGAGATCGATCAATATTGTACATAGGAAACTGGTGATTATAGGTGATCGTAAATATTTGATCATGGTTAGCAGACATCATCAATTTATGAAAAATATACTTGAAGCATATATCATAAAATCAAACCCTACAATCTCATTAAGGTAGATTAAAAGACATCATATAGTTGATAAATCCTTCACCATAGGAGAAATATTCTAGTTAGTGTTGGGATCCAATGAAGTCTTATAGTGTGAGACAGCAAAAGAAGAAGTCACTCAGTTTGACTCAAAGAAAAAAATTGGTTGGATCTAGATAATTGTAATTATTTGTTTGAGAGTGAAGAATCCTAGTTGGGAGACCAATATGGCATGGAGTACATCTTAGTGTGGAACCTTTCTAATGTTTTGTACTGATCTCAGTATTATTAACACTCTACAATAAGTGAGATTACGAAATAATATTTATTGGATCGATAATAATAATAAGTTTTAGAGGTTGAGTTTTAATGAAAATGAATTTTTAAAAAGAAACCACCAATACACCCCTCCCATTTCTGTGTTCAATCCGTCTTTGGGCACTAAAAGTGGTATATGAGCAGTAGGTTACCTCTAATGATCCAATAATCATTCTAGAAGATAGAGAATATTAATTCTATAATCATTCATGGTGTTCCAATATATTAGGGGATGAATTATCACATTAGGAAGTACAAGATGCTATCATATCTCTTATCACTCATCCTATAAGTGACATATGCTGCAATAGTGGAGTTTTAAACCATTGTTGATGATGCTTCCATGATAGAAGCTAATAAGACATATACAGGGTTATATGTAAATGATCAAAATTCTGTCTTTATTCGTATTATTTAAAATTCTACAAAATTTCATGGGTCTCCATATAGCTAAGTATATCTATGATAAATGTAGAATTAGATATAAAGTAAATGTCGATGTCAAGGAATCCGAAGTAAAATATTAGAGGAGTAAGTTTGGGTATATTATAATGAATTATTAGGAATTTATAGATGACTATTTTAGTATATTGAATTATATAGTCAATAATATTTGAGTATTTGGTGAGAAGGTTGATAACTTAATCGATATAAAAATATTATTGGGTATTTTCAAGACTATTTGGATTAAAAAAATAAAAAAAAATATATGACTTCCCTCTTGATTAAATACACAATGTTTTCATTGGTTATGATATGAGGAAAATTATAGATTTGATGAAGGAAGATAAAATTGATTTGGACTTTCAATCCATGATAAAAAAGAAATTTCAAACAAGAAGTGGTTGAATAATCTAAATATTTAGACAGTGATAAGGATGATGATAATATTAGTAATATTTTTCCCTTATATAAAAAATTGTTCCGATAGGTAAAATGGATGGGTTCGAATAAGAAACCACTTGAAATATAGAAATGTGGTAGCATTGGTCATTTTGAAAATAAATTTCTAAATAAGAATGTTGAATAATCCGAATCAAAATCAGATTCATTTGATGAAAGATCCCATAAACACAAATCGGATAAGAATAAGAAGAAACACTATAGTAGAAATAATATAATTTTTATAAGAAAGAATAAGAAATATTCATCACCATGTTGTTCCTCAGATAATGATGTTTTTCTACATTTTCCAATACAAGAGAAAAACTGATTCATCATGTATTAGTGATTATGAAGTGGAAATAACAGAACTTGATTCAAAGCTGAAAGAACGAATAGAATTGGGAATTTAATAGATCATACATATCATGAAATAATTAAAGAAACTTGATAAATAAAACAAAAAAATTAACTACTCAAAAGAAAATTTTTGAAATGGTTATTGTAGATGATAAAAAGAAGGATATGATTAAGAAAGAATTATCTTTTTTTAGTGTGATAAAAATACAAAAAATAAAAATTTTAGAACTAAATAAGATGATATGTGATCTTTAAATGAAGTTAACAACTAGAGTAAAGGATTTATTTGAGACTCATTTCATATAGGTTATAGTTCAACATGAGTTTAATATGCTATAGATGATTTGAATAAATTTAATGAGATTATGGGAGAAACTTCTAAAGTTGTTGAGAAAAAAGGTAAATGTGAACATAATCATTTAAATAAATATGTTACCTTATGTAGTGCATGTGTGAAAGAAAAATATAATAATATGAGTTCCAAGGATAATGGGAGACATTCTTCCACATCATTGGTAGATAAAAAGGTTCAACAAAGGCCATAGCCCCGCAAGATAAGGCAACAACGTCACAGATATGGAATCCTATTTAACTAATCTTTGAGAATAAAATTTCAATTATTTTATTGGTTTTCTGGTAAGAATGATCTCAAGTAAAAATGTTTTTGGATCAAATTGTATTTATAAATAATGAGGTAAGAATAAAGGGGGGTCATTGAGAATTTGTGGAAAACATATCAACGAAAGAACATGTAAACAAATCGTAACCAAAATTATATAAAAAAATTAAATATTCTAGAGGAAGCATGTGGTAGATTCAGCTTGGAAGGTCATAAGGGTGAGGTATTCATGACTACATTATAAGGATAATATTCCTAAACATTGAAAGAGGTGACGTTTTTAAAGAAAACCTAGTAAAAGTCCAAAAATGTGTTTATGAAAACTAAGAATGTTTTAATGACTTCCTAGTCATTTAGCCACATTAGTTGAAATAGGATAAACAATTGGAAGAAGCAGAGAAACATGATAAATCTAAAGGAAAGAACGTGGTATCCAAAAATTTGGTGGTAGTTTATAAGAGGTTATCCATAATTAGGAACATAAACATCCAAAATCTAGGATGGAACTATTATTCAACACAAATATAAAACTCATTGGAAAAATAATATATTTAAACTGATGAGACTCAAAACATTATAAATAGTCTGAAGAAATATTCACATTCTCAGAATTTATTAATAGAATTTTCCCAATTAAGAGGATTCTCCTAGTCTGAATGTTACATCTGAGAATCGAAGATGTCACTCCTTATTCCCTATTATATGATATGTTTTGAACATAAAATAATTGGAGTTCAAGGATATATTTGCTGTTATCATTTCTGGATATCATAATGAAATTGATCTTTATGTAGTCTACTGAATTCGATGAAATTGATGAAAAGTGTCCACCCCTTGAGGGGTAACTTTATATTTTTAATCTGAATATTCTAATATATTTGTTAATGTATTTAAAGAATATATCATTTTTTAAATAAATATGTCTATTTACAGAACCAAGAAAGATAATTGAGATGTTTTAAAAATGACTTCCCATACATTGTGTTTATTGATTTCTTATACATCCTTAGTTGTATCTCACTTGTTTTATACACTGGGTTAGCCTACATTGACATAATGTTTATTAATTATTCACTCATCAATGACTCTCTTAGAATTTATCATGGAATTTTTATTTAATTGATTTGATAATATTTTTAGAATAATAATGAGATTAGATTAATTTTATACTTATCTAATACAATTGAAAATCAAAGGGGGAGATAGTTTTAAGCCCACATATTGAATATTGAAAATTATGTTGGAAAAAAAAAATCAAAGGATGGTATTATTTGGCCCAGTGTTGCATATTTTTTAAATGATGTGTCAATAAATGTTTACTGAAATATGGATTAAGTGGAGATTCATGTATAATTTTTTTTGATTTCTCTTTTGTAATTTGATGTCAATCTTAGATATTTTTCCTTTTAGAATCATGATATTGTTATAAGTGATCTTAAAATTGATAAAAACTTGTTCTATGGTGTTTCTCCATTTTTTTACCACATGTTAACTCCATGAAAATATATATTTTCATAAATAATGTTATAAAGGTCATGTTATATGAATTAAATATTTCATTAAGTTAAGAATAGTTGAATATGGGTTTAAAGGTGTCCATGAAAAAAACACTGGAAATTTGAATACAGAAGATGGTTGATAACAGTAGAAGTTTGGCGTGGAATTTTAATCAGGTTTGAGTTTTATTTAATTATATAAAAAAAATTATGACAATTATTTATTATGGGACTCATAAAAAATGTTATTTTCAACCAAGGGAACCCACTAGGATTTCCATGTACTACACATAGGGTGAATAAAGGATTTAACCCCCATCAGAAGGACCACCATGGGAAACCATGCAAGAGGTAGAGGTGGTTTGTGGGTAATTCCATGGATGATCCAATGTATTAGAATTTTAGAGTGCACACTTGAAGGCACATGTGCATGGATTGTGTCAAAAGCCCATTGGGGTGCCTGTGGACCATGGTGTGTCGTCACCCATGTCAGTGTGAGGTGTTGTGTATACAGGTTCCGACTTGAACAAATGGTTTTCACCAATTTTATAATAAACCATAGGGAATGAGCTATGAATTTTTATGTGGGGGGAAATCCCTTGGTACTATTTTCCATCACTTAAAAAGGTTGGATATAATTATGGATGTTTGACCAAGATGATTTGAGATATCTATTGAAATTCCAAACTATACTGGTTTAAATGATCATGTTGTCTTCATCTTATTGATGAGTTCAATGCTTGCATGAAGCCTATGAAAACCATCTTGGTAAAATAATCCCTCAATTTAATTGAGATGATCTCAATAGAACTAATCACATGCAGGCAATTGATGCCTTCAATGCATGTGAGATTATTTGATACCATCACATGAAGTTATCTCATTAATCCAAAAACATATCGCATGATGAGGTTTAGGTTATGAGACCCATGGAAAATGTCAATGACCAACTTTGATAATGCATATCATGAATAAAAGACACCCACGGACACATTGCAATAGTCAAGAGAAAATAATTATGCTATCACTTGAAGATTTATGACTACGTGAAGATCTCTTCTTTAACCTAAAATATCATTTGAATTATTTTTATATTATTTAGAGGAGTTATGACAATGCATCACATGATAAATGAAGTGATCATACAAAAAAGAATAAGATGTCACATGTATTTCATGATCATTTCAATGGTTGATATGGATGTTGATAATTTTTGCAATAATGAGAGTCTCAGACACATGGGAATTCAAATAATTCCACACATTGACTGAAAAGTGGAGATATTCAGTTTCAACATTCCTGTATAAAGAAAGTAACCTTAAAATATTTTGTTGCTGAATATTGTAATACTGAGAGCTCTCATTAATAAATAATGCACTCATGATATCCCATCTCATGATGGAGAATAAGACCATATGACACGGGTCTTTATAAGAAAAAGGCATCCATAGATAGCACCACTTTTCATAAGAAGCTAACCCCAAAAAACACTTTTTTATTGTGAAAAGTTTGAGAAAGCCTCATACACAACTTGTGTTACATGAAGAAGAAACCATAAGACACTAGGCCTTGTGAAGTTGTTCATGAGAATACACAGGCACACTACGTGGTACACAAATAATCATGAAAAAGAACTACCGGTGAATGTCTAGTGTATCATAATGGTGAAACCAACGAGGCACATAGTTATTGTGAAGTGCATGGGGAAACAACCATGATACATCCAGATATTTTGAATATATTGAGAAGATCTCATGGAAAACACCTTACTTATGTGAATGGAATCCACAGACAAACAACATGTCTCATGAAGTTGGTTGAAAATTAATCCATGTACACAACCAGTTTCACGTGAAATACAAAAAAGGTAGACTTCTTGGATATAAGAAGAAAAGGGTGAGACATCCACAAACACCTCTTGTCTTGCTAAAAACATATTATGAAGTATCGATTAATTTAATTTGAAGATAATTGTAATATTCTAAAGCACATACATGGATAAACTTTCAAAAGGGAGAATAGTTCATGTAAATATTATGTGCCTCTGGGAAAGAAGTAGTGTGGTCGTTAGATCTCTTATTTTTAAAGAAGGAAAAACGTCAATGGGTTTCGCCATGGTCTAGTGAAGGGAGTGATAAAATCACATAACCTTGGTTAGGTCATGCACTTTTCATGATATAATGAATAAGAGAGCCTGAAAATTGTTGCATGAAACCCATGATACCCATTCAGTCCATGAATTCAAAATCAATATACTCAGAATAATTCAGATTCCATGAAACCCATGTGTGATGTGTATTTTCTTGAGTTGAAATAATAATTCATGAATAAGTAGTTCGAGTTTATGAATTTTTTTGAATCAAAAAATATTGATTAATATTGTGTGGACCTATGAAACACATTTCATTGAGTCTGAGACATCATTTAATATGAAGTCAAGACAAATCACAATTTCACTGAGGCAATTGGTCATTAAAATGGATCAGAAATAATTGAGCAAGGCCAAAAAACATATTCAGTGGTTGTAGAATATACATGATGTGTATACAAGAAAGTCATGTCATACAATATCATGGTGGATGACTGAAGACCATTATATATTGGATCAATAATTCATCATAGGTGATTTCTTCTAGTTGGTGTCATGATAAGGTGATGTCTTTTGGTTGGAGCAAGGATCAAAAGAAGTTTTTTAGTTGGATATAGAGAAAAATACTTCTAATTATAGTTTTAAGAAAATAGAATATCTTTATTTGAGCCAGAGAATTATAAACACTAGTTTAATATGAAGAATATATATATGGGTGAAAAAACAGGGTGAAGAGTATGGGTTTTTAACCAATCATTTAAATTCTATGAGATTGTCTCTATTACTAACACTACACATGAAGTGATATTGATAGATAATATTGATTGGATTGAGAACGTTAAAAATTCTGAGAGGTTGAATTTGAATAAAATTAATTCATAAAAATAAGCAATGGATTCACCCCTCCACTCTTAGTGGTCAATCCAACCTCGAGAACTACACTATGTATTATTTAAATTATATAATGTTTCTGTTGAATTTATGGATGAATTTGGAGGAAAAAATAACATGGGCTCTAGAATATGGTTATAATATTCAGATCACTCCATGATTGGTTATTTGTAATATGAATGTTTTTATGGAAGATTCAATAAATTTTATTCAGGGCACGAATGGTTTTTGGGTTACATTGGATCGAATGTTATCGGAGGTCTGTCGTGGCATCAAATAGTATTCATAGTGTGAACATGTTTTTTGATTTTAAACATGATCCTACATGAATTTTTGTGTATGTTACATCTCTAATATTGAACATGTGAATCTTTATATCATGGAATGAATCATCATAGGTCCATCCAATTTTAATAATTCCAATACTTGTACATCCTCATTTTTTACATTCTTTCTCTATTGAACTCATGGATATCCCATTGTACTTTGGGAGATTCTCATAGATCCATATGCTGATTTCATATTTTCATCATTATAAATGGAGGGTAAATTTTCTTCTCCAAAGATATTTTTAGGATTCTTCCAAATCAGAACTTATTTGAGGTGGCTGAGTTCTATTTTTTCTCCACTAATTCAAGAACATGGAAGATTAGTTTTTCATAAATGAATTTACTGAATTCTCAAGGAAACAATTGAATATCTCTTTTTGAAATTTATTATTGTTATGAATTGGAAACATTACATTTTTTATGGTTTTTGGAAAAACACCTTTTGGTTCATGGTGCTAAATTGAGTTTTTGAAACATATAAAATATGCTTGATTAAAATTTTTAAAAAGATCAATTAATTAATAATTAATGAATGGGTGTGATAAATTTACATACACTAGGATTATGTGAGTTAATATTGAATTGTAATATACCATGGTGGGTTTATATATGGGTTTAGTTTAAGATAAGGTAAACAAAGATTCATATCCAAATACTGACATTAATAGTAGGATAGTACTCTTCATTAAAGTTAATACATATTTTGGTTGGATACAATCATCTTTGTGTTTGTGTGAAGTTGGAATGGGCATGTCAAGTGGATGAAATGTTAAAAAAATTAATATTTAAATTTAACTGATTTATAATATAAAAATGTAGTGGATTTTTACACAGTTGTTTTATTTATATTTTTTAGAGTGTGATAAGTAGTTTATTACCTAGTTTTCTGTGGGGGATGGTTTCAATATATTTCCTACAAGGTGTGATAACTCACCATAGTGTATGCACTTTGGAGCATGTAAAGTAACTATTTAATATAATAGAGGAAATATGAATATTATGTATTTCTATAGTGGATCATAATTATTCTATAGTCTTGGGTTAGTGTTTCGAGGTAGAGATGTTTGTGGTGAGTGGTTTGAGAAATGATACATCACTTTTTTGTGTCAATATGTCTAGTCCAACATTCTTTTTCTATGTTAATATTTTTATTGGTGTTTTTAGTTGTTATTTTCAATTTCATGTGTCAAATAGTTTTTTTTATATTTTATTATTTTCTTTACTAGTTTTTTCTATCTAAAAGGTCACTTCTTTCCCTAATGATTTAGTAATCCATTATACTTTTTAACATGAATTTGTTGTTGGGGGGTGGTGCCATTGTTTTGTGGCATATCAATTATTTCTATGAAAATGGATTGGGTTGGGATGCTATAAATTTTATTTGGTTGTTTGGTCTTACAATTTGATATTTTAGTAATGAAATAGTAAATTTAAAAAAAATGTATAGTACAAAAAATTTAAACAATAATCATTATATTAATCCTTATGTTACTAGGGTGTTCTAGGTAAAAAAGTGTGTTCAAATACACCCACAAGGGAGATTTCATCTAAAACTCAATTGTTTATTCAATGGGTGCAGAGTATCATTCCATAGAATCACGACTTCCTAACAGGACTACATTACATAGATTATGGTCTATGAATATATGAAAATAGTTATAATGATTATTTATTTTTAAGGATTTTGATTTTCGAAAGATATCAGTTTACTAGTTATGTTTTGATTAAAGGGTATTCCGGTCTGGCTATAGTGTAATGAAACTAGTTAGGAGATTGAGAAACTTATATGAATAGGTTATTGAAAATGGGGTTTTATGAAAACCGTATGTAAAAAAAATGTGGCCAATGTATTGAAAAATTATTCTAATATGTAGATAAAGAAAATGGTAAATTACTATCAATGTTATTAGGATCATTTTTATCTAATTTTATAAGAAATACCCTCCAATATTTATGGGGGATTCAAAACCTAAAAAATTAGAAGTGTGGTACATAAGAATATACTTGACCCTTGATTTAGTTGTTACCCCAACTGATATAAAGGTGTCATTAATAGTATATATATTGGATGTTCATACATTATTGAGGTAAAATTATTAATCTAATCTACGTAAGGCCATGGTCTTATGTTGGAGTGATTTGGGGAATTCATTAACAAATAATTCTAACCACACACCTTCAAGGTATCTAAAATGGTGGATTTCTTATGTATTAAGAAAAAAAATTGATTGGTGGTGGGATAAGAACCTAATATTTTTGAATTATTTTCATTTTATCCAGAAGTAGATGTTAGAATTTACTTTAAGGTATCTATATCTGAATCTAGACTAAAACTAGAAATTAGTGAAATCAAACATCTATAATTTATTAATGTTTATATACAGATTTTTAAAAGATAAATAGTTTTGAGAAGGGATTTTAAACATAATTCCATTGGAGGAATCATCGAAAAATAAATTAATACAAGCAGTATTAGAAATGTATAGACCAAAAGATGAGTAAAATGAAATTATAGAAACATATATCATCATAATACAACCCCATTGAATAGTATAACTTTCTTATATGACCCAGTAGCAGATATTTATTTTTTCAATGTTGTTCATTAGAGTAAAATGATTTGTATTTTGAGACACCACCAAATTATTTTCACAACTGTAATAATATGTGAAATCATTGACAATATATCCCTAATTATACAAATTCACTTATCGGAAATACCTTTGATTTATCTTATAAATCTTATGCTTTAACTAGTATATCACATCAAAATAGATATTTTCCATAGAATAGAGTAATCTGAGGTAAATCCTGGAACACGTTGACTCCTCAAAAAATCCAAAAATAGTAGGGAAGCATGAAAGAATAGGGATCAAGTAAGATTTTATAAGGTTTAAAGCTATTGATCATAGAGGTTCAATTGGTTCCATTGACAAAAAAAATTCCATTATACTTAAATAAACTTTTTCAAATGTTCTATTTGATATTAGTGAACCCCAATAATTAATTTATTCTTCTATAATTATGAAAATAGATTAGTGTATTGATATGATGTCACAAGTAATGAGTATCCAAATACCTATCGGGTAGTAGGAGTGCAGGGAATTTAAGAGTGATAATTTTTCAATAACAACCAACGAATTGTGGTTTTTTTATGAATACAATTTTCTGGAATTGGATATTTGTGAATTAATATGATTAATGGAATTGTTAGTTATATTCAAGGATCATATCAATTTTAATGTGAAATGAATTAATTTAATATCTTTGAAGGAGATGATATATATCTTTAAAGGAGATTGTAATGTGTATTCTGGGAGAGTGGGACCATTACCACTAATAGTTGGAAAATTCTTATCAATTGGTAAAATTTTACTTAGGGAGTAATTATATAAAATAAATCATAAATTTTATAAACATTTTATTTTAATTTGTTTATTTTATTATTCAAATTTACATTAGTTTGCAACATGAAATGAAGGTGTAATTTTATGTTGATCCCCTTTTAGGGGAAAAATTACATTTTACCTCCATAATATAGAATTGAATCTATATAATTAGAGGAATTTATGGCCATGTTGGAGGAATTATAATGTAATGGTTTAACATCACTGATTACATCACCATGTTATTCTATGGTTCTCTTGGTATATAAGGAATATGTTTCACGATGGATTTGGGATGATTATGATAAACTAAATTAGCTTATGAAAAGTATTATATACCTTAACCAATGAATTAGTGATCTCTATTATGAATTTAAATGAGATTAATGGTTAAAAAAGAATGATCTATAGTTCTGAAATTAGTAAATCCATGTTAGGAAATTGGATATTCCCAAAAATCGTTCATAAATTAATTTGGACATTTTGATTATTTGGTCATGCCCATAGGTTTTACTAATTCACCAATAGTTTTCATTGAAGTATGTAATCCTATTTTCTATAGGTACATGGAATTATTCATTTTGGTATTTATGTATGAAATTATGGTTTATTACCCAAACCAAAAGGACGACGAAAAAAATATAGAGACTTTGTTGAGAGCATTGTGAGAGAACTAAAAAAATAAAAAAAATTATTTCTAGATAAAATAATTTATCTTATATTAGCATGCTATTTTGATGAAAGGGGTAGAAATATCCCATTAGAAGATATTATTTTTCATATCTCGAAAAATTATTGGGGAATTATTTGATATATTTATTTTGTTGGATTAAATGGTTACTATCAATTTTGTTTTTGTTAATTCTCACATATAATATATCCCGTAACCACACTAATGATAAAGGAAACACTATTCAACCATGGTGATGATTTTTAAAAATTATTTTTAAATATTAAGGATATTATCATTCTTTAACCAATAATTTTCATTACATAACTTGGGGAAGGATATGTTGTCTGTTATGACATGTTTGGGTCTAAACATGGTTTTTCTCTCATGTCTAGAAATCATGTCATAGTTTATCCATTACAACCATTTTGAATTCATGAAATGAATTATTTAATCCCTAACTAGAAATTGGATACCATTTTTTATGTTTTTAAAACATTGATTCATTACTACTTTGGGGAAATTTTCATTATTACCCCAAATTATAATACTTGGAAACACATATTCCCACAATGGGATTCAAACCTTACACAAATATATGGGATAAAATTTCATCATATAACCAACATTGAATACATTTATATATATGGTAATAAAAATTTCATGGATATTACTTTATGCTAAATTTTTTATAACTAAAATTCAAGATACTATTGTCATCACTTGTAAATGAAGAATATTATTTCATATATGTATTTTTAGTGCACTAAATAGTATGAGGTCATATTATTCTTTTCATTGATTCCCATACCTAATCTATTTGATAATTCTAAGGATTCTCAATGATCAGATCCTGATTGATACACCATTATATCCAAATATAATGGAGGGGAAACCATTGATTGATGGAACAAATTTAGAAACACATGATATTATTTTTTAGAATGGTTATTCATTTCACTCTCTTATCACTTACAACTCTGTTCTTCTTATCACCATTTTATATGTTCAATTCATCAAGGAATCCAAAATATTTATAAGTATCTAAGGTAACATTTTTATGGACAGGTAGGTAATGAAATTTAGAAAAATGTGTGACAAAATGAATCATTTATCAATAGTTCATGGATGAGAATCAATTCCACACCAGTATGTAAGAATCTATACCTACACCAATGTGGCAGTGAGAAATGATCACTATCAACTTTATCATTGATTTACAAAGAAATATTCAAAATAATGACTTGATATGGTTGAATGTAGACAAAATTCCAGGGTAATGTTGGTACATGATGATACAAAAAAACAATATGGTAGACTACATAGAAAATGTCTACATTCAAGAAGTGGTAAAATTACATGGAATAACCATTTAAATAATATCAAACTAAGATCTTTAATTTAACTATAAATTTCTTGGATAATTTTAGCATGATTTGTGTACCCAATTTACTATAGGTATATTCTATCATTCTTAATCAGATTTTAATTCAATAAAATTGATTCATACATTGGAATCCATAATCAAAGATTATGATAATTTTTTTGGTGGATCATGGGAGGATAATATTCTATTAGTGCATTTTTTATATAATAATGGTTATTTAGCCACAAAATATATGGATCCATTTGAATCATTAAATGGTTGTACTTATCACTCACAACATTTTTTGGTAGTTCCTGGAGAAACATAAGTATTCGTACAAATATATCTCTTGATATTACAAGGATAATTTTTATAATCCTAAAATGAATAGTTTGGACCCAATCCATTGAAAATATCATGGAGACAATCTCTTTGACCATTATACCTTATAGTAGGAGATAATTTGTTCATTAATGTCTCTAAAAGGATTATAAATTATAAATTTTGAAGCAATGTAAAGATTTATCCTTTGTATGTTGGTCCATTAGATATACTATAACAAATTGGGGATGTTTCTTATTAGTTGGATTTATCATAATAGTTTAGTTCAGTTTTTGATTCCTTTAATTTATTTCAATTAATTAAGTACCAAGATGATGTTATTCATTTAATTTTATGGGTCCATGTTTAACTTTAATAATATGAAAAAAAAATCATGGAAAAATTCATATCATGGTCAAAAAAGAAAAAATATTGGGTCAAAAATGTCTTCCATTAGTTCAGGTATTATGAAAATATGTTGATTTTCAAGAGGATACATGGGGACACAAGAACGATATTTAAGTGAAATATCCAGAACTATTCTATAAAACATCTACTCTCCATATTTCCATGAATTTAATTCCTAATTTTGGGGAGAATATAGCACCCCCCCCCCATATGAGGTATTTTTTTAACTATTATTTTTAATTGTTGAAATTATATAATGTATTGGTTGAATTTAAAGAAGTTATCGGAGGATATTGTTTCCATAAAGATAAAATATGGATGTAGGTGTTGGTTTATTTTATTAATGGTTTTTTACTATATGAAAAGTTTCTAGGAATATTCCATGAATTTCATTCATAGTGTGATTTGTTCTCTATGAAGATTCATGGGGATTCTATCATTGGTTATTCACATCATGAAATATAATTCATGACATGAAAGTATATTAAATTTCAAAACTTACGGCCTTATGAATTTATAATTATTCTATATCTCAATAATTCATGAACTAAATCTCTATATTTCACTATGAATCAGGTCGTGTCATGTCTATCTTATTCATTATAGGGGAAGTGAATCCTCATTTTTTTTTTGCATTCCATTCTACTCAAACCCCAGTCTCTCTTAATGTAACATTAGATATTCTTGTTGATCTAGATTCTTATTTCATCATAGTTTCTAATTAAATGGATCATAATATTTAGTCACTTGTTATCATTGTAATATTCCATGAAATGGGAACCCGAGTGATGTAAGTGGCCTCTCTTTTGTCTTAATTATTTCATGAAAATGAAATATTATTTTTACCTAAATATTTTTTTCTATATTTAAAAGAAATTATTAGACTATTTGATAATGATAAACCCATATGGTATATGAATTGAAAAAATTATATTATAAGAGGTTTTCAAAAAAGTAAATTTTCATTCATGGATTAAAATTATGTTTTTTGTTTAATGATGTTATGATGTTTGATTAAATGTTTCAAAATTATAAATTTATTTTTTAGAAATGAGTTTTTGTTAAACCATATCATACACTTTGATTGAGTGATACTATATTCATTAGAAGTTGTATTTTATGGTTTTGTGAAGTGGTAAATGGTAGGTATGGAAACCTGGGATTCCTGACCAAGTGATGACTTCAATGGCAGGACCCGATAATTCTCATGAGTTAGGACTTCTACAAGTTGGATGCATATATATATGTGTGAGAACATGGAATGTTTATTCTATGTAGAAGAAACTGATAATCTATATTAGATGTTTAATTTTAATTTATTTAAATTGTTTATTTAATTTTTATTTTCTCTCAATAACATCATTATTATCTAGGATTTAGTGTTAACATGTTCTTTAAATTTTGGTGTGTGGGGAAATATTTTGGTGAATTTTATACTAGGTTTAATTAATCACACTCATCATATGAAATTCTGTGAATATGAAAACACTATTTTTCATAATACTCAGAATGGAAATAATTTCATATTTATCTATTGGATAATCATGATACAAAATTCATGGGATAGTGGTTGGATATATGGAATTTTCATGTGGTGATATTATAGTGATTCTGCTTTTATATTGATGTGTAGGGATGTATTATAGTTTAGTTTAGGTACTTATTCTGATATCTAATACTACACTAATAATATTGGTTATTGTTATTTTTTAGTTTTATAGTTTACATTTCTTGCATTGTATTGTTTGGGTTTATTTATTTATTTTTATTCATAATATTTTTGTCCTAATAAAATTTGAAAAACATCCAACAAAATTTTTGTAAGAACTTGTTATTTATTTCCCTCCATCAGTTCCTTTGGGATCTCACTTATTTTTAGTGGAACCTTGGCTCTTTCCAAGACATTTTTTATATTCAGGGTGTTATAACACTATGACTCAAAAAAACACTGACACAACTCAAATAACCTTTTAGATTTTTTTAAAGAAAATATGCATAAGAACTTTATTTAACAACACATGGGACTACATCCCCAAAATATATCTCTTCTATAATTCCTAAAAAACATCCCAAATTTTAAACCTATCTTCATATCATAGGGAAGGGAAAATTATGAAAGGTTGATTGTAACACCCCATGATTTTATTAGTTTAACATCGTGTTCAACATTTTATATGTCAAGGAACAAAAATATTATAAGAGTAGATAATAGCCAAACACAATATGATATATTTATTTTTAAACAAATTTAATCTCTTTTATATGTCGTGATTCACACATCTCGGGGATTAAATGAAATTTCATACTTTATTAAAATATTTTAATTAACGTAGCCACTGTAACATAGATGTTATGTCAGTGGGTATGAATATGAAAAGATTTATTATGAAAATTATAGGATTTACAAATTTATAAGACAATTTGAATTATTATATGTTGATTTGAAATAAAGTAATAGTAATTTTTAATGAGAAAATAATTCTTTTCTAAATAACTAAGTTTTCATAAAAGGCGGTTTAGTCTAGCTTTTACACACATAATTTTGAAATAATTTTCTTCAGTTTTAGAAAGTTTGTTTTAAAAAATTCAATTTATTCGTGAAATAATAATATCAAATATATCATTGAGGGAGTATTTGTGATTTTTCTAAAATATTTCATTTTTTGATAAATACTTAATGGTATGGATTTTTAATAAAAACTACATTTTCATTTGAAGAATTTACAAGACCCATTTTTTTGTGTGGTTTTTAATTTAAAATTTAGTCGATTATATATTTATTAATAAAAATTAATTCATTATAATAAATATTATATTTAATTTCTATATAATAACTTTTTAAATATATTTAATTTTTTTCTTTTATAAAAATGTTCTTCGACGTGACTATGGGTTTAATTTTAAATGAAATTATTTCACTTATGTGGCATTAATTTTAAAAAATGTATTAAATATTTAGATTTATCATAATTTATATTATCTAATAAAGTCAATTTAATTTATGACCATAATGAATAGTGAAAATAGTATAAATATTTACCCAGGTTAATGTAAAAAATATTTTTTTCATGGGAATAAACTTAAATTTGAAGGGTTTAAAATGTCCACAAACATGTATAATTACTATTTTATATCCATATGTAGACTTTATAACTTCTAAGTATAAATATTTTAATTTTTTGATCATTATTTCCTAAGCCAAATATTGGCTCAATTATTCATACTCAAAAATTCTTTGTATGTCCTCTACCCCTATTGTAAAAGGCTACCCACTCTCCTCTTCATTCAAAACTTCAAAAACCCAATTTCAGAAAATAAATGTAAAAATAAATTACAAAATTCTATAACCACTCCTTATAATCCTTTTTTGGGTTAGAAATCCATTCTAGTAAGTCTTTGTTGTATACCAATAAAAGTTGACCAAAGAAGAGTTAACATCCCTAATCGAGTTTTTTATTATATTTAATCCCCACCCCCTTAAATTTTTATGAAAACATAAAGATATAATAAGAACATTATTTTATATATATTGATATTTTGTTATGTTATGTGTATTACCTATGACCATCTCCTCCTCCATCAAATGGGAAACAAAACTGTTGATTGGGTGTATGGAGGACTATCACCTCGCAAACTGACGTAAGTTTTCTTCCATCGCCACATCTCATAAAAAGATACTATTAAGTATTAAATGTTTATATATTTTATTTTTATGCAATTATAGTTCATAAATTATACTATCATATATAGCATCTTACTTTCAATTTTGTAGTGAATATGATAACGTCGCTAGTGTGTACGGCAGATTACGACCTCAAGAAGCGATGTGATTCATTTTTCACTTACACATTACATGTATGTTAGTAAGGATTAATTTAGTTTTTATATATTATATTAATGAAATAAAAATTATTTTATAAAATAAATATATCATATACTTTCTTATCATGCCATCTAATGAATAAATTATAATGTTGTTTCTGTATATAGTAGACAATCTCTATATGGGCCGATGCAATTAATTTTTCCATGATATGTTACATAGAAGTTAATAATGGATAACTTTAATGAATATATGTGATATATATTAAATTATAATTAATAATTAAAATAAAAATATCATTCAATTAATTACCAATTATCCTTTTATCCAAAGGATAATGTCACTCGTGAGTATGCATGACATATTATCTCCACAAATCGGTGTGACTCCTTATCCATGATCAAAATTAAGAAATGATTATAAAGAGGAATATAATCATATAATTATTATTTATAAAATTAATATCACTCTAGAGATTGTGGAACTATATCCATGGTTCAAAACTCTAATCTTACAAGAGAAGATAAGAATAATAAAACAAAGAAATTAACACCTAAATCAATAATCAAAATCCGTGATTATTAGTGACCTAGTAATATGATGTTATTAAAGGATCATATATGATGTTATAAATATTAATTTGGTTCCTTAATAAGTTAATAAAAATATCTAAAACCACTATATTATATGTTAATTAATTATCAACTAATGGGATGCACGATGTATGGGGTATCTTAACTCAATTTCTAATGGTTAGTTTATATGTATACTTCGTTTATTATATTATACCATTATTTTTTTTTAAATTACCTTTTGTTGATTTACTATTTTATTTAAATTTTACGTTTATGTGTAATAATATTTTCAAAAC
The DNA here is from genome assembly GCA_963277665.1 of Viscum album. Classification (NCBI taxonomy): domain Eukaryota; kingdom Viridiplantae; phylum Streptophyta; class Magnoliopsida; order Santalales; family Viscaceae; genus Viscum; species Viscum album. The sequence continues at coordinate 226,786,490 of OY728151.1, forward strand.
ATAATAACTTTGTTGATTAACTATCACTTAAATCATATAAACTTTGTAAATGTTTCGTCTCAATACTCAATTCCATGAGATGAAAGTACATTTTTGAACCCAATCAATGACAAATGGTTTATAAACTAAAAATCTAAATAATATGTCCATAATCCATCCTAATTCGTGATATTTAATGTTAAAATTAATATTCTCCATTCATGGTATGTTATGAATAAAAATTTACAAAATTGATAAGTGTTTATGTTTCAAATTCATTTTAATTAGGACTATCAATTCTTAAATTTCAATTATTGAAAATTATTTGATAATTTTCTTACATGAACATTTGATTTTATTATTTTATGTTTATTCATTGACATTTAATGTAATATTATCATTTACCTATATTTGGTATTTAATATTATTGAGAAAAGTATTTTATAAAAAGATACTTCCTTTCTATCTTCAGTCAAGAATTATTATTCCTATATATTCATGATTTTTATAAATGTTTTAGAAAATGTTCTTAATATTCAATTATTATTTATAAAGTTAATTTGTACCCATGTTTTCCTTTCTACAAAATAGTATAAATGAAATTTACCGATCATTTTCCAAACAATTTTCTTTTTACAATTTACCAAAAATGTGATAGGAATATTTGTTTTAATATTTAAAACATAAACTGTATTTTCCACTATAATAACCATTATTTTTAAAGAATCCAATATCATCAGTTTACTTGGGTTTTTTCAAATAGATTTAATTCCACAATTTTTTTTATTGATATTTAGACCTTAAAAATAAATTTTTAGTGTTGAAATTTCATTTTCCTGAAAAATATTTTTATTCATTATAATTTTTTTAAATTATTTAACAAAAATAACATGTAATGTTAGGAAACGATTAAAAATTATATGTGTGTGTGTGTGTGTGTGTCTCTTCCATATGTACATACCATAATATCTAATTCATTGATGGGGTTATACATTCCTTATGACCATCTCTCAAATTCATTCATTATGAAATATCTTATGATTATGAAAAAAATATTATTAAACCTATTTCCTTATAAGGGTAATTCTTATGTTTGTTGCTTGTGATTCACATCATTTGGTGCCATGAATATGCATTTATATAAAATGATTTTTATTGGTGGGCCTCTAATTATATATCCCTCAAATGTAGTTTGAGTAATATTAGTCTCATTAAATATCATTTAAGGTATTTTAGAGTGAACCTAATCCATTATGGGACTCTATCCAACTAGTGATGTTTTCTTCATAGTTAGCCTTAACTTTTACTCCATTCATGTTTTATGTTCTTGCACATTTCTTTTTATAACATGATCTCATGATCCTTTTTTATTTAACATATGATTCCATATATGTAATCATGATCCTTATATTTTATGATATCATTTTATACCTTTGAATCACATGTTTTTCATTTTTATCACGTTTATTAACTTATAAGGGTTTTTAGATCACCCATTTTCTCTATGATTTCCATAGATTATCCCATGAAATTAAGAATCTCAAAAGGATATAGGATCTCATTATGTATAATAATGTAAAAAAATTTATGTTTATTCTCACTTAATTTATTATGAACATTTTTTTCCAAAGACAATTTTCTATTAAGATCTACGTGAGGTATTAATGTATATTTATACTTCAAAGTCATGTAATAAATTTTTTTAATGGAATGGGTTACTATATTTGGTATCATAGGAATGGTTTAGTTATATTTCATAAAATTTGAATAAAAATCCTTAGTGATGACCCAAGGGATAAGTCAAAGGGTAATATTATGTATTTTAAATTACCCTGGAATCAAAGTGAAGTATAGTACAAGTGGTTTATATGAAATTATATATCATGATCCCTCCCTCCAATGATACCCTTCTTGGGATGGAAATTAAGAAAGGAAGATAATGACCCCCCCCCCCTCGTGTCTCGTCTCTAGTAAACTTTGGGGTGATGACTATCACCAACAGTACATATATATTCTTGCAAAATGGGAGGCACTAACCTTTTTATTTTGAAAAACAAGATCGGGATATATGATAATTCATCCAAAAACAACTCTGATATATATATATAATAAATCCAAAAGACATCCCACAAGCATGTTGAAATCAAAAACTACTACAAATAAAATGGAAAATCAAATGTTAATACCAAAATAAAGCTATGAAGAGAAAGAGAAACGGTTCCAAAAGACTGATCTAGTAAGGACCAACATAGTCCACATAGTCCTACTAGAAACATGAATAAATTTTTATATATGTCGGGTGAGAATACAAGTATAATATATAGTAAAACCATTGAATAACCTGAACTAGGTAGAGAAGAATATTAATTCTACAATGAGAAAAGTAGAAGGACCAAAAACACCTAACAAGGTATAGTAACCATGCCTACCTCACTAAGGAATGCTTGCCAAGTAATGCAAGTTATTTAAAGTAATATATTAAGAACATCGATGATTTGGGTACCTCGTGCCACTTCCCATTATTTTATCAACTTTTTCCTTATGTAAAACGTCTTTTCAATCCCGCTTATTCTAAAATATCCACGTTACAACCCTCTCATACGCACCTGGGCCTCACAACCATACCTCATCTCATCACCAGGGCCATAAGCCACATCACATCTCACATGTCTCACAACCTCACCTTATCCCATCACTAGAGCCATTTTTCACATCACATATTTTCCGTAAAAACCTAGTCCCATACCACATCACATCATGCACGTAGACACCAGGGCCACATATAATGTCACATCCCAAAAACACATAGGAAATCACATCACATATCATCTTGAAGACACCTGGTAAAAAACAAAACATCTCATCCTGAAGATACCTGGGAAAACACAACTATCCCACACACACTTGGGCCCCACAAACAACAATATGCCTAATGAATCTTGGGCTACCACCGCCTAGAAGAAAAAGTAGGTAAGATCGGGTGGCCAACCATCCATCCTCCCATAAAGATATTTGGGAAGGACACCCTCCCATATGATGATGGGGTGTTCATAATGTAGTTTTCAACTAGGGTGGGGAGTGCATAGAAATGAAAAGGAAAATACAAGTAATACAAATATGATAACAAAAACTCAACCCCAACCTATGGGTTTCCAACCAAAAAACAACTCACAATACTGCCTTTGTTACAACCTCTAAATTCACAACCACACAACCCGCCACAAAATAAATTCATACCCCCAACCAATTAATTTAATTAATTCTCATTCTTTATTAAGAAATTCATTTATTCATTCCATTTCTACCTGAAACTACCAGGCACACCCCACAACAAGATACATATAAAAAGTCACACATAGGAAGAAGGACCATGCTAGATTAACCCACTTCACATTCATCTCCATTTAACACCCATGCCAACCAATTCCATCATCATTCTTCAAAGTCATTCCATCCAACCCATCATCTCAACAAAGAAAACCCTCTACTCATAGCCACAACCAATAACACATAACCACACAACACTATCTCATCCCTAATATCCAATACTTGTTATCCATTCCACAAGCAATCAATATTTCAACATGAGATTAAATTACACAGCCCAACCCCCCCCCCCCCCCCACATTACACATCCATATCCACAAACCTACTACAACACAAGTCAGAACAATCCCAAACATATCAAACCACCTTACGATCCATGTAAATGTATATTAATATTTAACAAGTCATTCCTCCATCAATTTCCACATGTTAATTCAGGGGTTTCAAAAAAACAATATATTCTAGGGGAATCCATTTATTATCCAGATATATGTGGTTAACAATTTTTCATATCAAAATTTTAAAGGAAAAAAGTGAATTATATAACTATCTCATGTGAATGAAAAAGAACCCCAATGTCCATGATTTCTTGTGGGTATATAGAACATACAGAACAAAATAACAACCAAAACACATAACAAGCATATCATACGTCACTTTTCTGCAGATCCTATATATTGATCTTAACCCAATTCAATTATATTTATTTAATTTGGATTAAATTATCTTAACTTGGGAAACATTTATACACTTGACCCACATCATACAAAAATAATAGGGACAATGAAACCTACCCGGTAGAAGAAGGAATCAGTACCTCCTTACTGCGCCAAAGTAGTGGGTGCACATGTAGTAGGAAAAGACTCTAGGGAAAACAAGATCCAAAAGCTACAGAAAAACATGTGACTCCACTAGGAATAAGGGATATGGGTGAATTTTAAAAAGTGTTTGGATAAGGAATGAATGATGTAATGGCCCCTAACTTAGAAGGATTAGATCCGAGATTCATAGAATATGAAATGTTTCTGAATTTACATTAAATATAGATCTCAACAAAACCACATGGATTGACCATTTAGAAGGATCCCATACGTTTAGATAATTAAAGATATATTTAAATCCCTTAAAATAGCCTAAAACAACTTAAATATGTTATTAAATTCCTTTTATATCAAAGAAAATATTTTAGGGGTAAAACTGAAAAAATAGAAAAAATTTTGGAAAAAATTTTGGATGACTCATCATTAGATGAGTCACCATTGCAAGTCACTGGTGTGAGTCACCATTTTGAGTCTCTAATGCATCACATAGTTTTGAATAACCATTTTGAAACACTGTCATGACTCACTATGGTGAAACATCATCATGAATCACCATCACGATCTACTATCACAACTCAATATCACGACTAACTATTGTGACACACCGTCAGAAGATTCCTTCCCAACAAACCATTGCAAATCGCCATCATGATTCATTATTGGAACACACCATAATGACTCCCTATTGTGAGCTACTGTCATGCCACACCATCATGACTCACCATTGGGACACACCGTCATGACGTACCTTTGGTGAATTTGAAAAACTGGGAGTTTTTTGCAAACTGTTGAAATAATTCACCTTGACTTCCTAGATAACATCAAACACCTGATTTTCATAATTTAATGGACTGGATAGATACATTCCATTACATAATATACCTCTCAAACTATTCCCTCCATCAGAAAGTTTATACCAAACCCATAAGGGAAAATGGTTCCAAACAACCACCCTAAGAGATACCTATCAACACTCTAGTTATTCCTCAAGCACTACCACCAACAGGACACAACACCCCAAATGACCACAAAAACAACCCATTAAACCCCAAAGACCATACCATATGGAACACATGAATTGGTGAATTCCGTCCTTTATGTCAAGATACTATCCATTATGGGTGGCACTGACTTTACCACGCAATTTTAATTGCATCACAATTAATGTGTCTTGATTAGGAATAAGGTCCTCCCTTCTTGGTATGTTAGGAATCTATCACATAGTGCATCACACATAACACTAACAAGGGAAAAAAGATCATCTCATATAAAAAGATTAAAAAATTACATTACAAAATAAAACAAAATAAATAAAATCTAAAAAACACTATGGTCACTGGGCATGCATCTATATTTATTGCTCCCAAGTACTCTCTTTCAGTCCAACATGCCTCTACAACATGTGAACCAAAGGAATGGTATACCGATGTAAAACTTTATCTTGATGATCATGGATCTCTATTGGTCATTCCTCGTATGTATCATTGTCATTGATATCCAACTCTCCCCAGTCAAGGACATGTGAGAAATCATGAAGATACCAATGAAGTTGAGAAGCATGGAAGATGTCACAGATCCTCTCCAACTATGATGAAATGACAACTGGTATTCAATATCGCCAACTCACCCCAACACCTCAAAGGTTCCATCAAACCTAGGGAAAATATTTCTCCCTCTACCTAACCTATACTATATATGTCGAGGGGAAACCTTCAAGAAAATGTGGCCCCCATACTCGAACTTCAAGGGAATCCTACTTTGATCAGCATAAGACTTGTGTCAGTCTTGCACTAATTTCATCCTCTCACAAATGATCTAATCCTTCTTTGTTGGTATTATTACTACCTTAGGAATAACGATAGATGCCTCCCTAACCATCATCCAACATAATAAAAATTGACATGATCTCCCTTATAATGCCTCAAATAGAGAAATTTTAATGCTAGTGTAATATATTTTATTATAAGTGATCTATAACATGGGAAAGTGATATACCCAATATCTTCTGAAGTCCAAGATTCATGTTCACAAAATATTTTCTAGTCAGTGGATATTCTGTTCTGTCTAAGGGTGGAAGGTAACGTTGATGTGTAACTGAGTGAAAAAACAAACCACAATACCATCCAGAACCATGAGGTAAAACAAGTATCCTGATATGAGATAATGGATATCGAAACTCCCTAAAGCCGATCCACCTCACCCACATACATCTTTTCCAAGGAATCCATTATGTTCAACACATTTATTTCTAACATGTGAGCTGATTTCATCAGCCAATCAACTACTAATGATATAGCATTGTAACCTCCATGAACCTTGGGTAACACATTGACAAAATCCATCGACATGTCATCCCACTTACACTCAGGGAAAATATGGGCTAAAAAAACCACTAAGAACATGGTGCTCGACCTTTACCTTCTAACAAACCAAGCATCTTTCCAAAAACTCCCCATCAACCTATTACATCTAGGGTGACAAAAACTACATCATCAAACTACGATACATCTTACAAATCCCTAACTGTGCTACTAAAGGTGATCTTTAAAACCCAAAAAGGACTTCCTCGTGCATCACTAATGAAGAAAATAAAATCCCCTAAAACAAAATATGTTTTATACCATCGTCCAATAATCCTTCCAGAGCATCATCATGGCCAACACGGTCACGTAGTACCTCTACCTCTAAGTCTCCCCACTGATACTACTCCACTACCTATATCCGATATGAAAACATCATCATATAAAACAAATGTACTCTCTTACCTTCTATTCCTGCATCTAATTTCAAGGCCTACAACTCCTCCAAGTCCTTCTAAGAACCCACAGACTCCCAAAAAACTTCATTTTGATACTTCCTTCTAAAAATCATCAGCCACAACAATCTCCTTTTCTGAGGTGTAGGAGATATAAAAATCATATACGTGGAGAATCTCTATCCACCTCAGCTTCCACATATTTCAATATATATGGGAGAATATATACCTCATGCTCTGGTGGTCAATTAGGATTAAAAAGTGCTCCCCAATAAGGTAATTCTTCCAGAACATCAGTACAAACATGACTGACACTATCTCCAGATCATGGGTGGCATAGTTACTATCATGGGGGGAATAACTGCCTAGACCCATAAGATATCACTACCTATTTTTTCATCAAGAAGCATCCCAAGCCTAGATGGTAAGTATAAAAAAACCTCTGGAAACTAGTGCACTGGATCACTAACCAAGTTCTCCTTAAGATAGCTTGACTCTACCTATCACTGCCCCCTCAATACAAAATCCTTGTCTTTTATGGTCATAACAATAAACGGAGCTTCAAATTGAGAGAAATAAGATACAAACCATTGATAATAGCCTAGAATTACAAGAAAATTTTGATCTTACACCACATTCTTGGGTGCTTACTAAGAAACAACCACTTCAACCTTCGATGGTTCCACCACTACACCCTACAAGACACCACATTCCCAAGGAAATTTATATCTCGTGTTCAAAACATGCACTTGGTGAAATTTTATTAGAGTTAGTTTCAAAAATGACATGTAATATTGGTTTGAGATTCTCAACATTATCCTCCTCTAACTTCGAGTAGATCAATATTTCCTTGATGAATGCGATGATGATCCAATCAAGGAACTCAAAATGAAGGAGATCATGAGTCCAATGAATATGGATGGTGTGTTCATAACACTGAATGTCAGGACTATGAACTCAATTTGTCAATACATTCATTTGAAAGTATTCATTGGAATATTCCCTCCTTCACCCTTAACTAGTGAACTCGGACCATGGACCAATCTATGAAAACCAATTTTCCCCTCTAAAATAGTGGAAAAGATTTTCTATCCATAGAAGAGGGTAACAGTTCTTAACTGACACATGATTCAACCTCTTATATTCTATAAACAACCTCATACTACCATCCACCTTTTTTGTGAATAATAATAAACCATCCCATGATGACACACTGAGTCTGATAAAACCTTTCTTCATCAAATCACCGATCTTGATTCTCAAATCCTATAACTCAGAAGAAACCATCTGATAAAGAGCCCTCAAAATCAGAGAAACATCAAGTTGAAGGTCGATACCAAAGTCAATGTCATGTTGAGGGGGTAGATTCATAACCTCCTTGCAAAAAACAACCATGATCTCTCCAATAACCCCTTTTACTCCCACCATCTCAATGTCCCCTGATTCTAGTGATCACTCATCCAATAAAGATATAAGATTCTACAGACAATGACTACCCACCTAATAACCTTACTTTCCAACAAATTCCACACGATGACCATCAATGTTAGAAAAAAAACTCTTCTCCTCAAGTAGTCAATAATAGAATGTATGGAATACAACCATTTGATCCTGAGAATGATATCGTATGGATTCATCTGTAGAAATAAATAATCCCCACATGACTTTTGTGGTCCCATTATTAGTTTAAATCCATAGAAAAAATCAAACAAGTTGTTATGGACTCTAACGGGTCTACTCAACAACAGGGGAATGGGAATACTCTCATCATCTAGTCTTAGATAATGGGATAGAATGTTTGAAATAATGGAGTGTGAAGCTCTTGAATCAAACAAAGCACAACCAAGGGTACTAAAAAAGTTGATCGAACCTTTAATGATCTATGGCCATATTGGAACTATTACCTTTTCTGCGTGTAACTAACCATAGCTAGCTCCTCTACTCCTCTACTGATGAATGCCTATATTACCATGCTTGGGTCAAGGTCCCTATGGAACACCCAGAGGTCAGACACTACCAGCTCCATCTCCCCTCGGTGGAGCATGGGTCTTCTCACCCTAATGTTGAAATGGCCTAGTTGGAAATTATTACTAAGCCCAGTGTTGAACCATCCAAATTCTGCCATAATGAGCTCGAACTGCTACTAGGAACTAGTTATGATGATGGGAATAAACTCCATAGATGAAACACCTTAGTTAGAAGTTAACAAGAAAAGCATGAGGACCAGAATTTCGAAACTGAAACTACTGAGGTCGACTCCCTACTAGTAGAAATCTAGATGGTCCTGGAAAATGAGACCTGCTACTTGGAAGCCTGCCTCTTGAAGAACCCTAGTGGATACCCACTCATAGTAGACCTCCTATCAAGTGAATCCGTTCAATGACTTATTTCATCCTTTTGAACCTCCAAGTACATCGAAAATGTAAAGGGAGTAACCACATACTTGATAGAAGGATGAAGTGCCTCATTTAGGTATCTCAAAGGAGACTCAACATCTAGAAAATGATCTAGGGTAAAATTGATATAGATACTTGAACTTATTCAATATCTCCTATACCGACATACTCCCCTGATGAAGGGAGAGTATCCCCGACATCTTCTCATCCATCATAGTCGATGAAAGGAATTCAACCCATAAATCCATCAAGAATTCAAACTACAACATGTCTTCCACAATCCTTTCCCCCAAATAAATCATCCTCCAATGATTCATGGAACCCCACATTGGACTAAACACAAATGGAACCTAGTACTCCATGAGAGCCCAGATAAAACTAATGGTGATATCAAGCTCCTTGATCTAGCTCTTCATCTCTACATATGAAACACTTATCTCAAACATTCCTAAGGCCTAAATCTCAAAAGCACAAAATGTTCTATTCCACTAGTTGTCCTCCTTCACTAAATCAACCCTCTGTTGATCAAGAATATCCTCCTATTGATCCAGAACCACCTGAGCCACATGTAGACGATAATTGGGAGCCATAGCTAAATGGAATACATGGAATTATGAAGGCCAAGTAGTATATAATTTTTATTTAATATTCATTTCAATTCATTCTTCTAATCCTATTCATTTTAACCTTCCCAAAATAGACCAACTAAAATAAGAACACTTGTCCTTATGATACATGTACATTTCCTAGGTCACTACCATAAAAATGGTATAGCCTCACTTGGTTATTTGGTAGGATTAGAGTCCTGGCATAGGACGATTAGGGTCCCTAAAATACCATGTCCTAGTCGGTCTTCCTTGGCCAATGTCATGCACTAAAATCACCTGCCAATTTTTTCCTACCAATACATGAAATCCTCACTATGCCTAACTCTAAACATCATACAATATCTCAAATATATCCTTTGATACCATTATTTAATGACCCATCATTATAAAGATAACACTCTTGGGATATCACTGAATAAAGTTAGATAATGACCCACTGAGCCCCACCTCTAGTAGGCCCCCTAGGTGGAAACTAGAACCAAGGGTATATATATAGTCTCAAAAAATGGGAGGCATTTCGTTTTTTATTTTGAAAAACAAGATCAGGAAAAAAGATGATCCATCCCAAAACAAATAAAATACATATATATATAAAATAAATCCAAACCACATCCCACATCCATTTTTAAAGAAAAACTATTACATATACAATGAAAATTCCAAAGTGAAAACCCAAAATAAAGTTAAACCATGACACGTCAACTATACAAAAAGTCTAAGCTAGCAAGGTCTAGGTCGTTCGATGTAGTCCTCTAAGAAATCTGAAAGTAGTTTTTTATACATAGGGTTAGTATAAAAGTATACTCTATATGAAAACCAATGTCTCCCATGAAAAAGTTATATAATCATACTAATCTTCCTGTGAATAAAACAACAGAACCAATCACACCTAACAAGGTATATTAAACATAACCACGTCATCATGGAATGATCACAGTGTGAATCAATCCAATTATTTTATTATAGTATGAAAATTGATGAATTAGGTACCCTGAACCACTTCCCATAGGTTTATCTGCTCTTGCGTAATGAAAAACATCCTCAAACTTCCACATATTCTGAAAGATCCATGTAACAACATGCATGCACACACAAGGGCCTCACAACCACACCCCGTCCCATCAACAAGGCCAAAATCTGCATCGAATCTCTCCCGCAGACACCAAGGCTCCATATCACATCACATCCTACCTGCAGACACTTGGACCACATACCACATCACATCCCAAAAACACCTGGGAAATCACAACACATCTCATCTATAAGTCACCTAGGAAAACAAAACACATATCACCTTGAAGTTTCATTGGAAAATACAACCTAAATGCACACACTTGGTCCCCAAAATCCATAACCTGCCCAAAGAATCTTGGGCTACCACCACCTAGAAGAAGGAGATGGGAAGAGCAGGTGGCTAGCCATCCATCCTCCCATTGGGATGTTTATGAAATACACCATCCCATGTGACGATGGGGGTATTCATCATGTAGTTCTCAACTAGGGTGTGGTGAGTATAGAAATCCAAAGTAAAATACTATTAATAGATATATGATACCAAAAATTCAATCCAAACCTATGGGTTTCCACCAACAAACAACTCAAATTACCACCTTTGCTACTACCTCTATATGAACAACCACCCAACCAACCACAAACACATTTCATAACCCCATAAAATTAATTTAACCAATTCTTATTCTTTATTAAACATTTCATTTATTCATTACATATCTACACACTCACATACTAGGAACACCTTACGACAAGACAAATAGTAAAAGTTAGGAAGAAGAACCATGGTAAATTAACCCAGTTCACATTCCACCATATTTAGCACTCACACCTACCACTACCATCATCATTCTTAAAATTAATTCCATCCAATCCATCCACTCAATAGAGAAAACCCTCATACTCACATCCATAATGACAAACACATAATTGCACAACTCGATCATAGACATACAGTACAACACTTTTCATCCATTCCACAATAAATCATTCTCCCAACCTGAGATTCCATTACACCAGTTGAACCACCCCACATCACAAATCCAGGCCCACAACCCTACTAAAAAACAAGTCATAACAATACCATATAGATCATACCACCACACAAATCAATTCAAGACATAATCTTATTTAACAAGGAATTCCTCACTCAATTTACAGGTGTTAATTCAAGGGTTATCATATAAATATTATGATCTAGAGGTGTTTATTTATTTGTTGGATATACGTGGTTAACAATTTTTCATATAATATTGTTCATGGAAAAAAACATGCATTCCATAACTATCCCATGTCACTTTTCCCTAGCCCATATATACTAATCTTAAACTGATTAAATTGTCATTATTTAATTTGGATTCAGATATGTTAACATGGGAATCATTCATACACCCACCCCACATAATACACAAATAAGATTGATAATGGAAACCTACCTAGAAGAATAAGCAATCATCACTTCCTTATTTCAACAAAGTGGGGCCGCACATGTAGAGAAAAACCTCAAGGGAAAATGAGATCCAAAAGATACAACACAATGCACAAATCCTCAATGAAGAAATTTTTTGGTTGCCTTTTACCAAGATAATAGATAAGGAATGGATGAAGGGAAGGCCCCAGGATTAGAAAGAATATATTGGAGCCTCATAAAATATGAAAGGGTTTCAATTTTGATTAAATATGTATCTCAACAAAACCACTATGTTTGATCATTTAGAAGGATCTTGGGCTATTATAAAGTTAATGATATGATTCATAGCACTTTAAACTAATTCAAACAACTTAAATACGGTATTAAACTCATTTTTCATCAAATAAAATGTTAATGGGGAAAATTGGAAAAACTGGAAAAATTATGGAAAAATTGTGTGATGACTCACCATTAGGTGAGTCACCATTGTGATTTGTCAGTATGAGTATCCATTGCAAGTCATTGGTGTGACACAATATAACATCACAATATTATAACACACCATCATGACACATGCTTTTTACACATCATCGCACATCACCATAACGAGCTACAATCCTGACCGACCATTACAACTCCTCATCACAACTCACCATCCTAAGATATTATTGTGACACATTGTCATGACTCACCATTGAAAATCATAATTATGACACACTTTCAGGACACACCATTGCAACACACCATCATGACTCACCATTGAAGCACACGGTCACGACTCACCATTGGAGAACTTGAAAATCTGGGAATTTTTCTAAAGTGTTAAAATAATCCTCCTTTACATTCCAAAAAACATCAAAAAATTTATTTTCACAATGTAATTGACTGTATATTTCCTCTTGATTACATTATATCCCAATCTAGATACATAAAGTGGAATAAATTCTTAGAGATAAGTACATGGGGTAATAACTTGGAAAATGGTGTGTCAGCCTTAACTCAAGAATTACCTGGAAAAGAGTAATGGACCTTAATGTGCACTAGGAGTTGACACTCGTAGGGGATATTCCTGGAAAATATAAAAATCCCTTTATGAATCATTATGAAGGAATTTAATGAATTTTTAGGTTAGAGGGTCTAATAAGAATCATTACCATTAATAAAATATATTGAAACCTAGAGGCATATAAGTTAGGATGCATATATCATTTATAAGTTATTAATTTTAGTTACATAATATTACCTTTGTAGTATTAATGAATTCCCATCTTGATAATTTTAATCATTTTTGTTAATAGTGGGAAATGATATAATAAATTTTGAAAACTGATGTGATGGAAAATTTAATGATTGCCCAAATGAGGTTCCAAGACTAATGGGAATTGATGTTATAAATATTACGATACTTCTAAATAAGCTATCTTAAATTTTGATTAATAACATTTACATGTTCAAATTTACAAATTTATCAAAGTAAAGAATAATTACATCACCTGGATGTTACAGTGAAAAGATGAGAAATAATATAAGATTGACTTTCCTAAATTTCAAAATTATGTGAATATGAACTATGAAAAATGACTTAAGGGAACTGGAAAATACATTATGTATGGAAAAGGAGGGCATATAGAAGCTTCTTTTCAATGAATAATTATGAGTCTGGTTAACAAGATGCATGGAAATAATGTTCATCCTAAGAAACAACTAGCAATACAAGGTCATAAACTCGGGGATATCAGTTAATATCTAATTAAATAGCCTAATACTATTATTAATTCCTTAGGGAATATGTTATGAAAATCAGTGAGTAATAATGATTGAGGTGTCTAGTTGTTGTAACTCTAGATTCATGTAGGATTTTTTTCATCCATGGTATTCTGGTTACAAGAATCATGAATATTCTAAGGAATAATCATCAATAATTTTTCCTTAATGATTTTCAAGTATATGTTGAATAGAAAAAACTACTAGAAGTATTGTTTAATGGTAATATTATACTCTATGGAAAAACACATAATTAAGGAAAATATAATTTTGGAGATTTTCATGACATTGGGGTAATTATAGTCAACTAAAATTTGTTCATTTTGTGGAAAACAATGATTTGTATAGAAATAAAATAGTGGTTAAAAATGTTATTTTATAACTTATAATTTTTTAATATATTCATAATATTCTTGATAAGTTTATACGATCATGGAGAATTATGAATATTATTATCACATATGTTTTTGAATTGTTTTAGAAAAATGATAACCCATAAGCTGAGTGATGACTCATCACATATGAAAAGGTTGTATGGATTCAACCCTAAATCTAAGGGAGAAAATGGTGCAATGCATACCAATGGCCTATATGAAGAACTAGTAAGAATAATATTGTTTAAAATGGATGGTTTGATGGTTATATATATATATATTATTTTTGAATCAAATTATTGGATCAAGTCATTTGATTTTAGGGGTGACTAATGATATTTTAGGATATATTTTATTGGATTAAAATATATATAAACATTTAGCTTTACATAAATTATTATTTTGGTAGAATTCTATTACATTTTCAATATATATGTTTAATGTGTATTATATAACCATTGAGGTTAAAGACTTATCTCATGTTGTGGTTATTTATTTTATTTTGGAGATATGGTCATTTATTTATGTAATGATTTATGTTAAAACAAAATCATTTATGAATTTTTGAGTTTATTAAAATGATATTAATTTTATAAGTTAGCATATATTGTGATTACTGTTTCGGTTTTAATAAAGTAAGAGGAGTATCTTGGTATTCTTTTATAGATCTTATGATCGATTAAAATTTTAATTTTAGTGCTTAAAGAATAATAATTATTTTTTTTGGATATTTATTTCATAGAGTATGTAATGATGTGGAGATTTATTTAAACACAAAAAAAAATGATGAAATTGTGTTTATGAAAAAATATATATCAATTAAGAATATTTTTTTGTGTTCTCTATCATTATCTAAAAATAATCCCTTAACTGTAGGAAAAGAAATCCAAAACAAACATGTTTTCCTTTAAAGATCATATATAATGAATCAATGGTATGATAATTCATCAATGATTTATGGCTTGGTAATTTTGAAATTTCTCTTGATCAATATAATCATATTGATCAATGATCTATATCACTATACTTAATTAATTATTCTATTATTCCATGTCCATGTTTTTACTTCCATGAAATGTTCTCTAACTAGGAACCCTATATGTAAGTTATTCTAGATGACCTTCATATTTCCATTTAACTCTTTTTAGAGGATTTTTTATTATCCATTTTAATGATTTATATTTTCACCAACATTATTTTTAATTTTTAATCCCTTGATTATAGATATCAATATTAAATTACGATGAAATAATTTATTTATAGGGTATAATGTTACACCACTAGTTTTTAAAATAAAAATATCTTATTCTATAGTGTATATGAAATGAGAAAATGATATTATTTAGGAAGTTAACAACCTAAGACTTTACAATATATTTATTTTTAAATAAATTCAATCTCTTCAATGTCATGTGATGCACACAACACCAGGTTTAAAATAAACATGATATTTTGTTGAAATATTATTTTCAAAACATCGCCATTGTAACCTATCCATTAAATTCGATTCTTAGAATATTAATAACAAAATAGAAAATTATATGGTTTACACATATATAAAATATATCCAATTAGTATCTATTGATTATAAATAATATTAAAATCCTTCAAATAAAAGGAATTTTTTTAAAAAAACTATATTTTTATAAAAGGTGGTTTATTTACTATCTCTACACATGAACTAAAATTAATTTTTACCATTTCAATAAAAGTTATTTTAAATTATTAATTTCATTTTTAAATTCCTTATATCAAAATTATCTTAGTGGAATTATTGGTATTTTCGAAAAAAAAGTTTCATTTTTTGATGAGTAGAGAAAAATACAGGCTTTTGTTGAAAATTTAATTTAAATTTAATGTATTTAAAATACCAATTTTAATAAAAAATGTTTAACAAGTAAAATTAGAAAAAATTTATATATATTAATCCAAATTAGGTCATTAGAATACATTTTATATTGAATTTTAATATAAAAACTTTTTCAATATTAAAATTGTTTTTAATCGTATTTTCTTAATGTATATTGCAATAATGTTAAATGAAATTATCATTGTTCTATGAGTGAAATTTGGAAAAATGGATTCCATATTTTTAATTATAATACTTTATATAGTCTAATATATTCAATAATTATTTTACCATAATTAATAGTGAAAATGAAAAAAATATTTATCGTCGTTAATGAAAAATGGGTTTATCAAGGGTTAAAATTAATATATATGGTTTAAAAATAACATAAAACATATCTAATTAAAATTTTATAGTCATATTTGAAACTTATATATTTGAAGTTTCTAAAATAGTTGATTTTGGAGCCATTTGGCATGATAAAAATGTTGGTGGAATTCATTCTTTTCCAAAATTCCAAGTGTGTCCATTCCCCCACTTATTAAATTGCACCAACTCTCCTATCCATTACACAAATAAAAAATCAATTTTTTTTAGAAAATACCTACCAAATTAAATTCCATAATTCCAAAACCTCATCATGTAATCCTTGTTTTGGTCACAAATATATCCTAATAATTCATTTGGTGTAATCCAAAAGATGTTTTCCAAAGAATATGTAACATCATTAACCGGGTTTTCTCTCCTCCACCTCATTAAAATAAATTAAAACAATTTTAATATGATAAAATTATTATATTACATATAATTATATATTTTTATTTCAATTTAAGTACCTATAAACATTTTCACCTCCCTCTAATTTGAAACAAAAGAGTTGATCATGTATGACAGATTATCACCTCACGAACTAGTGTAATTCATTTTCCATCACTGCTAATCATGGTGGGATAAAACGAGATATTTAATATTTTTATTTATAATAAATTTATACTTATATAATTATAATATCATATATGCCTTCTTACTTTCCATTCCATATGGAATGTGATATCGCCACGCCAATATATGGAAGACAAATTCCTCGGGAAGCGATGGGATTTGTTTTTCACTTACACTTTACATTGAAGGTAATAAGGATTAAATTGATTTTTATATAGGATATTAATAAAAAATAAAGGAATATGGAAAATTAATATATCATATACTTTCATAACATATATCAGTTGAATAAATGATAAAGTCATTCGTGAGTATGACAAACTACCATCTCGGAAAACGATGTGATTCATTTTGACTAATGATCTACATAAAAGGTAATAAAGGATACATGTAATGAATATATGTGATAAATATGAAATGATATTTATTATTAAAATTAATATACCATTCAATTCCTTACCTTTTAACCCATTACAAAAATGATAATTTTGACCGTGTGTACATACAACATATTATATTCCTGAAGAGATGTAAATCTTTCTCCATATTCAAAATAAAAAAATTATAATAAAAAAATATAATGGAAAAAAATTATATTTATAAAATATATATAATTAAAGATATTATTTAACTATTACATTTGTTCAATATTCATAATATTCAGTACATTACATGCATAAGAAAATAAAGAAATTAACACCCCAAAAATTTGTGATAATGAAGGATTATTATTGAATGGGAAATAAGATGTTATAAAATGATAATATATGATATTATAAATAATATTATTCTTCAGTTATAAGTAATAAACATGTTTAAACCCACTAGTAATGATGTTAAATAACATACAACTAAAGGGAAGAGTGATTTAAGGGGTTTCTTAACATAATTTCCACTCATTGGGTTATATGTCTACATAATTGATTATGTTTTTTGAAGATTTTTTCTAAAATGGTATTTAATTGAAATATTATTTTATTTAAAATTTAATATTTCTATATTTAAATTTTTTCACACATAATATCTTCATTCATAAAATAAAACTTCTATGGTATAAACATTCTAACAGTTTCATCTCAAAGTGTCTTCTTTATTAAACATGTTCCTTTACACACCCAATATATTTAAAATGGTGTATATAAAAATATTTTTTTTAAAATGTAATTAATAATCCACATATATTGATATTTTATGATAATATTTATCTTTTAAATTCATGGTATGTTATGATTTGAAAATTTTGGAAGCAGTAAATGTTTATATTTCAATTACATTTTAATCAGTATTTCTTATGATTTAATTTCCATTGATGGAAATTATCATGTCACTACCTAATAAGAAAATTTATTTTTATTCTACAAATTTTTATTCATGATAATTTCATGTAATAGTATAATTTCCATTTCTTTGGTAGTTATAATGATTGATAAATTTTTTTAAGAAAATTAAATTCATTCCATTCTTTGGTCGAAACCCATTTCATCAATGTCAACATTTTATAAAAAAAATGTTCTTAATATTCTCCTAGTATTTTTAAAAATAATTTTTACCCATGTATTATTTGTTTTTAAATGGTTTTAAATGAATCTTCCTTTAATTTTCCAAATGAAGTACTTTGAAAATTTTATTGAAATTGTGAAGGGAATCTTTGTTTTAACCTATAGAACATGAATGGAATTTTCCACCATCATGTGCATTATTAATATTGAAACATACCTTATATAATTCCAAGTATATCTTTAAAAATATTTTTTCTACAAAATTTATGTGTTTTAGTTTTTCCAAATTGAATTATAAAGTGTAATGGTCGTTTTCCTCAAGAAGATTTTTAATATTTTTAGGGGTATTGAAATTCATAAACTAAAATAACCATTAACATTATAGAATGATTAAAAATATTATATTTATGTCTCTTACATATATACCTACTATTTTATCTATTTCATTGACTATGTAATACAATCCATATGGCCTTATCTTAATTTCCTTTTTTAAGGAATATCTTTTGATTATGTTATGTGATAAGTTTATGGAACCCGTTTATTTCCATTTGTAATTATTATGATTATGACTTGTGATTTTAATACTTATATGGCACCCAAATTCATGTACATGAAATGGATTTTATTGGAATTTGAAGCATTATATATCCCTCCAATCATTGAGAAATGTTTTAGTCTTATGAGATACCATGTATGGGATTAGGTAGATGACCTAATCCATTATATAGAATTTGTCTCCACTGGGATCTTTTCTTGGTAGTTAGGCTTGAAATATTATTTTGTCATGTTTTATGTTTCTTCCACATTTATTATAGTACCATGATTTTATGAAACTATGTTCATTATGATATCATTCCTGACAGTTACTTAAGATCCTTCCCATTTATGATATCTTTTTATACCTTTAACTAGTATGTTATGATTTCTTATATTTTTTATTCCCAAACTAGGATTTTAGATAATAATTTTTTTATATGTACTCCCTAGGATATCTTATGTAGATTAAAATCTCAATAGAAATAAGGATATTTTTACACATATTTAAATAAAAAAATTATTTTTATTCTCACCTAATGTATTATAAACCGAGTCATCCAAATAAAATAGGATATTATGATCCTTGTGTTGTATTAAAGGATGTTTCTAGTTAAAATTATTGTAATATTATCTATTAATATCATGGGTTTCTATATAAATCATAGATAACCAGTTACGAAAATAATATCAATATGAAAACTAAGGTAAGATCGTATGCATATGAGGAAAAAATAGCATTAGGAAAATATCGTACTAAAAGAGGATAGAACAGTAAGAGTTGTCTATATGTGATGATAGAAGGACATGTAATATCCATTGAATAAACATATATAATTTAAAAAAGTCTATGGAATCATGATTCATTAAACATGCGTTAAGAAGAATAATCGTAAGGATAATATTTTAACATACAATTTTTCATAAACAAAAGAGTAGAAATCGAATTCCATGGATACCGAATTAGACATTAATCACATTTTTGGAATTTGTTAATCACTATATATCTTCATATGATTAGGATAATTATATTTTGTACCCTTTTTCTTTATATATATCTTCTGATATCCACATTATCTTGAGATAAATCATTATTTAAACTCTTTGTCTTGGGATAAATTCTCTCAGGTACACTTTGGATTTGGATAAATCCTTTAATGTTCCCATTGGCTTCAGATAAATATTATTGTGTACTATTTTGAGCACATAGAATATAAAAAATAAAATTTTATTTATGTGAGATATAGGAATGGCCACATCATTCATCTATAAAAATTCATGATACTTTAAAAACATCATTTGTCACATCATTAAAAAAGATATCAAATGAAAAATGTGTTTGGTAACATTTGTATAATATATCTAGAAAATTGATCTCAAGAATGTGAATTATAAATACCAAAAACTAAATCACTCAACATGGTATTTTATTATAATTTTAATAGATGGATTGATGTAAAATATTTTCCTATTTAATATAGAATTTAGTGATAAGTAGAAAAATTATGTAGAAATTGTAAAAGTTTTTTCATAAAATTCATTTGTTTTTAGGTAAAGAGAACATGTTATAGTAAATTTGATATTTTATTATTTGGATGAAGTGAATTATTTTCAAAATTAATCACTTTTTAAAAGAAATATTAAATGGTGTAGACATGAAAAATCCATAATTTTTTTTAAAAAAAATCTTTATTAGAATAAAAAACATTTTACTTTGAATGAATGGAAGACATTTTTTATATTTTAATATACCTTTGATTAAACATCCCATTGTAAAAAAGAGATAGTAAAAAAATTTAAAATAGGATAAAATGATGAATGTTAACTGTGATAACACATTATATTGTATTAAAAATGATGTAAAAAATTGGTGGAGATGGAGAATATATATATTGATTATAAATAGTCATTAAATATAATGGGAATTATTCCCAACAATGAAACAATTTTTATGGGGATAAAATTTATAGTGATGGTTGATTTGAATCAAGAGTTTCATTTATCCTGCATATGGAGATATTTTTCCATGAAATACAATTTTAATGTGTAACAAACTATTATTTAATGAAATATATCCATGAAGAGTCATATTAACTCAACAAAAAGATTTGAGGTAACAAAAACCCATATAATTTTGGTAACATTTGAAATAAATTTCATTTAAAGAATGAACATGATATGGATATTCAAACCACATTTGGGTTCCCACTAACCCCTTAAAATATGTTTATTCTTAAACTACCAAAAAACTAATTTTGGAGTATATTCAAACCTCATTAATTTCATGAAAATTTAAACATACATTCAGTAGGTAGTAAAAACACTACATAAATGAAGTGAGGGTGCACAATATCAAACATGTATCATGGATTTAAAAATGAGAGAATGAAACCCTTATATCATTAAAAAAAATTAATCAAAACCCATTAAAGGGTCTGATTTCAAATTAAATGTTAAAGATATATATAAAATAGAGGACTGAGATAAAAAAAATATTTATGTCATAGTAGATACATGATTCTTATGAAACAATTGTGTATAATTAAAAATATGTCCCATTGAGTAGTAATTTGATAAAAAATCCTTACCATGGCCTAGATTCAATCATCATATATTACAAACATACATAATAGAAAAATAATGATTACTATATACCCTAATAGAAGACATATTAATCTAAAAATAATTTTAAAAAGATAATTTATTATCAAATGATAATTAATTATTTTATAGTTTGTTCTTATGTTTATTATTTTGTGTAAAAATTAATGAGTCTCATCTTATTTGGGTAATTTTAGTGATTAAGGATGATATTTTAATATTTTTTTCAATAGTTAATATAAACATTATAATAAAATAAAACAGTAATTATTTTCTTAATAACTAATAATATTATTATTATTCACATTCTGATAGTAACCCATTGTAACACCCTGTGGTTTTGTAAATAAATATTGAATGCATGAAACATTGTTTCACTAAAAAACAAAACATTTTATAATCTATCCATTAAACACAACATTACCACTATTATGTTTTGAATTTCTAAAAATGGTCATCTAGAGTTGTGATAAGTATGTAATTTGGAGTCTGATAGAACAAACATGATTTTTTTGTGAATAGTACCATAACCCTATGAATAATAATATGACCCTTATGAATATAAAAAATGATACTATTTTATTTGCTTAAGTTAAAAATATATTGATATCTTAATTAATTTTTCAATTTGATATAAAAATAATTATACCTTTATAATTGTTATTTTTTGAATTAACAATGATTTTATTAAAAAACTGAATTTCTAATATTTACAAAAATATTTTTGAAAAATGGAGTTACTTTTTTAAATCTACATGGAGAAAAAATGATGTGGTTAATTTTTGGGATTTTTCTAAAATACTTAAATTTTTCTTGAATAGTAAAAATACAGTTTTGATTTTTTGTTATGTTTAATGAAATCATAATGATGTAATAATTTAAATAAAATTATGGTCGACTTATGTATATTAAAATAACATATTAGGTTTCCAAAGTGGCTAATACCATGGTAAATGCCATGTGAAATCCCGTTCTTTTACAAAAACAACTAATCTGGTATCCTATTATATTAATAAATATCTCCCTCTCATTTACAATAAATAACCACACAATAATTTGTTTTCATTCATTCCAAAATCATCATCCTCTCATATCTGGTTGTTTTACCTCCCTATTATTCCTCACAAGTTGTCATCAAACCCCCAAGGTTCAAACCTTCAAGTCTTAGGAGTTACTCTACAAGGTAAGATAATTCTCAACTCCTCTTTTCCATTCATGTTTTTTTGGGGTATATATTTCAAGTATTCCAACCATGTTCTTATTTCAATATTATTTGGTCCCTATACTATTTCATCATACTTTTATGAATCTATGACCCATGTCCCATATCTTTCTAATGTTTTCTAAAAACATGTTTCATTGTCATTATACTGCAAAAGTTCGTAAAGGATCTCTCAACTTTTCTTTTATTTTCAAATTCCTTTCATTTCTTTCTTTTATGACCTCCTTTATTCCAAATGTTATGATAGCTACAACACCTTACATTTATTTTATTTTTTTGTGATAATTTAATAATTCATCATCATCACTTTTTTCACATTATTTTATACAATAAATGAAAACACCATTAGAGATGTAATAATTTATCACATTCAAGGACGGCGGGTTTCTAATTTCTATAACCATCATAAATTATGGTCATGAAACCATTTTTAGGGTTTAAATAGTTTATAATATATGTATTATAACCTAATTAATATTCATGATCCCGTATACATACATATTATTAAATCATATGACCAAACTAGATCCTAATAATCAAAATACTGCTAAAATAATCTAAATGTATGTTATTAATAATTCATGGAATGATTCGTCATTTTTCCATGTAAAAAAATGATAGAAATTACCACTAACAATTATGGATGTTTATAAATAATATTTAATTTCAATTCTAGAGATTTACATCCATTCCATGTGAACTCTATTACTTAAGAACAAGTAAACTGATTATGAAAATATAGAAAAAACACTTTGGAATGACGAAATTCAATATAATAACATATAAATAAGGGCATAAATGAACTAAAATTAATTATTATAAACTAAATAAATGTATAATAGGTTCTAAAATATGTTATTAATAAGTATAATTTAGTATTCCAAGACCTTATGTTCAAGAGCGGAAAACATTTGGACTTAAGGTAAGGGTTTTTCTACCTGAACCTCCTTTTTCTTTCGGGTTATTTTTATTGCCTAATTACCTCAATGAAATTATTTTTTATTATTATTTACTGCTAAAAAATTATGTGTGAGTGTACTATATATTTTTACCAACTCTAATCCTACTCTTATTTAATGGGAGTTATATGTTCTAAAAGGATCTTTCAAAAATCTTTCCCAAAATACTAGCCTGATTCAAGGAAATTCTCAAAATCTCACCCATTTTCAAGGGAAACCTATAATATTTGTTTTAAACATTAAATTTATAAAATCACTAATTTTATTATGAAAATACTATTTTAATTCAATTTTGGTTTTATACAAATACTTTTCCAAAAGAAGTCTTCTTTTCAAAGTAAAAGAGTATTTACCTCAAGAATTACTCGAAGATTTTATACGAGTATCTTCATTTATTTCAACACTCTTGTTGATTCTTATTTATTATTAGGATTAATATTTCATGGTATCATCTACCATATCTTATTTAATTTTTTATGATTTTTTATATGTGTATGTTCTATCTTAAAACCATTCACCAATTTAATTTGAATGGTTAGTAATATGCTTTATGTTTATAGGAAGTTATTTACATTTCATATATTAGTTTCCATATGAATATATATGTTGTTTATATTTATACTAGTTCATATGAGTAATTCAATAGACATTGAATGTTTCGGTTGGGACATGATATAGCCCCATAGTCCATTGGTAGGTCTAATGAGACAAACTACGGTTTTGGAACAAGGCCTTCACAAAATGATTTTTTATAGTCTTGGCACGAGGCCTTGATGATATGGTGATGATGTCTCGCATTATGAATTACCTAATTTTGATAATATTATTGATGGTTCATGTGGTTATTATACTAGTAAAATACCCATGATTATATTTAATTGTGGAATTACTTTCTCAGCTCTTATTCCTGCTATAATGTGTTCATGTTTTGTTAAAGGCACATGTTTTTAGATATTCAACTTGCAAAGTGTTTATATATTTTCCACTTTATTTATTTCCCTTACTAATCATTTGATCACACTGCTTTCTTATATTTCATTTTCTCAAGACATGAGAGATTTTATTTTGAATGACATGATGAAATAACCTAGAAGTTATTCATGTTGTCAAAGGAGTTCCTATGTTGTTTTTTATTTCATGTTGTAATGTTGAAATTATGTATATATCTTGTTTCCAATAATACTAAACTACTCGGTCCTTAGGGATGCATATTCCTTCTTTATATGCCAATGTAATTAAATAAGGCACCAACTCTGAGAAACTGGGGTCCTGTCCTTATAGTTATTATTAGTGGAAGTTTAGTAGAAAACATGAAAACTAGATTATAAAATGTAGATTCTAGAACAAATCCCTAAGGTAGTGTTAGAGGAAAAACATACAATAAAATCCTATAATATTGGTAAGGAATATATTATGTGGATATTTCTAGAAAATACATCCCTATCTGGATACAAAGAGGTATAGGTTGCTCTGGCACAGATGTACCTAGGAGTTAAAACTCCGACAAAGAGTTTCGGGCTTGACTTAGGGTATATGGTTACATGTCAACGGGACTTTCAGCACACTTGGTATTGATACTCCCAAGAGATATGCTTTGGATAACTTACATTTTATTTACAAGACATTATGAAGGATTCAGGTGTAAATTTTTCCTCAAAGATACCACGTTTCTAATTAAGAGATTAGCTATGCATAGTATTTTTATTTATGTAAAGTATTTTTTCTACATTGAGATTATACATTATGATTTATACCCTAATCCAGTGCATGCCAATATTTAGAAATGGTGCCTAGTGGAAGGAATAGAAACCACACGACTGCATGTATCCCATGTAGGTATTTATCTCTGATGCAAGATAATGATGTTGGCTCCTGTGCTATGACTAGTGCAGAGAAACTTATAACTATACTAGGACAACATAATCAGGTTATGAATAATAACCTTACTCATATGGAGCATCTGGATCCACCATGTGGAGCATCTATGTTAGATCGCTTAATGAAACAACAAATTCCATCATTCAATGGGACTACACAACTGTTTGTATAAAATAAGTGGATATATTCCCTAGAAAAGATATTTCTCTCATTAAGATGTAACTAAAGAGAGAATATTTTAATGGATTTTTATCATCTAGCGGTATATACAGATCAGTGGTGGTCATTAATCCAAAACACAAAGGAGGAGGAAGAAATAGAATAGATGGAATAGAGGGATTTTAAGGAAATCATCCTAGAAAAATATTTCCCTCTTGAACAGTGAGAATATATGGAGAGGAAATTCTTAAATCTAAGGTAGAAGGAGGATGAAAACACTTACAAGTATGAATCAAACTTTACAAGGCTATAAAGGCATGTTGTGAAAAATAAACATAATCAAATGAGAAAAATTGATCAATTCTTTGATGGTTTAAAACCATTCCTCTAAATATCTATAGTCTCCCAATGTTTCTCATCATATGAAGATATAGTCTCTAGTGTTATCAAGACAACAAATGAATTTTCAATGTCTTATGACTTTAAAGGAAAATAAGAAATAAAGAGGGCTACTAAAAACTCTATAAAAGGAAATAAGGAAATGAGGATGAGGGGAAGAGTTAAATTTCCATCCTATATATTTTGTGGGAAGAAACACCCTCTCACTTTCTTAAAGGTAATGGTAGTCTATTACAAGTGAGGAGAAAAAGGCCACATATCTTGGGATTGTAAGGGGAAGAAAAAAGCTACCACTGTTTAATGCTACAATAGCAAAGAGATGGGACATTCTGAACATGAATGTCCTAAGGGTCAAGGAAATGTTCCCCAAAGAATGCCAAGGGAGTAAGGCCAAGCATATGCAGTCACAACTGCAGAGGTTGAACTTCCTAAAAAAGTGGTGGTAGGTACATTAATCATTTCATTAAACTTAGACAATGCTTTATTCAATTCTAGATCATTGCATTCTTTCATATCTTCCCAATTTTCTAAGAAAATAAGATATTTCCAATTTGATTTGAAAAGGGTGTTGTCAGTAAAAACTCATAAGAAAAGTATCATTGTAACAAAGTTGTGTCAGGAAGTCCCCATTATGGCATATAAACATGCTTTATCTACTAATTTTATTGTCATACTCATGATTGAATTTTATATAATCCTTGGTATGGATTGGTTTTAAAATCCTGATGCTAAAATATATTGCAAGAGGATTTAGGTTACAATTTTTTAGGACAACGTGGAATCCCCTATCTTTAGGGTTGAAACATCACCATCTGATTGTCATTTAGATCCACCCCCAGTAGCTCTACTAAATTCAATTGTTGGGTAGGAATGGAATAAAATAACTATGGTTGAAGAGAACAATTTACAGATAGAGGACATACCTATTGTACAAGAATATATAGATTTCTTTCTGAAGTATTTACCTGGAAATCCTCCAGAGTGGAAAATTAAGTTTTCCATTGACGTAATTCTTGGCTCAAGGATTATATAAAAGAACCCTTATAGAATGACCACTATAAATTTAGTGGAACGAAATAAACAACTAGAGGAATTTAGTGATAAAGGATTTATTTTCCCTAGTGTTTCACCATGGGGATCCCCTATTCTTTTTATTAAGAAGAAAGATGGGTCTATGAGGTTATACATTGACTACAGGGAGATTACTTCTATAATATTAAAAAACAAGTATCCCCTACATCTCATTGATGATTTATTTTATCAACTTCATAGAGCTTAATATTTTTCAAAGATTGATCTTCAATCTGAAGATCATCAGTTTCTTGTGAGGAAGGAAGATATTCCCAAAACAGCATTTCAAACCAGGTATGGGCATTACGTGTTTACAGTAATTCCCTTTGGACTGAATAATGCACCATCGGTTTCCATGGATCTAATGAATATAGTTTTCAATTAATATCTTGATGATTTTGTGGTAGTGTTTGTTGATGATATCCTGGTATACTCTAAAATATATGAAGATATTTAAAATCACTTGTGAACTATTCTGAAGCTTATTGGATGAAATGAATTATATGGTATGTTTAGAAAGTTTTATTTTTGGCTCCAGTCAGTTTCCTTTCTAGGACAAATTGTCTCTAAGAATGTTACTTCTATAGATCCTGTGAAGACAAAGGCAGTGCATGAATGGCCAACTCCAATGAACATAGATAAGGTACATAGTTTTATTAGTATAACAAGTTATTATAAGTGTTTTGTTCAGTACTTCTCATATTTATCCAACCCAATTACCAAACTTACATGAAAAGGCATTCAGTTTGTATGGAAAAAAGGAATGTGAGGAATGTTTTAAAGAATTTAAGAGAATATTAGTTAATAATTCAATCTTGACTCTACCATTATGGAATGATGTATTTGTGATCTTTATAAATGCATCAAAGAATGGAAATGGTTGTTTCCTTATATAGAATGATAAAATGATTGTATATGCATCTTGGTAGCTAAAAATTCATGAACAAAACTATCCAACTCATGATCTTGGGTTATCATTGGTAATATTTTCTTTGAAGATTTGGACACATTACCTCTATAGTGAAAAATGTGAGACATACACAGGTAATAAGTGTTTGAAATATATATTATCACTAAAATAAATCAACATGAGACCAAAAAGATAGATTGATCTACTCAATTATTATGATTTCACAATGCTCTACCACCCGAGAAGGAAAATAAGGTAGAACATTCTTTGAGTAGAAAGGACCAAGGAATTTTGAACAATATGAAATTTCAAAGGAAATTTTTTTTCATGGATATAGTAATGATAGATATGGTAATTATCAAGGAAGGTAACACATCAATAATTTTTCAAATGGTTTCCATACATTATTTACTGGAACGGATAAAAAGTTCTTAGGCAGATGATGAGGAGTTTGAAATGAAAATTAATGTTGTAAATGATGGGAAGTTTATTGACTTCGTATATGTTTGTGGAATTTAGAAATTTGGAAAGAATATTTGTGTTCCCACTATTCCTGAGATAAAGAGGGTACTATTGGATGATGATCATAGATATAATTTCATTATACACCCTTGATGAACTATGATTTATAGAGATCTAAAGGAACATTTTTTGTGGGAAAACTTGAAGAGGGGGATTGGTGATTATGTGTCGAGATGTTTGGTTTATCAATAGGTAAAGGCTGGAAGAAAACATCTTGGAGGAGTCATGAAACCCATACCTATTCTTATGTGGAAATGGGATGATATTACAATGAACTTTGTCATGTGTCTATGAAATATTCCAAGAATAAATGATGTGATATGTGTCATTGTTGATCATATTAAAAAATCCACACTATATCTTGCTATAAGATAATATTTACCACATGAATGTTTATCAAGACTATATATTAATGAAGTTTTAAGACTTAATGGTCTACCCTTATCAATTTTTAATGATCATGATCCCCATTTTACATTTCAATTTCGGGAAAGTATTTAGAAGGCCCTAGATACTGATCTTTATTTGAGCACTGCCTACCATCCAAAAACTGATGGACAATTAAAATGGACTATTCAAACTTCGGAAGACATTTTGAGGTCTTTTTCACATGTCTTTCAAGATATGTGGGATCAGTATTTACCTCTCATAGAATGTTTCTTCAATAATCTCTTCTATTCATTTTTTTAGATGGCACTATATGATGCGTTATATGGAAAAAGATGTCATACACCAAATTGTTGGGATGATGTTGGTGAAAGAATGTTTGTAGGCCCAGAACTTGTTGAGAAAACATTAGAAAAGGTGAAGTTTATCCAAACCCATATCAAAATATATCAATGTAGAAAAAAGAGATTTATTGATAACAAAATGAAGGATTTTGAATTTCAAGAAAAAGATCATGTTTTCTTAAGGTTATCTCAATGGAAGGGTATTATAAAATTTGGTAAGAAGGGAAAATTAAGTCTCAGGTACATCAAACCATTGGAAATTTTATATTGAATTGGAACCGTAGCTTACTATTTGGTAATACCACCATGTCTTTCCAAAGTTTATAATGTGTTACATGTGTCAATGTTAAGGAAAAACATTCCAGACCTAGCACATGTACTCACCAATGAAGAAATAGAACTTCAGCCCAATATGTCCTATTGAGATGAGCCTATCAATATTCATGATACCAAAGAACCAGTATAGAGAAATTATATGTCTCTTCTCGTAATGTTTCTTTGGAATAACCTTAAGATTGAGGAAGCAGCATGGGAGCCTGAGGGGAATATGTTGAAGACATACCCGAATCTTTTTAGGTAACATTTTTTGAATTTCCAGGATGAAATTTTTGTGAGGAAAAAATGTAGCACCCAAATGTTTTGGAAACAAATATTAAATTCATGAAACATTATTTCCCTACAAAACAAAACATTTTATAATCTATCCATTAAACACACCTTTGCCTCCACAATGTTTTGAATTTCGAAAAACGGTTATCTAAATTTGTGATCAGTATGTCATTTGGAGTCTGATAGAAAAAACATGATTTTTTAGTAAATAGTATCATAACCTTATTAATAGTTATATGACCCTTATTAATATTAAATAATTATACTATATTATTTTTTAAGGTAAGATGACAATAATATCTTAATTAATTTTTCAATGTGATATAAAAGTAATTATACCTTTAAATTTTTTATTTTCTAAATTAACTATGATTTTACTTTAAATTTAAATTAATAATATTTAGAAACATATTTTTCAAAAATTGAGTTCATTATTTAATAATAACATTGGAAAATGGTTAGGGTGAATTTTTGAGATTTTTATAAAATAAATGAATTTTCTGTGAATAGTAAAAAAAATAGTTCCTATTTTTTAGTATCTTTAATGACATAATAATGATGTAATAATTAAAATAAAATGATGGCCGAGTTATGTATTGTAAAATAATATATTAGGTGTCCCGAGTTGCTAAACCATGGGAAAATACCATGGGCAAGCCCATGGTTTTACAAAAACCACTAATGAGGTGTCCTTTTAAATTAATAAAAAAATCCCTCTCACTTACAATAAAAAAACCCCTTCATTCAGTTTTTTTACTTCATTCCAAACTCATAATCCATGAAAAATTGTTTTTTTACCTCCCTAGTAGTCCTACCAAGCTATCCTCAACCCCGCATGGTCTGAACATTCAAGTATTAGGAGTTACTCTACAAGGTAAGAGGATTCTCAACTCCTCTTTTCCATTCATGTTTTCTTTTTTGTGGTATGTATTTCATGTTTTCAAACCATGTTCTTATATCCATATTATTATTTCCCTATGCTATTATATTGGTATATTATGAATGGGTGACCCTTTTCCCCTATCTTTTTAATGTTTTCTATAAACATGTTGCATAGCTATTATGCTGCAAAATATTCGTAAGTGGTCTCTCAACTATTACTTTATTTTCAAGTTCTTTCCTTTTATTTATTTCCTAACCTAGTTTCATCCAAATGGTATGATATCTCCTATAACATATATGTACTGGATTTTTTTGGTTATAATGGAATAATTCGTCATCATCTCTCTTTTCCCATTATTGTATACTATAAATGAAAACAATATCCGATATGTAATAATTTATCACATTCAAGGACGACGGGTTTTCAATTTCTATCACCATATTAAATTCCGGAAATGAAACCAGTTTTTTTGGTTTAACAAGACAATAAAATATTTATTATAACCTAATTAAATTCATGAACTGGTATACGTACATATTATTAAATCATATGACCAAATTAGTTCCTAATAATCAAAATACAGATAAAATAATCTATGTCTATGTCATTAATAATTCATCAAATGATTCTTCCTTTTTTCATGTAACCAAATAAAATAAATGAACATTAAAAATTATGTGTGTTCATAAATAATATTTAATTTCAATTTTTTATATTTACATCTATTCCACATGAACTCTATTACAGAAGAACAAGTGAACCAGTTATGAAAATAATGAAAATAAACACTCTAGATTGACAAAATTCAATATAATAACTTATCAATAAGGGAATAAATGAACTAAACGTAATTATCATAAAATAAATAAATTTCTAATAGGTTCTAAAATAAATTATTAATAAGTCTAATTTCATATTCCATGACCTTATGTTCAAGATCGGAACACATTCATACTTAAGGTAAAGGTTTTTCTACCCAAACCTCCTTTTTCTTTCAGGTTATTTTTATTGTTAAATTACCTCAATGAAATTTTTTTGTATTATTATATACTACTCATAAATTATGTGTGAGTGTTCTATATATTTTTACCAACCAAAATACTATCCTCATTTAATAGTATTTATTTTTTCTAAAAGGATCATTCAAAATTCCTTCTCAAAATACAGGCTCGATTCAAAGGAATTTCTCAAATTCTCACCCATTTTCAAGGGAACCATATAATATTTCATTTTTTGAAACCATTATCTTTATAAAATATTTAATTTTATTATTATAATACTATATAACTTAATTTCTGGTTTTATAAAAATATTTTTCCAAAATAACTCTTCCTTTCAATGTAAAAGGGTATTTATCTCAAGAATTACTCGAATATTTTATAAAAGTATATTCATCTATTTCAACACTCTAGTTGATTATTATTTATTATTGGGATTATTTTTTCATTCTATCATAAAATATATTTAATTTAATGGATTATTATTATTTTGTATGTGTATGTGCTATCTTAAAACCATTCACCAATGTACTCTAAATGGTTAGTGTTTATGTTTAATGTTCGTAGAAAGTTATTTACATTTCATATATTAGTTTCAATATGAATTTATATGTTTTTTATATTTATCCCTATTCATATGAGTAATGCATTGGACATTGAATTTTTTTGTTAGGGCCCTCTATAGCCCCTCGGTGCATTGGTAGGTCTCATGAGACAGACTACAGTTTTGGCACAAGGCCTTGACAAAATGATTATTTATGGTCTTGGCACAAATCCTTGAAGGTATGATGTTGATGTCCCAAATTATGAATCCCCTAATTATGAAAATAGTATTGATGTATAATGTGGTTATTTGACTAGTATAATACCCATTATTATGTTTTATTATGGCATTACTTACTCTGCTCTTATTCCTTCCGTAATATGTTCATGTTTTTGTTAATGACAAATGTTTTTAGTTATTCAATTGGACAAATTTTTATATATTTTCTGTTGTATTCCTTACCCTTACTAAGCATTTGAGATCACCCATTTCTTATGATTCATTTTATCAGGACAAGAATAATTTTATTATGAATGACATGCTGAAATAACTAAGAAGTTTTGGATATTGTCAAAGGACTTCTTATGTTGTTTTTCTTTTCAAGTTGTAATGTTGAACTTATATATATATATCTTGTTTCCAATAATACAAAACTACTTGTACCTTCGGGATGCATATTCCTTGTTTATATTCCAATGTAATTAAGTAATTCACTAACTCCGGGCAACTTAGGTCAGGTCCTTACATCCATGAAAGTGTTGTGCATATCTATTGTTAAGCTAACCCAGAATTGAACACCTTGCAAATCAATGGGTGAGTGTGGCTAAGGAAGAATACAAAATCATTATAAATAATTATTATACTATATAAAATTTTTTATGTTGGTGAATCATATTTTATATGGTTTATAAAATGATTAAAAATCAATATTAAAAACGAAATCAATTGTATTTCATGGAGCTGGTAGTCCACAAAATACATAGTTAATGTTTATTTATTTTTATAAGTGGTATAGAAGGAATAAATAATGATTAAGGAATTAATAAAACCACAGTTATATACAAATATTAATCTAATGTATCTATGATACTATGGTTATGTTAGGATTAAAATATATTCATTTAGAATATAATGATTAAGATTATGCAATACTCACTTTGGTACCATGACCATTCTATTCAAAGTATCATACGAAATGAATAGAATATGATAACAAATTGAATCTATATGATTATGAATAGATGAAAGGATTCTATGAGGAGAAATATATAATCATTTTAGGATGATATTTGTAGGAGTTAGTGTGTTATTAAGTGGTGAAAGTTCCCCCTTTTATAAGTGAATAAAATAGAACTTTGGTGAACACTCAATATTATTCAATAATTGAATGACACTATTCAGGGTTCTATAGTTCCAAAAGTTGGAAATAATGGGTTTTCATGTGATATAAGGCCAATATAACCTTCACCAAACATTATTCCACATGTTTTAGACATCTTTGAATCCTTTTAAATAATTAGTGTTACATTTTACCATTTTGGTTTTTCCACTGGTAACTAATTTTTACCATAATATATTTATATTATTAATTCTATCAGATAATTATAGTGATGGAATATTTATTTTATAAAACTATATTTAAGCTCTATATTGTTTAATTAAATTTATATATAATATAAAATGAAATTTAAATTTAAAAAAAATTATATATTGAAAAAATACTTTGTGGAAATACTTTTTTTAAAAAAAAATATGAGTTCTTCATATAATTTATTATGGATGAATATTGGAATTATGGATAATATATTTTTATATATGTCTAAAAGTCTCATTAATTTCATTATTTTCATTATTTTGAGAAGAAAAATTTATTTCAAAAAGTAAATTACACAACATTACTAAAGCAGTTATTTGAAAATAACCCTTTCACTATTATCATGAGCATTAACTTTAATATAAATGGTAATAAAATTATCCCAAAAATATATATTTAATATCTTTTATACCAAGATCATATAGATAAAAAACATGATATCCATTTTTTAGATTTAATTTTTTTAGGAGTTCAATATAATAATTTAACATATGGGAATACAAGTAATTTTTATACTTCTTTCAAAAATGTTAAACATGAGATTCATAAATTGAAATTATTCATTTTAAATTATTTAGTTTTCATTTTAAATGTAGTTTTTATAAAATTATTTAAATGCTTTTAATTCATAAGTGTGATGGTATTAAAAAATCAGTATTTTTCACTATTCTTCTAAAATTAAAAATTTTTCAAGAAATCTCAAAAATTAGACCTAATTTATTTTTAAAAATATAAATAAAAAAATTATGTTCTTTTTTCAATAAATTTTATAAATTTTATAAATAAAATATATTAATTAATAATATAATGGAAGACTACTTTTAATGAAAAATGTTCTTTTTGATAATTTCAGTGTTTTTTAAATTTATTTTATTTTAATTGATATATTAAATAATACCAAATTTTAAGATCATATATAATATATTTTGAAATTAATCATTGAAATGTCTTGAATTTAATTTATTGGGGTATGTTACATAATACTATAAAAATAGTTATTTGAAAAAAACAACCTTTTTTAATGTTAACTATATATCTTAAGGTTATAAAAAGCTTAAATTTACTAATACGCTTTTGTTTACTTTTGGTTTTATAGTTATTATATTTTTTTAATAATATCATTCTAATATGTTGATGATCATTTTAGCTCATGGTTTCATGTGTTTTTGTTTCATTGACACTTTTTATCCAATATAAGTTTAATTTAATAGATACAAAATCTCAGGTTGTTACAAACCACCGACCATCCACTGGACATTTTTGTGTTAAAAAGTGATCATATCATAAATAAATACTTATAGTGGATGTATTTTAATAATTATTGTTGATTATAGTCATAATCTATGTAATTTTCTTCACTTATTGAAATTTGAGGACTACATTTGGGGCCAATGTTATTCAGAAAACTAATAATTCCCTCCAATAAGAATTTTCCAATTCTTTCATTCACATTTCCTATAATTTTAAATCTTTTACTAAATGATTTAGATCACTCTAAAATAAATAATATTAAATATAAAACCTCTTTAATGTAAAATATATTACATAAAACTTCAAGATTCATACCTTACATTCTTATAATATTTTCATTTGAGAATAGAAATACCATTGAAATGTTATAGCATAAAGGTAGCACATAGATATAAGAATTATGATATACATTAATGATCAAAAAATTCACAACTCAAATATATAAATACATAACCAAATTATGGTTGTACTGAATTGTGTTCCTTATCTCTAATAATAATTGTTTTGTTATATATCATTGATTCAGAAGAAACTCTTTAAATCATCAAACACATAACAATGTCTAGAACACCCAAAATTCAATAAAATTTGATGTCGATGATCCCCATCCCAAGAAGAATATACACCCTAGACATGGATAATATTTTAATCTCAAGGAAAACTTGAAATATTGAATAATAGAAATCCAGAAGAAATAAATTAAAAAAATGAAATGAACATTTGGAATTGACTTCATTCATGAAATTTATTACTCTATGGGAGGGACATTGTAACCATTGGATTTTGAAAAATTAAATTAGTGAAAATTCATCCATAAAAACATATTATATCTCCTTTGGCCTTTGTAATAGACAAAAAAAATACATAAATATTTACTCACTAAAAATAATAAGCAAGATACCATACCCATTAATTTGATGATGAGATCCCCAATAGCCAACAAAAACTACATTTTGCACTATATTCTAGTCTATAAGGGTGTATATTTCGTTATCAAATGAAATATCCGGAAGCTAAATGACACATTAAAATAACCCATAATTTCTTTATGAATAGTTATGTCTTACAAAGGACCCATATTAACCCTTTACACCCTTTTACAATATTAATGTTTTAAATTTTTTATTCTTTTCCCTAGTAATGTAACCCCTCCCTTCATCATGTTCAATAACCTTCCATCAAGATTTTTTCCACTAATAAATCATATAAATCTCCATAAAATCGTTTTCCTACCCAATACAAACAATATAAATAAGTTAATTAGTTAAGATATTTATGTCACATACCTCAATTCTCTAATCAAGATTTATTTGATCAAAATTGTGATCCATCACCATGAATTTGTGTGATTATAAATTCATAATCGAATAATTAATCCTCTAAAATATATAATTAAATCGTCAAAATTTGTACCCTACATCTCATATTCCTTCATTTAATAAATGAGAGAGATGATTTCATAAAAAAATATAAATCAAGGACTTATACATTGGGAAATAAAATCATCAATCATGTGATTATTTTACTATCCAATGTTATTAACCAATCAATACATAAAATAGAGACAAAATACCCTATGAATTAAGAAATTTTGTATATTGAATTTAGGGATTATAAAGAGTTTTATTATGGAGGGTTTATAGGTAGTCTAACATAAAATTACATTACATATTGTCATAATAACTATAATATTTTTTAGTCTCTCAAACCATATATCTAATTGTGAAATTTCCACTATCTCATATAACTAAATTCATAGTTATGTTAAAATATCAACATAACAATGTAGTTAATCATGATTAATTCTCATCCTTAAAAAGTTTAATGCATTGTTTCCCTAAATATATTGTTAATCATTCACCAAAAATAAACATATCCCAACACATGTCAATAACCCTGACACTTAGAAAGGGATTTTTCATCATACATAGTGTTTCATCATTGTTTTTCATTCTTCTATTATCCTCCTCTAATAAACCATGGTATATTGTATGTGGTATTTTGAAAGAATGTATATCATTCCCAGGTTAATAAATTGTATTGAAAATCTATTGTTTCTTTTCTATAAGAAAAACACATCTTATGTGCATATGTTATTCCACAGTTATCGACTATATCTTTCTTCATGATATCCCTTTCCGTGATTCTTCATAAGGCATAATAATAATAATATTACCCATTTCTTATACCTACCAATATTAGATGATTTAGGACACTTAAAACTTCTCAAATGATGTCCTTTTTCATAAAAGTCAACTTCATCATAAGTCCACTTCATCATAAGTCTAGCACAACATATACATATGAATCTATAAATATAATTAGATGTTCCCATGTTAATCCACACAAGTACCAATATTTATAACTCATCTCATAAGAGATTGGGTGCCGTAAATGTATATCCTAAAAAACTACCATATTTGGTCTCATTCTTATATATGTGAACTAATTGTATATTTTAAAGGCCTAATAAAAATAAATTCATCATTTTTTGTATTTTTTACTAAGGACATTAATTTATTTGAAATTATATTTTTTTAAATATCATAAAAATATTTGAAAATTGTTCACCCTAAAAATATTTAAACTTAATAGAGTGGCCACTATCATTTTTGAAGACTATATAGTAATTTTTCCTACCAATATGATGTTAACTTAAATTTTATAGACACTTTCATGGTTTTAAATTATATGGATTATTATCATTTATGAGTTAAAAACTCTACATGTTTGGTTTTATAATATTTGTAATTAATGTATAAATAACCAAAAATCCCATGTCACATTTGCAATTGATTAGTGTCACACTATATCACACAACATTGAACAGTTACTTAAAACTTTGCAGCTTTTTAATCCATTCAATTTTATATTTTGGAATCCATATTATTGTGAAATTATAATACAATGGTAACTTCCACTTATTTATATAAATTATACGACTTCTAAAATAATATTAACCTCTAACACACAGTTCATTATTCCTATAAGAAAATATACACTTGTATACCTTTTGTTCTTCCATGATGAAAATAAACTACATCATAACCATTAATTTTCATGGATGAAAATGAACTCCAAATTAACCCCTTTTGTATTCATAGATTATACTTAACTCTATCATAAGTATATAAGGCTTCATGTCTGAATTTCAAATGTTATGTAATCTACTAATCCTTTCAGGATTTCACTAAAATATGGCATACCATTCATGTATTCCCATTATGATCTAATAAATTATAGAACTACATAAACTATAATAGCTGAATCTAAATTAATGTGTAAACATTCAATCCATATCATATGGCTTGAAACTTAAATTTTTAACTTTTAACTTATATAGATATCACTAAAATCTTATGTTTCCTTTTAAAATTACCATCAAGAATTAAACTATTGTATAAGACTCCATGTCTTCTAATATAGATTGAAATTAAATCCTTAACATTTATTACATACAAAATTGAATTATAATCTTGAAAAATCATTAATACCTTCAAATAAAGAATTAAAAAGTGTTATAAAACTATAATATTATATATATATATATATATACATATATATATTAGTAAACAATATATAAAAAATAGTAACTTATTTTTTGTCTTTAAAATGAACAGTATATCTATATGAAATTATAACAAACATTAAACTATTTTATTAACATAAATACCAATGTGTTTTTTGATATAGTATTTTGAATCGCTTCATGTATTCCATAAGATATTAAAATATCAATTTAACATTTCATATGATCAAATAGATGTTGAAGAATAATGTGAATTCCTATAAATTTTTTAAACTATAGTGTAGCAATTTATTATTTTATAATGATTATGAGATCATTTTTTTCCAATTTAAGGAATGATAATTTTTTTCAATGATACAAACATAAACAAGAATCAATTAATCCCTCTCATCATTGGTTTTTTTCCTTTTTACTGATGTAGTCAACTAGTTTTTTTAGTGGTAATAAATTCATAAACATGATTTAACTCTATATGGGTGTCCAATACTAAAAAATATTCTCTCATCTCGATGACTCTACTTTAAATAGATTCATTTATAGAATTTAATATTTAATTGATCCTGAACAATACGTTCCACCCATTCCAAGGATTCTATAAAAATGGTTGGAGCAGAAATAACTAGTTTCTTTACTATGAATAAATTCATAAGCATGCCTTAACCAAATAAGTGAGTCTCATACATGAAATTATTCTCCCAATTCAATAATTCCAATTCACATCCATTCAGTTATGGAATGCAATACTTAATACACACCAAAATATCCATATACCCCTTCCAATGATTTAATAGAAAAGATAGGAGTATAAATCATAAAAACATACCTCTATACACAATATCTTCACTTTTTGATCATGTACATCCATGGGTCATTATATATACATTATAACCCCCCACCCCCACCCCTCAAATTATCATGGTCTCTCTCTATTAATCACGTTATAATTATCATAAATATAGATCTAATTGTGTATCACATGGAAAACATCATGTACTCATTCCAAAATGCTATATATTCTTAATAATACACCATATAAATGTTAAGATCATTCACTTTAAAAGGTTTAAAAAAACATAATAAAATAATACTAGATTTTCCAATCCAAAATTTTCTATAATGGGGTGAGTAATTTAAGAACATATAACCACCAATATCAAAATCTAAGGATCACATCCACTTATAAGTATATAAATTTTTCAATAAATTTATTCTCTATATTATAAAATGATATATTTTCACATTATCAATCATATCATTTTTGAATCAAAAACAATGATATCAAAAACACAACAAACTGTCAATATTTTTTCAAGAAATATTTTATTTGAATAAAATACCTTTAATGGTTCCATAAAAAGATTCATTATAACTATTATTGTAATACAATGTGACCAATACTCGATATACAAAAAAAATTCCCAAAAATATATAATTATATCTCTCAAGATATCCTTTGAATAATATATTTTCCACTAATTTTTTAGTTTATTTTATCATTGGAAGTTTTTATTTTGAAAAATGATAGAAACAAATTTAAATCCCCAAATCATCAATGATGTAAAAATTGTAATTTTATAAAATGATCTTCTTTGGAATTTCATGAATATTTACTATTTATACCACATAATTATTCACTATAGAATCGCCAATGATAAATTCATTGAATATAATGAAATGATATAATGTTATAAATCTATTGATAGTGATACATATATAATTATCCATCTCAATGAAGGAGGCATAGTAATTCAGAAATCAATTGATCTACCCTTCCAAAATCAGTATGAAATATTCCCAAGATTTAAAAAAACCTTTTATGAGATGTGACTCATATTTAACCTGTTAGAATGAAAAAACAAAAACACAAAATCACCCTATGAATTATTTATTTGATACCATAATTACTACTTCTTTTATGTATTTCACATCATAAATATTCATGTATTTACTGCATATTGAGAGTTTTGAAACTCATTGGAGAGTGTTTACCACATTACTTTATAAAATAACATCCCAAAAAAATAAATTTAAAGTCCCACTTCCATTATTTAACAATCAAGAAAACCCCCATTGAATATATAGTCCCATAAATTTCTAATTTGGAATCTTTTTTCTAACTCGTCTAATTTGTATAATAAAGGATAATGTACCATCATTTGATTTAATAAAACTTTTTAACTTATATTTTATTTCTCAAATGAAAAATATTTATCTACTTCATAATATTTTATTCCTCACATTCTTCATAAGTAACATCACTATGTAAAATTTAATACAATGAATCAGAATCCACATTACATTTCCATAGAGTACATGTTGTCTAAAAAACACATTCCTCGTGGAACTCCCAAAATATTCAATATAACATGTTCAAATATCTTTGCTAGAATATATAATATAAAAACTATTATTTTTGATGAAAAATATATTTAATTAAACAAATAATAAATATATCACAACATTTTATGTTAATTATATAATTTCTTGTTCTTTTTTTGTTAAATAGATACGTTTAGATGGTTAAAAATACTTGGACATATATTATAACACTAACCTATACAAAATCATCTTGAAACTCAATCCTTGATGAGAAGCATTGAAATATGTCTGCATGATAAATCATTTATTAGGTAATAAATGATTAACGCCACAAATTACCCTTTAATAATATGAAAAATATTCAGATATAATGAAATACTATATACATTGAATGATAAAATCATCCAAATATTTAATATATAAATGTATATAATGATTTTTGAATGAAATAAAACATAAAAGGGATCCCCATAAATTGAAAACATATGACTCAACATCTTGATGTTTAAGAAATGTTCGAAAATAGAACCCAAAATCAGACTTGGATTTCTTGTATATTTTTTTAATATGAAATAGAGTAAACCAAGAGTCCATTAAAAAATAGTAAAACAAAATTATCAAGATATTTATGAAAAACTAATTTAATTAATCCCTTAAACCCCAGCACCGCATTGGAAATCCAAATGTAATTATAAAAACTTAAAGTACCCATATAGATATTTAACCCAATCCTTAGATGATTTCAATATTTTATATCATTTGATGACTGTATAAAAATTAATCTTTATCATGAAATAATGTATATCACATTTACTAATTTTATATTTCATTCATACTTTTTAAAGGATATCAGTTATTCATTATCCCATAGTGAATATATGATTAATATACCCACTTCCATATGATTCTTTAACCATTCATTGAAAATAGATCTGGATCACTACAAAGTGATATAATTTTATAAATGAAACTATTCCATAAAAAATCATTAATATTAATTCTCAATTTCATATGTGTATAAATAACCATTCAATAAGTTCATATAAAAATAGGATAAACACACTGATTTACTTTAATAGAAAATTAAATTTCACAATGATGTGGTAAGGGATAGAAATTATAATTAAAACAAAAATAAATTATGATAAAAATAAATAAAACAAATATATATATTCATAGTCAACAATAAAGAATTTCACATTGTAACATGATTACGTACCGAATTCCATTGGCATATTTTATACGGAAAATCAAATCATCTTCCTCTATATGGATGAAAATTAGAAGGTATTGATTGAAATCTATAGACTTGTCTATATTTTAGAATAATAAATGATAAGAATTAACTAATATATTTGAAAATATAGATATATAATTGCCCATGTTCCCCAATATTTCCCAACCACCAGTTCACAACCTTGAAATACATGCATTAACCGAGTCTAGCCACCCATGGGGGTAGATAGCAAAAAAATGTCTATGATGTCGATACACCTTGAATCATATTCACATAAATAAATAATTAATCATATATGAATGGATGGAATTAAAATCAGTTTATAAAAAACCCATTCTACAATAAAGGCATATTGTAGAACAATGTTAAATTTATCCCTATAGGGGAGGAAATTCCATCAAAAGATCTTTTCAACATCCATATATTGAACATCATCACTAATGATGTCTAACATACATTTTTACATGCTTTAATAAATGTAATTAATGGAGAAGACTATCTCATTACTAACCAGATCTTATAAAACTTTAAATTTCATGTCCTAATAATCATTAGTCAAGTTAATATGAATAAAATAAAAAAGATAACATTAATTATGGTAGAATATTATAATATGATGGTCTATCAACCTTCACATGATCTTATACATACTAAACATACTATTAGAAATAACATCAAATCTTTTGATGTTATTTTTTAGTTTGTGTGACCAAGATCCAACTCATAAATGTACATTTTTGATAACATGAAACAAATTATTTATATTTTTTAAAATTTTCATAACAAAATAAAATATTACTTCTTTATTTTAAAAATATAGTTATTTCAAAAGATTACTTATCATGTTTTATGGTCTTTATCGTTTCCAGAAACTATTATAACTATGTGATTCTAAAAAATGATATTAATGTATTTTAATGTTATAGATACAATAATATAATGGAACATTAATGATCTATTACTATTAGTTTAAAATGGATTATAGAAATTGTGACATATTATTTTGATGTTTTAATTTATTAATATCAAGTAAGAGATATTATAGGGATATACCCTCCAGTAATAATGCCACATGTTTACAATTTCATTGGTTATTACTATTCAGGAGCATGTGTATTTTTCTCTTAACATAAAAACATAATTAATGTATATAAAAAATGAAAATAAGTTTTTCATGAAAAAATAACCATGATATTTCATATTTAATATGATTTAGATTTTTATGGTCATTTATTTACATTGTGAAATTAAATTAATTTTCAAGATAAATTATGCACAATCAGCATATATAAATAATATTTCTCCATATTATTGAGCAACGTACAACTGAATTAATTAAATCCACATCTGTGGTAGATGGATGGGGGATTGTCATATATGGTCAATTAAAGAGTGATTAAATAATGGAAGGGTGGTGATAAGAATTATGATTTATATGTTATAAAATATCACATAAAAGAGAAATTTTATTAAACAGTGAGTGTTTATATGAATGTTTTGTATTGTTATAGAATATACATTTTTGTATAGGGACAATGATGTTTTTCTAGATAACACTATATATCTGTGTATAACTCACTGCTACCTGGATAACTGAAAAGATGGTAAAATACAAATTGTATCATGAAGATACAAAAATTTATATGAATTAGAGTCTATTATGGTGTATGAACATTATCTATGAGCTAGGAACCATTTATGTGTGAATAAGAAAAAGTAAATATATAAGTAAATTCAATTGTATTTTAATAAAGATTATTATATTAAGTACTAAATTTAGATATCAATGCATTCAATTGTTATTTATCTTTAAAAATGGGATGTCACAGTTTTTTGGAATATACTAATTACTTATTATTTTCTATGTATAGTCTAAGGGAATTATTTTACTGAATTTTTTTAAATTTTATTATAAAGATTGTATGTTTGTAACATGTGGGTGATGAAATATTCTTGACAACTCCGATAAGTAATGTTTGGAAGTATTTACAACATGTGTGTCTTTTATATAGTAATTTTTATTAATTATTGATATAACATTTAAGAAAGTGTATCAATGGAATTTGAACACATATTAGATTCATGAATAAGAGTGGGGTTCTCTCTCTAATATTTTATATTCTATTATCCACTCAGTTAATCCTAAATGTGAGAAATAAAAAATGAATCTAAATGGGTCAATTTCACTTCATTGATATTTCATCT
This sequence comes from Viscum album, assembly GCA_963277665.1. Classification (NCBI taxonomy): domain Eukaryota; kingdom Viridiplantae; phylum Streptophyta; class Magnoliopsida; order Santalales; family Viscaceae; genus Viscum; species Viscum album. Next base: position 226,831,384 of record OY728151.1, read on the forward strand.
ATTAGATTTAAGCTTATATATCAATCCCACATTACAATAATATTATAAAACAAAGAATTTAATTATTGTTGAACAAAAAGGTCTATAGGGACCCACTATAGGATCCATCATGTCAGGAAAAATTATAGATAAGAAAAAAACATTTGGATCCCATGAATGAACAAGGTATACTTGTAACTATATACTTTAAATAACATTATACATGATCAATTAATGAATTTTAGTTTTTGTATGTTGAATAATGTTTTTTACCATAGATCACACATAGTGTTTTGAAAAATAAATATCTAAAATGCTTCATATATTCTCTGAATCCATTAGTAAGTTCAAGAAAAGACATTGTGAATATAATTAAATAATTATAATTATATAAACAGTAATTTTAGTAGAAGAGATAGATACGACCCTAATGATTAGAATATTCCATCAATTTGTGTCGAAATGGATGATTTATGTACATTTACAGTTGTATGATTATAGATATTGGTGAATAAAAATGTGGTACATGGGGGCCATGCACTGAGGATGAAAAAATTACCCACATTCCTTCACATAGATAAAGTGAACCATTTAATTGGGGGAATTCAAATTTTGATCCTCATGCATGTGATATTTACAAAAAAAATTAAATTATGAAGAAACTTCACTACCTTAGGGAATCTAGGATCAACCAAAGGGTCAAATCCTATAGAGCCATCTAGACAATGCCCACTTTTATCTTACCCTAAAAACCTCTTTTAAAGACTAAATTGAATCATGCAATTTGATAAATAATATATTTTTAATAAAATTATTTATTATTTTTTAAATTAAATTTGATGACCATGTGATTTACCATTAAATATTTATTATTATTATTATTTTATTATATTATTTCTCTAAAAAGTTCCAAAAATAAAATTTTATAATTTTTAATATTTATTAAAAAATATTAATTCAAGCTGACTGATAATGTTTGTGAATGATACTTGTATCTTTTTCATAAGTTATTTAATCACAATTTTTCAAATAACAAATTTTTTAATAATTATTTATTATATAATATATTTTAATGATATGTTCATACTCCTACCATTTTAGTAAGGTATAAGGCTTGTATAACCAAATTTAAATTGTTAAATATTACTCTAACTACTCAAGATCCTCTAGAAAATATGTTCATATATAATTTAAAACAATTTTATCCTCACAACATTGTGGGTTGAGACAATAAAAGATGTAAGTAAATACAAAAATGATGATAATATACATTCATGAATGGGAATTCCATAAATTGAGAATTTTATTTCCTCAAGGTATATCTTTGGGTTATATTTTGATTATCATCTTCCAAAAAAGTAACTATTATCATTTAGTTCATCTATAAAAAATATTTTATTTTTATTTATAAAAATTTCATATCCCTCAAAAACAGGAGTACATAATATTAAATAATGTTGGAATAGTGTGATGGAGACCAATAGTGTCTCTAAAAAAATACTTTTTATAATGTAATGGGATAGATAGATGGATAAAAACACATGGATACCCTTAGTAGATCCCCCCTCAACATCATGATGTGTGTGAATCGTCATGTTATTCCCAAAAAACAACTTATATTTCTATTTATGTATGCAATGGACTGATGGTTCTATAATATTCCATTATTGAAATTGAATAAAAAAGAATGATATATATTAGTATAGATAATCTAATTCCAGTAGAACAGAAAATTTACAAGCCCCTAAAAATTAAATTTGGACTATAATAGGGGAGGTTCCAGTAATAATGAATACATTGAAAGCTACCAATATAAATATCAGCACATTATAAAATATATTGTCCCCACCCTTGTCTCCTTCCATTATTTATCCTTTTGTATTGGTTTTCCACCTCACATATATAAGTTATTAATGAATCAATTTACCAATATTTGAAGAGGTAATTAGAAAAGGTTTTTAATAAATATCAAACAAGAAATTATATTAAAAGTAAAAAAGATATATTTTGTTATAAGACAAAAAAAATTGTCCTTAATAAGGGTGAATTAATATAGAATTAGGAATTAAAGATCAATAAATCACTACCTATGCCTCATGTGTTTAAGAGGATCCCCCAAAGTGTAGAAGGTGATACCTATACTTAGAATCCAAATCTAACCAATGAACGAAGATATATATATATATACCTCTTTAAAAAATGATAACTTATTATTGAAGGATATGAACCTGAAATTTAGATCGATATTTTAACCACAAAAATCTTAATGGGACACTACACGAATCCTCATACAGCAGAATATTTCAAACTGACTCAATATGAATCTTTTTGTTGGAACTTATAATTATGTGATATTATCTAATTTATAATACCACAGTTGGTTAAAAAATACATTTTAATGTTATTACATAATAATAAATATTATGTTCCCAAAAATATCATCACTATAAATCATACTCCACCACTAACATATTGTTTGGGGAACCAGTCTTAGCTTATTCAATGCACTAGTAATGTTGTAATTTTGGGATTAATGTATATACATAAATTGAATAAATTTTTATGAAGTGAAAATATTTTCAACTATATAATTCCTAATATCAAATAATATATCCATCATAATGATTCAATTTTGGATTATTGTTTTTATTTCTATTATTATAGTAATAAATCTAAGAAAGGGAATTGAAATTATCAACAAGCTTTCATCATAAAAAAATTACATCTATGTGTCTTATAATTATCCTCCACCATTTAAGAATTTTAAAAAGATACCAAAATGATTTATGTATATATATAATTGATTAGGGTGACCATAAGATATAGAATCTACAATCGAACTATATTTTTTCATTCATAGTGATCTAATATGGATTTTCTAGACATGTATTCCTATGTTATCATTGACCCCATGGATTGAATCATATCCCCTAATCCTTGTATTTCCATTCATCCTACTTGATATCGATAAATCAATATTTTTTTATAATATACTAGTCTCTATTATCTATGATGTTTTAATTTTGGGAAAAATTTGTCTCTTAAAACAAAATGGTTACTAACATTAAGTATTAATAATTAATAGACATCCACAAAATATAAAATAATAATTATTAAAAATATTTTTCCAATATATAGAGAGTAAAATATTATTCTAGTTGATTATCAACCATTCTAACTTCCAAACTAGTTTTCAAAATTTTGGATGATAAATTAACCATGATAGATTGGATATCTTCAAAATTACACAGACATATAATTTTAAGAGGGTCCAATTCATCATAATAAACTCTAGCACACTATTTATGGTCATTATCTAAATTTATAAACTACTATTTTCTATATTTAACATCATCACAATGAAATTCCAAAAAGAAATTAGTATACATATTTGGGACATAATTTGTCACAATTTTAAATTGAAAATCTAGCATATCATCATCTAAAATAATAAGATAAATCTATTATATTCTATAAAATCTCTTCAAAAATTCCCATTTTCCTCTTAGCCTGGATAATATAAGATTACTATTGAATGTGTGGAACACAAGAATAATTAGACTACATGAAATAGGTTTTTATAGTTAGCTTGATTTAATATATGTATTCAAACTAAAATCATTATCAATGGTGGTAACATTAACTACGCAATACATTTGTTATAAATGAAAATGTGTTATAAAAACTATAAGAAGATAAATTACCTGAAGCCTATTAGTATGAAATTCTAATATATTTTCATATATTAATTATCTATATGCCCCTTGAATGTAATATAACATCAAATAACCTTCCAATATAAATAATTTAATATTTACTATGATACCAAAACATCCCCCATAATATGTATTCATCCCATGATACAGTTATACACCACCCAATATAAGAATTAATAAATAATTTAAGTCATATTATTGAAATAGTTTTAGGAAAATATTATATAGGGAATTACATGTTTTTAATAGATAATATTATAGGATGAAATAGGTTTCTATGGGAGATGATGTCATGAAAAATTCTTGGTACCCTGGTTACCCGATAAGCAAGCCAATCCTGAAATTTTCCAAAGGGCGTTTCTAATCCCCATGAGTTATGAAATTCCACCAAGATTCATAAAAAAATGAACATGGGAATAATTTTTTACACAAATAAGGTGGAAGTAAATAAAACATTTATTATGTGTACAATAGAAACTCCACTGGGAGTAGTGTACCAAAAGCCAAATTGATATATACAAGACAAAGTGCTACAACAATGTTATGGTAAAATAAGAAAGATAAACATCCCAAGTCACAAATAATGCAACTCTCCATTTCTATAGATCAATATATATAACCACCTCTAAGAGAAAAATTTCCCCTGCTCGAACCTAAAATGATATAATCTAAAAATAATTTAAAAAAAGTAAGGTGTGAGCCAAATCCTAGTATTATTTCACCCAAAGATTCCATAATACGATTCAAATATAAAATTAACCAACAATGTGATTTCAATTTAAAACATAGAGGTTTGTAATTTCAAAAATTATATTTAAAAAAACCATAATTCATAATTTAAAAGATATAAATAATTTACCTAACCATGATTCTCAATTAAAATGATGGAAATATACTTTTAAACAAAAAATTCATAATAAAATAGATGGTGCATTTCTAAAACAATGGACCTTTTCACAATTATATTAAATAAACAGATTTATATAAATTTATTTATATAAATCATAATTCATGTAAAAATGTTTATAAAAATTGAATATATTTATGTCAAAGATGAATCATAAATATCTGCTAAGAGAAGTGATGTACTGACATAATGTTTTATAATCTTATATAGTGTGAAGTGTCATCCATATCACTCACTAACTATATAATCCATTCTAATCCATTTTATAAAATAGTAATTTGAAACCAATTCACTATTCAATTTAATAATCCAATTTTATAATTTAATTCAATAATTTAATTTTCAAAAAACATCCATTAATTTCATAACAAGCTTCTAATTTATTGGAATTTGGGGTTTTTATAATTTTATATCAAACCCATATCATAATGAAGTTAAAAAATTAATTAAAACAATTCCACTATTTCAATTTGACAATTTAAATTTCACCCATTCCAATAAACACACCCCAATTGAATAAAATTGGGGGGTTCTCCAATTTCATGCCAAAACCCCGTTATTTTAAACCCTAATTATATGGAATTTCATTTTTCCCTCAAACCAATTGAAATCCATTTAATTAAAATAAAAAAATTTAATTTAATTTAAAAACATAAAAATAAGAAATAAATTTTAGGGTTAATAATGGGCCATCATGACCGAACAACCTACCATAGGATCACTCAATCATGAATGAAAATAGATACATAGAAAGCCCCATAGGTTGAAAAAAAAAACAGAACTATTAATAAAACCTATGTTTATATCCAAAATAGTGGGTATTAGATCCACAAAACAAAATGAGGATCCACAAAACCCAAGATATGAGAGGAAAGATCACGGGAGATAGATTCCATGATGGGGAAACTAATTGAGAGAATATCTAAGGGTGTTCTTCAAGATTTTAATCTCTCATAGGAGGTATTTTAGGGGCCAAAAACACTTCATGATTTCTCAAATTATTATAGAAGTCATTTTGAGGTAGTATAGGTATTTTCATGATCTAATAAAGGGGTTTGGGAATTTGAAATTAAAATTCAGATCAATTAAAAATCCATATACATGATTTCTTGGGCCAATCTGCATGGTTTGATAAACAATTTAGACTTACCATGAACCCATTTTAAATGGGCCATATAGTTCCTTCTAATAGAGAACATGGATTGAATAACCATGTTCCAACTCTAAAAAAATATGATTTCCTTGGGATTTAGAGTTTTCTTTGAGAGTGCGTAGTATTTGGGAAAACTATTTTCCAACCGTGCAGAAGTCAAAAAATTTCAAATCACTTAAACCTTTATCCTAAAATAATGGAAAATGAAATCTAACCAAATCATGGTAAAAATAGGGGTATATAAATACCTAAAAAATAACAAGATGTTCCAACCACCCCACCCTAGAAACATTCTTCCTCTATAAATCCAATGATGAATATTCCAAGACAATAATATGGGGCCACTACTCTCTCATAAGTTCCACCCTCTCCCACATCCCATGAATATAAAAATTGTGCTTCCATAGCACATGAACCAAAGGTATCATCCTCCCATGAAGTATGTTAGTTTTAGAAAAAACTATCTTGACTGGTCATTCAGTCACGAATTAATCTGGTTCAACTTCAAGATCACACTGGCACAAAACAAGAAATATATCAGATAGTTACTTTTAAAGATGACATACATGTAACAAGTTATGTATCGACATCATATATGGTGGAATTGAACAAATTTATGTAAATTTTCCCACCTTTTCAACAACCACAAAAGGTACCACAAAATGAGGATAAAGTTTACCTTTACTCTTAGGTCATCGATGAACCAACCAAGGTGAAACCAGCAAGAACACCTAGTCACCGATTGAAAATTCAAGGGTTCTATGTCGAAAATCTGTATAAGACAAGTATCATCTCTATTCCAAAAATATACATTGAAGAATAAATTAGATCTTTGATGATATCTCTTGAAAAAAAACATGGTCCAACAAATGAAATTTCATCAATCTTTGACAATATCAACAAATATCTACAAGGCCGGTTATACAAGGCCTTAAAAGGAGTCATTTAGATTTCATATTATTAACTATTTTTATAAGAAAATCCAACCAGTGCCAAATGATCATTCCAAGATCCCCTAATATTGAGAACACATGTGCAAAGAAAATAATCAAAAATCTATATAGCTCTTTTTTTCTAGCCATCTAACTGTGGATAGTACGTCATACTCAAATGAATGTGATATCCTAATTCCTCTTGATATACCCTACAAAAAAGAGAAGTGAAACAAGGATCCTTATCAGAAACTATATCATACTCAACTCCATAAAAACAATGTGTTTCACATTGATATTTCCCAACTCCTCAACATTGGTTATATCATGAATGGGTATAATATGAGCCCATTTATTCATCTTATCAATGAAAACACATCACATTATTCTTTCTCTAGATACTTGGAATCCCAACCAAATCGTCTATAGTGATCTCATCCCACTTCCATATAGGGACTAGAAGTGGATGAAGAAAACAAGAAGGTATTGGGTGATCAACCATAACCTATTGGTATATATAACAAATAGAGATATAGTCATCAATTTCATGTCTTGTATCTGACCACCAAATCTATATCAGCATGTCATTGAACATCTTCAATGTTCCTGGGTGAACTTCTTACTATGAGTTATGGAAGTCCCGTATCACAAATTTTATACCAAATATGGTACCAAAAAATGGGACTGAAAGTATACAATGTTCTCTTTAATTAATGACTAATCTATAATGGTCTCCCCACCATTAATAGAGTCTCTAATGCTATGGAACTCCTCATTAAGATGATGTTCATGATGAAACAATTTGAGAAGAGCATGTTTTAATTAAACACTAGCCAAGGAAATATCGGCCCTCGATTCATGGACTCCAATATACAATTGTGAAAAGAGAGCAAACATGTTCCACTCTTTTGATCATTCTTTTATTACCTGGGTCAGAAGTTTCCTGCTCAAAGCATCCATGATATAATTCCCTTTTTCTCAGGGAATAGGCAATTTTGAAATCAAAATAATTAAGGTATTCCACAAAACACCTATGGTTGAGATTAAAATCATAGTGAGAGAAGATATAACTCCTGATCATGTATTCTGAAAAAAAGGTAAAACATTCTCTGTAAATGTAGTTCTAACAACACTAAAGTGTGATCATCACAACAGAAAGTTCATGGTTAGGGATTGGGTAATTCTTCTCATGTGGCGTAAGACAACAAGAGGCATAATTAATAACATTATCATCCTACATATGAAAATGAACTAAGCATGAACCTAATGCATCATAGAATACCACATAGCCCTTCCTGACCTATGGAAGAATAAACACTAACATAGTAGTCGAAAGATGTTTTAGCTCAACAAAATAATTATAACACTTTTTATCCCAATAGGACATTAATCCCTTATGAGTGAGAGAATTCAACAGAGAATCTAACTTTGAGAAGTTTTTTATGAAGCAATGATAATAACCACCTAACCCAAGAAGCATGAAATTTCAAAAACATTTTGTGGTTTCTCCCATTTTATTACAGCTTTCACCTTTTTAGGATCATCTAAAATACCATGGTTCGAATAAAATTATCCCAAGATCATTACTTCCCAATTACAGAAATCACATTTCAAATCTTGGCATAAATTAAGTGATTTATTAGCAAGCTTAGAACTATTCTTAAAAGATATAAATGGTCCTCCTTATACTTTTAGTAAACAAAGATGTTATCCACAAATAGCACTAAAAAATTATTTAGATACTCAGGGAAAATATTGGTCATTAAATCCACAAAAACATCAAGATCATAGGTTTTAACAAAGGGAATTACAATTTACTAATAATGGAAATACCTTATCTGAAATTTTGTTTAAGGAATGTCATATTTATTTTCCATCAACTAATGGTAACCAAATTGTAGTTAGATCTTTCAAATACACTTTCCTCTTTTAACTAATCCAACATATAATTAATCTGTAACAAATAGATATATTTCATTATCATAACTCGATTGATTTTTTTATAATGAACACAAATCTATAATGAACCATTAGCTTTCTTTGCAAAGAGAACAAGCTCCAAAAAAGGTGACACACTTGAGAATATAAATCCTTCATCAAGATGATCATCCAAATTGGACTTCATCTCATTCATTTTAGCTGGGGACCTATGGTTTGAGGGAATTGAAACTAGTTGACTTCGACGCACTAAGTTAATAAAAAACACAACATATCATACCAATTGAAAACTAGAGATGTCAAAAGGAAACAACTCAAGAAACTCAACGACAACTGGAGGGAGATCGTCGTTCAAGGGGTTTCACTCCAAATCAAAAACATACATGAATATCACTTTCCCCTATTTTGGATAAGAAGGCCTACATCTACTCTACCTTAGGTCCAATTCTCCTTGGAAGACTTTCTACACACCATCAGTGGTTGTGATGGAGTCTCGTCAAAGATAAAAATCAATCTAGGATTTATTATAAATTCACCCATTCATTCCGAATATGGCGTCAAGAGGTTTCATGATGAGAACTAGAAAACTCCAAGAAAGATCAACATCTGATCGAGAGAAAACAAATGTATGACCACTAAGACACTACTCTTTCCTCGTACCAATGGGTGTATTAATATCCATTGAACAAGGAAAAAGCTCCAGAGGATGATTCAGCATATTTAAAATACAAGATAAAATAAATGAATAAGATTTTCCAGTATCAAATTGAGCAGTTACTAATCATAAGGATATAGTAATGGAAACTATCATAGTTTTTGGACTTGTATCTTCTTCCTATTGAGACTCCTACACTATATTAAGAATCCTTCTTCCGGATTCCTATTATTAAAAACCTTTTTTACATAAATAATCTGATTGATCTACAGTTGTATAAAGTGATTATGATATCATGCCACTACACGAAGTGGAATAAATATTGAAGAATATATGAAATTTACCTGAGCATCCCCATGAGCCACTATTCTTTGGTGTCTCCATGCAAACCCTCTTGGAATGTCCCAAATTTCCACACTGGTAACAAACCAAATAACCTCTTATATTATCATTAGCATGTCTTGAATGACCCTACTATTGAGAAACACCATGAGATTTGTCATGCTTTCTCTTTCCCTTTACGGAATGAAAACTACCACTGGGTGAGAAAGAACCTCCCAAACCCAGACACGCCTACTAGGTTCATTTCGACCCTATGTACCATATCTATGAAATCATCATGAGAAGGAATATTCTGAAATAAAACATAAGAAGGAATATCCTGTCAAATTCCCAAATCAAACATTCAATCATTTGTCTTCTTATTTGATATTATCTTAGTTGTTAAGTGTGTTAGGTTATCCAAACAATTTTCATAATCTATCACATTCATATCATCCTAATCACTACAGGAAAATAGAGCTATACCCACGGTTTTTCCCAAAACCGTGGGTATATGTATTATATGGGAACCTATACCCACAGGTTTACCTAAACTGTTGGTATAGGCACCTATATACCCACGTATTTGGAAAAATGTGGGTATAAGTAATGTATGGAAACCTATACCCATTATTTTCTAAAACCATGGGTATAGGCTCCACTATACACATGGTTTTAGTAAAACCGTGGGTATAGGGTAGTTTTTCAAGACCTATAGCCATGTTTTAATGAAATCCATGAGTATAGGATTGATGTTTGAAGACCTATACCCACGGTTTTGTAAACCTTGGGTATAGCTTTCCCACCTTATAGCATGAATTTTTTCTTTCAAGGGGAACAATTTTTTTTTCATGGGAACACATATTCCCATGGTTTGCTGTCTATAGCCATGGTTTATATAAATATATATAATTAATATATATTTATATACCAATAATACATATAGGCTAGTAGTTATGTGTTTGTGGAATAAAAGAGCACTCTAAGGATCGAATCACGCTGATGCTTGTTTTTATCAAAGCTATACCCACAGTTTTAAAACCATGGGTATAGGTGAATGACACGGTTTCATGGTGACTAAAATAGTGGAATAGACCTATACCCATGGTTTCAAAAACCGTGGGTATATCTCTAGGGCTATCCCGACGCCTAGGGAGCCCACGGTTCCCTGAAACCGTGGGTATAGACTATACCCACAGTTTTAGGGCATATACCCATGGTTTCAAAAAGTGGGTATAGGTCAAATTTCCAGAAGTGAATCAGGTTTTAAAAACATAGTAAAATTGGAAAAAACATTAACAATAGATATAAATGGTCAGTGAAAATAAATTGGAATTCCTTCCACTCTAAGACCTCATATTTCTTCATCATCACAATCTTGTCCTAGTATCTCATTCTTGGTTCTTACAGCATGAAGGGGGTACACTTCACATTAATTTCATTATGAGTTCACAATAACCCAAAAATAATCCATTATTCTCATCCAATTCTCAAAATATTGAGGATTATTAGATCCATTGAATGGTGTCAGCTTCTAGAGAATTAACTCTTGAGAACATACATTGAGAATGATCCACTAGGGTTCAACAGTTGGAGCTCAAACAATAACTGGAGGTGGTGCAAGTCCTATAGAATGGATAATACACTGGATCACATATACCAGGTTCAACTCCATAATATGATTTCCTTGATGAGTCTCAGTATGATATTCCACTTGTATCCAATTCACATGTCTTCTCGAAGTCAAGATGATACACAACATCAGCAAAAAATAAGGAAGAAATCATATTAATACTCAAACAGATCAATAGGTAAAATTAATCCAAAAAATATACAACATGAATTCGATTTCACTATATCAAAATGAAATGATGGAAAAATACTTTAATTAATCCACAATACATCTTTCCCAAACCACCGCTGGTGAATTATGGTTCATTGTGGGGGGAGATGGTTAGACACTAAACAGAAACAACCCCATAAGGCCTGAAATGACTTCAAAAATGCATACAAACTTTAAGATAAAATTCCAACATAGTGCTTTGATGCCACTTATTTTCAAACCAGATCAGTTACCCTAGTAACCATATAACTGATCCAACCCTGACATAGCTTGAAGTGTTTTTTGATCACCATGGGCCCATGACTAGCATCTTGCTTCATAAAAAATGAAAGTGGTGATGATTATTTATACTAAAAATGATGAATTAAGGATACAAGTTAGTATGCATATAATAGAAAATACACTAGGAGTACTGTACCTGAATTCTAATGTGAATAAAATGGCCAATGTACTACAAATATTTATTAGTAAAATAGGAAATATAAATAGACTAAGTGCCAATGGATTCAACTCTCCATGTATAAGGATCAACAGCTAGAGCCACATCCAAGAGATGACTTGCACCTTCTTGAACTTGGAAGGAGATAATCTACAAACACCTAAAGGAAAAATTAAGTTTTGATCTAAATATGGGTATTATTTCATCCAAATATTATATAACATGATGTCAATATCAAATTATATAATAATGTTAATTTAATTTAAAACAAATAGGTTTGGAATTTCAAAACCCATAAATAATCAAATCATAATTCACATTTCAAAAGATAAAAATACGTTAGAAAGTGATGGTTCTAAATTCAAATGATGAAAATATACTTTTAAAATTATGATTAAAAATATGATTGATGGAATATTTCTAAAACAATGGAACTTTTCACCAATATATTATATGAAAAATTTTATATCATTGAGTTTATATAAATCAGAAATCATGTAAATAGTTCATAATAGTGGCATATATATTAATTTAAAAATAACAAGCTAACAAAACGATCATATTCCTAAGAAGCTATGATATTTACCGACTATAGGGACTCCACACTCATGGTGAAATGAAAATATGTGTATACACACGTCCCTTTGGACTCATTCTAGGGAGGACTCATCACCATCTCCTAAGGGATGTGATGTGTTGATATGAACTTTTATAATGTTGTGAAGCGTTACGTGTAGAACAAATATCTCACTAACTACCTAAGTATTTCATTTAATCTAGTAAAAACAATTATATTAAATTTATTTCAAGATTTTTTATAATAAAATTTATCCCATTCTCCATTTCAAATATGCTAATTTTCCCTTTAAAATCCCTGAAATATTTTTAATCAAAAAATGCAATTTTACATGATAAAACCCTAAGGTTTCTATAGAAACCATTTTTATTTATTTTTCAAAAATAGGGATTTGAAATTAATTCACCATTCAATTTCATAATCCAATTTCACAATTAAATTATACAATTTAATTTCTGTCCAAATTCCATCAATTTCATAAGAAACCCTCCAATTCAATGGAATTTGGGTTTTTAACAATTTTACATCAAAACCATTCCACAATTAATTTAATAAATTTAATTGATACAACTCAACAATTTTAATAAAAAAAAATTAAAATTTCACCAATTTCTATAAACACACCCCAAATCGATGGAATTGGGGTGGGGAAATTTCATGCTGAAAACCAAATTTTGTTAAAACCCAAATTCAATGGAATTGGTTTCTTATAATAAACAATTGAAATCCATTTTACCAAAGTCAAAAATATTCATTTAATTTAGACAAATGAAATTAAACAATGAAATTTAGTGATACAAAAAAATTTGGCTTCATCATGGAACCACCTACCACAAGATAAATGGATCACAAATCACTAAGACATAATTGGAAAAAACCAATGGGTAATGTTGGAAACAAGGATATGTAAATAAACCCTAGTTTTAGATCCAAAATAGTGGGTATTAGATCCAAAAAAACATAAGGATCCATATCAACCTAGTGAGGACAAGATAGATCAGGATAGATAGATATCGAGATGAGGAAACAAACAGATAAAATATTAAAGGAAATTCTTCATTATTTAAATCACTTCAAGGAGTGATATTAATGGTTAAAAACACTTCTTGGGAGCTCTATGTATGGGAAAATTAGAGTGGGGTTGTACTGAAATATCGGGGAAAAAAGTGGGTTTTATGATTTTTTTTAGAAATAAGATCAATTAAAATCTAGTACGCATAGTTTCATGGGAAACGCCATGTGGTTTTTCACACCTAGATTTTCAATTCCATGATTTGGTTTAAATCCTCTTTTGGTTGTTAGCTTTCTCTTTTTTTCCAGGTGTTTCAGGTTTGAAATTTTGGTGTCTATTTTGTTGTTTATATATGAACTTGGTCTTGGGGGTATTGTATGATACTTTCCATCTTGTTTTGTCAAAATATTGGTATTAGGTTGTGGTGGTTTGGAGTTGGTTTAGTAACACTCCAAGTGGCACCACTTTATAGGGTAAGTTGTTGACGTGGTTTGTACCCTTGTGTTGAATGTGTTTTGGGTTGGAAAGAGTACTTTTTTTTGGAATTGTTCTCTCCTATCATTGCCCAATATTTACACCCTTTGTTTCCCCATGGGACCCCCCTTAATTTGGTGGATTAATGTTGGTTTTTGGGTTCCTAGAATAGCACGCCATGTTTGGCCGCACGATTCCAAACCGTGCATCCAAACCATGAAAGGATGTCCAGCACAATAGAATTTGGTGTGTTTTGACTATTTTTCCCTTCCAAAAATAAACCAAATTTGCCCCTCTCTTCACTATTTCATGCTCTACCTCCATTTAAATATTTCAATACTTCTTCCCCTCCCGTGGGATTCAATATTTAAGGGATATTTGATGGGGGGAAACAACAAAATCATGTAAGTAAACCATTGTCTCTTTGATTTCTTCCATTTCCTTAGGGTTTATTTCACCCTTTATTGAGTTCTAAAATTCCCAGCAACTAGAGATCGTACCTAGGGTTTAACTTCATGTTTTTTGGGTAAAATCTTTAGGTTTTATGTTGCTTTAATCATCCTTATGGTGTGGCGATGGTGTGATTGAAGTTTCACACTAGGATTTGAGGGTTTCGTCATTTTTGGTAGGTGATTCCATGTGTAACTATTTTAAGATGAGTTATATTACTTTGTTTATTAATTTATAATGTTATTAATATTCTTTTTTTTATTGAAAACTATTTATTATGTATTTGTTTATGAGTTTAATTTTATAGTTTCATTTTTTGCGTGAAATTGGGTGTTTTTCATGTGTAACTCTTGGGTATTATTAGGGTGTATTTTATAACATACGAAATTGGTTTAAAAAATATTTTTTGGGCTGACAATTCAGATTTGTTAGGGTCTTGGTGTGACTTTGGGTTTAATAGAGGGTTTTTGAATGGGTATTATGTGTAAAACGTTGTCTTTCTCTTTGCAAGTGTTTTAGGAAAATGTGTGTTTTTTGAGTATCTTTTGTGGTACTATTTGAGGTTATTTTATAACACTTGGGAGTGGTTTAATAAACATTTCAAAGGATTCCAATTCTATGTTGGATGGTATTGGTATGGTTTTTTTCTTGAATGAGGGATTGGAAATGGTTTTTCGGTGCAAAGCATAGTTACACCCCTTGGGTCTGTTTTATGAAAATTGTAAATGTTTTATTTGGTTAAACAAGTGGGAAAAAGCTGTATATGTACTATTTGGTGAGTTTATTCACCTAATATGAGTTTTTTAAAGTTAATGTGGCGACTTAAGATGTAAATTTTTTATAATGATTTATAAGGTTCTGAAATGTTTTATCAAATGGAAAGAGTGGTGTAAAACATGGTTGTGGTCTATTTTGTGTATGTGTGTAGTGAAAAATGAATTTTGTTGATGAAAGAAGTATTATGAGATATGTGAGTGGGTTGTTATGTGAGTTGGAATATCATGGAAAGGTTTTATTAAATTGTTTAAAGGATTTTTGGAAGTGTTAAAAAATGTAAAAAAGTGTAATGGGCTATTTCGGTGTGAGTATGATTTCAAAATGCATTGGAATGAAAAAGTGAGTTTGGTGGCTTGTGTGATGTACATGTGGTATGTTTCGTGAATTTGTGATGTAGAAGATATATATTAATTTTCAAATTATATTTCTTTTATTGTTGAACTTGTTTGGGCACAAGAAAGAAACCCAGGTATCTAGGTGGGCGGACGTGTACTAGTATGCTAGTTATCCTATGGGGTTTGGCCTCTGTTTCACATAGTAAGAATAATGCTTAAAAAAACAAACTAAACTTTTATGATGGTGATTATTGGGGGAAACTAGGTTATGGGTATTTTCATTACTAGTAGATCATGCAAAATAATGGATATTTGTGATTGTTACTTTCACTGAGATACGAGGTACCTTGGACCCACATCGAGCTAGTGCCTAGGGGTTATTTCCCATTGCTTGTCCTCACTTGATATTTTTTTCTTATCATCAGCATACGGTATGATTGGATGGAAAATTAAGTATCATATTTTTTTTATTTAAAATATACTTATATTTAAAATATCCCTCCTCAAAACTGTTTAGTTTTAATGTTGTATCTTTTTGAAACTATCTCCAACGATTCTTATTTACAAAACATGCAATGCTTTTTGTCTTAAAATGATTATCACATGGAATCTATTGGTAGTGGTATCCATTTGGACTTTTTATCGCACCCTAATTACAACATTGGGTTTATGTATACTTGTTTATTTTTCCGCAGGTTTGGGTGTAGCTTTGTGCCAACGGTTCGGGTTTTTAGCGGTCCATCGTGATGCGGTGTTGTGAAGATGGATTGAGGGTGGTGCATCTTTCCATATGGAGGTTCATGGGCTATTATTTGTGTTTTTTTACACCTGTTATATTCTTTAAGAGTTTTTTAAACTATTTAATTCAAATCTGCAATTTTGTAGAAGATGATTTTGTTTGAAAAATTGAAATTCCTTTTATTGGATTTGATTGATGTTTTAAGTTTATAAACTCAGGTAAATCATTCCAAATTTTCAGTTTATGATAACCAAGCACTTTTACCAACTCATGGTGATTGGGAACTCTCTTTAGGCCTGGTCACGGGACGGGTTTGGCATCAGTTTTGGTGGTGACCAGGTTTGGTTCATGATAGAATGGTATCAAATGGAGGCTCAGGTTAACTCTTTGGTATTGTTATTTGGGAAATAGTTGGGATAGTCTGGAGTTAGAATCTTTGGGACATGTTATTCTAGTTATGGTAAGTGTGCCTAATCACCACACCTCATGAGGAGAATTCAGTTTCCAGGTGAAGTCAAGATTTATCGGAGTCCTCTGGTTCTTTTGGATCGATGAAGATAAGGGGAAATGAAAAGAGAGTTGGGTTAATGGTCTCCGGGAGCTCATAGGTTCTGGAAAGCCATGTGGAGTAGGGTATATTCCCTATAAAACTCTCTATGATGGTGAAGTGATTGGAATATTTTCTCTAACAATATGTCGAAGTCACCCACCGAAACTAGTTTCATCTCGCAATGTCTTGTGTCTTTTAGTTTTGAAATCTTAGATGTTTGGTTTTAAATAAAGAATTGCAAGTTTTTAATAAGAATAATAGTTTTGTGAAATTATTTTTTTAATAAAGAGGTAATGGTTAGATTTTTGAAATGGTATGAATAAATTTTCAGAATGGTGTTGAAATAGAAAATGGTGTTTTTGAAACTCTTATGAAAGTAGGAAATTATGTTAAAGTTGGTTTTCAAAAAGTATTTCCAATAAAGATTTCTAAAATATTGAAAAGTTTTTTAATGGGATGAGATGTTTTGAAATTGATGTGAATATATTGAAAGTTAATATTCATTTGAATGATTGTTCCTTTCTGAAAATTTTGGTTGGTTGTAATTTGGGTTAGTTTTTGTGGTTAGCAGTTTTGAGAAAAAGGAAGTATTGGTTGACTGTTTTAGTTTTGAAAAGTGGAAAGAATTTTTTCTTTAACCTTTGGTATTTTCATGAGCATCCACGTTCATGGGGTTATATAGGATGATGGATGGTGGATTTCATGGCTAGATGAATGTCTAGATGCAAATGAGGTGGGTGAGCAGTATGGAATGAAAGCATGCATGTGTGAGGCCCATGGGGTACCATTGGTGGATACACTAACCAATGAACCATTTGTTTTCAAAGAAATGTTTTTTAATAAAAACATGATATCTTGGTGACTGATTCAGGATAGTGTCTATTGTTTGTTTTTAAAAAAATTGATGTTGTTGGATTTTATGAGTCCATGAATCCCTCTTGTTTGAACCGTGTTTTGGGTGTGTGTTTGGTCGATAAGCTTGGTAGAAGGAACGGTCAGTAATCACTTATGAGAAATGTTTCGGGAAGCCTTTATGGTGATTCCCTGCATGTATTTAGATCTGTTTTGTGGCACATTTTGAACAATGGACCATCTTTCTTGGATCATTGGGTTTTCTATTTGGATAAGGTACGCCCCCATTAAGGTTTAGTGCATGACTAAAGTGCGGATCGGATTGTTTTTCTATTGTAAAATCCTCCAGTTGATCCATATAAGGAATGTTTTTATCGAGATTTAGAGATTGAGTCAACCCCTTCTACATTATTTGTTTTTTGGATCCTCCTATAGTGAGAGAGTGATCGTGGAAGGCTAAAAGAGACCATAGTTTTTTAAGTTACCTGGTTCATCAAAGGTGGAAGTGGCCAAGGGTTGTTAGTGTGGATGAGTATCTAGATGGTGTCTAAGAGGAACTCTAGGTCCTTCATAGTCTCTATGAATTCAGAGTTCACATTAAACCACCAGTGCGGGAAATCTGGTCATCAGAGGCAATTATGGCCACTTCCTGAAATTTTGTGTTGTTTGGGGACTTGGAATATGGTCCCCTTCCATGTATCGTTTCTATCAGTCACAATGGCCATGTTCGGTGACACCTTCTGATATTGTGTGAATATTCTAACCACTTTTTTTAGTGAAATTTCAGTTTAGGGTAAGGTGATTTTGGAATGTGTTATGTCTTGGTAAACCAATCTGGGGTTGCGGCGTGGTTTTTTGTGGTACCAAAAAAAGAAGTTCCATACAGGGGTTTCCAAAGCCTAACTACAAGACCTAAAATAATTAAACCATTTGGGCTCCATCCATAGGCCTTGGAGTGAATCTGGCACATAGTCAGTGGAAATCCCAAGGTCGTTTAAACCCTTATACAATTTCTTATCCTCAGTATGAAATATGGTAATAATTTAAACCTCTGGTGTCACCATCTTGTTCTAGTTGTTCCCATTCGGTGGTATATGTGGGAGGACCTCTTTTCTTTGTTGTATCTTATTTTGGAACTTTTTCTTTTGGTATCGACTGCTTTATTAGATAAATGATTGAAATTTGTCTAGATAGGATGTGCACATGGTTTTTTCTTGATTTGTAGTGACTGTGTGCTAGGAAGCCATACAGATATAATGATTTTCAAAATAAGTGCATGGTTTCCCAAACTTCACAGACTAACCGTGTGACCGTGCCAAATATTTAAATTTTGGGGACATTCTGTGTCAGCCCATGAAGGTTGGTTATGATGGTTGTTTCTTATGGTGGGTAGATCCACTATTATTATCATGTATGTTATTTTGGAAATTTTGAATAGATGTCTACCCCTTTTTTCAGGGAGTTTATTCAGGCCTCCCCTATTAGTGTCTTGTTTCTGCCTCGGGAAAATCATATGTTGTCTTATATGGTAGGGAGCCCATTTGTGTCTCCTCATACTAGTAATTCAGATTGATCTATGATTATGCCTTGGTGTTAGGTATTCTTGTTCTGAGATATCTAACTAACTACATATTCCTTGGGTAAACATTGGGATTGGAGAATTCCCAACGGTTTTTCTAAAGAAAGGTAAGTGTAACCTTGATCATTGTTGTTGTTTTCCTGGGTAAATTGCTGGAATATTTTTCAAATAGTGGTTTATGTGTTTTCTTTTGGGATAAAATCTGAAAGTGTTTGGCCATTTCAAGAAGGTGATGTATGTTTGGTTATGAGAGTATTCCTTTATTAATTGATCACTGGAGGTGTTTTGGACATTGGGGCTGAAATTTGGAAATGTATTGCATCTTGGTTTATTGGTTGTGATCAGTTTTTGATTTTGGCCTTGATGTGGATTTTTGTGACTGAAATGTTTTATGGTGGGGAGAATTTTCACACTCGTATTTTCAATTCCATGCTTCGGTTCAAATCATCTTTCGGTTGTTAGCTTTCTCTTTTTTTCCAGGTGTTTCAGGTTTTAAATTTGGGTGTCTCTTGTGTTATTGATCTATGACCTTGTTCTTGGGGGTATTTTTTGATACTTTCCCTCCTGTATTTTCTAATGTTTGGTATTTGTTTTTGGTGATTTGGAGTTGGTTCAGTAACACTCCTCGTGGTGCCAATTATGGGGTATGTTGTTGGCGTGGTTTATACCCCTGTGTTGGATGAGTTTTGGGTTGGAAAGAGTGCTTTGTTTTTTGGAATTTTCTCACCTATATTTATCATATCATTCCCCCCATGGTTTCCCTCTTGGAACCCACTGAATTTTGAGGATTACTGAATGTTTTTGGGTTCCCAGAACAGGCCGCACGGTTTGGTCACACAATTCCAAACCGTGCAGCCAAACAGTACAAGGGTGTCCAGTACATTAAAATTTGATGTATTTCGACCCTTTTTCCCTTCTATAAATAAACCAAATCCTCCCCTATCTTCTAAATTTTGTGATCTACCTCCATTTTCATCCTCAAATCCCTCTCCCCCTCCCTTGGGACTCAATTTTTAAGGGATATTGGACGAGGAAAACATCAAAATCTTGTAAGTAAACCATTATCTTTACGATTTCTTCCATTTAATTTGGGTTTATTTCACAATTTATTGAGTCATAAATTATCCATAAGCTCGGTTTCGTAACTAGGGGTTAACATATAAACTTTTGGGGGAATATTGTGGTATTAGGTTTCATTTATCTTCCTTGTGGTGTGGCGATGGTGCGATTGATGTTTCGCACCAAGATTTGAGGGTTTCAAATTTTTTGGTAGGTGATTCCATGTTTAACAATATTATGATGCGTTTTCATGATTGTATTATTAATTTATTGTGTTACTAAAATTATATGTGTGGTGATAAAAAATTTTATGATGGATTTGGTTATGTGTTTAATTTTATAGTTGCATTTTAGCTTGAAATTGGGTGTTTCTTATGTGTAACTCTTGGGGTATTATTTGGGTGTGTTTTATAACATTTGAAATTAGTTTACTAATTCTTTTTTGTGCTTCCAATTATGCTTTGGTATGGTCTTGGTGTGCCATTGGGTTTAAAAGAAAGTTTTTAATGGGTATTAGGTGCAAAACCTTGTCTTTCTATATGAATGTGTTTTATGAAAATGTGTGTTTTCATGTGTATTTTTTGTGGTACTATTCAAGGTAATTTTATAACACTAGGGAGTGGTTCAATAAACATTGATAAGGCTTCCAATTCTTTTTTGGGTTGGTATTGGTATGGTTTTGGCCTTGATTTAAGGAATTGAAATGGTTTTTGTGTGGGAAGCATAGTTACACCCCTTGGGTTTGTTTTACGAAAATTGTAAATGTTTTATTTGGTTAAACAAAGTTGAAAAGGGGTTTATATTTACATTTTGGTGAGTGTGTTCACCTAATATGGTTTTTTGAAATGTAAGGTGGTGATTTAATATTTAAAACATTTTTATAATGTTTTATAAGGTGCTGAAATGTTTTATCAAATGGAATGAGAGGTGTACAACATGTTTGTGGGATGTTTTCTGTGAGTGTATTGTGAAAAATGGATTTTGTTGATGAAATAAGTATTATGTGATGTGTTATTGGGATGTTATGTGAGTTTAAAAATCTTGTAAAGGTTTTATAAAATTGTTTAAAGTTTTTTTGGAAGTGTAAAATAAATTTAAAAAAGTATTGTGGGCCATTTCGGTGTGAGTATGATTTCAAAAGGCATTTGAATGAAAAAGTGGGTGTTTTGAATTGTGTGATGTACATGTGGGATATTTTCTTAATGTGTGACCTGGAAGTGATATTTTCATTTGTAAGTTATATTTCTGTTCATGTTGAACTAGTTTGAGCACAAGAGGGAAACCCGGGTATCTAGGTGGGTGGACGTGTACTAGTATGCTAGTGATCCTATGGGGTTTAGCCTCAGTTTCCCATAGAAATATTGAAACTTAAAAGACAAACTAAACTATGATGATGAGGATGATTGGGGACTACTAGTTTATGGGTATTTTTCTTACTAGTGTCTCATGCACGAGAAAAGATATTTGTGATGATTACTTCCACTGAGATATGAGGAATGTGGGACCCACATCAAGCTAGTGCATAGGGGTTATTTTCCATTGTTTGTTCTCACTTGATATTTTTTTATAACCATCAGTATACGGTATGATTGGATGGAATATTCAGTAGCATGTTTGTTTTATTAAAAAGCTTTTTTTATTTAAAATAACCCACCTCAAAAAAAAATTAATGTTTCATAATTTAGAAACTATCACTAGAATTTCTTATTTTCAAAACATGCAGTGATTTTTCTCTTAAAATGTTTATCACGTGGAATCTATTAGTGGTGATATCTTACAATGCTTTGTATCACACCCTACTTACACCTTTGGTTGTAAGTAGACTTGTTTATTTTTCCACAGGTTTGCATACCGCATTGTGCCAACGGTTCAGGTTTTTAGCAGTCCATCATGATGTGGTGATGTAGATATGGCTTAAGGGTAGTGTCTCTTGCCATGTGGAGGTTCTTGGGTGGTCATTTTTTGTCTTTTACCTTTGTAATATTCTTTGAGAGTTGTTTTAAACTATGTAATTCAATTCTAATATTAGGTTGAAGATGGTTTTTTTAATACAGTTTTGTTTTATTGGATTTGTTTGTTGTTTTATATTTCTAAACTAGGGTAAATCATTCCCAATTTTAAGTTTATGATACATGAGAACTTGTGTCAACCCATGGGGGTCAGGAATGCTCTTTGGGCCTTGTCGCGGGCAGGCTATGGCACTGGTTTTGGTGGTGACCAGATTCAGTACATAACATAGTTTGATAAACTATGATGTCTAATCATGCACTCATTGTAAATGGGTCTCAAACTTCCCCCTAATTGGGTGCATGGATTGAATAAATATTTTCTAACTATGAAAAATTATACTTCCCTAGGTTTTGTGGTTTTCTTTAAAAGGGATCCCAGTTTTTCATAATCGTGCACCAACCGTGAACTAGCCTAGAATTTTTAAAACTCTTAAAACATTAACCGGAAACAACCCCAAACCAATTTTGATAATATCATAGTAAAATTATTCGTTTCAAAATACCTTGAAATTAGTAAAATTATGTTAATTATTATGATAATTAAAAGGTTAGTATAATAGACACACCTATGAAGAGACACTACTTAGAAAAAATCATTCAAAAAAATCATTTTTTTCTATGTTTTCATAAGCTATAACAATGTATGATCTTATGAAACTATCCCATGAAACCATTCCACATCTCCCAATATATTTATTGATATAAAAGATATATAATGTAAATAAAATATTTGGGGAGAATTTTTTATAGGGAAGTGCACATACTGAATATATAACATTATTGGATAAAAGAAGTTTTAATTGGATATTAGGATATAAAAAATGTTAGTATCATAGACACACCAAAGGATAGATACTAGATTGAAAAATTAACTGAAAAAAGTATAATTTTATTTTATATATTTTTATTATCTACACCAATGTATGATCTTACAGAATCTATTGTGATATAACGAATTTTTTTGTTTAAGTCTTTCAACGGAGAAATTATTTCATTATCATGAAATTTGTTTTTCAATTTAAACATTTAGGATGACTTTTAAACCAATTTTTAATAATAAAAAATGAACCCCACATATTATTAAAAGGTCTGTTTATCATATGGGGTACCACAATCAATATGAAAATAGAGGATAAGTGGTTATCATCCATATGACCAGTAATTATTTCATATATAGTAGAAAAACATGTAAAAATGATAATATTACTTTAAAACACCTTTCCATTATAGAGAAATATTAATAAGATGTTTTTTATCACTTTATTTAAATAATATAACTCTAGATTTTTAACATGAAATTCCCTAAAGTGAAATAAAAAAACAGAAACGATTTGATCTTCCAAGATAATATCATAAAATTTTTCATCCATAATTTATTGAAGCTCTTCATTAATGGTATAAATTTTCATGGTGAGGTCATACATAAGAGTCGGTATCTTTGAATTTTTCTTTATACACCCATCCCTTGAGATCACTTAAGACACATGTTTCTTTGTAATCATACAAAATATTATCCCTCTATACTACTATTTCATATATTTTATCCTCATACAAAATATATTATTCTATATACATATCTGCGAGAAAATGGAAATTGTAGGTATTTTTAAATAAACCCCTCGACCACGTCATTAGAAAAAAAAAATTTATATTATAGGTAAGGCCATTGAGAGACAAAATAATTATGAAAACTAATAATTCCCAAGAGATTAAAGATAAATTCATCTATTATATCAAATATATTTTCATTTTTGTTCTATTTTACTATATGAATCACTCTCACAAGTATGAAAGATCTAATTTTTTGTATAATATGAGTAGAGAAAAATCATTCATCAAACACCTATAATTGACACCACCTACCTATGTTTTTATATAATCCAATATACTACTGACATTTTAAATGATTTTTTTTGATATTAATTCAATATTTTATTGTGTATTCCATCCATATATTATCCTTCTAGTATCAAATTTTTAATAAATTACATTATTTCAATGTGAAATTTGGTTAAACATGTTTTAGAAAAATTGAATAATTGTTTTTTTGTAATACATATTTATAAGAGATATAGGTTTGATTGTTTCATGAAAATGTACGTTCATCCCATGAATTAAGTCTTGTACTTTTGAATTCTCTGCATTCAAACATTTTTTTCTATTTTTAAAGAATATAATCCAATGGTCATAATTACTTGCGTATTTTTTAAAACATTAACTCACACTTACCCAAATATCCAATACCCCTCACATTTGAAATCATAAAATATTGAAACAGTATATGGAGAAGGGGAAATAATGGAAATGTACCAGTTAAATCAAGTAAAAAATATAGATAATTATCCAATTTCTTATGAAATTTTAATGGAGATGTAATCCCCATTGAGTCGTTATCATTAATAAATATTGAAAAAAAATTACAGCGAACCTCTTTATGGTCAGTTGTATAAAAATTCACACCTAACCACATGATTAATGATATGTAAGAGTTTATCACGTTATATAAATAAGGATCCATGATTATCTATATGCTATTATTTAGGGGGATTATGGAAAGAAATAACTGAAATATCATGAGAGGATTAGATCTCTATATGTGGAGTTTAGTTATCCTTTGTAATTAAAAAAGACATGAAACTATTCTCTTGGAGGTGGAGGTTTATTTATTACCTAAAAATCATTATTCATGCGTTAAAATACCCATCTTTATTTTTTATGAGTCGATGTGAGACTATATAAATAATAATTAATATAAAAATCAAATATTATAACATTAATATAAAAAATAATAATTTCTTAATGTCGTTTATTGAGTTGATCATCATAATGTTATCCTCCATTTCTAAGGGAAATGAAAAAAAACAAGGGAAATAGTGAGCGCAAATACTCAGTAATGGGTACAAAATATTACTATATAATAACATATAATAACGAGATAAATAATACAATAGGAATTGGTTAAAAATATTTGATATAACTTAATATATCATCATGATATAATCTAAGGATGTAATGAAATTTTAAATAAATAATAAAATTGTTGTCAATAAATCCTCTCCTAATGGTAAATAAATATTGTTATACATCATATCAAATAATATTTTATTCTAATAGTTTTAACTATTTTATTTCAAGAAATAATTGGTTTTACTAACTCCATGTTATTTAAATTAAGGGGGAATTAAAATGACTATAAATATAATCAATGATTTAATCATAGAATGAATATTTGTGTAATGGATATTGTGTGTGAATTATTAGATACTAAAAATAACATTAAGAAAATAAAACATTCCACTATAATTCATTTAAAAAATACATAGGAGGATTTTCATACATGAGTATTCATATTTAGAAAATGATATTATGGATCAGAAAAATTAAAATTTTGTTGAGTAATATAAGTAAATATGATTTCCAAAAAACTATATATAACCATTATCTGTCATCACTTCTATTTTCTATTATTTAATAAACACTTCACCTTTCAATGATTCATAAAACCCATATTCAATGATATATAAAAGGTAGATCAGAAAATTATCATGAAATATTTCTCAATTTATATATAATTTTTTAGATATTCATGGAAAATATTCCCTTGGTAATTTTTTTTTGAAAATACTTTATTCAAAATTCAATTTGAAAAGAGTTATTTAACTTCTTAAGAATGGCATAGTCCTTCAAAATTATGTTTCCTTGAAAATAATTGAATTTTAACTTTATAAAAAAAGGTATGAAAAAATTCCTCCATTCCCATAAAAGTAAATGATATTCAACTGATAATTCCTTATCTAAAATTTATCAACTAAAACTATCCTTTATAATAATTTCTTGAATTGGGCCCTAGGATGAATGCCACATGACCTCCAAAACACCTCCCTAATTTCCAATGGTTACCGATAGTAGTGAGTTTATATGTGACTCATAGGGATACTATACTCATGCTGTCATCACATAAAAAAATAAAAATAATAATAGAAACAACATTTGAAACATCAATTTTATGCAAGGAGTTAAAATTAAAGGCCAACCAACCATTTGAACAAATAATAACATAAAATAACCTACATGTTAACCAATATTGTAATGAATATAAATATAATAGGTATCACCAACATGTATAAATAATAAAACTATAGTAATAAGAATCCACAATGAGATACACAAATATAGAAATTAGTACCTCGTTGTACACTTCCCCAAATCTCCTCCCAATAAATGTAGTCAGAACCCTCATCCAACCTCCTACATAAATTTCAATATGAGGTCTACATAAGAATAATTTCTTCCACAAAGGATATGAACATATAACTTATCATGGATATGCCAACACATCATCAATATTTTCTATTATATAGTTTATATGTTTGAAATGAAACAAAACTAGTTAATAACATGAAAAATTAAACCAATCACATCTTGTAAAATGTGCTAACTAGTAAAACACAAAACATAACCCCACTAACATTTGATAATTACATAGGGGAAGTCATCTGAAACCATATGTCAAGAAATTTTCTCTATCAATCATGTCAAAGCCTAATAATGTTGAGTGTCATTCTACAACACTATCACACACTACGAGGCCATGTAACAATGCCTTCTTACCAGACCCTGCCAATTTAAGTGAAGTTTAATATTATGTCTCAAAATATCACCTTATAATTCATGGTCAGGTTCCATACAATCTCATAAACCATCACCCTATAACTCAAGGTGATATATTACAACACATCTATAATAATCTTCGAATATAACCATTTGATATTCCATAAAACATCTTGGAATATCAATATATCACCCCGAGTGAGGTCTCATATCAATTCATAGAGAATCAGCCTATTTCTAAATGTCAACTCTAAGGGAAAATCATAACTGTTGGCCAAAATAGAGTACTCAAGACGGGGGTGAATTGAGTATCAATAAAAAAATTGTTTGAAAAGTATTCAAAAAAAATTTCCCAATAAACATAAATATAGCCCTTATAATCAATGTAATATAATTATGAAAGTTTAACTATTTAAATAAATTCTTAGAAGATTGATTAATTCTTATTAATCTTAATATCAGTTATTAATATTACTTTTGAAGTTATTAAAATTAAGCAAAACAATTATAAATTCTTTCCAACATTAACTATCAAAGCATGTTTAGTGATTTTTGAATTATATAGTAAAATAGAGAAGACTAAATTAAACAGCACAGCAGATATAAAACAAGTTTTTCAGTCTCAAGTCGAGACCTAATCCACTCCACTTGGTGATCACCTTCCACCAAGATGTTTATATTAATAAGCTCAATCAACACCCTAGATTGTGTTAAACAATAGTACACATGACTATCCAGGTCACCCAACCTCTTCCACAGTATTTCATGGCTATAAACTGACATGTCACATTGGGACCCTTTACACACTTATCTGTGGGAGTAAACAAGTGTAAAAATATATGATCAGAAGGATATCTTGTATCCTTCAGTTTAATGAAGGATACCATGCATGTTTTTATATAGACACATACACATTGATAGAAATCTAAAAACAATACACAACAAAGAAAAAATGATGAGATGAGTCTAGAAGTTCTCTGAGTGTTCTTCTATGAGATTTTGCACTTCTAAGATGAATCAGATGTAAGACTTGGGTCCTTTTGTGAGAAATAGAGTATCATCGATCTGATGCTCTGGTATCCAGTTAGATCCGTATTGTGTTCTTCGTAGAGTTTGTATTGTGAAGATGTGCTCTACTCTGATCTATGGTAACACAGTTATTGCTTCGTGTGTTCTTCAGATGTATTGAGTTTCATGGGTTAGTTTTTTTCTCAAGAATGCTCGTTCTTCTTTGTTATCACATGCTCTCATTTCTGGGCCACACTTCTCTATTTAATCTTGGATTGCATGAGTTGGAGCTGACATGATGCATGAATTCTGCACCTCATACCTCGTATTGTCAGGTGATATATCTACAAATAAATATTAATTATGTCATCGCATTTAAGAGACTCAGATATGACAGATGAAAATTAGATTGAAAATTTACAAAACAGATTAAAGAACAATGTCACAGTCTATCTGTAAATGGTATCTCCATGAAACTGTGTCTCTGTGAAATGTTGTATCCTTCTTTTTATTTGAGTGGTGAGACAGTTATGATTGCATAGTTGTATAGAGATTAGAAACCAGTAGCTCAGATGCAGTGTTTGGTCATGGTGTCTGGTTCTTAGTGTCTAATCATGGCGTCTGGTTGCGATTTTTGGGTCACAGTGTCTGGTCATGGGGTCTAGTCATGATGTTTGGGTCACGGTTACTAGGTCACAATGTCTAGTTATGGTGTCTGGTCATTTTCTATAAAAACATAACTAGTGGCAGGCTCACAGTTTCTGAGACTTTTCCAAATATCTGTATTCAAACTTAAACTGTGATATTCATAGAATGAATTAGACATAATAATTTATCAAGGAAATCCATTATAATAAAAATTAAAAATAGCTTTAAAAAATAAAACATAGAACTTAATATCTAGGATAGGTTTATTTAAGCCATCAAGAAAACAACCATTTGTACACATGATATTAAACAGATTAAACAAGACTAATAAGCATTACAGAATGTGTAGGATTCGTGATCATTAAAACATGATTAACACATGAAAAGGCTAACGATCTCCCCCTTTCTGATGATCAAAAATCATGTGTGATAGATATCTATTCTTAGTGAATGTTTCTTCTCCATTTCCTTAGTGTGCATATATATCCCCCTTTTGGGATTATCAAAAAGAATAAATAAAAAATGGACAATAAAAGTTTAGAATGCATAGGATGGATAAAGAAGTGTAATTAAAATATTAGGATTCAAAAAAAGTCAACCAAATCCCTACAAAAAATAGTAGTGACTTTACTTCAGTACTGGTTGTCTTCCCTTTTTAAATGGCAGTAGCATCACTAGAATCCACAAGTGCAGATGTGAAAGTTGGAAAAGGATGTGAGCCAGCAGAAAAAGAATGTAAAGTGGGGACTTCAAAAATAGAAGGGGCTAAGGTAGGTGTAGTGGAAGACTGAGGCAACTGTTGATCAAGGATAATAGGTCTAATCTAACTCAGATCCTGAGATATAGACATAGAGGTAGAGGCAATTTAATAGGATGAGAAGGTAGGAAAACTAGATCCCAGGGGTGCAGTTGCAGGATCCACAATATCATTACTCTATACATGATGATAAGGACTCAAAAGCATGATGAAGTCAGCAATAATCTCACCACCATACTGCATCACTTTCTTAAATTCATCCTTGTTCTCCATAAAATTGTCCAGCAAAGGAGTGAAATCTTTGAGATTTTGGACTTTTGTTTTGAAAGCTTGAGTGACAGGAGGGATTTCCAAATTTTCTACAAGGTACATGAAGTGGTTTGTCATATCACGATTGGAGAAGATTATATTAAAGTACAAAAACAAATTCTTAGTAATTTACTCTTTAGAAACATTGGAAATCTTGGAATTAATTCTCACCAAATCGAGAACTTTATCACTCTTCTTGACAACCATAGATAGAGATTCTTTGTCAATTCCCCTGATCACTAACTGAAGTTATTATTTAACAAATGTTCTAAGCAGATCACTATGAAATGGGGGTTGAGATGATTGTCCAGAGGCACAAGAATCTGTAATAGTTGAATTAAGATACTTCAGTTGATTCTAAACTTTCTAAAGACAACCCTTATACTCATCATTCAACTTGTTAAGTCCAATAATAATCTCACACATCTCATGAACAATTTTCATGTTTCCTTAAGCTACCTTTCCAGCCAATGAGTTTAGATTAGGTTGAATCAGGGAGGCAACATCATGTGGAATCTAACTACCAATATCCTTAATAGGATGAGAAACAAATTCTGGTCTTGAGTTTATCACTCTCTGAATTTCTTCAACCATGGTTATATGATACTTCACTTCATCACGTAATTGTTTGTTCTCAACTCTGACATCTTGAAATTCATGAATCATTTTGAGAAACAAAAGAATATAACTTATCAAAGTAAATATTTTCATTTCTTAATGTAGAAAATACTAATTCATTATTAGAATTGAAAACATTTCAAAAAACAATTAAATTGAATATGAAATCCATCATTACATAGTGGTGAAATACTAATTATATTACATTTCAATCCATCAAAAAAAAGTAATTTGGAATTTAAAACTGAGTTAGAGTTAGCGATTTGGCCAAAACTAATGATCTTTCCTTTGGCATTTTCACCAAAGGTGACATGTCCACCATTAATTTTTATTAAATTCTAGAAGCATGAATCGTCTCCTATCATGTGTCCTGAACACCCACTATCCATGTACCATAAACTTTTATAGGATCTCTTTAAGTATCTTTCATACAAAATAGTCAGATAAAAATAAATTTTGGTACTCATATTTGTTTGGGTTCAGTAATATTAGTGACTAGTACTTTAGTAATCCACATCTTCCTTATAGGTTTCCTATAAGAATTATGTAAAGTTCTTGAAAAATAAACTCTATTCCATCCAAAAAAATCATGAAAAATTAGAGATTGTATCATAATTTGAACTAGCTAAATGTTTTTCATAACTAAGTGTAATGTTGTATGTCCTAGACTTAGAGGGAAAATTAATTCTTCTAGAATTTCTTTTACCTGGTTGATATCCAATGCTAGTGGTATATTTAAGAGGAATATGTTTTCCTAGAATTTGTACCAATGTATCTTTACCAATAGTAAACCTTTCATAATCCTTTTTCAGATTCTCATTATATATCTTTAGTTCATTGTTTTAATTGAGTAATTGAGAATTTTTATCTCTTTATACAGTAAGTTTAGTTTTAAGAATTGAGGTAAGAGCATGTTATTTATTTAAAGATTTGTATTTATATTTTAGTTCATTATAGGTGACTTAAATAATATTATAGTATGAAAAAATTTCTTTATTAGACATATTTTTATAGTCACTCTCATATCCAGAACAATATGAATTGTGTACTAGATATATTATTGTTACCTCATATGTGTTTCTCATAAAACACATATTGGCTTTTTGAGCCTATTCATCATGTGAATATTTTGAGTCACTCGAACTATCCTCAGAAGCACTCCATGTTTCTTTCAATACTTTTTTATACATTCTTTCTTTTTCCTCATTTTTCATTTTGTACTTGATATTAGGAAAGACAACTTTTATATGTCCCTTTCTCTTACATTCATAGCATACTATCTCATCAGATTTTTACTTCTTTTCCAATCTTTCTTCTAGCTTTCATTTTGATCATATCATCCCTTAAAGATAGGTTGTCTATGAAATTTCCTATTCTAGTATAATCTCTTAAACCTTTTGGATAATTGATCCATATCCTCATAACTATCATGTGATGATTTTACACTGTTGTATATTTCTATAGTGACTTCCAATTTCCCATTCTCTTTGTGTTTAGAGGTGGTGGTCATAAATGAAACAGATTTTCTTTTGGTTTCATCCTCCTCTTCCTTGTTTACTTTCAACTCCTCTTTATACATAAATAGTTTCCCAATGAGTTATTTTATAGGTATAATGCTGATGTCTCATGATTTACTAATAGAGAGAGAGGTTCCTATCTATCTATCAGGTAGGAATATAAGAATCATCATAATTTTTTCTTTGGCAGTGACTTCTCTTCCAAGAGAAATCATTATGTTTAAAATTTCGTTGATCCTGAGATACATGTTAGAAATAGGCTCATCAGGTTTCAATTTAAAGTTATAATATTTAATAGTATTAGTATTAAATCTCATTTCTTTCACACTAGATGTTCCATCATTTGAAATAGACAAAGTATCCCAAATTTCATAGGTAGTTTTACATGAAGAAATTCTATTAAATTCCTCATCTCCTAAAGAACAATATAAAGCATTCCTGGATTTGAAATTTTTATTATATGAAGTTTTGATTGGTTAATCCCAAGTGATTCTATAAGTAGCGGGAATCTTGTACTCATCTATAATTGAAGAAAAAAATTCAAAACCCATACTTTATATATGAATTTTCATTTTAATCTTCCATTGGAAATAATAGGTTTCATTAAAGAATGGTAGTTTGTTGGTTTCAACACCTTCCAATCTATTATCCATAATAGAGAAATAATTTTAAAGAACTAGAAATTTAGAATTAACAAAAATTTATAGATATTTAAAGTAAAACTAAAATCATAGTTGAATATAGTCAAAAATAGAATCTTAACATGAATAATAAACACCCTTTGAAACCAAATGTTGGTCGGAGTAGAGTACTCAAGAGGGTGGGGTGAATTGATTATCTATAAATAAATTTTTTTGAAAATTATTCTTATAACTTACTCCAATAAAAATAAATATGGACCAGTTAATCAAAGTAATACAGTTATGAAAGTATTACTATTTAAATAACTTCTCAGAGGATTGATTAATTCTTAGTAATCTTAATATAAGTTATTAATATTACTTTTAAAGCTATTATAATTAAGAAAAACAATTTTAACTTATTTAAAAGATTAAATACCAATGAATGTTTTTTGATTTATGAATTATATGTAAAACAGAGAAGATTAAATTAAACAACACAGTGGATATAAAACAAGTGGTTCTGCCTCAGGCAGAGACCTAATACACTACACATGGTGATCACCTTCCCCCATGCACTTTATATTAATAAATATGATCCACACCCTGGATTGGGGTAAAAAAAATATTACAAAAGACTATCCAAGCCACATGAACTCTTCCACAGTAGTTCAGTGGTACAAACTAATAGGTCACACAGGGACCCCTTCTACACTTATTTGTGGGAGTAAACAAGTGTAAAAAGATGTAATAGGAAGGATAACTTGTATCCATCAGTTTAATGAAGGAGACATTCCATGTTTTTATACAGACACAAACACACTAATAGAAATCTAAAAAAAACCAAAATAGAAAAAATGATGAGATGAGGGTATAATTTCCATGATTGTTGTTATATTAAGCTCTGTACTTCTAGGATAGACCATATGTAAGAATCAGATCCTTTTGAAAGAAACAGAGTATCACAGATCTAATGCTCTGGTTTCCAGTTAGATATGGCTCTTATTCTCCATGGATTTGGTATTGTGATGATGTGATCAACTCTGATCTATGGTATCATAGTGAATGATTCATTTGTTCTTCAAATGTATTGAGTTCTATGGGTCAGTTCTTTTCTCAGGAATGCTCGTGATTTTTTTTATCATGATCTCTTGTTTTTTGGCCACTCTTCTTTTTTTAATCATGGAGTGCATGTGTTAGATAAAACATGATGCATATATTTTTCACCTCATACCTCATACTATCATTTGATATGTCTATAACCAAATATTTATTATGTTAGTGAATTTAAAACAATCAAGTATGACTGTTAGAAATTAAATTGAAAAACAAAAAAATAGATTAAAGAGCGGTGTCACAGTTTCTCAGGAAAAGGTGTCTCTATGAAATGGTGTCTTATTCTTTTCCTTTGAGCAGTGAGATATTTATGATGGCGTATTTGTATAGATATTAAGATCTAGTAGCACAGATATGGTTTCTGGTCACGGTGCCTGGTTCTTGGTGTCCGGTCATGGTGTCAAGTCACAGTGTTCAGGTTACATTGTCTGGTCATGGTGTCTCGTTATAGTGTCTGGGTTATAGTGTCTAGGTCACGGTGTCTGGTTATGGTGTCTGGTCATTTTTTAGAAAAACATAACCGGTGGCAGACTCAAAGTTTCTCATACTTAGCCAAATATTTGTATATAGAATTAAACAGTGATATTCATAGAATGAATTAGAATTTATAATTAATCAAGGAAATCCATTATAACAAAAATTAAAAATTGTTTAAAATAATAAAACATAACACATAAGATCTTGGATAGGATTATTTAATTCATAAAGAAACCAACCATTTGTACACATTATTTGAGACAAATTAAATAGTATTAACAAGATTTATAGAATGTATAGGATTTTTGATCATTAAAACATGATTAACACATGTAGAGGCCATCAATAACATTAACACACACAATATATATCAACATAAAAACATTTTTGGAAATAGATAGTTATTTTGAAAGAAGAATCTTATGTTTTATAGTGTATAATACATGCACCACTCAGTGTAAACGACCCACGAAATATATTACTTTTAAAACCTAACCATAAAATTAGTATATAAGAATAATATAAACTAAAATAAGATATATATATATATACATGTATTTCTAACTAAATATAATTTTTTTGATAAATTCATAGTAAATAATCAATTAATTTGAAGTAATTTAAATTTATTCATCAAAAATATGTTTCCTTCAAAATTGATTTTTATTGTTATTTATAAGAAAATATTTAACTTAATTTCTAGAATTTTTAGAATTTTTATTTTATAAAATTAATATAAAATTTTAAATTATAATAATAAATTAAATTATTGTGAAATTCTTTGATGTTTTCAGAAAAGTTTGATTTTTCAGTCAATAGTGAAAAATACATACTTTTGTGAAAGATTCATTTATTTTCAATAAATTAACTAATTTAAATTTCCTATTAGTAATTTAATTTTATTTCATATAACATATGTGTAACATATTTATAATTAATTCATTTAATTTATTTCCAATATTCATTATTGAGGGTTTTGATATATGTTTATTTTTTCTTATAAATATATTTCCCTAAAATATTTTTTAATGTTCATAATGCATCTGTATTTTAATTTTTTTTCAAAACCTATAAAGAAGAAATATTTTAATGAAATTTTTAGATTATATATCTGTAAATATTAATTTAAATTAATATGAGAATGATATGTAGTCATAATGTTAATATAATATTATCTTATTTTTGAAAAATACATTTCTTGAAAAGCTAATTCTTCATCTCATCTATGAGTTTTATTTAAAATTAAATTCTTACACTTATGTGAATTGAATTTGAAAAATTGGATTCAATATTTTTAATTAGAATAATTTATTTTATATACTAATTTCATTTAATTTTTTGTCATTATGAATAGTGAAAACAATATAAATATTTTAACTTGGGTATGGTTAAAAAGGTTTTTACCATGGGTTAAACTAAAAAGATAAGTATTAAAATGGGAAATAACATGTATAAATTATATTTTATTGCCATATTTTGAACATATATAATATAATTATAAGTAATGGTCCTTTTTGGGATCCCTTTGGAAATTTTAAATGGTGGGCATAACTTTTTCTTTTCGAAAATTACATGTTTGTACTGCCCCCCACCACACTTATAAAAAGACACCACCTCTCCCCTTATCTTCACAAAATAAAGACCTTTTTGATTGAGAAAAAAATTCTTAATTACCTTCCAACCATACAACATTAAGTCTTTTAATCCTAATATTTTATATAAATCCCTTCTATGAATAATTTTTGTGCAAACCTAAAGAGATCATCCGAAGAAGAGGTATCTTTCATAACTAAGCATCCTATTTTATTTATTCTTTAAAATCCATCAAAGAATTATTATCTATTCTGATATAAATAAATTAATATATAATATATACTTTGATATTATTTTTTAAAATTCATACCATAAACCATCTCATCTTCTAAAAAAATACGAAATTAAACCATCATCTGTGTGATTGGAGGACTAATGCCTTACAAAACGATGGAATTAATTTTATATATTCACCAATCATTCATATTTATATTTGTGGAATTAATTTTTTATATTATACTCATAAAATATTTAAATATTTTAAAAGTTAATATATCATGCACATTTTGACTTTATATTCACTGAAAAATATAAACATCATGTGTGTGTGTTTGTGGACTACCCCCGCTAAAAGTGATGTGATTACTTCTTCATCACCTCATCACATGGATGATTTGTTTAAGTGTTTCCAATGAAATAATATGATATTTATGATATAATAAATATTATTCAAAGATAAAATCATTCTTACCTTCTATACATAATGATTGTTTAAAATTTACAATGTTACTCATGAGTATGTATGACTTTCCATCTCCATGGTTTTAATGTTGTTAATTAGTATTAAAAAATATTAATGGTTTGTTATG
Organism: Viscum album; assembly: GCA_963277665.1. NCBI lineage: Eukaryota > Viridiplantae > Streptophyta > Magnoliopsida > Santalales > Viscaceae > Viscum > Viscum album. The sequence goes on from OY728151.1 coordinate 226,867,763, forward strand.
AAAGAATAATTAGGAATGAAAATGATAATTATTCCAAGATAAAAAAAAATTTATGATAGAACAATTACCCCTTTGACCATGACCATTATATCAAAGCCATTTTGAAAATATAGAACAAACATAAAAAAACATCAAAGTGACTTAAATGAATATGTATTTAAATATTTAATTAAATAAAATAAAATAAAATATTTAAATATAATTTATTACATCTATAAAATGTTATTATGTAATAAAATATTTTAAATAATCTTACAATACTTGAGTTAATGGATTTACATGGAATGTCTTGACTCAAAGTAAGGGTTTCTTGTCTCCATTTTAATTTTTTAATACATATTCCATATTCATCACATATTCATATTATTTAGTGTACATTGTAACCATGAATTTAATTTATCACACATTTGTTACAAATTATTTTTAATTGAAAATCAGTATGAGATAACCGTGTTGATTATGTTTTGATTTAGAGATTACCAATGTAGTATGTGATTTCATCTATTTTTTCATCATTGATGTATATTGATTATTATTCAAAAAAATTATAGTATATGAGTTAAATAATGAAATATTAAAAATTATTTCATGATTACATCAAATATATTTGTATTTTATATTTCAATATTAATTATTTCATCCAAGGGTGTTATAAATAAATGTTACCAAGTGGTAAATGGTTTCTTAATTCAAATTCCCTTCGTTGTGTTGTAACTCTTCTTCATTGACATCATTATTACTTGATTATATTTCAATTTATCTATATATTGGTTTATTCTATATTTTCACTTATTTTGGGTATATATATGTTATATATATATAATATCCATTTATTAATTACCTTTTTTAATATTATGATCGTTTTAAGGGTTATTTATCTCAAACCATATTTCTTTAGGATGTAAATTTATGATATTCCCAAATCTCCTAGTATGATGTTTATATAATTCCAAATTGACATGTTATATCATGGATGTACATAAGTTATTTTTATTTAATGTTTCATTTGAAGTTATTATTTCATGTGGATTGTGATTTAAAAGTTTCCAAAGTGGAATGGATTTATGTTATAAACCCCCTTTTAGGATTATTAATGTGGAAGGATATTTTGGACGAAATAATGTGATATTATATTCTTGAACCACATATATTTTTTTCCTCTGGTTATTAATGTGTTCTATATGTTGTATTTCCATTTTATCCCTTATTTATTAAAGATACATCAAGAAAGTGGAATGTAAGTGATGCAGATATTGTATATTCTCTAAGTACAAGAATATTTCATTTCTATATCTATGTTTTCTAAGTTATTTTTGAAAAAACTCTTTTATAAACATACATTATTTCAAAAAGTAATTTAGGTTAATCTCATACATTCTTTATAAAGGGTTAAAAATGTTAACTTATTATCATTTTCAAAATGGGTTACTTTTTACTCCCTTAAAAAATGTTTTAAAACAATATTTATTTTTAACATTTAAAATAATTTATGGATCTTCATAATTTCATGAAAATTGTTTTTTTTGAAAATTAATTCATATTCCTCCTAGTTTATCTTAACTAAATTTTTTTTAATTTTTTGTGAATTTTACCTTCTTTAGATGTTATTTTCAATGTGAAGATTTTATTTTCCAAAATAATGATTTTAATTACATTTTAATGGTATTTAATTTCATTAAAATCAAAATAACGTGATGTTGTATAAAATACGTTTTGGAATTGTTGTAGTGAAACCATCCTTTTTCTTTCCATATATGGATTATGTTATTGACATGGAACTAATTATCTTTTCATGGGTGAATCTTGAAAAGATATAATAATAATGATTATTATTATGTTAAAACATTATTGATTATACATGAGATATTAATTTATGGTACTTTGAACATATTAGAGGTCATGGGTTTGCCCAGATAGCATCAGGTGAGCCTGATATTTCTTATAAGATGGGTTCCCCAAGATAAAATAGTGTGAGCTTTGTATAGATGATATGATGGTTGTTCCCACATAGTTTTCTATTGTATTTGGTAATGTTTATGTTCTCAAGATAAATATATTATAATTTGGATATATTGTTGTTCTAATTTATAAGGGTTCTATTAAGATAATGTTCCATGATACCAATATAATTTCTTTATTTTTTTATGGGCTATAAATGTATTTCTATGAAGATTGAAATTACAAGGCTCGTGATTATATAATATTTTAAAAAATGAATTTGTTTAAAAAAATAATATTTAATGAATCATGATAAACATATTTATGGATAATAATATTCATAGGTTATTATTAGGCATTAACATAATCTCATGATACCCTTATGTTTGTCTTATGTTCATAGATGACATTAAATTGTTAAGGTGTGTGTTTACCGTTACTAATAATTTGAGATCACCCTAATAATGTTTTATTTTCCCTAAGTTCTCACAAATTATGTTAAATAAATTCTCAGTAGAATGGTTTTATGTTGATGATGATGATGAAATAATGTAAAATTTGAAAATATGGGTATAATGGTAAAAATAATATATTAGTTTCATAGGAATTTTTTGTGTAATAATTTTCCAAATTATAAAAATATCAAAACATAAAAGCTCACTGGAAATGTAATTTAACCAATATTTAGTTATGTTTCTATAATTTTATAAAGGGAAGAATTGGGTCATATTTTTTAGTAACAAGATAGTAATATAATGATTATATTTTTTAACTTTGAATCTAGGAGTGTGGGTTTTGGGCTATCATATTTAGAAATACACAAATCTATACATAAAACTAACCATTGGGATAGAAAAATGAATTTCATCATACACAACCATGACATTATTTACTAGGAAAATCATTGAAATTGAACCCCCAAATACACCCCTCAACAGATGATCCCATGAACATTTTCTATTCTACAACCAAAATTTAAAACATTGGTCACACCTCTGCACACCAATTGATGTTCATTAAACACCCCACAATGTATAAACATAACAAATATCATCCCATATCACCATTTTAAGAGTTACAATAGTACATAATAATACACGAGGTTTCCTCACATAATGGATAATATCCTTTTTAATATCACCCAATTCTTTATGTATATGAACATAGTAATGAATAAAATAATTGGGTCAACCCATAGTCATCACTCCAATTATACTATCCATTCCTAAATAGTAAATCAACTAGTTTTGATTTATAATCCTATGATCCAATTTCACATCCTATGTAACTTTATTCTCAAGACATTCTATGCTATCACTTGATCATCCCCAAGTTCACATTGGCACGCTATATAGTGTGGTCACTTATTCCCGCCATCTAATAAAATGAACATACTATTCCAAAACATCTTTTTTACAATCATTATACCATTTTTCAATATCATAATCCTCTCACATAAGTTGTTTAATATATCTATATCAATCTCCATAACCATTCCATAAAAAATAAAATGACTTAACACATCCTATACCATTCCTAACATGATAACCATTTGTAATACCTTCATCTAAAAAACATGTCCCCACCCCATACTTACAAAAATTCTTCTTAGAATATTATATATTGTAGGGATAAATCAATGAAAATAGATTTTATTTATATTTTTTTAGTATCCATATGGAATATCTATTATCTACAAACCTAGAATGACCCACCTTTCATAATATTGAATGGATTTACATAATCATATATTAGTAAAAAAAGCCCTACTGGACCATTTTTATCATATTCATCAAGAACCCCTAGAACAAACACATGAGAACATGAATAAAAAACATATATTTAATTAATAATGTGATAACCTATATCCAAATTGGATTTAGCATCCATAAGAAATTCTTTTCCAAGCCTCAAATAATCCCACACCAGTCTATATAAATCTTTGATACCCATGATGATATCAAATGCATGGAAAATGATTTATAAAAGTATACAATCATTTAATAAATTAAATGAAATAAGGATTTGTCATAAAAATATAACATGAAAAACCATTATAACCGAGACTTGATCAAATTCATTAAGATACATAATTACACGACTTTATAACTCCTACATCGAAAATCCCCTTGAGGTAATATGTAAAAAATTATTGATTGGTAGAATAATTTAATGAATCCTTAGAAAAAATAATTTTGTGACATACTGTATTTTATTAGGGATAGGTGTGGTCAAATTCAACCTCTTTCAACATCATATATGCACTACTATAATAATCCAAAATATAAATACATTAAAATAAAATCTTAATTGATGAATATTCATTATATGACATTCTTATCCATGATAGAATCATAATGTCTTATTTTTATATAAAAAATAGACACATAAAAAAGGCAGTATAAAAAAGATCTACATCATTTCCAATTATGTTTATAAATATTACCACCCTATATAGACTTATCATACATAAAATTATTCTTCATAAACTGTGTAATGGAAACATATAATAGGGTGAGATCAGATTCTCAGTAAGGGTAAACATATGAGAAATCCATAAATTAACATAATTTAGAATAAGATATGTATAACTATATGATAAAATTATCAAAACAAAAATTTGTCATACATAATAATTTAAATATCATTAATCACGGATTATAAATGATTTTTTCAATCAAAATACATAATAAATAAGAGTTAAAAATCATCAATAATCCATAAAGACTCCTGAGTTCTAATCTAAAACATAATATAATAGTTTTTTTAATTCGTATTAGCATATAAAATCATATCCTTTGTCTATGTTCACTCTAAATAATAGCATTTTCAACTTGGTCATATAATGAAAATTTCTACCTATTCATTTCCAATATTCTCTTAGTAGTAAAATCCATCCAATTAAATTTTCCACCTCATAGGATTCTATTAACTCAATCTTATCTATGGATTTTCTTAACTCCTTTACCATTACCCAATACTTTGGAGGGAAATAATAGACCCACCCATACAAGGATTATAATGTTATCACCCACAATTGGTTTATATCTTAGCCTATCATAATTGGTTTATGACTTAATCTCCCATATATAGCGTAACATTGAACCACCCATCACATAATCATAATCAATTAATTTATATACCATAAGATCATGAAAACATTTATAATTAAATCAAAGATTAATCCTTAGAAATGAAAACTTGTTTAATTAAAATATCATTATCATAATGGTAAACCCTATAGAGAAGTAATAATGATAGTAACATTGGATCATATCACTAATAAATAATACAAATAATAAACAATTTTTTTAGATGAAAATAAAAAAAAATCACTGACACATTACATGAGGAAAATATATTATTCCTCTTAAAATCAATTATTTAAAAAAATCCAAAATATTCTGGGAGATATTTTATTTTTTAAATAATAATAGATATTTTTAAATGAATAATAAATTAAATGATAATACGTGATGGTGGGATAAAAAATTCTTATTGTTAAAGTTCAAAAAAATTGCTTTCATGTTTTTGGTAAAAATTTACCAAATTCCACCTTTGTAAAATGAAAAGAATATTCCAGTTAAAAATATTTATTTAAAGTTAGACATGGGTATAAATGATTCTAATAAATCATTATAAATTATTAAAAAAATTATTTAAATAATTTTAATTAAAAAATGACATGGACGTATTGATTCTTGACTGAAGTGGCCAATAAAGCTAGTTTTTCTTAAAAAAAAATTTGTTCTTTTGAGTACTTAAAGAAAGGAAATTGAGGGATATTATTTTAATATATTGATAGAAATAGAGAATATGAAAATATATATTATTTGGGTTAAATAGATCATATATTTTAATCATTAGAATATTTAATCACAAACAATCTTGATACAAATGAGATTGTAACATAACGCCTTATCACTTTCGTATTATTTGAATCCTAACACCTTCGTATAAAAAAATTAAAATGAAAAATTAAATATGATTATCTTAATAATATTAATAATAAAAAATATTAATGTCGTAGTATATATAACTTGTAAAATAACATAGATGTGTAACATACCATTTGTCTTAGAGTGGACAATTTTCGATGATAAACCCTTACCATTTTGATAATATTTGAATAAAAACCCCTTGTTTGGAATGATTTTAATGTTAAAATTATATAAAATTAATTAAGAATTATTCATTTTATATCATGATAATTTATCAATATATACTTCACATAATCATAGAAATTCTCATAACACCAAACATATCCCATAGAAACAAAATTGAGATGACGAACCCTTACACTAATTGTAACATTGAATTAAATACCATGTAAAAAATAATATGATATGGATCTTCAAAAAATTAATTTCATTAATATTTTAAAATTAATTAATTAGGATGTAATCTAACCATATTAATTAAAGAAAAAATTTCAATATCAAACATGTATGATGAATTTAAAAATGAGATAATGAAACTCCCACATCAGGTTTGTCCTGCATCGTATGTTCTATAACCACATGTATTATAAATTGAATTTTATTATAATTATATACCATAATAATATTCAAATACATAATATCATATTCCACTGATTAATTTCCAATGCCAGTTTATAAACAATTTTATACTAATGTCAACTTTTGTGATGTTAATTACATCATTTCCCATGTATGTTTTATTTTAAAAGTTACAGTTAATTACATTTATCATGGATCTATAATCACTATAATAATAATAATTTCATAATTATAATATTTAATAATTATATATACATTTGTTAACATTCATATTAAGTGGTGATTAAAATTATATTACATTACTTTTTCAAGATGTTAATATATAAGTAAATGAGAGTGATGTCTCCACTTTTAGATGGATGAAATGAAGGAATGATACATGATAATTCACCATTACGAAATCATTACTATATCATAAATGTAATATATATTCATTAAATCTCTCCTTATTACCATAAAAGTAAATATGAAATGAAAATCGACTAATATCTCATTATGGAAGTTGTATTTTACACGTATGTAGGAGGGACATTATCATTTTCCAAAAGATGAGAATAAAATTATATATATATATATATATATTTATATGGTATTATAATTAAAAAATAATAATTGTGTTATAAATATTATATAAAAAATTTAAACCCATAATTATAACCATTCATGAATAACTGTAATGGAAAATCAATTGTATCACAATGTGGATTGGGTAATCAGTACATATGCACATATTGTACTTTCATCTCCTCTTTGAGAAAAAATAATTGTTCAATTATTGTTTCATCAATAAAATAAAATCTAATTATATTTATGATACTTGATTCATCTTGTTATTATCTATAAAACATTATTTTAATATATATAATAAAATCAAACTGAAAAATATTGGTTATGATATATAACTCTTCATTAAGGGAACACCTTTTTCATAAACATAAGGGATTCAATGATTTATATTTTGGGAAGAATAAAAAATCTATTTTTTAGATAAGGATAAGCGTGTGGTTTTCAAGTATTATTTTCTAAAATTGATGGTGGAAATTATGAATATAAATTTGGATAAGAGTATCCTACTATATTGATGTGAGGGACACAGATGAAATTGCCTTAAAGATTTAAATGATAAAAGGAAGCCTTCAAGGGAATATGGTTTTTAATTTATATGGATTATATGGTAGGATAATATATGTTTTAAATATCTTCATGAGATATGATTTTGATAGATATGGATTTTAATAATAACCTTATCTCTTTATTTATCTCCCATTAAATCCCTATTAACATTATCACTAGTAATATATATTTAATATTTTATTATTAAATGTGAAAAAAATAAGTTGACCTAATTAAATTATATTATTTATTATAATTAAAAATATTTACTCTATTATACAATATTCAATATATATAAATTGTAGAATTTTAATTTTAAATAAGAATGTAAACAGCACTAAAAACTTGTTTTAGAAAAAAGAATTTTTAACAATAACATATAATTTACATTCAGTAATATTCACAATTCATTGAAAAAATAAATTCTTTTATAAAAATAAAAAAAATCACCCTAATATATAATTGACATAATAATTTGAGAAATTATATTAATTTTATAAACTATTAATTCTAAAAATTTAATATATGTATTATAATTTTTATGTGTGAAAAATATATTAAAAATAAATTTTGAATAATACACATTTTTTACATAAATTGACATTACTAAAAATAAAGTGTTTATTTAGTAGAAATAAATCAATGTATTTGAATTATTAAAAAAAATTACATGTTTCATCATAATATGGTTTTTACTATCCACACTATCTAATTCAGTGATTATGTGACAATGTCACATTTAAATAATATTATTTATATTATATATTGATGTTCATTTAAAGATTAGTGTTTCATGTTATGAAAGTTATCAAGATTGAAATTCCATTAGAAAACATTTTTTGCAGTAACATTACCCCCCAAATACTAAATTGTTTTCTCCCAATGTTTATATTACTAATGAATAGTTCGATATTCTGAAGTAAATTTTCTAAAAACCTACATCATAGAAGGGAATAATAATATTTCATTAAATGGGAAAGTGTAAAACAAAGAGGATACATATAAAACACATTGTTAGGATCCTGAAAATGGAAAGCATTATTGGGAAGTGAAAATATGGGCCTATAGGAGAATGATTGTTACAAATAAATTACATAGTGTGATAGAAAAAATAATCATTATAAAGTTGATGAACATAAAATCATAAATCAATGATGGGTAAAATACAATCAATCCATCAAAACTTATTTTAAGAAGAATTCATTTTCCTTTTCAAGATATTATGCCAAGAGTTCAGTGATTCCATTACAATCAAGATATAGTAGATGATAAAATATACATACTTGATTTACTTCCATTTCATAACCATAATTTCATCATATGGTTTTTATTCAATCAATTTATATTTCTATCTCACAACTTTCTCTATGAAATTATTATTCTGGATGAATTTGACATGCATGAATAACTATAATTAAATTTTAATAGATAATAACATATATAAAATAATGAAAAGTCGTTTATTATTTATCATGATTTTTACTAAAACCAATAAGTTTAAGGCATGTTTTCCAAACATGGATAATTATTTATATGATAAAATATTTAATTATTCACTAAAAACTCATCAATAAAAATGTTCATCTTTAACCATTATATATAAATTTATTCCTAAAACTCCACTTAAATATATGTGGCTAAATTCAATACCAAAAAAAGATGAATGATTTGATAAAATATTTTGTTCCATGGTAAACATAAAATTTTATTCACAAAATACATAAAGCATCTCACAAATTCACATTCTATAAACTTGAATACCTTGGTTATATATTCTCTTAAAACTAGCTATTCCATCCCCAAAATAACTTGAATCCCTATAAAACCTTAATGAAAACATTAATGGTTCCCAAAAAAACTCTAGGGAATCTATCCAAAATATTCCCCAAATATGAAAATGTAATAAACTCATCAAAGATAACATAAATTACTCAATTATAAAATCACTAATAAATTTGAACATCCCCAGCACTATCCAATTTAATTTATCAATATTAATCGAATATTTATCAAAACTAAATATTATTAACACAATATTAGGATCAACCCAATGCCTATCAATCTATCAATCATGTGTTATAAACTTATATCACCTTACCACTAAATTAGTTTTTTATATTATTACTATGATTCAAAATATTCTTTGAAATACTTAATGGAAGACTAATATAGAATATAATTACATGATTCAGTATTATTACAATCAAAATATGAATTATAAAACAATTTTAAAAACATCATTATACAATCCTAATACAAAAACACATAAATAAACCCCCTTGAAAATTGGCATACCATAGTGTCTTCCATGGTCTTATATATTTTCCATTAATGCTTTATTTGGTTAAAAAAATCCCAAGTTCCTCAACCATAATAAATTTAATATTAAATGGCAAATATTGATGTACTATATATCCCTCCATTGAAATATTATTTTCTCCCAACTATTACACGCACTATTTACTTCATTTTTTCACATAAAACGCCTTCCACATCATTTTATACATTTCTTAAGGTTCTAAATTCAACATTCCTGGCATATAGAAATTGAATCTTCCTTCATCCATGGAAATCCTCAACTGAAATCCTGTGAAACATCAATATTCTTTTATTTTTCTTGTCATAAAACTCCCCAATGTAGAAATTGTAAATCATGTAACCAGATCATTGACTAGAAATAATCACAAAATTTTTAATTCTAGCACCAAATTCATATATATTATTATAAGGATGATCTTTTCATTTTCTTTCACATTCAATGTTCAAATGTGTTTCTTGTTTCTATCTATTAACTACTACCAAAAAATTAGTATTGTGAGAAACAATAAATATAGTGGGAAATCATATAATCATTATAATAATAGTTATTATTTTTAAATTATGGTAGATACTTTTCAATATATGATACCTTATTCTTGACCTCTATAATCCTTTTTCATCATCTATTCAAATACTTCATAATGGTTTATAATGAAAATTTGTATTAACATCTGAATATTCCTCTGGAGTTTCAATATAGGTGTGTTGTCTTAGGCCCTTATATTGTAAATTAGTGATGATTGAGTCAATATCAATTCACCCCATTTAGAGTTGTTTCCCCTATGTTCATAATCTCTAGAATAATATCCCATTATGGTATTCATAAAGATAAAAATTTTCTAGGGAAACCACACTTCTTTTGTTACAATTACACAGGATGTTCTCAGAGTTGTAGAATTATCCTAAGAGATCCCACAACTATATTCTCATCTATGTTTCCAAAAATAACTAAACCCTGCACTAATACCAACTGTAGTGACCCAAATATTTCATACATAAATATCATATCTTAATAGGTAAAAATTAATTACCTAACATAAATATCCACACTAGAAACATATAGTCTTGGTGACTATAGAAACATTGACACATAAATAATAGTTAAATATAAGATCTACATAATCTCTCATTAAGTTCTTCACAAATATAATTATTCTTAGAAATATAATAAATATAACATTCATTCGTAACATTGGGAAATTAAACCTAGGAATGGGTGAGCCAGATTATCACTAATTTTAAATATAACAAGAATCAATTAATGTTCACAAGTGAGATAAAAATAATCATATGGTTGTAGGAACATGATCAAATCACATAATAATCATACCCAATAAGTCAAAGAAAATTAATCATGAATTAGGAAATATGGTATTTAAGTCACAAAACATAATACATAAGAGTGAAAAGTCATAAACAATCAATCATAATCCATTATAAATTATAATAAGTATATGAAAAAAATATTTCATTCACATAACTATATAAAATCACATAATTTTTCTATCCTCACTAAAAAGACTATAATTGTGAATAAGGTATCATGATGGAAATTACTACATGTTTATTTCCAAAATTAACTTTTCAAAAACTTCAATCATGTTAACTATGCCTTCTCTTAGAATTAATAAACACTATCTTCTCTGAGAGGTTCGTCAATACTATCATCATTTCCCATTCCATTTTTAAGTTATAATAGATCCATAGATCATTGGTTTATAATGTAACCACCCATCATTGGTTTATATCATGACAATCAGTCATTGGGTTATAATATAACCATTCATCCATGTTATATAATGTGACATTCTGTCATATAATTATAAACGATTAGACTATATTTCACAAGATCAAAAAAAATTTATCAAAACGTCAAACCTAAACCTAGGGAAAAGAATACCTATATCATCAATATCTCATCATAATTATAATAAACCATTCTATAAAATAAATAGTATGGTAACATTGGATAATATCACTTGTAGATCATATAAATCATCAAATTATTTTATTTTATATGGAAATACCTTAAAAACTATAAACATTTGTAAAGGGAAAATAAAATTTTCATTTAGATATAAAAAATAAAAAATATAAATAATTCAAAAATATAAAGGAAAAAATTTTCATAAATAAATCATCTATTCATTTTATATAATATTTAAATTAAATATAAAATATGATGTTAGGAAAAGATATTCATGTGGAATATGTTAATATAAATATTTCATTAAAATTGTCTACAAAAGTATCAAAAGTAGTAAATTTGGAAAATGAAATGGAAGAATCATTTTAAAATTTTTAATTTAAAATAATTTATTCTTAATAAAATTTAATAAATATTTTTTGAATATTAGAAATATTCCTAGAAAATTTTAATGAAAATTTTTGCATGGAATAAAATATTCTCGATGGAAGAAATAAATAAAGTTGGTTTTCCTTGTAAATGATTTACTAGTATATTAAGTGTTTTAATAGAGGAAAATGGATATAAAACATTTAATATCAATAATTAACTATATAATAAGTAACTAAAATATATTTGGAATATAATATTCATTTCATTTAATTAATTTATGATTTTTTTGTAAACAATCTTGATTAAAAATATATTTTAACGTAAAACCCTTAATGTTTTGGTAACATTTGATTCATGACACCATTGAATGAAATAATAACTACTATTAAAATAAGGGTATTAATTACATGACATATCAAAGGGTCTGTATACAAACCCTATCATTGAATATAGGGATATAACATAACATAATTTATAAAGAAGACAATTTGTGATGATAAACAGTTACCACTATGGTAATTATCGAATCAAACCCCCATGGATGAAATAATTTGAATTTAAACATTATATAAAATTAATTTAGAATTAAAAATGGTATAAAATTTCAATGTATTAGTATATAAACCCTATTAATATAAATAGGTTCATAATAACAATTTGTCTTAATGAAACAAAATTGAGATGAAGAAACCATACAACACTCGTGTACTCTGAATCAAAGGCCATATAAATAAATAAAATTATATGAATCTACAAACCACATGAAAATCATGGATATTTAATAAATATATTTATTTGGAAGTAATCAAAAAATTATATAAATGATGGAGCACAATATCAAACAAGTCTTAGGAATTGGAAAATTACATAAAGAAACCCTTAGCACAGGTCTACCTTTCTTAGAAATCACTGTAACCTCTAGTATAAGAAATATGAATTATTTTGATTATATAAAAAATAAAATTCTTTTTATAATATCATATATTACCCACTTATTATATTTTAACATTCATTTATTAGAATCTATTTATTAATGTCGTCATTTCAGGTCTTAATTACATCATTTCACATTTGTGTTTTGTTTTGGGAGTTATAGTCTTTATATAGTGATCATGGACACATAATTCCACAAATAATAATAATTTCATTTTTATAATATCAAATTAGTGTATTCACATTTTTATAAATTCATATAAAATAGTTTTTAATATTGAATTACAACACTTTATAGAGATAATAATCTGTAGGTAGACATGAGTGAGGATTACTGTAACACCCCAGGTAAATAAAGAATATGACATTTTCATATTTATCCATATTTGTGATTAAAATATTTATATGACTTTAAAGGGGACGCTATGCTCAATGGCATACCCAACATGCAACAATGAGTTTCTTGGTAATTTTACGTTGCACTCTAATAATAAAATAATATTATTTTAAATGGTAGTTAACATGTAGCCATTGTAATGGAAAGAATGGATAGAAATAACTAAAATATTATTATATATATATTTAAATGTTTTTACATTTATCCAATAAAGGATAGAGGCTTAAAATACGGAAAGAATTCAATTTTAGGCGTATATGCCCTAGTTTTCACTAAAGGTTCACTTATCACCTTTTGATGTTGAACCATCATTAAATATAGTTTTGTTCACTATTAAACATTCTTTTGGACCAAATAAAACTCTTATTAAGAATCGGTACATCAAAATTTACTTTGTGTAAATTTTTGGTATCTTTCCGATAAAGTTCATTTTTTAATGAATAGTGTAAAATGTTGTATTTTAATTCAAAACCTCTTTTTAATCTAATTTATTTATATGATTAGATTACCTTTTGAATTTGTTTTAAATTGAAATTAGAATATATTTTTACCATTAAATCCAATAGTGGTTGTTGGAATTAATTTCACTTTGAAATCAAACTTAAACCAGTGTCAATCTTTCGACGCTTATTGTTTCATAAAAACACGCTATTTGCTCTGACAGCGGGAATTAATTATTAAATTAATTAATGTGACTTATATGTTTTGAATTTTTTAAAATAGACTTCATTTTTGAATTCGTAATATCAAATATATCTTAGGGTGAATTTTTGGTAATTTTCTGAAAAACTTCAATTTTTGATGAATAGTGAAATCACTAAGTGGTACTTATAAAAACGGATTTTTCCATTTAAATGAAATTTTTCCATCTTTGTGTTTTGAATTTTAAAAATCCGACATACATGGTTGTCATTAAGAAGTAAAATTTGGTTCAATGGGATAAAAATAATTTTTTGGTGAATAGTAACTTATTACGTTTTTAATCACGATTAGAGGTAATTAGTGTAGTTTAAGGTAAAAATAATGTTTTAATAATATGAAATGAACTTGAAACATGTCCTAACCTCATTGGATGTGTAATTTACGACCAATAAAATCCATGAGTCAACTTGGGGACCCCATGGAGCCACTTTGGTTGGGAAATGATATAAATAACTTTTTATTTAATGTAAAAGTAAAAATGACACAAACATCATATGTTTTATGAAAACAATTTTTACATGGGGTTATAAAGATCAGATTTTTGATTATAAATAGTCATTGGAAAGATAAAAATATTTCCTACATCATAGTATTTTTTTTATAATTTTTAGACTTTAAATAAATTAAATTATTTATGACATCATGATGATGCAGCGATGACCTCATTATTTAACGATTTAAATAAAATGGAAAGATAATGTAAAATCTAAGACCTACACATGTCCAAAACCAATTGGATGGGTGGATTTCGAAACCTTATCACCTTATCCTAGAATTATATCAATGTGGGACCCTTTAAATCCGAAACTCCTTTTCAAATAAAGTAATATTTCTTTACATTCCAAAAGTGCCCCTCCTCTCCTCTTATAAAAGGCCCCCCACCTCTACCTCATTTCACACACTCCTCAAGATTTTGTCTCGGCCAAACCCTGCCCATTTACTCTCTCCACATCCCTCTCCTAATCTTAGAGGATTACATTTGGTCATAATCCTTTCAAAGGAAGCATTTAGGCTCAAATCAAAAGGAGTTACACTTTTAATGGTAATTCATTCTCTCATGTTCATTTGTTTTGTTTTGCTTCTCCAACCCCCTAAACTCTTTTTATTTACTTCTTTTGTAACAACACCAGTATCTTCAATATACTAGGATGTTGTTATAAGATTTATTAGAGCTACACTCTCACACAACTACATCAAATGGTTAAAGAACATAAGGTTTCCGTGGATGGCGAAATTCTGCCTCCCGAAACGATGATTGTTCAATACTCATTTAACACCTTCAAAGGTGGCCATTATGATGTCACTATTTTTATATATGATATATAATATGTTTATGTTTTTCTTAAGATTATTTGTTTTCATTTTGGGCATACCTTTATGGTTTCCATTATGGGTAAACGTGATATCTTCATTTAAGGAAGTGCGGACTACCGCCCCCTCAAAGTGATTTGATTCGTTAAATACCATATGTGGGACGTATAAAGGATGGAACTATGATATTATATATGATATTATACTGGAATTATAATATACCTTTATATAATTATTATTCCATTCTATAAAATACGAAATAGAAATGAAAGTAGCGTTCATGCGTACGTATGGCTTACCGTCTCCATGAACGGTGCATTTCATTTCTTACCTCTAAATGATTATGTAATGTTATAAATGCATGAATTTACTGGATATATATTACATATATGATATCTAAATCATGAATACAATTTTGGATATAATAAACATTTGGCCACACGAACAACATGTAATTGTAAGAAGTCCACTTTCGACTTAAAAACCAAATATCGGCAAAACAAATATTATTTACTTAAATGATTACATAATGTTTATGACATGGTAATAAGTGATATAAAAGGAATAATGAACTTGGAAAAGGTTCTTAAGAAAGTAGAAATTAACTCATGTTTATTATTCAGGACGTTAAAGAACGATCGAGTCAAGTCGGACCCAAGGTAAGGGATCCTACTCCTCTCTTTCTTTTTAAGTACACACTTTTATGTCATTCCTTTTAAAGCTCATATTTATTGTTATTGGGATAATATTTTATATTACACTTACTTTAATTTTTATGTTCATGTGATGAGAGACCCTATTCTCTCTCATCAATCCATTTTGAAAGTTTGGAGTGGCGCCGTTAGGCTGCCGAACTTTCGTAAGAGATCTAACCTCTCTCTTTCTTTTTAAGTACTCTCCATTATGTCACTTCTTTTAATCTCATCTTTGTAATGTTGGGGGATGTTCTTTTATATTCCTCTTTCTGTACATTTTATTGTAATGTGATGAGATACCCTATTTGGTCTCATCAATCCATATTTGGAAGTTTTATGTGGCGCTGTTAGGATGCCGAGTTTTCGTAAGAGATTGTTCATCTCACTTTTATTCCCGTGAGATTTATGCTACATTTGCCACAAATTCCATTGATTGGTGTATTTACTGTCCATTATTCTACTCTTTTTGTAATATACTTTTGTTTATGAGTATTTACATCAATGATATATTGTCCTTCTTTCATGGGGTGTATGTTTTGAAAGATACCCAAGTCGGTAAGGGAAC
Source organism: Viscum album (assembly GCA_963277665.1). NCBI lineage: Eukaryota > Viridiplantae > Streptophyta > Magnoliopsida > Santalales > Viscaceae > Viscum > Viscum album. The sequence continues at coordinate 226,884,555 of OY728151.1, forward strand.
CTTTCACACTCCTCTTTTTTAAAATACTTCTTTTGTTGGGTCTTTTAATTTACATATTGTTATGTTGGGATATGTTCTCATAAATCCTTATTGATGTAAATTTTATGTCCAAGCGATGAGATACACTTTTTATCTTTCATCAACTTATTTTGATGTGATGTCGTTAGGCTGTCAAGGTACCTTTTTAACCCAATTTCGTTTTCTTTGGGTTCAACATGTAGTCATTGAATATGTCATCCATTGAATATGTGTGAATGACCTTTTATTGTTTTACGTTTAATATCCAATAATATTGGGTGTATTTATATTTGTCACACATAATTTTGATATTGATTTATCCTTAATTTAAGGATACATTCCTTATAAAGGATTTCATCACATTTTACATCCCTATTGAGACTTCATTGTTGTTACGCACCAATTCACTCTTATATGGTGTATATACTGTCCTTTGGAATATTATATCATGAATCCATTTATTCTCATGATATTATTAAATTTTATTCCTCAATTATTGTATTCAAGTGTCTCTAATTTTGGTAAAAACCCTTTGACCAAAATATCGCATTAAATGTTTTAATGACTTGTTCTTATTAATATCCATGTTTTCAAAATGGTTTTAAGGATTTATTTATATGGATATTAATTGTTTAAAATGTTAAAAGCTTCAAGGTGGTATGGGACACTTTGATTCAAAATTCTCCTTATTAAATGTTTTAAATGGTTTTGGAAATGGTTTCTTTTTGTATGGATTCATTATTTCAAAATACTAAAATGTAATATTGTGATTGAAATGTGGAAATGTTTTGTTTCCTTTATGCATGTTTTATGTGATACGTTTATGTTATGGTTCTTGGGAATTATTATGAAAATGGGTGGTTCCGTGATAAACTAAGGGCGGGTGAGCCCGATATAGCTCTCCAATGCATTGGGTAACGCGAAGGAGTGAAACGTTAATGTTTCTCCGAAGAGATTTAGGGAATATACTGTGATGGGTATTCCAAACGTAACCAAGAGGGTTACTCCCTACGTAAGAATGTTATGAATGCCTCAAGTTACCTTTATGTCTTATGATTTCTATGATTTATTCATGGTTTGATGAGGTAAGTTAAAGTGCCTTTGTCTTATGGGTAAAGTATGATTTCATTCTTATGTATATATGAACTCATGTTTCCTTTCCAAATTTTTTATAACCCTTACTGAACTTTTTATGCTCATCCCAAGTTTTTGAAATTTTTTTCACAGGTCAAGGGAAAGGTACATGATGTGATGATAGTTTCAAGGATGTGTCAAGAAAGAATCCATGTTTTATTTTCAATATGTTTCCATTGATGGGAATAATTAATACTGTCTTTTATGTAACCACTTTGTTTAAATGTGGAATGTAATGCAAGTTTCATGATCTAATTCTCTAAAACTCTAAACCTGAAAAGATCCTCAACGTGTAATCTTGTGATAACTCAAGATTATGTAAGATTTTAGGCCGGGGCCTTATAGTTGGTATCAGTGGTCGGTTTAGATAACTTTAGAGGTTAGGGTATTCTCTAAGCACAAGTGACATTACCATAATGGTTAGGATTTCAGAAAGAGTCCTAGTTTTAGATAAAGTGAATGAGTAAGTATATCTTAGTGTTTATCTTCCTCATTAGTACATGATGGTTTTGTTGATATACTCACACTGACATTTCTGTTTTAGTGAATGGATGGATCTAGCAGGCACCAAAGAGACAACAAGTTTGAAAGAAACTATGGTGGTTCTCTGATTAAGATACTAGATAAAATGGAGGATTCAATGAGGAAACTCGTGGTTGTTCTAAACCAAATATCAAGGAGTCATGATCAACCACTTGAACCTTGGTATGTTCTGTAATGCATCATGTATGAGATAACCAATTGATGTGGAAGTTCAGGTAATAATTATTAAGGTAACCATTAGGGTTTATATGATCCTTACTTTTGAGGTAATTATGGGTTATTATATGTTCTGATGGAAAATGAAAGGCATGAGATAAACTTGAGGTTAAAATATGTTATGATCATCTTTGAAGATTTTATCTCATTTTGGGGAATGTTTTAAGAATTATATAATTTTGGAAAAAGGACAACACGCAGACCGTGTGACTACCCGTCGCATCGGACAAAGCTGCGGGAATCGAACCCACAACCAAAGTGTGACTGGTATTTATCGCCTACCACTGGACTACGTGAAGTCCTTGGTTAGTTTGACTAATTCTTTTTAGTTATATGATTTTATGAATTAAGAGTAAGTTGATTTTGGGTTATTTATGAAAATTATTAACCTATCGTGGAGGATATGTGATTAGGTTAATTACTTTTCAATACGAGACTTTAGGAGCAACTAATGTTGTTTGGAGATAAATGTTACAATTTAACTTGGAAGACTATATGACTAAATCCTTCAAATATTTGGGTTTCAATCTTATATTTGTTTACTTTGAAGAATTTTATGGAAAAATTGTTTATCGAATGGTCCTCGTTGAACTTTGGGTTTGTTGGACAAATTTTGGAGATTAAGAATGGATTTTCTTTTTAATGGGTTATCCTTTTCTGGATTATCTGACCTTGTACTAACCTTTTTGGTTTTGGTTTTGGTTAAAGCCTAAAGAAATTGGATGTATATATTTCTCTTTTGTGGATTAGGTGATTCTCTAGAAGTTGATTATAGTACTCTTAATGTGAACAAGTCTCCCTAAATACTCGTCTTTTGGAAAAAATATGAGTTTGATTAAGGAATCTAGTAAAATTTGAAAGTCAACATGATAAGTGATTATGTTTCATTATGAATAAATTCCTCAATAAAAAGTAACTTAACACAAAAATGTTGTCTATTAGCTTTTCCTACTGGGGAATCGAATACCGTTTAACCCATCACAAGTTTGTGATTTTTTCATTGTTAACTTTCTCCTAGACATGTTTACTATCACTCTTCCTCAAGAACATGAACCTTTTCTTTTTCTTCCATGTCCATGTTTTTCTACATGGAATACTAGTATGGGTTAACTCGGGTGACCTCTGTGCTTATCTTTCTTTTTTTTAGAGTGATTGTTTTACCGACTCTTGTTCCGACGTGGAACTTTCAAGGATGTTTCCAAACTCAATTTTAAGAATTGCGAGGACGCAATTCCCAAAAGGGGGGAAGGATGTAACACCCCAGGTAAATAAAGAATATGACATTTTCATATTTATCCATATTTGTGATTAAAATATTGATATTACTTTAAAGGGGACGCTATGCTCGATGGCATACCCAACATGCAACAACGAGTTTCTTGGGAATCTTACGTTGCACTCTAATAATAAAATAATATTATTTTAAATGGTAGTTAACATGTAGCCGTTGTAATGGCAGGAATTGATAGAAATAACTAAAATATGATTATATATGTTTTTAAATGTTTTTACATTTATCCAATAAAGGATATAGGCTTAAAATACGGAAAGAATTCAGTTTTAGGCGTATATGCCCTAGTTTTCACTAAAGGTTCACTTATCACCTTTTGATGTTGAACCATCATTAAATATAGTTTTGTTCACTATTAAACATTCTTTTGGACCAAATAAAACTCTTATTAAGAATCGGTACATCAAAATTTACTTTGTGTAAATTTTTGTTATCTTTCCGATAATGTTCATTTTTTTAATGAATAGTGTAAAATGTTGTATTTTAATTCAAAACCTCTTTTTAATCTAATTTATTTATATGATTAGATTATCTTTTGAATTGGTTTTAAAGTGAAATTAGAATATATTTTTACCATTAAATCCAATAGTGGTCGTTGAATTTATTTCACTTTGAAATCAGACTTAAACCAGTGTCAATCTTTTGATACTTATTGTTTCATAAAAACACGCTATTTGCTCTGACAGCGGCAATTAATTATTAAATTAATTAATGTGACTTATATGTTTTGAATTTTGTAAAATAGGCTTCATTTTTGAATTCGTAATATCAAATATATCTTAGGGTGAATTTTTGGTAATTTTCTGAAAAACTTCAATTTTTGATGAATAGTGAAACCACTAAGTGGTACTTATAAAAACTGATTTTTCCATTTAAATGAAATTTTTCCATCTTTGTGTTTTGAATTTCAAAAATCCGGCATAAATGGTTGTCATTAAGAAGTAAAATGTGGTTCAATGGGATAAAAATAATTTTTTTGGTGAATAGTAACTTATTAAGTTTTTAATCGCGATTAGAGGTAATTAGTGTAGTTTAAGGTAAAAATAATGCTTTAATAATATGAAATGAACTTGACACATGTCCTAACCTCATTGGATGTGTAATGGCCGACCAAAACAAGCCATGGGTAATGTTGGGGACCCCATGGAGCCACTTTGGTTGGGAAATGACATAAATAACTTTTTATTTAATGTAAAAGTAAAAATGACACAAACATCATATGTTTTATGAAAACAATTTTTACATGGGGTTATAAAGATAAGATTTTTGATTATAAATAGTCATTAGAAAGAGAAAAATATTTCCTACATCGTAGTATTTTTTTATAATTTTTAGACTTTAAATAAATTAAATTATTTATGACATCATGATGATGCAGCGATGACCTCATTATTTAACGATTTAAATAAAATGGAAAGATAATGTAAAATCTAAGACCTACACATGTCCAAAACCAATTGGATGGGTGTATTTCGAAACCTTATCACCTTATCCTAGAATTATATCAATTTGGGACCCTTTAAATCCGAAACTCCTTTTCAAATAAAGTAATATTTTTTACTTTCCAAAAGTGCCCCTCCTCTCCTCTTATAAAAGGCCCCACACCTCTACCTCATTTCACACACTCCTCAAGCTTTTTTCTTGTCCAACCCCTGCCCATTTACTCTCTCCACATCCCTCTCCTAATCTTAGAGGATTCTTTTTGGGCAGAATACTTTAAAAGGAAGCCTTTAGGCTCAAATCAAAAGGAGTTACACTTTTAAAGGTAATTCATTCTCTCATGTTCATTTGTTTTATTTTGCTTCTCCAACCCCCTAAACTCTTTTTATTTACTTCTTTTGTAACAACACCAGTATCATAAATATACTAGAATGTTTTTATAAGATTTATTAGAGATACACTCTCACACAACTACATCAAATGGTTAAAGAACATACGGTTTCCATGGATGGCGAAATTCTGCCTCCCGAAACGATGATTGTTCAATACACATTTAACACCTTCATAGGTGGCCATTATGATGTCACTATTTTTATATATGATATATAATATGTTTATGTTTTCCTTAAGCTTCTGTTTTTTTCATTTTGGGCATACCTTTATGGTTTCCATTATGGGTAAACGCGATATCTTCATTTAAGGAAGTGCGGACTACCGCCCCCTCAAAGTGATTTGATTCGTTAAATACCATATGTGGGACGTATAAAGGATTGAACTATGATATTATATATGATATTATACTGGAATTATAATATACCTTTATATCATTATTATTCCATTCTATAAAATACGAAATAGAAATGAAAGTAGCGTTCATGCGTACGTACGGCTTACCGTCTCCATGAACGGTGCATTTCATTTCTTACCTCTAAATGATTATGTAATGTTATAAATGCATGAATGTACTGGATATATATGACATATATGATATCTACATCATGAATACAATTCTGGATATAATAAACATTTGTCCACACGAACAACATGTAATTGTAAGAAGTCCACTTTCGACTTAAGAACCAAATATCGGCAAAACACATATTATTTACTTAAATGATTACATAATGTTTATGACATGGTAATAAGTGATATAAAAGGAATAATGAACTTGGAAAAGGTTCTTAAGAAAGTATAAATTAACTCATGTTTATTATTCAGGACGTTAAAGAACGATCGAGTCAAGTCGGACACAAGGTAAGGGATCCTACTCCTCTCTTTCTTTTTAAGTACACACTTTTATGTCATTACTTTTAAATCTCATCTTTCTTGTTATTGGGATGATCTTTTATATTACACTTACTGTAATTTTTTATTTCATGTTATGAGAGACCCTATTATCTCTCATCAATCCATTTTGGAAGTTTTGAGTGGCGCCATTAGGCTGCCAAACTTTCGTAAGAGATCTAACCTCTCTCTTTCTTTTTAAGTACTCTCCTTTATGTCACTTCTTTTAAGCTCCTCTTTGTAATGTTGGGGAATCTTCTTTTATATTCCTCTTGCTGAACATTTTATTGTAATGTGATGAGATACCCTATTTGGTCTCATCAATCCATATTTGGAAGTTTTATGTGGCGCCGTTAGGATGCCGAGTTTTCGTAAGGGATTTTTCATCTCACTTTTATTCCCGTGAGATTTATGCTAAATTTTCCACAAATTCCATTGAGTGGTGTATGTACTGTCCATTATTCTACTCTTTGTGTAATATACTTTCGTTTATGAGTATTTACATCAATGATCTATTGTCCTTCTTTCATGGGGTGAATGTTTTGAAAGATACCCAAGTCGGTAAGGGAACCTTTCACCCTCCTCTTTTTTAAAAGACTTCTTTTGTTGGGTATTTTAATTTACATATTGTTATGTTGGGATATGTTCTCATATATCCTTATTGATTTAAATTTTATGTCCAAGTGATGAGATACACTTTTTATCTCTCATCAACTTATTTTGATGTGATGTCGTTAGGCTGTCAAGGGACCTTTTTAACCCAATTTCGTTTTCTTTGGGTTCAACATGTAGTCATTGAATAGGTCATCCATTGAATATGTGTGAATGACCTTTTATTGTTTTACACTTAATATCCAATTATATTTGGTTTATTTATATTTTTCACACATAATTTTGATATTGATTTATCCTTAATTTAAGGATACCTTCCTTATAAAGGATTTCATCACATTTTACATCCCTATTGAGACTTCATTGTTGTTATGCACCAATTCACTCTTATATGGTGTATATAATGTCCTTTGAATATTATATCATGAATCCATTTATTCTCATGATATTATTAAATGTTATTCCTCAATTATTGTATTCAAGTGTCTCTAATTTTGGTAAAAACCCTTTGACCAAAATATCGCTTTAAATGTTTTAATGACTTGTTCTTATTAATATCCATGTTTTCAAATTGGTTTTAAGGATTTATTTATATGGATATTAATGGTTTAAAATTTTAAAAGCATCAAGGTGTTATGGGACACTTTGATTCAAAATTCTCCTTATTAAATGTTTTAAATGGTTTTGGAAATGGTTTCTTTTTGTATGGATTCATTATTTCAAAATACTAAAATGTAATATTGTGATTGAAATGTGGAAATGTTTTGCTTCCTTTATGCATGTTTTATGTGATACGTTTATGTTATGGTTCTTGGGCATTATTATGAAAACGGGTGGTTCCATGATAAACTAAGGGCGGGTGAGCCCGATATAGCTCTCCAATGCATTGGGTAACGCGAAGGAATGAAACGTTAAGGTTTCTCCGAAGAGATTTATGGAATATACTGTGATGGGTATTCCAAACATAACCAAGAGGGTTACTCCCTACGTAAGAATGTTATGAATGCCTCAAGTTACCTTTATGTCTTGTGATTTCTATGATTTATTCATGGTTTGATGAGGTAAGGTAAAGTGCCTTTGTTTTATGGGTAAAGTATGATTTCATTCTTATGTATATATGAACTCATGTTTCCTTTCCATATTTTTTATAACCATTACTGAGCTTTTTATGCTCATCCCAAGTTTTTGAAATGTTTTTCACAGGTCAAGGGAAAGGTACATGATGTGATGATAGTGTCAAGGATGTGTCAAGAAAGAATCCATGTTTTATTTTCAATATGTTTCCATTGATGGGAAGAATGAATATTGTATTTTATGTAACCACTTTGTTTAAATGTGGAATGTAATGCAAGTTTCATGATCTAATTCTCTAAAACTCTAAACCTGAAAAGATCCTCAACGTGTAATCTTGTGATAACTCAAGATTATTTAAGGTTTTAGGATGGGGCCTTATAATTACACTTTTCTATTAATGTAAATAAAATAGTAAAATGATAATTCACAAATATAGAAACATCATTAAACCATAAATATCATATATATATATATATATTCCTTAAATATATTCTTATTATCATCAATGTAATGTACAAGTGAAAACAAATCATATTGCTTTGTGAATGTTGTAGTCCACACCTACGCACAAGAGGTGATATAGTTTTCCAATATATGCAATGGTATGAATTTAGATATGATATTAAAATTGAATGTGAATAATTATGTCAGAAATATTACATATTAACATTAAAACCATCAAAATAACCTTCCATAGAAGATGGTGATGCAGAATAAATCATATTTCTACATGAAGGTGTAGTTCACACAAATACATGAGTGATATGCTAATCTCTGATTTGATAGATAATAAGTGGTAAATGGTGCAGATATTAGAAATATAAATTATAGGAATATTTATGACAATATATTCATCGTTTTATGTAGGATAAAAAGTTTTTATAGGTTGTAAGAGAAGAAATAAAATTTAATGAACTTGGTTAATATTTATACCTCTTATTTGGGAGTCCTCATTTTTATTACACCTTATGTATTGAAGAATTATACATAAGAGAGGAATATAATATCTATGATTAATGGAAGGATTATTTTATAGTTTATTAGCTTTTATTAGTAGAGTAATAAGGCTCAAATTGTGTGATTAGTCAATGAGAAGAGGTTCTCTTTTAGAAGTGTGGGGAAGGACACACAAGGAATTTCTTAAAATATTTCAATGATATATGGTTACCATTAGTAGAATGTGGCTACAAATGGAAATGTATTGTAAGGCAGTATAATATAAGTTTATAATTTTTTAATAAAATAATAATTGGATATATGTTTTTGGAAATCTTAAATTTTTTCCTAGTTTAACACCTCTGGTAATCTTGATTCAACCTTAACCATTGTATAAATATTTTATTATTTTTACTAGTAACTATGAAAAAAAAATTGATTTAATCTTTTATAGTATATTAATCATAATAATTATAAATATTTAAAATATATATATTAAATTTCTATATTTGGAAGAAATCATTTTTTAATAATTGAACAAACATGATTGAAAATCTATTTATTAAAAGTATAGTTTTAAGCATAAAAAATATGTTTAATCAATTACATTTATTTATAAAAATATATAAATAAAATTAAAATATATTATTTAATATCTAATATATTAATTTCATTAAAACCATTAATCATAATATATAATTTTAATCTATTATGATACAATAACATTTCACGCAAAAAATCATTCTTCAGAAAAAATATGTTCTGAACCCCAAAATTGATGTTATTATAAAATAATTTATATCGATGATTCAAGTGAAATTAATCATATTATTTATGATTAAATTAATATTACGTTACATTAATGTTATATTAGAAATATATTGGCTCTTTTAAATGTAAATAAATGAAATTTTTTATAAAAAATTGTATTTTCACAATTCATAGAAAAATAAATCCGCATCAAAATAAAAAAATTACCCTATGAAAATATTGAGATGTTGATTTATAAAAATTTATTCATTTCCGAAAATAAGTTTTTTTAATGGTAGTAATTAATTATAATGACTTTGAATGTAATATTTAATTGAAACAATATTTAATGAAAACATAATTATGAAGCATAAAATGACATAACTAAAAAATATGTATTTATTTATTTTTCCTTAATCAATAAATTTTAATTTTTTAAATCCACTGTAAATATTTGTTTCATGATATGGTTTTTACAATTAATAACATAAATTAAAATGATAATGTATTAACCTTATCATTTAAATAATATTTATTTATTGTATACCGATGTTTTCTTAAAGATCGATATAGTAAGTTAAGAAATATATCAATATTATTGTTCATTTAAAATGAATTTTTGGGTTAACACAACTACACTATGAGAATCCATTATTTTTATAAAATTAAAGAATGATATGGTGGATTAATAATTCAATACATATATTATAACAATAATAAATTGTAATATATAAAGGTAGTAGTAATAGATGATGAAAAAGAAGATTCACCTCCATTTCCCATGAAAAAATAACCCTAAACAAGGTCAGATAAAATTTAGAAAAGGTATAAGAAGATATGTGGTGAGGTTCTTCCCAACACTTTATTTTCCTATATAATGTAAGAAATTCCTTAGTATTAATATAAATAGGGGGTTTGAAATAAATCACATTTCCCAAACTAAAAAACTATTATATATCACTTTGACATAATTGATTTACACTTATCAGGTACCTAGTAAACATCATAGAAGTGAAATCCTACTTGACACTAAACAGAGTACCTAGATCCCCACCACTTAATACCTAGAAGAATATTTATTATTCACCAAACCCATAGATATGGAATGGGTACCTTGTTCTCTTCATCTTGGTACCTAGGTCATATTTCATAATTTTGTTTAACCACTATCATAAACTCTTGTAACTGAAAATCTATAACCATGATAAGAATTTGTACTCCCATGAGAGTTGAGAATAATATCTACAAGATATTATCTATCACCAAGAATTAAATATTGAATCCATGTTCTTTGATTTCCAATACATTGGATACAAAAATTCATAATTACCTCGATATTATCCACTCTTAATGATATCGGCCTTTATGAAACCTCCTATATTGGGACTCTTATCCCAGATAGGTGTCCTAGTGAATTTCTTAAAGTATGATTCCATAATTAAATTTCCAAATCACTGGTCATTTTCAATTATAAGAGTTTATGAATCAACTATTCATATTTTGTATTTATCTCAATAAGTTATCATTGGAAAACTATCAATACAACACTCAAAGTATAATAGACCAATCTAGGTAAACACCTAATGTCAATATATTTTTCCCACATCATGGAATGAACCATGTTCCTATCCTCTATAGGATAGTTATAATTAATAGAATATCATTCAAAGAAACATTATGGGAATAATTTCACCCATATCATACATCTGATAAGAATGATAAAATTATTTTATTATAGAAGATATATCAAATTTATCATATTTCAAGAAATCAAAAAAAGAGGGTAACATAGAAGAGTTTCATAACAATGTATAAATGAAAAAAATAGGAAGATAATCCATATGGAAATGTAAGAATCCCATGGTTCTATCACCACATGACCATAAATTACAACCTTACCAACCAAAAATATTGTAAACATGATACGAGGGAGCCATCCTCTACATGAAAATATTCCCTTTAAGTGTATCCTATATAAATAAGTATAAAAACACCCAATAAACTATAATATGAAATGTACAATATTAGATGAAAATCATAACACATAATTAAAATATCAATAGCCTAAAACAAAAAATATTTCTCCACAAACACGAGATAACCATAATCATAGATGAAAACATTTGAGCTAGGGAATCCATGAGTAAGAACGGCTAAATCGATGGTCAAAAATAAATCACCCATGAATTTGGTGAAAGACTTTGATCCCAAAGAGATAGTGTGATTCTCAAATTCTATGTGGAGAACAAACCTAAAAGTCTTTTTGATCTCATGATACATGATGGTTTATTTCTGGTTGTGCTTGGAGAAGTGGGATGATTCCTAGGAAATCTTCTCAACAATATCATTGATAAAGATATTCTAGATCCCCATGGCCTTTATTGAGATTCTGATGTTGGGTTGAACATCCTTGATAAACTTGAATATGTATATGTTTTAGGTATCTATGCTCTTATTTTTACTTTTATTCTTTTATCATATGATTCTGAATCTTTGGGTCATTTCATCAATGCCATTGGCTTCCTATATGCAACAACCTTCTTCTCCTCCACTATCTTTTTCTCAAAAAGTTTCTTCACAGCCTTGGGTACCATTGAAAACTCTAAGAATGAGAAATAATATTACTAGAAGTGAATGAATACAGAGATTAGTGATTTGAGTGGTTAAAATCACCCAATGTAAAAAAGTAGGGTGTGAGTACTAAAGCCCAATCTTATACCACAAATGAATCAAAACATTTTATACTCATGCATTCATTTGTTATTGTATAGAACATATTTATAAAAAAAATATTAAGAAATAGATTTCCATATAAAATCAACTCTTTGTTTTTTATAATCATATTAGTAACAACTCATGACTTTAAAATATATTTATTTTAGAACATATTTATGTTTATTGACGACTTGTGGTGCAAGTAACACCAAGTTTAAAAAAAATTAGTCACGCCATGTGATCAAAATGTAAAATTAATTTGTAGAAAATTTAGAAAATTTATCTGAAAAATTAAACATCATTTTTTAAAATTGTATATCAAATTTATCTTTGGGGGAATTTTTTGGATTTTTCTGAGAAGTGTCATGTTTCCATGAATAGTGGAAAATAAATAATTTTAATTGAAAACTATCAGTTCATTTAAATAATTTATAATGTTATATATTATTATGAATTGGTTATAAAGTAAAATTAGTAAAATTTTATATCAATTCATAAAACAAAGGTCATTTGAGTAATTCTCATATTGAATTTATATATGAATTATTTTTAAACTTTTTAACATTTTCACTCTAAAAACTCACTTTCTCATCACGTCTACAGGATTAATATTAATTTAAAATTTTTACTTCTTTTAATTGAATTCATAAAAATGGATTCTATATTTTTAATCATCAAAATTTATAATTTCCAATATGTTCATCATTATTTTTGACCAAAATAAATAATGAATGTAGTTAAAATTTATTATCAGGGATAAGGAAAAATGGGTTTTGTATGGAGCATTAAACTATGAAGATATGGTTAAAATAAAATATTTTTTCCAACTTCCTTTTCAGGCATATATTTTGATCCACATTACCTTATTCAATATTTTTTTGACTTTTTGGGATGTTTTTTATTGAAAGTGGCCTACATAATTATTTATGTAAAAAAAAGATAAAAAGGGACCTTTCATGCTTTTAATATCTTTAAATGTTTAGGATGGGGAAAAATAACTTAGGATCAGTTATGTTCATGAAATTTAATTATAAATTACTTTTATTTCATAATAATAAATCTTTTATTTTTATAGATGTAATAAATATATAAAATGATTATGAAATGCCAATATAGTAATTATTTAGTTACTAATAAAATAAAATAAATGACACAAAAATATTATAAGTGAAATAAAATAAAATAATTATTATGTTCCATTAATTTTTTAGATAAATATATCATTTTAAAAATGTGTAAAAATTATATCTTTGAATTAAACCATTATATATATATATATATTTAAATTGATATTAAATTATTAATTCCAAAATTGACATTAGTGTTTTTTTAATAAATGATGTAATATTAAATGTTTTAAAATACCTAAATCTTCCATTTTATGTAAAATTATTTGTAAATGTTTAAATATAACATCTATTTTTCATTCAGAAATAAAATTTTCATTTATAGTGATTATATTGACCCCTAAATAGTAAAAACTCTCTTATCATTGTTCAGGATTAAGTGATATTTTAGTGTGTTACATGCACTTCTATTATAATTAATGTTCAATACACATGGGATTATTATATAATAAAATTTATTTCATATATATATTAATTCTTTAAAATTATCTAATAAGGATCATTTTATATTATTGTTAAAGGATAAAGTACCTCATTTAGAAAACTAGTTACCGAAGTGAAAAAAGGAAATTGTAAAAGTGGGGAAACCTATTTGGTAAAGGCGGGGAAACCTATGTGGAATGACGATATCATCCCCCCAAACCATTAATAATAACTTTTTGATCAACTTGTTATGCGATTGACCTCCCATTAGTGAATGATTTGTCTTACAAAAAATCAAACTCTTCATCCACTATAAAAGGTCAGCCCCTATCCTCTCTTTTTCACACCATCGGACCTCTTTGGTTTGTATAATACCAAAAAACATCCAAATTACCATACTCTCGTACTATAATAATTAGTTTCAATATAAATCCACACTTTTCAAGGATTTTTTGTAAAAAAAAAAGAGGATACTCGAAGAAGTGGAAATATTCTTCACTGATTATCTTTATATTACTTATTTCACAACCTCCTTAAATATTTTAAAACCATAATGATAGTATAAACATAATATCTTCCATATAATATAATGTTTTCATAATAATATAATGACCAAAAACCATCTCAAATTCTATTAAATGGGCTATGAAATCATCGTTTGTCTGTACAAAAGACTAATACCACCCAAACTCATGTAGTTTTTTTTTCATTTCCACCTCTCAAGGTCAGGTACGATGACGAATATAATGTATATATATATGATACTTAAAACATATTTATACCTTATGAGTCAGTATATCATATATATATATATATATATACCTTCCATTTTATAGGAGATATAATAATGTCACACATGTGAACGGTGGACTACTTCCTCACGAAGTGAAGTGATTCATCTTTCACTAACACATCACATGGAATGTGATAAATATGAATTTAATTATTATATGTCATATAATGAAATAATTATGATAGTCATTAAATATTTATCATTATTTAAAGATAATATTTTCGGATCAAAATATGTTTTAGATGCTCAATATACAAGAGGGGGGTGAAATGTATACTTTAAAAAAATTCCTTTGGAACTTTTAAAGATCGTATAAAACTTTCTATTGTTTAAAAATGTTAAATAAAGTCAATTCACAAGAACTATTAGTTCTAAAAACTTTCTAGATTCTAGAAATATGGTTTTTGAAATGAAACATAATAGAAGCTTACAAGGACAAAGATTCTACCTCAAAGGGTATAGAATGCTCCTAGTCAGAGTATACAAGTATAATAAAGTATATGATAGTTATTATTTCTTTAATAATCAAAATGAAACTGAAAAAAACTTGTAACAATACAAGTAACAAGTATGAAATCTTTAACCCAAAGAGTTGGGAATCCAATAACCTTGGATAAAGGTCCCTTGATTTATACTTTCAAGAAATTCTATCTTACCCACACTAGGGTAAGCCCTCAATGGGAATATAGGAGTTTTTCTTTCTATCCCTGAAAGCCTTAAAACTTTATGGTAGTCGGAATGTCTGTCTTTATTATCATGAAAGTCCTCAGACTTTAATGTAATCAGCACCTCTATGTTCCTATCCCCAGAATACATAGATTTTACAAAACAACAATTGGAGCCGTACAAAGAAATCTAAACAAGATTTTCAGAACACACAAAGCATGAGAGTCTCTCTCTCTAGAAATCACTTCAGCAGCATGTAATCTCTATAGTTGTAGAATAGTATCTTGGGCTCATTCATATGAGATTTTATTTATAGTCACATCTCTAATGGTCGACTCCAACCTCTAATGGTCATATTTTTTCTTTCATTTCAAAGGGACCAATACACATGTCACTCAAACAATGGTTGGTTAAAAACAGAATACATGACATTGTTTTATAACCATAACAAGGGTACATAAAATAGGGTTTCTCAACAAAATTCATTTTTCAGAGTCTAAGGAAAAATAAAGTTTGGAGTCTAAGTGGAAAAACATTCAGAGTCTATATTACATGGATATTTGGATTCTATTTTCCAAGGAATTTGGAATATGAATTCGGAGGAATTATGAGTCTAAATTCTGAGGAATTCGAAACCAGAATTGTATGGAATTAGGAGTCCAAATTATAAGGAATTCGGAGTCTGAATTCTAAGGATTTTATAGTCAGAATTCTAAGGAATTCCAAGTCTGAATTCTAAGGAATTCAGAGTCTTAATTATGAATAATTTGGGGTCTTAATTCTAAGGAATTTGATGTTTGATTTTCAGTGAATTCGTATTTTTAATTTCAGAAAATTCAGATTCTGAATTTTAGAGAATTCAGAGTCTAAATTTTATAGAATTTGGAACCTGAGTTTTGAGGAATTCAAAGTATAAATATCAAATAATTTAGAAGGGGAATTCTGAGGAATTCAGAGTCTGAATTTCATAGAATTCAAAGTTGGAATTTCATAGAATTCAGATTCTGAATTTTATAGAATTCAGAGTCTGAATTTCAGAAAATTCGGAACCTAAAAATAGAATACTCTATATCTAAGTATTTATAGAATTTAGAGTTTTTACATGTGAACCAAAATATCTCACTTAGGAATAAAAAGAGTTATATTTTGAGAAAATAAAATATGAACATTGAAAAAACAGGTAAGGAAAATTTTTCCTTGGGGAAGGAAAATTTTCCTTATTAAGAAAATTTTTAGGGAAAAATTAATTTTCCTTATGATAGGGTGTTTGTGATTTTAAAAACATAAAGTACTGGAAAGGTCATAAGGAAACCTTATTGACTCAACAATCTCCCCCTTTTTGGAATTCACAAAAATTCTAACAAAAAAGAATTTAAGGACTTTGAAATTTTATGGGCTTGTAAATAAAAACATATATCTCTTTATTTATGGATCATAGTTAATATGACTAACTCCCCCTTAGACTTTAGAACCCCTAAGGATCGTATTCTGAATTTTTTGAATGAGTTTTTTCATTTTCTTGCATACTAAAATAGTCATGATGAAAACTCTCCCTTATAAGAACTCCCCCTTAGGGAAATTTCTTCTTTACTAAGTATTCTTTTCTGATGCTCCTATCTACCCCTTTGTGATTTTCAAAAATGAATAAAGGGAATGGAAAGGAAAATATAGTACCTAAAATATTAGTAACAAACAACCAAAAATATGAAGTGCAACAAAAATTTCATTAATATTGAATGAATTTGTACAATAGAAAAATAAAATAAAAGATAGGATTTGGAAAAGATTATCCTTCATTCTCCTTCAACATCAGCATTTTCACTATGGTTTTTAACTACTTGAGCTCCTTGTGATCCTCTTCTGCATGCTTTATCAACTAATCCTAATCTTCTGTTTTCTTCTCTAAGGCTTTAATTTTCTCTTCATGAGCCTTAAGAGATTATACCTGGGCCTTCAGAACTTCTTCTTTCTTAGCAAGCTTCTCCTCAATATAAATTCTAAGATCCCTTTCCCTCTTCCAACTCTAAGTATTTGAACACAATTTCCCATTCAAATCTTTAACTTCTTTCTTCTGAGTAGTTTCTCCAAGATATATCTTTTCTTCAAAAGAATTAGTAAGATCATTGATCTTCACATCTTTAGTGTCAAATGCATCCTTAACACTATCATGAAATTCATCAAATATTCTCATTTCTTTTATTGTCTTCCTTGAACATCTTGTCGTATTCTTGCAAGATCTTTTATGAGCCCAGTATCCAATCAGAAAGGTCTTGAAGTATGCCTCAAGACTGACACATTTACCCATCACCCTAGATACTGAATCTGATTTTTTATTTAACGTATGTTGAAGCATCTAATATTTGAGTTTATACTTGGTAATATTGGAATATTCCCAAATAGCTTCTTCAAATATGTAATGACAAATTCATGGCCAAGAGAAGATGATTCTGAATCAGAGACTTTGGTTGGTGAATATTCATTGTCAAACTCAACAAAATTTATTTTTGATGAATCACCAACTTCTTTCTTCTTTACCACAGTTTTTCTAGGTGTATCAACTATCACTTTTTTCCCTCATAATCTTTCAGAATGATTTCTTCTTGATTAGGATATTCATGTTCAATATCTAATAGCTGAATAATTTTATCTTCATCAACCTCTTACTTCTCGGCTCTGGCCTCGACATCCCCTGGCTGAATGAAATCATGATTGACACTTTCATTTTAAGACAACTTATTCAATTCTTCCTCACCCTTCTCATCTTTTCTTGGGGTATCAAGTTTTAAAGACTCGACTTTAGAATTTCAGATTGAAAACATCTCATAAGGACTCTCCTTATCATGATAGTCTTCTACTTGCTTTATTATATCTTTGGTATCACCACTCTCTTCTTCCTCTTCTTCTTCCACTTCTTATTCTTGCATTATTTCTTTTACTTGATCTTGTTCTAGAATCACAAACTTTTTTTCTGAAGTCTCTAGTAATGGTTCTATCAAAAACGATTCTGGTACCGAAATTTGTTCAGGGACTTCTTCAGTCACCTTAAGAAGGGATTGTACTATCTCATCATCCGGCATATTCTTCTTTTTCTTCTTCTCATTTTGTTCCTTTTCATGATTTTCATCAGTCTTTTCCTTAAATGATTTTTCCTCAGCAGGGTCCAAGCCAAACTTAGGCTCCACGTCCTTCATGTTCTTCTTATATTCTCTCCACTTAGCCACTACCTCATCAGGAAAAGTCTTTTGCTTATTTGGCTATAGTGGTGCTGAAAGAGTTTCCTTCACCAAAGGTTTTTTTTCTTTTACATCCGGTATAAGGCCCCGGCCTTAAACCTTACTTAATATTGAATTAAATGAATAATTCACGTTGAGGATCTTTTCAGGTTTAGATTTTTAGAGAATTAGAACGTAACTATTACATATCAAAAGATTACAAAGTAGTCACTTCTACTAAGTTTCTATAATAAAAAAACTCTTAAAAAGAAACATGTCTAGTTCCATGTTTTATATAGGATGACATTCCCTTGATCCCATCCTTGACCTTGTTCCACATTAAGTCCTGTGAAAACATTTCAAAAAAAACTTGGGGTGAGCATAAAAAGATCAGTAAGGGATACAGAAAGAATGAAAACTATTATTTTTTCAAACATAAAATAAACCATATATACTCTATCAAAGTAATACCTTCAATTTCATGAAGTAGTAAAACTCTTCACTGAATAAAGTATCATTACTTACCTTTTTGTAACCAAAGTATTACCATAAAATCCATAAAAAGAACACATAATATATATAAAGGTAACTTGGGACATAAACATACTTAAGTGGAATAACCATACGGTCGACTTCCACACATATCACTTAATGGAATAGCCATATGGCCAATTTCAATACATACTTAATGGAATAGCCATACGGACGACTTCCATACCCAATGCATTGGAGGTTATAACGTAACCACCCGTCCTGGTATTCACGGCACCACCCGTCATATGGTTTATAATGTAACCACCTGTTAAAATGTCCAAGTACCAGTATAAAATCATAAAACATAAAACCAATATAAAGGAATGATAACATTTCCACATTTCAACCACAATATATCATAAATATATTTACATAATAGAATCCTTTTTCAAAACCATTTTCAATACCAAAATACATAAAATAGTATAGGGTATTTATTTTATTCTAAAAACATTACGGCTTGTTGAGAAAGCCAAAGACCAAATAATACTCGCGGCGGAGGAAAAGGTCGTTGTCGCCGCGTACGTTAAAAGAAACATTCCTTTTTGTCATTTTGTAAAATGCTTCGTAGAAAAAGATTCCTTTTGTATAAAAGTAAACTTCAAAGGGGTTTATACACCGTATAAAAGAAAGTTGTGTATAAAACGAAATATGCCTCAATGAAAGGAGATTGAGACGAAGTCCTTTACCTCGGGTCCGACTTGACTCGATCGTTCTTTAACATCCTGAATAATAAACATGAGTTAATTTATACTTGATTAACAACCTTTTTAAAGTTCATTATTCCATTTATATCACTTATTTCCATGTTATAAACATTATGTAACCATTTAAGTTAATAATGTTTGTTTTGTCAATATTTGGTTCTTAAGTCGAAAGTGGACTTCTTACAATTACATGTTGTTCGTGTGGTAAAAGGTTATTTATATCCAGAATGAAATTCCCGATTTGGATATAATATGTATCATATATATCCAGCATATACATGTATTTATAATATTACATAATCATTTAGAGGTAAGAAATGAAATGCACCGTTCATGGAGACGGTAAGCCATACGTACGCATGAACGCTACTTTCATTTCTTTGTCATATTAATGGAATTAAAACTAAATGAGAGGTATTTATATTTTAATTCCAGAACTATATTCATCATTTAGATATATCATTAATTATATATATCCATTATATACATGTACTTTTAATAGTACATTACATTTGGGGATAAGAAATGAAATGCACCGTTCATGGAGACGGTAAGCCGTACGTATGCATGAACGCTACTTTCATTTCTATGTCATACTTTAATGGAAAGAAATAATAATGATATAGAGGTATATTATAATTCCAGTATAACATAATATATAATAACTTTAAATCCATCCTTTACACGTCCCACATATGGCATTAACGAATCACATCACTTTGAGGGGGCGGTAGTCCGCACTTCCTTAAATGAAGATATCGTGATTACCCATAATGGAAACCATAAAGGTATGACCAAAATGAAAAACACAGAATCTTAAAGAAAAAATAAACATATTATATATCATATATAAAAATAGTGACATCATAATCGACACCTTTGAAGGTGTTAAATGAGTATTGAACAATCATCGTTTCGGGAGGCAAAATTTCACCATCCACGGAAACCGTATGTTCTTTAACCATTTGATGTAGTTGTGTGAGAGTGTAGATCGAATAAATCTTATAACAACATCCTATTATATTGAAGATATTGGTGTTGTTACAAAAGAAGTAAATAAAAAGAGTTTAGGGGTTTGGAGAAACAAAATAAAACAAATGAACATGAGAGAAATGAATTACCTTTAAAAGTGTAACTCCTTTTGATTTGAGCCTAAAGGCTTCCTTTGAAAGGATTCATCCAAAAGGGAATCCTCTAGGATTAGGAGAGGGATATTTAGAGAGTAAATGGTCATGGTTTGTCCGAGCCAAAGGCTTGAGGAGTGTGTGAAATGAGATAGGGGTGGGGGTCTTTTATAAGAAGAGAGGAGGGGCACTTTTGGAAAGTAAAGAAATATTACATTATTTTAAAATGTTTTTCGGTTTTAAAAGGTCCCACATTGATATAATTCGTGGATAAGGTGATAAGGGTTCGAAATCCACTCATTCGATTGGTTTTGGACATGTTTAGTTCATAGATTTTACATTATCTTTCCATTTTATTTAAATCGTTAAATAATGAGGTCATCGCTGCATCATCATGATATCATAAATAAATTAATATATTTAAAGTCTAAAAATTATAAAAAAAATACTATGATGTAGGAAATATTTTTATCTTTCCAATGACTATTTATAATCAAAAATCTGACTTTAATAACCCCATTTAAAAATTGTTTTAGTAAAACATATCATGTTTGTGTCATTTTTACTTTTACATTAAATAAAAAGTTATTTATGTCATTTCCCAACCAAAGTGTCTCCATGGGGTCCCCAAGTTGACCCATGGCTTTTCTTGGTCGGCCATGACACAACCAATGAGGGTAGGACATGTGTCAAGATCATCTTATTTTATTAAAGCATTATTTTTACCTTAAACTACACTAATTACCACTAATCACGATTAAGAACTTAATAAGTTACTATTCACCAAAAAAATTATTATAATCTCATTGAACCACATTTTACTTCTTAATGACAACCATGTATGTCATATTTTTGAAATTCAAAACACAATGATGGAAAAATTTCATTTAAACGGAAAATCAGTCTTTATAAGTACCACTTAGTGGTTTCACTATTCATCAAAAATTGAAGTTTTTCAGAAAATTACCAAAAATTCACCCTAAGATATATTTGATATTCAGAATTCAAAAATGAAGTCAATTTTACAAAATTCAAAACATATAAGTCACATTAATTAATTTAATAATTAATTCCCACTATCAGAGCAAATAGCGTGTTTTTATGAAACAATAAGTATCAAAAGATTGACACTAGTTTAAGTCCAATTTCAAAGTGAAATTGATTCCAATGACCACCATTGGATAAATGGTAAAAATATATTCATATTACACATTAAGACCGACTCAAAAGATAATCTAATCATATAAATAAATTAGATTAAAAAGCAGTTTTGATGTAAAATGTATTATTTTTCACTATTCATTAAAAAATGAACATTGTCAGAAAAATACCAAAAATTCACACAAAGTAAATTTTGATGTCCCAATCATAAAGAATAAGTTTATTTTGAAAAACATAGTTTATAAAATTGTCAAAATATATATTTAGAAAGGGTTTTCCATCATAAGGGAGTAAAACAATCTTTTATGAATATTAGTGTATTACATGCTTAAGATTGGATTTATTTTCATTTTAAGCCTCTAAAACACTATCTTAATCATTAATAGACATAGATAAAAATATATATTATTCATTAATTACTTAGGATGTTACATCCTTCCCCCCTTTAGAAAATTGTTTCCCCGCAATTTATTTACTTATCGAATAAATGGGGGTACTTATCCCTCATTGCATTTTCAGATTCCCATGTTGCCTCTTCAATCATGTGGTTTTTCCACAAAACCATTACCTGGTGAATCACTTTATTCCGTAACACTTGCTCCCTGTGGTCAAGAATCTGGACCGGTTGTTCCTCATAAGATAGGTTCTCTTCCAGCCGAACTACCTCTGGGCTCAAAACATGAGATGGATCTGGCATATACTTTCTCAACATAGAAACGTGAAAAACATTGTCTACCTGAGATAAACTTGGAGGTAAAGTCACTCAGTATGCAACTGATCCAACTCTCTCCAGAATTTCGTATGGTCCAACGAACCTTGGACTCAAATTTCATTTCTTACCAAATCTCATCACACTTTTCCAAGAAGAAACCTTGAGAAAAACATGATCACCTACCTCGAAAGATAAATCCTTCCTCCAGTTATCCGCATAACTCTTCTGCCTGCTCTGAGCTGTTCTCATGTGTTTCTGAATCAGCTGAACTTTTTATGCCATCTCTTCTACCAATTCTAGTCCCATCAACTTCCTTTCACCCACTTCATTCCAAAATGCTGGAGTTCGACACCGCTTCCCATATAATGCCTCAAATGGTGCCATCTGTATACTGGAATGAAAACTGTTATTATAAGAAAACTCAACCAAAGAAAGATGTTGGTCCCAACTTCCCTGATAATCCATAGAACAAGCTCGTAGCATATCCTCCAATGTCTGGATTGTTTGTTCTGACTGCCCATCTGATTGAAGATGAAAAGCTGTACTAAAATTTAATTCAGTACCCAACTACTTCTGAAGGCCTTTCCAAAAGATATAAGTAAACCTGGGATCATGATCTCATACAATGGAGAGAGGAACTCCATGTAACCTGACTATTTCTTTAAGATACAAACGGGAAAGTTGATCAAGAGAGAAAGTATCTCGTATAGCAAGGAAATGAGCAGATTTGGTCAAGCGATCAACAATAACCTAGATTGAATTATTACCTCGAGATGTCCTCGGTAATCCCACAACAAAGTCCATGGATATGTTTTCCCATTTCCACTATGGCACTGGTAAAGGCTGAAGCATCCCTTTCGGTAACTTCCGCTCTTCTTTAACCTTTTGACATGTCAAACACTTCACAGTAAAATCAGCAATGTCTCTTTTCATTCCATCCCACCAGTAATACTCCCGCAGATCTCTGTACATCTTAGTACTGCCAGGATGAACTGAAAACGGGGAACTATGAGCCTCACATAACAACTCATTCTTCAACTGTGAATCAAAATTCACACATAACCTCTTCCCAAACCTCAAAACACAAACACAAACGTATCCAAGAACTCATGGAAAATTTTATTCATAAGGTCCATGAATACAGCAGGTGTATTGGTTAACCCAAAAGGCATAACTACAAATTCATAATGGCCATATCTAGTACGGAACGCAGTCTTCGGAACGTCTGCTTCTTTTACTTTCAACTGATGGTACCCCGACCTCAAGTCAATCTTCGAAAAATAATGAGCTCCCTGGAGCTGATACCACTTCATTCGATGGCCCAACATCTGCTGAAGTTGTTGCAAAGGATTTCACCACCCCTTTCTGCTTGTAGTCTGGCTGCATTCCCCCATTTGAGTTCTTCGTTGGACACTCGTTTTCATAATGACCCATTTCATTACACTTAAAACATCTTACCGTTGGCTTTTCATTTCCTGCTTGATCATCTTCCTTACAGTTATGAGCAATATGACCAGACTGACCACACCGAAAGCACTTACCAGACTTGGATAAAAATTCTCCAGGATGCATTTTACCACACTTCTCACAGGATGGATATTTGGTTTTCTTACCTCCTTGCTTCTTTGATGAATTCTTCCCCTTTGCCTACCAACTAGACCTCTTATTCTGTTTTTTGTCATAGAACACCTGATCATCGGCAAACTCCATTTCCACCTTCTCCGCACATCGAACAAGTTTCTCATAACTTTTGAACTCACGAGAAGCTAAAGCCCTTCGATACTTTGGATTTAACCCTGAGTAAAAATGGTTTATTTTACTATCAAGATCTTGTATGAAGTTTGGAGCATACCTTGCCAATCGAGTGAACTTTTCTTCATAAGCAGCCACTGAATCATCCTACTGCCTCAATTCTAGGAACTGTTTTTCCATCCTAAGACGATCCACCTTAGGAAAATATTTCTCAAGAAACATACCTTTGAATTCTTCCCAGTGAAGATCCTCAATCTCATCACTATCCCTTATATTTTTCACCATCGACCACCACTGATCAGCTTCACCTTCAAAACGGTAAACATCAAGACTAACCTTCTGATGTTCTGAACACCCCATGACATCAAAAATCTTCTCTAGTGCTTTAATCCACCCTTCATCTTGCACAGGGTCAGATGATCCTCTGAATGATGGTGGATGTTGCCTCATGAAATTTTCCACCACTGACATGTTCCTCTACGGTTAATCTGGCTGATCTCGTGCATGGATACCACCACCATTTATATCCTGAGTCAACTGTGCCATCACTGCAACAAACTATTCAGTTCCGATTCCGACCATCTCAGGTTTCTGATTTGGAAATCTTCCTCCTGATGTCGTCCCAACATAGCTGCTTTGTTTCCTCTGTGGAAAACCATTCTGAACACATAAATATATTAGGCGAAGCAACATGGTAATCCGTAAATGCTATATCATTTCAATCATATTATAATTTAACACTTTTCTAACTCCTAAAGTTGACTAAACCGACCTCTGATACCAACTATAAGGCCATGGCCTTAAAACTTACTTAATATTGAATTAAATGAATAATTCACGTCGAGGATCTTTTTAGGTTTAGATTTTTATAGAATTAGAACATAACTATTACATCTCAAAAGATTACAAAGTAGTCACTTCTACTAAGTTTCCATAATAAAAAAACTCTTAAAAAGAAACATGTCTAGTTCCATGTTTTATATAGGATGACATTCCCTTGATCCCATCCTTGACCTTATTCCACATTAAGTCATGTGAAAACATTTCAAAAAAAACATGGGGTGAGCATAAAAATCTCAGTAAGGGATACAGAAATAATGAAAACTGTTAGTTCTTCAAACATCAAATAAACCATATATACTCTATCAAAGTAATACCTTCACCTTCATGATGTAGTAAAACTCTTCACTGAATAAAGTATCATTACATACATTTTTGTAACCAAGGGATTACCATAAAATCCATAAAAAGAACACATAACATATATAAAGGTAACTTGGGACATAAACATACTTAAGTGGAATAACCATACGGTCGACTTCCACACATATCACTTAATGGAATCACCATACGGCCAATTTCCATACATACTTAATGGAATATCCATACGGCCGACTTCCATACCCAATGCATTGGAGGTTATAACGTAACCACCCGTCCTGGTATTCACAGCACCACCCGTCATATGGTTTATAACGTAACCACCCGTTAAAATGTCCAAGTACCAGTATAAAATCATAAAACATAAAACCAATATAAAGGAATGATAACATTTCCACATTTCAACCACAATATATCATAAATATATTGACATAATAGAATCCTTTTTCAAAACCATTTTCAATACCAAAATACATAAAAGAGTATATGGTATTTATTTTATTCTAAAAACATTACGGCTTGTTGAGAAAGCCAAAGACCAAATAATACTCGCGGCGGCGGAAAAGGTCGTTGTTGTCGCGTACGTTAAAAGAAACATTCCTTTTTGTCATTTTGTAAAACGCTTCATAGAAAAAGATTCATTTTGTATAAAAGTAAAAGTCAAAGGGGTTTATACACCGTATAAAAGAAAGTTGTGTATAAAACGAAATATGCCTCAATGAAAGGAGATTGAGACGAAGTCCCTTACCTCGGGTCCGACTTGACTCGATCGTTCTTTAACGTCCTGAATAATAAAATTGAGTTAATTTATACTTAATTAAGAACCTTTTTAAAGTTAATTATTCCTTTTATATCACTTATTGCCATGTTATAAACATTATGTAACCATTTAAGTTAACAATGTTTTTTTTGTCAATATTTGGTTCTTAAGTCGAAAGTGGACTTCTTACAATTACATGTTGTTCATGTGGTCAAAGGTTATTTATATCCAGAATGAAATTCCAGATTTGGATATAATATGTATCATATATATCCAGTATATACATGTATTTATAATATTACATAATCATTTAGAGGTAAGAAATGAAATGCACCGTTCATGGAGACGGTAAGCCGTACGTACGCATGAACGCTACTTTCATTTCATTGTCATATTAATGGTATTAAAACTAAATGAGAGGTATGTATATTTTAATTCCAGAAATATATTCATCATTTAGATATATCATTAATTATATATATCCATTATATACATGTACTTTTAATAGTACATTACATTTGGGGATAAGAAATGAAATGCACCGTTCATAGAGACAGTAAGCCGTACGTACGCATGAATGCTACTTTCATTTCTATCTCATACTTTAATGGAAAGAAATAATAATTATATAGAGGTATATTATAATTCCAGTATAACATCATATATAATAACTTTAAATCCATCCTTTACACATCCCACATATGGCATTAACGAATCACATTACTTTGAGGGGGCGGTAGTCCGCACTTCCTTAAATGAAGATATCGTGTTTACCCATAATGGAAACCATAAAGGTATGACCAAAATGAAAAATAAAGAAGCTTAAAGAAAAAATAAACATATTATATATCATATATAAAAATAGTGACATCATAATGGCCACCTTTGAAGGTGTTAAATGAGTATTGAACAATCATCGTTTCGGGAGGCAGAATTTCGCCATCCACGGAAACCGTATGTTCTTTAACCATATGATGTAGTTTAGTGAGAGTGTAGCTCGAATAAATCTCATAACAACATCCTAGTATATTGAATATACTGGTGTTGTTACAAAAGAAGTAAATAAATATAGTTTAGGGGGTTGGAGAAACAAAATAAAACAAATGAACATGAGAGAAATGAATTACATTTAAAAGTGTAACTCCTTTTGATTTGAGCCTAAAGGCTTCCTTTGAAAGGATTATGCCCAAAGAGAATCCTCTAGTATGAGGAGAGGGATATGGAAAGAGTAAATGGGCAGGGGTTGGCCGAGAAAAATGCTTGAGGAGTGTGTGAAATGAGGTAGGGGTGGGGGCCTTTTATAAGAGGAGAGGAGGGGCACTTTTGGAAAGTAAAGAAATATTACATTATTTGAAAATGTGTTTCGGTTTTAAAAGGTCCCACATTGATATGATTCGTGGATAAGGTGATAAGGGTTCGAAATACACTCATCCAATTGGTTTTGGACATGTGTAGTTCATAGATTTTACATTATCTTTCCATTTTATTTAAATCGTTAAATAATGAGGACATCGCTGCATCATCATGATGTCATAAATAAATTAATTTATTTAAAGTCTAAAAATTATAAAAAAATACTATGATGTAGGAAATCTTTTTATCTTTCCAATTACTATTTATAATAAAAAATATGACTTGTATAACCCCATTTAAATTTTTTTTAGTAAAACATATCATGTTTGTGTCATTTTTACTTTTACATTGAATAAAAAGTTATTTATGTCATTTCTCAACCAAAGTGTCTCCATGGGGTCCCCAAGTTGACCCATGGCTTGTCTCGGTCGGGCATGACACAACCAATGAGGATAGGACATGTGTCAAGCTCATCTTATTTTATTAGAGCATTATTTTTACCTTAAACTACACTAATTACCACTAATCGCGATTAAGAACTTAATAAGTTACTATTCACCAAAAAAATCATTATAATCTAATTGAACCACATTTTACATCTTAATGAAAACCATGTATGTCCGATTTTTGAAATTCAAAACACAATGATGGCAAAATTTCATTTAAACGGAAAATCAGTCTTTATAAGTACCACATAGTAGTTTCACTATTCATCAAAAATTGATGTTTTTCAGTAAATTACCAAAAATTCACCCTAAGATATATTTGATATTCCGAATTCAAAAATGAAGTCTATTTTACAAAATTCAAAACATATAAGTCACATTAATTAATTTAATAATTAATTCCCGCTGTCAGAGCAAATAGCGTGTTTTTATGAAACAATAAGTATCAAAAGATTGACACTAGTTTAAGTCCAATTTCAAAGTGAAATTGATTCCAATGACCACAATTGTATTAAATGGTAAAAATATATTCATATTAAACATTAACACCAACTAAAAAGATAATCTAATCATATAAATAAAATAGATTAAAAAGCAGTTTTGATGTAAAATGCAGTATTTTCACTATTCATTAAAAAATGAACATTGTCAGAAAAATACCAAAAATTCACACAAAGTAAATTTTGATGTCCCAGTCATAAAGAATAAGTTTATTTTGACAAACATAGTTTATAAAATTTTCAAAATATAGATTTAGAAAGGGTTTTCCATCATAAGGCAGTAAAACAATCTTTTAAGAATATTAGTGTATTCCATGCTTAAGATTGGATTTATTTTCATTTTATGCCTCTAAAACACTATCTTAGTCATTAATAGAAATAGATAATAATATCTATTATTCATTACTTACTTGGGATTTTACATCCAGTTCCTTCACCTTCCTCTTAATTCCACCCTTTTTAGAGGTTTCAGCCACTTCTGGCTTTTTTGATAGAGCTTCAACTTCTGATTCTGAAAAATCATGAAATTCTCCGGATTGACTATTAAAGCCAATCTTCATCCTACTTAGAGTATCATCACTCAAAAGCATCACCTTACAATATCTCGGCTTAGAACTATAAGGAATCCCAAAATAATGAAGACAAAGAACAATGATATTGGAAATAATGGCCAAATACATGATAATCTGAGACTTCAGATTTCCAATATTAATATTTTCAATAGTGACCGAGATATGCTTAATCAGGTTTATCTTTCTTAGGTTTACCCAAAAATCTAGAACATACATATCAATTTTCTTCAGGGTATCCTTGTCCCCCTTTCTTGGAATGAGAAAACCATGAACCCATAGCTGAAGAATCCAAATATTTTTTGAGATTTGAATATTTTTCAAAGTCTTTACCTCTAAAAGACCAAGACAAGCAAGAGACTTTTCCTTATCAAATGATATTATTACATCTGGTAACTTGTGTTAGAAAAACTCTACTTCTCCATTATAAGTAATTCTTATGATATTCTCATCCATGTTATAAGAAAAATATTATGTCTTTCCATAGATCATGAAAGAAAATTTATCTCTTCCTCCTTCATTGAAAAACCTAATTGTCTCGTAGAATTCAACCAGAAATTCCAGACACACCAGATCATGTGCTCTTGGTTTTGATATAAATACACTCTCCCAACTATTTATCTCAATATTATTAGAAACAATTGAATCATACTTGGTATAAAACTTTGGATTGACTGACATTTCTCTGTAGATCTTCCACTCAGAGATTTCCTTAACAGTTGACATTTCTTTCTAAGAAGAGGCTTCAGCAGACATTCGGAAGTATGGAAACTTTAATGATCCAGAACGGATTTAAAAACACATGCAGAGCTTCAGCACGTGAAGGCTTGGGGTTTGATGTGGGACGATTATTGGGGGTCCTTTATATAGGAAATTGAAGTGACGGTTCATCTTTTTTGATTGATCAACGGTTGAAATCATCTTGAGAAGATCTGAGGGGTGAGATGATAGTGGAAGAAGGATTTTGATAGATTCTGATCATTTGAGGTTTTTTAAGATAAAACTTTTGGATTTAAGGAAAATTGTATCCGAAAATTTTGAAAAAAAATAAAATTAAAACTAGTAAAAGAATATTACAAAAAACATATAAAAGGAAACATACCTTTCGGATTTCTAGGAAGATTATTCGTAATGAGAAAAACAATTGAATAACTTTAGATTATAGAATTTTGATTACGAAAACATTTTAGACTGCCGAAATTTTAACTATGAACATTTGGAATGCAAAATATTTTGACTACAAAAAAGTTTTACTACCAAAATTATAACTATGAAAATTTTTACATCGAAAATTTTGATTATGAAAATTTTAACTACGAAAATTTTGATTATAAAAATTTTAACTATGAAAATTTTGGCTAACAAGAAAATGTACTCCCCCTATGAAAAGGAGTTTGTTACTATAAAGATATAGGTTTCCACAAGAAATTAATATGGAATATTACCTTACGGTTATCATTCCTTACTTATGTTTTATGTATTCAAATCTATCGGATGGAAAGGATTTTGTGAAAATATCAATAAGTTGATCTTGAGTTCTGATAAATTAAAGAATTATATCTCCTTTTTTTGTGATCCCTAAGAATTTGATGTCTAATTTCTATGTTTTTCATGAGAGTGATGTGCGGGGTTTTTACTTAAGGAAATGGAACCAGTATTATCACACAAAATTTGTGCTTTGGTAAAACTCATACCATAGTCTGTGAGTGTGTGTTGCATCTACAATACTTGAGCACAACAACTTCCAGCTGCTACATATTCAGCTTCATCAGCAAAAAGTGCTAATGAGTGTTTCTTTTTACATGAACAAAAAACTAATGAATCTTCAAAGAAATGAAAAGTTCTAGATGTACTTTTCCTATCCATTCTATATCCACCAAATTCAGAATCCGAAAAACACTTTAAAACAAAATAATTTCTAGAAGTATAAAATATTTCAAGATCCATGGTTCCCTTTAAGTAGCGAAAAATATTTTTCACTTCCTTTAAATGAGATTCTTTAAGATTGGGTTGATATATTCCACATAAGAATAATGAAAACATTATGTTTGGACAACTAGTTTTCAAAAAAAGTTGACTTCCTATCATACCTCTTAAAGATGTTTGATCTACTGGTTCCCCAGCTTCATCAAGATAATGTAAATTTTAGGTACCAATGGGAGTACTTATACTCTTAGTATTGTCATATCCATACATTTTAAGAAGATATTTAATATACTTATGTTAGGATATATAGATTATTTCTGGTTTTTGAGAAATTGGAAAACCAAGGAAAAATGTTAACTCATCCATCACACTCATTTCAAACTTAGATTTAATTAGATCCGCAAAGGAATCAGTTAAAGACTGCTGAGTTGAACAAATATATTGTCATCAACATTAGTTTGAACAATCAAAACATTTTTCTTATCTTTCATTATAAAAAGGGTTGGATCATCATTTCCCTTTACATAATTATTTTGAAAAAAAACTTGTAAGTCTATCATACCAGGCTCTTAGGTCTTTTTTAAGTACATAAAAAGATTTGTTAAGTTTAAAAACATGTTCATTATGTTTTGTATCTTAAAAACTAAAAGGATGTTCAATAAAAACATCTTCTTGTACGTAACCATTAAATAAAGAACATTTAGCATCCATTTGAAAAATTTTGAAATTAAAAAATGCTGCAAAGGCAAGTAGAATATGAATGGGTTCAAGTCTAGCTACTGCAGTATAGGTTTCATCATTATCTATTCCTTCTTGTTGATTATAGCCTTTAACAACCAATCTAGCTCTATTTCTTACTAGGATTCCATTTTCAATATACTTATTTCTGATGAACCATTTGACATTAATAACTGTAGTTTCATTAGGTCTTTAAACCATGTTCCAGACTTTATTTCTTTCAAATTCATTTATCTTATTTTCATAGCTTTTATCCAATCATCATCATCTAAAGATTCATAGTGCTTTTTTGTTCTAATTTGGAGAGGAATGCTAGATTTTATACTTCATTTATTAAGGAAATTCTTGTCCTTATAGGTTGATTTACATCCCCAATGATACTATCGCTGGGATGATTCTTAAGAAATAGCTGATTTGGATTTTGTAAAACCTGTTCATCAACATACGGTAGGAAGTCTCCTGGGGTAAATGATTCAGAAACATTTTATTCAACATTTTCCTTATCAAAAGGATCTTCTATGAAGGGTTGATAATTAGTTTTTTAAAACACATCTGAAGATATAGGATGAGGTTATTTAAAAACAAAAGGATCGGTTTCATTGAATTTAACATGTACTATTTTTTTAATAGTACAAGTATTTTTATTGAAAACTCTATAATCCTTAGAAGTTGTGGAGTAGCCTAAGAAAATTATTTCATCAGATTTTTGTTTGAATTTGTGTAGATTATATTTAGTATTTAGAATGAATACCTTGAAACCAAAAACCTTGAATTAGGAAATTTTAGTTTTTCTACCATTCCATAACTCATAAGGAGTTTTATTAAAAAAGGTCTAATAAAAACATGATTTATATTATAGAAATCAGTACTTATAGATTCATCCCAAAAATGTTTGGCTATCGAATATTCACTCAACATGGTTCTTGTTATCTATTGATGGATTTTGTTTCATATTTTAACAACACCATATTGTTGAGGAGTTCTCAGTGCTGAGAAGTTATGAGTAATGACTTTTCTACTACAAAAAGTTTCAAAATCAGAATTTTTAAATTCTCCTCCATGATCACTATGAATAGTTTTCAATGGAACATTTTTCTCCTTCTTAACCTGGGCTCTAAAACTTTTGAAATAATAAAAAGCATAAATTTTTTATTCTAGAAAATAGACCCATGAAAATCTAGTGTAATCATCAACTAAGACAAATACATAATATTTGCCTCAAATGATTCCAGTTTTTATTAGACCAAATAGATCCATATTCACTAACTATAATGCATCAGTAGTTGAGACTTAACCAATTGATTTAAAACTTGATTCATATTGATTTCATATTGACAAGGAACAAAAACTTTTGAAGAATCAAATCTATGTCCCAATAGACCCTTAACTAGACTTTTCATAGAGAGTTTTCAGAGGTTCTTAAAATTACAGTGTCCCTAACCTTCTATGAAATAACCATGAATTATCTTCCATTACACTAAGACATGGTAGATCTTGGATACTAAGGTCTTCTAAGTTTAGTGTGTAAACATTCTCATGCCTACGGGCAGAAAGAATAAACTCTTCCTTGGAATTGTGTACTAACCACTTTTCATTCATAAAATTAAAAATGTAGCCTTCATCACATAATTGACTTATGCTAATAAGGTTGTTCTTAAGACAATTAACAAATAAAACATTTGAAATCAATGTTTTTTCCAGAAGAAAAATGTTGCCTATACCAATAATTTCTCCTTTAAAATTATCTCTGAAAGTTACTGTTCTTCCTATTGTCTTGATAATATTTTCAAAGAATTTTATATTACCAGTCATGTGCCTGAAACATCAACTATCCATGTACCATGTATTTTTGTTGGTAATATCTTTACTTTCTTGAAAACAAGAATGTTAGACTTTCTAAACCCAAACTTTCTTGGATCTGGAAACATCAGAAAGAGAAATTTTAGGAATCAACATTTTAATTGAAAAATAATATTTATGAAAACCTAAATAATGAGTTTTATTTACGGAATAATTTTTTTCCCAATGCCCACCACACTGACACTTAGTGCAAAATAGAGCACTTTGAGGAACAAAATAATTGTTACTAAAAAAAGGTTTTTAATGATTATAACCAAAACCAGAATTATTTCTTAGAGGTCAAATTTGTGAATACATATTATCAAAATTATCGTTACCTAAGGTAAAGTTTGAAAAACACTTCCTTAAGGAAAATATTCTTGACTTTAGCTTAATAACTAAGTTTTTATACTAAATAATGTTATTTTTAGCACTAGAGTTAGTCTCGAAAAAAAATTTCTTGGAAATTACTTTTTCTAGATCATTAGAAAGTTTATCCCTCTAAGAATTAACTTCCTCATGGTTTTTTGAAATACTTTCAAAATCAAGGGTTTTCTTATCAAGATCTTTAGAAAGATCTGACACTTCCTTAGTAAGAAAATAAATCCTAAAATTTTCCTTGTCAAGCTTTTTCTTGAATTTAGAATTTTCATTCTCGAGAAGCTTAGCAAAGTTAGACACTTCTTCATAAGTAGGTAAATTATTGTCTTCATCAGAAGAAGATTCTTCATTCGAAGATTTATACTATTTACTATCACTATAATTAGCATTCAAAGAGACATTGGTTGTTTATTTAGCATTGTGTACCATAGCCATTAAAAATGATCTTCAATATGTATCTTGGCTAGTAAACCAAGATTCTTCTGACCATAAGATTTTTACTCTGAGGATTCTTGAGAAGGGTCACCACCTCTAGCACTCCCGATGTCATTGGCTTTCAAAATATTCCTAGATTTCTCCTCATAGTACTTCTTTCTATTCATCTCAGAATTCTTTTCCGTTCTGTCTTTTCTCTTAAGCATAGGACAATCTATCCTTATATTCCATGTTCTTTTGCATTCATAATAAGTAACTTCAGAGTCTTTCTTTTCCTTTCTTTCCTTCTTCTTATATATATACTGAAAGTATTTCTTCACAACTATATTTTTCATCCTTCAATCAAGATTAGCTATTTCATTCTCATAATGTTCACTTTCACTTGATTCAGATTTAATAACAGTACTCTTAGATTTAGATATTGTAACTCTCTCAGGAGTCCTGGCTTTCATATGATTTTAAGTAGTTGTAAAAGAAACACTTTAATTCCCATTATTCATCTTATTTAGATCTGCATCTCTTTCCATTATTGTCTCGTGTAAAAGAAATGTTCAAAAAATCTCACTGAGAGTAATCTATGAGACTTTCTTATTCTCATCAATAGATGTTCTCCTTGATTCCCACTCATTAGGAATGATGTCTATAATCTTATCAACAAGTTCCTCATCATCTAAACCTTTTTCACCCATGGATTGTAAACTATTATCAATGTTCATAAACCTTTATTGTACCTTATAAACTGGTTCTCCATAAAGAAAGAAAAACCATGATACTCAGCTCTGAGCATAGCTCTTCATGTTTTGATAACTTAAGAAGTTCTAAAATTAGTGACCTCTAATTTCTTCCAAACACAATTTTCATATTCATAGGAATAAATCTGGATATGTAAATTCCTAGTCATGGAACACAAAAAATAATTGCGTACCATGTTGTTTAGTTGATATTCTAAATTTTCTTGATCAGTAAAAATTATGACTTTCTTATCAGGAATCATGTAATCTCTAGTAAGAATTACAAAGTTGTCCACTCCCATATTAATGACAAAAGTCTTCATAAAATCTCTCCAATATTCATAATCATTCCCATAAAATATAGTTGGTCTAGTAGGATTAAGAATGTCAATCAAACCAATATTCATTCCTGCCATCTCAAAGAAAATATCTTTCCACATAAACTTGTTAGTAATAAAAGTTTGTAAATAAGGATAAAAATCCTATGCTAGGAAAATTTATAACAAAGGAAACTTGAGCAAGAAAAATTATATGTGAATATAAGTATTTCAGAGACCTCCTCTGATACCAATTGTAGGATCAAAATATGATATAGATGCTTAATATACAAGTGGGGGTGAATTGTATTCTTTAAAAAAATTCCTTTGTAACTTTTAAAGATGGTATAAAACATTCTATTATTTAATAATGTTAAAAAATTTAAATTTACAAGACCTCTTAGTTCTACAAACATTATAGATTCCAAAAATATGGTTTCAAAAAAGAAACTTGAGAGAAGTTTACAAGGACAAAGATTTTACCTTAAAGCATATAAAATCATAACAATCAGAGTAGAAACGTTTAATAAAGTATAAGATAGTTATTATTTCCTTAATAATCAAAATTCAGCGAAAAATATACTTGAAACAATACAAGTAACAAGTATGAAATCTTTTAACCCAAAGAATAGGGTATCCAACAACCTTGGATAAAGGTCCCTTGATATACACTTTCATGAAAGTCTGTCTTACCCACACCACAGTAATCCCTCGATAGTAATATCAGAGTTTTTCTTGCTATCACCACAAGCCCTCAAACGTCAAGGTAGTTAGCACCTCTATCTTTCTTATCAAGGAATAAATTTAAGGTAGTCGTCACCTCTATCTTCATATCCCCAGAATCCCTTGATTGTACACAGCAAAAATCAGAGTCGCACGAAGCAATCTGAAAAAGATGTTATGTACGCACAAAGCACTAGAGTCTCTCTCTCTAGAAGTCACTTCAGTAGCATGTAATCTCTTGAGTGGTATAACAGTATCTTGGTCTCATTAAAATCAACTCCTATTTAGGGTCAAATATCTAATGGTCAGATCCCTCATCCAACAGTCATATTTTTTCTTCAATTTCGGAGGGACCTATACACGTGTCACTCAAACAACGGTTGGTTAGAAACAAAATACACGAAATCATTTTATAACTATAACAACGTTAAGTAAAATAAGGTTGTTAACCAAATTCATTTTTTGGATTCTAAGGAAAAATAAATTTTGGAGTCTAAGTGGAAAACATTCAGAGTCTATATTACATGGATATTCGGATTCTGTTTTCCAAGGAATTTGGAATCTAAATTATAAGGAATTTGGATCTTGAATTCTAAGAAATTCAGAACCTGAATTCGAAGGAATTCGGAGTCTAAATTCTAAGGAATTCAGAGTCTGAATTCTAAGGAATTAGGAGTCAGAATTATAAGGAATTCAGAGTCCGAATTCTGAGGAATTTGGAGTCTAAATTATGAGGAATTCGGAGTTTGAATTATAAGGAATTCGAAGTCTGAATTTCATTGAATATGGATTCTTAATTTTAGAGATTTTGGATCAGAAATTTCAGAGAAATCAGATTCAGAATTTCAGAGAATTCAGAGTCTAAATTTTGGAGAATTCAGAACCCGAATTCTGTGTAATTTCGAGTCTGAATTTCAGAGAATTCAGAACCTGAATTTTGAGGAATTTGTAGCCTAAATATCAGAGAATTCAGGGTCTGAATTTCTGAAAATTCATAACCTGAAAACAAAATACACAATATCTAAGTATTTATAGAATTATAAGGTTTTAGATGTGAAACATAATGTTTCACTTAGGAATAAAAATAGTTAGATTTAGGGAAACTAAAATATGAATAATGAAAAAATATGTAAGGATAAATTTCCTTGGGGAAGAAAAATTTTCCTTATTAAGAAAAATCATAGGGAAAAAGAAATTTTCCTTAAGATTGGGTGTTTGTGATTTCCAAAACATGAAGGAATGGAAAATTCATAAGGAAACCTAATTGACTCAATAAATATATATCATTTTCTTTCTTTCCTTTTCATTCATGTGAAGATGATAACATCGTTCATGTATTTGTGCACTCCCACCATCACGAATCAATGTGACTCACTTTTCTTCACCACACCATATGGTTTATAAATATATATGTTTATAATATTGTATATTTTATAATATTATAATTATAAAGTGGAAAAATATAACTTTTCTAATTTCCATAATAATCATTGAAAACTTTAGACATTACTCATGCGTATGTATGGGCTACCGTCTCTATGATTTTAACATAGTTCATTTTCCAAAACAATCATTACTGATTGGTTTTAAAAGTAAAATTAATGTAAAAATATAACAATTATATCTGGGTTATTATTTTATATCTTATATAATGATATAATATTCACAAGAACCAGATCATTCATGATGAAACATGAATTAGAAACAAGGCATTTAACAAACGAAACAATGAAAATAATAAATTATTACTAGTGAACTGGTAAAGAGATGTTATAAAATGGTCATTTATGATATTATAAACATTAATATTGTTTGGGAATAATTTAAAAACATGTTTAATACCACTATATATATGGATAAAAACAATCAACCAAAAGGGAGCATGAGGCAAGGGATTTCGTCTAAACTTCATTTCACTGAGGCATATTACAATTTTATGCACGTAGTTTCTCTTATATTGTGTTTATAATTCTCCCTTGACATGTAATATAATGAATACTTCATTATAAATAGTATTTTAAGTTTCTATTGGAATTATTTTATTAAATGGAATTTGACATGAATATTATCACATGGTAAATGTTATTGTGTTATCTCAATTTCATTTTTGACTGTAAAATTTCGATTGAAACAATAAATTTATTGTAATAATTTATCGTTGGATATTAAATTTCTCTTAAATATAATTATTATTATGTGATGGATATTATTTTATCCTAAAAATATGAAATATTTACATATGTTGTTTACTTGGAATGTTATTTTATTTACTAGGGATTTATTGATAAATTTGTATCATTTACTCAATATGGGTACATTATGAAGGGTAAATGCCTTATGAATTAAATATATTGTTAAATATATGATTAATGCTTTGGATATGCATGACATAGTTTGGGGAAAATAGATATATAATTCCCCTCAATGCATTTTTAGTCTTATAAGAAAAATATATTGGTCAAACCCTATGAGTTTATAACCATTAGTATTAAACTGTTTTGGGAATGGCCTTAATGGTAGTATGTTCTAAACCATCAACTAAATTTTCTAGATAGTAAAGGTATCATGTTTCTAGGAAAAATTTTATCTGATAATTAATCATTTCCTTTTTTATAATTCAATAATTATTATCTATGGTATTTTATTTATGATATTATCTGTGGATTCTTTTCATTCTCATCTTATTTAATAAATGAAATTATGTCTTAATTATTTACCATAATATATTGATTATTTCTTATCGTACCATGATATTAATGTTATTTAAATGTTATGTTTGTTTAATTGTTTTCATTTCCACATTGATTAGGCATATTGATTCATGATAGATTCCTTTATACTTAACTCTTATTATGCATTTTATCCCACCCTTATTTTGTTTCATTTCCCCATTATTCCAGGAAGTTTACTATGACTGATATGAAAGGATATAGTAGATGGAAGACAGTTATTCTCATAAAAAAAATTAAATTATTCGATTCCAACATAATACAAGAATCATGTATGTATCTAGTTTACCAAGAAAACTAAATTATCTTGTACTTTAGTATTTAGTTTCTTATATCTTATTCCAACATAATAAAGTATACATTGGCTTCATAGTTTTGGGATTTTGGTTACTAAATTTGTTATCATAGGATTTTTTAACGGTCATAACCTTTCATCCCATTAAATTACCAAAAATTGTATGTTTGTGGTGTCTGGGGGTTGTTTGGGGTGTTTTGGGGGCATATGAGTCATTCCAAGTGTGATTTGTTTGGATAATTTTTCAAAAACAAATCCAATGGTAACTCATCTAGTAGTGACTCATCTAGGGGTGACTCGTCTGTCGAAGACTCATCTAGTTGTGACTACTCTGGTGATGACTCTTCCGGGTGGTGTATCATTTGGCGGCGGATCATTTGATGGTGACTCATTTGGTGGTGACTTTTCTAGAGGTGACTCATCTGGAGGTGACTCATCTGGAAGTGAATCCTTTAGTGGTGAATCAAATGGTGGTGACTCCTCAATGTAGTGACTCGTATGGTGGTGGCTCATCTAGCACTGACTTGTTTTGTGGTGAATCGTCTAGAGGTGACTCTTCTGGTAGTGACTCATCAGTCGATGACTTGTCTGGGGGTGACTCATCCTGAAAATGAATCATTTCAAAAGTTTTCCTTTTTTCCATAATTTTCCTT
This sequence comes from Viscum album, assembly GCA_963277665.1. Lineage (NCBI taxonomy): Eukaryota > Viridiplantae > Streptophyta > Magnoliopsida > Santalales > Viscaceae > Viscum > Viscum album. The sequence goes on from OY728151.1 coordinate 226,924,335, forward strand.
TTTTCCCAAAAAAAAATTATAGAATTTTCAATTTACATCCTTTATGATTAAAATGGGTTTAAATTTATTAAATAAGGGTTTTAAATCCATCTAAAAATGGATCCATCCTATATTTAATTTTCAAAAAGTATGGAAGCCTTATAAAGGCTTAAAATGCATTGTCTTGATGAGATCCACTTTAATAGAAATTTAAAATTATATCTTATTTAGAACATTCACGATCTCACATTTTTAAAAAAAAATAATTACTTCAATCTTTATATTTTCATTTCTCTTGAGACCAAACATCCAAAATCATTCTTCCATAGAGTGGAGTATCTTGGTAACTATAGTTAGTTTTTTTTTCCTTGGAGAGTTTCATGTTTTACACGCACATCTATTTTTGGTGCAACTTGGCTATGCCTATCAGCATTCTTCCTGGAAGGATTTCCTTTATTTCTTATTATTGGTATCACATAGGATAGTTTTATAATTTTTATTGTTATTGAGGTGGTTGATTCTAGATTAAGAAAGATTATAAAAATTGTTTGAATTAAATATAAAGGGGCATGGGAATATGATGTATGATCTTACATCTTCCTTGTAAATTTTATTGATGGTATAAAATTTATGGTCTAATTACCCACTAAAAATCTTGTTCGTTGGTGGCCATTTCTTATACTTATATCTTATGAACAATGGAATGAATTTTTTGGGGTTTTTGAAAAACATGTAATATTTAACTAGTTAATTACATATATTCAGTTAATAAATTAAATGCCCCACGATCTAGTGGAATATGTGATGACACCCTTAAACAAAATAAGTGTAAATTAATAATATCCCCATTAAAAATATTAAAATATGTTGTGTGAGGGGGTAGTGGGTATGATATGGTTGGGAAGTGGGGTTGTGATGAAAGATGGTTATGGAAATGGTTTTTAGGATGTTTCAAGGTGTTTCTTACTCTATGTTGTTTGGTTTTAGGTTCTCGGTTGGTATGGATGGTGATAATAATGATTTTGGAATCTAAATAAATTTTCTTGTTTTAGCAGAATGGGTTGGTAATTAAGAATCTAGAAAATGGAAAATTAATAATTAGATATTTAAAAGGAACTATGGCTTTCATTGTGCTTGTATACGGTTGTGGATTTAGTTGTGGCAGCGGATGTGTGGGACCTTGTAAGTTGGTTGATGATATACTTGTAAACATGTAGATGGGGCTTGTGTGTCTTTATATATATGTATGTATACATTATATTTTCCTTTTAATTTCTATACACTCCCCACCCATGTCTATCACTAAGTGGTATCACCCATATTGTCATGATGGGGGTGACATTCCAACATCCTGGTGGGAGGATGGATGGTTAGCCACCCGATCTTCCCTTCTCCCTCTTCCAGGTGATAATGACCTAGGATTCTTCAAGAGAGTTGTGATGTGTTGTCCCAGGTGTCTTCGGGATGAGTTGTGGTGTGTTTTTCAAGGTGTGTTCGGGTGAGTTTTTTTGTGTGTTCCCATGTGTATTTAGGATGAGATGTGGTGTGGTGTTCCACATGTCTGCGATGAGATGTGTGTTGATGGCCCAAGTGTGTGCTGGTGGGATGCGATGTATTGTGATGGACCAGGTTTGTGTGAGAGGGATGTGATCTGAGGTTTGGCCCATGTGTGTGTGGTCTGGATCTAATGTGATACATTAGGAAGAGATGAGATCACGAGGAAATTTTTTATTTGGGAGTGAGAGTAGCTACTCAATGTAAAAGTGGTGTGAGGTACCCTTTCATTGATGTGTTTTGTATTATATTATATTACGTGGATGCATTATTTGGTGAGAGAGACATGGTGATGCTGAGGTTATGGTCATTCTACTTCTTAGGTGTTTTTTATTTTATTTTTCTCCTGAGTGCATCAGTATTATCCTTCCACCTGGGCATGAGTTACTTTGGTTTTCTTCTAAGTATACTTGTATGCTCACCCTATGTACTTTAAAACTATTTTCAAGTTTCTAGGAAGTTTATGTGGACTATTCTAGGAATTAATAGCTCAGACCATTGGATATTTGCTATATTACTACTCTAGTTTTGTTTTTGGGTATTTATATTGGATACATTTATTTGTATTAGTTTACACATGCATTGTATGATGGTTTTTTTGTTTTCTTATATACAGGTCATGCATTTAATATTGTTTGATTTATTCTATCTTCTGATGTTGTTTCCTTATAAAGGATAATTATTCTAATATTTTTAAATTTTTATACCCTTGTAGGGACTACTGGTGGTTGGCTTAGGGGCCATTATCTCTCTCCCCTCGTTTAGATATCTTTGTCAGGAGGGGGTCCTGACATAGTGGTATCATAAGTGATGTTTGGGAGATATGATGGATTTTAAAGTTAGGCACTTTGAATTTCTCATGGAATGGTATGGAAATAGTGTTAGTTGACTTTGTTATGTAGCATAGGTCAGGGAGATTAGATAGTACATGGGATTTTCAGACCCCCCCCCCTGATCGAGTATACGGACTTTGAGATTATTGAATGACCAGATGAGATAGAACTACTTTTAGGGTAGAGACCTAGGAGAGGTACATGCATCCTAATGACTTGTGTTCTTGTTTTAAATTTGTTTCTTAGGGAATGATAAAATGGAAAAAATTAATTAAATGGATTAAAGTTAACTAAAATATACCGTGATAAAAATTCATACTGTCAGGCTTAGGAAATCCTTGTTTCTATTTCATATATGTCCCCTGATTTTTTGTACACATATGAATCAAGCGATGGATGTTTAGAAGGTTGACCCTGTTGATTGATGGAGGGTTGATCTGGATGAGGATGATGATCATTGGTAGAGGATGTTTCATGATTTTCACCAGCATTATTTGGAAACATACGAGGGGATAATTTCTGATATGGAAACAGAGAGTTGGACATAGTACCTAGAGATAACATTTAGTTTTATCTAATACCTAATGTAGTAAAGGTTCCCTTTGGCAGTTAGTTAAATATGATGAATTTTACATTAGTGGTTGATGTTGTACCTTGCTAAGCAGATGTAGGAAGATGTTTTATTGCTTGAATTTTAAGAGGAGTTTCAGGAAAAGTTCCTCACGTCGACCATGAAGGCTTAGAAAGGCTGGAACCACTACACTATGAGTATGGGTATGTTTGTGTGGGATCTGGGGATTAAGTCCAAGGACCTTTTGAGCTATTTGATAGATGTTTCTTTTAGATGAGGAGACCCAAGATATGAATATTGAGGAGGCACTCTGTCCTTTGATCTTGAATGTAGTTACATGTTTTACATTTCCAACATACCTAGAGGTTCAGAAGAAGGTTGAGATGATCAATAAAATACACTCAATAATAGGATTTCCATGATAGGGGATCTAAAAAACATCTATAAATTGCAGAGTTGTTGGTGGAAAGCCTCTGGTGTTGGGGACATTGAGGTTTCAACTATACATGAGTCGACCTTAGAAGCTTCAATTTCGTCCTTCTGGTTTCTGTTCATCTCTTATGGGTTTGGGATTGATATGTTTCTTTTGTGGGATTCACGAACATCTTAAAGACTAGTTCCCAATGGTTTCTCGATCTTAGTTTGGCTAAGGCGGACAATTTCAACATTAGTCTCACCAATAGTTACCAGCATTGTATTTCCAATAGTAGGGGCAGTAGGTTTATTGTACATCTTGGGAAGATGGGCCAGGTAGAGGATGACCTTAGGATATTCCATGTGCTTAGGGACCTTGACTTGAGCATGGTCATAGAGCCAGCCGAAAGTAGATATGTTGAGGATTTGGGTGTGTTCAGTTGCATGCAGCAGAGGTAGAAGTACTAGATGGTCTATAGATCTTCATAGGTAATATCGGTTAGTTTAGTACCCTTTTTTTGCCTTATTTGATTCTAGAGCTTCTCACTCCTTTGATCCACCCACTCTAGTCCATGGTTTGGAGATAGACATTGAGAGGCTTCTTGTATCCTTGGTAGTGACTACACTGTTCGTAGGCCAGACCATCTTGTTTGATGTGTGCCAAGGGTTAAAACTGATGATGGCACCACATTAGTCCCATGGGGATAGTTTTATGCTCCATATCCCGCCATATGATTTAATCCTTGGCATTTCCTAGTTTTATTCTATGCATTCTGTTATTGACTTTTAATGTTTGTGAATCTTGTTTTCGGATGAGTATGTTCATAGCATGGTTTTCGCTGGTGAGTGGAGTTTTTAGGTGGGCAGTCGGTGTGTGGATACCCTTCTATCCTTAGACCTAATATTTCAGTGGAATGAGTGGATGATGTTCTAGTATAGGTTTATAGGGTCTTCAAGGGGTTCTTGGATGTTTCCATGAGGAGGTTGTTACACTACCCCATCTACATGAGGTTGAGTTTTTAACAGACTTAATGCCTTGTTCTTCCCTAAATTTAATGGATCCCTATTGGATGGTTCCCTCTGAGTTGTAGGAGTTTAGGATTATAATTTTTGATCATATGTAGAAAGGCTTCATACGGCCAAGTGTTTCATTGTTGTAAACTCTAGTGTTGTTTTTGAAGAAGGTGGATGGTATTCTTTGGTTGTGCATAGACTATCGGAGGATAAATCACTAGTCAATCAAGAACCGTGACCCACTTCTAAGGATCAATTATATTTTAGACCTGTTGAGAGGGGTGATTTGGTTTTCTAAGATTGACCAGTGGTCTGGAAATCACCAGTTAAGGGTGACAAAGGGTTATATCCTGAGAAGTTCCCTCATATACTGATATAGAAATTGTATGTTTGTAGTCATGTCTTTCGGTGTTAGGAACACATTGTCCATGTTCCTAGGGATCTAGAGCTATGTGTTTCATGAGTTCCCATACCAATTCTCTTTCATATTAATAATTGATATCTTGATATACTCAATGTCAAGAAAATGGGAATATCGACTGTCTATGATTTGTCTTGTGGGTTCTTTGGTGCCACCATATCTATATGAAGTTATCAAAGCATATGTTTTGTATAGGAGAGATCTATTTACTCTGGCATGTGGTGTCTCAGAAGGGTGTGGTAGTGGACCAAAAAATGGTTGATGTAGATTTTTCTTAGGCATCACCCATGAATGTTGTAAAGGTATATAGATTTCTTGGTCTCACAGTCTATTATCAGAGGTTTGTGCCTAGTATGTGTCGATATGTATCCTCATTAATAGAATTGACCCGGAAAGACCAATATTTTTTGTGGACTAATAAAGGCCAGGAATAATTTAGTTATATGAAGTGGAAGTTGGTCAGTGCTCCAGTTATTTTTCTAGCACAGGAGGGTGTGTTGTTTGAGTTTTTATATGACACATCCCATCAGGGATTTTGGTTCATCTTGATGTAGTAGAAATAATTGATCTATTATGGGTCTAAGAAATGTTTCCATATTTAATGTAACTATTCCACAAATGATATAGATTTAGAATATGTTTTTTTTTTCACTGAACTTGTGGTGACATTACCTCATTGGGGTGTGCTTTGTGATCTTCACAGATCATATGCTTTTGAGGTATAGCATTTCCCAGCATGACTTGAATCTATGAAAATAGAGGTGGATGGATTTCCCTCATAAATATTATTTTGAGGTCTTCTAAATGTATTGAAGTGGAAATGTTGTGGATAAAACCTTGAGTATGATGTCATGAAATGATGTTGTTCAGGAGTCTATATGTTCTTAGATAGTAATGGAGAAATTAGAAGACTTGCACTTGAATGTATGGATGAACGAAGAAGAACTTTTCATGTTCTAGATGATGGTCTATAAATCTCTAATGTGGCAGGTTGATAAGTCTATGTGGGGTGACTCATAGGTATAGGTGATTTGTGATCAATGTTGGCCATATTAATGCTCCAGAGGGATGGTCAAAGGATACCTAGAACCAGTTTTTGTTTCGAGGAAGTTTATTTGTTCTAGTATCAATGTGTAAGGGAGTTATTTTTGAGTTTTGTATCTCACCATTGGTTGTACACCCAAGAATTTCTGAGATATACCATGGACTGTGGTTGTAGTTTTGTTGGCCCAGGATGAAGCGGGAAGTGGAAGAGTTTATGGAAAGGTTCTTAATTTTCTAATAGGTGATAGTGGAGAATCGTGTTCTGGAAATATTTTTGCATCCCTTGGATATTCCTCAATGAAAATGGGATGAAATATCTATGGACTTTATCATGGATTTCACCTGATCTATGGGTGGTTTTTATTCTATATTGTTAATTGTGGATCATCTGAAGAAATCATCCCACTTTCTAGATATCAAAACATTGGGTGTGATGTATGTTTTTCCAAAGAAGTTTGTGGATTAATTATTGTGACTAAATGGAGTTCCAAGATCAATTATATCAGATTGGGACATATTTTTTACATCATGAGTATAGTGGGTATTACACTATTCTTTTCGCACATAGTTAGACCTCAGAAACTGCTTCCACCCTCAAACAGGTGGGCATACATTGTGGACTATCCAGATGCTAAAGGATATGTTGCGGGCATGCATCTTAGACTTTAGGGGATCTTTGTTACAGTAATTTACGTTGTTTTGGAATCCTTATAATAATATATATCACTCATCCAATGTTATGGACTCATTTTAGGCTTTTTATGGAAGACTGTGATGTTCTCCATTATGTTGTTCTGATATTGGGGCGGTATTTTTTCTTGGTCCTAAGGTGGTGTAGAGCACACAGAGAAAAGAAAGTAACATCTTTCACTATTTTGTTGGGCCCTTCGAGGTGTTAGGGTATATTGGTGAGGTAGATTACCAATTAGTATATCCACCTCTACTATAATAGATCCATGATGACTTCCATGTCTCCCAGCTCCATCAATATCCTAATAATGACTCCCATGTCATTATCTATAGAGAGTTGGATATTGATAATAATGAAAACTTCATGGAGTATTTAGTGGATATCAAAAACTATTGAGAGAATGTGCTATGATGATGAACCATTCCATTGGTTCGTGTGCTATGGAAGAATATTGGTTTAGAGGAGATTTATTGGGAGTGTGAGAAACATATGCAAGCCCAGTACCTAGAGTTTCTTTGTATTTTCCCTTCCCTTTCTTTTCATTATGATGTGTTTTTTGGACCTTGGTGTTTTATGAGATATTTTTTTTCCTCCATGATCTTGTGTGTGTTGTGTGGTGTGTAATGATCTTATGACATGAGAAAAAGGGAATACCCAAATCATAACCAGGATACATTTTATTGTGTGGTGATTAAACCCATGTCGGTGAGTTAGTTTTGCCTTGATAGGATACAATAATGACATAGAGAATGAAATTCCCCTATTCCTATGATCAGGGAAGTATTTTTTTTATTTTTTTTTGGTGTTTAGGATAGAAGGTTTTTTTTATGATAGTGTTTCAGGTGTAACGAGATCCTTGAGAGGTATCTTAAAGGATAGTTGTTAGAACTATTCCTCTATTTTCTTATAGAATGGTTTTAAATTAAAGAGGGAGAGAATAGTTTAAAAGGTATCTCATCTAATTAGTTAGACCTTATGGCCTATTAAATTTCCAACAAAAACTGATGTTCGAGGTGTTCGTGGGATATTATGTGGTGTTTTTAGGACATCTGAGTAATTCCAATGGGGATTCATTTTGATAGTTTGAAAATTTTATATATTTCCAAAGGCGAATCATCTTGCGGTGACACATCTCGTTGTGACTCGCCTAGCCATGACATATCTAGTAGTGACACATCCTGATAGTGACTCATCTAGCGGTAACTTGTCTGGTGGTGACTCGTCTAGCGGTGACTCATCTAGTGGTGACACCTCTAGCGTTGACTCGTTTGGTGGTGACTCATCAGGTCGTGACTCCTTTGATGTTGACTCATCCGGTGGGGACACCTCCTAGAAGTGAATCCTCTAGTTAGTGACTCCTCCGATAGTGACTCATATGGTAGTGAATTTTCTAGAGGTGACTCATCTGGTGGCGACTCTTTTGGTGGTGACTCATCCTAATGGTTACTCATTTCAATAGTTTTCAATTTTTTAGACTTTTTCTTTTTTTTGAGAAAAATTATGAAATTTCCATTTTACATCTTTTATAAATAAAAATGGTTTTGAATGCCTTAAATTAGGGGTCTAAATCTAATTCAAAATAGAATAATCATATCTTTAATTACATAGAAGCATGGAAGCCTTCTAAATGGTTACAATGTGTGGTCTTGATGAGATATTATTTAATGGAAATTCAAAACAGTATCTGATTTAGAACTTTTTGGATCTAATCATTATGAAGAATATATCATTCCTTATCTCTTTCATTCGAAATTACTCTTGAGACTAGACTTCCTAGATCCTAATTCCTTAGAGTTAAGTAAAATGGTTGTTGTATTTAGTTCGTGTTTTCCCTAAAGAGTTTCATGTTGTACGCGCACCTCGATTATTGGTACAATATGGATGTTTCGATCAACTTTCTTCCTGGTAGGATTTGATTGGTTTCTTTTTATTCATATCATGTAGTATTTTTTTATAAATCATGTCATTGTAGAGGGTGGTGAATTCTTATTAACAAAGATAAATGAATTGGATTAAATTAAATATAATAGGGCATGGTAATGTTTTGTATGATCTTAAAACTTCTTTGTTATTTTTATTGATGATATAAATTTTATGTGCTAATTACCCACTTAAAATCATGGAATTTTGGGGTCCTTTCTTTTGAATCTATCTTGTGAAATATGGAATGAATGTTGTGTGGTTTCTAAAAAACACATAATATGTAATTGGATAATTACATATAGTTGATTAATAAATTAAATTCCCTAGGATCTAATGAATTGTGTGATGGAAAACATAAAATAAAGATGTGTAATTTAATAATATCCCCTTCAAAAATATGAAAATATGTTGTGTTTTGTTATGACATATGACGTGTGTGGGGGTAGTGGGAACTATATGGTTGAGAAGAGGGATTGATGGGAAAGGTGGTTGTGGAAAAGGCTATCAGGATTCTTCAATGTACTTCTTATTATGTGTTGTTTTTTAGGTGCCCAATAGGTATGGATGGTGATAATAATGAGTTTGGAATATAAATCGATGTACATATTTTAACAGAATGGGTTAGTAAAGAAGAATCTGGAAAATGTCCAAATAATAATTAAAGACTGAAAATGAACCATTTCATCAGTTCTGGTTGTGTGGGATTGTGCAATTAGTCTTGGAAGTTGAGGTGGGGGACCTTATAAGTTGGTTGGTGATATAATTGTGAAAATCTAGTTGGGATTGATTGGATTTATATATATGTATGTTTACATTTTATTTTCCTTCTGATTTCTATACACACCCTACCCATGTAGATCACTATGTGATGACACCCATATACTCAGAAAGGGGTTGTCTTTCCTATGATACTTGTGGGAGGAAGGACGATTGGCCACCCATTCTTCTATCCTACCTATTCCATGCGATAATGATCCATGTGTCTTTAGATGAGTTCTAATGTGTGGTCCTAGGTGTCTTTGGGATGAGTTGTGGTGTGTTGTCCCATGTTTCTTTGGGTGAGTTGTGATGTGTGTTCCTAGGTTTATTCAAGATGAGTTGTGGTGTTTTTTCCAAGGTGTCATGGGGATGATAGGTGTTGTGATGGACCAGGTGTGTGAGGGTTGGATATGATGTGTTGTAATAGCCCATGTGTCTATGAGAAACATGTGCTATGAGGTGTGTTCCATGTTTGTTCGGGAGGGATGTGATGGGATATATTCATAAGAGGTGGGGGAATTAGGACGTTCTCCATTAGAGTGTAAGATTAGCTATTAGGTGGGAAAGTGGTGTGGGGTACCATATCATCGATGTGATTTATATGATATTGTTTTAATTGGATGCGTTATTTGGTGAGTGAGACTTGATGTGTTTGGGGTTATGGTTAGTCTACCTATTAGGAGATATTTTGTTTTTCTATTTTCTCCCAAGTACATTAGTATGATTCTTCCACTTGTGCATGAGAGACATTGGTTTTCCTACTATGTTTACCTATATTCTCACCTAAGATATATAAAAACTATTTTTAGGTTTCTAAGAGGATTACATGGACTATGCTGGGAACTACTATCTCAGACCTTTGGATAGTTTCTTTTTTTCTCCTATAGTTTTGTTTTTGGGAATTTAATTTAGAGACTTTTATTTCTATTGGTTATATTTACACAGATATTGTGGGATGGTTTATAGTTTTCTTATATATATGTCCTAGAATTGATTTTTGTTGATTCATTATATGTCAAGATATTGTTTCCTTATAAAGGTTAACACATCCTATATTGTGATATTTTTTGCACCATTGGTGCCAGTATCCAACCTGAGGCCTATAGGAGGCGTGACATGGGGTCATTATCTATCCCCCTAATTGTGGTAGCTTTTTTGGGAGGGGGTCATGATATATGTTTCATAGAAGCCTTGGGAATAAGATTTAGGATAACAAAGATTAGGAAAAGTAACCCTATGAGAGAATTTGCGGATAACTATAGAATAACATCCTAATGTTTTGGTAAGGAAGATATTATGTGGGTGATCCATGAAATATCACCTTGTTTGGATGTTTCAAGAGGAAATGGTTCTGGAACAATGGTACGTAAGAGAAAAATCTATGCGAAAGGAGCATAAGGATAGACTCAAGAATTACCTAGAAAATAAAAAAGGGTCTTACTATGCACCTAATTTGACACTCCAAGGGGTTATTCTTAAGATATTTCACATTTTTCATACAAACCATTATGAATTAATTAAAAATAAATATATCCCCAAAGAATCCAATGTTTATGATTTTGATATTAATAATGAATTTGTTTTAATTTATATTAAGTTTTACACTATATACGGAATTATATATTATGATTAAAAATTCATAATTTTATGAGATAAAATTGTATATTTTATTGTTTATAAATAGATCATAAAAGGAATAATGGTATCATACTCATTGAAAACGTATATATTTCCCTATCAAATAAGCCAATATATACGGTATTAGAACTATAGAATTTATGGATATATTAAGACAACATAATCATGTTATAAAAAACATTTATTTGATGGATAAACCTATTTTTCAATGAAATTAACCTATTTTGGATATCTTTATGTGTAAAAATTATCCATTATTTAGTGGGGGTTACTATTCAAATGGAGGCTTGGAAAGGGATTAAGTCTCTTGAGAATATCTTTATGGACTTGGGATGTGATGAAATGGAAAACGTTACACTTGTAGTTTATTATCTCAATGGTGATTCTTATCAATGGTCGTCATTGATGTATAATAATAGGGAGGAAGTGGAAATAATACTCATGTAATGGAGAGATTTTAAGGATACATTAATTAAGAAATATTTCCCTTATAAGAAATAATCTAAGATAAATTGAAAGTTTCATGCAATAAATCCAAAAGAAAAAAGATACTATTAAGAAGGATTATGATATCTCTATAAAGTTATATAGGTATGATATAAATAAAATTCACAACAAAAAGGGAATACATTATCATTTATTAGAAGGGATTAAGATAAGTGTTCAGAGGGAGTTGGTATCTCATACATTTTCTTCATGGAATGAAATAATTTTATGTTACATCATGATAGATAATGAATTATCCAAGATTTTTGGCTTCAAATTAAAGTAAAATAATAAGAGTACAAGAGATGAAAAAATTTATATTAGTAATAAGGTATTAATGGATTTCCAATACTTGATAATTTTGGAATGAAACACCCTTGTACTTTCATAAAGGTAATATGAGTTTGTACCAAAGTGTGGAGACAAATAAAAAATGATTTTGGTTGTAATGGAAAAAAAAATAAATTTCTAATATATAATTATTTCACTATAAAGAGATCGGTAACTATAAAATGGATTTCCCAAGAGTTAAGGGAATATACCTCAGAAGAAGATTTGGAATAATGGTCAAGATTATGTTGTTGATAAAATTGAAGTGTAGTGATTAATGTTCTTGTTTCTGATTCAAGAATTTTGTCAGTACTTTATCAATGATGAACTGGTTATATAGATTATGAAATGTATAAGGATTGTATTGAAGTAATATTTCTTAATGGATTTGAAAGAATATATTGAATGGTACCATGAAAATTGATTTATTGGAAATTAAAACATATTAGAAAACACATGATTTTGGGAAAGATAAACCTTAATATATTCTTGATGATGAGATAATGATGTTGATATAAAGAGATGTTTATTATTTGTAAAGTAACATAGATAGTATTCACTACCTTGAAACTGATTAATGATTTGTTGGAAAAGTTGTTTATGCTAACATTGATTGATCTAATAACATTTTTCTATGTACATATTATATCCAATAATCATTGTTTCATTTATTAAGTAAAGTAGTGTGCATCTGTTCAATAATTGTTTATGGTAATTCAAATACTTACCATGTTTCATGTGAATACATGATGAATTTATTCAGAATATTGGTATGATATGATTAAGAGAAACTTCATATTTTTTTGGGGATTAATGTAAAGTTTATTTTGGAAATTCAGTAAACTTATTTATAATGTTTTTTATCTTACTTTTTTTGAAGGTTCACATGGATAACCATTTCTGAAATGGATTATGTTTAAATTTGGTTTAAGTTTTTTGATATTAATGTATTACTTCACCATACATAGATTTATGCATATTTTATAACATGTTCAAAGAACATTGGCTATAGAAAATAGATGGAGACTACTAGAAATACATGCCACTATTTTATAGACCTTATGGTCCACTAAATGAGAATATTAGTGCTTCAAGCATAAATAAAATTCTTTTTCAGACATTCATTTCTTGGAGTATGTGATTATGTGGAAATTGATCAAAGCAAAAAAAAGGATGGAATTATGACTATAAAATAAATATATATCAAGTGAGTATATTTCTTCATATTCTATGTGAGTAAAATAATTCCTCATCTTTAGGAAAGGGGTATTGAAACAAAAATAGTTTTCTAATACTAACATTTTTATGATATCAATAACCTTTTTCACACCTCTATATTTTATCTTTATGGACGTTAACTTCCTCTTTACCTTGTTATCTATAAATATTCATTTGTATTTGGGTGTTAGTTTTCTCTTCCCTATATATATTTTCATTTACCATAAAATCTATCTTACTTGGGAACCTATTTATGTTATTATTCTAGATATCCTTTATACTTCTACTTCTCTTTTATTAAGAAGATATTTTGTAAACCATTTTTATGATGTGGGTTTTTCAATAATGGTATTTACAAATTTGAAACCCTATATTACCATGATAACATTTAAATTTTTAGGATGAAATTTAAATATGGGGGGAAGAATGTAACACTCAAATACCTTTCAATATATTTATTTTATAATAAAATCAATTTCAGCGATAGTTTTCGATGTACGCAACATGGAGTTTAAACAAATCATTGTTTAATCAAGTTTGGCGCATATAATTTTGAATTATTTTTTACAAATTTAATAAATTTTAGTTAAAAATTTTAACCTGATTTTTTATATCAAGATGAAAAAATTATCTTATTGTAAAATTTTGGGATTTTTCGAAGAATATTCATTTTTTATGAATACTGAAAAACACTGAATTTTATATGAAAATCAGGGTTCTAAATAAGTAATTTATAATGTTAGGTAATATTTTGAATTATTTTTAAAGTAAAATTTGATTAATTTTATATCAATTCAACTAATTTATGTCATTTTATTCATTATTATATTGAATTTATATATAAAATCATTATAAACTTTTTAACATTTCCACATTAAAACTTAATTTTTCATCACATCTACAGGATTAATTTAAAATTAAATTTTACAAATAATTTTAATTGAATTTGGAAATATATATTCAAACTTTAGGATAATAAGAACTTATAAGTTTTAATATGGTTAACTTTAATTTTTACCAAAATGAATATTGAGTGCAGTAAAAATTAATTAATGTGGTTAAGGTAAAATTTGGTTTACAGGGGGATTAAACTAAGAATATGATTTTTAAAATTAGTTAACAATTCTTCCAACATTGATGAGATTGTAATATTTCTACCTATATGATCTAAGTATTTATTTTTATAATTTTATTAAAAACTAGTCCATGAAATTGACATATATAATAAGTTAAGTAAAGATAAATTCAAAAAAGAACCTTTATAGGTTTTAATATGTATAAAACATTGGTATGTGGATACAGAAACATAGGTTATGTTCTGTATAATTTTATATATAAAAATTATTTTTTTATATCATTATAATTTATCTTTAATTTTTGGAGGTGAAATAATTATATAGAAGGATTAAGAAAATCCAACAGGGTAATTTTTTAGTTAATAATTAAATAAAATACAAGATACTGAAAATATTAAAAGTGATGAAAATTCAATGAATTATTGTGTTAAATTAATTTTTGTATATTAAGATATCTTTTAAAATGGTTTTAACATAAAATATTTTACTTCCATTATTTTATTTATATTTTAAAATTCAGATTAAATGAATAATGTCCAAATAGGAATTAATGTTGTTTTATAGTAAATGATATATTTTTAAATGATTTAAAAGTAAAAAAAATAATGTATTCTATTAATATATTTTTAAAGGTTTAAAAATTTTAAATAAGGTCCATTTATAGACTATGTTATAATTTATATTTATTATATTGACCTCAAAATATTGAAAACATTATTAGCATAGTTTGGTTAAAACAATGTTTTTACGTGTTACGTGATCTTATGTTAAAATTAATTTTTAACATGCATGATATTTTTTATAATAAATTTGGTCTATATTTATAATTAGTGGGTAACGATTATCTAATATGTAACATTTTATTTTAGTCCTAAAGGATAAATTGCATTGGTAAGAAAACTAGTTAACGAAGTTAAAAACCAAAGTGGTAAATGTGGGGAAACGTAGAATGTTATGGAAAAAAATGTCCAAAACATATGTTTTATTACGATTTGTATATATGGATAGACCATAAAATCCATCCAAACCGTTAATTTTCAATTTTTGTGCTCCTTGAGTTAATATTGACCTCCCAATAGTGAATAATTTTTAGTATTAATAAAAATTCCACTCTTCCTCAACTATAAAAGGACTCCCCCATTATTATGTTCCCTGCAGCATAAAAACTCCTTGGATAACAAAAGACCTTAAAAACTCACATCCTCACATCACACATAAGTCTATAAGTCTTTTTTGGGAAGAAAGTGAATCTTTGAAGGAATTAGTGAAACCAAATGTGGATACCTAAAGTGGAGGTAATGTTTTTCAATGAGCATCTTGTTCTTTCTTCATTCTCTATAGCCTTAAATTTTTATTAAATCATGTCGATACAATAGAAAAAATTATCTCACACATAATTAGATGTTGTTACAATAATTTAATTAACTAAAACCATCTTTAATTTCATTAAATGGGCTACAAAATAAATGTTTATGTGTACAAAGGACTACCAATTCATGAACTGATGTCGTTTATTTTTTCATTTCTACCTCTCAAGGTTGGGTATAATGATTGTTATAAAGTATATATATGATATTTATAATATAATTATACGTTTTTAGACACTATAATATAAAATATTTATTTATTTATTTATCATCCATTCCATAGGAGAAATGATAATGTGTCTCATGTGTATGGTGGACTACTACCTCACAAAGCGATCTGATTCGTATTTCAATAACATTTCACATCGAAGGTGATTAAGACTACTTTAATGATAATATGTGATATAAATGAAATAGATATGATATTCATGTCTATTTCATTTATAAATTTTCATGAAGAAGATTTCCCATGTGATAAGTACAAAATGGTATGATGAGAACCATATAGTCTATCCTTCTTCATTTTGTAAAGGAGGATCTATGGTTAAATGATTTCATACCAGGTTCACCATTTTTTCATCAAAAATATGAGGGATTATTTTTTATGGGGGTGATATTGTGTGGGATTCATTATTTTTTCACAATATTTATGGTTAATTTCGTCTTTTATTTTTAAATTTCATAGAAACTGTCAATGGTTCCAACATCCATAACTGGGCATGGACCAGATTTCAAAATGTAGGTGATTGATTAAGGTTTCAGACCCAATGACTCCTAGGAACTCACTTTTCTCCAACGTATGGTGGGTCTGGCACATCACATCCATTTTGATGGAATTTTCACATACTCTGGGAAACTCTTATAGATTTATGATATGCTCAAGAATATCTTCCTAATCCCTATATGGGATAGGTTACCCTAAAATATTATCATAGTTTAAGTATCTTTATATACAGAGTGAATGTTGGAGTCTTTTTGGTGAATCCATATATATGTATATAGGGTTCTTCAACCATTTCTATTTGGTGGGTAACTACTAATATGTTAAAGATGTATCACCAGGAACACAGAAGTTTGTTGTTATCCTGTGAGCCAGTTAACATTTTGAGGAAGGGATTGATCTATTATGGGGATTCCAATGTATAATGTTTTATAACAAGAATCAAAACCCTTGTTGTTAGTTAAACATGTACAATTTAAAGTCTTAGAAAAAGAAAATATATAGGGGAATATGGGAACTGTATATTTGAGCTCGAAACTCGATGAGGTGTCTTATATATCCTGGTTTTGGTAGGAATCATAATTACCATAATTCTTTCCTACCATAATGAATTTACCTAAGGTATATATAATTTATAAGTTGGGTAGTTATACCATGCCATTGATCAGGTCTTTCATGCTTAGGTTTCATTGGATGGTAAAGATTCATGATGTCAATGATGTGTTCATTGCAACTCCTTAATCCAACATGAACCTTGCTCGGTGTGAGAAAAAAATGGACAACTTAGAATCATATTCATTTTATATGGATGTGGGGATTCTATGTTGGGATATCCCATTATATTCTTAAAAGAGATCATGCCCTTGTAAGTAAACTTACTTATCCTAGTTATGGAATGAATTAGAGTCATCATAGTTTAGTGACATATCAATCCTCTAATGGATGAGGAATGATGATTATCTCACGAGATAGATCGTGTATTAATGGTTATAATGTCAAAGACATGGAATGTCTTACACCAAATTGGATTCCCCATTGATCTTAGGCTTTATTAAGTAATCGAAAATATCCTGGTTATAGAAGGAATTAGAGTTTTAATAGTTCATTTCCCCTTGAACCACTAAAAGTATATAGTGGATCATCATGCATTGAGACATTATTATCACCGCCAAGGTTTCAAGAACTCTATGGGATTACAGCCTGATGGATTCCATATTGAATAGGGAATAAAAACTGAGAATGCCCAAGGTTATCATGTCCAAGGATGCCCTGGTATTTATAGATTCTTATGATAGGAATCAAATGGTTATTGAAACTCCCCAAATCCCATGTGATCTATTTTTGGTGTTAAAAAAAGGGATACAAAATAATCAATCTTATTGCTTATGTACGAAGGACTTATGTTACAAGGACCCATCCTTAACCGTAACTTATTATAGTGTTTTTGATCTATAATTCACATTATATGATCTTTTTAGTTATGAGTTTTCTAGAATTATAAAAAAATCTTACAAATTATACCCATACCTTACACGTGAGATGTTATACTAAGTATCCACTTTTTTCACCAATGTAAACCCTTCTAAAATAATATAAAACATGAATTATTTTTGATACTTATATTAAATTATTTCATCATGACATCTTCTTTTTCCTTATCAATATTAATACTAGTTAAAATCATTTTAAAACTTTAGATGGATCCAAAAATCTGAGTAGGGGGTATAAAATAAGGAATGAAACAGTTAGTCCATGAATATTATAAACTCAGGAAAACATTTTCCCAAAATCATAATTTTCACCCATAAAACATAAACTCTTTTGAATAACTCAAGAAATCATAATATTCATGAAAAAACTTAATAGAAAACATAAATCATAAAGGTATGTTGTGGCATCCACATCATACCTACATTGTGTCTTTCACAACAATATAGAGAGAAACTTTCAAGGGTACATTTGGAATACCCATCACAGTATAGACCCTAATATCTTGGGAGAAACCAAACTAGTTAATCCTATCTAATTACCCAATGAATTGGAGAGCTATCATAGGCTCACCTGCCCATGGTATATCTTGGAGGAACCTGCATACATAAACACTTCCTAAGAACCATAACATAATCATAACACATAAAATAAGAATAGAGGAAAATAATATTTCAACATTGAAACCACATTTCATTTTTACAAAGTCGCACACTCATAAATGTAAAAAAATATTTAAAAATAAAAGTGTAAAATTTTAATATAACATAAAAAAATTAAATCTTTATAAAATATAGAAATTTGGTTCAGGAATTATATGTTAGAAAACATTCCTTGTTATTGAAATATTTAATTAGTTTTTAAAACATAATTAAAACATTTAAAAAGATTATTTTTGAATCAAAGTGTACAATAAAAATTTGAAAAATTTGAATGGAATTAACTTTTTAAAACGCCCATTTACATATAAATAAATCTCTAAACCCATTTTTAAAACATGGAAATTAATGAGAAAAATTATTAATAATAAATGATTAAAACATTTAGAACACTATTTTTGTTAAAAGGTACCCTTTCTTGAGTCCAACCTGTCATGTACAATATTTATCTTCCTGAATAATAAACTAGTTTAAATAATTTATTTTCTTGAGAACTTTTTTTATGTTTATTGTTCATTTTATATCTCTTATTACCATGATATAACAATTACATAATTATTTATGTTCATGTCAGACATTTTGTCGATATTCAGAAATTGAGTCAAAAATGAACGTGGTATGATGTCCACAGTCATTATGGTCATAATTATATTATCTCCAAAATAATAGTAAATACATAATAATAACTTTTATATATCAATTATACCTTTACATCAATTTATTAAATAGGAATATATAAATTGAACAACATTACCATCATGGTGACGGTAATCCATACGTACACATGAGTAACATTTTCATTTTTCAATAATCATTATAAAATAAATATAATTATAATGTTATATTTATACAATTATAATAACATAATTAAAATCAGATTGACAATTTACATACACTTTTATATACCATAAAAAATATGTGGTGACTAAAAACAAATCCCATCGCTTCCTGGATGTGATAGTTCACACGTACGCATGAACGACGTTATCATTTTTATATGATTGTAAAGTAAGACATTAATTGATATATTATTATATTATAATAGTAAATATTTCATGAGTATAATATAAATACATGTATTTGACCTTTATTATTTGTCTTGATAGAATGTAATGAAAAACCCACTATATCTGTTCACGAAGTGGTAGTTCGCCATACACAAGATCAAAAAGTTGTTTTCCCATTTAAAGAAATTGAAGATTAATTTAGGTGATAATATTAACATAATAAAATCCCAGTATATTGAGGATACTGTATTTATTATCAAATAATGTTTGGGTAAGATTTTAAGGAAGTGGAAGAATAAATTAATTATAAACACATAAATAAAAACGTTACCTTTCCTTCAGATGATCACCTTTTCTTAACAACATAACACCTTTCAGGAGGCCTTTATTCCTAAAATAATGCCTATAAAATGTGGATAGAAATTATATGATGTTTTTTGGGTAGTGCGTGTCAAAACCAAAATGTTTAGTGTATGGAATAGAGATGAATGGGAGCCCATTTATAGGAGAGGGGAGGGGGACTCCTAGAATTATTAAAAGTATTAAAGTCATATAACATAATTTTC
Source organism: Viscum album (assembly GCA_963277665.1). Lineage (NCBI taxonomy): Eukaryota > Viridiplantae > Streptophyta > Magnoliopsida > Santalales > Viscaceae > Viscum > Viscum album. The sequence continues at coordinate 226,944,094 of OY728151.1, forward strand.
AACTAAAAATGAGACAAATTGATTTATTTTGAATATAACATAAGTATGGGTCAAAATAAAATTATCCAATTAAAATAATACATGTTTGAATATTTTATTAATCCTAATATTTTTGTTTTAACCCTTTTAAATCTTACTGCTTTATTAGGTAATTTACAATTTGAGAGTTATAATAAATTAACATAAAATACCAAATGACCAATTAATGAGACATTAATGAAATTTTAGAACATATCTAAACTATTTGAAAAAACATTGGATTTTAAAAAAATTTATAACATTTAATAAGATATTTTATATTTTAAAATACCAATTGTGTCAATTTTTCACTATTTATTAGTTAAATTTTTAAAAAATATCATAAGAACAAGATATGTTCAAAAAACTCTTTTAAATCATCACCAACATGTAAAATTAATCAAAAAATATTTTATGGAAACAATTAAGTAAAATTATTTTTATTTTCATATATATAATATCATTTATTTGATTTATAAATTAATTAAAAAATTACTGCTTCATTATTGTGTGACAATTTAAATTAATTATTTATTTCTAAAAAATTATAAATAAATTACCATGATATAATTAATATTTTTATATTTCTAATGAAAATTTATATTCTAAGATATCACTTATATAACCCTGTATTATAATTGTTATAGTTTTTAGAGACATGATTATAACTTCTACCTCTTTACTTCAAATAAAATTTTATAACTTTCATAATCACTACCAAGTTCTTTCTAAAGGCCAAAATTTCGAACTAAAAAATTTATTGGCAGAAATTAACTTTTACAATAAGATTTGGCCATGTTTTAGTGCAGTGTTATAATATTTAGAATATTATTTTAACCTTTAATTACATGATTTACTCTTAACAATGGTAATAAAAATAATTATTAAAGTTACTATTCATAATGTCCAAAAATAAAAGGGACATATTTACATAATTTGGAAATTATTGTTCCAAAAATGGAATCCATTTTTATAAATTCAGAACATGTAATTTTAATAAATTAATTAAAAATTATTCTCGTTGACGGAAAGAGAAAACGGGTTTTTAAAGAAAAACATTCAAAAGTTCACATAGTTTTTATATCAAATTTCAATATGAAATTAATTAAAATAACCTAAATTTGATTGAATAATAAACAAATATTATAATTATACAATAAACCATTTAAAATTATTATCTATCTATATAAATAAATTATAAAAAAATCAGTTTTGAATTATAATGCTGTATTTTTTACTATTCATTAAAAAAATTAATATTATCATAAAAATGACAAAAAATTATCCAAAATAAAATTTTATGTCCCTATTCTAAATAATAATTTTATTTATTCAAATATAATTTATAAAATTGATAAACACTTGGTTTAAAATGTGTTCACCATCAAGATGAGTTTAAAATGTCTTTTTGAAAAATACTCCTTTATTATGTAAAATTGATTTTGTTTTTATATTAGATCCAAAAACATATAATATGAATATAAAACATTAAATTAAATATATTTGATATATATTTAATTAATATAATCCAACATGAGTGATTTATTAACTTATCGGTTTAAAATGCACTTGTGCACATTTAAATAGTTTTTAAAAACCAACTTCATTTTATTTTTAAAAAAGAGTTTTATATTCATTTATAATTAAATTTTTACAAAATAATTAATTATATATACATTTGAAAACCATAATTTTCATAATTTAGTTAATAATAGTTATTCCCTCCATTATAATGGGTAGGTTATGATGGTAATATTAAAATAACATTATTTAATTATTCATTTAAGCTTGATGTGGCGTATTATATAATATTTCTATCACAGTATTTGTATTAAAAAAACATAGCATGTAACATTCTTTCCCCCCCACCCCACACCTTTTAAGGATTGTTTCCTCACAATTTGAACTCGGGACAAAAAACTAAGGGGATTGAATTTTCAAAATTTCATTATTGAAATCCCATATCGAAAAAAGATTAACGAGACCTTAACTTTAAAATAATGAAACAGACGTATGAAGGTCAAATGAGATAACACGTACTATGGTTCCATGTATGAAAACATGGATATGTAATACAAAGTAAATGATCATGTTTTGATGGAGAGTAATAGAAAACATTGTTAGGATAAATTTAAAAATCACCAAACAATTAATTGGTGATGGGTTAAATGGACTTTGACTTCATAAAAGGAAAAGTAAACGGAAATTTTTTTTTGTTTAAGAAAATTTTAATAGATTTTTGGGATTCATTTACTACCTATAATAAGATTATAAGGACATATATTCACTTGATAAGTAGAGTTCCATCCTTTAATCATTTTTCTCCATAAAATCATCTTTTTCTTCAAGAGATGAGTAATTAAGATGAATTTTTCATGCATGAATCAACTTATAGATAATCCAATAATCCAAAAAATATTAACTATATATTAATCCTACCTTGAAAAATTAACCAAAACCAAAATTTATTGGACAAAATTTTATAATTCCCCAAATATAATAAACTCTAAATGAATAATGACTGCTTTTAATCCCTAAAATTCAACAATAATACCCACAGTTCAATATAAACCATTTAACAAAAGAAATCCTAAAATTACTCAAAATAATACAAACTAATTGTGAAATGCAAAAATGACTTGATCACATAACCTTCTAATATAAATTTTAAAATTTGTCTCTATATAAGTTCAATAACTTTTAATGTCTCATACAAAAACATAATTTCCTAAATCACATAATCTAGAAAAAATGATAATTATTTCCATAAGTAACCTAAATCCCCATAATTATACAATTAAATCATATATTAATCTGAAATATAATTCATGTTTACTTTATAGAACAAAATCCCATAGTATTTAGTTTACCTTGGTTGTATAGGATTCCTCAAATAGTGGTCTTCTTCAGAAAAAATATTCATCACATAATCCCCACAATAATTTTCCAATACCTAGGATATTCATTTGATAAAAAATATGTTCCCAAAATCAACTTATTCATAAAATCATTTAACTACAAAGAAAAATTTATAATAACCATGGACTTCACGTAGTCCAGTGGTAAGTGAAGCACCATTTTCTCCCTTCAGGTGTGGGTTAAATTCCTATGGGATTGTCAGATGTGACGAGTTGTCACCCATCCTGAGGGTTTCCTTTTTCTAAAATTATATAATTAACAAAAATATAAATAACATACAAATTACCATAACATGTATTAGACTCAATTTTTATCTCATACCTTTCAGTTTTCATCCAAAAATATAATAACCCATAATTACCTAAAAAGTGAATGCCCCCAAAAATATCATTAGTCACCTTAAAATTTCATAACATAATGACTCAAATGGGTTTAAAATACATTGAACATATTATAAACCATAAAATTATACACTCATGATGATATCCCAAACTCTTAAGAAAACCTCCTAATTTCCAAATTTGTCTAGACCATCATATGATACGACCTATAAAGACCCAACCATAACCATAACATATTCTAGTGTCTTTTAACTATAATTAATAATAGAGGATCTGTTCAGTTAATATTTTTAAATAATTAAAAAAATCTTTAAAATATACCCATACATTTCTTATGTACAGTTATACTTAGTATCCACTTTTTCTACCATAGGAAACCCTATTAAAAAAATTAAAACATGACTTCTTTTCGAGACAAAAATTTAATTATTTCATTATAACATCTTATTTGTCCTTAACAACATTAATACCTATGGAAATAATTTAAAAACATGGGATGTGAACACAAATCTTAGTAAGGGATATAAAACAAGGAATGAAACTATTATTCAATGAATATTTTAGACATAGTAAAATATTTTTATGAAATCATTATTTTCAACTATAAAACATAAACTCCTTAGCATGCCTCATGAAATCATAAGATACCTAAAAACATCATAGAAATAATAAACCATAAAGATAACTTGTGGATTCCATATCATAATTAATTTTTTGGTTTCATAGCTACACAGGCATTAACCTTCATGGTTACATTTGGAATACCAAATGCAATATATTCCATCAATCTCTTTAGAGAATCCAAACCAGTTAACCCCATATCATTACCCAATGCATTGGAGAGCTATCAGTGTTTGGACCACATTTTTTTTATCACATAAGTACCTATAGATATAAACAATTTCCAAGAACAATAACATAACCATAACACAAAAAACAAGAATAAAGGAAAACAACATTTCCACTTTGAAAGAACATTTCATTTTTTAAATCCACACACTCATAAATGAAAACACATTATTTAAAAATTAATGTTTAAAATTGTAAAGTTTATATAAAAAATTAAAGAGAAATAAAATAATGAAATTTGTTCCAATACATATGGGTTAAAAAATATTCCATGTTATTTAAATATTAAATCCATTTTTGAAACATAATTAAAACATTTAAAAAGAATATTTTTGAATCAAAGTCTCCCATGCCACATTGAATATTTTGAAAGGAACTTAAATTTTAAAATATCTCTGTAGATATAAATAAATCCTTAAAAATATTTTTAAAATATGGAAATTAATGATAAATATTTAGAAGAATAAATACTTAAAACATTTAAAACAATTTTTTGGTAAGGGGTTTCTTACATTGAGTCTGACTCATCACGTACAGTCTTCATTATCTTGAATAATAAACTGAGGTTAATTGTTTAATTTCTTGAGAAACGTTTTTATGTTTATTTTTAATTGTATATCACTTATTACCATGATATAAAATTACATAATTTTCATGTCGGATGTTTTGTCGATATTCAGTACTAGAGTCGAAAATGAACTTGATATGATGTCAATAGTTCATGTGGTAATAATTCCATTATATCTATAATAATATTCATGAAATAATAATTAAATTTATATATCAATTATACCTTTAAATCCATTTATTAAATATGGATATGAAAAATGAACTGTGTTCAATCCTGGAGATAGTAATCTGTGTGTACACATGAGTACCATTTTAATTTTTCAATGATCATTATGTAAAGAATGAAATTATCATTTTATATTTATATAATGATCATAAAATAATTAATATCATATTAATCATTTAAATATGACTTTATATATCAAACAAGTGATGTGTTGATTAAAAATTAATCACATCACTTCATAAAGGTTATAGTCCACATCTACGCACGAATGATGTCATCATTTTTATGTTCATGCAGAGTAAGAGAATAATTGGTATATTATTCTCTTATAATGATAAATATGTAATTTTTATCACATATAAACATTTATTCAATCATTACAAAATGTCTTGAGATACGGTAATGAAAAATGAACTATATCGGTTTGTGAGGTTACAGTCTGCAGTACACACAAATGAAATGTTCTTTTCCCATTTGATGAAATTTGAGATGGATTTATGTGATGATATTAAAATAATATCATTTAAGAATATTTATGATACCATATTTATTATCTCATCATGGTTGGAAAATATTTCAATGAAGTGGAAGAAGAAATAAAATAGATACACTTAAATAAAAATGTAACCTTTCCTTTGGACGAACACCTCAACTTAACACCTTAACACCTCTAAAAAGGGTGTTATTCCTAACATAAGCCCTCTAGAATTTGTCAAGGTATTATAGGAATATTTTTGGGTATTTATTGTCTGAAATAAAGTGTTTTTTTAATATTAAGGAATAGGGATTAAGGGGTTCCCTTTATAGGAGAGGGGATGGGCACTCTTGGAATTAGTAATAGTATTAAATTAATATAAATTCATTATATATTCCAAATTGATCAAACAATATTTATTTAAAATATAGAATTATTATAGTTCTAAATATAATCGTACTGTAAAAATTAAAAATGTTTTAATATTTTTTTAATCCTCGTCTTTTTGTTTTAACCCACTTAACTCATACCTTTTTATTAAGTAATTTACAATTTGAGGGTTAAAATAATTACTATATCATGCCCAAAGACATATTAATGAGCTATTAATGACATGTGAATAATAATATCAACTATTTGGATGAATCTTGGATTTTAATAAGTTATATAAAATTTAATTAAATATTTTATAATTTAAAACACCAATAGTGTCAATTTTGACACTATTCATTATTATATTTTTTTAAAGATATCATAATAGCAAGATAAGTTCTGAAAAAACTCCTTTAATTAATCACCAACATGTAAAATTAATACATAAAATTCTTGGATGGAATAAATTATGTCAAATTATATTTATTTTATAATTTATAAAATCATTTATTTGATTCTTTTGTTAATTAAGAAATTGTTTCATCATCATTGTGTCAAGATTTAATTTAATTATTTATTTACTAAAAATTATAAATAAATTACCATTTTTAGGTAATAATTTTCTATTTCTAAGGAATATTTATATTCTAATATATAATTTAATAAAACATTATTAAAATTTTTATTATTATGAGAGACATAATTATGACATCTTTCTCTTTACTTTTTATAAAATTTTATTAGTTTCATAATCACATCATAGTGGCTTCCAAAGGACACAAGTTCAGTCCAAGGAATATATTTCTTAACAATAACTAATCCAATATTATTATAAAAATTTATAGGTTAGTTTTATAATATTTATAATATTATTTTAACCATTAATTACCTGATTTACCCTTAACTGTGGTAATAAAAATAATTACTAAAATTATTATTCATAATTCTCATAATGAAAAAGAGTTATTTACATAATTTTTACCTTATGATTCAAAATATGAAACCTATTTTTCTAAATTCAAAACACATAATTGTAATAAATTAATTAAAAATTAATCCCATTAACAGAATTAGAAAACATGTTTTTAAAGTAAAATGTTTCAACGTTCACAAAATTTTTATATCAAATTTCAATATGAGATTTCTAAAGGGTGTCACATGATCTATCTAACTTTTAATAGTTTCATCGTTAAAGTTGGATGAAAATCTTGGAAGGCATCATTTGAATAATTGTGACATGTCCAAAGGGTGTCACATGTCTTGGATGAGATTTATGGTTGTCATCACAAAATAAAGATGACATATCCAGAAGGCATCACAAAACCTAGATGACACACATGAAGGGTGTCAAGAGAACTAGTTTTCTTATTCAGAGGATATCATGAGAGCCAATTAACAATCCCTAGTGTCATTGCAATACTTTTTTGACTTATACTGGTTCCACCGTATGATCTAGGTGACACATCTAAAGGACTACTCAAGACCTGTATGGTGATCCCAAAGGTTTTTGAGAGTCTTAGGTGGCTTTTCTAGAGGTATCCATGTGACTTTTAGTGAAATATTGAGGGGAATTAGCATGATACAAATAGTATTTCAAATAAGCATTGTGTGATATAGGTGGCATGTCCAGGTGATGTTTCTTCATGCGAAGCACATGAGGATTAGTTTATATTTTCTTTTCATAATTTTCCCACCCCTTTAGTCTTATTCTAGCATTTTTTTCATAGCCCTTAGTTTTTTTTTAGAATTAATTTATTTATGTCTCAGGCAACTGATTAGGTATGTTGGATGTTCTTCGCATAAGATTCATGAATTCCTTCATGTGATCTTTGATTGATCACATAAAGTGCCTATGCATGTCACATGATCTTCTTTACTTGTCCTATGGATTTTACCTTCTGAAAAGCATTTCATATTGTGATGTCAGCTGCTCTGATAAATATGCACTAATTAATGACTCTACTGGAGCAAGGATCTAAGAATCTCTAAAAAGAAATCCTTTTTCTGATGCTGGTGTGGGGTATTTATAGGCCTCACCACCCAAATTATTCACTTCTTTTATTGGAATGTATCTTTTAAGACAAGGATGGATTTAGTAGAGGGTTTAGAAGTCATGCATTTTTGCACGATCTTATTGCAAGTTCTCTGGGGGGATCGTATGATTTTCAGCCATCATAAGACAATCCCATAAACACCCTACTTTTTGGATTATGAAAAATTAAGGGTGTCTTGCCTGATCATGTGGGCATACTGAGGGACATCCATATTTTCAGGAAGATATGTATAATAACTATCATGAGATCAGGATGCCTTGTCAAGTATATTCTTTAATACAATGATGGCTCACCAAGGGGCCTTCTTGGGATCATACCAGCAGGCTATAGTTATTTTTCAAGGTCTTGTAGGGAACATGAGCATGTCATGTGAAATTTAAAACCAAAATAAGATTCTTCCTTTTCACCTTTTTATTTTATTGTTTATTTTACCAAGGACTAGGGTCTTGTGAGTTTTCTTGAGTGTCATCAAGGAAAATCAACCTCACTATTGGTGGTGAATCATATTACCGAGAAAAGGTCTTATGGTTATGTTTGAGAATTGCAGGGAAAACTCCTATGTTGTATGCAATGGATCTAAATGGAGAGGGAATGATCACTCATACATGTCCAGAAACCTTCACATAGTGAGGGTGACATTAAAGTGGGATCTCAAGAGATTATTTTGACATTCCATCATGGGATTATGGTGTATTATGAACCTCTAGGGGAATTTCTCATGATTTTTACAACCTCAAGTGAATCCCTCATTTTCCCTTATTTATTTTTTTGTTTATATTACAAGGTTATAGGGTAATGTAAGTTTTCATGAGTTCTTTCAAGGAAAATAATTTTACCCCTTGGTGATGCGTCACGTGACCAAGAGAATGTCATCTGGTGATGGGAGGTCATCATAATAGAAAAACAATTCAACATGTTTTTGTGAGTAAAGGGGGTGAGGGGAACAAGACTGCTTTTATATGTCTAAATCCCCTTACATGGAGAGGGTGAAATTCTAGAGGTATCTCACGATTATCATAGGTGTGGATCATGTGTTTTATGATCGCCAGAGCCTCCTACACAATGGATGTTTTTCTCCGTATTTTCCATGTATTTTGGGATGTCATGTCAGGATCTTTCCAACAAATAATTCTTGTGACCTAGTGGTTCTTATCTAGAAGCTTTCACAAGATAACGAATTGGCTATATATTTATTTTCAAGAGCATAAGTATATTTCAAAGGGGATTCACGAGATCTACCATAGGTTATGTATTTCATGTGACTCTTTCTCTTGGACTTTTGATGGTCTCACAATCGTGTTTCTTAGGGGGTTCATGTAATTAAGGTGTTATGGAAACCATTTCAACCTTTTAATTATAAGGAGTATATTACCCATATAATGGTATTTCTAACATTATGAATTTTCTAATAATCATTTGGAACTAGTCAATAAATTACAACTATCAGGAGTGACATCAGTGGGGACAAGGGATCGCTTATAAGGAATGTAATTTCCCTACTAAGGATTTAGAACTATCTCTAATCATTAAAGTTGTAAATTTATAGAATTATAGGAGGCATTTGGTATTACATGGGATTCCCTGTAAATAGGGGAAGATAGTGGATCATTCACCAAATACCACAAATCTCCTAGATATTGTTCCATGCCTCTGTTGTGTAACATTTTTGCATGACCCATACACAAGAACTGATTATGAGATCCTTTTGAGAGACAATCCCATGAGAACTGCTTCACATGATGTATTTTACCAAGACGCTTTTCTGAATTAACCATGATATTATCATCAGTAATTTTTCTGAAATTTGGTCTTGGGAATATGTTATCATCTTAAGGGTTTAAAGGGATGTGTTGGATCCATCATGTGATCCGTTTCAACTATTTTTCATCCCCCCAGACCATATCATGGTCACATGATCACGAGTCTTCTGATGGGACAGGTTGTTGAATGATGTATTGTAAGATTATGTGGTCTGCAAGATGTTTATGATCAAATTTTTTTATAAATCCTTTATGTGATTTGTTAATGACTTTCTGATTTAAGCTTTGTATGTGAAAATTCTATAATTTTTACTTATTTCACCTTAGAATATTTTATTTCATTATCTTGAAAAATTCTCTATACTTTTGTTTAGAAAATTTTTGGATCTCGTTTAACTTCATCTACTGTGGACAATCAAATGGACATGATATCTAGATACTATATTGTTTCCCACGATACCATGTGGATTTTGATAATGATGTAATAGAATGGCTTCATTCATTTGAGATCTATAATTATCCTTAAATACGGGTTTGTCTTTATGGATGACATTTTCATTCCTTCTCCAAACAACAATTTTCCATCTTGTTGGGTGTCAACTTCCCTTGACTATATTTAGACGACAATTATTGATGATGGAAAATTGGCCGATGATTTATCCTAGAGTTTTTCTTATATGTTGGTAAACTCTCCCATGGGACTAAAAGAATTTGATTTCTATCTAAAACCTTTTGATCTTTTATATTTGAGTATATTTGTTTCTTATTTGAACAACCCAAGTTGAGGGTGGATATCTAAATGGGATCTTTTTCCTGGTGAAATTTTTTTTAAATGGTTATGAACATTCTATGTCCAAAAAAGATTCTTAGATTTTATTGACTAGTTTTATGTTGTCTATCTTTATAAAGTAATATGGATTTCCTAATTTAATTTCTACCACTAACCATTTCTTATTAGGTAATTGGTATGTCATTTTAAAAATGGAACCATCTCATTTCATATATTCTAGGGTGAGTTAGGAATTATTCTCTAGGATATCCATCAATTGGGTGGGGTACCCCCTCTTGGAGAGATGTATGATGAGTTACTTCCTTCCGCAAATGTATGGGATGAACCTTTATAGTCTCCATCCATGGTAATGAAAATTATCATCATTTTGAAGGTTCTATTGAGAAAGGAGATAACTATATAGTCACTTATCTCTTTAAAATATTATATCAACCATTTCCTCTATCATAGAAGAGCTAGGATAACTTCTATAGGCCCCCATCAGTTCTCTTCATGATAGTTTCATGACAGTTCTGGATCATATTATGCCATTTTGGAAGATGGAGATTATACTTCATGGGAATACAAAGTGATGTTAGAGGTCTATTCAAGTCTTAGGCTAGAGGGCTTCATGGCCATTTTTTCTAATGGGTGTCTTTTAAATATATGGGATACATGTTATGGAATCTAGGTAATTACACCAGTGATAGCATTATAGAGAACGGAGGGATGATTCTTTAATAAAGGGATGTTTACCCATCCATTATTTTACCAACTCTTCACCAATATTCATCCCAGAAGAATCCCTTATCGGAATAGTGGTCCCTTCCAAATTTTATATGGCTTGATCAGGTATCATTTCAATTTTAATGAATACTAAAATATCACTATGATCCTCAGTTCCTAATCTCATCCCCAGTATTTTATCATATTTGGGGTAGGGGCCATGTTAGTAGTTTCTCACAAGGTTACTAATGTGTTGAGTTGATTTAATATATTTTATTTCATCCCTTATCATGAACTAAATGTGACTATCATTGATAAATGTAGTGGATATCTCAAAAACATTTCATACAAGATCTCCCTCAAGGAGAGGGTTCTTCCATATAGGATAGAAAAACTGATCATTTGCGATCTATACACACCTTATCTATTTTCTCACCATTTTCACAACAGCCAAAAGGTCTTCCCACTCCCTTTGACTAGAGTGAGAGGAGAGTGAAAAACTAGGATCATCCTCCATTTTGGGATGATGGTGCCATGTGAATACACTGATACTTCGATCATTATTTTGTCTACTAACACTAATTCATTTCTTACATAGGACTATGCATAAAATTAGGTTGTACCCTACCCGAGGGTGTGGTAAGTTATCTAGTTCATCATGTGGATAAGTCAATCTCCTCACAAACCCACTATTCATAGAAATGATGTAGTTGATTCAGGAATGGGGGGAGACTTCATGGAAGTGGGCCTTATCCAGGTAAAGACTATCCCAATAATGGGACATAATATATCGAGGAAATCATCCCCCTCCCCCCCCCCCCCCGCACAAGAAATAGTTGATGCCTTTATTGAAGGGAGGATATATAGAGATTCCTCTTCTGTTTATTTTCTAGCTCAGACCGTTGTTCCTCATTCTTTTATTCCCATCTCATCAGTCATAGAAGCTAAAACATGATGCATGATGACTTGGTAGCAGATTCAAACATTTATTACTGGGAATCCTTTAGAAACATTTTGTGACCACAAAAAATGCCTTTTTCATATATGCGATGAGTTCGGGGAGGTTGGTTTTTATCTCCAACCATTGTATTAAATCAAGTGAAAAATTATACTAACTAAAAATTATTTTGACAACAGTGAGAGCGGATTGTGTGGTCTTGATGATAAGGATCCCCTTATGGAAAAAAATTAAGGAGGCATTGGAGGAATTAGAGTAGAGTCACTAGTTTATATGTAATTTTCAATCCCAAATAGATTCATGAACCATGAATATATGAAGATATGAGTTAATATAGCTCACAGGATATCTGACCTCTCATCATCATCATCCTCATATTAAACCTCTCAAAAACGAGTTGAGGAGATGATGTCTGTAGTCGACACACTTCTTCCTAGTGTTGAAGAAGAAGAGGCTGGGTGAGTGACACTTCAATCATCAATAAAGACTTCTCACCAGACTATTTTCAACTTTTCATGATCATCCAATTGATTTCTATTATTGTTTGATCATTGAAATGAATTCTATTTTTGATGTGATTTATAGAGGGACTCTAAAATGTGGAGATATCTTCTATTTCACTATATCAGTTAATTTATTTTTTGAACCTAACATATTTCTATCTAATTTTCATTCATTCATGGTGTGAATGATAATTCAATGATCTAATGTAATATTAATTTCCAATGATGCTCATCCATTGTATAATGTCAAATAAACCTAAATGTATGGATATGGACAATTATAAAAAAAAATTATTCAAAAGAAGCGCTCATGAATTCCCACCCATCAAAAGGTTCATCATTGATGTGTTTGTAATAGTTATATTGAGATTACTAGTTTCGCAAAAGTACAATTGTGAAGAATATATGTCTTAGAGGGAAAGGGTTGTAACTTTTTTCAAAACAGGTAGGATTAGCGAGTGTAGATTAGTTTTCCTATGGACATATAATGGGACTTACAAGATTTTTTTATTTACCATTCTTGTATAATAAGTTTTCATTTTGAATTAGTTTCTAGGAATTTTATCTGAGACCTTATATCAATGTTGTTTATGGTATTTTAGTTCGTACATTCTACCACTGTAGTTTAGGGTCTTTTATCTCTGGTCAACTATCTCTATAATTTAGGGACTTTTAACTCATACATTCTATCATTATAGTTTACGATCTATTATCTCTGACATTATATTGTTTTAGTTTAGGTTATTTTAGGTTGGACCCACTATCACTTTAGTTTTAGGGTCTTTTAGCTTATAACTTCAATTGTTGTAGTTTAGGGTCTTTTAGCTCATACCAACAACTGCTTTGGTATAAGGTATTTTTTCTTGGAACTACTATGGATATAGTTTACATTCATTTTGAATGGACCTTCTATTGTTGTAGTTCAAGGTATTTTATCTTGGACTGTCTATCATTATATTTTGGGGCATTTAGATCATACCTTCTCATACATTTCAGTTTAGAATCTTGTTTCCAAGACAATAATTTTAAAATTTTAATATGTGGTATACATTCATGGGATAACCCAAGAAACATTTTGGTGATGAGTTCCACCATGGTATTTCCAGCGCTCATGAGGATCAATGTTCTTTTATTGAAAGGAGGAGATTCATCTTGTTGGTAGGTATAAGCCCTTTATAAATCAATAAGATTGTAAAAAATATGTGTCTTCACTCTGTTACAAGGTTCATGGAAGATTTTATACATGGTATAGGAGGATTTCGAAAACATTGGGGTCACAGAGTCCACCTGGATAGTTAGAATATCAGCTGTGTAAATCTTCTTCCCTAAAGCATAAATCAATTGATTTTGGAATGTGGCATACATACTGAGGAAAATCTAGAACACCCTAATTTTCTATGTTCCACCATAATGTCATTGGGGATCATGAGGAATAGAGTTCCTTTATTATAAGGATTTTATGCCTATAATTTGAATTTCAATTCCCTTGTGTATGCTTTTATAAGGCTTAAATGAAAGTTCAAGTAGATTTGTCCTGCACTAATTTCATAGGTCTATGATAGATGTAAGGGAAAAACCTTATACATTACATATTATAGTGTTCTGATATAGAATTTATATTCTAGGATCTTTTCATTTTAGATATTTAGAAAATAATGAAGAGAGATTGAAAAAATAATCCCATACATTACAAGTGGACTCTTTTACTCATCATCCATTTATTCACTAAACAAAATATTCTAAAATAAAACATGGATTATTTCCCTGACATGACTTAAAAATTTTCATCTTGTCCTCATCCTTACCCCTACTAATCTTTTAAACCTATGAAAATCATTTTAGAACATGGGATGAGCACAAAAATCTCTGTAACTGTTACATAAAGAATGAAAAATATTAGTCATATGACAACATGGAAATACTTGAAAACATTATCATAATGTAATACTTTAAATCAATAAGAATTATTAAATACATTAATTTGAAAAAAAAAAGCATTTCTTACCTTCATTTTTAATAAAAAAAATTAATGAAACCAATAGAAATAATATATAACACATAAAAGTATCTTAGGACATAATTTTTCTTAAACGGAATAACCATTCGATCGACTTCTATACATGTCACTCTTACAAATGGAATAACTATACGGTCAACTTTCATACCCAATGCATTTATGTTTATAAACGAAACACCCATCCTTGGATTACCACAGAACCACCCATCCATGGTTTATCACATAACGAGTTGTCATATTTCAAAGTACAATTATATAATCAAAACACATAAAATCTTGCAGTTTTCAACATGTACCTCTTAAATTTTCATTTTTACTAGTAAGAAAAAATTTAATAATATAAATCTAATCAATATATTTTAGAAAAACCATTTTGAATGAAATATTAACCAAAAAATGGAATGGTGGGTATATTTTTCTTATAAAAACATGATATCTGGTAGAGGAATCCAAATATCAAAAAATGGTCATGGAAGAAGAAACGTTTTTGTCATCGAATACATTAAAAACATTAATTTTGTCATTTGTAAAGAAATTAATCCAGTCCATAAAAAACATAAAAATATTAATTTTTTAAAAAAAATTGAATAAAATTAAAAATATACATAAAATGTAATTTAAGATATTTTATTTAAATAAAAATATAAAATAATTACTATAATATTTATATGATGAAAAATATTGGATAATTAAATCTTTCAACATTCATGGTGTCCCATACCACTTTGATCATTTAAATCATAAGACCCATGAAAGTATAACATTTCACAAAACATTAAATAACATGATAATAAATAAATTTATGATATTATATGTCAATAGGTTGGTATATACACCTAATAAAATAATATGTGTGTATAACATCAAGATATGTCTCAATGGAAGGAGATTGAGATGATGTCTTGTACCTCGAGTCTGATTCGTCATGTAAAATTCTTATATTCGGGAATAATATACTTAGTTTAATTATTTACTTGCTTTAAAACCATGTTAAAATTTATTATGCATTTTATATTCTTAATATCAGATTATAATAGTATATATCAAATGTTTTGAAGATATTTGGTATTTGAGTCCAAAATGAATTTTTTATGATTTCAATAGTGAATGTGAAATTAGTACATAATATTTAGAATATATTATTTAAAAAATAATACCTTTTATACATCAATTATACTATTTAATCAATCCATTTATGTATGGTTATTAAAAATAAACAGTGTGTAATCACGGATATGGTAGACCATACGTTCGCATGAGTAACAATTCTATTTTTCAATGATAATTATGGTAATAAGGTTGTTATTATATTATATTTATATAATTATAATTATATCATTAAAATAATATTAATCATTTAAATATACTTATGTATATCATTCATGTGATGTGGTGATGTAAAACGAACCACGTCGCTTCGTGGGGTGATAGTTCACACACACACACGGATGATGTTATCATTTTTATGTGCATGGAAAGTTAAGAAAGAAAATGATATAATCAATTTCCCTAAGGATAAATGTGTAAGTAATATCATATATAAACATTAATTCCATAATTATAACCATTATTTATGGAGAGTGATTGAAAACTAATTATATCGGTTCACGAGGTGGTAGTCACCCGTACACACGAATGAATAATTCATTTCTCATTTTATGAAATTAGAGATTGTTTTAGGTTAATATATTTACATCATAACAATTAAATATATTTATAATAATATATTTATTAATTAATCACGTATTAATAAGATTTTAGGTAAGTGGAAGATGAAATAAAACAACAATACTTGATTAAAACCACTCCTCTTCTTCAGTCGGTCTTCGTTTCTTTACACCATAACACCTCTCAAGAAGGTGTTATAATGAAAATAAATCCAATAAATTGTGGGTATATATTCTAGGAAGTTTTATTGGAATATATTTTATGAACAAAATAGGTTTTTATGTGTGAATAAATGACAATAATGTGTGCTCCTTTATAGAAGAAGGTAGAGGCACTCATGGAATTCATTAAATTATTAAAGTGATACAAATTAATTTTCTAATCCAAATGGATCCAAACCTATTAATTTCATATATAGGATTGTTTTGGGTCGAAATAAATTATTCAAATAAATATTATATAGGATCTGGATACTTTTTTTAACCTTATCATTTTGGTTTAACCATTATTTAACCTTTTTAATTATTACCTTGATATCATGTAATTTACATTTTAAGGGTTAATATAGTTACAATAAAAAGCTAAAATACCTACAAATGAGTCAATTATGACATTTTATGACTTCTCCCAATCCTTTGAAAAAAAATAGATTTTTATGAGTTTTAAATCAATTAATAAAATATTATTAATTTTAAATTGTCATTAATGTCAATTTTGATAAAATTCATTAGATGACCTTTTAAAAATATCATAACAACATTATATATTCTAAAGAACTCATTTAATACATCATTAACATGTAAAAGTAACCTATAAAATTCTTGGATGACATTAATTATCCCAATTTATGTTCATTTTAATATTTTTAATATCATTTATTTGATATTTCCAATAACTAAATAATTATTGTATCATTATTATGAAAGCCGTATTTTGATTATTTATACCCTAAAATATAAAATAAATTTATCAAGAAAAATATAAAAAATTTAGAATTCAAAATACTATTTATATTCGAATATATCTCCTATGTAACCCTATATTAAAAATATTTCACTTGTTAAAAACAAAAGTAATGCAACATTGATTTTTCTTTGAATAAAATACTATAAATGGATTAATGTCATCCAAGTGTTTCCAAGAGCACTAAAAATCTACTTAATGATGGATTTTTTCAATTCCAACTCATCCAATAAATATAGTACAGGTTTTTGAGTAATTTTATAATATTTATAATATTCTTTTAACCCTTAATTACTTCGTTTACTTTTAAATGTGTTCATAAAAATTTACTCAAGTTGTTATTCATATTTTCCAAAAATAAAATATACATATTTTCTAAATTTTAAACATCTAATTAGAAATATGGAATCCATTTTTAAAAATTCAAAATAAAAAAATTAAATTAAAATTGATCCCACTTATGGATCGGGAAAATCAGGTTTTAAAGAAAAAAAGTTCGAATGATTGAATGTTTTTATATCCAAATTCAGGATCAAATTGATTACAATGAATATAAAAATATTTAATGATAAAATAATGATCCAACTATATATAAAAAAAATTTAAATTTCAAATGACACAAAAAAAGTATTTATAAGAAAATGCCACATTCAATTAAAAATGTAATATTTTTCACAAATCATCAAAACATGAAACTTATCAGAAAAGTATCAAAAAAATATATCATTATTTTAATGAATAATTTATTTTTTAAAATATAATTATAAACCTGAAAAAAATATGATTTAAAACAAATGATCCATCAAAAGGCAGAAAAATTTCCTTATTAGAAAAATACTTCTTTTATGTGAAAAATTGGATTTATTCTTATAGCATGTTTAGATAAAAAAATAAGATGAATATTAAACATTATATTGAAAATTTGATATATATATATATATATATTTAATTAATATAATCTATAAGTGTGATTTTTTTATATTTTGTATAAAATACCATTGTGCATATTTAAATAGGTTTTCAGAAAAACATTTCCATTTATTTTAAAAATGGTTTTACACTAATTTATAATTAATTGGTCAAAATAATATATAAAATTATAAACCATATTTTCATAATTCATTCATTCAAGTTCATACATGCCATTATAATTTCTAGGTTACAATGGTAACATTTAAATGATACTATTTAGATGTTCGTTTAATCTCTAAGAGGCACATCATGTACTCTATCAAACGTAGTATTTATTTTTTTTTCAAACATAGGATGTTACATTCTCCCCTTTTGGAAATTTTTCCCTATCAATTTTCAGTTTAGTTTCAAAAACTGTAGGTTGGGCTTTTAAAATTACCTTTAATGAAATCCCATATCTAAAAAAGGATTAAGGACATGCTCACTTTAAAATAAAGATAGAGAAGTATGATGGTCATATAAGATATAAAATACTAGTTTTATATATAAGAATACATTGATATGGAAGAAAAAACTAACCATCAAGTTCTTGTAGAGAGTGATATAGAACATGGTCATTGTAAATTTAATTATAAAAAAATGGTAAATTTTTTATTGGTTAAAAGGTCATTAATTTTATTTATAATAAGTGTAAATTAATAAGATTTATTTAGATCCTTTTCGTAGATTTGATTAGTTATTTTACTATATATTCTAATAACTTCTAGAAATATACATACTGTATAAATAGGGTTTCATCCTTTAATCAATTTCCATGAAAAGATCATCTTTTTCTCCAAACTATGAGTATTTAAGACGAAATGTTCACCCATGATGTACTAAAATAAAATTTAAGAGAATCACATACTCCAAAAAAGATTAAATATTTAATAATACTATATTTATCAAAAATAAAAATCATTGGGGAATGATATGAAATTTCCCCCAAAATAGTAATCCTTTAAAATAAAAATTACTTCTTTTAATATCCTGAATTCAATCATATTACCCAATGTTCAGAATAGATCATTCAACTATCCTTAAAATTCACCAATAATATTCTATACTAATATTGAATCCCAAAACAATATTTATCACATAATCTTCCAATATAAATTTTATGAATTATCCCTAAATAAAATCAAT
This sequence comes from Viscum album, assembly GCA_963277665.1. NCBI lineage: Eukaryota > Viridiplantae > Streptophyta > Magnoliopsida > Santalales > Viscaceae > Viscum > Viscum album. The sequence continues at coordinate 226,963,379 of OY728151.1, forward strand.
TACTCTTAAAGTGTTATACCAAAAAGTAATTTCCCTAGTACACTAACTGTTTCTATAAAAAACCTGAGTCTTCATAATTCCACTATGATATTGTATAATCATAATAATTATAATTCAACCATTATTCCTCAAATAAAATACCATAGTATTTTATTTACCTTTATCATATAGGATTCCCAATATAGTAAATGTCTTCCGAAATCACCTTTATCACTTCATCCCCAAATAATGTTTCCAATGTGATAAAAAATTTACAAAAAAAAATTATTTGTAATCTATTTAATACATTAACTTAAACTAAAATGTCATAAAAATCTAGACTTCATGTAGGCCAGTGTTAGGTTATACCCCCTTCTTTCCCTTTGGTTGTGGGTTCAATTCATGCATCCTTTCAAGATGTGATGGGTTGACACACGGTCTGCATGTTTTCCATTTTCAAAATATATATTAATATAATACTTATCATATTCCCGAAATGTGAGAAACAACCTAAAAATAACCTTAATATTTTTTAACCATAATGTTTTCTCATTCTTTCATTTTGCATCAAAAGATTTAATAACTAATTAATACCTAAAAAATATAGGTCGCAAAAATACCATTAGTCATTTTCTAATTTCATAATAGAAATCCTAAAAGGGGTTTCTAAGACACTTAACTTATGATTAACCATAATATTATAAATTTAGGATGATATCCATAACTCTTAAGAAAACCTCCTAATCTCCAAATTTGTCTAAACCATCTTTTGATAACAACTATAAAGACCAAGCCTTAAACATTAAAAATTATAGTGTTATTGTTCTATAATACACATTCAAGGATCTATTCAATTTATATTCTTAGATAATTAGTAAAAACTCCTAAAAAGTAAATCCATACATTACAAGTTTAAACTTTTACACAATATCCATTTTCCACTAAACTAAGAATTATAAAATAAGGCTTGGTTTCTTTTAATGATATAAACCACAATTTTTATCTTGTACTCACCCTAATTCATACTCATCGTTTAAACCTATGGATTTTCTTTTAAAACTTTATATTCACAAAAAAAATAGTGAGGGACATAAAAATAAGTAAAAATTAATACCTATGAAAACACGAAAACTAATGAAAATATTATCATAATGTAATACTTTTCATCCTTAATAAATAGTAAATACTTTTCTTAAAAAATAAGATCATTGATTACTATATTTTATAATAAAAAAATTACCATAAAACTAAAAACAAGCATAGATAACAAATAAATGTATATTGGGATATAATTATACTTAAATTAAATAACCATGTGGTCAACATCCATACATGTCACTCATACAAATTGAATAACAATACGATTGAATTTCATACCCAATGCATTAAAGGTTATAATTTAACCACCCATAAATGGTATATCACAGAACCACCCATCCTCAGGTTATCATTTCACCACAATTATAATTTCCAAGTACTATTATATAGTCATGACACATAAAAGAAAGAAATTTTCAACTTGTTACTCTTAAATTTCATTTTCACTCATAAGAAAACTTTTAATGTTATAGAAATAATCAATCCATTTTCAAAACCCATTTTCAATAAAAAAATACCGAAAAGTGAAATATGTTTTAATTTTTCCTCTAAGAACATGAATTATTTTAGAGTAATCCAAATATCAAATAATAGTCCTGGTGGTGGATAGTTCTTGTCGTAGTATAAATTAGAGTGGACATTCCTTTTTCATTTTTAAAAAATGTCAAGCATTCTTTACAGAAAACATAAAAAGATTTATTTTTGAATACTCTTTAATTAAATTCAATAAATATATAAAATTTACTTAATATCACGGTATTGAATAAAAATATACCATAATATCTAAAATATTTACTTGGAGAAAAATATTTGATAATTGAATCTTTAAAATATTATGGTGTCCCATACCACTTTGAACATTTAAATAATAATCTCCATTAAATAATGACATTTAAAAAGACATTAATTACATGAGGACAAATAAATTAATGATATTATATGTCAATAGGGCTATATATATGCCTCATAAAATATGGGGGTATATAACATCAAGATATGCGTCAATGAAAGGAGATTGATATGAAGTCCCTTTCCTTGAGTCTAATTCGTCACATAAAATATTTATATTCTGCAATAATAATTTTAGATTAATATTTTACATTATTTAAAACCAGATTATTTTTCATTATTCTTTTCATATAATTTATTATATTTTTATAACAATTACTTAATTATTCAAATTCGTGAAGGACGTTTTGACGACAAACGATACTTAAGTCCAAAATGAATTTTGTATGATGCCAATATCAAATTTAAAATTAGTAAATAATCTCTAGAATAATTATAAGGACATAATAATAACTTTTATACATCAATTATTCTTTTAAATAAAAAAATATATATTTATGGTTATGAAATATGAACAACATTATAATCATGGAGATGGTAGGTTGTATGTACGCATGTGTAACATTTCCATTTTTAATTCTCATTATTGAAAGAAGGTTATTATTATTTTACCTTTAAATAATGATTATAGTATTATAAATATCATATTAATCATATAAATATACTTATATATATATCATTCATGTGATGTGATGATGGAAAACAAATCGCATCGCATTGTGGGAGAAATTGTTCACATGTATGCCCGAACAACATTATCATTTTTCAGTGCATGGAAAATTAAGAACACAAAATAAATAATAAAATATTATAATGATAAATATGTCATGAATTTCATGTATAAAAATTAACCCTATCTTTATATCCAGTCTTGAGAGATAGTGATAGAAACAGAATTATATTAGTTCGCGAGGTGGTAGTCCATCTTACACACGATTGAATAATTCATTTCCCATTTGATGAATATGGACATCTTTTTAGGTGATCATATTAACATAATGTAAACTAATTATATTAATGGAACTATAGTTATTATTTCCTTACGGTTTAATAATATTTTATGGAAGTGGATAAAGAAATAAAATTGAAATACTTAATCAAAACAATATCTATTCTTCTGGTGAGGTCTATATTATAACACCTTAACATATCTAAATAGGGTATTATAATTAAAATAAGGTCTTTATAATACATCTAGGGATTCTATAAAGGTATTTGTGTTAATATTGGACCATCCAAATTGTTTTTTTATGTATGAAAAAATAAATGAATGGGTTCCGTTTTATAGGAGAGGGGAGGGGTACTCTAGGAATTCTTCAAATTATTAAATTATTATTAATTAATTTTCAATAAAAAATGGATCCAAACGTATTAATTTAGAATATATGATGATTTTGGCTCAAAATAAATTCATCAAATAAATATGAGACATGTTTTCCTATTTTTTTAATCCTTGTCGTTTTCGTATATCAATTGTCTAACCTTTTTAATTCTAACCATGCTATGAGGTAATTTATACATTGAGGGTTAATATGGTTACTATAAAATAACAAAAGGACAATAAATGAGTCATTGATGACATTTGGAGAAGTATCCCAATTATTTTTAAAAAATCTATATATTTATGAGTTTTATATCAATTGATAAAATACTACTAATTTTAAAATATCCTTATTGTTAATTTTGACACTATTCATTACATGACATTTTAAAAATATACTAACACTATTATATATTAAAAAAACTCCTTTAATACATCCAAAAAGTATAAAATTAATCTATAAAAAATTATAAAATTAATTATTCCAATTTATATTTATTTTAATATTTTTAATACCCTTTATTTGATATTTCCATTAATTAAAAATTAATGTATCATCATTGTGAAAGAATTTAATTTATTTATTTCTTACCTATAATTTAAAATATAAATTTCAGGATAAATATAAATATTTTATCATTAAAAATATTATTTATAGTCAAAGTGGTCCTTTATACAACCCCACATTAAAAATACTTCACTTATTAAAAACAAAATTATGAAAAACTGACTTTCTTTGAATAAAATACTATAAATGGATTAAATTAATCCAAGTGGATCAAATATATCACAAAATCATACCAATAATTATTATTTTTTATAATAAATCATATAATAAAATTATTACAAGTTTTAGGATAATTTAATAATATTTGTAATAATATTTTTTACCCTTAATTACCTTATTTACCATTAACCATGTTAAAAAAATTACTAATGTCGTTATTCATAATGTTAAAAAAATAAGAGGAACATATTTAATCAATTAATACCTTATGATTATAAATTTATAATCTGTTTTTCAAAATTAAAAATATATGAATTGAAGAAATGTATTGAAAATTAAACATACTAATGGACCGAGAAAACGAGTTTTTAATGTAAAAACATTGAAATGATTGAAATGTTTATATATCCCAATTCAATGTGAAATTGATTCCAATTACCTTAATTGTAATAAATGATAAAATATTTATCTAACTATACTTTAAAACAAATTAAAAATATAATTTGACATTATATATTTTTTAGATGTAAAATTTGTTTTCAATTAAAAATGATATAGTTTTCAGTATTCCTCAAAATATGAAAATTATTAAAAAAATACCAAATATTTGACCAATGTACAATATGGTTCTCCTATTTAAAATAAGAAGTTTATTTTTTTCAAATATAATTTATAATAGTGTTAATAATAATGTAAAAACAATTTTACCAGTAAAATTTTTCAAAACAACCGTTTTAGAAAAATACTTTTTTTTGCGTAAAATTGGATTTATTGTTATATAATGTATATAATACATATAATATGAATATCAAAAAATAGATTGAATAAATTATATATATATATATATATATAATTAATATAATCCAATACGTTTTATTTTTTTATTTATTTCTATAAAACACCCTTTTGGACATTTAAATCATTTTTCAAGAAACATTTATTTTTATTTTAAAATCGTTTTTACATTAGTTCATAATAAATTATTCAAGTAATATATATACATGTGTGATCCATATTTTCATAATTCATTTAATCCTATTTATACCTATAATTTTAACAACTAGTTTAAAATAGTAACATTTTAACAATAATATTTAGTTGTTCATTTATTCTAGATGTGGTGTATCATGTAACATATCATATATAGTATTTATTTTTAAGAAAAATAATGATGTTAAAAGAGATTTTTTAAGACTCTTGATTCTTGGTGATGAAGTTGGATATCGATAGAAATCTATTTAGGAAAGATTTATGGTACCCTAGGGAAGTCTATCTCTTAATTGGAAAGATCGATCCATACACCATGTGGTTTGAAATCATGAGGTTTGGGCTAGTAAATGTTTCAGATATGGAGTATCACGTCCATTATTTGAGAAATGGTAAAGAAAATGGTGACATAACATATTGGATGTCCAGTCTTCATTAATAGTCTGGTGGAAGTAATTGTAAATCATAGTCTAAGAATATTTTAGATAACTGAAGGTGGGAACCGGTTGGTACAGGTCAAACATAAATGATGATATGAGCCTCTATTATTTCACCTGATCGGGAAGATAAATCGTGGATTTAAGGGGGGGCTTCCCTGGATTTTATGGTCTATTTGGAAGAGTGTGTCCCTATTACCATTCTACTATAGGGAGGTTACATCAGCTTAAGACATCAAAATCATAAAGGTGGTTTATTAAAATTGTGACATTCAAGAAATATTCAAACACCCAAAAAAATTTACACTACCTAGTAATCACATTATGATGACTATGAGATGTGAAAATCATTACTCTAACTATTTCTTAGACTGGGTGGTCTAGTGAGCATAAATCATCTTTTAATAGGGCTATAAAGTGGACCCTATGAGATTTATGCCGCATTTATTTACACCCTAATGTTTTCCTAAAATCTTGAGATAAAGTATTTAGTGTAACAAAACTTGAATTTTTATTCGGTATCCCTTTGTAGGTTTTTTACTAGAAATTTTTTTTCGTATTCACTTGTAGTCTAAGGTATTTCAATTATAACCATCAAATGCTAGAGTTTAGGTTCATACTTATTTGACCAAAGTGCAAGCTGTTTAAGGTCGTGACTTGCATGGATCATTCCTTGGAAGTTTAACATCAAACAGTAATGAAATTTTCCTTATCTTTTAATATCATTTGGTGAGGAAGTATTTCTTCCCTTTCAGTTTAACATCATGTGGTAAGGATGTGGGATCTGACTTGAAAAACTATGCATTGTGCATTATGTGCGTAATAAATCCATACACATATCCAAAATGTTTGTAGGGAAAATGAACATGTATGAGAGGTTATTGTCTCATAATTGTTGCATCTTCAAAGAAGATGCATACTCTAGAATATAAGGGTATAAAAATATGCTCACGTAATCATTCCATGAAAATGGTTATAATGAAAATATATGTAACATTGAGGGAATTTGAATCAACATGAATAGTTGGGTTATGTAAGGCCTAAATCATAACCCAATAATATATGAGTAAACTTGAGTTGGGAACTAGTCTGTACAGGTCAGTCATAAATTATGGCGTGAGTCTGTAATATTCTATATAGTTTCGCCAATATATCCAATATTTAAGGGGGGTTCTTAGGATCCGATGCTCCGTTCGGTGGATATAGTCCATGTTACCAATTTTCTATGGTTCATATCCAAGATAAAAGATTTCCATGGTTTGTTGGGTTCTAAGAGAAGAATATAAACTCTAAGAACTAGTTGTTTCATATCTGATATCAAAGATATGAAGTTTTTTCCTAGAAAATGAATGATCTATGATAGGTTTTTATACCCCAAGAGCCAAATCTTTGTGTACTAAACATATTTTATGGTGAATGAATAAAACACATGATTCACGGATACAAACCAATTTGAGGGGTTGTTTTGTTCAGTATAAATTCATTTTCACATGTAGTTAAACATCTCATGACTATGATATCTTCCTTACATATTAATTTCATTCGGCGAGGAAATTTTCCTTGTATTTTAATGTCATTCGGTAAAGACTTATTTATTTACATACAGTTTAACATCATGGGGTAAGGATATGTGAATCAAATTGAAAAATTGTGCATGAAATATTTCTTGTGAAAGAATTACATACACATTTCTAATTCATATGTAGGTGAAATGAGTTTTCATGAATCATCCATTGTGAATTTGGTGTGAATTTGGTTATCGGTTATTATATTTGGTCCTCGTATTAGAGATCTGGTCATCACTATGTATACTCTGATGATAGGAATCAAGCCACACATAGTTATTGAGTTTTTATATGGATTAATTTAATGCACTAAGGACATGTATTTCAAAACGTGAAAATGTAATATTGAAGTTGGGACCATTAATTGAATTCCACACACCACTATATATGCCATGATAATAGGAATCAAGTCTTAGTTAATTATTAAATAACATATCCCAATGTAGGTCTGACCCGTATGTAGTAAGAGGAGTTTTCTATGTTTATTTTTTGTGACTAAAATCAATGTTGGAAATCCAAGTGTCACTACATGTCCTATGAGGGGTGGAATCAAGTCACATGTTGTTATTTAATGGGAAACATACTATGAAAATGAAACTCATAGATAGAGGGATAAATTATTCCCATTAATTGTTGTAGTTTCACCTACGATCATATATTTGAGCATCCATCCATATCCTATGGTGAAAGGAATCAAGGAACATGTAGTTCATGAATGGAGGTGTGGTGGGAAACCAATACCAAGGGTGGTGGATCTCTATTGGGAAAGTTCAATGGGAATGTGTAGTTTTATGTCATCAAGAAGATATAAACTATGCAGTTTAATGTCATGCAGGGATGACTCATGATATTCCATTTAAGGCCTTGCATCTAGAACTATCATGACCTTTAAATGACCCATATGCCTTGTTTTTCTAGGTAATCCCTTACAAAAATTTATAATCTCATGTGATCTATGACCGGTGTAAGAAACAAGGGATGGAAAGGGTTCCTCTCACCCTATAGAGGAGATTAAGAAGAAGATAGGGGGTTTGTATCATGTGGTGGTTAGGCCAGGAAAGAAAATTGTACCATCCCTATGTATATCATTAATTATGAGAATTATGTTGTCTATAGTTCTTAAAACTTGTGTAGTTTATTGTCATGCAGAACGGACATCATCCATGAATATTATTATTTTTCGATAAGGAATTGGGTGACTTTATATGAAAGGGGAGGAATGTTATGAGCCTGTATAGTTTTACATCATGTGGTGAGGAAATATTCCATGAAGTTTAATATCATGTGGTAAGGAAGATGGTCACCCATCATGAATGAAGATTGACATTGGGTATCCTTGCATTTTATTTTGTGCGGTTAGAATATATATTGTGTAGTTTAAAGTCAACTGGTAAGGAAAATGGTATCCTGATGTGGATAAAAAAGAATCATGTGTTTGGGCCTAAGACTAAGTGTTTAGGCATCACTATGTATCCTGTGATGGTTGGAATCAATCTATACATAGTTCTGGGAAGAAAATATTCCATCTTTAGATCTAAATATAACACTTGAACATTGGTATTTCATCTTTCCATTGTATAGATATTACTCATGTGTAACAAATCATCAGTGAGATAGTGATCAGCATACCACTTATCACCATGGTGTGAGGATATATTTCATGCATTTTAACATCTTGTGCAAAGGATGGGTTCTTTATATTTTAATAGTATGTGGTTTGGACATTCCTGCCTAGTTTAACATCATGAGACTAGGATGTAATATGTTGTTCAGTTTAATGCCATGTTGTAAGGATTACCTCTATATAGTTTAAAATCATGTGGTTGGGATGAACGACACCATTTATTTTAACACGTTTCCAATAGGAAAATTTTGAGAAGTACAAAGTCAGACAACTAGGACAATTATTTATAGATTAATGTAATTCTAGGAAGAAATGAAGCTTTGGGTACTTTAATGACTTTATTCTAGGAATTTGTTCTTGATGGTATCTATGTAAAGTATTTCATGAAAAACCTCACATTTTTTGGGGATGGGAATCAATCCCCATCCCTTGTGGAAAATGGGTAGGCTCTATTGTGATAGAAATTATGAATGATATAAGGCCATTTCCCATTTGGGTTCTAGATTTGAAGACTTCTTCTATAGTTTCATTGGGGTTCTTAAAACCAAAACCAATTCTCCTTGGAGGAATTAATAGAGGAGAACCATTTTATTGAAGTCCATTGAGATTTGATTTTAATGGACTTCAAGATTGTGTAATTTATGCATCCTATTCTCATCAAGTAGTTATTGCTCTTCCAGCTCCTATTGTTATTTCACATCATCTAAGAGATGCCTAAAAATGGCTATTTTAAGTAAGGAAAACTATGATTCTATGGGAAACATTTACTTGGTCATGTACATCAATTAATACAATGTTTCATTTGTTGTTGTATGTGTGGTGTTTTGGTAGGCCCATAAAGCATACATAATATTTTCTTGAAATTAATTTATGTATATTCACCATTTTATAGAGTATGTATGATAAGGTCTTTTTAAAGGAATTTATTTTTTCATTTTCCATTGCATGATATTGGGATGAGTGATCAAACATGGTGATGTACTCTTGGAAAAATTCCTTCGAATCCATCAAATAGAATTTGGTGCTATATTTTGTCAATATTTTGTGTGGGACCCAAAACTAGGTGATGATATAGGACATTATGAAATTAATTATATTATTAATCCCTTATTCCCTTGAGGTTCCTTACCTTAGACCATTTGTAAGAGATGTTGATTGCAGTATGGATGTATAATAACTGCTTAGATGTGGTTAGGGGATATGACCCCCACAACATCCATTCCCCAAAAGAAAAATGGTCAAGAATATTTAGTCATATATTGAAATTATAGGGGCTAAAGGATGATGTTATCATAGATCTGTAATCCATAATATTTTTAGTTGAAATCCACACAATCATGTATCACGGTTTTCAAGTAATAACCCAGCCTTATGTTTTGGAGGGAGAGCCTGGTCTCGGACTGATGAGCATTGAAGGAGCCTGAATGGATTTCCTCTATGACGGCACCAATTTCTCTTTATATAATGAATATGAGGAGGGTTCCTTCAAATCCTCACTTTGAGAGGGATTTTTTTCATTTGGATCAGTCCACAATGTAAAGTTCACTACATGATACCGATTTTATTCCCTTATGTCTTGGTCATCTTGAAGAATCTAGTTTTTGGAGATAACTGATTATGGGCTCTATCAATCCAGGGGTGGATATCAGTTCATCACAATTCGTGGCGGTGTTAATATGATTGAATTATTTCATATTACATGAAATAATTGTTGAGGCCATTCTTTGGTGTGTGATATGGAGGTTTTCTTCATCAAGATTAGGGTTGGTTAGGAATATGGATGTTTTAGCCAATGTGTCGATGTGATACTTCTGTGACTAGTGAATGTTTAGTAATGTGGTATTAAAAGATAAAATTTATATTATTCCCCTAATGTAAATAGTGATAGGAGATGATTTTTCCCATTTGAAAGAATTTTCTCTATTTATCTTCTTTATCACTAGTTCTGAATAACCAATAATATTCAGGTAGGCTATCTACAGACGTAGGTCTAGCTCCTAGCATATGGTTAGGGGTTGTTATTCAACCTCATTATTCTTATAACCTCAAAATAGTGAGAAATTGTAGGGAAAACATTATTTTCTATAGATAAAAAGACAAACCCAAAGATAATATGATTAATGTTTTGGTTTTCTATTATTTTTTCAATAATACATGAGGAGGTTCCATCAAAACAAATCTCCCATGTATTGGGAGTGTAATGGCCATAGAAAACTTCCTTATAAGAGGTTTCAGTGTCTACCTTTATAATTTCTTGGGTGGGATGAACCATAAAGAAATCATATATTTGTTTCCCTTTCACAACCTTTTTGAAAAATGAACTAGATGTCATATTATTGAAAAATGACTTCCCATAAGGCCAGACACCCAATTATCTTGGGGAGTCCAAGGATATTCTTCAGGTAATAAATATGAGATACTGTATGGACATCATTTTTCTATATTTAATTCCTCAAATAATTCACTACAAAGATGAGTGTGAGATAGTTTTTCTCATCATTCATGTATCAGGTCACAATACCTATTTTTGTTTGGCTAAGGTAATAGGGAATGTTCTCACTCCATATATCATCTTTCTATATGAGGAGGGAAAAAACAAATCATTCCATAGTATCCATGTATAAGTTGATTTTCCTCCCTTCTAGGGGACTAATCAGGACTAGTTGGTGTAGTAGATACATCTTGAGTATTTTGAAGGCTTCTTGGAAATCCATGTCGCATTGGACGGTAACTCCCATCTGAATTACCCTAGTGAAAGGAAAATATTTTTCAGCCATGTTGGATATGAATTTCTGAATATAAGATAGGTTACCTTTGATACCCCTATGTTCTTTTCGATATTTGTGGGTAAAAATTCTAAAATAAAACTAGTATTATCTCAGTCTACCTCGATGTCATGGTGGCACACAAAAAATCCAAGGAACAACCCTGATGTTACCCCAAAAGAGAATTTCATTGGATTTATCTTCAGACCATGCTTCCACATCTTGTCAAAGATTGTTTGAAGGTCTGTTAAATGATCAAATCATTGTTGGAATTTGAAAACCAGGACATCAACATAATATTTAGATAACCTTCATAGGAAGGGATTAAAGAAATCATTCATGGTGCATTAATATGTGGTGAAAGAATTCATTAAAAAATGGGAGTTACTAGATATCAAAAGACCCATTAGGGTTCTCTGAAGCCAATGTGTTCTTGATTTTAGGGGCCATATTTATCTGATTGTACCCTAAATACCCATCCATGAAGGAATGATCTTGGAAGCCAATAGTTTCATCGACCAAGAATTATGTGATCGGTAATGAGAATTTGTCCTTTTGGAAATGTCAACTAAGGTCTCTAAAATCAATGATGTCCCAAATATTACCATACTTTTTATTGATGAGGACAATAGTAGAAATCCATTGTGGGTATTTCACTTCTCAGAAAATGATTTTTTTGATCAATTTGTCAATATCTACCTATACATTGGTAGATTTAGAGGGGTGCATCCTCTAGAATGCATCCATGATGCCTTGATGGTCATTTGGTAAGATGAGATAGTGTGTAATAGATTTAGATTCCACCCAAGAATTTCCACATAGTTATAAGAAATCATAGATTACTGTTGCTTTAGAAATGTGATGTACATCAATTTCTATTTTAGGAGAATGGATACACTAATCAGTATTTTCCATAGGTCTTATTCAGTTCCCAGATTTACCTATCTGATCTCATCAATGAAGGTGCATAAACCTTCCTTGAATGTGGGAGGGGACTTCTTGAGGTCATTCTCTTCTTCTTACATCTCTAAGTATATAGATGCATTTCCATATGATGCTGGAAATATATGGGCTTCTCTGTCACTATCAAGGTAAGAGAGTCCATGAGAAGCAACATTACCATTCACTACTACTAAATTCATTGAAGAGAGATGCAGGAACTTATTTTATTTTGTGCTTTCACTAAGGACATAAGAGTATTAGACAACTTGGACTATGTATATTACATAAAATAGATTTATGGGGAGCACATAGTCACTCTCAAGCATACTTCATGAATTTGCAGGTGCAGTCCTCAATACATTGGGGGAAGAACGCTATATATCGTCACCCACCATTGGTTTTTCCCCAATCATTTTTAGAAACATAAATCAGTCTTTGTGTCTTTTCATCTATCAAAGGGATCACTATCACCATGATGTATGCTGACTATTCAATGGATGAGGTATTTCAGACAGTGATGGATTGTTGGAGGAACCACCACATGACTATATTTCTAGGGATTTCCTAATGGAACATTGTTTGTGGTGCCTTTCTGGATAACCATAAAAAAATTCAGATATGAGACCCCAAATTAAGATTTGAGTTTGATCTTCCAAAAAGGCATTTTATCATATATATCATACCTTTGAATAGTCATCTTTATTTGAGAAATATCCCCCTCGTTATATCCCATATATTGGATGGTTTGGAATAGGATGTGTTTGATCCTGAAATAATTTTAAACTACAACCCTTCAGATATTGACATTATTGAGTCTGTCTAAAACATATAAGGACGTAATATGTCCCTACATAAACTCTTCCTAATCATGATCTATGAATGAGATGGTGACATTTCCCTCTGACGGCATAGTCTTTACTCAATAGATCATGGCTCCAATAAATTCTATCTCATAATACTAAGGAGATTTATAGGACTTAAATGATTTCCTCCTTGAATTCTTTTGAATGGTAGAGAGCATCTATGATTGGGATCTTGGATGGGAAAATCACAATTTGTTTCAAAATGTAATAATTTTGCACAATAGTATGTTTCTTCCTATAGTGGTGTTTCTCCGTAGTTTGTGGATCAATAACTAAGCTATCTAATGTGGATAGGCATAGAGATTTTGTATAGGTTGTAGTGGAATATTCTGTGAATGGCATGGTTCAGGCTATACTTCCCTACTGTCTAGGATGAAAAGGTGATCTAAACCCTGCTAGGTGTTCATATAGTACAACTGGTTGTGTGTGACCACTAGAGTGTTTTTGGGAATCTCTATGTCTTTATTATTCTTTATGGAGATCTTTCCCATGGGTATTAGATATATATATGCTATGTATGGAAGCATGAACTTTATATTGGTTCCTTCCATACCAGTTTTGTCCTCTCTATCTTCGGTTCCTACACATGCATCCTCTTATTTCCCGGTTTGGGGTAGGTAACTCATACACGGAATTATATTCATCATTTAATATGAGGTATACCAAGTTAATATCATTTATATAACCAAATATGGGAACTTAATTGGATGAGGGTTCCATTAGGTGGGGTGAGGCCCATGTTTCAGATAATGATTGGATGAAATTTTCAAGAGTAAGAGATTGTGGAAAAAAAATATTCCTCCTCTGTCTCTTCCTGATAATGATGGTCATTTCCACCCTTATCAGACATATCTAATACTTCCTTATTGAGTGGTGGAGAATTTGTGGGTTTATAGATATATTATCTCATACTATAATGAGCTCAATAAACTATTTTTTGAGTCATACAGTTGTTAAACATTGGCCGACTCCAAGATGAAACATTATGTAAATCACCCCCTTCTTCTTACTAGGTGATAGTTATGTAAGAAAGATTATTTATGGATTTATCTAATACCACATGTCCATAATTGAAAATTCATTGAAGTATGTATTTGAATATGAAGAAGCCTTAGATGTTATGACCCAGCCTTCTATGGAAAGGTAAGTAGCTGGGACGATTAGTGAGGTTTCCCTCATTGCGCTTTCTTGGTTACAACAGCTTGAGAAAGTTATTGTCTTTGGCTATGAGGAAATAACCAGAGACTTATTCATTTGGGAAGGAGTATTATTTATTCATCTGTTCCTCAAATCCTGTGCAACCCAAATATCTATGTGCTTCTACACAAGGGTGATTTTGTTTTTTATGCCACTCAATAGGAACCACTGTGTAGCTCACAACCTTCTTAGGTGATTAAATGGGCACTACTAATGGTTTTAGGGTAAAAACTATAGCTTCTTCCTTGTAGAGCATTTTCCCCTACACTGAATGTATGGTTTGATATTTAACTTGGGTTTGTTGAGTGGAATCTTCCCAATGATGGGATGTCTCTATCAACACACAGAACCCACCTACATACTTCATTGGGATTAGAGTTGTATATAATAAAACCCAAATATTTTCATCACAAATCTCAAGTAATATATCTTATGATTGAGGGATTTTGAGTTAATAGGTTAGACATTTACATATGTCTATGAAGACTTAAACCTTATCATTTTTACATTTCATGCAATTCTTCAAGTTGAAAATTTTGGTTTACATCAATATTAGGATGAACAGATAAATTAATTGGTATTCAAAGTATTCTCATCATGAAAAAATTCATTCGAGAAGTAAATTGTATGAAAAAAAGTTGGACCTATCAGAGTGTGTATAAAAAAATGTCACTTGGTCACCTCTTGTTGATCTCGATGACCAATCATCTGACCACATCTAGATACAAATTGTGTGAGATTATGCTCAGGATCTCTCACTACAATAAAGGTAGAAAAGGTAATATTTAAAATATTGGGTGGAGGTAAGGTATTATTAGACCTCTAGGGATATGGATTCTTATTTGGACATAAATCTTCATGTCACCACTCTATGACTTCATTTCGAGTAGCTAGAGACTTGATGAAATTGATTAGTTCTAAAGGTACTAATGTCTGAGCCACCTCTTGTCTATAGGGGATGGGTGGAGCTTGATGATGTAGCCCAATTTTCATCTACCGTTGATTCTAAATTCATGTGAAGACTGGATGAGTTCCATGGTTAGGGATAGGTTTTCACTACAATGTGTTAATTCCATGATTATTTTTTATTTCATCGTTATTATGGGCCAACTGCATAGATACAAATCCAATATGACTCTCTAATTCCATTATTACATGAAGATCATCTCTCTCCAGATGTATGGGAAAAGTAATATTAACTATATCCCAAAGACGATTACCATCGGTAATATTTCTCTTGAGTTTCTCTTTATTGATTTGTATGAGAATTTGTATATCATTCTCATATTATGGAAAATGTTCCTCCAAGAAAGGAACGTTGACTCTTTAGGGTGGTTATTGGGATGTACCAACACCTTCCCCATTATCTTTGGTAGTGTTCCATTGTATAGGTGGAAACGTGATATTTATAGGTGCTAGGTTTTGGAGTCTTCTCTTGTTCCATGTGTGTAAAATAACAGTTGGTGCATCCCGATCACCCTCCTCTTTAGGTATATTTTTTTCATCACATCCCTATAAATTTTTTTAAGGATCTCCATTATTTGTTGGGTTAATTGTGACAATATTCAAATTAGTGAATCGTGTAATTTTATTCATTGCACTACTCCCAACACAATTGTATGATTCTCTACTTCCTACATTAGTGTTGTTTCTTTAACCCTTGGATATATTGGACCTTTTTGGATTGTGACCCTGATGGGGTTTGATTTCCATTTTCATACGGTCCTCCTATCTTAGCATGTGGGTAATAACCTTGAGGTAGTATCCAGTTATGGTTTCCAAATATGCCTCGGATAGTTGAGGTTTATCTTGTGATTGGAGTAATGGATGGGATACCATCCATTGATATTTAACTCCCATCATGGGGAAGACTTATTCTCTCTATGAAGATGTCGATGATGAAAATTCCTCCTTCCCCATAGGTTGGGTGTATTATGGGGCCATAATTGGCATTGATTTATTGTTTTGTTGAGAATCTAAGGCTTCTGGTCAATGATTTGATGATTAATGGGATGAGAATAGAGATATAAATTCTCTAGTTCAGTGGTTTCTAGTTGATATGGGACTACCATTGATTTCCCCATGACCCTCTCAGGGGGTTATGATCCTAATGATGGTGATTGATATATAATTTCACTCAACCCAGTGGGTTGGGGATTGTTTACATCTTCTAATGATAAGTCCTTAATCCTTTTTTAAATTGATGATCTGAGAGGTGGAGGTGGTGGTATATATTCCCCTAGATTAGATATTTGGGTCCTCTTCTAGATGATTGTTATTAAAATAGCCACTATAACCTATTTGATGTGGCTTATATGCGCTCATGTGGGAGACAAATTCAATGGATTCCCTGATGGGAATCAATCAATATGAAAAGTTGTGTGGTTGATCAAAAATTTGTATTTTGTGTCTCAAATGTGTTCCAACTTCCTTGAGAGGCCCAGTTCAATGATCAGTTAGCCCTCCCCTCCCCCTTTCATGATGTATATGCACTTTTAAAGTTTGGTAATTCAATTTTATTGTCCAACTGGACTGAGTGTTACCTGATCCCATGATTTCACTAGTGGATATGATATTACAGGATGCCATTTATGAGGGGTTCTTTTGTTCTAGGGTTATAGGAAAGTGTAATTCTCTATTCCTTCCCCATCCTTGAATACGGATGTATGAAATGGATATGGATATTATCTAGTGAATAATTTTGATGTAATAGTGTAAACAATGTTGAATATTTATGCTATGCTTTTATGGTTTTGGATCCCAACCCATGGGGATAACATCCAGGTCTAGCTGAAAATATTGTATCTTTATGGTCTGAAGATGAACCATGGTTATGAGATAAATTAGGTGTTTATTCTTCAGTTACTGATGATTATCACACATATGTTGGAGTAGATATGGCATTCACTCCTTTTCTAACTCATCTAGAATCTCATAATAAGAAGTATCAAGAGTCCAAAACATGGTGGGGAGGTTTTTTCGTGTAAATCCCTCCATATATCAATTTCAACTTCCTCTTTATTATAAATACACACCTTTATCCAACCACAACACTGAACGTGCTTCTTAGGGGTTCATGTTTACTGTAGTGGAGTGTTGGCGGGAGTTTAGGGGGAATTATACATGGTTAACCATGATGTTTTGAGAACCTCTCTATATGAAGGCATATGATTTTTTAGAACCTCTCAATATGGAGGTGTTTTGGGAAGGGGGTACTTCCTTGTATGTGGGCGATTTCATCATGGGTTTGTCGTCCATGGGGGATTTTAGGAGTATATTCCATTGGATCCATCAGAAAAATACCACAAATAGGACTATCATGGTAATTATTTTCTTATACTTTGATTGAATATTTTACAAAACCTTGGGTTATTGAGAATGTGTCCCGAACCACCTCAAGGACATTGGTGTTGAATAGATTATGGATATGATCATCATTATTCATTGTGGTGGAAATATATTTACCTACCTTTTGAAATTTTTTAGTGATATGAACCTGCTATATAATGGCTTCTATTCCTTGTTTATAACCTTTTGGGGTTGTGGTAGTATGATACTACTACAAAGGATATTTATGAATATGCCAATGATATTATTCATTATTGATAGGAATGTGATCCTATCCCTAGGCATGTTTCATTCTCACTTGGTGAGCCTTAGTCATAATGGGAGTGGGAGACTAATTTTCTGCCTTTGTAATATGTCGATCGTCTGCTGTGGCAGGGATATGAGCCTTCACCGAGGCATGTTCCACTCTCAAATGGTGATCCTAGGTTGGAACAAGAATTTGATCCGGATTTGAAAATGCATTACCCTATAGAATATACTGATGGACCTTTGGGAAGGGATAATGGATATGATCCTCCTCTTGTATATCCTCAGAAAGATTCCATTGTAGTTGGTTATCAGTGGATGTAGGAATTTGCATCAGGTTTCTATGATGTGCTGAAATATGATCGGAAGATTTATTGATAAGTGTATGAGCCTATCATGAGGCTTGTTTCACTATCACTTGTTGAGCCTCAATAAGAACGGGGATATAAGACCGATCCCTGGAATTTGAAATATTCTGTTTGACATATTATATAGGAATATAAGCATGTGTCGTGGCATGTTCCCTTCTCACTTGGTGAACCCCAGGAAAAATGAGGATATTATCCCAATCTTTGGCCTTTGGAATATGCCTTCATACTTTTGTGACATGGATATGAGCCTATACTAATTCATGCTCCACTATCACTTCTTGAACCTTGGTTGGAATGGAAATATGATCCTGGTTTGATTCGTCATCCTTTACCAAGATATTCTAATAACCCTCCTGGAAGGGAGCAAGAATTTGTTCATCCTTTGTGAAAACTACTTGTTCACAATGATTAAAGTGTTGAGATTCTCTAACTATAGGGATATGAATATAAGATTTCTATGTATCTATACCATTCCTGATATATTCTAGTGGATTTCTTCCACTATTTCATAGATTTAATGTATTCCTATAATATTATACACAGGAATATATGCACGAAAATTATATTTATCCACTATTTACTGGCTGATATATTTCATTAAAGTGTGGATATGAGACTATATAAATCCTTCCGATACCAACAGAATATTCAAATAAACTTTGTGCATAGAGTTAGGGATATACTCCTTCCCCATGCATATTGAAAGAATATTACCATAGACGTGATCTGATTGAGTAGGGATATGAGCCTGCTCGTTGGCTACTACCAAATTATATCGGTAGAATTCATCGGCGGAAGTAGGGAGATAAGGCCACTTTTAGTTAACTAGGGCCTTCTAGTCTCGACATGACTTTCTTATTTCTCATTTATGGGTATCATAGGTGGAAATGTCTTAGGTGGTTCCCTCAATATGTGATTGATAAGTACCATATTTATGACACTAGTGACAGTGGATGATAGGATCCCTCCTCGGTAGATCCTGAATTAGGAGGGAGTTGTAGATGTCTCCCTGGTCTACTTTCATCATATAATGAAGGTGTTCATGGTCTTGCTCCTTGAATAATCTTATTAATTATTTGTGTGTGTCAATAGGGCCCATTGGATTTTGCAACAACTTTTAACTGATGGTATAGATTCAATGGTTTTAGATTTTTGATACCCTTTCAGGCATCATCAAGGGTCACAGTTGTACCATGCTAATTGTATTCCCATACCATTTCATTCTCCACCTTAATGTGTTGATTTTGGAAAGTTCAGGTTATCCTATGACCAGCATGGGTATCATCCACAACTGATTTTATAGAATAGTCATGGGATGAAGAAATTATCTTGAATTTGTGTGTTTTTGTTGAGAGTAGCATCTACAGTCATGAAGACAATGAGGAACAAGGACACTAATTTGTTCAATATCATGGGCATGAATCATGCTCAATAAGATAGACATGGTTAACACAATTTTTCTTTTATTCCAAATCCATCCATTCTACTCATGTATACTTGTCAAGTCAAGGATGGAATTATTTCATGTGAACCCCGGATATAGAGGATTATCCGCAAGGTCCATTTCATGGTTAATTGATCATCTTTTTATTAGAGAATTTCACATTGAGTTCAAAAATTTTCTTTTCATAAGAAGTGAAAATTAAATGGCCCGATAGAAAATAACCCAACAATTTTGTTATTTCATAGATTCACATTGGGGTCACCATTTCTATTTTATTCAAGAAAAGATTTCGAAATGAACTCCCATGTGACCAGAAAAAATGGTTTGACATGAAATAGATAGTTTATCCTTCTTTATATTGTGAAGTATGCACAAAAGTTGAACGATTTCATGCTAGGTTCACCATTTTTGTTTCATTGTAAATATGTGGGTGGCTTCTTCTTTATGGTTTGATTATGGGGGGTTCATTGTTTTCAATAATCATTTACTTTAGGTTCACCTCTTATTATATCATTTCATATAAACTCTCAATGGTTCCCATATCCATAACTGCTTATGGAATTTCTATCCAAATTTAGGCGGTCGATTAGGGTTTTAAAATGAATGATGCTTAGGAACACACATTTGTCATGGGGATGGTACATTGCTCTCATCACACCATTTTGGGGGGAATTGTCTCATACTATGGAGCTCTCTTATAGATTTACTATATGTTTGATAATATCTTCTTAATCATAATATGGGACTGTTTAAACACAAAAATGATCACATGTTATGTCTCTTTATATGTAAAGAAAATGAGGGAGTCTTGTTAGTGAATAAATTTTTATTTATTTAAGGTTCTTAATCCATTTCCCTTTGGAGGGTAGATTATTATATGTTGAATTCGTATAAATATTAACTCCAAAGTGTGTTTTATTTCTAGGAGGTGGTTAATATTCAAAGGATGTGATTGAGAAATTATGAGGCATCCTACTTATCCTATTTTATAGAAGGAATCAAAACTGACAACGTTCATTAAACCCATTAAGTTTAACATTGTATGAAAAAGACATATAGGTGGGCACTGGGGTTCCAGATATTTGATCTTGAACCTCTAGGAGGCATCCTACAGATCCTAGTTATATCATGAATCAGACTTACCATAGTTTTTTCTGGCCCTTAGTAATATCCCCAAGGTAGATACCCCTTATATGGTGAGAAGTTATATCATTTCACTGATCGGGGCATATACACTAAGGATTCCCTAGCTGGTGGAGATTCATGGTGCTAATGATGAGTTCATTAAAACTACCTAATCCCACTTCAGCCATGTTCTATGTGAGAATCAAGGGATAATAGGAAATCAACCTCATAACATATGGATGTAGGGATTACATGCTAGGAAAACCTGTTAGATAATTAATATAAAGCTTAAGAATTTTGAATCTATCCTACATATCCAGGTTATAGAAGGAATCAGAGTAATCATAGTTCATAAAATTTATAATCTTATAGTGGATAAGGAAGGTTGATCAACCCAAGAGAGGGATTGGGTATCAATGGTATGTATGTCACATACATGGAAGGAATTACACCAAAGTGGATGCCAATTTGAGCTGGGCCTTAGGAAGGTATCCTACATACCCTGGTTATGGAAGGATTTAAGGTTAATATAGTTTGTTTCCCCTTAACCCATTATTAGATTAAGTGGGTGATCATTCTTGGAGACATTATTGTTATCCCTGAGTTTTTAGGAATTCTAGGCGATTATACTGGCATGGATTCCAAAATTATCAGGGCTTACACATTGAGGATAAAGAAAGTGATAATATCCTGAGACACTTGTGGCTTTATAGAGGCTTATAAAGTGAATGAAATGTTCATTTGAACACCATAAGTGCACATGAGCTATGATCAGTGTGAGAAACAAGGGATTGAAAATAATAAATCTCACTAATTATGGATGTGGTACCAACATAATGGGATTGACCTTTAGAGTTTTGATATAGAGATTTATTTTTAGTAAGGCTTATAACATATCACGCTTATGGTAAGAATCACAGTTCTTATATTTCATTAGGTCGGGGCTTACACACTGAGGTTTCTCCTTATAGAGTCTAGATAACATTATCATGTCCTTGGATGCTCTATTGTATTGTTCTTATTTTTTTCGTGATATTCATTGATTATATTTCTAAAATACTATGATATGTTTCTTGATAAGACATAACATATCATCCTGAAATATCATAAAACAGTCGCATAATCCAATTCACTTGTCTAATGGACATCACAAAGTTTGTATGGAATGTCTGGATGCCATCACAAGACCAAAACTAACCTCTTTGGAAGATATTTCAAGACCTTACTGGTTGATCCTAGAATTGATCACATGATATCAGATGGCATTCTTGGATGGTGTCATGTGATCTAGATTAATTTCCCATGTTTCATCATTAATGATGGATGATACTATATGAGGGTTTCAATTGAATCAGTGTGACATGTCTGGAAGGTGTCGCATGTCCAGTATAACTATTCTAGGTGTCATTGAGAATACCAGATGACATGTCCAGAAGACATTGTAAGACTTGGCTAACTTACCTAGAAGGAATCATGAGATTTGGTTGTCTTGTCTGAAAAATATCATGACCGACATTTGATATTCCCTAGTGTCATCACCCAACTTAGAAATATACTAGTTCAACCATATAATTAGGGTGACATGTCTAAAGGAAATCGTAAGAACTGGGTGGAAATCCCAGAAGGTTTTGTGATACATGGGTGGCATTCCTATAGGGTTACATGTTACTTTCTCTAACATATTTAGGGGATTTTACATGATCGAAATAGTATAAAAAGGAGTGTTAGTTAATCTAAGAGACATTTCCTAGTGTTGTCGTGTGACTTGGATGGTTAACATGAAGTGCATAAGGTTCAAAATATATATTATTCACATAATTATCACATATCCTTAGTCTTTATTCCAAATTTTAATAGGATATTCCATAGATTTGTTTATTATTAATTTGTTTAAGTCTTGTGTAACTTTTCAGGTTTGTGGGATGTTCTTCCCAGAGCTACCTGAATTCCTTCTCATGATCTAGGAGTGATCATGTGAAGTGAATATTCTTGTTGTATGATCTTCTTGGTTGGTTCCCTGGATTTTACTGGCCATAAATCCTTTCTAACCATGAGATTAGTAGTTCTAATAAATCGACTCTGATGAATGAGTTTTTCAGCATGAGGGTCCATAGATCTCCAAAAATACAACGTATTTTGTATACTAGGTTGGTATATTTATAGGCATCACCAACCCTATTATTCACATCTTTTAATGGAGTTTATTTCATAAGCACGTGATGGATTCAGTTCAGGGATTATTTGTCACACATTTTCATGTGATCATATTGCGGGTTCTCTAAGGGCATTGCATGAATTTCAGTGATCGTGAGACTCTCCCATCAATTCCCTTTTTTGAAGAATTTCCAAATAATGGGGTATTATTTGATCATGTGGGCATGCCAAGGGACTTCTATATTGTCAGGATGACATGTATAAGGAACTTTCTAAGACCAGGATGCCTTATCCAGGATATTCCGCGAGAAAATAGTGGATCACCATGGGGCCATTTTGGGAATTTTTTTGTCACTTTGAAGGGATTTTTTGAGGTCTTTTAGAGTGCATGAGAATGTATCATGAATTTTATAACAACAAGAGGCTCCCACATTTTCTAGTTTTTTGTTTCCTTGTTTATATTTTAGGGCCCTGGGGTCTCATGTGTGTTCTTGAGTATTTTCAAGTACAATAAATATACCTATTATTGATATATCATGTGACCAATAAAAGGTGGTGATACATGGGTATTTAATGGGCATAACCCTTTATTTTTTCTTATAATATCGAAGGGAGAGTTCAGGACCACATATAATTGTTAGAATCCCATCATGTGGAGAGGGTTACATGCTAGTGGGATCTCACACTGTGAGGAGAACATGCCACTAGGGGTCTTCAGTGTCTTCAAAACCACTATGGGTGTATTTTATGATCATTTCAACCATAAGTGGCTCATTCTTTTTCCCCTTTTATTTCCATTTTTTATTTTACAACTACATTGGATCTTGAAATTATTCTTGAGTTTTTTCAAGGATAGTCATTCACCCAATTACTGATTCATCGTGTGACCAGTATAAGTATAACATTTATGCATGGGAATCATCATGGAAAAACACTTCTTGTTTTTTGAGAAAAATAGGGAACATGAGACCACTTGGACATGTGTGAGTCACTTCATGTGGTGAGACATAAATGATAGATGGAACTCATAAGATATATAGGTGTAGCATGTGATTTTAATGATCACAAGAGGCCCCCTCCATTTGGATATTATTTCCCCAATTTTCCTGGGATTTTGGGATGGCTTGTCAGGCACCTACCATTGGATAATTCGTGTTACCCAGGGGGTGCTCGTCTGCTAGCCACCACATGATTATTGATTACTTTGAATTTCTTTGAAAGAGAATAAATAATTTCCAATGTGGTTCCTAGGGATCTATCATAGTATATGAGCTACACATGGTACTTTTGTGTGACCTTCTGATGGTCATGTGATCGCATGTCTTCTAGGGGTACACGCGATCCGTGTGTTTTATAAACCATTTTTCCTTATCTTTTCACGGAAAATAATACCCATATTAATTTATTTATTCCTTTATGAATTCTACAATTCTCATTTATTGGGAATAAAAAATTTCGTATCATTCTAGAAATATGTAATATATAATTTTCTTTCTTTCCTTTTCACTAACATAACGATGATGACATCATTTATATTCGTGTGGACTACCTCCTTCAAGGAGTGATGTCACTCTTTTATAATCACCATGCCACATGGATGAAATATATAATTTTATAACATGGTATACAAGATATCATGATCATTATTTTAAGGTTAATATTACTTAACTCCCTTGCATAATGATCATTGAAAATTGAAATGTTTCTCATGCGTACGTATGACCTACCATCTCCATGATCATAACATACTTCATTTTCATAAAAATCATTAATGATTGGTTTAAAAAGTAAAATTTATGTTACAATATTATAATTATTTCCTTATTAAAATTACTTAGATGATAGAACTATATAATATATGAAATAATTGGATCTTTCATGATGAAATATACATGAGAAAACAAAGAAATTAACATACAAAGCAATGAAAATAATGATTAATTATTAATGAATGGGTAACAAGAAGTTTTAATAAGATCATATATGATATTATAAATGATAATATGGTTTATGATAATGTTAATAAGAAATTTAGAACCATTATAATATATGTTAATATACATTCAACCAAAAAAGAAGTGTATGTTAAGGGATTTTGTCTCAATTTCGTTTCATTGATGCATACTATAATGTTTTTCATGAAGTTCCTTTTATATGGTGTATATAATTACCATTTAAAATTTAATATCATGAATCATTAATTATTTTTGGTATTTTATGTTTCAATTTAAATTATTCCATCCATGCATATTTGACTTGAAAATTACCAAGTTGTAATAGTTATTGTGAAATATAACTTTTTTTATTGTTAAATTTATCTCGAAATAATAAATTTACTATAATCATTTTTTACAAGGAATTAAATTTCTATAAAATATATTCATTCTTGTTTAATGGATATGATTATTTCCTAAACCATACACCAATTATTACATATAGTTATTACATTGAATGTTATTTGATTAAGTTGGGAAATACTGGTAAATCTATATCCTTTACTTAAATGGATACATTATAATAAGGTTCATTTTATAGGAATTAAATATATGATTTGATATTTGAGGAATGCTTTAGATGTTAGTGAAAAGGTATGGATACTGTTTATAGAAATTTCCTAAATGCATCAGTAGTATTATGAGAAAAAATTGGTTAGCCAAACCCTGTAAGTTTTTCACAAATATTTTTAAATTATATAAATAATGGTCTTGATATTAATATTTAATAAATTTATGTTTTCATGTTATTTACTGTAATGGTATCACATGACTAGGAAAAAATATATCTAATAATTAATCATTTCCTCCATTTATAATTTAGTTATAATTATTCATGAAATTTTTGCAATGATATTATATATAAATGAATTTTATATTAATCATATTATTTAAATTGCATGTGTTCTCAAATATTTTACTCTACATATTGATAATTAATTATCTTAAAATTATATTCAATTTATTTAAATAACATGTGTGTTTAGTTATTTACGAATCCATGTTTATTTTTCCTATTGATGGATGATTGATTCCATTGTACATAACCCTTACCGAGCATTTGAGATCACCATTAATTTTTTTCTTCTCCCCATTATTCCATGAAGTTCACTATAAATGATATATAGGAATACTCTAGAGGGAATAAATTTATTTTTGATAAAAAAATATATGTTTTAATTTTTGTATTCCAATGTACTATATGACTCATGTAAGTATTTATTTTTACAGTACTACAAAACTATTTGGTCCTTATAGATGTGATTCCTTATACCATATACTAATTTAATGAATAAGACACTGGCTCTGGGATTCTAGGGTTGGGTCACCAAATTTTTAAGTTTTATAAATAAAGGAATATAAAAAAAACATATATCCATGAAGCATCACTTTATGAAAAACCAATTTACCTTCATCAATTACTATATAATGTTGTAAAATGGGTATATCAAATATTCATAGAGTTAATATATCTATAAATTGCTAAATGTACATTTCTGATACATGTCTGTATACAACATTGATACTCAATGAAACAATATTCCAAATAATGAATTCTAAAGTCTAGGAAACTTGACTCTTAAAAGGTCACCCATAAGCAACTATGGAATTCTGATATTCTCCTCTAGTAATAGCTAACTCTACTAAGGTTCACATATTTCTAGTTTTCCCTAAACCCTGATATATCCAAATGTTTTATATATCGTCATTACATTTTATGGAAACTAATTTCTAATTTTTGAAAATATTTTCTATTGTAATAAAACCCAATTTCCATGATTAAATAACCATTTCCATTTAAAAATGAACATTTTTTAAATTTAATATTTCACAACATTTAAATAAAATATATTTTTTAATTAAATACTATTTTGAAATCCCATTCTATAAACACTAGTTGTTTAAAATTCCATTTCATAAATCAAAAACCAAAGGGAATCATCACATGAACACAAGAATTTGAAGTGATAGTCTATATGATAGAGATATAGACCTCATTATTAATGGAAACCTCACTAAAATTGAATCTAGAGACAACAAAAAGATATATATTTGCCTCAAAATTCTAGTTATATAAGGATTCAATGAAAGAAGAGTAAAGTCAAAATAAATTTATTCTTGATGATAATGAATCCAAAAACAACTTTTTATAACATAGTTAATCAATAAAATGATCTAATGGTATGTGAATAATAATTTTAATAGATAGAAACTAAGACAAAACATTTATTAAAACCTTTAATTATGTTCTCATAGGGATAAAGAAATCACTAATTAAAGATCATTCACCCAATTAGTTGTTTCAAATTCTAAACACACCATCACCATGTCTGAGTATTTCCCACCATGGTGTGGTTCATTCACCCACAAGACAATCCATGGGGACCTTCTTAGACTTGGATTTATAGTCTGTGATTTTTAGGTCTGGCCATGGTCTCCACCACATTGTAGTGAGGTCCTTATAGCCATGGGTAAAATGGGGACTCCAATTTCCCTCCACCCAAATCCATGCCCAGCTACCTAAAATTTATTTCCTCAACAATTTTATATAGAATACACTTAGAAATAAAACAACCACCACTATAGTCATTGCACTAAAATTTTCTAACAAAAATGTAAAAAAACAATTCTTAATATTGTTTTCAAGAAAAGATATTCTAAATATAATTTTAAAATAGAAAATATATTTCATAAATTATTCTATATATCAGGATGTGAAAATTAACCCCACCGTAAAATTTCTATCCCCAAGAAAGGGTTAATATCAAAAACCAGAACAAAAATAATTTCATTTCAGCATCATCAAGGAATCATACTCCTATGTCTCATGGTTATCCCTACTACACTTCCAAATTAGTTTAACGAAGGTAAAATTCATTCCATGAATAACCTTATCTTTTCGATCCACTATATAAAAAGGTCATTCAATCACTAGGGTGCCATGATCAATTTCAACATCCTCCCACTCAAACATGTGGGATGAATTTGGATTATTAATCTTCATTTGGGAAACATGGAACTCATCATTGATATATGTTAAATGGTCATCTAAGACTAGTTTATAATAAACCTTCCCAATTCAATCCACAATATAAAATATTATGATATAATGAGGTGGTAACTAACCCTACATCTAGAAAAATATAAGCCCCAAGTGTGGTGAAACTCTATGGGAAACTTGATCACCTACTTAGAAGTCAAATTGATGTTGAAACTAATCAAAATATGATTTATGGTGATTGTAAGTGGTCTCTAATATAATAATAATAAATTGAACTATATTTATCAACTTCTAAATTATGATCGGTCTAATAAAGTAATAATCTATAAACTCTTCATAAGAAAGAGTTTATCTACAATTCATTCCACTAAACACCTCACAATACACTATTTGTATCAACATTGAAAAACTATTGTTATAGGGAAAAAGATATTAAGGGTTTTTGATTCTCCTATGATCTGATATAGTCAAACATGAATTCCTGATGCATGTCATAAAAAATATAGGTGGATCGCTATGTTTTTCTATCAATCTATGGATTATATTCCCTTCTAAACATCTACTGAGAGTTCATCATTTTGAAAATCAGGATGTAAAAACAGGATGTGAAGTGATGGTTCCTATCATAAATGATAGTTGATAACACACCATGAAGCACAAAAAATATCTCCAAATATAGGTTCCCATTATCCTCTACCACCATCAACTCCTTAATATGTAGGATATTTTATGATTTTGTGAGTATATAAATAATAATCCATATTTCATCCATCCCAACAGGATTTTGATGTATCCCAACCCAATGTGAATTGATATCTCATCCCATTTCCAAACTGGATTTGGGTAATAGTTGTAGATAACAAGAAATCCACTGATGTTCGACCATAATCCTATAACATAAAAGGAATAAAGAAAAAAAATCCAGATTTGATCATATCATTCTCAGTCAATAATAATGATTTCTCAGGACATGATATAACATAGTATCTTTGGGGTTCATGAAACAATTCGATCATTGGTGATTATCGATAAATTCTTTAATTAGGTCTCTCAAAATGACCAACCTACATCATAAATCACAACCTCTATAAGGATTGAGATACCACTAACTCGATGTCTCCACATAATAATGATTCTAGCTAAGGCACTAAAACTCCACATCAACATCCTTCTAGAGATGAATTTGTGAATCCATTGATGTTATGGATCAAGTACTAGCTATGGATACCTATTTTCCATTTATCCCCTCCTCCATGTACTTATTATAAATAAATATCATCAATAACAACTATTCCCATAATCCCTTCATACCCTAAGTTAGATGTTTTATTCTCAAAGTATTTGAAAAAAAAATCATTTTATCAGGGGGTATGAAATATCAATGTCCATGTTCTCAAGGTAGTCTAACTAGGGTCATTTTATCATGTTCATATCCCTCTCTATGAAGATAAATTTAAAACTCTTATTGTCTGAATACTCTTAATCTTCTCTCCAAAGACTTCATGGTTTCATATCTTAAGAGTGTGCTTCACTCCCACTATCTAATGATCATATGTTGGGTAGTTCTTTTAATGATGGAAAATCTGAGGAGAGCTTTAATTAGCCACCAATTTTCATTGAATAAAAATTCAAATCCCATTACATGATTCATCATAGTATAAATATTATCCCAAACACTTCTAATGATGGACCAGGGCTGGTGTTAAACTGAATCATACTCTTAACTCACAAAAAATATATCTGGAATTCAAAACTCTAAAGAAACATCACACAATTATGAGTAAAATCTTTCTTAGGAAATCCAAATGTGTATAAGTATCAAGAAAGAAACCTATAATAAATTTCCAATATATATAATTTTATTTTTTCCAAAAAAAATATCATATCATATGATATCACCCATATAATTTCTCAGGAACTATTATAAAACCCTTCTAAAAAATCACATGGCCCAAAATTTTCAATTCTTCTATCTTGAACTATCATTTGGATAGCTTCATGTAAAAATGATGATCTTTTAAGATTAGAAAGATGATATTAATATTATTAGAACAATTATATATTGATCTAGAATAAATAACAACTCAACAATGAATAAAAACAAAAAATATTTTTTGAAGTGATGGGTTATTTGAATCATTAAATCCATAAAAACTAGAGGAGCATTAGTAAACCTAGATGGTATAACCAGATATTCATAATGACCATAAATTATACTAAGCACTTATTTGGGAATTTTATGA
This sequence comes from Viscum album, assembly GCA_963277665.1. Lineage (NCBI taxonomy): Eukaryota > Viridiplantae > Streptophyta > Magnoliopsida > Santalales > Viscaceae > Viscum > Viscum album. Next base: position 226,993,659 of record OY728151.1, read on the forward strand.
TTATTGAATCCATGATAAAGTAATTTTGAAATAATTGTATGTTTAAGAAACCACTAGACCCCATTGATAAAAATGAAATGATCATAAATCATAATAAAGTGATATATATTATTAATAGTTTCCAGGTTGATCATCTGGTAATAATCAAAAATTCAGAGTCTCCCTTATAGATTCTTTAAAAAGAGAACTTATGATGCTCTAAGTAAGATTATAGGATAGATAAATTCCTTTTTCTCAAGATCATTATGTTGAATGCTATATATTAACATCCAAATATTTTAAAACTAAATACAATGTTCGATAGAAAACATGATACGACACATCGATCTTAAATGAACAAATAAATATTATTATTTAAATTCTACAGTTATAAATAATATTTTTCATTGGAATGTATGAAAAATATTAACCAATTTATGAAAATATGGTTAATAAATATTCATATAATAAATTTATCAGTTACCAATTAATTATAATTGAAAATAAAACTATTTTTAAAGTAAAATTAATTTTTTTTTCTAAAAAACAATTTAAATGTGCACAATTGTGTTTTATGCCGATAAATAAATAAATAACCATTTTTGTGTTATACTAATGTAATATATATATATATATATGTATATAATATTAAGCCTATGTTTTAACATTCATATTATTTGTTTCTTAGATATGATATAATAAAAAATCCAATTTTAGGTATAAAATATGTATTTTTCTAAAAAGATAGTTGTTCTACCATTTAAGGGAGAAGTTTATGTTAATATAGTTGATGAAGATTATATAAATATTATATGTAAAATTAATCATCTTATTCAAAATCGGATTATCAAAATATAATCTATTTTATTTTTTGGTATTTTCTGATAAGTTTCATGTTTTGATGAGTAATGAAAAATATTTAATTTTAATTGAAAGTAGATTCTTCATCTAAAAAATTTATTTTGTTAAATTATATTTTTTGAAGTTTTTAAATTATAATTATATCACATTCATATCATTTAATCCAACTTATTTCATTATAATCATTTTAATATTGCTTCTGGATAAAAAAACAATACAATCTTTTTCTTGTTCTCACGTTAAAAACATGTTTTCTCATCCCATCTATAATATTAATTATAATTTAGGATTATCAAGTCTATATTTTTAATTTTAAAAAATGGATTCCAAATTTTGAATCATAAGGTTCCAAATTATGAAATCTTTTCCATTTATTTTTTTAAAATATAAATATTAGTTTTAGTTTTTTTATATTACCACTGTTAAGGGTAAATCAGGTAATTAGGTGTACTAATAATATTATAAATATTATAAAATTACCATAACACATGTCTAAATTTTATTTTATGAGTTATTTTCATCCAAAATCATCCTTGAGATGATTTTCTGACCTCTTGGATCCACTTGTATGAATTTAATCCCTTTATAGTATTTTATTTTAAAGAAAATTCAAAAATGTCATACTTATGTTTTAATAACAATAAAAATATTTCTATAGGATTTTTAGAAGATATCTTTAACTATAAATAATATTCTGAAATCTAAAATCTTTATCTTCATCTTGAAAATTTATTTTTCATTATTAGTAGTGAAATAATTACCTTAATGGATTACACAATGATGATGCAGTAATCGATTAATTAATGGAAATATAAAATAAATGATATTAAAAAACATAAAATAAATATAATATAAAATAATTAATTTCATTGAAAACTTTTATAGATTACATTTACATGTTAGTGTTTGTTGAACCCTCTGGAAGATTGTTGAATTCTTCATATGATTGTTGTTTTAATAATCACAAATCATCAATTACTTAATCTGGTTGGATTTCTCATAATCACAATCTATTAATGAATCTGTGTATATTGGTTGAATCATTTTTTTTATCTCTTTTTTATTGATTTATAAGTATTTTGGAAGTCCTCTGGATCATAGGACAACAGTCGCACCGATCCATATCAAAGGACAACGGTCTCACTGATCCATATCAAAGGACAACGGTCGCACCGATCCATATCAAAGGAAAACGGTCGCACCGATCCATATCAAATGACAACGGTCGCACCGATGCTGATCAAATGAGTCATCGAAAATGTCTCACCGATGCTGATCGAATGAGTCACCGAAAATGTCTCACCGATGCTGATCAAATGAGTCACTAAAAATGTCTCACCGATGCTGATCGAATGAGTCACCGAAAATGTCTCACCGATGTTGATCAAATGAGTCACCGAAAATGTCTCACTGATGCTGATCGAATGAGTCACTGAAAATGTCTCACCGATACTAATCGAATGAGTCAACGAAAATGTCTCACCGATGCTGATCGAATGAGTCACCGAAAATGTCTCACCGATGCTGATCGAATGAGTCACCAAAAATGTCTTACCGATGCTGATCAAATGAGTCACCGAAAATGTCTTACTGATGCTGATCGAATGAGTCACCGAAGATGTCTCACCGATGCTGATGACCCACCGATCACTTGACACACTGATAGTCATAAACAGATGTTTGAATTTCTTTATCTTTATTTAATCTAACCAACGGTCATATTAGGAATATTTTAAATGCTCTGTCATTTGTTTAATGTGTGTTGTTGGATGTCAGGGAACCGTACCTCGTACCTCTAAAAAGGAAATCATATCTTTTTTCGGAGCTCGTGCTTTAAAAGAAGGATGCTGTTGTCGAGCTCAATGAGAGATACACACGCGCGTATACACACAAATAGATAATAGAGTTGAACACATGTTGTGAAGAGGGGCAGCTGCACTGAATAAGTGAAGAACACTCAAGATGGTGTACATGAAGAAAGAAGTTTGAGCTTACAAGAAGATCACCTACAATCGTGCGTACCAGAGAAGAGCTGAGAACAAAAAGAGAGCATCAACTCAACCGCTTCTTCAACATTCTCTGAACCTAGAAGTCACGGAAACAGACGATTCCAGACAGAAACCAGAAGAGGACTCAGAACGAATTTTGATCAATCAAAGGAGTCTAGAACTGCATGACAATCACTAGAACCATTTCCAAACTCTAACTATTTGATCTGTGATTTATCTTTTTTTTACATATTGAGCAGAGTGTGTTTCATGCTGTATTTTACACACATATTGTTTCTTGTACTCTAACTGGAGGATTTGTAAATCTTCACTCAATAATCTTACATCCTTTATTTTCCACTGGGATTGTGGTAGAGGTCGTGTGACCTGGACAGCTGGTTTTGGTTGTGTTTGCTCCCACGAATAACTGTGGTAGAGGTCTTGGACCTAGACAGCTGGTTGCTGTTGTTATCCCCGATCCAGGGTGTGGATCATCTTTTTATAAAAGCTTTTGAGAGGACTAAGTCTCGTCTTGAGACTGAACCTCTTGGTTATATCTGCTGTTTTATATCTTTCAAAGTTATTCTTTTATTCCGCTGCTAATCTCTTTAAAACCAAAACTGTTTTAAAGTCACTTTGATAATTAAATTCTCAAGTGTTTATATCAGTTGTAAATCAGTAAGTTGGTTTCAAAAGTTAATCAACCTTTCTGTTTTGATTAACTGGGAAATATTCAATCCCTTGAGAACCCAACCAAACCCTTACTTTGATATAAATTCACTACAGTTTAATTCAGTATTTTTTTGGGGGTTTAAGACAAAGTTTTAGAACAAAAATTTTAATTGGAACTCAATTCACCCCCCTCTTGAGTATCCACTCCGACCAACATTTGGTATCAGAGGCTGTTTAAAATATTTTGTACTCTGTTTTTCAACTATGATTTTAGTTGTATTTTAATGTTCTTAAAATTTCTGTTATTTCTAAATTGTTATCTATTTAAAATCAATACCTTAAGTAAGCTATCATGGATAATAGAGTTGAAGGTGTTGCTACCAATAGACCACCATTTTTCAATGGCACTAACTATGCTTAGTGGAAAATCAAGATGAAAATTCATTTAGAAATCATGGGTTTTGTTATTTGGACTGCTATAGAATCTGAATATAAAATTCCTACTACTGTTAGAACTACTTGGAATGAAGCTACTAAGATAGCCTAAAATAATAATTGTAAATCTATGAATGCTTTATACTGTGCTCTAGGAGATGAGGAATTTAATAGAATATCTTCCTGTAAAACTGCTTATGAGATTTGGGATACCTTAGTTGTGTCTCATGAAGGAACAACTAATGTTAAGGAAATGAGATTGAACACTTATACTATTAAGTATGATAATTTTAAGATGAAGCCTGATGAACCCATTTCTGATATGTATCTCAGGTTCAATGAAATTTTCAATACAATGACTTCCCTGGGAAAGGATGTTCCAGCAAAGGAACAAATCATGAGAATTTTGAGATGTCTACCTGAAAGATGGAGAGGAACCTCTGTCTCCACTAGAGAATCATGTGACATTGGTGAACTACCAGTCAAGGAACTAATTGGCAAGTTGATGATGTATGAATAAGAACTCAAAGTGAACAAAGAAGATGATGATGAACCTAGAAGGAAGTCTATTGCCTTCAAAACTACAACCTCAAAGAATAAGGATAAGAAAAAGCTTCAAGCTATCAATGAAAGTTCAAGATGTGAAGACAGTGAGAGTGACTCTGACAGTGATGTTGAGATGGCTCACATTGCTAGAAGGTTTAAGAAATTTTATAGGAAGAAAAGTTTTTCAGAAAGACAAACTACAAAGGTAAGTTTGACAACAAGGGACATTGGAAAAAGGATTGGAAGAAATCTGACAAATCAGATGAAGTTGTATGTTATGAGTACAAAAGGAAGGGACACATAAAAGAAGACTGTCCAAAGCTGAAATACAAGAAGAAGTATGAATACAAGGATAAAAAGTATAAGAAATCCATGAAGTCTACTTGGAGTGCTTCTGAGGACAGTTCTAGTGAATCTGAAGTTTCTAAAACTGAACACTGAAACAAGGCAAACATGTGCTTTATGACAAATGCTGTTGAGGTAACTTCAGAAACTCCTGCTTCTAATTCATATTATTCTAGAGATGATTCTGAATGTGATAACATGTCTAAATCTGAACTGTTTGAATATTGTGATATGTTAGAAGAAACCCATAATGAGCTGAATGACAAATACAAAGGTTTAAAGAAATAGTACGCTTTAACTGTTAAACATATATTTGATCTTGATATTGAAATGGAAAATAATGTTCAGTTGCTTAAAGAAAACACTGAACTAAAATTATCCAATGAGCAACTCAAGAAATACTTAGAGAAATTTAAAAATGGTAAAGATACTCTTACTCAGATGCTAGGTAAGCAAATAGCACCTAGATACACTACTGGTATAGGATACCAACCTGGACAAAGGAAGATTACCAGAACTAGATTCATTCCTAAATCTGGACAGAATATAGCTAGCTCTGGAACTTCATATGCTTCAACGAGTTATATTCATAGTTATGGATCTAATAAGAAAATCTTTCCAAATCTGCTGATTCTAGAAATTCTATGAGACCCATTAGACAAATCTGGGTACCTAAAGTATTAATGGCTAACCTGTCTAGACCCAAGAAGATCTGGGTACCAAAATCATTTCCTATCTAAATCTGTGTTGTAGGGAACCTTCTTAAAGAGCTCCTGTAAAAAGACCTGGTACTTGGACAGTGGATGTTCAAGACATATGTTAGGATACTTCTCATGCTTTAAAAGCTTAGTCAGAGTTGATGGAGGTTTTCTCACGTTTGGTGACAATTCTAAAGGGAAAATCATCGGCTTAGGCCAGATTGGTAACACTGACTCAGTACTAATTTCTAAATTTTTATTTGTTGATGGACTTAAATACAATTTGTTAAGTATTTCTCAGTTATGTGATGATGGTTTTTATGTTAAATTTGAAAATTATTCTTGCAATTTTTTTAACATTAAACATGTTTTAGTGTTTTCTTCTTTAAGAAGTGAAAACGTTTATGCTGTCGATTTAAATTCTTTAGCTAAGCAAAATATTACTTGTTTAAATGCTTTTCATAAAGAGTCTTGGATTTGGCACAGAAGATTAGGACACTGAAATGTGCATTCACTTAGAAAACTTGCTAGGAAGAACTTAGTTAGAGACCTACCCAAACTTGAATTTCCAGCAGACAAAGTTTGTAATCCCTGTCAAAAGGGAAAGCAACATAAAGTTTCTTTTAAATCAAAGAAATAAGTGTCAACTTCTCAACCTCTCGAGTTGGTTCACATGGATTTATTTGGACCTTCTAGAGTTTCTAGTTTAAATGGGAAGCATTATGTATATGTTCTTGTAGATTACTTTTCTAGATATACTTGGGTATACTTTCTAGCTCATAAAAGTGAAGATTGTTCTTACTTTGTTAAATATTCCATGTCTGTAGAGAACCTTAGTGGACTTAAGATTAAAACCCTAAGAAGTGATCATGGTCGTGAGTTTGAAAATCATGAGTTTGAATCTTACTGCTCACACAGTGGCTACAGTCACAATTTCTCTTCCCCTAGGACACCTCAACAGAATGGTGTAGTAGAAAGGAAGAATAGAACCCTACAAGAAATTGTTATAACTATGCTTAATGAGTATGACCTACCCGTTTACTTTTGGGATGAAGCTGTAAATACAGCTTGTTATGTTATTAATAGAGTCTTGATCAGACCTGTTCTTAAGAGGACCCCTTATGAGTTATGGAACCATAGGAAACCTAAGGTTAACTACTTCAAAGTTTTTGGCTACAAAGTCTTTATTCTTAACACTAAAGATAATCTTGATAAGTTTGCATCCAAGATTGATGAAAGAATTCTTCTAGGTTACTCAACTTCCAGTAAATCCTATAGAGTTTTTAATAAGAGAACCAAATGTGTGGAAGAATCTGTTCACATAAAATTTGATGAAACTGATCCACATGAACCTCAGACCTCTCTTGAAAATCTTGAAGATGATCTCTCTGATTTGAACCTTAATGATAAAAACAGTGGACCTGTAGTCAAAACATCTAGTTCTGGAAATTTTCCAGACCCTGCTTCTGTTAAACCCCAACCTGTAGATGAACCTGAAATCTCTAGCCCTAACTTTTCAAGACCAACTAGGATTCTAAAGAACCATCCTTTAGATGATGTCTTGCGAAATCTAGATAGAGGAACACAGACTAGAGCTTCTCTTAGAAATTAGGTTGAACATAAATCCTTCTTGTCACAGCTTGAACCTAAAAATATAAATGATGATATCAATGATAAATTTTGGGTAATGGCTATGCAAGAGGAACTAAATCAATTTGAAAGGAACAATGTCTGGAAATTAGTAGAAAGACCTAAGGACACTATAACCATAGGCACAAAATGGGTGTCTAGAAACAAAGTTGATGAATCTGGAAACATCATTAGAAACAAAGCTAGGCTAGTTGCACAAGGTTACAATCAAGAAGAAGGAATTGACTATGAGGAAACCTTTGCACCTGTATCTAGATTAGAAGCTATTAGGATCTTACTTGCTTATGCATCACATATGAATTTCAAGTTATATCAAATGGATGTGAAAAGTGCTTTTCTAATTGGTTTTATTGTTGAAGATGTTTTTGTAGAACAACCACCTGGTTTTTCAAATCCTCATTTTCAAAATAATGTTTTTAAACTTTCTAAAGCTTTATATGGTTTAAAACAAGATCCAAGAGCTTGGTACGAAAGACTTTCCAACTTTATTATTTCAAAAGGATTTACAAAAGGAATAGCTGATCCCACTCTTTTTATAAAAAGGATTTCAAATGATGTGTTAATAATACAAATCTATGTTGATGATATTATTTTTGGATCTTCTAAAAATTATTTATGTACTGAATTTTCACAGGTTATGCAAAATGAGTTTGAAATGAGCTTAATGGGAGAGCTTAAGTATTTTCTTGGTTTTCAAATTTTTCAAACTAAAGATGGAATTATTCTAAATCAAAGTAAATATACTAAGGATTTATTAAAATGGTTTGGTTTGGATAGTATTAAGGAAAGTGATATACCTATGAGTACCACCTGTAAATTGGGTTTAGATAAAACTGGTAAACTAGTAGATCAAACTAATTACAGAGGTATGATTGGGATTTTACTTTATCTTACTGCTAGTCGACCGGATATTGTGTTTAGTGTGTGTATGTGTGCTAGATTTCATGCTAATACTAAAGAATCAGACTTACTGGATGTTAAAAGGATTTTTAAATATCTTAAATATACCGTGAATTTAAGTTTGTTTTATCCAAAAGCACAATCAATTGACCTAACCAGTTATTCAGATGCTAACATTGCTGGATGCAAGTTAGATAGGAAAAGCACATCTGGAACATGTCATTTACTTGTAAAATTGCTAGTATCATGGTGTAGTAAGAAACAGAACTCAGTTGCATTATCTACTGCTGAAGCAGAATACATCGCTGCTGGTAGTTGCTGTGCACAGATTCTGTGGATGAAACACACCTTATTGGACTATGGATTTGATTTTAAACAAGTTTCAATTAACTGTGACAATACTAGTGCGATCAACATATCTAAGAACCCTGTGTCTCACTCTAGAACTAAGCACATTGATATCAGACATCACTTTCTAAGAGATCATCATCAAAAAGGTGATATTTCTCTAAAATTTATTAGTTCTGAACATCAATTAGATGATATTTTTACAAAGCCTTTATTCTCTGAAAGAATGAATTTCATTAAACAAGAATTATGTATGAGTGATCTGTGAAACCGATCTATGAAACTGATTTGTGAAACTGATCTGTGAAACTGATCTGTGAAACTGATCTGTGAAACTGATCTGTGAGATTGATCTGTGAAACCGATCTGTGAAACTGATATGTGAAACTGATCTGTGAAACCTATCTGTAAAACTGATCTGTGAAACTGATATGTGAAACTGATCTGTGAAACTGATCTGTGAACCTGATCTGTGAAACTGATCTGTGAAACTGATCTGTGAAGCTGATCTGTGAAACCGATCTTTCTTTATATTACTTTTTATTTTGTGATTAATTAAATACTTTTATCTTTATTATGGGAACCCTAAATGATGAAATAAATGATACGCGACTATTCCTCTTCCCCAAACCGTCGACCTTTCATTTCTTTCCCGCCAAACCTTATTTTTTCTCTTCTCCTCCACTTCGAACCTTCGAACTCCTGCTTTCCCCAGAATCATCAAATGGCTAAGCAGAAGAGACCAAGAAAAGTCCTGAACCGTCAAAGCATGCTCGAGGCGAGTCGAGCAGTACCACTCATAGATCAGTAAATCCGAACCTGGAAACTAGGATTGTTGCTGTAGAAAAGAAAGTCAGCTCTGCCTGGCTTTTGACAAGTAAGTCGCTATTGTTAAAAGTTTTAGTTTCGCAAGGATGGAAATCTGGGTTCTCAGACAACACTCTTGTATACTACCCAAATCTAGTGAATGAGTTTTATATAAATCTGCAAGTTACTATAGATGGTGTCAAGGCTGCCAGAATGTCTTCGGTAGTGAAAGGAAAGAAAATATCTTTTTCGTCAAAACAATGGGATGAATGTTTGAATGTACCCCACGAGGGTCGGTATGAGGATTATGCTGGAAAAATTCCTCCAACCACCGAGTATTTCTCTTATGAGTTAGCTTTAGATCTTTTGACTAGAAACAGAGAGTCAAGTAGAATCATAGCATCAGAGCTGGATGGTGAATGTAGACTTCTCTTTAAGTTTATTCAGCACCAAATTTTCTCCAGGAAAGGAGATTTTGCTGCTGTAAGATACCAGGATGTTTTTCTGTTGTTTTTACTAAAGACCCATGACAAGATAAATTTGTGTAGATATCTAATGGTGCACATAGCTGGAATGGTGAAACATTATAAGAAAGCCACTGCCCTGTTCTATCCCAAAATGATCTCTGTTATGTTAAAAAGTCTGAAATGCATTGATGAAGCTGATGAGATAGCTGAATCTGTTAGTGATTTTTGTATTACCAAAGATATTTGTAAACGGATGAAGATAAACTGGAACCCATGGAAAAAATGATGAGTTGCTGATGAGGAAAAGTTGTATGAATCCTACAATCCCACTGATCATGGAAAGAGGCCAAAGGGTTTGAGAGACCCTGGTTTGAAATCGGATGAGGAACCAATTTATTCTGATGACAAAGAAGAGGTAAATGTTGAAAGGAATAAAGACACTGAAGAATCTGGTAAACAAGGGATGGAAGACCCTAAAACAGAATAAGGAAGTATGTCATCTCCTGATTATAGGATTGATCCTGATACTGTGAGTCCTAAGAGACGAATAGACTTTGGACCTGCCAGTCCACCTTTACCCTTACCTGAATCAGAACCAGTTCTTGGTGATGAAGAAGCCAGTGACACTGAAGTATCTGACAGTGATGTTTCTGTGAAGAATGGAAATGAGAATGGATATGATGATGATGATAATGATGATGATGGTGATAACCGACCGGTGGATGGTCTTGTTGTACCTCTAACGGAAACACATAAACCTTACCAGAAACAGATGCCAATGGCAAGAGAGAATCTCTTAAAAACAGTGGAAAATCAAGTTATCATAAACCGAAATATACTCTGTGTGCTTCTGTCTGGGATGATTACCCTGGTTTTGCTATTTTGGGTTTAGAGTATTCTGAGGAAGAAGAAGAAGAATCAAAATCTACTGTGGTTATGATGGAAAGCCAACCAGTTGGGGAAAGGTCTGATCATATTGTTGATGCTGCTGGTGCTCATCTACCTAGTTCTACTATCTCCCAGTCTGATTTTTACAAGTTAAAAAGGGGGTTGCTTACTGCTGTGAGAGACATAGTTAGAGAAGAAATTTCAAAGGCTATTACACCAGACCTGGCCAATACTGGTGAGTTTATTGGCAGACACATTGCCTCTCTAAATCAGATTCTAAAGGATCTTCAATCTGGGTTAGTTTCTTTATCCAACGAATGTAGATCCACTATCTATGGTATAATGGAAGTGTTCCGAAATCTGATTGAACATCTTAAGAAGTCTGATATGAGAATGTTGAAGGCTGAGATAACTCCGATAGTTGCTCAAGCCAGTATAGCCAAAGTATCCAAGATCACCACGCGTGAGCTAGAGGCTCTGAAGCAGTTTGTACATGATGAATTGGCTTCCATTAGGCAAGTTCTTGATTTGGACTTGTTGAGGAAGATGAAGGAGAAAAGTGATCACATTCATAAGATGGTAACAGTATATTCAGCAGATGCCACTAAAGCTCAGAGAGAAATCAAGGAAAAAGTTGATCACTACTTTTCAAAAATCTATACAAAGCATGAGATGACCGAGAATTTCAAAGTGCTAGCTGAAAATCTGAGACTACCTCGAGTCACTAAAGATTTCAAAACTCAAGTTCGACAGTTGCAAGATTTTACTCCAACCTTGGAACGGTTCATGGAAAATAAGGATGATTTTGAGAAGGCTATGCAGTATGGTGCAGAAGTTATTCAGAATTTCATAAATCTTTTGAATCCTTATCTGAATGCACAAGCCACTTCTGTTGTGCTTCCTACTGCTGACCCTCTCGGTGCCTCTGATGTTGCTCCAAATCAGATCTCTGTTGCTCAAGATCTCCCTCATCTTCGACCAGTTCCTCAGCAATCTTCTCAACCAGCTCCTACAGCTCCACAGAAAATTCGGGTGGCATCCTCTCCTCCAACCTCCAGAGTCGTTTTACCACCGTTTCAAATTCTCCCAGTTCAACCTTCCTCCAGGCCTTCCAACTTACCCACCATTGATCTGTCCGACAAGGGAAAAGCCCCTTTACACCCCCAGTAATAGTTGTGCATTGTTGTTGATAGGATGAACCCTGTTTTGATTGTACTATGATGTCTTATGAACATTATTCTCTTTTCTTTTTATTCTCACTACTGCCATCTTTTAATCTCCTCTTTATCTATTTTCCCTCCTTTTTGATTATCCCAAAGGGGGAGAAATCTGTATCTCTATGGATCCATGGGAGATATGGGGGAGATTTATATCTTTGTATGGCAATGCTTGCATAAGTTTTTAACAGGCCTAATTTCAGGGGGAGATTTATATTTTATTTTTTTTATGATTCTTATTATGCCTTATTATTGATGATATCTTATATTTATTAATGGCTAAGCTTTGTGATTGGCTAAGAGTTGTGATTATCAAAAAGGGGGGGATTGTTGAACCCTCTGGAAGATTGTTGAATTCTTCCTATGATTGCTGTTTTAATAATCACAAATCATCAATTACTTAATCCGGTTGGATTTCACATAATCACAATCTCTTAATGAATCTGTGTATATTGGTTAGATCATGTTTTTATCTCTTTGTTATTGATTTACAAGTATTCTGGAAGTCCTCTGGATCAAAGGGCAACGGTCGCACCGATCCATATCAAAGGACAACGGTCGCACCGATCCATATCAAAGGACAACGGTCGCACCGATCCATATCAAAGGACAACGGTCCACCGATCCATATCAAAGGACAACGGTCTCACCGATCCATATCAAAGGACAACGGTCGCACCGATGCTGATCAAATGAGTCACAGAAAATGTCTCACCGATGCTGATCGAATGAGTCACCGAAAATGTCTCACCGATGCTGATCAAATGAGTCACTGAAAATGTCTCACCGATGCTGATCGAATAAGTCACCGAAAATGTCTCACCGATGCTGATCAAATGAGTCACTGAAAATGTCTCACTGATGCTGATCGAATGAGTCACCAAAAATGTCTCACCGATGCTGATCGAATGAGTCACCAAAAATGTCTCACTGATGCTGATCGAATGAGTCACCGAAAATGTCTCACCGATGCTGATCGAATGAGTCACCGAAAATGTCTTACCGATGCTGATCAAATGAGTCACCGAAAATGTCTTACCGATGCTGATCGAATGAGTCACCGAAGATGTCTCACCGATGATGATGACCCACCGATCACTTGACACAATGATAGTCATAAACAGCTATTTGAATTTATTTATCTTTATTTAATATAACCAACGGTCATATTAGGAATATTTTAAATGCTCTATCATTTATTTAATGTGTGTTGTTGGATGTCAGGGAACCGTACCTCGTACCTGCAAAAAGGAAATCATATCTTTTGCCGGAGCTCGTGCTTTAAAAGAAGGATGTTGTTGTCGAGATCAATGAGAGATACAAACGCGCGTATACACACGAATAGATAACAGAGTTGAACACGTGTTGTGAAGAGGTTGCAGCCGCACTGAACAAGTGAAGAACACTCAAGCTGTTGTACATGAAGAAAGATGTCTGAGCTTACAAGAAGATCACCAATAATCGTGCGTACCAGAGAAGAGATGAGAACAAAAAGATAACATCAACTCAACAGCTTCTTCAACATTCTCTGAACCTGGAAGTCAAGGAAACAGACGATACTCTGTTTTCCAAACAGAAACTAGAAGAGGACTCAGAACGAATTCTGATCAATCAAAGGAGTCCAGAACTGCATGACAATCACTAGATCCATTTCTAAACTCTAAATATTTGCTGTGTGATTTATCTTTTTTTACATATTGAGCAGTGTGTGTTTCATGCTGTATTTTACACACACACTGTTTCCTGTACTCTAACTGGAGGATTTGTAAATCCTCACTCAATACTCTTACATCGTTTATTTTCCACTGGGATAGTGGTAGAGGTCATGTGACCTGGACAGCTAGTTTTTGTTGTTATCCCCGATCCAGGGTGTGGATCATCTTTTTATAAAATCTTTTGAGAGGACTAAGTCTCGGCTTGAGACTGAACCTCTTGGTTATATCTGCTGTTTTATATCTTTCAAAGTTATTCTATTATTCCGCTGCTAATCTCTTTAAAACCAAAAATATTTTAAATTCACTTTGATAATTAAATTCGCAAGTGTTTATATCAGTTGTAAATCAGTAATTTGGTTTCAAAAGTTAATTAACCTTTCTGTTTTGATTAACTGGGAAATAATCAATCCCTTGAGAACCCAACTGAACCCTTACTTTGATATAAATTCACTACAGTTTAATTCAGTATTTTTTTGGGGGCCTTAAGACAAAGTTTTAGAACAGAAATTTTAATTGGAACTCAGTTCACCCCCCTCTTGAGTATCCACTCCAACCAACCGTGTTTTTTTATAATAATAATTTATAACCTATATTGTTGTTATGATATTTTTGAAAAGTCGTTTAATGAATAGTGTCAAAATTGACATTAATGATATTTTAAAATACATAATATTTTATTAAATGATATATAATTAAAAAAAATATAACATTCATACAAATTATTAGGATAAATTTTTAATTTTATTTATTTATCCATTTATGGTTCTTTTGGTTTTTTATATTATCTATATTAACATTCAAAGTGTAAAGACATTGGTTATCATGATAAGAGTTAAAGAGGTTAAATAAGGGTAAAACATAATAGATAAGGATTAAAAAATAGCCAAAATTTATCTAATTTTCATTTTATGAAGGTAATTTGGCCCAAAATTATCATATATTTGAAATAAATTAGATTTTAACCATCCAGAATATAAAATTAATTTATATTTATTTAATATTATGAAAAATTCTAAGATTTCCCCACCCCTCTCTTGTAAAGGGGAACATATTCTTCTCTATTAATAACACTTCAAAACCTATTTGGTTTGGAAAATATCTACACAAATCCATTTATAAAATATTTAACCACATTCTTGTGCTCTTATTTTAGGCATAAAAATCTTTAATGGACCTAAGGTGATAAGAGAAGGAGGTGGTCCGAGGAAGTTATATCATTTTTAATCAAGTATTTCTGTTTTATTTTCTTTATCCAATTCCTTGAAATATTCCTCAACCAAGATGAAATGATAAATCTAGTTTCATAAGTATACAATTATTTTATTATATTTATATAATCACCTAAATCAATCACCACTTCCATAAAATGGGAAAATAATTAATTGTTCATGTGTACGGTGCATTACCACCTCGTGAAGTGATATAATTAATTTTCTATTATCATCTCTCAAGACTGATTATAATGATGGAATTGATGTTTATATATGATATATATGATATATTTATCATTATTAAATAATATTATATCATTTAATTTCTCACCTTTCCATTCACATTAAAATGATAATGTCATTCATGCGTACGTGTGAACTATCACCTCCACGAAGTGATGTGATTTGTTTTTCCTTACCAAATCACATTAATGATATATATAAGTATTTTTAATTTATTAATATGATATATATGATATTATTATCATACTGTAATTATAAAATAATACTTACCTTCTTCCTATAATGGTCATTGAAAAATGGAAGTGTTGCCCATGTGTACGTACGGATTACCATATCCATGATTGTAACATAGTTAATATGATAGATACATTTTTAATGGATGGATTTAAAAGTATAATTTATGTAAAAAATAAATTATTATGTCAATTAAATTATTCTATAGATTATGGAACAATTATCACTTTGACTATTGTTATCTTACCAAAGACATTTTGGACTCTCAAGTATCGAATATCATCAAAACATACGACATGAATATAAATAATTATGTAATTGTCATAACATGATAATAAGTGATAGAAATTAAATAATAATAAATAAAAATTTTCTAAATAAAGTAAATAATAAACCCATGTATATTATTCATGAATATAAATATTGTACATGATGAGTCAGACTCAAGGTTAATGAATTTTTAACTAAATAAACGTTATTTTAAATGTATTACTAATTTATTTTTTAAATATTTATCATTCCAATCCATGTTTTTGAAAAATTAATTAGGAATTTATTCATATGTAAAAAAAATTATAAATTTAATTTGTAATTCCCCTAAAAGAATTTCAAAAAAGAATCTTTCCAATGTTTTATATAAAGGGATTTATTTTAAAAATGATATTTTAAATATTCTCTTTCAAAGCTTTTTAAAAGGTCAAAGGAATTTTTTTTAACATATACAAAATGAAAAAAAATTACCACATTCATGAAACTTTAATTATTTGATTTTTCTTTTATATGTTTTAATATTTTATTCATAAAAATGGTTTCATTATTATGTGTACATTTTTTAGATTTCAAAAATTATTATTACAAGAGATGGGTATTTTGATATAAAAAATAGTTTTACACATGGGGTAAAAGATTTTTAAATGGTTATATTAATTATTTAGTAATTGGAAATTATATACAAAGGTTTGATCCCCATTAATTCTCATGGGAGAGCCCTATATAGCTTATATGAGTGTTTGAGGAAAATTATAGCTCATGAGAAATTGGTGATCCTGGTATAACTTATACGATGGGTGAACCCCAATATAGCTCTCAAATGCATTTTTTACTCTAGATATAGAAGTATATCGTACAGTTATTTAATTTTTAAGGGTAAATTTAAGAGTTATATGGTAATTATTTCCCAAGGAACCTAGTGATTTAAATATTCTTGCTAATTTATTTTTTAAAAAAATATATTTTTAATGAGTTTTCATGTTTTTATTGGACTAGTGATTTACATTATTTGTGTGTCCTACTGTGCTTTTCATGGTCATTCAAATTTTATAATTTTTTCCACATGGGTTAAATATTTTCAATGAAAATAAATATGACATCATAAATTCATTAATGATATTTTATGAAAATAAATCATGTTTTATTTTAAAATGATTTCCTTTGGTGAAAAAATGGATATTAGTTATAAGTTTCAAGTTGTAATATATGAGTTTACTTTGTTAGAGTTTCTCATAATTCTAAAAAACAATAAAATGAAATGATCATTGAATGTGAATTATAGTTCAAAAAACTATAATTTGTAATTTTTAAGGTTGATTCCTTGCATTTGGTATCAAATCAGGGTTTAGACAACTTTGGATATTAGGATGTCTTATAAATAGTTATGGATATTATCATTGGTGTATAATTTCAAGGTTGATCATAAGATTTGTGCTTTAGTAGCCTATTTTTAGGATTTTAGTTCTGAAAATTTAAGGAGAATAATGTTATTTTTGGATATTGGATTTATAATGGTAATCTATATAAGTATTATGGATTTAAAGGTTTATGTATTATTGGGTTTCTATTTATATTATCTTTAAATTTTCCATTTTCATTTAAACATGCTATAATTAATTTCATGTTTTAATGATTATATTTTAAATGGACTAAGGATGATTTATAAATATTTAAGGAAGGAGATATTTCAATACCTTATTATCCCTTATGAAAGATTTGATTATCACTATTATTGAAAATTCTTGTTCAATTAATTTTGTCAGCTTTCTCAACATTCAAATCACCTTCCACAAACAATTTGAATTAACTAAAACCGTTTATTTTCTAAAAACATTTTATTGTTCTTGGTATCATATTCCTTTAATTTAAAAATATTCACATTACAAAATCTCTTTGAAATTGTAATTTCACAAGTGACAAGAACATTAACATTCTATAATTTGTGCATATGTTATAAGATAAATGGGATATCAATAAAATTTGGATTCTAGATATATGGTATGAATTCTTTTCTAATGTTATATGTATGTAAACTTTTTGGGTTGATATTAATGAATCATATGTATATTGTCACGACCCATTCCCCGAGGCCCGTATCGTGACTACCCCAAGCCTACCTTCCATCTCTGGTCCCACTAGTGCTAACTCCACTGGGTTTGTCCAGCACAATGGTGATCTGCAAGGTTGACCATACAAGGCCTCAAAAGGTGCCATACTGATGGTGGAGTGATAGTTATTGTTATATGAAAACTCCACCAAAGGCAATTGATCCTCCCAACTGTGACCGAAGTCGAGGACACATGCACGGAGCATGTCCTCAAGGGTGTTGATGGTTCTCTCAGTCTGACCAACCGTCTGAGGATGGAAGGCAGATCTCAAGCGAAGTTGTGTCCTGAAAGCTTCCTTAAACCCATTCCATATCCAGGAAGTAAAACGTGTGTCACAATCGGAGACAATAGAAGAAGGTAATCCATGAAAACGAACAATATTCTACACATTGAGGCATTACAAGATCTCTACTGATCCCTGATCTCTGATCGGTAGAATGTGGGCTGACTTGGTGAGTCGGTCGACAATCAACCAAATTTAGTCATGACCCCTAGATATACATGGAAGACCTGTCACGAATTCCATGGATATCCCATCCCACTTCCACTCTAGGGCCTCCAAGGGCCGAACCAAGCTTACTGGTACATGGTGCTCTACCTTCAATTGCTAGAAAGTGAGGCACCATGAGACAAAATCCGCTACTGTCTTCTTAATACCTGGCCACTAGTGCTATTATTGAAGGTCCTAGTACATATTTTCCACTCTTGGATGTAACGCTAGAGGGGTAGTGTGAAACTCCCTCAACACTTCCTCCTGAAGTGCAACTGGTACCATGGTACGTCCTCTGAAGAGGATGACAAGCTCCCCACCTTCAGAATATCCATTAGGTGCTTACCCTATGGATATCTGAGAACGTTGCTTCTCATAGTCATCGTCTCCACGCTGCGCCTCCCTGACTCACTGAAGAAGTGGAGGAGTGACTGTAAGAGACTGAAGATAGGCTGTTCCATCCCTATCCACAAAGGATATCTATAAAGCGTCAAGCTTCTCTATCGCCTCTCCTAGAAACTGTATACCAAACCTCCTGCTGAGTGCATCTGCCACAACGTTCCCCTTCCCAAGAGTATATAATATCTTGAAGTCATAGTCCGGGAGGAACTTAAGCCATCATCGTTGTCTCAGGTTCAGGTCCTTCTGATAGAAGATATACCTGAGACTCTTGTGATCAGAGTACATGGTAAAACGTTCACCCATCAGATAGTGAAACCCCATCTTCAAGGTGAAAACCACTACGGATAACTCCACGTCATGTGTAGCGTAGTTCTGCTCATGTTGTCTCAGCTGTCGAGAACCATACGCGATCAATGCTCTCTCTTGCATCAGGACACACCCGAGTACAGTCCCTGATGCATCGCAGTAGAAAACATACCCTACGCCTTCCTATGGAAGCCTCAATATGGGAGCACTAGTCAGCCTCTACCTTAGCTCTTGAAAGCTCTTTTGGCCTCTCTTCGACCACACAAATGGTTTCCCCTTCTTCGTCAAGGCTGATAGTGGTGCTGCAACTCTGGAGAAGTCTGGCACGAATCTCCGATAGTATCAAGCCAAGCCTAGGAAACTTTGTACCTCCGTCACACTCCTGGGTGGATCCCAATAAAGTAGCGCTTCAATATTTGCTGGATCCACTACTAATCCAGCCTACGAGATGATGTGTCCCAAGAAGTGAACCTCTCAAACCCAAAACTGGCACTTTTAGTGCCTACCATAAAAATGGTGCTCTCGGAGTGTGTCCAGTACTTCCTACAAATGGTAGGCATGTCCTTTTCAGTAGTAGATTAGATAAAAATGTCATTGATGAATACCATGACAAAGAGATCGAGGTAAGGAAGGAAGATCCTGTTCATGAGACACATGAAAACTACTAGAGCATTGGTTTAGACAAAGGGAATAACCAAGAACTCATAGTGGCTGTATCGACACCTAAAGGTCATCTGCTGCACATCCTCATCCAAAACATTGAGATGGTGATAGCCTGATCTGAGGTCTATCTTTGAGAACCATCTTGCCCCTTGAGCTGATCAAAGAGGTCGTCAATCTTCGGGAGTGGGTATTTGTTCTTCACGGTCACCTGTTTTAGGTGATGGTAGTCGACACAGAGCCTCAAGATCCTATCTACCTTCATGGTGAATAGAATCGAGGCTTCCCAGGGAGAAACACTGGGCCAGATAAATCATTTTCCCTACAAGTCTTCCAACTATACCTGTAGCTCACGAAGCTCCTCGTAAGGCATCCAATATGCTCGGGTAGATATCGGTGTCGTCCTGGGGTACAGTTCAATGTAGAAGTCCACCTTTCTACGAGGAGGTAGACCTGGGACATCATCAGGGAAAACATCCGCGTACTAGTCCACCACTGAAGGATAAGTCGGACTCTTCACATCAATTGCTCCGAGGGTAAGGCAAGCCAACTGGTGAGTGATCGGCTGCACCCTCCTCCGAGTAAGTCTTTCATGTGATGCAAATTCTTTCTTCTTGCTGGTGAAGGTAAACCTGGTCCCATCCATGTGGACACACCGCACATTTCACCTAATATAGTCAATCTGAGCATGGACTGTAGATAACCATTCCATACCCAAGATGACTTTCTAAGGCCTCTACGCTGCTACAAGGAGATCCCAGCTGAATCTCTCACCTCCTAGAGTAAACTCACACTACTGACACCAGTGTGTAATCTTCGAGTCTGCTCCAATAGAAGTCTCTAGCCATAAGGATCGAGCCAACAGCTCCGTCAGAAATCTATGAGCTACGAACGAGGGCAGTGGCTATGAAAGAGTGATTGTCACATGTGTCTATAAGAACTACAGCTAAGGTGGAATAGACACAGATAGTACCTCGTATCATCTTTGGACCACCGTGGTCGTATGATTCAGCTGCATGAAACTGAGCTCTCCCCTACCCACCTGCTCCCTATGGTCGGGGTGGACCTCCTGGATGTGGTGGCGGTAGCACCTCGTATCATCATCCACTACCAGATGCTCGACTAGCTCCTCTGCCACGTCTGCCTCTGCCCTGCGGACCGCCTCGATCAAAACTCTGCCTCTGCTTGGGAGGTCCTTCAACTGTCTGCTGATCATCAGAGCGGTGGGTCAGATAGTCACGAGCCATGTGACCAATTCCACCACATGAGTAACACTGTCTGCTCCCAGCAGGTCTGGCTCTGATACCATTTTCCACTCCACGTTGGTCCACCGATTCCACCAGCTCCAGCAGTAGAGATTTCACACTGCTTGAGTGTGATGCATGAGTTCTAGAGCTAGAGGCCACCCATAGGGTCATAGGACAAGGTTCATGGCCCGAGGAGGTGGGTCGTGACATATATAATTCTTATCATTTATTTTAGGTATTATATTTTAAGGATTAATATAATGAATAATGATTAATTATTTAAAAATGAAGTTGAATGTAGGATGTTTTTATGTATTGAGTTTTCAAATTTATGATATATTGGTGTTTTGTAAATATTTTGGGAATCATAGAAAACATATATATTATTTTATAGTATGTTTGTTTTAAATATATAAACAAATATTAGACTAAATTGATAAACATTAAATGTGGTAAAATTTTGATAATATTTTGGAAACATTTATTTAGTTTGTATAACTTTTTTCGTTAAATATAAACCATACATTTATGATATAAAAAATGTTATTTGGTAAAAAATTACTTTACATTTGGCGGACATAGTTTTAAGGTTATTGGTATCCATTATTATTTATATGATCTATTATGTTTAGGAAGTTTTGGGTTATTACAATTTTGGAAAATGTGTTTTATTGGAAAATGATTTGGGTTTTAAGTGATTAATGTTTTTCTAAAGACATTAAATGTTTTTAGAATCCTATATGATTAAGGTAAATGTAATTTTCTAAGAAATAATGGTTAAATTATTTTTTGGAAGCATATAAGATTTTATTTTGGATTTATGGTGATTTAGGTTATTTATGGAAATGGTTAGCATATCATGAATATTATTATGAAAATTAATTTTTGGTATAAGACTTCATTAGTAATTAATATTATTTGGAAGAAATTTCTAATATTTATCTTGGAAGAATATGTAATAAAATCATTATAGATTTTTTTTCTAATATAATTTATAATATTTTTGGGGAATTATAAGGATAGTAATTTTTTGAATGGTATGTGTTGAACTTTGGGTTTTATTACTGAATTTTGGAGATTAATGTATTTTTTTAACATATAAAAGTTTATTATTTTTTATTAATTATCTTATCTTATAAAAATAATTTTTTTGGTTAATGTTTACATATAAGAAGAATTTATAGTTATTTTATTGGGGATTTTGTGATCTGTAAAAGTTGATTCAAATGCTTATGGCATGAAATATTCGTACACATTATTTGGAAAAAAATATGTGATTGTGGGGGAAATTGATTAAAGGATGAGACTATAAATTTCAAGAATGTTTTTTCCCTTATGTCATTAATCTTTGATTTAAATCAATAACTTAACTTTATGGAAAGTATTTTGAAACAAAAAGATTTTCAGTTTACTTTTATCACAGTCCTTTTAACCGATCAGATATTTATGGTTTTGTGATGGTTAACATTCCTATAATGATGTTCTATTAAACTATTTATTAGTATATGATAATTAGTATTCTATTCAATTTCCATGTTTTCTTACATGGAAACCAAGTATTTTTTATCTTATGTTACCTTTATACTTCCTTTTCATTCTTTAAAAGTGGTTGTATTATTAATCCTTTTTCCATTAAGGGATTTCCAAAAGGGAATTTTGAATAGTTGGACACTGGTCACCAACCTGAGTTCAAATTGTGAGGTTTAAATTTTTTAAATATTGGTATAAAGTAACTTTTTGAGATTTTAAAATTAAATATTATGTTTAATAGCGTACATTATACGCCACATCAAGATTAAATGAAAAACAAAATATTATTAATTTAATGTTATAAATATACTGTATCCAATAGATTTGTGGGTATGAACCATATTTAAAAAATTATGAAAATATGTTTGAATCATTTTCATAGAATAATTTCATTTTTTACCCATTAATTATAAATGAAAATAAAGTCCTTTTTAAAATGAAATGAAATTTTTTTCTAAAAAATGATTAAATGTGCACAAGTGTGTTTTATACTAATAAATAAACATATAAAACTTTACTGATTATATTAATTAAATATATATGAATAATATTTTATAAAATTTTTAAAATTCGTCTTATATATATTTTAAAGACTATAAAAGAACAAAACAAATTTTACGTATAAATTATGTATTTTTCTAAAAAGACAGTTTTGCAACCTATTGATGGAGAACTTGATTTATATCTATTTTTTGAAAATTTTATGAAATAAATATATCAATAAAATATTCTTATTTTAAATTATAATATCATAATTTACTTTGGTTGATTTTTTTATTTTTAATCTAAGTTTCATGTTTTGATGAATAGTGAATAATATGAAATTTTAATTGAAAATAGCTTCTTCATCTAAATAATTTATAGTTTTAAATTATATTTTTGATTGGTTTTAAAGAATAATTGGATCACGTTTATGTAATTTAATCTATTAAATGTCATTTTATTTTCCTTTATATTGATATTGGATATAAAAACATTTCAAACTTTTGCACATTCTAACATTAAAAACCCATTTTCTCTCTCCGTCTATAGATGAAGTTTAAATTAATTTTAGCCAATTATATGATTTAGATTTTGAAAAAAAAAATATTCCATATTTTCCAACAAAAGTTCAGTATTTTGTAAATAGGTCCCCTTTATTTTTGGATAATACAAATAGAAACTTTAGTAATTTTTTTAATTACCACCGCCAAGAGCGAATTGGGTAAGTAAGGGTACAAATAATATTATATAATTACACTAAAAACTGTGCTAATTTTATTGGATGAGTTAATTAAGACTAAAAGAATCCTTGGGATGATTTTATAACCTCTTGGAGCTACTTGGTTGAAATTAATCCCTTAATAGTGTATTATTTTAAAAGAAAAGTCAAAGATGACATACCTATGTTTTAATAACTATAACAATTTTAATATTGGGTTTTTATAAGAATTATTTAATTAAAATATTCCTTAGAAATATGAAATATTTATTTTCATCATGAAAAATTATTTTTATTTTTTATCAATGAAATAATCCCCTTAAATTAATACACAATTATAGTGGTGTAATAGTTTAATTAATGGAAATATAAAATAAATGATATTAAAAATATTAAAATAAATATAATATAAATTAATTAATGTTATACAATAATTTTATTAATAAATTTTAAATTTTATTGATATGTAATAATAATTTCTTCCAATTTTAATTTTGGATATGATATTTTTAGAAATTTAGATAATGAATTGTCTCATGATTGACATTAATGATATTTTAAAATACATAATATTTTATTAAATGATATAAAATTCATAAAAATATAAAATTTATAAAAAAAATTGTGATAATGTTTAAAATATCATAAAATATTCTTTAATGGTTTTGTTTTAATTTCATAGTAACTATATTTAAAAATAAAGTTTTAAAAACATATGTTATCATAGTTAGAGTGAAAGGTTAATAAGGGTTAAATCTAAATGATAAGGATAAAAAAAGTCAAAACAAATCTAATTTTTATTTTATGGTGTTTCATAAACCCATAATCATAATAAATTCTAAATAAATAAATATGGATACATTTTGAATATAAAATTAATTTATATAAATATAGTATTTTGAGAAATTTCACGATACCCCCCCCCCCTTCTATAAAAGGGCACCTCTTCTTCTCTATTCCTAACACTTCAATACCTATTTGTCTCAGAAATGATCTATCAAAATACCTTCTTATAATCCCTCCCCAAATTATAGAGCTATTATTTTAGGAATAACATCATCCTTAGTGGTCTTAAGGTGTTAAGCAAATGAGGTAGTCCAAGGAAGAGGTATAGTTTTTAATCAAGTATTTCTGTTTTATTTCTTCTTCCTATTCCTTCAAATATTTTTCAACCATGATGAAATAATAACTCCAATATCAAAAATAAAATTTTATATTATTATTTTTATATCATCACCTAAATTCATCTCCACTTCCATCAAATGGAAAATAATAAATCGTTCTTGTGTGTAGTGGACTACCACCTCACGAACCGATTTACTTTGTTTTCTATCACCGTCTCTAAATACTGGTTATAATGATGGAAATAAAGTTTATATATGATATTTTTGACATATTTATCATTACTATTTAATATTATATCATTTTCATTTTTACCTTTCCACTTACAAAAAATGATAAAATCGTTCGTGCATACATGTGAACTATCGTCTCCACGGAGTGATGTGAGTCGTTTTTTATCACTATATCACATGAATGATATATATAAGTGTGTTTAAATGATTCCCATTTTATTAAGGATAATATGATAATTATTTTAATATAAAATAATTATTACTTTATTTCCAAACTGATCATTGAAAAAGGGAAATGTTACTCATGTGTCTGCACAACTTATAGTCTTCATAATTGTAACATAGTTAATTTTTAATATCCATATGTAATGGATAGATTTTAAATTATTATTTATGTAGAAATTTATTATTATTTAATGAATATTATTTTGGATATTATGTAACAATTACCACTCAGACTATTGACATCTTACCAAATTCATTATGGACATGGGTAATGAATATCGCCAAAACACTCAACATGAACATAAATTATTAAGTAATTGCTATAACAATAAAATAAGAGATATAAAAGGAAAAATAAACATTAAAAATTTTCTTAATAAATTAATTTAATATCCTATGTTTATTATTTGGGATGATAAATATTTTACGTGATGATTCAGATTCAAGGTAAGGGGCTCTTTAACTATGTAAACCATATTTTAAATGTTTTGATGATTTATTTTTTTTAATATTTCTCTTTCATGTGAATGTTTTAAAAGTTATTTTTATGAATGTATTCATATGGATATAAATTTTTTAAAATGGTTGTTTTCTAATTTCTCAAAAATAATTTAAAAAATAATCTTCACATGGTTTTATTTAAAGGAATTTTTTTTAAAACCCCTCTTTTAAAGATTCTATCTCTTCTCTTTTTAAAATAGTCAAAAAATATTTTTTAACATATACTCCATGAAAATAATTTTCTGCCATCATGACCCTTTAATTTTTTAATATTTCTCTATAAGTTATCATATTTAATTCCAAATAAAATTGATTCATTGTTATTTGCAATGTTTTTAGGTTTTAAAAATTATTTTTACAATAAAATGGTATTTTGATAACTTAAAGTGTTTTACACATTGGTTTAAAAGAGTTTTCAAGGGTTTTATTCAAGATTTAGTCCTTGGATATTATATAAAAAGGGTTCGGACCCATTATTTCTCATGGTTGAGCATGATATAAATTATATAAATGATTAACCCCATTATATCTCATCGGAAATGGGTGAGCCTGATATAGATTATACAAAGGGTGAGACCCATTTATCTCTCCAATGCATTGGGTACTCTCTAGAAGGAAGTTGACCATATGGTTATTCCATTTGTAATGGTGAATGTAAGAGTGATATGGTAATTATGTCCCAAGGAACCTCCCCACTTTTTTTATTCTTAATAATAAGTTTTTTACCAAAATTGTTTTTAATGGGTATTACTATTTTCACTAGGCTAATGATTTACTTTATTTATGTCCCTTACTATTATTTTTGTGCTCATTACAAGTTTTAAAATGTTTTTCCATGGTATTAAATATTAGTAATGAAAATTAATAATTTAATATTTAATTACTAAATATGTGTAATTGAAATAAATCATGTTTTATTTTAATTGGGTTTCCTTTTTGGTAAAAATTGATAATGATTATAAGTGTACAATTATAATATAAAAGTTAACTTTGTAAGAGGTTATCCTAATTCCATAAAACTCTATATAGAAAAGATCATAAAATGTGAATTCTCGTTCAAAAACTCTACATGATGTAATGTTTAAGGATATTTCATTGCATCATTCTTTAAAGTCAATAGGTTCTATAAAGTTTGAAGTTATTGAAATACATATTATCATCATAAGCATGTCTTAAGAAATCTCAACTTCCCATTGTGGTGAAAATAGATAAAATTCATCAAATAAAAACTAGGATACTCACTAACTATTATAGAATGACGTTCATGATAAATTGGATCAAAAACATCATGAATAATCTCTGAAAGCATAGCGTAGATCATCTCATCACCAGTGGAAACATGTCATTATCCACTGAATCTAGGATCCCACTAACCTAGAAAGACATGTGTGACTCCATCAGATTAAATAAAATAAACCTGATTATGAATAAAATTTTAATGGGATATATAGATAAACAAACTATCCATTACAATGATGATATCGAAGATTTTATGCCCAAGAAATGAAAATTACTATATGGTTTATTTGTTGGAAACCATCACCCAATACTCATGATGTTTAAAACCCTTCTCTGACATCTTTTCTAGAGGGTTGAAAAACGTCATCATGAACTAAATAATCTCTAAATGTAATCCCAACAAAGTGATATTATAGGATGAGATAAATGAATGAGTTTCACTAGTATCAAACCTAACCATAACCATATAATATTAAATAAATATTTTTCCTCACATGCAAGCCTCTCCTCCCTTTATGTCCTCCAATGAATCCTGGGCTACATAGATACTCCCATCATTATTCTAACATTTATTAACAACGTGATCATCACCCTCTGTGTGAGGTTGAGATCCCACAACTTTTTTAATTTGATATAAACTATGTGCCTTGAATGATGGTGGATTCATCTCTATAGCTTTAGGATTCTATTATATAGAAATATTGAAGATGATAAAATCAACTGCATGCCTAACACATCCTAGGTGCTATCATACAATTAGGTGTGAGGTGTCCTTATTCACAACACTAATAACAAACCACATAAATTTTACCTAAAATATGTTAAAAAATTCTTCTACAACCATATTTTTGGTCACCCCTCTTCCTCTCTTATCTATAAGGAAAACATTTCTTTCCTCCTACTATCAATAATCCTCTATAGAGTCTTATCTTCTCCCCTATATCTACGTTATCCACATCTTCCATGTCCATGTACTTTATGAAGGTGTGAAGGAATATAAGAAATTGTATACACTAAATACATAATCTTAAACACATCATGAAATTCCGTGACCTGATCTAGTATTTTAAAATAATATATGGAGATACGTTTACAAACTCAGATAACAAAGTTGCATACTCCATGACCGAATTGTCTTCCAAGTCCAATGTAATGAACACTAAATCCACTAATACTCTCAATATATTGGGATATAAATATTGATTATAGGATTTCATGATGTATAAAAGGTTATATCGTCATTCGAGATATATTTAACATTAAATTCCCACCTCTTCCTTTAAAGTACATCATTCTTATTAGCCGTGAAACTGGCCTTTTTTTTTCTGGAGTTATCAGGATCTAGAAAATATACATTATCATATCGATCAATTCAACTAATTTTTACGGTACCATGTCACTAAGAAAGATGAATACATTCTAAAAATTAATTATAAATCATGGTTTACCCTCCATTTGGGTTCATAAATTGTTAAATGGTCAATGGATAAGAAATTTCGAACTATAGTTTCCACCAATACTAAGTAAACCAAAAGATTCACCTATAGTGATTTCTCCGGATCTATCTCCCTAGTATTCTATGATATTATTTATAATGATCAATAAGATATAAAACATTCCATTAAAAACAATTTAAAACTGATTTCCATTCTTTTATAATAAATATAATTTTGAGAATGAATTAAAAATAATAATAAAATATGAATAAATGATTGTAGAAAACCCCAAACCTCTCAGAAAACTCGGGGTTCAATATGATAGTGAGATACCTATGCACACTCCTACACAACCTATCAATTTTTAAAAGGTTTACCTCCTATTTATAAATAACCTGCAAATATAGGAGGGCCATGAAGAAAAATGATCACACTATTTAACATAACTAGATCTTTGATACAAATATGTAACAAATTAACACAGTTCAACCAATTATTTAACTCTAATTGGACTACCATAAGGCATTATGCGCATTCTTGTTCTCCTTGGTTTTGTGAGAAATACATGGGTATCATAAAATGAAACATCAAAATTATTTCACCCTCAATAGACATTTGATAAGATAAAAATATTAATAGTATCCGACTAGATATTTAAAATATATCATACATCAAGAAACCAAATAGAAAAGTTAACATCCAACATATGTATAAGATGATCTAAATGAAAAAATTGGATACCATAAATAAACAAAACAAAATAATATCATGGTAACATCTCCACATGACCAAATGTCACCACAGTCCCATCTAACTAGATATGAAACAAGATCCACGAGATCCTTCCTCTATATGAAAATATTGAATTTAATTGTATCTTATAAAACCAAATCTAAAAACTAAAAAGTAGAAAAATACTATTTGAATCTAAATTTTAATTTGACACTAAAAGGAATATATAAAATTTCTATTGATCTGAATTCATTAGTTCATGTGAAAAATAGATTAAAAAAATAATTCATCTG
The DNA here is from genome assembly GCA_963277665.1 of Viscum album. Lineage (NCBI taxonomy): Eukaryota > Viridiplantae > Streptophyta > Magnoliopsida > Santalales > Viscaceae > Viscum > Viscum album. The sequence continues at coordinate 227,022,858 of OY728151.1, forward strand.
AAATAATTTTCTATATAAAATAATAATTTAGTTTTATTTTTATATCATTTAAAATTACTATAGAAAAAGTAATGTGGATAACATATTTCCATGAGGCATAAGAAGATAAATGAATAAGGATTCATGCATCAAAAACAATATCATGTGGGAAAATAAACCTATCAAATAATTATGCACAAAATATATATACAAAGCATGAAAGGTAAATCCATGACACATGGGAGTAAAGAATTTAGAAACTCAATGAAATTCTAGCTGATGAGAGTGAATTCCAAATTCTAGGATCCTTGGTCACCTATATAGGACACCCACAAAAGAACTATATTATAATGGGGACATACCCTTATGGTAGATTAGTCCCATAGGGATCACATATATGTAGTTTTACAATATACTTATGGTCCCCCATTTATCTATATATCATAATTTATTTTTTTGAATAAAAATTACATATTTTATAAAAACATTTTATATAATGATAGAACCAGGATTCTATTCTTTATAACCCACTTCCATTTCAAATAATGAGGCATTTTTTCAAACACATTATTAGGTTGTAATCTTGTTTTCAAAAGAACCATTCTGAGAAACCCTTTACAAAGACACAATAGATTAATAATTAAATTACATAAACCAAAATCAATTGGAATCATCTTAATAAAAGACAAATTCTTAGGGATATACCATATAACAGAGACACATATCATATGATTTATGGGAACCTCATTTCCTTCCAAAAATTAAATGGAAAATGAATTGATCTTTTCCTCCTAAGAATTGATATACAAGGAGTTCTCCCACGTTGAATGGAGTCGCCATAATATAGAATATGTTGATTATGGATTCCCAAAACCTCTTCCATCAACATGATCAATATAGAAATAGAGAGGAAACATGATAATATTCTATTTAATATCGAGAAATCGAGTCAAAAGTTTCATTTAAACCACCCATTAAGGTCATAAACTGGTGGATTTACCACCCATAGAAAATTAGAATACTAATAAGGTATTTTAAATTATAAATCCCCCATCACAAAACCTTTTTGTTTCCCACCGTTGGTTGGGGGCATAACCTATTAGATATTTTGTTGGGATCAGTGATGACCTAGTACAGGATTCGAAGTTGTTGGGCCTTAACACAACTTCTACCACACTATAGTGAGACCCTTCTATATGATTTCAATAATAGAAATCTCATATATTTTCATCCAAGGGTACATTTAGATTAATGAAGTTTTGGCCCTAGACATTTTACCCAAGAGACTAGAAGGCACACCATAACCTCCACAACATATATGATCCTACCTGTTTTGAACCAAAATCACAAAAAAGCTCATTTCAATCCCCCATGGACCTAAAACCCTTAGGAAATATAAAATACTTATGAAAAAGAGGTTTTTTACATTATTTCATATACCTAGGTGTGATACCACATGAATTAGTCAACATATGATTGTAATACACAATTCCAAAACCACTTTCTATAAACAATTATGCATGAAATACACTTGTAGAATTACATGCACAATGACTTTATCAAATATATCATTGTTCCACTATGATACCAAGCCTCAATAAACAACATGATGACACCCCATAATTAAATCATGGAAAACTCATGTACCATCCAGCCCATTTTTTAAAACATACTTCTTCTACCTACAAAATCAATTCAATCTACAAGTGAACCTAGAGAAAAAAATAAATATGATATGGTCCTAGAAGCATAAATGATTTATCATATAACCCCTATAGATAATAAAAAACAAAAAATATATATTTTCCATATTCCATATCTCTATAGATCATATATCAGCCATGACACACTGAATATGATTGTCCCATTCCTAAGGAATAGAATAGCACTCACCAAAATTGGAATTTGTATATCCTCACAATAATAATAGCATACTATATGAATAGATATAAATTTTAATTTAACAATAAAAATGATCCTATTTCATTAAATTTGTTTATCTAGATCCTATAGATCAATATTTCTATCCCATGAAATTAAAAAACCATAAAAATCCCGCACATAATTTGAGTGGAAAAATAAAAATATCCCAAATGAGTTATATAATCCTACCCCCTATGTACATGTAAACTCCATCCACAAGACTAAACCAAACTCATGTAATTTTTCAACAACCATTGTTTCTTACATTGAGGAGAACACCCATTATTACAGCACATTAATTCTACAAATCACTAAAAAACATAAAATAATAGAAACAAATATTAGTTGTTAAGGCATTCCCCAATATCTATTTAAATAAGGAATCAAATAATCATGTTGAAGACTCCAATTTATTTTTTTCAAAATAACCCTTTTAAACAAACCCCTAAAATATATTCAACCCACCAAACCACATATTTCATAAAACAGTCAGGGGAGCCCCATAATCTAATAAAGACTTTATGGTTTTCCATAGAGATCCAAATAATAGTATTCCCTATATCCCTTGTTAAACTCACTATAATAGGTTATTTTGACTAAATATAAAACCACTCTCATAGTAGTTTCACTAATTCTCTACCCATCAGAGATGTTTAGAAAATTTAATGACATTTATTGAATGGATACTTCTCATATATCACCCCCTCAATTACATTCTACTATCCTCATAGTCATTTATGATGGAATATTGAATTACTTTCATACCAAAATCCATCTATCTTCAAAGAGATCCTCAATAAAATGTACTAATACCAATTTTAATTCCAAAAACATGCCTTTCTAAGAATTATAAATCTTATTATTCATTAACTTACAATGTCACATATGGGGATCAATTAATTTTTCCATAATGATAGTATATAAATATAATCTATTTTTAATGAAAACCCATCATTTTCATATTTATATCACACTTATTGACCAAAATCCAACATATCTATCATGACGAACCCATAGTGCTTCACTTCTCAGTATAAAAACCCAAGCTGAAATATAACCCAACAATATATTTCATAATTATTATAAATTTATATAACCTATGAAACATATACCCATTATCCTATAAAAGAAGGATATAACCTCTCATATAAAAATCTTAAATAGTGAGATCCACACATTTACTCACCGATAGAATGAGAACCATCCAACTAAAACCAATTATAATAATATCAATAAGCACCCAATATATCCTAATAATGGCCCAAATCACCTAATAAAGTTACCCAAATCCGAAAAAAAAATTAATGAGACCGGAAAAACATACAAAATCACTCAATCACATCAAAATAAATAACACCTCTCATATAGGTACAATACTATTTAATTTTTCCATTTTTTATTCCTAGCACAAGACACGTTATTCTATGACATAACCCTTATAGGTTCACTGTTCGTCATGAGAATGACTTCAAGGACCATAAAATCAAAACAACATAAAAAAACTAATATTATAAATTCAAATAGATAAAACTCTAAGAATTGGTAATTAATTGAAATATTAATTAACTTATTATTTATGTATTAATTAGGCAATGGCTACCTTTATCAGTTTTTTAAAAAAATATCATTTTTATCAATTATCTAAACCATTCATTAATGTATGAATATAATTCCACACACATAATTAATAATGCACATGTATTGGTATACCTCTAAGCCTAATATGATTCATGGATACACCCTCTTTGGGAAAATGAAGAAATGGTTAAATTAGTAAATGAAAATCACAAAAAATTATCAATATTTAATAACTCATTAATCATAAAAGAAAAAGAGAATGGAAAAAATAATACCCTAGGTAAATTGGGATATACTTATATATGGGTTAGTTGTGTCGAATCATAATGTGCAACATAATCTCTAGTAACATCCAAACACCAACTAACATACCAAAACATTAAGACTACAAAAAACAATGATTTAATCCCATTTTAAAATTCATTAGGTAATACTTGATGAATGGTAGCATCAATGAATTTTTTTCCAAAAAGGAACAATATACAAAGCCCGACATCCCCTCATTAATTTAGGTGAATATTCCAAATGATATTAAATAGTGATGATAATATATTTCAAATATAGTTATATCTTACTCTTATTAACATAAAATGTATTTACAGTTAATACTAGAATCATCTTATGAGACATCAAAGTAACAAAAGAGAATTTTTACCAAAGGCTAACTAAAAATGTCAATAAATAAGAACATGTTCAATCCTAAATAGTACTAATACTCAGAATACATATAAATACATCATAGATCACTCAAAATGTTAATAAATTCTAATATAAACTAAATAAATCATAGGGTGGTTCTAAACAATGATCCACCTCTTTCCCCAGAGTAGTCTCGCAATATCTATCATGTTACTTTAGCTAAAACCGTATTACAACTTACTTCTTCAAATAAAATATAAGGTATACATGTGTACTTGTGTTCAAATGTTTGGTGGGATAATAGAAATCAATTTGGTTCCACAAAAATCTCCCTAATATATTATATAACATCATGTTTAAGGATTCATAAAAAATTAACCATATAGTATAATGAATGTATTTTTCCCAAGTACATATTAAGTAAATACATATTAATTATGAATGTTCAATACCCTCATTACCTACTATTTATCCCTTGTGAAGGCCACTCATAAACACTAAACTTTTATTTTTGACAATTTTAAGCTAAAAAATAATTTAAATGGAACACTGAACCTAAACTATTTGGGTATATAAATTCATGTAATATATTATATATGTTATTAAAAATTAAAATAAAAAATGAAAATATCACTAAATTCAACAAAATATAGTTTTATTTACTTATGAGTTCATATAAGAAAATAATTATTCTATAATAATATATTATCATTATTCAACTTAATTTGGGATCAAGACCAATCAATTTACACCCTTATATTTAAATTTTTATTAACTAACACTGAGACCATTGTGTGAATGATTAATCTCTTCCACATAATCCATTAAGATAATCTCCACTATATAAATGATCTATATATTGATGGAAATGAAAATAGAAGACCATGTTAGAAGAAAATTTATAATAGTGAATGATAAGTGATATCACATTTCTCTGAGTTTATATATGACCAAATTCAATAAATATAATAATAATAATAATAAAACAATCAGTCATAGAAATACTTAAAGCACCCCTCCCTCTCAATTGAACAAATTTTTTGGGAAGTTCTCTATAACAATTAATATGAGATTATCAAGGAGGAGGAAAAAAATATTGAAACTATCACGATTAAGAGAGTAAGAGAGTTTATAATATTATAAATATTGAAACCATTACAAAATAACTCAATAATATAAAAAAATATCCATTGGTTGCACCAAAAGTCTCAATTTTATCTAAAAAATTTCATCATAACCCCCATAAATTTAATTAGAGGAACCTATATATAAATAATAGGTGGGGTATATTTTCCTTCTAATTGTGTCCTTTGAATTCAAAAAAATTAACTCCCATTTCTAATTACTATCAAATTAATTTCAACTAAAATGTTTTTTCTACCTCATATCTAATTGAAAATCGTTATATTGGAATCATTTAGTAATTGAAATATTTTATCTAAAAATGAAAATATTGCTAGTCTGGAAGACCATTCATTTTCTCCCACATTCTTATACCATAAAATAGATTTAATGACAAAATATTTTACTTATATCCTATGATGATATAATTAAAATGGTCATATTTAATTTCCAAAAATAATTTATATATTTGGAGTCATATAGACTATCTTATTACATTAAAATAATATTTTTATCATTCATTCCCCATAAATGTTTTAAAATTTTCATATGTTATTTATACCCGATTTTGTTGTATTCGATATTATATCCAATTGAACGAAATGAATCCTAATAATATTAGAGTCACTATAAAGCATATTTTTTATTTTGAATTAGTAAATATAATATTATGAGTAGAATATAAAACTGTTGTTTTTCCTTGGAAATATTAAAAAATATGAAATTGCCACATTTAATTTATTTCTATATAATGAATGAAAAATATTGTTTAATGTTAAATAATTAAATAATAAGTTAAAATGATGTTTAGTTATATTTAATCACATGTGAAAAGGTGAAAATATAATATCATTCCCTAGTCGATCAATGTAACATAAAATATTTAATCAATCACATCTGGCTATTATGTGCTTTCTAATCCACCATGACACATGACCACACCAACCTCAGCTAATACTGAAATATAAGTTTTATCACACCACATATTCAAACCCATTATCTATCACTATGGACAATTTCTCACAGAATAAGTCTCATTATAGCACCCCTATCACTTAGGGTGAGGCATCATAACCAATTCCCTTCCCTACACACACTCACTCAGGGTGTGTAATCATATGAAGTACGTAACTATCACTCAATGACTCAGTGTGAGATTTTAGGTCAAGTATCTACCTATAACTCTATAATATAGAATTAAAAAACACTCCTAGTCTCAAACTACCACATTATCACTTACGTTGATGTCTTACATCACATCTTGGACCATCTACTTATCCCTCATGGTGAGTCTCATAGCATGTTTCAAACCATCACCATATCACATAGTGCAAGGAATTATATTAAAAAATGGTCCCCATCTGACCACGTAGGGTATGATATCAAGTCTAACACCTACCGATCAGAAAAATAGACCCATATATTTTCACATAGTTATCCACCAATCCTTCCCTAACATTCAACCATAGGATAACACAACAAATATTAACTTACATTTTTCTAACTAGTTGCACCTTTCACAACAGCCAAAACATAACCTATAGATATGCTTCACCACTGATAATCTTGGTCCCTTAGGACATTTATCCAAAAATAAAACCTTTATCTAAACCATATCAACATCATTTCACAATTCTACTCTTAGTAAGTACACTCCACACAAGGTCTCAAGGTGTCACACGTCATCCTCTATGATAACTAAGTTATTTAAAATAATATAAAACATAACCTATATTTGGATCAATGATAACCTCAATCCCTACTGATGAATATATTGTCCTTGAGTCTAATTAAATAAATATATTCCCTAGATCTATTCATAGACATCACCTCTATTATAGTATCCATGACTTATGTCACATCTATCAAGTAACACATTCTCATCCCATGATCCTATTCCACATTGAGAATAATTCCATGAACAATAAGGTTTTTATAACCCCTATTTTTAATTAATAACTAAATTATTTATTTATTTTAAATATTTAATGTGTTAGGATGGAGTTTGGGATGGTTTAGAAGACATTTGATTTGTTTCAGGGAATTGTTTAGTGGTTTTTAGTTTTAGAATAGTTAGTAGAAGCCGTAAAACTCTTATAGAAAACCATGTAATGTGAGGTAGTGGACTAAGGGTATGCACATGTTTAGGAACATGATTTTTTCAAATATTGTGGTCACCTAAGAGTAAATATTAACTTGGGGATATAGGCATGTGGATAGTTAGCAAAAAAATTTCCTAACCGTTCACCTTAACAATGCAAGACTAAAAGTTATATATGAAAAATTTGGATCTAAATCGTTTTTCCCCTTATTGGTTCATTTATTCCCTAATTAGACCCTAAATATAATTCAAATCTTTCAAAATGATTTGGATACCATTCCTCTTGATCTGAGAGTGATCTGTTGGAAGATCTTGGTGTTTTGAAGACTGGATTCCTTGGTATGCCACTATTATTTGGTGTTTTCTGTAGTTTTATCTTCTTCCCTCAATTGTATAAACTACCCCAATCCATTGGGGATGGATATATGTATTATTCTTACAATTATGATTATATATTATTCTATTTATGATAGGGAACAAGATCTAAGGTGGGTTTTTTGAGTTTCAACCCAGTTTTGTATAATAATAAGTTTTGTTCTTCATTTTCAAAAATTTCCAAGGTAGGTGGATTTAATATCGACTCCTCTAATTAAAACATTGAGGCTTATTTTCAAATGGTTTTAATTTATTTTAATTGATAGTGAAATTCATGTGAAAATAATAGAATAGATTTTCTTTTTTGAGGTATTAAAAATTTGTGGAAATTTTTTGTTGTGAAATGTAAATTTTTTTATGATTTTAAAATGATTTTTTACAATATGGATTTATTTAGATTCATGGAAATGGTTTAAAATTATTGTTATAAATGAAATAATTTCTATATTTAAAATTAATGAAATGTCATTTTTGGGTTGGTTTTTGTGCATATTTGGTGGTGTGCTTTCATGTTGCATATGGGGCCTGGTTGAAATAATATTTAGTTCTTGATACCAAAGGTTTAATGGAACATGGGATATTTTTTACCTTGTAAAAACATGGTAGGTTGGTGATATACCACTCATTAGAATGTAATTTTTACCTGTAGATGCATGTGTGATTTTGTGGGATTATGGAACCATGTGATGGGTATGCCAATGGATTGTGAAATTGTAATAAATTATTGTTTGGTTGATTTCCATGGAAATGGATATGGTTTGGGAAAAATTATTTGGTATTGATTTTTTTATATTCTGATATAAACTATTTTTATTTTTTATATAAATTGTTTTATATAAATGAATTATCATGTTCTATCCATGTGGAAAGAGTATGGATGTCATTTCAGAAAAAACTAATGAGTTTCCTTACTCACCCCCTTCTTGGGAACATTACTGCAACTATAGATATCATATATCAGTACACAAGTAAAGTAAAAGTATCTCATTTATTTAGTGATGCATCATGTTACATTGGGAATGGATTGGGGAGTTGTAACTTGGGGGTTGTTGGGATTTGTGGGTATTATGTCATTGGAGACTTTGATCTTGTTAGTTTGTCTTACTCTTTATATTTAGACATTGGTGTCTTAGATTCCACATTTTACTATAAAATAGATTGGTCTAGTTTGGTTTAATTTTAGTTTTATTACATTTTCAACATGTGTCATTTACTGGTTGTTTGGTTATGGTTATATTAATTTAAAGGAAAAAATAATCCCCCCAACTCATTATGAATACTTTAGCATTTATACCATCCTTTGGTGTGTTGAGGATTCCACCTACATCCAAGTAACACTTCTTCCTCATCTCAAGCCAATGGGGAGGGGTGGGATATTAAATGGTATCATTCATGGCCAAACCATCAATCATTTTGGGATAAAAGGAATTAGTTTTAAGTCATGTATTTGATATATTATTCTGGTTCAGTCCTTGACTTGGGATGGTATAAAGGAGTAAGATCATTGGATATTGAAATGTATAGCATAAAGAAACATAGCTAACCTATATATACTGAACTCCATGTTACCAGGGAGTTGGGTACATGAGTTTTTTCTGACACTTATAAGAGTCATAATATCATTATATTAGTTTACCCAATGAGAGTAGAATGATACGAAGTAATAGAAATGAATTCCCACTATGATTTCATATTTCATTTTTGAGTATTGATTCATGATTTTGCATAAAAAAATTTAAATTGTTGAAATAGTTTTCAAATTTGACATTTTGTAATAGCATGGTAGTGACATTTTTAAAATGGTTTTATTTTTAAAATGATGGCGGATTTTTTAAACATCATATGAAAGTGAAAAATGGAGAAATTTGTGAATGAAATATGGTGATATTTATGATGTGGTAAATTTTAAAGAGTTAAGACATCGGTTTCTAAAAAGTGAGACTTATGGTGTTTTTTGTTATAGAAATGGACCTTGTTAGGAATAGAAGAATCCAACTGAAAGAAGCTACTAAAAATGTGGTTTCACCTGAGCCATAGGTGAACCAATGTAGGTTCAAATAATTCTCCATGATTTTAAATCTATGGATAGAGGGAATAAAAGGGGTGAACCAAGATAAGGGGATCAACCCATTTAGTTCTAGAAGTAGAATCCATCCATTTTCGGAGTTATTTGGAACTAGAGAATTTAGAGTTGTGATTAATTAGATGAATTAGATATTCAATTTCCTAAGAACACCAGTAGAGCTAAAAATCAAGTTGGTTACATTTATGTAATGGGATCTTGCATGCCAGTGCTGGGATTTATCAGTTCATGCTAAATGAGACAAAATAATTTCATGGGATTATTTTGAATAATTTTTCAATGGAAAACAGATCCTCATGGATTCATAATTGATATAATAATAGACTTCTTCATCTAGATGTAGGAGAATCTATCGGTGACAGAGTAACTAACTATATTTATGAATTTACTTTATTTTACACTGGAGTTTTATACCAGAGAGTCCTTGAAGGATGAAATTTTTGAAGTGGGGTTAGGATAGAGATTCACTAAAATATTTCAATGTTTTTTATAATAGATTATAAAGAGATGGTCAATTAACATATGGTATGTAAAAGACAAATCTCATGAACAATAGGAGGAGGAAACCTGTTGATACTTATAGGAAATGGTGTGAACTATAATTCTTGGAATAAGAGGAAAAGGGACACCAATTTCCAATTTATTGCATGATACATAATCAGACAGATGGATCAATGAATCTTCCTCCTAAAACAAAGAGCATGCCTGGATGATTTTAGTGTGGTTATTTGGATCACATGAAGAAAGAATGTATAGAACTAACTAGACCATGATAGAATTTCAATCATATAGGGATTCCTTCGTTCTATTATTGCAGTGTTCCAAGGTTGCATGTTCTGGAGACATCTCATGTGTCACAAATATCATATTCTTTGGTGGGATGAGGGTAGAAAAAAAATAACTCTAGTAGATCTGATCTAGACATGGTAACTCATGGAATAACATGATTCCTAGACAAGGTAAATCTAAAAAAATTATTAATAAAAATGGTGCATTGAGTAATTAGTTATATAGAACTGAGTAAGTGATTCTGGATGACCATTCTAGACCATCGATTGTGAGTGGTACGATTATTTTGAATTCTAAACTTATTCATGAATTTTTTTGATAGACTTTGTATTAAATAACTCATAAACGGAGTCTTGGATCAAATTTTTGAGTCCATGGTTGGGTTCATAACATCAAATTTACCCAAGGTGCGACATAAATATTTTCACGCTGGGTGTTTTGGTGGAGGTGTACCAATATTCTAAGTCTTCATGTGGATATGATGCCTATAGTTTTGAAACATCAAACTCTTCTTTCCTATAGATAATGTCAATCCATTATCTAAAAATAATGTTCAATAAAAATTAATGGAGTTGAATTGATATGGTATTTCTCTATGCATGAGATAGATTTATATGACATAATACTAGGTATGGATTGGTTGAAAATATTAAAATCTCACATCAACTGTTATACTTGAATGGTGAGATTTACAATTGATGATGGCATCGAGGATCTCTTTACAGGAGACCAGAAAGTAAAGGCTGGTGCAATAGGATTGTTGGAAATAGTGGGTTGAATTGTCTCATACTAGTTGGAATCTTTGATATTTCTTATAGTTTAATTCTCTTCGGAATATTTGTATACATACCCTAGAGGGATATAAGAATGAAATACTATATTCAATTATTCTAATTACATGGTACAAATTTATGATATTCAATGTTATACATTTCTTAAAAAATTTAAGGTAGGATATAATTTTTGAAAAAATATTTAAAGTGAAATCTATTGAAATTTTCAAGAACATGAAGCCTAAATATCATGATGGTCCAAATGAATAAAAGACACATCAAAATAATAATTTTTTTCTTTTTCTATTTACATTATATCCATTACTTTTACACATTTATTGTAAATAATTTTCAGTATCCATTATCTTGTACTCAAACAATTGGAAGGTGCACAATTATATGTTTTGGAGAGTGTCCTTTAATTTTTTTATTTTTTTATTTTTTCTCATTGGTGATGGATAGATTAATTTTTAGAATCATTTCTTAACTTGAAGAAAATTTATCATTCATTTTAGTAGATTTTTTTCATAGGGGTGTAAATTCATTAGAATAAATTTATTTTATTGACTTTGGGATTAAACATTAAAATGATTTGATAATTTTTTATATTTTTATATGTTTAACTCTATAAAATAAGAATTTATTTACTAATAATTTTCTATCAATTCCATTTTGACGTGCATAGTGTGAAATTTTAATTCTTAAGATGTATTCCAAATATGATAGAGAAATTCTTTCTAATACACTCTTTTTAATATATTACTGTGAATTTAAAACTAAAAGAACCTTATATTATTATATTAAAAAATATATGTATTAATCCACCTTAAATGAATTAGGAAATTATTTTATTTTAAGCCAATTGAATCATTACAAAACAAATTATATTTTATTCTTAATTCAGAATATAGAAACCATTGATAAAAAATTAAGAGAGATAAGATTTAGGTTTATTTATTCATTTATTATTGTCATTTGTTCACATTTCATTTGATATAAAAGTTTGATTGTGATTTTTTACTTGATTTTTCATGGGAAAGAATTTTTGGTAGAATGAAAATTATGAGGTATTTTGATTAGTTATATGAAAATGGATCAAAACAAAAAATGAATCTATTATCTAGGATTCTATGTCATTTGAATAAAAATAATTAAATAATAATAATAGATAAGAATATAATGAAATGTGAAAGGAATTAAAAAAAATTTATTTATTACTAATTGTTAAAAAAGAAAATGGGGTAATATGGATAACACGTTGTTAAAATGGAATTAATGAGGGTTTTTTTTAGAGGGATTGGAAATAATATACTATACTTTAACAATTATACCACTTCTTTCATTATTTATGAACTCTTAAATTAATTTCTATAACAATAAAAATCATAATTTAATTTTAAATATTCATCTAGATTGGTGTATATTAATTTCAAAAACATAGATTTAGTTACATTAATAGAATTTGGATATATTTAATATACTTAAGTATTGAACATAAAAAAATATAAAACCATCTAGGAGTGTGTGTAAAAAATATTTGTCATAAGAATAATAAATGAGTATGAATATTCATGAAATGTTGAATGTTTTAAAAGGAAGGGAATATATGTTTAAAAATTTAGGTAATTTATAAATAATAGTTGGATCCATGTACTATTAGAACATTCATTATACCTTCATACCTAATCACTTGACTGATTGAAAACCTACTCAATAAATAGATGATTTCTTTGAGATCCAATACCTTAAAATAAAATATCCTTGGGTGGGTTAGGCTATCCTATAAAAACATGGAATTAACATCATATTGTTTTTACCTATAATATCAGAACACTTGGAATAATTAATATCGTAAGAAATCATATATATTAAAAAAAATTATTCTAAAACTACTCCCAAATTCCTTCAAAAACATGGATTCTAACCAAAATTATATGAATCAAATGAAAAACTAATTTTATATCTAATATTACAATCTATATTCACATTTGAGATCATAAAAATTATAATTTTAAAAATAACAATCAAAAAATTCATTAAATAACCCTTAAAATTTAAAAAATATTTAAATTGATTATAAAAATATCTATATTATATCATTTACAGATCATAAATATCATATACCTCAATTTCATATATTTTTCCTTAATCATGTTATCATCTATTAAATAAATTATTTGTTTCACCACCTCAAACTATTTAATATTTGGAACTTATGGATGTTTTTTACCAAATTATGGATTAACTATGTCATATTATTCATGTAAAATGTCATATAAACATGAAAGAAAAATTGAATTTATTCCTATAAATGTGTCAATATATTGTATTAAGGAGTTTTTCATTGGTATTGAAGAATTTTATATAGAAAATGATATATATATATATATATAGTTAGTAAAACATATGGGAAAGACCATTTTTCATCATGTTTCACTCATTCCTCGTCATGATATCTTTTAAAAATGGAAAAAATGTATCAATGATAGAGTATGTAACTATAATAGTTGCTTTAAGGTCCTAGTACTGACTAGATACTCAAAAAAATATCATGCAAAGATGTTTCAAAATCTTCTAATATGTAACACTTATGATCAAGTAGAATCCTCACCAATTTTGGAGAATATAATTTTTAGAATATATAACTACATCATCTAAATCATTATTGATTCAAACCAAATTTTGAATTTCTCCAATCTAAAATAATATAACTTATCTCATTTTTCTAAATAAACTAAATATAAACATTTAAGAAAATTTTATTGTTATTTTGTTGTATTTTTGTGAAAATAAACACCAAAATTTAATCTCATTTGACATATATCTTATAAAATGTCAATATTGTAATGAATCATGGGTAGATATATTTATCTATGTGCTCCCATGTTAAATTTCCCCGAAAATATGTTCACCAACACTATTAGTTTTTTCATTCTATGGGGAATTAATAAAAATTGAACATTGAACTATGAATAAAGTATACTCTCTAAGATAATGGAATCATATTATTGTTATATAAAAGGTGTCCCCCACTATAAAATTGAGTCTTAAAACAATATCTCATCCAATGGTACTAGATGTTCCATATACCAACATTACTTGAGGTCCTAAATCTTGATACCCACACAAATTTTCATTATAACGTCAAGAACATTTCTTGGACACCAGATTCATGATAATAGTAAAATGATATATAACATAGATATAGAAAATGATTTTTCTTTAAAAGAAGAAACTCGATTATCCCTGATATGAAAAAATAAATAATAATTTAAACACATTATTATAATAAATCATAATATTCCTAGAAATAGACATATAAACATAGATAAAAATATTCATATAAACCAAATAAATACAATGGTTCTCTAAAATTTTATAATATTTCAAAAGAATCACATATTGATCAGAGTAATTATGGATCAATAAAAATATTCATACTTTCCCCTCTATCAGAAAAAATATATATTAAATGTCCATTGAGGTGTCCATATAAAGGTTGGGGATTATAATAAATAGATTTTCCAAATAATATTGAAAATATCCAATGAAATTTTAATCCAATAATACAATTCAAATGTAAGGTTTATAAAAAATAATAGAACTAAAATATTACAAATAAAAAATATTTTCAATAAAACACCACTCCTTTCCTATTAAAAATATATTAAATTTCTATTATAATTTAAGTCCATTCTTTATGTTTCCAATAAACATTTTGATAATAAACAAAGGAATAATAATAATTACTAACAAAATAATTACATGAACATATATCCATAGTCTGAAAATTCGTGAGATTGCCCTTTTGTAGTTCTTTTTTAATTATAATTCTCATATACTAAATTATGATGTTTACATGAGATGATTCATTTTGAATAATAGTTCCCCATATAACGAATAATTAAATTTTTTATATTATAATGATTGCTAATTTCTACATCCATAAAATTGTTCGTGAGAGTTTAATCCTATGTTGGTCAATCTCTTTAAGAATCACATACATTACTAAAGAATTATCATCAAGAAAAAACAAACATCCAAGAAATTATTCCCCAACCAAAACAAATCAACATTCACCTCATTATTATATGAACAATTTCAACACACAATAATAGAATCAACCTCATCCCATTCTAACAAATGATTATAAAGTCCTTTAATATGAACACGATCTTGAGAAATTCATCATATACCTAAAAATTAAAAATAAAAATATTTACAATTATAATAAATATAAAGGTGTTAAAATAGATACACATTTTTTTGGAAATGATTAAAAATAGTTCCAATATATAATTATAAAGAAAATAAATTTTTTATAAAAAATCAAGGAAAAATTATAAAAAAATTATATCTTTGAAAAATTTATAAACACATACCTCCCTTGAAATCATATGAATATTCCTCCTCTAAAATAAAAATGTTTTTCTAACATCAATTTTATAGAAAATTTGACTAAATAAAATCATAGTTTCTTTTAAAAAATATATTATTTTTTAATTAATGATTCAATGACCTCTTATAATTTTTTTACCTCAATCCACACTTAATGAATAATTATTCAAAAATCTTTTAAAATTTTACATTAGTTTTATCACATCATAATAATGTATCAGACCAACCTAACTAGATTTTCATCCAAAATATTCCATTTGTCTGCAATATGATGATCTCAATGATTTAAACACCCTATTCCAAACATAAATGATTCTTTGATAAATAAAAATTCATAAATAAAATAATATATTACTCTTTTTAAATTATGTTCAAATAAACATCCCAAGTGTGTAATTTTCACACTACATGATTTTTTTGGCTCGACCACCATGTAACATACTACACAAGAGTACATGGCCCATAAAGAGTGCATTACACCATATATATCTTAATAGGGAACCTATATAACACACCTTTCTTGTGATTTTGAATTTTAGAGTTTAATAGATTAAAATATAGAACGTGGGACAACCCTTATGCAAAAATCCTTTATTCAAAATTTCAACTCCTTGAAAATTAATGAAAAAATAAGAGCCTATAAAATTAGATATATCATTGAACAACCAAAATTAATATAAAATATATTGAATAATTCAATATAATAAACATGATAATTTAAATAATCCTTAACCCTCCAAAAATTTATCATCAAAAATTAATAACAATAGAAAATTATAAGGAACTTATGGAGGATGAATAAATGAGTGGTGTATAGTGTTCCCTATATTCATAATCTGATTGATTTTATACCATCATAAATACTCTATATGAAACTCTCATACTAAATTTTTTTATTCTATATTTCTTCATTCCATTATATTATATCACTCTCTATATATAAAAAATTATATTATTCATTATTAATGATTCATGGTGGAATATTATAACATACAATGTCAAAAACTCCATAAATAATTCAAATTCTTTATTATTAACTATACTAAATTTTATGCCAATATTCCTATCTCATAAATCTTATAATAGTTTCCCATACATAGATAAACAATAATCATCTTCCAATACAATTAAAACAACACTATAAAATATCCATTAATACAATTATCCCTAAAATGGAGGTATTTTAATCATTTGGTCTTTTAAAATTGGTTATTTATTGAAATATCATTCAATTATTTTTAAAATTGGTCATTAAATAAATAAATCCAAAATCATAGCATGGTTAATTTTTATTTTGACTTTTATGAGAATGATCATGAAAATGTACTTCATAAAGTAAGTTTTTCTTTTTAAAAACATTGAGAAAATTATGAAATTGTCTTCTTTAAGACATATGTTAGTTGTTTTTAAATTTTTAACATCAAAAGAATGTAATTTTTAATTCCCTCCTAAAAAAATTATAACAACTGAAAATTTTATAAATGGAATTTACCTTTTATAATTTTTTCATAACACACAAACATCACATATGGAACCCAATAAAAAATTATTTTCATAAATTTAGAATTAAATAAGTGGTATTTATAGAAATTAGGGAAATTATACCAATAAAATAGTAACCTAACCATTAGAATAGAAATATAACCACTAGGAATAGTAATTTCTCCATTAGAATAGTAACCTCTTTTGTAAAATTATATATTAAATTTAAGCATCTTATATATGAAAATATGATATAATTATATCATGGTATAAGTAAATAAATGTTTTAGAACTGATAACTTAAAAGTTCATATTTTTTGAAAAACATAAATGTTAATATAAAATTTTATAAATAATATAATTATTTAAAAGAAAATTTATTTTCATAAAATAGATTTATAAATTAATATTATGTTTTATTATAGTTATATGATAATTTTATGAGATATTAATTAATTTTTCAAATTTTCATAAAATTGCTTATAATATTAAAATCATTATTTTTCTAATAAATGTTGATATTAATTAAAAATTAAATTTCTCATATTTATAAAATTAGTATCATAAAATAGATTCCATTTTTGAAATATACACATTTAAAAATGGTTATGGTTAATTTTTTAGATTTTTCAAAAATATATGAATGTTTATTGAATAGTGAAATACTATAATTTATTGTATAAGATAAATACATGAATTATTGAGTCATGGTTGATGAGTGGATGATATAAGAACCATTATATATAAATATAATCTATTATTTATTGTATTCACTAATAAAAAACAACACTATTTATAGCCTTGAGATGAAATAATAAACTGATTAATATAATAATAAAAAATACCCCTCTCCTCCCCATATAAATAGCACCCCTCACGACCCATTCATCTCACACCTTCTAAGAGTTGTATCATCTCTGAATTATTCCCAATTACCTACCCAAGAATATACCCCACATCCAATACCTTCTACTATCAACCAAATTCCAAACCCAATTTCTTAAAGGAGGTTCTCAAGGAGATCAGCAGGTTTTGGTGGAGGCACCGCTGCAGTGGCGTTAGGCGGCTTCGCGGTTTGTGATGCGTCATAGGCTTCGTCATCGGCATACTCTACGGAGCTCTTCTGATTCGGTTTGGCAGTTTGTTGACGACCTATGGTGAGTTTCCCTACCGTTTGAAGGTGTGCTCAAGCGTCGGTGGTTTGGTGGTCCTCCTCTCCTCTGGTGAGTTAGGGTTTTTGTGCTTTTTGCGGCTGATCTGGTCGGCGGCGGCGGGATCTCCTGCTTTCCTTTTTGGCGTGTTTTTGGGGGGGTTTTTTCTTCTGTTCTTGTTATCTTGCGGGGTTTTTATCTTCCGTGGTTTATATTCATGCGTCTTCACGAGTATGGTTTGAAGTTGCTTTGTGGATGTTGTTTTCGTTTGAGTGGATGGTTTGTGACGGTGGTGATGTTCGGGCTTGCGCCGTTTGGGCTTTTCCCTCAAGGTCATTGGATGCTAGGATCCGTGAATACAGTGGCAGTCCGGTGTGTTTTCCCAGTGGCATGGACGGAGTCGACTTTGGGACTCGTGATGGCTCGAACCTTGCAAGGTGAACGACGATGCAGAGGTGAAGTGAGGATCGTCCCTGTTCGATGTTGCGATCGGGAAGATCTCTGGAATGAAGTCGCGGTTGCAGTAATTGCAGTGATGATATGATGTTGAAAGCTGGAAGTTTTGATGTTTTTGTTTGATGAAGTTGATGAACTGCTGGTTGAAGTGTTGAATCAGCAGTATGGGTCTTTGGTTTTGGGTGTAATGGTTTGGTTTGTAATTGACTATGTTTGGTGGGGACTTTTGATTGGGTTTGGGCAAGATGTTCACCCTCATCCATCTCCTTATTTACTGCACCTTTTATTTCTTTTAATAAATGGTCAGAGGTTATTCCTCTGACTGAACTTTCCTGGTATGTATTTTATAACTTTTTTAATTTTCAGGAACTAATTTAGATACTTAATATTAAATAAAATAAAACTAGTTCATTATGGTTGTAAAAACCGAAAAAATAAACTAAATAATTATTAATTAATTTTTTATCTAATCAATCATCATCATATCCATATATATATATATATATATTATACCATTTAAAATTATTGAAGTTTTTTAATATTATCTAATTTAAATTGTGTATAATTATTTTCTCTTTAAAAGAACTTCTATATTTGAATACAAGTGAATCGACCATTAAACCATGAAAAAGAACACATATTTAATGATGAAATTGAACTCTATAAATCATCAAAATTTCAATAATTGAACATAATAAAATTATAATTAATCAAATATGTTTATTATATATTTTTATTTTTTTCATTAATGATTATATTTTTATTATCTACGACATTAAGTGAAAATACATAATGCAATCAGACAAAAGGTAAGGGGACTCTCAAACCCAAATCCCTTTATTTGATTTATAACTCCTTCATGCCAAATATCTGTTTATATATCCCTTTAATTAATATTAATTATAATTTCATTGTTACCCCTCTTCTTTTCGAGTATAAACATGTTTCCTAATTTTTCTTATGAAATATATATAGATTTTAAAAAAGAACTCATCTTTCCAAAACAAATATTTGATTCTTCTTGTGTTGTTTCTACTTCAATCTAGAATGATTATTCATATACCCAATATGTATTTACCAATTTCATTTGGGAACCCCCAATGTTTATTCAAGAATCTATGCTTGACCAAACCATTATGAAACTCATTCCCTTCCATGAGTTATTTCATGACTATGATTATTATATGTCTTATGTGGCATGAAACATTATAGAAATATTATAATGTAAAGGGAGGTCCATGAATTATATATCCCCCAATTCATTGGTTAATGGGATGTAACTCATGTGATAATGACTATTATGCATGATCATGTTTCTATATTTATTCCAAAATATGATGTTATGATTGTGCACATATACTATGTGTGAACATGATGCTAACTTTGTTCCCAAAAATGTGTGGTATTTGACTACAAAGACAAGCTATTTCATTTTATGAATGTCCACATTCCATTCCATTTTATAATGTTTCCACTCATAATTCTGTTGATAATCATGTGCTTATGTTACGATGATGATGATTATGATAACCAACGTTTTATTGATCAATGTCTTCATTCATCCTCTTAATATGATTTTAGCTCACCCCATTCTCTAATGTAGATCATCGGTTTAGTACATGTACTAAAGAGAATGTGAGGTTTATAGGGATATCTAATATTTTTTAAAAAATAGGTTTTATTATAAATAATTGATGTATAGACCTATATTTTCCATAACATTAAACCCATGGATCCAAAAATGTAACAAACTTATATTTTTACCTTAAAATGATGTAAAATCAATGTAATAAAATTAGGGTAACTATAGTTGGTATCGAAACATGGTTTATTTACTCTTGGAATTATTATTTGATAACATTAGTGAAAAACCTTAGGATAAGATTACATATATATATAATCATCAAAGATTTTTTTTTAGAAAAATGATAAACATAAGGAGTAAAGTCATGTATTTTTGAACCAGGATTAAATTACGACGGTTTTCAAAAAAAACTTTGTTTATCAATAAGTCGATTTTTAAACCGATCTCAATAAATTTATTTCATATGTTGGAACACCTAAAGGTGTTGTTTTCAAACATGAATAATTACATGATAATTTCTACAGGTGTCTTGATGAGTCTCGGGAGCACTGAATTCGGAAAATCCCACTTTAATGGATCTACATGGGTTGTGCACTTTTGTCGTCCAACATGTGCACCTTACCCAGTTTAATATTCTATTTACATTAATTAAATTATATTAAATGGGAGTTTCATGTTTAAATAAAATAATTTGTTAATAATAATAATGTTATTATTATTATTATTATTTTGGTGTCTTAAATTATTTGTATGTCAAAAGATTTTAATTGCATGATTAATGGCGTATAACATTTATGTTAGATGATTTTAATTACAAGATTAATGGGTTATATCATTTATGTAAAATTAATGTGTCTTTTGGGTATCTCAAAGAAACGTTTAATTAAATAAGGATTTTAAGATTTAATGAAGAAGCATTTTAACTAAATAAAGGTTTTGGATTTTGTCCAAGGTTTGAATAATAATAATGATATTATTATTATTACAGGTATATGAGTGTAATTATTATTTATTAATAATGGTAATTAAATTAGGGGTTATGTTTTGGAATAAATGAAGGTCAATAATTAATTAAATAATTAATGTGGATTTAAATAGAGAGGTTGGACTTAATCAAAATGAGCATTTTATTATTTTTTATACAATTTAATTATGGAGTTTTTCAAAGAACAGTTTTAATTAAATGAGGGTGTTATTTTCATGATATTAAGAGAAAAGACAATAATAATATTATAAAAATTATCATTAGTATTTTTATTATGGGTATTGTTTTTATCTTTTAATATATTTAGTATATTATAATTTTTTAAAAGAGGGGGAGGCACGACCCCCCGCCCCACCTGGTTTCCCTTCTTCCCCTCATGTGTGGCTTGACGCAGCCGGTGTACAGGCCTCTCTGCGCAACTTATCCCATCTACCTCCATGGATAGAGATTTTCTCCTATGGCACAAGTGACCTCTCTGCAATGCAACCTAATATCACGTGACCCCTGAATGGCCTGCGGTAGTAGTGCATGTCCCACACTCCAGGCAGTACATAGAGGCGTGCCACCCCCTCTCCCCGAATCCACATTGCATGCAACAATTCCTCCTTAACTCTTCATGAGTCTCATTCACCTTTTCAAAGTGATTCCATCTACGTATAACTCATTATTCGCATCGGTCATTTGACTCCTCTCTCTTGCCTTATTTTCTTGGCCAAAACACTAAGGTTTGGGTTTAATAAAATTGTTGTGTTCCTCTATTTTTATAGTATGTGAATGTTTACTTAGGACCCAAAGGTCCATAATCTGGCATCCTCTGCCAAGGTCAAGGTGAATGGACTGGATTTTTCATGTCGACATTGCTTCGAGTAAAGATATACATTTCTGTTGTTTGTTTTTGACCATCTAATTTAGAGTTTGAAAAATTATAAGAGTCTCTTGTACTTTATTTGAGGTGTGTTGAGTCATGTCATTGCGTTTTTTGTGATTATAAGTTATATTTCTATGGGTTTTGATCAATGTAGAGGTCGTTCACATGTATATATATATATACATAAAGGCATGTGTGTGAGGATACGGAGCAGTAGCAGATTGGTTGTCATCGTATGTCAAGATGCAGAATATTGAATTAGTTCCACCCTGAGGTAGGGTTCCCTTTCAAGTCCTCAACTTTAGTAAATGCATCAATAAAATGCTTGTTGCACTTTTCTTGGTTTTTAAATAATGATGTGAAGTATTTATATTGAATGCCTTTGATTGAAAAATCATTATTTTTATTACTAAAGTAAGGGAGTGGCCACCAACACGTGACAGATGCATCAAAAGCCCCTAAGGGGGCCATAAGTGGTGTAAACCAAGAGAATCCCCTTGGGAAAATGACATACAGACCATGGGAAGCGACCTGATGCTATTGTAAACAGCAAGCGGCTCCTCTTCCCTTCCCAAGCCGGCGAGCGCATCAACAGCAAGGTTAGCTTCCCTCTAAATGTGATGGACATGTTGACCCTGACTCATTTCCAAAGAGCACCTCCTGGATAAGTAGAAAAGGTACAACAGCACCTCATAGCTCCCCTTGACCATGTTGACCAAGGCCTTCGAATCAGACTTAGTCACTTCTTCCTGCAACCCCAACCTCCTGCACACCATGAGCCCTATGAGAAGAGCCCTCATTTCAACCTCTAGAGAGTTTCCCACCCTGAATAAGGCACTAAAACCCACTAAAATAGAGCCACTCGAATCATGAATAAGTCCCCCACCTCGCATAATCCCACTCCTGCTGGAACCATCCATGTTCATTTTCAACCCGTGTATTGGGGGTCTCTAACGAACCCATCTTCCACCCATCCCACCCGACACACTAGCCGAGTATGGATGGTTGAAGAGTCTACAAAAGGTGGGTGAGGATTGCCACCCTTGATGACCAAACCCATCTTAAAGCAGAGCACCTTCACCCACATCTGAAGATATCGCACTAAGGGACGAGCTCCCCTCCTCACCTGGTTCCTTGCCTCCCACAGAGACCAGCAGATGGAAGAGAGAACACATGACCAAATTTTGGTCTCCATCACAATTCCTCCCACCCCACTAAACTAAGAGGTCATTAAATCGTGTAAGTAAGCATGTGGCCAACTACCGCTGGATTGAGGGGTGATCATGGACCAAAGATGGCCAGCCCAGTCGCACTGAAAGAACCGGTGTAGCATTGGTTTACTCTGTGGGTGCTTGTAGCAGATACAGCAAGATGCTAAGGGAATTCCTTTCCTTTGAATATTTTAATCTATCGGCATAGAAACATTCCTAATCCTCTAAACAAGTAAATTCATTTTTTTGGGGAACTCTTTCCACCAAATATTTGAGGACCACTCGTCTAAGGTCGCATCAGTAATATGAAGCCGATTGAAATCCTGGATAGATAACTGACCTGAGGTCGACCCTGTAAAACCGCACCCATACACCTTTTTATTCCGAGTGATGATCTCAAAGATCACCCTCTAGTCCAAACTGAGAATGGCCTGGATAAATGATGGAAATCCACAAGCCTCCTGGAAGGAGACCATAGGTATGGGATATCCAGGAACGAAGAGCGTAATTCCCACCCAGTTCGATCTCCAAAAGCTAACTTTGCTGCGACCAATAATCCAACGGGACGCCCCCTGAAGGACCTCCAAATGTGAAATAATACCCTTAGAAAGCATAGACATCACAGGACCATAACGCGCCAGTGACCCACCCTCCCACCCATACCTTCCTCTAAAGAAATAATCCCATAAGGAATCCCCCTTGATAACTTCTCATGCCAACCACGCTTGCAAACCTTTCATAGTACTAGAGATGTCCCGGAGCCCCACCCTACCCTCATTGACCGGCTTTTCCAACCATATCTAGGAGGCCCAATGGCACCGCCCCTCCTGATTGGCATCCCAAAGAAAAGATGTGAAAGTCTTCTCCATCCTTGCAATAACACCCTTCAGTGCTCTAATGATAGATAGGATATGCATTGGAATGGACGTAAGCATGATATTGATCGGTATGACTCTCCCCCCAAATGAAAGGAAATTTCTCTTGATAACTCTTCCCAGAATTCTGTTGATAATTCCATCAAATAAATGATTCCTAATACGCCCGTAGGATAGGGGGATATCGCGGTAGATCATTGGGAACTACCACCTTTGGAAATTCAAAATTTCTTGTATGTCTCTACAGCGATGCCTAGAACAATTAATAGAAATAAAAACATGGATCTTTAAATAGTTAATACCTTATCCTCTCAAGAATTCATAAGTGTGTATGATCTCCATAAAGCCATGCAACGATCGTCTCTGCTCATTCAAGAAAACCAGAATGTCATCGGCAAACATGAGGTGTGAAACACACTTTCAAATGTGAATTTAGTATGTTTGATTAAATTGTTAAATGTGATATGTGGTGTTTAGATTCATGAATTTGGATATTATTAAATAATTTTCCCATGTGAGATAAATGAGGTCATAAACATTTGTTAGTTTTAAGTATGTACTACTGAATTGGTTAAAGTGATATGATTAAATAATTAAATGATTTTTTGTTTTGGATAAGATAAGATAATTAATTTTTTATTAATTATGTTCTTTGAGACTCGATATAAATAATTAATCAAAGGATTATTAATAATAAACTAATTTATCTAAATGAGATAATGTTTTTGGGGATTAATTGTGATATGTTTTAAATGATGTGAATGGTTATCCAATTATTGAATTGATTAAAGGCTGTGATTAAATTAATTAATTTTTTAATTAATTAATTAGAATGAATTAATTTAATTGATGAATTTTTAATGCTCAAAGTTATGTACCATGATGTTGATTTAATATTTTTAATGGTGGGTTTAACTAAGAAATGTTGGAATCAGAATGAGATAATTAATTCTGGAAAATTAATTATGGGGTGTGATTTGTTTTTTAGATTAATTAATTGATGGATTAATTAATGGTAATGTGTAATTAGTTAATTGTTTAATTAACTAATAGATTTGGTATATTTAACTAATTGATTGGATTAGTAAAGGAATAAGCATAATTTATTAGTGAATTAATTATCATGTTTTTTGTTAAGGAATTGGGATAATTAAATGTTGAATTAATTATCAAGTTGACTTGCTTGTAGCTAAGAGTAATTAGTTGTTAATTAATTATTTACTATTTAGATGTTGAATGGTTAATTAATTGTTGAGTAATTTGATGGAAGATTTATATTGTTAATCAGTTGTTGAATTAATTAACATTTTTGATTAATTAATTTATGAGTTAATTAATGGATGGTTTTGGGGTGTTAGACATGGCATTCTACACCAATGATAAATATATATTTATTATTGATAAATTGGTTGTGAGATAGGGACTGGTGCTCTAAATACTCATTGGGTACTATACATGGTGTTCTACATACATCTTATAAGGGAATATTCTTTTATGGGATGGGGACTAATGCTCCAAATACTCATGGGTTGTGAGACAAGGACTGACATTTCAAATACTCACGAGGGTGATAGACATGATGTTCTACACCCATTAATTGACATTGTATTGTAATTATAATTGGTCATACATGAATTAAATTAAATTTTTTATGAAATATGGTGTGACATAATGATTTTTTAATTGAATATGAGAAAGTGTTCAGACTTGTTAATGAATTGGGTGATTCACTGTTTGGTGGATGGACCCAAGAGAAAATAACTATTTTTAGTGGATGGTCTCAGACATAATATATGAAAGATTAAATTTATTTTCTTATGACACATTATCCAAGACAAGGCGCAATCTAGTATTTAGTCT
The DNA here is from genome assembly GCA_963277665.1 of Viscum album. Classification (NCBI taxonomy): domain Eukaryota; kingdom Viridiplantae; phylum Streptophyta; class Magnoliopsida; order Santalales; family Viscaceae; genus Viscum; species Viscum album. The sequence continues at coordinate 227,049,091 of OY728151.1, forward strand.
TTACATTGACTACTTAGATGGTCTTAAGAGACATCTGTTGTGAGTGACTCATACAGGGATGATGGGATTCTGTCAGATCTCGAGAATTATATAATTTAATCAGGTTTGAATAAATGATAAATGAAAATGAAGGTGATATTTCTTTTTTGTATGAATGAAAAATGTATAATGTAGGTTCAGACACTAGCTGATAGCTGAAGCAGGTACTTGGGTATATAGTAACATTGTACTGCTTACTTTAATTATGCATTCTTTCACACTGTTTAAATTATTTATTGAATGTCTGGATTTGGGGTGGACATTGGTTATCCCGGCCTACTGATTTTTATATCTCACACCCTACTCAAGATTCCATTGCACTGGGGTGCCCAAGTATATTTTATTTGGTTTCCAGATTGTGTTGTTTGCATATACTTGGGGGATAGGTTCAGAGGACCGAGAGAAAGCTCATGATGCTCAAGGATAACACCCTTGAGGTTTTAGCCATTGTTTATCTATATATTTGTTGATATGTAATGAATGGTGTATTGTTTATCATTTTCATAGTTGTACCATCATAACATGCATTCATTGTATAACATTGGCGTAGGCCATTTTTTACAAAAGATTTATAAAATTATGCCTTATGTTGTTTTATCAGTATTCACACTACTTCCACAATTTTCTAATATTTTCTACTTGTTTACTCTGATAAGAGGGTATAGTATCCCCACTAACTATCCTTAAACCCTCACTTCTATTCGATAGCCTCTGGCGTATGGTGAGATGCGATTGAGTTTATGTGGTGACCGGTCCAGCCATCGGTTTAGGGGTGAGCTGGGTAGGGACATTACAAAGTGGTATCAGTGGCTTTCTTTCCTTTTCCTTACTGTTTTGGGGTCGGTAGATAAGAGACTAGGAATATTTTGATGCTTGGTTTAATAGTCGTGCTTTGGACTGATCACCCCACATATGGGAAATGACTAAGTGGCTAGGGTTTGGACTATTGTTCATGTTGTTTTCTATTACAGTTGATATGATTTCACCTTCAGTGACTGGTGTATTTTCTACTACTTATTGATTATGATAATTTTGAAATTTTTCTTTAGCATTATATGTCATGGAAGTTGTATACATGAATCATCTTAGTCACTTAGAGATTAACATGTCATGAATATAACATTCTATGTAGTTTCATTAGTAAGATGCCGACTAATTTGGATTGTGTGCCTTGGGTGAAATTCCATGTTTCGATCTTCTTTAGCATGCCCTTGTAGACAGAATGTTTCAGTGATATATTTAACATTCTTGGGTGATTATATCCCATATTGCCTCGGTAATTAGCTTGTTTTTGTGTTCTTCCATGGTTCTATGTTATAGTATAATGTTGTGTTACTACTAATGATAACATTCTATCAATTTTTTGATGTGTGAAAGAGCTATTAAAGTTGAAATATTAAGTGAATGTTGATTGGGATAAATGGGAGCCAAATGTCAGTAATAAGGTGTATGGGTGCCTTATTGATTGGTAAATGTCCACCCATGTGTTTGAACCTTATATAACCATTATATGTTTTAAAATGGTTAAAATATAAAACTGTTGAGTTTTTATTGAAATGAATTGTTGTTGGGTTTCTTTTTAAAGAACCCAGATTGAATAAATTGGACCCTCAGAGGTCGACTTTTTGGTAAAAAGAATTTTGATGCTAAATTTCCATTTTATATTTGGATACCACTTTATTTTAAATGTTTAAAGAGGATGTTTTTTATATAATTTCTTATTTTCTTGTGGATAATTGATTGAAAACCAAGTGATTTTTTTTTAAAAAGCACTTGAATTTCATCCAAATGTTAAAAGGATGAACAAATTTACTTAAAATGGACAAAATGAAAATGCAACTTTTGAACCTCATGATTTCAGTTTTTCATGACCAAGAGAGAGGGTCGATGTTTACATTTTTTAAGGGGATAACCTGTGGTAGGTATTAACCTTATAATGTTCTAGGTCATCAATTTATGTTCATCCCACTACTCGAGAGGACTTCTCGGGACTCTAGTGTTATGGAACACCAATCGATTTAAATTACAGGTTTTATGATCAATTTTTGACATGGTGATTGTTGTTCTAGGAATGTCGCATGCATGTGTTATGGTATTCCGAACTAGCATGATGGTGAATGAATGTTCTTTTCTTGCAATGACATGGACAATCCTAAGGTTTGTAGTGTCGCATCGATTTTGGTAAACATGTCGGCAGGTGATGCTGAGCATTTGGAATAGATTCATCTAATAGTAATTTGACTGATCTTTTTAGTGACCTTGGTTTTTAGTTAGTGCACTCTTCTGATTTCAACAATCATATCTCGTATCCTAACCTCATCATGGAGACACTAAGATAGTATCATTCTTACACCACGCTAAAGTTTTAAATGCTGTTGGGCATGATGAGTGGTTGTTATCTAGCATATACACGGGATGCGTGGTTTATTTGGGCTACACCTTCATTCATGTTGGGTCACGTTAGTTTTTTTTAATATCATTGTGATGTATTGACTTGGTAATGTCACTAGAGGTCAGGTAAGGACTTTGGTGTGCGTACGATTGGTGATGTAATAATTTTAAAAGGAATGTCTTTAGTTTACGGGTGTGTGTGGGTTTTGGGACCATAATATCTTTCCAAGAAATAATGTGCAACCAATTTTTATTGGTCGATCAATATTCGACCTTTTTCTTCAATGTGATCCCTATAATGACCTCATATGTAAGCTCTGTTTTTGTGCATAAATGGTAAAATAAGTTTCGATCATATTTTAAATAATTATGCAGTTGGACTTATGTTTTAGTTAAAAAGTAAGTTGGGCATTTGGAAAAATAATGTGGTTGTTCAAATGAAAAATATTCTCAACCTTGGTAGCTCAGTAGACATTGTAATAGTTTTTTGTTGGCTTCTTAGAGACAATAAGTTTTTAAGGTGGGTATACTGTAAAGTATCGTGTTTTTTAAGCGGGTTTAAATTACAAATGATTTCAAAAAAAAATTCCCTTTATCAAGAGGTTAATTTTTAAACCAAGATCCAATACATTATTCTAAGTGTTGGAACACCTAAAGGTGTCATTTTTGGAATTGGGTAATTACCTGATAATTTTCTAGGGTGTCTCGATGAGTCTTGGGAGCACTGAATTTGGAAAATGCGACTTTAATTGATCTACATGGGTTGCACATAGTTACAGTCCAACTCGTGCAGCTTACCCAGTTTAATATTTAATTTACTTTAAATAAATAATATTAAATTAGAGTTTTTTGTTTTAATATAATAATGTGTTAATATTAATTATGTTGTTATTATTATTATTGTTTTAGTGTCTTAAATTATTTGGATGTCAAAATACTTTAATTGCATGATTAATGGGGTGTAATATTTATGTTAAAATATTTTAATTTCATGATTAATGAGGTGAAACATTTATGTGAAATTAATGTGGCATTTGAGTATCTCAAAGAAACATTTAATTCAATGAGGAGTTTCAGATTTAATGAAGAAGTGTTTTTATTAAATAAAGGTTTTGGGTTTTATCCAAGGTTTGAATAATAATAATTATATTATTTTTATTATGTTTTAATGAGTGTTATTATTATTTATTAATAATGGTAATTAAATTAGGACTTATGTTTTATAAGAAATTAAGGTTAATAAAGAATTAAAAAATTAATTTGGATTTAAATGGGGAGGTTATACTTATTCAAAAGGAGTGTTTTATTGTTTTTATACAATTTAATTTTTAGATTTTATCAAAGAAATGGTTTAATTAAATGGGGTGATTTGGTATTCATGATATAAATGGAAAGGACAATAATAAAATTATGATAATTATCATTAATATTATTATTATAAGTATTTTTTTTATCTTTTAATATATTTAGTTTATTATAATTTTTTTATAAAATATGGGGGAACTGTATAGGGGTCGCACAACCCCCCCCCCCCCCCCACCTAGTTTCTATTATTCCTCTCACGTAAGGTGCGATGTCGCAGGTGTGTAGGCCTCTCTACATAGACTTCTCCCTTCTACCTCTAGGGCTATATCTTTTTCCCTACAGTGTTAATGACCTCCCTACGGTAAGACCCAGTTATGCCCGACCCCCAAATGGCATGTGGCACTAGCACGCGACCCCCTTCCGAGTAGTACACAGAGGTGTGTCACCCCCTCTCCAGGACTCCACTTTGTGCGTGAAGATTCCTCTCGGACTCTTCATGAATCTTGGTTGCATCATCATGGTGATTCTGTCTACGTATAACTCATGATTTGCATTGACCATTTGACTCCTCTCTCTCACCATGTTTTCTCAGCCGAAACCCTAAGGTTCGAGTTTAATCTGATTGTTGTGTTTCTCTATTTTTATGGTATAATAATGTTGACTCGGGGCCCAATGGTGCATAATCTGGCATCCTCCGCCAAGGGTAAGTTGGATGGACTTGATTTTCCTTTTCGTCATTGCTTTGGGTAAGGATATATATTTCTACTATTTGTTTGGCACCATCTAATTTAGAGCCTGTCAAATTATACGAGTCTATGGTTCTTTATTTGAGGTATTTTGAGCCTTTTCGTTGTGTTTTTGTGATTCTAAGTTATGTTGGAGTGGGTTTTAGTCAATATAGAGGACGCTCAGGTGTGTGTGTGTATATATATATTTACATAAAGGCATGTGTGTGCGGTTTCGGACTAATTGTGGATTGGTTTTTGTCATATTTCAAGCCACTGAATATTGAATTGGTTCCACCCTGAGGTAGGGTCACCTTTTAATTCCTCAACTTTAATAAATTCATTAATAAAATGATTGCTGCACTTTTTTTTGTTTTTAAATTATCTTGTGAATTATTTATATTGAATGACTTTGAAATGTGAAATTAGTATGTTTGATTAAATTTCTAAATGTGATATGTGGTGTATTGATGCATTACTTTGGATGTTATTAAATAATTCTTCCCACATGAGATAAATTAGGACATAACTATTTGTTAGTTTTAAGCATTTATTTCTGAATTGGTTAAAGTGATATGATTAAATATTTAAATGATGTTTTGTTTTGGATAAGATAAGGTAATTATTTTTGTATATTAATTATGTGCTTTGAGACTGGATATAAATAATTAATAAAAGGATTAATTATAACATATTGATTTAGCTAAATGAGATAATTTATCTGGGGATTAATTTCCATATGTTGTAAATGACGTGAAATGTTATCCAATTATTGAATTGATTAAAGGGTATGATTAAATTAATTGATTGTTGAATTATTTAATTATCATGCATTGATTAAATAGATGAATTTTCAATCCTCAAAGTTATATACCATGATGTTGATTTGATATTTTTAATGGTGGGTTTGACTAGGAAATGATAGAATCAGAATGAGATAATTAATTCTGAAAAATTAATTATGGGAAGTGATTTTTTTTGTAGATTAATTAATTGATGGATTAATTAATGGTGATATGCACTTAGTTAATTGTTGTGTTAACTAAAATATTTGGTATATTTAATTAATATATTGGATTAGTAAGGTAATTAGTGTAATTGATTAGTGAATTAATTATCATGTTTTCAATTAAGGAATTGGGATAATTAAATGTTGAATTAATTATCTAGTTGACTTGCTTGTGGCTAAGAATAATTAATTTTTTATTAATTATTAAATATTGAGATGTTGAGCGGTTAATTAGTTGTTGAGTTATTTAATGGTAAGATTATGTTGTTAATTATTTTTTGAATTAATTAACATATTTGATTAATTAATTTATGAGTTAATTAATGGATGGTTTTGGGGTGTTAGACATGGAAATCTACGCCAATGGTAAATATATATGTATGATTGAAAAATGGGTTGTTAGAAAGGTATTGATTCTCCAAATACTCACAGTGTACTAGACATGGTGTTCTATACCCTTTTTTCAAGGGAATATTATTTTATGAGATAGGGACTGATGCTCCAAATACCCACGGGTTGTGAGACAAGGACTAACACTCCAAATGCCCATGAGGGTGCTATAAATGATTTTCTACACCCATTAATTGACATTGGACTATAAGTCCAATTGGTTGTTCATGAAATAAATTAAATGGTTAATGAAATCTATTGTGACATAATGATTTGTGAATTGAATATGAGAAAGGGTTCAGACTAGTTAATGAATTGGGAGAATCTCGTTTTAGTGGAAAGACCCAGGAGCGAATCACTATTTTTAGTGGACAGTCTCAGACATAGTATATGAAACATAAAATTGATTATCTTATGATGTGTTATCCAAGAAAAAGCACAATCCTGGAGTAGGCCTTTACATTGATTACTAAGATGGTCTTAAGATATATCTTTTGTGAGTCACTTATATGGGGATGTCGGTCTTATGTCAGATCTTGAGAATTATATAATATAATGAGGTTTGAATAAATGATAAATAAAAAATTAACATGATATGGTTTTTGTTTATTCATGAAAAATGTATAATGCAGGTTCAGACACCAGTTGAGAGCTGAAGCAGGTACATTGGTATAAAGTTACATTGTACTACTTATATTAATTATACATTCTTTCACACTGTTTAAATTATTTATTTAATTTCTAGATTTGGGGTAGACATCGGTGGTCCTAGGCTACTACGATTTATATCTCACACCCCACTCAGGCTACCATTGCACTGGGATACCTCATGTAGATTCTATTTAGTTACAGGATTGTGATGTTTTCATATACTTGGTAGATAGGAGAAGAGGACCGAGCAGAAGATCGGGATGCTCAAAAAGAACACCCTTGGGGTTTGATTTGTTTTTTATTTTTTTTATTTTTTTTTTATATGTAAATAATGATGTATTTTTTATCACTTTCATTTTTGTACCATTATAACATGCATCCATCGTATAATATTGGCACATGCCATTTTTTTATGCAAGATTTATAAAATTATGTCTTCTATTGTTTTATTATTATTCACATTACTTCCACTATTTTTTGTTATTGTCCATTATTTTCACTTTGATATTAGGGTATAGTCTCTCCACTAACTGTCCTTAGTCCCTCGATTCTATTCGACAGCCTCTGGCATATGGGGAGACGAGCTTGAGGTCATGTGGTGACCAGTCTGGTCACCGGTTCAGGGGTGAGCTGTGTCCGGACATTATATAGGGATCCTATAAAATATTCCATTCAAGTTAATTATGAAAAAGAATAAATTTTTTCTTGATAAATTTTTCAATTATGTTTTTTCCAAACCTTTTTTATTTTATAAAATGGGGGTAACAAGGAGAAACTTATCCAACATCCCATGTGAAGTAAAATACAAATATTTCATAACGACATCCCCAATGCCTTGGGAGGTTGAGTTCATAACTTCATGGAAATTCTCACCCACTTGTCTCAGGATATGAATAATAACCTAAACCATGTGGAATTTCCACCTTCACCCAAGAAGGAGAAAATACTGTTTGAGTTCTTTTTGTGGAAATGACCACCAACATTTAGTGGATCTTCTAATCCACTTGTTTCAAAAGAGTGGGTTAACTCAATGGAGAATGTATTTTTTGTGATCCACTATTCTGAGAAAGAGAAGGTGACTCTATTCATCTATCACTTAAATGGATAAGCTGATAAATAGTGGGAATTGATAATGAAGACCATTCCAGTGGATAAACTATAAGAGATGGAGTGGTAAGACATTAAGTAAATTTTTCTTAACATTTATTTCCCTATAACTCTTATTATAAAGATAGATTTAGAATTTATAGTGATAAAGAAAAAGAAACTTGAATCTATCATGGATTATAATGGAAACATAACAAGTCTTTCAAGATGTGCCTCAAGTTTTCTTATGAAAAATGATTTAATAATAGAGATATTCTTTTGTGGTTTAAAACTGCAATGCAGAAAGGCTTGAGAAATCTAAGACTTTGGGAGTTATGAAGAAGTGGTTGATGTGATATCAAAATAGAGATGGAGAATGGATAATTTTCCCATGGGTATGGAGATAAGAAGTGAAATATGGGTTTTTACGTTGGAGTATCTAATGAAAAATTAAAAAAGAAAGCTCAACTACCCACATGTCAAAAATTTGGGAAGAAGTATCATGGTAAATACCTCAAATGGATACATAAATGATTAATGTGTGGTTGATAAGGACAAAAATATCATAAATGTAGAGACCCAAGCTTGAAACACATAGAAAATACATTTCTTTTGAGGAATAGTTAATACAAGACACAAAAATATGCCTAAAGACCATATTAGTTTAGTGTCTTTAGAAACTTAGAACATAATCTTCTAACATTGTGAAAGATATTAAATATCTCCCATAAAGATCTTACGATTTTGTTTTCCAACATAAAACCTTTCTTTATATCCTACGGAAAAGAAAACATAAAAATAGTGAGCTAAAATGCTCAGTATGGTTAAACATATAGAAAATAAAACAACCCATATATATTTGAATGTAAAAACATGAACATAATGTTTAAACATAAAAAGCTTGAGCCATGAAATAAATATTGGTAGTACATAAGGCATAGATCATAAAAGAAAATTAATCATGATAAAATATTATTGGAATAAAACATGGAATTTTGTAAAACCACTAAGCACGTAATATGATAACCAAAGTATCCACATCATTGTTTCCTAGACCATCGTGGACAAAGTCCATTAGAGAACTGGGATTACTTTCTGTTTCAACCGTGTATTACTGAACCGGACTTACCTTCCATTCCATTCATGTCTATATCATGAGATATAAATATTTACATAATAAATTTTAGGTATATATAGGTCACATCTATCTCAAAATTAAATCATTACTACAAGTGCCAAAAAACATAAATCATTCAATATATCATAACACAAGAAATAAAATGGGCTTCGTAAATATCATTTCATCATAACATAAACCATATAAAATATCATTCCATCATTAATGAAATCCAATCATAGTAATAATAAGGAATGAAACATAAACATATGTTATATTAAAAGTAAAATAATTTTCATAAAATACTTAAACTTAATTTCTGAGGAAAATATCATTTCTTCTTCAAAAACGTTTTCCTTTCACAAAATGTCATGAAATTTTAAATTAAATGAATTTAATTGAAAATAAACTTGAAATATTTTAAAGTTATCTTCATGAAAATAAGGATTTATGAAAGCATAAAAATCTTTTCATGCCGTATAATTAAAAAAATCATTCTCCTCGTACTTTTTCCGAAAAAGTATAAAAGTAGATCGTATGGTAAACAAAAGAAAGATTCATTCCAAACCATGTAATAAAATTCAAAATGTGTAATAATTAATTTAAAAATAAAAAAAATAGTAAAAAATTTATGGGAATATTTGTAGAAAACATGGACATGGATGATAGATATATCCCCAGTAGATACGAATAAACAATCTCGAATAAAACGAGGTCGGAAAAGTTATCTCTTACCTTTGGTCCGATTTCATCCATATTTGTCTAAAAATATGGTATAGTGGGTTTAAACATATTATTGAACTATAAAAGAACCATAATAATATTTATTAAATCATATATGATTCACTTATGACTTTATATTACCCATTCATTTGTCAATTCCAAGTTAAAGCAACGTTTTGGGTAATAATCGTTTCATTTATCGTATGTGTTTGGACTTTTTATTATTCATATGATTACTTAGATGATGATTTAATTACTTATAGAATGTAAAATATTATTTATATATATCTTATATATTCATTATATAAATATATATATATATATTAGATAGATAAATGAAATTGAATACACTATTTATGGAGATGGTAGGTTATACGTACGCATGAATGTTGTTTTCATTTCCTTATTGAATTTGATGGAAATAAGTAAATTACATATATATATAACCATTAAGATTATTATGTCATATGTTTTATGATTATTTATTATATATACTTTATAATCATTCTTGAATGGCTAACATGGAGAATGAATCTCATCGCGTCGTGGAGACGGTAAGCCATACTTACGCACGAGGGATGATATTGTTCCCAAAATTGTTATATGGTATTGAAGTGGATGGTTTATAATATCTTAGAATTAGTAAAATGATAAAATAATCATATATATTTATTATTTACACCATTATACCCATCCAAGTAAGGTGGTGGTGAAAAACATATTACACCACAGCGTGGAGACGGTAAGTCGTACGTACGTACGCGCAATGATTTCATTTTTTGTTGGATGGATAGAAGGTAAAATATGGTTATTCCATGTTTATAATAACATATTATTATATGAGTGATACTTATGTTATTACTTTATAATGAAACAACTTAAGAAGAGGAAGTAGAAAAAGAAATAAATTTGAAAGAAATAGTAGAAGAGATTACCTCTTATTTGACAAGCCTCCTTTAAATTTCATTTTACGGCACTAGAGTTGGTGTTTTTAGAAGAAAAGAACCACTATACTGTTACTAGGGAATTTTTAAAGAGAAATGGGAAGGTTTTGGCTGGTCTTGAGGGCTTAAAATAGAGTGAATATGAGATGGAGGAGGTTCCCTTTTATATGAGAGGAGAGGGGAACTTTAGGAAACTCTCAAAAATATTAATTTTTAATAAAATCAAACTCTACCCAATAACCTCAAAAGTGTTATAAATTTTTAAATTAGATGAGATAAGGTTGTAATATCATCAAATAATAAATTTTGGACAACTTATTTTGTCAATTTAAACAATATATTTTTAATTGACACTTTGTTATTCTATTAATTTTTAATTTTGGTAATAACATTCTAAATATTTAATGGTAATTAATATTTACTTATGTGGTGTTAATTGAACATAAATTAATAATTTATGGACTTTTATACCTTATAATTATAAATTTTTAATTCTTAAAAATTTTATAATATTTAAATAATTTAATAAAATGTTATGTTTATAAAATGTCAACAGTGTCAATTTTGACACTATTAATTTATTAGCCTTTAAATAAAATACTAAAAGAAGATAAATTCGAAAAAACTATTAAATAAACTATAATATGTTATAGTAACCTATAAAATTAGTGGTGCACTTTAATTAGTTCATATCTTATTTCTTTTAATATTTTTAAAACCATTTATTTAATATTTCTATTAATAAAATAATTTTTACATCACTATTGTTTCATCATTAACGACAAATAATTAATCTCTAATAATTTTAAATAAATTTACATGATATATAAAATTTAATTATATTTCTACTGACTATTTACTTTTAATTTCTTATGAATTTTATTACTGAATTACAATTATTACACTTATAAGACATATGAGGGTGACATGTTGTCACTTTATTTTGTTTTAATAATAATTACATCATTTTCATGGAGAAAGGTCCATAAAATGAATATAATATGACCCTTCGGTTATATGGGTCAACTTTTATTCATCAAAATGAATTTTTTCATGTGTTAGAGTAATTTTATAACATTATGTTTATGCTAAATTAACAGATTCACCTTTAACTATGGTGAGAAAAATAATTACCAAAGTTACTGTTAATAATTCCCAGAAAATAAATTATCCCATTAACATAATTTGGAAATACTGATTCCAAAATAGAATCCATTTTTCCAAATTCAAATCAAATAAGTTGAAGTAATTAATTTAAAATTAATCCCATTGTCAAAAAAATGAGTTTTTGTTTAAAAGATTGCAAAAGATTGAAATGTTTTTACATATGAATTCAATGTAAAATTAATGAAAGTGACTTAAATTGTCTTAAACAATAAAACATATATTGAATTTATACTTTAAAACCATTCAATTATATATTTTAACCATAAAACATATTTTGATGAAAAAAGTTGTTTTCAATTAAAATTTAGCGTATTGTCATTATTCATCAAAATATGAAATTTATCAGAAAATATCAAAAATTTATCCAAATAAAATTTTTATATCCCAATTATAAAGAATATTTTTATCTTCTCAAATATAACTTACAAAAGTTTCAAAACTATATTTAAAATTAGTGCACTGTCAAAAGGCTGTAAAACATATTTTTTTTTTGAAAAATACTTCTTTTATTAGAAAATTTGATTTTGTTATCATATCATTTGTAAGATGAATGATAATGTTATATAAAATTAAAAAAAAAATTTAATACTATTTATAATATATATTTTATATAATATTTTAATAATATATCGTTTTTTAGTGAAACTTGGTATTGTGAACCCACAAGCTATCGAGGAAGGTCACTCTTATGTGTAACACAAGACATCTCAGTCTAGCGTGTAGTGAAAGCTTACATTGGTGTTTTTTATAAAATAATACAAACTTAGTTCATTTATACATTGAAAAATATTTATACTCAGTGTTTTGTAAAATAAATTCTACCAAAATAAATTGAAATTGTGTGCAACACAAGCCAAGAATAGTGTTGTGTATACTACAATCCAATATGGTGTTGCATATAGTGCAAGCTAATCTTGGTGTAGTTTAAAACACAAGACTTCAAAGAAATTGAAAAGAATATATCTCATAAAATCTCAGTGTGTTACATTCTATCCCCCTTAAAATGAATTTCGCACTCAAAATTCTTCAGGGATATAAATGGTTTACTACTTGAAAATTTCTTTCATGGAAACCAACATCATAAAAAGGAATAAAAATAATAATTTTAAAAATTAAATTCAGAAACATAATGGATACCCAAATTAACTCATCATTGGGTTTCTATATAGGAGAATATATGTGGTAAGTGAAAACATGGATATGTAAGGGAAATATAACCAGAAAATTATGATAGATAGTGATAGAGAATAAGGTTTGGAGAAACTTAACTACCAGAAAGCCATAAATTTGTGATGATTTAAGGGACCATCTCATTCATCAGATAATATGGTACTAGGATAACATTTTTTTCAAGATCCTTTCCCAAAAGTTGATTAATTTTTCATGAGAATAAATACTTACTTGATTTTGGTACAATCTCACTACTGTTCATACCATGAAAAATTTCTACTTCATCTTTTATTTTAAGAAAAGAAGTCGAAGTTTTAATTCTTGTAGTGTTAGCAGATCATGCGAAATAATGATAGGTCATTTCATCTATCTCTATCAAAAAAGGTTAGCACAAGTTATTAAATATACATAAGTCCATATATAGTGATATTAACCGTATATGGTTCCAAAAATGGACTAATACTTCATCTATCATACCGCTTGAAAAAAATGAAACTAATTTCTACTAACCAAGGACTTTTTGAAGGATAGTGTTTGGTGATAAAATCCAATCGCAATTTGGTTATGGGTTTTATTCCCACATCCTTGTCTGACGCAACGGCTTGTCACTTGTCTTGTGGGTTTTTCTTTTCCTAAAACTATACTATTATAACATTTGAGAAATAATATAAAAAAAGTTCTAGAATTAAAAAATATTATCTTATGTTCAACTTAATCCATTGTATTCTTTAGACTTATCCAAAATACTTCTATCCAATCTCATAGTATAATGAAAACAATTACTAGAAAGTTCATATAACAAGCATGTGAATTCCATCATTTTCCCCCCATATATCATAGGATATATCTTGTTGGTAAAATTCCAAACATTTCAATGAATTCATCATGCATTCTCTTGATTCATGGTAATAACCTAAATTACCATATATCCTTATTGAAAACATTCAGGTTTCCTTATTCCAAAAACTAATTGGATATATTCCTTAACTCCTAAAAAGTATTATACTTCATCCATCATAGCATAACCCATATTTCAAAAAAACCTTAACCAGTTCCAAGGTAACTAATATTTTCCAACATATCAAATTTCATTATCTCATCATCATGCTAAAATTAAGGGTTATCCTTCCCTTAATCATCTATTTCTTAGGAATATCACCTTTTCATTAAATCACTTCTCTTATCTATTATAAATATTCAACATATTCTTTAAAATACTTAGCAAAAAACATAAACTGATAACTCTTATATAATTCACCATTCATCATTCGTGGATTCAAATACATAAATAATTCAATCCTTATACTTTAATGGTAGGCATGGAATAACTCCTTCCTTGTCTTAGAAGTAGATCCTTATGTCTGGGCATTGAGTTGGGTAATTCCCTGGTTTTCCACATATGATTCATTGAACTCCATTACAATTACTCACTCTATGTCCCTTTTTCACACATAGATAACATATTCCCCTCTATTTTAGGTATTCCTCAAGGTTCTTATTCCCTTATTCTTGATATGTAGGAATCTTAATCTTATTTCCTCAATATTCTTCACCATGGGAACATGCATGAAAGCCCATCTTACTCTTATTTGATGACATAGGAATACAAGTAATGTTCACCTTGTTAATAATATACCACGATGACTGATTCGGCGTAATCACAATATCATTCACTCTAGTCATTACATAATTTCATTTCTCATAGTCACCAATTTTTTCATTAGATTCAATATTTACTCAATTCCTTCTGGTTCTCTCCTTTGACTAAAACACAAAAATAAAGGGGTGAGAAAAAAAATCATTCTAAAAAAACAACATAATCAAGGGGGAGTACTTCCAATATATGAAATATTAGGTCTAATCCTAGATTATTTATAAATGTTACTATAATTCTCAGACTATAACCTATAGTTATACTTAACCTCTGTTACATCCCTAGAAGTACCTTAGAAATATCTATAGAGATCTCACTAAATTTTTGACATCCCAGTTTCCAAAGGTTGACTAAACCTTTGCTCTGATACCAAATGTAGAGACTCGAGATTGAAGTACATAGAAATTACATTTCTTTTGCATAATACATAATAAAAGACACAAAAAGATGCCCAAATACTGCATTAGTTTAGTGTATTTGGAATATTTGAACATAATCTTCTAACATTGTAAAAGATATTCAACATCTCCCAAAAAGATCTTCCCATTTTGTTTTTCTACCTAAAACCGTTATTTATATCTTGGGGAAAATAAAACATAAAAAGCGTGAGTTAAAATGATCATTAAGGGTAAACATGGTGAAAATAAAACAAAACATATACATTTGAACGTAAAAACATGAACATAAAGTTTAAACTTAAAAATCTTGTGTCATGAAATAAATATTGTCAGTACGTAACTCATGGATCATAAGGGAACATTAATCATGATAAAATATCATGGTAATAAAACATGTAATTGTGTAAAACCATTATTCACATAATATGATTTCGATAGTAGCCAAGTCATTGTTTCTAAGACCATCATAGTTGACAAAGTCCATTACTAAACCCTGTTTACTTGTCATTTCAGCCAGGTATTACTGAACCAGATTTACCTGTCATTCTAGTCATGTCTATCACATGAGATATTAATCTTTACCTAATTCATTGGAGCAAGATATAGGTCTCAACCATCTCATAATGAAATAATTCTTACATGTTCTATAAAACCTAAATCATTCATCATAGCATAACCCAAGAAATAAAATAGGCTTCGTAAATATAATTTAATCATAACATAAATCGTATAAAAAATCATTCCATCATTAATGAAATAAAATAATAGTAATAATTGGGATTGAAACATAACATTATGTCTTATTAGAAGTAAAATAATTTTGATAAAACACTTGAACTTAATTCTTGAAAAACATATCCTTTCTTCTTCAAAAACATTTTCCTTTCTCAAAATCTCATGAAAATTTAAAAGTAAAGAATGAAATTAAAAATAAACATGAAATATTGTAAAGTAATATTAATGAAAATAATAAGTTATGAAATCATAAAAATCTTTTCATTCCGTATAAGTTAAAAAACATTCTCCTCGTACTTTTTTTTGAAAAAGTTGAAAAGTACCTCGTATGGTAAACAAAAGAAAGATTCATTATAAACCATGTAGTAAAAGTAAAAATGGGTAAAAATTACTTTAAGAATACATTTAAAAATAGTAAAAATTTTATGGGAATTTTTTTAGAAAACATGGACATGGATGATAAATATATCCCCAGTAGATACTTATGAATAAATAATCTCGAATAAAACGATATCAAAAATTTATCTCTTACCTTAGGTCCAATTTATTCTGTATGTATCCGAAAATCTAGTATAGTGTTTATAAACATATTATTAACTTGTAAAAGAACTATAATAATATTTATGATATCATATATGATATACTTATGATTTTATATTACCCATTCATTTGTCAATTCCAATTTAAATTAATGTTTTGGGTAATAATCGTTTCATTTATCTTACATGTTTGGACTTTTTATTATTCATATTATTACTTTGATGATGATTTAATTACTTTAAGAATTTAAAATATGATTTATATATATCTTATATATTCAGTATATAAATATATATATATATATATTATATAGATAAATGAAATTGAATACACCGTTCATGGAGATGGTAGGTCGTACGAACCCATGAACGCTATTTTTGTTTGCTTATTGAATTGGATGGAAGTAAGTAAATGACATATATATATATATATATATAAACCAATTAGAATTATTATGACATATATTTCATGATTATTTATTATATATACTTTATAATCATTCTTTAATGGTTAACATGGATAATTAATCTCATCGCGTCGTGGAGACGGTAAGTCGTACATACGCATGATCGA
Source organism: Viscum album (assembly GCA_963277665.1). NCBI lineage: Eukaryota > Viridiplantae > Streptophyta > Magnoliopsida > Santalales > Viscaceae > Viscum > Viscum album. The sequence continues at coordinate 227,065,708 of OY728151.1, forward strand.
TGATATCGTTCCCATAATTGTTGAATGGTATTGAAGTGGATAGTTTATAATATCTCATAATTAGTATCATGCTATAATAATAATATATATTTATTATTTCCACCATTATACCCATCCAAGGGAGGTGGTGGTGAAAAACATTTTACACCACGGCGTGGAGACGATAAACCGTACGTACGCACGCCCGGTGATTTCGTTTTTTGTTGGATGGATACAAGATGAAATATAGTTGTTCCATATTTAAAATAACATATAATTATAGGATTGAAACATATTTTATAACTTTATAATGAATCAACTTAAGAAGAGTAAGTAGAATAAGAAATAAATTTGAAAGAATCAGTAGAAGAGATTACCTCTTTCTTAACACACCTCCTTTAAATTTCCTCTTAGGGCACTAGAGTTGGTCTATTTAGAAGACCGGAACCTCTATAATGTTACTAGGGAAGTATAGAATAGAAATGGGCCAGGTTTTTTCGAACTTTAAGGCATAAAATAGAGTGAATATGAGATTGCGGAGGTTCCCTTTTATAGGAGAGGAGAGGGGCACTTTAGGAAACACAAAAAAATATTAATTTTTAATAAAATAAAACCCTACCTAATAACCTCTAAATATTCCCAAATTAAAAAATTAGAAGATATAGGGTTTAAATATCATCAAAAAATAAATTTTGGATAACTTATTTTGTCAATTTAAACCATATATTTTCAATTGACACTTTGTTATTCTATTGATTTTTAATTTTGGTAATAACATTATAAATATTTAATGGTAATTAATATTTACTTATGTGGTGTTAATTAACCGTAAATGAATAATTTTGAAATTATTGACCTTATAATTATAACCTTGAAATTTTTAAATATTTTTATGATTTTCAAATAATTTAATAAAATGATATGTTTATAAAATGTCAACAGTGTCAATTTTGACACTATTCATTTATTAGACTTCAAAAAAATTCCTAAAAAAAGATAAATTCAAAATAAAACTATTTAATACACTCTAACATGTCATATTAATATATAAAATTCATGTAGAACTTTAATTAGTTCATATTATACTTTTTAAATATTTTTAAAACCATTTAGTTAATATTTCAATTAATAAAATAATTTTTACATCGCTATTTTTTCATCATTAATGATACATAATTAATCTATAATAATTCTAAATAAACTACCATGATATATATAATTTAATTATATTTATACTGACTATTTAATTTCATTGTTGTATGAAATTTATCATAGAATTACTATTATTACACTTATAAGATATAAGAGAGTGACATGTTGTCACTTTCTTTTGTTTTAATAATAATTACATCATTTTCATAGAGAAAATTCCATGAAATGAATCTATTATGACCTTTAGGTCATATGGGTCTAATTTTATTCATAAAATATCATTTTTTCATGTGATAGGGTAATTTTATAACATTATTTTTACGCTCAATTAACAGATTTACCTTTAACTATGGTGATAAAAATAATTACAAAAGTTACTATTCATAATGCCCAAAAAATAAGGTATCCATTTAACATAATTTGGACCCACTAATTCCAAATATGGAATACATTTTTTAAAATTAAAAAATAATAATTTTCAATATTTAATTTAAAATTAATCCCATTGTCGAAAAAATGAGTTTTTGTTTAAAACATTGTAAGAGATTGAAATGTTTCTACATATGAATTCAATGTAAAGTTAATGAAAATGATTTAAATTTTCTTAAAATAGAAAAAATATATTATATTTATACTTTAAAACTATTCAATAATATATTTTAACCATATAACATATTTTGATGAAAAAAGTTGTTTTCAATTAAAATTTAGCATATTTTCACTATTCATCAAAATATAAAAGTTATCAGAAAATATCAAAAACTTATCCAATGTAAATTTTTATATCCCTGTTCCAAATAATAGGTTTAGCTTCTCAAATATAACTTATAAAAGTGTAAAAAAATAGATTTAAAATGGGTCTGTCATGAAAATCCGGTAAAACTTTATTTTTTTAAAAATACTTATTTTATCTGAAAAATTGATTTTGTTCTCATATCATGTGTAAGATAAATTATAATGTTATATCAAATTAAAAAATTGGTTAATACTATTAATAAAAGATAAATTATATAATATTTTAATAATAAATTTTTGTTTAGTGAGACTCAGTATTGCATACTATGCAAATTATCGAGGAAGGTCACTCTAGCGTGTAACACAAGACATGTCCGTGTTGCGTGTAGTGAAAGCTTCCTTTAGTGTTTTTTATAAAATAATCCAAACTTATTTCATTTATACATTGAAAAAAATCTATACTTAGTGTTGTGTGAAATTAATTATATCAAAATAACTTGAAATTGTGTGCAACATAATCCACGAATAGTGTTGTGTATACTGCATGCTAATACAGTATTTCATATATCACAAGAAAATCTTAGTATAGTTTACAACACAAGGCTTAAAAGAAATTAAAAACAATATATCTCATAAAATATAGGTTTTTTATATTCTACCCCCCTTAAAATGAATTTCACACTAAAAATTATTCAGGGTTATAAATGGTTTACTACTTGAAAGTTTATTTCAGGTAAACCCACATTGTAAAAAGGATTACTAAAACTTCATTTTAAAAAGGAAAGTTATAAACATAACGGTTACCCAAATTAACTCATCACTAGGTTTCTATATAAGATAACATATGTGGGAAGTGAGAACATTCATATGGAGAAACCAAATAACATTATATATATTCATTACCATTCATTACCAAGTTTTTGTAAAATTAAGCAGCGAGTGTTAATTGTTTGGTTTTCTTAATCAAGTTTTATCACAGATTATCTTTTTCTTATAAATATGATATCATTTCATCATCTATATAAATATATTAATGATATATATATATATATATATATATTATATTGATTTTTAGAATAATTCATTAATGGTTGTATTGAAAAACAAATAACATTATTTCGTGAAGATTTTAGTCCACACATATGTATGAGGGACGTTATAATTTTCCAATGGATATGTGGGTAAAGAGGTGAGTATTATTTTAACCTGTCATAATGAAAATAATATCATGACTATCATGTTTTTTCTTTCAGTTCACCTATATAAAATATGAATGTCGGGTGATGATGATGATTGAAGTGTATAGTCTAACGAGGTGGCAGTCCTCATGAAATTACAAGCGATGATTCAATTTTCCATTAAATGTATTGGTTTATGAAAATGAGTAATAAAACATAATAACAATATATAAATATAATAATACTATTTTAATTTCATTATTATGTTAAAATAAAATATATATGATTTAGAAGAACAAATGAACATGAAAAGAGTTAGCTAAGATGATTACGACTTTTGTATAGAACCTCATTTAGTTTTTCAGATAAGGAACCTTAGTATAGTCTTTTGAGATGATCATATAATATTTATATGGATATATAGGGGGAAAGTTTTGGGTTTTTTGTATATAAATGGCTCAATAATGTGTGAATAGTTAAGGGTTGGAGGTTCAATTTTATACGTGAGTAAAGAGGCACACTTTTAATTTTTCAATATTTCAAACTATGATTAAGTCACATTGATGGAAAAGTGGAGAAAAAAAATATTTCTTATCAAATATGAGATATTATAAGTTCAAAATCACTTTATTCAATTTTATTTTGGCACGGTTTATGTACTTTTTAACATATATCACATTAGTCCATATGTTTATCCATTTTAACCTTTACTAATGTACTGAATTTTTAACCTCGGTTACTATTCTTAATGAAAAAAATACAATTGAGCTATTTCAAAAAATAGATCATGCTGATTAAAAATATTTAAAACATTTTATATAATTAAATTTCTATAAGTAGTTTAAAATAATTCTAAATTAAACTCAAAAAATTTGATGAAAATAGTTTTCCAAGGATATATATTTTTCAAGAACAAGATGATCATACATTAACCTAATTACTCTAAATGGTAAAAAAATAGGAATTTAAATTCATATATAAAGACATTTAATTGATAAATTTCATTTAAATTAGTAATCATTAGTATTAATTTTAATTAATTAATATTGTGAAATATTTCTCACTTAAGAATAGTTTTTGAAATAGTATCCCTTATACTTACTAATGATCATATATTTTTTATGTAAAATTTATCATCAATACATAATTAAAAATATAGATTATAACGCATTATTTTAATTTAATGTATTTCTATGTAAATAATATATTTTCTATAATTCCTAAAATATTATTTCTGTGGGAAAATTACCAAAATTCACTGCATATTTTTTTCATAATAAGTTCTTGATCAATATTCATCTAATAAATTTTTTTTTTTATGCCATGAAATATTATAATGTGAATTATATTATATTTTCATTACAATAAAATGATTAATTACAATAACTGAAGATTGGGTGTAACATTCTTCACTCTTTCAAAAATATCATTCTTAAAATTCTCATGGATCTTAATTTCAAATAAAATTTGGGTATGTAACATCATGTTACCATCATTTTATTATATTTACCCCTTGGTTTTTATAATATTTTTTTCATCTTATTTCAGGTCATTTATGGTGTTTTTTAGAAAATATTAACTATTTTTGGGTTGTGCACATTTGGCATATAGTTATGGAAAATTGTGTGGTACTACTCGAAAAATGTGTAATTTATTTGGTGGTACTTAAGGGGGTCCACAGTATTTGTTTTTTCAATATCCCTAGAGGGAGTACACTATTGTAATAAGGACTGTGTAACCATGTAATCAAATACTAAATCTGTATATATAATCTTAGTGAGGATGAATGATTAGGCAAATAGTTTTCATCAATAGTGTGGCCAAACCCAAGAAACTATGTGATGAAATTTTAATCCTCCAAAAAAAATTAATTAATTACCAAAAACACACCATTATAATTTATAATATCCCATAATCAAACCTAATTGACCCTTTTTGTTATAAAGGCTCTATATAGTGGGTTTTGTCTCATCTAACGTATTCTATTATTTGATCTATGTTTTGATGGATTTGAAAAATTTCTATTCAGTAAGTGAAACCTCTTTTGATTGATGATCCCTCTTATCTTCTTCTCTCACCCTCTCCAAGATAAATTAATACTCCTTATTTTTATGGATTGGATCATTTATTTAATGGTTTGGGAACCTATGTATTCTTTTTGGATCATCTTTACCTTTAATTCCTTGTATTCAGTTCTATTCTTTTTGAATTTTTTATTATGTGTCTAAAGGTATGTCACTTTGTAATGGTTTTAGCTACACATGAAATAATAATTTCATTATTTTTATAATTAAAAATTCAATTGATTTGGATAAATTCATGTGAAAAATATTTTGATGATTGATTTCAAAGGTAGGAAATTATGAAAATAATACCATTTTCTCATAGTATTTGGAATTACAATTTTGGATTTTGAAAAAAAATGGTAATAAATGGGAAGTGATTTCAGTAAATGATTTTATTTTGATTAATAAAAATGATGTATTTAAACTAAAGATGATTTTTAAAGGCAGTAACTTATTAAAAATATACAATTTGGTTTTTAAGTTTTAATGAAATGATGAAACATGAAATTGGAAATTTTAAATGTGAATGATAAATTTAATTAAATGGATGAATTTACTCCATTATTTATTAGATTTAGGAACATATATGAATGATTATCTATTCACTAGGAAATGAACGTTATGATTATAAACCCTTGTAATGGATTGGAGATGAAAATTCTAACTAAACCAATTTCAATATTATTTTCCCTGATGTGGTCTTTATTGATTCTCTCTTAGTGGAATAAGCCTTTGGGACATGTGGTCACATTGATCTATGATTGATTGATATAGTATTGTGTGGATTCTAAAGCTTGGGACTAACAAAACTCAGGTCTTTTATATTTGGTGACTCACATTGATTTTATTTGATTATAACATGCCATTATTTTATTCATTCCATTCTATTTAAAATTGATGTTCATTAAAGCCTATTTTTTATTTATTGTCAATCAAATTTATTTGACTTATTATTTGATTATTAATATGAAAAAAATATGACATGAATTTTTTATTTAAATTTATGTATACATGTTTTATTTCAAATGAAATATATAAGGTACATTTCTTGATATCATACCAAGATATTTTTCTCACACCCTACCATTTTCAATGGTTGTTTTTAAATTATACTAATCCATGTATTGGAAAAGGGAATAATTCACATGGATGTAGGGGAGATCTTGACTAGTGGGACCTTAGGAGATAATGGTGACCAATGCAGTTGTGGTCCACTTATTATAAGGATTTTATTATAATTTTTTTAGGTGGATTTTATATTATTTATTATATGATGTAACATTTTGGATTTTTATCAGTATTATAATGTATCATTTATCATTTACAAGTGTTTGGATAATCGAATACTCACTATTTTATCTTACCCTATTATAAATTGGTTAATTGTCTATGTGGGGAATTATTTTTATTTTTCTATTTTTAATACCTAGAAACTAGTTACCAGGCCATGGGAATTGGGAACTCCCTTCAGGATGTGTCAATGTTGACTTGAGTTTGGGTGTAATCTGTTATTTGGGATGGTTTTTGACAAAATTTTATCAATGGTGTGAGTTTTTACATCTTTTCATGATGTTGGTATGGAGTCTATGAAGTTTTATCAGATATGAGGTAGGATTTTTAAGACATTATGTGCAGTTAAAAATTGATTAATTGTTTATATGTCAACACAGTACTCTATTAGTCACTATGGGTGTTTGAGAAAAGCATCATTATGCAATAAATTGTTATAATTATAGTATTTCTCCAAACATAAACTAATTATTTCATAATATCAATGAATAAATTCTATCTAATGGAATTTATATTGTTTTATCTATTGATTCAAATGATTATATGAGTATCCTTGTAGGTGTTTTAATTCCTAGAGATATTGTGTAGTACCAAAAATCCGTGAGGAAATTTGAACAAGATGTGGGAGGAAGTTTTTTTTGAAAAATTGAAAGAGAATACTCCCATTTACATAAACATTTTTGGGAGAGATGTGCTTGTGGTCCATGATCCGGTACATGTTGTAACAACTATTCCCATTTAGGCACTACTAGGGGAACCTCAAATGGATGAAAATATATATCATTTTGATTATTTTTTTGGACGTAACCACAAAAATTGTAATGCTCAAATGATCCTCACTTGGTATAGGATTGGTTGAAAAGGGATTAGATTTTTTTTAGTTCATAAAAATTCCTAATTCAAAAAAGTTGAAATTTGATACCTTCATACATGAAGGTCTTATTAGGAGGTGGTGAGATTCTATGATTTTAATGAATATACAAGATATATTTTAGAGTAAATACTTCAAATCTCCTTTCACTCAGTAGATCAATATAAATTAATGGTTTTGGTGAAATCTATGGAATTTCACATCCTCTAAAAACATGATAGAACCTTCACATAAAAGAAAAAATTACTGTGTTTAATTTTTTCATTTCCCTCCTGGAAGAGTATTGAATGAGAAAATGAAGGCCCAATGATTTGAGATAGTTCGTTAAAATGATATATGATCTCATGTGTTTATGATAAAGATCACATCTTATATAAATATCATATATAGAGTATTGACAATTTAACTAGACATGGCGGGTAAGTTAGGGTCGGAAAGAGTTTATCCTACCCCTAATGATAGTTATATAGTTTTTTACAAAATAAATAGGATGTGGGATGAGTCTCATGATGGTTTTATATATCCCACATCATCCATAACTTCTAGATTGTTTGGGAATATCCCACCAACTATCTTTCAATGGGTTACGATTAGTCATTTGAAGATGGTTCATACTGAGGCACCAATGATTTTTTGTTCAAATATTAACTCAATCCACCTACCAATGTTATCTGATGCCTTTTTTATCCCTCATAGTGGAAAATGATCGTCATCACCAAAATTCACTATGTTGCAGTTATTTTCATCAATATATAAAGGGTTCAGTCAACATGAAACTAGAATGAAAATTTTCATGTAATGGATCGACATCCAAAAAAAGTCTAGGTGGGTCAAAAAATAGTTAGAGGTATTGTCACTATATATTCATCTTTATTTATTTCTCTATTTCATATATATTTTCAACTCATTCTATCATATTTACTTCAGTAGTGATTATATTATACCTTCTTATAATGGATATGTCATATGTGATGGATATTACTACCTCTATCATAATGAGGAGATTAAAGGGTCGTTATTACCACTATTTCACCTTATTTATATGATAGGTTTATCTCTACTAGTATTTTTTATCACTTGGTATGAAAACAATAACGACCTATAATTTTATCCAATGAAATTACTTTCTTATAATTATTTAATGTACTATAAAGCACATTCATCAGAAACAAAAACTAATGAAACATTATTATATTAAATGAATAATGATAAATTAGTCATCAAATAAACTAATAATAATTCCAAATATCATATAGGGTAAATAAAATGAAAATAAAATAATAAGAATAAAATAATTTGGTTATGCTTGATCGACTAGAATAACTGCACTTATGAATAAGGCTGTATAAATAAAACATAATGTTAAAAATAAAATATTAATTTTGAAGATAAATGTATATATAATCATCATAGATAGTGGATCTTAATATATAATTAATATAATAAGAGGTATTTATATAAATTATTAAACCAATATGACCATCGTAAATATGACCATTAGAATTGTAATCTGACTATTGAAATAGTAATCTTATTGTTGGAATAGTAATTGGACAATTAAGAATAGTACTCTAACTGTTAGAATATTAATCTCACCTATGGATATTTTAAAAAATATATTTTGGTATATTATAAAAAGAAAATATGATATATTTATGTTATATGTAAATAAATGTTATAAAAATGATAAATTAAGTGATTGTATTTTCTGTAAAACAGAAATGTTTTATTTTCAATTTGATAATAAATATAATGATTTTAAATAAAGATTAATTTCATAAAATGGGATCATAAATTAATAATATGTTGTATTATCATTATAAGATAATTTTATGAGACCATAAATAATTTCAAAGTGTCTTAAAATCGATTATAATATTAAATTTTTTTTTCAAATAAATGATGTTTTTATTTAAAAATTAAATTTACCACATTGAGAATATTATTTCCAAAAAAATGGATTCCAATCCATAAATCTAAACATAAATAAATTTTTAGGGTTCAATTTTTAAAAAAAAATCGATTTTTTGTGAATAGTGAAATAGAATAATTTTTTATTTTTAACATTATAAAAAATATACATGATCTTTTGAGTCATGGATGATGAAATAACCAATTAGTTCTAAATCACATGCACTATTTACTATATATAGTCTCATTAATCAATACTATTGATATTCTTGAGTCAAAATATTAAACTAATGAATATAATAATCCAAAATACCCACCATCCCCTTATAAATACCACACATCAGCACTCCATCTCCTCACACCTTCTATAAACAAAATATTTCCAAATATCTTCCAAAACCTATTATTTAAACTTTCCCCACATCCATGTTCTTATGGTATCACCAAACATTAATTTCTATGTTTCTTAAGAGGTCCATTAAGGAGGTGATATACAAGAGGTGACTTTCTAAAATCACCTCTCATAATTTTATTTCTTCTTTTACCTTTCCCTTACATCCTTCATATGTCAAAGTATAATAAATATAATATCATTTATATACTATAAATTAATATTTATAATGTAATATAATCAATCCACCCATTTTTTATATCTGCTTATTCAAGTAATTGAAACCATTGTCCGAATTATGGCAGTTAACTATCTTAGTTGATGATTTTTTTTGTTTTCTATTACCGCATTCAAGGATTTTCATAAAAATATTATTACAGTTAAATAATATTTTAATAAATATATTATAACTAATTTAATGTAATTTAAATAATTTATATACATAATATTTAATAAAATTTAACTAATTTGTGATGGTCGGGAAAACCACTATAATAAAGTAAACAATTATCATTAACATTTTATCCAATGAATCATACTCATGTAAAAAATGGTATATGGGACCATTTATAATTATGTAAGTGAATTAATACCATATATTATAAAATCTATAGTACTATTCTAATTTTATAATAACATCAATAAATATATACAAGTTAATTAACCATGAAACCGTGAAACGCATGCTCCAAGAATAACGAAATCAAACATTATTACTCATTGAAATAGTCATAAATAAACTTAATAAATTATAATAAATAAAATATATGTGTAATATGATATGAATTAAATTATAAATGAATAAAATTTTATTATCTACGACATTATGTGAAAAAGAACAACACATTTGGACAAAAGGTAGGGGATCTCTCCGAACCACCATTTTTTCACTGGGTTAAAGATCTTCTCTCTTTACAGTAATGTATTTAGTATTTCTTATTATGTACATATGATAAATTCTATATAAATATTCCAAAAATATGTATATATCTCTATTCAACCTTGTTTTATGGCGAAATATATGTTTGAAAAGGTTCCCTTCATAATTCCTCTCGATAAGAAAACCCGATAAAGGGAACTTCTCATTTTCTTAACCATTTTCAAGTACACTAAATATAATGTTTTTAAACACCAATATTTTAAAAAATATCCCATTTAATATTAAAAAAATATTTGAGTTCATTTCTATGTTTTAATAAATAATTATTCTTTTTATTTTCCTTAAATAATCTTCATTTATTTCCCAAAAACACTCTTAAGTGGAAAATTTCTGAAATAACATAACCACTCTTTTTAAGTTTTTCAATATAGTTTGATATCACTACTATAACAACCCTACTTTTTATTACGCACTTAAACCTGATTTACTACATAAAATACACTTGATACAACATAGAATATAGAGAGGTCTAGTGTCTTTGGGGCTTAGCAACATTACATAACAACATAGAACATAAAACACCCAACATCTTTATTGAAAACTTCCTTTACATGACCACTAAATTCCCTTGTACTTAGAATTTCATGGGATAACCTGAGGACATGCATAATAAAAGGGTGATCTATAAAGCCCAATAAGGGAGTAAACAAGTAATAACATGAATAATATAATACATGTTAGGAAATAGGCATATCAATAGATCATAAAAGGATATGAACATAAAGGCATGATATATCATGATTATCATAACATGTAAATGTGGCAACAAAATTTAACATATAATTAGCATGAGACAAGGCTCATTGCACATGAATAATGAGTAAACCCTTATTGAGATTTAATTATATTTACTAAATCCTCATTTCACTTGGATTAAAATGATTAAATCCTCATTGAACTTGACTTATCATAATACTAATATTTTCCCAATGCATTGGAGCGATATTAGGGCACACCCTTCATAAATATATCATTTCATGCATTAGTGTGCCACATGGATCATACAACAAGGAATCATTCATCATCATTTATTCTAGGACAAAGGGATGTGTAATACATACATAAAGATTTATAATCAATAAATAAATGTTCATAACGATGAATACCCTTGATAGAGTAATGGTTACAGTATTCACTACACAATGACATTGCCTTGGAAAATCATGGTGCAATTTCGGTAGCGTAAAGGCGTGACATAAGAATTCATAAAAAAAATTGATGAGAGATAAAGTTTTGTCTCATCATAATTACATGAAATGGAAATTAAGGGGGTCATATATATACATATCCCAACATATGTAATGGAATTTTGATTCATAATACAAAAGAATAACCTGATTGTAAATGAGGAGAGAGAAATTCCTTATAGAATTACGGCATAGTAACAGGTGTGCATATGAGGCATTGATGAGAGAGAAAGAGGTCTATCATCATTTAAAACATAAGGATGGGGATATAATGGAAGTGAAAAACCCTACCCTTGCATTAGTAATTGAAAGAAAAAGGGTATTACAACATAAAGGAACTTGGATAAAAATAATAAAGGAAGGGATCCCTTACTTGGAAGTGTGATCCCAAATGCTTGGGAGGGGCTTGAGAGAGGATTCTTGGGATCTTGGTGCACCTTGGGAGGATTATAGAGAGATGAGGACAGAGTTTGGACGAACTAAAAAGGCATTGAGTGAAGAGGAAGTGGGAGCTTGGGTCGGTTTATATAGGAAAGGATTGGCAATTCTTTATTATTTAGGTTTGGGACACCACACATTAAACTAATCAAAACCACAAGCCAGCCCATGGTTTTTGCCCATGGTTTTTTTTAAATGGGAGTATAAAAAAATATTATATAAGGCCAATGGAATAACATCTTAAAATAATAGGTTTTCCTATGTTGGGGTGAGTCACACCCTCAAAAAATCAATTTAAAAAGCTAAAATGTTTTTTAAGTCTTAGAGGGTCCACTAAAGATTTAAAAAATAGATAAAACAAACCTAAAATCACATTATTTTAATGGTAAAACATATATTGGTAAACATAATTTTTATATTATTTTATTACATAACAATTGAGTCATTATGATGTCATAAAACACATTATATATTTCAACGGTATTTAATTTTTACCAAAAAAATCGACTCTCTCAAAAAATTATGAAAAATTCACCATTGGATAATTTCGAATCCTAATTCCAAAAATAATATTCATTTTATCTAAGTAATTTTTTAAATATTTTAATTTTTACTTTTAAAATAAAAATTGACATTTATCAAAAATTCATGGATTTTGACAAAAATAGCTTTCAAACCTTATTAAAAATCACAATTTTATTCATAATAATTATACGGTCATTTATATTATATAAAAAATAATTTAGTAATAATATTTAATAAAAATATTATTTAATTCAAAAATCCATTAATTCATCAAAATATATTTCTTAATTAACAAAAATTATTATTTTTGATTTAAAAATTATTTACAAAGTAACAATAATAAAATGAATTTATATTCCTTATTATATACAAAATTAATGCACATAATCATAGTGAAAAGGTCTTATTACATAACCCCTTATAACACTCACATAAAACTGAAGGGTAAGGTGTGCGATGGGGACAGACCCTTGGGGTGGCTCGGATAATATCACTCTGGTGGTAATCTCTATAAACTTCCACTTCTTCTATAGGTGGTTCTATTCGAGCTTAACATGTTGAAGCTCGGATTGGGATTGGTCAAGGGTGAAGCCTAATGATTCCACCTCCTTTCCAAGCTCCGATAAATGGGCTTTATATGGGGCATGTTTACTGAATAAGGCAATTGCTACCTTTGTCTAAGTAAATTGGATTTGTTAAAGCCCTATATTTATACTTATCATGTGATTACTATTCAATGGCTATATTTGAAATGGTCACAATTCTTAATGGTATTTTAAAATCCAAAAACATAATACTAATGAAGTTCACATTTTATATAATTATTTTACATAATAAGACATTTTATTAGATCAAGAGGAATTTTCATTAATGAAATTTTGGGTGTTTACAATATTCCCCCCTTAAGAAATTTCACCCTCAAAATTTCCATTTCCAACACTAAAACAGATTTGGGTAACTTTTCTTCATCACTTCCTTCGATTCCAATGTCGTTTCTTCAAACTTGTGATTTCACCACAACACCGTGAAGAGGGACTTTGTCTTATTTCATAGAACTTTTTCTCTATGATCTAAGTTCTTCACCGGTTGCTCCTCGTAATAAAGATCATCCTCTAAATGTACAACCTCTAAAAAGAGTGCATGTGAAGGGTCCAGTATGTACTTACTTAAGAGGGATACATGAAAGATATCATGTACTTTGGACATGGTGGGTGGAAGTGTAAGCCGATAGGCCACAGCCCTAACACGATCAAGAATATTGAAAGGGGATGGTGTACTTAGAAATTAACTTCCCTTTCTTTACAAACCTCATGACCTTATTCCATGGATATATGCATAGAAATACCATGTCTCCAACTTTTTACTCAAGGTATCATTGACTATTATGTAAATAACTCTTTAATCGACTTTGGGCTTCCTTGATATGTTTCTGAATAGTTTTCACCTTCTTCACCACTTCTTCGACCATTTTAGGTCCTAGCACCTTGCGCTCACCGACTTCATCACAACACGCTGGTGTTCTCCAACTTTTCTAATAAATGGCTTCATATGGTACCATTTGGATGCTCGAGTGGAAACTTTTATTGTAGTAGAATTCAACCAGTGGAAGATGTTGGTCCCATCTTCCTTTAAAGTCCATAGAACATGATCTTAACATATCTTCCAAAGTTTTAATAGTTCGCTCAGATTGGCCATCAGTTTGAAGATGATAGGCCATACTGAAGTTTAGTTCAGTGCTTAGAGCATTTTGGATAATTTTCCAGAACTTCAAGGTGAATCTAGGATCACGATCAGATACAATAGATAGTGGTACTCCATGCAGCCTTACCACTTCTTTGATGTAGATCTGTGAAAGTTTATCCAATGAGATATCCTCTTAAATCAAGATAAATTGATATGTCTTCATAAGTGGATCCACAACGACCAATATACCATTGTTTTTTCTACATATCCTTGGAAGTCCAGTGACAAAGTCCATGGTAATGTTCTCCCACATCCATGTTTGTATGGGTAGTGGTCACATCATCCCCTTAGACTTTTTCCTCTCACCCTTAACTTGCTTGCATACTAGTAACATTGAAATATATTCAGCAATCTTATTTTTCATATTGTCCCATCAAAAGATTTCTCAGAGATCTCGATACATCTTTGTGCTCCTTGGGTAAATAGGGAAGGTTGAGCTATGCACGTTATCCAAAAGCTCCTTCTTTATCTTTGGATCGGATGGTACACATAATCGTGACCCAAATCTCACAATTCCATCCTTTTCAACCACTAAATCTAAGTATTTCCCATTTCTGATAGCTTCTACCCTTTTCATAATTTCCACAACCTTTCTTTGAACATCCCTTATTTTCTCCATAAGGGACGGTTGAGAAATCATTTGAGAAAGGATTGATGATGTTCCTCCCTTAAAAATTCCCATGTACATCCTATACAAATCTAAAAAGAGTGGATCCTTTTCATTTTCTCATTATTGATAAAGATGTAGGATCCTTTCTACTTAGAGAATCTTCCACCTTGTTTGCCTTACCGATATGGTAGTTGATTGAGTAGTCATAATCCTTGATGTGTTCAATCCATATTCATTGGCGCATATTAAGATATTTTGTGTGAATATATATTTGAGTCTCTTGTGATCAATATATATATCACACTTCTCCCCAAAGAGATAATGTCGTCAGATTTTCAATGCAATGATCACAACTGCCAACTCCAGATCATGTGTGGGATAGTTTTTCTCATGGATTTTCAACTGCCTTGAGGCATAGGATATCACTGTATCATTCTACATCAACACACAGCCTAGGCCCTTCTTTTAACCATCACTAAATAATGCAAAAATATCTCCACTCATGGGTAATGTGAGAACAGGCATAGTGATAAGACTCTTTTTCAACTCCTTGAATATTTCTTCACATTCATCACTCTAAGAAAACTTGACTCCCTTCCGAGTTATCTTAGTAAGAGGTTGGAAAATCGTGATAAATTTCTCCAAATCGGAGATAATATCTAGCTAACCCCTAGAAGCTATAGATATCCATTATCGATGTTGTCCTTAGCTATCCCTCAATTGTAGATGTCTTGGAGGGATCCATAGATATCCCATTGCTTGTGATGATATAACCCAAGAATGAGACCTCCTTCAACTAGAACTCACACTTGTTGTACTTTTCATAAAGATTCTCCTTTCTCAAGGTCTCCAGTATAGTTTTTAGATTCTACTCATGATACTCCTTAGTTTTGGAGTATATTATAATATCATCTATAAAGACCACCACTAATTTTTCAAGGTAATATTCAAAGACTCTATTCATCAAGTCCATGAAGATTTCTGGATAATTACTGAATCCTAAAGGCACTAGTATGAATTCATAGTGCCCGTATCTTGTACAAAAAAGTAGTCTTGGGGATATCTTTCTTATTCACCCTCACTTGATAATATCCCGACCACAAATCCACCTTTGGAGAAGTATTGTGCTTCACATTGTTGATCGAACAAGTCATCAATTCAATGAATATGATACTTATTCTTTATCGTGATTTTGTTGAGCTCGTGATAATCAATGCAAAGGCACATTGACCCATCCTTCTTCTTGACGAAGAGGACCGGTGCACCCCATGGTGAAGCACTAGGGCTTATAAAATCTTTATCTGAATTCTCCTGTAGTTGTTTCTTCAGCTCCTCAAGCTTCAAAAAAGCCATTCTATTTGGATTCTTAGATATTGGAAACTCCCAAGGTATAAGGTCAATTGATAATTCAACATCTATTTTAGGAGGAAGACCGATCAATTCCATGTGAAACACTTCAGCGAATTCCCTCACAATAGGCATGTCTTTAAGGATGGTTTCCTCCTTAGACTCAATCATCTGATCCAGATACACATGCTCATAGGGAAGCAATATCCATGCTTGAGATGATGGTGCTAAAGAATATTTATCTTCCTTTTTGCACTTGTATCGAATTGGGGGTCGATTCTCTATATAGAGTTTGATTTCCCTCTCACAGCAATTTATGTTGGCTCTATATAAGGAAAGTCAATCCATGACGAGAATTAAATTAAATTCCACCAGCGGAAGTATGATGAGGTTCATTGGGAATTTTAATCCATTGATTATGATAGGGGAGGAGTTATATTCATGGGATACAAGGATTTCCCCATTTCTCATACTCACTGACATCTTTACTTCCATGATTTGTGGTCATGTTGGGATTGTTCTACTAAACCATTATGATAAAAAAGAATGCGTAGAACCTGAATAAAAAATTACATTCACTATTCTTGATTGAATCACTAGTGTACCTTTCACCACTTCATTGTCAGCATTCACCTTGGTGATAGAGATGGAAAAATCTCACCCTTGCTACCTTGGAGGTTGTTGGTTGCCTCTGAAAACCCTTGGCTTAGGGCACTGATTTTCAAGGTACCCTGGTTCTTTTCAGTTGAAGCAATTAACAATGCGTTGAGGGTCAAATGGATCATTCCTATCCTCCATCACAACTATAGGTTTTTCTTGTTGGCAGTTAACAGCTAGGTGCCCTTCTCTTCCACACCTAAATCATTTCCTCCTCCCCTTCAAGCAATTTCTGGGGGCCTTCTTTCCACACCTTTGGCAGGTGCGGTGATATGTTTTCTTAGCATCATTGAATTTATCCATCAAACTACCAGAACTGAAGTCCACCTTACACTTCTTATCCCCTTGATACCCCTAAGATTCTTTGATCCCCATTTTGACTTTAAGGTCACATCGGACAATTTCTACATATCTTTACAAGTCATAGATTGCCAGGGGTTTCTACAGACTAGGTTTCATCCCACCAAAGAAGTGGTCAACCATGCTTAAGGGGGTGAAGACAAAGCTGGAGGCATATTATGCAAGCCTTTTGAAGTTTTTGATGTACGTTCTGATTGATTTGTCGTCTTTTTTCTTGAGTTAAATGATGTCCCTTTCCATCTTAATCCATAGGGTGTGTGGAAAATATTTATCAAAAATAATTATACAGAAATACATCCATTCTAATGCCTAGATCTCCTCTTCAGGCTTTGTATTTTTTATCAATTCCCACCATTGATTGGATTCACCCTTCATACGATAAGCAGTCAGAAGAACCTTCTCTTGTTCAAAACATTCAAGGATGGAGAATAACTTTTCAATGGAGATGACCAATTGTTTGGTGATTGAGGGATTGAATGATCTATTAAAAGTAGGATTCATTTGTCTCATAAAGCTCTTGATTTCAACTTGTTCTTTCTTAGGGGGAGTTGAATATTCCTTTTTACCCATGTTTCTATTCAAAGATTGAGTTAACTGAGAGATTATCATGACAAAATTTGTGACTCCTACTCCCATCAGATTGGGCATCTCATTAAAACAGTCATCTCATTGATCTTCACATCGGTTGTTGGTCTGAGTCCTCCTATTACTGGACATTAGCTAGAATAAAAGGAAAGTTAGGGTTAACACATAAAGGGTAATCCAATAAGAAGACGAATGACTTATAAATTAATTCTATTTCCTTAACTTATGAATTTGTAGGCTTCAATCTATGTTATCCCCGATCTACTTTCTAACATATATTCTTAGGGGGTTTTTTTATTCTGTTCATAATAGTTCATAATAATCTTGTGAATTTACCAAATAATATCCATCATAAGTGTCATAACCTAGAGTGCATCAAGGCCCATTTTCGTGCTCCAGGATACCCTGGGTCAAGCCCGAAACTCCTTATCAGAGTTTTCGCTCCTAGGTACATCTGTGTCAAAGCCGCCTCTACCTGCTCGTATCCAGACAGGGATTTATTTTCTTAATAAACCACTTACTCAATACTCACCAAAATTTAGGGTAGTTATTATTATAATTATTCTTATCCCTAAGTATTTTACTAGTGTTTTATAATCCCAATCCCAAAGATAACTAAACCTATTCTCTAATACCAACTATAACAACCATGCTTTTTATTACACACTTAAACCTAATTTATTACATAAAATTCACTTGATAAAATATAGAAGATCGAGATTTATAGCATATTTGGGGCTTAGGAACATTACATAACAACTTAGAACATAAAACATGAAACATCTTTTCTGAAAATATCCTTTACATGGCCACTAAATTCCCTCATACTTAACTTTTCATGGGATAACCTGAGGACACGCATAAGAAAAGGGTGAGCTATAAAGACCAGTAAAGGAGTAAAAAAGGAATAACATTATGAATACAATACATGTTAGGCAATAGTCATATCAATGGAGAATAAAAGAACATGAACATAAAGGAGTGATATATCATGATTATCATAACATGGAAATGTAGAAACAACACTTAACATTGAATTAGAATGATCCAAGGCTCATTGCACATAGAGCATGAATAAACCCTCAATGTATTTGAATCAGTATAATTAAATTCTCACTTCACATGAATTAGCATGAGTAAACCCTCATTGAACTTGACGTATCATGATACTAATCTTTACCCAATTAATTGGAGTGTTATCTGGGCTCAACCATCATAAATATTTCATTTCATGCATAAGTGTGAAACATGGATCATACAATATAGAATCATTCATCATCATTTATTCCAGGATAAAGGGATGTGAATAAATATATGAATCTTTATAATCAATAAGTAAATGTTTATAAAGGTGAATACCCTTGATAGATAAATGGGTTTTTCATTCACTACACAATGACATTGGCTTAGAAAATCATGGTGCAATTTCGACAGCGTAATGGGGTGACATACAAATTCATAAAAAAGGTTGATGAGAGAAATAGGTGTGTATAATCATATTTACATGAAATGGAATATAAGTTTTTCATATGGATACATGTCCCAACATATTTAATGGAATTTAGATTCATAATACAAAATAATTGCTTGGTTGTAAATGAGGAGAGAGAAATTCCTTACGTAATTTCGGCATAGTAACGGGTGTACATAGGAGGAATTGATGAGAGATAAATAGGCCTCTCATCATTTGAAACATAATTAGGGGAATATAATGGAAGTTTTAAACCATACACAAACTTTTTTAATTGAAATTAAAAGGGTTTTACAACACAAAGAAACTTTTATAAAAATAAGAAAGGAAGGAATCCCTTACTTGGTAGTGTGATCCCAAAGGCTTGGGAAGAGATTGAGAGAGGCTTCTTGGGAGCTTGGGGCAAGTTAAGAGGATTCTATAGAGAGTAGGTCTGAGGTTGGATGAATTTAAAAGGCTTTGAGTGAAGTGGAAGTGAGATCTTGGGTGGGTTTATATAGGAAAGGATATGTAATTCTTTATTATTTAGGTTTGGGACACCACATATTAAACTAATCAAAATCCCAAACCATCCCACAGTTTTTACCCATGTTTTTTGCCAAAGGGGAATGGAAAACAATATTTTATAAGTCCAATGTCCTAAATTCTGAAAATAATATGTTTTCTTAGGTGGAGGTGAGTCACACCCTCAAAGAAATCAGTTTAAAAAGCCAAAATGTTTTATAATTCTTGGATGGACAACTAAAGATTTGTAAGATAAATCAGAAAAAAATACAAGTATATTATTTTAATGATAAAAAAAATATTGGGCGAACATAATATTTATAGTATTTTATTACATCACTATTGCATCCTTATGATGTCATAAAACACATTATATAATTAAATGGTATTTAATTTTACCCAAAAATATAACTCCCTCAGAAAATTATGAACAATTCACTATTAGATAATTTCAACATCTTGATTCCAAAACAAATATTCATTTTATCCAATTAATTTTCTAAATATTTGAATTTTTACTTTTCAAATAAAAAACTGACATTTATCAAAAATTTATGGGTTTTGACAAAAATAGATTTCAAACCTTAATAAAAATCACAATCATATTCACAATAATTATACAGTAATTTATATTATATAATAATTAATTTAGTAATAACATTTTATTAAAATATTATTTAATTCCAAAATCCATAAATTCATCAAAATACATTTCTTAATTAACTAAAAATTTTATTTTTTCTTTAAAAACTATTTACAAAGTAACAATAATAAAAGGAATGTATAATATTTATTATATACAAAAATAATTCACATAATCATTGTGATAAGGTCTTGTAACATAACCCCTTATAACACCCTCATAAGTTTGAAGGGTATAGTGTGTGATGGTGACATGCTCTTGGGGTGGCTCAGATAACATCGCTCGGGTGGTAATCTCTATCGACTTCCACTTCTCCCATAGGCGGTTCTGTTCGAGCTTAACATGTTAAAGATCGGTTTGGGCTTGGTCAAGAGTGAATACCAATGATTCCACCTCCTTTAAAAGCTTCAAAAAATAGGATTTATATGGGGAAAGTCTGTTGGATGAGGCCATCTCTTCCTTTGTCTAAGTAAATTGGATTTGTTAAAGCGCAATATTTATATTAATTATGTGATCACTATTCAATGATTATATTATCAACGGTCAAAATTCTTAACGGTATTTTAAAATCCAAAAACATAAAACCAATGAATTTCACATTTTACATAACCATTTTACATGGTAATACATTTAATTAGATCAAGATGAATTTTCATTAATGAATGTTTGGGTCATTACAACTACACATGATATATTTGTATTATTCATTTATTAATTTCCAATAATGATTAAATTTCCTCTTTCATGGATACGACTATGATATGGCCTTTAATTTTTCATTATGACATGATTATAAAACCCATTTCTTTCCCCGGGTAACCATTATGTTTATTCCTTACATTTAATTTTTTATGGGGAAAAATATTCATATACATATTATGATATGAATTCCCATATAGCACTCCAATGAATTTGGTAATGTTTTAGTCTCATGAAAAGGTATGTATAAGATCAGAGAGTAAACCTAATATACTATGAGGCTTTTTCCACCTTGTGATATAGTCTTTAAAGTTAACCTCAACTGATGTTTATGTCATGTTATATGCTCTTCCCACATTCTTATGTTTCCATGATCAAATGATTCTATTCTCTATTTTTTATTCTTCTATATGTTTATTCATGATCAATTACTTTTATTTTATTATGTAATGCCTTTTGACTATTATGTTATGCTTCATTTCCATTCATACTCCCTTTCTAGGATTTTTAGATCATCTATTTTTTATATGTATTCTCTAGGTTATCCTATATAGATGTAGGATATGGAATCATGTTAGGAGATAATTATAGAGATTAATAAAAATATTTTTTTCTAGTTTCATTTTTTTAATTATTTACCTCATATTCAAAAGATACTATATTTTTTGGTTTTTGGTTTGTATTTGATGGATAATAATTCATAAAACCATGTTATAATATGTATAAAATTTAAGGTCCACTATAGTTTTTATCAGAGTCCATTCTAGTTTCTTATCGGATTAAGACTATAAAATTTTAATATGAACCATATGGATAATTATAACACCATGGATAATATAGATTTCAATACAGGGAATCATTTTTTATGATTTACATTTAATTTATAAGTTTCCCCTTCTATGTTTTAAGTTACCTTTTTTAAATTCTCACTAGCTATGTATTCAAGATCCATATATTTTATTTTCATTTTCTTAGTGAATGTCGAGAAATATAAGAACTCATGACAACAACCAATGTTCTATGAAATGTGATGATTTACCTAATGAGATTCTAAACCTGATGGGAATGGGAGCTCATAACTTCATAAAATTTATGGCTCAACTAGCTCAATATATGAATAATAACATGAATTGTAAGGAACACCCTCCTTCTCTTAAGAAGTTGAAATTTGTGGTTGAATCCTTTATGCCCCAAAGGCCTCATATATTTAGTGGATCTTCTGATCCCCTCATCATGGAAAAATGGATTAAATCCATTGAGAATATATTCATTGTCCCTCAATTCTCATAATAATAGAATGTTGTTCTTGTGGTCTATCTTTTTAATGTCAGAAGCTGATCAATGGTGGGAACTAATCAAAAACCACAATTCTAAGGAGTAAATTGATTCGATTGAATGGGAATCATTCATGAGAATATTTTTTAATAAATATTTTCCCCCATATCTCCATCTTAAGATAGATAGGTAGTTCCTTGGATTGAAGAAAAAGGAATAAAAGTTCATTTGGGCATATGAGGAAAACATTATAAGGCTTAAATGATATGACTATGGATTTTTCATGAACACTGAATAAAAGGTGGGTATCTTATTTAGTATATTAAATCTAATTCTATAAAAAGTGATGGCTATTAAATACCATGACAACTAAGAGGAGAACGTTTGTTGTACCTATATGTTTGAGATAGAGATTTGTGACATTCATTGACCTTGTGGAAATTGAGATAAAAATAAGAAAATGGTGTTCAATATGCGGGGATCAATAAATAAATTCAATCAAAGCATGAAAATAATACATCCAATGTGTGGGAAGAATCACTCCGTGAACATTCAAATGTAAACCGAAATATGTTTCAAAAGTGAAAAAGAGGGGAATTATGATTATTATTACCAAAGGGATAAGAAAATTCCCATAAATAAATAAGAAGAACGGTAGTTTTCGATTAACACTCATCTAGATGTACATTGATTCAACTTCATGAATGGTGATAATTATGCGAGATAATTCTCTAATCCAATGGTTGTAGGAGACAATGAATGAAAAAAACTCTAAAGAAGAGTGTAAGTGAATATGTTATGACTAATATTGAGGGGGATCCCAACAATGATGTTGTGATAGGTGTGCTTCATATTCATTAAATAATAGAAAACATACTATTTTATTCTAGTTCTACACATTCTTTCATATCCAATATGTTTATTAGAACTATTCAAACACCACTTAAAAATATGGAGGTTGAGTTGTCTGTGAGAATAGATAATTGGGAAATTATTGAATATAGAGTATATATCACGTCCACAGTCAATGTTTTTGGACTAAACCTCCCATAAAATCTCATATTACTTCTTTTAGTGGTGTTTGATGCTATATTTTACATCTATTGGCTATCTTTATATAAATCCAAAATCAAATTTTATGACAGGGAGATCACTCTTCACATCTTGAGGCATCCTTCAATTCTATAAATTTTTAAGGAGGATTATAAATCTCATTTAGAATCACCAACTCGGGTGTGGATATTATTTCTTTATGGGAAATAATATTTAGCATAAATGATTAACACAAATGAGAGGATAATGGTTAAAGAAATTCCCATTGTGATAGACTATGTTGAAGAGTTCCCTGATAAATTTTTTTCTCTTTCTCTTGACCGATATGTTGAGTTATAAATTTAACTCATACCAAGATCTCTTCCATTATCAAATACTCTATATAGGATGTCCACCATTAATTTGGAAGAACAAAATAAGAAATTAAAATTGAATCTGGAAAAGGGTTACATACACCCTAGTGCTTCAAAGTGGGGGTGTTCTAGTCCTCTTCATCAATAATAAGGATGGATCAATGTACCCCTTAATTAATTATAATTATCTTAAGTAAAACACTATAAATAAAAAGTATCCCCTTCCATGAATAGATTACTTTTAGATCAAATACATGGGGCCAAGTAATTCTCAATGTCGGATCATTATTATGGATGTTACCAATTAAAGATGAAGAAGGAAGATATTCCAAACAATGTCTTTCAAATGAGTTATGGAAATAATGAGATCATAGTGATTACATTTAGAATAACTAATTATATAGAAATGATCATGGAAATAAGGAATATAGTCATAATTTGTTACCCTAAAAAATGTAATATTGTCTCTATAAATGATATTTTTATATAATCCATGAGCTAGGAGGAGCATACCGAGATTTTGAATAATGTGCTAAAGACTTTTGAAAATGGATAAATTATATGAAACGTATAGAAAATGTGATCTACGGATAGAAGAAGTATCATTCATGGGGAATTTTATCACCATTTAAGGAATTTCAATAGACACTTCTAAAATAAAGGCAATCATAGAGAGGACCAAGAAACCATCTTTTAATAGATATCCATAGTTTTCATGCTCTAGGTCGGTATTACTCATTATTTTTGTGGAAATTATCATGATTGTCAAACACAGAAACCAATATTACTAGGAGTGTATTAATGTTTTTTCTTGACCAGTAAATGTGAATAATGCTTCAAAGTGTTGAAACAAAGGTTTATCACTTCACTAGTACTTACACTACCCACGAGTGGAGAACTATTCATGGTATACAACATTACATAAATGTAGGTCATCGTGTGTTTACTAATGAAAAATGATAAATTAATAGCCTATTACTCAAGGAATATGAAATTTCATGAGAAAAACTATCTCACGCATGATCTAGAATTGGTTCTTATGATCTTGGCATTTCAAATATGGAAACATTATCTCTATGGAGAGATGTTTGAGATATATAATGATCACATGAGCCTAAAATATATATTCAAATAAATAGATATTAATATGAGATAAAAAATATAGATATATCTCATTAAGGATTATGATGGATGAATTCATTACCATCCTTTTAAACAAAATAAAGCGGTTGATGGTCTAAGTAGAAAGGATCATGTATCTTTCACTACTAGAAAAAATCTATATACAAATGGGTTGGAACCATTTATATAGGTCTCCAAACTATTGGTATAGCCTATACCAATGGTATGGAGGTGTGTTGGATGTTATGGCATGGGTACAGAGCTATACCAACAGTTTTGGGAAAAGCTTTGGTATAGGTTATATAAAAAATCAATACCAACGGTTTTCAAAAACCATTGTTATTAATAATGTAAAAAAACCCAAATTGGTTTTGATCTCAAAACCTCCCATTTACAATCCAACAAACTAACCACTAACCTAAGATGAATTTTATGAACATATTTTCATTAATATATATTTATATTTATATTTTCAATAATTTTAACTTTTGATGTATTTAATGTTTTTTAGGAATAGAATCCACAAAAAATATGGGTACCTATACCAACAGTTCTCAAAACCATTAGTATAGGTCTATGCCAATGGTTTTGAGAACCATTGGTATAGGTCCCATGATGTTTTAATCTATACTAAAAGTTTTCCCAAAACTTTTGGTATAATGTCTCTACAATGGACCTATATTAATGGTTATGGAAAAACTGTTGGTATAGGGTCTCTATAAGGGACCTATACCAACAATTTTAGCCAAAACTATTAGTAGAGATTCTATATATGGTACTTATACCAATAGTTTTTCTAAAACTATTGTTATAGGTTTTCTCTAAGGTATATATATCAATTTTTTTATCCAAACCATTGGTATAGGTCTATTGGTACTGATTCAATTTCTTTTGTTTTTAATAAATGGTCATACTTGAAAAGGATAAAATCATCATTGACTTACAAAGGATGGACATGGAAATCATAAAGGAAGAAAAATCATCATTATTTTCCCAAATCATTTCTTAACTATCCCTTTTAGAGAAGAAAAAAATATTATGAAAGGGATAATATGAAAATTTAGAAGAAGATGGAAGCTATCAAAATAGGAAATCCTCATAGTTCAAAATTGATGAGGAAGGATATAAGATCTGGATCACAATTATATTTACCATCAAATCCTAAGATAATAAATGATATTTTGTTTGATTACCATGGCAAGAAATTCTCCATCCACCTAAGGATCACAATGATGTATCATGATCTTCAATAGAACTATTAGTGTGACCATATAAAGAATGAGATCAATTAATTTACATCAATGTTCCTCGTATATCAACAAATGAAGGGTTAAAGTAAAATGTCCAAGATAATGATACAACAATTAACCATACCTATATGGAAATGGGAAAACATCACCATGGACTTTATCATAGGGATTATGACGAAATACAAGGTAAATAATTCACTATATATTATTTTGGATCATCTTACAATGAAATATCACTTTATTATAATTCGAGAGGACTTATCACCTGAACATCATGCGTAAATATAAATTAGATAAGTTTGGAGGCTATATGGAGTACCATTATAGATCCTATTTGATCCATATTCTAAATTTACTTCCATGTTTTGGATAAGCCTCCAATATTCCCCAAACCATAAGAAAAATTTATTAGATCTTATCACCCCTAGACTGATGGACATTCTGATCAAACTACTTAGACTTTGGAAGATATGTTGAGAGCATGATCAATGGAATTAAATGGAGGATTGGATTGGTATAATTCACTTGTCATGTTCTCTTACAATAATATTTTCCACTTAAGAATATAAATGGATCCCAACAAATCTCTTTATGGGAAAAGATATAAAACACGTGAAAGATGTGATAAAATTTGATAATTTAAGCTACTACGACACGAAATGGTTGATGAATTGGTAGAAAAGGTGAAGAAGATTTAGAAACACATTAGGGATTCCCAAATACAATAGAATATATTGAACATAATAATAAAAGAGTTTAATATTTTCAGGATGAAGATATTTTATTCCTTTTCATATATCCCTGTAAGATAATATTGAGATTTTAGAAAATGGAAATCTACTTCCCAGGCACATCATCCCCTTTGAGATTCTTGATCATCTCATAGTTATGGCCTATCGACTAGCACTTCCAACAATCATGTATCAAGTACATGATGTGTTCCATGTATCCCTCTTGAATAAGTACATGCTAGATATCTCACATGAACTAAATTTAGTGGTGGTACAGCTGGAAAATGATCTCTATTATGTGGAGTAGTTAGTAATGATCTTGGACTATATCGATAGATTTCTATGCAATATCACTACTATCATGGTCAAAGTGTTTTGAAAGATACACAAATATAAATATGAAATATGGGAACTAGAGAAAGTTATGAAGGAGAATTACCCTCAATTTTTATCATCTTAATATCTAAAAAAATTAGGGTGAAATTTAATAAATGGGGAAGAATTTAATGACCTAGAATTTTATCAATGGAAATTACCTTCTCATAATTCTATTTTATATTATAAATAAAAATCATAAAAAGGAGAAATAAGGAAAACATAATCTCATAAATGAATAATGATGCATTATTTAGAAAATTAGCCTATAATAATTTCTAATATTTTAATGGGAAAAATAAGTAAAAAATAAAATAATTTTAATATGATAATTTTAATCTTCTTGAACCACAAAAATGAATGCACACAAGAATAAATCTATAGAAATAAAAAAAATTATTTTCATACTAAAATATTCATTATAAAGATGAATATATATATATATAACCATGAGATATATTATAAGTGAATGAGGAATTAATTTAATAAGAGGTATATATATGAATTAATAAACCCATATAGTTGTTATACATCTGTACATTAGAATAGTAATTTGATTATTGGAATAGTAATTTAGCCATTAGAATAGTAATCCTGCCATTAGAAAAATTAATTTGACATCTAGAATAGTAACCTCACTTAGGTAATTTTTTCTAAAAAATAATTAGGTATATTATAAAATGAAAATATGATAGTTTTATGGTATAATTAAATAACTATTATAAAAATGATAAATGAAGTATAGATATTTTTGGTAAATCATAAATTTTTTATTTTAATTATTATAATGAATATAATGATTTCAAATAAAATATATTTTCATAAGATGGATTAATAAATTAATAATAATTTTTATTATAATAAATATATAATTTTATGATCCCATAAATACTTTCAAAGAGTCGTAAAATTGATTAGAATATTTAAATCAATATTTTTTGAATAAATGATGATTTTATTAAAAATATTAAATTACTCATATTTAGAAAATTAATTTAATAAAATATATTTATTTTTGATATCTATATTTAGAGAAATGATTAGTGTGAATTTTTGGGATTTTTAAAAAATATTTTAATTTTTTATGAATAGTGAAATACATCAATTAACAATTTTTAACATTATAACCCATATACATGAATTTTTTAGTCATAGATGATGTAAGAACCAATTATTTAGATCATACAGGCACAAGATACTATATATGATCACAATAATCCACAATATTGACAGTCTTTAGACAAAAATAGTAAAATAATGAATATATTAATAAAAAACACCCCTCTCTTTCACTTATAAATATCACCCCTCACCACCCCTTCTCCTCAAACCTTATAAATCTAGAATCATGATAATAATATTTTAGATAACCTCCTCCAATATCTCCCCATGTCCATGTCATTAAAGTCTTAGTAGAATACTACTTCCAGCTTCCTTAAGGGGTCTTCCAAGGAGGTGATATTTAAGAGGTAACTTTCTGAAAACACATCTCTTAATTTCTTTTCATCTTATACCTTCCCCTTACCTAATTTATCCCTAAAATTATAACAAATTTATTATCATGTATATAATAGAATTTTTTATTTCTAATGGAATATCTCATATCCATCCATTTTTTATCAACTCTTATCAAAGAAATGAAATCATTGTCCAAATTATGGTGGTTAACCATCTCCATGGATAATGATTATTCATTTTCCATTACCAACTTCCAGTAAGGTCATAAAACTATGTTTATGGTTCAATAAAATTTTAATATGTATATTATATCTCATTTCATGTTCTAGAACTAATATTTATATATATATAATATGAAAAAAATTAAAACTAATTTCTGATGCTGGGAAAACCCAAAAAATAAACTGAACAATTACCATTAAGGTTTTATGAAATGAATCATCCTCATGTAAAATAAGTGATATATGGAGAAATTTAAATTTTTTTAAGTTCATGAACACAATATAATTTCACTTATATAGTACTATTCCCATTTTACAAGAACATCCATCAATATACACAAGTTAATCGATAATGAAACTGTGAAACAAACACTCCCAAGATGATGAAATTAAACACTATAAGTCATTAAAATGCACATAAATAAACATAATAAAATTATAATAAATAAATTTAATAAATATGAGTATATGAATTAAATTAATAATGAATCTAATTTATTACTATATAATTATCCTAAATTATATGTAAATAATACAAATATATGTATCTATCTCTATTAATTAATATTTTATGGGGAAACACTTGTTTTAAATGGTTCCTGTCACAATTCCTCTCGATAAGAAAACCTGATTAATGGAAAATTCTCTGTTTCTTGTCCATTTTTAAGTACACTCAAACTAATTTTTTAATCCCCCCATATTTTATAAAATAATTCATTTTATAAATATAACCCATTTTCATTTATTTCTAGTTTTATAGAAATAATTATGTCATGTATCCTATTTAATGTCTCTTTATTCATTTCCCCAATACATCACTTAAGTCAAACATCTATGAAGTTAACTAACCACTCTTTTCATGTTTTCAATTTTGATGGAAAAAATTATACAGTATCTAATATTTTTTCCATTTTAATTTCCATTAATGATTAAATATCATCTTACATGGATACTATTTTGATAATCCCATCGGTTTTATCTTATGACATGATTATGAAACCCATTTCTCTTAATGGGAAAAATTATTTTTATTCCTTATGTTTGATTATTTTTATTGTAAATGTATTCATTTAATTTTTAGGATGTGTGCTACCATGTTTCACTTTATTTCATTGGGTAATGTTTTTTATACTTATATTTTACGTACATGATTAGAGAGTAAACTTAATCCATTATGGCACTCCATCCACCATGTGATATAGTTTTGGAAGTTTTATTGACATATATTTATATCATAAAATATGTTGCTTCCATAATCATTTTTTCCATGATTAAATTATTCCAGGTTTTATATGTAATTATTTTATGTGTTTATTTATAATCCATGCCTTATATGTTTTAATTTTATTCCTTATGACTCGTTGTTATGCTTTTATTACATGATTATTCCCATATTAGGATTTTTTTTCTCTCATCCTTTTTGTTTATGTATTACCTAGTTTATCCAATGAAGATTTAGAAGGACAAATGAAGTTAAGAGCTCATCATAAAGATTAATAAAAAATTATTCTGATTTCAAGTTTTTTAATTCTATACCAATTCTTCTAAAGAAATTATACATTTCAATCCTTGGTTTTTATTTGATGGAAAATAATTCTTAAAATATAGTAATATTATGTGTAAAAGGATATGTTATCTATAAAACCATTTTATTTCATTATAAGAATGTATTATTCAATTCCCCGTATATCTAAAATTGAATTTTATCCATGAAAGTCCTCCACAACTTCTATTTATGGGGTGTGATGTGTTTTCTAAGGAGAATTGGATGCAATGATGAGTAGAGTTTGAAAAATACTTCAAAATTTTGGAAGGTTAATTTTTTTTAAATTTTATATATTATTTAGAAATTCTTGACTAGTGATCTTCCCTCAGTGGTTAGTGATTTTCTTAGTGTGTTTCTATTTATAATTTTTGGATTTCCAATGATAATAGAGGTGGGTTTTTCTATTTATGTGGTACTGGGTACCAAGATTATTTTTATTGAATCATACAATATGTGACCATCTAAATTAAACTATTTAAATACTTATTAAGTTGATTTTTTGGATAACATATTCATTTTCCTGAGTGTGCTACTTAGGGTGGTGCGTGTGATTTTTTAGAAGAAATCTTATGGAACCCTCTACATTTGCATTAATTACTGAAAACTCAATAGAGTCATGTAAAATTAAAATTATATGTTTCCTTGGATTAATTATTTATTTGAAAATTTTAATGGGGTGACCTAGTTTTCTAAGATTGAACATTGGTTTAGTAATAACCAACTTCGAATTAAAGAGTCTAAAATCCCAAAAACCACCTTCTAGAGTAGGTATGGCCACTACTAGTACCCTATTATGCCTTTTAGTATAACAAATGATCTATTGGATTTTATGGAAATGTTGAAAGAGATATTCCATGTGTACCTAAATTTTTTTTAGTGTTTTTGGATGTAATTTTTTATTTACTCCAAAACTGAAGAAGATATGGAGAATCAGCTGAGATAAGTTTTATAAATTTTGTAAGATCGCCTATATTACACTAATATGTCAAAATATAATTTATGGATTTGGTAAGTGATGCTAATGGTAATATTAGACTCAAGAAATTTAATTTCAATTTATCATATGAATATGAAGGATTCTAGAACAAGGGAATAATGACTAAATGTCTTCAAGATTCAAATCTTGTTGGGTATGGAATTGTATTGCATCCAGTTCTTGAAATAATTCTCAAATTTTGCCACCCCCATGACCACTCCCACATGTAATGGAGTGATTTTAATATGGGATTTAAACTTTCAGAAACATTTTAATGAATTTAATTACCTTTTTTTACTTAATCCCTAGTGTTGAATCTTATAAAAGTGGCATAGTTCTGTGTGGTCTTTTGTGACACATTATGTTCGGTTTGGTGTTTTGTTCTCTTGTATGGTGATCATGTGATGTCTAATAATACCATTCATCTTAAACCACATGAGAATAAATATATGACTATTTATCATAAGCATACTTCTATGATGTAAGAACATAAGAATTAGAGTCAAAAATGCTTTTAGATAAAGGTTTTCCCTTTATTCTACTCACAAAAAAACTAAGTTATATCTTCTTGGAAAAATCCCTAAATATCCATTAGATATGATGGATGAAATAAAAAAATGTCTTTTTATTTCAAAATAAATTTAACCCAAGTAATATGAATATAATTTTAGATTTATTGAGAATGAGGCTTGAAATATTCCAAAATAATACTATGTTCGATAGCATACAAGAGACACTCCACCGAGCATAAATGAACCACAAAATATTATAAATTAATAAAACAATTATAACATAGATATTAAATTGAGATGTGTGAATATAATTACATAATTTTTAAAATATATAATGGTTCTAATAAACATAAATCCACTGATTAAGGCTTAGGAAATATGCACTCAATTTATTAATCAATTAATTTTATAAATTTTTTCAATGATTTTTTATACATTTTTATGATGGAATAATATAATTCAATTATAGAAATGTAATAAATTTTATTTGATAAAAATTATTTCATTTTTTAATTCATCATATAAAAATTATACTATGAGGAAATTATGAGATTTTTTGAAAAGTTTGATTTATCTGTGTATAGTTTAAATTAATGATTTTTATTGAAAAATGTGGTTTATTTTCATGTATTAAAGGAAAAATATATATTTTTGATTATTTTTTAAATTAGATTCATACCTTTTAATTTTGAATAATCAAATTATAGGTTTTAAGTCAATTTTATATTTTAAGATAGTGAAGTGAAATTGTTGTATTGAAGTCATTTTTTAAATAAATTATTCTACATGTCGTGTTGATGATTTAATATAAACTAAAATTATTCAAATAATGTGTTTTGATTTCATATAAATGGATTAAATGATTTTTATTATAAGGCACAAATTTATTAAACTTGACTATTTTATTTTTGGACATTATGAATAATAAACTTAGTAATTATTGTGACCATGGTAATGGGTAAATTAGATAATTAATGTCAAATATAAAATTAAAATGAGTATAAAATGACTCAAAAACTTGAATAAATTATATTTTATCATTATATTTAATCTATACTCATCTATAATTCAGTTATATAACCTTTTTTCCTTTTCTATTTGATTATTTCCATTATAATATTTTTTAAAATATAAGTAAAAAATGTCACTATCCTATTTTTTACAAATATAATATTTTTAACATTTGTAGAAATAGTTAATATGTTTGGTTATAAATATTAATATAAAATACAGAAGATTTATTTTCATCAGGGTAAATTATTTTTAATTTTTTCTGAAAAATAATTACCTTAAATGCTTACAGAAGGGTGACACAATTATTAATCAAGAAATGGAAAAATAAAATAAATGATATTAAAAATATTATTAGTTCAAAAATTTGGAATAATTAAAAAGATCCATATATTTATAAATTAAAAAATTAAAGTTTTTTCATATTTTATTATAATTCCATTTCTTTTCTTGTTATAAAAAATCAATGTAAATGAGTAGTTCTAAAATTTATATTATTTTTATTTTATGAAAATTATATTTTTTAAAATGATTTAAAATTTCTATATATATTGTCTTTAAAAAATTGATTACAAAATGGTTTAAAATATAAACCATGTTTAATTAATAGTTTTTTTTCATTTATATTATCTATATTGAACCCTAAATAGTAAAAATTTTATTATCACAATAATTTCCAAAAAAGGTTTAAAATGGGTTAAAATAAAATGATAAGGCTAAAACACTATCTAAACATGTATAAATTTTATTTTATGATATTATTTAAACTAAACATAATTTTATATTGTAATAATACAAATTTGGACCCATATGGACATAATATTAATTTTAATTAAATTATTATTTTAAAAAAATCCAAGAGTGTCCCTCCCCTCTCTTATAAATGGGAACCTATTCTTCTCATTTCATCTCACCTAAATAAAATTTTTTTTGGCCATTAACTAATAAAATAATATCATAAAATCCATAACCACAATATGGAGGCCTTATTTTTTGAATAATATGAATATTATATGTCACAAGTGGTTAAGTAAAGGGGGTTTCCAAATAAAGATGTATAATTATTAACAGAGTATTATATTTTTTATTTTTTCATCCACAACATTAAAATATTATTCATCCACATTCATATAATAACATAATTATATCTAATATAATTATATTTTATTATTATTATTTCTTTATGTACATCCATATCCACCATACATAAAATTGGATAGGAATCCATAATTTATAAGTATGACTAACTACTACATCATAAACCAATGTATGTCATTTTCCATCACCACCTCTCACATCTAGTTATAATGATTTATTTAAATTATATATATATATGATATTAATTATATATTTATCACCATTTAATTAAAAAATTACATTATTTTTCTTAAATTTTTATTCATTGAAAAATGATAAAATTTTTCATGTGTATATGTGGACTATGACCTCTATGAAGCGATATAATTCATTTTTTATCACCACATACCATGGGTCATATATAATTTTATTTACAAAAATAATATGGTATTTATTATATGATGATGATTATTTAAAGATAAAATAGTTATTACCTTCTTTCTTTACTGATCATTGAAAGATAGAATCATTACTTATTTATATGTATGACATACCATCTTCGTTATTGTAACATAGTTCATTTTTCATAACACTAATTCTTAATATGTTTTAAAATTATAATTTATATAAAATTATTATTATTATTTCAAGAATATTATTTTGTAGATGATGGAATAATGGGCTCTTTTTCCACTTTCACCATTCTGAAGTCATTTTGAAATTATAAAAAGGATGCCCTCAAAATAATCAACTAGGAATTAACTAATTAAATTATTAAATAGTTAATTAATATAAATGAAATAAATTATTTAAGGATAAGTTATTTAACTTTTAAAATTTTATTAATTGTTAAAATATATTATATTAGTTTTTTATGAAGGAGTTAAAATGATAATCATAGATTTTTTGGACTTCAGGAAAAGGATTTATTCTCCATTTCCTTTCATTGTGGGATGTTATAATGTTATACACCTAATTTATTTTACATGGTGTAATACATCAGTTATAAATTCTATATCATGAATAAATAATAATTCATGGTAATCTATGTTTCGACTTGAATTATTTCATTCAAGGGCATTTTAATTAAAATTTTCTAAGTGTAAAAGTTTTTCTCCACGCAATTTAATTTTATTGTGTTACAATTCTTCTATATTGACTCCATAATCACATAATAATTTGTGAATTTATATATTATTTATTTTATTATATATTTACACTTTATTTTTTTAGATTTTAATTTTTCACACATAATCCCTTCGTTGATTAATTATCAATGATATGATATGATATTTATAATGGTTATTAATCTAGAATACTATTTCTTTAGGATATATGTTTATGATATGTAGTTATATTATATTATGACATATATATACATCCCATTTGACATGAAATTTTATTAATATCCTTTTCTTACTTATATTTATTGATTAATTTTATGTTATTACTTCATGGAAACTATGATTGAAGAGTTACCAATGTGTCAAAGGCTTTATATTTCAAAATCTGTTCTTTTCATAGTTTTTTATGTTAAAGGTTCGATTTGGGGATATCATATACAATTTCTTCCCAAAACAAAATATCTTTTATTATCCTCAATTTATAAATATTGTTCACAATTTAAATTTCCAATTCATCCATTATTTATTAATAAAACATCCTGAAAGTCTCTTGTAAGTGAAACAAATCATTTATCATCTTTCATATTGGGATTATTTATCTTCCATATCTATGTGTTCTAAAATAACTTCAAAAATATAATTTCATAATCATAAATGATTTTGTAAATACTTTTCACCTGGAATGTTACCTTCATTAAAATAATTTTAAAAATGAAATTTCTTATCATTTTCTAAATTGGTCACTATTAAATCCTTTTTCAAAATGTTTTAAAACATTTTTTATTTTTATTTTTCACAACAAGAATAAATTTTACTGCCATCATTACCATTATTTTATTTTATGATACATTTAAATGTTTCCAAGGATATTTTCAAGGAAAAATATTTTCAAAAAATATTTTTATTTTCTATTTTTAAAAAAAAAATTCTAAAATGAACAATTAATTTTCCTCAAGACACATTTTAATTATCATTTAATTAAATTTCCATTCATCATAAAAAAACTTGATGTTCTTCATAGTACACTAGGGATATGTTTCAATGATACCATTATTATTATTTCTCTAGATAGATTATGAGATTTATATGGAACCCTTTTCTTTTCCATAAGAGAATCATCCAATGAAATAATAATGATTATTATTATATAAAAAAGTGACGTATAGTAGTTTTTTTAATCAAGAAAAATATAGGTAAGTTGTTCATAATTATGGGGGATCCTGGTATAGGTTATATAATGGGTTTACATAGATAACTCACAATAATAATTATATGTCTTATAAAAAGGGTGTTCCCTAATTTCACTGGGTGAGAACCATATATATTATATGATGGTTGCACCCATATAGTACTCCAATGAATTAGTTAATATTACTTGTCTTTAATTTTAAGAAGTATGGAGTTACCATATGTTTTTTCCTATAGATTTAACTATTTCTTAGTAATTTCTATCATAGGTTATGAAGATAATGTTCTAAGATACCAACACATTGTAATTATTCATTCTATGGGATTTTAATGATTCCTTTGATAAAGATTTATATCACATGGATAATGATAATTCAATCGAATGAATCCTGTCATTTTAAAATTTTAATACATTTTTATTTATTGATGATTCGTGTATTGATATGTTTTATTTCCCTTATGTTATGCTCATTCACTTTGATTATGTCATCATCCCATTATACTCATCTTACTCTCACTAATGACATTTAATTTTTAATGTTTATGTTTACCCATAGTATGTATTTGATATCACCCTTTATATTATACCTTTTCCCAAGGTTATGAAGAATTATTTCTATATATAAATGTTTCATGTTTGGAGAATTTTATGGGAGATCATGTTGATCTTTATGAACCAGTTGTTTAGGAATCCAAACTCTTACAGATTTTTTCCAATTCTATGAAACTATTATATAAATGGGCCTTGAGTATCTAAGTCATACAATATTTAATTCTGATATTGTATGGTTTGGTTGGAGAAAATTGGATCAAATTTATAAATATCAAGGTAAAAATGTAATGTTTATTTTTTCAGCACTAGATCAGCATGTACGCACCGGTTATGGGTTGTTAAAATTGGTATAATATCTATTATTATAATAATTTAGAGGTAAAAATTATTTCATTAGAGGGTAGTTAAGATTTAGGGATACCATCATGGGTTTAGGATTTTACATTTGACCTTAAGCTAAAAGTCATAGACACCCCTTCTGAGGTTTTAAGTTATGGAATTTAGATTTGATTATTGTTATTTTGAAGATGTTTTATTGGGATAAGGTATATATAACACTTATGTTTAACAATTAGTATTATTTGATCAATATTAAATATAAATTATATAGAAATTCTTTAAAATTTATTTATAAACTTTATGGTGTATATGATCTTTTTATTAAGGTAATTATGGGCTATTAGAATTTAGAAACATATGTATTATCATATAGATAACCATATTTTTGAAGATTGAATTAATGAATAATTGATTATTTTCATTTAGGAATAAGATAACTACAATTGTGGGAAATATTATGTGATATTATGGGTTTTTATTTGATGAGTCATGGTAGATTTATCTGTGAAATAATATATGATCATAATGAATATTTATGGTGATTCAGGTTATTAATGGAAATAAATCACATTTATTGGAGATTATGTGATTAACGTATATACATATTTTGTATGAATTATTATAAGTGATGATATTGTTTTAAGATAATGTTAAATTTATTTTGTAAGAATATGTTGTTAAATATATTATTTTGGGGTTTCAATCCTGATTAATAATATTTATGATAAAATTTAGAAAAAAAATTAATGGTTTAGTTTTAGTTTTGGGTACTTATGATTAATTTTGTAGATTTATGTAGTATTTCATTGTAATTATTTTAATTAATTTTGTGAATTTTTGTAACTTATCCTCATTTTTTTTGTTAATATATAAAGAAAATAAGAATAATTTTTTATAATTTTAGGCAATTATGTGATTTTTTAGAAATTTATTCTAGTACATCAGGCTTGAAAAATTCATCTTTAGTACTCATTGTTTGGAGAAAAAATATAAAAATGTGGTCGAAATATATTAAAGGGTGATATTATAAATTTAATATAATTATGTTTCCTTATGTTCATTATATAGATGTTAATTAATTACTTATCTATAGTTAAAATGATATTCAAACAAAAAAAATTATCTTATTTCCATAATTTCTGAGGAATTGATGGTCTCTTTACCCCTCATAGATTTATGATTTTATGGATTCTAATATTCTCATAACCATATTTTCTATCACTATCTATTAGTTTTAGTAAATTAGTTATTTTCTTCCATTTCCATATTCTCAATTTTCACCATTTTTTCATATAAAGAAACATTTTTATATATTATTGAAGATGACCTTCATAATTTCATTTTCTCTCATTTCAAGAGGAATATTTTTAACATTTTTTACAATGTGGGATTTAAAAAAACATATTACCAAATGGAAATCAATTAATTATTGATGTCATGTAAATATTTTCATGCCATAATTTGTTAAATAAGGGAGAATATAATATCCCAAATGAATACTAAGTTTGATGGTGTACCAAATACGAAACATTGATCTTTAATGAACCAGATAATATTATTAATTAATATGGAAGTTATCATGTATTCATTAAATTTTTGGTTATGGATAGTGTTAAAAAATTATTGAAATATATAAATGTCCTAACCAATACAAATATAGTGATTAAGACCTAGTAAATAAGCACTCAATTTATTAATAAAGTCATTTTATACGACTTCGTCAAATAATTTATTTTATTGATATTTTTGTCAGATTATATTATAAATAATTTCTAGAAAATTTATCAATTTTATTTCATGATAAAATATAATTTTTGTAATCATCAAATAATAATTAAACTATTTTCATTTTTTTGTTTTTCCCAAAATTTTGATTTCATTAATGAATAGTGAAATAAATGTTTTTTATTGAAAACTAGGTTTTGTTTTAATTTATTTACATTGTAAAATTCTATTTTGAATTATTTTTAAAAGTACATGAGTTCTCTCAGATTTAAGATATTCAATTATTGTATTTGAAATAATTATTATAATTGAATTTAGATTAGAGACGTTTTTTGTACTTAGAAATTAATTTTTTGGAATAACCGTTTATATTCTTGTTTTGATGGTTTACATTTAAATAAAAGTATATCACTTTTGAGTTATTCAATTTTGAAAAAATTATTTCATATTTTGTATCAGGTGGCCCAAATATAGTAAATAGGTACCAAATATTTTTGGACATTATGAATAGTAACTTTAGTAATTTTTTTAACCATGGTAAAGAGTAAATCCAGTAATTAAAGTTGAAATTAAATTAGAATTACTTAAAAATAAACCCAACAATTACCTAAATTTTATTTTATGATTCAATTTCAACCATACTCATAAAACATGTGGTTTTATAACCATTTTTACAATTGGATGTGATTATTACCTTTATAATATTTTATGTTACAAAGAATGTAAAATTTCACATACTTGATTATTATAACTATAATATTTTTTAACCTGGTGATAAAGAGGAAATGTTTAGTTTTAAGTATAAATTTTAAATATAAATATTTATCTTCATCTTGGTAATTTATTTTAAATATTTTGTGATGAAATAATTACATTAAAAACATTCACAATGTTGATGCCATATTTATTCCATTAATGTGAAAATAAAATAAGTGATATTAAAAATATTAAAAAATTTATTTCTTGAAATAATTTATTTCATCCAAAAATATTCTAGATAAACATAATATGATAGTGATGTATTTAATGATTTTCATCGAATTTCATTAGTTTTCATGATTTTATAAAAAGAAAAGCATATGAATAGTTGTAAAATTAAATTTTTTGATATTTTATGAAAGTAATATTTAATTAAGTGATTTAAATTTACTGAAAATAATATATTTATACAATTTATTATCAAGTTGTTCAAAATATAAACCATTGTCAATTTAGGGGATGTTTTTGTAGCGACCACTACCCTAGAAACTGATTGTCGATGGTAACATTTTTAAATTAGCATTAGATATAAGGAATATGATATGGAAGGTCCAAATAGTATACTAGTCTTGGAAAAATTAACATATACAATAAATTCACATTAAATATTAAAACATAAAATACAAGAAAATCTTTTAGTATTCTATTATTCCCCTAAGC
Organism: Viscum album; assembly: GCA_963277665.1. Classification (NCBI taxonomy): domain Eukaryota; kingdom Viridiplantae; phylum Streptophyta; class Magnoliopsida; order Santalales; family Viscaceae; genus Viscum; species Viscum album. The sequence continues at coordinate 227,106,298 of OY728151.1, forward strand.
ATATCCCTCCATATAATCAAAAAATACTTTCTCATATCCTAGGGAAAATAAAACTTAAGGAAGGGGGGATCTTAGATGCTCAGTAATGGTAAGTGTAAAGTGGAATAAATCATGAGTTAATAAGAAATAATCAATATGGTGAGATAATTAACTGAAAAAAATTTCATATCATTAATAACATTGTCCTAATATGGTTGTAATAAAACATAATCAAATAATTCCATATAAATAATCACATGAGATTGAAACATAACCCTAGATATTCTAACCAATTTACTAATTATGTTTAATACTAATAACTGAATTCATAATTATGGAATATAGAATTACATAAATTGATAAAATTCCATTGAGGCCAAGTGTCATGACATCTAAATAAATGGGTAAGTCCTCAGCAAAAATCCAATCTTGTTTGTCTCAGGAGATCTATCGATGCATTGAGGGGCTATCTGTCATCAGGCCCCACACAGTACATATTAAGTCCAATAAATTCCTAATATGAACGGTGTGAAACATATTCAACATAAATATTTATTTTTAAAAACTAAAATTTAAAATGTTAATGTGTACCCTAATCAAGTTAGCATATTCAAAAAAACAACCAATGTTATATGGTGAATGGTAATAAAATTAAAAATCCTCAATAAAACTGATCATAGACAATACTAATAAAGAATAAGGATTATATAAATACTTTATATACCCATTTTATCATATATTAAATATCAGGTTGATTTCATTAAAGAATATAAATACCATAAAAATGTCATTAAAAACATATTTGGGGACAAAATATTTTTATTTTGAAAATCACCTTTTAAAACAAACACTTAAAAAACATTTTTAAAATTAAATTAATTTAAAATAAACATGAAATGTTGTAAAATAAGTTCTAAAATATATATTGGTCATTACGGTGGAAAATTTTGTTCATATCGTACAAGATAAAATAATGATTTATTTTACATTTTTGGTTAAATACAAATAGGAATTATTTTGAAAATGAAATGATGATTCATTTATACTCACATGCCTTCAATTATGTAAGAAGGATAATATAAAGTTGATAGAGTAGAAAATGGATTACATCACTCTATGCAATTCTCTTCAAGGAATTGGTAGAATTCCCTAGTCAATATCATATATTATTCAAAGATGAAAGGGCCTTTTGCGCAATTTTTATTAAAGTTCTTCATACATGGAGGGAGGGAAACAAGGTTGTGGATTTCATGGCCCCCAAAACATGGAATCATGAGAGTTTTTTTCATTATGAATGCACTTACAGTAAAGGGGGTTAATATTGTGGAGGCTGACTCACTTGGTCTTTATTACTTTTGTCCTCTATAATACTTGGTTGTACTCTTCCCTTATGGTGGTTCTTGTTTTTTTTGGACTCTTATAGTGGAAATAAATATGATGTGAGTAGTAAATTATGATTCATTTTAAAAAAATAAAAGCTCAAATGGGTTTAATTACTTTAATAAATCATTTTTAATTGGTTACAAACATTTTCTAATTTTTTTAAAAAATTGGTATAGATAAAAAATGAATTTTGACAGAATAGATAATCAAAGTCCTAAATCTTAAAAATATTTTCTCAATAATTTTAAGTTCCAAATAGTTGAAATTGGTATTTTTTTTGTGAAAAATGTCATAAATAACCATATTAGAAGAAAATATTTCTATTTTAAGATAATAATATCATATAATTCCCCCATGGTATACTTAAATAATAAAAATCTTGAAAAATGATGAGATTGTGAAATATTCCCTTACCAATTTAGTATCTTCTGAATCGTAATCCCCATAAGCGAAATTAAATAAAAATAATATTTAAATATAATGAATATAAATATATTCCAGATATAAAATAAAAAATTGTATATTATAAACACCAATTAAAATAAATAATTTTTCTATATTGTATATGTCTCATGTAAGTAAAAGTGAGACGAGAAACCCTTACATTGTGTTTTTTTGTTAAAAATTCCTTAGAATCTTGTATATTAGTTTTAAGAATGTTATTAATTAATAAAATAACCTTATTTATATTTATAATATAATATATTATCATCTTATAATATTTTAACACCTGTTTGTTAACCTTATTTCATTATTTTAATTGATTCGGGTATTAATTTTCTAATTTTCACATGACAATTATTTTCAATAATGTACTATTTATTTTGAATATAATGTAGATCAACCATTTAAAGAATGAAAATAATGTTGTAAATATAATATATACTTATTATATACATTTTATAACTTTTTATGAAAATTGGTCATAGAAAATGAATCACATCACTTCATGGACATGGTAGTTGTACATACCCATGAGAGATGATATCATTCAATTAATGAGTGAATTGGTAAGAAAGTGGGTGATATATTAATTATATAAAATATATATAATTTCATATATAAAATATATATTGATTAAATTCTTCCTTACTACCTTCCATATAATGTGTAAGTTAGAAACGAATCACGTCATTTTGCGATGCAGTAGTCTGACATACACACAAATGACGTTTTCGTATACCTCATATAAAGGAAATAAAGAATTTATATTATATATAATAATTATAGAAGAATAATAATTTTATAAATATCATATAAATATTTTAAATTTATCATTATGTACAACCATGAAATGAGGTGATGGAAAACAAATTACAGTAGTTTGTGAGGCGTTAGTCTATTCCACACACAAATAATGATTTTTTAACCCTTTTGATACAGGATTAGATGTATAAAATTTTTTAATTCAACATAATAAAATCTTAATATATGTTAAATATTGTGGATATTATATTTTAATTGTTTTTTCATAATTTTAGGTCGAAAAACTATAAATAAAATAAAATAGCTTTATTAAGAAAATTACTTTCTCTAACAGAAACATTCTTTTAATATGATCTTAAGGACCCCAAAGTTGTTCTATTGGAAGGAAGAGAGGCACTAGAATTTGGATCAGGATGTTGGTTATGGGTTTCTTCCATATTTAGTTGATCTATATGTCTTGGGATGTTTGAATAAGTGAAGGGATAGAGTGACCTTTTATAAGTGGGGAAGGGAACCCTGTTAGAAATTACATGGAAATTTCCAAAAAGAGTCCAAAATGATAAAATTATACACATGAATAAATATTATAATGGCATTATATTAGATATTGTGAAGTTTAATATATATATATATGGCCATACAATAGGATTTAAACATGTTTTGGGTCATTTTTAACCTCTATATTCTTAGATTAACCCCTCACCCCCTAGTAAACACATTTTTACCTTAATCTTAGTAATTAATTTTTACTATTTTTACCATTAATTTTGATAAGAAATTATTTTGACCATATTAGATAATATAAATTATTATGATTAAATTTATGAAATCCATTTTTTTAAATTAAATTAATATAATTGGGAAATTTTAATTTATAATTAATCTCGCAGAAGCAACGAGAAAGCGGGTTCTCAAATTGAAAATGTTTAAAATATTACAATGTTTTTATATAAAAATTCAACAAGAAAATTATTCTAATGACTTAAATTGTTTAAATATTAATATAATTTAACTATTATTATATAAAACCAAATAAAAATATTACTTAAAATTTTTTATAATTTAAAAGAAAATGATTTTTTCTGTAAAAGTCTGTATATTTAACAATTCATCAAAAACTTTAACATCTCATAAAAATTCAAAAAAAATAACCCCAAGATAATTATGATATTATTATTCAAAAAATTAATTTAATTTTTTCAAATAAATTTTATAAAATTTGTAAAAAATATCATAATTGCACAAGAAGAAACAAAACTGTTTTCTTTCAAAAATAAATTTTTCAAAAAAAAATAACATTTACTTTCAAATATTTATTATTTTATATCTAACCAACATATATCCTTTTAATTTATTTTATAAAAGTTTAAATAATATAATTTAATAATTTATTTATTATTATTTTTACCCTCCAATTTAATGGATCATTTATAATGGTCATGTTTAAATAATAATATTTCACTAGAGTTTCATGTTTCGCCTAAACCTACTATTGTGTGCATTGAAAGCTATTGAAGAGATTTAATTTATTAAAAAATAAATATATTGTAATGAATTAGTGTATTTTATTATCATTTATTCTTGGTGTTTCATGTCATGCATTCTATCAAATATAATGTTCCTATTTTAGAATTTGAGGTGCTTCATTCTGACAAACATAAAAAAAATTATATCCTTTCAATTTGATATTTTTCTCATAAATTAACTTATTTCTATTTTAAAATTAATTTTTTTTAAACCAACATAATAAAATGGGTTAATATAGCGTCCTTTGAATAAAATATTAATATAGAGAAGTATTAACATCATTTACAATAACATTTTACTAGGTTTCAATATACAAGAACATTGGTGGGAAATGGAAACATTTATATTAAAGACCATACTAACACCAAAGGATTAATATAGAATGATATTGATCATTAAAAAAATATTTTTCATGATCAATAGAATTTTAATGACCAAAAAAACCATAAATAATTGATGATTTAAGGGACTATTTGATTCATCAGAAATAAAGGTACTTGGATAAATATTTTGTTACAAGATTTTTTCCTTGGATTTGAGGAATTACATATAGATAGAGAATATAATAAAATATAGTTAATTCATATATTTCTATGGTCACAATATAATCCTTTCGATGCAGTTAGATCAATTTCTACTTCATCTCTAACTCTATGAATTTAATATCCCATAGTAATTTTACTGCATAGTGTACTGAAATTAACATTTAACAGATTATTAGATTTGTAAAAGAATGAACCTCTTTACTTGATATATTTTTCAAGACCGAAATGTTTAAAAAATGTTATCCAATAACACCAACAATTCAAATAAACGTGTTCTATATATTCTTAACCTGAGACTCATCAAAAATTTGAATTTCCAAATTCAAAGGGAATATATTTTGATGGAATGTCCATAAAGAAACATTATATTCCCAAAAAAATATAATTTGAATATAAATTTCACATTAAAATATTAAAATACCTTGATCAAAATAAATAATCAATTAAAAAAATTCTTACTTCCAAATAAAAAATTTCAGGTTGTAGAATATATTCCAAAAAGATATAATTAGATCAAACTACGGAAAAAATGACATAAACAATCAAACCACAAATAATTTCATGGTTACTAAAACTATCCCAGAAAAATATAATTATTATTTAGAAATTTGGAACATATTATGGGTTATCATTCATCAATAATGTTTTTTCAAAGAGGTTCAATAGGTCACTATATCACATTTCTTGGTTATTGGAACCATTCAATATATGCTCCCAAATCATTTAAGAAATACTGCTATAGTAGAATCTATATACATTTCATGATTCTTATAATCAAAATATCTTTGTTAAAATGATATTATAACAAAATTATTTAATACAAATATAATCACATTAATTATTTCACATCATCTATAGTAATAGAATAAGCTATAATTGTACCTCATAGCTCTATTTGAGGTATATTCTATTGATTCTTGGGGATTTAATTTTAATAGTTCCCCTATACTAATAGAAGAATCATTTAACATTTGTAGATTCTTTCATTCCATTGAAATCACAAAATTAGTGGTCTTTTTCTCTACATATGAAGAAAAATCATTTTCCTTTTATGCATGTACCAAGGTGTTTCATTCCATAAATATCACATAATGGGGGATCCTTCTTTCCCCCATCCCTTTATCCAAAATTTTATATTCCTTCCTCTTCTTCATTTTCTTCTTATTGAATCCATAATACAAAGAGAATTATTACTCATTATTGATAGGAAAATATTTTAAGTCTTATTATGGAGTGGATTTTAAGGAGAGTAGCTTCCAAAAAATATTGGCAAAATCCTATCAAAAAAAATTTTCATTACTCTTTTGATTATGTGCATTAATTAGTTTTCTATTCCTTCTACTAGAATCCATTTCTAAAAATGGAATATAATTGATTAGATCAAAAAATTTTGAAACATAATGTATATCTACTTAAAAACATTACAAAAATTGAAAATTTTATGCATAGCTAATCTCATAAGCATAAACATCATTTCGTTAGGGATATCATTATTTTATAATAATTTAAAATGGTTTCAAAAGAAAATGTGAATTTTAATAAGAATATCACCCAGGAGTGTCAAATGAGTTTCATAGTAAGGCATATTGTCATGCAGTAGGTGATTATCGGATCAATCCCAAAGTGTCTTTTTTATATTTATTACCCCTAGGTACATATGTTTTAGATACATGTCCATTTTTAGTATACAAACATTAATGTGTTGCTGGTAAAAACCACATAATCTCTTACTTACCAAAACATTTGTATGATCTACTATACTAATCCTAAATGTATATCATAGGTTTATTTTCCTTAATATATGTTTTCCTTAATGAAGTCTCCAATGTTTCTAATAAATCTTCCCTGATACAAACTACTGTAACCCCAAACCCAGTAGTCTAGAGTCATTGGTTACTTTATTACATTGACACTATATACAAATAATAGCATTCTGAAGGACTGAATATTTATGTAGTCTTTATGAAAAAGTTATGTACTTGAAATTAAAATTAAATGTTAATACATAAAATAAAATAAAAATCTTTGATAATTTCATTATTCCTCTTATATTATACCTACATATCAGTCTAAAAATACATCCTTGGATTATAGGGAAAATAAACCATAAGAAAGGGGAATGCTCAGATGATTAGTATGATTATTTATATTGAATAATATATCATGAATAAATAATTTATTATAAACTTGAAAAGTTAAATAACTAAAACACAAGCCATTTAGTCTATATAATGAGCATAATATGTCAGGAAGGAAAGATGATAAAATAATACCATAAAATATTCACACAAGTTAGAAACATAATTAGGGATATTATAACCAATCGGATAATAGAATGCAATATCAATAAATGAATTCATATTGATGGAATTAATAATTCCAAATGTCATAAATATATACTCAAGGCCTTTTTTAAAGACATACAAATAAGTGGGTAAGGCCTCAGCAAAAACCCAATCATGTTTGTCCAATGATACCTACCTAGGCATCAAGGGGATATCTATAACTAAGACCCACCCATCACATACTAAGTCTAATTAATTACTCAAATTAAAATGGAGAAACATAATCAATATATGTATTCTCATTAAAAAAATAACATAAAAAATATTAATACTTACCCCAGTCAATAAAATATAATTATAAACAATCGAGAGTTATACGGTGAAGTGTAATAAACATGTACATCATTAATAAAACTGATCATATATCAGCCTGATAAGTTATAAGGATGATATAAATACAACATAACCCTAGTGTATTATAAGTATAATATAGGGTTGATTTCATTGAGGAATATAAATATCCTAAAATTTTCATCAAAAACATTTTTGAGGAAGGTGACCTTTTCATTTTGAAAATATCCTTTTAAAAAAAGTTCAAAAATTTATTTTTAAATACATTTATATGAAAATAACCATAAATTATTGTAAAATATGTATTAAAAATTTGAGTGGTCGTGATGGAATAAAATTACAGTCTTTTCGTACATGTTAAAACAAATATTTCATTCACATTTTTGGTAAAAGCTAAATGATAATTGTTTTGAAAATGAATTCAATATTTATTTGGAAAAAAAAAATTAAAAGTGAAAAATGGATAAAAATCCATTTAAAAACTAAATTTTAAATGATTAGAACATTTTTTTTAAACATTTCTATAAATATGGGTATTAATGAATATGGATTTGTGACTGAATAGAGTAATAATGTCAGATATTCTTAAAAACATTTTCTCCATCATTTTAGTTACAAATGAATGGTTAAATGGTATTGTTGTATAAAAACATTCCTTAATAAATAGATTAGATTAAAATAGATTTATTTTAATATATAAATATTAAATAATTTCTTCTAACGAGACTTACACAAAATAAATCTGGAATAATGATTTGATTATGAAATACAGCGTTACCACTTTGGTATCTTCTAAATTGAAAAGACCCTTATTATCACGAAGGTATGGATCATTTGTTTTAATTTAGATCCTTTTTGGATCATGGAAAATGTGTACTATAGCCTATGGAAGGTTCTAGGAATGTATAGGGATTTTTCAGAGCATGAATTTCCACAAAATGGGCTTAATAACTGGGCCACACAGTTTCTCTAAAACCTTACGGTAACAGATAGTGGCTCATATAGGCTGCAAGGTTTGTCTGCAACTATAAAAGAAAATGTTCATTGTTGTGTGGTACTTATATGTTTTGGGATATATTTTTTCTTCATGGTTTTCAAACTGTTTTTAATTTGTGTGCCTAAATTGTGCTCCCCGTTATTTTAGGGTGAAATTACAACATTTCCCTCACTTAAGTTTTTAAACTATTATCCTCATTCCCTTTCTTCCTCCAACGGTCCAACCCTTTCTCTTCAAAAAAATCCTCCTAATCACCTTAATCTAGGATCCTTAATGGGTCCTTCATTCAGTGATTGATCAAAGATCTATATAAGGGGTTGGACACATTATGTTATGCTCTCCCTTCATCTTACTACCTATTTCAGTTTTCCTTAAAATCCATCACGCTATTTAGGTGGAAGACCATTTTACCTATTTTTAGTTTGTTGGATTGTTTCTCATATTATTCCCAATATCCTTATTATATGAGTTTTATATCGATTGATATGTCATCCACGGCCTTTAGGTAGGCAGTCATATCGTTTTCCCTTTGAGTTTCATCGCTTCGTAGCTATGTTTTTCTATTGCAAGCTAACTTTTTACAAGCGTCTCATTTTATTTTGTTCCTTCATTTCAAATTGACCCTTTTAGATTAAATCATTCCAATTGAATCTTTTTAGTGGTCTATAGGATGGTTACCTCATTTATGGGCATCCCATGGGTGTTCTATGTAGAATTACACAATTTTTATAAATCAACTTTTATCCAAGTTTTCTTTTTTATAACATCTTTGACTTTAAATTGGATGGACATTGATATATGAGTGTTTGAAGGAACTAAATAACCTCTTAGGTATTTTAATCAACCTGTTATGGTAATTACCCATGTATTCATTTTCTCACTTGACCAAAACAGCTTCAAATTGACACATTTTGCCTTATTATTTGAGTTACCATGTGTTATGAATTGAATGAGTTGATTATATGGAATGGTTTAATTTTGTGGAAAGGAAAAAAGCATTGTGGTTGAATTTACATTGAAGAATTTAATTCATTAAATGAAATGGTTTATATTGAGAGGCTTATAAATTATTTATAAATTACCTTCAATGAATCAATTGGTTGAATATAATGACATAAAATGATAGTAAGGCCATTTCATCTATTTATGCTATATTAAATGTTCCATATGAATTATATTTCTTTAAAAATAATTTAATATGACTAACGAGACACATGATAGTTTTTCCCTCATGTGTTATATTATAAATATAAATATTCATAATGCGCCTTTTATATATATTGGACGGATAAGTGAGTTTTATGGGTTGTAATTCCCTTTCTAATTGTAATTATGAATACTCCTTGATATAGGCTATGATACAATGGTAAGGGGAATGGAGCATGCCATAAAATTACACTCCCTTACATCAGGTGTTGAGAATGACATCTCGCACCACTAATATTATATGTTTGTTGGGATTTACGCACCACGTTACATGATTTGTGTGATGACATGATGGCCCTCTCACTATCCTGAGTGTTCTGCCTGACGTTTCACAGTCTTATTTGGATGTAGGAAATGTACCTTATTTCTTGAGATTATAGTCTCATTAGACTAGTAATGAATGTATGAGTTACACCCTGATCTAGCTAGTAACTAGTATTCAAGTTATATGTACCCTTACATTCACACGTCCTTGGTTCATATTGGTGGATACAATATATATAATTATACAATATATATACTACTATATAAATTCTGACCAGTTAGACTTTTATTTCAACCATGATTAGAAGTAGGTATACCTACCAAGTGTCCTTTATGAACTGGATTGGGCGGTAATTTATTTATTCATCATTGTTAGTTAATTAATTATTCTTGTTATATGTTTACATACAAGCACTTCTTGGATTACACACATACACCGTCAGTGGTGGCCTACTAAGATTTTTATCTCACACTTTAATTATGTTGTCTTTGGTACTCGAGAATATTATCTCCATAAAAATGTTGGTAAGGGAAAGTTCCCAGTTATAGGATATTAAAATGATTAGTTTTATATGTATATTAGAAGCATAGGATCGAGAATTCGTTCGAGATTCTAGTGGATTAGCTTTTGTTCTTTTCAAACTTTTTTGTCTAGATTTATTGTATACATGTTCCATTGTTCTTTTTTCATATTAACATTCCATGAATACATGTATCATACACTGACTTTGAGGGTTTTTATTACTATATTTAGTTATTTGGTAATTTACGCATCCACATATGTTTACTTGTTCTATCTATTTAAAATTTATTCCACTATTTCTTATTATTGATTATATCTTCTATTCTATTCTGATATGAGGGTATAGTATTCCCATTGTACTAACTTTACAACCTCACCACTAGTCATCAACCTCTTGAATATGGGGAGGTTCTCCTGAGTCCATGTGACCCAGTGGCTTGGGGCATAGTTTAAGTGGACCCGAGGTCGGGACATTACAAAGTAGAATCAGATCCTTTGTTTTTCCTTTATCTTAATATTTGGGAATTAGACATGAGATTATCATTTAAAGGTATTTGTAATTGACCATGTTCCTAAACATAGCTAACCAAAGTATAAGGGAAACCAAAATTACCTTGGATGGGTAATTTCATTTGTTTATTTTGCTTTTATAGTTTATACGACTTAATTGTTGGGTGAAACACTTGATTTATGATGTTATTAATATTGGTATTTTTGAGATTATGATTTCTCTCACCTATGCTCAATAAAATAAGGGAATTTAATTATACCATGCACAATATTAGGCATGATAGGAGTAATATGGCATGGATGTTTCCATGGAACGTCTATTTTTAGTATTCATCTTTCTGTATAATATTTACAGTGCCTTATATATATATATATATATATTTAATTTCTACGACACTTGTTATAGGGACTAAAAAGCATAATTGATACTTAAAGTTCATTCTTTAACCTAACAGTGTTTTCCAAAATATGTTAAAGTAGACATCATAAGCACTCAATTATGGCATGTTAATCCATTGATCATTGGTCATATGGGTTGGAATGTGTTATGGTGTGGGTCAAGTGGATGCCAAGTTTTGGTTAATAATGAGTATGGTACTCTATGGATTGGAAAATGGTAAACCATCTAATTGGACTATTTATATTGACTCAAATACTTTAACAAGAACAAATTTAATATGAATATGACTTATAAAGTAATAAAATCCATCTTATGTATTTATCAAACACAAAGGCATAAAAATGAACCCAACCTTGGTAGTGGGTATTGGGGTGTCTCTTACATTATTATGTTCATTACAGTCCCTTCTTCCATCTAGACCTGGATTTTAAAGCAGGCATAGAGGTGTGACTATTTCTATAAGAATAATTTATACAAGTCCTAGTTTACGATCAGCAATCTTATCAATTACTTAATCCATTATGAGGATTTTGGTTTTCATTATATCACTATACTACTATGATTTCCTTCAGTCAAAAGCACTAAAGGAAGTGATGATCATACTCTTGAGGTGGTAGAAATTGATCTTCTAGTCATTCCTCGAGTAGTGAAACCTATGGAAACTCATCATGTACGTGTTATGGGACCCGACACCTAGTTTGAAGAGGGATTTCTACGTATGATTCAAAATATGAAAGGTTTTTTTCAACCTACCCCGAGCATGGTAGCGTTAACTCAAAAATTGTAGTAGCAGAATCAACCCACCTTCTTGGTGGATGGAAGACCTCATGTTGTGGAGTCTTATCCTGAATAAATACTTTCTATATTCGATCATCCAGAGACTCCTCTAGAGTCATTGGTCAAACTAGCTGGGTATATGTTGCGTGATTTGAACAAGTGGTGGTGGGATGTTATCACCCTGGCAGATTGGCATTGTGATTTGGTTTGGTAATATTTTAAAACCATATTCTATGATTACTTCTTTCCCCAAACTCTGAGGGCTGATAGAGCCAGATAATTCATGAATCCATAATAAGGGAGCATGTCAGTTATGGAATACTCTTCACATTTCCCTAAGTTCTAGCGGTTTTCAAATTACCTTATAGGTGATGATCTTATGAACTCCAGGTGATTCGAGTATGGGATAGTATATTCCATTTGATTGTAAGTCAATTTATTTAGGTTGACAGGTATTTCTAAAATCATTAACCAACCCCTTATTATAGAGATAAAATTGTGGTAAGTTGAAGGTGTGAGTCAGGGAAGTTTGGAACCTATGGTAATCAGTGGCTCTTCTTCCTGGAATAAGTATCACTTCAAGGTTTCTCTAAAAGGTTGTATCAGTCAGACACCACATGAAGATAGTTTCATAATCTATCACTAGTGCAGGAAGTTGGGGAATACAAAACCTCAATTATTGAGGAATCTAGTAGAGTGTCACAGTTTCTGTAGGATGTGCCATACCAAATTATTCCACATGAATTTCTTGATAGTTCCTAGTGAGTGGGGATCTATGCCTACTACATGATCAAGAGCTAGGTTAATAGGATCCCTACAAGTAGGCGGTTGGAATAATATCAGTGGATTAGGCTGAGGTGGTAGTCGAGGTAGAGGAATTTAGACTTACGATTCTCAATGATAGTAGAGCAGGAATTCTCATGGTAGTTAATAAGTGACTCATGGATGTGGTAAAAAATATTTACATGTATTCTATCAAACACTATTGGAGCAGTGTATTAGGTATTCTATTGTATGAGGTACTATTCTTCTAGATTCCACTTTAGTGTGTGCTTTATTTGACACAGGAGTGTCTCACTCATTTATTATATGACTATTATGGGAATTTGGGGACTTTATATTCAACATGTATGTTCATGGAATTATGATTCTAGACACCCCATTAGGTATCCCTTGAGAGGGAGTTAACTGTTGTAAGGACTGTCATATAGAGAGATGCAGATATCATTTAGTGTGGAATCTTTTCATCCTTGAGATGATAGGATTTGATGCAATCATTGGGATGGAATCATTAGTTATCTATAGATCCTTTATTGACTGCTATCATTAGAGGTTTATGTTTACTTTATCAGAGGTGTTAAGAACATGCATAATTTATAATTGGATGTTAGTGTGACATGAGATGGACCTAAGTAGTAGTGGCTGGGCGATTTGACAACTCAAATCACAGGTATTTACCTTGATTACTAGTGGTGGAAACCATGTATTTTTCTGCCTATATTGGAGAATTTAAAATATTTCATTCTTTTAAACTTATCTAGTATACCTATGGTGAAAGAGATGGATTTTTTTATTGACCTTACACCAGGAGTAGCGCCAGTGACCATTCCTTCTTATTTAATGGAACCAAAGGATCTTTTGGAGCTCAAGAATAAATTGGAGGATCTAGAGGATAGTGGTTTTATATTCTCCAACACCTCTCATTTTGGTTCACTGATCCTTTTCTCCAATAATGTGAATGGTACCCTTAGGCAGTGTGTGGATTACTGTCATTTGAATCATCTCACAATAAGGAATCGATATCCACATCCTAGAATAGGCAACCTCTTTGATCAGCACTAAGGAAGGAGAGTATTTTCAAATATAGATATGAGTCTGGTATCTCTTCAAGTGCATGTCAAGTCATCATACATACCTAACATTACTTTTAGGAGAAGGTATGGTCTATAAGCATACTTGGTTATGATTTTTGGACTCATGAATGCAACTGCTATCTTCTTGGATCTTATGAATCAGATTTCTACCTGTATCTAGATTTATCCATGGTAGTCTTTATTGATGATATAATATTGTGTTCACACTCCAGAAATAATCATTATAACCATTTTTATATCATTCTAAATACATTGATAAAGCATTTGATGTCTAATAATCTCTGTAAATGTTACTTTTGGATCAATAAAGTCCAATTCCTGGGTCACATTATTTCAATGTTAAGAATATCAATAGACCTTGAGAAAGTGAGAGTTTTATTTTCTTGGGAACAATCCAAGAAAATATTTAAAATTCAGTGTTTCTTGGGTGTATATGAATATTAGATACTCTTCATCCAGGATTTATCACACCTTACAACGTTGCTTATGGGATTGACAAAGATGGGTGTCAAATTCATATGGTTGGAAGATTGTGAAGAATCCTTTAAGGTATTCAAGGGTTGTTTGACTTCAATGATGATACTAATACTTCCAATGTTAGTCATGAGCTAAACTATGTACTATTATGTATCATGTATCAGTCTTGGAGTTATCCCGATGATGGATGAGAAAGTCGTTGTGTACAGTTCTTATTAGTTGAGGACTCATGAGTAGAATTGCCCAACGTACTACCACGAGTTAGATGTTATAGTTCATGGTATATGTTTTTGGAGACACAATATACATGGATCTAATTTTGTGGTATTCACATATCATAAAATAATCAATTACATCATTACATAGTGAGATCTAAATATCTAGCATTGTAGATGGGTTGAGTTTTTACAGTCATTTGATTTAGAGTTTGCCTACATGCTGAGTAAGGGAAATAACTATCCAATGCTCTTTATCGAAAGACTAAGACTCAAATTATTAAATATTACATTGGTGAGTGGAAGCTCATGGCCTTATTCTCAAAGATACACATTGATGTTCTGGAGGATTGTGGTCATACAATCCTCTCAACCTTATCATTGGCCTCTAATATTCTGGAATGTGTAAGAATTAGGCTATTATCAGATCCTAAAGTCCATTTACAAAGGCAAGAATCACAAATACTGATACATATTCATATTGGGATATAGATGGGGATGGTACCCTATTATTCCATGGGCAAGTATGGGTCCCTGCTGATATTAAAGTGTAGTTGATCTAAGAATTTCATGCCTCTTCATGGTTTCTTCACTCTTATGTCACCAAACTTTATTGAGATCTATGAATTTTTTTTTGGTGGTCTGGTATAAAACATGAGATTTCTAACTTATCACTATGTGGTCTACCTATTAGTAGGTGAAGGCAGAACATCAACTTTTGATTGTACTTTTACAGATGTTTTCCATTATCGAGTGGAAATTTGATGATGTTTTGATGGACTTCATGACCAGAATACCCAAATCACCTATTGGAAACTATACAGTATGGGTTATCCTTGATTGTTTGATGAATGTCGCACACTTCCAACCTATATGAGAAAAATTATTCATAGAATAGGTAAGATGGTTTTATGTCAGGTAGGTTTTTTATATTCTTATAGATCCTCATTCTATCATTTATGATAAAGGCACTCGATTTACATCATGGTTCTAGCAGGGGTTACAGAAGGCCATTGGTAAATAGGTGCTTATGAGTATGGAATTTTAACCTCATAATGATGCACATACAAAGAGTATGATTTAGGTGTTTCATTTCATGATATGTGTATATATCCTTGAATTTGGGGGTTTCAAAGATAAATAGATTTTCCTTCTTGAGTTATCTTATAATAATAGCTTTTAGGCTACTATTGAGCTAGATCCTTATTAGGCCTTATATGGTATTCCTTATTGCTCACCTCTATATTAGATAGATGTGGGAGAGACAGCTATGTTTAGACCATATCTCATGAAAGATACTACATAGTAGGCCTAATTGATCAAAAATATCATGTTGATATCTCATTCCATACATCAATCTTATGTCAATAAACACTAAAAACCTATCGAGTTTGAGGTCACAAACTAGATTTTTGTGTGAGTCTCTCCCATTTTGGGACAAATATGTATTCCTAATAAGTCTAAGATCCCACCAAGGTTTGTTGGACCCTTCATGGTAGTGAAACGGATCAGACCAATGGATTACCAAATGGAATTTCCTTATAGATATTGTTATATTCATGATTTCTTTCAGGTATCTTAGATTTTTCAAATATCATCCACACCCATCAAATATCATTCATCCTGATGAGGATTATATGGATGTGAATTCTTCCTTTTATGAGTATTCAGTATGTATTATTGATCGGAGCCTGAAGACACTCTGAGGAAGGTCAGTCACTTTGTTACGAGTGCTTTAGAAGAAATGTTAAGTATAGGACAAGACCTAGGAATGGGAAGTTGATATACAATATGTGGGTCAAGAACTCTTTTCTAAATATTTATCTTTTCCCAAATAAGTCCAACTCGGGGATCAGTTTCTATTAGGAGGGTAGGTTGTAACGACCCATATTTTAGTGATGGTGAAGATCATTTGTTTTCCAATTTGGAACATTTGTTTAATCCTGGTAAACCTATATTGCATCCTAAGGAAGGTCCCATGAGCATATAGGGATTTTTCAGATCCTATAGTTCTAGATAATGGGATAAAGAACTAATCCTCATGGTTTTTTTAAACCATACTACCCATCCAGCATGGTTTCTCTAAAACTGTGCAGTTGTACACAGTAGGACCTTTAGGCCACAATGTTTGTTTGTAACCATGTGATCCAAGGCTCACGGTTGTTCAGTACTGTTGTGTTTTGAGACATAGTGAGTCTATATTTTTTGTCAATGTTTTTCAAACCTCATAAATAAATAGTGTGCCCCCTTATTTTGATGTTAAATTAAAATTTTCCATCACTTATGTTTTTTACTTATTTTCTTTATTTCTCTTTCTTCCTCCAGTAGAACAGCCCCCTTCTCTTCACCTATGATATCCCAGTCACCCTAATCTTGGATCCTTGATTTCTCCTCCATCTGGTTCTCGATCAAAAATCCATCCAATTAATTGGACTCATTAAGTTGTGATCTTCCATCTTCTAACTATCTATTTTAATTTTCCTTTGAATCCATTAGGCTATTTTTGTGTAATCTCATTTGACCTAATTTTACGGTGTTGGAACATTTTTTGAATTTCTCATGAACTACTCTAAATATGATATAAATATTATGTGAGGTGTTATCTATATCCTTATGGTTAGTGGTTACATCATTTTCCCTTTGAGTTTTGTCACTGCATAGCGATGTTGTTGTGTCACTTGCTGGCTTTTGATGAGAAAATCCTTTTATTTTTCTCCTTTATGTCAAATTCACCCGTGCACCTTATTCCATGCCAATTGAATATTTTTTAGTGGTTTATAGGAGTGATACCTTATTTATGGAAACCCCATGGGTGTGTCAAATAGAATTACCCCTTCCTGATAAATTCATATATGTTTGAATTTCTTTTCTACTAAGGTCTTAGACTTTAAATGGGGTGGCCTTTGATATATGAGTGTTTCAAGGACCCAAACAACCTCTTATGTGTTTGGATCAACCTATGATGGGAATTCATCATTTATTATTTTTTCTACTTGACCATGACACCTTATAATTGAAACCTTGTGCCCTATGATTTGAGTTTCCATGTCTTATGAATTAAATGTGTTAATTATATAGAATAGTTTAATTTAGTGGAATGTAAAATGCAAGATATTTGTCTTACCATTGATATATTTAACATATTAAATGAAATGGTTTATAGTTAAAGGCTTATATATGATTGATTTCATACCATGAATGAATCAATTGGTTGAATAAAATGGGTTTAATTGATGGTAAGTACATTCCTTCTGTTTATGTTATATTAGATGTTTATTGTGAATTGTATTGCCTTAAATGGAATTGAACATGACTAATGGGACACATGAGATGTTTTGAATCATGATTTATATTATAAATATGAATATCCATAATTCTTATTATATATATTGTCTGGACAATGGATATTTAGGGGAGGTAATTCCACATGATAATTATAGTTATGTATACACCCTCATATAGGCTATGATATGATGGTAAGGGGAGTTGATCATAGTAGAAAGTCATGCTCCCTTACATCAGGGGTTTAGAAGTACATATTGAACCACTGATAGTATAAGGTTGTTGGTCTTTATGTGTCGTGTTCTATGATTAGAGTGGTTACATAATGGATCATTAACCATATAGAGTGTCTTTCATGTTGTATCACACTCTTCTTGGGATTTATAGAATATACCATATTGCTTGAGCTTATAAAATTTTTACACTGGTAAAGGATGTCTGAGTGACTCCCTTGTCTAGCCAGCAACTAGTATCCCATGTATATGTCCACTTATGTCCACACATACTTGGTTCATATATTTGGATGAAATAAACAAAATTATACTCTATATATATATAACTACTATATATATAATGACTGATCAGACGTCTAGTATAGCCCTGAGTCGAAGAAGGTAGACCTAGTAAGTTTCCTTTAGGAACCTGATTATGTGGTCATTCATTTATTCACATTGTTAGTAAATTATTTATGCCTCCACACAGTTTAGTTATGATTGCTTCTTGGATTACATGTAGAAACAGTTGGATGTGGCCTACTCATATTTTTATCTCACAAACTACTCAGGCTACCTTCGGTACCTAATATGTTAATCTATCTATAGTTGTTGATAAGGTAAAGGGATAATTTATAGTATTTTGATATGCTTACTTTTACATGGATATTTAGAGGAGAGGACCAAAAATTCTCTCGAGATGATAGTGGGGCATCTTTTGTTATTTTTTTGATTTTTGTATAGCTTGATTTTATGCATGTTATTATGTTCCATCTTTCATATATAAATTCCATACATACATGTATCAGAAACTTTTAGTATTTTGTCTAATATATTATTTTTTTAGTTATTTATGCTTTCGTATTTGTTTACTTATTATATTAGTTTGATTTTATTCTGTTATGGTTTATTATTGATTGTATATATTGTGCCCTTATAAAATGAGGATATAGTCTCCCCACATTACTACCTTTACACCTTCACTATTATTCTGTATCCTCTGGTGTGCGGGGAGGTGTGTTTAACATTGTGTGGCCCACCGACTCAAGGCACGGTTTACGTAGATCCCAGGTCAGGACATTATATGATTAATAATCCCCATAAGAGAAATGAAATCAAATAAAACAATTAATACTATAAAAATAAATATATTAATGAGATAAAATATAAAAGGTATAGTATATAACCCACAAAAAATAAATAACTGGTGAATATCTTATATGTCTCACCGAAAAAATAGTGAGATGAGAAACCTTTACCTTAAGCATCCCTATGATTAAACTCACTTTAACTTCACATATAATGTATTTAATAATTATATTATTTTATAAAATTACCTTATTCATATTTATAATAAATTATATGATCTTATTATAATATTTTATCACCTTTTTGTTAATATTGTTTAATATTTTTCATTTATTTGGGTGTTAATTACATTACCATTTCATGTGTGTTCTGTCATCAGTGTTCTTGTCATTTTTTATGGGATATAGATCCATCATATCTATTACTAAAATAAATATAAAAATATAATATTTACATTTTACATAAATTTTAAAACAAATTTATAATAATGTACCTAGAAAATTAATTACCTCACTTCGTGGAGGTGGAAAGTCATAAGTATGCATGAGGGATGATATCATTGAATCAAAAGGTTAAAGGAAAAGGAAGTGGATGATATATCAATTTTAACAAATTGGTAAAATTTCATATATAGCACATATATTCATTAAATTTATCTTTACTAACTTTTATGAAAATATAATGTATGAATCAAATCCCATCGCTTCTCGAGGCTATAGTTTGTCATACACAAGAGCGACGTTATCATATCCCCCATGGAATATAAAGTAAGAATGTATATGGTAAATAAAAATTGAAAAATTATAATTATTTCCTAACTATAATGTAAATATGAAAAATAAATCATTAAATTCTTCCTTAAAATTCTGTTATGAAAAATGAATGACATCGATTAGTGAGGCGGTAGTCCACTGTACAAATTAATAATTATTTTGTAACCCATTTTATGGACGAATAGATGGATAAATTTTATTCCATTAAAATAATAACATATAGGTATATGGAAGATAATTATTCTATTATATATTTTTTTTCATATATATTTTTTGTGGAAAAAATAATAAATAAAATAAAATATCTTTGTTAAGACAATTACCTTTTCTAAGAGAAACCTCCTTTAGATCTCCTCTTAAAGACCCTATGATTTGTCTTTGGACAGGTAAAAAATCTATACAATATGGATAATCACTTTAGGTACACATATTTGTAGGTTTTGGTCAAGAAAATGGTATTTTGATCTCTAAATTAGTGAATAAGGTTTTTCCCTTTTATAGGTCGGGAAAGGGAACCCTCTTGGAAATTAATTGGATATTTCCCAAACGAATCCATGATGATAAAGTAATTTACATGAAATAATTTTCATAATGACACTAGATTCCAAATTAATAATTTTAATATGTAAATATATCAATAAAATTGGATTTTTTTCATGTTTTGAGACATTTCTAACCCTTATCTTCTTAGTTTAACCCATGATAGACACATTTTTAACATAACTACAATATTTAATTTTTACTTTTTTCACAATTAATTTTTATAAAAAATTATGTTTATCATATTAGATAATATAAATTATTATTATTCTAAGTATTTGATCCATTTATCAAAATTTCGATCAAATAATTGAAAATTTTTAATTTAAAATTAATCCCACAAACGTGACGAGAAATCGAGTTATCAAATAGAAAATGATGAAAAGTATAGAAAATTTATATATCACAACTAAATAAAAATGATTATAATGACCTAAATTTGAATAATATATATATATATATATAAACTAATTTTACTTAAAAATAATTTAATATATACTATTTATTTATAAATAATTTGAACAAAAATGTTGTTTTCACTAAAACTCTATATTTTTCACTATTAATTGAAAAATAAATCATCTCAGAAAAATCCCATAATTCCCCCCCCCCCCAAGATAATTTTGACATACTCATTACTAAAATGAATTTTATTTTATTAAATAAATTTTCTAAAATTGAAAAAAAAAATTATCAAAAGTGTGAAAGAAGAGATGAAATCATTTTATTAGAAATATGCATTTTTTCAAAAAAAAACATTTCTTTTACTTTCAAATGAATATTATTTTATTTATAATAAATAGATATACATTTAATATATTTTAAACATTTTTTAATAATAAAATTTGATAAATTAGTTTGTAATATTCATACTCTCTAATTTAACAGATATGTTATATTGGTCAATTATAAATTATAATATTTTAGTAGAGTGTCATATTTCATTTAAATCCAATGATTCATGCATTTCAGTCTTTTGGAGAGATAAAATTTATTTAAAAAATAATATATCATAATGTCTTGGAGTGTTATATTTTATTCTAATATTCATGTTGTGTGACCTATATGCTATCAAAAACTAGTTTCATATTTTTTAATTTTTAGGTTTTAAAGTTTTTCCTTTTATTGTAACAATCATTACCCATAATGAGTAAGCACATTATTATCATGGTAATTTACAAAAATTGGTTAAAATGGGTTAAAAAAATATAAGGAAAAAACCTTATCTAAACATGTCCAATTTATATTTTTTCATTATATTTTGAATCAAAAACATGTTATATTTGAATCTCATTAATTAGGATCCATTTGTATGTTAAAATTATTATATATTAATTTAATATTTTGTGAATTTACAACAGTTCCCCTCCCCTCTCATATAAAAAGGAACCGCTTCTTCTCAATTCATCAAAGATGAAGAAGAATTTTGTTTTCTGAATACCTACCCAAATACCTCCATAATAACCCTCCAAAAATTCCACTATCCTTATATTGGTAGAATAAAAATATTATATATCTTAAGGTGTTATTAAAAGAAGGTTTTCTGGAGAATATTTATAAAACATATCTGACTATTTTATTTTTTATTTCATCTTCCACCTCCTTTAGTTTTTCTTCATGAATGATATCATAAAAAACATTATATCAAGTATACCTATATGTTATTATGTTTATTTTATACACTATATCCTTCTCTAACCTCTAACAAATGTTAAAGTAATCCATCATTTGTGGGTAGCAGGACTACCACCTCATATACCGATTTATTTCTTTTTTCCATCACCACATCATAAAAATAGTTATAATTATTGGTCTAATTTGTATATATGATATTCATTAAATAATTATCCTACATTAATTTTAATATAAAACCTATTTACTTACCATTTAATTCAATAAAAACTGATCTTTTCATTTTTTTATACATGTGGACTACCACCTCCATGAAGAAATGTGATTTTTTTCATTACCACTCAGATGGATTATATATATAATTGTATTTAAAGAAACAAATATGTTTCTATGATATTATTATAATTATTGAAATATAATATAATACATACCTTCTTTACAAAATTTTTATTTGAATGTAGAAATATTTTACATGGGTACATACAGTCTACCATCTCCCTGATTGTAACATGTATCATTTTTCATAACCATCATTAAAGATTGATTTTAAAAATATAATTGATATATATAAAAGGTATTTTTTAATTCTTATTATTCTAGATATTATTAAACAATGATCCCTTTTTCTATGGTCAACATGTCGATATCATTTGGAAATTATGAACCAAATGCCTTCAAAGTACCTGATTTGGATTTAATTAATTATTCTATTAAATATGTCATTAAAACATATGAAATAAATAGTATATGGATAGAGGATTAAACATGTAATATGTTCTTAAGAAATAAAATAACTAATATGAATGTATAAAATGGTATTTAAAAGTATATACATGGAATGTTTGGACTTGATCTTGGGGATTTCATCTCAATTTTTGTTCATTGAGGCATATTTTAATGTTAAAAACCTAATTTATTTTATTTGGTTTATATAAAAAATTTCTATATATTATATCACATATCATTTATAATTAATTGTTTTATATTTTTCACCATGATTTATTTCACTTGAAGGGATTTTAATTGGATGTTAGTAAGTTGTGAAGGGTTTTTCAAATCAATTTCGTTTTGTTGGGTTACAACTCTTCTTTAATGACTTCATTATGACATGATTTTGTGTCAAATGGTCCCTAAATAATTTTAATCTATATTATCACATTTTTTTGGATTTTATTTTTTTCACATAGTCTATTCATTTATTAATTTTTTATTCAATAATATGATCTTTGTAATATTTATTCATCTCAAATTCACCTTCTTTTGGGAACACATTTATGATATTCACCTATCAACATTTATGAGGTGTATAGAAATACACTTTCATATGTTATGTCATGAATATATATATATTCTTGAAATTTAATGATTTCATTTATTTTATTCTTTCATGGGTATAATGATTGAAGATAAACCCAAATAAGAAAGGCTTTATTCTATAATCTATTTTCATTTCAAGATGGTTTACATATAAGATTCTTTTGGGAGAAATAATATTATCATACTTTCATGAACCTCATATATTATATTCTTATCTTTTCATTAAGGTGTTTCTTGGGGTTAATTTCCTTTTCATCAATTGTTGTTTAACGAAAAATAAAAAAAGTCTCTTGTAAGTGACAAAGATCATGTATATTCCTTTAGATTAGGAATCACTATCTAGAATATTCATGTTTTATAAAATTATTTGAAAAATTTCTTGTATAAACATAATGTTTTTTCTAATGATATTTTACATGTTATATGATCTCAATTTAAAAAGGTTTTAAAATAGAAGTTTCTTAATGTTTTCCAAATGGGTCACTTTTGAATCAATTTAATAAATGTTTGAAAAAATGAGAATTTTTAATGTTATAAATATTAACTAATTTACTCCCCATCATGAACATTATTTTCATTAAAGTTTACATTATATGTTTCCAAAGTTATTTTCAATGAAAAGGATATTCAAAATATTTTGTGAATTTTTATATTTTAAAAGTTATTTTCAAAAGGAAAAGATAATTTTATACAAAATGATTTTGAAGACAATTTAATTTAATTTTCATTCATTAATATCAAAAACCATTCATGTTCTTTACACTCTAATTGGGATAGGATTTAATGATACCATTCTTATTCTTTCTCTTGCTGGATTATGTGATTAACATGGAACCTTTTTCTTTTCCATTGGTGAATCAAGAAGTGAATGATTAATGTTTATTATTATATAGAAAAGTGAAATATTAAAAATGATTTATTAATGAAGGGTATATTTAAGTTATTGATATTGTTGGGGGATCATAATAAATATTATACAATGGGTGTTCCTAGATAGTTCTATGTGATCCTGATATAGCTTATATGATGAGTGCAGCTCGATATCTTTGGGAGATTCTGAAAGATATTATATGATGGGTTCACCAAAATAGACATTGGTGAGAATGATATATATTATATGAGGGGTACCCAGATTTTTATCCAATGCATTGGGTAATGTTTCTTTAATTTAGTTGAAAAATGTGGGAGTTAGAAGATGGTTTCTCTTATATATTTAACAGGGATCCAGTTTTTTTATATAGGTTATAATGATATTGTTCCAAGATACTAACATATTTTTTTACACTTTCTATGGGTTTTTAATGATTCATTAGATCAAGATTGACATTACATTGCTCATGGTTATATATTCCAATGAAACTTTCCTTTGTTATAGGTTTATGTGATGTTTCAAGATTGATGATCTAGGTATTGAAGGGGTAAATTTTCCTTATGTTATTTTATTGAACTATTTTTATGTCATCATACCCTTATACTCATTTTACTCTAACTGATAATGATTAGTTATTTATGTTTTTGTTTACCCTTAAATATAATTTTATCTCACCCTTCTTATGTTTCCTTTTACCGTTGTTATGAATAATGATCTATGTCTAGAAAGGTTTCATATGTTAATAATTTTAGGGGGGTGATATTGATATCAATGAACCAGTTGTTGATGAATCAATTTTTCTATGATTTTTTCCGAATTCTCTAAAATTGTAAACATAAAAGAACCTTGGGTATGTAAGTGATAAAATATATCATTTGAATGTGTTAAGGCATTGATGGAAAAAATTGGATCACATTTATTAGTGCCAAAGTTAGAAATGTAATTTTTATTTTTTTAGCACCAAATCTGAGAGTTCGGGTTCTATTTTATTAAAAAAACATGTAACCCAACTATGAATTTTTCATCAAAAGAGTTTAATTTTATGGTAATATTTTCTTGTATGAATTTGGATGTTCGAGAAGACAAGATATGGATTTCTCTAAAAGTCATTCAGTTGAAATACACTCTTCTTAACATAATTATTTAGGAATAACATGTCTATTTTTAGTTATCTAGAATTAATGACACTCTTTATAGTGTGAAGACTATTGACACATATTCTATATCTTTTGAAGTAGTTATTTTCTTTTGAAGTTAGTGTGTCTTACCCTTAACTATGAGAAAATATTTTATGGGGGACAGAAAAAGTTCTATGTGCGCAGTAAACCCTGGGAAACTAATATTTTATATGATATGTGAAGATAGTATTGGTGGCCAAGTATGAGACATGATATCAATGATGTGGTTTTTTTTTGTTTTACCTACCAGAAAGTTAAGGAAGATCACCAAAAAAATAAGGGTTTTCTTAAGCCCATTATGTGTCGGTGTGGAAGTGGGATTAGATTTCGATAGATTTCATGATCACATTACCATGATCAGGGAGTTTTGGTTATATTTTGTTACAAAACATATGACCCAACTATGAATTTGTCATCAGAATATTGTAATTTTATGGAACACATTTCTCATATGAATTTGGTTGTTAAAAAATGCGAGACTATGATTTATATAAAAATATTTCAGTTGAACACCACTCTTCTTGAGACAAATCTTCAGGAATACCATCTCGATTAATAAGTATTGGAAATTATGGACTATTTTTATAGTTTATTGACCTTCGATGTATTTTCTCTATCTTCTCAGGTAATAATTTTCTTTCAAAGTTGGTATGTCACACATTTGACTTTGATAAAATCATTGATGGAAAATTGCTAAAATTTATAGTGTGCGGTAATCCCTAGGGACAATAATATTTTTTAAGATATGTGGATATGGTTTTGGTGGCCAAGTTTTATACATGAAATCAATTATTTTGTATTTATTTGGTTTTCTTATCAACTAGTTAAGGCTGAGCACAAAAAATATAAGGGTTTTCTTAAGCCCCATCCTATGCTGACATGAAAATGGGATGATATTTCAATAAATTTCATGACGAGGTTACCATATAACCATAATGTTAGAAATTTATATGGTTAGTGATATATTTACTTAACTAATATTCTAATATTATTCTCTTTTTTATAAAAACCATAGTTGAGTACATGGTATGTTTATAAATGAAGGAGGTAGTTATATTGCATGGAGTCCCTTTAGCTATATTTTATGAGAGGGATCCCTAATTCACTTCTTTATTTATAGATCCCCACTAGAGGTGATGGGATTCTATTATATATTGAGATTAACATATCATACTTAGGAAGATATCCATTTGTAACGAGCTATATATATTTTTGAATACATTATTCATACTTGCATTATGGATTTAGGTGGACCTTGTGATAACCATTTGATACTGGTAAATTTTTTTAATAATAATATTTACTAGTAATATTTTAAAATGAGAAATTTTGAGTCCTTTTACATGGGTAACCTTTTATATGTATACTTTATCAGTTATATGTTGTATAATCTACTCTATTTGGGACTAGTTTGGGCCTAAAGATGATGAAAATTATTTAGAATATTCATTAAACAATGGTAATGGTTCAAAGTTGGTTTAAGTCTAATGAATATTTTTATTGTCACCCCTTAGAGTTTTCGGTTAGAAACCAGGTCATTTTGAGAGTCTCACCTCAGTTTGGTCACCAGCAACATTTCAAATAAGGAAATACTTCCCCAAGATTCATAGGTACCTTTGAGATTGTTGAGAATTTTGGTATGGTCACCTACCATTTTTTAGTGACACCTTGGATGATATTGATCCATTAAATGTTTCATGTTTCATAGCATAGGGTGTTTCCCTTTGTCCTATATAATTTCTTGATCTGGGAAAACCATAATGTTGAACCTAATTTATCAATTATTGATCATCTAGTTCAAATATTTTATTCTAAGATGAAGGATCTTTATGGGATTTCTATACACATGGTATCGATGATTTGGCATCATGGTTCTCATTAATAAGAGACATATGAGAATGAGGAACTAATGAGATATCAATGGCCCCATTTACATATTATTGGGTCTTCTTAATATTCTTTATGGGGGTAGAAAGTGTTTATAGGGTGGAAAATGTAACATATCATTACTATATTTCAGGTAATTTTACCCATTGGTTTTGATAATATATTTTTTATCACATTTCACTCATTTTTATTTATTTTATAAAATTCTGGATGATTTTTGGGTTTATGAATTGTTTATACATAGTTTTGTATAGCCTTGAGGTTGAACTGAGAAAATTGTGTTTCTTATTTGGTGGTTATGGAGGGGTGCATAGTTAGTGAAAACTATATGGCCTCCCCCTCAAACTGTGTGGCTTGAAACTATTGGGAGATAGAATTTGGTGTATTGTTTTAAACTGGTTATCCAAGACATGATCCCTATGTCTACATCATATAAAGGAGAACACGGTTGGAACATGGTTTTCCTAATAATGTTAGTAAATCATGCATCTATCTCTATAATCCCTATTTAGCCACATAATTTGGTGCACAGTTATCTCTAACCATTTGGCCTAACCCAAGAAACCATGTGACATGATAGTAATCCTTTGAAAATCTTAATTAAATACCAGATATACCTATTATATGTTCTGATCTTCCCTAATCGAACATAATTCATCCTTTTGGCTTTTTGAATCTCTGTAGATGTGATTTTGGTTCACACAACATATCCTTTTATCTGACCAATGTTCTGGTTGTAGCTATTGGTTCCTCTTAGATAAGTGAAACCTATTTTTATTGGGAATCTCACTTCACTTATTTTCTCTAAAATTTTGAAAGTGATGAATCCTTAGGATGTTGATGGATTAGAGCCTTATTTAATAAATTAATATTTTATGGATTCTCTTATGATATTAATTGGATTCGATTCATGATTTGTGGTTCTTGTTCTAGTTTATTGATTATGTTACTATAGGTATGTGGTTTTTTATTCCTTTTCTAAAAAAATTAAAACCTTAATTTCATTCTTGATTTAAATTTAATTTTCAATTTATTTCTAGTAACTTAATAGAGAAGTTTTTTTCATATTTTAAAGGAAATAAATTTTGAAATAAATCATGGATTTGAACATATTAGTTGTATTTTGGGAAATTATGGATTGAAATGAAAACTGATTAAATGAAATTATTTGATAATGATACATGATAAAAATATATTTAAATGAAATCTGGTTCTGAAATTCATAAAATTGATGAAATCCTATGATATGGTTTTGAAGTAGAAATAGCATCTTGAAACATGAAATTGGGCATCTGGACTGTGAATAATGAATTAAAATGGAAAGAATGATTTTTCCCATCACTAATAGATTGAAATAAAATGTTGGTCTAAGTAATTAGTAGGTTACTTGTAGAACCACACTAGGATATTAACCCTCTCAATATGGATTCATGAGGAAAACTCTAAACAAACCAAATTCAACATGATCTTCCAATATGGGGTGTTGGATTATTTTATTTTGGTGTTTGGAGCATTAGGGTCATGCACACAAATTGATCCATGAATGATTGAATTACTTTTGAGACAATTATGAAGCTATGAACTGATGAACCTTAGGTAATATTAGCATTTTACTACACATTTATTGGATTCGATTAATACATACTTGTGTTTTATGAAACTGTGTTATTAATTCCCTTATATTTTATATAAATGTTAATTTATACTAGTTTTTTATATATTTTATATCTACTTGATTTGAAATCATATTTGAAAATTAAAGTTAAAATGATATAACTTTCCATATTTTTATTTAAATTTAATTGTAAATGGTGTGTCTTATATAGAATTTCATATATATATTTTGATGATATCATATTTGGCCACCTTTGTCATTCCCAAAATTTTCCTTTAGGAATTTTTAGATTATATAATAGCTGGTCATGGAAAAGGTAAAGCCCTACTTGGTGGTTGTGGGTGTTCATAATTAGTGAGACCATGAGTGATATTGGAGACCAATGGAGTTGGGTTCCACTTATTACATTGAGTTTCTAATATTTTATATTGATGGATTTTATTTAATTTAATGTATGATGTATTGTTTGGGAATTATACCTATCTTCTTTTGTTTATTTTCCCCTTGAGCAGTGTTTGGAACAGTTATTTTTCACTCTTTTATTTTCTATTTTTATATATTAATTGATTTTATTGGTAAGGAAATAATTATTTTTAACTTTTTTTTGATGCATAGGTGCATGTTTCCAGCCCATGTGGATCAGGATCCCCCTTTGGTCTATAATAGTGTCGAATCAGGTACTAATGTAGTAGGGTATTCAGGTTGGTTTATGAATAGGTGGTTCTTCTACATAA
This sequence comes from Viscum album, assembly GCA_963277665.1. Taxonomy (NCBI): domain Eukaryota; kingdom Viridiplantae; phylum Streptophyta; class Magnoliopsida; order Santalales; family Viscaceae; genus Viscum; species Viscum album. The sequence continues at coordinate 227,135,947 of OY728151.1, forward strand.
CTTCCTTAGGTTCCAACTTTTCATCCACTTTTTTATTATTTCTCCAAATAACCTTTACCAATTGATTGATATGATTCTGAGACATTTATTCTATACTTTCATGAATCTTAATAGTATCTTCACATTATTATAGTTCAGGTTATAATTATATTTCTTCGTAGTTGATCGCATTTTTTGGGTCCAACATATACTTCCATAATAATGATATATTGAAGAAATCATTTACTTTATAGAGGCTTAAGGAAATTTCCAAATAAGATTCCGTAAATTGAATTCTTTTTAGAATTCCAAAAAATCATGTGTACTTAGGGCTCTATTTCCATTTCTTACAAAAATATATATGTCTCTTCACTGGAGATACAATTTATAAAAATAAATATCACACTTGAAATTCTAAATCATTCATTCAATTATCAGCACATCTCTTTTTCCTTCATTGAGCTACTCTAATATGGGTTGGAAATGTTTTTACCTTCATCATTGTCTCCTTAAAATCTTATAGGCCTACAACCATTCATTCACTAACATCACCTCAATAATTCGGAGTACGATATCTATTTCCATATAATTCTTGATACAAAAACATTTGAATACTTAACTGAAAACTAATATTATATTAATAGTCCACTATTTTTAAATAATGATACAACATTCCATTAATGTCACATTAAAACAACATCAGTATTCCTTATAATTTTTTAATAGTCCTTTCAGAACATCCATCTATTTGAGGATGATATTTATTGAAAAAATGATGCTCAGTATTAAGATCCTAAAAAATAATATTCTATAATTTTGATGCAAATCTTGTAACATGATTAGATACTATCAAAATTGGTGCACCCTAATATCTTATAAAATAAATAATATATATTCATGAATGATAATCAAGAGGTGATTCATCTCATATAATGATGAAATGTGAATATTTCATATGGTGATTGAAAATCAACCATATTGAATCATATTTCGTAGGAGTCCTAAACAATTTAGTGAATATGTCCACATTTATAACATTCAAAATCCACATAATAATATTTATATTTTATATCAATCCCATAGAATATTGTCTATTGGAATTTTCCTACCATCAAACTAAGCATATTAAAACATAATTTATCATAGTATCCCAAAAAAATATTCCTTTATATCAATATACATTATGATTCTACCAATATTTATATAGATATTTTAGATATGAAAAACATCTAAAACTTTAAATTTTAAATAAATTATAGATAAAATAAATATTTTCTTTCCATATTGAAGAACACCATATTTTTAAATGTATGTATTTCAATTTCCAATCATTAACAGGTTTAATTTTCTTTTACAAATTAACATCATCGGGTTGAGAAAATTAAAATTTTCAAATAATGATGTTTTGGAATCCATTTGGAAAAATATTAAAGCCTACCTTATATACTAATTCTCATATCCATCATTACTAAATTCATGATCATATGATTCTTGTTAATCCTCATTTTGGCCAAGAATCTGTGATCATTCATGGTTAATTCATTAGCTACTATTTTTTCATCCCTCGGTGTTAGTGTATTTAGAAATAATAATATTTGAGCATCTTAAGAATTTTTATTTTCTTCATGTTAATCTCTTTCTTTGAGAAGCTATATTTTGGACCCTTATGATCTATGAAAATATTACACATTTTTTTATATAGATATTGTCTCTATATCAATAGACTAAAGATTACGACTACCAACTAAAGATCATGGGTTGAGTATTTATATTCACGAGTGTTTAACTACATTCATATATAGCCAATTCCATCTCATCACTGTGGTAGAGTCAATATCATAGAAGTATCCAATTTATTCTTAAATTCTTCAAAACTTTCTTCAGTTTCATTTTTTTATAAAAACATAACTTCATTTTTGTGTTAACTTGATTAACAAGTTATCCAATTAGGATAGATTATGAAAAAATCACCGATAGTATCCTTCCATAATAAGGAAACTACATACCTCAGTTAATTTCAATAGTGTAAGCCATTATTTTACTACAATTTCCTTGAGAAGATAAATTCAAAATCAATATATATTGATAGTATGGCAAATAAAAGAAACATTTTGAAGACCTAATTCACACTTGATAAATTTATGGTATAATTATTTTTCTCTAATATTATCAGGAATGATTAATATGTGAATCTCAATATCCTCATATATTTTATTTTTTCACCAATATATCATCGATAAATTCCACACAAAAATAACAAAATATTATCTAAATACATTTATCAAAATATTCACTAAAATAGGGGATTTATTAATCAGTTAAAATGGAATATTATAGAATTGTAATGTCTACACCTTATATGAAATGTTTTCTTTAGAATATCTTCATTCATTATTCTCAATTTACAATACCCATAACAGAGGTAAATCCTTTAAAACTAATGAGCTCCTTGAACTTGATCGAATAATTCCACAATAAAAAAAGATAATAATTGTTATTTATATTAACAGCACTGATTTCCCTATAATCAATGATTATCAACATAGATCCATCATTTATCATAATTAATGGAACATGGTCTCCCCAAGGTGAAACACTAGGGAATATAATTTCCTTATCACATTACACTTATAGTATTTCTTTTAGTTTGACTATTTGCACCATACCCATTTTATAGCAAGTCGTTGGTATAGGTTTTTATTCAAAGATTAAAGTAATAGAAAACCCAACCTCATCATTAGGTGGATGTCTAGATAATTTATCAGGAAAAATATCAATGTATTCCTATATAATAGGCACATCAAAAATTTAAGGACTATATATCCAATCTATTGATTATATCTTCTCTTCTTGAAAAATAATATTATTCATAAGATCTATTAGAAGAGTATATATACATGATTGAGATGATGAACACATCCCTTTACATATGAGTTATTCTGCATCTCTATTAAAAATAAAAATATCATTTTATTATAAGTTATTTTTTATTCATTTTGATTTTATTTAAAATTGTAACCATGTATTGAATACATGTAAAAAATAGGTATGATTATCACATCTGAAAATTGGGTATGTCTATGTGTCAAAATATAAAACCAACTGACTCATCCTTATTATAGAATTATTTATACTAGGATTCATTTATGTTAACTCCCTTCATAAATGTCTAGTGAAATATTTAATTTTATTAAAAAACTTTGTTGAAATAATGGGTGTGAAGATCTAAAAAAATAATAAATTAGATAAATTATAATCTATGATTAATGTAACTACCACCATAATATTAGGAACTACACCCTCAGTTATAATGATCACATAAGTTTAGACGTCTCCCCTTGGACTCATCTGTGGTTGGTGTAATTTCAAAAATTATGAAATATAATAAAAACCTTGTTAATGATAAATTATGGTTATTTTTTGTGATAATGTAGTTTTTCAATAAAAACAACAAAATGGTTTATTTAAAGGATTTTCTATGGGTAAAATTCTGGTTAACACCTTGGAATATTCTATGGAATAATTTTTTAGTCACGTGTTGAGATGTCATGGGATTCTGAGACCTGTAGATCCTTAGTGAAGACGACATAAAAATACTAAAAATTTGGCATGCATTGTGTTTTTAAAAAAAATAATTAAATAAAACCCAAAAATATCATTATATTAAAAATATGATACTACTATTAGGTCTAGGATGATGGGTTTACCAAGGTTGTGAAATATAATTTGTGTCCACTGGTTGTTCGGTGGCATCACACATGAGGATTTATTATTTAGTATTTTTATTTATATATTTATGAAAGTAATTGGATATCTCCAAAATGTGACATCATATGACAAAACCAATACCACCATTAGGTTTAGAACATAGGGTTTACCATAGGTAAGAAATAGATTTTATGCGTGCTAGGAGTTTGGTAAAATTGCATGTGAGGATAACCTGTTTTTATTTTTATTGTACTATTATTTTGAAAATAATATAATATCTCTTAAATGGTGGATCATATGATAAATATAACACCACCATTAGGATGGGGATGCAAGTATTACCCTATGTGGGATATTACTTGTATGAGCATTGGATGTTTGGTCACATCACATGTGATTATTCACATGGTGATTCAAAAACATTGCCTAAATGTGGATTGTGCGGTGTGCTATGGGCTTGGTTGGGGCCACCTTTTGGGAGTCTATCATAACAGATACTCATATTTTTCTTATTTTTCATGCCCCTAATAATTCTTTCTCCATTATTTTTGTTAATTCACACATGCTAGATACTACCTATTCTTCTTTAAATTTTTTGTTAGAAAACTGGATAGTTATGCCTCTTCTAAAAACCCTTATCTCTCATGACACCTCTTTTGACACAAACATATCAATCAAAGAGAAATTGGATATTTCATTGGTTTTTCTTCCTACTAGTATCAAATAATCTATTTTAAATTTTAATTTTAATAATGGGGATGATACTCTTGTTTGTGATCCAATTCTTAATGGGAGGTGGTCTTTGAATGCCTACCATCATGAGACTGTGCAAGGGAATAATAATAACATGGGAAAATAATTAAGAATAAATGATATTCTTCCATCAATATTATTTATTGCAGGGATATTCATGTATTAAAAACGTTCCAATTATTTTTTTTTGTTTATTGTAATTAACCTATGTTCTAGATGAACTATATGTTTCCATCATAGGGGTGACAATGACCAACGTTTCTTAGTATGTGCTACTACTTTTTCCATGTGGGATTCCATTACAGATTTTTTTTAAAATTGTAATTCTATGAACATAATGTATTTAGGATCATTGTCCCATCTATATGAATTTGACCATTTCATAGAATCTTCTTAACCTCTTCATTATGGATTTCTTAGAGGTTATCCATAATATATAGACCAGCAATAATAAATGGGTTCATGAAGGTTCCACCATAAATTTTCAATCGGCATTAGAATATATCTTTTCCTCTCTTAATCATGCACATGATCTTCAAAATGGATATTGTGATAACTCAATTAATGATCGTACTATACTAAATAATATTTATATTTTAGGTAAATATCTCTATCCTTTTATAACCTTTCAGTCATGTGGCTACCTCTATTTCTTGGAAGGATCAAATGCAATATGGATGGTGTATCAAGAGGAAATTTGGGACCTTATAGTTCTGGTTCAGTTTTCAGAAATCATTGGGGTGAATTTATGGGATGCCTTTTTGGACGTTTTGTACTAACAAAATATATTTATGTTCAAATAATCGATATTATATTTGTGGTGGATAATTAAAAACAACATGGCTACCTCACCTTGAGGCCTAGTTTTTACAACACCATAATGGTTCAATCTATCAAAAGTGGTATTATTCATCATTTATAAAATATGACTGCTAGATGGGAAAACTTCATAGATTACCTTTCATATATGAATTATATCATTATTCATACCTACCATGAAGAAAGTTACATTCCTAAGGGGATTTATAATAAAGGGTTTACCGATCCTGAGTTGAAGTGTTGCAATGATCTTTGTACGGAGTTTTTTCATTTTTAACATCATGATTATTGTAAAAAAATTTCGTAGAAACTTTTTTTATTTTCTTTTTATTCAATAAAGAAGAATTTTCCATTTTGGAAAGCTATCATTTTACCTCAAAAACATTTATTTAAAAAAAATGATTTATTTTATCTTTTAATGCATTGATGTGGAGAATTAAAACCTTTTTCCAACAATTTTCTATTTTTTTGGTAGATTAAATGGGGGGTTTGCAATTTAATGAATATAGGATGGATTTTTGGGTTTTGAAAATGCCTAATTACTTCGTCTTCAGATTGGATGATCTTATACAGTTAGGGTAACACCAGATTCCCTTGAGAGTGTTTGTTAAGACTCAAATGGTGTTCTTCCTTCCAGATCTTGGCCCACACCTCTCTCTAAGTTTCTTCTAGGGAACTACACATGGGATAAAGAATGTATTTTTTCATTTATTTTATTAAATTTCAAAATCTAGAAAAGTATAAATTATATAATTAAAATAAAATAGTAGAAATTAATTATATAGTGGTAATCTATTAAATTATCACAGAGTAATTACATGAAATTACTGAGGCATAATAAGGTGAAGAATTTTCCAAATATAAAAGATAAAAATTTTAAAAGATTATTATAAATATTTACCAAAGGAAAATTACATTGAATTATTAATGATATTTTATAAATAAATTACCAAAGATAATATATAGAAATTAACAAATTAAACTTTTCAATAAATTATCAGAGGATAATTACCTCAAATTTTCAAAGGATAATTATAAAAATGATCAAATGATAAATGTTACATTATCAATGAATAATTTATAGAATGAAAGTTATTGAAGGATAGTTACATGAATTTATCAAGGGATAAATTATTGTAATTTTACAAAAGATCATTACATTAATTTATCAATGAATAACTATGAAACTTATTTAATGATACTTATAATATTATCAAAGGATAATTATTAAAATTATAAAATTATAATTGTTATATTATCAAAGAATAATTTATAGAATAAAAATTATCAAAGGATAATCACATGGTTTTATCAAGGTATAGTTTATAATAAATTATCCATGGAAATTTTTAAAAGATAATTTAGGATAAAAGATCAATAGATAATTATAAATGATTAATTTATGAAAATTTATCAAATTATAATTATAAATTATAATTTCTAATAAATTATCAAAAGATAATTAAAATTGGATAATTTATGAGAACTTATAAAAAGTTATTTTGACAATGGATAATTAATAATAAATTATCAAAAGATAATTATAATAGTTTAATTAATAAGAAATTATAAAAATATAATTATTAAGAGATATTTTATTAGGAATTGTGAAAATATTAGTATAAAAGGATGACTTAGGAGAAATTATAAAAATAAATATATTCTTATGGAGAATATTGTGAGTGAATTCTTTGTCCAAGAAATATTATTGGGAAATTATCCATGAGAGAGAAATAATTATCACATGATATATTTTATTTCTTCTAGAATAAAATAACTAGTTCAGGTTTTAGGAATCCTTGGTTTGCGATCATATTTATGGTTGGTGTACGAAAAAAAATCAGTGAAAACACATTTGATGGACCTATGATTGACATCAAAAACATTGAGGTTGGATGTTCCCTGCCTTTTTTCCATTTGATACACATGGTGAAATAAATTTATTTACCCATAGACATATTGAATGATCATTCCTAGATTATGATTACATGTGGGTGTGTGAGTAGATCTAATAACCTTATGTGATGATTGTTTCCATGAGTACTTTGTAGCTTATTAATAATGTTTTATGTTGATTACATGAATTGTTTTTATACCTTACTCATGATGATGTGTTATTAAGTCTTGTGTATCCCAACATTCTCTATGTGATTTTATGGTATTTTTTTAAAAACCCATGGTAGGTGGACTGTGGGGACATGTTTATCCCTTAGAGTGGGAGTGTGCATAACTTGTGATGATGGCGATTACAAAACTATGAAGAAGGTAAGGATACAAAAATGGATCACTAATTACGTGTAATGAACTGTATTGCTAGATAATGCCAATGGGTATGCTCTCAATTCCTAGTGAATGTCAAGTAGCTATTAATACCTAAAAAATTATAACAATATGGATTCCTTTATTCATAGTGTATTCACTTGATGCCTAGTGGATGCCAGGGGGTATGATCTCGATGCCTAGTGAATGTCGAGTGTCTCTCGATAACTATAGAATATTGAGAACATGAATTCCTTGATTCTTAGTGTATTCCAAGTTGCACAATCACATGATATTTGGCTACATGAATCATTATCCCCATGGATATGCATTGGGTCATCTAACACCTTGATTATCCTTCTAGCATAGAGCTGAAGTAGTTACAACTAGGGGTTTCTAGTAGCTTGGTTAGCATGTGACTTCTCATTCATGGATGGTGTGTTAATATTATTATTAAACATTTATAATTATTATGAAATAAACTTTTATACTTTATCAAATTAGTTCAATAATGAATTAGAGGTGTCCTATTAATTCTTGTACTCACACCCTACTCATGAATTTCAATGTGCTTGTAGATTTCAGGAGGGATCTATCATAGGGAAAGGTCCCTATGATGGATGGTTGAGAAGTGGTGTATAGAGAGTGTATTGGATTAGGGAAGACTTCATAAGACCCACTATTTTTCCATTTATTTATCTACTACTTATTACATTGGTCATGTTTTCCAGTTTGGGAGTTACTTTATTTGTATTACATGTATTCCATTTCTAATATTCTACATGTTTATACAAAATTATTTATTATATTTATTTTTTTTAATATTTATCTAATTTCATTCTATAGAGGGTATATTCTCCCCACTGATGGACTCAGAACCTCATTGATAGTTAGTATCCTCTTACATATAGGGAGTTGTGCATGATATCTTGTGACCTTCTATCTTAGACCCAGTGGTTCAGGTTATATTGTTACAAAACGGTACTATAGGATCTATATTCAATAATTTTTTCTTCTCTGTTCATTAGGATGGGATAGGGGAGACATGAGATATGATGGTTGGGACTTAGGTAGGGTAACTGTGATAGTGCATGGTCAATATTTTATAGTGGACCACCGAGTTTTCATAAAGTGTTGAATTTATGTTTTGATATTACTATTGATTAAACCCACCTTGGGTTATTCACATGATTTTGATATATGATTTATTATATTTATTGTGAGTTCATGCATCATGACTTGGCATGTAGTATCACATTCCATATATATAATTGTTATTATGATGCATAATAGTTCATTAATTATATTTCATTTTTTGTGCTATATGTTCAGAGTATTTTCCCTTTTATGATATATATGTGTTTCATGCTATTGTGATATATGTTTATTAGAATTCATTATTTAAACTTTCCATGTTGTTATGTTATTATATAAATTATGAGTGTGACTAATGTATAGGGACATAAACAATGGTTAGTTTGATGATGGGTACAGCTTGATTAAGGGTAGACTCTTATACGAACCTTATGTTTTATCATGGCCTCCTAAGAAAATCCTTTTGAGATCCAATAGATTTATTATAGATTATCTTAACGATTATCATTCTCTTTTCAAGTGTGTTCTTTCGCATTATAGAATATGTCATTGTGAGATAGTCTTAAGGGACTACATGGGATGTTGGAGAGAATACTTCCTCAAGGGAGGAGGTTTCAGTATTACCATTGGATGCATAATAGAATGTAGTTGATATTTCTCTCAAACCATCTTTATGGTTTAGAAAGCAGGTCCTCTTCAATCATATTTATTTCTCTTAGTACCAATCATAGGAATATGTGTTCCGAACTATAGTCAAATATTCCCTTGAATAAACTCCAACATTCTTCATCCATCTAGGGCACAGTAAAACCTCATGATGTTTATTATTGGGTTGAAATTATTGTGTATCATTGACCTTGTAGAGACAGTGAAGGATAAGTTAGTTAAGATGAAAATAACTTATTTAAGTTTGGCAGCCTATTTCTATACCCCAGGTCATATAGTTCCAACCGAGCAGAAAGAGATCAAGGTTCAGCTGTATGACTTATAAGGAATTTATAATGTCATGTACTTCACCATTGAATTTACCTATGTCATTCAAAAAGAATGCAGATTATAGTCTTCAGTTATACATTGAATACATGAAGATGAACTAAGTGATGATGAAGAAATGATATCCATTTCCCTGGATATATGATCTTTTCGATCACTACATGGTTCTAAATAGTTCTCCAATATTGATATTCGGTCGGGATATCATTAGTCATGTGTTAGATAGTGGACATTTTTAAGATGATGTTTCATAGTAGGTATGGACTATGTGTGTACTAGAAAATATCATTCGAGATGATGAATTCACTAACAATGTTCATATCCCTCATGAACAAGATATTATATCCATATATGCACTTAATCAGTATAGATTTTATCAATGATATCCTCATCTACTCATTCACAATAGATAAACATACTATGAACCTAGAAATCGTCTCGAGTATGTATTGAGTACACAGGATTTACACCAAGCTGTCAAAGTGTAACTTTTTTATTTGAGACGTGATGTTTCTAGGAAATGTGGTATCTGAGAAAAATATATTTCAACCCAATTAAAGTTGATATAGTCTTGTACTGGATATTTTTTCAGATTATTTGACCATTTTTGGGTATAGTAGGATATTACAAATTATTATTCCAGGACATCTCACAATTATCATCACCCATGATAGAGCTAACAAAGAATGGAGTGAAGTTCCAATTACCAAAACAATGTGAATAGGATTTCTTGAGCTTAATATAAGTTTGAATAAATCTCTAGTATAGACACCTACTATGTATGGGATTGGTTATCTAGTATATTTTGATTCATTAGGAATTGTTATGGAAGTGGTGTTGATGGAAAGAAAGCTGGTAGTAGCCTATCAGACTCATCATCTATGACCCTATTAGAGGAACTTCCCTACACATGACTTGGATCTATAAGTTTTGATCTATTCTAAAAGATGTTAGAGATAATGTCTCTTCAGGAGAGAGATTTATTTTCAACACATAACATAATAGGATTCACTATATCTTCACATGGAGGGACCTAATCCTAAGATAAATGTTCTAGGATGAGTATCAGCAGACGTTCAACATTGATACGGTGTACAAACATAGGAAGGGTAATGTCTTTTTGAAGGATCTTGTATAAAATATAAAAGTTGAGGAGGATTTGGATTGAGGCCCTAATATGATAAGTAGTGATTAATGAGTTTATTAGATGAATGGGGTATGGATGCCTCACAGGACTAGGGTTATATGAATTTTAATCCCTTTGTAGTCACATCCTCCCTTGTGGACTAGGTAAAGGATAAAAAGAAGTTAGACTCAAAGTGTGCTATAATTAAGGAACAACTAGCTGATGATGAATCAATTCCTGAATGGTTGAAGAATAATGATGATGAAATCATGTTTCATGGAAAATTAGTAGTTCATATAATCATTAGATAGGATCTGATGAGGGATTACCAAACCTCTAGATGGGTAGTACATACTGGTGTGACCGAGATGTATCATAACATTAGGCAGCAGTTTTGGTGGCTAGGGATGAACAGAGACATTACAGCTTTTGTATCCCAATACATTACCTATCAGAGGGTGAAGGTTGGGAACTGGTTTCATAGTGGGTTGTTGTTACTACTCCCAATAACTATTTTGAAGTGGGATTATGTCACAATGTACATTCTAATGGGGTTACCCAAGACCTTGATGAGTTGTGATGTAGTTTGGGTGATTTTTGATCGATTAACAATGTTTACTCACTTCTTACTGATTAGAGACACCCACTCATTGGAGGATCTGGGAAATCTATATGTTTGAGAGATCGTACGATTTCATGGAGTTAACTTGAGAATTATTTTTTGATAGAGACATGTGTTTTATGTTTCACTTTTGTTAGGGATTGAAAAAAAATTCCCAGAGACTTAGCTGATATTAGGGGTGGTGCTCCATCCTCAGACCGATGGACAAACTGAGTAGACTATATGCATATTGGAATATATGCTTTGATGTTTCATGATAGTCTATAGTGGTGAATGGGTTGATCAACAACCCTTGATCGAGTTATTATTCTATAATAGTTACTAGGATTTGATTATATTTTCCCTTATGAGCCTTTTAATGGGATACCATGTCAATCACTACTTTTTTGGGATGAGTTAGGTGAGGTAGCAGTTGTGGGACATTTTTTTTAGGAGGTATCCAAGAGAGTGCATTATTTTTAAAAGAGTTGTGTCACCGCTCAGAGAATATAAAGATCTCAGGCCAACCATAGGAAGAGACCTTTATTGTTCGTTACGGCCAATCATGTTTTTCTTTTGATCAACTCCACAGTTGGGGTACCGATGTCTAGGATGTAGGTAAAGCTAGCACCACATTTTGATGGAACCTTTAATATCACTAAATAATTGAGGGTAGTGGCATACCATTTGGACCTTCCCACTTGTTATTAAGAAATGTAATATAAGTTCCATGTATCTCAGCTTCATAAGTACATGCTGGATGTTTTACACCTTATAGACTATGAGAACATTGAGTTGGAACCTGATGCAGCATTTAGGGAGCATCTAATGTGGATATTATACCAGAGACAAAATTATATCTATTAGAAGATGATATAACTTATTCAAATTTTGTGGCAGCATGGAAGGATCCAATAGGATACATGAGGGCGAGGGTTTAATTTGTGAACATAGTGTCCTGAGATGTTTCAGTAAGACTGCTATAAATACTTCTTATGGATAAGAAGCTCATAAAGGGTGAATATTTTAATATCCTAAATTTTTTAATACAATAAAACCCTTGTTAATAGATAATTACTGTTATTTTATTGTGAAAATGTATTTCTTCAATTGAAATAAATTCATAGATGATTAGAAATATTTTTGTATATTTAAAATCTCAGTAAACACCATGAAATATTCTTGGGAATATTTTAAAATTTAGATGCAAAACAATTAAGGTATTTTGAGGATTGTATTTCCTTGGCGAAGAGATAATAAATATTTTAAATATATTACATTATGCTGAAAATAGTTTTTACAAAGAAAATTTATTATTTTTCAAATGAATCGTTGAATGAGAAATATGAGACCACTATTAGCTTCAGCGCTGGGGTTTTTCCCAAAGTATGGAATAAAGTTTTTGAATTTCATGAACATAGTAACATCATACATGAGGATTACTTATTAAATAATTTTATTTATATATTTCTAAAAATAGTTTTTTATCGTCAAATAGTGCAACATGTAAAAAATTGGAGACCACCATTATGTCAAGGATGTATGGTTTACCCAAGACTGGGCATAACTTGTATACACATCAATCATTTGTTAAGATTTGTAATGATGATAAAATATTTAATATTTTTATAAAAGTTTTTTCTAAAAAATAAATTACTATCTCTTAAATGGTGTGTCATATGAGAAATCAGAGACAACCATTAGGTCTGATACATAGGGTTTATAGTATATGAGACATAACTTTTATGAACATTGGGTATTTTTTCACATCATACATGATAATACTATTTTTTGATTTACTTATTTATTATTATGAATTTAATTAATTAATTTTTTATTTAAATTAAAAATATATATTTTCAATGTTTTCCTCCATTTTTTGATCCGAGGACATCTCAAAAGCATCATTTTTCAAATAATTTTGATTTGTTTTAGCTTTCAACACATTAATGTGGTGAATTAAAACCCTATTCCATGAATTTTTGGTTGAATCGGTGTTTTAAAGGGGGGTTATGGATTTTTTTTGAATGTGGAATGTGTTTTGGGTTTTGAAATGCCTAAGTAAGATCATCATCTAATTAGACAATACTATTGAGTTAGGTTACCCTCAGATCCACATGTGTATGGTCGGTAAGACTCTAATGGGTTTCTTCCTTCCAAATAATGGAATACGCCTCCCTCTATATTTCTTCATGGGATCTTCATGTGGGATAATGAAGGTATTTGTTCTATTTTATTATTTTATTTTTCTATATTTTATTCATTCTTAAAAACTATAAAATTAATTGAATGTTAGAATTTAAATAAATGGTAAAACCAAAACTATCTGGGGATAATTTACTAAATTATCGTAGATTAATTATGAGAAATTATTAGGGTATCATAATATAATTTTCACAAATTAAAAAATGATAATTTTCAATAAATTATCAAATGATTATTAAATCAAATTATTAATGGATAGTTGTTAAAATTATCAAACAAGAAATGTTACATTATCAAAGGATAATTTCGAGAAATAAAATTATCAAAGGATAATTTATAGATTTAAAATTATCAATGGATAAATCATTATAGAAGATAATTACAAAGGATGATTATACTTTGATAATTTTAAAATTATCAAAGGATAAATCATTATACTTTTATTATTATCAAAGGATATTCACATGAATTGGATAATGGATAAATTATAGATATTTTATAGAAGATAATTAACTTAATCATCAAAGGTTAATTATCAAAATATTCAAACAATAGTTACAAGACTGTTAAACGATAATTATCATGATTATAAACTGTAGATTTATAGATTATCATAGGATAATTTATTGAGTAAAAATTATCAAATCATAAAATCATGGTTTTATAAATAGTGTATTTATAATAAATTATCAACAAATTATTTATTAGAAAAAAATAAAAGATAACTATAAAAGATAATTTCAGTGAAATTTTCAAGAGATAATTAAAAGTTATAATTTATGAGAAATTATAAAAATATAATATAAATTTATAATTTATGATAAATTTTTAAAAGATACTTATAAAATGATAATTTAGGAGAAATTATAAACAGATAATTATAAAATGTTAATTTATGAAAACATATCATTAGATAATTATAAAAGGATAATTTATAATAAATTATCAATAGATAATTATTCATATAGAGAATATAATTAGTGTATGTGTTATCCTAGAATGATAATTCAAAAATTATCCTAGAGAGAGAAAGTATTGTCGCATGTAATATTTTATTTCTTCTTGAAATAAAATTTCTTGTTTGGGGTTTTGGAATCCCTGGCATGAAATGGTATTTCTAGTTGGTGTTCGAATACAGTTTGAGTGATGACACCATAGACAGACAAGACCTTGATGTCAACAACTTTGAGGTAGGAATTTCCTTACCTTTTGGGATTTTTATACACATGGAGACTTAATATGAATTATAAATAGACATATTGAATGATCGAGCTAGATTATGATCACATATGGGTGTGTGTGTGTGTGTTTCACCCATATAACCTTATGTGACCCTTGGCTCTATGAGTACAGTTTAGCGTGTTATTCATGTTCAATTTTGATCAAATATTTTTATCTTCTACTTTAATTATGATTGTGTACTGTGGTTTCTCATGTATCACACCATGTTATGTGTGGTTTTGTGGAATTTTTCTTAGAACCAAAGGAAGGTTGACCATCATGACATGTTTATCCCTTAGAGAGGGTGTGTTCACGAATTGTGACAATGGATATGAGGGACCTATGCATAGGGTAGGGATAAAATGATGTGTCATGGAATCCATGTGATTCACTTGATTCCTACCAAAATACAAGGGGTATGTTATATATACCTTGTGAATTCCAAGTATATCTTGATTCCTAGAGAATTCTAAGAACATGAATTCCTTGAGGCCTAGTGTATGAACACAATTCCTAGTGGAATTTAAGTTGTATTATCTTGATTCCTAGTGAATGTTGAGTAGCTCTAAATTCCTATATAATGTCAAGAACATGGGTTCCTTTATTCCTAGTGTATTCCAAATTTTGTGATTACATTATATAGAGAAACCTGATTCATTAGCCTCATGGATAAACCTTGGTTTTTATGAAACCTTGACTATCCTTTCAGTATATATCCAAAGTAGGTATAGTCGAGGGATTATGTAATCTTGGTTAGTACATGACTAATTGGTTTTAGAATTTTTTATGTTATGATTGTTACACATTTATTATTATTATGGAATATTCTTGTATAATTGAAAAAATAAATTTAATGATGAATTGGTGGTGTCCTGATCAGTGTTGTAATATCACCATGCTCAAGAATTTCTATGTACTTAAAGATTTCATGACGGATACAGTGAAGGGAAAAGGCCATGTTCTAGAAAACTGGGTAGTGGATTGAGGATTTACAAGTAGACTCTGGAAGACTCCAGATGACCCACTATTTATCTATTAATTTATCTAATTCATATTACACTGGTTGTGCTTTCTACTTTGGTAGTTTTATAGTTTGTATGACTTGTATTAAATCTTTACCCTTCTACATGTTTACTTTGATTATTTATTACATTGTTTATTATTATTTATTGATCCTACGACATGATAGTTATGGTATAGTCTCCCCACTGGCAGACTTAGACCATCTCTACTAGTCAGATTCCACCTATTTATCGGGAGGTGATCATGAGGTAATGTGACCTTCTGTCTTGGGCCCAGTGTTTCTGGTCTGGATATTAAAATAGGTTCCTTAACACATGGGTAAATGGTATGAATAATTCCTCATTTCATTATTTGTGAATCACTAGATAGTATTGGTTTCATTATCTCTATTTAATTAATTATCCATATGACCATTTTTATGACACCTATAGAAAATATCATTCTCCTAAATCATTATATAGGGTGTCCTTTTAAAAAAATTCACATGATTAAAATTTCTTCATTCCATTTTTTTTCTTTGGGGTATTTCCTTTTTCTTAGTTTTTAGCCAGATTATTCCTCTCTTGATTTCCTTTGAAGGTATAGCATCTAGACAATTATTTCTATCTTTTTATGGAGTATAATAATATTTAATCATGTGATGATATTTTTTATAAAATATGGACCCTTAAATGTTATGTATTAATACCTTCAAAGAAATAGTAAATTTTTCATTCTGGATTGCGTATGTAATCCACATCATCCATCGATAGTCTTGAAAATGTGTCCTCATAATCTAAAACAATTTCATATTCATTTTTTGTTAGTTTGAAAAATATTCTATTAATTTTAGTTTGTTGTTCTTGAGGGAAATATTTATCAAATAATATTATATTAAACTCTCTTTATTCCATATGTTCTATTTCTTCTTTTGACAATTATTCTAGATCAACAAACACTGTTAATCAACATCTCCTTTAAGACAATAAAATACCAATATAACATTTTCCATTTCATTTAATCCAAAGGAAACAAATATATTTTTGATAGACATAATCAATTTCTTAGCTATTATTATATCAGTTGTTACATTTAAAAGTGGAGTCTTCTATCACATGAAATGATTTGATATAGGTTTATCAATTCATAAAAGTCCATCATGCCCCATATATGAATTTTTATTTGTCTTTACCTAAATTATCTACCATAATATTGTCATGGTTTATTCATTTATGATATTATTTACATTGTTTTAATTAATTGGGAAATATCTAGATTTTCCACGAGTATTGATATCATTCCTTTCGCCATGAACCATTACAGAAAAATTGGTATATTCAAAATTAGCTCATAATAATATGAAATTTTAATAATAGTACAAAATTATAAGTCATTTGAAATAATTAATATACATTGAAAATATGTGCATATCTAATATCAAAATAACAAAAATGGTTTCTTTTGGAATATCTAAAAATCAAAAAATATATATTTTAAAATCATTCACAATTATTCTTATATAGCATATGAATCAACCAATTAATATCACATGGGAGTGTCTATCATGGTATTTCGTCTAAGGATCACCCCTCATTCATAGGTGATGATCGATTTAATACCAAATCCACACCATTCAAAGTCATGCCCCTAGGTTAATATATTCCATTACCACATCCACTTACTACTATCTAAATGAGGATTTGTTTTCTAAAAACCACACACTCTCTAATTTAATAAAACATTTTAATATTATTATATTCTTAGACATATCTTTACATTCATTAATAAGGTTATATTCTCTAATATTTGTTTTCTTAAATCATGTTTCATGTTTTATAATAAATAATATCTAATACTAATTGTAACAATCCCAAAATTGGTATCCCAAATTCAGTGTCTACTTGATTATATTTTCATACAACACTAGGTAAAAGCTCACTATGGAATGATCAATTTAGTAGTCTCAGTGAACAAGACAATTACAATATTTTCTATTTTATATAGGAAAAAATATATAAAATAGAGTTAAAGTAAATATTTTTCATCCTTAAAACTCATTAAAAGATTCATTATTTATTTCATGTATAAAGGGAAACCAAATAATTGGGATAATAGACACCTTGTACGGTTTTTCTATAACATAATATATCATCACAAAATAAATAATAATCTATGTGAAAAGGTAGATAACTAAAAACACATTAAACATATTAAATAATATTAGAACTAAATGTATCCATGTATAAAATCTATGTATAAACTTGTCGATAATAAGAAATTAATTTTCAATGATGAAAATGAATAATTTTAGTTGTCCTACTCAAGGAATTATGAAAATATCATTTCAAATATGTGTTGGTATAAACAAAGCTCCATTTAATGAGTTTATTCAACTAGTTGTCTCATGATATCATTCAATGAATCTAGGGGCTATATATAATCAGTCAAAACTTATAATTATAGATCCAATGCATTTTTTATATATTTATTGATGAATTTAATTCAAAAAAAATAAACCTTTTAAAAACTATCTTACTGAGTAAATAATATTTAATATTATGATTACCCCCAATAAATCAAACAACTTTCACAGTAAAACATTATATATAAAAATGATATACTATCTAAAAAATAAGAATTACCTTTATAAAAATAATATATATATAAGAGAAATGTAATTTTTTATTAAACATGATCATAAAAATATGAATGATTCAATAGGAATTTAGTGGACAAACAACCAATAATAGATAAAATATGACCATCAAATCATTAGAAATACAATTTTTGTAATAAAATTATGTCATGGGGAGAATAGAATAAAATTCAATAAAAAACTATAAACTAAATTTTGATTAAGGATTTATTATTTTAAACCAATTTTAAACATAAATAATAATCTAAATATTATAAAAAAGTTATGTTGGTGATAAAATCCATTAATTATATATATGAAAAAAATAAAAAATATTTTATAAAAATTTGAAAATAAAGTTAAAAAAATGAAACTTCAAAAAAATATAAATATTACGTACAAAAAATTAAAATAAAGTCAAAGATAACATATCATTTCCTTAAGAAATTATAAAATTAAATTAAAAGTTCTTTTATAAAGTAGTTTTTAAAAAATATGGATATTGAAGAACAATATTCCCAACCTAAATGTAAAATAAGATGGTATTTTTTATAAAACTTAAATTACATAATTATTGTTACAAAGAAGGTTAAAGTTTGAATAAAATGTAGAAAATTATTAAATATATAGAGTAGATGAGTATAATAGTGGTTTATGAAGGATAAAATATAATATTCTGTCAATGAAAATATAATAAATACCAAAAATGTTATCATAAAACTAAATTTTTACTACTTTGGTAATATTTTAATAGTAACCCATTGGAAGAGTAAACATGAATTGAATCCTTAAATACAGTTAATAAACATATATTTCAGTTTTATAATTAAATATTGTAGTATATACACTACATAACAGAGAATAGTTTCATAATACAAAATTTTTCTTGATGTAGTGAAAATTTAGATAAAAACCACTTTACCTCACTCTTCCACTTAATAGAACGTGATTTAAAAGCATATATAGTTATTTTAAATTTATTATTAATTAATTTTCGAACAATTTTCATATCTATCATAATTGATATATTTTTCCATTGCCCATTCATTATCACATGTTTGTAAAATGAATCATCTTCTGTAAAATTCTTGTTTTCTCATGCATGTTTAATCATGGAAGATCTGGTACGTGTACACAAATTATAGTTTCAAAAACTAAATAATTATATAAATGTTATAAATATAATATTTATCCATTTGAATCATTATTATAACCAATCATGTTTGGTGCTAATGAAATTTAAATCACATTATGTTGTGATGGCGGTGGACCACACTTACACACAAGTTATGTCACCATTCCCCAACAAATATGTGGGAAAATATGTAAGTATTGTTTTAACATTTCAAAATAATTTTTTTATAAATAAAATATTAGTACTTTTCATACACCTATATACACCAACCATTTGAGGAAGTGGTGAAAATTTAATTACATCGACTTGTAAGGAGGTAGTCCACATATATGTACAAGTAACGTTTCCATTTTCAATTAAATGGATGAAAATATGAAAAATTATAATACCAAAAAAATAATAAAATTATATTCATATAATTATTAACTTTTTATATTATGATATAAAAATATGGTTTATAGGAGGTATAATAGGTAATGAAATTGAAAATATTCTTTTAAGATGTTTACCTCTTATTTTGGAACCTCATTTATGAGAACCTATAGAACATATATATGGATATTTATGAGATTATTTTTTAGGGTATGGTTAAGTTATATGGATAATAAAGGAGAAAATATTTTGAAGAGGATGTTCTATTTTATAAGTGAGGAGAGTAGATCACATATAATTTATAAAATATTTAAAATATTATTAAGTAAACATCATTTAAAAGTACATCCAAATTGAGTCTATTTTAATGGTTAGATAAGGTAGGGTATAATTATTTTCATCCAATATTATTTGTTAATGTTTTAAGTCTGATTTAACTCATAACACTTAACATTAACCCCCACTAAACTATTTTAACCATTACAGTAATAATTGATTTTTTATCTTGGTTATAATTAATAATATTAATGAAATCAGATTAATTAAATTTAAAAAAAAATTATTTCAAATATTGGAACCATTTCACCAATTTGTTTTATATTACTTAAAGAAATTAATTTTGAAATAAACCCACAAAACTGATGAAAAATGGTTTTTCATGAAAGTAAATTTTCAAGTATAAGATGATATTACATTTACTCTATGACAAGTGATCATAATTATATGTATTTAAATTCATATATATAGATAAATTATATATATATATATATATAAAAATTAAATCATTAATCATTAGATATTATTTTAATCAAAAAATCTAAAAACATTCTTCATGTATAGTTTTTAAAAAATGATCACTATTTCTAACAAATGATCTTATATTAATTTATAAAAAATTCAAAATCAATATATGTTTAATTATACATGTAATAATATATTATTATTATGAAAATTATTATTATCTAAATTAATTATTTTCAATTTTACATAAAACAACATTTCTAAAGGAAAATTGGGAAATTTCGTTTTAGGCTTGTTTTGGAATATCTTGTTCAAAATTGATTTTCACCCTATCAATTTATAATAATTTCCATGAAATATAAAAATGGAAATTCATTTATAGTTTCATAAATAAAAAATATCCACTTAATATAATTGAAGTTAATGTCATATAGTTTTAACTCTAAAAATGGTTTACTATATATTAATTATTCTCACTCTTATTTCCTATCAATTAATAATTAAATTTGTTTTAATATATATTAAAAGTAATGTTTATCATCATCTAATATTTTTTTTTATTTTAATAAAAATGTGTATTTAATAAGAATTAAAATTTATAAAATATAAATTTTAAGCATAAAATTTTCATATTAGTTCATTAGATATAAAATTTTAATTTCCTTAGTGAATGAGTATTAAAAGTGTCCTTTATTAATTTTTACTTTTTTCAAATATATATTTCATAATGTGGTTAATTTTATTTTTGACCACCAGTTAAATGAAATATATACAATGATTATATTTATTTAAATAATATGGGGCATACTTCATGTTTATTTTTTGTGGGGTTTGAACCGATATATTAATCATAGTATTATATTTGAATTGAAAAATAATACTTAAATATTTTGGAATTACATTACCCCCCTTAAATAAATTCCAAACTTGAAATTTTAATCATAACATAAAAAATTAAATATATAATTTTAAATAATAGGTAGACACTACTTAAAATATATTTTTTATAGAGATATAAATTTTATAAACATATGAAACATGTCTTTTTCTAAAAAAAATGTGTTTCCTTAAAATTATGTTTTTCTTCAACCATTTGATCTAGGATTATATCCTTATTCATTATCAAGACCCGAAATATATAATTTCATTCTAAAGGATGTTTATAATAATCATTCCATTGATATAATATCATTCATAGATATAAATTTCAATAATTATTTTTCAAAATAAGTTGCCCTATAAGTGCGATGAAAAAATCTATCACGTTAAATTTAACTAATTGATGAATATGAATATTTTCTCAATGTACTTTCTAGTTGACATAAACATGGGATACAATAATCATACCACAAATTTTTTTTTATTAATAGATCTATATCTATTCATTGAGCTGATGGTTTTATATCATTAGAAAACATTCTAGGTAAAAATGAGTGGATTGGAAAAGATACAAACTCAACACTCTTATTTATTTAGTTGATGATTGGTATTCCTCACTCCAATTCGTTTTTAAAACACACATATTTAATTTTTATCACAATATAATTTCATTATTCCCTTAGTCATGGAAATGTTTTGTGTGTATCATCCTTTTTATCCCTTAGATTAGGAAATTTAATTGGGTAATTCAGAATATTCACACATTTATTATATCAAAATATAAGTGGTTAAATTATTTGATAATTATTTTAATAAATTGTGATAACTAAACTCTTTTTTTTTCTTTGTAGTTTGTTTCTCAATTACCTGTACTACCATAGATAAAATAACTTACAGTTCCTTTGATAATCTTACCTGGGAGTGTCATCCCAAATTTTGAAATAAAGGAAATTTTATCTTTTTTCATTAATATATTCATCCCTTGAACTTCAATAAGAATATATAATTATCTTCTTTAACATTTTTAGAAACTTTACTAATTACACATTATTAATCATAATTCATAATAGCTTATTGGGAATAATCATATGATTTTCCACACTATCTCTTATCCCTCATGGTTTCTAATTTGGACCATCTCTTCATTATCAAAATTGTACAATGCGAACATGATTACATTAGGATTTAAATATTATTAAAACCAAAATATATTAACATGAGTAAAAGGAAATTAACATCATTATAAAATTATCATAAGTGATCTCATAAAAACCCATCCTAAAATTATATTTATTGTTAATACCATTACAATAGTGTTCAGGTCTACCAAAGTCACTCTCATATCCATCTATGTTTATGTATGTTGTTTTCTCATATACTTTATACTGTAATCCTACAACATAATGAATCATTTTAAATTGTTCATAATGTAAATTTGATTAACAATAGAATATCCCCTTGGTGTTTCTAGATAGATGAATATCCTTATATCCACTCATCGTGCACTAAGTATAGATATATTTGACAATCAACCTATATTTTTTAGGGTGAAAACCCCTAGGTATATCAATGTAATAATTACATCCGATTTCAAGTATCTATAAAGGAATGTAATTTTCTAGAAAACTCAGAGTATCTACTCTACCAAAATAGTAGGATATTATCATTTATGAAGATTTATATCTTGGGTTTTAAATATTATTATATTAT
The DNA here is from genome assembly GCA_963277665.1 of Viscum album. NCBI lineage: Eukaryota > Viridiplantae > Streptophyta > Magnoliopsida > Santalales > Viscaceae > Viscum > Viscum album. The sequence continues at coordinate 227,159,180 of OY728151.1, forward strand.
CCATATCCAAAAAAATCTATAATAATCCAAAAAAATGAACTAAATCATACTACTATACCAACTAATGTTCCCTAGACCCGAACTCAAGGGTATGGTATAAAAAATTCCTTTTAGATATTTTCATTATACACAATTTTGTGTAACCTAAATAAACATACATATTTTTTACATCATTTTAATAACATGATAATAATGTCCTAAAATAATTTATTACTCTCTTGAATACATGGTTTAGATAATTTGATTAATAGAAACATAATAAACATAATTCAAGAAACTTTTGAATATTTATCTATAATTTACCATCACTAAACACCCCTATTTAAGATGAATTAGTTATAATCATTTTTATAACATGGGGAGTGGATAAATAAGATACAGACAAGATTATATGCTCAATAGGTGAATAACTCATCAACATATCATCAAGGGGTTGGATTATAATAATATCATAAAAATTTATTAGGTGATTAATATATTTTAAAAATATATAAAATAATAAGAGTTATCTTTAATTCATGATACCAAGAAATGTAATCTCCAATTAAAAAACATATACCATGGAAGATCAAGGGTTATGTTTCCCATTTTATGGAGGATATGGTTTTAGATCATTATTATACCATAAAAAATTAGTATATGGAAGATACTGAGTTTACTATATAATTATGGTATAATAATATTTCAAGGAGGTGTAATAAGAAGTAAAATAAAATTTCCAGTTGAGGGTCTTAACTCTCATTCAGAAAACTTCTTATGGATTTTTCTAAAATCCTTTTAGGTAGGCTTATAGATAAACCTAAGGAATGTTGGATGAGCTTAGGTATGTAAGGATATGATTTGTGTAGGTAATGGAAATTCCAATGTGGTTTGGAAGTTTGGATATGAGAGGATAGGGGTGGACTTTTATAAGTGAGGAAGACGACAGAATTGGAATTTTTGAAAAGATAGAATTACACACATGATTTTATCATACCAAAAGGATCACAGATGGTCTTAGTTTTAACCATAGAATTCATATGGTCGAAACATGATAATAAAATAGAAATTAGATATGTTTTATGTCACTTTAAACTAATATATTTTTACTGTCACCCATGGTAAATGTGTTTTTACCTTAACAATGGTAAACAGTTTATGATGTTTTCATAATTCATTATGGACAAAAATTGAGATTATATTATTTGATAATATAAAATATTCTTTTTAAAAATAAGTAATTCGTTTTCCATATTAAAATCAATGTGGTGGAAGAATAAATTTAAAATTAATCTCATAGACATGTCAAAAAAATGGGTTTTCCATAAATACATTTTTCTCTAGCATAAGATGATCTTATAATGACTATATTAAAATTAATACTAATTAAATTAATTTGAAATAATTTTTATAGATATTAAATAAATACTTTTAATTTAAATTATTCCTCATTAGGGGTTTTTTATTAATTAATATGGAAAAACATTAAGCACTTTAACAGAGTTATCAGAAAAATGTTTTTTAAGCATAACAATAAAGGTATACTAAAATACAGAATAAATATTATTTAAATGTAGATAATTATATTTAATATAACTATATAATACTTATGTTTATTTGAATTCAATTTAACTTCATAAATATACATAATTTATTAAATTGAAATAAAATTTTATTAAGATATTTTTTATTCAAAATTAAATAAAAATATAATATTATCTTAAAGAACTATTAATTTCACTCTCATTTAATATAGATATTTTGATTTCAAAAGCGATTTTCATTTTATAAAATAAAATTTTAAAAATTTCCCAAAACTATTAATAATATTTTCTCACAAAAAGTGATAAAAATCATTTTTGAAATAAATGTTTTTATAACAAAAACTAATTTATTTTTTCAAGTAATTTATAAATAAATTATAACTGATTATAACCTATAATAATATTTCAAAACGTAGTTAATTTTATTCATAACCAATTATTTATAGTTTAGGTAAAAACAATAATATTGAAATAATAATATTTTAGTAATATATAGCATTTCGTTTAAACTTAGTGTTGCATGTTATGAAAGAGATCGAATATTTTGGATTTATTTAAAAAGAAATATATAGTAAATTATTATGGTGTTAACTTCTCTTATAAGTTAGGTTTTATGTGTTTTATAGGATATAAAGCATTATTTTATCCATTGAAAATGTCTAGGTTTTATTTTATATGCCATTGTATAAATTTGGACCTCACAATTTAATATTAGTCTTTATTATCAATGGTTTGAAATTTTAAATTACCTTTATTGTAAACCCACATTGTAAAAAGGGATAGTAAATAATTTCCCTTATAAAGAAAGAATGGGAAAATATCATCACATAACTAGTTTTCTGTATAGGATATCATTGGTGGGATGTGAAGATATGAACATGGAAGAAAAGAATAAATAATTAAAGAGAGTGATAAAAATAATTACTCATACTGAAGTGAATGATCAATATAGTGTTAATGACCTCAAAATAATAAATATTTTATTAGTATAAATACCATTGATTTATTGGATATGAATATAATTGGATATCATTTTTATTTCTAGATCATTTTTCTAGAGTTGAGAGATTAAATTACTAACAAGAAAGTGAAAACAAAAACTTTAACACAATATCTTTTTATTTCATAATCCAAATTTTATCATTTGGTTGTGCTTTGATCACATTACACTACACCTCATACTCTAATGAATGAATATACAATATACTTTTATTATTACTAATGAACTAATATTAACATTTAACGTGTTTTAATATCAATAAAAGAGTGAGAATCTATACCACATATGTTTATTAATATAAACAATTGTTATCACATTGTATGAAAATTAGCAATATAAATATATTATTCTCAAAAATTCAATAATAAAACCAAAGGATTAATATATATAATTTGTTAAATAAATTACCTTATATCCCAAATAACCTCAGTAACCTTTGCATAAAAGATGGATTTAACCTATAAGGATATTTGATACCCTTTCAACTTACATCTCTAAAAATATGATATAATTATTCCCAATTAATAGATACATTAATCCTAACGGTAATATACATCTTTATCAAATAAAATTTATTCCAAAACATGAATAACATCCTAAAAAACATTAATCATAAAATAAATTTTTAACCAGTAATTTTTTATATATAGCTTATTATTTTATAAAAAAAACACATGTCAAGGTCATTACTAAAAATAAACATATTATTGAAAATAATAAAAGAGAACATACCACATTACTATATTAATATATGGTATGTTTCTTAAAACCAAAATTTCATTGATAAAAATAATTCTTTATAATAATTCTAGGATCCCCATATATAAATACTTCAACTAATTAATTGGTATAACATAGTTTCTTCCTTGTTTTAGGGGATTACCCTAAGTTTAGGAAATTGACTTGGATAATTCCCTTGTTATCCTCAAATAATACCGAGAATTACTTGGAAATTTTTTGTTATATGCCTCATATTCCAACATAGGAAACATCTTACCCTCCATTTAAGATATTATACTATGTATTTCATCCCATATTCATGAAATTTAGAAGGCATAATAATTTTTCCTTTATCATTTTTAACACTTAAAATTCCATGAGATTCTATCATTCTATTATTTTTCTTTGTTTGTAAAATAAACTATGTTCCATCTATTGATCATAATTTAAAATATATAATTTCTAATAATAACATGATGTCAAAATAGTTTTCCCATTAAGTTATATAACTCATTTTGGAATTCATTTCATTTCCCATGACATGGTTTGTCAACAGTCTTTCTAATATGTCCTGTAATTAACTAAAAATATTAAAATAAATAAAATGAGAATGGATTAAGTTTCAAAAGGGAAATGTATAACCTGAAAGAAAAAATATAAATAACAAGTATGTTTGACATGTGGGCCTCTATTATTCAATCTCTATATTCATGGTAATGATTATTATTTGTTTTTCAAATGTAATAATTTTTTCAAGTCCTTCTTAACGATTCGTAAAGAGTTCTAGAATTTCCAAATCATATACTGCAAGAGTGTCATGCTTGGTGAATAATGTGTTCTATTGTTTTGTACTAGGTTATACTTGAGTTAATCACGATGTGAATTTTTTGGAGTTACTGTTATGGCCCGGACCTCTCTGGTCCATTCCTCAGCAAAAATCTAGAGTTTGAGGTGTTCTGGTAGCCAAGGTGACTTATCCCCAACACTTTTCAAAATTTCTAATTATGTGAATAGTGCAATGGTAACCTTATGTGAACAGTCTAATGGTAGCCTCTATTTCCTTTTCCAAATTTTGAGTTCATGAACGGTGTTTCTAGAACAGTGAGGTCCAATGGAAGCCTCGTTTCCCTTTTCCAAATTTTGAGTTCATGAACAGTATTTCCAGAATGGTGAGGTCTAATGGTAGCCTCTATTTCCTCTCCCAAATTTTGATTTTGTGAATAGTGTTTCCATAACGGTGAGGTCCAACGGTAGCCTCTATTTCCTTTTCCAAATTTTGAGTTCATGAATAGTGTTTCCAGAATGGTGAGGTCCAACGGTAGCCATTATTTCCTTTTCCAAATTTTGAGTTCATGAACAGTGTTTCCAAAATGGTAAGGTCCAATGATAGCATCTTTTTCATTTTCCAAATTTCATGTTCATGAACAGTGTTTCCATCTTCCTACAGTTTCGCCCCATTAACGTTTTTTTAATATAAAATGCATTTAAAAGCTTGTTTTAAGGACTCTAAGGCCGATTCAAAGGCAATAAATCCTATATTAATTTTTTCCCTAAGGCTCAAAATGATTTTACTTGGTCAAACCATGTAGTTTAATGTGATCCACGTTTAATGGAAAATCCATCATATCTTAAATCGATGCTCCGTTAAATCTTATAAAGGGATGAGATATCTTCCACCCTAGTTTTTCCTCCTTGTTCTTCGGTGTGAGATGCTCGAACCTTCCATTCCTTCCCATAAGAGTTTTGCGATCAAACTTTCTTCCTTGGATTGGTTCCCCTCTATTTTTGATGCAACCAAGCAGTTTGGTCAATATTTGATATAAGTTATCATGGGGGGAGGATATCGTAACCCATTGTGTGGCTCATTCTCAGATAAAGAAAGTCAAGAACCATTGGAGGTATGGGATTCATTGCTTCTCTTTTCTTTTACGTGCAACGGTATAGTTAGCATGTTTTATCCCACTAGATCACAATGTAATTTACATAATAAATATTTAAACCAGATAAATAAATTAATATCAATAGTATGTTATTGCATATTGTTTTTCTAGATAGTTTGGTATCTATTCTTTTTTTATTTAGTTTTTTGTTCTTGATAGAAATTGGTAAAGAATGTAAAGCTGAAATTAAGTGATAATTTTTTGGCAAAAGATAAGGAGGCATTTGAATGAACCTGATTGTTGTTGTTGTAATTTGATGATAATCCAATTGATGCAGTAGGCATGTTTAATCAATTTGTGATAGCTTACTATTTAGTTTTCCCATAGTTGGAACCTATGAATAATAAATCGATTAATTCAAGATGGATTAAATAACTGGTTGTTTGATAAAATATAATTCCTTATAGGGTTCTGAGTTACCCTCTTTCTTGTTTAAGGGCCAAGATCCTAATGATATGATGTTTGTTTTCCTACTTCTTGTGTTGTGATGTCACTATTAGAATTTTTACTTTTGGAGGCGGGAGACCTATAGCGGCCACCATTTGGAGGCCGCTAATGCTATCAATAGCGATCGCCAAATGGCGGCCACTGCACAAAAGACCTAATTTTACCCATTTTCCCCTCCTGACCACCCCCCCCCCCCCAATTACCCTCCCTTACCCGCCCCCCGACCCCGCGACCCTGACCCCGGCAACCCTGCCCTCGGCGACCCCTCCCTAACCCCGCGACCCCAACCCCAACCCCGGCGACCATCCCCGACCCTGCGACCCCGACCCCGACGACCCCGCCCCTGGCGACCCCGCCCCAGGCCACCCCGACCCCCGGTGAACCCTGCGACCCCGACCCCTGGAGAGCCCCTGTGAGCCCCGGCAACCCCTGGCTACCCCCGGCGACCCCAACCCCCAGCGACCCCCGACGACCCCAACCCCACGCTGCGCGACCCGCAACCCCCGTGACCCCATGCGCCACCCGCAACCCCGCGCTGCGCCACCCGCAATCCCGACAGCCTGCGTTGCACCTTCGGACAGTCTTTCCCCCTTCATCCCCTCTCGGCCCCACTGCATCTCTCCGGTGAGTCCTCATCTCCTACCTCCATCGGACCCTTCTGGTTCGCCGTGCCCTGCCGTGTAGAACCCTCTCACGCTTCTTCCAGCAGTTCTTCCGCTTTCGATTCCAGCCGTCGAACCCCTGTCGTCAAGTCTCTACGCCATCATGAATCCGCAATCGAGTCGCACCCCGTTACTCGTGGTCGAGTCCTTTATAGGTAATTTTTTTTATCCTCCAAATTTAGTATTGAAGTCATTGGTTTTTAAATTTTATGATATGTTTTTATTTAGAATTTAAATAAGATATTTTACTTTTGATTTCTATTAAATACAGATATGGATAAGATCTGGATTGATATGTAAGATAGGTTTTCGGATGAATATTTTGAGGGGATTAAGCAATTTATGGATTTCACCAACAGATTTCCAAGAGATATGATTAGTTTTCCATGCAAAAAATGTGAAAATAGATATCTCTTCAAACGAAATAGTGTTAGAGAACATTTGTTTTTGAATGGGTTTTTGAAAAACTATATAACATGGACACGCTATGGAGAAGATTTTGTTTCATTTCATCACTCAAAAATTATTCATATGAATATTGATTCGAGAATAGTTGATCTGATGAACATAATGATCAATGGTATGATGAGCCAGTTTCAACCTGAAGATAGTAATGTCATAAATGATGATGTTGGATCGAGTAATCCTTGTTCTTCTATAGATAGAGAAGCATTGAAATTATTTGAAATTCCGGATGATGCGCATACTGAATTATATCCTGGATGCACTAAATTTAGTAAATTGTCATTCATCATTGAATTGTAACACCTGAAGTCTTTGAACTAGTTGTCAGACACCTCATTCGACATGTTGTTGGTATTGTTGAAGAAAGTACTCCCTGCTGGAGTGAAGATTCCAGATTCATTCTATCAAGCTCGGAAGTTGACCGGTGATCTTGGTTTTACATATGATACAATTGATGTATTTCGCAATAATTGTATTTTGTTTAGAAAAGATAATGCACAATTAAATATTTTTACTGTTTTCTATACATCCAGGTGGAAGACCAATGAGATTAATCAAGGTAGTCAGATTCTTCCTGGGAGAGTCTTTAATCAAGGGAAACAAGTTGTCACTAAACAGATGCGTTATTTTCCATTAAAACCAAGACTGAAGAGATTCTTCATGTCAACTAAAATTTCTAAATTGATGACTTGGCATTCAGAGAGAAAGAAAGAGTTTGATAAATTAACTCACCTGGTAGATTCTTTGGCATGGAAAGAGTTTGATCAAAGACACCCAGACTTTTCCCGAGATGATCGTAATATTCGACTGGGTTTGGCAGCAGATGGTTTTAACCCATTTAGGTCCATGGTTGGTGCGACACATAGTATGTGTCCAGTGGTGTTGGTTCCATACAACATTCCCTCATGGGTATGTATGAAGCAACATTTTTTTACTATCAATTCGAATTGATGGACTAAGAGGACCTGGTGATAAAATCGATGTTTACATGCATCCTTTGATTGATGAGCTTCAAGAATTTTGGGCCGATGGTGTAATGACTTTTGACTCTGTATCTAATGAAATGTTCAGACTTTGGGCCTCTTTGTTATGGATAATTAATGATTTCCCAGCATATGCTAACTTATCAGGTTGGAGTACAAAAGGATAATTTGATTTCCCTTGTTGTAATAAGTGTAAGAAATCTATATGGATTAAGAACTGTAGAAAGTGGGCATATCTTGGTCATAGGCGCTTTCTTCCTCCATTGTACAGGTTTAGAAAAGATCGTGTATCATTTGATGGGAATATAGAGTATGAACCATCAACACAATTATTGTATGGGGTTCAAATTTGTGCACAACTTGATCAAGAAAACATTCGTACAATATATGATTTTCAAGATTTATTGGCTCCTTCATTTCCTTCTATTCCTACAGAAAATAGATAGCGCAATCATAATTGGAAGAAGAGAAGTATTTTTTTGAATTTCCTTACTGGAAATATAATATTTTAAGATATAATTTGGATGTGATTCATATTGAAAAAAATGTATGTGATAATATAATATGCACCATTTTAGGCGTGGGGAAATCAAAGGATAGTGCTAATGCTCGACGTTATTTGCAAGAAATGGGATTGAGAAAACCTTTACATTTACAACCGAGTGAAGGAAATCGTGCATACATGCCTGAGGCACAGTACACAATGAGTAAAAAAGAGAAAAAAACATTTCTATCAATTTTGAAGACTGTTAAGGTGCCAGATTGTTATTGCTCTAATATTTCCAAGCGTGTGAATATGACAAGCATGACATTACAGGGGTTGAAAAGTAACTATAATCATATTTTGTTTCAACAGTTAATTCCTATAGCAATTCATAATTTCTTACCTACCCAGGTTGTTGAGCCGTTGATTGAAGTTTCTAATTTTTTCAGAGAGCTTTGTTCAAGGAATCATCGCATGAGTGATTTGAAAAAGCTACAGGATAATATTGTACTTGCACTATGTCACCTATAAAAACTATTTCCACCGTCTTTTTTTGATGTCATGGTTCACTTGACCGTTCATTTAACTAGTGAAGTCACTGCTGGCAGTCTTGTACAATTCAGGTGGATGTATCCAATAGAACGATACTTAAATACATTGAAATGATATGTGCGCAAAAAATCTCGTCCGGAAGCCTCAATTGCCAAGGGATATTTAATGGATGAGTGTACTAATTTTTGTGCTTCATATATTGATGAGGTTGAAATAAATATTGATAAACCCTCCCAGAATGACGAGGGTCCAATTGGAGAAGGAATAACATTTGATATGCTAAATGATGAGTGGGTTCAAGATCATCAATATGTGTTGTTCAACACTCCATCAGTTTTTCCATTGATACAGTAAGTTTCATATTTTATGTGTATTTTGAATCTATATTTATTTTATTGCTTACCTTATATTGTGTTGTGATTTAGGATTCATATCCCTGAGTTGAAACATGAAAGGCCTTGTGCAACTGACTATCAAATCTAAAAACATCATTTCAACACATTTTATGAGTGGTTCAAGACTCATGTATGTATAATTGATTTAATATTTTTATAGTGCAACTTAGTTGTATTTTCAAAATCCTTTATCCATTAAACTATATATGTGAAATTTTCAGATTCAAAAGTTACATGATTTAACCCATCCTATGAGTGAAGAACTCAACCAACTAGTTTATGGTCCATTTATTACAGCTCGACGCTACAAGTCTTGGGATGCTAACGGATTCTGATTTCGTATTATCGATGATGACATGAACCGAGCCACACAAAATAGTGGTTTTGGTTGTTCTTTTTTTTATGCGGGTTATTATTATGGATTGCTGAGAGATATTATTGAGGTTGTTTATTGTCATGGTTTAAAACACATATTGTTAAGGTGTGATTGGGTCAATCCAGTTTATGGAACGAAAGTTGATAACTTCCAATTTACATTAGTAAAATTTAACAATATTCTATATAAAGATGACTGAGTAAGCAGTGAGCCCTTCATACTGACATCGTAGGAAGAACAAATTTACTATGTCGTAATTGATTTTGATTGGAAATTTGAGGTGAAAATTTCTAGAAGAGGGGTTTTTCTGATTGACCAAGAGGAACCTAACATTGTCACATTTCCTAATCAAACACTTGACCAAACAACAGTAGCTGTACAAGATGAAGATATACAGTGGGCCAGAGAGATAGTTGAAGGAGATACGATAGACTTTCATGGCTAGTGAAAATTGTAATTATATCCCTAGTTATTGTTTGTAAAAATATTTATAAGTTGTATATGTATAAAAATTGCTTGATTTAACTATAATTTCTTTTAATTTGGGCATGTCACGGGGTGGTCACAGTGGTTCACCTGATATTGTCGGTATGTATGTTTTCAATTTTTTAAATTAATTGATTGTAATGTTCTGTGTATATTTCCCTAACTATTTCTAATCGTTAATTTATATTGTAATTGAATTATGAATTTATGTTTATCAGGATCTAGTGCGTCTTCCAGAAGACGTAGGGGTCCTGGTAGATGGGTTTGATCCTGGAACTCTGGATCCCTATTGGATGTGTTATTTGATGACACATCTCATCCAGTCAGAGAAGGTGGTACTGTATTGAGTCTTCAATTTGGGCATATGATACAAGACTCACACAGATTTCCTCTAACGACTTGTGAATGGAGTTCTTTCCCCCAGGATATGATGGACAGATTATGGAGGGAGGTTCAGGTAAATTCATTGTTTAATTTTTCATGATATTGTTATTATTATTCTCCCATCTACTGACAATTTTTTTTAACATGATAATTTGACATCCAGCCCAGATGAGTTTCGAGCTGTATTTATGTCCAAATGCTGAAAATTATGGAAGGATTACAAGTCAAGGGTGAAGAGAGATCACTGAACACCATTTGTGGGTGTGCCCGACATTCTAAAGTGAGTCCCCCCGAGCATTCTTCCCGAGTAGTGGCAGGATTTGGTTGTGTTTTGGTCAAGTGAGGTAGATATGGTAAGATTTATTACTTTTAATCTATAAATGACTAATTTTTCAAATGTCTATTAATTAAATATGTTGAATGTAGACTGAGTCTGCTTGTCATTCACATAATCGGGTGATGTAGGGCATTCCTTCTAGACTTCGAACTCGACATGTGTCACAGCTCAGACATATTTATGTTTAAAATTCACAATTCATTCATATTTTAAAAATGTTGTAGTATAACATGGTGAACCCCTTTATTATAGTTACACCAACGTGGAGAGCCAATCGATCAGATGTCCATATGGGTGAGGACTCGTAGGGCGGGTGATCCCGATGTTGTCGGTGTTATAGTAAGAAAATTATTTACTAATAAATGTATTTTTATTTTATATAAATTATTCATATTTGTTAAATGATTTATTATATGCTACAAGCTCAGTTTGAGGCTCAGTTAGCAGAGTTTACAAAGGAGAAACATCGTAGTACTGTGCGTAGAGATGAAATATTTCACTATGTCGTGGGGCGTGACGGTCAAGGTTATTCTTTGACTTATGGTGGTGGTGTCCCACGACATGAAGTTGTTAGAGCAGATGTGATGGGTTCATGTAGAGATTCAGGGATGCACACAAATACTGAGATAGATATTGCCATGTAGGATATGCAGTGCAATATGGATGCACATTTTCAGCAGTTTTGTGCAGAGTATGAGGATAGGTTGTCACAGACGTCATCACGTATCGATGAAATGAAGATGCAACAAGTGACGCCATAGGTAAACATTAAAACAATACATACTCAGATTGACTTTTATTGATATGTTTAAGATACATAATATTGATATATATTGTAGGCTCTGAATACATCTGGTGGACATCGTAGCGATATTGGTGATCCAGATGAGGATGAACCCCATGCATGACGTAATTTCATTTGTGTTGATGAATTATCTAGTATTTGTGGATGACATATTTGTGCACTCCACAACTGATGTGATCATACCCATATCTTGACATCATCCAGATTACACTTATTGAGCATCGAATATATGCCAAACTATATATATGTCACTTTTGTATTGATTATGTATAGTTAATGGGTCAAATAATCTTAGAGGAAGGTGTTTCAGTGGATGGAGAGAAAGTTCATGCAGTTGTTTCTTGGGAGAACCCCAAGAAATATTTCAATATCTGTATCTTTCTAGGGTTCCTAGTACTCAATGTAATTATTATTCTTGATGTGTATGAGGAGACGGCACGTCAATCGGACGTGCGGTTTGCACACAACAGCTCAATATGCGCTTTTTAAGTGTTGGGCGGGCTTCCGAAATGCATGTGGGGTGGTCCAAACCAACCGAAAGACGTTGGATTGTCCTGAAATCAGACGATAACAATGGGTGAGTGAATTTTGAAGTGGTCGGGAAGACGGAATGTCAATCGGAGGTGCCGTGTGCCCGTGCTGACTGAGAACACACTTCTGGTGCCATAAAAGGCCAAAACTGACCTCTAACAGTCAAATTCAAAGCGTACGACATCGGATTGACTTGAAATCACAGGGGTAAATTTTTAATTATTATTATTGACATGTATGAGGAGACGGACGTCAATCAGACGTGCGTTTTGTGCGTAACAGCTCAATATGCGCTTTTTAAGTGTTGGGCGAGCTTCCGAAACACACGTGGGATTGTCCAAACTGACCGAACGATATCGTATTTGCCTGAAATCGAACGATAGGAATGGGTGAGTAAATTTTGAAGTGGTCGGGCAAACTGCACGCCAATCGGAGGTGTTGTGTGCCTGCGCTGACCAAGAATGCACTTCTGGTGCCATAAAAGGCCAAACGAGCCTCTAACTATCAAATTCAGAGTGTACGACATCGTATTGACCTGAAATCATAGGGGTAACAATGTAATTATTATTCTTTACATGTAATAGGAGATGGCACGTCAATCGTATGTGCGGTTTGCGCACAACAGCTCAATATGCGCTTTTTAAGTGTTGGGCACGCTTCTGAAACGTATGTGGGGTGGTCCAAACCGGCCGAACGACGTCGGATTGGCCTAAAATCAGAAAAAAACAATGGGTGAGTGAATTGTGAAGTGGTAGGGTAGACGGCACGCCAATCAGAGGTATTGTGTGCCCGCGCTGATCGAGAACGCACTTCAGGTGCCATAAAAGGCCAAAACGGGCCTACAACGGTCAAATTCATAGTGTACGACATCGAATTGACCTGAAATCATAGGGGAACAATTTAATTATTATTCTTGACATGTAAGAGGAGACAGAATGTCAATAGGATATGTGTTTTGTGCGTAACGGCTCAATATGAGCTTTTTAAGTGTTGGGCGCGCTTCCAAAACATGTGTGGGGCAGTCCAAATCAGCCGAACGACGTCGGATTGGCCTGAAATCGGACGACAACAATGGGTGAGTGAATTTTGAAGTGTTATGTTAGAAGGAATTCTAATTGGAGGTTCTGTATGCCTACGCTGACTGAGAACGCACTTCAGGTGCCATAAAAGGCCAAAACGGGCTTCCAACAGTCAAATTCACAGCGTACGACATCGAATTGACCTAAAATCACAGGGTAACAATGTAATTATTATTCATGATGTGTAAGAGGAGATGACACGTCAATAGGACATGTGTTTTACACGCAACGGCTCAATATGCACTTTTTAAGTGTTGGGCGCACTTTCGAAATGCGTGTGGGGTAGTCAAAACCGGCCGAACGACGTCGGATTGGCCTGAAATATGACGACAACAATGGGTGAGTGAATTTTAAAATAGTCAGTAGACGGCACGCCAATCGGAGGTGTCGTGTGCCCGCGCAGACCGAGAACAAACTTTTGGTGCCATAAAAGGCCAAAACGGGCCTCTAACTATCAAATTCAAAGAGTACAACATCGGATTGACCAAAAATCATAGGGGGGAATAATGTAATTATTATTCATGACATGTATGAGGAGACGACACATCAATAGGACGTGCAGTTTGCACGCAACGTCGCAATATGCACTTTTTAAGTGTTGGGTGTGCTTCTGAAACGCGCGTGAGGTGGTCCAAACCGGTGGAATGAGTCGGACTAGCCTGAAATTAGATGACAACAATGGGTGAGTGAATTTTAAAGTGGTCAGGCAGACGGCACACCAATCAGAGGTGTTGTGTGCCCGCGCTGACAGAGAACGCACTTCAGGTGCCATAAAAAGCCAAAACGGGCCTCCAACGGTCAAATTCATAGCGTACGACATCGGATTGACCTGAAATCACAAGGGAACAATGTAATTATTATTCTTGATGTGTATAAGGATATGGAACATCAATCGGACGTTCGTTTTGCGTGCAACAGCTCAATATGCATTTTTTAGGTGTTGGGCGCGCTTCTAAAACGCTCATGGGGTAGTCCAAACCAGGCGAACAACATCGGATTGGCCTGAAATCGGACGACAACAACGGGTGAGTGAATTGTGAAGTGGTCGGGCAAACGGCACGCCAATCAGAGGTACCGTGTGCGCGCACTGACCGAGAACGCACTTCAGGTGCCATAAAAGGCCAAAACGGGCCTCTAACTATCAAATTCAGAGCGTACGACATCGGATTGACCTGAAATCATAGGGGGAACAATTTAATTATTATTATTATTGAGGTTTACGAGGAGACGGAATTTCAATTGTATGTGCGGTATGCACGCAACGGCTCAATATGTGCTTTTTAAGTGTTGGGAACGCTTCCGAAACGCGCGTGGGCTGGTCCAAACTGGATGAACAACGTCGTATTGGCCTGAAATCTGATGACAACAACAGGTGAGTGAATTGTGAAGTGGTCGGGAATATGGAACACCAATTGGTGGTGTCGTGTGCCCGTGATGACCGAGAACGCACTTTAGGTGTCATAAAAGGCCAAAACGGGCCTCAAACTATTAAATTCAGAGTGTACAACATTGGATTGACCTTAAATCACAAGGGAAACAATGTAATTATTATTCTTGAGGTTTATGAGTAGAGGGAACGTCAATCGGATGTGTGGTTTGCGCGCAACGTCTCAATATGCGCTTTTTAAGTGTTGGGCGTGCTTCTGAAACACGCGTGGGGTGGTCCAAACCAGCCGAACGAAGTAGGATTGGCCTAAAATCGGACAACAACAATGGGTGAGTGAATTTTAAAGTGTTCGGGCAGACATTATGCCAATCGGATGTGATGTGTGCCCGCGCTGATCAAGAACGCACTTCTGGTGCCATAAAAGGCTAAAACGGGTCTCTAACGGTCAAATTTAGAGTGTACGACATAGGATTGACCTGAAATCACAGGGGGAATAATGTAATTATTAATCTTGATGTGTAAGAGGAGACTTCACGTCAATAAAACATGTGGTTTGTGCGCAACGGCTCAATATGTGCTTTTTAAGTGTTGGGCGCGCTTCCGAAACGCGCGTGGGGTAGTCCAAACCAGCCGAACGACGTCGGATTGGCCTAAAATCAGACAACAAACAACGAGTGAATGAATTGTGAAGTGGTCAGGCAAATGGCACACTAATCGGAGGTACCGTGTGCGCGTGCTGACCGAGAACGCACTTCAGGTGTCATAAAAGGCCAAAACGGGCCTCTAACTATCAAATTCAGAGCGTATGACATCAGATTGACCTGAAATCAAAGGGGGAACAATGTAATTATTATTATTGAGGTGTACAAGGAGACGGAACATCAATCCGGCGTGCGGTCTGTTCTCAAAGGCTCAATATGTGCTTTTTAAGTGTTGGGAGAGCTTCCGAAACGCGCGTGGGGTGGTCCAAACCGGCTGAACGACATCAGATTGGCTTGAAATCTGATGACAACAATGGGTGAGTAAATTGTGAAGTGGTCGGGCAGACAGAACGCTAATCGGCAGTGTTGTGTGCCCGCGTTGACCGAGAACGCACTTCACGTGTCATAAAAGACCAAAACGGGCATCTAATTGTTAAATTCAGAGCTTACGACATCAGATTGACCTGAAATCATAGGGGAAACAATTTAATTATTATTCTTGAGGTGTATGAGGAGATGGAACATCAATCGGACATGCGTTTTGCGCACAATGGCTCAATATGCGCTTTTTAAGTATTGGGCGCGCTTTCGAAACACGCGTGGGGTGGTCCAAACCGGACGAACGAAGTAGGATTGGCCTAAAATCAGACGACAACAACGGGCGAGTGAATTGTAAAGTGGTCGGGCAGACGTCATGCCAATCGGATGTGATGTGTTCCCACGCTAACCGAGAACGCACTTCTGGTGCCATAAAAGGCCAAAACGGGTCTCTAACAGTCAAATTTAGAGCTTACGACATAGGATTGACCTGAAATCACAGGGGGAACAATTTAATTATTATTCATGACGTGTATAAGGAGATGACATGTCAATCAAATGTGCGGTTTGGGCGCAACGGCTCAATATGCGCTTTTTAAGTGTTGGGCGCGCTTCGGAAACGCATGTGGGGTGGTCCAAACCGGCCGAACGACATCAGATTGGTTTGAGATCAGATGAAAACAACGAGTGAGTGAATTGGGAAGTGATCAGGCAGACGACATGCCAATCGGAGGTGTTCTATGCCCATGGTGACCGAGAATGCACTTCTGGTGCCATAAACGGCCAAAACGGACCTCTAACGGTCAAAGTCAGAGTGTACGACATCGGATTGACTTGAAATCACAGGGGGACAATGTAATTATTATTCTTGACATGTACTAGGAGATGGTACATCAATCAGACGTGCGTTTTGCATGCAACGTCTCAATATACTCTTTTTAAGTGTTGGGCGTGCTTCCGAAACGTGTGTGGGGTGGTCCAAACCGGCCGAACGACGTCGGATTGGCCTGAAAACAGACAAAACCAATGTTTTGGGGAATTTTGAAGTGTTTGGGTAGACGTAACATCAATCGGAGGTGTCGTGTGCGCACACTGACCGAGAACGCACTTCAGGTGCCATAAAAGGACAAAACGGGCATTTAACTGTCAAATTCAGAGCGTACAACATCAGATTGACCTGAAATAATAGGGGTAACAATGTAATTATTATTCTTGATGTGTATGAGGATACAGCACATCAATCGGACGTGCGGTTTGCACGCAACGGCTCAATATGCGCTTTTTAAGTGTTGGGCGCTCTTCCGAAACACGCGTGGGGTGGTCCAAACAGGCCGAACGACGTCATATTAGCCTGAAATTGGACGACGACAATGGGTGAGTGAATTCTGAAGTGGTCGGGCATACGGGATGCCAATCATAGGTGTCGTGTGCCTGCGATGACCGAGAACGCACTTCAGGTGCCATAAAAGGCCAAAACGGGCCTCTAACTGTCAAATTCAAGGCGTATGACATCGTATTGACCTGAAATCATATAGGTAACAATTTAATTATTATTCTTTAGGTGTGAAAAAAGACGAAATGTCAATCGGACATGCGGTTTGCGCGCAACGGCTCAATATGGGATTTTTAAGTGTTGGGCGCGCTTTCGAAGCGCGCGTGGGGTGGTCCAAATCGGCCGAACGACGTCGGATTGGCCTAAAATCGGACTACAACAACAGGTGAGTGGATTGTGAAGTGGTCAGGTAGACGGCACATTAATCAGTGGTGTCGTGTGCCTGCACTGACCGATAACGCACTTCAGGTGCCATAAAAGGCCAAAACGGGCCTCTAACTGTCTAATTCTGAGCATATGACATCAGATTGACCTAAAATCACAAGTGGAAAATTTTAATTATTATTATTGAGGTGTACGAGGATACGACACGTCAATAGGACGTTTGTTTTGCGTGAAACGGCTCAATATGAACTTTTTAAGTGTTGGGTGCACTTCTGAAACACGCGTGGGGTGGTCAAAACTGGCCGAATGACGTCAGATTGGCCTGAAATCAGACGAAAACAATGAGTAAGTGAATTGTGAAGTGGTCGGGTAGATGGCATGCCAATCGGAGGTTCTGTGTGCCCATGCTGACCAAGAACGCACTTCAAGTGCCATAAAAGGCCAAAACGGGCCTCTAATTGTCAAATTCAGAGCATACGACATAGGATTGACCTGAAATCATATGGGGGACAATTTAATTGTTATTATTGAGGTGTATTAGGATAATACATGCCAATCGGATGTGCAGTTTGTGAGCAATGGCTCAATATGCGCTTTTTAAGTGTTGGGCGTGCTTCTGAAACGCGTGTGGGGTGGTCCAAACCGGCCGAACGACGTCGGATTGGCCTGAAATCTGACAACAACAATGGGTGAGTGAATTTTGAAGTGTTCGTGCATATGTCACACCAATCGAAGGTGTCTTGTGCCCGCGGTGACCGAGAACGCACTTCTGGTGCCGTAAACGGCTAAAACAGGCCTTTAACGGTCAAATTCACAGCATACGACATCAGATTGACCTGAAATCACAGGGAAACAATGTAATTATTATTATTGACATGTACTAGGAGACGCCACATCAATCAGACGTGTGGTTTGTATACAACGGCTCAATATGCGCTTTTTAAGTGTTGGGCGTGCTTCCAAAACGCGCGTGGGGTGATCCAAACCGGCATAACGACATCAGATTGACCTGAAATAGGACAAAAAAAATTGGTAAGTGAATTTTGAAGTGGTCGGGCAGACGGCACGCCAATCGGAGGTGTCGTGTGCCCGCGGTGACCAAGAACGCACTTCTGGTGCCATAAACGGCCAAAACGGGCCTCTAATGGTCAAAGTCAGAGCATACGACATCAGATTGACTTGAAATCACATGGGAACAATGTAATTAGAACCATAGAATTAACGATTTTAAATTTTTAATACGATAATCAAAATTATGAATATATTTTGAAAATCGTATACTTTCGATCTATTATAGTAAGTTTGAATTGAAATATGTTAATTTGTTTCAATTATTTGTTTATGGGTTTTATTTGGTACTAATTTGATTATTAAATTTTGATATGTAGTTATATTTGATTAGGGTTGTGGAGCATGGAAGATGATGATGAGATTTATGTGGTATTCATAGTATTTTTTATATTTTTAAAAAAAAATCAAATCTATAGCGGCCGCCAAATGTCGGCCGCTATAGGCATGACCAACAGCAGCTGCCATTTGGTGGCCACTGTTGGTCATACCTGCTGGCCTTCATCATCCGCCAAATATCAGTCGTTGATAGCAATAGTGACGGACCAAAAGCGGCCACCGTTTGGAGGCCGCTATAGACCTTTAGCGATGGCTTTTAGCGGCCTCTAAAAGTCATGTTTGTACTAGTGTGTGATCTTGGATGGCTATTTTAATATGTGGGGGCATGGTGGCCTATTGGTAGTGGCATCAGTTGATGCGTAGAGTGGCGATATGCATCTGTCTATGCATGTGGGTGTTGGGGGACACCAGGGATGATGAAATGGGTTGGATTTGAATGTTTGGATGCTTGCTAATTCTTGTTAGTTGTTTATCCTCTTTACTTTCCCCACTGGTCAAGGTATCTATTTTTCTTACCCTTTTTCCAAAAAGGGGAAAATAAAAATGGGTTATGCCATGTGATTTCCGTGTTTAGCTTCTCGAGGTAGGATGGTTCTATACTCTTTCTATAGGTGGAAAAGACTTGACGGGTAGCTCATCTACTCATCAAGTTGAGCCTCCTTGTGTTTAGTAGCTTAGAATGTTTTTCTAGAATGCTTGGCAATATGGGAAATTAATGTTGTTAATAAATTATTGAATAATTTATGTTAACCCAAGGAGTTGGAGCTTTTTGGGATGCAATGCAGAGGTTACAATTTAAATGGACAGTGGAATTTGGGTGTGATGATAATGAAATTTAATGTGGAATTTTTAATGGCTAATTAATGTTTAAAGAATTAATTAATGTAGAGAGAAACTGATAAATAGGTAATGAAGTAATGTATTAAATATTTTTAAATGGTTGTGCGCTTATAAGATACCTAGTCTTAGAAGTGGCTGTTGGGAGTCTGAGAGATGTTAGTTGTAGTTGAGTCTAAGACTTGGTTTTGTCCATAGTTTGATTGTGAGCTATAGAATATTCTGTACTTTTTGTGTTTCTATACGCTACTCCACCCCGTCAGTTAGGTCAACTGACACCCCGGGGATTCTGATCCCTGGGGGGTGTTTTCCCTAACATTCCAGTGGGAGGATGGATGGCTGAATACCCCATTTGGCCTCACTCTCTTCTCTTGGTAGTTAGTTGTGGTAGTAGGCACAACAGTTACTTTTCCCCATATATGCATGTAGAGGGTTGTGATGGCTTGTGGTTATTCACACACATATATTCTGGATAAAGTTTCCTATGGACTACTATAGGTATAATGTGTATAGGCTATAATGGATTGAGGATCCTTACTCGGTGTATGGGTTGTAATGGATTGAGGTATAATACCTAACATATGATACACGTTATGCGATTTGTGGTGGCTCCTAGAAACTAACCAGTTACTTTCTTGTGTAGGTGTGGTGGTTTTGTTTTATGAGGTTCATGTCATGTTTCTTCACCCAGGTCTCTGCTGGTAATCCTTTTTGGAGAGAGATTCTTAGGACGTGCGACGTTGGGGAAAAATGGAAAACCAGTGGGAAAGTAGTAGCAGGGTACCCTTGATATTCTTTATTATATTATATACTCTTGTATGATATATTGGTGAGAGTATCCATGGTGAGGCTGGGAACTTAGTATGCCTATTTAAGTGACGAGTTAGTTTCACTTATTGTTCTCTGTGCTTTAGCATGCTTTCTTTACTTTTTCACGAGAGGATCTAGAGAGGATCCTACTGAGTATATTATTATACTCACCCTATGTATATATAAATTGTTTTTCAGGTCACTTAGAGCAGGTTGGAGATTAGGCTGGTTACTAAGAGCTTGGGGTTGCAGCAGCAGTTCGGGCTTCGTGGTCACTGATGTTTTTACTTTCTTTTGGGAACTTGCAGTTTTCCCCTTCAGTTGTAGTAGTTTTTCATGACATTACATATGTGTACTTGGGTTTTATTTTATATTTCAGTTTGATTTGTAGTTGGTTGGTGTCTATCTTATCTCTCTCTCACACATGTGTTCTCTTAGAGGGTAATGCCTCCCATCTGTGTGTTTATTATACCCTCAGTGCTAGTCACCAACCTAGGGCCTAACGAAGGTGGGACTCGGGGGTCATTATCTCCCTTCTCACACTGTCGGCCCAGGATGGGTACACCTTGTGGTGAGGGGGTCATGACAGAGTGGTATCAAAGGTCTGGTTGAGAGATAGGATGGATTTTGGATTTAGGAACAGGTGAGGTTGCATGGGTTCATAGGTAAATAGTGTCAGTCAAGTTTAGAAAGTGATGTAAACACTAGAGACCGGCTGAGACATACGTGTTTAGGGGCCCCTATTATCTGATGTACGGACCATTAAATTTACAATGGATACTAAACAAGGTGATACTAGTTACAGGGTAGAGACCTAGGGAAAGATCATGCATCATTCTTCCTTGTGCCTATGTTTGAATGGGTAGACCATGTAATAGGTTAACCTAAAATGAATAAAAGAAAATAATTAATTAATTAATGGTGAGTTTTCCATATTCTAGTTATAGGAGCTCTAACTATTTTTTATTTTACTGGAATAGCTCCAGGTAGACGTCCTCTTCAAGATCTCATAGAAGATTTTATGCAGGTTGTGCCAGCAGATCACCGCTGGGTAGAGGTTGACGACGATGACACTTGAATAATGACACTCTTAGAGTTTCAGCACCAGAGTCTGTAGAAGTATGAGGGATTCGTTTCAGATGCAGTCACAAAAGTCTGGTTGGAGAAGGTTGAGATAGTATTCAGTTCAATTTGTGCTCATAAGGAGCACTGGGTGTCCTTGGTTGTGACGATGATGCGTGGAGCAGCAAGGTAGTGTTGGTTTCTGTTCCTCGGGGATCGTGAGGAGTCAACGGTCTCATGGGAGGAGTTTCGAGACAAGTTTAGAGTCAAGTTTCTTTCTTCAACCGTGAAGGCGTCTAGTCTCTTAGATATTCTTACCCTTCGAAAGGGGATCTCTAGTGAGCGAGAGTTTGGAATCCATTTCAGGAACCTTTTATGATATGCTTCAGACCTGTTGTCCGATGAGGAGACCAGGGGGAGGCATTTTGAGGTGGATTTGCATCCATAGATCCAGCTCCAGGTCACTCCATTTATGTTAAAGATGTATCATAAGGTTCTGGAAATGGTAGAGGTCATCAAGAGGAAATTGTCTAGAACCAGATCATCATGAGAGGGGATTCATCATGATTTCTCATGAAACAGAGATGTGGTCTGGGGTCCCTAGTTTTTAGGGTAAGAGAGTTTCTGTTCGGCTGGGGGTAGGTCCTAGCCCTCAGCATCTCGTTTCTCTAGGGGGAAGGGAAGTGGATATCAGGCCTATGCCAAGGGATCGGGTGCTTTTTGTTCTTGTGGTGGTCGAGGTCATTAGTAGCGAGAGTGCCCGACCTTTTAGAGTAGTCATAGTTCACCAGGAGTTCAACTCAAGGTTCCTCTGTTGAGGCAGTTCTAACTAAGGAAGCCACAATAGGCTGCACCAGCTTTGGATCAGCAGAGGGTAGCTTGGGTAGGCAGAGTATAGCCCTATGACACTCCCTATCCTCAGAGAGTAGAGCGTGACTGTGGTGGTGGTCTTAATCAGGGTTAGAGAGGCCATAGAAGAGGTCGTGGTTAGCTTCATGCTTTAGCGTTGCTAGCGCCACGCGAGCCAGCTGTCGTTTGAGGTACCCTTTTCTTGTTTTCTACCTTGGTGTATGCCTTGTTTGATTCACGCGTGACACACTCCTTCATATCACCTACCATTTTCCATTATTTGGTACTTGAGGTAGAGAGTCTTCCAGTTCCCTTGATGTTGACTATGCCAGTTGGAGGTTGATTTGGCTTGTTTGAACTATGTAGAGAATGTGAGCTAGTGTTTGGGAAGAACTACTCTTTGGGAGATTTCCTATGTTTACAAATACAACCATATAATTTCATCCTCTGCATGGATTGGTTGTATTCGGTGTAGGATATTGTGGATTTCTTCAGAAGTCAGGTTGTGTTCTTTCAGGCGGATGGAGATCCAATAGTGTTCGTTGGCGTGCAAGACCCCCGGATGGGTCAGAGACGTGTTCCATCCTTATCATTCATGATGGATGAGCTGATGTTGAGTTCTTTATAGGATTAGTAGTTGGAGTTTCCTATGGTCCTAGAAGAGTACCCTGATGTCTTTCGAGAAGTGGTTGTAGCATTACCCCCTCGACAAAAGATCAATTTTGGGATCGAGCTACAATCAGAAGCATCTCTTATCTCTATCTCTCCATATTGGATGTCGCCTTCGGAGTTATGAGATATAAGTATACAGCTTGATGGTTTTTTATAGTGCGGTTTTGTTTGGCCGAGTGTGTCATCGTGGGGTGCACCGGTTTTGTTCATGAATGAGGCTAACGGCAGTTTGCGGTTGTTTGTCGATTATAGTCGCTTAAACAAACTGACAATAAATAATCATTATTCTCTTCCACGTATTGATGATTTATTCGATCTACTAAAGGGTGAAATTTGGTTCTCAAATATCAACTTGTGTTTAGGATATCATCATATTCATGTGAAGGATGAGGACATCCTGAAGATAGAATACAGTTATCGTCGTGTGAATTATGAGTTTGTGGTAATGTTGTTCGGCATGACAAATGATCCCACTGTGTTAATGGGATTGATGAACAATGTGTTCTGTGTGTTCGTAGACAAGTTCATGGTGGGTTTCATCGATGACATCCTTGTGTACTCCATTTCTGAGGGGAGCATGAAGAGAATATACACGTCATTTTGGGATTTCTTCGTCAACATCATCTGTTTGGGAAGTTGTCTAAAGGTGAGTTTTGGGCCTAAGAAGTCTGTTTCTTGGGTCATGTTGTGTCCCAGCTGAGAGTATCTGTGGATCCAATGAAGATAGAATCAATTGTGTCTTGGGAATCCCCCAATATAGTGTCAAAGGTGAAAAGTTTCCTTGGTCTCGTAAACTATTACAGGAGGTTCATAGCTGATTTCTCTCGATTTGCGACTCATATGACAACTTTTACTAGGAATGATCAGGCATTCATGTAGATTGATCAGTTTCAGTAAGCTTTCGAGTATCTAAAAGAGAAGTTATTAAGTTCTCTGACTCATTTTATTTTAGCATAGGGAGTTTAGTTTGATGTTTTTGGTGATGCTTCGCATCTGGGGTTAGGCTGTGTTCTGATGCATTAGAGATCAGTTGTTTCCTATGGGTCTTGAAATTTGGGTCTCCATTAGCGTAACTATTCCACCAATGATTTTAGTTATTAGTTTTGGTGTTTTCTCTGAAGTTTTGGAGACATTACCTCATTGGTGAGTGCTTTGTGGTTTTCACCGCTCATAAGAGCCTAAGGTATGTTTTCTCCCATCGTGACTTAAACTTGCGACAGCATCAATGGATGGAGTTCATACAGGAATACAACTTCGAAATATCATATACCCTTGGAAATGGGAATGTTGTGGCTGATGCGACGAGAAGGAAGTCACGTAGTGATGCATTTCGTGAATCTGGTGATTCCTGGAGAGTTATAGAAGAAATTTCAATATTACATCACAATATGGGAGAAGTTTGGGGAAGATGTTGTCTTTTCTAGATGACGGTGTAATCATCTCTAGTGCAGCAGGTGGAAGAGTCCGAGTTGGGGGATCTTGAGGTGGAGGGCTGGGGAGATTGATTTTTTTCTGGTGAGGCCCCTGATGGTTGTTCTTAGGATGAACAACACCGAGTGTTGTATCATAGAAGGATATATGTTCCTTTGAAGATGTGTGATATGGTTCTTATAGAGTTCCATAGTTCTCATTTAACGGTGCATCCTGATGTGACAAATATGTAATGATACTTGAAGAGGAGGTTTTGGTGTCCTGGGCCGAAGCATGCGGTTACACAGTTTGTGTCTCGATGTTTATTTTTCCAGAAGGTAAAGGTCGAACATCATGTTCCTAGTGGTCTACTCCAACCATTAGATGTTCCTCGGTGGAAGTGGGAGGACATCTCAATGGACTTTGTTACTGGTTTTCCTCGAGCTCAGGGAGGACATGATGCTATTTGGGTGGTATTGGATCATTAAAAAAATCAGCCCACTTCATATAAATCAAGGAGTCAAGCTCAGTGGAAGCTTTGTCGAGGAATTATTTGGAAGAGGTGGCGAGACTTCATGAAGTCCCAGGGATGATAGTTTCCAATCAAGATCCTCATTTTACCTCTAGGGTGTAGAGAGGTCTCTAGCATGCTTTTGGTTCTTAGTTATGTCTTATCACTACTTTTCATCCTAAGATGGATGTTCAGACAGAGCAGACCATCCATACTCTTGAAGACATGTTAATCTCTTGTGTCTTGGAATTTGGATGTTTGTAGATGAGCCACTTACCCTTGGTGGAGTTCTCTTACAACAATAGTTTTCACTCCACCATCAGTATGGCACCATTTGAAGCCCTGTATGGCCAACCTTGTCATTCTCCATTGTGATGGACTGGGGTCCGAGAGTTAACAATTCTCATACCAGAACTAGTTCAGAATACAACAGAGATAGTTCAGGTGATTCGTGAGAGGATGAAGACAGTGCAAGATCGTCAGAAATCATATGTAGATCAAAGGATGAGATCTTTGAAGTTTTATGTTTAGGATCACTTGTTTCTAAAGGTAACTCCCTGTCATGGGAAGCGAAGGTTTGGTCCTGGGATTATGCTTTCTCCCCAGTTTTTAGGGCCTTTTAAGGTGTTAGCTCATGTTGGAGTTGTGGCGTATCGAGTTTCACTTCCCCCGCAGATGAGCTGGAAACACGATGTTTTTGATGTGTCACAACTCCTTTGTTATCTTCATGATGACTCTAACATCATCAATTGGGGAGAGATCGATATTGATGATGACATGACCTTTGAGGAGCGTCCTGTGGAGATCCAAGACCACAAAGATAAGGTGTTGCATGGGCATTTTATCTCCTTGGTTTGTGTCTTGTGGCGACACAATGGTGTGGAAGAGAGTACTTGGGAACGTGAGTTACAGATACGTGTTAAGTACCAAGAGTTGTTTGATGTTTAACTCTTTTCATGTAACAACGTTCACTTTGTGGTTGTAAGGCCATTCGTGTTTATGAGATGGCTTTTGTTTGGTTACTTCTTGGGTCTTTCTCTCTTTTGAGAGGTATCTCTATGGGTGGTTGTTCAGACCTTGTTTCGGTATCCCTTTAAGTGGGTTTTGAATTCTCAGGGATGATAATGTTTTGAGAAGTATCTAATGTAATGTCCCAAACCTCTATGGTCCATTCCTCAGAAGAAATCTAGCGTTTGAGGTGTTCTGGTGGTCAAGGTGACTTATCCCCAACACTTTTCAAAATTTCAAATTATGTGAATAGTGCTACAGTAACCTTATGTGAATAGTCCAATGGTAGCCTCTATTTCCTTAGCCAAATTTTGAGTTTATGAACAACATTTCCAGAACAGTGAGGTTCAATGGTAGCCTCTATTTCTTTTTCCAAATTTTGAGTTCATGAACAGTGTTTCCAGAATGGTGAGGTCCAATGGTAGCCTCTTTTTCCTTTTCTAAATTTTGAGTTCGTGAGCAGTGTTTCCAGAACGGTGTGGTCCAACGATAACCTCTATTTCCTTTACCAAATTTTGAGTTCACAAACAATGTTTCCAGAATAGTTAGGTCCAATAGTAGCCTTTATTTCCTTTTCCAAATTTTGAGTTCATGAACAGTGTTTCTAGAATGGTGAGGTCCAATGGTGGCTTGTTTTTCCATTCCCAAATTTCATGTTCATTAACAGTGTTTCCAGCATCCTACAGTTTCACTACTTTAATGTTTCCTTTGACGTAAAATGCATTTAAATAATTTTTTAAGGACTCTAAGGTTAATTCAAAGGCCATAACTCCTATATTAATATTTTTCTTAAGGCTTGGGATGCTTTTACTTGGTCAAACCACATGGTTTAAAGTGATTTTATTTTAATAGAAAATCCATCATATCTTAAACCTCTACTCAATTAAATATTCTAAAGGGACGAGATATCTTCCTCCCTATTTCTTTATCCTTGTTCTCGGGTGTGAGATGCTTGAACCTTCAATTCCTTCTTGTAGGATTTGTGCGATCAAACTTTCCTCCTTCGATTGGTTCCCCTCTGTTTTTTATGCAGCCAAGCAGTATCGATCAATCTTCGATATAAGTTGTCATGGGGGGAGGAGATCGTAACCTGTTGTATAGATCATTCTCATATAAAGAACATAAAGAACTTTTTATGTTAGGTTATTCATTTCTTCTCTTTTCTTTTACGTGTAACTGTATTGTTAGCATGATTCATCCCACTAGATCACCATGGAATTGGCATAATAAATATTTTAATTGAATAAATAAATTGATATCGATCCTATTTTGTTGCCTATTATTTTTCTAGATAGTGTGATATATATTATTTATTTGTTTAGAATTTTGTTTTTTATGGAAAT
This sequence comes from Viscum album, assembly GCA_963277665.1. Classification (NCBI taxonomy): domain Eukaryota; kingdom Viridiplantae; phylum Streptophyta; class Magnoliopsida; order Santalales; family Viscaceae; genus Viscum; species Viscum album. The sequence continues at coordinate 227,186,381 of OY728151.1, forward strand.
TGTTAAGGAACATAAAGATATAATTAATTCATAATTGTTTGGATAAAGATAAGGTGGCATGTGAATGAATCCGATTGTTGTTGTTGTAATTTGATGCTAGTCAAATTGATGTAGTATGCATGTTTAATCAATTTTTGATAGCTTACTATTATGGTTTCCCGTAGTTGGAACCTGCAAATAATAAATTAGTTAATTCAAGATGGATTAAAGAACTAGTTTTTAGATAAAATATAAATCCTTGTAGGGTTCTAAGTTACCCTTTTTCTTGTTTAAGGGCTAATATCCCAATTGATATGATGTTTGTTTCCATGTTGTTTGTGTTGTGATGTGAGCCTAGATGGATGTTGTGATAGGTGGGGGCATGGAGGCCTATTGGTAGTGTAAACAGTTGACGCTTAGAGTGGTGAGATTCATCGGTTTATGCATGTGGGTGTTGGGGAGGACACGGAGGATAATGAAACAGGTTGGATGTGAATGTTTGGATTCTTGCTGATTCTTGTTGGTTGTTTATCCTCTTTACTTTCCCCACTACTCAAGGCAGCTGGTTTTCTTACCCTCCTTCCAAAAAGGGGTGAAGACACGTGGGGTATGCCATGTGCTTTTCGTGTTTAGATTCTCGAGGGATTATGGGTCTATAATCTTTCTATAGGCAGTAAAGACTTGAAGGGTAGTTCATCTACTCACCAAGTTGAGCCTCCTTCTGTTTAGTAGCTTAGAATGTTTTTCTAGGATTCATGGGAATATGGGAAAGTAATGTTGTTAATAAATTATTGAATAAATAATTTTAACCCAAGGAGTTGCAGTTTTCTAGGACGCAATGATGAGGTTACAATTTAAAGGGACAGTGGACTTTGGGTGTGATGCTAATGAAATTTAATGAGGAACTGTTAATGGTTAATTAATGTTTATAGAATTAATTAACATCAAGTTCATCTGATAAAAATGGAATGAAGTAATGTATTAAATATTTTTAAATGGTTGCGTGCTTATATGATACCTAGTCTTAGAAGTGGCAGTTGAGAGTCCCAGAGACGTTAGCTACAGTTGAGTCTAAGACTAGGTTATGCCCATAATGTGGTTGTGAGCTATATATATTTTGTACTGTTTGTGTTTCTATACACTACTCCACCCCGCCAGTTACGCCAACTAACACCCCGGGGATTCGGAGCCCTGGGGGGTGTTTTACCTAACATTATGGTGGGAGGATATATGGCTGACTAGCCCCTTTAGCCCCACTCTCTTCTCTTGGTTATTTCTTGTGCTGGTAGGCACAATGATTGGTTTTCCCCATATATATGTGTAGATGGATTTAATTGATTGTGGTTATTCACACACATATATTCTGGATATAGTTTTCTATGGACTACTATAGGTATAACGTGTATAAACTGTGATGGGTTGAGGATCATTACTCAGTGTATGGGATGTAATGGATTGAGGTATAATGCCAGGCGTATGATACACATTATGCGAGCTGTGGTGGCTCCCATAAAATACCTAGTTACTTTATTGTGTGGTAATGGTGGTTTTGTTGCACGAGGTGCATGTTGTAGTGCTTTGCTCAGGTGTCTTCGGGCAAGCCTTCTTGGAGAGAGATGCTTAGGACGTGCGATGTTGGGTAAAAGCAGCAAACTAATGGGGAAGTAGTAGTGTGGTACCATTGATATTCTTTATTATATTATATAATTTTTTTATATGATAATTTGTGAGAGTATCCATGGTGTGTCTGGGAACTTAGTATACCTATTTAGGTGACAAGTTAGTTTCACTTGTTGTTCTCTGTGCTTTAGCATGATTTCTTTACTTTTTCACGAGAGGCTCTGGGGAGGATCTTACCGAGTATATTGTTATACTCACCCTATGTATATGTAAACTATTTTTCAAGTTGCTTAGAAAAGGTTGGATATCAGGCTAGTTACTACTACCTTGGGTTTGCAGGAGTTGTTCGGGCTTCAAGGCCACAACTTTTTTTGCTTTCTCTTGGGCACTTGCAGTTTTCCCCTTTAAGTTGTAGTAGTTTTTCATGACATTATATATGTGCACTTAGGTTTTCTTTTATATTTTATTTTGAGTTGGAGTTAGTCGGTTTCTATTATATCTCTCTCTTTCGCATGTGTTCTCTTAGAGGGTAATTCCTCTCACTATTGTGTTTACTATACCCTCGATGCTAGTCGCCAACAGGGGGCCTACTGGAGGTGGGACTTGGGGGTTATTATCTCCTTTCTCACATTACCATCCCAGGAGGGGTACACCTTATGGGGAGGGGTAATGACATTACCCATAGGTATATATATTATAGAACTATGTAAATATTTCATATACAAAAAGGGATTTAATTTCTTGAAAACCATTTTCTTTATACATCACCAAAATTAATGGAAATTTTTTATACTTCGGATTATCCCCCCCAAAGTTCTTACTATGGTTTTATCGTCCTAGTTCCAATGGTTAACTAAAACATTTATCTAAGGATAAATATATTGACCTAGTCCTTCTACACAAATTATTACATGGCTTTTAACAAAAAAAATCTATTAATTACAAACCATATATCTTGCGGCCTTGTGTTATTGGAATACTAGGATCATAATAAATTAATTGAAACTAAAAAAGAGAATCCTTATTTTTATATTTTTTTTATAGTGAGATCCTATGTGAATTTTTACACTTAAATTGTATTGTATAACTTAGGGTATACATAAAAGAAAAGGGTGAACTAGAAATCTCATGAAGTGAGTAAACATGTTCAGGAAACATAACACGAAAGTAAAAAAAAATAACATGATAATATAAAAGTGAAGGTACATGAGTAATAAAATGGGGGAATAAAACAAATAACATTGTATTATAAGATCATGGAATCATAATAAATGTGTAAGTAACATACATCATGACATAAGCATAAGTTAAGGATAACTGTCAAGACAATACTAGATGGTGGAAATAGTCTCATAATATAGTAGGTTCACTCTATAATCCCATACATAAAATCTCATGAGACTGAAACATTAACCAATTCATTGGAGGGATATGTAATTATTTGATCATCCATCACATACATTTTATTTTCATGCATATATAAACCACATAAGTATATTAATCATAAGTCATAACATAAGAATTACTCATGGAAATAAAATGGGTTACATAATCTTACCACATATCTTTTTTAAAAGATATTTCATAAATAATGAATTTTAGATATGATCATAAGGCCAGTATTAACCAAAAAAGTAAGGTAGAGTGATAAATTTATATTTTTATGATACATATATAAAATATTTAAAATCATTCCATAACAATAATGGTCTTTATAATTGATGAATAGAAATACTTTTATAAAAAATGACTGAAACATTCTTATGGAAAATAACCATTTCTCTTTAAAAATTACATTTGAAAATATAAAATTCATAAAACGTTGTTAAAATACATTTAATTAGAAATAAAATTTGAAATATATAATAGATGCTTCAGGGAAAATAATTTTCATGATGGTGGAAAATACCTTTCTTTTTGTAGATGTTAAAGCATTGAATTGTTTCACTTTTTCAGTAAAAGTAAAGAAATACCTCATTGGGAAAATGAAATGAAAATTCATTTTTAAATTATATTATAAAAATTAAAAAGGGTAGAAATAAATTTTAAAAATAGTATAATAACATTAAAACATTTTTTTATAACTTTAATGAAAACATGGACATGGAAGAGAATGGGTTTTCGACCGAAGATATAAATAAGGTCATTTTTTTCTTAAAAACTTTTTCTAAATATTTTTCTGAAAAAAAGAAATGAAAATGAAATATTATTTGATAATTACAAGAATAACTAGTGGATATTAAAATTTAAGGGTTTTATTGGGTAGTGATCTGATAATTTCTTTTAATGGAAACTCAATCATAAACAATCCTGAATAAAATGAGATTCCATCAAAATCCCTTACCACCTTGGAGATCTCTAAATCAAAAACCCCATGAATGAAGTTAATGAATTGTAACTATACATAACATTAAATATGACTTAATAATGATATTTAATGTAAATAGACAATAGATACACCATATTAAATAAATTAGGTTCATGAAAAAACATGTGTCTCAAAGAGGGATGTTTTGAGATGAAACTATTACATCAATCTATGAATAGTCACATGAATTCCTTATATTACTAAATAATAATATTATATTAATTATTTAATTTATTATTTAAAAAAATTATGTTTATTATTACTTTTATTTTTTATCATTTTATATTCAATTACTTATTTAATTAATCTCATGTCAGATGTTTAATGAAAAATGACTCATATTTACAAAATTTCATTTGTAAGATAAATAAGGTAGAATATATTATTATTTAATTATTAATAGAATTATAATAGTGAAATAAATATAATTTTTATACATAAATTTTACTTTTAAAAATAGTAATGAAATACTGTTCTGAAAAGTGGACTATGTAACATTCATGTAGACATAATGCTATCTGTATGAATGACTAATGTTTCCATTTTTTGATGATCGTGATGGAAAAAATTAAGTTTGATTTTATCCTTCTAGAATGATAATTATATTATAAATATTATGTTATTTCTTTAAATTCACTTACATATACCATCCATGTGATACGGTAATAAAAACATCACATCACTTCATGAGGCAGTAATCATCCATGCTCACAGATGATGTTATCGTTTATTTAATGGATGATATGGTAAAAATTTATATAAAATATTAAATTTACATAATTTTTATAATTTCATGATATAATATATATTAAAATTAAACTAATATTTATTACCTTCAATGTAAAATGTAATTTAAAAATGAACCACATTGATTTGTGAGGTGGTAGTCTACCATACACACGAGCCACATTATCATATTCTAAAAAGAATTAAACATAATAAGGTATATATGATATTATAATAAAATAATTATAATTATATAATAAATATCATATAAAATAATTATATATATATATATATATATTTATATCCATTATTTTGAAGTGGGGATGGAAAACAATTTATGTCGATCCATGAGGCGGTAGTTCATCGTACACACGATCAATGTTTTCATTTCCCATTTGAGTGAGAATGAGGTAGTTTTAGGTTGTTATTATAACTTAAAAAATATCATTAAAATGAATATACTAAGTATATTATATCATCATGGTTAAATAATATTCAGATGATATGTAAGAAGAATTAAAATAAAATGATCGGTTAAGGATATTACCTTTTCTTCAAACAACTTCTTTAGGTTTGAAAATAAATCCTTTCTAGAGTAGATTTATTATAGTAAAATGGATTCTTGGATGGGATAGGTTATTAAAGAGGGTATTTGGGAATTTCTTGGATGAACTAATGGTTTTTTATGAGTCGAAAGGAGAGGATAGGGGAGGGTCTTTTATAACATAGGGTGAGGACACTCCTTGAATTCTAGAAAGGAAAGAATCACACACACATTTTTCTCATGCCACATGGCTCAAATACAGAACATTATTGAAAATTATAATATATATGGTCCAAATATAACCTAAAAATATGAATTATTCTTGTTTTCTGAAATTTTATCTAATTTTTTAATTTAACCCAAGATAAACCCATTTTTACCTTAACCGTGTAAATAATTTTTACTATTTTCACTATTCATTGTGGTAAAAAATTGAGTTCACATTAATAGTTAATATAAATTCTAATGATTCCAAATTTCAAATTCATTTTTCCAAATTAGACTCCCATAATAATTAAAATTTAATTTAAAATAAAACCCAAAGACGTGTTGAAAAAATGGGTTTTCAGGAAATGCATTTTTCTCAATCATAAGATTGTCATAAAATAAATATATAAAAAGTAATAATAATTAAATTAATATCAATTAATTATATATTTAATGTACCAATTACATTTTAATAATTTTACATTATGGTTTATTTTAATTAATTAAAATTTTGAATCCTAACTCATATTAAAATAATTTTTAAAAAAGGTGTTTTAAGATTAATAATAAACTTATTCTAAAATCCATTATAAATATAGATAAATGTAATTAATTAAATTAAATATAACTGAATAAAAATTATAATTTGAAGTGTAAATAAAATAATTATTCTAATTAATTTATCAAAAATAAATGAAAATTTTATATTTATCCATATTTTTAAATATTCACTGAAAAATTAATATTCTCCTAAAATACCCAAAAATATCCACATAAGTTAATATAAATATATTTAATTTAAAAATTATTTTCATTTTATAAAATAAAATTTCTATAAGGACCACAAGTTATTTATAATATGTTCTCAGAAAAGACATTAAATGTCATTTCTAATGAAAAAATATAAAAAAATTGAGTGTCTACTTATTAAGATTTTATAAATACATTGATACAGATAATAACATTTATATATATTTCATAGAGTAGTTAATCTTATTCATTCCCTCCAATTTAATTTCCAATACAAAATGATCATATTTAAATAATAATATTTTAACAGTATTTCATTGTTCTTTTAAACTCATTGTTGCATGTTATATAAATTATCAATGAAATTGAATTTATTAGAAAAGGAATATATTTTTAATTCTTAGGGTGATACAATCTTATCTTTTCTCAGTGTTTCATGTTATATACTCTATCGAACATAAGTTTTTTTTTTAAATTTCATGGTGTTGTAATCACTATATTTTTTGTACAACTACTATGATCAATTTAGTATTTGTATAAGTTATTTATAACGTAATTGTACTTCTAAAATGATTATATCATGTATTTATTCTTACCATACAATATATTGGTAAACGATAACGTATCTTATGTGTACATGTGTACTACCACCTCCACAATACGGTGCCATTTTTTCATTTATATTTTAGTTAGATGGTAATCAGGATGAATTTAATGAATATATATGATATATTTAATATAATAATGATATTTAAAAGGTTAATTAATATTTACCATTATTTATTTCAATTTTTTGAAAAATAAAAACAATGTCCAAGTATACGTATGGATTACCTTCTCCATGAATGGTGCAATTCATTAAACTATACATAAAATTTTTGAATGACTATAAATATATATAATGAATATATATGACATTTATAAAATGATTAAAATTATGAAGGTGATGTAACTATGATCAGTGTACAAGGACCTAAACCGAAAAACTTAAACATTCATAAAAAATTAAGCCATTATTTCCTAGAATGGTGATTTATAAAAATAATTGTTAATAAACTAGTGAAAAAGGTATAAATGTAAATTTTATATGATTATATATATATAAGATTATGGTTCTTTAAAAAGTTGTTTAAAAATTCTATATTTATTATAAATGAGATTTAAAATTTTATGAAGGAAGTTAGACATGAGGAAAGGGGTTTTATTATACAATCTCCTTGATTATTGGGATTGTTTGTCATTATGTTCTCATTATTAAGTCTTATGATCTACCTCTCATGAAACTCATGATTTTTCTTCCCCTCTAGTAATCTATTTAGAATATATTTTTCCCTTCATTTTCCTCATTATAAATACTGATTATACAAAAAAAATTATAGAATATTGAAATTATTTCTCATTTTTCTCAGAATTATTTTTTCCTTCATATCCACGTTTTTTTAAAAATTAAATAAGGTTATTCCTATAATCCTATGATTTTTTAATTTCATTTTTATCAATAATTGACTTTCTTAATTTTTCAAGTAATATTATTTTCATTTTCCAAAGGAGGTATGTTGTAGATTTTTAGAAAAAAAAAAGCATGAAAGCAATTTTCTTAACATATATGGAGAGAAAAAAATACATGCCTTCATAACTGATCAATGTTTTGAAGAAACCATAAAAATTTCCTATGGTAAGTTTCAATTAAATTTTTTTCCTTAATATTATGGAATTTTTTATATTGTAAATATTTTTAAAAAAAAAATTATATGTAATTTTATTCAAGAATAATTTAATGGTATTTTGATTCATTAAAGATAATAATATTCAATGTTTCTTATGATTTACAGGGATTATTATCCAATTATTACATCCTTATCCTTTCTCTGTATGGTTTATGTTTATGATGGAATGATGTTTATGGAGCTCGTTCCTTTTCTATGGGTTATTCCATAATGAAATTTTTATGAATACCATTTTTTCAAATGTTCTGATATGGTGAATGGTTTATGATCTTATAGAATACATATGAATGATTTCAATTATGTTACATGTGGGACCTATATCTCCCTTTAATGTATTTAGTAAATATTGATATCTCATTAGATAAAAAGGACTATAAATGGGTGTAAAACATTTTCAAAAGGGGATTTTCCAACTATGGTAGTATATAGAGTGAACCATGAATACTATGATGGTTATAGAGTGAACCCATTCCACTATGATAATCCTAGAAAGAGCCCGGACTAATAAAGAAATGAGTTTATATACATATGTGTATTCAATAATTCCATGTCTTATGCCTATATTATGATCTCATAGATGATGTTCCATTATTTATTTATGATTCATGTAATATATATAACCAGGATTTATTCTATGACTGAAGATCGTGATATTTGATATAAAGGTTATAGTTTTCATTTGTTAATATGATGTTCTCCTTCCCTTTTTCTCAAGTTATTCAAATAATATCATATATATCTCCATTTTTTATTGTTTCTGGGCTTCACAGCTCACCCTTTCATATATTTTCATTCCTATGGTTTAAATAATGGTTTTACTTAAGATATTTATAATAAGGTTAATAGATATAAATATATAAGTGTGATATGATGTGAAATAATTAGGAACTAGTTTGTTTTCATATTTACAAAGATGATATACCTATAATATTATTTCATAGATCATTATGTTATGTAATTAATAATGGTCTACATAGATGTAATATCTATGTACTAAAATTTTAGGTTGATGTAGTTGGAATCAGGGAAAGGTGTAGTTGTTCTTTTAATGATATGATAAAAAAGCTATACTGAGAAATTAGGGGATAGTTCTAAGTATATTATAAAATCATAATGTTTTGGTAATGTTCACTAATAACCAAGTTTATACCTATGGTTTTATATAATAACATTTCTTGATTTAAAAAATCTATTAATGATTTTTTTATTATCTGGATTCCCATTATGATTATTTTTTCTAATATTATGTGTTTTATTTTAGTCATTGGATGGAACATGAAGGAAACATGTTGATGCAGAATTTCATAGAAAATGAAAAAAAATTCCTCTTCTAAAACTAAATGTTATCAAATATGGAATGAAAAAAATCATCTTTATGCTCATATAAAATTTTCAAGCAAGGAATCTTACTGAGCTTCAAAATTATAAATGGTGTAAAAATTGTTCTGTTGAGTCCTTTAGGAGGCAACATCTTCCATATTTTATTGGGACAATATATCTATAAGTCATTGATTAAGGGATGAATACCACTAAAAATATGATTCTTATTCTCCTATGTTTAGAACATGTGAATGTTTTTTCTGAAATTTTAGCATTTAGAAGATGAAGTAGATCGATGGTGGACTCTTATCAAAAACCCAAAGCATAATGAGTAAATTCACTCTATAGAGTGGGATGTGTTTAGAATATTATTTAAAAATAAGTACATTCCTATTATTATTTATATGAAAATGGATAAGTAATTCCATGAGTTGTAACAAAAGAACTATGAACCTGTTGGTACAAATGAGGAAAATTTTACAGGACTTGTGCAGTATGATTTTGGTATTATCTTCTAAATTGAATATAAGATTGATCAATTATTTAGTTACTTAAAATCATATATCCAAAGGTTGTTATCAGTAAGTTTAAAAAGTATATAGGAATAAATTTATAAAGATAATATATAGGTCGAGACAATGATTACAATTACCCATCAAACTCATGGGTTTGAAAAAAGAATAAAATTTAATTCAAAGGAAATTCTAAAAACTATGGAGAGAAGAATATAAGAATTACATTATGGTTAAAATTTATAAGAAAACATAGGGTAAAATATCTTAATAGAACTAGTAAATTTTTCAACTGTGGAAGGGAAGGTCATTGGTTAATTGAATTCAAAATTTATGGGAACAATTTTGCTAAAGATATACAAAAAGCACCATAGAATGTGCCACCCACAGTTAAGTGTTTTTAATGATAGGAGTATGAGAATTATTCTAACCATTTCCCAAATCCTAAGGTTAACTATAATCATCAACATCAAGAACCTCTTAAACCTAGAGACAATGTGAAATCTCATGTGATCACTTTTCTAATGTGTTGTAAAATAATGAAATTGGGAAAGGTACACTTAACATACACTCTAGAAGTGTTAATATCTTATTAGATTCTATATCTACCTAATCTATTATATCAAATGACTTTTATAATGGTATGAAAATACCACCTAAAAATTTTAATTTTAGTTAGAAATAAATAAAACATAATGGTATGATGATTGTAACCTAAGTATATAATTCTTGTTTGGAAGATATTTATGGGAATATGTTTCTTGAATTTTTATTATTATTCATCTAGTTGAATTTGATATTATATTGGATATGTATTGGATTTCATTACATAAATCCAACATCAATTAATGAGTAAGGGAAGTTAGGTTTGATATTCCAAACCAACACTTTATCATATATCATTGTCATGAAAATAATTAACATTTGATGGAAATTACATCCATCATTTGGGTATAGATTAATATTAAAAAGTGGAATTTATATTATATGGTTGGGGGAAAACCAAACATCAAATATATTTTTATTTTACGGTAATTTATTGATTTCCTCTTAAAATAACTGTGTAGTCTTCCACTAATTGATGATGTTGCATTTTTAATAGAAATTAAAACTGGGGCTACCCCTATTTCTAAGAATCTATATATAATTTCCCTAATTTAGTTAAAATTATCAAAGAATAAACTCTTAGATATTATTAAAAATGGATTTATTCTTCCAAGTTCATCACCATGGGGTGAACTTGTTTCTTTGTAAAGACAAAAGATAGATCAATGTGACTTTGTATTTATTATCGATAAAATAACAAGATATTTATCAAGAACAATTATCCTCTACCATGTATTGATGACTTATTAGATCGACTATACATACCTCAAAACTTTTCAAACTTTCATCTTCATTCTCGACATCGTCAACAGAGAGTCAACAAAGATGTTATACCCAAGAGAGAGTTCTATATAATTTATGAACACTATAACTTTATTTTTATTCCATTTGATCATAATCCCCCTGATATCTTCATGGATTTAATGAATAACACATTTATAGAATACCATCATCAATTTTCTATAGTTTTTGTTGATGAAATTATTATATATTCAATTTTAAAGTACGATCGTAAAGTTAACTTAATTATTGTGTTAATGAAACTAAGGAAGGAGAAACTTTATGAAAAAATTAAAAAGTATGAATTTTGTATTTGTAAAGTTATAATATTTGGTTATATAATCTCATATGTGGGCTTATCAGTAGACCGTTAAATGATATAAGTTATTGAACATTGGCCTAGAAACACAACTGTGACTAAGATATGTATTTTTCATTGATCGGATTGATGTTATCAAATATTTAAAGATAATTTTCCATGAATATCTAATACAATCACAAAAATTAACATATATGGGAGTAATGTTCCTTTTGGTAGAAGAATGGGAGGAATATTTTAAGCAATTTAAGAGAAGTCTTATCATCACAACTTTGATTATACTACCCTCTAGTCGAGAAGGATTTTTAATCTATAATGATACATAAAATAAGGTATTGGGGTAAAACCTCATGTAGAATTATATGGTTATATCTTATGCCTCACAAAAATTGAAGATTCGTGAGAAAAAATACCCAAATCATGATTTTGAGTTAGATATAGAAATTTATTCATTAAAGATATAGACTAATTATCTATATGGATAAATAAGTGACATATATACTCATCCAAAATTTTTAAAAGTATATTTTCACTCAAAAGGATTTGAACATGTGTGATAGTTTAGGGTTTGATATGATTATAGATTATGGTTTATCAATACATTACTACTCTAGGAAAGAAAACAAGGTGGAACTTTCTCTAAGTTGAAAGGATCATGCAAGCATATCTATGATGGGGATAAAAAAGATATGATATTTCTAGACTTACATATATGGATCCTGAAAACATCAAGTAAGGGTAATGAACTTTTATTTCTCAAAAAACTGATCAACCAGCTATTGAAGTGAAAATTAAGGAGGTAAAAAAGAGAATATATAGAGCTATAAAAGATAGGGAGTAATATTTAGGAGTTCAACTTTTATTATGAAAGAATAATAATATTCATCAATCATGAATATTTCCCACTAGTACTAGATTCGAAGAATAATATGTTAGATGTAGCTAATAGTTCTTCATTATCCATTTATCCATGTGTATGAATATGTGTAGATATTTGAAAGAGTGCTTCTATTTGGATTGTAGTAATAGAGATATTTCATAGTATGTTTCTCATTTCTTATTATATCAACACATTAAGGTTTATAAATACAATTAAATGTGGATATTACTACAACTACCCATTTTATAAGTGAAAGGAGAAAAATATGAATTTATTTTCTTACTGAACTCCCAAAATATATAAAATGAATAATTCTATATGGGATATAGTTAATCTACATAATCTCTTAGTACAGTTTAATTCCATTAGATAATATTTCATTCTTCATCAAATTACATAGTTATACATTAAATAAGTGGTATGTTTTTAGGGTGATCCACAATAAATTGTATCTAATTAATATCTAAGGTTTGTATTGATTTCTTGGATAAGTACTGATCTGGATCTGGATACAGAGTTATGTTTCATCATTGGTTATCATCCTCAGATAGATGGTCATTATGATAGGACCATTTAAACTCTATAATACTTTTCAAGATATATCTCAATGAGGAGATGTTAGAGAAGGTTAAATACATTCTAAATCACATAATAGAATCTTAGTGTTGAAAAAAATTTATTGACTATCTTTAGAAAGATCTAGAATTTTAATTTGGTGACATGGTTTTCCTATAAATATCTATATAAAGATTGTGAGGAGATTTGGGAAGAAGGGGAAGCTATACCATAGGTATATTCATAATTTTGAAATTCTTGGTTTCATAGGGATGTTAGCATATTTATTGGTGCTTCCACCAAATCACTCTCAAGCTCATGATGTGGTCTAAGTATCTCTCCCAAATAAGTACATACCATATCCTTCACATGTACTAAAATCAAAGGTCGTACCACTATAGTAAATTCATTATTATGTGAAAAAACTAGTGGAGTTTCTATATCATATATAGAAAGTTTTATTAAATAATACCTCTCACTTGGTTAATGTTTTTTGCTGAAACTACCAATTTGAAGAAGCTATGTGGGAAACTGAGGATATGATGAGGAATAATTATCCTCATTTTTATGTTTCACAATAAATGAATATCTATGGGGAAATTATTTTAAATGTGGTAGAATTTAATATCTTGATATTTTTAATAAATATATATTTTCTCAAATAAATTTAATTCCATCCATAGCTTGAGTTACACACAACAACAAGTTTAGGAAAACTATGATATAATATTAAATTATTATTATCAATAAGATATTTTATTGTAAGGAATCAATAGACCTAAATAATTTATGAAAATTTATTTTTTATACATGTATAAAATTAATTCATTAGTTATCAAATAATTATAAATGAAAATAATAATCATTTTAAAATAGAGGTGTTTTCTGGAAAAAAAATCCAAAAAATTTATTTGTATCCTAATATATTAAATTGATAACTATTGGCGAATGATTTTAATGGTATTTTTATTTTCAGTAAATTGTTTTAACTATCATTTAATATTTTTTTTAATATGCATTGGATACTAATTAATCTATTTTTATGCTTAACAATATATTTATTAAAGGTTTTTTCATCGCATATTTTTCACTTAGATAAAATTAATTTATTCCATTTATGTGTATTGAAATAGATAAAATTAATTACATATATATAATAAGGAGTATAATATATTTTAAATAGGGCCCTTTTATTTATGGTCAGTATGAACAGAAATCGTGGTATAATTTATCACCTCCTTAAAGGTTTAATCGTGTTAATATAGTATAAAAATTAGTAGTAAGGCCATATATTTTAAAATTATTTCTTACTTTATAAAGTTAATTTGAACCTTACCACCTTATTATAAATATTTATTATTTTAATGGAAAAATGTTCTTGAAAGTGACTTATATATTATTTCAATCAAGGAAAGATTCAAAATGTCTCTCTCCTAATTTTTAATATCCTTTATTTATCCGAATAGGGAAAAATAAAGTTATGAGCAAATATAAGATTCTATTTTTATTTTAATGAATGATTTTCATTAATATAAATTTATTTTAATTTTTATTAATTATATAATTACCTTAATTTCGTATGCAACACCAATGATGTATTTCTCCATGTGATAAAAAATATAATAAATGGATTAAATATATTAAAATTTATATATTTTGAGTGATTTAATGTTTCCCACTAATTTTATAGATATATGTTACCAATTATGTATTTTTTATGTAATTTTATTCTAATAACCCCTTTTAATAATGTATTTAATGTTAAAGTAAATGAATAGTGATAAAAACTACAATAAGGATATTTTATAATAAATAACATATTATTAAATGTCATAAAATTCATAAAAAATAATATATTATTCCAAATTAGTGAGACAAGGTTGTAAAAATGAACCATTTTCTATTTATGGGTCCTTTTTTATTTTATAGTAACATTATTAACCCATAAAGAGTTGAAATAATTAGCATTACAATAATTTACAAAAGGGTTAACTGATGGTTAAATCTAGAAGTTAAGGGTAAAAATGTATCCAAACTTGTCTAATTTTTTTAAATTAGACCATTTATAATTAAAATTATACTAAATAAAAATTTTATAAATTTTATGTCATTTTTACATCAAAATTAATTTATATTAATTTAGTGTTTTAATAAATTACATGAGTTCCCCTCCCTTAAATTGTAAAATGGTGCCACCATTTATCTTCTTCAAACCACATTAAGCCTTCTAGATCGACGAAAATCTAAAAATTTTGCTTCTACACTTCACTAGTATTACCATTTAAATTTCTACATTATAAAAATACGATCTCTTGATCCCTTTAGTGAATATATAAAGGATTCATTTCAAAGAATAGGTAGTCTCCTAAATCAATCATTGTCATTAAATGTTTTATTTCACCCCCTAAATCTATTATATTATTCAAAATAATATTAATTTAGTAGTCTAAATATACATAAATGTTTTGTTATTATGAAATAACCATTATAGACCCTCTTTCCCATCAAATGGGAAGTGAAAGTACCTCTCATGTGTACGTACGGCCTACATCCTCCCTGTAGTGATATAATTTATATTTCGTCGCCATATTTTATGGAGGGGAATTATGATGGGTTAAATTTTTAATTAATATATTTATAACACAATTATACTTCTAGAATAATAATATATTTTCTACCATCTTTTTATCAAATCATTTGGGAAATGATAACATCACTTGAGCATATATACAGACTACCACCTACCCTAATCGATGTGATTCGTTATAAATTTATATTTTAAATGGATGGTAATAATGTTTTATTTGATTAAAATATATTATATATATCTATATAATATTTATCTTTTAATGGATAATTAATATTTACCTTTCTTTCATTCAATCATTTGAAAAATTAAAACAATTGTAATTCATATGTATGGATTACTGTCTCTATGAATGTTACAATTCATTGTCATATCCACAAATCTATGGATGAGAATAAATATATAAATAATTAATATATATTACATTTATTACATGATTAAAATTATTTATGCGATGTAACTATATCAATTTACACAGACCAAATCTACGTAACAAAAACATAAATGAAACACAAAGAAATTATCAACTGGAATAGTTATTTTAATAAAGAGTTGTTAATAAAAGAGTGATAAAATGTTAAAATTAAATCATATATGGTTTCATATATATGAATTTGGTTATAGAATAATATTTATAATAAACCTATATTTATTATATAGGACTTCTGAGATTGTAAAAAATAATTCTAAACCAAAGGTAATGGGTAATATTTTACAATCTCATTATTAATCAAGATTGTTTATGGTTAAGTTATAATGATAAAATATTATGATATAACTATCAATAATATAATTAATTTTATTATCCTATGATTTTTTATTAGTAATAGATGATTTTTTTACATTCTCTTCATATTAAGTACTCAGGGTACAAAAAATGTGTTTTTATGTAAAATTTAAATTATTTCTCTATTCTATAAAATAACCTTTTTATTATATAACCATGTTTTATAAAAATTAAATAAGGTTTATAATATTCCCTCATTATTTTTTAAATAAATTTTTAACAATTTTTGACTTATTACAAAATGGATTTAAATAAATCTTCTTTCTATTTTCTAAATGTGGTATATTGTGAATTTTCTGATAAAAGTGTGTAAGGAATGTTTTATAACATATTTAGTATGAATATAATTTCCCACCATCATGGTTGATGAATTTTTTGAAACCTCTTTTATAATTTCCAATGGTTATTTTTAATAAAAAAATTCTATAATATTTTGGAAAATTTTGAGTTTTAAAGAAGTGATGACAAAATGGAAAGGTTGTTTTCCTCAAGAATTTTTAATGATATATTGATTCATCAATGAGAAAAATATTCAATGTTTCATATTATTTAATTGGATTATGATCCAAAGATTCCATCCTTATTCTATATATGAATGATTTATATTTATGATGGAGTTATTATTATGAAAAATATTTATTTTCTATGTGTTATGCTATGATAAAATGTTTATGAAACCCATTTCTTTTCATAGGTACTGATATAATTAAAGGATTATGATCTTGTGTCACACATAGGAATAATTTTAATTATGTGATGGGTGGGACCTATATCTTTCACCAATGCATTGGGTAAAGATTCATATATCATGATATAAATAGTACTTGAATGGGTAGTGATCCTAGTTCAATAATGGGCATTGTCCACTATAATAGTCTTGGGAGTGAATAATGACTACTATGATAGTTTGGGAGTGAACATATACCACTCTAACAACCTTCGGAAATAGATTTGAATAATAAAGAAATAATTGTATATTCTTTTGTGTATTCCAAAATTCCATGTATTATGACTAATTATGCTCTCATGGATCACGTTAATTGATTCATTTATAATTCATGACTTATGAAATTTAATTATTTTTTCCATGACTATAGATTAACTTCAATTGAACTGGGTTTGATAAATTGTTTTATAAATATAATTTCATGATTAATTTATCTATTTGTGTGTGTGTGTGTGTGTGAGTTCAAATGGTTTTTTGAGACAAGAAGGTAATCCCCTTGTTTTTTTAAATGAAATTGTATTTTCAAATCATTTTGATGTGGATTTATGAAATGGTTTCCAATGTATGGTTTAGATTATTTGATTTGGATAATGTAGCACATTGGAATCCTTGGTTGCTTAGTAGGATGGTGTAGTAATAGGTCTCATTCATTTATATTATTAGGGGGTTCACTTATGGGGTGTTCTAATTCCCCCAAGGCACATTATTCTATAGACATGTTAGATATGTTGAGAGGTTCACATGTCGGGGTTTTCTTCTTCTCTCTAAATGAGATGCATGTGTATAGAGACATGATGTGCATGATTTTTTATGTCTCGTTATGAGTGTTCCATATTTTCTTACCTGTAGGGATCCTTGGCGTGATGTTTCCTATACTTTTGGTTTTTACTATTTTGGATTTGATATGATATGTGATACATGATTTCACCAGCATCAATATAAGTGGTATGATTTGAAACTATTTTACTTGGAATATATGAAACTTTGGAAAAAGAGTAATGTTTTACCATGAATTGGATATAGAAATTTTTAATTAAATTATCATTCCTTATTTTAATTAAATATGGGAATGTTTAGATTTTTGAACATACAGGATTCATGGAATACCTAAGTGGGATTCTACTATGCTTATTAGCTCAAATCCTATTCACCCCTATAGTGTTTCATAAACCTTGTTTCTTCTTTATATGGAGTGAAAGGAAAGGCAACATAGTGATGGTGAGAGGTTTCGTTCAGGTTATTTGGGTAGCTTATGGTGAGATAATGGGATATTGTCTACATATAAAATGGAGTAGTTATCTATAATTTTGTGTTTTGTCCATTTTTTGACTCATACATTATAATTTTTATAGACACATTTGTTTTGTATCACTTCTATTATATAATTTTTGTTATGGAATATATTTCATTTTTTTTTTGTTTCTCTGTTATGTATTTATTTATATATATTCCATATCATATAATTCAGGTTTGGATAAATTTTTCGCACTAGTTATTGTTGATTCTTGACTTCTTATCACTAACCCTTGGGAATAAAGAACACCATTTGGGTATGTGATGGGTCAGGTTGGGTATGCAAGTCATTTCATTATAGTTTGGCATTAGAGGGGGTTTTTTCTCACTTTTGGGATGTAGTTATAGTATATATAAAATTTTCAGGACATGAGAGGTTGGTTGCAGTGAGTGGTTGGACAACTATTTCTGTAATGATACACATGTTACTATGGTTTTTTGGGATTTTTGTATTATATTTTGAGATCTAGATTTTAATATATGTTTTTATTATAGTTTTCCAGTTTGAACTGAGATGTTCCAATTACATTATTAGTTACTATATTTTTACTGTTCAATGATATGACTCTGTGACATCTTTTTGAGCTTCCTCTAGAGGGTGTAGTGGATGCTCCTCAAGTGAATCTGATTTTGTATCGGAATCTTATAGACTAGCATGCCAACAGTACACATCATGGACCAAAATGTACTACATGTCTAGAATATAGTTTTTTAGGTACAACCAGGATCAATAAGTGGATGTGATCCATCAATATAATTATTACATGATAATCCATCATCCATTAGAAGAATTAGTGAATCTTAAGTGGTAGAGGACTTGATGGAAAGAGTCAATTATATCTTCAACTTCTGGGATGCACTTGATAATATCAATGTGAAGTGCATGAAATTCATACTTGAGGTTCCCAATAAATGGTGGTGGGATTGCATTATATAGGTATATAGACATTTGGTGTTAGACAAGAAGGGTTTAAAGAACCACTTCATCCATCTGTTCTATCTGGAGAATTGGATGAAGGTGAAGTCTTTGTATTTCATATCTATAAAGTAGGGAGAGCATTCTTTGTTGGAGTACATCAATCTGTCTGTAAATTTGATTTGTTTTTCACTCACTACTAGAATTTTAGGTATTTGCAATGGGCTATTTTTGATAAAATACCGTCGCAAATGAGCTTTTGCGACGGGGTCCCTTCGCAAAAATCCCATTGCAGAAAATGGCATCGCAAATAGTATTTTTTGCAATGATCCCATCATAAATAGCTCACTGATTATATAAATTATATATATAAAAATGTGTTGTGATGGGCCCATCGCAAAAGGTATTTGCGACGGGCTTGTTTTCCTGTCACAAATAATTTTTCGTTTATATATGTTATATATATCAAAACCATTTGCGATGGGCCTATCGCAAAAGAGTATTTGTGATGGGCCCTTTTGCCCATTGCAAATACTTATTTAAAAAATATATATAAATTATTTGAGATGGGTTCCCATCGCAAAAGGTCTCGTCACAAATAATAGATAAAATAAAAAATATATATATTTCATAAAAAATTATAAATTAATTGAAAAAAAATGTTAATATTAATAAAATAATAAAAAGAATAAAAAATATTAAAATTATCAATATTTGAAAAAAATAAATAAAATATTCATAAAATATTATTATTATTATTATTAAAATAAAAAAACATTAAAAAATATAATGCTAATAATAAATATTAAAATATTAAAATAATAAAAAAAATAAAAAAAATTATTCAATATTTTCACCAATATAAAAGACAGAAATTGTAAATACTTCATATTACAACAAATATTGAATTCAAATATTTTTAACATAACAAAAAAATCACTTGGGGATAGTCTTCTGGAGGAGATGGAGGAGCTGGAAGGGATGGTGGAGAAAACTTCATCCCTAAACTACGATTCAGACGTCACATGTACTCCATTTGCTCGCACTACTATTGCTTCCATCAATGAATCTATTCCTCATGTTGTTGTTGTTTCTACTACTTCCATCGATGCATATCCTTGTCTTATTGTTGTCACTGCTGCGGACGCATCTCTTCCTGCTGCTTCTGCAAACTCTCTATAAGCTCACTCTGAGCTCACAGTAGCTCTTAATACTGTAATCCAGAAGATTATGGAACTTTGTGATCTCCTCTCAAGCTAGAAGCCAACACCGTAGTAGTACCATAACAAGTTCTAAGAGTAAAATGAGAGTCAATACCAACTATTCAGCCCTTATCAAAGGTATATTGGGTTGACTACATCCATTTCGCCTCATTGAAATGGTGGTCACTAGTCTGATCAGTTCTCTCATCCTGACTCTCAGCCTGTTTCTGAGAGGTCATGGCCTCATATGACTCCTTCAATTTCAATTTGAAATTAGAATAGTGGAAATACTATATACAGCTAATTTACAAACAGAAAAATAAATAATACTAAGTACAATCTGACGATGGCGATCACCTCTAATATCTCCAGTGGCTGGATCACTGTACATCCTCTAATAAACATCGTACTCCATGTCATTGAGATTTTTGACTTCCTATATGAATATCAAATAAACTTTTTATATTTAAAGTTATATAAAATATTAAAAAAATATACTTACGAGATTCTCTCTATGTGTATTGAATGTACGACTACCAGTTCGATGTGTCATATCTTGTCTCCCCCAATTCTGTCGGCCCACTGAAGATCTCCTCTGAAATCCCCCACCCAACCAGTGTGAACATAATCCATCCCAAAAATGAGATTAAATGTACTCTAGTTGGTGTGCTCTACACAACTCATTAAATACATTCACTCTTGATTTCTTTATGGTCTTCCTTCTCAAATTGTGAAAAAAACTAACGAAAATGGTCACGTATAGATAGCTCCCATGTCACTTGGATAGCATCGTGCATGCTGTCATCAATGGGATACCATAATCACTACAAATAATTTATAATATCAAGTTATTGATGAAATAAATTTCAAAATAAATATTATTTATTTATATACCAGCCAACGATTGAACATATTGAGCTGTACATCTACAGGAATCTATTCCCATGTGATCTATGGATGAGAAAAATAATTGCACAAGATAGTGCTCCCCTGTCCAAAAACTACATGTGCAAAACTATGAAAAAAGAATAAATAATCAAACAATTAGTATATAAATAAATTAATGAAATCTGACTAAAATATACAGGTTACCATACATAAACGTGTGTGGATCGAAGCCAAGACATGGACGTCACTCAAGGATAGGGTCAGGAATCATCAGTTGCGCAAGACCGCACCCCCTCCACATACCCCTTGAACCTCCAGTCGGATAAGGGCTAGATGATCCCAAATCCTCCTAATCCAAAGGTAGCTCATCCTCTTGTAACTCACAAAATAGATCATCATTCATCTAAAACACAAAATTATTGTTTTTAGTAAAAAATTGAAAATAACTATTATATATAGATATATATTAGTTATGATTATAACTGGTATTTAACTATGTCAAGGATAGCCTTCATCATCATCTTCATATCTGACGATTTCAATGTCTTTATATTCCTCCTAATCATTATCAATATCCATAAGAGTTTCAGTTTCATCATCTCTTATCATTTCAAATTCATTTGTAACATCATTAGCATCATTGTCACCATCGACCCTTAATTGTGGGGTGTCATCATCGATATTCATGTGTCTTTGTGAAAAAGATGGATTTTGAGTAGTCTCTTGAAAAAATTAAATTTCTTACACTTCAGCAGAACCACATTCAATTTGAGTAAATTGATTTTTCTGAGATTTCATTTTTATTATGCTCCAACAATCACTCAGGTCTCTTGAAGTAGCACGGTACTTTCCGTAATAAATTTGATGTTCCTATTGAGCCAATAAAAATGGTTCATTTACTACCAGAAGACTTTTATATTTAATATCAACAATTCCATGAGTCGGATGAACATGCAATCCTATCTCAGTATCCAACCACCGACATTGAAATATTTTTATGTAATTTTTCCCTAGATAACACAGTTCAATAATTTCATCCAGCATGTCGTAAAAGTAAAATTCAATTTCTCTATGATGAGATCATCTCAAGAAAACTCCATTTCTCATTTTTTTTATTCCCCATATGCACGTGTATGAAATCAAAAACCATTAACCAAATATGTATTATAGGATTTAACCATTTTGGATGGTGGGTTACTCAATATACATAGTCTCTTGTGAATTTTATCCGCATGTTGAGATGCCTATAAATTTGTAAAATGATTATCAATATAATAAATAATAAACATAATTGCTATATTAAAACATTAATAATTTATGTTACCTATTTTTGAAACCATTGAGAAAAAAATTATCGGCGTTCTACAAGAGAATATATTGTAATTTGTGGAAGTTTTTTCTTGATATGATTATCATATAACCTACAAATAAAATAATTTTATTTATTGTAACATAAATTATAAATAAGTTATAGAAGAACTCATAGTAAAAATTATTTAATTTCTTTACATTTGAGAAGAACATATGTATGATTTATGTGATGTTCATCATCTGAAATCCATCATTCATGAAATCCATCGAAGCCAAGATTTGGTAGGTTAAAAATTGATAATTCATTGTCCATTTCATCATCAACATTACCCTCGTTCTATATCATGTATTTTTATTTTGATGGATATTCAGATTCAAAATAATGATAGCAAAAAAATCAATTTCCTCTTGTAAATAATCTTCAGCAATTGATCCTTCAACTGATGCTTTGTTACGTACTTTTTTCTTCAATTTATGTGTGTATCTATTGAATGGGTAAATCCATCAAAACTATACCGGACCTCCACATTTTTATTTATGTGTAAAATGTAATATCATATGTTCTATTGAGTCAAAAAAAGCCTGTGGAAATATTTTTTCCAGTTTACATATAATTAAAACAACATCTGCTACCAGTTTTCTTAGTGCATCATAGTCTGTTGTCACTGCACAAATGTCTCGAAAAAAATATGATATGTCTGTTATTTAATCCCATATCATAGAATTCAACAAACCGATTTTTCCAATCGACATAAGTATTTCCATTATAACATGATAATCATGACTTTTTAATCTGGTAATATGACCATTCTTAACACATTTTACCAAATTAGAAGAATAGAAATCTGGAAGTCTCAAATCTGTAATCCACTGACAAAATAATAAGCGACTCTCTTTGGACAGTGTATAAGCTTATTTTTTCTTCATTAACCTCTATGATCTGACATTTTCAAACAGTTCAAGTTCTGGTCGCCTGCAAATTTGGGCAAGATCTAATCATGCCTTTACATTGTCTTTGGTCTTATCTAGTGTATCCAAAACTATATGAAATAAATTATCAAAATAGTTCTTATCAATATTCATGATATCCAACATGTGGCAAAACAACAAATCAGACCAATATAGAATATCCCAAAAAATTCTTTGTTTTATACAGTTGTGTTTTTTCCCAAATCCAGGAATTTTCTATTGGTTTATTGTTGGTCTAAATGTGATGGGAGGTAATGAAAATACAGCTGATTTTAAATCTATACCTGAGATCATTTTTTGAGGTTCATCCCTTTCAATTGTGACTTTTATGAAATGATTTTTTTTCCTCTGAAAATGATGATCAGTTTGAAGAAATATGTGATGATAGTCTAAATAGAAAGGTTTTTTCCATTGACAAGTATAAATTATTTGTTGTCTTCTATACATTAAGGACATGATTTCAGACCATGTGTACTTCATCTAGATAACATTCCATATTCCAGGAAGTCACTAATTTCCCACATTAACATAGCTTTTAGTAGAAAATTTTGTTTCACCGCAACCTCATAGGTACTCAAACTATAACTCCACAATGAATTTAACTCATCAAACAATTGTTTCAAAAAAAACATCAATATTTTTTTTGGATTTCCTATGATTAATAAAGTCAAAAGGATATAAGGATCTTTCATCAAAATTCAAGGAGGTAAATTTTATGGAGTTATAAAAGATAGGACAACATGAATACTGACTACCATAAGAACCAAACAGACAAAAACCATTAGTAGAAAGATCCAATCACATGTTTTGGGATTTTAAAGAAAAAGACGGATGCACTCGGTTAAAATGTTTCCATGAATCACCATCAAATGGATGATTCAAGTTTTTACTGGTTGAAATATTGGTTTTATGCCATGACATCATTGTCAATGTGTTCTGAGATATAAATAAATGTTGTAACCATGGTGTAATTGGGAAATATCTCAACTGCTTTGCAGGAATCAATCTACACTTCCCCAGTGGAGCTACTTTATACCTTGATTGTCCACATGTCGAACAACTATTCAATGAATCATTTTCACTAGAATATAAGATGCAATAATTTTCACATGCATCAATCTTCTGATAACTAAGGCCCAAATTACAAACCTACCTCTTTCTCTCATAGTAATTTGTAGGAAACACATTTCCTTTAGGTAATAATGTTTTAACCAAAGAAAATATCTGATCAAAACAGATGTTTGATATTCCATTATCTGATTTAATAGCCATAAATTTTTCAACTGCTTATAATTTTCTTATCTTTCAACCAGGATATAATGCATCCTCATCAGTCCTCAACAACTCATAAAATTTGAATGGTGCTAACTTAGGAGTTAAATCAATATCATCCTGAGTTTCGGTTTTTTGAACAGATAGACATGCAACATCATGTACTAAATTTTGAAACCGTGATGGATTAAGAATAAAATTATTAGAATCTTCTCTATAACTATGTTCTTTGTGTTGATACCAAAAAACATAATTTGGTTGAAAACCAAAACCTAAGAGATGTCCCCCAATGTTTTCAAATGTGTCAAATGTTCTGAGAGCACATTTTTTACAAGGACACTTAATTGTGCCTTCTAAAACAAATTTTGGTTTTGATGATGCAAATGATAAGAAATCTTCAACACCGTCAATATATACCGTATTTAAACCAGAACTATTTGGATTTCTATACTGATTTATCTAAGCACGGTCATCTAATAATGACTGTTTTCATCTTCCTTGTTCTATATTTTCTATAAAATATAAAATCATTACTATTTTTGGATAATTTTAAACAATAAAAACACTATCCAAAAAAGAGAAGATAAATAATTACATCACCTTCTTACTAATTTCGACTAATTACAGGCGATACAATTTCTAGTGGATTTACGGCTATTCTTTATCTTATGGCTCATTTACTTGAAACTTTCTCACATTGAAATAACAATGAAGAATCTTCTCAGAGGTATGCATATACATTCCTGTGCATATAAGAATGCGTAAATGAACCTCTGACTAGATTCTTTATTATGATTTTAGTGTGGTAAAGATGCAAGTAAATGAGCCGTCAGACAAAATATCCCCCTTTTCTTCGATTAATCATCTTCTTCCAACTTTCACCGCCAGAAAACATTATAAAAAATATGTTCCTATGAATGAATATCCAATCTCCTGCAGACGAGATTGGATATTCATATGTAGAAGCGTATTTTTCATAATTTTTTGAGTCAGTGAGAGTTGAAAGGAGAAGATTCATTGAGAAAAAGGAGTACTTCCAATTTACTAGAAATTATATCAAGCTCTCACAATTTATTACAATTTATTATAATTTATTCCTAATTTTTCCTAATTATTGCTATGTTTTCCTAATTATTCTTAATAATTCTTAATTATACCTAATTATTGCTAATTATTCCTAATTTTTTCAAATTATTCCTAATTATTCTTAATTATTCCTAATTATTGCTAATTTTCAAAATTATTGTTAATTATTCCTAAATATTGCTAATTATTCCTAACTATTGCAAATTATTCCTAAATTTTTAATTTTTTTTCTAATTTTTCCTAATTTTTTCAAATTTTTCCTAATTTTCCTAATTTTTCCTAATTTTCCCTAATTTTTCATAATTTTTCCTAATTATCCTTAATTATCCCTAACTATCTCTAATTATCCCAAATTATCACTAATTATCCTTAATTATCCCTAATTATCCTTAATAATGACTATGTGTGACTATTTATGACTATTTATGACTATTTATGACTATTTATGACTATTTATTTCTATTTATTGCTATTTATTACGATTTATTACTATTTATTACTATTTATTACTATTTATTACTATTTATTACTATTTATTACTATTTATAACTATTTCAAACTATTTCTTACTATTTCTTACTATTTATTACTAATTATTACTAATTATTACTAATTATTACTAATTAATTAACTAATTGTTACTAATTATTACTAATTGTTACTAATTATTGATAATTATTACTAATTATTATAAATTATTACTAATTTTTACTAATTTTTACTAATTTTTACTAATTTTTACTGATTATTACTAATTATTACTAATTATCCCTAATTATCCCTAGTTATCCATAATTATGACTATTTATTACTATTTATTACTATTTATTACTATTTATTACAATTTATTACAATTTATAACAATTTATTATTATTTATTACTATTTATTACAATTTATTACTAATTATTACTAATTATTAATCTGTATTACTATTTATTACTTTTTATTACTATTTATTACTATTTATTACTATTTGTTACTATTTATTACTATTTATTACTATTTATTACTATTTATTATTAATTATTACTAATTATTACTAATTATTACTAATTATTACTAATTATTACTAGTTATTACTAATTATGACTAATTATTACTAATTATTACTATTTATTACTATTTATAACTAATTATTACTATTTAATATTATTTATTACTATTTATTACCATTTATTACTAATTATTACTGATTAGTATTATTTATTACTATTTATTACCAGTTATTACTATTTATTACAAGTTATTAGTATTTATTACTAATTATTAGTATTTATTACTAATTGTTACTAATTATTAGTATTTATTACTAATAAATACAAATTCTTACTAATTATTACTAATTGTTACTAATTCTTACTAATTATTTCTAATTTTTACTAATTATAAGTATTTGTTGCTATTTATTACTATTTATTACTAATCAATACTAATTATTAGTATTTATTACTAATTGTTACTAATTATTTGTATTTGTTACTAATTATTAGTATTTTTTACTAATTATTAGTATTTGTTACTAATTATTAGTATTTATTACTAATTATTGGTATTAATTACTAATTATTGGTATTAATTACTAATTATTAGTATTTATTATTAATTTTTAATATTTATTTTTATTTATTACTATTTTTTACTAATTATTCCTATTTATTCCAAATTATTACTAATTATCGTTAATGATAATTAATTACTGCAAATTGTCACTGCTAATTACTAATTACCGCTAATTATTTATATTCATTATTAATTATCTTTAATAATTCTTAATTACTACTAATGATTAATAATTAGTACTAATAATTTAAATATATTATTACAAATAAATACTAATGACAAAACAATCTAAATGTAATTTAATTACAACTAATTAACAATAATTAAAATTAATATAAAAAATAAAATAAATATTAAATTAAATAAAACATAAATACCTTTAAACTTGATCTCTTATAGGCGGAGACGACTTCAAAAACTTCTTCGTAAAAAAATTTAACTCAGATAAAATTTCACTCTAAAATTAAAGTTTAGAGAGAGAGAGAAAGTAGGAATTGAAGGGAAGAAAGAAAAAAATGGATGGGGGTATATATAGGTTAGATTAGTTGTGACGGGAGTCCCATTGCAAATGCCACTATTTGTGATGGGTCCCGTCGCAAATACCTTCGGCCGCATTAATTATTGTCGGTGGTTAAAAGGGTATTTGTGATGGGGCCCATCCCAAATATTGTCATGTCGACTCACTATTTGCGACGAGGCAACATCCTGATGCAAATAGTATTTACCGTCGCCATGTATTTGTGACGAGTCCCTCGCAAATAGTGACCCACAGACGAACTATTTACGACTGGGAAATTTCCCTTCGCAAATCGTATTTACCGTCTCTGAGTATTTGCGATGGGGGGTGCCTTCCCATCGCAAATATCCTTCCCGCGGTTTGGCGTGAAAACCACGCCTAACTTTCTGCGACGGGACTCCAAGTCTCGTCGCAAATAACCTCTTCAACGGACTATTTGTGACGAGATTTATTCTTGTCACAAAAAACCATTTTTTCCGTGGTGATTAGATGTAGTAAAGAAAGATCACTTGAGGGATCATAAGTACCTAAAAGGCTTTCAATGAGATATCATATCATAGTTATTTCTACTAATTATTTCTACTTATGAGGATATAAAAATCAAGGATTTGATGGAAGATATGGATATGGAAGGAATAGTTGGTCATTCTTCCCTTTATTATCCACCTAGTGGAAGCATCACTCACACACATCGGATACAGAAGAAGTAACATGAGAGTCGTAGGGGTTTTTAGTGTATTTATCCTCAATGAGATCCCTCTACACCATTAGTCAGAGACAATAGTTTTTGCTAACATTTTATTAATTTGGAAAGGTCTAACACAACAGATGATCTTGTCTTATGCCTATAACGATGTGTAATGGTTGTGGCCACTATGGCCATCTACAACAATTCTTCCTGGCTATGTCTAGCCCTCACTATAGTCAGGGATCGCCAGCTCCAATATCTAATATGACACAACAACATGCTTCAAGGACTATATGGCTCTAGCCACCGACCTCATGAATGAAGAACCTTCAAAAAATATATGAGTTACTGATTGAGGATAAAGTGGGCCCATTGACCTTGAGAGGTTCTATCATTATGGAATCTTCTTTACTATCTACATTATTTGATACTAGTTCATCCCATTCTTTTATTTCTTCTAGTTATGTTGATAATATTTAACATCCAATAGAGATCATTCATGTTGTTATGTATTTAGAAACACTGATTGAGAAGAGGAAATAACCTTGGTTTCAGCATAATTCTTATTCTCTATTAATAGCTGATGCGGATGTAGTCCTGGGTTTCCACATTCTCGATCTATAATTATTTAAAATCATCATCAAGATATATTAAATATTTCTCACTATAGTGATATTTTTGTTATCATTGGTGTGCTTATTTGTTCACTGTTGACAGGGACTCTTGTGTAATTGATGGAGATCTGGATATGAGGTCTGTTCATCCAAGGCCTTCCTACCTAAATGTGTGTTATTTGTTGTCAACTAATGTAGTTGATCCAGGTGACGATTATTTTTTTATTGATCTTCCCACTATTATTTTGGACTTTGCGAACATTTTCCTAGATTATTTCTCTGGTATACCTCTAAAGAGGGATATTGATCTTATGACTAATTCGGTGATAAGTACGTAGCCAGTTTCAATACCCTTATATAATATAGAACTGGTGGAGATGAAATAGCTCAAGATTCAATTGGATGATCTGTTGGAAAATGTTTTATATTCTCTATCTGCGTTGGGAACCCCTTATTCTCCTTGCAAAGAAGGCATATGGTTCACTATGATTCCATGTGGACTATTCTAAATCGAATCGAGTGATTATTAAGGATAAGTATCTTATTTCTAGTGTGTAGTATTTGTTTAACTAGTCAATGGGGGGAAATTGGGTTTTGAAGATCAAACATCGATTAGGTTATCACCATCTTAGATTTCAGAAGTCTTATATACTGAAGTAGTCTTTCAAGAGGAGGTATGAACATAGTAAATATCATGTGATGCCTTTTGGTCTAATTAATTCTTTTATAGTTTTTATAGATTTGAGTAACATGATATTCTATTAGTATATTGATAATTTTTTGGTATTTTTATGCAGGATATTTTTTATTAGAGATCCATTCATAAGCATGAGTGTCATTTTAATTAGTTTTGTAAATCATATGGATTCAACATTAATATGGAAATATTATAAAATAAAATTTATAGATCCATGAAGTGATGTTCTTGGGGAAAGTGATTTTTAATCCTGTCTTGTTAGTTGATCTTAAGAAGGTGAAGGTTCTCTTTTAATGGGTGGATCCACAAAATGTCATTGAGATTTAGATATTCCTTGGTCATGCTAGATATTATTAATGGTTCATCAAGGATTTCCTAGAGTATTAGAAACAATATTTTTATAAAAAGTTTCATTTTCATTTATGATCATTTTATTTTGAGATATATAATTCAATATAATGTCTTGAATCTTAGATAATGAAGGTGGTATAATTCTTTAAAATGATTAAATTCAACATAACCTACACCCTATGGAAAGGGAATGTCATTGGAGACTCTCTTGGTAGGAATGTACAATTTCATGCTATTATATAATCAAAGGAGTAGTAGAACCTTATAGTACTCATCACTTAGTTGGATCTAGATTCTTAGGAGGATATTTTAGTCATTGTTCTAACTAGTGTTTAGTTGTTAACATATCTCATTGAGTCTATTCTATTGTTTCGGTTGCTGGATGATGAGTTCAAAGAAATTTGATAAACCCTTTTTGTTGGGGGAGGCCTTTTGTAGTTAGTATATTCCATCAGATGGTATTCTATATTTTATGGTCATTTTATCATCCCATCATATATGAGGAGATTTTTTTTTTAATTTCATAGTTCATCATGGTCCATTAATCTTGTCACTATGAAGATGTATTATGAAATGAGAAAGAAATTCATGTGGCTTGGTATGATGCATAGAATTGCTTATTATGTGTCTTATTGTTATACCTTCCAATAGATAAATAAATATTGTATGAATCCTTATTTTCTTCTCCATCCTCATTTGATGATGGTTTGGAAATTAGATGAGGTGTCAATGGATATATTGTTTTGGTTTTCCATAGACCCCTAGTTGACATAATATTATATTGGTATTGATTGATTAGTTAATAAAATCTTCCAATTTCATTCAAATATGGGACACCACTAAGGTTTTTGATCTGGTAAGTTGTATGTGTGGGAGATCATGGGGTTTCAAGGGGTTACCTATACCATCATTTTATAAAAGTATCTTAAATTTACTTTAGTATTCTTGAGGATTCTCCAAATGGATATGACGACTCGATTTGGGATTAGTACATCATACCATCCACATACAGATGGTCCAAAGGAGTGTGATAATAAAATTTTTTAGGATATTATACATGTATGAAAAATGTCATTTAGTGGATCATGGGATATCTATATAGGAATATTTTAGTTTTCATAAGGAAACAATTATCATTCACTTATCAAAATAGATCCCATCAAGGATTTATATGGTCACCCATGTAGATAACCTCTTTTTTGGGAAGAGGTGGGAGAGTCCACTATATTAGTACTGATAGATATTCAAGAGATGTAGGAAAGGAATCAGGATATAAATTATCATCTAGTTACACATCACAGTCAGCAGAAATCATATGTGGATCATCGATGTCCTCCTTTAGAGTTTTCTATTGGTGAATGAATTTTTTTGAATGTATCTACTCAGTTGTCTCACTATAAGTTTAAAAAATAGGGGAATATTCATCTAAGATATGATGGGAAATTTTATGTCCCTGAGAATACATGTCAGTATTCTTATTGATTGTAATTACAAGTTCAGTTGATGGTAATTCATTATTTTTTCTATATATCTCATCTTAGAAAATATCATCTAAATCCATCTCATTTTCTGAGTTGGGAAGTCATTGAGTTAAGGCCATAAGATTCTATTGTTAATAATCTATTTTACATCCTTTAATCTAATGTGAATGTATTACATGGTATGTATATCCTCTTAGTTAAACTCTTGTGGTGACCAAGATCATATTCTCATGAGACTTGGAAGCATGAAACATTAGTGAAGAAGCAGTGGCCTCAGTAATTTTCGGATCTCCATTCTTCCACATTACTTCTCATGTATGGAAATTAGTATCATTGGAGGTTTTAATATCACATTACCTTCAATTAGGTATTTCATATCTCCCTTCGTGTTTCAATTTTTTTGGGCATGTTTCATACCCTTCATAGATAGAGTGTCTATTGGAGAAATTGACATAATATTCAGGGATGTATGTTTGTTTGAATAAATTGACTCTGGATTTAAATGTATCAATGGATTTTGAGGGTTCTCCTTGGGTTTGGAATGATTCGTATGTGGTTATATTATTTGTAGAATCTGGACACTAATGTTCATGGATGATACTTTCACATCATGAAATACTTACACGATCTAAATCTATTACCTTTGAGATTCCAAGAATTAGTTTAGAGCATGAATAATTTATAGGCCATGAAACTATTTCACACTGTGAAAAGGTTTAGTAGTGTCATTTTTAATCTAATGGGATTATTTTTTTGGCATATCATGTAAATCATTAAATTCACTCCATGAAAGGGGTTCACATCTTAAATTGTTCTGGACCAACAGCTTTAATGATGGCGCATGTGTGATTTTTATTTCATTCAACATGCAGGATTCTCTCTCAAAACCTAGGATCATTCCTAAAAAGATGCCATCAATATACAACTATAGTTGAAAATAGTAGTTTATAATTACATTTTTAGAAGATATAATTTCTAGGGAATGGGGATTAATTAATGGAATATGGGAATATCCCCCCCCCCCTATAATTCCAAATATTGTCTTGAATTATCATGACATAAATCCATAAAAATAGTCAGTAATAGAGTCCCTGATGATGAAAACAACTTATCTCTATGTATACCAGCATCTTCATCATCAATACACCACAAAATGACCTTCATCAATGGATATAGAAACCATCAATTAGAATAATCTCAAACCCATGAATCTTATGTCTCACACTATTATATGAACTTATTC
This sequence comes from Viscum album, assembly GCA_963277665.1. NCBI lineage: Eukaryota > Viridiplantae > Streptophyta > Magnoliopsida > Santalales > Viscaceae > Viscum > Viscum album. The sequence goes on from OY728151.1 coordinate 227,219,465, forward strand.
TATATCATATTTAATGTTAATAAACCATGGTATAATAGTTTTTATTACCCTATGAACACCTATATACATATCGGTTGTGTTTGATAAAATTTTACTAGAACTGATAAATAGGTTTTAGTATGTGTAAGAATATAGTAAATCATTTTTATCAAAAAAATAATATTATCCATAATATTTTCTTATTTGACACACATGTCTTTGAATAGATCTATGTAAGTTTCACATGATAACCACCACTTATGGTTTAATCTATCTTGATTGGAATTTCATTTTTAAAAAAACCTAAAAATATGGAGTATAATATTACAAAACTTATAATCTATGAATTATTCTGATGAGAGATCGAGAACACACCATCTCTAATTATGTAACATGATATCCACACATTTTTTTTCCTGATGTAGTGGTGATTTCATATGATAAATCCTCATACCATAATTGACAAGATTAAGAAAACATAGGTAGGATTTCATGTAATTAAATAGTGAATATGATGTTCTTCCACAGGTTTAATATTACATGTCTTAGTAATTCCAAAATATTTTCCTCTTCCTTATGAAAATTTACAAAACTCTATTTTATATGATAAAATCATAAAACCAAATAAATGTATGAAAATTTTTAAATTGTAAAATATAATTTAATCAATAAGTTAAATAATTTAATTCATTAATGGTAAATATCTAATACCTCTAAAAACTATCTTTTCCCCATTTATAAAATCTCTACATCAAAAAAATGAAACCCATCAAACCATAGTTTTAAATTATAACCACTAAAATAAAATAATTATCAAAAAAAATTAAATCATCATATAAGTTTTCTCTCTTTAACTCCTCCCTTTCTAAGAAAAGTAATCAACCCCATAATTTTAAATTCACTAATCAATTGATGAAACTATTATTAAAATACACCCGCATAATTTAAAATAATAATATTATTCAGTTCTATAATTATCCGCCATATGATTAATGTTTTGTTCTCATTATGCAGGGCACATTTCTCTAGAGTTACACATCATGATTAAGTATGTCCTTCTCAATTGAAGGCCTGTAGAGTATCTAAATCTCCACCAAAAAAATAAAAAACTCACATTATTAGAAGGAATTAAAATAATTTATCAAATTATTCAGAGATTTATGGATTTTTTATAATTAAATTTAAAACCCATAAGGCTCAAGTAGAGTAAAAAATCTAATGTAAAGTTAATAATAAACAATTAAAAGATCAATTGAAATCCCCATATTCAAAAATATGATTCAATAATTATATCTATGAAAAAAAAACTTATATCCTAATCTTATAGGAACACAATTCAAAATCATAATTAAATATTAAACAAATTTTTGAAAATAATTTATTTATTAAATTATTTCATTTCTAAATTTTTTCAATTTTTAGAGGGTATGTAAAAAATAGCATTGAAATGTAATTTACGAACCTTTCCCCATATAACCAATGATATTAATTCAACTATTCAATTATACATACATATCATACCATTCAAATCAGAAAACAACCGCTTCCTATAAACTTTTTTCATTAGAAATAAATACCAAAAGTTTATTTGGAAAGATAAATAAGATTATATTATTGATTTCCAATCAAGACCATTAATGTTTTATATAGGCATAAAAATATATCAAATGTAATGGTAGGTATCTGTGGTATAAAGAAATCATATAAAAATACTCAATTATCATAATGTGAAGTTTTTATTTCATAAAATTGAAAAGATATTAGTGAATTTTATAGAAGTTTGTGTACCCTGTGTATCTATTGAGAAATAAGGTATAAGAAGGAATATATAAAAGTTTTTAAAAGCCTCTTGGGAATGGGAAACATAATATGGGATATCCAACCATGTAATTAATAAAAATAATAATATATTAATCAACATAAACTTCAAAATAAAAATGAACTAAAATGTTTGGGGGAATTTCATCAATCAAAAATCAACCAATCATCCCAAATCAAGATACCCAAAATCAATAATCTCGTGATGAAATTTACTCACCAGTCCCTCATTTTACTCTTTTAACACTAAAAAATTATATTTAAAATAATTAATAATGATACTATTATAAAATTCATTACATCATATTAAAATATGTAGAATTATTTGAAATCATGGCATTAAAAGTAGTATACTTAAAAAACATATCACATATATTAGGAGACTGAATAGGGTAATGAATTTAAAGAAATAGTCATTTCTCTAATAAATATCTCCCCCTTTATTTTTTTATGAATATTTCATATCTATATCCCTTCATAGTCATCTTCAAAGAATAATAAAATGAAAAAAACTCCTAAAAGTGAATGATCTAATCCATTTAAGACAAAATATTGTAAGGGTAATAAAGTCTACATCATAAAACATATTACTAAAAAACGTTCCTGAAATATTATTAAAAATTTAATAAAAACTTTTGTTACAACCCAAAATAAATGTCTTCAGTGTCATTCAGTTAGACACTATATAATCATCTCATGTAATAGTGAATTGAAATTGTCATACCTAATTAAAATCAATTAATCATTATAGTTTTTATTCTTATATATAGATGTAACATCATATTTTATCTAAAATAAGCTTCACTCAACCTTGAGGTATCACCTTATTCACCTCCATATGGAAAATTGACCAATTTTCAGCTAATCCTTAAATATAAAGTAATAAATTATCGACTGATTAAACTTATTATTCCTTGTGAAACACCTTTTTCATTACAAATTATCTAATATACTTAATCTTCTAATGAAGGAAACTTAAATAAATTTATTCTAAAATTTTAACTATTTACCCTTACCTAAAGTAGTTACATATTTATTTTAATTTATTATAGTAAAATACTCTAATTCCATCATGTTATCTTCACTCGTGTCTACATATTCCTCTTCGAAACACTTTATGGACTAATATGTATTAAAATTAACATGATCCTTACCAACCTTAAAATATAAAATTCTACATTGAACATCAATCAAATCCATTACTATTTCTCAAAATGTAATTCCATGAATAAATAGGTTTTCCTCTTCATCCATCTCAAGCACAATGGGAAAGAAAATTTATCCACTTTACAAAAAAATATCATCAATACAACTGCATGGATATCTCACTATTCTATATAAAAAAATATGGGATATATTTGTGGTCATAATCCCCTATAATCCTATTCTCTTTAATGTTACAATTTTCATGATTTTCAAACTCAACAATAGATAATTGAAATCAGTAAAACGTCATAAGGTCCAATTTTTCTGGGAATTTAAAACCTATATAGATCTAATTGTTTATTTGGTGGAATTATGACAATAAAACTGAACTTTCTCATATATGTGGTGTTTTCCCATTCCAATCTATTTTCCTATTATTTGAAAACAACTCTTTCAAGAAATTCAAATAGGTGGTCATATTAAAAAATGGTTCTATAATAAGAATATTGATATGTAGCTTCATTAAAACTTCTGGATACATACACATTTTTTAATATAAAGTTTTCTTATTCTTCCATTCTAGGAATGATAGTTGTGGTTTATAAGGGGGTCATTATTCCTCAATAAATACTATAAAATATTTTTTTAATATTCTTCAACATTTTACATTTTTTCCTTTCTATTACATATTGATTATCTTTATAACAACCTAATTCATGTTTCTTGATCCTTTAATGTTCTAGGATTCAATTATCCATATGTATTGACCTACATGTCACCTAGTAGCATTCTTCATCACCTCTCATTGAGTTGAGTAACAATTTTCCCAACATGTTACACAATATTTATCGTTAATTTCCTTTTGTGTTTTTAATCTACCTTCTTGTCAGTTATGTTATCCTAACAGTTGTGATGAATGATAAAATGGCTAATAATAAGGAATTTATTTGACTTTGGTGAGATGATATTTATTATTTTGGGAACCCCACTTCTCTTTTTTGGTATGTTGATTTTTAATTATTTCCTTGATACATGGAAATTATATAGATGATTATGATCAAAAAAATAGCATCCAGGGTCTATGTAACTTTATGATAGTGAATTTCAATTAACATGTCTATATTTTTTTGTTATCTCTTCTATTTTGAAAACCATTCATCCATTGTTGTTATCCATTTATACTCTTATTTTTTTGACACCTTAATTTTTCATTTTTATATTATTTCTATAAATCTCATCTGATAAATAATTACATATTCATGGTAATTTATTCATCAATAAACCTCCAGAAGCCAAATAAATAATATACCATGTACCTTGAGATAGATATTTATAAAATTTTTGAAATATAAAATAAATATCTAAACTATCATGTGGAAACTTTTATAAAATTTAGTCAAACCTCTCTCATAATGTGTAATGTGATTCACCATAAAATTAATTAATAATTAAAAAATTGACATGATTATTTATAATTTTTTAGGGAAGAAATAAATTTGAAATGAATTTTAATTCACCATCATCCCAAATAGTGATGGAATTTTGTGAAAATATTTGGATACTTTACCTTGATTTTCCTCTCAATAAAAATATAAACAATAATAGCCTTAATTTTTTTCATTAATGTCTTTTAAATTATAATTTTCCAAAGTTTTCAAGGAAATATCCCAAATTTTCTTTGGATATTTATATAGAAGACTAAAAATTTAAATTATTTTTCGATCATTTGAATGATAAAATGATTTATTTCAAAGTTTTTCATATAAACCAAACAAATAAAGAAACCTAATTATACCCCCATGCATGAAGACAGTCCATACTCTATGATTGTCTTTGTACTCAAAAATATTCCTTGTAAAACATGTTCTTCTCCTTGATCTCACTCTAATCTATATTCTAATATCTCTTTTTCTTCCCCAATACATTCCATATATATATATATAAGATAATAATTTTATTTTTTTAAAATAGGAGAATAATAATCATCCATTAATAATATATTTTCTATAAATATATTTTATAACACATCTAATATAATTAGTAAAATAAAAATTGAAAAATAGATATGAAAATTAATAAATAACCTTGGATTCAAAAATTAATATCCCTAGATTCAATATAAAAAAAGTTTGATGGGCATAATGGTTGTCGCAATAGCCTATGAATTATTGAATATAAAATTTATAAACTAATCTTCCTCACTATATACTATAAGGGCATTGTAAGAATGTAGCACATTATTGATCCCCCAAAAATGTTATTTAGGAAACCACGTAGAGAAATTAATATGATTAAACCATGAAATTTAAAAGTGAAAACATAGATATATAAAATCATACAGTGCATAGTAAATACATGATCATGTATTTGTGATGTGAAAATAATATTTGTCTGGACGTGTTATAATCATAGTTGGATGTAGGAAAATATTTTGTCTTGGAATTCTCTATTTAACTCATAAGCAACCCTTTTCAAAAGATCAATTTTATTTGTTTGTTTAAGAGGTAGGTGATCAAACCCCATATTTAAATATAATAACATTAACTCATATAGATGTCAGATATAAATAATAAAAATTAATTATATCAATATAAAATATATCTCCCAACAAAACACAATGGTCATGCATGATTAAGGAGATATGTTGAATAAAAAATAAATGAACAAAAAAACATAATATAGACTAATATTAATGTATAATTTTTTTGAATCAATCAAAAATAATTACAATAAATAGAAGAATGGAATTACCCCATCATACTAGAAATGGAAGAGTGCATGAGTAAAAAAATAAATAGATAAATATAGAAACCCTTAAAAGTTTATAAGTAGGTAAAATAGTTGAATACAAGAGGAATTCAAGGAGATATTGGATTACAATTATTTATATATCTGAAAACACACACTTAAATTTTCATATCAATCCTCATCCATATTTATTTATATCATAACCACTATAACGTCAACTCTGACCCTAGTAATATACATTATATAATAAAAAATCATCCAAATAATCCCAAAAAAGTATCATAGAAATCTAATTATTATTAGAACTATTAATTTTATATATTATCCTAGGGAGATATAATTAATATGGAACGGGTATTTTTTTAAGGTATATGAGAATATTTACTTCCACTTTACATTTCATTTCATTGATTCTCCCAATTAAAATCCCGACACCCATTCCATAAAATCATTCTTTACATCCCAAAAAAACATCTCCACATATAGATAATCATTTCATCATCCTCACACCATGGTGAAACCTTCATCCCAGGACACTATAATTATCTCATTTGGAAATATTAACCACATTGATCTTATATTTGGAATGGTCACATCACCTTTTCTATATTATGGTGAATAAACATTAACCTTTTTGAAGTTTTAATGATTGAACATTAAATTTTTAAATTATTTTTTATAGCTCATAAACCAATGCTATTGGAAATGGAATTAAGGTTTTATGATGTGATTGAACCATATATCAGTTTTATTAAATCACATAAGAGTTGTTGTAATATATTCTACATCAATATATTTAAGTAGGATAGGTCTGAGAATAATCACACAAGAGCAATAATATATCTAATTTAATTAGATGCATGTTTATTTTCATTAATTCATGACCCTAAAAATTTTTATTCTTCCCTTATGAAACACAATATGAAAAATTTTTATTTCCACATGATCTCATTGATGTTCTATATATTTTAACATGACCAAGCTTATATGTGTTTTATCATAACATAGTGCTGAGTTCATATTGCTTATTTTCATCTTATCTATCAATAAATTAATCCTACATAGATATGGTTTAATGAAATTAAATCTTACAAAATTATTTTTTAAAATGTTCAATCATTTACATATTTCAAAAAAATCAATTTCTTTATATTTTCACATCAAAAAATTCACAAAATAAAAATTCCTTCCATAAAAAAATAACCATATAAAATTTCCCCAAAAATATTATTAAAAATAAAATAAATTTAAATGTAAATAAAAATAAAAATAAATTCATGTATTTTATCAATCAATGTAGCCCACATAAAAGGTGTTAGTATTTAAAAATGGAACATATCTAGAAGAATGGAAAGTTTATATGAGAAACCCATAACATGATATCAATATCCACAATTGAATTTTATACACCTTTATAAAAAAATGATAACATAATCATGTATTTTAAAACCTTTTTTGAATATAATTCATTATATACACTTCAATAATTATAATTTTTTACATTTATATTATTTTGTTAATTATTATTTTCAACATTGAATTTTATTAATTTTCATTGTTTCATACACATTTTGTTAATGGAAATATAAATCCTTAGTCATTGATAACATGTTGATCACTCTAAGATTATTTACAATTGTGGAATAAAATTATTCGATGATTTATTTAGTCTAATGAAAAATTTATATAGGGTGTGGGTATGGTTCATGATAATCAAATACATGATGATCATGCATCATGAAATTAACTAGTAACAACAAGAATACTTATAATGACCAATAATTTTTGCCATTACAGAAAAATAAAAATAACATTTGTCAAGAAATAATGACATATATTACCAGTATAAATTGCATGATAAAAAATTCATATTGGAAAAAATAAAGATATAATAACATCATTTATATATGTGGTTTAACAAACCAAATAATGAACACGATATACTATGGAATTGTAAAAAGTGCATAGTTATATTATTAGAATCTCATTTTTATATAAGAATAATGTTTTTAATATAACATTATTTCTTTTTGGATGATATATAAAAAGAGTATAGGTTATAAGTTAATTGAAAAAATATTAAATAACTATATACATTATTATATAAATTCTCTCATAAAAAGGGTTCCTCTGAAATGTAATATGTTTTCCCCCTTTATTGAAAAAAACTATAACAAATTGGTACTAATTAATAAGAAGATTTAATTGGGGAATGGTTTTTATAGTAAAATTATTTAATAGAGTGGTATTATGTGGTTAGAGGATGAGCCATTTATAGTTGAGGTTTGAGATTCATTATTTTAAATAACAATTTTTTAATTTTTAATAAATGTCATTTTAAATGGAAGGTGAACCTGAAGTGGAAGAATAAGGGAAATTGACCATAAATACCATATTATACACATTATAGTGATATGTTTAAATATATTTTTAGGAATTACCTATTTATTTAATCATGTTTCCTCATTTTATATTTACAATGTTAACATAATTTTTTCCTCAGTTACATTTTATCCAAAAAAATATAATTGACCCAAGTTCCTAAAAAAAATTCAAAAAAAAATATTTCCATTTAATTTTATTCAATTTTCATATAAAATAAGTTTTTAACTAAATTGAGACATAAAATATGTATATATATTATAAAAATATGAATTATTAAAACATTAATTTTTCTTAATATTATTTCATATTAATTAAAATTAAATTAGCGTTAGTCTATTTTGTTATGTTAAAACAATAAAATTTTTTAGATTCATCCTATAAAGGTAATCAATTTAATTTATTAAGATAAATTTAGACAAAAATATGAAAATTAAATTCAATCAAAAATATTCCTTTCCAAAATTAAATGATTTAAACACTCCTTATTAAAATTAATTATTTATTATTTAACCATACAATTTATCAATCCATTGATATTGGAATCATTATTTTAATTTTATAAAAAATTCAAAAAATTATTTAATAATAATTAATATAATAATGATATGTTATAATTTAAATACATATTTTTATAATAAATAATTTTATTTATTTAATATCATTATATTTCAATGCAAATGTTTTTATGATATGTTTATTATATAATTTCTATTATGTTTATAAAAATTAAAAAAATAACATATATATTGGATAGAAGTACATATAATGACCATATAACTCACAATAATAAATCCAAAGACTGTATGTATCATAATGATATATCCAATGACCATATATCAAATGACCATATAACCAATGGTTATATTAAATTCAAATATGTAACCTAATATACATCTCAAAAATAACTCATCTTGTTATATAATTTCATTTTCATAGTTTTTATCACACTTCTAATATTTTATACTATTTCTAATGTTATCATTAGTGGTATGATCATCAGTGTAAATAATGGTGATTAGAACTTCAAAAATTTATTGTTTTTGTTTACTTTTTCTTTTAATCCATTAGTAATTTTACTATTTATGTATCATTTTATAATGTGGTAATTTCATTCATTTTGTATTATAAAATTATACCATACTAAAATAATTTTATGTTGATTTGAAGTGTTGCATTTATCCCAAGAAATTAAACATATAATATTTTTTTAAATAATAGTATATAATATATAGTGGTTTGTTATTTTTTACCCCCCAAAAATTATTTTTTAAAGAAATTTCTTTATGGTATAAAAAATTGAATGCGAGTATATTTTTCTCAATATATCTTCAATTCCACATTTTTTCCTAAAAAGTATTATTCCTATAGTGATATTTAACCACTTTATTGGTCTTGAATTATAGAATATAATGTATATGATTCATGATCTCTACTTATTGATCTTAAAAAGGGATATCATGTTCCCATTATTTAACCTATCAGTTCAATAAATGTGATGAATTGCGTAAATACATTCTCAAAATTGATACATTGAACATGTGAAGAAAAATGGAAAGTGTATCTAGATATGTAAGGAAATATTACTCCATACCGACATGATTAGGGATTTCAAACAAAAATATTTTAGTTTAGATATTCTTCCCATACAGAGACTCATATAGTTACATTTTAATTCAAAAATGAAAACAGTTGTTATATTAGAACTCTTCCATGGTAAGGTGTTGAACCAAAATTCTATTGTAATAAATTGTGTAAGATATCATCATGTATTTTAAGTTATTAATGTAATTCTTAGATTTACTATTTATTTGAGGATGATATGTAGTTTTGAAGATAAACCTCATGTTAAATTATTATTAATGACATATCCATAACATTGACATGAAATTTTGATCTTGATCATATAAAATTGATATTTGTACTCAATACAGCCTTACTACATCCTTTATATATATATTTGAATGTATATGGAGAGTTAAATCATCTCATATATAAATGAAATGTTCTGAATTTATACATTGAAAAAATATAATATGGTCTTTGGATATCTTAGGTAGACCTATAATGAAATTAATGGTGATGTTCTCCCATTTCTATATAAGAATAGATAATACTTACACCATACCCTTAGACTTATTAAGTTCATCTATAATATATATTATGATGAATAATCAAGATATAAACTCTCTATTTCCCTTCTTCATTCCTTCTAAATAGTAATGATTATTTAGGACTCAATAAAAATTTCACCATATAAAATGGATAAAGAGGGATAATATATGAGTATCATATAAATTCACCATCATTAATTCTTATACTTAAGGAAACCGTTTTCATCTCTAAGATCTTATAAATCCATCATTTTCATGTTTTGACTCTTGATTATAACATACTATCTTATGTAGCTTTGTATTATCCTCATACACCTCTTTGATCTTAGAATGGACTGATGGTTTAATATTCATGTTTAAAGGATTGGATTTCTCCACCTATAATATATTTTCTAGGTATTTACATTGAAAATACATGAGTAATGTGTCTCATTCAATCATAATCATGGATAATTTACCACAATCCTCTTTACTCAAAGCATCAATTGCCTTATCTTCCAACACATTGTGGTATTTTTTTTGAACAAACATAGTTCTTGATCAACTCCAAACAATTATTTTGGTTCATGTCTAACTCTTTCTTTATGAAAATATACATTATTCTCTTATGATTAATATATATAACATATATATCCCTATATAATTAATTTATTTATATAATTTATTAAATTCTTATAATTTCTTAATCAATGTCATGCATCACTTATGTTTTTCATAGATCACTAGTTTCTATGATCCATGAGCTATAATTAATAAATTTTCCATTATGAATCATCAAAATTTGTTATTCATTTCTAAATTATATATAAAACCCATATACAATATAGGGTAGTGAGTAAAATTATCGTGACTAACCATATCTAATGATTTTATGAAATTCTAGTCTCATTCATTTTCCTAAATAAAGTTAACTCACATTTGAGTAATCATGGTAAGTGGAATTCAAAGTCAAGAGAAATTTCTCACAAAGTGTCGATAGTTTTAAGGAAATAAAGATAAATATAGATCACTAATATAGTGGTTGGTTAGGAAAATTATTATATAAACTATTTCTTTGAAGGATCCATATATATACCCTCAATTTTGATTACAGTACCCAGGAAATATACTTTCAACATATATAATTCATATTTATTAAATTTAACATACAGTTTCACCCTCTCAATGAATTAAGAACAATACTAAAAAAGCTAATTGTGTTCTATTCCCTTGAAATATATGAGAATATCATCTATAAAGTCTAACACATGTTGATAAAGATAATAAATAACAATCTATTCATTATATCACAGAAGTAGTTTGGGGTGTTCATAAGTCTAAATAAAAGAACTACGAATTAATAGTTTTGATAACATTTTAAAAAGTTGTGTAGTATATATCCTATATTTTGACCAATTATTTCCAATATATAAATTGAAGGTATGAATTTGATAAGTTTGTATACCCTTCATTTGACCAATAAAGTGATAAAAAGGGTTATAAGATACTTTTTTGATCTTAAAAATGTTAAATTCTTGATAATCCATGTATATATGCTTTGATCCATCATTATTCTTATAAAAGGGTATAGGTGGACCCTGTCATAATATATTTTGGTGTATAAAATAATTATTTATAATTTCTTGGCATTTCTTATTAAAATTAACTAGTTTATTTTGGTTCATTCCATAAGGAGTCTCAGATATCTTCATAGCACCGGGTATGAGTTATATTGAAAACTCAACCTAATAATCTAGGGAATGAAATGGAAACTCTACAAAATATATATTTATTTATTCACACACAATAATTCAATTCAATGATAACTTTTATTTCAACCATTTTACATTTATATATTTCAATATTAGGTAAAATCAACTATAAAATGAAATTAGTTTCCATTAGGTGTGCATGGCCACCCTTATAATAATAGATTATCCTGGGAATGATTTTGAATTTTAAATGAGATTTATATATCATGTAATTTAATATGGGATCTAGGTAAATAAATCTTATATTTGGAAAAAGTTACCTAAAATTATTGTAAAGGAGAAAATATGATTTTCAAGAATCATATTCCCATAAATTTCAATGATAGAGTATTTTTATACATGGGGCGTAATCATCACAGAATTATGAGTTTCAAAAATTCATTCAATATCTAATCCTTTGGATTATGAAATAATTCTATTTTAAGAATTTATATAATTTAATGATTGTTAAAAACTAGAATCAAATAATTCATTTATAGTATAGGAATGGATTATGAGTGTACCATTTACCACCTTTTTATCACAACCCACATTAGTTATTTTATCATAGGCTTCTCCTTTTACCATTTTATTTAGAGTTTTTAATATATATTGTCTTTATTAACCAATTATCAATGTATTTTTAGGTTTAAATAAAATATTCCTTATAGTTTAATCATATGATAGTTTGTTATGCATTATGATATGACTTATTTTCCTCCATTTCATTAGTTGGTATCTTCATATGTCTTTAACATTCATCCACATGATAACATTCAATTATAAATTATAAAAATTACTCTATTAAATTAAGATAATTTCACCATGGTTTATCCTTAAATTCCAACATCTAGAAAGAAGAATATTATTTTTCCCAGTAATTTTATCAATTATTTTTTATGAAATTCAATTTTACACTACTTTTTTCAAAAAATGAGAATAATAGTTTTCTCTAATATTTATTTCTGCCATAAGATAATATCAAAACATTTATTCATATCTACCAAAGTATCTTTTCATTATTTATTTTTTTAATCTCATTATTTATAATCCAATAAAATGATTGATTTTTCTTTTAGGGTTAATGAAAAAACTATAATTATACCATGAATGTCACTTGAATTTTGAATCATGTGTACCATTAGAATCATCCTCAGTTATTCATTGGCTCAAGTAATTCTATCCACATTAAATCAAAGAGTTAAAAGAATGTATTTATTGATAAATTTCATTTTAAGATCCTCTTACAAAACAGATTCAATTTGTTACTCTTACCTCATATTCTTAATGACAGTTCATTATTTCATAGCCAAACCATACAAATAATAAATTGGTAAAAAAAATTGTTTTATTGAGAAATCAAGATTTGGAAATATCTTTTTAACAGTGTTTATCCATTATATAGAAATTAGTGGATTATAAGACACTCAAATTTAGGTTTTTCATTTATATTATAATGAATCAATATGGATTAATTCCTTTCTTATAACATTTGGGAGTTTGATATGGCGCATGGCATTAATCATAACTAGAGAAAGCTTAAAGAACATATATAGGGTATTTTTCCTTCAAAATATTATCATATATGGTATAACGTTGGGAAAATCAATTAATTGTCTATAATGTATATTTTTAACTATATTCCTCTTTGTTTGAACCATTGTTTAAATCCAAAAAATATAGTGATACATATAGTGAACAATAATTTAATAATAAAAATCAGTTAGAAGATGTCACTATAAAAAATACCATCATTTTCACCTATAATATATTAGGTTCATTTTATAATATCCTCAGTCCAACCTATAAAAAATATTCATGGGATTATTTATATTTTATCCCAGTGTTCTTAGTAAAAAAATTTCCGTAATTATCTAAGCATTTCAATAATACCAACATAGAAGAACCAATCATAACTTAAGCACATATTACATCATATTACATGAATATTAATTAATTATCACTAAAAATTAAATAATAAAACATATATTTTTAATCTATTTGTAGATTATACATAACCATATTTTTTAGAATTATACATCAATATACACCAAAAATAATTATTATAGTTTATATCATAATACAAATATAATACATAATACTCTTCTTAAATAATTATGGAATGGAACTATAATAATGGGGGAGCTTAGATTCTCAGTAATGGTTGAACATAAGTTTTCTAAATTATTGATTATATGTGATAATTATTTAATCATTTGGATATGAGAACATAATCATATTTCACGGATATAACATAATGAAATATTTTTAATTAAAATGTTGATTATAAATAATTAATTTTAGAATATAAAATTCAATATAATACATGTAATGAGGAATATTATTTTCGAATAATTATATATTTATCATAATTTATAGAAAAACGACATTAGAATATGAAATATCATATAAATATGGTGGAAATATATACATAGAATATCGTTTACCATGTCAAGGATCACTATGAAGACCATCTCCCTATACTAGATAGGTTCCCATAAAAAACATCATTTGTATCATTATCTATTCTCAAAAATTGAATTGAAATGATTACACTCCATACTGATATATATTATCTCTTTATAAATAAATAATTACTGAATAAATTATAAGGATATATATTTCAGGGAAAACCCATCACATAATGTTAAATCATATATATTTGCACAATATAAACGTGAATAAATTTATAATTACATTATATAGTAATTAAACTATGTGAATGAAATGGGTTTGAAGAAAATTTATAAAAGGCATCATCATAATGCATCATAGGATTCAAGGTGGATTCCATCATTAAAGAATATCCCAAGTGATTCATAAGAAAAATTAAAGTATTTTAATATAAATCAAAAACACTTTGGAATTTCATTGTAAAATTAGAAGTAATATATAATTAAAAATGAAGTAAAATAATTAAAGAAAATATTCCATTAAAAAATTTATTTGAGATTAAAATTATATGGAAAATGATCTTATGAAATAATAGAATTAGGGATAAGAGAACCCATATATGATTCTCAAACATGTATATAGAGAAGAATGATTATAATCTAAGAGTAAAAAATAAGGTTTACTCTACTTATAGTAATCCTTCCTATTTAATTTTGATCACAGCTGAGTAGAAATGGAATGGATATTTTGAAACTCTAAAAATAACTAGAGGATGAGAAAAATAAATTTCATTTTAGAGATATTATACATTAAATTTATCCAAATGGGAATTTAAAAAGAGAAAATATTGATTCCAATGTGAGGTTGGAAAAAAAATGCATGCATCATTACTAATATGCGAATCAAAATAAATTGAATGGATAATGTTAGATAGTTTTGTAAATAAAATTAATTACATGAAAATTATGATATTAAAAAATTATTTCGGAAGTATATACACCACATAAAAGATCATATTAATTAAATATTAAACACACCTCAATGAGTAGAAAATTGAAAGGAAAAAAAGATATCATTACTCAAGATTAACTTAAATGTTTCATAACAACCCCAATAATAATGAAAACCATATTAATATTTTATTCAATAAACTCATTAAAATATATACAATTTCATACTCTTCAATAATAATAATTTATTATAAAAATATATTTTTTTGTTTATTTTCATCATCACATGTTAGTAATATTTATTATTTCATACAAAATTCATTATGGTGGTTTCTATACTCTTTATTTGATAAAAATTTCCTCGTTATAAAATTAGTCAATTTAGTATATCCATTATGTTTGAGTGACTAATTCAATCCCACGTTAATTATGTGGAAGTTATAGTTATGGTTAGTGATAATGGAATCTAAGATGATCATAATTCATGTAATTTACTAACAATAATAATTTACATTATAATGAACATTATTTTTTTCACCACTAGAAAAAAATTAATAAAATAAGTTACTATTTAAAATATTATTTTAAAATAATTAATTTCATAAATATAATTTATATTGAAAATAATGAAATAGTATATCATCATTAATGCTTTTGGTCAAACCAACCCAAATAAGAACATGTTATCCTAAGGAATGAGTAAGTGTATTGAGCTATATTATATTAATATCATTTTTATAAAAGCATCATGAGGTTAATATAATATCAGTGTAGTGAGATATGATATTTAAATATAGTGGATAAGATATAGTGGGTAAAAAAAGATATGGTGAAAACCATATACATATTAAAACTTGATATCTCTCAAAATACGTACCTTTAGAATAATGGATTTAAGAACCAATCATGGAACCAAAAGATACCAAATAAGTACTAAGGAATTATTAATGGTAATTTGATAAGGGATTCAAGAGTAAATATATGGAAATGAATTATTTGGGAGTGGTATTGAAGAGTTCCATTTATCAGTGTTTTTTTTGTGAAGTTTCCAAAAATGTTTATCAGTTAGTGGATAAAAATGATTTTTACCCCTAATGTGGTCCAAAAAGTGAAAAAATAATGGAGATAGGTTATTAATACCCAAATTAAACCTAAAAAAGTTTTATTAAAGAAAAATATAAAAACATGAATTTCAATTTCATCTAAAATGGTTGTGTCTGTGAGAATACAATCTTACATTGTTCATAAATTCATTGGGTCAATAACCTATATAAGATTAAATAATAAAAGTATCGCCTTTTCTCACTTTTGATTTTGCATTATCCTCTACTTTGTCATATTACCACATTGTGTGAGAAATATCCTTTTATTTATTAAGTAGGTTCTTTAACGCTATGATCTGACAAACTATGGACTAGTGATTCGGTGTGTATCCTAAAAAAATTTGTACATTGTAACATTCCAAACCAACCCAGTAACATGGGATGTAAAATATCTTCATAAAGAATTAGTGACATCCTTAAAGAACCATTTTCTAAAAATAAATATCAACGAATTCAAAAAAAATCATGGGGTTTAATGTACCCTTAAACAAATAACCTGTAATCTAAGAATAATAATTATACACAATATTATGTATGATAAAAAATCATAGTAATATAATTTTTTATAATGTAATAATTATAATATTAATAGGGGAAGAGAAAAAAAATTGAAATCTATATTACCTATAAATATAAAATTTAATATAGATAATACTCTAGGTAAAATTTTTCCAATTTTCTAGTTTAGAACCACTCCAAACTCCAATACTCATCAGTTTACACAAGATTAAACTCCAAACATCAATGATCAGAACCTCATGAATCTACACTATTAAAAAAATTAAACCTTCCCCATACGTGTGTCATGTTAAAAAAATGTATGCATATATACTCATTTTAATATAATGGTGGTGAGTATTCAATTTAGTAGAAAAACTATGAGACTTCTCCCAAGTGTAACTAAAAAAAGAAATAGGGTATCTCAAGTTTTAATTAAAATATAATACTAGAATATGTATGAAAATAAATAATAAATTTATATATCTTATGTTAATTAAGTAACACACACCATGACATAGCCATATCTTGAACCCACACACCCATTCAGAACACCAACCTATATAACCACTACCTAGAGTCCCACCTGAATAGTCTTACTATAGAGACCCTTCCTTTTTAGACTGTAACATTACATCACTTTTTTGGAATATACATAACATTAATGAAATCGAAGCCCAAAGACCATATTAGTTTAGTTCCTTAGGAAACATGGAAACATAAACACTGGTACATAAGTGAGCTACATTAACTCCCACTAGGTTCATCACTACAAAAACCCTTATTTGACACATCATAATTAATACATATCTTCATAACATGGGAAAGGAAACATAAAAATGTGTGAGTTCAGATGCTCAGTAAGGGTAAACAAAGGAGTCATGAAAGAATATACATGACCATAATGGTATGATAATATGATCAAAACATTATAAGATCATACCATGTATATCAAAGATCATAAACATTAATCATGAAATAAAACTTGGAAGTTCATAAGACACGGATCATAAAGATATAAAGAAAATAAGTCTTGAAAGCATAACATAGGAATAAAACATGGAATTGTGGAAAAACATAAACATATAATAATAATTTCCAAAGTGGTCAAGGAATTGATGTTGATGAAATATTAGTGAAAAAAATCCATTACTAAAGTGGGTTCATACCCTGTTCTAGCCCTATATTACTTAACTAAGTTCACTCCTCAATCTTTCCCTTTATTACTGAACTGATTTCATTTCTAATTCCAACCCTATAATACTAAACTAATTTCATTTATCATTCCATACATGCCTATCTCATGAGATATAATTCTTTACCCAATTCATTGGAGGTAGATATAAGTCTAACCCATATCATAATGAAATCACACATACATGTACATGTGCCACAGAATCATAAAAAACCAGATTATAACCAATGAAATGAAATGGGTATCATAAATATGTAATCATATCAAAACATTTGGAAACATATATAGTTTTAATAATAATTTCCTCAAAATCATAAACTATGAAAGAGAAAAGGATTTTATAAACATATATCTCATGAAAGAGAAATAGGTTTCATAAATATATAACCTGTGAAAGATAAATGGATTTCATAAAGACCATGACATCAAGCATAACTCATTTAGAGAAATAATATGAATGGAAATATTATATCATTTCCAAAAAAGGAATGAGTAACATCAACAGATGTCATCTTAGAAGGAAAATAATTTTGAAATATATTTCAAAAATATTTCTTCAGAAAAATGTCATTTCTTTTTTGAAATAAAAAATTAATACATAAAATCTTTTGAAATTAATTTTCTTATAAAATACCATGAAAACTTATAAATAATTCTTGATATTATTCTGAAAACATTTTTCATTGAAAACATATTAAATAAGATTTAAAACCTTTTAAAATATTTTTCTTTAAAAATGTATAAAATAACATTCAAAAAAATATAAAAAACATTTTGTTTGAAAATACATTGAAAATTTGTAAAGAATGATTGAAATTTTTTGAAAACCATTTCTTTAAAAATAACTTTGAAAACTTATAAAGAAATCTTGAAAAAAATTTAAAAACCATTTTCTATGAAAATTTAAAAAATATGCTTGAAAATGTTATGAAAACTATTTATTTCAAAAACACTTTCTTAAAAATTTTACTTTTAAAAATGAAAAGAAATATTTATAGAAATTAAGGCTAGTAAATTTGTACATTCCTTATGAGGTAAAAAAGATCATTCTTTTGGCACTATAAATGGTAAAAAAATGACTAGTTCGGAAAGCGATAAGAATATTCCTTTAAAACCATTTTAAAAAGAAAAAAAGGATAAAAAATTATTTTATGTATTATAATATAATAGTATAATATTCTTGGAAACCCTTTTTATAAAACATGGTTTTAAATGAACACAGAATTTCGATCGAAGAGATGGTAAACTCATGTTTTCTTAAAAACACATTGTCAACTAAATTATTTCCCAAAGAGTGGAATAATGGTACATATACATGAATATATCATGAATATCCTTAGTAAAAGAAAATTCATGAATTTTTTTAGGTATGGATCATAATATTTCATCAATGAAAGCATAAACATAAATAATCACGATAGGTGATCAGATTGTTTGAAGAAACTTTTACTACTCGGTAACATTGAACCATACTTCACATATAAGAAAATGATATTACATGAAGCATATAATTTCATGAAAATAATGGTATTCTTGTTATAACATTTCAAAAATATTATATAAAGTTCATAGAAAAATAGAGGTGCAAAACGTGGCATGTGTCTCAAAGAAGTCAAATTGACAAAAAATTATTTACCAATTTGGTAACTTATAAAACATAAGCTACATTAAAAAAATATCATAAAATTGATATTTAAATACACATAAATTTAATTATAAGATTCATATAATTCGTACATGGGAAGTATAAACCCCACACAAAAGGAATTTTTGGTGAATAAAGCTTGTATCTTGTAAAAATAAAAAGTGAGGTGAAATCCCATTACATTGTGTCTTGACTCTCATCACACTCATTCAAAAATCATGTATAATAAATTTTATTTTATTATAAAAATTTTAAAGAACCATATTATTATATATAATACCATATATTATTTACTTAAAATATTATATTACCTATTTATTAGTAATTCCATGTTAAGGTTACACTTCAGATATTATTCGCTTTGTTTTTCGCATGTGTCTTAATTTGTTATATCATTAGTCCTTATACTTATATAATTATTTACAGAATTTAAATAATGATATAAATATCCTTAATATTCAGTATATTTTTATTATAATAATCTATAGAATTATGAAATTCAATACACCATTCATGGAGATGGTAGATCGTATGTACACATGAATGTTGCTTCCATTTAATTGACATATTTCAAAGAAAAAAGTATATAAATTATATGTATATATATATATTTATATAATATCATTATATTAGAATTATTATTTCATATATATTATATAATTTCACTAAACCATCCTTAATACACTACATGGTGTGTGTGAATGAATCACATTGTTTTGAGGGGGCGGTAGTCCAAACTTCCTCAAATGAAATTATCATATTTACACCAAATGGAAAGTATAAATATATGTATGGTAAAAGGATTAAATAATCTTAAGGAAATAATAAATATAATATATAACATATATAAACCTAATTTAAATCATCATGTCCACTATGAAATGGCGTAAAGGAAAAATGAACCATTATTATTTTGTGAGACGATAGTTCACTATACACATAAATACTATGTTTGTTACCCATTAGATGGATGTGTGTATAAGTGTAGGTATAATTATTATCATAAAAAATAAAATTATATTTAATATTCTGGTTCTTTTATACAATAATGAAATTAAAAGTGTTTAGGGAGTGGATAAAGAAAATAAAATAAAGCAGTTTGAGGGTGGGTGTTACCTCTTAGTCTGGTAAATCCATTTCACTTGCACCAAAGGGATTACTTGGAAGGATTTATGCAAAAAGAGAGGATTCAATTAGGAAGGTAGGTATTTTTTTAAGTGTATATGGTAGATAATTTTTGAATATAAGTGGTTTGAGAGGTGTGAATAATATAAAGAGTTGGTGGGCTTTTATAGGGAAGGGAAAGGACACACTTGGCATTTTTTAGAATAAGTTAGGTGTACCCATATTTTTACCAAAACAAACCATAAAAAACCATCAAAACTAAATAATTTAATTTTTATGCACTAAATATGGCCATAAAATTGTTTTTATAATAGTTTATAGGTTATTAGGTCTCTTATGATCAAGGTAAACTACCTTATTAATCATAATTTTACCATAATCAGTGTAATTAATTTTAATTACATTCGCTAATATTTTTGGTCAAAATTTAATTTTACATTATTAGAAATTATAAATTATGATTACTGAATATATATAATTCATTTTAAAAATTATAATCACATAATTGGTATAAATTAATTTAAATTTAATCTCACAATGGGGTGAACAATGCGGGCTTTTAAAGTAAAAAATGATCAAAATTTTGCTCAGTTTTTATATCCAATTTTAATGTGAAATAGGTTATAATGACCTTAATTATAATAATTGATAAAAATATTACATAATTAAACTTTTAAATCATCATAAAATATAATTTAACATTACAAATAAACTAGATGAAAAAGAGGTTTAGAATTTGAATCTAGTATTTTTAACTATTCATTAAAAAATGAAACCTTACAGAAAAATACCAAAAATTTATACTAACCTAATTTTTATGCTTTTCTTATAAATATTAAGTTCAATTGGAAATTTTATGTCTATATAATTTCTAAATATATTATTTAAAATCATTTTTTCATTAAAAGGTGGTAGAACTACCTTTATAAAAAAATATAGGTTTTTATGCTTAAAATTGGGTTTGTTTTATCTTATGCCTATTGAATATATTGGATGAATATAAAAAATATTTCACTTAATATATAACATATATATTAAATTAATATCACTCAATAATGATAATTAATTTAATTTTTTACAGTAAAATAGATTTATGACTATAAAAAATAATATTTTTCTTTATATTCAATCGTTTTTCATATTCATTTATAATTAATTTATAACCTATGAGTTCATATTATATTATTTAAAACTATATATATTCATAAATTATTTAATAATATTCATATCTATGAATTTAAGGGATATGATTTATCTTATTATATTAAATAATAACATGTTAAGGATATACTATTGTTTGGTAATACATAGTCTTGTGTCTTACACATGACATCAAGGAAAGTCTTTGTTGTGTGTAACATAATCTAACCTCGATGTTCCATGTAGAGAAAGATAAAATTTATATTGCATGTAGTGCATGATTAACATGGTTTTGTGTGTAATTCAATAAAAATATAATGCTTTAAAATAAACTATTTTCAGTGTTGCGTGAAATAAAAAATAAAAAATGGTTAAATTAATTGAAATAATAATAATTCAAAAAATCTTGGTGTGTTACATTCAACACCCCGTAAAATGAATTTTTCCCTCAAATTTTTTTTTTGTGATATCATAATTTTAATACTTGAATTTTTCATTAATATAAACCGACATAATAAAAATGAATACTAAAACTTCCCTTAAAAAGAGAAAGTTGGAGCCGTAATGGTTACCTAGAGTAACTCATAATGAGATTCCCCATAAGAGAAAATATGTGGGATGTGAAAACATGAACATGGAATAGAAATATTACCATCAAGTTTTTATGGAGAGTGAGAGATAATAGGGCGAGAAAAAAGTTAACAGTCACAAAGAAATTAATCTGTGTTGACCTAAAGGACCTTCTAATTCATCAGAAATAAAGGTTCTTGGAAACAAAATTTGGTTTCAAGATCCTTTTTCTAAAATTTGAAAAAATATCATGAAAAGATATAATTTAATGATTTTAGGACAACATCTCCATTTGTGGTTCATTTATCCACTTCAAATATTTCTCTAAAAAGTAAGGTTACATTTTCATTCCTAATGTTCTAACAGATAATGAGACCTGTGATATGCCATCCCATTTTTCATTAGTTACCATAAACATAAGGTAGTTTGAATGGGCTATCCAATATTCATAAATCCTATTATGGAGAGATAAAAATTTAATCTTAATGACTTTATCTAAAGTTTAACTTAATATTTCCATAAAATTTTAACCTTATAACCCTTACTGAAGATGAAAATTCAAATCTTTATAAATAAAGTCATGAAATAAGCTAAACATTGATCCCCCATATATCACAAAGTACCACTTGGTTGTAATATTCCAAACATGAGAATAACCTCATTGTATATTCTCTTAAAACATGGTAATTTTCTTAATTACCATAAATAATTTCGGAAAACATGCATTTTTCTTTATTCCGAAGATTACTAGATATATTATTTAAATACAATAATTCATAAACATCATCCTTGATTTCATAGACCATTTTTCAATAATAAGTTCTAGGGTAATTCATACCATCCATTTACTTATTCATATCCAACATATCTTTATCCAAAGAATATTATCTCAATTTTAGGGATTAGTCAAGGGTTACTTTCCCTTAATAAAAATATCACCTTTCAATGAAATCAATTTTCTATGTCTTCACCACCATTCAATATGTCCTTTTCAATCCTTATATTAAAAATATGTATACATTTCAGGATTCATAAAACATAATTTTTTATTTCCAAAACATAAATACATTATGAATCCAACCTTATTCTTAAAACATTACTCAAGCTTAATCAACTTATTCCATAATACCTCTTTTCTAGAATATGAAATATAAATCATGTATTAAGGTTCCTCAACTGAAAACTAATCATGGTTTTATGTTAAATTTAAAAAATACTAAAAGAAAATTGCATACCTTTCAGATGTCGTTTGTTGTCTCTTAATCATCAATAGAAAATCCAATACTTGTATCATCTTGCTAATTCTATTCATGTTCCTTCCACGAAGGACATAAATTTTTATAATGCCCATAATTTCCACATTTAAATTAGTTGTCAATTGGTAATACCTTAGGGAGGATAACATTTCCACCCATTACATCAACTGAACTTTTTACTTTTACCTTTATAGATACTTGCTTCCGAACCTTCTTTTCCACAGTCAAAACATATTTTTATTCCTCTAATACACTTGGGTGATTTTACAACATTATTGATAGAAAAGAAAGTAAATATTCTTTATTCCATGTTCTTTATTACATAAACTCTCAGTGAACTCTTTCCTTCTCTTCCTTGGTGATTCTAAGAGCTAGTTAAGGTACACATTGTTAATCATGTTCCTTGAAAACTGATTAGGCATGATCACAACATCCTTCACTCTAGTTGTCATCCCATTTTATTTCTCATCAGAAAATTTTCCATCACATTCAATATTAGACCAGTTCTTTTTGGTTCCTTCCATTTACTAAAATAAGAAACCATAGTGTGATAAATACTTATTATAGTGCAAAACAATGTAATCACAAAAAATAATTACTTATAGGATGTCTAAATTATGACATCTTCCTTAACCTATGACACATCAGGTTTCTCCAAGGTTATTCATAGAAAAATTCTATTTAAATCCTTTATTATGGTTTGTGAAGTGTTTTTGAATTCCCAAATCATATTTATAAGGAGTGTCAAAAAAGGTTTGCAGAAAGGACCTTTTTCATGTACTAGATTACCCCGAGTTAGGATCAAGACATCTTGTAAAATTTATTACCCATAGGTACATCTTTTACATATCCACATAAACTTGTATTATCTAGATAGGGATGTGTTTCTAGGAAAACACTAACTTTATCCTTTACCAAAATTCTAGGACACTTTCCTAAATGTTGACTCACCTATATTCTTTTCCTTAGAGACGTCCCTAGATATATCTATAGAAATATACCTAGGTATATCACTAAATATTTCTCATAGAAGTTTAACAAAATTAAATAAACCTTTACATTGATACTAACTATATATACCCTCTCTATTAAAATATTAATATTGCATCACTTTTGTAAAATACTTAAAACATTAACCAAACATATGCCCAAAGACCGTATTATTTTTTTTCCTTTGGAAATATTGAAACAGAAACACTAGTATATATATGAGCTATATTATATCTCACTAGGATCTTAAATACTATCACCCTTATTAAACATGTCACACTTGATATATATCTTCATAACCTGGGGAAGGAAACATAAAAATGGGTGAGAATTGATGCTCAGTAAGTGTAAACAAGGGAGACATGTAAGCATAAACATGAGAATAGGGGAATGAGAACATGACAAAAACATTATAATATCATACCCTATATATCAAATATCATAAACATTAATCATAGAATAAATCTAAGTAGTTCATAATACACAGATTAAAAGGAAATAAAAGCATAAGCCCTGAAATCATAACATAGGAATAAAACATGGAATTATGAAAAACACAGAAGTATATAATAATTATTTCAATAGTAGTCAAGTAATTGATGTCAAGTACATATTATTAGATAAAGTCCTTTACTGAACCATGTTCACAACCTGTTCTAAACCTATGTTACATAACTGATTTTACTCCTTGTTTCATCCCTATAATACAAAACTGAGTTCATTTCTCATTCCACACCAGTAATATTGAACTGGGATCATTTTCCATTCTATCCATGTCAATGTCAT
Organism: Viscum album; assembly: GCA_963277665.1. Lineage (NCBI taxonomy): Eukaryota > Viridiplantae > Streptophyta > Magnoliopsida > Santalales > Viscaceae > Viscum > Viscum album. The sequence goes on from OY728151.1 coordinate 227,245,034, forward strand.
GAGATATAAATCGGTTCCCATTGCATTGTAGGTAGATATAGGCCACACCCATATCATAATGAAATCATACATACATATGAAAAAAATTCATAAACAATCATACCATAACCCATGAAATTAAATGGGAATCATAAACATGTAATCATATCTTAACCTATAGAAAAATATACAAGTTTCATAATCATTTCATCAAAATAATAACTCATGAAAGATAGATGGATTTTATAAATATATAACCCATCAAAGATAAGTGACTTTCATAATCATATAACCCATGAAGAAGAAAAAAGTTTCATAAAGACCTTGACATCAACTATAACTCATTCATAGAAATAATATGAATGGAAACTTTAGAACATTTCCCAGAAAGGCATGAGTAACATCAAAAAATGTAAAATTTGATGGAAAATAATTTTGAAATATCATTCAAAACAATTTCTTGATAAAAATATCCTTTCTTCTTTAAAAAGATATTTTTAATGCATAAAACCATTTAAAAAAGAATTTTCTTATAAAATTACTTCAAAAACTATAAATAATATTTGAAATCATTTTTAAAACCTTTTTCCTTGAAAAATTAAAAAATAAGATTTAAAAAAAATTTAAAAAAATATAAAATAAGCATAAAAACATTTCAAAAACCCTTTTCCTTGAATAAAAGTTAAAAACATATAAATAAATATTGAAATCCTTTTGAAAAAATAAATTTGAAAACTTATATAGAAATCATGATAACATTTTGAAAAACATTTCCAATGAAAACTTATAATATTATCTTCAAAACGTTTTTAAAACCATTTCATTGAAAAACAACTTTATTAAAAATTAAAATTTTAAACATGCAAATGAATATTCATATAAATTATAGTGTGTAAATCCATATATGTTGTATGAGGTAAAAAGATAATTCCTTTTGTAAGGTAAAAAGGTTAGAAAATTCCATATTCGTAAAGTGACAATAATATTTTTTTGAAAACCATGGTTAATGAAAAAAAGGGTAAAAATTTATTTTAAATATTAAAGGATAAGAGTATAATATTCTAGTAAATATTTTTTATATAAAATGGTTTTGAAGGAACATAGATTTCTGACAAAAGAGAGGGTTAAGTTAGGCTTTCTTAAAAGAAATACTTAACTATCTTATGTCCTAAAGATTGGAATAATGGTAAAAATACATGAATATATCATGAATATGCATAGTAGAAGAAAATTAAGGAATTTTCTTGAGATATGGATCATAATATTTAATCCACGGAAGTATAAACATAAACAATCTCAATAAGATATGATATTGTTTCAGCAAACATTTACCACTTGGTAACTTTTAACCATACTCCCCGTGTAATAAAATGATATTAAATGAAGAATAAAATATCATGAAATGAGAGGTATTAGTTAAATAACATTTCAAAGGTAGTATATACACCTCCTGGAAAAATATAGGTGAATAACATGGCATGTGTATCAAAGAATGCAAATTGAGACAAAACTACTTTACCGATTTGGTATATTTTGAAACATAAATTCCCTGTAATAAAGATCATAAAATGGATATTTAAATACCCATAAATTTAATTATATTAATCAGGTAATTTATCCAAGGTAATTATAAACACTACATAAAATGAATGGGTGGTTAATAAAGCATGTATCTCAAGGAAATTAAAAGTGAGATGATATCCCCTTACCTTGTGTCTTGACTCTCATCGCACTTGTTCAAACCTCATGTATAATAAATATAATTTAATTATAAAAATATTTAATAACTATATTTTTATATATAATACCATATATTATTTGGTTAAAACATTATATAACCTATTTATTAGAAATTTCATGTAAAGGTTACGCTTCGGGAAATATTCATTTTGTTTTTCACATTGGTCTTAATTTGTTAGATCATTGGTCCTAATACATATATAATTATTTCCATAATGTAAAAAATGATATAAATGTAATTAATATTTAGTATATTTTTATTATAATAATTTATATAATTATGAAATATAATACATTGTTCATAGAGGTGGTAGGTCGTATATACGCATGAATGCTGGTTCCGTTTTATTGATGTATTTAAAAAAAGAAAGTAAATGAAAAATATATATATGTATATATAAATATAATATAATTAAAGTATAATTATTATTTTATATATATCATATAATTTCACTAAACCCATCCTTAATACATTCCATTTTGTGTGTGAATAAACTAGATCACTTTGAGGGACGGTAGTTCACACTTCTTCAAATGAAATTATCATATCTACACCAAATGGAAAGTACACATGTATGTGTGGTAAAAAGATTAAATAAGTTTAAAGAAATATTAAATATAATATATAACATATATATATAGATTTTTCATCATAATTTTCACTATGATAGATGGTAAAGGAAAATGAATAATCATCGTTTAGTGAGGCGATAGTTAACAGTACACATAAACAGTATGTTTGTTACCCATTAGATGGATGTGTGTGTATGTTTAGGTTGAAAAAATAGCATAAAACATCCTAGTGTATTGAATATAATGTTTTTATTATAAAATCATGGAATAAGATAAGTTCAGTGAGTGAAGTAAGAAAATAAATGAAAGGAGTTTGAGGGAGGGTGGTGCATCTTAATCAGGTAAATCATTTTTTCATGTACCAAAGGGCTTCCATGGAAGTATTTATGGACAAAGGGAGGCTTAAAGGATGAATTTATGGATTAATGAAATTTTATCGAGTAGTTAATTTCCAATCTTAAGTAGTTTTATATGTGTGCAGAAGAGAGAGAGGTAGTGACCTTTTTTAGGGAAGGGAAAGGACACACTTAGAATTTTTTAGAACAAGTTATATATAACCAAATTTTTTACTCAAAAAGTAACAAAAAATAAGTAAACTCAATAATAGAAGGTTTATGGATTAAAAGTGGCCATAAAATGGGTTTTTTCAAGTTTATAGGTCATTGGGGCCGTTAATATTAATGTTTTCTCCATTATTATGCTTAACTTTACATTAATTGGTGCAATTAATTTTATTTACTTTCACTAATATTTTTGGTAAAAACTTAAAATGAACTTATTATACATTATAACTTATTATGATTAAAAATATGGAATCTAATATTCTGAATTCAAATCACATATGTAGTATAAATTAATTAAAATTTAATCCCACTATTGGGTCGACAATGCTGGTTTTTAAAGTAAACAATAATCAAAATTTTCTTAAATTTTATATCCATATTCAATGTGTAATTGGTTATAATTATCTTAATTTGATTAATTGATAAAAATATTATCGTATTTAACTATTAATGAAATTTAAATTTATAATTTAACCTTATCAATAAATTAGATGAAAATTCAGTTTTGAATTAAAATCCAGTATTTTTAACTATTCATTAAAAAATGAAACCCTGTATAAAAATACTAAATATTTATCCGAATGTAGTTTTTATGGTTATCTTACAAATATTAAGTTTCATTTGACCATTTAAATCTATAAAAATTCAAAAAAATGAATTTAAAATAGGTTCTCCATTAAAATATGGTATAACTACCTTTATAAAAAAAATATATTTTTATACATAAAATTGGGTTTTTTATTATATTAGGTATATAAAATATATTAAATGAATATAAAAAATATTTTATTTAATATATAAAATATGTACTGCATTAATATCACTCACTAATATCAATTAATTTTCTTTATTACATAAAAATAGCTTTGTGACTATAAAAATAATAATATTTCCTTCAAATTCAATCGGTTTTCATATTTCTTTCTAATTAAATAGTAACCTATGAATTCATATTATATTTTAATAAACCATATATTTTCATAAATTAATTAATAGTATTAATATCCTATAATTTAATAGCTGGGTTGTAATACCCCAAGTAAATAAAGAATATGAAATTTTTATATTTATCCATATTTGTGAATAAAATATTAATATTACTTTAAAGGGAACACTTTGCTCGATGGCATACCCAATACGCGACAACGATTTCCTTTGAAATCTTATGTTGCACTCTAATAATAAAATAATATTATTTTAAATGGTATTTAACGCCTAGCCATTGTAATGGCGGGAAAGAACGGAACTAACTACAAAATGATTATATATGTTTTGTCAAATATTTTTACTTTTATCCAATAAATGTTAGAGGTGTGAAATGCAAATGAATCCAATTTTAAGGATAAATCTTCTAATATTCTTTAAATGGTTGATTAACCGCCTTTTTATGGAGAGCCCTTTTTAAATATACTTTTGACAATTCTATACGTTATATTTGAAAAAATAAAATCCTTTTTTAGAATCTGGACATCAAAAATTACTTTGTGTAAATTTTTGGTATTTTTCCGATAAAGTTCATTTTTTTAATGAATAGTGAAAAATGTTGTATTTTAATTCAAAACGACTTTTTAATCTATTTTTTTATACGATTATATTTTCTATTTAATTGGTTTTAAAGTTAAATTATAATATATTTTTACCATTTAATCCAATAGTGGTCATTGGAATTAATTTCACTTTGAAATTGGACTTAAACTAGTGTCAATCTTTTGATACTTTTTGTTTCATAAAAACACGCTATTTATTTTGACAGCGGGAATTAATTATTAAATTAATTAATGCAAATTATATGTTTTTAATTTTGTAAAATAGACATCATTTTTTAATTTGGAATATAAAATATATCTTAGGGTGAATTTTTGGTATTTTTCTGAAAAACTTCAATTTTTTATGAATAGTGAAACCACTAAGTGGTACTTAAAAAACTGATTTTTCATTTAAATGAAATTTTACCACCTCTGTGTCTTTAATTTCAAAAATACGACATACATGGTTGTCATTAGGAAGTAAAATGTGGTTCAATGGGATTAAAATAATTATTTGATGAATAGTAACTTTTAAGTTTTTAATCGCGATTAGAGGTAATTACTGTAGTTTAAGGTAAAAATAATGTTTTAATAATATGTAATGACCTTGACACATGTCCTACCCTTATTGGATGTGTCATGGCCGACCAAGACAATCCATGGGTCAACTTTGGGACCCCATGGAGCCACTTTGGTAGGAAAATGACATTAATAACTTTTATTTAAAGTTAAAATAAAAATATCACAAACATGAGTTGTTTTACTAAAAAAAATTAAATGGGGTTATACAAGTAATATTTTTTACTATAAATATTCATTAAAAATCTAAAAACATTTCCTACATCATGAAAAAAAATTATAATTTTTAGACATTAAATAAATTAAATTATTTATGACACCATGATGATGCAGTGATTACCTCATTATTTAACAATTTAAATAAAATGAAAAGATAATGTAAAATATAAGACCTAAACTTGAAAAAAACCTATTGTATGGATGTATTTTGAACTATTATCACATTATCCTCGAAATATATAATTTTGGGACCTTTAAAATCTGAAAATAATTTTTAATAAAGTAACCTTTTATAACTTTCCAAGAGTGCCCCTCCTCTCCTCTTATAAAAGGCCCCCACCTATACCACCTTACCCACACCTCTCAAGCCTTTAACTCGTCCAAACCCTGCCCATTTTTTCTCTCCAAATCCCTCTATTACTCCTAGAAGCCTCAATTTGGGCAGAAGTCTTCCCAAGGAAGCCTTTGAGCTCAAATCAAAAAGAGTTTCCCATTTTAAAGGTAGTGTCTTCCCTTGTGTTCTTAGGTTTTATTTTTTCTTCTCCAACCCTCTAAACTTATTTTATTCCTTTATTTTGTAACAACACCAGTATATTAAATATACTAGTATGTTTTTATGTGAATTATTAGAGCTAAACTTACACACACCTTCGTCTAATGGTTAAAGAACATACTGTTTCTGTGGATGGAGAATTTTTGCCTCACGAAGCGATGATTGTTCAATCTTCTCTTAACACCTTTCATGGTGGACATTATGATGTCACTATATTTTATATATGGTATTTATGGTATTTATGTTTTCTATACTCTTATTAATTTTATAGTTAAAACATGCCTTTATGCTTTTTATGTTGTGCAAATGCGATAATTTCATACGAGGAAGTGTGGACTACCGCCCCCTCAAGTGATGTGACTCGTTCATGCAATTCATGGAATGTATAAAGAATGAAATTAATGAACATATGTGAAAAATATAACATATATATTATACTTGAATTATAATATATATATCTCTCAATTATTTTTAATTCCATTAATATGACAAAGAAATGAAAGTAGCGTTCATGCGTACGTACGGCCTACTGTCTCCATGAACGGTGCATTTCATTTCTTTTTATCTCCAAATGTTATAGAGTAGTATAAAATGAATATTTACTGGATATATATGATATTTAAATCATTAATACTATTCTGGAGATGATTTACTTATAACTACATGGACAATCATTTTCAAACAAGTTCATTTTTGACTCATGTTCCAAACATTGACAAAAACGTCTAATATGAACTAACATTATTAAACAATTATTATAAAATTATAATATGTGATATGAACTGAATAATAATATTTAAAGGAGGTCATTAGGAAATTATAAATTTACCAAAGTTTATTATTCAGGATTATAAAGAAATGAACAAGACAAGTCGGACTTGAGGTAAGGGATCCTACCCCTCTCTTTATTTTTAAGTACACTCTTTTATGTCATTCCTTTTAAGCTCATCTTTCTTATGATTGGGATGTTATTTTATATTACTATTACTTTACTTTTTATGTTCATATGATGGGAGACCCTATTTCCTCTCATCAATCCATTTTGGAAGTTTTGAGTGGCGCCGTTAGGCTGCTGAATTTTCGTAAGGGATCTAACCTCTCTCTTTCTTTTTAAGTACTCTCTTTTATGTCATTTCTTTTAAGCTCATATTTATTATGTTTGGGGATGTTATTTTATATTCCTCATACTTTAATTTTTATTTTCATATTATGAGAGACGCTATTTGATCTCATAAATCCATTTTTGGACGTTTTAAGTGGCGTTGTTAGGCTGCCGAGTTTTCGTAAAGGATTTTTCATCTCACTTTTATTCCCATGACATTTATACTATGTTTTCCCCTATTTTCTTTGAGTGGTGTATGTAATTACCATTATTATACACTTTTTTTAGTATAATTTCATTTATGGGTATTTACATATTCATTGTATGACCCTTCTTCCATGGGGTGTACGTTTCAAAAGTTACCCAACTCAGTAAGGGGACCTTTTACCCTCCTCTTTTTAAAAGACTTCTTTTGTAATGTCTTTTAATTCACATACTATTATGTTGAGATATGTTCTTATATATCCTTATTTATTTAAATTTTATGTCCAAGTTATGAGATACCATTTTCTCTCTCATCAAATCATTTTTTGAATTTTAAAGTAACGTCGTTAGGCCGTCGGATTTCTGTAAGGGAACTTCTTAACCAACTTTCAATTCATTGGGTTAAACCTCTACTTCTTGATTTTATTATGCCAATATTATGTGTGTAATCTCTATGATGTAATTTACACAACCTTTGTGTTTATATACTATTTCTACACATAATCATCTCATTGATAAATTCTTACGAACTAGTATGGGAAATCATAACTCAATCTCATTTCATTGAGTTAAATATCTATGTCATTGGTTTCTTTTTCAAGATTATGTGTGAATGACCTATGATTGTTTCACACTTAATATCCACTTATATTTAGTGTATTTATATTTCTCACACAAAATTATGTGATAGATTTATCTTTAATTTTAGGATACCATCTTTATAATGGATTTTATCTCAATTTACATTTCCATTGAGACTTCATTGTTGTTATGCACCAATTAACTCTTATATGGTGTTTATATTGTCCTTTGACATATTATATCAATAATCCCTTTATTCTCATGATATTATAAAGTTCGGATTAAATTTTATTCTGCAATTATTTGTATTCAAGATTCTCTCATTTTGTTAAAAACTCTTTAACAAAAATATCGTTTTAAATATTTTAAAGATTCATTATTCTAAATCTCTATCTATAATGTCCATGTTTTCAAAATGGTTTTCAGTATTTATTTATATGGACATTAATGTTTTAAAATTATAATTCCATTAAAATCTTTAAAGTGGTATGGGACACTTTGATTCAAAAATCTCTTTTAAATGATTTTTAAAAATGGATTGATTAATTCAATATCTTGGAATTACTTATTGTGATTGAAAATGAAATTTTGTTATTGAAATGTTTATATTTTCAATATTTTATGTGTAATGATGGTACTTGGACATTTTACGGGTGGTTACGTGATAAACCATATGACGGGTGGTTCCGTGAATACCAGGACGGGTGGTTACATTATAACCTCCAATGCATTGGGTATGGAAGTTGGCTTTATGGCTATTCCATTAAGTATGTGTGTAATTTGACTGTATGGTTATTCCATTTAAGAATTTTTATGTCCCAAGTTACCTTTATATGTTATGTGTTCTTTATATGGGTTTTATGGTAATCTTTTGGTTACAAAAGGGTAATTAATGGTCTTTTATTCTTTGAAGAGTTTTTACTACTTCATAAAGGTGAAAAGTATTACTTTGGTAAAGTACTCATGGTTTACTTGTTGTTTTAAAAAACTAACAGTTTTCCTTCTTTTTTGTATCCTTTACTGGGCTTTTTATGCTCATCCCATGTTTTTGAAATGTTTTCCACAGGACTTAAAGATGAATAGGGTCAAGGATGGGATCAAGGAAAGACATTCTATCTAAAACATGGAACTAGACATGTTTCTTTTTAAGGGTTTTTTTATTTTATGGAAACTTAGTAGAAGTGTCTGCTATGTAATATTTTGATATGTAATAGTTATGACCTAATTCTATAAAACTCTAAACTTGAAAATATCCTCTATGTGAATTATTCATTTAATTCATGATTAAGTAATGTTTAAGGTCGGGGCCTTATAGTTGGTATCAGAGGTCGGTTTAGATAACTTTAGAGGTTAGGGTATTCTTTAAGCATAAGTGACAAGTTGTGTTTAACCACAATAGTTAGTATATTATATGGAGTCATTGTTGTTGTTGTTTTAAGGTTGGAATGAGTTTGAGATAACTTGGATAAGTATATATTAGTGTTTATCTTCCTCTTCAGTATATGATGATTTTGTTGATATACTCACATTGACTTTTTTTGTTTTAGTAAATTGATAGATCTAGAAGGAACCAAAGTGACAATGGGTATGAAGGAAACTATGGTGGTTCTCTGATTAAGAGACTGGATGAAATAGGGGATTCAATGAGGAATCTTGTGGTTATTCCAAACCAACTATCAAGGAGTCATGATTAACCACTTGAACTTTGGTGAGTTCTCTAAAACATCATAAATGAGAGAACCAACTTGATGTGGAAGTTAAGTTAATAATTATAAAGGTAACCATTAGGGTTTATATGATCCTTACTTTGAGGTAATTATGGGTTACTATATGATATGATGGAATACAAAAGGCATGAGATAAACTTGAGGTTAAAATATGTTATGGTTATTTTTGATGAATTTATCTCTTTTTGAGGAATGTTATAAAATTATATAGTTTTGGAAAAAGGACAACATGCAGACCGTGTGATAACCCGTCGCGTCGGACAAAGCTGCAGGAATAGAACCCACAAATAAAGTGCAACTGGTATTTATCACCTACCACTGGACTATGTGAAGTCCCTGGTTAGTTTGACTAATTCTTTATAGTTAGATGATTTTATAAATCAAGAATAAGTTTATTTTGGGTTATCTATGGAAATAATTATCCTATCATGGAGAATATGTGATTAGGCTAATTACTTTTCAATGTGATACTTTAAGAGTAACTGGTGTTATTTGGAGATAAATGTTAAGATTTACTTTGGAAGAAAATGTGATTAAATCCTTCAGAGATTTGGGTTTCAATCTTATTTTAGATTACTTTGAATAATTTTATGGATAGTTGTTTATTGAATGGTCTTTGTTGAACTTTGGGTATTGTTGGAAAAAATTTGGAGATTAGGAGTAGTTTTTCTTTTTGTAAAAAAAATATCCTTTTTGGGTATTATCTGATCTCATATTAACCTTTTTGGTTTTAGTTTTGGTTAAGGTTTAAAGACATGGGAAGTATACAGTTCTCTTTTTTGGATTAGGTGATTCTCTAGAAGTTGATTATAGCTCTCTTAATGTAAACAATTCATCCTAAATACTCATCTTTTGGAGAAAATATGAGTTCATGTAAGAAATCTAGTAAAATTTGAAAGTTAACATGACAAGTAAGTATGTTTTCTTATGTTTTAGTTAAGCTCAAAAGTAAATTCCTCAATGAAAAGTAACTAAAAAAAATTTTGTACGTTAACTTTTCCTACTGGGGAATCCAATACCGTTTAACACATCCCAAGTTTGTGATTTTCTGGTGGTTAACTTTCTCCTAAACATGTTTTCTATCACACTCCCTCAGAACATGACCCTTTGTTTTTTCTTCCATATCCATGTTTTCATACATGGAATCCTAGTATGGGTTAACTCGGGTGACCTTTGTACTTCCATTTCTTTCTTTTAAAGTGATATTTTTATTTACTCCTTTTCTGATGTGGGGATTTCAATGAGCCCAATTTTAAAATTGCGAGGACGCAATTCCCAAAAGGGGGAAGGATGTAAATCCCCAGGTAAATAAAGAATATTACATTTTTATATTTATCCATATTTTTGAATAAAATATTAATATTACTTTAAAGGGAACTCTATGCTCGATGGCGTACCCAATACGCGACAACGAGTTCCTTTGAAATCTTACGTTGCACTCTAATAATAAAATAATATTATTTTCAATGGTAGTTAACGCCTAGACATTGTAATGGCGGGAAAGAACTAAACTAACTAAAAAATTATTATATATTTTTGTCAAATATTTTTACTTTTATCCAATAAATGTTAGAGGCGTGAAATGCAAATGAATCCAATTTAAAGCATAAATCTTCTAATATTCTTTAAAAGGTCGATTAACGGCCTTTTGATGGAGAACCCTTTTTAAATATACTTTTGAAAAGTTTATACATTATATTTGACAAAATAAAATCCTTCTTTATAATCTAGACATCAAAATTTACTTTGTGTAAATTTTTGATATTTTTCCGATAAAGTTTATTTTTTTAATGAATAGTGAAAAATGTTGTATTTTAATTCAAAACCTCTTTTTAATATAATTTTTTTATATGATTAGATTATCTTTTGAATTGGTTTTAAAGTGAAATTAGAATATACTTTTACCATTTAATCCAATAGTGGTCATTGGAATTAATTTCACTTTAAAATTGGACTTAAACTAGTGTCAATATTTTGATACTTTTTGATTCATAAAAACACGCTATTTGTTTTGACAGCGGGAATTAATTATTAAATTAATTAATGCAACTTATATGTTTTTAATTTTGTAAAATAGACATAATTTTTGAATTCGGAATATCAAATATAGCTTAGGGTGAATTTTTGGTATTTTTCTGAAAAACATCAATTTTGGATGAATAGTGAAACCACTAAGTGGTACTTAAAAATCTGATTTTTCGTTTAAATGAAATTTTACCACCTATATGTCTTGAATTTCAAAAATCTGACATACATTGTTGTCATTAGGAAGTAAAATTTGGTTCAATGGGATTAAAATAATTATTTGGTGAATAGTAACTTTTAATTTTTTAATAGCGATTAGAGGTAATTAGTGTAGTTTAAGGTAAAAATAATGTTTTAATAATATGAAATGACCTTGACACATGTACTACCCTTATTATATGTGTCATGACCGACCAAGACAATCCATGGGTCAAATTGGGGGCCTCATGGATCCACTTTGTTAGGAAAATGACATTAATAACTTTTTATTTAAAGTTAAAATAAAAATATCACAAACATGAGTTGTTTTACTAAAACAATTTTTAAATGGGGTTATACAAGTCATATTTTTTACTATAAATATTCGTTAGAAATATAAAAAGATTTCCTACATCGTGATATTTTTTTAATAATTTTTATACATTAAATAAATTAAATTATTTATGACACCATGAAGATGTAGTGATTACCTCATTATTTAAAGATTTAAATAAAATGAAAAGATAATGTAAAATCTAAGAGCTAAACTTGTCAAAAACCTATTGTATGGGTGGATTTATAACTCTTATCACCTTATCCTATAAATATATAATTTTGGGACCTTTAAAATCTGAAAATAATTTTTTTAATAAAGTAACATTTTATAACTTTCCAAGAGTGCCCCTCCTCTCCTCTTATAAAAGGCCCCCACCTATACCACCTTACCCACACCTCTAAATCCTTTGTCACAGACAACCCCTTCCCATTTTGTCTCTCCACATCCCTATATTACTCTTATAAGCCTCACTTTTGGAATAAGTCTTCCCAAGGAAGCCTTTAAGCTCAAATCAAAAAGAGTTACCTGTTTTAAAGGTAGTGTCTTCTCTTGTGTTCTTATGTTTTATTTTGCTTCTCCAACCCTCTAAACTCTTTTAATTCCTTTATTTTGTACAACACCAATATCTCAAATATACTAGGATGTTTTTATGTGAAGGATTCGAGCTACACTTACACACACCTTCGTCTAATGGTTAAAGAACATACTGTTTCTGTGGATGGCGAATTTCTGCCTCATGAAGCGATGATTGTTCAATCTTCTATTAACACCTTTCATGGTGGCCATTATGATGTAACTATATTTTATATATGATATATATGGTATTTATGTTTTCTATATGCTTCTGAGTTTTATATTTAAAACATGCCTTTATGCTTTTCATGTTGTGCAAATGCGATAATTTCATACGAGGAAGTGTGGACTACCGCCCCCTCAAGTGATGTGACTCGTTCATGAAATATATGGAATGTATAAAGAATTAAATTAATGAAAATATTTGACATATATAACATATATATTATACTGGAATTATAATATATATCTCCCTCAATTATTTTTAGTTCCATTAATATGACAAAGTAATGAAAGTAGCGTTCATGTGTATGAACGGCCTACCGTCTCCATGAACGGTGCATTTCATTTATTTTTATCTCAAAATGTTATGGATTAGTATAAAATGAATATTTACTGGATATATATGATATTTAAATCATTACTACTATTCTGGAGATGATTTACTTATAACTACATGGACAGTCATTTTCAAACAAGTTCATTTTTGACTCATGTACCAAACATCGACAAAAACGTCTAATATGAACTAACATTATTAAACAATTATTATAACATTATAATATGTGATATGAACTGAATAATAATATTTAAATGAGGTCCTTAGTCAATTATAAATTGACCAATGTTTATTATTTATGAATATAAAGAAATTAACAAGACAAGTCAGACTTGAGGTAAGGGATCCAACCCCTCTCTTTCTTTTTAAGTACACTCTTTTATGTCATTCCTTTTCATCTCATTTTTCTTATGATTGGGATGTTATTTTATATTAATATTACTGTACTTTTTATTTTAATATTATGGGAGACCTTATTTATTCTCATCAATCCATTTTGGATGTTTTGAGTGGCACCGTTAGGCTGCCGAATTTTCGTAAGGGATCCAACCTCTCTCTTTCTTTTTAAGTACTCTCTCTTATGTCATTTATTTTAAGCTCATCTTTATTATGTTTGTCGATGTTATTTTATATTAATAATACTATAATTTTTATGTTAATATTATGAGCGACCCTATTTGATCTCATAAATCCATTTTTGGACATTTTAAGTGGCGTTGTTAGGCTGCTGAGTTTTCGTAAGGGATTTTTCATCTCACTTTTATTCCCATGACATTTATGCTATGTTTGCCACTATTTACTTTGATTGGTGTATTTACTTCCCATTATAATAAACTTTGTGTAGTATAATTTCATTTATGGGTATTTACATCTTCATTTTATGACCCTTCTTCCATGGGGTGTACGTTTCAAAAGTTACCCAACTCGATAAGAGAACCTTTCACTCTCCTCTTTTTAAAAGACTTATTTTGTTATGTCTTTTAATTCACATACTATTATGTTGGGATATGTTCTTCTATATCCTTATTTATTTAAAATTTATGTCCAAGTGATGAGATACCATTTTATCTCTCATCAAATCATTTTCTGAATTTTAAAGTGACGTCGTTAGGCTGTCAGATTTCTGTAAGGGAACTTCTTAACCAACTTTCAATTCTTTGGGTTAAACCTCTACTTATTGATTTTATTATGCCAAGATTATGTGTGGAATATCTATGATGTAATTTCCACAACCTTTTTGTGGATATACTATTTCTACAAATAATCATCTCATTGATAAATTATTACGAACTTGTATTGGAAATCATAACTCAATCTCATTTCATTGAGTTAAATATATATGTCATTGGTTTTGTTTTTCCAAGATTATGTGTGAATGACCTCTGATTATTTCAAACTTAATATCCACTTATATTGGGTATATTTATATTTCTCACACATAATTATGTGATAGATTTATCCTTAATTTAAAGATACCATCTTTATAATGGATTTCATCTCAATTTACATTTTCATTAAGACTTTATTGTCGTTATGCACCAATTCACTCTTATATGGTGTGTATACTGTCCTTTGACATATTATATCATGAATCCCTTTATTCTAATGATATTATAAAGTTTGGATTAAATGTTATTCTGCAATTATTTGTATTCAAGAGTCTCTCATTTTGTTAAAAACTCTTTAACAAAAATATTGTTTTAAATGTTTTAAAGATTCATTATTCTAAATCTTTATCTATAATGTCCATGTTTTCAAAATGGTTTTCAGTATTTATTTATATGGACATTAATGTTTTAAAATTATAATTCCATTAAAATCTTTAAAGTGTTATGGGACACTTTGATTCAAAAATCTCTTTTAAATGATTTTTGAAAATGGATTGATTAATTCAATATCATGGAATTACTTATTGTGATTGAAAATGAAATGTTGTTATTGAAATGTTTATATTTTCAATATTTTATGTGTAATAATGGTACTTGGACATTTTACGGGTGGTTACGTGATAAACCATATGACGGGTGGTGCCATGAATACCAGGACGGGTGGTTACGTTATAACCTCCAATGCATTGGGTATGGAAGTTGGTTGTATGGATATTCCATTAAGTATGTGTGGAAGTCGACCGTATGGTTATTCCATTTAAGAATGTTTATATCCCAAGTTACCTTTATATGTTATGTGTTCTTTATATGGGTTTTATGGTAATCTTTTGGTTACAAAAGGGTAAGTAATGGTCTTTTATTCTGTGAAGAGTTTTTACTACTTCATAAAGGTGAAAATTATTACTTTGGTAAAGTACTCATGGTTTACTTGTTGTTTTAAAAAACTAACAGTTTTCCTTCATTGTGTATCCTTTACTGGGATTTTTATGCTCATCCCATTTTTTTTGAAATGTTTTCCACAGGACTTAAAGATGAATAGGGTCAAGGATGGGATCAAGGAAAGACATTATATCTAAAACATGGAACTAGACATGTTTCTTTTTAAGTGTTTTTTTATTTTATGGAAACTTAGTAGAAGTTTCTACTATGTAATCTTTTGAGATGTAATAGTTATGACCTAATTCTCTAAAACTCTAAACCTGAAAATATCCTCTATGTGAATTATTCATTTAATTCATGATTAAGTAATGTTTAAGGTAGGGGCCTTATATAGGTTATATCTTGTTATATTAAATAATAACATTTTAATGATATGCTATTATTCGGTAAAACTTGGTCTTGCGTGCTATGCAAGCCATTAAAGAAAGATATTGTTTCGTGCAATGGAAGCTAACCTAATTTTTTCATGTCTATAAAGATAAAATTTATGTTGTTTTTAGTACGCGATTAACTAGGTGTTACGTATAACACAAGCCAAACATAGTTATTTAATATAAAATAAACTATTTTTAGTGTTCTATGAAATGAAAAATATAAAAAATGATAAATTAACAGGGAAAAACTCACAAAATCCCATTGTGTTACACTTACTCTCTAGTTTTATCTTCTCCTATAGTCTCTTGTAATTACTCAGTGGCATAATCTAATATTCCTTAATAATTGGCACTAAGATAATGTCAAACCCACAGGGTCCTTTCTATATAGACATGAATAAAAACCCATAATATTCACACTATGTTCTCATAAAAAACCTTTATTTTAATTACCAACATACATTAATCATGTAATCAAAAACATTATTGTAATAACCCATAATTAAATATTTTAATACTAACTACACAACATGAATTTATCATAGGAATTTCATAAATTTTTTCCAATGAAATGAAAAAACAATTATCTATAAAATAATAATCCAGTACATTCTTGAAGAAATATAAAATAGAGGAGAATCCACATAACAATAATGTGTTTCACACAAATAATTACACTATGATATCATAAATCTAATCTCCCTTTCCCATTCAAATAACATATCCAGCACATGATTTATCAAAAAATAACCTAAACCATTGGATCATTAATATATGTCCCAATATATGATTTTACATCCATGAAAATGAGAGAATGAAGAAGTGATAGTAAGAAAAAGACTATTACCTTTGATCTCTATTATCCAAGGTTCTCATATTTGTTGAAATCAAGCACCAAAATAAATAATATCGTCAAAAAAAATTGAGTATTGTCCAATGGTTGAGATCCTAGTAGAAGGCAATTGGAATTGGGTTTTTAGAGGAATAATTGGGTTAAAAGTAAATTATTTGGAATTAACATATCTTTTCACATAGTTAGGTAGATTAGTTTTCTATACTACACACCAACTATATTGACCACCATTATTCCTAAAACTACCATGTTTTAGTGTTATGATTTATATTTTCTCCAAATCATGTGCCAACTATGTACCTGCACAAAATACCTCACAAAATTTGACATAATTACGTATGTGGTATGTGAATTGTGGGGGTGATACCCCCTGTATATAGTTCCACATAGTGGTTGAAATTTCAAGGATAATTCTCCCTCTAAAAATTTCTATCCCAATAACCAATTATCATGTGATACTGGTTTCCCATGATCTTTAGATACCCTTATATGTTTCACCATATAAATGAAGATATTCTATTCATCTAGATCGAATTAGAATCTATGTTCCTATATTTAATTATATGAACCCATCCTATATTGTGTAACCATTAACAATTTTCCATTATAGCTTCATATAAATTGAGTACATATTCTCATTTATGTTACTCAAATTAATTCCACTCTCTCTAATGGGATTTTCTGCTTGATTAATGAATCATAGTGTTATTAAACCTCGTAGTGTGAGTCCTAGAAGAAATTATTTGTAATTATTTCAATATTCAATATTATATCATTAAGGAAATGAAGGTTTTATAATATACACATTTTAATAGAGTATAGATAACTATTTATAAGAGTTATATTATCATTGGAGGATATAAACCTACTTATCAAATTATAAATCTATATTATGTAATTGTTTACAATTCCATGAAAGTAATTGATTTTAAATGAAATCTAAGGATAAAGGTTCTCATATGGATTCAAACTGAATGTTCTTATTCTCCATGACCAAATTATATTCAATCACTATAAATATTACTATCCTTATAGATAATTTCATTTCCTTTTTCTAGATTGATTTAATAGTTCCCATTTTATATACTCATTTATGATATTACTGAACTAAATAAAACATTCCTTATAATTAATGATTAATATTATGTTATCATCAAAGAAAATATTTGGGAAACCAATGAACACATGTTTAACTATATAATGAGAAACCATTCCCATTCATATCACAACATTAATGTTTCTACTATAAGCATCTTGCCCCATGATTTGCAGACTAGGAGAGAGAAAATCACCATGTTAGACTACACATGTAGACCTATAAAACAAGAACTTATTTCCACAAATATAGTTGAAAATTCATATCTATGAGTACCAATGAATGATAATGTCACAACCCAATTCATAGAATCTTTATCATTTCATGAATACATGTTCTGTTATGGTTTACTAGTCTATGAAAATGATGGAATTTAAGTGAAATGGGATAAATATTTCCACAAGGATTCAAAAGGAATGTCCTTATTATCTATGTCCAAATTATATTCAATCACTATAATTATCCTTATATTAATGGCCTTAGAAATAATTACATTTATTTTTTATATATTTATTTAATAGTACACCATTTTCTATACTCATTAATGTAATTGTTAGACTAAATAGAACATTCCTTATAATTAATAAGGAATATTGTGTCATCTGTAATAAAAATATTTGGAAAACTAATGAACCCATTTTAACTCTATAATTAAAAACCATTCACATTGATTTACCAATGTTACTGTTTCTACTATTAGTATCTTTCCCCATGATTTTCAAACTAGGTGAGAGACAATCACCCTATTAGACTGCACATGTAGACCAATAAAACATGAACTTCTTTCCCCAAATATAGTTAGAAATACAAAGAGATGAGTACCAATAAATGATAAGTTTACACACTGATTTATATAATCCTACCCATTTCATGATATTAAAATTATAATTCCACTCTAACCGATCACAAGTAATGAAAAATTCATTTTTATAATGATCTTAAAGTATATTATTTTCCCATTTAGATCATTAATAATTTAATGATCCAACCTAATGGACCCTTGAAAGCATGTTCTTTTGAAAACACTATGTTTTTATCTAGATATCATCTTGGAGATAGTATATGAGAGCCTAATATTAATGATATTTACCATGACCCTATATAGATTTTTATTTAGGCTTATCTGGTTATATTGGTTAAAAATCTAGATTCCTTCACCTTTGGAATTATAAAAATGCATGGTACACTAGCCAAACATGGTAGAAAACACCATATAATAAATTACTACATGAAATAAGTGGGATTATATTTGAAAATCTCCCACATTTCATTATTGATGGATCCAAAAAAACCATCGTATTTGGGAGAGTTTTTAGGTTGAGGATGTATACAACCTCTTCAATCTCTCCTTCTTCCATGATCATCTTAATGCTTTCATTTGTAATGATTACCATTAACCATGGAATATTACTGAATAAAGGGTCTGCAATCTCCTCACTAGTGTTACCATCCTTACTAAATAGCCAATTTATAGTTAACAAAACCATAAAATTTGATATTCCCAAACCTTATAAATCTTTTTTATCATTTGTGTAAGATCTATCTTTTATAAGTATGTCTAGATCTTTACTATGTTACATTTACTTAATTCACACATGAAATTACATTGCGTTTTTTATCCCCTTCTATAATCCACATATCTATGGGTCTCTATATTAAATTCTATTTGGCTTCCAACATATTTTATACTAATGTTTTGTTTAACCATAAATAGACCAAAAGTATCATCCATAAATACTACATATAATTCAATATTGATATTATAAATTCCATTCAGAAGAGTGATTATTATCAATTTCACATTAAGATGTTTATTTTCAATTAATTAGGTCATATTTAAACCAACTTAGTATACAGTTAAGAAATAACATTAAATTCTTATGTATGGATAAATTTCTTTAATAACGCACTATAAATAAGATGTATATGCCATGATTCAAATATATAGAGAAAAATAATTTTTATACTATATCAAAATAAAATTAAATGTATTGGGTAGAGTGGTATTATAATTTTTGGGACATGTGAATCTCATTATATAGTTTGAATGTTGAGATACCATGGATTTTATTAAATCAATGATCTAAACAGATCAAAATGTGACAATTACCCAAAAAACCACCATTTAGACTTATATCCAATAAATACCATATCAAGAATCTTTTTAATTTAAAATAATCTTCATAATATTATATTTATTTATTTTCCCTCTTCTATGTAGATTCTGTAATAGACCAAAAATATCCCCTATAAACCAAGATAGAACTCCCAGGATAATGGTGGAATGTTATTTTCATAGGGACCCCTTTTTATTTCATTATATTCATGATAAATCATCTAGATTTACATTAAAACATTTTATGGATATCTTTGATCATGATACATGGAAACTAAGTCTATATATTTTTTATAGTAACAAATTATTTAAAGAAGATCCATATTTTTTTAGGGTTATACTATGGGAAATCATTTATTCCCAGTATTTTTCTAAATTATAATATATGATTTTCCTTCTATTCCTACTCAATGATTTCCAAAAAGAAAAAATAGTTGGTATGAAATTTTTATTATAGAAATACATATTTGGAATGTGTTCATATACACCAAGAATTTCATAAAATGAAATAAAATTTAAATTAAAATTAATAGGATTTTAGGATCAAAGTCTCTTTATTCCTTGGTAAATTAATAATTCAGTTATTTGATAGTATCAATCAGGATCAATATATAAAAATACTTGATAGATCTCCAAAATATCATCACTTGTGGGACTGATTATTTAATTTGGTTCCACTGAGATCGAATTGTCCTCATGTTCCACATCTAAGAAAGTGTAATAGGAAATAGTCAAAACTATAACATTCTTATATTCCACTATATGTAAGACTATATCTGGATCCCTTCATACCTAATCACTAAAAATAAAATCATTGATTAATTATATACAACATGAGATATCCCCCTCCTATTTTTGGACAACAAAAACAAATCCCACCACCTCAACTATGATAACCTAATTTGACTTTTTCAAACTACCATAGTTATCTCCCCTAACTATTAGTCATCAGAAATGAAATGACACGTGAATGGAATAGAAGGAACACTAACTCCAGCTTCCACCTACTAATTCAATTATTCATACCTAGCCTCACCCATAGATGAACCACTCTTCCCATAGTCCATATATTCATGTAAATCTTCCTTTACTATAAATACATGCGGAGTTAGGTCACCTATCCCCTTAGTCAAAAAGCTAAAACCACCCCTAATATTAAAGGGGAAACATAGTGATTCCTTTTTGACCAAATGACCATAATTTTTAGAATCTAAATAATGACTATATAAATAAGAATAAAGATACTCCTCTTAACCCAACCAGTATTTTTATTTATTAAAAAAATATGATTCTAAAGATGAATGACCACTAGTTGTGTGACATTTTTTACTAATGGAATTATTTTGATGTTGGAAATGGAATTTAATTCAAGCTAACACTCATGAAAAATTCCCTCATTAGAACGAAACATAAAAATATATCACCAATAAATTAACTCTCTTAAATTGATTAAAAATATATAGTGAATAATATTTGAAATTTCTATATCTACACAAATGTGCACAATCACAAAGTTTTCCATGTGTAAAGGTCCATAATCTACACATGTAACATGATTAATATAATCTTTTATTCCTTTCAAAATAATAGAATTTGGAAAAGGAAAACCATCCATAGAATTATGGTCTACAAAATAGAATATTTGGGATCCAAATCAGAAAAGATTTTTATCGCCCATTTGAAAAAGTAAAAACACCACCTCCCTCATGTGTGGGATTCACTCATCCAAGAAATAAAGAAAATCATCTGAATCGAACAAATTTTTATTTAAATATTAAAAATCGAAATATTTCATATCATTCAAATTATTAAAGATCCTAATAGTAAAAAATGGGTTGTATGAACTATATCTATGGTTGTTACCTAATGAATTTGGGTACCAAGGTTTAATGGTGATAGGAAGATTCCAATATAAGATTCACCACTAAGATGTTGACATATTTCATACCACAAATTATAAATATAACTTATAAAAATACTTTTAAATACTGCGAAAATCTTTCTGGATGAATAATGATATTTTAATTTACTCATTGCATCCATAATGGATAAGATCTTAAAATTGATCCCCATTTTAAGAGTGATTATCTGGTCATCTAATATCTTCACCACCATGTGATCCAATCCTTTCAACCAAGAAGGTTATTCTATATGATTTCCACCCACACTAGATGGAAGAAGATCTATTGACTTGGTCACATCTAAAACATTATTGGATAGATCAATGTTCAATAATTTTGAAACCCAAGGAGGAATGTGATACATTTACTCGATATATGAATCCATACACCATTTGAAAAAATAATTTGGTGTTGTATATACTGAAAAAATATATATTTAATGATATTTTTATTTCTATTTTATTCCTTTACACCCTCATTTTATAATTTACCTACTTTTTCTTTAACGTGGTAATTCTATTTTTACCTAGTAACTTTTTTTTCTCAAAAATGAAATTGGCCATGTTAACTAATTTTGGAATGTTGATTAAAAATTTGTAATCTATTAAGTGTAATTAAATTTATAACTATGACAAATTAGTTATCTAAATAAAAATATATAATATGTAGAAATATTTTTTTATAGAAAATTATTATTTTAAACCCTAAGTGTTCTTCATTTTATTTAATGTCAATTTATAAATAAATAAATGTTAATAAATTATCCTATACATTGAAATACTATATTTTATTATAATTATACTTCATGGGAAGTTAATTTCGAATTTAATGAGTTTCATCACATCCAATTACAATGGATTATTTATATTTTAACTATTATATTTTATCAATACATAGGTATTATAATAATTCATGATATTTTATAATCATGTAAAATATTAATTATTGATGATAATCATAATAATATACAATTAAAAATATATATATTTCTATAGATATAAACTTTAACTATTTATTAAAATTTTGGTTCATTCAGTAATTATTTATTATATTCCAATTATATTATTGATAACTTGTTACTAGAAATCAAAATACACTAATGCACATATTGGATATAGGTATATCATATTATTGTATATCCAATGAAAATATTTTAAACAGTCATATGTATAATTACCATATAGCCAATGATGTCATTACATTTATATGTATAGCCATACATACATTACCAAAACCATTCATCTTATTCAATAATTTGTTTTCAAAGATATTTGTAATACCCCGATTCCAGAAGATTGGAGATGGTGCCTTACTTTATTACATTGGAATTATTATAAGGAATAAAATCCCAAATGACTAATCAGTTTAGAATTTTTGTTAAACTATTTTCAATACATGATACCCATATTACATTAGGAAGTAGAAAATAAAACCCGATACATGATAAAATAAAATTAATATCATCCTTGAAATCTCATTCAAAGAATTGATCTTCATTTATTAGGGAAAGGGAAAAAAATATGGCTGATATAAAATTATTAGTAAGGGTAATTACATCATAATAAGTAATTAATCAATGATAATAATCAAAATTTCAAGGTACAAAACTGATCACAAATTTCATTTAATCAATAAAATGAGAATGAACTACATATATAGAAAATGTCCAAGTAAAAAAATTCATACAAAATTAATAACTGAATTTGAATGAGGAAAATCCATAATTATTAGATTCCATGTATCCTAGGTACATGGTGACTTACTATCAAGACATTTCACATATAGTTTATAACATATCAGGTAAAAACCCATCTCATTGATCAAATAATTCATCTAATGAGACTACCGATTCATTGAGGGTCGATCTATAACCCAAAACCAACCATGTTATACATGTCCATATAATTTATCATATATCTAATAATAGATTTAATTCTTGAACAATGTGCATTATCAAATATTTGTATTGAGTAAAAGATACAGATTTACCAATATTTCACTAGTTAATCAAATAAAATTCAAGTACACTCTTTATGTAAAAGAATTATTTGATTTAGGAAATTATTATACCCATAACATAAGAGTATGGATATATAAATTTAATTTTAATTCAGAAGGAAAATTATCATAAGTGATTTTTTTAATAAAATGTTAACAATCATAAAAGAAATTGAGATTGAAAAGATAACTTTTACCACTTGGTAATTTTCAATTCAATCCTCCTTAGATGAGATAATTGAAATTGAAACATATAATACCATAATATATTATTGAATCGTGATAATAAATGAAAAATTGGATGTATACAGACAACATTATAGTGAATTTGTGCATAATAACAAATAAGTCTCAATAGAATATAAATTGAGAGTAAATCCCTTACCTTACGCTACTTTTTGGTTGAACACCTTTTTAAAATCATATATAATGGTTTTAAGAATGATATTAACTTATAATAAGACCATATTATTATTTATAATATCATATATGATCTTATTATAATATCTTATTAAACATTTGATAAAAATCATTCATTGTTTTCATCGTTTTGGGTGTCAATTATTATGTTTTTCGAGTATGTTCTGGATTGTTATTTTTTTATAATTTCGATTATTATTTAATCATATCCAAGATTTAAAAAAATCTAAAATATCATATATATTCATTAAATATTTATTTATAATAATCAATAAAATTTTGATATAGGAACTGAAATTCACTGTTCATTGAGATGGTAGGCCATACATACACATGAACGCTACTTCCATTTCCTTATCATGTTTAAAATTTAAGTGATATATATATATATATATTAACATTAAATTATAATATTTATTTAATATATATGTATAATATTTTTATTAACATAATCCTTTTTACATTCCATGTAAATCGTGAATGAATCACACCACTTTGAGGAGGCGATAGTCCATACATCTAGAAACGATGTTATCGTATTACCCTAAAATAGAAAGGATATTGGTATATGTTCTAAATGAATTAAATAAGAAAAATGAAATTATAAATAATATATATAATATATAAACTATAAATAAATTATTATTACCAACCTTGAAGAGTTGTAATGGAAGAACAAATGACATTAGTTTGTGAGGCGGTAGTATGTCGTACGCAGAAACGATAATTATGTATCACATTTGATGTAAGAGTTTATAAGTTTAGGTCATATACTAAATATAAATATATATAAGTAAATTAATTTTACTTATTAAATTATATTATAATTATATATAATGGATTAATGGGTGTAGAATGAAATGAAACAAAAGTGATCATTGAAGAACATTACCTCTTAATTAGGTAACATTTTTTGTTTTAGACTAAAATAACTCCTTAGATTGATATATGATGAAATTTAGGATTCTATGATAAGGTTATATATCAGTGGATCTTATTTGGGAAGGGTTTGGATGATCCAATGTGTCTTTATAGGTGTGTGTTTGTGGGAGGTTTGAGTGTCTTATTATAGTGGAGGAGGAGTAGAATTCTTGTAAATATAAAAAGGTAAACAATATTGAGAGGTATCTCTTACATAATGTGACTCCAAAATTAAAAAATAATGGATTAAAGTGTATGTATGATAAAAAAACATCCACCACACAAAAATAATTCCATTAGTATAATTTTGTTCCTTAACTTCTATGTTTTCCCACTTTTACATTTTTTGTTTTTATTTAGGTAAATAGTTTTATAACCTAAGTAATTTAACCATTATATATAAATTAAAGTGATATGAATTATAAAATAGACAACCACTCAATTATAAATATGGTAAATAATTTAAAAAATAGAAATACCATGTGAGTTGTGAATTAATTTTAACATAAGTTCAAGTAACGTGCACAAACACTGTTTAAACCGTAACTGTGCAAACAAAGTTTTCTTTATTGAATGCTAAATTTAGTAATTATAATAGAATAAATGTTCTATTAGTGGACCATATTTTATAATTATAATCATTTTAGAATAAATTTTTAAAAATATATGATTTTTTTAATTTTATATCTTTTAATAAAACGTAACTTATTATAAAATAACATTACTATCAATTTTGACATAATTTAGTTAATTTAATTTCAAAAGTATTATAAAAAAGATTGAATTAAATTTTATTACGTTAAAATCTATGTAACATAACATATTAATCTATAAAAATATGGTAAAAATATAATTCATAAAATTTTCTTCACTTTTAGTAATTTAGTATCATTTATTTTATTTTATTATTAAATAAAAAATCATGGTATTGGTGTTTCTTAAGAATTATAAGTATCTAATTCATATATAAAAATTAATGAAAAATTATTATGATAAAAATAACATATTTATATTTCAAAAAGATATTTATAACCAAAAAAATTGGTTGTTTTTCCCATATCTCAAGGATTTATGAATGTTAAAGGTAAGGAAGGTTCTGTTTTTTTCTATTTACTTACTTAACATATTATATAGGTCAATTTCATTTAATAATATCACACTAAATCATAAAATTATATAGGAAAAGTTATATGGTCGAAATATGGTATACAATGGATTTTTTACTAGTATTTAGGTCATTTTTCCCCTATTGATTAATGTTTAACCACTCTGTAAAATAATTTTTAACTTAATAATTGTACTTAATTTTAATTACTTTCACTAATATTTGTAGTCAAAAACTAAGTTAAAATTATTATACTAAGTTGATATTATTTAAATGAAAAACTAAATTGATATTATTTAAATGAAAAGTCGGTTTTCAATTAAAATTTAGTATTCTTAAATATTCATCAAAAAATAATACTTCATAGAAAAATACCAAAAAATAATCCTAATATAATTTTGACATTAGAATTTAAAATAAATTATTTTTAATATAACATTTATAAAATTTCCAAAATTTATTTTTAAAATAGGTGAGTAATTAAAATGCGGAAAAACTACCATTAGAAAAATATTCTTTTTATATTTAACTTTGGATTTGTTCTTGTTATATGTATATCAAATATATTGGATGTATGTAAAAAACTTCACTGAATATATAATATAAACATAAATATATCATAAAGTCTTATGATGTTATGTCCACTTATAATCTTGGTATTTTGTGTCTTATACATTATTGAAGTTAAATAGTATTGTGTGTAGCACAAGCCAACTTCATCTTGTGTATAATGAAATCTAGAAACAAAATTAAATTTATTATAATAGGAAAATTTTGTTAAGTCTTGGGGTGTTACATTCTCCCCACCATAAATAAATTTTCTCCTCTTAATTCAAAGTCTATCTTGTTAATAAAGTGTTTGATATTTTAAAATACTATTATTGAAAAATCCACATCATAAATAGGGATAACAACACATATTCTTAATAAGAGGGGAAAATAAATATGAAGGTCACCACAAAACTAAAATTTTGAATAGGATAAAATTAATGAAAATATAGATTTGGAAGAAAATTATAACTATCATTTTCTGATGGAGAGTGATAGAGAACATGTTCATGATAATATTGCTGACTATAAAGCTATAAACCATATGTGTGATTAAAGTTCATTGATATTATCAAAAATGATGCTAATATGAAAAAAAAATTGTTTCAGGACCCATTTCCAAGAGTTGATTAATTATTTCACTCTCTAATAAAATGATTAAATATACTTATTTGATTTATTTATATTTCATAAACATAATATTATCCATTGGTTGTGCCTTGAACTATTTTACTTCATCTCTTAGAAAAATTTTCATCATAGGGTGAAGTAATACAATAATCTCTAAACTTCATCCAAATATCAACATAAACTACTTTATAAATGGTTAACTTTTTAAAAACATTATGATCTCACACTTCAGAAGGAATTTCACTAGATATCCATAATGAACTTATCATTAACCTTTAATCAACATGTTGTATCTCATTAATCATCAAATACCAAACATGTGAACATGGTAATAACATGAATTACCATAAAACCTTATTGAAAGAATGAATTATTCCAAATTCATTAAATAAAATATTGACTATAGGATATACTCCTTAAATACAAAAATGTTGCAAACTCCCTCAATGAAAGAATAACCATATTGCTAATAAATCATTATTTAGTTCTAGTTTAGTTAGTAATATCCAATTTACTTTATCTATATCAATCATATCCTTATCCTGCCATAATTATCTCAAAATTAAGAACACATTATGTTTTGGTTTTCCCTTAACCGTATATCTTTCAATATGTCTAAATTGCTACTGAATAACATTTCTTTGTACCATTCAACATATGCATTCAAATCCTTAATGAAAATCACAATAGTACAATCCTTATATATTTTATAATTCTCATGACCAATACCTTACTTCTAAAATTATCAAATGAAATAATTATTGATTCAAAACATAGAAATATTAATCATTCCTCTTCATCTATGGTAGTATAAAAATATTGACCATGATCTATGAACCTCTTTTGGGTATATTCCATTGACACTTCATACATTTATTTTCATAGTATCCCATCTTCTTGCAATTGTAACATTTAATAATAATGTTTTCCTTCTTCCCCTTTCATTTTTTAACATTATTACCCATTTTTATACTCTTATGATAAACTCATATTCACTTCAAGAAACTCCTAGGGGAACTCCTTCCATAATTCTTAAATGATTGAAATTTATTCACCTTTATCTTCTTATTTGATGCATTCCCTTATTCTTGGGGTTTAAATGAACTCTTCATGTCTTGATTTCCATCGAATATATTGATTCTAAAAAATTTCTTCTCCATTTTGAAGGAATGTAAACTATTTCATCATATTATGAGAAATTTTTAGAGAACGGTTCCCTTTAGAGACCTAGATTAAGCCTCTCTAAGAAGTGGTCAATCATGAACACTGTGTTACATATATAATTTGTGTCATAACTTGATAACATTTAAAATGTGGCTTCATAATTAGAGAAACTTTATTCTTCAATTTTATTTATGATAAGTAACTTTCTCTTTATCTCAATTTGTTTCTCATGTGGGAAATATTTATCAGAGATCACCTCATTAAAATATTTCAATTCCATGATTTTTATATCATCTTCTTATCTAGTATTTAGGATCAACGACCACCATTGATCAACATAGTCTTTAAGACAATACACTTAAACTATAACATTTTCCTTTTAACCACATCCCAATGCCACAAATATATTATCCAAAGACTTAATTCATTTCAGGGATATAATCATATTATTATTGCCACTAAAGGATGGGATCTTCTATCACATAAAGTGATCCGGCATTGGAGAATCTTGTTGTGGAATAGGTTGCTCCCTCCGAGCAAGTTTATATCTCATAACATGATGAAGTTGTCCTAATATATCCATAAATTTATCAAAATACTAGCTATATTAGATTCTTTATTATGTAAAACTATACATTTTCCATGATTCTTGATACACTTCTTCCATCTAAGTGTCATTTCTAATTAATGCAATACACTATATTAGGTCATAACATTATGTAACATAATTTTTTATCCTAATAAAAATTAAATACTTATCTTAAATTGAAAACTTTATGCATAGATAATCTCATAATCATAAAAATGGTTTCTTTGGGATTTCCTTCTATACATATCTACAAAGTATACCCTAGGGTTATGTTCTTTAATATATTTTTTCCTAAATAAAGTTTTCATGGTTTCTGATAAACTTCATTTGATACCAATTGTAGCACCCCAACCCCATAAGCCTAATTTGGTGCCTTACTTTATTACATTGTAATGATTAAAAGTAATAAAATCCTAAATTAAAGATAAGTTTAACAGTTTTGATAAACCATATTACATACATGATACCCATATTTCATTGGAAGTAGAAAATAAAACATGATACATAATAAAATGAAAGGAAAAACATCTTTGAAAACTCATTCAATGATTTTGTCTTCAAATCCTATAGAAGAAAAAAAATAAGGGTGGGATAAAATACTCAGTAAGGGTAAGTATAGAAGAAAAATTAGTGAATCAATGTGAATAATTAACATAGAATGTTAAATAACTAAAAAAACATTCTATTTAATCAATAAGCTATGAATGAACTACATCAATAGATAATTTCAAAGAAAAAATATAATGGATAAATAATAAATGAATTTTAATGAATTAAATGATTAATTATTGGACGTCATGTTTCCTAGTTACATGGTACCTTTACCTTCAAGACCTTTCACACGAAGTTTTATAACAAATTAGGTAAAAAAAGCTGATTGGCCAAATGATTCATCTCATGAGACTAATGATGCATCAAGGGGATATCAATAATGGGGCCCCAACCATGTTGTACCTATCTAATGCATTCCTCATAAATAAAATAATTTATTTAATTAATAAACAGTTTTACTTATAAAATATTTGTATTGAGTTCAAGATATGAATTTACCAATATTTCCTTTGTTAATAAAATAACTGTCTAGTACACATCATATGTAAAAATGGAATACCATTAACGAAATAATTATAACCATAACATAAGATTATGTATATATAAAATAAATTTGATTTAGAATGGAAAATTTTCATAATTAAGTTATTTTTTCTAGAGAATATTAAAAGTCATAAAAGAATGTGAGATTAAAAAGATAACTTTTACCACTTTGTAATTTTCATGTCCAACACCCTTTGATGAGATAATTCGAATTTAAACATATAATACCATTAAATATGAGTTAATCATGATATTAAATGGAAAAGGGGAATTATATATCCCACATTAAAGTGAATTGGTTCATAATAAAAAATAACACTACTGGAAAAATACCTTATACTAAATGTTTGGAACCATTGGTATAGGCCTTGAAACCGTTGGTATAGCCTATACCAACGGTTTGGAGAACTGTTGGCTAGTAAGCCGTGGGGATAGGTCTATACCAAAGTTTTTTGGGAAACCATTGGTATAGACCTATGCCAATGGTTTTCAAAACTTTTTGTATAAGTAATATGAAAATCTATACCAATGGTTCCATAAAACGGTTGGTATATGTAATTCAAAAAAGAATCATTCGGTTGGTTTTGATCCCAGCACCTCCGGTTTGTGATTGAACGACCTAAACACTAACCTAAATTACTTTTGTGAACATAATTTCATAAATATATATATATATATGTATTATCATAAGTATTTTAAATTTTGATTAATTTAATGTACTCTAAAAGAAGATTTTATTAAAAATACATGTACCTACACCAACTGTTCTCAAAACTGTTGGTATAGACCTATACCAATGGTTTTGAGAACCATTGGTATAGATTATTTGATTTTGGGACCTATAGAAACGGTTTTGGACATGGGGACCTATACTAACAGTTTGAGGTCAAATCGTTGGTATAGGGTCTCTATAATGGACCTATACCAACATTTTTTCCAAAACCGTTGGTATAGGTCCAAATTAGTGACCCATACCAACGGTTTTGGGAAAACCATTGGTGTAGGTCCATATAAGTTACTTATACCAATGGTTTTGGACAAACCGTTGGTATAGGTCCAAATTAGGGAACTATACCAACGGTTTTCCCAAAACTGTTGGTATAGATCTTATTTCTAGTAGTGTAAGTCTCAATAGAATGTAAATTGAGACGAAATCTCATACCTTACACTCCCATTTGGTTTAAAAACCCTTAAAATCCTATATAATGGTTTTAAAAATGTTATTAACTTATAATATAGACATAATAATAATTATAATATCATATATAATCTTCTAATAATATCTCAATACCTATTTGTTGACAATCTATCATTATTTTCGTCATTTTAGGTGTTAATTGTAATGTTTTTAGAGTCTGTTTTGTCTTGTTATTATAGTTATTCTTATATTGATCATGATTTAAAAATATAAAGGAGTTTTAAACGTGATATAAATATCATATATATTCATTTTATATTTATTTAGAAAAATCCATAAAATTTGGAGATAAGAAATGAAATTCACTACCCATGGAGACGGTAGACCGTATGTACGCATAAACGATTCTTCTATTTCATTATCGTATTAAAAAAGTAACATTTATATATGTATTCATTAACTAATCATATTTATTTCATATATTTCACATATTTTTATTAAATCTATAGTTTATACATTCTATGTAAATCGTGAATGAATCACATCTCTTTGAGGATACGGTAGTCCACACATCCACAAATAATGTTATCATATTATAATAAAATAGAAAGAATAAAGTTATCTATTATAAAATATTTAAATAATAATAAATAAATTTTAAATATATTATATATAATATATAAACTATAAATCCATCATTATTCTTGACCTTTAAATAATGTATTGGAAGAATAAATAACATCTGTTTGCGAGGTGGTAGTCCGCTATACACACGAATGATGATTGCATATCCAATTTGATGGAAGTGTGTGTTGGCGTAGTTCATACCCATAATATAAAAACATATAACTATAATTTGGATAATGATGATATTATATAATAAATATATATAAATAATTGAATGGGTGGATAAATAAATGAAACAAAAGTGATCATTGAAGAACGTTGCCTTTAATTTTGGTAACTCCTTTTGGATTATACCAAAAGCCTTTCGGGGTTTTATTTCATCCCAAATTGAGCCTTATAGGAATACGAGAGGGATTTTGGGCAATTATTTCAGTGGTATTTGGATGGGAAAAACGGGATTGAGAGGTGTGAAAAAGTGGTATGGGTGAGTGCCTTTTAATAGTAGATGAACAGTGACATTCTTGTAAATATAAAAAGTTAAACAGTATTGTGAGGTCTAACTTACCTCATATGCCCAAAAAATTGCAAAAAAAATGGATTAAAGTGAAATTATGGTCGACTCAAACATCCACCACACAAAAATAAGTCCATTTTTATAATTTTTTTCCTTAACGTCTATATTTCCCCACTTTTATCATTTTGGTTCTTATTAAGGTATCCAGTTTTCTAATATATGAAATTTTACCATTAATACTAAATTAAAGTGAATTTTTTTAGAAAATATTGAACCACATAATTATAGATATTTTTTCTAATTTAAAAATTTTAAATCTCATGTGTGTTGGGAATTAATGTTTGTACAAGATAAAGTAACATGCAAAAACACAATTTAAACTGAAATCATGCTAACATTGTTTTTACTATTTAATAGTAAATATATTCATTATAATAGAATAATTAGTCAATTATTGGACCATATTTTATATTTATTAACATTTATAAATAAATTTTGAGAATATATGATTCTTTTTATTTTCTTAACTTTTAATAAAATTTCATTTATTTTAAAAAGAACATTAATGCAAATTTTTACATTATTTACTTAATTTAAAAAATATCAAGATAGTGAAGGAATTAAAATATATTAAGTGAAAATATATTTAAAATTACAAATTCTTCTATAAAATTATGTAACAAAATAATTCATTCAATTTTATTCACTTTTAATATTTTTAGTATTATTTATCTTATATAATTATTACTAAATATTCACTCTGTTGGAGTTTCCTAAGCATTTTAAGTAACTAATTAATTTATAAAAATTAATAATAAATAATTATGATAAATATAACTCATGTATATTTCAAAAGGATATTTATAACTGAAAATGTTATTTTTATCCATATCTCAAGGCTTTATAAATATTAAAGGTGAAGAAGGTTCCTTTTTTGTCTTTTTCCTTACATAATATTTATAAGTAACTTTTATGGAATAGTATCATAATAACACATAAAATTAGAACCAAGATTCTATATGGTATAAATATGGGTAGGAAATGGATTTTGAACAAGTTTCTAGGTTATTTATTCCCTTAATATTAAAGTTTAACCACTAAGTAAACCAATTCTTGCCTAAATCGCTGTAATTAATTTTAATTACATTCACTAATATATTTTTTTCCAAAGCATATTTTATCTTATTAAAATAATAAATATTATACGGATTCCAACTATTTATATCAATTTTTTGAAATTCAATTCACATAAGTGGAAAATTTTAATTTAAAATCAATCCTCGGTTGGGATGGGAAAGTGAGTTTTTCATGGAAAATTGTTCAAAAGTTAACTTTGTGTTTGTACCTAAATTAAATAGAAAAATGATTACAATGAACTAAATTATATTAAAATATTTAAAATTTATCTAATAATTATTTAAAACCAATTAAAAATATAATTCAATGTAATAAATTATTTAGACAAATAGTCAGCTTTCAATTAAAATTCTATATTTTTCATTATTCATCAAAAAAAGAAACTTCACATAAAAATAATATAAATTAATTATAATATAAATTTTACATTCCAATTTAAAAAAATATTTTTATCTTTTCATATAAATTTTCAAAAGTTCCAAAAATTAGTTTTAAAATAGGTTCTGCATTAAAATGTGGCAAAACTACCTTTAGAAAAATACATCTTTTTATGCATAAAATCATATTTTTCTTATTATATGTCTATTAAATATATTTGATAAATTTGAAAACATTTGATAGAATATATAATATAAAAAAATCATAAACTTTCAGTTTGTTATATACACTTCTAATTTTGGTATTGTGTGTCTTATACTCTGTCGAAGGAAGTCAGTATTGTGTGTATCACAAGGCAACATTGTGTTGAATATATAGTAAGATAAAAATATTAAAATTATTCTAAAATGGAAATTTTTTAAATTATTGGGGTATTACAATATTTATTATATATATAATATTTTTATTCTTTCTATATTTATCTTTAGTTTTGTGATTTTCATGGAAATCTGGATGATTAGAATTTTTATATTATAGTATTTTTTACTTATACTTTGATTCCTTTAGTAATTTTACTAATTATTCTTAATTTTGATTTATTTTAATTTATTTCATTTTTACTATAATATTCCTTAATAAAAAAATATGGTATTTTTTATTTTCTCTTGATGGTTCAGGTATAATAAGTTATCGAACACACTTGACATATTTAAAGGATTATACATACTCGAATCATATGATTTTATAGAAATTTCTTAAAATACTCTTTGGTAGTAATTTTAGTGTACTATATGGTGAAAAATACCCTTTTTATTTTTTTAGTCTTACTACATTGATTCAAGGAACAAAAAATGGGAGGGGAAATAGCTAGTCATTAATAACGCCATACAAATCAATTCCCTCAATGGCCTGAAAAAATCAACTATGAATCCTTATTGTGGGGTCAATAATTATTTAATGTTTCCACAAAGATATGAAAAATCTAAATATGGTTGGTCCCTATGATTTTATATCCAATGACATGGACCCCATAATTACTTTTATCTTTTAAAATGTCCTAGTTTTTATTTCTACTTATACACTTTTATAAATATTGGTAAAGACCCCATGATGTTTATATATATTATTCTCACCACTAATCACCTCTAACTGAATATGGCTTTGATGGATTTTTGGTCGATATAGATGAGGTGCTTCTATTGGATGGATATGAACCCTAAATGAATGAAATGAGGTTTAGTTTTATTTTATTTCAATAATATAATATTATACTCCTTGGGATAACACTTAAAAACCTTATATAGATTTTATCCAAATTGGTGTTATAATACACTTACATCATCTCCCAATTCATAATGGTTTTATCTTCTATCTAATTCTAAAAATGATGATGATGAATAAGATGAGATTATGGTGCTCTTAAAGAATTTTATTAATGGATTTTTAACTAATTTTGATAAATAAAGACTTTAATATGTCAAAAACAATGAGAAACTAATGCCCATTTGTAACACCCTAATATTTCATTATATGTCTCTTATTAAATTTAATCACTTTGATAGCATTTGTTGCATACAACACCAAACTTAATAGAACTACAACATACTGTTAATATTTTTTTTAAAGGAAAATTATCTCCTATATGTTAAATTGATGTTTATGAATATTATTATATAACTTATGAAATTATATGATTGAATTAATTTTTTACAAATTAATTAAAAATAAATATAAAAACCAATTGAATATATAGGATTTGTTTTTTATAAAAAAAAATTATGCCCATAATGACATTTTATCTTAATGAATTAAATTATTCACTATTAGTAAAGTATCTTAATAAAATTTATATTTCATATATTCAATTAAATTTCTTGAAATTCATCCAATATGTTTACAGGGATTATGATAAGAATAAATACATTTTTACGTATAAAAATTTGTGTTTTTCTAAAGGATGGATCAACTCCTTTTGATGGAGAAATTGTCTTAAATCTAGTTTTTTACACTTTTGTAAATTAAATTTGACCAAATAAACTTATTTTTTGAAATTTTAGTTTTTTTTTAGTTTTTTATTTTATTTTTCTAAAAAATTTCATGTTTTGATTAATAATGATATAATATTAAATTTTAATTGAAAACAACTTTTTCATCTAAATAATTTATAGTGATAAATTATATTTTTAATGGGTTTTAATTATAATTAAATCAATATTATATGGTTTAATTTAATTTAGTTCATTGGAATCAATTTCACATTGAATTTAGATATAAAAACAGTTCAATCTTTTGAACATTTTCACTTTAAAAACTCATTTTCTCATTCCGGCAACAGGATTGATTTAAATTATATTTAGCTAATTTATTGGATTTGAATTTTGAAAAATGGATTTAATATTTGGAATCATAAGTTCCAAATTTATTAAATATTTATCTTTTCTTTTTTAAACAATATGAATAGTAACTTTAGTATTTTTTTTAAAAAAATACCATGGTTAATGGTAAATCAGGAAATTAAGGTTAAAAATAATGTTATATGTATTATAAAATTACCAAAACTTCTTCAAATTTTATTGTACAAATACATTTCAAAAAAATTCATCTTTTGGCTGATTTTATGGCCGATTTTATGGCCTCTTGTATCCACATGTATGAATTTAAGACTTTTTAGTATTTTATTATAAGAAAATTTCAATATGTCATACTCATGTTTTTAATAAGTATTATATTTTTATATATGATAAATTATAAGATATATTTGACTATAATTATTAATTTTAAATCTATAATTTTTATGTTCATCATGATAATTTACTTTTAATTTTTAGTAAATAAAAAATTACCTTAAAGTCTTATACAATGATGATGCAGTAATTGATTAATTAATAGAAATATCAAATAAATGATATTAAAAATAATAAAAATAAATATAATTTTAGATAATTAATAACATCCATGAACTTTATAGATTTACTAGACATATTAGGGATATATTAATGTTTTTTTTCGAATTTTTACTTTTCATTGATATTTTTTAAAAAGTCGTCAAATGAATATTGTCAAAATTGACATTAATGATATTATAAAATAAATAATATTTTATTAAGTGATATAAAATTCATAAAAATATAAATTTCTGTAAAAATATTAAAATGGGGATAGAAATGTCACTCATGACTCATTTATGGTCCATTAGATATTTTATAATAAATAAAATAACCTTTAAAGTGTAAAAATATCAAAGTTTTCACAGTAAGTGTTAAAGAGTTAAAATAAGGATGAAAACCAAAAGATAAGGGTAATAATGTTACCTAAAATTATACAAAAAATTATTATGGGATTATTTCTACCCATAATCATATTATATTGTAAATAACTCACTTTATATCCTTTTTTAATTGAAAATTAATTTAGTATTTTAAGAATACTAAAAAGTTCCCTTCACCTCAATTATAAAAGAGAACCTCTTACCTGACTTATTCACACTACATTTATCCTTCTTGAATGAACAAAACCTACAATTTTCTTTTAAAAAAACCTTAGTCATGTTATTTAGGTCCTTATATTTTAAAAATTCTTTACCCAAGGTCTCTTAATAGAAGTATAAAAGAGATCCTTCTTAGAAGTTGTAATCATTTTTTCAAACTCATCCACATTCATTTCTTTTTTCGATTCTTCTTCATGGGTTTTTACATGAAAAAATAATAACTCAAGTATAATATATAATCTTATATGTTTTTATTATTAAGTTACAACCATATTTTTCCTTTTATCCATCCTACGAAAAAATAAAACAACATGCATGCGTACGTGTGGCTTATCGTCTTCAGGACGTCGTGTAATCAGTTTTTCATAACCACCTTACATGGATGGGTATAATGATAGAAATAATGGATATATAAGATAATAATTAAATTATATTAATTTTTTAAAAATTAATACACCATTATCTATATCATCCTTTCACTTATTAAGGGAATGATTTTGTTGCATGTGTGTACGTATGGCTTACCGTCCCCACGATGCGATGTGATTCATTTTCCATGTTCTCCATTAAAGAATGATTATAAATATATATATATATATATATATATATATAATTAATAAATATGGTATCTATTCCCTTAATATTATTCTTGGTATGATGGAACTATATATTATTCATATGAACTGGTACTGACACAATAAAACATGCATAAGAAAATAAAGCAGTTAACACCCAAAACAAGGGTAATAATGAAATATTATTAACAAATAGGTGATAAAATAATATGATAGAATCATATAAGGTATAATAAAAATAAAAATGGTTCTTTTATAAATTAATAACATACCTTTAACTATTATACATGAGGTTAAATCACGTGCAACCAAAAGGAAATGTGGGGTAAGGGTATTCTCATCTAACTTTTTTACTTCTATAAGATATATGCCTCATTCAAAACTTATTTCTTTTTTTGGTGTATGTATACTACCCTTTGATGTATATTTTCATCAATCTCATTATATTCATGTTATTCAATGTTTAATTTTATAAATATTATTTTTATAAGGCATATGATTCTGCTAATTAAAATGTGGTAAGGGATTCCATCTTAAATTACAATATGACCTATTTGTTATTATACACAAATTCATATCCATGTGGTGTGTATAACATCCCTTTGACATGTAATAAAATTATTTATTCAATCCTAATGTTATTTTATGTTTTTTTAAATTTTATTCCTTAATGAGTCTTATAATTCAAATATATCAAAGTGGTATGGGACACTTTGATTACCCAATATATAATGAATGATTTGGACATGCAGACATGGGTGGGGCTTGGTTATATATAGCTCCTCAATGTATCAGTAGTCTCATGAGATAAAAATAATTTACATAATATGGATTTACCCACAATTGTTAACACATATTATAAAATCTCATGGCGGTAGTGGTTCATGTTTCAGATACATGAGGTTTAATAATTAAGCATTTCTTTCATTCATCTTTCAATTATATTTATTCATGAGACTTTCACTATGAAAAAATCAATATATGCATTTCATTGTTAGTTTATTGATTAAATGGTATGTGTTTTCAGTTATTGACCTTTATATATTTATTATTCTCATTGATTCAATATTTCTTCAACTATACTTAACCCATACTTATAATTTGAGCTCACCCTTTTGTTTATTATCTTCCCACCATGTTAGGAAGATGAAATGTTTGTTTGAGTTCAAGGATGCAAATTAAATTCCATTTTTATTTTTTTTTAATACCAATTTAATAAGGGTACCATGTATGTATATATTTCTATAATTCTAATAAACTATTTGGTCGGTTTGTATTTTAATCTTGTATATATTCTAATGTAATAAATATTGGTACCGACTCCAGGATACTAGAGTCGGGGTAATTATAGTTGGTATCATATAATGTTTAATTGAAATTTTGGGAACTATATTTATTAAATCATAGATTAGGAAACATATACCTAAGATAGAAATTGTGAATAAGTATAGAAGAACAACCCAAATAAACCTTGTTGATTATTATGAGATTAGTTATGCATGAAATTTTCATTTTGTGTTAATAATTTCATTAGTTTTGAGATAATAAATTATACCCCATAATTTTATGATATAATATAGTTTATGAAACTATATAGAAATGTATCCTAGATTAATGAATGGTAACCATATCAATTCACATA
This sequence comes from Viscum album, assembly GCA_963277665.1. Taxonomy (NCBI): domain Eukaryota; kingdom Viridiplantae; phylum Streptophyta; class Magnoliopsida; order Santalales; family Viscaceae; genus Viscum; species Viscum album. Next base: position 227,284,709 of record OY728151.1, read on the forward strand.
ATCCATGTAGCAATTTACATCCAATGTAAGATAATGGTGTTGAAGCTAGAGGTGGACTTTCAACTATAGAAGAACAAATTATAACTATATTGGGATAACTGACTTGGGTTATGAGTAATTTCATCACCTATATGGTATCCACAACATGGTGTAACAATGTTATACCTTTTCACATGAAAATTTCCTCCATCATTCGATGGGACTAAAAACCCATTTGTTGTTGAGAAGTGTCTAATTTCTCTAGAGAATATATTTCTCACTTTGGGATATAATGAAAGGGGTAAGGATGAAGTGGAAGTTTCTCATATCTATGGAGGTTCTGATCAATGGTTTTCATTTATTAAAAACACTAAGGATGATTTGGAAATAAAAACCATATAATGGAATGATTTTAATGATATTTTCATGGAAAAATATTTCCTCTACGAAATATGAGAAAATATAGAGAGACAATTCTTGAGTCTGAGAAAAAAGGAGGATGAGAATTTTTTATTTATGAATCCAACATTAGAAAATTAGAAAGGCATACTATAGACTACAAACATAAATCATTGAGTAATATTAATAATTTTTTTATGGATTAAAGCCATTATTCTGAAGGGCACTTGTCTCCCAAACATTCATATCACGTGAAGATATAGTCTAATGTTATATCATTATAGAGAAAGAATTCTCCAAGTATTATGACTTTAAAATAATTCAATAGATAAAGAGAACAAAATAGAAATATACAGATAAAGGGAAAGGGGGAAAGAATAATTTTCCCACATATGATAATTGTGGAAAGAAACACCTTGATACTTTCCTAAAGGGAATGTATATTTATTAAATGTTTGGATATAACAGTCATCAGTCTCATGATTTCAAGGGAATGAAAAGAGATATAAATGTGTGATGTTTCAATAGTAAGAAAATGGGTCACTATGCAAGAAAATTCCAAAAGTGTTAGGGGAATATAACTCTAATGAAGAAAATGGATCAAGGTTAAGCTTATATTATTGATTCAACCAAAGTTAACTGATTAAGTTCATATATATTTGGATTTAAGAATTATATTCTAGAGATATATAAGTATTTTGTTGTAGTACATATGCCTTAAGGATTTGGAAGCATCTTATGAATAATACCAATAACCAAGATAAGTGATTCTGTTGTAAGTTTGTCTGTTGGAAAAACACAAGATTTGGGAAAGATGACCCTAAATATGTATTTGATTTTGAGATAATAATGATAATGGGATGTTTATGGGATATTATTGGTGTTCATGAAAGTGGTTAGTGATTTGATAGTTAAAAATATATTTTCTAAGTTAATTAAATGTTTGGACTTAAGGAATATATTCAATGGCCTCTTTAAGACACCATGAATTTATAGTTTTATGATGGTAGACATTCTGATGACCATGTTCTCTATCTCACTCCTTCTCTTCCATGTACCAATTTTCACTTCACACTAATTTTATCCTATTCAGAAGCCTAATTTTATGGTGACCTTTACATTTCCCTTTCTCTCTAATTAAGGGGATGTTTTATCCACCCTATTTATGATGTGGGTTTCCCATAAAGGTATTTTCAAGTATCATACTTTGATTTTCAAAATAAAATTTAAAATTATGAGGAAACTATATATTGAAGGAGTGGAGAATGTAACACTACAAGATTTTATGGTATGTATCTTTTTAAATTTAATCTCTTTGATGGCTTATGTTGCATGAAAAACCAGGCATAAAAAACTATGATATACTATTAATATTGTTATTTAAAATGAAAATTATCTCCTAGACATTAAATTAGTGGTTATGAATAGGATTAACTGACTTATAAATTACATAATTTGATTAATTGGTTACTAATTAATTATAAATAAATAAAAAACCAATTGTATATAAAGGATGTTCTTTTTAATATTGAAAACTATTTTATGCCCATAATGACATTTTATATTAATAAATTAAATTTAGCACTATTAGTAAAGGATCATAATAAAATTTCTATATTATATTTTTAAATAAATTTTGCTAAATTCATTCAATATGTTTTCTAGGATTTAGATAACAATAAATCCAAATTTATGAATAGAAAGCTATATTTTTTTAAAGGCAGTTTTATCACCTTTTAAGGGTGCACTTATTTTAAATATAGTTTTTGACACTTGTATATTTTATTTTAAAAAAGAATATTCTTATTTGAAATAATAATATAAAAATTTACTTTTCTTTAATTTTTGGAATTTTTCATATAAGTTTCGTGTTTTAATAAAATATGATAAAATATTGTATTTTCATTGAAAAAAATATTTTCGTCTAAAGAATTTATAGTGTTAAATTATATTTTTAATTGTTTTAAGGTAAAATTAGGTAAATATTTTATCATTTAATCTATTTTTTGTAATTATAATCAATTTCTCATTGAATTTGGTTATAAAAAATTTTCAATCTTTTAAACATTTTCACTTTAAAAACTTGTTTTATCAATCCTTCAATGAGATAATTTTTAAATTAATTTTATCTAAATATGTGTTTTGATTTTTTAAAAATATATTACATATATGGAATTAGAAATTAAAAATTTATTAAATAGGTTTCTTTTGTTTTTGGACAATATGAATAGAAATATTATTTTTTATTACCACAGTTAAGGGTAAATCAGATCATTAAGGTTACAAATAGCCTTATAAGTATTATAAAATTACCCTAACATTTGTCCTAGTTTTATTGGATGTGTTATTTTAAATCAAAATCATCCTTTTTTTTATTTATGGCCTCTTGGAGCCAATTTCATTAGTTTATGCCTTTTTTTAGTATTTTATTCTAAGGAATGTTCAATATGTCATATTCATGTTTTTAATAAGTATTATATTTTATTATATGGTTAATAAGAATATATATTTGACTATAAATAGTGTTTTTAAAGGTAAAATGTTTATATTCATCAAGATAATTTATATTTAATTTTTATTAAATAAATAATTTCCTTAAAGTCTTACACAATGATGATGTAGTAATGATTAATTAATAGAAATATAAAAGAAATGATATTTAAAATATTTTAATAATGAAAATTGAGAATATTAATGTCATCCAAGAATATTATATGTTACCTAGAAATATTAGGTATGTATTAAATTTTTTTCTATCTTGTCTTCTGTATTTTTATTTTCTAAAAATTCATGAAATAAATAGTGTCAATATTGAAATTAATGATATTTTAAAATAAATAATATTTTATTAAATGATATAAAATTAGTAAAACTCTAAAATTATTCCAAATTATTGTGAGGAGGTTTCAAATTTCAACCATCACTCATTTATGATACTTTGGTCATTTTTTAGCAACTATATTTGCATTCAAATGTTAAATAGCCAAGTTGTCACGATAAGAGTTAAAGGGTTTAAATAAGGGTTAAAACCAACAAATAAGGGTAATAATGTTACCCAAACCTTTATAAAAATTATTATATGAGAGTATTTATACTCATAATTATATTCCATTTTCAATAAATCACTTTTTAAAAAAATTAATTTCAAAATTAATTTATATCAATTTAATATTTTGAGATTTTCAAAAAGTGTCTCTCTTCTCAATTATAAAAAGGAACCTCCTCCATCACTTATTCACACCACTTTTAGCCTTATAGATCTGAAAAAAACCCTAATATTTTATATTCCAAAAATCTTTATCCTTGTTCTGGAGGTCCTGATCTTTCAAAAGGACCTACCCTAGTTCCTTTTAAAGAATTTATAAAGGAGCTCCATCGTAGAAGAGAAAATCATTTTTACAAACTCATCCATGTACATTTATTTTTCTATATCATTATTAATGTTTCATTTCCAATCCAAAGTAATAAAAATATTATAGTATATATTTTGAGATTTTATTATGATTGTGTTACAACCATATTCCTCCTTTAATCAATCTTATGAAAAATGAAAACATTGTGTGTGAATACATACAACTTATCGTCTCTACACCGTGGTGTAATCTTTTTTCAACACCACATTACTTTAATGGGTAAAATGATAGAAATAATGAATATATATGACTATTATGACATGATATTTATTCTAAAAAAATTAATATACCACAGACTTCCTCTTCCTTTCACTTATTAATGGAATTATATTGTCACTCAACCGTACGTACAGCCTACCATCACCACAAAGTGATGCGATTCATTTTCCATGATAAAAAATTAATAATGATAATAAAAATGTATAAAATGAATAAATATGATATCTATGACCATAATATCATTCTTTATATGATGGATCTATATCCAATTTATAATTATTGGGATTTACATAACAAATCATGCATAAGAAAATGAAGTAATTAAAAACTGAAACAGGGGTAATAATGAAATATTATTAAAAAACATGTGAAAATTATATAAGGGGACTATATGAGATATCATGAAAATGAAAATGAATCTATTATAAATTAAAAACATACTTTAAACCATTATAAAATAGGTTAAATTATGTTCAACCAAAATTAAGTGTGAGTTAAGGGTATTCTCGTTTCACTTTTTACTTCATTGATATATATGAATTATTCACCACTTATTTATTATGTGTGGTGAATGTATACTTACCATTTATATATAATATAATTAATACCATTATATTCATGTTATTCAATTTAAATTTGATAAATACTATTTTTATAAGGCATATGATTCTACTGATTAAATGGAGGTAAGGGATTCCATCTTAAATTACATTGAGACCTATTTGTTATTATGCACCAACTCATTTAAATGTGGTGTATATAATATACCTTTAACTTGTAATATCATGATTTATTCAACCCTCATGGTATTTTAAGTTTTTTTAATTATTATTCCTTCATTAGGATTCCAATTCAAAAATATCAAATTGGTATGGGACACATTGATTACTCAATATATAATGAATACTTTGGAAATAAAGACACTTATGGGACTCAGTTATAGATATCCCCTCGATGCATCAGTGGTCTCATGAGATGACAAAGATGGCCAAAATTGGTTTTTACCAAAAATGGTTAAATCATCTTATGAAAGGTTTTGATGATAGTGGTTCATGTTCCAAATACATGATGTCCAATAATTAATCATTTCTTTCATTCATCTTTTAGTTATATTTATCCATGATATTTTCACTATGAAAATATATATAGATACACTTCATTCTCATTTTATTGATTAAAGGGAATGTGTTTTCATTTATTTACCTTTCAATATGGATTATGCACTTTGATTTATGATTTATTCTATGGTACTTATCTTTTACTGAGAATTTGAACTCACCATTTTAGTTATTTTCTTTTCCACAGGTTATGAAGATGAAAATTTTGTATGAGTTCAAGGAAGAAAATTACTTTCCTTTTTTATGTTTTGTTTTTTATTACCAATGTAATAAGGGAACTATGTATGTATCTAGTTTTACAATACGGCTAAACTATTTGGACCATTGGGATTTGAATCTTGTATCTATTTCAATCTAATAATGAAAGGCACCGGCTCTGGGCTGCTGGAGTCAGGGTTGTTACACCATTTTAATTAGATCAACCATGACCCCTAAAGAACATGATTCATGTAGTTATTTCCTCTAGAAATATTGAGATGTGTTCGCATGGAATCACATATAAATGGATAGGTTATATCCCTATGTAGCTACTCAATACATTGGCCTATCATATAACCACTGTAATTATATGAATAAAGAAATATGATTAAACCAACACATTACGCTAAGGTAAAATATAAGATCAATTATCTTATAAATGTTGACTTAATCTGTGAAGTTAATCACCCAATGGGGCTTGAAATCATTGACTATTTAGAGAAAAATAATGTGAATTTTATGGATTACATTTAATTTAGGGAACTAAACAATCATTATATCAAGGATGATTTCATATTTATAATCACTAAATTATTGAATGATTCCCAAATTTCTTTTAAATTCCTCTCTTTCATAGATATTTTTTATTAAAATTAAATCTATATATCTACCAAGGATAAGGGTATAACTTCTTTATAGATCTCCATGGGGTATACTACAACCATATAATTATTTTTAGATTGATGAATATTGAATCTACCTACCAATGTTCAATACATAACATTCTAGTATATTTTATTATGAGAATTGTGTAATACCTTATTGTAAACCTTCTAATCATATCTCAAAAAAAATATTAATCACCTATAGTATTATAAGGTGGTCATTAACATGTTACAACAACACAACTTTAAAATAGTCCTCCAAAAATGATCTTTTTTGGGGATGTTAAAAAATTTATTTTCATTCATTATACATCATTATGGTGTTGAGGTTGACCCTAAGAAAACAATTATAATACTTGAAAACCCTCTTCATCAAAACCTATTTTAATTGGGTGGAATCCACGAATGTCTCCCTTACATCAAGGTCTTGATGGATGACCACAATATGAAATTATTTCATTTAGAATAATGATAAATAAGGGATTAATTGATCAATAGGATGAGTATTTTTAGATAACCTTATATAAAATCATCTATCCCCATTTCAATCTTATGTTTCTGATGTTTTTCATATAATGAAACCCTCTTATTATCTATATAGAAACTAAGGAGTGATCTCCCAGTTCCCGCATCACACAAAAAAATGGAATTTATAAGGATAATAGTCTCTATTATCTTTGTAGTAAAATGATAGAATCTAATACTCTATACACATATATCAAAAACAATTACCCAGTGTTTGTCATTTGTGATATGAAATAAATGATATTATCTATACCATTAGGATTTCAACTTTGTTTTCCAAATAAATTGACATAAATAACACCTCAATCATCCAATGCTATCTGGGAACCTGAGACCATTATAAATCATTATACAATAGTTATTCATATAATGTTTTCCAAAATTTAAATAAATGGGTAGGTTCTTGTAGACTTTATATTATTACATCTTACCCTATAATAGTCACCATATTACATGGATGTACTTGATGATTGATTTTTTAGTCTTCTAATGGTCCCTAACCTTGGAAATATAAATAGTAAAAATTAATATGATCATAACAACATGAATGATTCAGATTGAATTCATATTAGGGTTGGATAGGTACTGTGTTTATCTCCATGATGAATGAAATTATACCATACTCATTCATTCAAAAAAAAATCATACAAATAATGAGGTAGAATACCATGTCCTCATCACAAGCATAGAATTTAATTTTTAAATCACAGTTTTCCAACTGATGATCGTGATTTATTTTGAAATATTTATTACTGAAATAAATTGTGACTATCCAATCATAATGGAATAGATGATTCATATTCTTGATTTTGTGAGAGGTTTAATGGTTTAATTTCCCTCAAATATGAAATTTTATTACTTTCTATCATCATAAAATTTTCAATAGAATTCATGTGATAATTAAGCTACTATAATGGTATAACTAAATCAATATGTTTTGGTCATAAGTCTCATAAAACAAGGATATGTCTTTCCGTTTATAAATAATGATATTAGGGATATCAATGAATTTTATACCACCACATATAAAAGTGGATCATCACCCTATTAAACAATAAATATGACTAGTTGGATTTATATTGTTGGGAAATATATTCAAAATTTATTTCTCATAGAATATTGAGACATAATGAAACATATTCATTAATTGAAAGAAAATTTCACCCATTATGATGAACCTAATACCTAGACTATCCTTGACATAGGTGGAATTGATGGATTCCTCTTAATGTGAAATTAAAGAGTAGAAAGTCACGTTGTTATGCAATAAGCATAAGATGGATCATTTGGTTCTCATCCAGTAGGGACCAATCACATTCAATGAATAAAAATACATTGATATTTATGACCCTCAATGATACTAGATAACCTGTAGTTAACAATGAAGTGACAGTCATGAAATGTATATAAAAACTATATTCATCATTCATGAATAATAATTCATACAACTAAATTTTCCTGGATGTTAATAATATGGGGGAAATATATCATAGTTTTATACCATCTAAATACTATCATGAAATCCCAAATCATCCTCAATGCGAATGTTTAATTCTCAAAATGGGTTAAATTGTTAACCTTAATTAATTTTCGAACATATTTTATTATTCACTTTGTCATGTCCAAAATCATTACCATATTATTAATATCTAAGAAAATAATGATAAAAAATAGAAAAATATATTCCCATCTACCAACATTGATCCCCCATGTTTCCTCCTAAACATGACCATGTCGTCACCACACTCAGACAAATAAATATCCCTACCCTAAAGAAATTTTCCACACTGTGGTCAGCAATCATAAACTCAATGATCCTAAAATGATACATCCACCTAAAACTTATCATTACCACCATCAAACCCAAGATAAAATTTTGGTAAACATAACTAAACCACCACACAAATGGGTTTTAAAATCACTATAATACCCTAAGAGATTCAATCAGGACACCTTCAGTCTAATCTTCTCTACAACTTAGGGCCCAAATCTATTTTCACCATATCACCTAGTTCCCAAAATTATACTAGTGACTCAAGGCTCGAAATCACCCATGGAACACATGGTTTTCCAATCACATTCCCCCAACCTACTTCAGTCCACAAATCAAGGACCACATCCTCACTCTAAATTCGACCATATGAAGCACAACCCAAGTATAACCATCATCTCAAGGTATTCAACTAGTAAAAACCCAAGCCAATGCCTGTTACCAAAACTGAAACACCATGATGGATCTTAACCAAGCCCATACCATCCATAACATTGGTCACATAATATATGAATTACTCATTAAATATATGGTGCATCCTTACATATGATTTATCTCACCACAATTATCTTACAATGGTTGGAACTTCCACCATAAAAAATTCCACCAAAACCTCAACTAAAACTTTTACCACACCTGATGCATTTTCCAACTTATTATGACAAAACATCCACAAGAAAACCATACAACATTATTATCTATCCCTACCATTTAAACCACCCAGATTTTACACACCACAACCAACCATATATCAAGAAAGGACAACATGGTTCTTCTATAAAACCCATTTTCATTACTAGATTGCACTTATAATTTCAAAACATCTACTGAAGGCAGTTTAAAACTCACCACTTTCATTCATTTTCCCAGGATGTGTCAAACCATTCTAGACTGAATCATCCCAAAATTCCCAACCCCTTATTGGCATGTTTCCACTTCACTTGTCTATGGAACCATATCACTTAAGTCACATCACTATCATTAGACTCGCCTATCAGATTCCATACCCATATCTTGGTAACATTATATCACCAAATCTCCTTTATCAAAATATGGTTTTTATGCCTTATCACATCCACCAATGACTCTAATATTACCATCTTAGATTCCTCATTGAACCACCCTGAGCCTAAACCCAATGCTTGGCCTAATCAACCACCACTTAAAAGGCCCACCAGGCCTTCCCCAATGAACCCAAATGTGTATCTCAAATGTTTTTCATTGGAACCTTGATGCCACCCCATCGAATCAACATTCTTCTCCTCAAATCCAGGACTGACATATTGGTCCCCACCTTAGGAGTGCCATTATCACAACTTTTATTGAGAAATTCCAACCACCATATCTCACACATAGTTCCCAAGCTGAACCCCAAAATTTGTATGTGGACATCTAGGTTCCATATAAACACAAAAAATTATCATCTACTACCCATTCCTAAATTTTGAGGATGGCACTCAAGACATTCCTCAACACTCAGCCCATCCTGACGATCCCACCCATAAACCGATGATGGTGTACTTCCCAACATCGATATGCATATATACCACTCCATGAGAATAAATATTAAGAGGTACAATATCCATCCAAAAAACTTTAAGGTAGCTTAAAGTAAATCTAGAACTCTCTAAGAATTCCCAAGATGATTCCATGATATTGGGAATGATCTTCACTATATAAAAATATGCTAATAATTCTTCTATGTAACAATCAGGACCCGTTGATAGCAAAGACACCCCTCCTTAACATTTTCATCTGTTCCTAGCCTGCTATGTGCCACCAGTTTCCTCACAGACACATGGTCCCCTCCCTAGGGCCCATCTATGTTCATGAAAAGGTCATCTGCCTAATGATTTTCCCCACAGGAAAACACTTATTCTTTCATGTGTGTCTTTTCCTCACTCGTACACACCTTGGGTGTGTGCTTCATCCTCAATTGCACACACCTAGGGAAAGTTCCCAAAAGTTCACCCATCCTGATCACTACTACAGGCCAAGCACACTTAAATATGGAGTTTTAATTAGGTAGGCTCCTGAGAAGAAAGGTTCACCTTATTGAAATGACTCATATCATTTAGAAATTTAACCCTCTATTAGTTTGGGTGTTACATTCACCCCCCCCCCCCCCCCTAGAGCACAGCATCTTCATTGCGGGCCCTACATCTCAACCAGGCAGTGCACCACACTAAATGCTGGGAACCTAGCTATGATACCAATGTAATGACTAGGCCCCAATGATAGCACAGACACCCTGTCTTAACATGGTCATCAATTCTTGTCCCTTTAGGTGCCACCAATTACCCCGTCTACATGTGGTCCCATCCTTGGGGCCATCCCATATGCCCGAACAGGTCATCTAACTAATGATTGTCCCTATAGGCCAACACTTGTTCTTTATTGTGTGATTTTTCCTCACTCACACACACCATGAGAAACTTCCTAGAAGGTCACCAATCCTGATCACTACACTAAGACAATTACGCTTAACTATGTAGTTATAATCAGGTAGGATTCTAAGAAGAAAGGTACACCATGTTGGCATGAGTCGTATCATTTAGACATTTAACCCTTTATCATTCGGGGGTGTTGCACTCTATGAATACCTTCACAAGTTTCCCATCATCGATGTCACTTCCAATTAAGGAAACACTTTGACTTGTCGAAATTCATAGGATTTTCTGCCCACCAACATCTCATTACACCTAATAACCATGACCGATTCAAGAGGTGATTTCCAAAGAAAACTCATTATCACTTCAAAACTCTCTACCAAATAGCCTTAATCTAACATTTCCTTTAGAACTACTACCTCCACACCACTTCAGTTCTCCCAACACAACCCTCCTGATTCAAAATAGAAACATGACCCACCGCACCGATCTGAAACCAATCGGTCTCTTTTATAACTAGCGCATCTCAAATGGTTTCATAGAAAATGGTAGGCTCTTATCCTGAGCCACTTGTTCACCCATACCAAATAACATCATTCCTTCCCAGCACTTACCCACATCTAGAACCCATGAAATTCATCATGCTATCATACCATCCTGTGGACACATATTAAACCTGACACTAGGTCACATTAGTAGAACATCCCCAGATCTTGTCCTAACACCTGTTTATACCTTAAACAATTCCTCCTGGTATATCAGCCTCATTGTACTTGAGGCATTCTCAGAGTTCCCATACAACAACCCAACCATTCATAAAAACATGCCCAACCACATGACCACCACCACATCAGGTGTCACTCATATTACAATTCATTTGTCCACTCTTTTGTAACCCCTGTCTTATTTTCACAATTTTAACTCCAATTCCTCAATTAATTATCATCAAAACAGATGGGTCAGACACCTAAATGATTCCTCCTCTTCAAAACCGATCTTATAACCATCCACATGAACTCAGGTGATTACCCAAGAATGAAATCAAGGAACTACCATGCCCTTTCACCAAAATTTGATGACACATACCATGTGTTGTTTCCACCTATGAGTACCAATATTAGCATCACATTCCAATGAACCTAAAAAATCGGGCTAACCTCCACCAGGGTTAGCCTCAATTTCAAAAACCATCAATATGTGACCAAAACTCAAGCCACAGTTCCAAACCCATTTATTTCTTACTTAGCCATGTAGGATAATCATGTACTTGGAAACACTCTCTATGAGACACTAACAAAGTCCAAAACATCTATATATTTCATACACATCCAAAGCATTAGAAACCTTATCCTACGCCTCTCATGGGTCACCCACAAAGGTCAAATGATACCAAATTTATAAAATGGATTCATATATAGAAAAGTTCATTGGATCTACCTCTATTCCATACAAATCAAACCTCAAAAAACTCACTACTCATAGGAATCACTCCTATACCCAATCAAAAACTTATCATTTCTAACACACATAAGAAACCATTTACTTTGAGTTTCATGCCAAGCATACCCACACACATAAATTTTCACTACGCAATAGATACCCACTCTAGGTTCCAAATAAAAACTCACAAGGACTCACCCCCATAAGGGTCACCGTAACATAGGTATCAACCTTAAGGTCCAACATACAACGTTTCACAAATACGACCCATAGTGGGTTACTATACTCACACTACAAAACATAATATCATAACCCAAAGTCCATAACCCTACCACGGGTACAAAAATCACGTCTCTTTTACAACACATCAAACCCCACCAAAGCCTCACGACCAATAACTAAGGTCTCAACTAGGGAACTCTCACTGCCCAAAATACCCATACATAGGGTCAAAACACAACACCGGGGATACCCATTTTTAGTATACCTACAGGTTCCATAATTTCCCATTTGATTTCATAATTAAACATTACCATTTAAAACCCAATATTTCAAATTTCCAATCTTTCCATTTTCAAAATCCAAGGATTTAAACTTTCAAAAAAACATATATTAAACCTCATTTCAAAAGAACTAAAATTTAATAAAACTAACTTATCAAAATATTTTAACGAATGAAAATTTCTAAGAAAGATCAATTAGGTTGATACAGAGATAGAAAAGTAAACTACTAAAATATAAACCCAAAGGAACTATCAATCAAAAGCAACATGCAGATGACATATCAATCCTATGTGCCAAGAATTATACATTAACTCACACAACCTCTATTTTCATACTTGGAAAAGAGATAAAAACTCATAGATAAATAACATCACATCCATTTGAACCACTTGAGGTGGAAGTATCAAATAATTGTAAAAGAAGAAAATGGAACATTAATTCCCACACCTGTAAACTTGGGATTTCCCTTGTACGTGGTGCTATAGGCACCCAACCACAAGATCATTACCAATACCCAACAAGATCTTAGTCTCATACCTACCATGTGAAAATAATAAGTTAAAAGGAAACATACTCTGATGAAACATTGTAACATGCCCAACCAAGAAGCCATTGTAACTAGTTCCCCAAGTTGGATTGCCACATGACCTTGGGAGCGCCTCCTCATATGCTAGTGGCTTTCAACCAGAAGTGTGAGTCTACAAGGTATGATGAAGAGACTATACCCAATTATCTGATAAAACACAAAGTAGGAATAATATCAACCAAAATAAAAATTACAACAACTCATCCGGATATGAAATCTAATAATATACTGAGTGAAATATAAAATGCCTATGAGATGTCTATAATATATTCCAAGAATACATATATAAAAGAATCCAATACCAAAACTATAAATATGTTGAACATGGTCCTGAGTCCCAATCGATACCAAAAATTCAATGCTCCAACCCAACAACCCATGATTAAACCAAACATGAGGTCTATATCCAAAACCTGAATCTGAAAACTAGTAGCATCTTCTCGGGTACCAAAGTGCCATAGCGGCTCATGCAGGGTGTGAGTAAAAATAAGTAGGCTACCACCAATGGTGTCTAAATCAATAACCAGTTTGTAAAAAAGTGTATTCATATAATCATGTTGCAATAAATAATTAGGAAATAAAAGAAAATTTTCATATAAATATTTTTTACTATTTTCAGTGATCATTATTGAAAAATTAATCATTTTAGAAAAATAAAAACAATTTACCATAAAATAATTTTTAAATTTTGATCCAAAAAATGATGTTCATTTTTTAAATGAAATTAAAAAAAATAAAACATTTAATTTATTATCTGTTTAAAAAATAATAACAAAATAATTTTTTCATAAAATTGTACTTTCGAAACATAAGAAAACTTTATAGAAAATTATGTAATATTTTATCAATATGATTTATTTATATAAAAAACATTATACCTAATATTTAAAATGTTATTATTCTTATTAATACTATCAGGTTTCTTTTCTAGGTCATGACATCCATGTTAAATAGTAATATAAATAGTATATTGTGGTTTATTAGAACTCGGTGTTGCGTAAAGCACTAGCTATCGAGGGAATTAAATTTATTTGAAAAAAAATATCAGTGTGTTACATACATACCCAACATTTTTATATATATTCCATGATCTCATTATTCATATTGTCCCACCAATAGTTTTATCAGGTATCTGAATACATCTTCATACTCCCTGGGTGGATGGAGAATTTTGAGGTATGTGAATCATTCAAAAACTATTTCTTTATTTTAGGATTTGATGGTATACATAACCGTGATCCAAATATTACAACACCCTCTTCATAGATTTTTAAATTTTAGGATTTCCCTTTCATATAAATTCCACATTCTTTTAAATTTTCAAGACATATTTCTGAGTATCCAATATCTTCTCTAGATGGGATGTTTGAGAAATAATTTTTGAAAGAAATGATGCATTTTTTTTCTTCATGATTCTCATGTTCACCCTTTTCTTTTCTATAAATATTGGATCCTTATAAATTCTCATATTTGATTAGGTGTCTAGATCCTTTCTAATTAGTGAACCCAAAACTAGTTTTCCGATATTGGTATGTCAATGGATTGACAAGTCACATCCTTGTTCAGATCTAACCATTTTAAATAGAGAATATTAAGCTCCATCTATGTGAATACATATTTTAGGTTCTTATGATCTGTATATATTTTACACTTCTCTACATATAGAAAAAAATTTCAAATTATCAATGCAAAGAACACTGTAGTTATCTCAAAATATTGTGTTGGAAGGTTCTTCTCAAGGAAATTCATATGCCTTGAGGAGTAGGTTGTCACTTTTTAATTTTTCCTTAGTAAAAATCCAAATCCTTTATTTAAAGAATCTTTATATCCCCTAAAAATTTCCCCACATGAGGGGAGTGTGGGGAATGGTGTAGTGATAAAAATCCCTTTCAAATCTATAATGATCTCTTAACATTTACTAGTCCAAAAAAACATTACTCCCCTCCTATTAATATCAGTTTGATATTTTGTCAAACATGAGAATATGATCACAAATAATCAGTATTAACTTAAAACACCAAGTAAACTACTGATTTCTATTATATATTCTAGTCTGGTCCACTCCTAAATTTCCATTATATAGTAAGGGTCTACAAATATTCCTTTTTATAGTGATAATATTTCCCATGAATGATGCTTCCTTCATCTAGAACCCACATGAAATGTAAATTTCATATAGATTCTCTTTTCACAACATCTTTAGCACGATCTTAAAATTCTTCTCATCCTCTTCCTTAATTTTGGAATATATTAGAATATCATATACAATTAATATAGAAAATTTTTCTAAGTAATATCTAAAGACCCTATTAATGAATTCCATAAATATTAATGGTGAATTTTTTATCAAAAAAGGAATCACTATGAATACATAATGAAAATACCTTTTTCAAAAGGAAATTTTGGGAATATATTCGTTATTCCCCATTAATTAGTGATATGTTAACTGAATGTCCACCATATAGAAATACTAGGCCCCATGAAGTTGATCTAAGAAGACATATATTAGTGGAATGGGATACATGTTATTTTTCATGATTTTGTTTACTTCATGATTTTAAATTCATAGGCATGTTAACCAAACCATCTTCATGATGAAGAGGACTAGCACACCCTATGGTGAAGCACTCAGATATATAAAACCCCTTTCTATATTCTCCTGTCAATATTTTTCATCCATTCCAACTCAATAGTGGCCATTCATCAAGTATTCATTGATATGGGTATAGATCCACGTATAAGTTCAATTTAAGACTCATCCTCTCAGTCAGAAAGATGACCTAGAAACTCATTAGGGAATACATTATTATAATCCCTCATAATGATCATGTCTTCAAGGATGATTCTCTCCATCATCTTAATAATTTTTGCTAGATATTATTCCATATAATAAAATAATATCCACACATGAATAAAATATTCTATAGGAGATTCATCCTCAAAATTACAATTGTAATGAATCATATGATGGTTTGGGATATACAGAGTGATCTCCCTCTCTCTAAGGTTAATGATAGATTTATATAATGATATTAAATCCATTCATAGTATAGAATAAAACTCCCATATATAAGGTAATATGATATTTTCTAGAAAAAACATTCCAAAATTATTTAATGGGGAGGAGTTATATACTTAAGATTCCACAATTGTTCCTTTTTTTTCTAATAAATAGCTCAAACCGCATGTTTTTAGGTGGTGTTTGAATATTTCTACTAAACATTCAAGAAAAAGATGAATGCATAGAACAAGAATCAAATATTATGTTTTCATTTATTGAATTAATAATTATAAAACCTATCACCACATCATTTTAGGGATCCACCTCAGTAACAATAATATCATATTCCATTCTATTATCTCTAGTTCGTGGAGGCCATTGTCATTGATTGTCTCTGAAAACACTTAAGTTAAGTTGTTGGTTTTCAAAATTCTCATTTTCCTTGTATTTGAAACTCTATATTTCATGATGAGTTTTGATGTGTACCATATTTTCTTTTTCCTTAATAGTGAGATCCATCACATACCCTTGACAATAATTAGTTTGATGCCCTACTTTTCCACATTTGAAACATTTTTTGGTTATCTTGAGATAATTTCCAAGTTATTTCGTCCCACGCCTTTTGGAATATGGGATTTTGGGATTTCATTACACAATTATATTTATATATTAATCCTCCAAAAGAAAAATCTATTTTATATTTTTTTTCTTCTAGCCCCATGTGACCTCTAAGAGTCACTAATCTCAATCTCAACATTGAGAGAAAAATAGACAATATATTCATAGATGTGAATATCCCAAATAACTAATTACTTTTATAAAATCATCTTTAAACCAATAATGATATATTTCTATTTACATGAGGCGTTTATGACACCAATAGTGGTAAACCATGAAGGCCTTGTGAATTTTTCTTCATATGCCCTGATAAAATCGTCTTTCTTTCTTTTTAGTCCTAGGAACTCCATATCCATTCCAAGATGGATTATTTGAGGAATTAATGTAATAAAAAAAATTGAATTGTTCTCATTCTACCATTGATCGTCTTCTCCCTCAATGTGATAAAAACCCCAAAATAACATTCTATTTATCTGAGTATTAGAGGGTATGGAATATCTTCTCAATTAAGTTAATCCATTATTCCATGATGAGGGTACTAGAAGATCCACTAATGTTAGGAGGCCTATGGTGCATAAAAAACACAACTACATGGTTCTCTTTGTTAGGAGGAGGAAGATATTCAATATGATTAATGTTATTATTCATAACTAGATCTATTTGATCTAGTACTGCCATGAATTTATCAGATCTAGAACCTATAATATTAGGCATATCATTGTGTAAATCATCATATTTCCTTCAAAATTGGTTGTTCCAACAATTTCTCATATTTCCCACTATTAAGAAAAAAACAAGAAGAGAATACATTAAATAATAGACAAAAAATGTAAACTTATAAAATTAGAAGGGATAACCTATAAATGATAAATATATATTAACATATGAGTCTCTAGGTTTTAATCTAGTTTTTTAGGGTAATTTTTCCTATTATGTTTTCAAACATAATAATTTGTTTAAGTCCTTCACAAATGTTCATAAATAGTTAGTTTTTTTTGCCTAAATGGCCCGAAGGCCTTCTTTTTTTTTTATTATGGATAATCCCCCTTTTAAGGGTTTAAGGGGAACCCGTACATGACCCATAGGCCCAAGGCACAAGGCCCGACAATCCCACAATACATGACCTGAAGGCCCAGAGGCATACTATTCCCAATACATGACCCGTAGGCCCATCCCACTTGAACTACCCCTCCCCAGCTTTCTGCGTCATTGATCACCTAGCTCCCCACCTTGCATTGTTGATCGGCTAGTAAATTTCCAAAACCTGTCCCCTGGTAGTGTCAAACCCAGTGTGGACTAATGCACTTTTTAATAAACTTGGTGATGATTAATTCAAACCCCAATTATCCATTTTCGATGTTATTATCCCTTTTTATAGTTTTTTCAAATCCACATGCACCCATAGTAACCAGACAGGGAATTAATTTCTTATATTTCAAAAATATGTTATTCTTATTCATACCTTCCAATTTAATGGATGGTTTATAACTGTCATATTTAAATAAGAATTGTTTTTTTAGGATCGGTGTTGTGTGTCATATATGATATCGAACATTGTTATATTTTTAAAAACTAAAGGTGTTACACAGAATAACCCATAATAAATTGTGTGTATAAAATAGGCAATATTTCCCATAAAAATTCAGTTTCCCTAACTTCACATTTCCATCAATGACCAACTATCCGAATAGAATCCATCATGGATCCAACATAATGAGTTTGACTGACATAACATGAAATGGTTATGCACATTTTATAGACATGAGATTCATGAAAATCATTTCATATGAGAATTCAAAAATATGGTAAAATTAGGCAATTTAATTAAATGAGAATATATTTTATCCCTAAAAATACCCATGTTACATAAAAATTAGTTCATGAATCTTTAGATAAAATGGTATGGACCCCATATAATTCATAGGGACTACTCCAACAAAGCATACAAACTAATCAAAATGGGAGGAGAGAATATCATGAATTTTATCAATTCCAGGTTTCTAATGAAATTCATTTCATATATTTACAACAATATCCTTTCTATATGACATTGAACAATGTTTAATATTTCATAGTTTTATCAAACTAAAGTACCTAGCACATGTTTCCTCTTCGCATATCGTTATACAATATGACATGTGGTGTACCCCCACATGACCTTCAAACATCATGGAGTGGTAGCCTCTATATGGAAAAATCTATGTACTCAAGAGTTTGATCCATGTAATACTCCCATCGTGTTGTTCTACCAATCAAAAAGGAATGGGTGCTTAAAAATGATCCCATTTCATATAAAAAAAAGCATCTTGATTCCTCTCTTCATAGTAAACAGACTGAAGCCATGATTTATTATTTTGGATCTTTCTAAAAATACCATCACTTATAATACTATATTTTAGGAACCTCCTCATTCATGTATGGTCTATCTACACACTATGGGAAAAATGGATATTTGCGATAGGCTATTTTTGACAGAGAGGTGTCCCGCCACAAATAAGCCTTTGGGAGGGACTATTTGAGATGAGACCCACTGACTGCCGCAAATAAGTAGTTATTTGCGATAGTAATTGGTTCCCAGTCGCAAAATGTTTGGCGTGGGTTTTGCACCAAACCGTGGGAAGAGTATTTACGACAGGCTTTTATACCCGTCGAAAATACCCGTCGGTGTTTTTTAGTATTTGTGACGAGAGTTAACTCTTGTGACAAATACCATGTCGGTAGGTGAGTATTCGCGATGGGTCTCGTCGTAAAAACCTTTCTAACCATTGCCTCTAATTAATAGGGGGTTAGTATTTGGGATGGATCCCATCGCAAATAATTTTACCTATATATACCTCCATTTGATTTTTTTCCATTTCACTCTTTTGTCTACCCCTCTCTCCCTCTCTACTTACATTTTCCCTCTCAAATTTTTTCAAAGTTTAAGATTCTACATCGGATAAATATTCTAGGCTTACATCCTACGAAAGATTCATTTTTAAGGTATTTATCTTTATCTTTTATTTTTTAGTTAATTCATTTTATTTTATATTAGTTATAATTATTGTAATTAGCTACAACTAAATTAAATTAGATTAGATCGCTTTATTTTGCATTATTTATTTTTACAAATAATTACGTTTGATTAGTATTAATTAGTATTAATTAATAGTTATGATATTAATTATTATTAATTAGTAGTCATTTGTATTCACTAGAAAAATTGTTAATAATTATTAATAATTAGTGATAATTAGTAAAAATTAATAGTAAATTGAAATAAATATTTATAAATAGTAATAATTAGTAATAATTAGTGATAATTAGAATTAATTAGTAATAATTAGTAGGAATAAGTAATAATTGGCGGTAATTAGTAATAAATTGTAATAATTCATAAAAATTAGTAATAATTAGTGGTAATTAGTAATAATAAGTAATAATTAGTAATAAATATGAATAATTAGTAATAATTAGTAATAAATGTCATTAATTAGTAATAATTAGTAATAAATATTAATAATCATGAATAATTAGGAATATTAAAGATTAATTAGGAATAAATATGACAAATTATGAATAAATATGAATAATTAGGAATAAATACGAATAATTAGGAATAAATTTGAATAATTAGTAATAATTAGTAATAATTAGTAATATTTTTTTAATAATTTGTAATAATTTGTAATAATTAGTAATAATTTGTAATAATTTGTAATAATTTGTAATAATTAGTAATAAATTTGAATGATTAGTAATAATTAGTAATAAATACGAACAATTAGTAATAATTAGTAGTAAATATGAATAATTAGTAATAAATAATAATAAATATGAATAATTAGTGATAAATGGTAATAAACAGTAATAATTAGTACTAATTAGTAATAATTAGTAAAACTTAGCCAAAATTAGTAACAATTAGTAACAATTAGTAATAATTATGAATAATTAAAAATAATTAGTAATAATTAGTAATATATATGGTTAATTAGTATTAAATATGATTAATTAGTAATAATTATGATTAATTAGTAATAATTAGTAATAATTAGTAATAGTTTGTAATATTTAGTTTTAATTAGTAATAATTCAGACTAATTTGTAATAATTAGTAATAATTAGTAATAATTAGCAACAAACAGTAATAAATTGTAATAAATAGTAATAAATAGTAATAATTAGTAATGAATGGTAATAATTAGTAATAATTAGTAATAATTTGGAATAATTAGGAATAATTAGGAATAATTAGAAATAATTAGGAATAATTAGAAATAATTATGAATAATTAGTAATAATTAAGAATGATTAGGAATAATTAAAAATAATTAGGAATAATTAGTAATAATTAGGGATAATTACGAATAATTAGGAATTATTAAGAATAAATATGATTAATTAGTATTAATTGGTATTAATTAGTAATAATTAGTATTAATTACCAATAATTAGTAATAATTAGTAATAATTAGTAATAATTAGTAATAATTAGTAATAATTACTAATAATTAGAAATAAATAGTAATAAATTGTAATAAATAATAATAATTAGTAATAAATAGTAATTAATATTAACAAATAGTTATAAATAGTAATAAATGTTAATTAATAGTATTAATTAGTAATAAATAGTAACAATTAGTTATAAATAGTAATAATTAATTACTAATAATTAGTAATAATTTGGAATAATTATTAATAATTAGTAACAATTAGTAATAGTTTGTAATAATTAGTAATAATGAGTAATAATTAGAAATAATTATTAGTAAATAGTAATAAATAGCAATAATTACTAATAATTAGTAATAATTACTAATAAATATAATAAGTAGAAATAAATAGTAATAAATAGTAATAAATATTAATAAATAGTAATAATTATCCATAATTAGTAATAATTTGTAATAATTAGTAATAAATTGAAATAAATAGTTATAATTAGTAATAATTAGTAATAATTAGTAATAATTAGTAAAAATTATTAATAAATATTTATAAATATTAATAAATACTGATTATTAGTAATAAATAGTAAGAAGTAGTAATAGATATCAATAAATAGTATTAATTGGTAATAATTAGTAAAAATTAGTAATAATTAGTAATAAATAAGAATAAAAAGTAAAAAATAGTAAAAAATAGTAATAGTTAGTAATAATTATTAATAATTAGTTATAACTTGTATTAATTATTAATAATTAGTACTAAATTGTAATAAATTGTAATAATCAGTAATAATTAGTAATAATTAGTAATAATTAGTAATAATTAGTAATAACTAGTAATAATTAGTAATAATTATTAATAATTAGTGATAATTAGAAATAATTAGTAATAAATATGAATAATTTGAAGTAATTAGTAATAAATATGAATAATTTGTAATAAGTAGTAATAAATATGGATAGTATTTAATAATTAGTATTAAATATGAATAATTAGTAATAATTAGCAATAAATATGTATAATTAGTAATAATTAGCAATAAGTAGTAATAATTAGTAATAAATAACAATAATTAATAATAATTAGTAGAAAATAGGAATAAATAGGAACATTTAGTAATGATTAGTAATAAATAATAATAATTAGTTATAATTAGTAATAATTAGTAATAATTGGTAATATTTACTAATAATTAGTAATAATTAGTAATGAATAGTAATAATTGGTGATAAATAATAATAATAAGTAATAAATAGTAATAAGTAGTAATAATTAGTAATAAATTGGAATAATTTCCATCAGATTGGTCGTGGCTCTTTTATATGATCGCTCATCTCCTTCCAACTTTCTCCCACTGAAATCACTATGAAAAATCATCTCTAAGGTATAGATATCCATTTTCATATGCGCAAGAATGGATATTCATATGTCAAAGAATATTTTTCATGGTGATTTCAGTCAGAGAAAGTTGCAAGGAGATGAGGTGTGGGTAAAAAGAGTTATTGCTCATCTGCTGGATATTATGATGCTCATAATTAGAGGTAATTATATTGAGAAATTATTTTTCAGAGGCATGGGTTATATGGGATCAGATTCCCATAGGTGTTTAGTGTAGCAAGTTTGATCATTGGATGGTATGTAAATAAATAATATTTATTTTGAAATTTGTCTAATTAATAACTTGATATTATTAATTTTTTATAGGATTTACGGTTCCCATCAATGAAAGCATGAGTGACTCTATCTGGCAGGCCTGGGAGGGTTGTATGCATGAGCGTTGCAGTCAATTTTTATATAATTTGTGGAGGAAAGAAATGAAGAAAGCATGAGTCACAGAGTTTGATCAGTCCTACTGTGCCCACCAACCTGATTACATTTTATCTCAGGTTTGGGATGTATTATGTTCATAGTGGAAGAGTAGTAGTTTTCAAAGGAGATCATTAGTAGTTCTAAAAAACTAGGGGAGACATGAGGTGGCACATCGGGCTAGCAGTCATACATTCAGTACGCATAGGGAATATATGGTAAGTACATTTTTTTAATTAATTTATATAAATTTAAATGTAAACTATTTATTTTATATTCATATAGGCAGTCGAACGTCCCAATATTATAGAGTTTGAAATTTATAGGATGATGTATAATGATCATGTCACTGGAGAGATTAGAGGTGATCACTAGTGTTAGGTTGTGGTTAGTACAATTTATTTTTATGTTTTAAAACTAAATGATAATAATATTTTAATTTTAAATTGCAATTGAAGGAGTCATATGAGGTTGAAACGTCTAAGACGCAAACTGAGAGTCAGGTCAAGACTGATGATTAGACCAGTGAATCCATATTTGATGAGGTAGCATAGATTCAAGCGACCCAGTATGGATTTAAGAAAGGCCAAGTTTTTGGTATCAACTCTCGATTAACACCTAGGAGTTATTATAGTATCGTTGTGATGTCGGCGTCCAACTCGAGAGGATCTTGTGGATAGTCATCATCATTTTCTACACAGTATCAGGAGAAGCTGCGAACACAGTGTTAGCTTATAGATATTATGCATAGGGAGAAGGAAGATCTCCAACAATAGCAATAGCAGTAGTAGGAAGAGCTTCGATAATGATAGCAGCAGCAGTAGTAGAAGATACATCAATGGAAGTAGCAGCAGCACGAGAAGATGATGGATTACATGCAACATCTAACTCATGGTTTAGGGATCGTGTTCCCTCCACCATCTCCTCTGGCTCCTCCAAAAAATCCTCCCCCTTAGTGATGTATTTATTTTTTATGATAAAACATTTGAATGTAATTTTTTTTGTAATATTATCTATTTACATTTCTATATAGTACATTTTTTATATTATTTCAGATATTTCTTTTTTTATTATTTATTTAATTTTTTATTATTTTATTACTTTATTTAATTTTTTTAATTTTTATTTTTTTATTTTTTTATTTTTTATTATTTTTAATTTTTTATTATTTTGTTATTATTATTTTCTTTATACTTTTGAGAATATTGAGGTTTTTTTTATTTTATATTTTTTTATTATTTTAATGATATTAATATATTTATTTCATTATTATTATATTTATTATTATTATTATGTTATTATTATTATCTTTTTATTATTATTATATTAATATTATTTTTAATAATATTATTTTATAATTTTATAAATTTTTATTTTACTAATATTAATATTATTATTTCATTAATATTAATATTATTTTAATATTATTATTATTATATTTATATTATTATTATTATTATTACTAATATTATCATTATTATTATTTTCTAATATTATTTTTTTGTTATTATTAATATTATTTTATTATTATTAATACTATTATTTTATTCAATTTTTTTAAAGCTATTTGTGATGGGCCAGCTCTTTGTCGCAAATATTATTTATGATGGGTTGTCGTGATAGGTTTTTTAAAAAACCTTATAGAATCTATTTTATGATGGATCCACATCCCATCGCAAATAGTTTTTTTGTGAAGACATGTCAAAAAAACCTATTTGTGACGCCCTTTTTTATAATAGGGCATTTATGACGGGGTCTCATCGCAAAAGTTCATTTGCGAAGGGACCCCATCGTAAAAGGTTATTTGCAACGGGACCCCATCACAAATGCCCCGTCACAAATAAATTAATTTCCATTAGTACCATAATGATACACTTGGATGATCTCACCACTTTTTCCTTAGAGATGAGTCATATCTACATAGAGATATATTCTCCATAACTACTTATGTCTCGATATTTTTTATTCTAGTATAAATAATTAGGTGTAGATCTCCCAGTATTGACCTTGATAAAAATTCCATTTCCACTTCAATTCCTCCACTCTATTCACTCTATCCTTGTTTTTTGGAATCCACATTTGTGTAAACTATATTAATGGACCTATATAAATGTAGATTCATTTGTTTTTTTCTCTATATTAACACTCCACCAATTCATGTCATATTTCACTATCCCTCCACTCCTTTGTAGAAAAATATATATAACTAAATTTTCCTCATGAAAATAAAATAAACTAGTGTAGATATCATTTTTATAAAATATATGTGGATTTATTCATTTTATTATAAGAAATATATTAATTTCTAAATCTCTAATCATAGATGCAACCACAAAATATATATCACTCATCAGTTTCTCCCTCAATGCGATAAGAAACCAAATTAAATTTCTCTTCATCTGAGCATTTTAGGATAGGGAATTTCATCTCAATAGATTCAATCCATTATTTTATGTTGAGGTTACCAGAATATCCACAAATATTAGGAGGCTTATGGTCCATAAAACACTCGACTTCATAGTGCTCTTTCTTAGGAGGAGGAAGTTATTCTTCATGATTAATGTTGTTATTCATAACTAGATCTAGTTAAGCTAGTAATACCATGAATTTATCAGTAGTATAACCTATAATATTAGGCATATCATTGTTGAAATCATTACATTTTTTGTTTCCACATTTTCCCCAATTTCCCAATATGAAGAAAAAAACTAGAATATAATACATTAACTAATGAAAAAACGAAATTTAAATATATAAAATTAGAAGGGATAACTTATAAATTATAATTATATTCTATTATATGACTCTCTTGGTTTTAATATAGTTTATCCATGGTAATATTTCCTATTTTCTTTTATAACCTTACAATTTTTTCAAGTCATTCATAATTGTTCATAAAGGGTTAGTGGATTTCCAAAACATGCCCCTTATGAGTGTCAAAACATGTTTGGACTAATGCCTCTTTTTTATACAACTGGTGATAATTGATTCAAATACCAATGATACCTTTTTTATGTTATTACCCCTTGCTACAATTGTTTCATATCAACATGCACCTATATTATCCAAATAGGGAAGTAATTTCTTATATACCACTCACTTAATCCTTTACAAAAATTAGTAGATATTTTCTTATACTTTGACCTCTACCCAAGTTTATCACTATATTATTCTAATACTAGACCCAAAAAATATCTATACCTTTATCTAAAAGTAACTATAGAAACTTAATCCTTTTATAAATATTATTACATCATTTTCAATATAAATAACAAATTAGTACAACTCGAAAAATCGTGAGATCTAGTGTCTCTGGAAGACTATGCTCATAATACATCAAAAGGAAACTAAAACATTAAATTATTATTTTATTCTCCATAATTATATCCAAAATCCATTTGAGCTGATAAAAATTTATAGATAACCTGGGTAATACAGAAAATAAAGGGGTGACAAAAAAACCCCGATAAGGAAATAAACATCAGAAGGAAAAATAACATGTAAGTCAAAGGTATAACTAAATATCATAAAAGTAAAGGCTCGTGAGTATTAATATGGAAGAATATCATAATGAACATAGAATCATAAGATAATAACATTAAATGAAATTTTAATTCAACATATAACATGAATAAATAGGTGTCATGTAACATCCCCAAATGATAAAGGGTTAAATGACTAAAATGATATAACTCATGTCAACAAGGTGCACCTTCCTTTTCAAGAGCCTATCTGATTAGAACTCCACAGTTAAACATGCTTGGCCTAGAGTAGTGATTAGGATGGGTGACCCTCTGGGAAGTTTCCCAGGGTGTGTGTGAGTGAGGAGAAAGCACACTGGAAAGGACATGTGTTGGCCTGTGGGGACAATCATTAGTCAGATGACCCATTGGGGCATGTGCGTGGACCCTGGGGTGGGCCCCACATGTCTGCGGGGCAACTAGTAGTACCTGGTAGGCCAGGAACCGACGGCCATATTAAGGCGGGGTGTCTGTGCTATCATTGGGACCCAGTTGTCACATTTGGTA
The DNA here is from genome assembly GCA_963277665.1 of Viscum album. Lineage (NCBI taxonomy): Eukaryota > Viridiplantae > Streptophyta > Magnoliopsida > Santalales > Viscaceae > Viscum > Viscum album. The sequence goes on from OY728151.1 coordinate 227,311,803, forward strand.
TCAGAGGAGGAACCTATCCTTAAGTGCGGTGCACTGCCTGGGTTGAGATATAGGGCCCACAACGAGGACTTTGTGCTCTAAAGGGGGGGGGTGATTGTAACATCCCCAAATGATAAAGAGTTAAATGACTAAAATTATATGACTCATGTCAACAAGGTGCACCTTCCTTTTTGGGAGCTTATCTGATTAGAACTCCACAGTTAAGCATGCTTGGCCTGGAGTAGTGATCAGGATGGGTAACCCTCTGGGAAGTTTCACAGGGTGTGTGTGAGTGAGGAGAAAGCACACTGGAAAGGACATGTGTTGTCCTGTGGGGACAATAATTAGTCAGATGACCCGTTAGGGCATGTGGGTGGACCCTGGGGTGGGCCCCACATGTCTGCGGGGCAACTGGTGGTACCTGGTAGGCCAGGACCCGACGGCCATGTTAAGGTGGGGTGTTTGTGCTATCATTGGGACCCAGTTGTCACAAGTCAATGCTAATGTCATAGATAGTATCACATTATGGACACATTCCCATAGTGGATTAGTTTCTCTTCGTAATCCCATACATAACCTCTCATGGGTGAAAAGATTTACCCAATATATTGGATCACTAACTGGGAACACCCATCATATCATGTTGATGAATATGTTAACTATAAAAAGGAAATCGATTATATGGAATAATTATTATAATTTCCTATGGAAGGAATTTTTTTTCTTAATCTTGATTCATATCATAATAAATGAAAATTTCATAATATTTGAATTTGAGAAAAATAAAAACCATGTATTACCCCATAAATGGAAGGGATATTTAGATATATATACCTATATATTTATATTTATTTTTTCAGAATATATAAAAAATTTAGAGTCATTCTATACATTTAATGTGATAAAGAAAGTGAGTTAGAGAGAGAAAGGTTATAACTTGAAGAAAATGGTGGATTAGATAGATCGCTTACTTCGAATGTGATTGGCTGTGTACATTTTTTATCATCCAAAATAATAAAATTATGTTAATTATTTAAATTCATAAGAAAAAATTTAATATTTATTAGTCTTATTAATTATTCTATTATCATGTTATATTACATTACGTAATCATTTTGGTTCATGTCGGACGTTTTAATGATAATCGATTCATATGTCCAAAATCACTTTGTTATATTTACTAAGGTCAAATATATTTTTATTTTAGTATATCAGTAGTAATAATAAAATCATAATTATCATTTTTATTCATATACTTTACATTTAAAATCGATCATTAATGAGGACAATGAAAAATGAACTAAGTTATGATTCTAAAGATGGTAGGTCGTATGTACGTAAGAGTAACGTTTCTATTTTTCAATGATCATGATGGAAAAATTTAAGTCTTATATTATCTTTATATAATTACAATTATATCATAAATAACATATTATTTCTTTAAATATAATTATACAAACCATATATGTGATGTCGTAATGGATGATGAATCACATCACTTCTTGGAGGTGGTAATCCATATGTGCGCATGAACGACCTTACCATCATTTAACAAATAGAAATGTAATAAAATTTATAATATTTTAATTTTTAGGAATGATAAAAATTTAAAGAATATAATATAAATATACATTAATTCCACCATCATAAAACTTCATGAGTGGTAATGATAGAAAACAAAGTGCATTATTTCATTGAGATTTTGTACATTGTATACATGAATGATTATTTTGTTTCCCATTTTATTGTAGATAAAATATTTTTAGGTAATTAAATTAACATAAAAAATATCAGTATGTGGGGAACACTATTATTATTATATAATAATTTTTTAAAACTATTTTTTAGAGGTGGAAAAATAAATAAAACAAAACACTCATTTATGAAATATACCCCTTCTTCAGACAACCTCATTATGTTATCACCAAAATCCTTCAACATAGAGTTTTATAATCAATCCATGGAATCTAATATATGGTAAGGAAATTAAGAAAGGTATTATATTATGTTTTCTTTTTGATGGGGCGTGATGGTGGACGTGAGACGGCTTCGGGAGGCGACACTAAATGGCGTCTAAGGTTTTGGTTCGGAGATGGAGCTTCCCCATTTTCTTGGTTTCAGGCGACTCGATCTGCAACAGATCGGTGAGAAGCATACGATGCTAGGATCTTCTGTCTCTATTTCGGATTCACATTATCAACAGTCGACGCATCCACCTGGTGTGTGCGCGTTGTCGGTCGGTGCGATTCTCCCCAATCCGGTGAGGTCGGCTCCTGGAGATCTACGGATGGAGGGTTGAAGGCGGCTGAGCTGCTGGAAGCTGACAAGATGGTGGCCTTGGCTGCTCGGTCTCATGTGGCTGGGGATTCCTCTCACGCGGCTGTGGATGTGGCTGGGGGTGTCTCTCCCGCGGCTGAAGATGCTACGAAGGGGGATCGCGCTACAAATATTCTTCCCTTCAAGCCCTCTGATCAGCGGGATTTTCCCCCCGGGTCAATGCCAAAGGGTGTTTTAAAAAATCCCTATGCTACTGTCAATTTTGTGCAGGATCCTATAAGGCTTCCCACTATGCGTGATCAGCGCTCCTTTTTGGATTTCATGAAGGAATCTGCACCAAATCAGAAAAGGAATGAACACTCTTGGAAAATTCTTCGAAAGGGCTCTTTGGCACATGTTGAGGCCAACCCTGGTGTGATTGCTGAAAGATTGGCATTGGGTGAGAACTCATTGATTTCTCATATTGTTCTTTCTAAAGGTGCGCTTCCCTGGAAATGTGATGATCTAGTCCGTAGAATTTCAATTTTTCGGGGCTTTGATAACTGGAAATGTGTCTCCCTTGGGTGGGGATTCTTTCACTGCTTGTTTCCATCTTCTGATGTGAAGCTTAAGGCTTGGAGTTTTGGTTCCATGTTCTTAAATCCGGGGTGGATTCGTCTGCATGAATGGTCACTTGACTTTAATGTATCCAATGCTAAAAATGTCTTCTCTCAGGTATGGGTGTGTCTTCATGGGCTTAATTGGGTCCTTTGGCATCCAGAGATCTTGCATGATATTGGAATGGCTATTGGAACACCCATCCATCTTGATAAGGAAACGACGGATGTTAGGTATGGGCACTTCACTAGAATGCTGGTGGAAGTTGATCTTAGATCTACTCTCATTGACACGGTAACACTTTCCATTCCCTCTGATCAAATTTTGATTGATGTCGAATATGAAAGCAAACCTATCTTTTGCACTAAATGTATGGTAGTTGGACACTCTTTGGAGTTGTGTCGCAAAAACATCACCTATAAGGAGTATGGAATATGAGGACACTTCTCCAATCATTGTCAACGACAGGTGCATTCAAAGGATCCATCCCCTTTAGAGCATGTCAATAGGGACAGTGACCCTCTTTTGAATCCAGTCGATGTACTGACTCCCAGGAATGGAAAAGAGTTGATAATTGATGATAATCTGCCTAGATTGCATAGTGGCCCTACTACTTGGGAGGTTGGAACCTCTGAGATCCCGATTCCCACTCCTTCTTTGATGGAGAATGTTTTTACACATCAGCCTGTCCAAAAGGATAATTCTTCCCCTGCAAATCGGGGTAGCCTTTCTGATGAAAGGAAGGAAAGCGACGAGGTTTTAACTTCCGAAAATGGGGATCATTCCCCCTCCAAGTTGGGGGACATCCATGTTGAGGCAAAGGGAAGTGAAATGGATATGACTAAAGCATCATACTGTGATATTTTTTGAGGAGAAAAGAAAGGATTCTCTGAAAGTGAGGGTTTCATGACTTCCCCAGTTATTAGGAGGCCAAGGAAGGACTATTCTGCAGTTCCGAAGACGGTGACCACTAGGTCATCTTCTATGAAATCTAAAGAGAAGTCATCTATGGAGAAACTGGAGTGAAGGAAGGTATTTACCAAGCTTCTCAAACAATATGAGACTCAATCAGATTGGGAATCAGCTGATGCTGACGACATGACCAGGTATGGGTGTGGTGATTATGACTATTATGACTTGTAATATTGCTCTCGCTTCTTCTTTCCTGTCTCTGCACTCTCTTTTTTATTAATAAATTTGGTGGTCCAAGTGTGCTTGGATCTGACTTTTTCGTTATTATATTATGGATTAGTTGAACCAAAAATCTTTTTATGTGTGATGAGTAGAGGAGGGGAAGTTCCCTTTTATTAGTTAGAAGGAGTGACATTTTTTTAAACACCCAAAACTATTCAATAATCGAATTTCACTCTCAAGTAAAGTGAATAAAAAAATTATAAATGATGTATTTTAGATAATATAATGTTGATATAAAGCTCTAAAATTAAAAAAATGTTATTAATCTTTTATTTTTATTAACTTTATGGTTACCCACTTTTAACATTTTTCCCACAGTAATTAGCATTTACCTAGGAAAATTATCCTTTATGCCTAAAAATAAAAGAAGACTTACTAGATAATTTGGAGACACTGAATATAATTATGAAATAAAATATATATAAAAAATGTGGAAAATTAATTTTAACAAAAGTGTATGTAACATACAAAAGTTTGTTTTAACCTTAACGACAATAATTAATTTTTACTATTTTTACTATTCATTATGAAAAAAATATATGCTGAATTTATAAACTAATATTAATTTTTATAATTCAAAATATCTAAATAATTTTATAAAATTCAATTCCTTTAATTGTAATGATATAATTTAAAAATAAAATGACAACAAGTGTTAAAAATAGGTTTTTAAGAAATTCATTTTTCCAGCATTAAATGATGTTTCATTAAATATATGACTAGAAATCATCATTATATGAACTTAAATTCATAAAAATAGATGTGAAACATGTAAATTTCAATCATTTATTTCATTTTTTAGATTAATATTAGTTATTTAAATTTGATAATCTTAATGCACTTAAAAATAGTTTTCGAAAAACCATGTTTTTAAACACAAATATAAAATTATTCCAAAATCATGAAATTTATTATTCTAATGAAATTAATTAAATTTTTATAAATAAATTATTTTAAATTTCCCTCTACTAAAATATCAAAAATATAATTTGACTTATTAATGACTTTACTTAATGAAAATAAATGATAGTATTTGAAAAATCGATACTTTTCACTATTCACTGAAAAATCAATCATTTCCAAAAACATCTCTAAATTTCACCATATATTAATTTTTATATGATTATTTCAAAAATAAATTTCATTTTATCAAATGAATTTTATAAAACTTACAAAAAATAACTTTCATATTTTCTCCCAAAAACAAAAAAGATCATTTATGATGAAAACATATTTTTTAAAGAATAAAATGAATTTTTTAAAAATTGAATGATTATTTCCTTTTATATTATCAATAAATTTATATTGATTATGAAATTTATATATATTTAAAAAATAGGTTGTTCTTATTCATACCTTCTAATTTATTTTCTAGGTTATGAATGTCATATTTAAATAATTATGGTTTGTTTAGAACTGGGGTTGTGTGTTGTATATGTTATCGAACATTGTTATATTTTTAAAAACATATGGTGTTACACAGGAGACCCCATAATGAATTGTTTGTATAAAATAGGAAATATTTCCCATTAATTTTTATTTTACATCAATTCATATTTCCATCAACGACCAACTATCCAAAAACAATCTAGCATAGATTCAATAGGATGATTTTGAGTGACATAGCATGAAATGGTTATGAAAATTGTATAAACATGAGATTCATTAAAATATTATTATATCATAATTCAAAAATATGGTAAAATTATGAAATTTAATTAAATTAGAATACATTTTATCCCTAAAAATACCCATGCTATGTGAAAATAAGTTCATGAATCTTTAGATAAAATGAGAAGGACCACATATAATTCATAAGGACAACACCAACATATCATACTGACTTATCAAAAAAGGAGGAGATAATATCATGAATTTCATTAATTCTAGGTTTCTAATGATATTCATTTCATATATTTACAATAATTTCTTTTTCAATATGACTTTGAATAGTGTGGAAGAGGTCACCGGAGTGTCAAACTAAAATACATGGTACATGTGTTCTCTTCAAATATTGTTATACTATGTGACTTATGGTGTACTCCCACATGAAATTTAAAAATCATGGGGTGGTATCCTCTATATGGAATAATCTTCATACTCAAGAGTCCGGTCCATGTAATACTCACATCGTGTGGTTTTACCCATCAAAAAGGAAATGGTTATTCAAAAATGACCCCATTTAATAAAACAATATGAATCTTGATTTCTTTCTTCATAGGACATATAGTGAAGCGAGGATTTATTATTTTGGATCTAGTTAAAAATATCGTCAACTATAATACCATATTTTAGTAACATCCTCATTCATGTATGGTCTATCTGAATTACCATACACATGGATGATGTGACCACTTTTTTCCTTAGATATGAGTTAGATATGAACATAGATATATTCTTAAGAAATATATCTATCTTGATACATTTTATTCTATTATAAATAATAATGTGTAGATCTCTCATCATAAACCTTGATAAGAATTCCATTTTCACTTCAATTCCCCCACTCTATTCATTCTATCATAGTTTTTGTACATTTGTGTAAACTATATTAACAGACCTACATAAATCTAGATTCATTTAATTTTTACTTAGTATTAATGCCCCATCAATTCATGTTGGATTTAACTATCCCTCCACTCATCAATAAACCAATATATTTAACTAAATTTTCCTCATGCACAATAAATAAAAAAGTAGAGATACCATTTCTATAAACTATATGTGTATTGATTCATTTTATTTCAAGATATATATTGATGTCTATATATCTAGTCATAGATTCAACCAAATAAATTATATCACTTATTGGCTTCTCCCTCAATGTGATAAACAAGTAAAACAACTTTCTCTGTATTTGATCATTTCAGGATAGGGAATATCTTGTCAATGGAGTTAACCCATTATTCCTTGATAAGGGTACCAAAAGATCAACTAATTTTAGGAGGGTTATGGTGTATAAAACACTCTATGACATAGTTCTCTTTCTTAGGAGGAGTAAATTGTTCTACAAGATTGGTGTTATTATTCATAACAAGATCTAGTTGATCTAGTACTATCATGAATTTATCATCTCCATAACTCATAATATTGGGCATATTATTAGGGAAATCATCACATTTCATATCCCATTGGGTTTTTCCCACATTTTCTCTTATTTCCTTCTATTAATAAAAAAAAGTGGAGAATAAATTAACTAATAAACAAAGAAAAATGTAAAATTATAAAATTAGAAGGGATAACTTATAAATGATAAGTATATCTTAATATATGAGTGTCTAGTTTTTAATATTTTTTATCAATGGTAATATATTCTATTTGTTTCTAACCTAACAATTTTTTTATGTCCTTCATAATTTTTTATAAAGAGTTAGTGAATTTCCAAAACATGTCCATCGGGAGTGTCAAACTAGGTGTGGACTATTGCCTCATTTTAATACACCTGGTAATGATTGATTCCAATAACAATGATACATTTTCAAAGTTATTATCCCTTATTAAAATCGTTTCACAACAATATAAACCTATATAATCCAGAAAGGGAACTAATTTCTTATATACCAATATCTCAATCCTTTACCAAAATTGCAGGATATTTTACTATAATTTGAAATATACATAGGTTTCTCACCATAGTAATATATTCACAATCCCCAAAAACAACTAGAACATTCTATATTACTAAATATACAAACCCAAGACTTTTATAAATATTATTTCAATATTTTCAATGTAAATAACTAATGATTACAACCTAAAATTATGAGATATATTGTCTCTGTAAGAATATAATCATAAAACATTAAAAGGAAACTAAAATAAGAAATCCTTATTTCATTCTCCATAATGGGATCCAAAATTAATATGAGCTCATAAAAATGTGTAAGATAGTATAATGAATACATAAAATAAATTGGTGATAAAAAACTTAAAAAGGGAATAAAAATGATTAGGAAACATAACGTGTAAGTCAATAGTATATATACATATCATAAAAGTAAAGGATCGTGTGTATTAATATATATTAATATAATAATGAACATATAATTATAAGATCATAGAATTAAAGGAAATTTGAAATAAACATATAACATGAAATAATCATGAGTCAATGCTAAATGTTCAGATAATATCACATTGTGGACAAAGTCTTATAGTGGATTTCGTTTTCTCTCTAATACCATATATAACCTCTAATGGGTAAAAATATATACCAAATGCATTAGGGAAATATCTAGGAACACCAATCATATAATGTTCATGATTATGTTCACTATAAAAATTAAATTAATTATATGGCATAAACATAAGCATTACCAATGAAAGGAAAATTGGTTTCTTAATCTTGCTTCATATCATAATAAATGGAAATTTAATAATAAAGGAATTTCAGAAAAAATAGAATCCATGTATTACCCCAAAAATGTAAGGGATAATTATATATATTTATATATGTTTGGGGGATATATAAAAAATTTAGATTTATTTCATACATTTAATGTGGATAATAATATGAGTTATAGAGAGAATGGTTATAACTTGAAGAAAAGGGTGGTTTAGATAGATCCCTTACTTTGAATATGATTCATGATGTATGTTCTATATCTTTATAAATAATAAAAAAATCAATTATTTAAATTATTAATATCAATTTTCATTTTTATTATTGTTTTTTATTATATTATTATCATGTTGTATTATATTACATAATCATTTTTGGTTCATGTTAGATGTTTTGATGATAATTTGCTCATATTTCCAAAATCACTTTGGTATATTTAGTAAGGTTAAATATATTTATATTTAATCAAATAAATAATAATAATAACATAAATATTATATTTACTTCATATATTATACTTTTAAAACCAATCATTAATGATGGAATTGAAAAATGAACTAATTTATGATCCTAGAGATGGTATGTCAATTATCATGAAGGTAAGAATTTAAGACTTATTTTATCTTTTTATAATGATAATTATATCATAAATAACATATTATTTCATTAAATACACTTATATATACCATCTAGGTGATGTTGTAATGGAAAATGGATCACATCACTTCGTAGAGGTGGTAATCCACATGTGCGTATGAATGACATTATCATATTTTAATGAATAGAAATGTAATAGAATATATAAAATTTTACCTTTTATGAATGATAAAATTTTCTTGAATATAATATACATATACATTAAATCCACCATCATTAAACACCATGAGAGGTGATGATGGAAAATGAATTACATTGTTTTATGAGATGGTTGTATATTGTACACACAAACGATTGTTTTGTTTCCCATTTGATTATTAAAGAAATAGATGTAGGTAATTAAATTAACATATAAAATATCTGTATGTGTGATATAATAATGTTATTATATCATCATGATTTAATAATATTTTAATTATTTGTAAGAATAAAGAAAACAAAATGCTCATTTATGAAATATACATCTTCTTCGGACAACCTCATTAGGTTTTCACCAAAATCCTTCTACATATAGTTTTATAATAAATCCATGCAATCTTGGATATGATAAGGGATGTAATTAAGGTATTTTATTACTATATTTTCTGAACTAAAATGATTTATTTGTGTGATGAATAGAGGATAGTAGTTTTTCTTTTATTAGTGGGAAGAAGTGACATTTTTGTAAATACCCAAAACTATTCAATAATGGAAAGTCACTCTCAAAAAAAGTTCCTAAAAATTGATAAATAATTTATTGGAGAGAATATAATGTCCACATATAACTCCAATATTAAAAAAACATATTTGTAATATGTTATTTCCATTACCTTTGTGGTTACTCACTTCTACCATTTTTTCCCTACAGTAACTAGTCTTTACCTAGGAAAATTATTATTTTAGCCAAAAAAATGATAATTGTTAGATAAGTTGTAGCTTATGATTATAAATATGAAATAAAATATATTAAAAAAAATAATGCGTTTGTGGAAAATTAATTTTAACACAATCACATGTAACACACAAAACCTTGTATTAACATTAACTGTTGTAATTAATTTTTAATGTTTTTACAATTCATTATGAAAAAAATTATGTTGAACTTTATACCTAATATTAATTATTATTATTAAAAATATTTAATTCCTTTTATAAAATTCAATTTATATAATTGGAAATATATAATTTAAAAATAAACTAACAAAATGTGTTAAAAATAGGTTTTCAAGAAATTCATTTATCCAACATAAGATGATCTTACATTAACTACATGACTATAAATCATCATTATATGTATTTCAATTCAAAAAAATAGATATATAATTTATAAATTTCATTTATTTAATTCATTATTTAGATTTATTTTAGTTTTTAAAATAGATCAACTTTATACAGTTAAAACACTTTTAGGAAAATATTTTTTTAGTAACAAAATTAAACTTATACAAAAATAATGATTTTTTTGGAATATATAAAATTAATTAAATTATTCTAAATAAAATTGTTGAGATTTCACACTAAAAAATCATCCAACATATAACTAATTTTTTTAAGTACTGTATTTAATGAAAATAAATGATAGTATTTGAAAAATTAATAAATATAACTATTCAATAAAAATCAAACATTTCAAAAAACATCCCTAAATTTCACTATATATTAATTTTAAAATGATTATTTAAAAAATAAATTCAATTTCAATAAATACATTTTATAAAATCTATAAGAAAAAACTATAATATTTTCTCCTAAAAAAATAAAAATAATTTATGAAGAAAATATATTTTTTAAAGAATAATGTCTTTATTAAAAATTTAATTCTTATTTCTTTTTATTTTCTCAATAAAACTATATTTAGTATTAAATTTATATATATTTAAAAAATATGTTATTCATATTCATACCTTCCAATTTATTAGCAAGGTTTTGAAATTCATATTTAAATAATTATGGTTCGTTTAGGATTGGTGTTTCGTGTCGTATATGCTATCAAACATTTTTATATTTTTAAAAACTAGGGGTGTTACATAAGATACCCCATAATAAAAAAAATTATAAAATATTCAATATTTTCCATCAAAATTCAGTTCCCCTTATTACACAGTTCCATTAATGACCAATTATTCTAAGACAATCCACCATGGATTGAACATGATGAGTTTTAGTGACATAACGTTGTAATGGTTATGAACATTGTATAAACATGAGATTCAAAATAATAATTTCACATGATAATTTAGAAATATGGTATAATTAAAAAAATTAATTAAATAAGAATATATTTTATCCTTTTAAATACTCTTGGTTCCTAAAAATAAGTTCATAAATCTTTTGACAAAATGGGAAGGACCACATATAATTTATAGGGACTACCCCAATAGAGAATACTAACTTATCAAAATAGGAGGATAAAATATCATTAATTTCATTAATGTTAGGTTTCTAATTGAAATTCATTACATATACTTATAATAATTTCCTTTCCATATGACTTTAAACAATGTAGAATAGGCCATCGGTGTATCAAACTAATCTACATGGCACACGTGTCTTCTTCACATATCATTATACTATATGAAATATGGTATACCCCCACATGACCTTTAAACATCATGGGTTGGCCTCCTTTATATGGTCTAATCTCCAAACCTAAGAGTATGATCCATGTAATACTCTCATCATGTGGTTCTACACATCAAAAAGGAAATAGTGCTTTTAAAAATGACCCAATTTCATAGAAAAATATGAAAATTGATTCCTTTCTTCATAGAATATATAGTGAATTAAAGATTTATTATTTTTGATCTATCTATAAATACCATCAACTATAATACCACATTTTAGGAACCACCTCATTCATGTATGGTCTATCTCCATAACCATGTATGTGAATGATGTGACCACTTTTTCCCTTAGAGATGAGTTAAATCAACACAGATATATATTCTCATGAACTTCATGTGTCTTGATACATTTTATTCTTGTATAAATAATAATGTGTAGATCTCCCATCGTAGACCTTAACAAGAATTCCATTTTCACTTCAATTTACCGCTCTATTCACTCTACCCTAGCTTTTAGGCATTCGTATTTGTTTCAAAAATATTAATGGACCTATATAAAGGCATAATCATTTCATTTTTACTTGGTATTAGCACCCCATCAATTCATATTGGATTTCACTATCTCTCCTCTCATCAATAAACCAATATATTTAACAAAATTTTCCTCATTAACATCAGATAAACCAGTGGAGATAGCATTTCTATAAACTATATGTAGATTGATTTATTTTATTATAGGATATATATTGTTATTTAGATCTCAAATAATAGATACAACAAAAAAATTTATATCAATTTATCCCCCCATGTTTATGTATCCCATTTCAAGATGTTTCCTCATACATTTAATTATAATCATGGAAAATATATATACAATATATAACTATCTATTTCTTGATTCATGGTTCTACAAGATACATAGTATTTTCTATATCATTTTTTACTCTATGATACTCTAGATTATCCCAAACTAGGTGGTATAGGATGTGTGTTCTATGGGAACTAAAACATGTGTGGGTTATTTATTTAGCGCAATTCATATAAATATTTTACTATTACCTACACACTTCTTATTATATACTCATTAACTGGATGGAATTAGACATTATTAGAAATGTTCTAATGAAAATATCTCAAACCATGTTCATCCACCATTGGGTACCCAAAAAGTCTTCATTGATGAAGGTAGGGATGACTGATACTCACGTCTCTAAAAAATTTACTCATGAAGTGATATTTATCAATCTAATATTGGATCTTTGTGAGAATATCATATAATAGATTCTATCTGATTGTTTTCAATATCATCTCTAGATTATTGGTATTATCTTGTTGATTGTGAAAATACATTAAGATATTACCCATGAAGACAATCATAAAAGAATCCATAAAAAGGGGGAAAGCTGATTCATCTATTCCATGAAATTTACTAGTGTTTTCATGATACCGAATGGCATGAAAAAATATTAATAAAATCCATATCACATAGAAAAGGCTAGACGTGGTATTTTTGAAGGAATGACATGCACTTGATGATATCCAGACCACATATCAATCTTGGAGAAACCCCTTGATCTCTATAGATGTTCGTAGTGGTCTTCTAAATGAGGAAATGTATATCTATTCTTAATCGTAAGAATTTTTAACTGACGGTAATCCTTGAAATGATTAAGGGTACCATCCACCATATTGGAGAAAAAAAGGACAGGTAAACCCAATAGAGAAGAATTGGGTCATATAAGACTCTTATCTTTGAGATCCTCTAGCTCCTCTTGGGCTCGTGCAACTCAGTATTAGACATCATGTATGGAGGAATGGATAGTGGTGGAGCTCCAAATGCTAGCTTGATAGAAAACTATTTTTTTATCTTATGATGTAGTCCATAAAATATATTTGGGAAAAATCCTTGAAATGATCTACCACTATAGTAATATACTCATAACATGTTCCCTGATCATCCAGACAAAATATAGCAATCTGGGCTGCCATCCCACCTATCCCATAACACTCGGGTCCAGCTTAGAATTCTCAGTCATCTCGTTCAACCTTGTGAATAAAATTCATATATTTTGGGGATGTGAAATTCACCCATTAGTGATAACAAAATATGGATGAATTATAGTAAACCAACTAGTAAATCTTGAGAATGATTTTGAACCCTATCATCATGATGATAATGAGATCCCATAATAAGTGACACTCACATATCTCAAGGGGGAAGTAAATTCACTAGCATACATTCTCTGATGTAATTCCCAATAGGGTATCGAGTTTCATGAATTTATAGAAAAACTGAACATTGATCTGATGGGTCTTACCAATAGGAACATATATTAAGGAATGATAGGAACCTATATCCAAAATAGATGATACTAAATTAGAGGCTACTATAATATTACCTCTCACCAAAGAATTTTTGACACTCTGATCCTCAGTTATAGGATACATGGCATAAATATAGCCTAATATATAGCGTCTATATATAGCCTTGAAACCCAAAGAAAGATCACTCTTCTAGAACAATATATCAGTTGTCCGGATACCCTAGACATGAACACAACCTTGGCCTGATCATGTGGTCACAATCCAACTCACTACCTAGCGAGAAGATGATGACCCCATTTTTGAAACTGGAGGTGATGCAGACCCTATCTTACATGATACAGGAGGAAAATCTCTTCAAAGGAACTGAAGATGACCAATCAAGCTATATTACTAACATTCAACTTTTTCCCAAATATATTAGGGTTTAGTATATCCCGGCCAACTAAACTGATGGAACCACACCTAGAAACCTGAGTCCGAACACTAGAAACTAATATCACCATGTGAAATCTATAAATGATTCTTCCTAATTTTGGTTGATGCAATTTTGTATGTGGGGGATTAACCTCTCTACCTTGTACCCCTAACCTCTCTCAAGTTATGCTTGGTTATAGTCTCCAAGTTCATTATCCCAGATATGGTAGTAAGACGAAAGAAATTCACCTGTGGTCAGATGCCATACCTAAGACCATCTACAAGTTTCCTAACTTTGGATAACTCTTGACCTAACAGAATGGATTTGAAGAACTATAGTACCATTAAATAGGTATAAAAAATCATGAATGATAAATCACCCTACTCCAAGTGAATCAACTATCTAGCTCTATTGACCCTCAACATCTCAAAATATAAATAAACATAGAAAGCCATATAAAAATCCTGTTAAGACAAATATTGATAAAGATATTTCTAGGTAATAATTTTCCTCCATATCTTTATAGAATCCTGAATAATATACATAGTTAGATTCAATCTCCTATCATTAGGTGTCTCGGGTTTCTTTAAAATCAATATCATGACCTTTATCCATGACTCTGCTGCCTGTCGACCAACGTCCCCTAAAAACATGGTTGGATGATAATGTTGAAACTCATTCTTAAAGTCTTCAATAGTTAGTTTAGGTCATGGGGTTACCTAAATAGTCTTCATAAATCATAGGAAATACCATCATAACTAGTCACAATCACCCAAATTAGGTATAACTAGAAGTTCTACAACTATCACTACTAGAGGATCTACAAATGTCTAAGGGCCCACCACCTTCATAGGATGCTCATCTTCACTATCCTATTTCATGACTCAAGGAAATCATAGTGTAATTCCTCTAAAAATTCCAAATACATTCCATATTATAATATTTAAAAATATCTATAATCGTAGATATTATACTATTATATGTATAGGTCTCCTTATTTAGGGGTCATTCCCCTCTATCTACTGCTAAATCTTGGTCTGGGCAATGTATAGATCATAATAATTTCAATATGAACCACCTACTACACAATACATAGGTCAGATCAGGGTCAAGTTCTCTTCTATTATTTAAGGGTCCTAAAATACAGAGTGTTAATTACATGTCATAGAAGAAAACACCCCTTAAGTTGATATTGTCATCCCCATTTAACTATGACCATTTCATTTCATAATTCAATTTCATTTATGTCCATACTCATTTATATATAAATTTCTTTTAATTGGTTGAGTTATATAGATCACCATATCCAATTTATAAAGTCTCATATACTTTATAAATTGAAATGTGGCATCCATTCAATCACAATGATTTATTTATCAAATTCCTACATTAAATGTTGTCACAATTTCATGGACATTACAATCAAGGAATCAAACAATGTTGTAGGAAATCTATGTAGTATTATAAATAGGGAATGGAATATTCATGACAAATAAATTCTCAAGTTCCTATAATGATGCATGAAGTAATAATTCCTTTACATATCAGGTCAATAGTAAAAATACATAATCATAATGAACATAAAAATTAAATCATGTCACCCCATTGTGAATTCAAGACAACTATAATAAGAATAATATTTATCAACATTTCCCATCTTAGGTGATTTGGATTTTCACATTACATGGGTAAGCATGCCTGAGCACATGGTCATGACCAAATCCCAATATATACAAATTAACCATTCAAGAATCCTAATTAGTAATGTATGTCAAAGAAAAGAAAAGAAACATTCTTTGATACCACTTTCTAACACTTATAACTCTATTAGCCACATGACCACAAGCACACCTCCTTGTATTCTAGAGGCTTCTAACTACCGGTGAGAGTCTTTGGATGAACGGTGGAGAGACTATACCCTCATTATTATTGTGTAACACAGTAGATTATCCGTATTAATGAATAGAAAAAAAATTGAAAAATAACAAAACAATAGAAGTGTAATCATACCTCATACAAATAACCAATTTATCACATCTATCAATGTCGTATGCCAAAATGAGAATAATGGAATGATATATGAAAAGAAAATAAAAGGAGATCAGGGAATCTGTAACATACAACATGAAATACAAAAATACAAAAATATCCAAGACTATCTCTAATAGAATCTCAAGAATTGGCTTAGTACTTTGCGCCCCCCCCCCCCCCTTACACCATCTTAGCATGGTTATCAATAAATCATAGAAGGTAAATTTACCTTGTACCTATAGAAATACATGAATTCTATTTGGGTACCCAACATAGGCCCAAATAGGTTGTGAGAAATACTTAGTAAGCCACCACCAATATTGTCGACTTCCATCCAGTCTATGAGTATCTAATAAGTAGTTTTCAATGAATAGTAAAAGCTGTAAATGAAATTAAATAATGCATATAGGTATGGGTTCCCATGGAATTCACTTCCTCTAAAACCTTTTTTGGCCTAAGACAAAATATCTATGAGTAAATAGTCAGTCATGATTTAATTTATCCTATTTTATTAGGACCAATATCATAGCATAAGCATCCCCAACTATTCATACTCCTATAAGGGATACATAAGTCCCACATCATCACTTTTCTATTAAGGATCTAGGTAATTGTATCATAAAAGAAAATTACCAACTGAATCCAAGCATGTTATCTAACTTGGAAGACAGGATGTGTAATTAATTTATTACTTAATTAAAAGGAAACCTAATTCCATCCTTGGAATTCCTTATTTGGAACCCATTTATCACTCTAGGTATAGCATGATCCCTTCACCTGAAATTTCTATAGGTATGGTATAAGGTCATCACCTTCTGAGTTAATCCATGTAAGTCTATAAAGCGAGTCCAAGTGTCACTCATGATGTATATATTGATTTTCCCTCTGAGTCTATCATTGTAAGTCTTTATAGGAAGTATAAGTATCACTCAGGTGAATATAATCTAGATTTCAAGTGAGTCCATCCATGGAGTTAATATGGGAAATCATTTTTCACACACCGTGCATGATAATTTCATTTAAAATCCATTCAATTAAGTATTCACGATGAGTCTATTCATGGAATTTGATGTTGTAACCAATGTATCACTCTCCATAAGCAATATTAATGGTCACAGGTTTGAATTATAAATATATAATTTACATTTAAATTTAATTCAATTATCCATAATATTTTTATATGTAACAAAAACACCTCAAATGGTGGTTCAAATCACACCCTGGGATTAGAATTCCTAGTCTTCCATGAATCCCTCCGTCATCTTAATTGGGAATTTTTGTTATTATGAAAATATCACACCAAAGAGATAAGGGGTGATGGACAAGGGGTAGGGACATGTTATTTCATTCCCTCATTCATTTAATAAAATTTACATGTCAATAATTTCATTTAATATCCCAAAATTAGAGGGGTAAAATAACACACCAAAATTTGTGAATCAAATTCATAGTCCACCCATTGTGTTTTTTTCAAATTTAGTAACATCTCCAATGGGTGGTTTGATTGAAGTTCCATAATGTACATTAAAACATAAATAGGTTATGTGAATTGTATAGGTGATTCCTATTCATTTATTTGAGGAAAATTTCATTTATCGAGCGTCACTCACAAAATTCAGTGCATGACATAATGGCATAATACATAAATTCCATTACTTAAAGGGAAAAGTATGAGACCACCAAACATATCTTGGCAGTCGACTCCTTATCAGTTTATGGCCTCTAATATGTGCTAGAATAAAAGAAATAGACAAATAAAAATATTAAATGACAATAGTGAATTACATATCACACCAAAATAACACCATCAATAGTGGGATAAATGAATAAAGGGGAAAGAGGAATAAATTATTTACCGGTACACATCAAACATCACAAACAGTGGCTCGATCGGAGTATAGATGGGGAAGACTCCCCAATGAATAACTTCTAGTAATAAGAGACTCTACAACTGGATAGGGATATCATTCATGGAGGATAAAATAAAGCAATGGGAGGATTTAATAATAAAGGAGGTGTAAAAATATAAAATCACACTTTAAAAAGGGTCCCATCATTTGGATATATGGGTTCTAAAATTATGCATCAACCGTGCATCAAGCACTAACATAGGACACCCCTCATAAGGGATAGGTTCACGGTTTGTCAAAACATGTGTAGATCATTCCAAAAACCTAGTCAACATGGTTTATAGAACTCACAAGGCCATGTGGCCTTGGAATCCTAATTAGAAAAAACCATGTAGCTTTAGGTAGAGCACTAGACCACCCTGCATGGTTTAAACAAAACATATGGACTGGGTGGTATGGTTCATACAAACCATGCAGCCTGCCAATTTCCGAATGGGACCCAAACACCCTTGTAACCTTTGTGACCTCATTAGGTACTTCTACATGGGTAAAATTAAATAATTAAACTAGAAGGATTCCATACCTCACAGAAAATACAATTTCATACAATAATTTATTTCCATAATTTGTTTCCAACATCATGAATTGACAAGGAATTCACCCTATATGAGGTCCATTCAGCATCATCAATCAATTATTTTGTAAATACTAGTAGGTTTACTTTAGGTCCTGAGTATTGATAAATAGGAGATTATCCAAATAAGATGTAATAGTTTTGGAATTCCATCCAAAAAAATATTATAGAGATTTTCTATGAGTAGTCCTGTATAAACTATAAAACTATGAAAACATGACATATTGGGAAACAACAAAACATTCAATCATTGTTGGACTTACATTCCTCCATGCACATATTAATTTTAATAAACCCTTAGAGTGATGTCAAATGGTCATTTTCTTATTTCCATAAAACCACTCACACATGTTTCTCTAGATCATTGTGCCCAGTAATTTCTTTAGGACCAATTGTTAAATATGGGTCATAATAAACATAATATGTAATAAGTAACATTAAATAACATAGTTCAAATATTATTCCTCCTTATTTCATATGCTTCAAGTAGGATCACTCTTTATTTCTACTCCATTTCAACCAAATTGCCTATATGAGTTCCATGAATATTCACTATTAAATATCCCATATAAATGCCTATTTTATCATCAAGGGATATTGGTATTTCAATATATATAGGGTGAGATTAATCATTAATCATCAGAGTAACCTTCCCTATAGATGTGACTCACATGTCACCATTGGGTGAAGGAATAGCTTCCCAAAACTTTCCCTTTCCATCCTGTTGACTTGGTACATAAGGATCGATGAAGTAGAATAAAATGATATAAGTAACCAAACATGAGATATGATATATAGAAAAGATAATGGTTTAAAATCTAGGATACCTAATGAGGGATTAATACTCAATGAAACTTTTCACATTGACACTTAAACCTCTGAGCTTTTCTTAAAGTTATCCCACTCTAATAACTAGGATAGTACAACAAATGAGATTTAGTTTGAATTTTCATGCGATAAAATAGGAGTCGAGTTACAGGAATAGTCTAATTCAAAAATAATGATATGTTTTGCTTCTATATCAACCCTTTTTCAAAGAATAATTATAGACGGTTGTCTATTCGATTTTGTCTTTTGGTCAAAATTTTAGAGATCTAGGAAGGTGTATAGTGGTTCATAAACCTCACCATCATTATATTACCCAATGATGGATCATCTATAAAGACTCAGGATTTCCATGTAATTTTTTTTAAATATATTAGAATTTTACGAGTTTGCAAAAATTGACGGCGCGTGATTCCGAGGCCTGAAGTGCCCAGAATGAATTTATGAACTTTTATTCAGGTACATTTAGTAAACATGTGAACGGGTTTTTATAACTTTTGAACCGATGCTCGGAATTGAAATATGAGGGCACCGTTGAACTCATAGTGCCGGTATTTGTTTAGGGAGACTTTCACCTCAACGGTAGACAGTCGAGGGTGAAAGTTAGTTTTTGGGTTTTTCGTTGAAATAATAAATAAAATAAACACACGGTTTATTTTATTTCTGTTGTAACCACCCTCCATGTGGATGTTCATGGGTGTTGTCCACCAGAACTAAACCTTCTCTTCATGTTTAATTGTGGTGGGGACCACCTGAGTTTTCAATAACCTCCCAAATTGAATTTAGGGGTGGGGACCACCCGACACCTATTAATGGGGGAAGAAGAAACCACTCAACCCCCTCTTTAATGTGGAGGAGCCTCTTGAGCTTCCTCCACATTAATTACGCCAACCCACCTTAATTAAATGTGCCAACCTAGGGGTTTAATTAGGCTATTTTGAATTTGTGCAAACGATTAAAGTTGGAGGAAACACATCAGTTGGCCATTTTAGTTTTGGTGGAGCCTTAGGAGAAAAGATCTCCAACGAAGAACTATTTCTCTGAATGAAGAACGCGTTCTTCCAACGAAGAATGCCGACGAAGAACGCTGAAACTGACTTTTACCTTCTTCCTTGAGACTTCCTCCGACGTAGGACTTCTTCGACTACAATGAACTAACGCACAAACTGACGATCGAGGAAAACACCGACAACACTGACGTCCGTCTTTTTTCCAACAATTCTTCTTCTTCCCCACGACTCTGCTGATGTATCAACCCGAGGTAGGGGTTTAATACTATTTGCTTATCACTTTCCAGGTACTCCCTTCTTCTCCCATGTGGGATTGGGAATGATTAAATTACGGAAGATCATGTTTGACGTTCTTTTCTTCATTCTTGTGAATCGTATTCTACCACTCTAAATGCGGTGGGTACGGGCTAAACTAACATGGCCCGACCCCACCTCCACCATTCTTCTTTGTGATGTTCTTCGGAATCAAGTAAGGCTACAAAGGCAACGGCGCCGCCTCCCACGGCCACCACGACCCGCACCACCCCCGCGGTGCCCCGGCATCTCGGTTGAACCGGCCCCGCGCCCGCCGGCCAAGCCACCCCGGCCGCGCTGCCCGCCAGCCAAGTCACCCTGATCATGCCACTCGCCGGCCGGGCCACCCACCAGCCGAGCCACCCGTCGGCTGCGCCACCCGCCGGCCACACCACCCCGGTCCCACCTCCCACCGGCCGTGCCTCCCCGTCTGTGCCTCCCGCCAGCCGGGCCACCCCGGCCATGCCACCTACCGGTCGCGCCGCCGCAGTCGCACCGTTCGTCGGCCAAGCCGCCCCAACTCCTGTCTCCCACCGACCTCCCGAAACGGCCTACGCCCCTCGCAGCGCCCTGGATGAACCGGCCCGCGCCCCTCGCAATTCCCTGTTCAAAATGGCCCATGCCCCTCGTGGTTCCCTAACCGAGCTAGCCTGCACCCCTCGTGGTGCCCCATCCAAACCGTCCCCACGCCCTCGCAGTATACCCACGGCTGAGCCGCCCTGCGGCAACCGCAGGCTTCGTGGCCCCTCGTGGCCTGATGGACCTCCCAACGGTCTGGTCCGCATTACAGGTTGGGACTAACCCTACGGGTTGGGCTGGGTCGATCTGAACCTAGTCGACCCATGCCAGGTCGGGCCGGGTCAGACCGAACTCGGGCCCACTATGACTCATATACTTCTTTTGGCCATAACATTGGTACCGAACTTCCGTTTGACGAGCCGTTAGTGGCGTTGGGAACCTTGGAGCGAGACGATCCTTTTAGTGATATCCAATTGAGTTAATGATTGATATGGGGTATGGTCAGGTTTGGTTGAGCACGAATCCAACCAGGCCCCTGGGACTAAAAGGCTAATAACTAATAGATTGGGAGTCCGATTGACGCACCGTCTATTACGTTGATACCCCTATGATGTGACAGCCCTTTGTGATACTCCTTTGTGGGACTTTGTGATAGTTGGAGTATCTACTAGTAGCTTGTGGAGTGGATCCTCTCAGAGACAAGAGAGCATATTGTGGAGACCTAGTAGCTGGCTGAGACCTGATGACTGCTGACCATTTTGACTCAGAGTGACTCTATTAGCCTAGTGGGGAGTGCCTTAGTGTCGCAGAAGACCCATAGTGGGGAGCGTCTTAGTGTCACAGCAGACCCACGGTACTCGACATTAGGAGTACCTCAGTAGGCTACGAAGGGGATCATGGTTGGTGACACGGCAGACCCATGGTGGAGAGCGCGCTTGGTGATGCAGCAGATCCACGGTACTCGATAGGATGAGTACCTCAGCAGTCCAAGGTTAGTGGGAAGTGCGCTTGGAGTTGCGGTAGGCCCACTGTACTCGATAGAGTAGGAGTTCTCCAGCAGCTGAGGTTTCGATAATGTGACTAGGGATGTTACTTGATACTACCCCTAGAATAAAATCTTGGTTGAGCTGAGTCAATTTTTCTGTGTTTTACTTATGATTGAGATGGATCACTTAATAACTTACGTATATGTATGGGAATATACCTAAGTAAGGTTATCTGTTGATTTTATACTTTGTGGTTTATCCTTGTTGGATTTTGTGAGACCTTGAGGGTCTCGGGGTCCCTACTTAGTATCGTTATACTCACCCTTGCATAGGTTATGCCCGAACCTTGTTGTGTTGGTTTCAGATGACGGACAGTGCTGACAGAGGCTGAGAGTACCAGGACTGGATGGTGCCCGAAGGTGGACCATACGACGTGTCGATACCCGGAGGAGATGGACGGACGTGGAGTGTTGAGGAAGCGATATGTACCTACCCTTCAGGTAGGAACCTCGGAGGAAAATCCAGTAGCTATATTTTCTCTTTCTTTAGTTGTATTTCATTTCAGTTGTACTTGTTCTTTTACTGTTGGGCTTGTATTCTGGCTCCTTTTACTTTCAGCACTCTTTTTTTATACAGTTTACTTGTTATTTCTTCCAGCTGTGTGCTTTCTTGTGTGTGTGTTTACAGGTTATAAAGGCAATTCCTTCCCAGTTTTAGGGAATTACGCCTTTGGTGCTAGTCGCTAGCCACATAACTATGGAAGACGAGCTTGGGGTAGTCACGGCACGGGCCCTGGGGGACGGGTTGTGAAAAATTGGTATTATAGGAGTCAGTTCTACTATAGAACTTAGGACTCTGATCTTTTCTATGAAGTAATAGTGTTAAGTGTAGTGAGTGTGGTTTTCAGTTCAGGGAGTCCAGTGTTGGTGCGGCGGCTGACGTATCCATACACCAGGACCCTGACTACTGATTTCCGACTCATTGCATGAAAAAACTGATTGTGTGTGTGTCTTCAAAAGTTTTCTTTAAGTCATCTCACAAGGTCAACTCACCATGTATAACTTTTTAACCTTAGCGCACCTATTTATTTTTAGGATGCCTCCACGTAGATAGCCGGCTAGAGTTCCGAGAGTTGTACGCACTGATATCCCACTGAGCGACGAGGCCTTGGTGCAAGGACCTTTTCCAGTAGAGGCACCAGTGATGCCACTACCCGTTGGGCCACCAATGCCACCAGACCCAACAGCAGACGATGCATGCCGCTTGAGCGCGTTGCACGAGTTATAGCACCAGAGGCCACCCAGGTTCAGGGGAGAGATGGACCCATAGGTGGTTGAGGATTGGTTGGAGGCTGTGGTGAGATTCTTCCAACTCTTAGGGACACCAGTCGATCTCATGGTGATCCTTACCTCCAGCCTTCTACAGGTAGTGGCAGGCAGATGGTAAAGCTTGATGCTCCATGTCCAAGATGAGGTGACGCTTATTTGGGTAGACTTCAAGAGCCTGTTTTGGGCAGAGTTAGTCCCAGTAACTCTTCGCGCAGTGCGCATACAGGAGCTACTTCATCTGCAGCAGGGCAGCATGAATGTAGCTCAGTACTCAGCGAGGTTCATAGACCTCTCACGCTACTCCACCGATATGGTGCTGGACCCATTCTTCAGGGCCCGGACCTTCAACCAGGGACTCGGGCGGGATATCAGGGATTTGGTGATCTCACTTAGCATCCCGACGCAGGCAGGGGTGTTAGAGAGAGCCCTCTTGGTAGAGATTTTCCTTGCTGAGCAGACACCAGCAGCCAGACCCACTACCAGTCATCATATAGTGGAGTCTTCTGCAGCTGGTAGTAGACAAACGTCACAAAGGTCCAAGAGGTCCAGACTAACTGGTGTACAACCACATGACTTAGGATCGGTTGTGTGGGGCACTCGAAGTAGAGACAGACATGCCAGGAGCGGACAGTTTTTCACATGCGGCGGGCAGGGTCACATGGCTCATGACTGTCTGACCCGCTATTCGGATGATCAGTAGATGGTCGAAGGACTTCCCAGGTAGAGATAGAGATTCAATCGAGGTGGTCCGTAGGGAGTAGGAAGACGTGTTAGAGGATCTGGTCGTGCATCTGGAAGTGGGCGAAGAATCAAGATATTATTTCCACCACCACTAGGAGGTCCACCCCAACTGCAGGGAGCAGGTGGACAGGGGAGAGCTCAGCTCCAGCCAGCTGATGCCTACGACCACAGTGCTCCAGAGATGATTCTAGGTACAATATGTATCTACTCCACCATAGCTGCAGTACTTATAGACACAGGTTCCAGTCATTCTTTTATTTCCACTGCCCTCGTTTGGAGCTCGGAGATTCTGATGGAGTCATTGGCTCGATCCTTACGACTAGAGACTCCTACGGGAGCAGATTCGATGATTACACACTGGTACCGACAGTTTGAGCTTACTCTAGGAGGAGAGATATTCGGTTGGGATATCCTAGTAGCGGCGTCGAGGCCTTACGACATCATATTGGGTATGGACTAGTTATCTACAGTCCATGATCAGATAGACTGTATTAGGTGCAAAGTGCAGTGTTCCTGCACGGATGGGACCAGATTTACCTTCACAGGCAATAAGGGAGACTTTGCAGCGCAGGATGGACTTACCTGGAGGAGAGTGCAGCTGATCACTAATCATTTGGCTAGCCTTACCCTCGGAGCTGTTGATGTGAAGAGTCTGAGCTATCCTGTAGTGGTGGACCAGTACGCGGATGTGTTCCCTGATGATGTCCCAGGTCTACCTCCTCACAGAGAGGTGGAATTTTACATTGACTTTTAGCTCTAGACGACACCGATATCTACACCAGTGTATTGGATGGCTCCCGTAGATCTTCTTGAGCTGCGGGTACAGCTATAGGGCTTATTGGGGAAGGGGTTCATCTGGCCCAGTGTTTCTCCCTGGGCAGCCCCGATTCTATTATCCAAGAAGGCGGATGGGATCTTGAGGCTTTGTGTTGAATATCAGCACCTAAACCAAGTGACCGTGAAGAACAATTACCCACTTCCAAGGATTGACAACCTCTTTGATCGGCTAAAGGGAGCACAGTGGTTCTCGAAGATAGACCTCAGATCAAGCTATCACCAGATCATATTTTGAAATGAGGATGTGCATAAGATGGACTTTAGATGTTGGTATGGCCATTATGAGTTCTTGGTTATGTCATTTTGTGTAACCAACACTCCAGCAGTGTTCATGGGACTCATGAATAAGATATTTCAGTCATACCTTGATCGCTTCGTAGTAGTCTTCATCGACGACATTTTGATCTACTCGACTACTAAGGAGGAGCATGCCTACCATTTGTGGGTAGTACTGGACACACTCCGAGAGCACCAGCTTTATGGTAAGTTCTCGAAGTGCCAGTTCTGGATCTGAGAGGTTCACTTTCTAGGACATGTCATCTCAAAGTCTGTATTTGCAGTGGATCCAGCAAAGATTGAGGTGGTACTTTCTTGGGATCCACCCAGGAGTGTGATAGAGGTACGGAATTTTTTGGTTTTGGCTGGATACTACCAGAGATTTGTTCTAGATTTCCCCGAAGTTGTAGCACCACTATCAGCCTTGACAAATAAGGGGAAACTCTTTGTGTGGATGAAGAGATACCAGCAGAGTCTTCAGGAGTTGAGGTAGAGGCTGACTAGTGCCTCCATATTGAGGCTTCCAGAGGAAGTCGTAGGGTACGTAGTATACTGCGATGGATCAGGGACCGGACTTGGATGTGTCCTGATACAGGAGCGAGCATTGATCGCATATGGCTCTCGAAAGCTGATACAGCATGAGAATAACTACGCTACCCATGACCTAGAGTTATCAGTAGTGGTTTTCTCCTTGAAGATGTGGAGACACTATCTCATGGGTGAGCAGTTTACAGTGTACTATAATCACAAGAGTCTCATGTATATCTTCTCCCAGAAGGACCTAAACCTGAGATAGAGATGTTGGCTTAAGTTACTCCATGAATATGACTTCGAGATATTCTATACTCCTGGGAAGGGGAATGTTGTTGTAAATGCACTCAGTAGGAGGTCTGGTATACAGCTGCTAGGCGAGGCGACGGAGCAGCTGGCCTCTTTGAAGATATCCTTTGTGGATTGGGATGGAGCATCTTTTCTTCAGTCTCTTACAGTCACTCCCCCACTAATTTAGGGATTCATGGAGGTACAGCGTGGGAATGATGACTGTGAGACACGATGTGATCAGATATCTATAGGATAGTCACCTGATGGATTTTCTGAAGGTGGGGAGCACGTCATCATCTTTAGAGGACGTACCATGGTACCAATGTCACTTCAGGAGGAAGTGTTGAGGGAGTTCCACACATCCCCTCTATTGGTACATCTAGGAGTGGTGAAGATGTACCAGGACCTCTGACGATAGCACTGGTGGCCGGAAATGAAGAAAGCAGTCGCGGAGTTTTTCTATCGATGCCTCACTTGTCAGCAAGTGAAGGCGAAGTATCAGGTACCAACAAGCTTGGTTTAGTCTTTAGAGGTACCATAGTGGAAGTGGGATGGGATATCCATGGACTTCATGACCGGACTTCCACATACATCCAAGGGACATGACTCAATTTGGGTGATCGTCGACCGACTCACCAAGTCGGCCCACTTCCTACTGATCAGATAGCAAGGTTCGGTAGAGATCTTGGGACGCCTCTATGTGTAGGAGATTGTGCGGATAAATGGAGTATCTTTGACGATTATCTCTAATTGTGATGCATGATTTACTTCTCGGCTATGGAAGGGGTTGCAGGAGGCTTTCGGGACACAGCTCTGTTTGAGCACCACCTTCCATCTATAGACGGATGGTCAGACTGAGAGGACCATTCAGACCCTCGAGGACATGTTGCATGCTTGTGCCCTTGACTTCAGTTGCAGCTGGTAGGATCACTTGACTTTTGTGGAGTTTGCGTACAACAACAGCTATCACTCCATCATTGGGATGGAACCTTTTGAGGCGTTATACGAGCAACCTTGCAGATCACCCTTGTGCTGGACTAAGCCAGGGGAGTCAGGACTAGTGGGACCATAGATGGTACGGGATACCATAGAAAAGGTGCAGGTCATCCAAGAGCGGATGAAGACTGCACAAAGCAGGTAAACGTCGTATGCCGACAGGAGACGGAGACCTCTGGAGTTAGAGGATGGTGACCACGTCTTTCTACGGGTCTCACCCTGACGAGGTCTATGGAGATTTGGATGAGGTGGAAAGTTATCTTTGAGGTTCATTAGACATTTTCAGGTCCTCAGCAGAGTTGGAAAGGTGGCATACCTCTTAGCTCTTCCAACTTAGTTGCATCGGGTGCACAACGTCTTCCACGTATCACAGCTGAGGAGATACGTGCACGACCCTTCTCACATCATCGACCATGACGAGCTGGACATCGACGATGGGGAAACTTTTACGGAGGTTCTAGTAGAGATTGAGGATCGATAAGAGTGGGTTCTTTGTGGACGGTCGATGCCACTAGTGCGCGTTTTCTGGCAGCATGAAAACCTCCAGGAGAGCACATGGGAGCAGGAGTCTCAGATGCGTGCTCAGTACCCCCACATTTTACCTTAGTTTTAGTTGTGGCTTACGGGGACATAAATCCTGAGGTGGGGAGAATGTAAAGATCCAGAATTTCCATGTAAATTTTTTTTAATTATATGTGAATTTTACAAGTCTGAAAAAATTGACGGCGCGTGATTTTGAGGCCCGGAGTGCCCAGAATGAATTTCTGAACTTTTATTTGGGTATGTTCAGCAAATGTGCAAGCGGGTTTTTTTAACTTTTGAACCAGTGCTGGGAATTGAAATCTGAGGGCACCGTTGAACTCACAGCATCGGTATTCTCTTTAGGATACTTTCACCTCGATGGCAGATGGTCGAGGGTGAAAGTTAGTTTTTGGGTTTTTCGTGGAAATAATAAATAAAATAAACACACAATTTATTTTATTTTTGTTGTAACCACCCTCCATGTGGATGTTCAGGAGTGGGGTCCACCATAACTAAACCTTCTCTTCATGTTTAACTGTGGTGGGGACCACCCGAGTTTTCAATAACCTCCCAAATTGAATTTAGGGGTAGGGACCACCCGAACCCTATTAATGGGAGAAGAAGAAACCACTCAACCCCCTCTTTAATGTTGAGGAGCCTCTTGAGCTTCCTCCAAATTAATTAAGCCAACCCGCCTTAATTAAATGTGCTAACCTAGGTGTTTAATTAGGCTATTTTAAATTTGTGCCAATGATCAAATTTGGGGGAAACACCTCAGTTGGCCATTTTCTTTTTCATAGAGCCTTGGGAGAAAATCTCTCTAACAAAGAACTATTTCTCTAAATGAAGAACACATTCTTCCAACGAAGAACGCTGACAAAGAATGTCGACCCCAACTTTGACCTTATTCCTTGAGACTTCCTCTGACATAGGACGTCTTTGACTACGATTAACCGACGCAAAAACCGACGATTGAGGAAAACGTCAACAACACCGACATCTGTCTTTTTTCCAAAGATTTGTCTTCTTCCCCGCGACTCTGTCGACGTATCAACCAGAGGTAGGGGTTTAATTCTATTTTTTTATCACTTTCCAGGTACTCCCTTCTTCTGTTGTGTGGGATTGGGAATGATTAAATTAAAGAAGATCATGGTTGATGTTCTTTGATTCGTTCTTGTGAACCATATGCTACCACTCTAAACACTGAGGGTGTGGGCCAAACTAACAAGGCCCGACCCCCCTCAATCGTCCTTCTTTGTGGTGTTCTTTGAAATTAAGGAAGGCGACAGAGGCGACGAAGGCAAGAGCGCCACCACCCGAGGCCACCACGACCTGCGCCACCCCCACGGTGCTCTGGCCTCCCGGCCGAACCGGCCCCGCGCCCACCGGCTGAGCCACCCATCGGCCACGCCACCCCAGTCGTGCCACCCACCGACCACGCCACCCCGGCCTCTCCATCCACTGGCCGAGCCGCCCCGGCTCACGCCGCCCTCCAGCCTCCCGAAATGGCCTGCGCCCCTCACGGCGCCTCGACCGAACCGGCCCGCACCCCTCTCGGTGCCCCGGATGAACCGGTCTGCGCCCCTCACGGCGCCCTGGCCGATCCGGCCCGCTCCCCTTGTGGCGCCCTGGCCAAACAGGCCCCGCACCCTCGCGGCATCCCCGCGGCTGAGCTGCCCCACGACACCCGTGGTCTCTGCGGCTCCTCACGGCCCTCATGGCCTGTATAACCTCCCAGCGGTCTGGGATGCTTTACAGGTCGGGCCTGACCCTACGGGTGAGGCCAGGTTAGTCTGACCGGGTCGGACCGGACCCGGGCCCACTACGACCCGTATACTTCTTTTGGCCATAACTTTGGCACCGGATGTCTATTTGACGAACCGTCAGCGGCGTTGGGAACCTTGGAGTGAGATGGTCCATTTTTGTGATACTCCACTGAGTTTTGGATTGAGATGGGGTATGGTTAGGTTTGTTCAAGCACGAATCCAACTGGGCCCCCATGACTAAAAGGATAATAACTAACAGACCGGGCGTCTGATTGATGTGTCGTCTATTACGTTGAGACCCTTATGACGTGGCAGACCTTTGTGATAATTCTTTGTGGGACTTCATGGCAGTTGTAGTATCAACCAGTAGCTTGTGGAGCAGATCCTCACAGAGATGAGTGACCATAGTGCGGAGACCTAGTAGTTGGCTGAGACCTGACGACTGCTGACCGTTTTGACTCGGAGTGACTCTACTAGCCCAGTGGGGAGTGCCTTGGTGTCATGGAAGACCCATAGTGGAGAGGGCCTTGGTGTCACGGTAGACCCACGATACCTGATAGGAGGAGTACCTCAGCAGGCTATGAGGGGGAGCGCGCTTGGTGATGCATCAGACCCATGGTGGGGAGCGCGCTTAGTGACGCGGAAAATCCACAGTACTCAATAGGAGGAGTACCTCGGCAGTCCAAGGTTAGTGGGAACCACGCTTGGTGTCGTGACAGGCACACTGTACTCGATGGAGGAGGAGTTATCCAACAGCTGAGGTTTCAACAATGTGACTGGGGATGTTACTTGATACTACCCCTAGAATAAAATCCTTGTTGAGTTGAGTCAGTTTTTTTGTGTTTTCCTCATCATTGAGATGGATCACTTGATAACTTAGGTATATGTATGGGCATATACCTAAGTAAGGTTATCTGTTGATTTCATACTTTTTGGTTTATCCTTGTTGGATTTTGTGAGACCTTGAGGGTCTCGGGGTCCCTACTGAGTATCATTATACTCACCCCTGCACAGGCTATGCCCGCACCTTGTTATGTTGGTTGCAGATGACGGATAGCGCTGACTGAGGCTGAGAGTACCAGGACTGTATGGTGCTCGGAGGTGGACCATATGGCGTGTCGGTACCCAGAGGAGACGAATGGACGTGGAGTGTGGAGGAGGTGATATGTACCTACCCTTCAGGTAGGAACCTCGGAGGATGGTCCAGTAGCTATCTTTTCTCTTTCATTAGTTGTATTTCATTTGAGTTTTACTTGTACCTTTACTGTTGGGCATTTTTTCTAGCCCCTTTTACTTTCAGCACTCTTTTTTTATACAGTTTACTTGGTGTTTCTTCCAGTTGTGTGCTTTCTTGTGTGTGTGTTTACAAGTTATAAAGGCAATTCCTTCCCAGTTTTAGGGAATTACGCCTTTGGTGCTAGTTTCCAGCCCCTGGCCTATGGAAGGCGGGATTGGGGTAGTCACATCATGGGCCCCAGGGGACGGGTCGTGACATCATATTCCACTAGAGTCAATGATCCCATTCCACTTCCCATTAGGGTGACACATTCAGTGTACTAGGGATAAATGATTTTTGCATGTGACACATCTATCCTATATAAGATGAACATATTTATGAAAATCAATAACAAAATAAAATAGAATAAAGTGTTCTCAATGAATCTTCTAAATACATCATCAAGATAGAGGAAATAATTCCACTATTATTCAACTGATTGAATGATCATACCTTTGACATTTCAATTTTTTAGCATCTCTCATACACACCTTATGATAGAGACCATATCATCATTAATATTAACATCCATCTCTATCTCATTAATATAAGTCACAACCATGGAGATAATTTTCTCAAGAATTATTTTTGTGGGGTATTTCACATTACTTCGCTGTAGAATACAATCACTACCCTAATAATTAGTTAAAATATATTATTTTATTTTTCAAACTAGATAATTCTCCCAAAAATGGAATCTTTAAATATATATTGGTTATCATGATAGTTGGAAACCCTTTCATGGGAATTATATAATACTTTGGTTCCTTTATCTTAAGATATTTACTTGAAATCATAACTTATATCATATTATCATCTCATATCTTCCCACTTCATCATAACATTATAGACTCATGATGTATTGGATCAAAAAATTTGAGTTACTATAAGGACTATGTTTTTCACTAACCTAGATGATCAAATAAGTATTATATGGAATTATTCATTTGAGGCTTCCAATAAACATTCTTCCCCTTATTAGAAAGCTTTGTCTCATTACCCCTAAAATCATTTTATTCCAATGTGTTGTGAGGATATGATAAAATTCATGCATCAGTGTCTTTAGATACAAATATAATAATAGTATTTAAATAATATGGATAACTGATATCATGAGTTCCCTCGAAAATAACCATCAATTATTTATTTCTAAGGATTATAGAGTATTACTCCATCATAACATTATAAAATTCTGATGGAAATTAATGTTTCATTCACATAAAATAGAAGATGAATCAATATAATTTATAAATATCATAGAATATTTCATGGTCAATCATTACCAACAAGAAAATGTCTCTTAAACATATTATATATGATCACCTATCATATCCTACATTGGTATTTTCTATGACCATTCTAGTTAGTATTTCTCCTTACAATATGTAATGGAACCTTTAATGTCTTTCTAATGTTTAGATAACTATCATCATTCCCATTTACAATTTTTAGATGCTAGAAGTGTCCTAAATATAAGGCTTCAAAATATACACAGGGATATTGAGAATTCTACAAACATAATTAATATTGAAGTTATCTATTATAAAACTATAAAATAATTATAAATGTTTAAAATTAATGAATAGGGAAATTATCTAGAAAACATCAATAAAGGACGTGTATATCCTTTCCAGCACTAAAAATTCCTAACTAATGGGACTAACATTCTTATCCACCAACCATTCCAAAATAATTATTATTCATGGGCACAAAACACTGTGTGAATCATAGAATGGATTCCTTTATCTTATATTCCACATTTATATAATGTTATAAATTAAAACTCAATAATTCTATATCCAGGTTTCCTATATTACCTCGTCACTCATACATACCCCTCTCTTGTTAAAAATAGTAGATTCACAGTTTTACTTTATTTTATATGGTAGAGAATACCATTAGATGTGGGTAAGTTAATATATTAACATTTTGATAAAAATGATAATTCATATATCAATGGTGATTTCAGTATGATGGTAGTATAATTCATCAAGGATTTGTCAACATCCATTAGTAAATCATATGCTAGTTGTGTAATTAACTTATCATCCCATAGATGGACATGGTTAAGAGGTATTAATCTTATATTTTTAAACAATAGATGTCCCATAAATAATATACACTTCCCATAGACTAATTTATACTTATATACCTCTAATATTAAAGATAATTTTCTAAGGGATCCACCAGATGAAATGATCTAGGAGAATTTCCATGCTCTTATAGACATTCATATTTAAAACCCAAATAGCCTCATATATTATTGTTAATGAAGGTTATTATTAAAACATAGTTTATATTTTTTATACCCAATACCCCCATATCCAATCAGGATTAAATCTATGACCATGGAAAATATTGCATACTCTATTTAATCCATTAATCATAAAATTATAAACAAGAATATAAATAGATGTGTAACAATTCATTTAAGGCTATATGTTAGGTTTTGGATTTTTTGAGTGGCATTCATGTGAAACATGAAATATAATGGGTGCACAGACCTATAATGGAAATTTTTTCACATACCATGATTGGATAATGAATGAACAGTATGATGGAATGTTATAGTAAGGGTATGGGATATCAGTGATTATTAGTATACTATAACCATATACAGGAATAAATTCATATAGAATGTTGTTGGGAATATTCATTAAATGGTTCAAAAATATTGCACATATATAGTAGACACTAATAGATATTTCCTAACTAAATGTCATGAATCAACTACTTGATAAGAGAAACTATCAGATTATCTAAATCATCATCAGATGATCCAGCTATTTCCTATAAAAGAATAAGATGGATTTATAATGGATATTATAGTTGAATAAAAGTTAGTAATATAGTACTTAATTAATATTAGTATAAGAATGTTCACAAATATTAGAGGGGAAAATTTCACTATGGGTGAAATTTCACACAATTCAACATTCTCATGTCATGTAGCTTAGGTCATGATGCCTAGTAGTTTATTCTTAGATGCACCTAATCATTCCATAATTTCCATCCAAAATCACCTATATTGTTCACCCAAGGGGGTCGGTCCTAGCCATCTATGGAATATTATTCAAACCCTACATCATACCCTATTTCATATTCCCAGTGCTATATAAAGTTATCATCTAACTTATAAAAAAAGACAGTATGAATTGAGAACAAGGAGATATGTGTGTCTATATTATTCTCTCAGGTCAACTGTACTCCTTGAAAATATGTTCTACCTAAATATTGGTGAGGTTTCAATGCACCAAGATCCTAAATTAGAGCTCTTATATTGAATAGAGAATGAATTTTTTCACTAAATATACCATTCATTGTTTCACCAACATAGTTAATTACAGCTTCCAATACCCTAAGACCATGTCCATAAAAATTATTTAACCATATTACCAGATCCTCATAATTTGATTCTCTTTGTTCTAATTATATATAATTATATGGGGGCATCTGTTAGCACTGAAATTTTATAAAATGTAGAACACCACCAATATTTCAAAATATCAATGAATTTTTTATGTGATATAGAATAATTGGGTCCCAATATATTGAACCCATTTCTATAAACCTATTATATACATTTTTCAACCACCACAATATATTCCCATGTACCATATCTCTCTCACACTATGTTCTCCATCCCCACACTCCTTATTCATGGAAAGTATAATACCGAAGTGATTACTGATAGTTATCTAGGAACATTGCTTCCAATTAAAATATAAATACCCCAACATACAAACTAGAAAAGTAGAAACCTCAACAGTGTCTGAGCACATAATGCACATGTCTGTGTATTGGAAGATTCCCCGTTATTCAATTTTACAATAAAAAACAAAATAATAATATAAGAAATAAATTGAAGTTTTTTCTATTAATGATCATGGACATTGAAAGAGACCACTTCACCAAGGTCATCACCATGACCATAGAAGAGGAATATTCCCATACAGTTCTCCCAACTTATTAGAAAATTAAATCCCAATTCCCAGTTTGTCTATAAATATGTCTCCCATAATTTATCGTTATAATACGCCATCCTTGTTCTCAGAATTTTCCAAATGTAGTTCCAATTTTTTAAAGTCCCCAACTATATGGAAAACAATATCTGAGATCCCCTCAAAATGGAACTTTGGTTTCCACATTTAGAGTTATGCATAGTTAACAAAATTGGGTGGCCATTCTTAAAATACACCCAATAGACAACCCACTTTTCTAGTTCACTAAACTAGGAGACACATCACTATGATACTCAACTATGGGTAGCATGATATTCTCAATAATCATCTGTTAAGATATCTATTTGGGAACCTTATTCACATAGGTTATTTATATGGGATATGATAATTACCCAATAAACCTTACCAACACATTATAGTCAAATACATGCCATTAAGGAGTCCTTCCTAACAAAAACTCCTTCAGAACCTACCAGTAAACATGAAAGGTTATTTCACATATAATTCCATCCATAAATAATTTATTCCACTAATAATGATCATCAGAAATCCAATTAGAGATATGATACATCTTTTTCTACTTAACAGTTATAATCCCCATGGTACATATATTCATGCATTCTCTTCATAACGCGGACCCCAATCATTAGGTGACTAGTGGTTCTTTTTCTATCATAACACTCTGAACTGACACCATGTCCATTAGATAGCTGACTAATCCTTCTATTTTTCTCACATATCCAATCAATGATATATGTGAATTAAATGTCCTCTAACATGGTTTAAAACCCAACCTACCATGTCCTAATAAATATTTTAGGTCAAAATAGAAAGGGTCACTCATACATAAAACCTTTGCTGACTATTTATTAGTCTCTATCACCATAAATTCAATTCTACGTGACATTAAACAACATGTAATTTTTCTCATTCATATAATTTTAAACTAAAAGGCACATGATAATTTTTTTCATCATCATAAATGGTATATCGTATCTTCTGAAACATAGCTATATAATGTACTGATTTGGTTAAATTTACTCTAATATAAAATCCACCACTACGTTCCCTCTATGATGACCTTTAATGGTATAATAATACTTATTAAATTCCATTAAAAACATAGTTTTTAGTTAACTTCATGGGGATGAGTATGCATCTCTTCTAATGTGTGCAAACCCAAATCCACCACACCTATCATATTTTTAGATAATGATAAAATTCATAGTGTCAAACTATATTTATATAAACCATACTGTAACAAACTAGGAAGGGTGAAGATGGAGAGACTTTTATACATAGTGATCTCAACATCTATTCATGGTCTCAATTGATTTATTTCTTGAAAATGGTAAGGAATTTTATTACCATAATTTATTTCATGAATATATCATAAAACTATTAAAGAGTGTCAGACTAAGAGGTATATCCCTCCACAAGATGGGTTGACCACATATCATCTTAACATAGATGTACAAATCAAAGAATTTTTATCTCAAATTAATTACTTATTACATTAGGAAACTGGGAATGTATCTAGAAAACATAAAATTAGAGTTTATATACAATGGGAATTTGTATTTTTTAGATTTATTCCAAAAAAATATTTATTATTTATATGACCACAAAATGGATTTCTTACTCTACCAAGATTATAGAGTAAATTTTTCACACTAGATATATATTCCTTTATTATGTTCTTTATAGTTTCCTTACTTACCACCTCCATAAAAATAATTATTTTTATCAACATAATCTATAATCATATCAATAGTTTCAAAAACATATTGAAACATTATGTCTTGAGGTACTATTTTTTACTAACACTAGCACATAATGCACAATCTAAAAAAAAATTGAAACATATCCCATCATAGATGTATTAGCTCCTTAAAAATCAACAAATTAAATAGATTTATACATGCTTCATCTCATTAGGAAAATATAAATAATTATTTGAAAATTTAAATTATGATCCTTTTCTAATTTAATTAGTTATAAACTCCACCAAATTATGATTCAATATTTATATTAAATATGATTGAAATTAAACCACTAATGGTTTAGACATTTGGAAACAAATAAATATATGGTTAGTCTTTCTCACCTATATTTTATTTACTCTAGTCTAACAACTACTATAAAATATATATTCTTTTATTTCATAAAAAACTTATTGATCCATATCTCTTCACATATCCTACTTAGATTATCATACAGATTTCAGATTAGCTCGCATAATTATAGACACAAGAAAAAGATATAGATGATATTTTTTATGCCTCTCTATCCTCACCCAATGGGAATTCTTCCAGGAGATATTCTTTCGATAACATAAATAAGACATTTTTTTACTAATTATTTGATATAATTATTCCAAAATATTTCAATATGGATTTATATATTACATGGAAATAAAGAGTATATAAAAACATCAAACAATGAATATTTTTTAAATAAATTATAAAAAATAACTTTTAAAAGAATCAATCATTTATTCCATTAAAATTTCTCTTGAGGAAACAATTTTCATATGATATAAAATTATCATGTCCAAAATGATGAATGTTTCCTTTCTTATCTTAAACCATCTTGATTATATCCCTTACATAAGATAAATGAATCATTTTTTTAAAAAAAATATAAAAATTTAATTTTCCTAGGATTCAAGAAAATATAAAGATCACTATAAAAAGGTTTAATTTTCTTTTTAATGGGTATATATTTTCCCCAACCCATCATATTCTGTAATCCTACTAGAGTTCCTATGGCATGGTTTAAAGAACCCTCAGTGATAAATTATTTTTTGAGAATTAATGAGTTAGTCAAATCATAACACTTGAGTCATGTTTCTAGATGAACTCAATAATGACCATTATTCTATTGGGGATAGCAACAGGTGTAGAGGAAAGAAGGAAAAAATTCATAATTATATCCCCTAAACTATATAAAAAATAATGTATGATATGGAACAATTTGAAAAACTTATGAAAAATATTCATTACATTTTTAATAATAAATTGTAATAATTATAAAAACATAACTTTTAAGAATACAATAAATGAAATAACATTTATATTTCTCAAAACTTAATATATACTCTAATAGAACCCATTTCTATATTTACATTATAGTAAAAATGAGACACTAGTAAAAATGAATTATGTATTAGTTTTATGTGTATAGTGACCAATAACATCTAAATGTCCACTAAATTTCACATATAGGGGGTGAGAATAATCATAGTAGGGCTTTCCCAAAAACTCACACAAATTCCCAGGTATAATATATCCAAATAAGAAAACCCAATATAAGGTTTATAAAAAATATAAAAATAAATATAATTCTAAAAATATTTATATGAAAATTAATCATTTATTCCAATAAGAAATAATTAAAAATTACATTTAAAAATAAAAAATCATGTTCATTTCCAATTCAAATTTTGATATCCTGAAATGGAAAAATATTCAATATTAACACCCTTATATCATAAACATAAATTCATAGTATAAAAAATCAATAGGATTCCAATTTGAGAGTTTGATATTAATAATAACACCCATAAATAATAATTTTTTAACTTTTCCAATATAAAATATAATATAATAATTAAATTATGATATAAAAAATTATATAGTGTCTCATATACTAATGATCAAAATTTTCATATCCAACCAATTAGCATAAAGACTTACTGATCCTGAGTAGCTCATCCAGATTAATCAACTCAAATCAATCTAAAGTCTTATTATGATAAATATATACTAATTATAAAATATACTTGTTACTAATCTAGTAAATATAGAAATAAATTATTTTTCACATAGTTATACATAATTTCAACGTCATCACCAATCAATACATCCATCTCCAGACCCCATCCATGGAAAGAGTATAGTGTCCTTATGTATGGATTTATTAGTAATTATTTTATCAATAATGAGTGACATAAATTACTTAATTATTTAAAAAAAAAATTGTATAATATAAACCATTTTTTTTAAATAAATAAAAAATAATTTTTAGATACTTCCCAAAAAACAAATGTTTTATATCAAAATCGAAGAAAAATACTAACAGTAATCTTTAATATAAAACTCAAAAACTCTACTTATTGATGGAAATAATTTTTAAAATCGTCATTGAAAAATAATTCATTATATTTTATAATAAACCATCAACATTATAAAAAATAAAATAGGTATCAAAAACCAAGTTTCCATAAAAATTACCTCTTTTTGTCAAATAATAATTAAAAAAAGTCATATAATTATTTTTCAAAAGTTATGAGTGAATATTCAATATTTAAAAATATATCAAAATATACATTAATACCATTCAATGATAATAATTAAACTGATTCTCATACCTAGATGTGATTCCATGGAATCCCATATGTTTAATATTTTGTTATTAAAATGGTCAGAAACATTAGGTTTATGTAACACCCCGAGCTTCCACAATACGCTTCTCATTCAATAATGCAATAGCTTGCATTGTACGCAACTTTGAGTTCTAAAACACCGCGACTAATCATAGTAGCTGTTATGAATAGTAATAACCACTTTTTAAAATTATAGAAATTTTATATTTCAAAATAGACTTCATTTTTTGATTCGGAATATCGAAATTAGCCTATGTTGAATTTTTGGTATTTTTCTGAGAACTTCTAATTTTTTAAGAATAGTGAAAAATACTTAAAAACAACTTTTTTAATCAAAATAATTTATTGTGATGAATTATACTATTTAGTGGTTTTAAAGTATAATTAGAATATATTTTTACAATTTTATCCAACGGTGGTCATTAAAATTAATTTAACATTGAAATTGGACATAAACAATTGCCAATCTTTTGATATAAATTGTTTCTTAAAAACACTCTATTTGTTGTGACAGCGGGAATTAATTATAAAATAAATTAATGCAACTTATATTTTTGTAATTTTGTAAAATAGACATCATTTTTGAAATCGGAATATCAATTATAGCTTAGGGTGAAATTTTGGCATTATTTTGAAAAACTTCAATTTTTGATGAATAGTGAAACCACTAAGTGGTAGTTAAATAACTGATTTTTCGTTTAAATGAAATATTACCACTTATGTGGTTTGATTTTCAAAAATCCAACATACATGGTTGTCATTAATAAGTAAAATGTTGTTCAATGAGATCAAAATAATTTTTTTGGTGAATAGTAACTTTTAAGTTCTTAATCGCGATTAGAGGTAATTAGTATAGTTTAAGGTAAAAATAATGTTTTAATAATATGAGATGAGCTTGACACTTGTCCTAATCCTATTGGATGAGTCATGGCCGACCAAGACAGCCCATGGGTCAACTTGGGGACCCCATGGAGCCACTTTAGTTGGAAAATGACATTAATATATATTTATTTAATGTTAAAATTAAATTGATACAAACATGAGTTGTTTTACTAAAACAATTTTTAAGTGGGGTTACAGAAGTCAAAATTTTGACTATAAATATTCATTAGAAATATAAAAAGATTTCCTACATCATAGTATTTTTTTTATAATTTTTAGACATTAAATAAATTAAATTATTTATGACATCATTATGATGCAGTGATGACCTCATTATTTAACGATTTAAATAAAATGAGAAGATAATGCAAAATCAAAGGCTTACACTTGTCCAAAGCCTATTGGATGAGGATATTTAGAACCCTTATCACCTTATCCACTAATTATATAAGTGTGGTACCTTTAGAATCTGAAAATCATTGTATAATAATGTAACATTTCAATCTTTCCAAAAGAGCCCCTCCTCTCCTCTTATAAAAGGCCCCCACCACTCCCACCATATTCACACCTTCAAGCCATTTGGCTCAGCCAACCTCTGCCCAAATACTCTCCCAACTTCCCCCTATTACTCCTATAAGCCTCACTTTGAGCAGAACTCTTCCCAAGTAAGCCTTTGGCTCAAATCAAAAAGAGTTACCCGATTTTGAGGTAATGTCTTCTCTAATGTTGTTTTGTTTTATTTTTCTTCTCCAACCCCCTAAACTTTTTTTATTCATTTCTTTTGTAACAACACCAGTATCCTCAATATACTAGGATGTTGTTATAAGATGGATTCTAGCTACACTTACACACACCTACATCTAATGGTTAAAGAACATACGGTTTCTGTGGATGGCGAATTTCTGCCTCACGAAACGATGATTGTTCAACACTCATATAACACCTTCAAAGGTGGCCATTAAGATGTCAATATTTTTATATATGATATGTAATATGTTTATGTTTTACTTATTCTTCTGTATTTCTCATTTATGGCATACTTTATGATTTCCATTATGGGTAAAACGTGATAATTTCATTTTAGGAAGTGCGGACTACCGCCCCCTCAAAGTGATTTGAATCGTTAATGCCATATGTGGGATGTATAAAGGATGGAGTAAATGGTATTATACACTATATTATACTGGAATTATATTATACATTTATATCATTATGATTTAGTTCCATTAAATATGAAATTGAAATGAAAGTAGCGTTCATGCGTACGTACGGCTTACCGTCTCCATGAACGGTGCATTTCATTTCTTACCTCTAAATGTTACGTAATATTATAAATGAATGTATATACTGGATATATAAGATATATATGACATCTAAATAATGAATATAATTCTGGATATAATGGATATTCTACCACATGAACAACTTGTAATTATAAGAAGTTTATTGTTGACTCAAGTTACCAAAGATCGACAAAACGACCGTTATTAACTTAAATAATTACATAATGTTCATAACATTGTAATAAGTGATATAAAAAGGATAATGAAATTGAAAATGGTTCTTAATAAGGTAGATATTAACTCTAGTTTATTATTCAGGAGGTTAAAGAACGTTTGAGTCAAGTCGGACACAAGGTAAGGGAACTTCTTAACCCAATTTCCATTCTTTGGGTTAATCTCCTAATTTCAAATTATGTCATTATATTATTATGTAATATCTTGTATTTTTACTTTATTTATGTGTACTTATAGTGAATACACATAGTATATCTATTTTATTTTAAAAATGATCTTTGTATGGGACTTCGTCTCAATCTCCTTTCATTGAGGCATATTTTATTTTATACACAACTTTCTTTTATACGGTGTATAAACCCCTTTGACTTTTACGTTTATTCAAAAGGAATATTTTTTATACAAATCATTTTACTAAACGACAAAAAGGGAATGTTTTCCTTTCCGTACTTATGCGGCGACAACGACTTCTCCGCCGCTGTGACCATTATTTGAGTTTCGGCTTCCTCTACGAGCCATCACTTTTTTTTGAAAAATAAATACAAAGTTTTAACTTGCTTTTATTTTGGTATTGAAAATGGTTTTGAAAGCATTTTTATTATATCAATGTGTTGTATTGACAATCTTGCGATTTAAATGTGGAAATTTTATGTTTCCTTTACGCATGTTTTATGTGATACGATTATGTTATGGTTTATGATATGTTTAAACCTATTCATATGAGGAATGCATTGGACTTAATAAGTGACGGGTGGAGCCCGCTATAGCTCCTCGATGCATCGGTAGGTCTCATGAGACAACTAGACGTGGAATTGGCCGAGGCCCTTTCCCAATTTGATTTATGGTTTTGGTCGAGGCCTTAATCATTTTAGATGTCTTGGCCGAGGCCTTGACAAAATGTTTCAGAATGTCTGGCATTATACATTCCCTCATTATGAAAGTGGTTATTGATATTGCATGTGATTATTCGACCAGTAGAATATCCATGTGAGGAAGTGAATGGCATTATCTCATTTTACTTTTTCCATATTATGTTGATGTTCAAGTTTAAAAGGCTTTTGTTTTAGTTATACATTTCCTTAAATGTTTATGTTTATATATAAAAGCTTCCGCAATATTGTTATCCTTACTGAGCATCTGAGCTCACCCCTTTCAATGTTTTAATATTTTCCAGGATGTGAAGAAGTATTTTATGAATGACCTGCAAGGATAGTCAGAAGAGGATATGAGTGTGGACTATGAAGACTTTGTTATTAGTTTTTTTACTTTTTGATGTAATGTAACGTTTAAGAATGTATCTAGTGTTTCCAAGGCTACTAAACTAATCGGTCTTTCGAGACTTGATCTTTTGTGATCATGCCAATGTTACGAAGTAATGCACCGACTCTGGGTAGCTGGGGTCGGGGTGTTACATCTTATCAACATAATTTACTTAACATATCTAATTCCAAAAATTAAATGAATTAAACCTCTTTTAAAAATATTTTATAATGGTTTATGAAAATTTTGAATTACCGCCAAGCATAAAAGGTATGTTCCATAAAATTTTGGAACTACCTTCATTTATGTTTCAAGATTTAAGTACATGGAACATTGTTTGTGTAAAAATCATTAGGAAACCTAACAATGTTTAACATCCCATATATCATGAAATAATAATTTTATTATATTGGT
Source organism: Viscum album (assembly GCA_963277665.1). Lineage (NCBI taxonomy): Eukaryota > Viridiplantae > Streptophyta > Magnoliopsida > Santalales > Viscaceae > Viscum > Viscum album. The sequence goes on from OY728151.1 coordinate 227,355,267, forward strand.
TCCATAACCTCTGTATTTCATTGGTTTTATATTATTAGTGGAGTTAGTAGAGTCTGGGTGTCATTTTTCAGTATGTCAGACCACATGTGAGGGGTTTTTCATTTTTACAGATAATATTGAGTACTTTTTGGGTTTTGTAGGTTCATTGTTTACCTAAAAAAATGGTATCATCTAGATTCTATAGAGTGGTCAATTTCCCTATAGTGGCTACCAAATAAAGAATTTGTACCTAGTGGGAACTAAACAAAAATTCAAAAAATTATAAATTTATGTTAATTTATATTATATGATTTTATCACTAATTTTTGATATTTTCTTTCATATGAACCAGGGTATCCACCTCCAAATATGTCATCCAACCATGAGTAGATTTTTCCTTTGATTTCCCAATTTACAGGTTGTTTCTCCTAGTATATCAACTAAGGTAAAGCTACAAATCCTCTCTAGTACATTCTATATTTCTCACACTAAATCAATTTTATTAAATAATTATTCAAAAATTTGTGGATTTATATTAGGTTATTTTATTTCATCAATGAGATATTGATTCATCAAAAAAATCACTCAAGAAACTTCATACGCTTATGAGGCGGGTTGTTCTTAACAATTCTCATTGGTTTATATATAGTGAAAGTGTACTGAAATATATAAAACCTATGGGTAATGAATGAATAATCTTGTAGAAAATCACATGAGGTTTCATATATACTAATAGATAAACTAATAATGTATTTATTTTTAAATTTTATTTTAATTAATATTCTTGAAAACATATTCACTAATAACCACATTCGTGGAAAAAGTGTATTGTAATATTGAACAAGTTCCCATGTGTGTTGTCCATGAAAGAGATATATTTCCTAAATCATCACACACACATATATATATACATGATATATATATATATATATGATGGATTTCATGAAATTTTTTATTTTCATATATAATGTGATATATATATATATATGTATATATATATATATATATATGATATCATAGAACCTGCACTCCTATATCCGGTGCTAAATTCATAATCATTGACTTTTCTATTTTAATGTCGTAGAAGGTGAACCAATTTTTCTTAATCAAAAATTAAAACATCAAAAGGAAATATTTTATCACATACATACCCATGAACCTTTTAGTTTTAGAGTTTTATAGAATTAAGACCAACTCATATTAACATGGATTCATAAACAACAGGTTCATATAGATGGACATAATATCCCATTATGCCCAACTCTTCTTATTTCACATTAGGTCATCAACATCATACTTTATAAATCCTCTATATAAATAATTCATTAAACCTCATTCTTTATAACCTCAGGAAAAATAATACATAATAAGAGTGTGCCTAAATTCTAAATAATGGAAAACATAATAATTAACAATTGAATGTCATAAATGCACATAATAAGTGTATAAGGGTATGTTGATAAAACAACAGTGAATGAGGGAATAATAAAAAAATCATCCCCATTAATATCTAGATCATCAAATATGAAAACATGTCATAAAAAAGATTCTTTAGAATCAATAATCATGAGCCATGTGATATCAATCAGGATCAAAAGAATTATTATAGAACCATAGAAAGAAATCCAAACCATTTTTGGTATATTTGAGTATCACATCCAAAAAATCATTTCAAAACCATTTCAATTTGAATAAATATACTAATTACTTAGAATATAATGCCTACCCATTTCATTGGAGAGCTATCTGGGTGCACCCATCATATAAGCTATAACAAGCTCTTCCGACACTATATGGGCCACCCCATCATATAAGTTGTAATGGGATCACCTGACTCTATATGGTCCACCCCATAATATATTTTTTAATGGGATAACATGATTTTATCTAGGACACTCCATCATATAAATTTTAATGGGATCACTAGACACTTTCCGGGCCACCCCATCATATAAGATGTCCAAGAACTACAACATCAATATTACTCATATAAAAATCATTTTTCCTTCTATAAATTGATTAAATAATATAAATGAAATGTGTTTCATGAAAATATAATTGAAACAAGATTAACCCATGTATTATAAATAGGTATAATTATAATCTCTTGGATACATTATTAACCCATGGAAGAGAAATAGGTTTCATAACAGTCTCTTGAAACAATATTCTTCCCTGAAGAGAATGGATTTGGATGGTATCAATACCAAATCTCTAAGGGAAGGATATGTAACCACGTGTTTTTTTCACATTTATTAACAAAAAATCTCTTAAAATATCAATAAAAATATTCTTGAGTAAAATATCATTTTCATTTTGAAAATAACTTTATTAAAACATAAAACATTTCGAAAATAATTTTTTTTTTGAAAAAAATCTTGGAAAAATATAATTTATGTTATAGAAAATAAATTAAAATATTTAATAAGTAAAATATCCTTTTTTATTTTAAAAAAACATTTAAAAACTTTTTGAAAACTTTTTTTAGAAAACATTGTTTTTAAAGAAAAACAAGTTTAGGTCAAAAAGATGATTTTTCATAAAAACATTATTATGAACTATTGAGTACATAAATAGAGGAAAATTAAGGTAAAATATGTATTCTCAAGAAATAACCAAAGGATATTATAATTCATTATTTTTTTAGATATATTATAATATTTCATCATTAGAAGCATAATCATAAACAATCCTTATAAATATTGAGATTGTGACATAAAACTTATACCACATTTGAAACATTGAATCATAATAGATAAGAAAGAATAAAAATAAATTAAATTATAATATCATGAATATAAATAGATAAAATATATAACATGTAAAAGGGTAATGATATACACCTCACAAAATAAGATAGGTGTATAACATAACATAAATCTCAAAAAAAGAAAATTGAGACAAAATACTTTATTGCTTTGGTAACTATGAAACAGTAAACCCCAAGAATGATAGATTCTAATATGGATATTTAAATCCCTAAAATTTAAATATAATAATCATAAAATACATTCATGGGATTTATATACACCACACAACAAAAATAATTGTTAAATATCTCATATATCTCCCAGAAATAAAAGTGAGACGATAAAAACTTTTACATTAAGTCTGACTTGTCACCTATGTACTTATCATCATGAATAAAAATATTATGTTAATTATTTAAATTATTGGGAGCCTTTTTCATGTTTATTATTTATTTTATTTCACTTACTAACTTTTTATATATGATAACATAATCATTTAATTCTACATCGGATGTTTTGACCATATTCATATTGTGTATAAAAAATTACTTAGGCCGATTGATTATGGTCAAAGAGGTAATAATTTAAAACATATAAATAATAATAATGATAAAATAATATCATATTTATACATCAATTATACTTATGAAACCCATCATTTAATACAGTTGTTAAAATTTTAAAAACTTTACGATCATACAGACGGTTCGTCATATGTACACATTAGTAACGTTTCAATTTTTTCAATTATCATTATGGAAAGAAGGTATTTAATATTTTATCATTAAATATTATCATAATATAATAAATAAAATATTAATTTATTATATTTACTTATATTTATAATTATTGTGATTTGGTGGTGAAAATAAGAATCGCATCGCTTTGAGGATGTGGTAGTCCACATGTCCACAAATTCCATTATCTTTTTTTTAGTGAGTGAAAAGATAAAATTAAAATGATATATTATATTTATAGAATGATAATATTTAACTAATATCATAAATACTTCATTTTGATAACATATATTTATCATATTTACCCTTATTACTATCCTTGTAATGTGTTAGTGAAAAACAAATCGCATCGCTTTGTGAGGCGGTAGTCTACCGTACACACGAGCGACGTTATCGTGTCTCTTATGGAATTGAAAATAAAAGAGTATATATGATATAATGAATAAAAATGTATAATTATGATATATTTTTCATATATAAACTTTATATCTATTATCATACTCAACTGTGAGAGGTGGTTATGTAAAAACAAATGACATCGTTTCGCGAGGCGGAAGTCAATCGTACACAAGAATGATGATTTTTTAACCCATTTTATGGAAGTGTGTGTCTTGTTAAGACATAAACATAACATAAAAACATTTATTATATTTAATATAATTATTTTATTATATCTTCATGGAATAAAAATAAATTAATGGTTGTCTAACAAAATAAAACAAAAATTCTTATTGATGAACGTTACCAATTCACAGAGTAACTCCTTTTGGTTTAAACAAATGGACATCCTTGGATAGATTTAATAATAAATTAATGCTTATAGGGTGATATTATGGATTTTAAGAATTTATTTTTTTGGGTTTGGATTATCCAAATGGGTTGATAGGTGTGAAGAAGTTAGGAGAGTGGATACCTTTTTATAATGGAGGTGGAGCAGAATTCTTGTAAATACAAAAATTTATTCACTATTGGGAGGTCTATATTAACTCATGTGGATAAAAATTTGAAAAATAATGTAGGGGATGATTTATTGGGTTGATAAAAATGTCCACCACACAAAAATAAAGGTATTTTTATCATTTTCTTTACTAGTTTTAAAGTTTACTCAATTATGCTCTTTTTGTTGTTACCATGATAACTAGTTTTCCAACCTAGGTAATTTATCCATTAAGATTAAATTACAGTGAGGAAAAATAAATTATTTAATCCCAAAAATTATAAATTTGAAATATAATTTATAAAATTAAAATATCATGTGTGTTGGAAATTAATTTTAACAGAAGTGCATGTGATGTGAAAAATGCACTACTTTGACCCTAATTGTGAAAACAATGGTTTTCCTATTTAAGGGTAAATATGATCATTAAAAAAATATTAATTGGTCTATAGTGGACCATACTTGAATTCTTGTAACATTTGAAAATCACTTTTCATAATACATTATTTTGAGAAATATTAACTCGTTTAATAAAATATCAGTCATTATAAAATAACTTCAATATCTATTTTGACATTATTTATTTACATGGAATTGAAAAATATCATGAAAATGATGTAATTTGAATATATTAAGTTTAAAACTATGTAACATGATATAATCATCTAAATAATTAATGTAAGATAATAATTCATTCAATTTATATAATGTCCTGACTTGGCTTATCATAAAACCGGTAGTTAGACTGGTGGGTCACCTGGCATCAAGCATGTCTCCCCATATTCCAGAGGCTACCAACTAATGGTGTGGGTCTTAGGAGGTGATATTGGTGAGACTATACCCTTATATCAGAGTAGAACATCAATATAATAGAATAAATAACAATCAGCAGTAGAAGTAGTAATAAATAAATGACAAAGTAGAAGAAGAAGAATATTATAATAACATAATAAGGTCCAAGGTCCTACAAATAGAGTGTCTACTTGGGTACCCCAATGTAATGGAGTCCCAATTAGGGTGTGATATATCAATCTCAGTAGGCTAACACCCATAATTTATATCATAATCTAGACATTGTAGTATGAATTAAATAGTGTATTGGTATAGAGAAATAATTAACAAAACTAAATAAATAAACAACAACCTATCTAGGTTCCTAAGGGACACCTGACGGCTATACCTTCTTTGGATCATATCCAGGATAAGAGTCTGACCATGTCCCCATATATATATATAATAGCATATATATATATATATATATATATATATAGTATAAATATATGTTGTGATGGATCGGGATGTGTGACACTCAAACATCCAATAACAGGGGAATCTCTCACGGTCTAACCCATAGCCCAACTACAAGATCTCTCACGGTATCTTGGGATACACGTTTTGGTAGGACCAGTATGTAACCCAAATTCATCCACTATGAGGGGAGATCTCATATTATATCCCCTAGCTCCAACTATAGGAATGATCAAGACGTAACCCAAAGACATCCATCACTGGGAGTTCCCTCATGGCCAATCCCCTTGCTCTAGTTGTGAATATCTCATAGTCTCCCCTCCCAAGGGCTCTCATTGTCCCTTGTCTAAATATATAGGGTACATGACCTATATCTTGATAGAGTGAGAGTTCCATACCACTTCACTCAGGACGGTGAGTGTGCACTCCATGGAAACACTCTAATATGGAATGTGTCACTCATAAGGCCATCACCTATATAGTATCTCTAGTGGTTAGGGTACATGACCTACATATGGATATAGTGAGAGTTCCATACTACATGACTCATGATGGAGAGTGGGCCACTAGGAAACACTCTAAGATGGAACGTGGAACTGAAAATCCCATCACCCATATAGTATCTCTAGTCGTTAGAGTACATTCCTTACATCGCAATAAAGTGAGAGTGTCATACTTATTCACTTAGTATTGTAAGTGGGACACTAGGAAATACAATAATATTGAACATGGTGCTCAAAATCCCATCGCCCATATAGTATATCCAGTGGTTAGAGTATATTCCTTACATATAGATAGAGTGAGAGTGTCATACTACTTCACTCAGGATGGAGAGTGGGCTACCTAAAAACACTCTATGATGGAACATGGAACTCAAAATCCCATTTACCATATAGATATTAAGATTCATATTCATTTAACTTAATTAGTAAGTAAAAACCTCTTATGAATTTCAAATTAAACAAACCCATATAAGGGTACATTCATAATCAAAGTCATGAGGTAGTAACTCTCGTTATTTTCATTTATATAACCCATTAAAACCATCATTTACTTTTATAATATATTTTATAAGTAAATACCTCTTGTGAATTTCAATATACATGCTCAATTTCAATAAAAAACATTACATTATGTATGAAAAATTTAACAACCATACATAAGGATCATGATATAACCATCCCTTGGGTCATTTCACTTAAAACAATTTGATTCAATTTAAGATGAATGCAATTATCTTGCATAATCCACCATATACAAACCATTTTCCACAACCAATTCATTCACTTTTCCAAGACACAGAAAATTATTTTATGAAACTTTAAGGGGTCAAATAGAAACTACCATTGTAACAAGGAATATTCCTACTCAGCAATGTCATTTAAACTAATCCTTCATGATAGTTCAACTCATATTATTCAATGAGGGAAAAGGATAACTTGCTACAAAAAAAATCAACTATAGGATACGTATGAAAAAATCAAACCAAAACTAAGAATAATATAAAGAATTATCACTACTTATTGGTTTAAAAAACATTACACCTCCATTGGAGGGTTTTTATGATAAAATCATTTCATTGCTCTTAAACAATCCATTAATCATAATTTAAAATTTTATTCTAGAATAAATATGCATTAATTAAAGGAATATAAATTTCATAAAGTGGTTTATAAATGAATTCTTTTATTTAAAGGGAAGGGAAAGGGATCCTACCTCAAGGGGGAACTAAACTGAACATTTAGAACTTGAGACTTTCAAGGGAAATGATCAGTCCACACTTGCACAAACAAAAATTCATATATATATATACATCCCTTAATCCAATTTAAATATTCCCATATCTATGAGGGAATATGTATAAGAAATATATATATATATATATATATATATATACCAATTTATATGAATGAAAACCTTCACAGAGTCAACAAATTCTCTAGAAACAATTACTAGGGACCCTAAATCACCAAAGGACCAAAAATAAAATAGGAAAGATAAGGTAGTGGGATAAAACCTCACCTTGAATGGTGGTGACAAGTAGAATTGAAAAAATCCACTTTTACATTAGTGTAGAATGTTAGAATATATACAAAGAGGTCCTCAGAGACCCTTCTCATACCATAACAATGAAATAAAAAAATAAAAAAAACCATATCCCTATGGTTTTGGCTGAATGGAGCAGGACAATAGGGAGAAGAAAATAATTCCAACTAAAGGATGATATGGTAGTAGAAGGACTTACATCATGACATCGATATAGAAATTTGAAGGATTAGTGTAATATTGAGGAATAGATAGGGATAAGGGAGGTGGTGTGAGTGCACGGCCAAAGGGGATCCCTCATGAGGGGTGCATCGTGATTTAGGAGGGGGTGGAGTTTATAAGTTTTATTTTAATTATTTTAATTTAAGTTTTAAAATAGGGACCCAATGAACAGTTTGGTCTGCATGGTTTGGTAAACTATGCACTAACCATGCACCCTCCACTGGGCACCTGGAGTACCACACATGGGTTGGTCGTACGGTTTGGAAAGCATGCGCCAACCGTGAGGATAATAGTTCTTAGGTACAATGTATTCCCACTAACAATGTGGGTTATGCACACTTTTTGGTAAACCTTGTGCATCCCATGTTCACAGTCTCTTTCCACCTGTATAAGGTCATACAGTTTCCTATTGCGGTCCATACAATTTCAGAAAAACTATACACCCTTAGCAGATCCTTCAAAACATGATTTTATGGGTCTGGAACTCCTGATACTACTCAAGACACTTGAGAAACATTTCTAGACTTCAACCAAATCCAAAAAAATTACATTGAAATGTTCCAACTCTCAAAATTCCTTTTAGAAGATCGGTTTTAAAATCAACCCTCCTAGTGAAAGAAAAAGTTCAAATTTTCCCTAGATTTTTTTCTAGTTCAAAATATGGATCATTTCAACCTTCCCATCTTAGAACTTATCATACCTAATAAGCATTTGGGGATAACGTAAACATCACCTAACCTACAATGGTCGTGAATATTTTTTCAGATGGTTGTGTTGCATTTCTAAATTACTGATGTACCTCTGAGAATTTATTTATGAAAAGGCACTTGAGCCACTAAAACCCAAGCCAATTCTCAATTTCCTTTTGAAAAACCTAAAAGGTTACTACTATATCATGTTTATCTATAGACACAATTCCATCATTGTATCATTAAGCATATATCCAAAGGTACTTCACATCATAGGCTTTAACATTAAATAAGGCCAATTCTAAATCATGACACTTCCCACCATCTTAATTTCCTACAATTCATGCCTCTAAGAGTTTTATTTACATTTATCATGTGACTTCTGAAGCGATTTAAATGGTTAATTACCTATAGACCTCAAATACTAATTTGAGATATCTTTTTTGGAAAAGCTCTGGCCAATATAAACCACACCTGTCTCTACCTGAAGACATGCTATAGATGTTCATTCACCTACCATAGACATAAAACGTGATAGGTAAAATAATTAATCCACTTTGGCTGACTATTCAAGAATATGACTAGACTAAATGGCTGATGTTTTGTAACCAAAACTATGATGCCCTATCCCAAGGAATCTCGTGTTTACATTGAACATGCTCTCCAAAGTCCTTACCTAAATTTCGGTGACATCATAAGATCAAACCACCACTTGAATATTTAAACCATCATGTCACTGCACGAACAAGGGTTAAACCAGATCCATCCCACTAGAATCGTTACCCCTTAAGCGTAAACTCTAATCCTAACCTAAAGTCTGGTTAAACCTTGGATTCCTTAAAATGGAGTCCTATAAACTAACTAATGTAGTCTATACTCCATATTTACATGTGAGAAATTAAATCAAAGACACAACATCTACATTAGAACTTTTAATAATCCCAGAGCAGCATCTGCATGGTAGTCATGTTAGGAGAAGATGGCCAATGTCCAAGATTCTATTTAAGGAATTCCTATAGGGGAATCCAAGGATCACTCATGAAAACAAATACCAGATAAGAACCACATATCCAGTATAAAAAACTGAGAAGGAGAACCCTAACAATCCCAACATCTTTTTAAGATTTAGCACAACGTAACACTTTCCCTCTCTTAAAGCATCTAGGATGAAATAAAGATAGTAGACATGCTCATCACTAAGTAGAATACACTGAGAGGAAAGAAACATTTCCCAGTAAATCATACCCAATTATTGGAAAGAGGAACTGTTGAACCACAGCTGGTTGACTTCTCTTGAATGAAACTTGGCTTCACCTGCTGATGCACCATTGAAAACCAATAACAATCCTTTAAGTATCAAGGAATCCTGTTATTTTTTAAGATTTACCATTGAATTCATCCAAGACCAATGATGTTTTCAAAGTTTTCATACAAAAACAACTAAAAGAACATTTTTCTACCAAGAATGAACTGACATTAAGATAACTCCCCAAGTTATAAACATTAAAGTCTCATAAAAAATAATTTTAAAACATTTTACACTTATTGAGATTCGGTCATAATTAAGAAATTTATCAATAAATGATTTTTAAAAAATAAGGTGACCTAAGGGTCTCATTTTAACCAATCTGGACTCAACAAAATGCAACCTAATAGAAGTTGATAAATTATTAAGGTTTCAAACACCCAAATGATTCAACTCAAAATAAACATGTTCCAAATGATCTAATTCGGTCCAGTTGTGCCTTTAGCAGTTAACCATTTTATTTCAGATCAAAATTAAATATCCCTTTACATTTATAGCCATTTTAAAATACATCATGCCATTACATTTAATATGGGCTGCCATTTCCCAAATCATGAAGATCTTGTACACTTCATGGATTGAAAATTGGCTCCCATTAATTGAAACAAATTTCAATTCAGAATTTAACGTGCTCATATACAATAATATAGTTAAATGGGTGACCATCTACTAACCTATAAATCACCCATACACTTTATAGTTTGTCATTTGGATCCCTTTTACTAACCAATTTACCTTAGCATTTAAAATTTATCAGCTTTTTACAAGGGTTCAAATACACAAGTTACCTTTTCCCTATTATAAGGCACACATACTCTTTATAATCAGAAATTGGTCCACGTTCATTCAAAACCACTATCTCTTCATCCCATGCACAAACAATATATAAAAAAAGAAAATAATTCCATCATAAGTAATAAACATAGTGATTCATGCTATAACACAAAGGCATGTAATGTAAATAGGCAAGGCATACTAAATAAATAAGAAGCATGGAAAAATAATAACAAATCATGTTATATTGAAAATCATGATAATAATTACCTAAATATGGTACAAAAATATGCATGGAATAGCACTCAATAAACATAATCAAATATCAAGAAACCTATAAATGAAACTATATGGAAGGAACATGCATTACATGTTAATTTATATGTGCATATTATGATGCATGCAATGATTTATACTTGTTGAACTAGTCCATGGGTAAAATACCAGAATATCATAAATTAATAAGAAGCAAAAAGTACTCCATTCACTCATGGTGAAATCATGTGAACTGTAATAACAAATAGAATGAACAAAAATACTATCCCTCACCACTTGGTCATTTTTTCATACATGGTGTGATATGTCTAAATAATGGATATTTAACAAGCACCAACACATTCCTAGTCTCCTATCTACCAGCATGAAATAGTAAGGCAATGGAAAAAGTAGCTCTGAATCCACTTTGTAACATCCCAAATTAGCTTACCATCAAACCAGTAGCTGGGCCGGTGGGTCACATGGATGCAAGAGTGTCTCCTCATATGCTAGAGTTTGTCGACTAATAGCGAAGGTCACAGGAGATGATAATGGGGAGACTATATCCTCATATTAGATTATCATAGTGGTATAAAACAATAAATAATAGTCAGCGGTGGAAGTAGTAATAAATAAATGACAAAGCAATGGAAGAAAAATACTATAATAACTGAATAAAAGTGGCGAATTATAGTTTATACAAAACATGCATGCATGCCATAGTGATGCTACACAACTAAAAATAATAAACAAACATCATGATTTATAATCTAGAACAAAACAATACTCAGGTAAAGAAAAGAACTAAGAATCCCAAAGGTGATCTCCATGAGCATCCTAAGCTCCAACTCATTCCACTTTTTTAACTCCTAGGTATAATCAAATATCAACTAGTAAGGTCCAATGTCCTACAAAAATAAGGTCTTCTCGGGTACCCTAGTGCAATGGTGGCCCAAGAAAGGTGTGAGATATAAATATTAGTAGGTCAGAACCCACAGTTTATAGACTAATCTAGACAGTTTGGTATGAATTAAATAGTGTGTAGAAATAAATAAATAATTAATAGAACTGAATAAATAAACAAAAACACATCCATGTTCCTAAGGGAACCATGACGGCAATACCTACTTCAAATCAAATCCAGAATAAGAGTCTTATCTTTTCACTGTATATATATATAATAAGATATATATATATATATATAGTATAAATATATGTTTGTATGGATTGGGAAATTACTCTCAGACATCCAATACCATGGGAATATCTCATGGTCTAACCCCTGGGCCAACTCCAAGATCTCTCATGGTCTCTTGGGATACATGTTCTGAAAGGATCGAGATGTAACCCAAAGGTATACATCACCAAAGGAGATCTCATGTCCAATCCCTTGGATCCAACTACTAGAAGGATCGATACATAACCCAAACACATCCATTACCAGGGGAGCTCTCATAGTCAATCACCTTGCTCCATCTAGGAAGATAGAATTATCTCCCCTTAGAAGGTATAACATGGTCCCTTGGCTTCATATATTGGATAAATTCCCTACATTCTAATAGAGTGAGAGTTCAGTACTACTTCACATGGGATGGAAAGTTTGCACTCCATTGAAACAATCTAAGATAAAACATGGCACTCAAAATTGCATCACACATATAGTATCTTTGTTGGTTAGGGTACATGCCCTACATCCTGATAGAGTGAGAGCACCATACAACTTCACTTGAGATTGTGAGTGGGCCACCATGAAACACTCTAAGATATAACATGGTTCTCAAAATCCCATCTCTCGTATAGCATCTCTGGTGGTTAGGGTATATGTCCTACATCCTGATAGAGTGATAGTGCCATACTACTTCACTCAGGATGGCAAGTGGGTCACCAGGAAACACTCTAAGATGGAACGTGGTGTTGAAAATGCCATCATCCATATATTTTATTTGAGGGTTAGGGTACATTCCCTACATCCCGATAGAGTGATAGTTCCATACTAATTCACTCGGAATGTTGAGTGGGCCACCAAGAAACACTCTAACATAGAACATGGTCCTCAAAATCCCATCTCCAATATAGATATTAAAAGGAAAATTCATTTATCTTAATACATAAGGAATAACCTCTTATGTATTTTAAATTAAACAAACCCATATCATGGATTTATAGCATTCATAATGAAATATTTGAGGCAGTACTTCTCATTATTTCTCTTCATATAACCCATTAAAAACATCATTTACCTTTAAAATATATTTCATAAGTCAAGACCTCTTATCCATTTTCAATTTCAAAAAAAAAGCATTACATTCCATATGAAGCATTTAACAAGAATATATATGGGGCATGATCTAACCATCCCTTGGGTCGTTTCATTTAGAACCATTTGATTAACTTTAAAAAGGATTCTATTATATATATTAATCCACCCTATACAAACCATTTACCATAACCAATTCCTTAACTTTTCTTAAACATGGAAAATTACATTATGAGGCGTGAAGGGGTCAAATGGAAAGTTCCATGGTAATAAGGAATATGCCTACTCGGAAATGTCATTTAAACTAATTGTGCATCAAAATTGAATTCATATTATTTAGAGTGGGAAAATCTAACATTCCACAAAAAAAGAACCAAAAAGAGACATATGGAAAACTAAAACCAAAAATAAGTATGATATAATGAATTATCAATTATTTTTGGTTTAGAAGATAGTGCACCTTCATTGGAGGGGGTTTATTATAAAATCATGAAATTTATTTTAAACAATACATTAAGAATAATTTAAATGTTTATTATAGAATCAATATTCATTAATTAAATGCAATTAAAGTTCATAAAACTATTAATAAATTCATTATATAATTTAAAGGGCATGGAAAGGGATCCTACCTCAATGAGGAACCAAACTGAATACTTTGTTACTTGACACCTTCAATAAAAATGATCTCTCCACACATTCACACACATACATTCCTATATATATATATCCCTTATTACACTACAAATATTCCCCTATCCATGAGGGAATATGTACAAGGAAGATATATATATACACATACCTAGGTAAATGAGTGAAAACCTTCACAGAGTCATCAAATTATCTACAAACAATTACTAGGGACCCTAAATCACCAAAACACCCAAAATAAAATAGGAATCCTCACCTAGGATGGTGATGAAAAGATGAATTGAACTAATACACTTTGTCTTTGGTAGAGGATTCCAAAATACATACAAAGGGGTCCCAAAAGACCCTTTGTATACCCTAACAATGAAAGAAAACTGAAAATCAAAAAAAACCCTATCCCTAGGGTTTCTCCCAAATGGCGTAGTGTGATGGGGACAAGAAAATACCACCAACCAAAGTAGGAGAGGGGAGGATAAGGACTTACCTCACAACATTGAGCAAGAAACATCAAGGATTGGTGTTAAATCAATGAATAGAGAGTGATTTGGGAGGCGGTGTGAGTCCACGGCCAAAGGGGAGCCCCCAAGATGGTTGCTTCATGATTATGGAAAGAGTGGATGGAGTGTATAAGTTTTATTTTAATTTTAACTTTATTTTAATTATTTTAATTTAATTTTTAAAATAAATACTTGATGCACGGTTTAGGCCGCACTGTTTGGAAAACCATGCACCAACCATGCTCCCTCCACTAGGTACCTAGAGCAAATAGCATGGGCTGGTCGCACAGTTTGGAAACCATGCACCAACCATGAAGTGAATAGTACTTAGGTACTACCTCTTTCCACTAACCATGTGGTCTAGGTGCACGGTTTGGTAAACTATGTGAAGTCTGTGCGTACAGCCTCTATCCACCTACATAAGGCCACATGGATTCCTACTGGGGTCCGTACGGTTTCAGAAAAACTTTTCACCCTCTACAAATCCCTCAAATCTTGATTTTACAGGTCTAGAGATCTCAAAACTTCTCGAGACACCCAGGAACATATTGGGTCTTAACCCAAGTCCAAAAAATAACATTGAAACATTCCAACTCGTAGAATTATGTTCTGAGTCTCAGTTTTAAAATCAGCCTACCTAGTAAATGAAAATTTTCAAATTTCCTCTAGATTTTCATTTGGTTCAAAATACGGATTGTTACAACTTACCTCACTTTTAATATATTTTATGTCATTTATTTTAGTTAATTTATAAATAAGTAATTACTGTGTTATCATTTCTTAAGCATTTCAATTAACTAATTCATATATAAAAATTAACTATAATATAATATGATAAAAAATGATTTATATTTAAATATAATATTTATAACCTAACCAATGATATTTTCCTTATCCCAGCACATTATATATATTAAAGGCAAGGATAATTCCTTTTTTAATCTTTTTTCCTTACATAAATTATTATATAGGTCAAATTCATATAATAGAATCCCAATAAGTCACAAAAATATATAATAAGGTGAAAGGGTTTAAAATATGGTCATCCAATGGTTTTTAGACAAGTTTTGGATCATTATTACACCGCTTATTCCTTGTTTAACCACTATGTAAAATCATTTTTTTACCTTAAATATTATAATTAATTTTAACTATTTTCAATAAACACTATGGTGAAAAATTAATATGAAATTGTTATATAATATAAATTATGATGATTCAAAATATGGAATACATTTTTAAAAATTTATCTCAATGAAGTAGAAGAATTTAATTTTAATTTAATGCCACATATATTACAAGAAATAAGGTTTTTAAAGTGAAAATGTGTAAAAGTTTTAAATTTTTTATTTTCAATTTCAATATTAAATTGATTTAGATGACCTAAATTGGATTAATAGATGTATAAATGAAAAAAATTTATTTTAAATAAAATTAATCTTATAGTATAACATTATTAATTATTTAAAAAAATATGTAATACCCAATTAAAATATAGTATTTTTCAATATTCATCAAAATTTAAAACTTTCTAGAAAAATACCAAAAAAATCCCCATAAGCTAATTTATATATTAAAATTTAAAAAATAAAGTTTATTTTTTCAAATAAAAATTGTAAAATTGTAAAAATTACTTTTAAAGTATGTTCATCATAAAAATTATATAAAACGTCTTTTTAGAAAAATATAGTTTTTTAGCACAAAATTGGATTTATTTTTTTCTATTGTCTAGAAAACACAACGGATAAATATTAAAAATTATATTGAATATACTATATATAAATTAAATTGAAAAATAAAAAAAAGATAGTTTTATTTAATTTATTGGAATAAAACACACCTATGCACATTAAAATAGTTTTTCAGAAAAAGGTTTCTATATATTTTAAAAAGGGTTTTATTTTCATTTCTAATTAATTTTTCATAGAATAATTCATTATATATATATATATATATTTGTGTGTGTAAAAAATATTTTTATAATTCAGTTAATCCTTCTCATACCCACCAATTTAATGGATAGGTGATAACTATCATATTAAATAATAATATTAATAATATATTTTGGTTCAGTAAAACTCGGTTTTGTGTGTAATGAAAGCTATTGAAAAAACTCATTGTTATTAGTAACTTAAGATAAAATAAGTGTTTTGTTCCCTTTATGTTATCAAATATAATTTTATTCTTTTCAAATTACGGGGTGTTACATCCTCTCCCCTTTAATAAAATCACGGGGTGTTACATCCTTATCCATACACATCCCATTCCTAAATCAACCATCTAGTGTATGTCATATTCCCTTGCTCTAACCTATGACCATGAAGTCTTCTCGAGTACCTAATGGTGACCCAAGTAGGGTGTCAGTGCAACTCAGTAGGCCACCACTAATGGTGTCTACAAAATTTCATATATAAATAGATAGATTATGTAGGAACATAATGGATAATAAGATAAACAGAAGATAAACCCGGTGCCATAAATTAACAAGTTCACTTTTATCACATACATCTTATATTCCATGGGTTAACCATTTTTCATCAAACACACTTTGGACTATTTTAATCATATAAACTATGTATAATGTGGAATAATAATTTTCCCTACATTAATAGGGATAAAATTATAGAAAAAAATACATAACACTTAACTTGGTGCCTTAGTCTAGGTATTAATATCACATGCATCCATTAGAGGCATAGAGCCTCACTCTGACTCCCTAACCCATGAATTATAGGGGTGGGGTTTAGAGACTCAGTCTAACTTAACCCATGGGCCTATAATCTCATTCAATACCCCACATACCAAAAATCCATGAGAACATGCTTCTTTAACCATTTATCACATATATCATTCACAAACCATGATCAATAAACACAAATCCCATTTACACGGCCTAACTGATTATCACATATATCATTATAACCATGAATCATTTAAAAAAATCCATTTACAATCCATAGATCATTCAACTTATAGAATCTAAAAGCTTTTAACCATTAACACAATTACAATTCACATGACTAAACCTATTTACACACTTACCATTTTCATGTCTTATCTCATCATCACATTTACTATTTACAACCCATAATTCATTTAACATATTCACTTTATAGAGAAAACCCCTTTATAGCATTTCAAAAACTAGACACAATTATCATTAGTTCCAATTAATAACTAATTTTAAAATTTAAACATAATTATTAAGTGCTATATTTGATAATATTTTAATTATATACTTAACAACTCAATTCCATGTTCAAGAAAATGGTACACCCCATGGGAGGCCTTTAACGTGGTCAAATCAAACTCAATGCATCCCATGGGGATCATGAGGGTTTTAATTCATCATTTATACCATGGAAAACGAAACATACAACACAAAAACACAAGAACACAACCATATACACATAAATTTATCCACAAGACTATATGATATAACTTATAGAACACCTACCTCGATTCCATAGATGAATGTTCACTTAAGATTGTCCTTTGATTTGATCACAAACCACCCTCAAATACCTAACCTAGAAACCATTAGAAAATAGGTTTTTAGGGATTTGATAGAATAATAATTATCCCACAAGCCCTAATCTAGAAAATATAGCAATATGGACTATTAGACTCACCCAGAGCTTTAATCTGCACCCAATAGCACTCCAAATATCTTAGAAACAAGGGTGATTGATCTATTTAATGTTAAGAAGGAAGGGTTCATCACCTTTGGTTGTTGTAGGAAGAGTGGAGAGGAAAAGAAGGTAAAAATACATAAACCCAATGGGGGAAAAAGTTAAATTTCCACATCTTTATTGAGGTGCACGGTTTAGCTACCTGGTTGGCCAAATTCTGATCTAACCATGTGGTACCCTATATCTAAGAGGGGGAAAGGTTGCATGGTTTCATGGGAGCCCGCACAGTCTAAGAAACTATGTTGTAATAGTGTAGTATTACTCTGTCTAATCCTACATGGTTTGGCTATTCTCCATGCACGGTTATACCAATTATGCTCCACCCCTCTAGGAAATCAGGGATAAGGCTCACAGTTACTACTAACTGTGCGCCAACTGTGAAACATGTATTGGATGGACCTTTTTTCCTTTTTTTTCATGCCCTGAACCCCTAATACACCCCTGAGACTCCTCATATACTTGGGAAACATTTCATTATACATATTAATGTTAATTAAGAAAAATTAATATAATAATTTACCTCAAAAGGTGTTAGGTTTATTACAACATCCCAACCTTATAATGACTTTCCCTTAAGCCTCACTCCCAAGCATCACTGGGTCTCTATGATAAAAATTCCATTCCACTGGGCTCGCATAACTTCCACCATATCCTAAGATTCATCATAAATGTTACCAAGATACCACAATACTTAAACTTTCAACACAAACTTATCATGGAAAACATTCTAACTAAGATCCATAATATGATCCATATGTTACCCAATGGATGCATCAGACTCAAGATCAACCTCATAAACATCTATAACATGGGAAGGGTTCTAGGAATATATAAAAATATACAACACAAGAAAAAAAATTATGCATACCACTATACTAATGTGGAATAGCCAATTGGCATGCCACTGGTATGATCCTCTCTTAAAAGATCAAACAACACCACATACCTAGGCACCAAGTTACCCAATTTCTGAATCCAACGGTGTCCCAACCATAGAGACACTATAAGGAATACATGATCACCCAACCTAAACTTGAGAGTTCGATGACATCAATCAGTATATAACTTATGCCTACTCTGAGCTATAACTATACATTTCTGAATCAGCTGAACATGCTACGATGTATCCTTTATGAGACTCCATCCAAACAAGTCTGACTACCCAGCCTCTATCTAACATAATAGAGATATACATGGACTACCATAGAGTTCCACATATGGTTCCTTCTGAATAGTCTCCTAGTAATAGTTTTTATAGGTGAACTCGATAAGTTACAAGTGATTCTCCCAAGGTCCACAAAAGTCTAGGAAATAATCCATCAACATGTCCTCTAGCACTTTAATAGCACACTCTGACTACCTATCTATATGTGGGTGGAAATTAATTCTAAAAAAACATGGGTACCAAACACATTTTCTTAAAACCTTCTAGACACGCAAAGTAAAACATAGATCACCATATTAAACTATATTCCATAGAACCCCATGAAACTATATTATCTTTAGAATATACAGATCACACAACTAGTCCATGGTTATGGTCTCTCATATCAGTAAGAAATTTCCTACCATGTTTAACTAATCCACAACTACCCAAATCATATAATTATTTGGAGGCATCCTTAGAAGACCCACTACATAGTCCATTAGTACATCCTCCCATTTCCATTCTGGAATGGGAAAATTCTATATCAAACCACTCAATCAATGATGTGCATCCATATCCTACTAATAGGTGTTGCATCGAATCAAAAATCTTGCAACCACTTTCTTCATTCCAAGCCACCATTACTATCTACATAGATCATGACATAGTTTACTCGCACCAAGGTACACTGCAAACTTCATTTCATAAAACCCATTCATAAAATCTTCCCAAATACAAGTAGGAATGACACCATAGGCATAGATGTAAATGATCACATCCTCATTGATAGTCTAATCAAAAGGTGACACCCCACCTTCAAGACTTTCCCTCGATACCAAACACTCCAGATCCTCATACTGCCTCTCCTTGATCCAAGTCAAAAGTGTGGAATCAATAGCCAAGGATGTGAGGGTCATCTTACATTTTCCCTAATTAACATCTAGATTCATCTTATAAAACAACACCATTATCCTCCCCTCGAATCTAGATACCAGAACCACCTGATTTTGAGTCTTCTGACTCAATGCATCTACAACACCATTTCCCTTCCCCGCCGTGTAGACCATATCAAAATCAAAATAATACATGTAATAAACCCATATTCACTAAAGAAGACTCAAATCACATTGGGATAATATGTACATAAATATTTTATGATCAGTATACATAGTAAACATTTCTCCCAATAGAAAATTCCACCAGTAGATTAAATCATATACCACTATGAAAAAATCATTATCATTTGTATGGTAATTCCGTTCATGAGGCCTCAACTTTCATGACCCATATGCTATAAATCGATCATAATTCATCAAAACATCCCTAATACCAGCACGAGATGCATCACAAAACATGTTATAGTCTTTACTCGGCTTAGATAGGATCAAAATCGATGCAATAGTCAAATGCTTCATTAACTCCTAAAAAGAATTCTCACATTTACTAGAACATTAAAACATGATTCCCTTATTAATATATCCCAAATATGGTGATGTCAAATGGAAAAATTATTTTATGAACCATCGATAGT
Organism: Viscum album; assembly: GCA_963277665.1. Classification (NCBI taxonomy): domain Eukaryota; kingdom Viridiplantae; phylum Streptophyta; class Magnoliopsida; order Santalales; family Viscaceae; genus Viscum; species Viscum album. The sequence continues at coordinate 227,375,985 of OY728151.1, forward strand.
ACCCAACTAAGCCTATAAAGATTCATATTTCATAAACAATATTGGGATGATCCCAAAATACAACTTCCTGCAATTTATTTGGGCCCACTAACACACATTCCATGAAGATAATGTGACCCAATAAATGTACCTTGTTAATACCAAAATAAAACAAGGATATATTTTCATATAGACTATGATATCTTAGTGTACTTAGGATAATTTAAAGATTATTGGATTGATTTCCATTAGTCTTGGAGTACACCAAGATTTCATCTAAAAATATTACTATGAATAGATCCAGGTATGAGTAAATGATTTGGTTCATTAGGTCAATAAACACTACTAGCATGTTGGTCAACCTGAACGACATCAATAAAAACTCAAATAAACTATACATGCTCATAAAATTAGTAATAATTATGTCATAAGTTCTCACACTCAATAGATGATACCCTAATCTCAAATAAAGTTTGATAATATAGAAGCACCCCTCAACTTTTCAAAAATCTCATCAATTCATAGAAGAGGGTATCATTTCTTAACTATCATTTTACTCGACCTATAATAATCAACACACAACTACAATATCCCAACAACCTTCATAGAAAAAGAAATAGAGATCCCCAAGGTGACGTACTTGGAAGAATAAACCCTTTATTCTCCAATTCATCCAACTATGTTTTAAGTTCCTATATTTTGTTGAGTTCTAATCTATATGGAAGAAATGAAACATATTTTTCTTCCAGAAGAAACTCAATCATGAACTAAACATATCTATCAATTGGTATCCTTGAGAATTCCTTAAAAAACACTTCCTAAAACTGATCCTCCATAGTAGAAAAGAAAAGTATCTGTACTCTTACATCAGTAAGTGAAAGACATGCCACTTGGGTTGTGTGCACACCAAACTGCTACTGAACAGGCCCTTCATGGTCTACATATATGTCACATTCCCCATGGTGAACGTAAGTATTACCCTCAAGGAACATGAACATAAACCTATGGTGGTAATAGTATATATGGGCCTACTAAAAATCCAATAAATCCATCCCAAATATCAAATCAAAACTAAACATTTCAAGAACAAACAATTCCCACAAGAAATAGTATCCAGCAACCTTAAGAGTTTATTCCTTACATTGTTGGATATTTTCTACTCATAATACTAATAGTGTCTCAATCAACATTACCCCTCACATATGTTCCACCTATAGACCCAAAACATTCCCAAAATGAGTAGACATAAAAGAGTGTGAGACACCTATATCAAATAAAGAACTAGAAATAATGGAATATACAAGAATCATACATCGAAGTGTCAATGGTATTGCCTCACCTCCTTAAGGTGTAGGTTGTACTCTATGAAGTTGACGTGTCCCTCTACCTTGGGTTGTAGTATGAGTCACTAGTGTTGAACTACCCTACTGATAAGGATTCCCTTTTCCTAGAGGACCACGTCCACCTCCTTGATCGATTGGCTAGTGGAACTCCAAATTTCTTCCAGGTATGGGATTGCTGACCTCTTTCCCACACTTTTTATAATCCTTGATCCTCTTTCACTTTCCATCTATTGAGGGTTCCTATAGAACCTATACACATTCCCCATCCTTACACATTATCATCACTCCATTAATGGTTGGGGACACTAACCACACATCTGTCTTAGAATGCCACACTAATAACAGAACACCGGGTCACCACTCTGTGAGGTAAAAAATCTTCCATGGATACTCTTTCAACCATCGACCTAGTAAGATCTCTCAAAATGAATATTATTACTATCAGAAGTCTCACCACCAGATCACCCAAATGGATCTTTATGTACACCACTAGAATAATCTGTTATGTTCCCTTATAAGATAGGGGACTGATCCCTCACCTCTTAAAACATATTTAAATGGACTATATTCACTTGGTACTTGATCTCATCTAAATTGTTTGTCCAAAAAACATCTAATTATAGATTCCTCATCCCATACCAATGCTCAAACAAATCATTAAAATTCATTGAGGTGGGAATCATAATCTATCATTGTCATAGTCCCATGGGTCAACTACATAAACTGTGCATCCTTATCCTATCTCATGGTCCCTAGATAGAAAATTTCCAAAAAACTTTTCCTGAAAATAAATCCACAAAATTCCACCACCCTGCTCACTCTGAACCAGAATATCCCACCAGATCTTCAATGGTCCTCAAAAAATGTAATTCTCTAACTTCACACTCTTCTCAAGAGTATCCTCTAGGTGATCCAGAATCTTCTAGATGGACTCTATCTAAATCTTAGCTAATTATATTTCAACCTCTCCAGCAAATGTTAGATTGTGTTGCAAATGAAACTCTATAGTCAAGTCAAACATACTCAAAAAAACCCATCCTTGTTCTCGTTCCATCATCTATATAAAATGGGAAAAGGAACCATAGTACTACTCTTCCCCTATATTACCCTGGATCAATGGGTTTTCCAAATATTCTACTGGAAGTGATTTCTCAATGATATCCTCAGGTCTCCCAACTAGCCCACATCATCATGCTTTTATCTCACTACAATTTCAAACACACATCTCAAAACACGTAAAATAAACCTTCACAATTTTCAAAAAATATGGATATATTCTATCCATAGAAAACCCATTTTTCATACACAATCTGAACGAATATAGCCACTTCTCTAGCAATACCCTCAACTATCCCTACCACGAGTCATTGTCAGCATGGGGTAAACAAACTTACATAGACTCAAACCTTTTTACTAGGCACCCTTTATAACCAATTCAAATTCACAACAACATATCATTATCATTTAGGTACATTTACATTATTCCAACATGTCAAAAAAGACATTTAAACCATTTATAACTCATAGTTAGGCACTGTTCCTTAACCATTCTTTTATGTTCTTTCCATTTACCCATTTTCTTTATATTTATTTGACACCATTTATTTCAAATTTTAAAAAAAATAAAATCATTCTAACACCCAAATCTGACATGCCTTTTCGATTTATTCCTACAATGATGCATGTCACATATATTGATAGTTTCCTAAAATAATTCATTTATGCACAACCTCATGCCATTTTAGCCGTGAGAAAATTACCATAAAATAGTGAAATCACACAACAAGTTCATCAGTCAAGGTTGAATATCATCCAACCATAACAAAAAACAATAATAAGAAAAACTAGTCCTTGGGTACTTGGGTTTCCCCTCCTACTTGGGTTAGATAATCCCATGCATGATCTCATTTTCAATGACTGATGTACCCTAATATCCTATAAACCTTACCCAAATAAAATAAATAATAGTAAAGTAAAAAACTATTAAACCACTTCATAACATCATCATACTCATAGCCACTTATCTGGTGTCCTGAGATGGGTCACCAAATGACCTCAGGTGAGCCTCTCTATATTCTAGAGGTAGCTGACTAATAACCAGGGTCTAATAGAACATATTGGGAGAATATAACCTCTATACCAGAGTAATCCACAATAGTTAATATGTTAAGGAAACATTTTTTTGATAATCATGGATCATAAAACCCATTTCCCTAAATTTGGTACAAGTCCACAATCAAACAGTAAATATTCTATGTGAAGTCATACAGTGTCAAGTGTTAGGAAAACGCAAACAAAAGAAAAGTTAATGAATCTCGAAAAATGGGTCTCGGGTCCAAGTCTATATCCCTCGTCTATGAACATATCATTCCTAAATAAACCATTTAGTATAGATCCTTTTCCATTGTCCTAACCTATAACCATGAAGTCCTCTTAGGTACCCAATGGTGGCCCAATCCGGGTGTGAGTACAACTCAGCATGCCACCACCAATAGTGTCTACAAAATAACTAGTCTAAACAGATCATGTATGCATTTACATAATTAATAACAAGATAAAAATAAGGTAAACTGGATTCCATAAATTAATAGGTTCACTTTAATCAATAGAATCATTGTTTCCATGGGTTAACCACTTTTCATCAGATAAACTTTGGCCTATGTCGGTCATATAAACTATGCATAGTTGGGATAATAATGTTCCCCACATAAATATGGAAAAAATTACACAAAACACATACCTCATAGCCTTAGAACTGTTATTCATATCACATGCATCTGTTAGGGGTATACAACATTAGTCTGACTCCCTAACCCATACAATATAGGGGTGGTGTTTAGAGACTTGGTATAAGCCAAACCATGGGAATAGATCCTTAGACAATACCCCACATACCATTAAGCCATGTGAACATGATTCTTTAACCATTTTTTATATATACCATTCACAAAACATTATTAATAAACACAAATCCCATCTACATGCCTCAACCAATTATAACATATATCATTACAACCATAACTCATTTGAATCATTCTATATTTAAAAAATAGTTCATTCAACTCATACCATCATCATTATTTAACCCATTAACATGTTTAATATTCACATTCCATAACCATTTACACACTTACCATTTTAATTTCTTAGATCATCATCACATTTACCATTTACAACCCATAATTCATTTAACACATTCACTATATACCGAACACTCTCTGAAGTCATGTCAATAACTAGACATAATTTTCATCAATTCCACATCCTAATTAATTTTTACATGTGAATATATTTATCATTGGATAAATCTTTAAAAAATAAATTCTATACTTAAAAACTCAATTACATGTTCAATAAAAATACACACCCCATGGGTGGCCCTTAACTCTGTCAAATCAAGCTCAGTGCATCCCACATGGGTCATGACATGTTCAATTCTTCATTTATGAAATCAATTCTTCATTTCTACCATAGAAGACCAAAAAAACATAACAACTACACATTCACACAACCACATACACAAAATATTAACGAAAATACAATGTTATATGACTTATATACCACTTACCTCGATTTTGTAGACAAACACTTGTTTAACCATGGCCTTTGATTCGATCTCAAACCACCATCAAAGAACCAACCTATAAACCATGGGAAAAAGAGGGTTTTAAAGATTCATAAGTCAAAGAATTTTCCCCCAATCCCTAATAGATAAAATATAGAAATTTATAATGTTAGACTCACCCATAACTTCAATATTCACCCAATTATGCTACAAATGACATTGAAACAAGGGAAATCAATCCTTTTAAGTTTTGGGAGTTAGGGTTCATCACCCTTGGATTCTTTCAAAATAATTGGGTAGGAAATAGGGTATATGTCGCATACATTACATATTTTAAAGTTTTTTTTAATTTAATTTCCATTATTGTTTTGTTTTGGGGGTTTCCCATGCATTTTTTGTGGAATGGGTGAGTTTTAATGATTTGGGCCAAACCGTGAGCCCAATTCCAGATTTAAAAATAATTTTTTTTCCTTTATAACTCCTTAATTTTTCAACATTTTTCATTTATTCCAATTCCTACTTGGCCTCCCCTGACCTATTAACACGACCATATTAATTTGGACCATTTAGGAATCCATAATCAGGGTGTATTTGGGTATTTATTTAAGGGATTGGGCCTAGCCGGAAACCCATTTTCAATTTTAAAAATGAATTTTTTTTATTTAATAACTTATTAATTGTTTAGTATTTTTCGTTGATTCCACATCCCACTAAAATCTAACATATGTAGGTGCATCCCCATTACCTTTCCCCCCTCTTTAGATCTATTTTGAATAGCGAATTAGGGCATACCTTCATAGGGGTTCTCAAATCATCTATATTTGAAGAGGTAACTTCTTTCCTTCATAAATCCTTCATTTCTCATTATTTTTCCCCATTCTAGTTTCTACATGATATCCTCGTCATTTTTATAACCTCTATTGAATTTTTTTCTGTTTGAAAATTCAGATACTAGGGTATTTGGGAATATTTATTCAAGATCCCTCAAGTAAGTGGGTCTCCTTCATTCTTATTTCATTTTTCTTAGGGTTTTATTCAATTTTATTAGGGTTTATTCCCTTATCCTTGAGGTTTCTAATGTCTAGAAACTAGGTTTTAGAACCTAGGGTTTAACTTTGGGTTTTCTTCGTCCAATATTTTGATTTTAGGTTCAATCTACCTTCCTTGAGGTGCGGCAGTGGTGAGATTGAATTTTTGCACAAAGGATTCAAGGGTTTTCGTTAATTTGGTAGGTGATTCAATTTGTATGAAATTTATGTGAATTTTCATTCTGTTTTTATGATATTTTAATGTTCATTTAATTTTATTATTATAGAAAAAACTGGTTTTAGTGGAGTATGCAATACAAATGAATTTTTAGTGCCAATTTTATGTGAAATTGGGGGGGGGGTCCTAGAAATATTTTAATGGTTCAATTGGGGATGCCCTATAAAAACTTTGTTGATTTTATTGAAATTTAATAGTAATTTACATCATGTTTTTAATTTTTAACCCCTTTGGTTTTTGCTATGAAAGTGGTTTTTAATGGTGTTTGTTTAACTTTTGAACTTTAAGTGCCATGTTTTTTTTTAAATGGAAGTTTTATAAAGATGAAATTTCTTGGTTCACATGGGGCTGCCTTAAAATTGATTTTTTTGGTTTCTTTGAAATTTATTTGGGCTTCCATTTCTGTTTTTGTGACTTTGGAGTATGTACATGGTATGAAAAGTGGGTATTTCAAAGATTTTTGGGTGCAAAACAATGCGAGGTTTTTGAGGAATCATTTTGTTAAAAATCAAAGTGTTTTATTGTGTATTTTAAGTGGTTTAAAATGTGTATAGATACTGTACTAATTTTATGTGACCATTACTGGTGATTTATATGAAAATGGATTTGTGTATCATGCTGAAATTGTTTGAACACAAAGGGGGAAGCCCAGGTACCTAGGTGGGGTGGATATGTACTAGTACGGCTAGTGGACTGGATGGGTTTTATCCATGTTTCACTTAGCATTTGGATAATGATAACTCTAACTAAACTATATGGATGATGATTGGGGACCACTAGTTTATGGGTATGTTCCATACTAGTTTCTCATGCATGAGAACAGATTTTACTATGGTTACTTTATACCAAGGTACGAGGTACATGGGGCCTGAGACTATCTAGTGCCTAGGGGTGTTCCTGATTTTATTGCTCATTAGATTTGTGGTATTTTCCCTTATATTATGGTGTTTTTGGAATTATATTAAATCATCTAACATTACTATTTAAATGTGATAACATTCTGAAATTTTTTAGCTTGAAAATTGTTTTCAATTGAAAGTTGCATTTCTTGGAATTTGTCACCACTTTTCTTTATATATTAAAACTACTTTCTTTTTCACCTTTTATTGAATTCACTTTGGAATCATTGGGTGGTATACTATTGGGATTAGTCTCACACCCTACTTACACCCATTGGGTGTAAGTATACTTTATTATTCTTGACTCAGGTAAAGGGAAGGCTTTGGGTGATGGCGGTTCAGGGTGTTAGTTCTCATCCTTGGGGCGGAGTTGTAGAGACTACTTGTGGATGATGACCCCTTGTTGTGTAGAGTCCTTATGGATGTATTGGTGCTTTTTTTTAGACCTATTTTACTATATTCAAAGACATGTATTCAATTATGGTTTTTTCTTAAAACTTGTTTGGCTGAAAATTTCAGATTTATATTATGGGTTGTTTTTAAGGTTTATGCTTTCATACTCTGGTAAATCATTCACAAACCTAATTTTTTGATACTCAGGCACTTGTGATAGACCGTGGGGATAGGGAAAACCCTTTGGGACTTTCCACGGGCTGAGTTTGGTGTTGTTATTGGTGGCGACCATATTTGGTTTGTGACAAAATGGTATCAAAGGAGGTTAATGTTTTTGGGTTATATTACTATTTTGGGATGAGTCGGGATAAGCAGGAGCTAGGACTTTCTGAGATCAGGGTTTCAGTCACGAGTAGGTTTCCTAGCCCACACCTCTCATGGTAGACCTTCAGTCATCAGGGGACATTGGAATTTTCTGATTGACTTCACTTCCAGGTGAGACGTGTGAGCTGCAGACCACAAGTAGACATCGGGCGGGGGTAGAGTAGTTGTTTATTTTATTATTGAAATGTGTTTATTTTATTTATATTTTATGTATTTGATTAAAATTTTCAGAATTGTGGTATTTATTATTGTTTTGTGACTGTTGCATTTTATAGAAACATGCCTTCTTAGAAAGCTCCCACGCACCCACAGGAGGAAGCCGAAGAGAGTTCTCCCACACTGATTTATCAGAGGGTAGTCGAGGCTATGGTCTGGGCTATCCATGATTTGGGATAGGTACCGTATCCTTCTCCTATTCCTATTAGGGTAGAATAGATGGGTACTAGAAAAGATAAAGCATAGGAGTTTCTGAAAAACAAGCCTCCTACCTTCCGAGGCAGCTCAGAACCCTTGGAAGTAAAGGAATGGATAGAGAAGATCAAGCGCATGTTTGAGTTTCTAGAAACACCCAAGGAGATCAGGGTGAAGTGTGGCTTCTTTCTATTGGAGGGTCCCAGCCATAAGTGGTGGGTGTTAGTGCTTCAGACTGGAAAGGATGGGCATATGCACTTGGGAGATTTCAAGGTCATCTTCAATGAATAGTACCGCCCTGAGGTCTTGGCATATGCCAGGTCCAGAGAGTTCATAGACCTTGTTCAGGGGAATATTTCTATGATGGATTACACCAAAAATTTCACTAAGTTTTTTCGGTATGCCCCTGAAGTCATCTCAAATGAACAATTGAAGGCCTAGATGTTTGAGAAAGGCTTGTGACCAAAGATATACTCCCAGGTTTTCTTGTTCAAGATGAGGACCTATACTGAGGTCATTGACTGGGAATGTATGGTGGAGATTGATAGGAAATGTAGGTCCAGTTTCTATGGTTCATTATCAGTAGTGGGAAGTGTAGGCTCCTTAGAGAAGAAAAGGAAGTGGGAGGAATAGGTGAGGAAAGGAGGTGGCAGTTCAGGCCACTCTTCCGGTCAGTTTTTGTTCGCAGCTTCTAATGTGATATTGGTCATGTGTCACCAGTGTGAGAAGCACAAGAACATCTGACCATAATGCCCACTTCCACTGAATCCTTGTTACCAATGTGGAGTCATGGGGCATTTACAGTGCTTCTGCGGGGTGGCACGTCTACTTCTGAGTGGGACGGGGTCAATGGCTCCAAGAGGAGTGCCAGCACAGTCTGAGCTGTCAAGGAATGGGGGATCTCGATTTGGTGGATGTGGTGGTAGGTATGGGTCATATTCTAGGAAGATCCATTTTAGGGCACATCCACATACTAGAGGTCGTCCTCAGGCAGACACCGAACATCTTCATGTGGTGGATCAGGCACCAGCTGAATCAAAGGCAGCACCGTCGACTGTTTGAGGTATCATTTTGATCGCATCTTCTATACCTACTACTCTTTTTGATAATGGTGCCTCTGTTTCATTAATTTTTACCTGTTGTATGGACACGCTTAATTTAACAACCTAGTTCTTGTCTTTTGTGATGGAGTTGGTGACGCCGCTGGGAAAGAATAAGGAGCAGGGTCTCAGGTGCCCCTTATGTGCACTTTCTGTGTTAGGGGTTGAGATGGAGTGGGACCTATTGGTCCTAGATATGGATCTATTTGAAATAATTCTTGGCATGTATTGTCTAGTACACTTCTAGTCACACATTAATTGCTACAGGCAATGAGTAAGTTTCATAGCACCTGACGGGAGTCATTAGGTTTTTTAAGGAGAATGGGATCCTCAGTCAGGTCACACAGGACCTCCTCTCCCATAGTTAGGAAGTATTATCTTCCATTTATCATCGCTCAAGCTATAAGATGATGGTATTTCCCCTGAAGTTTCACTATCTAATGTAGTGAATCAGTTTTCATAGGTATTCCCAGATGATTTTTCAGGTTTTCCTATGGAGCGGGATGTGGAGTTTTTGATTGATCTAGCATTAGGAGCACAGTCGATATCTCTTACCTCTTATCGAATAGCCCCCACCGAGCTAAGGGAATTAAATATATAGTTGGACAACTTATAATCCAAAGGATTCATTCGCCCGAGCATCTCTCCTTTGGTCGCTCCTGTGTTGTTCGCGAAAAAGTCAGATGGATCCCTCCAGTTGTGCATTGACTATCAGAAGATTAATAAGGTAACCATTAAGAACAAATACCCTTTGCTCAGAATAGATGATTTGTTCAATCAGTTAAAGGGGGAAAATTGGTTCTCAAAAATAGACTTTCATTCAAGATACCATCAACTCAGGGTGAAGGATTCAGATATTTTGAAGACAGCCTTCCAAAGTAGGTACGGCTACTTTGAGTATTTGGTCATGCCCTTCAGATTTACCAATGCTTCAGTGGTCTTTATAGAACTCATGAACAGGTTGTTCCATTAGTATATTTATTCCTTCTTTGTAGTGTTCATGGATGACATTATAATATACTTTGTCTCTGAGGAGGAACACTAACATCACTTACGGATCGTTTTGGGCACCTTATGGGATCATTGCCTCTATGAAAAGTTGTAAAAGTTCACTTTCTGGAGTAGGGAGGTGAAATTTTTGGGGCATGTGATCTTGGAGTAGGGGATTTCAGTAGACCCTGAGAAGATCAGTGTAGTCATGTCATGGGATCAACCGAAGAATGTGTTTGAGATCTGTAGTTTCCTTGGATTGGCTGGTTATTACAGGCGATTCGTTCGGGATTTCTCTCGGCTTGCTTCACCATTGAACGCGCTCACCAAAAAAGAGATGAAGTTTGTATAGGGACCAAAATTTCAGGCATCATTCGAGGATCTGAAATGGTGGTTAACTACTGACCCTGTGTTGATTTTGCCTAAGGTTGGGAAGGGGTATGTGGTCTATTGTGATGCTTTAGGTATGGGTCTTGGGTGCATGCTTATGCAGGATGATCATGTAGTGTCGTATGGATCTCTCCAAATCTGACTACACGAAAAGAATTACCCAACCCATGACTTCGAATTGGAAGCAGTGATGCATGATTTAAAGACCTAGCATCACTACCTCTTTGATGAGAAGTTTGTGGTCTACTCTGATCACAAAATCTTGGCCTATATCTTCTCACAGAATGACCTCAACTTGAGGCAGCGTCATTGGATCGAGTACTTATAGGGGTTTGACTTTGACATTGTCTATACCTTATTCAAGGGTAATTTGGTGGTTGAAGCCTTGAATAAAAGAGTTCTAGTGTAGTATTTGAGGAAGTCTAGTGATGAGTGGGATTTAATGGGACTCTTTTCTTAGATGCATGTGGAGACCAGGGAGTATAGTGGAGGTGCGTTCTTGGAGAGCGTCCAGTTTAATCCTTCTCTATTGGAATTGATTCCATAGGAATATCCTAGTGATGAGATTTTTCATTGGTCTATGTCATTTCTTCATAGTGGGGAGACGTCCTCTGATTGGTCGATGTCCCCAGAGGGCATCTTATGCTTCAAGGGCTGCTCGGTAGTGCAGTCATCTCTACGGAAGGTGGTGATATAGGATAGCCACCAATATTATTGGGATATCCATCTGGGTGCCACCAAGATTTATTATGATGTGCGACGACATTTATGGTGGCCAGGTATGCGACAGGACATAGTGGACTTTGTGTCGAGATGCTACACATGCCAACAGGTGAAACTAGAGCATCAGAGACCCTCTAGTTTGCTCCATCCATTACCCATTCTTACCTGGAAGTGGGATGAGGTCTCCATGGACTTCATTATTGTATTACCTCGTACACCTTGGGGTAATAATTCCATTTGGGTGGTGATTTATCGTCTGACCAAATTAGCCCACTTCATTCAGATAAAAGCTACAGGTAAAGTGGATAAGTTGGGCCATTTGTATCTTCAGGAGGTGGTGAGACTCCATGGTGTTCCATCAGCATTTTTCTTAGATAGAGTCCCCCATTTCACTTCTTGGGTTTTGGAAGGCCTATATAAGGCCTTGGGGTATCATATTAAGATGAGCACGACATACCATCCTCAAACGGATGGTCAGACAGAACGGGCAAACCATATTCTAGAGGACATGCTTCGTGCATTTGTTTTGGACTTTGGAGGTTCTTGGGATAACCATTTGGGTTTGGTTGAGTTTTCTTATAATAACAGTTACCAATCCTCAATTCAAATGGCTTCTTTTGAGGTGCACTATGGTCGGCCTTGTCGGTCCCCCTATGTTGGGATGAGGTAGGTGAGACCATACTGTTGGGGCTGAGTCTGGTGTAGGAGACATCTAAGAAGGTCAAGTTGATAAGGCAACATTTATTGACAACTCAAAGTCTCCATAAATCATATTTTAATTATAGACATCGAGACTTAGAGTTTTTGTGGGTGACAGGGTATTCTTGGAAGTGTCCCCTCATTTGGGCCATCGTTGACTAGGGAAGCAAGGGAAGCTGATGCCACAATATGTCAGCCTTTTTTGGAATCACCAATCATATTGGAAAGGTGGATTATAGGTTGGACTTACCTTATCAATTGATGTCCATCCATGACGTCTTCCATGTCTCCCAGTTGAAGAAATACAACCTGAATTTTTCCCATGTACTGAGTTGAGAAGAACTGAAGATAGAGCCTGACTTGTCAGTTTTTGAGTGGCTGGTGAAAATATTGGACTCTCAAGAGAAGGTTCTTCAAGGGAAGTTTATTCTTCTGGTCCGAGTTTGTTGTAAGTATGGTAGTGATACACATGAGACCTGGGAACGGAAGTCATGGGTTGAGGAAGAGTACCCATTCTTGTTTTCTAATCAAGCTTTTGGTTGACTTTCTAGGGCTAAAAGTCTTTCATGGTGGGGATAATTGTCACATCCATGGTATATTTTAAAGGTATTTTTAATTTAATTTTCATTATTTCTTTATTTTTGGGGTTTCCCATGCATTTTTGGAGGAATGAGTGAGTTTTCATGATTTGGGCCAAACTGTGAGCCCAATTCCAGATTTAAAAGTAAATTTTGTTTCCTTTATAACACATTCATTTTTTTAACATTTTTCATCCATTCCGATTCATAATTGGACTCCCCTAACCTATTAACACCACCATATTAATTTGGACAATTTAGGAATCCATAAACATGGTGGATTTGGGTTCTTATTTAAGGGATTGGGCCTACCCGGAAGCCCATTTCCATTTTTAAAAATAAATTTTGTTTGTTTAATAACTTATTCATTGTTTACTCTTTTTCAATGATTCCACATCCCACTCGAAGCTACCATCCTTAGACGTGTCCCTATTACCTTTACCCCCTCTTTTCAACTCGTGTGAAACACAAATTATGGAAGACCTTCATAGGGGTTCTCAAATCTTCCATATTTTAAGAGGTAACTTCTTTCCTTCATAATTCCTTCATTTTTCACTATTTTACCCCATTATAGTTCCTACATGATCTCCTCATCATTTTTAGAACATCCATTGAATTTTTGTATGTTTTAAAATTCAGATACTAGTGTATTTAGGGATATTTATTAAAGATCCTTCAAGTAAATGGGTCTCCTTCATTCTTCTTTCATTTTTCTTAGGGTTTCATTCAATTTTCTTAGGGTTTCTTCCCTTATCCTTGAGTTTACTAATATCCAAAAACTAGGTTTTCTAACCTGTGTTTTATATTTGGGTTTTCTTGGTCTAATATTCTGATTTTAGGTTCAATCTACCTTCCTTGAGGTGTGGCGGTGGTGCGATTGAATTTTCGCACAAAGGATTCAAGGGTTTTCGTTAATTTGGTAGGTGATTCCATGTGTATGAAATTTATGTGAAATGTCATGCTGTGTTTATGATATTTTCATATTCATTTCATTTTATTATTTCTGAAAAAACTGGTTTTAGTGGAGATTGTAATACAAATGAATTTTTAGTGCCAATTTTATGTGAAATTAGGGGGGGTCCTATAAATCTTTTAATGGTTCAATTGGGGAAAAATTATAAATACTTAGTTAATTTTATTAAAATTTAATAGGGATTCACATCATGTTTTGAATGTTTAACCCCTTTGGTTGTTTCTTCAAAAGTGGGTTTTAATGGTGTTTGTTGAATTTGTTAACTTTAAGTGTCATGTTTGTTTAAAATGGAAGTTTTACAAAGATAATATTTCTTGGTTCACATGGGGCTGCCCTAAAATTGATTTTTTTTTGTTTCTTTGAAATGTATTTGGGCTTCCATTTTTGTTTTGGTGAATTTTTAGTTTTTACATGGTATACAAAGTGGGGATTTCAAAGATTTTTGGGCGAAAAACAATACGGGATTTTTGAGGAATCTTTTTATTAAAAATCAAAGTGTTTTATTATGTGTTTTAAGTGGTTTAAAATGTGTATATATAATGTACTGATTGTATGTGACTAGTAGTGGTGTTTTATATGAAAATTAATTTTTTTAGCATGATGTAATTGTTTGATCACATAGGGGGAAGCCCGGGTACCTAGGTGGGGCGGATATGTACTAGTACGGTTAGTGGGCCGGATGGTTTTTGTCCCTGTTTCAATTTGAATTTGGATAAAAACAACTCTAACTAAACTATATGAATGATTATTAGAGATCACTAGGTTATGGGTATGTTCCCTACTATTGGCTCATGCATGAGAATGGATTTTACTATGGTTACTTTACACCGAGTTACGAGGTACATGGGGTCAGAGACTATCTACTGCCTAGGGGTGTTCCCGATATTGTTACTCATTAGATTTGTGGTATTTACCCTTGTATTAGGTTGTTTTTGACAGTATATTACAGTATATAACATGACTATTTAAATTTGTTAACATTCTTAAAGTTTTAACTTGAAAATTTTTTTCAATTGAAAGTTGCATTTCTTGAAATTTTCCACCGCTTTTCTTTGCATATTAAAACTTCTTTATTTTTCACCTTGTATTGAATTCACTTTGTAATAATTGGGTGTTATTATATTGGGATTAGGCTCACACCCTACTTAAACCCCTTAGGTGTAAGTATACTTTATTATTCTTGACTCAGGTAAAGGGAAGGCTTTGGGTGATGGTGGTTCGGGGTGTTAGTTCACATCCTTAGGGAGGAGTTGTGGAGATGACTTGTGGGTGATGACCCCTTATAGTTTAGAGTCCTTGTGGATGTCTTTCTGATTTTTTTATTTTTATTTGGACATATTTTACTGTATTCAAAGACATTTATTCAATTCTAGTTTTTTCTTAAGACCTGTTTGGCTGAAAATTTTAGATTTATATTATAGATTGTTTTTAAGGTTTTATGCTTTCATACTCGGGTAAATCGTTCCCAAACCTAATTTTTTGATACTCGGGCACTTGTTCCAACCCATGGGGATAGGAAACACCCTTCGGGCCTTGCCATAGGCTGGGTTTGGTTCTGGTATTGGTGGCGACCAGATTCAGTTCGTGACAGTACAAAAACATAAATACCAAGGGAGGAAATGGTATATTTCTCTTTCTTGAATGATATTCATTGTTTGTTTTCATGGGTTGTCCAAACCATTCCCTAACTATGTGCCACCCTTTGCCTATAAGGGGTCCAGGTCATACCATTTCCTAGGGAGTATGTACAGTTTGTCTCCTCCCTGTGCACGGTTATACCAACCATGATTCACCCCTCTAGGAAATCATGGTTAAGGAACACATTTACTACTAACCATAATCCAACCATGAAACATGCGCTAGATAGCCCCATTTTCGATTATTTTTTATCCTAAACCACTAAGGCACCCCTGAACTGCCTCATATACTCAGAAAACATTTCATTATCCAAATTAAAGGTATTTAAAAAAATTAAACAAGAATGTATGTAATATTGTATTTTACATTTGGCTATCTGTAGAACCCCACCATAGAAGTTGTAATGGGCTACCCAAATTCTATTTGGGCTGCGTAATCGTATAATATGTCTAATAAAAAAATTAAAAAAACTAATATAAAAAATCATTATTCCCTTTGATTAAACCATGTAAAGCAAATTTTTTCACTTTAATATCTCTAAAATATGATTATACTATGGTTAATAAATGGGTTTTTTAACAATATCTTTGAAACATGATTAACCTATGGAAGAGAAACAAGTTTCATAAAAATAACTTGAATCAATCTTATTACATCCTAGGAAAGAATGAGTATGTTATCAATACCAAATGTTGCATATTTATGATAATTAAAAACAATTATTTTTTAAATTTATGAATTTAAATACCATTAAAATATCATTAACAGTATTTTTGAGGAAAATATCCTTTTAATTTTAAAAAGCACTTTTTTGAAAACATAAAACATTTTGAAAATTATTTTCATTGAAAAAAATCCTAAGAAATATAAAAATTATGTTTTAAATTAACATTTAAATACATTTATTTAGAAAAATATCCTTTCTTCTTTGAAAAACATTTTTTAAAACATTTTAGAAAACATTTTTTTTAGGAAATAGTGTTTTGGATGAAAAATAGTTTTCGATCAAAAAGATGATTTTGGATAAAAATATTATTTTGATCTCTTCAGTACATAAAGAGATTAAAATTAAGGGAAACAGTTATACTCATGAAATGAAAATAGGATCATAATATTTCATCATTGGATTCATAATTATAAACAATCATGATAAATGATGAGATTGTAATATAAAAATCCTATTAATTTGGTAACATTGAATCATAATCCCTAATAATGATTTAAACTAAATGAAAAATATAATATCATGAATATAAGTAGGTCCATTTTAAAACATTTCATTGGATATTTATATACACCTCATAAAAGAACATACTTTTATAACATAACATACATCTCAAAGAAAGAAAATTGAGCCAAAATCCCTTACCCCTTTGGTAACATTAAAACCTTCAAACCCATGAAAGGTATATTATAAAATAAATATGTAAATACAAAAAAAATTAAGGATAATAATAATAAAATAAATTTTTGAGAATTATATACACCACACAAAAAAATAAGTGGTGAATATGGAATATGTCTCAATGAAATGGAAGTGAGACGGGAAAAAAATCTTACCTTGAGTCTGACTTGTCACGTGTGTCTTCATCTCCTGAATTATAAACATATGTTAATTATTTAATTGATTTAGAATATTTATTAATTTTATTATTAATTTTATTTCACTTATTAACATGTTATATCTAATTACTTAATCAATTAAGTTTATTTCAAATGTTTTGACCATATTTTGTTTGTGTGTCAAAAAGACTTAGGCTGGCTGATTAGGGTCAAAGATATTATTATTTAAACATATTAAGAATAAAAATAAGGAAATAATTATTATATTTATATATAAATTATACTTCTTTAACCCATCATTAATTATTATTACTAAAAAATAACTAATGTTGCGATTATAGAGATGGTAGGTCGTACGTACGCATGATTAACGTTTCCATTTTTTCAATTATCATTATGGGATGAAGGTAAGTGAATTTTTATATTTAAATAAGAATAATAATATCATAAATAAATTATTATTTAATTATATATCATTATATATATCACTCTTGTGATGTGTAGGTGAAAAAAAATCACATCGCTTCGAGGCGGTTATAGTCCACGTCCAAGACAGGCGTTCTCATTTTTTCAGTAGTGAAAAATTAAAAATAAAATGATATTTAATTTTCCAAGAATGATAAAATTTCATTTATATCATAAATATTTCAAGTATATAACATATATTTATTATATTTTCCCTTATTACCTTCAATGTAACATATTAGTGAAAAATGAATCACATCACTTCGCAAGCCGGTAGTCAGTATTACACAAAAGCAACATTGTTGTATCCCTTACAGAATAGAATGTAACATGATATATATAATATATTTACTCTAGAGGTATAATTATGTTATAAATATCATTTATAAACATTATATCCTTAATCATACCCAACCGTGAGTGGTGGTAATAAAAAGCGAATGACATCGCTTATCGTGGAAGTAGTATGTCATACACACAAATAATGATTTCATTATCCATTTGTTGGAAGTGTGTATGGTTGAAGTCCATAATATTCATACTACAACATATAATTATATGTATTATACTTATATTATTATATAATCATATTATAAGAATAATTTAAGGGGGGAGAAAGAAATAAAACAAAAATGCTTGTTGATGAATGTTACCACTTCTTCATGGAACAAATTCCGGTTTGAAAAAGGCCTTCCTTGGATAGATTTATCCACAATTTAAGTCTTGTAGAATTATATTATGTATTTTTATATGTGATTTGGGTAGGTTTTTTATGATCCAAATTCCTTAAGACGTGTGAATAAGTGAGGGTAGTGAATGGCCTTTTATAATGGAGGAGGAGTGATATTCTTGTAAATACCCAAAAGTATTTACTATTGGGAGGTCTTACATACCTTATGTTGATAAAAAATTGAAAAATAATATAGGTTAGGGGTTTTTTGGTATATATATTCCTCCATGAAAAAAATATATTTTTTAACATTTTATTCCTTAGACATTAAATTTACTCAATTTTTCTCTTTTTGTTTTTACCATGTTAACTACTTTTCTAAGCTAGGAAAATTATCCTTTAAGAATAAATTAAAGGGAATAATTATTGTAAAATTTATACACATTTATTCTATATCTAATATCTAATTTATAAAATTGAAATATAATGTGTGTTGGAAATTAATGTTAACAGAAGCTCTTGTAACATGTAAGAAAATAGTATTTCAACCCTAACAGTGCTAACAATGTTTTTATTGTTTATGGGTAAATATGTTAATTATAAAATATCAATAGTTATATTAATGGATCATATTTAATATTTAATAAAATTTAAAAAACACTTGGTAGATGATAGTATTTTCATTAATTTTAAATCATTTAATAAAATATCATTTATTATAAAATAACATTAATGTCCATTTTGATGTTATTTGTTTAGTTTGAATTTAAAAATATCAATTCAATGGTGTTAAATAAATATATTAATTTAAAACCTATTTGAAATGATATAATCATCTAAAAAATTAATTTGAGACAACAATTCATTCAATTTACCTCACATTTAATATTTTTAGTATCATTTATTTTAGTTAATTATTAACTAAATATTTATAGCATTAGAGTTTCTTAAGATTTTTAATTAATAAATTAATCTCTACAAACTAAACATAAATTATTGTGATAAATAATCATTTATATTTAAAAATAATACATATAACCATATAAATTATGTTTTTTAGCTATCGTAAAGCATTATAGATATTAAAGATAAAGAATGTTTTTTTCTTTTTTCTTACTTAACATATTATATTGGTCCCTTTCATGGAATATAATCCCAATAACTTATAAAAATATATCATAAGGTGATACGTGTCACAATATGGACATAAAATGTGTTTTTGAAAATTTTTGGGTCATTATTACATATTATATGCTATGTTTAACTACTAAGTAAACTCAACTTCAACTTAATCAATATAATAAATTTTATCCTTTTCACTGCTAATTATTGTAAAAAACTAAGTTGAAAATATTATATAATATAAATTAATGTAATTAAAAATATATAATCCATTTTTTCAAATTCAACTCAAAGAAGTGGCATAATTTAATTTTATATTAATTTCAAGGACATGATGAGAATGGAGGTTTTTAAAGTGAAAATGTTCAATGGTTTACAAGATTTTTAAATGAAATTCCAATATGAAATTGAAAAAAATGATAAAAAAAATTATTAATATATTTATAAAATGTATAATTTTACTTTAAAATTTTAAAAATATATTTTGACATCATAAATTATTTAAATAAAAATGAAGTTTTCAATTAAAATTCATTATTTTTCACTATTCATCACAATTTTAAACTTTTCATAAAAATAAAAAAAAAGTCACCATAAGATAAATTTTGTATTAAAATTTAAAAAAATAATTATTGAATTTAAAATATCAATTATAATATTTTAAAATTTAGTTTTAAAATATGTGTTCCATAAAAATGTGACATAACTTTTTTTAGAAAAATACATTTTTAAGCATAAAATTAGAATTATATTTATATATTCTCTAGAAAACGCATAAGATGAATGTTAAACAGTAGATTTAATAAATTATATATAAATTTAATTAATATAATCCATAAATATTTATTTTTTTTTTAATTTATTTGTATAAAACACAAATTTGCGAATTAAAATTGGTTTTCAGGAAAAGGATTCTATTTATTTTCAAAAGGGTTTTATTTTCATTTATAATTAATTGGTCATCAAAAAACTCATTATATATAAATTTATAAAAAAAATATTTTCATAATTCATTAAATCTTATTCATAGCCGTCATTTTAATGTCTAGTTTATAACTATTATATTAAATAATAATATTAATAGTATATTTTTGTTCGGTAAAACTCGGTCTTACATATAACACAAGATATTGATGAAAATAATTGTTGTATGTATCATAAGATAAAATATATGTTATATTCCCTTTATGATATCAAATATAATGTTCTTCTTTTAAAAACATGGGGTGTTTAAATATATATATATATATATATATATAATTCCTCTGTTGGTAGTATTGTTTGGACAGTTGGTTAGTCCCCAACCTTAGCTATAATTTAAAGATATTTTTCATAAGATAAAATATATGGGAGTAAAATTCATTCATTCACTTGATGAATTGAATAATATATTCATTAATACATGCATTATAACCACATGAATTAATTCATACACCACCTAGGAGAGTCCTTAATTTCTATATAAACCCTACTGTTATATGATTCCATCGTGTGTGTGTGTGTGTGTGACTGCCTCATGCTTGGTCGATACTCCCTGTCCTATAGCTAAAATTATTCTTCCTTAATTTAATATGAGATTATATAACATCAGTAATGGAAAAATAATATCATCTGAAATTCATATAGTTTAGCACAACATGTATATACACTATGGAGAGTGGATGCCCTTTGGTTCCCTTGGTGATAATTATTAAACCACTTGTATGGAGTTTTAATTTGTTTCATATTCTCTTTAATTTATGATACTCTTACTTATAAAAGTTTTCATTTCATGTTTTATACATGATTTCATATTTCTTACATGTGTGATCCTTAGACGAGGGTTTTAATCAATTCTACATGATTATATAATCTCGATTATTCTCTCAAAAAACCTATCAGTGTTATCAATGGGATCCATATTTAGTTTTATAAAATGTTACTTTAAATGAAGATTTATTGGAAAAATAGTGTAGTTTTTTATTTTGGAAATTCATTTTCATAAAACGGTTTACACTTACTTAGATGGTCTATGTAAAGGTAACAAACACCTTAACCTTGTGTGGCTAATATTTTTAAGTGTGGCCAAGGTATTACCCTTATACAGAGTGTTATGCATAGGTTTCATCACAATTTACCTTTATATTTAGGTTTTGTAAGGGTAAAGACTTTGTTTCTTTTATGCAAATGGTTTTTGTAGATTTTATACCCTTATTTAGCGATTCCTGGATACTAACCCATATATAAACCATTCACGTAATAGAAATTTACTCTACGCCCTTACACATAATGAGATCTATAAACGAAATCTTTATATTACATTTACATAACATGATATATTTATGTTGTGTAATTGTATATAGTGACTTAATTTTATGCAAGGGATTCTAGTGAAAAATTTTAGGAGGATTTACATATAATAAGGAATACTAATATGCATATGTGTAGTCTAAATTGTTTAAAAAATTGTTAAAAAATATTTTCAACACATAAAATTATTTAAATACTTTATAAAAATTTTATTAATCATAAAAAATATTATTTTGTTTATTTCTATTTATAAACATTTTATTGGTTAATTAATTATATTTTTTTATAATTAATTAAATTTTCATAAAAAAATTTACTCCCGAATGTTACATGTTAATATTTGAAATTCATTATAAAAAATTTAATGGAATAACATATGATCTAGAAATAAAAGTTTTTATTGAAATATAATTTGTGATAATATATAATGGGTTAAAAATTATGAAAGAATCCCATAATATAATATGTTTATATTTAATTTATGAATTTTTCATAAATAATTATTTTCAATTGTTCAATATAAAATGGTCCTTATTTTGATATTATTAAATGAACATAAAAATTGTTTTGAGGATTGTTATGAAAATTGGATAAATAATTATTATGTATATGATATTTAGATAACATAAAATAGTTAAATAATATAAATGAAAGTATATATAGTTTATAATACATATAATATCATATATTTTAAATTTAAATACCATATAATGATAAATATGAAAGACTTCATATTTCAATAAAAATAATGTTTTTATATAGAAAAATTTGAAATGAATATAAAATTTTTATATTCAAAAATATTGAATTTCAATAATTTTGAAGTTGAAAATTATAAAAGTTTTCTAAATTTTCTTTGATTTGTAAATTGTTCCTAAATTTTTATCTCATGATTAAATATTTAAATTTCATTTTCAAATTGTATTCTATTTTGAATTCATGTTTAGAAATTTTTTTATAAAATGTGAGTATTTTGTATTCCTTAGTTTAAAATATTAAAAAGATACTAGATAGTGACTTTCATTACATGTTAGGTAATTTAAATGGTTTTATCTTTTCATCTACCATGGACTTGATTAGTAATTTATTTTATCAAAATTCATTCAATTATTGAATATTTTTTGTTCATATTATGTTATGATGAATTCGATTCCTTGTTGTGTAATGTATCCCTAGGTAGAGGGACTTGGGGTCTGACTACCAACCTACTTGGAGGATTATTTGATGTATGTGTTGTGGAATTAGGTTGGAAATATGTCGCTTCGGGCTTACTCATATGGGAAACTCTATTCCTTGGCATGATTCTTTCATATAACATATACATATTATGATTTTTTATATGTACAAATATGTTTGACTTTTATTTTGGGGTATATAACAGAAACTTTTGGGTTGTGAAAAGAAATAAATATTTATATTAATTAAACATGTTGGTTTGGTATAAGGAATTGGAATCAAAAATAAATTTCTAGAACCATTCATAAATAAGAGAGAATAACATGAGATAATATAGTGAGGATTAAATACCCTATATATACTAAATTTGAAATTTCTTCCAAAGTTACACTTGTCAAGACCTAGATAATTCAGCATGCTATTTTCAAGCTCTGTAGAAGTATCCCTAAATTTTATTATGTAAGGAAATAATGTTATAGGTAACTTTAGATTTTTCAGGGGGTTTTGAGATCAAAATGATCATCCCTTGACTATCCATTATTATATTTATGTTGCAATATTCTTTGGTTTACACTTAATAGGAATCCTTAATGGTTAGAATCCAAGAGGAATAGAGTTAAGTATATATATATGACATATCGTACTATGATTTTTCCTCAAAACTATCATAGAGTCATATATGATATGATTGAAAATTATTTCCTAATAGAAATAGTTGTTTCTTATTTATGTGATACTCAGTATAAGTCATGAATAAATATATATATATATATATATATATTATAACACTAATGGAAATGATATATTTTTTAAATGGGTTATCTTTTTTGTGGGATCCCATTTAATAAAATTTCATACTTAATGGTTAATAGTACATGATACTCATATGATAAATTCATTTTTTGTAGATAATATCATCATAATTATATAAATATTTTTGGTTAATCCATGAGAAGGAGAAGCTTAATCAATGTTATTTCTAAGACTGGAAATTTTGAAATGTTATTTAGGAATATTTGTGTTTTAAGAAAATTTCCTTAGTAAAATTCTCTATATCAGAACAATTCCTTCCTCAATATCCAAGTTTTGAAATTTTTCAAAAAGTTAATCTAGATTTTTAATGAATTAAAGACTGATTCATTTATGGTTTAATGTGCATTATGTAAAAAATGAAAAAGTAAATCTTAGTATCTTTTAAAGTTCTTTATATTATTAAGAGCGTCAATATTAATATCATATAAACAATATGATTGTGTGTGTAAGATAATACACAATATTATTGAATATTATAAATGAACTTTTGATACTAAAGGTTTCCTTAAATATTTAATGGTTATAGATATCAATTATATTACTGTAAAAGATATATGATATAAACTATATGATTTAAAAGTGTTGTAAATATATAGAAGGATGGGTAGATAAAATAAAATATGTTTCGAGAATTAATGTTTTTTCATGAAATGGAGTAAGGAGTTTCTTCATTTTTAACTTAGATACATAAATCATGGATAAAATCCTCATAATATGTGTATTTTATCACATCTAGAACTTGAGAATAGAATTTAAAGAATTGTTGTTTAAATAAAATGGTATTGGTGTTTTAATACACATTGTTTATGATTTTTTTAATTATATAACATAAATTAAGGGGATAATAAAAATGTCTTGTTCAAGTTAGGGAGCTTATCCTATGTATATAAATATAAATTATTAAAAAAAATACTGAATTTAAATAATTTTTATGTGATAATCAAATTTTTGTGAATATATAGGAACTTGGAATGTGATTGATAGGTTCTTAAGTATGATATAGATAGTACAAGTAGGTTAAAGTAAAAACTTGAAGAAGAAAAGTTAGTTGAAAAGTTCAATAATTTTTCTTCAATAAGATAATCATGGTCATTGAAATCATATGTTTTCAGGAAGGAATACAAATAATTAAATATGATTAGATTATCAAGGATATACCTAAAAGAGTTTTTGAAACTCAATATAATGTTCAAGTATGGATGAAATAGAAATTAATTCTTAGATTTTGAATGGTATATGATATTGAAATTATATTTAACAATGTTTTATAAATATATACAAGTTTAAAATAAAAGGAATAATTGACTACATTTGTAGGTCACATACATGAAATTAAGTAATTAGTGACTACATCAATGATTTTAATGTAAATGATTTTATCAAGATCAAATCAATATATATTAAATATTTGTATCATAATATCATTTATGTTATGGGATAAGATAAGTTGTTCATCAACATAGGTTAGTTATTAGGATCATGATATGATTAACTATATTCCCATGGTTTATGATTCACCAATATATATAACATGTTTTGAGATAATGATTTTGATAAAAGTGTTTTACCATGAATAAAGTTTTATCCAGATATTTGTTAAAATATTTGGGAATGTATTCCCACCACTATAAGTGGTGTGTTTTAATAAATCTTATTTCCAAAAAGTAAAAACACATATAATAACATTTATGATATAGAAATATTAGTTTATTTGATAAGTGTTCCTATTAAAAGAAAATAAAGGTTATTTCCTAACATGAAAGTGTTTGTGTATCTTAGAAATTTATTCTAAAAATAATATTGTGTCTAAAAGTCTAGTGTGAGTATATTTTGGTATAGATATGTAAAAATATAACAAATAAAAGATAACAAAATATTATGTAAATTTTTTTTCCATGTAATCTCATCATTTTTTGGATATGTGATAGTAATTTTTTTTAAATTGTCGCATTTTGTTTCCATTTATAAAGTGGATATCACAATAATACTAGTTTAAAGTACTTTTTCACTCAATATCCTAAAAGATTTTAGGGTATGTGGGTATAAATAAATAAATTTTAAATAGTAAATTTAGTTATAAATAAAAATGAAACACATTATTTAATGAAAAATTATACTAGTAATGTTTACAAAGTTAAATAAACATTATATCATAAAATATTATTATTATATGACATTAAATTGAAATGTAAAGAGTCACATAAGTTATCATAACAATTTTTTATCACATTATTCAAAAATATTATGGGGTTGTACAAATAAAGAGAAATGTAGTACATACATTTAGTTATCATATTAATGTTGTGGTCAAGTTATCCTAAATGATTTTATGAGGACTAGAAAAAAAAATATTGTAAGTAGTTACATTATTTTAAGGAAACATATTGACGGAATAAGGTACCAAAGGTAATTTTTATGAACTTAAAAAAATTTCTATGCAGGCAATGATATTTTAGATCATAAATTTTGATATTTTTAAGATATGATGTTTTTATTTGTTCAATAAGTGTAAGAATTATTAATATGACTCTTATGTTTTCTAAATATTCAAATTGTGTTAGGTCATTTATTTTTCTAAATAAAGATTTTATTGGAAGTGTTTTATCTAATTTTCACATAATGATAGTAAATGGATTACATATGATTCAATGTGTTGATAAATCACACAAATTGAAACACACATATTGATGAATTGGATATTTTACATATTTGATATGTTAAATCAAAGTTGATGTTGGGTTTATTAGATAATATTAAAATTATTTAGGTGTACCAAATTTATAATGTTAAAAGTAATTCTCTGCTTTTTTCAATTATTTCATGTTTTTTTCATAAATGTAAATCTAGATGTATGTTTCATTTAGTTTAATTATAAATGACCTCTTATAGTAAGACTTTTGGTTTATCCCTAAATTATGTTCTTCATTGATTATTATAGGTAATGAAAAAATTTGTGTTTATTTTGAGTAGAATTATTATATATTGATCTAGAATATGCTGATGAGGAATAAAAAACCATATGATTTCTTGTGTGCGCTAGATGGCCTACTATATATACCGCATAGAGTTTCATAAAGATGAATTTTATATAAAATGTATGAATGGATTATTTTGGAGTCCCCAATAAATGATTTTGGTGAGATACCTTGCATGAGAACCTTTACACAATGATATCTAACTTACACATGTATACATATTGAATTAGCTAATATGGTGGGTTGTTGGGTTTGTTGCAGATCGTATTATCAGTTAGAGATTAATCAATATGGGATTTATCCTCTTGTATGATGATTTTGAAATCTAGGTCATTAATTAAGATATAATATGTGAGTGTTCATACAAATATAGATATTATATAGATCAGTCAGAATAACCACATATGGAGGGATTATTTTAAAAAATTAATGGAATGTTATGTATTAATCTATAAGATCATTATACAAATAGATAATCAAGAATATATGATTTGGTTGTATGGGATTGACATGTTTCATTTCCCATGGTCACTCAATGTCTTGGAAAAATCTAAAACATGTGATGGAACGTTTTCATATGATGAAAAATAGTGGATACAAGTATTGAGATAATTTTGTTTTATGGAGATCACACTGGATCCATTTATATATGGTTTAGCATTAATGTTTTTTTAGAGTCCACACCTCTCTTACATATATAGATCTAATAATATATATTTATTTTAAATTATGAAAAGGTCTATGGGGTCACACATTATGGATGAATGAATGGGGATTGATTTTGAATCAAAAAACAACTGTATAAGTGATTTAGAGTTAATGAAAAAGTGTTTTGGGTGGGTATTCAAAAGTTATTTTATACAGTGTAATAAAATAATATGTTAATATTGGATTAAAAAAAGTGTTTTGGAATATATGAAAAATGATATTTGGATATGGTCACACAAGTTATTTTATACGACACAATATAAGGTTAAATGATGCATTGTATTATAGGCTTTAGTGAATGTGGGAGATTGAAGGAGACATATGCCCAAAATCCTTATATAATATATATATATATATATCATGGATTTTATAAATTTTTTATTTTCATGCATAATGGGATATATATATATATATATATATAATATTTCTTATGTCGGTAGTACTAGCTGGATAACTGATCAATCCTCCACATTTTATGTCATTAAATGATACATTTCATAAGATGAAACTTCTATGAATTAAATGAATGTTTTTATATAATGAATGAGTTAAATGATGCATTAATTCATGTGTTATAAACATTAGAATTAATTTATGCACCTCCCAGGTGTACCCTTGAGTTCTATATAAACACTACTTCCATATGAAGAAATTGTGTGTCTGTGACTGCCTCATTCTTTGATGATACACCCTAACATGTAGCTCCCTTTATTATTTTGTAATTATATATGAGATACTATAACATTTTTAAAGGTATAATAATCCCACCTAAACATCTGATGATTCAGCAAAAGCTGTGGATACACTATGGAGATGTGAATCCCTTTAGCTTCCCTTGGTAATAATTATGAATCTCATGTAAAGGATTTTCAATATGTTTTATATGCTATTAGATGTCTGGTTAGTTAATTTATATGAGTTATTAATTTATGGTTTTATATTATGATTCACATTTCATACATGTAAAATGCTCAGAAAAGTGTTTTAATCACTTCCACTTTATTGAATGATGGTTATTAAAGTCATAAAAACTATCAGTTCATGTTTTTGTTATTAAATAAAGGATTTTGATTTGTTTACTTATTAATATTAGGGTATTAGGGCTATAATGGGGGGGAATAACATGAGGATGGACTAGGATTATAATTAGAAAATGGTGAAGGGTTTCTTTAAGATAAAAACATCCAACAGAAATGTGCATTGTGGTGTTGGGTGGTATGGCATCCCATATTTAACTATTTGATTTATTTATGTTTTTTGTGTCAAATGAGTTAAAAAAAATTGATTTATAATAAAGGGGTAACTTTATAATATGGTTATTAATTTCTATAAAAATATTTGATTCCCATGTTTGATTTGGTTAGTTGTAATGCAATATCATGGGTTATTTATTGAGATATTGTTGGTTTTCATGACAATGTGGGGATTTTTATGGTATATGGTTGGTTGTAATGCTAATATATGTTATTGTTGAGATATAGTTTGGGGTAATTAAAATATTGTGAATGTTATTTTTATCTATATTAGTGAAATGAAAAACTTTTCCATATTATGCTATGATTTAAATTGTTTCAGTGTAATCCCAGCCTTGGGGTAATATTTTGCACCTGGTTGGGTGTAATTCCAACATATCCAATGGAATTAATTCCAAAATACATATTGTTTAAATTCAATCCTTTATGGTTCATCTGATTTGGGTTTTTTTACTACTAACCATGATCATTTTGTATTATAATTTATTTATATTTCAATTGAGGTAGTGTTTTAGGGGTTTGGATATGGTGTACTACCAGTCACTTCACATTTTTGTTATTAAAATGGGTGTATTACAAATAGTTAACCTTGAGTAATATGATGTGGGGTAATGGGAGTATGACATTTCATCCTTTTGTATCATTATATAACATGTTTAGATTTGATACTGAAACTAGTCAAAGAAGGTATTATCAGTCTCAGGTTTTATAGTGGAGCTTGTAGATACAAAAAATAATTAATATTATTATTATTATTATTATCATGGATCATCAATATAACTTATATTATTACAACCAAGGAACTTATAAAATAATTTTTTTTCATTCTGGAATTAAATAATTAAATTCATTATAAATCTATAGTGAAATAAGTGGTATTTATAATAAATAAGGAAGCTATACTAATAGAATAATAACCTCACCTATAAAATTATAAATAAAATTTAGTTATCATATGAATAAAAATATGATATATTTATATCATTTTATAAGTAAATAAATGTTTGAAAATGATAAATTAAGTGTTGGTATTTTTATAAGTGAGAAATATTTAATTACAATTTTATAAGTAATATAATGATTTAAAAGAAAATATATTTTTGTAAAATATATTCTTAAATTGTTATTTTTTCCCTTATGATTATAAGATAATTTTATAAGACTATAATTAATTTTTAAAAGTATCATAAAATTAATTATAATTTTAAAAATTGTATTTTTAAAATAAATGATGATTTTAATTAAAAATTAAATTTATCATATATAGAAAATTATTTTAGAAAATGGATTCCATTTTTATATTATAAATTTTGAAAAATGGGTGGGTGAATTTTTTTTCTAAAATAGTTGAATTTTTTGTCAATAGTAAAATATGGTAATTTACAGTATAAGCTAAATAAATGAATTATTGAGTGGTCTCTGATGTGTATGGATGATGTAAGCCCATAATCTCAAACTCTTATTCTACCTTTACTATATTTAGTCTTAGGAATCAAAATTATTCATAGTCTTGATCCAAAACAATAAACTGATGAATATAATAATAAAAAAATACCATTCTCTTCCACTATAAAAAATAGCCTTCACCACCTCTTATCCTCACACCTCAAACTCTTGTATCTTGTTTAATTTATACCAAAATACCTTCCTAATACTCTTACCCACGTCCCAGACTTTTTTTCTCACCAAAAGGCCAAAACCAAGTGACTTAATGAGGTTCTCAAGGAGGAAAATTGAAGAGGTAAAAACCTATTTCATTTTCTTTTAATTTCATTTCAATTGATTTTATTTTATTATTATCTCCTCATCTCCATTTATCCAAGTGACATGATAACTCCAGTATCTTTTATATAATGGAATTTTTTTGTGTTAATTTAATAACCAATCATCATTTCTCTTCCCCTCTCCTTTTGTACTAAAATTGAAAGCATCATTTGTGATGTGTTTCTTTGTCGCATTCAAGGATGGCAAGTTTTCAATTTCCATTACCTCCTTTAAGTATATTCATAAAACAATTATTGTGGTAAAATCATATTTTATTATGCATATTACAATTTATTTAATGTTCAGTAAGCATTATATAAACATGATATTAAATAAAATGATATAAGTTCATGAGGGTTGTAAAAAATAACCCAAATAAACTAAATCATTTTCATTAATATTTTATCTAATGATTCATCCTCATATCATAAAACAATGATATATGGGATCATTTAAAATTAAGGAAACATATTAATAACATTTCTTTCCACTTATTTTATTTTTCTCCATTCTATAAGAAAATCCATAATGAACTAACCATGGAAAACATGAAATAAATCCACCCAAAATAATGAAAATAACAAAATATTATAAATAAATGGGTGTAAAGAGGTTATAATAAGATCATATAATGAATTTTAATTATGAATATGTTTCTTAAATATATTAATAACACGCTCTAAACCATTATACAGGATTTTTGAACATGTTTTAAGTAAAACAAACCCAAGGTAAGGGACTTTTCCTTAAAAACCCTCTTCTAAATTCATATTTTTACAAAATTCAAAAGTAATGTTTTAATGATGAAAGTATTATTGTTTTATTATTATTTTTTGGTTCTTTGAAATTTTTTATAATGAAGGGTGGGACCTATATCTCTCTCCAATTCACTAGGTATGTTTATGTTGGAGTTTGATCGTAATGGTTACTCTAAATGTAACTATGATGGTTACACCATAAGGTAGTTGTGAGGGTTACATATAAGGTAGTCATGAGGGTTAAATTATAAGGTAGCAGTGAGGGTTAAAATCATATGGTATCAGTGAGGGTTACAATATTAATTAAGTAATTCCCAAGTAATCTATATGGTTTTATTTATGTTTTCAATTTTTTATCGAAATCTCATTTTTTCACAAAGTATGTTTATGATACTTTATGGATGAGAAGTATATTTTGTGAAATTGATTTCATATGTTTATAAGTATTCATGGATTAAAATTTTATTTCCATATTTTTATATACCTCAGTTATATTTCTGTGATCATCCTATTTTTTAAAAAAAATCATAGGGTTTTTGGATGGGTTAGAGAAAAGAAAAAGGCAAACTAAATTTTGTGATGATTTTTCATGAAAAGATTTCATGTTTTATTAAAAAAAATTGTATTGTCGAAGAAATGGATATTGTTTTAGTAGTACCCACTTTTTATTTTTGTGTTTTGATATGTATTATGTCCTAATTCTCTAAAATTTTAAAATAAAAAGATATTTTGGGAATATAAGAAAGTGAAATCAAGTTGAATTAACTAGATTATGTAATGTTTAAGTATGGGTATTTATAGTTTGTATCAGAGCATGATTTAGATAACTTTAGAGGATAGGATTATGTTAATAGAATACCATTAATTATTTTTACCTTATCTATAAGTTGAAATTATATAGAATTGAAATATTACCATGTTACTTTATCTAAGATATGTTTGTTCAGAATGGTTTTCTACAAAGGAAATAGGGAAGTTGAAGTATGAAGGCATCGAGAGGATGATATCTTTCTAAATCCACAACCCAAAATTGTGGTAGTTGGAACCAATAAATTTTTTGCCACATTGGATAAGTTTAAATATGTTATAAATGGTGGTGTAATCTATATAATAGGACAATAAGAACTACTACAAAGGAACATGAAAATAGTGGAACATTTTATGAGGCAATACCCTCCTTCTTTCAGTGGATCTTCTAACCTAGACATGGATGAAGGGAAGATTAAATCCCTTGAAAATATATTCAATTTCATAGGGTGTTTATATAATAAAAATTTTAGTCTTTCTATTTATCATTTTGAAGTTGAATCCAACCAGTGGTGGTCAATGGTCAATAATATTAGGGATAGCGAATAGATTGATGCCTGGGAATGGGATGAATTTAAGAATCTGTTCCTTGAAAAATATTTTCCTAAGGTGGTTCGACTTAGGATGAAAAAGAAATTCCTAGAATTGAAAAAAAAATAGGAATATTCAGTGGTTGTGTTTAGATAAAACTTCACTCGATTGGTAGGGTACACTCCAAATCATATTCGGGATATTGATAATAAAATAAATCATTTTTACTTAGTATTGAAGACAATATATCAAATTGAATTGGATTACAGTGAATTAAAAGGTTGTGACAAATTTTTTTGATGTGATGATAGGGTATAAATAGAGTTTTCTATGATCAAATTTACTATTAAAACAAGTATAAGAAAAGGTCCAAATAGAAATCAATGTGTAATAATCAATCAAAATCTAATGATAAGAATTTATAGTTTCCAATTTCTGAAAAGTGTGTTAAAAATCACCCTGGTGAATTCCTTAACAAAACTAGTAAGTGTTTTCTATTTGGTAAGTTTGGACATATAGCCCGAGATTACAATGAAAATGATCTTAAGATTAATTCTGATAAGAAAACTGTAAAGTGTTTTAAATGTGGTTAGATGTGAAATTATGTGAATTCCTATGCAAATAATTATTTGAATGATGGGAAGGATCTGTATTATAAGCAGAAAGGTGCAGTCAAATCCTATGAAACTATGTCAGTAGATGTTGGGCCATCCAATGAAGTTGTATCAGGTACTTTTTTTGTTCACTCATATTTTTCTAATGTTTAGTTTGATATGGGGTCTACACATTTCTTCATTTCTAAGTAATTTTATGGTGAATTGGAAATTTCACATCAAGAGATGAAATCATAACTTATGGTAAAAAACACCAGGAGAAATATTAAGGCAAAACAACAGTATAAGAATCTTCCTATTATTGTTTTTGGAAATACATTACCTACAAACCTTATTGTTTTCTCCTTAGTAGATTTTGATGTTATTCTAGGTATGGTATGGCTTTCTTTTTATCATGCTAAGATTGATTGTAGAGAGAAAAAGGCAATGTTTCATAAATATTTTTAGTTTGTATACAAGAATGATCCCATACCATTGATAACATACCAGGAATCTGAGAAATTCCTAAAATATGGAAATGAAAGTAATCTTTCCCATATTGTTGAAAACAACATAACTTTTTAGATTAATGATGTTCTAGTGGTAAATGAAAACATGGATGTTTTTTACAATGTTTTTTCTAGTGTTATACCTAATTAGAAAGTTTAATTTAATATTGACTTAGTTCCTGATATTGAGGCAATTTCAAACCCCCTTATCAAATGGATCAAGTTGAACTTTTAGAATTGAAAAAGTAGTTCTATGAATTTCTTAATAAAGGTTTCATTCGACCTAGAACTCCACTGTGGAGTGATCCTGTTTTTTTTTCAAAAACAATAATGGTTCCATGATAATTTTCATTGATTATAGAGATATGAATAATATTTTCATTAGTAATAAGTATCTATTTTCTCATATCGATAAATTGTTTGATCATATCTAGGGATATCTATATTTTTCTATGATTGAATTGAGATCTAGGTACCACTAGCTGAAGGTGAAGGAGGATGACATTCTAAAAATATATTTCCACACTAGATATGGTAATTATGATTTTTTTGGCCTTTGGTTTGAAAAATTTCCATATTTTATTTATGGATATTATGAATACAATCTTTCGTGAATATTAGGATATTTTTTTTGTTTTTATTGATGATATTTTGGCCTTTAAAAAAGTTATGAGGATCATAAAAAACATCAATGGATTTTCCCACAAACTCTCAAAGAAAATAATTTATATAATAAATTTAGAAAATGTGATATTTGGCTGCAATAGAATTATTTTGTTGGGAACATTGTAAATAAGGATGGTATAACAGTTTATCCCACCAAAAAAAGTTGTTGACGAATGACCAAGACCTAAAAATTTTACTGATATTCATATTGTTAATGGATTAGTAGGCTATTATATATGGTTCAATAAAAACTTTTCATGGTCATCTAGTCCACTAACTAAGTTAACACAAAATGGGGTTGAATTTATTTGGATAGAAGACTCTAATGTTTGTTTTATGGAACTAAAAAGAAGATTTATGAATGCTCCAGTTTTGTCCCTGACTTCCAAAAAATAGTGATTTTTTCATCTAGAGTGATTCTTAATTAAAGGAACTTGGTTGTGTTCTTATGAAGAATGGTCGGGTAATTTCTTATACTTCAAGACAACTAAAACCTCATGAGTTAAATTATCCCACGCATGATTCAGAATTAACAGTAGTTTTTTCCATTAAAAATTTAAAGGAATAATTTATATGGAGCCAAATTTAAAATATATATTAACCATAAAAGTTTAAATTATATATTTACTCAGAAGGAATTGAATATGATGTAGAGAATATGGATGAAACTGATAAAGGATTATGATTTCATGATCAATTACCATCTTGGAAAAGAAAACAACGTGGCAGATGCCTTGAGTCAAAAACATCATCCTACATTAACCATGTTATGTTTTTAACATGAAACCTTGATTAATTATTTGATGAATTCTTTCTTGGATGTTGCTAGTACAATAAATTCCTCTATTTTTTTTAGTTGTTAGTGTAGTCATCTCTGTAAAACAGAATTAAGCAACCACAGAAGGAAGACCATGAGTTACAAAAAAAGGTAGAATTGGTTATGAAAGGTAAATTAATTATATATATTGTATATAAAGATTGTGTTTTTATATTTGGGAAGAGATTATGTGTGTCTTCTAATTCACAACTGAAGAAAGAATTGTTATGTGAAGCTCGTTGTTCTCCATATTCAATTCATCCTAACAGCACTAAAATGGACAGAGAACTTTGATAGTATTAATGGTGGGATAAAATGAAAATAAATATTACTTATTTTACCATGAAATTTTTGACTTTCCAATGGGTTAAATTAGAGAGACACCTACTATATGGGATGATTTATCCTCATATTTTACTAGAGTGGAAATGGGAAAACATATCCATGGACATTGTGGTAAGACTACCAAATACTTCTCGATGTAACAATTAAATTTCAGTTATTGTGGATTAGATAAATAAACCTCACATTTACTTCCTATTCAAGATAGTCTTTCTATAGATTAGCTTTATAGACTACCTTAAAGATAAATTCAGGTTACATGGAGTTCCTCTCTCTATTATATCTAACCATGATCCTAGGTTCTCTTCTAACTTTTGGAAGGGCCTTCAAAAGTCATTGGGAGAAGAATTAAATATTAGCACGGACTTTTGTCCTCAATCTGATGGAAAAACTAAGTAGAAAATTCTAACATTAGAAAACATGTTACGATCTTGTTCAATGGATTACCAAGGAATTTTGTATCATCATATTTCTTAAGTTGAGTTTTTATATAATTAAATTTTTCATTCCAGTATACAGATGGAATATTTTGAGGCATTATATGGGAAGCAATGTCAAACTCTATTATTTTTAGATGAAGTTGGGGAAAGGAAATTCATGGGACCAAAATTAGTAGAGAAGTGGATGAGAAAGTGAAGATGATCCAGCATCACATGAGAACGGCTCAGAATAGGAAGAAAAGTTATACAGATTATAAGAGGAAAGTCTTTTATTTTGGGGTAGGTGATCAGGTTCTCCTTAAAATCTCTCTTTGAAAAAGTGTTATTCATTTTGGTAAGAAAGGAAAGTTATCTCTGTGGTTTATTGGACCCTATTAAATCCTAGAGAAAGTTATTCCAGTTGCCTATTGAGTAGATTTACCTCCAAATTTATCTTAGGTACACAATGTTTTTCATGTTTAAATATTAAGAAATTATGTGCCAAATTCATCTCATATTTTAAGTCCATAATTTGTTCATCTTGAGATAACCTTTATTATAAATAAAAACCTATTCAGATTATTAAACTTACAGAGAAAGTATTGCAGAATAAGGTAAATCACTAGGTTGAGGTTTTGTATAGAAACCACATAGTCGAAGAAGCAATGTGGGAATCTAAAAATGATTTTAGGGAAAGGTATCTTCACTTTCTTAATAAGTAAATAAAAACTATGAGGATTCAATTTCCAGAAGGTGAGGAGAATGTAAAAACTTAGGTACTTATAAAATAATTTGTTTTCATTCTGGAATTATATAATTAAATTCAATATAAATATATAATGAAATATGTGGAATTTTTAGAAATTAAAGAATATATACTAATAGAATAGTAACCTCACCTATGAAATTATTGATAAAATTTAGGTATCTTATGAATAAAAATATGATATGTTTATATCATGGTATAAGTAAATAAGTTTTTTAAAAATGATAAATTATGTGTTGTTATTTTTGTAAGTCATAAATATTTAATTATAATTTTACAATTAATATAATGATTTAAAAGAAAATATATTTTTATAAAATATATTCATAAACTATTATTTTGTTTTCTTATGATTATAATATAATTATATGATACTTTAACTTTTTTTCAATGTGTCATAAAATCAGTTGTAATTTTAAAATTGGTATTTTTTGAATAAATGATGATTTTAAATAAAAATTAAATTTATCATATTTAGAAAATTATTCTCAAAAAAATGGAGTCCATTTTTTAGTTATATGTGTTGGAAAATGGTTGGGGTGAATTTTTGGGATTTTCTAAAATAGTTGAATTTTTAGTGAATAATGAAATAAAGTAATTTATTGTATAAGCTAAATAAATGAATTATTGAGTCATCGCTAATGTTTATGGATGATTTAATCCCATAATCTCAAAATATAATTATCCCTTTACTTTATTTAGTCATGTTAATCAAAACTATTCATATTCTTAAGCTAAAATAATAAACTACTAAATATAAGAACAAAAACACCCCTCTCCTCCACTATAAAAAAACACCCATCACCACCTCTTCTAATCACACATAAAAGCCACATATATTGTTTAATTTTTACCCAAATACCTTTCCAAGCCTCTTACCTAAGTCTAAGACCTGATGGTATCACTAAAATTCCAAAACCAAGTGCCTTAAGGAGGTTCTCAAGGAAGAGAATTCAAGAGGTAAAAACCTCTTTAATTTTCCTTTAATTTCTTTTCAATTTCTTTTCTATTATTATTCTATTATCATATACTATTTTCCAAGTGACATGATAGCTCCAATATAATTTATATAATTGAATTTTTTTTAATGTAATAACACATCATTATTTCTCTTCCCCTCTTTTTTTACTAAAAATAAAAGCATCGTATGTGATGTGTTCATTTATTGCATTCAAGGACGATAAGTTTTCAATTCCCTTTACTGAATTATAGTATTCTAATAAAACAATTATTATTGTTAAATAATATTGTATTATACGTATTATAATTTATGTAAGGTTTTGGAACAAATATATGAACATGATAATAAATAAATTTATATAAGTTCATGATGGTTGTAAAAAAATCACCATAAATAAACTAAATCATTTTCATTAATGTTTTATCTAATGATTCATCCTCATATCATAAAAAATTATATATGGAATCATTTAAAATTAAGGAAAAATATTAATAACATTTCTTTCAAATTTTGTAATTTTTCTTTTATTCCACAAGAAAGTCCCTAATGAACCAAACATAGAAACCATGAAAAAAAGCACCTGAAACAATGAAAATAACAAAATATTTTAAATAAATGGATGGAAAGATGTTATAATAAGATCATATAAGGAATTTTAATTATGAATATGGTCCTTTAATATATTAATAACACTATATAAACTATTATATAGGATTTTTTAACACGTTTGAAGTAAGACGAACCCAAGGTAAGGGACTTGTATTTAAAAATCCTATTTAAAATTTATATTTTTTCCAAATTCAAAATGAATTTTTTAATGACACATGTATTCTTATTTTATGATTATATTCTGGTTCTTGAGAATTTTTTATGATGAAGGGTAGGACCTATATCTCCCTCCCATGAATTTTTTATGTTTATGTTTGAGGTCGGCTGTAATGGTTACTCCAAGTGTAACTATGATGGTTACAACATAAGGTATCCATGAGGGTTACATCATAAAGTATCCATGATGGTTACATTGTAATGTATTCATGAGGGTTACAAATCATATGTTTTCTATGAGGGTTACAATCTAAATTAAGTAATTCCCCAAGTTACCTATATGATTTTATTTATGTTTTCTATGTTTTATGGAAATATCATGTTTTCACAACGTATATGATACTTTAAGGGTAAGAAGTATATCTTATGAAAATGGTTTCATGTTTTTATTTTTTTAAAAGGTTGGGGTCGAAGCCTCATTTTTGTTATTAAATAAAAGACCTCTTTTTCTGATTGGGTAGAGGGGGACCCATTACATAGCTTGTAGGCCCAGGGGCATGAAATCCCAAATACAAGGCTCGAAAGCCCATTTTTTGTCCCAAAGGCCCCTTCGGTGAATAATGCTTCTACAGTACACGGGCTACTATAGTACATTCATCGCTACAGTTCTTGTTACAGTGCATCTACCGTTACAGTGTCACCGCTGCTATAGTTCTACTATTAACGTTTTCTTTCCTTATTTTTATGTCCCTTATTGAGCTTTTTGTGCTCATCCTATTTTTTTAAAAAAAATCACAGGGTTAAAGGATGGGTTAGAGAAAATAATAAGCCAAGATGAAATTTGTGAAGATTTTTCATGAAAATATTTCATGTTTTATTAAAAACTTTTTTATTATGTATTAAATTGATATTATTTTAGTAGTACCCACTTTGTATTCTTGTGGGTTGACATATAATATATCCTAATTCTCTAGAACTCTAAACTGAAAAGATATTTGGGAATTTAAGAAAATTAATTATAGTTAAATTAAATATATTATGTAATGTTTAAGGTAGAGTATTTAGATATATATATATATTCAATATTAAGATAAGAACATGTTTGTTTATAGCCTGCAAAGTTGTACTATCACCTTAAATAGTCATCTCGAACTGTATTATGTGTTCACATAAAATGAAATTGGTATTGGAAATGGACCTATAATTTATGGTTTAGTTAGAGATGCGTGCTTAGAGTTGGGAGATGGGATAAGTCCAGGTTTCATGACTATTTTTGTGGATTTATCCGTTATTTTTTTTATATGTGGTCCAGTATGTATACAATCCTCACACAATTGATCTTGTTTATTATGTATGACTTGTTTAACTATATGTTCATTCATTTTTTTACATGGGATTCATTATCAAAATATTATTGGATAATTAATATAATGTCCATATTATACTTTTATAATTTAAATTATAATTATTATTACTACTTCCTCAATGATTCATTTATTTATATGATTGGTTAT
Source organism: Viscum album (assembly GCA_963277665.1). NCBI lineage: Eukaryota > Viridiplantae > Streptophyta > Magnoliopsida > Santalales > Viscaceae > Viscum > Viscum album. Next base: position 227,415,562 of record OY728151.1, read on the forward strand.
AGTATCTATATGTTGTATATAGACCCCATACTTTAGTCAGTAGAATATATGATATAGATAAATAATATTGAGTTCATTTATGCTCTTATTTTTTCCACCATGGAGGTGAACCAAGGGAGACATTATGAAGTAGTATAACTACCATTTTTTAATTTATTTAACTATTTTTGTGTTATAGCTAGAGATATAATGTTGTTGATTCTTGAGATTGTCTTTTTTCCTAGGAGTAGTAATTCTACATATAGGGAATGATCAAGTTACCAAGGATTTTATTGATGTCCATAGTTTTTTACTATTATAATTTTGTGATTTTCAAGAAATATGATGTATGATTTATGTTTTATAGATTTAAAATAGCCCATAGTGGAGAGAGGGAATGTATTCATAAATAATTCACTGTAAATATAATTTATATAGTATTCATTCACTTTCTTATTATCGAGAAACATGGAAATGTTTTATGGTTCGGTTATTTAATTTTTCAACAACAAATTTTATAGAATTTATTATATAATATGATTTAGATATTTTGCTTAAAACATGATTATTATTATGTTATTTGTGTCTTATGAATGACTTTCTGGATTAGGTATGCATTGTTGATATTAATATTGGGTTGTTGTGTCTTGATTTATTGTTTAAGTTTTGGTCACACTTATATTATAGGGAAATTGTATATAGAATTTGGTTGTAAAGAGTTATACTAATTATCATGAATTGTGATTTTAAAAATTGGGATAAAATAATGTTTTCATTAATTTTTAGGTAATTGTTTTAATATGAAACTTTGATGACATAAATTGGACTAATAAGAGTGAGGGGAAAATCATGAACTACTGATTGATGAGTCAGAACCACCTATTCTGGTAGCACCAATAATGGATTATTATCTCCAAGTGAGTCTTATACATGTTCTGCAATCTATGGATATAAAGGCCTTGTGATTTGTTCCTTTGATAACTAAGATGATAAAAAAGTTCAAGATAAATTATCCACCTATCTTAATGGTTGAGGGTGTATCATTGGTTAATTAATTCTAGTTAAATTCAATGTTTTCTATTTTTGACGATCTAGAGACACCCACTGAGATGAAGAGAGTCTTATGATATACTATTATAGGTACTATATAAACACTAAAGTATATACCAATATAGTAAAACTTGTACATGGGGTTATCCTAGAAGTAATTGTAATTTTGTTTCTAAAATATTTTAATCTCCAAGACATATAGGGTATACAAGGATCACGAGTTCATTCATGTAACTTAGAAGAATATTTCTATTATGGAATACACATTTCATTTCATGGAGATTATTTTTTTATCAGATGTTGTATAGGGATGAGGTATCCAGGGTTAGGGGATTTTTTGATAATTTAAGGTGTATAATTATTGTTCAAGTGAATATTTTATACCTGGAATTATTTTATGAGGTGGAAAATAATCCCATTAGAGTTAAGAGGTACTTGAATAAATGAATTTGATTGGGTAAGTTGTATTATTCTACTAGTATTAGTATTTTATCTTCATATATAGATATGTGTAGGTTTGACGGTTCTATACAAGAAGATGGCATGAAAATTAGATAGATTAGTGGTTCACCACTTCCACCATAGGAAAGAGGATATGTTGATTATTACTAATGTGTATGTATTATTAATCTATGATAACACTTTCACTTATATGAAAGATTGTGCTTATTGTGTGATATAATGTGGTGATTATAGTGGTTTTGTAGAACTTTGTGTTATTTTGATGGTGGTGAGGATACTAGCTACCAAAGGTTTCTAGAGGAAGTCCATAAATACTGCAATAGGGTAGTAGTTCGGGATACTTTAGTGATTTAATATATATAGGAAGGAATTTTACCTAATAGTATGGGAGGTAATATAAATGTGGTTAATACCTCAATGATAAGGAAAGATACAATGGCTATGGGTTTGGTCTCTATAAAACTACATGTTATCAATACAACATCCATTGATCATGATGTTAGCCAATTGATGATTCTAGGTACGATATTTATAGAATGAAACCTTTATTCTATTTTGTTCAATGTGGGTGAATCATACTCATTAATATCTTCTCATTCAACTAGTGACATGTGGATGAACAAAGAGTATCTGTTTAGGGGGATAACTATCAATATTCCCTTGGGGGTCTGGTTAGATCGTATTCATAAATGATTTGATGGTGAAAAAATGATTAGTTAATATTGGATACTCCAGTGTTTATTCACATGGGAGACATGTATTTTTAGTATAATTCATGTGAAATATTATCAAACATTGTATTGAGTACATGTTGATTATTATCATAGATGGGTATCATTCAAAATTTTCTATAGTGATTATTATATCCTTGTTGGGTAATGGAATTTATAATATGGTCATTCTAAAGTTGACTATTTTCTGTTATGGATGATCTCATAAAAATTTCATAGTATTGTTAGAGTTGAGAAGTTCGATACCATTCTTTCATGGGAGTGACCAATAAATTCCTCTGATATTCAAAGCATCATATTATATGAAATATATTATATGACATTAATTAAGTACTAATTCTTCTTGAAAGTTATAGTGATGTCCTTAAACAAAAAAAAATCTATGTTTGAGTGGCCCAATCCATCTAACAGATCCTACTAGGAGTAAATCTCATGTTTACATCAAACTTGATTTTGAAGTTTCTTAACCTAGGCAAGGAAATCACATTAAATTATAATTCATCATGGGTTAGTCATGGAACCATGTTATATAGGATAAGAACATAGATGATTATGGATACATGTAGTTGAGGATACATGAGAAGACTTCCCTAATCATGGTCTAGAGTTGGTAGGAGTTGTACCCACATTATCATGATTCCATTACTACTTTTTGGGAGATAAGTTTTTGGTGTATGTGGATCATAATATCAAACGGTCTATATTTTAAAATAACAAACTAAACATTCACCATAAACTTTTTTTGAATATATTTAGTCCTTTAAAACTAACATGGTGTGTTCTATATAATATCCTACCATTTTACAACTTTTCTATTGAGGTATTATGTTGCATGGCATTAGGTGTACACCCTGATCACTAGAGGCTAATGACATGTTCCAAGGGTATAAGGTACCAAATGGGGATATATTTACCATCTATTTGTTTATTATATAAAATGAATAAAAAATAAACAATACAATGTCAAAAAATAGTGGAATACATCAACACAAACTCAATAAGGTCAAAATTGTATTTGATCATAGCTATATGATTCATATAGACAAATAAGACTCAGATGTATGTCCTTTATTCTAGAATATAAAAAATAATATTGAAAAAAATAAGGAAAAAGTATGCATCTCATACAACAAGGATCATAGAGCTCAAGAACTCAACACCAAAGTGTCTTTGATGTTATCTTCCATCTGCATAGCCCTCTTCCCTATACATGAAATTTAATGCATATAATAATTGTAAGAACAAGGTGTGTATCAAAAATAAGTGAGAAAATAATCCTTAATAGAAATATATAACACCTACCATCTAAAGGAATAAATATGTATAAATATATATATATTCTCTATATATAAAATAAACCAATTACAATCAATATCAGAAATTTAATATAGCAGTCAGTGTAACCATGTCACCCAAATAAAACACACATTCCTTGGCCAATGTCAATACTTTTTGTTCAATTAGAAAACTATTAGGTCATCATTCAATATGGTCCTCGAATAAGGACAACAATGCACTTGGAAGAATCGCATATGATCCCTCGGGTCCATATCATCATTTAATATAATATTGATTCAACAAAAAGGTCCAATCATATTGTATCATTTCATATAACATATCATTCTACTCTATACCAACCATTATATATTATGACATATTACATATCTTACTTATCAAGGAAAACTATGCCATATCGTAACATATTGGAACAAAACCCAACATATGTATCCTATAAGTGACCATTATCATGGATCAATCATAAAAAACATGGTAAGATATAAAAAAAACTAATATGACACATTAATTAAAGAAAAATATTTCGATTTCAACCCTTTACAACTCATGATTCCACATTAACCATCCTAAACATCAAACACAATCTACATATATTTACAAACACATATCTAGAATCAAAGATCATAATTTATATTATAAAACACATATAAAACCCCCCAAAAAATTATCTCCATTATTTATTAAATATTTTTTTCATGGTTAATTATGTAATTTAACTGTATAGAATTTCATTTTGAGAATGAATTTTCCTTTATTAATCGTATCAAACTAACACATTGGCCCCCCAAAGATGGGGAGAAACCCCCATAGAAACTCATATATCGTATTCCTATTATGTATCATAATTAAACTCATGGAAAATCGTAGTAAAACAATATCATTAAATATTAAACACACCAAAAAACCTCTAATCATCCTCAAGTACATAGAAAAATCACTATTCTCAATACTTGAATGCATCATGTAGTGTTTGGATCTATATACATAAATTATCCATTTCATTCCTCAAAATAATTCCATGTTTAACTAATTAAATATGTAATATAAATAACCTATTAATTTAAATGAATAAATTTGGACATTCGTGTAGTAATTTATCACCTTAAATTTGTATAACCTAAATTCTTGTCTTAAGACATCATTTTAGGGTAACAATTACCATTCAAATAATCAATGAAATGAATTCCCCAACAATAAGACTAATTTTTTATCCATAAAACACAAAATTTTAATTTATTCATCATGAAATCCATAATTCATCAATAATTACATGTTATAGGCCAAGAGAAAGAAAGAGGATTCCTAGCTCATTGAAAATAATAAATATGGTCAATGCATGGACTACTAGAAACTCCATGAAATAAATAAGTATAGAATTTAATGAAATATAAATCATAGAAAGAGAACATGAGACACATAGTTTTTAAAAACACAATACATCCATAAAAATATCATGATTCAAGAATCACATACTAATAAAAATCCAACAAATCAATCAGATATACAATCCAAGCTCAAGAAAATCATGGATGAATGGTTCATATTATTGAATTAATGGAGGGAATTCTATATAAAAATGTTAATCCAAATTCATCTAAATTATACCTAAATATATGGTATAATATGAAATTATTCAAATCCCAAACTATAAAATAAATAACCTTTTCTTCATAAACACATATTTTTGACACTATTAGGCACTTTTTTATTTCTAACTAGGAACCTGGTGTCCATAATTTCACATGGTGGATGGTCTAGTGGACTTACTACCATAGTTTGTCTAGTTATTATATGGTAACCTATAACTATGTGTCAAGTGGACTCTATTAGGATTTATTATTAGGGAACACCTCCATCTTATTCTTTATTTACTTCTCTTTTCTTCATAATAACAAAAAAAATTATAAAAATTTCTAAATTCTATTTATGGACTTAAAAGAAATGTCATACCATAATTATTGTGGTCATTGAATGTTATTATACTATAGTCCAACTATACAACCTATAAGGGGGTGAATTAATGTAAAAAATCTACTTACTTTTATATTAAATTTAATGTTTTATTTCATTTTTCATAAAAAACATGATTTTTTTAAAACTCAGTAAAATTTAAAAAAAATAAAGAGAAAGAGAACAATAATTATACATGGTTCACCATAAAAAACTTAAAGGATCACATATCCATGTTTTTTTTGATATGTCGATTAACCAGTAATTTACTAGAATTTGATTATAACATTAGAAAGAGAACACAACTCTACCATAGTCTCTACTGTAATAGCCCGAGATTTTATGAAAAATATTCTTTATTTCACTAATGTCTTGTGTTGTACGCTACACCAAAAGGATCTTTCATAACACGCATCCTTGACTTTCCTTGCATTACACGCAATCGCAACCTTCCTCGATAGCGTGTGTAGTATGCAAAACTGAGTTTCACGAAACAACGATATGCTATTAAAATATTATTAAAACTAGCCGTTATGAATAGTAATAACCACTTTTTAAATTTTAGAAATTTTAGCTCTCAAAATGGACTTCATTTTTGGATTCGGAGTATCGAATTTAGCCTAAGGTGAAATTTTGGTACTTTTCGGATAACTTTCATATTCTGATGAATAGTGAAAATTACTAAATTATAATTAAAAACAACTTTTTTAATCGAAATAATTAATAGTGATAAATCATTAATTTGAGTGGTTTTAAAGTATATTTAGAATATATTTTTACAATTTAATACAATGTTGGTCATTGGATGTAATTTCACATTTAAACCAGACATAATCAAGTGTCAATCTTTTGATAGATATTATTTCTTAAAAACACGCTATTTGTTTTAACAGCGGGATTTAATTATAAAATTAATTAATGAAATTTCTATGTTATGAATTTGGTAAAATAGACTTCATTTTTGAATTTGGAATATGAAATATAGCTTAGGATGAAATTTTGGCATTTTTCTGAAAACTTTCAATTTTTGATGAATAGTGAAACCACTAAGTGGTAGGTTAAAAACTGAATTTTGCATAAAACTTAATTTTACCGCTTCTGTGAATGGAATTTCGAAAATCCGATAGACACGTTTAATATCAAGGACTAAAATGTGGTTCAATGAGATGAAAATAATTTTTGGTGAATAGTAACTTTTTACTTTTTTTTACCACGGTTAATAGTAAATAGGGTAACTAAGGGTAAATATGATATTACTATTACCCTAACACATGTCCTAATTCTATTGGATAAGTGTAATTAGACCAAAAACAACCTTATAAATATAATATGACCATTTAGGTCCACTTGGATTAGATTATGACATTTAATATTATTTTATTTAATGAATAGTTAAAATAGTTAAAATCAAAGTTTAATAATTAAAACATTTTTAATATGGGGTTATACATAAGATAAATTCGACTATAAATATTCATTAGAAAGCTAAAAAGATTTCCTACATAATGATATTTTATTTATAATTTTTAGACTTTAAATAAATTAATTTATTTATGACACAACGATGATGCAGTAATTACCCTTTTAAGGAAATATTAACATAATTGATGTTATAAATGCTCAAATGAATGTAATTTGAGACTTTTTATGAATTCCACTAATTTTCTAGGTTACTATGATATATAAGTGTTGATTTAATCAACTTGGTTCGAACATATAATTCTGTTATGACTTTCACAAAAATCATATATCAAATAGTGTCAAAATTGACACAAAATAGTTTTTAAATCAAATATTATATTATTAATTGTTATTTTATTCCTAAAAATCTAAGGTTCGGCCAAATGACATAGATAAGGATATATATATTAATAATAAACAATTTGGGGTTCGTTTGGCATGTTATAGTAAGTGTATTAACCATAAAGTGAAAGAAAACAAAAAGACACGGTAAAAGTTAAATTATTTAACTTAGAGTTAAATCTAATTGATAAGGTTAAAATAATACCCTAAACTTGTCTAAATCATATTGGATGATAGGATTTCGACCCATACCCACTTTAGCTTCGAAATAAGACCCTTTGGAACCATTATAAACCGATTTTGACTTTAATATAAAATAATATTTTGAGATATTCCTAAGGTGCCCCTCTCCTCCCTTATAAAAGGGAACCTCCTCCCCCTCCTCCTCACACCAATTTGAGCACTCAAGCTCGGCCAACCCCTGCCATTTTCTCCTCTCCACTTCCCTAGAATAATCCTAGAGGTACTGGTCTTCTTCAAAGACCAATCTTAGTTCCCTAAGTGGATGATTCAAAGAGGCGTTCCAAAGAAGAGGTAATATCCATTACCGATCTTTTCAATTTCTTTCTTCTTCAACTTCTTCTTCTTTAGTTGTTTCATGATAAAGTAATAACATCAGTATTTATTATATACTTATATGTTATTATAAATATGAAACAACTCTAATTAACCTTCTATCCATCCTACGGAAAAAGGAAATCACCGCGCGTGCGTACGTACGGAATACCGTCTCCACGCCGTGGTGTAATATATTTTCCGCCACCACATTAATTGGATGGGTATAAAGGTGTAATGAGTAACTATATATGATTATTATAAAGTGATATTGATACTTAAATAGTATACATACACTTCAACACAATTCCACGACCATGGGAACGATATCATCGCTCGTGCGTACGTACGGACTACCGTCTCCACGATGCGATGAGATTCATTCTCAATGATTAACCATTCATGAATGATTATAAAGTATATATAATAAGTAATAATGCAATATATGACCTAATAATGATACTGGAATTATTTATATTTATATGTATGTCATCTACTTAATTCCATTCAATTCAATAAGGAAACGAAAACAGCGTTCATGCGTACGTACGGACTACCGTCTCCATGAACGGTGTATTTCTTTCCATTTACTGATTTATTATATATGTTTATTATGAATATATATATATAAATCATGTTTTATATTCTGTAATTAAGTAATCATGATCTAAGTAATCATATGAATAATTACAAGTTAAAAACACGAACGACAAATGAGATGATTTTACCCAAAACGCTTCTTTAACATGGAATTTACAAAAGAACGGGTAATATAAAGTCATAAGTGAACCATATATGATATCATAACAATGAATATGATTCTATAATAAGTTAATGACATTATTTAAATCATTATACAGGAGGTTCGGACACGTACAAAGCAAGTCGGACCTAAGGTAAGGGAAATATCACAATCTCATTTTTATCCGAGATTGTTTATACTTTGGAATTTACTAGGGTGTATTTTATCATCCACATCCATGTTTCCTCAATATGTAATATTATTTCCATCCACCTACAATTGTTTAAATCCAATTTTACCCTTCGGTGAGTTTTTAGTAAAGGATATAAAAGTAATCTTTTGTCGTTTTTCGTACAAGGTACTTTTTGACTTTTCTGACAAAAGTACGAAGAATGTTTTTTTAACTTATACGACATGAATGGATTTTTAAAACATTATTTCCAAAAATATTCCTTTACAAGTTTTCATGTTTATTTTTAATCAACTTCTTTCAGTTTAAAATTGTATGACATGTTAAGAAAGGAAAAGTGTTTTTGAAGTAGAAAGGATATTTTCCTCAAGAATGAATTTCAAGTGTTTTATCAAAATTATTTTCCATCTAAGATAATAAAGGGTTCTGTTTATATCCCTATTATTACATGGATTTGATTATGTTGTGATGGAAATATTTTATGAATTCCTTTATCTTATATGAATTATTTTATGATGTCATGTTGTTTAAGAATCCCATTTTTATTACATGGTTTATGCAATGATGTATGATTTATGATTTTGTGGCACACATAAGAATGGTATAATTATGAGATGGGTGGGACCTATATCTCCCTCCAATGCATTGGGTAAAGATTTTATATCTCATGAGATAGACATGGCTGGAATGGTAGGTTATACCGGTTCAGTGAAACAGGACTGAAACGAGGGTCACTCGATTCAGAAATGGACTTTGTCCACTAAGATAGTCTTGGAAATGAGTCTTGACTAACAAGAAATGATTCTCTATGATTATGTGTGTATGCCACAAAGTTTAATGTTTTAAGTTATGATTATTGTGAATACATTTCACTGCCATGAGTTATCCCAAGTTATGAAATTATGATCTCTTTTGCAGGTTAAGATTTCCAAAAGTTATGTTCTTATGAATATGATGTGATTGATTTCTCTTTTGTTTACCCTTACTGAGCATTTGAGCTCACCCTTTTATGTTTTCTTTTCCCCAGGATATAAAGAAAGGTTTTAGGTAAAAAAAATGGAAGACCTTTATGGGAGATATTGAAGATCTTTCACCACGATTAGAAGATTACGTTCCGAGTTTCCAAAGACACTAAACTATTACAATCCTTGTGTGTGTGTTTTTGTTATGTACTAAGTATTCCGCAAAAGCAATGTAATTTCCATGTACGTCAGGCTTCGGGTCTCTAAAGTTGGTATCAGAGGAAAGTTTTAGTCAACCTTTGGAAACTAGGATGCGAAAACGTTAGTGAGATCCCTAGAGATATTTCTACGGTATGTCTAGGGATGTCCCTGAGGTTAAGTATACGTATAGGTTATAGTACTAGAACTACGCTAACGATCATAGAATTAAACCTAAGATGTTAAAGGTACTCCCCCTTTATTATGTTGTTTTCCCTAGCATGATTTTTTCCTCTCACACTATTCTTTTTGGGTTTTAGACGATGGCTGGAACCCGAAGGAACCGTGTTGATCAATGCAATGGACAATGCAATGATTGTCCTCCTGAATAAACAAATGTTATGGGAGATGGAGTGCAAAATCTTATTTCTATACTTACACAAGCTATGAATCATTCTGTACTTCCAAATGAGCAGAGAAGGGAACAATATTCTATTGAGTACTTCATGAGGCAACGTCCACCTTCTTTCAGTGGGTCTTCTGATCCACTTGTTGCTGAACAATGGATCAGTACCACTGAAAAGATATTTTCAGTTCTTCAATGTTCTAAACATGATAAAGTCATCTTATCAGTATATCGTTTGGAAGGTGAAGCTGATCAATGGTGGAATCTTATCAAGAATACAAGGCAAAGAGATGAAATTGAGTCCATGGAATGGGACGAGTTCAAGAACTTATTTTTCAATAAGTACTTCCCTCGTATTCTTCGAACAAAGATGGAGAAGGAGTTTCTTGAACTAAAGCAAAAGGATGATGAATCTGTTGGTATATATGAAGCAAATTTTACAAGACTTGCAAGGTATGCATCTGGCATTATCATCCAACCTGAAAGTAACGTTGATCGATTTTTCAGTGGCTTAAAACCAAGTCTTCGAAGGGCATTAGCTATAAGAGACTTCAGTAGCTATGAAAAAATTGTGCGTTGTGCTATCAAGGTAGAAATGTAAGTTGGTGTTACATATCCATCTCATGGTTTTGACAAGAAACGAAAGATGGAGTTCAAGGAGAAATCTCAGAATAATGGTGAAAAGAAGATGAATGTTTCCTTATGCACAAATTGTGGAAAGAAGCATGGTGGAGATTGTCTTAAAGGGACTAGAAAATGTTTTAAGTGTGGAAAAGAAGGTCATCGATCAGCTGAGTGTCGAAGTAATGGAAAAAGGGTTTCTAATGATGTGAATAAAGCAAACACTGTAGAGAACGCACCACCAACACTTCAATGCTTCAAGTGCAAGGAAATGGGGCATTATGCTAATAAATTCCCTAATCCAAGGGTTAGTGATGATCAACATGAGCAACCACTGAAGGAAAAGTACAAAGGGAAGTCACATGCGATCACTATTGGCAATGTTGAATATGAAAACGATGTGGTGGAATGATTAAGTGTTTATGTAATGGGATTCCAAAATAATGTTGTATCATTGAGTATTGCAATATTTATTGATGTGGTATTCAAAGTGATTGAGATATTTTTTAGAAATAAGATGATATGCGCATAATGAAGGGAAAACGAGAAAATGAAATGTTTAATAGTATTCATGAGCTCATGATTGATATAAGGACTAAGTGATATCATGGTTTGAGTATATAGAATTTTGAGGATTTTGGTATGTGGAAAGTGTTAACTTTAAACTGCAGTCATGTTTTCACTAAGGTATTCAAGAGAATACATGATTAAGGACTTTGAATGTTTGGAATGTGACCAACAAAACATATCTTATGATATATGGGGATCAACGATGGTATTAAATCTCTGGTAATCGTTTTCACTATGTTATGAGAGTGGACTGCAGTATTATGGATAAGCCTAAAGATTGAAATGGATTATGTTGGACATAAGTGAGTATTGTTTAAGGATAGAAGTTTTTTTTCGATATTATTGATGGGATGTTATAGTAATGTAGTTTTAAAAAAAGGACAACCTGCAGGACGGGCGACAGCCCATCGCTTCGGACAAGGCTGTGGGAATCGAACCCACAACCGAAGTGCGACTGGCCTTTATCGCCTACCACTGGCCTACAGGAAGTCCCTGTTTAGTGAAACTAGTTTTATTATATTAAGCAGTATGATATATGAAATATAAGTCCATTTTAGGAACCATATGTGATTAATCTCACTATAGATCGACTTATGTATATAATTTTTGCTAACCTTTTGTTTGAGACAGATGGAATGACCCGTCATTCTATCACATGATCTGCTAACACTTCACGAATAACAAATTCAACTTCATTTATTTAAGAGATGAAGTGGAAATTGTTCAAGTCATGAACAACAGTGAGATTGTACCAAAATAAAGAAAGTATTTATTCTAATTCAAATTTTCAACTTTAGGGAAATGATCTTGAAAACCAAAAATGTTGTCCTAGTGATCTTATACCTGATGAATCAGATGGTACCTTAGATCGTCACAAATTTATGGATTTGTGATTTACTGGATTTTCCATAGCCATGTTCTCTACCACTCTCCATCAGAACATGATGGTTAGATTTCTCTTCCATATCCATATTTTCACCTATGTGGAAACCCAGTGATTAGTTTATTTGGGTAATCGTTACATTTCATACTTTAGTTTTTAAAGCCAAGTTTTGGTATTCCTTTTTACGATGTGGGTTTCTATTAAAGAAACTTTCGAATAGTAAACCATTTATAACCCCGACGAATTTTGAGGGCGAAATTCATTTTAAGGGGGGTAGAATGTAACAACCCGAGATTTTATGAAAAATATTCTTTATTTCACTAATGTCTTGTGTTGTACGCTACACCAAAAGGATCTTGCATAACACGCATCCTTGACTTGCCTTGCATTACACGCAATCGCAACCTTCCTCGATAGCGTGTGTAGTACGCAATACTGAGTTTCACGAAACAACGATATGCTATTAAAATATTATTAAAACTAGCCGTTATGAATAGTAATAACCACTTTTTAAATTTTAGAAATTTTAGATCTCAAAATGGACTTCATTTTTGGATTCGGAGTATCGAATTTAGCCTAAGGTGAAATTTTGGTACTTTTCGGATAACTTTCATATTCTGATGAATAGTGAAAATTACTAAATTATAATTAAAAACAACTTTTTTAATCGAAATAATTAATAGTGATAAATCATTAATTTGAGTGGTTTTAAAGTATATTTAGAATACATTTTTACAATTTAATACAATTTTGGTCATTGGATGTAATTTCACATTTAAACCAGACATAATCAAGTGTCAATCTTTTGATAGATATTGTTTCTTAAAAACACGCTATTTGTTTTAACAGCGGGATTTAATTATAAAATTAATTAATGAAATTTCTATGTTATGAATTTGGTAAAATAGACTTCATTTTTTAATTTGGAATATGAAATATAGCTTAGGATGAAATTTTGGCATTTTTCTAAAAACTTTCAATTTTTGATGAATAGTGAAACCACTAAGTGGTAGGTTAAAAATTGAATTTTGCATAAAACTTAATTTTACCGCTTCTGTGAATGGAATTTCGAAAATCCGACAGACACGGTTAATATCAAGGACTAAAATGTGGTTCAATGAGATGAAAATAATTTTTGGTAAATAGTAACTTTTTACTTTTTTTTACCACGGTAAATAGTAAATAGGGTAACTAAGGGTAAATATGATATTACTATTACCCTAACACATGTCCTAATTCTATTGGATAAGTGTAATTCGACCAAAAACAACCTTATAAATATAATATGACCATTTAGGTCCACTTGGATTAGATTATGACATTTAATATTATTTTATTTAATGAATAGTTAAAATAGTTAAAATCAAAGTTTAATAACTAAAACATTTTTAATATGGGGTTATACATAAGATAAATTCAACTATAAATATTCATTAGAAATCTAAAAATATTTCTTACATAATGATATTTTATTTATAATTTTTAGACTTTAAATAAATTTATTTATTTATGACACAACGATGATGCAGTAATTACCCTTTTAAGGAAATATTAACATAATTGATGTTATAAATGCTCAAATGAATGTAATTTGAGACTTTTTATGAATTACACTAATTTTCTAGGTTACTATGATATATTAGTGTTGATTTAATCAACTTGGTTCGAACATATAATTCTGTTATGACTTTCACAAAAACCATATATCAAATAGTGTCAAAATTGACACAAAATAGTTTTTAAATCAAATATTATATTATTAATTGTTATTTTATTCCTAAAAATCTAAGGTTCGGCCAAATGACATAGATAAGGATATATATATTAATAATAAACAATTTGGGGTTCGTTTGGCATGTTATAGTAAGTGTATTAACCATATAGTGAAAGAAAACAAAAAGACACGGTAAAAGTTAAATTATTTAACTTAGAGTTAAATCTAATTGATAAGGTTAAAATAATACCCTAAACTTGTCTAAATCCTATTGGATGATAGGATTTCGACCCATCCCCACTTTAGCTTTGAAATAAGACCCTTTGGAACCATTATAAACCGATTTTGACTTTAATATAAAATAATATTTTGAGATATTCCTAAGGTTCCCCTCTCCTCCCTTATAAAAGGGCACCTCCTCCCCCTCCTCCTCACACCAATTTGAGCACTCAAGCTCGGCCAACCCCTGCCATTTTCTCCTCTACACTTCCCTAGAATAATCATAGAGGTCCTGGTCTTCTTCAAAGACCAATCTTAGTTCCCTAAGTGGAGGATTCAAAGAGACGTTCCAAATAAGAGGTAATATCCATTACCGATCTTTTCAATTTCTTTCTTCTTCAACTTCTTCTTCTTCTTTAGTTGTTTCATGATAAAGTAATAACATCAGTATTTTTTATATACTGATATGTTATTATAAATATTAAACAACTCTAATTAACCTTCTATCCATCCTATGGAAAAAGGAAATCACCGCGCGTGCGTACGTACGGAATACCGTCTCCACACCGTGGTGTAATCTATTTTCCGCCACCACATTAATTGGATGGGTATAAAGGTGTAATGAGTAACTATATATGATTATTATAAAGTGATATTGATACTGAAATAGTATACATACACTTCAACACAATTCCACGACCATGGGAACGATATCATCGCTCGTGCGTACGTACGGACTACCGTCTCCACGACGCGATGAGATTCATTCTCAATGATTAACCATTCATGAATGATTATAAAGTATATATAATAAGTAATAATGAAATATATGACCTAATAATGATACTGGAATTATTTATATTTATATGTATGTCATCTACTTAATTCCATTCAATTCAATAAGGAAACGAAAACAGCGTTCATGCGTACGTACGGACTACCGTCTCCATGAACGGTGTATTTCTTTCCATTTACTGATTTATTATATATGTGTATTATGAATATATATATATAAATCATGTTTTATATTCTGGAATTAAGTAATCATGATCTAAGTAATCATATGAATAATTACAAGTTAAAAACACGAACGACAAATGAGACGATTTTACCCAAAACGCTTCTTTAACATGGAATTTACAAAAGAACGGGTAATATAAAGTCATAAGTGAACCATATATGATATCATAACAATGAATATGATTCTGTAATAAGTTAATGACATTATTTAAATCATTATACAGGAGGTTCGGACACGTACAAAGCAAGTCGGACCTAAGGTAAGGGAAATATCACAATCTCATTTTTATCCGAGATTGTTTATACTTTGGAATTTACTAGGGTGTATTTTATCATCCACATCCATGTTTCCTCAATATGTAATATTATTTTCATCCACCTAAAATTTTTTAAATCCAATTTTACCCTTCGGTGAGTTTTTAGTAAAGGATATGAAAGTAATCTTTTGTCGTTTTTCGTACAAGGTACTTTTTGACTTTTCTGACAAAAGTACGAAGAATGTTTTTTTTAACTTATACGGAATGAATGGATTTTTAAAACATTATTTCCAAAAATATTCCTTTACAAGTTTTCATGTTTATTTTTAATCAACTTCTTTCAGTTTAAAATTGTATGAAATGTTAAGAAAGGAAAAGTGTTTTTGAAGTAGAAAGGATATTTTCCTCAAGAATGGATTTCAAGTGTTTTATCAAAATTATTTTCCATCTAAGATAATAAAGGGTTCTGTTTCTATCCCTATTATTACATGGATTTGATTATGTTGTGATGGAAATATTTTATGAATTCCTTTATATTATATGAATTGTTTTATGATGTCATGTTGTTTAAGAATCCCATTTTTATTACATGGGTTATGCAATGATGTATGATTTATGATTTTGTGGCACACATAAGAATGGTATCATTATGAGATGGGTGGGACCTATATCTCCCTCCAATTTATTGGGTAAAGATTTTATATCTCATGATATAGACATGGCTGGAATGGTAGGTTATACCGGTTCAGTGAAACAGGACTGAAACGAGGGTCACTGGATTCAGAAATGGACTTTGTCCACTAAGATAGTCTTGGCAATGAGTTTTGACTAACAAGAAATGATTCTCTATGATTATGTGTGTATGCCAAAAAGTTTAATATTTTAAGTTATGATTATTGTGAATACATTTCACTTCCATGAGTTATCCCAGGTTATGAAATTATGATCTCTTTTGCAGGTTAAGATTTCCAAAAGTTATGTTCTTATGAATATGATGTGATTGATTTCTCTTTTGTTTACCCTTACTGAGCATTTGAGCTCACCCTTTTATGTTTTATTTTCCCCAGGATATAAAGAAAGGTTTTAGGTAAAAAAAAGGGAATACCTTTATGGGAGATATTGAATATCTTTCACCACGATTAGAAGATTACGTTCCGAGTTTCTAAAGACACTAAACTATTACGATCCTTGTGTGTGTGTTTTTGTTATGTACTAAGTATTCCGCAAAAGCAATGTAATTTCCATGTACGTCAGGCTTCGGGTCTCTACATATACTCTCTTCATATCTTCCCCTTACTACATTCATGATGGATACAATATTGATATTTAGTCATTGTATGATCATATGAGATTTTAATCAAGGACAAAAACACCCAAAAAAAGTGTTTTCAATTTTGATGTTTTTTCCAGATCATAGTTTTTCATAGATAAGAACAAGTTAAAATTCATTCAAGATAGATCCTCAAATCACCTCAGTTTGATTAAATTTATCTAATCAATATCATATATTCAATAATTTAATTATACTTTATTCTCTGATAAATGATCATAAAACTATTTGTTTTTTATATTCTGTGTGATACACATATTATGCATGATAACATTTTTTATAACCATAGGAAGTTTTAATTTTAAATATGATAATCAAACTATAAATAAATTTCATATTAAATTAATCTCTGGGATTAATTCCTAGATATATCTCAACTAATAAATCTGAACTTTTTTGGTGTAAATTGTTTATAAAAGCACCAAACATACAATAAAAATTCATATCATCAATCCTATTTAGATTATATTGATTCCATTTATCACACACACCACTCCTCTCAATGTAATGAAAAATAAATTATGAAATAAATTTTTTAAAATCAATGAAGGCTATGTCATTTACCAATCCTTCATGTTGAATTATCCTATAGATTCAGTAAAATCCATTCCCTTGATATTTCAAATAAAAACACTTCATGGTGCAGGAATTACATTATGGCGTCATACGTAAAATTATTCACAATCTTAACTTAGTTTAATTATTTATCATCCTCTAAATAATAGATGCCCAAAAATTTCTAGAGCCATTGGATGTAGACTAATCACTAATTTGACTTTTCCTTTAACTATACAATGTGTAACACACACATCCTTTTTTGAATTTGAACCTCTATATTCATCGATGTGGTATCATCGCATATAGAGTATACCTATTTTTATAAAATCCACATCTAAAACCAATTAATTATACCACTTCTGTATCACCCTTATCAATATATCTACACTCCAAAAAATCCCATAGTCCCTACCCAAGATGATAACTCATTATATTTTCCTTCATTGTGTTTTATTATCAGTGGTTCCACCCTAAATTGTGTTTCTAGAATCTGTTAAGAGGTGAACCATTCTAAACTCTCTATTCATTCATTGTTTCCTTGCTTGGAAATGGGGTTCTTCTTGGTGATTCCTCATATATTTTTATTTCTCTATAGGTGTTACAATGTTTTTCCCTCCAATCACCACTTCCATGATTTTATCAATTTTTCGAACATATAATCTGATTAGAACAAGGTCCATTTCCTTATGCCATAGATTCAACCTTGTTATTCAAAAAGTATAGATTCCACATATATTTCCTAGTTTCTTCATTTTACTTTCTAATAATTTCAAAATACTCTTAATAGAAATATGTATATTAATAAAATATATTATTAGTAAATACATTTGGTTTCAATATTCTTACCATTTGTATTTTGTTAGGAATAATATATTTTAAAATATTTCATTAGTAATCACTATTTTTTTACTCACTATTACATTGAGATGACATGGTAACACACTCCCTTATAATCAATAAAAGACAAAGTGTTCTTCAACTTTTTACTGCTCTAGAAATTAAGAAATTTTCCTTTATAATTTCCCCATGATAACATATAACAACTAAAACATTATATATAATTTATTATAATATTATTAATATAATCTTCCAATAAATATAAAGAATGATATATAGGTGTAGGGTATTTAGAATATTAGATACATAAACACAACATCATAAGCCTAAACTCAACTACTTTATTTAAAAATCAAAATGGTGCCCCTACTTCCATAAATCTTCTAAAACTACATGGAATTTCATTTGTAAAAATAAAAAAAGGAAAGGGTGATATAAAAATCCTAATAAGGGAATAAACATTTCCATAAATCCTAACATGAGAGACAAGAGGAATACCTTGATATCATTAAAAGAATAATAATCTGAATGAAAACATGGAATAATGAAATGATATCATTAGAGTAAGGAATAATGAATATGTTGAAATATCATTAATGAGACATCATAAGAATATTAAATGTATTAAACTATAATTGTTTATCATTATATGAAAAGGATTAAACCCAAGGACATCAACAATGATTAGGTTAACTCTTTAATCTCATAAATTGATTCTCAATAGAGATTATCATGACCCAATACATTAAAGGGATATAACAAACCCAACCATAATGACCTAGTAAAATAGGAATTATAATATGAAAAAATTTATGTGTCCTACAAAAGGAAAAGGAATCCATACATAAGTCAGAAGAATGATAAACCCTATTAGAAGAAAGTGGGCTTCAAAACCATATCTGGAGGAAAATTTGAAGGTTGTGTCATATGGATTTCTAAGAGGAGCATAAAATAAATAATCATTAACATTAATAAATTAAAAAAGGAACACATATCTTAAAAATTTATAGTCAATTTAGAAAATAATTATTAAAACAATCTGAATAATTTATAATAAAAAGAACCTATTAGGATATGCTTTTTGAGATGAGCAAAGTAACTTTTCAAGATGAAAATTGGATAAATGTATCCTTTTAAAATTATAATTGCACCAAAAAGGGTTTTGATTAAATAAATAAGTTTTTTATAAAAAAACTATGGTTAAAACATTTTATATGCATGATACATTGTACATAAAGTAATTTCCCTTAAAATATAGTTTACTTAAAAGAGGAAAAATTGAAGGTGATGCACCCAGAAGGCATCATTAAATCATTAGGGCATGGACCAAATTAGAAATTTATATTAAACTCAAATCATACTAAATAAATAGACATAGTATTGCAGATGTGTGGGGTTTAACTCACTAATATCAAGGAATTCAGTGATGAAAACTATATACTAAAGTTCAGGTATCTCCAATTTTAGCTTTATTTAACTAAACTAGTGATGAAAATTAAATAACTAAATTAAAATAAAAAATAGAAGATATAGGAATCCATTTCAAAGGATGTTTTTTCTAAATAAATTAATTCGAATTCACTTGTAAAATAATTGTATCAAATAGTTGTGCAAACAAACAATTATATAGATAAAAGAAATTTTAATTCTTTATTAAACTACCCAAGAATCTGAATTCAACATGGACAGATAAATCAAAATAGCTAATTTGAAATAATTTCAAATTGTCGAAAGTAGAAGAGTAATTCCATTCAATGGTCCTGAATAAATCATCTAAATCATCTTGGGGTTCATTCATAACATATTTTATATGGTCAATGGATTAATGATGAATAAAATAGATGTACAAACACAACATGATACTATCAAGAAAAAACATCTTTATAAGTGAAGGAAAACTCATGCTTTGTTGGTATGCAACCCCTTTAATTGATTCCGCTCTCCCATATGAGGTTTACCCAATCATCACGGGTGGTTGTCAACGATGAATAAACCATTTACCATAGTAGAGATATTAGAAAAGAATGAATGAGAAATGAATGAAGAAAAGAGAGAGATTGGAATTAAAATAGAATGCATCTAATGATTATATCAACGAAAGGAAACAAAAACAAAAACAAAAACCTATCAATGATTAAATCTAGGTCAGAACCCTATCACTTCCTCCCATTAGTTTATTCTCTCCATTTTTAGAAGGGAATATCTGTTATCCTATCTGAAACCCCTTATTTATAACACTTGAAGTAATCATAGGGTTCCCATGGTTAATTATGGAATTAAATGGCTATCTAGGTGGTCAAAGGTATGAAAATACCATCAGAATATATGCTGAAAATGAGAAGTTTTATTATTTTTGAGAATTTACATGATGTGTAATGTATATACACAATGTGTAATGACAATCTCTAGTACTAGAAACCATGTTTTTATATTGTTATTCAGTTTTTAGCCTCTGGAACATCAAGTGGTCATCAAACATCATGGGAAATATTATTTCATTTTAAAACATGACCTATTTGGATCTTTTCAATATTCGCTTCATATTCATTTTTTTCACATCATTACGCAAAGAATCATGATACAAAGTTCCTTTTTATTCCATAATTTCCATATTTTATTTGGTATTACTACAAATTTTAGTCCTTCATGAGAATACATAAAACATTAATATTAGGAAGAGATCTTATAGTTAATAAATTTATATTCAATGAATTCATATATAAAAACCCATCAAAATGTGTATACAAAATAGATATATCAAATACCCCCACACTCAAATCCTTTCTTGTCCTTGAGCAAAAACATCAACATCAAAAAAACAATGATCTATTCATCAAAAATGTAATTTTAAAACTATTATGCTCATAAAAACAATTTATAATTGAATAAAGTAAAAAATAAAACACATATCCAATTAAGAATCCAAAAATCATGCTTCATTTATAATGTGAAATTCAAGAAATTCGTCACCTTTTCACTCATAGATTTCAACTTTTCTTCGAAACCCATTCCATTTATGATTTACCACACCCTTTTTTTACTAATCACTCAAGGTAACAATTTTAATGGAGTTATTATCATACCTCAGGTATATGCCTCTAACCATAGACTTGTATTGAATTTACTTTATCCACCATGTAAAGAAAAATATCACAATTAATCATGAGGGATTTTCAATTAGGATCAAAATTTTCTAATTCTGAGGTTATGTGGGTAAAAATGTTTGAATATAAAGTAACGCTCAAGGAGGAGGATAAAATATAATGTAAAATTCATGATATTCAAAATACAAGCTCAATTAAATGATCATCACTAAAATGTAATACCATCTCACAAACCCCCCAAATCATACATTGAAGGCTTATAGATAAAGTAATCATAATGAAAATTAACCCCCTCTTATTTTTCTATTTTTTTACAAATTAATGATTGGAATAAACCTCACATCCACCACCAAACCACATATGATAAAAATCACAAGTCTAAAAAATAGAGTTTTTTGTTCTCCCAATTCACAACCCATTTTTTTATTTTTATTTTATTTTTTGAAATATTCCCTAAGAGAAGTCTCAAATCCACCATATTAACACATATGATTATGTGATCATTGGTCTAACAATGGTTATTTTTTAACTACCAGAGAGAGAACCCATTTTTTCATTTTTTTTCATTTTTTTAACAATAATAGGGATATACAATAGAAGATAATTAATTTAAGTATAAACCTTCCACAAAATCTCATGGAAACACCCCACAATATCATCTCAAGAAAAATATATCAGATCCACCATGAATAACTTCTCACCCAAACACAATTGATTTAATATCATGAAAACTAAAAAGAGTTGGGAAGGAAAGAAAATAATTTCTTGTCAATTTATTAATACTAAAAATTTCATCCATGGATTATATGGGATAGAGGAGGATCAATGTCCAGGTGGGTCTTAGGATAAAAGGTTTGATCAATAAAATGCCTCAAAAATTTCAAAAGTGAAATTTTCCAGTCATATATTTGACAAGATATTGATACAAGTTATAGTAGGTTTACATGACCCAAGTTTCACTCAAGAAATATGCATAGAAAAATTGTATTTGTTTGGTTCATAATTCTCTTGGGAATGGTAATAGAATATAATTCAATCAAGTCATGGAATTAAAATCAATAGTCAGTTTACTCAATGCATGCTTTTAGTAATTAACATCATGAAAAACAATCGTATCAGCAATCATTTTCAAGAAATTCCAAATTAAAGTAATCAAGTGACTTTTATAATTTCTATTTATATATTTTTCATTTATGGGAATCAAATTTAAAATTTTTGAATATGTCAAAATATTTCTCCTTAGGGTTGATTTCTCCTAGATTAGTGAGTATAAGACAAAAAAATCATGCATTTTTTGTGGGTGAATCTAATTCAATTCATTTCATGAAAAAAAATTATTTTTTTGTCATGTAATGGAAAAAAATAGGGGTGAAAAAATATAAACAAGTTAAAATGTAATCCCCTTCCATTGATGGTTCTGAATGAGTCTCTTAGGTTCTTTCTAACTAGGTTTACAATGTGAATTGTGATTACATAAAATGTATTAAACTCACAATGTGAAATGTTCCTATTTTCAGAACTTCATTTTCTTCATGTATCTTCCTTATAGGGGCTTAAAAGTTAAAAATAAACAATGAATTTACATTACATTTAAAATTTAAAATATTTGGATCATGTATGTAAAGGGTCCAATAACTTTGAGATTTATTTATACTAATAAAATAATTCTATGTCCTAGAAAGAAATTATTAAAATCTGAGTTACCACCCAGAAGATGCTCTTTTTATGGTCATTCAGTTCAACCTTTTACTATTTTTAGTTGATTGGAACATGATATAAATCTAACCATCTTGGATTTACTCAAATATGAATTTGTTGTGCACCTAGGGAAGTCATTCACATCCTCCTCTGTTAGTTCATATTGACTAATGGTGGGATTCAATTTAAGGAATAATGTAATGAAAATAATAGGAAATCAATATCTAACTAGGTTTTTTAGTTTACTTTATCCACTATTACATTTTCATCTTTTGATTCAACTATTGGAGGTTCCTCTTTCTTAAATTTTTCAAATCTAGTTTTTGTAGCAACATATATCTTCTTATTCTTCTCTTGTATTTCATTAATGAGATCATCTATAAAATTCTCTTTGCCTTATGGTATGTTTAGGAGGGTGTCTTATACTTCTTTGATCTCAATAATTTTAGTGAGTTCAATGCATGTATGATTAATGTCCTCTTTACTTTTTACTCTTCCTCTAACTCTATCAATTTTACAACTTCAACCTCCTTCTCTTCTTCATCCTCGAACATCCAATCAAAAATTTCAATTGGATGTCTTTCCTCTTGTTCGTATAGTTTCAAAAGGTATTATCATTGATCTTCTTGATATTTTTTCATGCATTGAAGGTATGCCTTAGGTTCTGGTATTTCTTCTAAATCTTGAGTTTTTTCAATTTCAATGTTGTTGACATTCTCTGGGTAATGTTCTTGGTTTTGTTCCTCTGGTTTTCCTTCCTTTGTTGTTTCTATAGTATTGACTTCCTCCACCTATTAATCTTATTCATCTTCAAACCAACCAATACATACAATATATTTTAATGTTAAATTTCATACTATAGAATTTAAATTTAAAATAACATAAGAATGGTGAGTAATCAATTCTCCATGTTCACTGAGTTGGGCTTCATGATCATCAATCTGATTATCCAACACTAGAATGAACTTGGTGAGAAATGTGGATATTATCACATCTGAATTATGCTCTTGAGGTTGTTGTAAGGAATGAAATTATTGAATTTAATGTTCATGAGGTTGTTTTTATCAACATTATAGACTTCCTATACCTCATGACATACTCCATCTTCAAACCAACCTATATTTTCATTAGAAACTATTGGTAGTAAACTAATAAGAGAATTAAATTTTTAAATGATTAGAGAAATGTGAGTAATAAAATTTTCTTTCTCCATGATATTATCCTCATTATAGTCCATCCTCTTTTCCATCACATTAATGGACTGAGTGAGAAATCTGGTTAGTCTTTCTTTGAGATATTGATCTTGATTTTTCTGAAAGTAAGAGTTGTCATGAGTGTACTGATCGAACCAACAATTTACTTGGTTGACTTGATAGTTGGGAACTCCAATATCATGGATTGTTGTATGTGTATTTCCACTATGGTGTTTGGAATTCATTATACTCATGAGAATATAAATCATTCTAACAGTCACCCTATTGTGTCCTCTCTTCTTAATTTAGTGCTTCCCATGTAGTCGGATACTTTGGATATTCAATGTATTCTGATGGTGGAGTGGCATAAGAGTGATGTGACATATAATCCATATTGTACAACAGCAAAAACTACTAGGCACTTAATATTGAAAAATAAAATAATTAAAACAATGAAATAAAAACAAAGACCTATACTAAAATGATTAAACATAAATGGGCTAATAAAATTCTTTGACCTAATCAATTGGTCTTTAGTTATCTGCAATGCTTTGTTGCTCCCTAGTAATGGCACCAAAATTTGATGCACCCATAAGGTGTATTTAAATACTTTGAGTATGGACCAAATTAGATATTTATATCAAACCAAAACCGTACTTACTACAAAGGCGTAGTATAGCCGAAGTGAGGGTTCAAACCCACAGAGATACGGGAATGCATTGATGACAACTATAGACTAAAGGTATGGTATCTATAATTTTAGTTTGATTTAATTAAATTAGTAATTTAAATTAAATAAATTAATTAAAATAGATAAATAGAAGAGAGGGGAATTAGTTTCAAGGGATAGCTTTTTGAAATAAATTAATTCAACTTTGCTTTTTAAAAAATTATATTAACTAGCTTTGAATCCAAAAAATTATATTGATAGAAGAAATGGTAATTCTCTATAAAAATACCCTAGAGTCCAAATTCATCATGGTTAGATGAGTCAAACTAGATAAAGTTCATTATGTTTAGATTTATGAAAGCATAAGAGTAATTTCATTCAATGATCATGAATAAATCATCTCAATCATGTTAGGGTTCATTCATTACTAATGTCATATGGTCAATGGATCAATGATGAATAAAATAGATTAGTAGATAAAACATGATACTATCAAAAAAATCATCTTTATGAGTGAAGTAAAAACCATGCTTTGTTGGTATGCAACCCCTTTAACATATTCCTCTCTCCGCTATGGGGTTTAAGAATATCATTGTAGGGTGGTCGCTGATGATGAATAAACCAATATACATAGCGAAGAGATTAGAAAATAATTAATGAGAAATGAATGAAGAAAATAGATATATTGGAATTAAAATAGAAAGAATCCAATGATTTCATCAAATAAAGGAAAGAAAACATAAATAAAAACCAATCTATGATGAAATCTGGGTCGGAACCCTGTAGCATCCTCCTGGTTGTCAATCCTCTCCATACCTAGAATATAATTTTCTTTTTAATAGATGGTACCCATTATTTATAACACTTTAATTCATACAAGGGTTCCTCGAGTCAATTATGGAGTTAAATTTCCATCCTAGTTTTCAAGGGTGTGAAAATCTAGTAGGAAGATGCGCTGGAAATCAATGTTTTTATTCTGTTCGAGAATTTACATGAAATGTAATGTATACACAGGATTTGTAATGCCAATATCCAGTGTTGGAAACTAATTTTTCCCTGGGCCTTCAGTTTTGAGCCTCTAGAACATCAAGTGATCATCAAACATCATGGGAAATATTTTTTCATTGCAAAACATGATCTGTTTGGATTCTTTTTTATCTTCCCTTCATCTTTATTTTCCATTATCACGCTGCACCGCTTCATGGCATGACACGAAGTTCCTTTTTATTCCTAAATTTTCATATGTTTCATTGGTATTGATCCAAATTTCAGTACATCATAATAACACACAAAACATTAATATCAGTTAGAGATCATATAGTTAATCAATTTATGTTCAATAAATTCAGATAATGAAGCCCATAAAAATATGTATACAAAATAAATTGATCAGAAGGGAACATAAATATATACTTTCCCTTAAAAATAAAGGTAACATAGACTATTTATATATGTAAATAGAATTTATATACATAATATGGATGATTTAATATAGAATAAGATATATTAAAATGGGGAGAAGGGAAGAGTGCTTTAAGCAATAGGTAACAAGGTTGGTTCAGAGGATCACACAAATTTATGTTTGAAAGTCTTCAACACTTTTACTTTAAATAATGTATAATTATATAATATCATTAAAAACCATAATAAGAACCCTTTTCAACTATCATTAGTCTCCTAGATATATTATTTTCCTTATATTTTCATTTATTATATCTTTTTTTTCTTTTTGATTTTCTGAGGTGGTTTGGTTGAATTTTATATGATTATCATAGAAAGTTGACAAAGGTTATGTTTATTTTTAAATTAAATTAATAACCACCAGAATATAAATAGTGTTTTAAATATAATTTTTAAACATAAAAAATAAATTTTAATGTCATCCATGACTGAAGGTAATGGAAAATAAAGTGTGTCGCTACTTTGAGGTGGTAATCTACACATACAATGGTCAATGATTTTATTTTCTACAAAATGAGTGGGTGGTAAAATATAAGTAGATTTATAATTTTGTGATAATAATAAATTTATAAATAAAATATTTATTGAATAAAATAATTTTAAACAATTCATTAAACATGGTTATGAAAAACTATACATATCATGCATAGAGGGGGTAGTCTGCACATATGCATGATAGTGTTTTTAGTTTTTCAATGGTTTCGGGGGAAGGTATAAAATGGATATTAAATTAGAACGGTAAAAGAATAGAATTCCGTTAATAATTATTTTATAATACTATTATTGATATAATAGATTAATGGTGGTATAATAAATAAAAATAAGAAATAATGGTTATTAAACATGTGATACCTTCATCACGACTTTGAACTTTCTCTTCAAAATCTTAATAATATAGAAGAGTAAGTATATATTGTTGTGAATAGGGGATTGAGGTAGTGTAAGGGACTTCTAGGATAGGTAATCAATGTTGGTTTTCATGGGGAATTCAAGTGTTAGGTCATGTATGGGAGGTGTAGAAGTGGTCTCCTTTGGTGGGTGAAGAAAAGGGAACCTTCCATGGAAAAGAATGCTAAGGGGTAAGAATAGATTTTTAGGAATGTTAGTTGATTTAGGTGTGTATGGATGCTAAGAAATGTTGGTAATGAATTACATCCAAAAAAGTGGTTTTATATTTTCTAATGGTGATGTAAACATAGGAAAACTTCGTACACTTTAGATTAGTAATTTAAACACTATTTTGTATTAATTAAATAGTAACCATGTTAAATGATTTTTTATAGAAAAATATAAGTGTTCCCTTCCTAAAAAGTTTTGACATGATGAATAAAAATTTCACCTCCATTTAATCTAATATGATTTATAAATAATATAAAACTTTCTTTTAAATTAAATAATACTATATTTCTAAAAACAACTTTCATAATATAATACCACATATGTTAACAAAAAGATAACCATAGATTTGTAAACATGATATATTAAGTATTTTAAATAATTATATATAATTATAGAGAAAAATTGATTCATAAATATTATTGTTTAAAATATAAAAACTATATATAAAATTGTCCAACAATAGTATTTTTTAGAATTCACCTATAAATTAAATATTTCAATAAAAATCCCAAAAAAATTATACAAAGTTGATTTTCATAATATAAATTTAAATATAAAGTTAATTTTATTAAATAAAAATTCTAAAAATTATATATTGAAAATGAAAAACATACAGATAAAACACATTCATCAACCAAAGGTTTTTTTAATCATTTAGAGCTTTTAAAACTATTTTATACAAGCATTCCAATTGATAAATTTAAATATATTATATAATATATTGATACATAAAAACATTCAAAGTTATTTAATTTAATTTATTAATTTGTCATAATTTTCATCTTACTGTGTGTGACGAATTCTACCAAATTTTAAGGGGATATATATATTGAAATCATTGGATATCACACTATATGAGAGAATGGTCAATATAAGAAACAAGAGAAATTATTTTTCACTACAATGTGGTCTTCCATTTTTTAGAAATCCTTTTTTCCCTAAAAAATACACTTTTATAGTATCATCCACATTTTCAATAATAAATAAAATATACAATCCTAGAATAACATAGAAATTATAGATATACAATTAGATAAAAAATTGGTAGATATCCAAATCCAAATGTCTGTGGTTTGAGGAAATTGGTTGAACTCTAAATTTCAACCTATGTCTCTCGAACACATGATCCTATAAAGTTTTTGAGAAGATATCTTTTACATGGTCTTGAGTTCCAACAAATTATAAAATCTCTATATTGTTCTTCACATTCTCCATTCTGAAATGGTACCAGTTCTCTGTGTTCTTTATATGAGAGTGTTAAACAAGATTTTTAATTCACTGCATGGAACTTTTGTTAACACATTGATTCCCCATATAATGTTTCACATCATTACCAATCAATTAAAATTGATTCTTTATCTATATATGTTGTGTATGTAATTTTTTGTCTGTAATATATTCTACCTTAGCAGTGATTGGGAAAACTCAATCAAATTTTTTTCTTTACCATAAAACAAAATTAATCTCGTGATTGAAATCTCCACTAAATTTGGATTTTAGATTCTCAATATCACCGACCTAATAAACATCTAAATATTGCAATAAATTCATGTTTTTAAAATATATGAATAAAAATCCATAATACAATATTCCTTGAGCATACATCATTATTCTTCTCACTGTCATGGGTAGTTTTTTCATAGGAACTTTTACACATTTCTTTCATTCATGTAGCATATAAAATATCTATCCTAGTCATAGTAAGATAGTTTAAACTATAAATGATTATTTTAAATAAATTTGAGTCCACGCCCTCATAATCCTCGTGTTTACCGAGTTTTATTTGAATTGATATTGTAGTGTTAATAAATTTACACTACATCATTGAATTTCATCAGTACTTTTCACATTTCACCTATAAATATCTCCCCTTCATCTGGATGAAAATTCATCCTAAGAAAATATTTCAACTCCCTGATTATTGAAATTTAAATCTCATAATTACTAATTTTTTTTAAAATTTTAAACATAATTTTCCATACTTCCAATGAATATGAAAATGTATATATATATACCAACATTGTCAGCTTCTTCTCTTATAATATTTTTACATAGAGGTTTTGATCTACTCCTTCTATTTAGAACTCTATCTTCCTCAGGAACGTATCTAATTTCTATATAATGCATGAGGTTCTTGATTTTATATATACAATGGTTTTCTAAAAATATAAACTTTTGAATCATTATTTCCAAGAACAAATCCAACTGATTGTTTGATATGTACCTATTCACTCAAACTCCATAAGTAAATATCAATTTTTCAATTTTGTGAACAACTATTAATTTTCTATGGATAAGCACTACAAAGAAGAGTCAAATATACTCAATTTATTAAATCGGTGAAAAATTGTCCTCAATATCAACACCTTTAACCATAAAATATCTTTTGCAAACCATTCTTGATATATTTTGTACTACATATCCATTTTCAACAATAATGTTTGTATAAACCAACTTTTTCCAATTAAGTTATGATTTTTAGGTTTTCCAACAAGATTCCATGCCTCATATTTATCAATTTGATCCAATTCATTATTCATGTAATTTTCCCTTAATTGATCAATTTTCTATTCTTTAAATGAAGAGAGATCGATATCATATTATAGAGTTGTGTTCTTTATTATATTCTTCCTTCAAGCATGTGTTGGAGATGATTATTCTCCAATGATATTGTTTGGATCAACTTCAAACCATTTCTTTTTTTAATATATCATATGTTGACTCACCTCTTCCATTTTGTTGGCAAAGATACAATCTTAGAATCATCATTAACTTGAAAATAACAGGTTTCACCAAAATCTGTACTAATTTCATAAATTTATTTAATCGAAACATAAATTTCATTACTTGTGTTCGCATCATTATCAATAAATTTTAAATCACATCACTCAAAAATCATGTTCATCTTCTCATTGAAACATTTCTAGTACATACTATTTATTGAGTAGCTTAAAAATATACCACCATCAAACGAATCACTAGAAATTTTTTTATTTTATTCTTTATTTCAGATGATATATTTTCTTTCGAATAGCTTATTTGATAAGTTTCTAAGTGATACATCCAAATGTACTATAACACATTTCCTACTCGTATGAAGTGTTGTAACTTGGACCATCAATAAATTTACAAACAATAACAATACTCTAGATATAATAATTCTATAAATGGAATTATCTATAAATGTTGTCAGTCCAATTCACATCCTAAATACTTCCCAAAAATATTATCCTCTTCTCTTCCTATAATTTTCTTCTTTATATAGAAATTTTGATCAAAAAAATTTTAAAAATTGAATGTATTTATTCCTTGATATATATAGAATGTCCCAAATCTCATTTTCTAGCGTCAAATTACTTCCCCGCTTCTACATCTTTCAGATACACCATAATATGTAGGGGTGTCCAGACCCGACCCGACCCAACGGGTTCGACCCGACCCAACCGGGTTGGGTCGGGTTGGGTCGGGTTGCTGGGAAAAAAACCCGGGTCGAGTTCACATCGGGTCACTTTTGTATGGGTCGGGTCGGGTCTCGGGTTGGGGTCATTTAGACCCGACCCGACCCGTGACCCAACCAAAAAAAATCTATCTCTCTCTCACCACGGGCAGGCAGCCCCCCCCCCCCCCGACATTTCCTTCCTTCCTTCCACCCCTCTCGCTCGCGCTCTCGCCCTCCTCCTCTCCCCCCCGAAGAAACCCTACCCCCTTCTTCCTATTCCCTCACGACGAACAACGGTCCTCCCTCCCTCCCTCACATGATTCGCTCGCTCGCACTCTCACCTCGCCAGGCATCAACCACTGCCGGCCTGCTCCTCCTCTCTCTCTGGCCAACCGACTGACCCCGACCTTCCCTCGCGGTGAACAAAGAAACCCTACTCTCCCTCCCTTCCTTCCCTCGTGAGTTGTGGTCGGACAAAACCCTACCCTCCCTCCCTCTCCTACTTCCTCCTTCCCTGAGTTTCCCCAACCCCTGGCTTGCGGCGCCTCCTAGTCCTATCTAAGAGACTAACAGTAAGCATTTTTTAAAAATTTTAGTACTCTAACCCATTATTAGTGGTGGTAGGGCTTTGAATTTAATTTGGTTGTTGATTTTTTAGTATTTATCTTGATTTTAAAGGTGGATTAAAATAGGATTGACAAAGTTGGATTTTGGGTGTGCTCTGCGGCGGTGCCTCCTCCTACTGCCTGTTGCTGCGTGCGTGTGTTTGCGGTCTGGATTGGTTAACTAATTGGTAAGCAATTTTTATTCGAAAACCCTTATTAATGCTTTGAATTTGGTTGGTGATTTTTTAGAATTTATCTTGCTTTTACCCCATTGATGAGTGTGTTATAACCTATTGTTTATACTTGTTTGAGAATTCATTTGATTATATGAATTTTGATTCATGTTTCCTAGTTTTGGATGAGTCCATTTATTAAATTTAAGAGGGTGTGTGTTAGAGGTCAATTTTTTTTTATAATGCCTTTGGGTAGTGTGCATCTCACTTTGAATCTGGATTGTTTATACATTATGTTGTGATCATTGATTATTTTTGGCATATGAGTTGTCACATTTTTTTATGTGCTTATATTGGATCTTTTTGAGTAAGAATCATGGTGGTGAGACTTGATTTTTATGATTATTATCAATTGTTTAGAACTTTATGGACTTTCATTTCATTAATTATTCCCTTTGACAGCGGCTAGCGATCATGGAAGGTGATAAAATAAGTGGTTCTGATCCTCTAGTTGGCGCAAGAACCCAAAGTCAGATGGGGTCAACTCCAACTACACATTCAATAGAAAAAGGAGGGGGGAGTAGTAACATACCAGTTGAAGAAAGTGAGGGTAATAAGTCTCTTAAAAAGGTAAGAATTCCTAAAGCTACTACTGGTTCTAGAATTTCTCATGCTTGGGATCATTTTCATAAGAAAAATGGTAGAGCTATTTGTAATTATTGTGGAAAAGGTTATGCTTGCACATCTGGCCAACATGGAACTAGTAATCTGAATAGACATTTGATAAGGTGCAACAAAAATCCACACAAAAATCTTGACAAAAGTCAAACCACTCTTGGTCTTAGGAAGAAGTGTGAAGATGAGGATGATGGGACGGTTAAAATTTCAGTAGCTCATTTTAACCAAGAAGAGTGCAGAATAGCTCTTGCTAAAATGATAATCATTGATGAGTTATCATTTAAGTATGTTGAGAATCAAGGTTTTAGAGAATTTATTGAATTTGTTCAACCTCAATTTCAAGTTCCATCTAGGCAAACAGTTTCAAGGGATTTCTTACAGTTATATTTGGCTGAGAAAGAAAAATTGAAGTCTATGTTTGATATGTTCTCTCACATGGTATGTCTTACCACTGACACATGGACTTCAATTCAGAATCTGAATTATATGTGTGTGACTGCACATTTTATTGATGATAATTGGATATTGAATAAAAAAATCATCCGGTTTTGTCTTTTTGCGGATCATAAAGGGGAAACAATTGGTCGAGTATTAGAACAGACATTGAAACAATGGGGGATTGAAAGGATTAACACTGTTACAGTGGATAATGCTAGTTCTAATAATACAGCGATCAGTTATTTGGTGAGGAGGGTTAATGATTGGAATGGGTCTATTCTTAATGGAGAGTATATTCATGTTAGATGTTGTGCACATATTTTAAACCTTATTGTTAGTGATGGGTTAAAGGAAATATCGACATCAATTTCTAGAATCAGAGCTTCTTGCAAATTTGTGAGAAGTTCACCTTCAAGATTGGCTCTTTTCAAAAGCATAGCCGAGGAGTTAAAAATTCCTAGTAAACAGGCCATAATTCTTGATGTGCCTACTAGGTGGAATTCTTGTTACTTTATGTTGGATGTTGCAGAGAAGTATGAAAAAGTATTTATTCTCCTTGAGGAGGATGCAAGTTTTAGGAGTGCTCTTTTCTGTGAAGGTGGGGCTCCTACAACATATGATTGGGAGCGTGCTCGTGTATTTTTCAAGTTCCTAAAAAAAATTTATGATAGCACTGTTGAGTTTTCTGGTTCTTTTCATGTGACATGTCACACATTCTTTCATACACTTTGTGACATATATAGAAAAATCAAGAAATGGATGAAGAGTCGTGATATTACTGTGAGTGCAATGGCTATTACAATGAAGCTTAAGTTGGACAATTATTGGGGTATTGGTTCAAATTTTAATTCTCTCTTGCTTGTGGCAGTTGTTCTTGATCCCCGATATAAATTGGAATATGTTCGGGATAGTTTTGAAATGATGTTTGATGATGAAGAAGACAAAAATAAGTTGATCAGCAAATTAACAGAGGTTTTGAATAATCTCTATGAGTTTTACAAATGTAGATATCCCATTGCAGTTGTTGGTGATAAATGTGAGTCCAGTTCTCATCAAGAGTCACATCATGATGCTAGTACCGATAGTGAGGATGATGGGAAATGGAAAGATGCATATTGATTAAAGAAAAGGAAAAGGCAGATGACACAACAAAGGAATGAACTAGAGAGATATCTTGAGATTGATGATTGTGAGGATGATTTTGAAGGATTTGATATTTTGAGTTGGTGGAAAGTAAAGGCAAGAAAATATCATGTTCTCTCATGCATTGCTAGAGATATTCTAGCAATTACTTTAACTACAGTATCTTCAGAGTCAGCTTTTAGTACAGGAGGACGAGTCCTTGATCCATTTCGTAGTTGTTTGAATCCCAACACTGTTGAAGCATTAATTTGATCACAAAATTGGTTTAGAAAGTCTAAACCAATTGACATTCGAAAGCAACTAGATGAAGTGGAAACAATTGAATCAGGTACTAGCATTAAAAATATTATGTTTTTTTTATCATTTTTCATTTTTCAATTATAAACGTTTGTTTGAAAAAGTAAAAGACTGACTTGTTATTTTTTTTGTTGTGTTTTTTTTAATATATGCCACCATCCATCACAATTCATGATCAGACTTTCACTACCTAAAGTAGAAGATGCAAGGATGATATAGAGCACTCTTAATTAAGGTATAAATTTGTGATTATTTTACAAATTCTTTTCATAATACTGTCATCACATCACAGGGGTGGGGATGGACAATGGAGGGGCTGGGTCTGGGGGAGGGAGGGGCTGGGTCTGGAGGGCTGGATGGACAGGGGTCTGGGGGGAGGGGCTGCTTGGTCTGGTGGTGGGGCTGGAAACTGGACAAGGGAGGGGATGGACAAGGGAGGGGTTGGGTCTGGGGGAGGGGGGTGCTGGGTCTGGAGGGCTAGACAGGGGTCTGGGGAAAGGGGTTGTTGGGTCTGGTGGGGCTGGACACTGGACAGGGGAGGGGATGGACAGGGGAGGGGCTGGGCTGGGTCTGGGGGGGCTGGACAGGGGAGGGGCTGGGCAGGGGTCTGGGGGGGAGGGGCTGGGCAGGGGTCTGGGGGGAGGGGCTGGGTCTGGTGTGGCTGGACACTGGACATGGGAGGGGCTGGAGGACAGGGGAGGGGCTGGGTCTAGGGGAGGGAGGGGCCCGGATGGGTCTGGGAGGGCTGGATAGGGGAGGGGCTGGACATGTGATAATGTGTTTTAAAAAAGATCAATCATATTTTATTTTTCAATCAACTTAACTTGGACTATTTTTCAGCACTTATTGAAAATTGTTTATGGAACTTATTACTTGTAATAAATAGTTACACGATTCTTCAGGTGTCGGTGCCTGCGGTCATTGGATGAGTATGGGCAGGTGTTCCATGGATTTTGGGCACAACCACTTCTAGACCACCCATGAGAAGCTTCAGTTCTATCTTTGTACCAAGACATTGGTATGGTTGTTTTACAAGTTGTTTTTTCCCTCCTATCAGTTTTCCAAACAGTTTTTTTTGTAAGTAAAGGTTTGAGGTTTTTAATTTCATGTCAAACAAGAAATTATTTGATAATGTAGAAATGAATTTATTTATATATTTAGCTCAGCATGAATGCTGATATATAGTTGCATTATAGTTTTCTGTCCATAGTGTTACAATTCAAATGCACAATTATTTTGAGTTTTATTATTTAATTTGGTTTCTCGACAGGGGTCTGGGGGGGAGGGGTTGGGTCTGGGGGCTGGCCGCACAACACAGGGGTCTGGGGGGGGCTGGGTCTGGGGGCCTGGACAGGGGTCTGGTCTGGGGGGGAGGGGCTGGGTCTGGATTCTAGGGGGCTGGCTGCACAGGGGGGGAGGGGGGCTGGGTCTGCTGGGCTGGCTGCACAGGGGGGAGGGGGGGGCTGGGTCTGGGGGGCCGGGTGCACATGGGGTGTGGGGCTGGGGGGGCGGGTGCACATGGGG
Organism: Viscum album; assembly: GCA_963277665.1. NCBI lineage: Eukaryota > Viridiplantae > Streptophyta > Magnoliopsida > Santalales > Viscaceae > Viscum > Viscum album. The sequence continues at coordinate 227,451,437 of OY728151.1, forward strand.
TGTGGGGCTGGGGGGCTGGGTGCACAGGGGGTGGGGGGCTGGGTGCACAAGGGTTGGGTGCACAGGGGTGGGGGGCTGGGGGCTGGGGGGCTGGGTGGGTGGGTGGGTGCACAGGGGCTGGGGGCTGGGTCTGGGGGGCTAGCCGCCCAGGGGCCAAGCTGGGACGAGTGGAGGAAGCAGATCCAAAGATGATAGGTTGAATCTGTGTGAGAGCTTGAGCATGAGTCATTATCAAATAAGGCATGCTGGCAAAATTAGAGCTAGAAGGTTCTAGAAGTGTTCTTATAGGAGCAATGGGTGGCACAATAATGGAATGACTTTGGACATGCAGATATGGCTTGATTAGGTTGATGAAGCCCATGATTATCTCCCCACCATACTGTATATCCTTTGTGAACTCCTCCTTATATTCAATGAACTTTTCAATTGTAGGAGTAAAATCCTTGAACAACTTCACTTGATCTCTAGAGTCTTGGGTTACAGGAGGGATTTTGAGGTTCTCAGTCAAATACTTGAAGTGGTTGTCCAGTTGATATTTAGTGTAAATTATTTCGAATTTGTAATCTACTTTCTGAGTTATTTCCTCCTAAGCAGCTATAGACTTGTTTGAATAAAATATAACCATGTCATGTGTTTTACCTAATTTGTTATAGAATTATCTGATCACTTACACCCATCATGGTTCTCATCTCTTCTCTAATGATAGTCACAATATTTATGTCTAGTGGGTGAGACATAGGAGTTGCTGAGCTAGTGCCCCTTGTAAAACGTCTCACACATCTTTCCTTAACTGGGTAAAATCGAGAGCTTGAAAGTGATAAATAATGTCCTCAAGTCCTTTCATAATCATGTCCATGGATGTTATATACTGAGAAGTCAGGCTATTGACAGTTGAAACCAATCCATTCAACTCATTTCTTAACTTTTGATTTTCTCTCACAGTGGCTTTAATGAGTTCAACTAACATTGGTTCCACTTGGAAAATAATTGTTCTAGAGAGAAGAGATGCATCACTCTCACTCAATATCAACATTGGAATAGGCAAATAAAAATTTCTAATGGTTGAGCATAGGTCTTTCTTAAAATTTTCAAAGTCAAATTTAGTGACATAGTCACTCGAAAGAGTCCCAACCACTGATCTCCTTGAAACTGCTACACTCTCCTCATCATCTGAGTCTGAATAATCCAAACCAATAGCAATATATCCAGGATTTCTTTCCCATTTAGACTTGATAAATGCATCTAGAGTAATGAGTGTATCAGCTCTCACTCTTTCAGGTTGAGGCTCCCCCCCCCCCCAACTGGATCTCTCCTCACATGTTGCTCCCCCTCAACTGGATCTCTACTCATCTGTTACTCCCCCTAAACTTGAGGTATACTTATAACATATACCAACTGGGGTACTGGGACTAATTTTTCTCTATATACATACCAACTTCAATTACTTCTTTTGCCTCGTCACCAGCTTCTGCAAGACTAGGAGTTTCAATAATCTGTTCTTGGTTCACATTACCAGCAGGTTCTATAATGGCATATTGATCATCACTAAAATGATCAGAACCATTGTCACTTCAAATACTTTCATTATTCCCATCATCTTCATTCTCAAATTCATATCTTTCACTTATACTATCACTTTCTCCACTTTTATCACCATATTTTTCATTTCCTTCTTCCTCACTACTAGAGCCACTGCCACTTTCTTCTTCTTCTTTGTCTACTTTGTCTTCTTCTCCAGATTCCTCTTTTGAACCATTGGATCTGCTCATATATTCTCATATAATTTAATATCATCTCCAACTCACTCCATCATCTAGGGATTCCAGATTATCTTCATTTTCTTGAAAATTTTCTCACTCAAGCACACACCACTACAGGGGTTGGGTGCACATGGGCTGGGTCTGGGGGGCTGGGTGCACAGGGGTTGGGTGCACAGGGGGTGGGGGGCTAGGGGGCTGGGGGCTGGGTCTGGGGGGCCAGCCGCCCAGGGGGAGGGGGCTGGGTCTGGGGGCTGGCTGCACAGGGGGGGCTGGACGGGGGTCTAGGGAGGGGGAGTGGCTGGGTGGGTCTGCTCTGGGGGGTTGGGGCTGGACCGGGGTCTGGGGGGCTGGGTCCGGGGGGCTGGACAGGGGTCTGGGGGGGAGGGACTCGGTATGGGGGGGGCTGGGTGCATGGGGGGGCTGGCTGGGTCTGGTGGGGGGATGGCTGCACAGGGGGCTGGCTGGGTCTGGTGGGGGGCTGGCTGCACAGGGGGGGTATCGCTGCACAGGGGGGGTCTAGCTGCACACAGGGGGGAGGGAGGGGCTGGGTCTGGGGGGCTGGCTCGGGCTGGCTCGGGCTGGCTCGGGCTGGGTCGGGTTGGGTCGGGTTCACCCAAGTAACCCGACCCAAACTGACCCGACCCGCAGAGGGTTGGGTTGGGTCGGGTCGTTCGACCCATGACCCGACCCGACCCGACCCATGGACACCCCTAATAATATGACAGTGTGAATATGAAATCCATAAAATTGATATTTGATTGATGGTAAAATCATATTTTTTCACCACTCCACATATATCCAGATTTTGAATAATTTCATGGCTGTTGTAAGTTCTCATTGACTGATGACTTGTTAACTTTTAACTAACTATTTTTTCTTGCATATTGGATGTTTCACCTTCAATGAAAATAAATGAATTTCTCATTCCATCGAAGTCTTTGATGACTAATATTTTTTTTTTCAAATACTTTTTTTCATTTTCTGAATAAACCACTTTCTAGTTTAGTGGGACCTCACAATCAAAATTCAAACAAAACAAACCGATCCAAATACCAAATTCAAACATCAAACGCAGATACCGATTCAGGAGAATAGACAGCATGATGGGACCTGAAAATAGAAACACCAGAACATCTTCGAAGAACCATGCCGTCAAAAGAAGAAACACATCGCACCACCGTCTTCATCACCAAAGAAAACCCAAGAAATCCTTGGCTCCAGAAACAGCATCGGAAGAAGACCCCACTAACCAGGAAACCCATCCCACCACCGTCTTCATCTCCAAAACACCCAACAATGCAACCACACCGCCACACCTGAACACCTACCAACACCTCCCAAAGCCTCCTCAGAACCATCTCACCCTACCAACATGGGAAGGAGCAATGGATCTAGGAGCCAGAGCAGAGCAGAGCAGGGCCGACATAACTCCATAGCGAGCCACAGCAAGGCCGGCACCAGTAACCCCATGAATCGTTTCACTACTGAAATGAATCATCATTTCAAAAAAGAAAATCGCCTGAAGAAACAATGAGGCGAACCTGCATCTAACCCGACCACCACCTGATATGCTCCTGCTAGACACCTCTGAAACCCTAAAACCGCCGAAGGAGAAACCCCACGGATGAACCGGATTGCCCAAGGCCTCAAGCACATGCCAGTGCTACCATGGGCTTGGAAGACCCACCAAGGAGACCAGACTACATCACCCAAGAAGGGACCTGGGTCAATCGGCAATAGAAACACTGCTCAGGGCAGGCATCCACTGAGACGAGTAAAAAGGACACCCAAAAACAGGGGATCGAAACCAGGGGAAGACCGAAGGAGATCCGGAGCAGGGAAGGCCAGGGGAGAAACTCCGGGCAGAAGGGCACCAACCGCGGGAGCGTTAAAGATAAATCAATTCAAAATCGATCCATCCAAATGAAAAGAGACTGCAAGAGAGGAACGCCGAGAGAGAGGTCCGAGTAGAGAAGGGGGAGTTGAGCCAACACCGAAGGAGTCGAACACGAGCTACCCCTCCCAAGTCAACGCACCAGAGGAACCCTAGCAGCGAGGGAGGGATGGAGAGATGCCGCTCCGAGGATTGGACATTTTCAACTGAAAATTTTAAAAATTGAACCATCTATTTTTATCATTATTTCAACCTTCTTTATTAAAGAAAAAACTTGTTTATAAAGTGTGTCAACACTCTTAAAATATCTCCTTTATAATAAATTGTGATAATCAATAATATTAGTTTGTTCTTCAATGTTCTATCCGTAATTCTGAAGATATTCATATCTTATATATGTATATATATCTTTATATTCTCTCCCAACATCTATATATGTTCTAAAGAAGGTTTTTTCTGTCTCCGTGTCACATCCTTACGAAGCCACGTCTCCCCCGCGCCTTACTTCCCTCACCGACTCCTCCCACATCCCCGACCCTCTCCCCCGTACTCGCCCGTGTTTCCTCTCCTCGACGTCTAGGATTTCAGCATTACAGTCTCCATTCGTAGCCCATCCTCCTCATCTCCGACTCCTCCTGAATTCTGTCTTCGGCTGTCATCATCTCCTCCAGATCTCGACATTCCTCTCTAGTCGTGACTTCGACATCGGTTCAGCCGCCATCGGCTACTCTGACCAAATCTCCTACGCCTCCGCCTTATCGACAACCGGCTACTCCTCCTTCGGTTCTTCCACATCCGGGTCCTCTGCTCCACGTACAGTTCTCACGCCCTACAATATGCAGTGACTAATCCCAGGTTTACCAGTGTAATTTTTTTGGTTTTCATAGCACATCTAAATTCCTCCATTGGTATTTTGCTTCATCGACATATTCCTTGTCCTATTGTTGGTTACCCCATCAATTTTCTAGGGTTTCGGGTATATTTTCGTATATCCGTCTCCACATCTGATCCATTCGTCGTCCTCGCACTGCTACCTTTCTTCAATCTACTATACCTAATGCGGACAGTGTAAATTGAAACCTCCATATCAGGTATGTTTTCCTTATGTCGTTGACGTATTCATCCTACTATCCTCTTTGATTTAATTACAATTAAACACGATTCAGTGAAGCAGTAATACTATACATTCGAACACAAACATTCTGCTCTATAAATCTATTAAAATTGTTCTCCATACATGGTGCTTGTTAGGTCCACAAGGCTGAATACCCTGAGAGGGGAGGGGGGAATCAGGGTATGACTAATTTAAAATTAAATCATGTTCTGATCTTGTTTCGCTGTTAAGCAAAACACTCCTCTCTCTTTCCTGTTGGACGATATAAACAGAAAGTAAAGCATGCACAGGACACAACAATTTTTTCCTGGTTCACCCTCACTGGGCTATGTCCAAGGAGCATACACCGACAATGTGCCGATGTACCAAATTCACTATAAGCACACTGCTGTTTACAAGGTTCGGGATAGTTCACTTCTATTCCCAGGCTCACTGCCTTTACAAAGTTTAAGGTTAGCTCACTGCTTTCCCAAGGGTCACTCCCCGTTTGTCTCTCTATGGCTCACTGTCAGTGGAGAGGATCACATTCTTCCTCTTCCTTTGCTCACTGCTCTGTAAAGGATCCACTCACAGTTTAGAAACCTATAGGTCTCTTCATTATCACTAATGAATGCATCCTCCGTTGTATGTAGATGCTCTGTTGAAGTCCAACCTTCACCCGTAAATGAATCTCTCTTTGCACCGAAGGTATCGGGCAGTCTTCCAACTTCCACGCAGCCCTGAATCACTGTTGGGAATCAACCTTACTTGGCGCCCTTCTCTAGGCCGACGCACAAGTCTCGACACGCAAGTCAAAACTGGCGCGCAAGTCCTCCTCAACCACTTGTGCAACACAAGCTTCTGTAACTCCAAACTTGCGCGACGCACACCTTTTTACGCCCAAACCAATATTGGCGCGCAACCAACAACTTGTGCTTCTTCAAAATCTGGCGCGCAAGTGTCACCAAACCACTTGCACGACGCCTTCTTCCACAACTCAAAACTTGCGCGACTCACTTCCTTTCTCGCCCAAACCACCTTAGGCACACAACTATCACCTGGCGCGCAACTTCTACACCTGGCGCGCAACAACTACTTGCACGACCACACATCACTTGCGCGACCACCACACTTACGCGACGGGAGCTCTGATTTTTCTAAGTGTTGAACTCTACACCGAATGAGGAGGAGTCGACCTATATTTTATAGGCATTTGGACACCCTGCGTGACAGCGCGCAAGTCTCCCCTCGGCGCGCAAGTTTCGGCGTGCAAGTCTCCTATCGCGCAAATCACTTGTCGTGACCAAACCCAAAACTTGCGTGACCCTTATCCATTTGCCATATTTTGATGTTTTGATCTTGAAAAACATATGACGTGCAAGTTTCTTCTCCTTCAAGTACACGGTGCGCAAGTCCCTTTGCCAAAAACCACTTTTCTTCATTTGTCGATTTTCAGGCCCAAAAATTTGGCAAACACTGGAAAACAACGCCACCTTGTATCTATTCTTTTTGTACCGCCTCCAGATCATCCTTTCCTTTGTCGACATTCTTGAATCAAACATGGATCGTTAACCACATCCCTTGAACTCGACATGCCACAAAGAAATCCCCTTTGTCAACAAATTTGTATGTCATGGTTTTCTTTTTCAACAATCACAACACAGATGTCCCACTTTGTCAACAAACACAATCACCTCAAAAATGCTTCAATGATACCTTGAGGGATTTTTTCCCAACAATCTCCCCCTTTGGGTTTGTTGACAACTCTTCCATAAAAAGATACATCGTTAATTCTTCAGTCACCATTCGCCTATTGCGATTCTGATAGCGATCAAGGATTTACTCAACACATACTCTAAGCCTACATGAGCAATGCTCGACGTGAGAAACAAGAGTAAATGAAAAGTTCATCAATGAATCACTTCATCTCTGACACCCACTGCTGACACCAAACTGATACCAATTTGTTGGAAATATTCTTACCGCATTCCAACACCACTTGTCTGCTTTTATCACGATCCTCAGCAGTCGTGATATCTATTCTTTGATTGATCACTTCAAGCATCATCATATTTTATATTCTCCCCCTTTCTCATTGCACATACTCTAATCCCACTTGTGCAATGCTCGACATGAGAAACAAGAGTAAATGAAAAGTTTATCAATGAATCAATTCATCTCTGACACCCATTATTGACACCCAAACTGATACAATTTGTTGGAAATATTCTTACCGCATTCCAACACCACTTGTCTTCTTTTATCACGATCCTCAGCTGTCGTGATATCTATTCTTTGATTGATCACTTCAAGCATCGTCATATTTTATACGCTCCCCCTTTCTCAATGCTCCCCCCTATCTCGCTGCTCCACCTGTCTGCTTCTTCCCATATTCATTCATGATTTATCAAATAGCCACACTGTCTCCCCTTGAACAATCACTATTTTCTCCCCTTTTTTCAATGAACCCAAAGGTCACTCCTTTTCAGTCTGTAACAGAGCAGAGAACACATATAAGTACATTGGAAAAAACACATCATACCTCAGGGAGAGGGGGGGTCCCACATCCGCACTCTTTTAAGTGCGGAGAGTCGACTGAAGTCCCAGAGCCAGTCAATGCCTCTCAAAAGCTTCCTTGGGTAAAGCCTTTGTCAGAATGTCTGCAACCTGTAGCTCTGTAGACACATACTCCAACTTCACAATTCCCTGCTCAACCTTCTCCTTGATAAAATAATACTTTATCTCAATGTGCTTTGTCATTGAATGTTGTACGATATTTTTTCTAAGATTGATAGCACTTGAGTTATCGCACTGGATTCCGACCAGAGACTTCACTTCAACTCCCATATCTTCAAGCTGCTGCTTCATCCACAATAACTGTGTGCATGCTTGAGTGACCATAATATACTCAGCTTCTGCGGTTCTCAATGAAATGCAATATTGATTCTTGCTTAGCCAAGACATACACAATCCACCAAGATAGAATGTACCTCCTGACATTGATTTTCTATCATCTGTTGATCCGGCCTAATCTGCATCTGTATAACCCAATAACACTGATTGAGATTTGTCATTATACATAATACCAAAATCCATAGTGCCTTTGATATACCAAAGTATTCTTTTCACTGCAAGCATGTGTCTTTCCTTGGGATTACTTTGATATCTCGCTTCTTGACATGTGGCGAAAACAATATCAGGCCTTGTTGAGGTCAAGTACAACAAACTCCCAATAATTTTCCTGTATTCTGTGATATTAACTGTCTTTCCATCCTCATCTTTGGACAATTTCATCCGGGTAGCAACCAGAGTCTTCATTTCCTTGGAATTCTCCATTCCAAACCTTCTCAAATCTCCATGGCGTATTTGGATTGAGAAATGAAAGTGTCATTCCTTCCTTGTGTCACCTGTAGACCAAAGAAAAACGTTAGCTCTCCAATCATTGACATTTCAAACTCATTTTTCATGAATTTAGAAAACTGTCTGCACTGAGCTTCATCTGATCCACCAAATATTATGTTGTCAACATAAAACAACACCATCATCCTTTGATTACTATCGTTGCTGAAATAAAGATTGTAATCAACTCCCCCACGCTGAAAACTAAGCTTCTTTAAGTACTGATCAAGCCTTGAGTACCATGCTCTTGGCGCTTATTTCAGCCCATACAACGCCTTCTTCAGCCTGCAAACTTTGTTCTCATCCTCATGAATGAGAAAAACATCTGGCTGTTCAATTTACACCTCTTCTTCCAGAACCCCATTCAGAAATGCAGATTTGATGTCCATATGGAACACTTTGAACTTTCTTTGCACTACTATTGCTAAAAATAATCTGATTGTCTCCAGCCTTGCAACCGGTGCAAATGTCTCATCAACATCAATACCCTCTATTTGGAATATCCTTTGCACACCAATCGTTCTTTGTTTCGAATCACTGTGCCATCTTCATTCATCTTGTTGCAAAAGACCCATTTAGTCCCGACGACGTTCTTGTCTGTTGGCCTCGAAACAATTTCCTAGGTATGATTCTTCTCAATCTGGTCTAATTCTTCATTCATAGCCTGAACCCAGTACTCATCTTCAGCTGCATCGGAAAAAACATTTGGCTCCACCTGAGATAAAAATGATGTTTTCTGTGATGATTTCATTCTTCAAGTCTAAACTGGAGCTGTCTGATCACCAATGATATTTTTTCCTATCAATTTCAGCTCGAATCTTTGGCTTCTTAGCAGATTCAGATTTTGTTTCCTCTTGCTCATCATCAGTATCCTCTTCTGAGTCAGCCTCTGCCACTTCTACTCCCCCTGTGTTGCTTACCATCCTCATCACTTTCATCTAGAAACTGTTCACTGGGTCGTTGAGTATTCTATTCATTTTTAACTACAGTGACATCATTGCTCTCAATAATTTTTCTCAGCCTTTTGTTGAAGCATTTATACACTTTACTTTTCCTGATTAGCCAAGGAATACCCTCTCATCTCCTCGTGACTCAAATTTCCTGTGATTTTCTTTGTTGAGAATGAAGCACTTACTTCCAAATATTCGAAAGTATTTCAACGTTGGCTTCTTTCCGTACCACATTTCATACGGAGTCTTTCCTTCCTTCAGACACAACAAATACCTATTCGAAATATAGATCGATGTCAAAACTGCTTCCTTCCAAAATTTCTCTGGTAGGTACTTTTCAATAAGCATCGTTCTGGCCATGTTGTTGATGATACGATTTCTCCTTTCACCACTCCATTCTGTTGGGGAGTTCTCACTGATGAAACTTGATGCCTTATCCCATGTTTATTGAGATAGTATTCAACTTGACTATTTGTGAATTCTGTACCGTTATCAGTACGAAACTTCAGAATTTTCTGCCCAAACATCCTTTCTAATTCCCTCCTATACTACTTTATGAAATGAACACCTCTTTCTTATGGGTAATGACAAATACCCAGACCATTTTTCTATAATCATCAATGAAAAGGACATAGTACCTTTGCCCATTTATAGCTCGTGGTGAGATAGGTCCACATACATCAACATGCACCAATTTGAGGCACTATGGTTGATTTCTGTTCCTTTGGCTTGTATGTCTTTATGATGATCTTACCTTATTGGAAAGCAATCGCATGTATGAGTACGATCACGTGATAGTTTGGGAAGGTCTCTAGCAGCATCACACTTTACCAGATCTTCCATGGATAGTTGGAATAGATGACCAAGTCGCTTATGACACAACTGGTTTTCTTATTCTCTGGATAAAAGACACGTATCTTCTTCCCCACCTACAAGGTAAAGATTTCCCTTTGTCCTTTTTCTCTGTAGAACAACTGATTCATCTTTTTCTTTCACAACACACATCTTCTTGGTAAATCGGATAGAGTGCCCAAAGTCACATAGTTGACTGACACTGATCAAGTTATGAATAAGACCCTCTACTACCAAGACATCAGCATGTCTCATTTCTTTTCCCCCAAACTTGTCCTTTCCTGAGCCAAAAATCTTCATGCCTTCATCGTTTCTAAATTTTACAACTCCTTCTTTGTCATATTTTATGCCTGTAACAAGATCCTTATTGCCTATCATATGAGATGTGCAACCACTATCAAGGATCCACACACCAGAGCGATCTGATTCCTTAAGGGAAATTTCTGCCACCACAACCTTATCATTCTTCTTCTTCTTGGTCTATATTTTTGCCTTCACACTCGGCATGGATTGACACTTCTGTTCTTTCTCAGAGTATGATGGACCAGCTTCAACTTGCAAAGCCGCAAATCTATTCTGCATTTTTAACTCACCTTTTGGTTTATTGATCTGCTGCTTGTGAACATTTTGATTCTTCTTTGGCACATTATTTTGTATGGTCGAAGTGTAGTACCTAGCCATGTTCCCAAATCCTCTGCACCAAAAATAGTGTCCTTAAAAATATGTTCTGGAAAACCATTCTCTGTTTGGCTGCCACCTCTGTTCTTGTTCCCTTTGATATCTATTGGCTATGGAACACATAAACTGTGAATATCCCATATTTCCACAATAATAACACCTGATATAAGGTGCATTCCTTCGTGTTACTTCAGCACTATGATTTTCCCTTTGGGATATTTGAATATTCTGATTCTGTTTTCTTCCCAAATCAACCTTCAATATCAGAGTGGATGCTTGTGGTTTGACATCAATATTTACAGCATTTTGTTTTTGATCAAGCCCCATTTCGGCCTTGGCATCTGAGCTCAATTCCTACTTCATTCCTGCTGAACTGCTAGCCTCTTCTTTCATCCTTTATGTCTTCTGAATGGCCTGCTTTTCTGATATCACATTAGGGGTCAAGAGTTTTTCTTGATCCTTTATTTTTCATTGCATTCTGACCACTTCTTCTTCAAGATCTTTGATACACATGACTTGATCTTTCACTTTTCTATTCAAGCCATCTATCTCCATTTTATGTTCTTCAATCTTGAGCTTATACTCACTAACTGATTCTGAGTTCTCTGGTGTTGATAGCTTGAGTTTCTCAATTTCTTCCATCAAATCAGACTTCTCTTCTTCCTAATGCTGTATATAGAGTTTGGCATCATGAACAACTTTGTTAGCTTTCTTTGTTTTGGATCTCCAAACATTTATCTCCTCAAGAGAAGCTTCTAACTCAGCTTGCATATCTATTCTTCCTTTAACTTCTTCTTCTTCATCATCACCTTCGGTTTCGTTCTTTTCTTGAGAACTACCGACGACTGCTACCATAACATTTTCTCCACGATCTTTTCAATTTTAATTCTCCTATACCTCTTCAACCTCAGAATCACATGAATTGTCTATTTCTTGTGAAAGAAGATTCTTCTTTTTAAAGAAATTTCTCTTGAACTACTTCTTCCCTTTCACATAGGCTGAAGATCTCTTCTTGGGAATTTCAACTTCATCTTCATCATTTTCTTCTTGAAAATTTTTGGGGCACCTTGCTGCAAGATGACCAAGTTTTTCACATCTAAATCAAGCAAGTGGAAGTTTCCCTTTGAACTTTCCTTTTCTTCTTTGAAGATTTGAGAAGAGGAATGACATAACCTAATATGTTTCTTCATCCTCCTGAGAATCTTCAATAGTGAACTTCTTCATGGCCTTAAATGCCACCTATTTGGATTTCCCCTTTTCCACAGTGTCATTATCATCATTTCTCATTTCATATGCAACAAGGGTGATGTGCAGGTTATCCAATGTCAGCTCTTTCGGGTATTTATCTTCCAAAAAAGAAACTTTTGTATTGAACTGAGGTGGAAGTTTTCTCGGGATGTGCTTCAAAATTTTTATATCTTCAATAGCTTCTCTAAGACCTCTCATGTCCTCCACTACAACATTTAACCTGTCAAAGAATGCATCAAAAGATTCATTCGGGTTCATTCTCAGATCTTCATACTTGTTCCACAACACTTGCAGATTTTCCTCTCTGACCTTTGTATCCCCTTCATATATATTCAATAACTTTTCCCACATGGCATGTGACGTTTTTCAAGACATAACCTTTGTATAAATAGGATTGGATAGGGATCCTCCCAAGGCATTGATTGCTTTGGCATCAGCATCCAACTCTCTACGCCCAGCTTCTGATAATGCACCACTATTAATATTAGCTGTTATGCCATGCATTGCTGCTGTAAATACATCCATTCCCAAAGATCAGAAGTAGTGTTGCATCCGATTCTTCCATAGCTGAAAATTGTTCCTGTCAAAGATCAGAATGCCTATATGATTGGTGAACTCCATTAAGAGAAGAACAAATATCAACCTCCCTTTGATACCAATTGTTAGGTCCATAAGGCTGAATACCCTGGGGGGTGAATCAGGGTATAACTAATTTAAAATTAAAGATCATTCTGATCTTGTTTTGCTGTTAAGAAAAACAATCTTCTCTCTCTTTACCATTGCATGATATAAACAGAAAGTAAAGCATGCATAGGACACAACAATTTTTACTTGGTTCACCCTCACTGGGCTATGTCCAAGGAGTATACACCGACAATGTGCTGATGTACCAAATTCACTATAAGAACACTGCTGTTTACAAGGTTCGGGATAAATGACTTCTATTCCCAGGCTCACTGCCTTAACAAAGATTAGGGTCATCTCACTACTTTCCCAAGGGCCACTCCCTATTTCTCTCTCTCTAGCTCACTGCCGGTGGAGAGGATCACCTTCTTCCTATTCCTTTGCTCACTACTCTGGAAAGGATACACTCATAGTTTAGAGACCTGTAGGTCTCCTCATTATCACTAATGAATGCATCCTCCATTGTATGTAAATGCTCTGTTGAAGTCCAACCTTCACCCATAGATGAATCTCTCTTTGCACCAAAGGTATCGAGCAATATTCCAGCTTCCACGCAACCCTGAATCACTACTGGGAATCAACCTTACTTAGCGCCCTTCTCTAGGCCGGCACCCAAGTCTCGGCGCGCAAGTCAAAACTGGCACACAAGTCCTCCTCAACCACTTGCGCGACACAAGTTTCTGTAACTCCAAACTTTCACGACACACACCCTTTTATGCCCAAACCAATATTGGTGCGCAACCAACAACTTTTGTGCTTCTTCAAAATCTGGTGCGAAAATGTCACAAAACCACTTGCGCGACGCCTTCTTCCACAACTCAAAACTTGCACGACTCACTACCTTTCTTGCCCAAACCACCTTAGGTATGCAACTATCACCTGGCGCGTAACTTCTAAACCTGGTGCGTAACAACTACTTGTGCGACCACACACCACTTGCGTGACCACCACTCCTGCACGACGGGAGCTCTGATTTTTCTAAGTGTTGAACTCTACACCGAATGAGGAGGGGTTGACCTGTATTTATAGGCATTTGGACACCCTACGCGACGACGCGTAAGTCTCCCCTCGGCGCGCAAGTTTCAGTGTGCAAGTTTCGGTGCACAAGTCTCCTATCGGGCAAATCACTTGCACGACCAAACCCAAAACTTGCGCGACCCTTATCCATTTGCCATATTTTGATGTTTTTATCTTAAAAAACATATGGTGCGTAAGTTTCCTCTCCTTAAATTACACGGCACACAAGTCCCTTTTCTAAAAACCACTTTTCTTCATTTTTCGATTTTTAGGCCCAAAAATTTGGCAAACACTGGAAAACGGCACCACCTTGTATCTGTTTTTTTTGTACTGCCTCCAGATCATCCTTTCCTTTGTCGACACTCTTGAATCAAACATGGATCGTTAACCGTATCCCTTGAACTCTACATGCCACAAAGAAATCCCCTTTGTCAACAAATTTGTATGTCATGGTTTGCTTTGTCAACAATCACAACACAGATGTCCCACTTTGTCACACTATTGGAAATCCTAGTTTTACCAACGGTTATATCCCAACGGTTTAATAAACCGTTGGGAATAGCCATCTATACCAACGGTTCTCAGAAACCGTTGGTATAGATGGTTTTATAAACACTTTTACCAACGGTTGTAATGAACCGTTGGTATAGAGGAGTTTTTACCAACGGTTCAATGAGAACTGTTGGTAAAAATTGGATTTCGGTGACCTTTTACCAACGGTTCTCATTGAACCGTTGGTAAAGGTTTGGACGGAATGTATATACCAACGGTTTTTAAAAACCGTTGGTAAAAATTTCCCCCAAATTGGCAGTATCCCTTCCTCTCCCCCATTCGCGATCCAGAGCCCTAAACGGGAGCTATTGACGATTTTGGAGGTACTTCCGGTTCTCTTCCTCCATCCCATCCAAGGTGAGTTATTTTCTTTAACTTTTCATTTTTATTTTCAATTTTGATGTGTATATGTTTCTCTTTAGGATGAGACCAATTTCTATTCTCATATTCCCACCCAATTTATGTTCCAGCCCTATTTATGTTTCGGTTCTTTATTAAATTCCATGCATATTCCAGCCCATATAGATTGCATTAGACGGTTGTCTAATTTTTTGATGTGACTTTCATGTTTCATTACCAAGAAATTTTTATTATATGTTATAAAATTCAATCACATGTTTAGTTTTAACATTCATAGTTACTTTATTATCTTGTGTCAATAATTTATATTAATAATCTTTTCATATATTCTATCTTTGAGTATTTTTACTTGTACAATAGAATTCCAAGCTCATGTTACTTCATAGTGATTATTTAGATTTCAAAGTGTTTTATTTTTCATGTTAAATTTATTAAAAAGTTTTGGGGACTAATTAAAGTTATTAGATTCCAATTTCCATGCTTCTATGCTTGTTAAGAATTAAATGAAATATGATGGTTGTAATTAAATGAAATTCAATGTTCAATTTTTATCATGTATGGGTGATTAATAAATTGGAATGTGATGAACCATATAATTGAACCATTGTTGATGCAAATTATATACCAAAAGGTTATTGAATAAAAGTTATTCTTGTGAATTTCGTTACATCATAGATAAAATGGTTGTGGTTATATGAGAGATACCTCCGATGGTTCTTTGATCATTGTTTTATGGAGAATGAATGGTTTAGGTCCGATATTAATAGTAGCTTCTAGTGAGACCATTTTAGTATAAGGGGAAACGAGATTATGATCTACAAGGGGGTGATTGAGTTGGTAGAGACCAAACATTGTTTGTTCCTTGTGTTCAAGAACCATAAATAGAGTGTTCCAATTAGGTGGTCATCAGTAAAGTCGTAGGTAAGATTTCCAAGTCCTGTTTCATGAAGTTGAATATGTGGTGCTATAGTGGTTTTGGATTGTTTGAGGTACTCTTAGTGTATTATAAACCCTCATTTGTTCCATATTCATTTAAATTGATTTAATATCATTTTTTTCACACACACCATTATATCCTCTCAAACTATATTTAGAGTGTATTTTCATTCGTATGGTGTTAAATATTTTAGTAAATGTCCATACTAGCTTCTTTTATGTGTTCTAGGGGTTTAGACTAATGACAGGGCTGTATGATTATTGTGGGGGTATTCTTTTCATATAAATATACCTATACACCCCGACCCCCTTAGACAACCTGACCACCCCCACGGACAGCCCGCCCACCTGGACACCCCGACCCCCCTAGACAGCCCCCCACCCCCTGGACACCTCCAACCCCCCGGACGGCCCCACCACCCCCTAGACACCCCGCACCCCCCTGGACATGCCACACCCCCCTTGGACAATCCCTCCACTCCTATGATTCTCATCCTACTCCTCATCCTGATCTACTTGAAGAAGTTAAAGTATAAAACTCATATACTCCCAACAAGACCCTTAAAGATTATGTATTCCTTGATCCACTTCCAATATCTTACTGGTCAATCCTTGAATATAGGCATTAGAAATTTTGTATCTTGTTTTCTTATATACACTGTATTTTTTTGTATTTCTTAATATGATTCTCATATAGAGTAATGTGTCAGTTATGCTTTTATATAGAGTAAACAATTTTCATTTACGTAAATATTTTTTTGATTAAACTTTAATATTATTGAATTGCTTTGAAATGACTTATTGTGATTTTTTTACAGAATGGATAGAAGTTGGATGTACGAAACTGATCGGATTTCAAAAGATTTTCAAAATAATTTTAATAGATTTCTAGATTTTGCATTTGACAAGGCTTCATATAGTGGTCGCATACACTGCCCATGTTTTAATTGTGTTGGAAGACCTTGGTTGAGCCGTGAAGTAGTTAGCTATCATATAACCAAATATGGTTTCCAAACAAACTATTATGTGTGGTATCACAATGGAGAGAAAATGGAATCTCAAAATGTTGATGATCCAAATGATAGGACTGAATTGGAGAGTTTGATATATGATCGGTTTCCATTTATTCGACATCGTGAGAAGGAAAGGATGTCCAACCAACAAGATTTCGATACAGGCACACATGATGCATCCAATGAAAATGATGATGTTGATAAGGTGAAAAAATTGAATGATGCTGCGACGACTCCAGTATATCGGCAATGTGATAAAATGAAAAAGTTGGAATTTTTAATCCGATTGTTTCATGGGAAAACTATGTATGGGATTTCAAATACTACAATTGATTACATTCTTACCTTCTTGAAGGAATTACTTCCAGATGATGCAGATATTCCCTCAAACCACTATATGGCATGGAAGTTGGTTGATGAACTTGGATTCTCAAAAAAAAAAAAATTCATGCTTGCCCGAATGATTGTAGCTTATTTTGGGAGGAAACTGCTAAAAGAAATGATTGTATAAAATGAAGAACCTCCCGATGGAAGCCAAAAGATGATGGAATACCATCTCGTGTGCCAAAAAAAGTAATGTGGCACTTTCCATTGATCCCAAGATTACAGAACCTTTTCATGTCTGATGAAATATCCGTAAAAATGCGATGGCATGACACTGAGAGAAAAAAGAATAATGAAGAGTTGGTTCACCCTGCAGATGGATTTGCATGGCAGAGATTTGATGCTCGATATCCTGAATTTGCAGCCGACGTGCGTAATGTGAGACTGGGTCTTTCATGTGACGATTTTAATCCATTTAGGCAGATGCTTACTTCGCACAGCACATGGCCAGTTTTCATACACATTTATAACCTTCCCCCTTGGTTGTGTATGAAAAAGCCTTACACTTTCTTGAGTATACTGATATCTGGCCCTTCTGATCCCGACAATGATATAGATGTATACATGCAACCTTTAATAAAAGAGTTGAAACTTCTTTGGGATGTGGGTGTGCCCACATACGATGCATGTTCGAAAGACATAATTCAGATACTGTTGATACTTAAGGACATGTATCCATGGGTGATTTATGACGTGTAGGAGTCAACCCCGCCTCAATCCGAGGGCCGGTGTGGCCGGTACCACTCAAAATGTCTTTCTTTTGTTTAAAATGGATGCGCTTTTAAGTAAAAAAAACCACATACGGAAAACCGACCAAACGCATTCAGATTCTGTTGAAACTTTAGGACAACGATCCATGGGTCATTTGTGACGTGTAGAAATCAACCCCGCCTCAATCCGAGGCGAGGTGTGGGCGACACCACTCAAAGTGTCTAACTATTTTTTGAAATGGACAACAGTTTAAGTAAAAACAACAACTGACATACGGAAAATGGACCAAACACATTCAGATACTGTTGATACTTTAGGACAAGGATCTATGGGTCATTTGTGACATGTACGAGTCAACCCTGCCTCAATCCGAGGCATGGTGTGGTCGGTATCACTCAAAGTGTATTTCTTTTGTTTAAAATGGATACGCTTTTATGTAAAAACAACCGGCATACGGGAAACCAACCAAACGCATTCGGATTGTGTTAATACTTTAGGAAAACTATCCATGGGTCATTTGTGATGTGTATGAGTCAACTCTACCTCAATCCGAGGTGTAGTGTGGACGACACCACTCAAAGTCTCTCTTTTATTTCAAAAGGAAATCATTTTAAGTGAATACAACTGAAATTTACACTCATCAACGATAGTCGCAAACTATTTTTCATGAGTTGGGTAGTTTCACTAATGGGGTCATAAGTGACGAGACTCCTAAGAAAATACCTTTTCACCATATATTATAAACAATACAAGTTCAATGCAAAATTCATCACAAATCATTACATACCCAAACCTAGGATCACAAAAAAAGGGATTTTAGCCAATTTGAAATTATTATTCAACTCTAATAGATATTTATCAAACTATTATGCCTATTAGAATTTGATGTGGAGGTGTGCTGGTTGGGGGGTTGTGCATGTGTGAGGTGAATTACCACCGGATGATTGTTGTCATATGTGTTTTTTGGGCTATTTTTGGTGTTTTTTATACTGTTTGAAATATGTATGTGGTTTTTGTGATATTTTTTATACAGGTGTATAGTGGAGGGTATATTGAGGGCTGTTGTGCAATGTTTTTTTATGCAGGTGGATGGTAGGGCTACTGGAGGGCTTCTAGGGGGCTGCTGTGCAGCAGCTCTGGCAAAGGTTATACCAACGGTTCAGAACCGTTGGTATATCTTTTTCTAGAATTCTGGAAAAGGCTATACCAACGGTTCTGAACCGTTGGTATAAGATTTTCTAGAAAAAAG
The DNA here is from genome assembly GCA_963277665.1 of Viscum album. Taxonomy (NCBI): domain Eukaryota; kingdom Viridiplantae; phylum Streptophyta; class Magnoliopsida; order Santalales; family Viscaceae; genus Viscum; species Viscum album. The sequence goes on from OY728151.1 coordinate 227,470,217, forward strand.
CTATCCCAACGGTTTAGAACCGTTGGTATATCCTTTTCTAGAATTCTGGAAAGCTTATACCAATGGTTCAAAACCGTTGGTATAGCTTTTTCCAGAATTCTAGAAATCTTATACCAATGGTTATAAACCGTTGGGATATCTTTTTTCTGGAAAATGTTATACCAACGGTTCTGAACCACTGGTATAAGTCTTTCCAGAATTCTGGAAATCTTATACCAACGGTTTAGAACCATTGGTATAGACTTTTCTAGAATTCTGGAACACCTATACCAACGGTTTAAGTGCAACCGTTGGTATAGGGCTTTCCTCACGGCTTACTAGACAACAGTTTGGAAAACCGTTGGTATAGTCTATACCAACAGTTTTCCAGCCTATACCAACGGTTTTAAACCGTTGGTATAGCCTACTTTTCCAGTAGTGTCAACAAACACAATCACCTCAAAAATGCTTCAATGATACCTTGATGGATTTTTTCCCAACAGTACCCCATGTAACTATTTGTTTTTTAGTTATCTTATCAGTAGTTTTTCACTTCCATAAGTTTTTTCCAATCAAATGGTTACTGTCTTAAATTATTTTATCATCACAGTTTATTGATTCTCCATAGTTTTTTCAATTTTAGGTGGATAGGAACCATTGGTTTATTTTTTAGTCATGTTTCAATGATGGGATTTCAGTAGACAAAAGGGAACATTTTATTTCTCCTACAACTTTATTGATTTATGAAACCATATTTTTTTTGCAACAGTCTTCATTTACTCTTGCCTAACCTTTTTGCAATAGTCTTCATTTATGAAACCCTATTTTCATTTAGGAAACAAGAGATGACCAGGTTTTACTATTTAGGCCTGATCGGTGCTCGTGATTTGGTATCCTGAAACATTGTTTTAAATTATAAATTATGGAAAAATAGAATTCTCGATTCAGTATTAACTTCTTTTAATTTTCTCTAATTTAATGACTGTTACATATTCTGTGTAATTAGTTTTTATTGCACTTTACATTTTTACTTTCCCTAGAATCACTAGAACTAATACATTAAAATTATTTGTATGAAAATGAGGATGCCAATGCAATAATGATATGTGTACCTTCATCCATTGACCACCTGAAATTTATTCACCTACAAAAGTAACGGTAAGACCGACAAAGACCTCTGCTCCTTTTTCCTGCAATATCCACTGGAATCTATACTAATATGAACGAACAATTTACTCAGGCCATCCTTGGTTCAATAATTGCAGTCCCTTCCGCAAGGTTTTTTATCCAAGTCCATTAGGATATCTATCCATTCAATACTAAAATATATTGTTTCAGGTTTAGATAAGTTTACTAAACTATCGTAGTACTTTATCTTATTTCAATACTCAAAGTCTTATTTCTCTCTATTGACAACCCATAAATCTACTACTATATCTCCAGTACTGTTACTCTGCAAACAATGGTGAATGGACATTATGTACAACTGCTTTCAATACCAGATTTGATAGCTCACTTTTACACCACATTATATCTCCTAACACTGGTATACCTACAATATTTTATTCAATACATGGCATTCAATTTTTATATGTTCCAAAATTAATTTCTCTATAATTTCTAATAGTATAAAACCAAGCAATTACAACTTTAGTCAATTTGTTGTTTGCCTTCGCAACATATTTTACATCAACTTTATTATTAACTATTAGTAAAATGGTTTACCTACATGACTTTACAATCTATATATCTATATATATAATAAAGTGGGCTTTTTTCTAGACACATGTCACTCCCACATCATCTCCCTCCACTATCCCATATCCCTCTCCCATTATTGCTCCATTTTACCCTCTCTCCCCATCGCGAAATTCCTCTTCATTTTCTATAGTTCCAAAACATCCGCTCGGGGTCTCCTTATCACTGAACTAGGGTTTCCACAAAATATGAAAATTTCCTTCGTCACCTCTGATTCCTTTGTCTTCTTTGGCCAACAATTTCTACTCACACTACTTCCACTGCTCGGTTGTCTCTAAATTTCGAATCATGCGACCTGTGCTACAACTACATCTTCAGCTTCGCACACCACTGCCTACTTGGACAAACACCTCTGTCATCTTCCATGTGATATTCAGCTCCTACATTATCTCTTCGAGAATCAGGTAAATATTTGGCCTCCTCCTTCAAATGTTTCTACCATAATTCTTGGGTTTTAGGTGACATACGACTCCTTCCTACAATCATTCTCAGAACTCCAAATAATTCGACACTATGGGTGCCTTTTCTTTTGCTTCCCCAAGCACATTCCGTTCCACTTTCTGCATCAGTATCCACTACCCTGGATGAAGCCCACCAAGTTCTTCATGAAGCCCTTCCCATCAATGAGAGGTTATTCAGACATCTTACACATCTAAAGTTTCAGAGAAGGTATATTCTTCTAATGTTGACAAAAATTACTCCCTTTTGTCCATCATTCTTTATATACAGTGAAACCAGATTTAATGAGACAATGTTACTATAGTTCTGCTATTCTGATACTCTAGCTCCCCCAACCATACATCAGTTCTCCCATTCATTCTTCAACAATCATTCTTAGGAGAGTTTCTATTGATTTCTTCATCGCACCAAAGACTGCTGCATAGTCTAATAACTATAACCTATTCTATTCAATATAAAATTATTCCATTGTCATTGTTGTAATTAAATATAGATTTCATTAAGATCGCTATAACTATCATTTATTTCATGAACTGTATACTAATTAAATTGGGTTATAAGATATATTATATGTAATGGTTTTCATTACATTATTATGTCAAATTTCTTGACAATTAACTAAAATGCTACACAATACAGACCTTTAATCAACTTTGATATGTAAAGAGGTGAGGATTTGAAGAAGACAACTCAGGCAACAATGAAAAACAGGTTATCTTATTTGTATTATGTACACCTTAATGTGTTCCTTTATTTATCATTCAAATTTGTTACATATTTACAATTTACACCATCACAGGTTAAATATCTCTTGAAAATATTACTAAAAAATAACGTCTAACACCCACGGGATGCACTCATAGAGGATAACACACAACATTGTCACCTATACCCACTGATGGTAACCTCATATTACAGTTTCCCTTTCATGTCATTTGCTTTAATTATGCAAACCAATTTATTAAAAAGTGTTAAAACTAACCTCTCACTATTTGAAAAAATATATTGTTACTGAAATATCAATGTTTCTTGACCAATAACTGTGGAATGTTTTTATGAAGCTCCACCGGTCCACCAAGTAACAACACACAAAGATGAATGGTAGTTATAGTATACTATTGTGATACATTTTTATGAAATCTGGAGGATGTAATAATTTTAATTAGTGCATAATTAATACTTTGTTTCCATTGGGAAAGGTTTGTAGGAAACAATATGACCTCCATAATAATATTCCTCTCCTTCTGAGGGGGATCTAATGGCATCTCGACTGAGGTGAAATTAGATGGCCCCTCTTATATTGGATCCACTGTGCATTTGAATGTCATGTTGGCTGGTAAATCCTCCCCCACTAATGCCATCAAATACTATGAAAGTCATCCTAGTAAGATATCAATGGTTGTACAATCAGAAAAGAAAACCTCAGAACCCTCTTAAGGATATCAACAAGTCAATTCCAGGAGACCGTTAGGATTCCATTTATTCTATGATCTGTCCATCAGCTACAGATGACAGGGATGAACATTCTACTATGGTGCATGTTTTTTCTATTAACTATGACTCTCTTATTAGCCATGTAGGTCAACCGGATGAAGATCTGGTGGTGTCCAAGGGGGAAGAATACCACCTTGGACTCTTCACCAATGACACAGACTCGCCCTATTCAAAAGTCAGAAGAAGTGGTATTAGAATTGATCATAACCAGGTATTACTATTTTTAATTTCTCTATTTTAATTTTTCAGAAAACAAACACCACATTATTGTAATATTCATTTTTATCTTGCATGACATGAAAATCAACAAAGTGGATCTTTAGGAGTGTGTTCCAAGACTGACATTGGATTTGTTACAACAGGTACAATTATTTAATGTACTCAGGTATATGTTCTTTATCTTCATTGACTGTTGCTTTCATGACATCATTGGAACTAACTAAACTTCATTTTTTCATGTCATTTGAATTTTTTCAATGATTAATACATGCAGTCCATTTATTATTCTTGATTGGATACTGTTAACCATCATATTTCTGTTTATATGATTTTAATTTTCAATACTATTTGGTACTTATTATTTAATTTCAATTATTTTTGTAGAAATATATGTTCATTGAGTTTGATGATGATGATTCAGTTCAAATAAATGTTGCAATGTCTCAAGACTCTGCAGAAACAACAATCAATACCGATGAACTGTATCCCCGTATAAAGGAAAACATATAAACAAAAAGATTAAAGAATATGAGTGAAATTTTACGGTGAAATGGAAAGTTAATAGTTACAATTTAATGATTCTTTTCTTTTCAAATTATCAATTCATATTTTATTTCCAGTATGAACTCTTTATTTCAGTTTTGTTTGAACCTGTTTTTTTTTCACATTTCCGTTTTTGATGTCTATCACCTGTACACAACAGATTACATGGTTTCATTTCTCACCATTTTTCACTACTGCAATGATCAATAACTCTATGATGCCAACATACAGGATATGATTCAATGCATAAAGTGTTTAAAACACTACTAGATGGTGTTTATTTTAATGGATTTCCTTTACAATGTCTCTGAATGACACATCATGTACTATTTATCCACTGTGCATTTGGATGTCATGCTGGCTGGTAAATCCTCCCCCACTAATACCAACAAATACTATGAAAGTCATCCTAGTAAGATATCAATGGTTGTACAATCAGAAAAGAAAACCTCAGAACCCTCTTAAGGATATCAACAAGTCAATTCCAGGAGACCGTTTGGCTTCCATTTATTCTATGATCTGTCCATCAGCTACAAATGACAGGGATGAACATTCTACTATGGTGCAGGTTTTTTCTGTTAACTATGACTCTCTTATTAGCCATGCAGGTCAACCCGATGAAGATCTGGTGGTGTCCAAGGGGGAAGAATACCACCTTGGCCTCTTCACCAATGACGTAGAATCGCCCTATTCAAAAGTCAGAAGAAGTAGTATTAGAATTGATCATAACCAGGTATTACTATTTTTAATTTCTCTATTTTATTTTTTTAGAAAACAAACACCACATTATTGTAATATTCAGTTTTATCTTGCATGACATGAAAATCAACAAAGTGGATCTTTAGGAGTGTGTTCCAACACTGACATTGAATTTATTACAACAGGTACAATTATTTAATGTACTCAGGTATATGTTCTTTATCTTCGTTGAGTGTTGCTTTTGTGACATCATTGGAACTAACTAAACTTCATTTTTTCATGTCATTTGTATTTTTTCAATGATTAATACATGAAGTCCATTTATTCTTCTCGATTGGCTACTATTAACAATCATATTTCTATTTATATGATTTTAATTTTCAATAATATTTGGTACTTATTCTTTAATTTAAATTCCTTTTGTAGAAATATATGTTTATTGAGTTTCATGCTAATGATTCAGTTCAAATAAATGCTGCAACATCTCAAGACTCTACGAAAACAACAATCAATATCGATGAACTGCATCCTCGTATAAAGGAAAACATATAAACAAAAAGATTGAAGAATATGAGTTAAATTTTGCGGTGCAATGGACAGGTAATAGTTACAAGTTACTGCTTATCTTCTTTTCAAATTATCAATTCATTTTTTTTATTTCAAGTATAAACTCTTTATTTCAGTTTTGTTTGAACCCGTTTTTTTTACATTTCAGTTTTTGATGTCTATCACTTGTACACAACAGATTACACGGTTTTATTTCTCACCATTTTTCACTACTACAATGATCAACAACTCTATGATGACAACATACAGGACATGATAGGCTGTAATGCAGAAAGTGTTGAAACCACTACTGGATGGTGTTTATTTTAATGGATTTCCTTTACAATGTCTCTGAATGACACATCATGTACTATTTAGGGACGTTCTCATAATTATTTTAAATCTAATATGATATGAGAGGATTTTATGTTATTTCTACTTACTTTTATATACCAAAACATTCTTTTGCAAAACTCAACTTTATTTTCCAAAACAAACTCTCTTAGTCGCCCCTTCCACATTCAATATATCATTAATAAAATTTCATTTTTTATTTAAATTATGAACTCTTTATTTTAGTTTTTATTGAACCTTTTTTTTTCACATTTAGTTTCTAATGTCTATCCCCTGTACACAAAAAAGATTACATGGTCTCATTTCTAACAATTTTTCACTACTGCAATGATCAACAACTCTATGATGCCAACATACATGATAGGCTGTAGTGCAGAAAGCATTGAAACCACTACTGGATGGCATTTATTTTAACGGATTTTCTTTACAATGTCTAACTGAAACATCATGTACAATTTAGGGAGGTGCGTATAATTTTTTGAAATGTAATCTAATATTAGAGGATTTTTTGTTATTTCTATTTACTTTTATATACCAAAACCTTTTATTGCAAAACTCAAATTTCTTTTCCGAACCAACTCTCTTAGTCTCCATTTCCACAATCAATATATCAATAATAAATTTTCTATATTTAGAATTATTTTATCTTATTTTATTTGTAGGATAACTCATGATTTCTGTTTCTCCATGCTTAAAATGAATTATCATTCCGTCACATAGATCATTAATGTTTTCTACTAATATAATGATGTATCTGTTCTCTAAATGTTTCAATATTACCTATCGTTCACTTGTATTTTGAATATATATTTTTTTAATGTTCATTATTAAATTTTTAAAACATGAATCCCTTTTGAAAATAGAAATTGGTTTATGGTGTCATGCGAATGCACGGGCAGGGTACTAGTTATCAAGGATATTAGCTTTATGTTAATTAATATAACCTGATAACTCATTCAACAAACCTCTAATTTTACTATTATTCATTCTTTGTGAATAAAGATATTCAATCACCCCTTCAGTCATAACTTAATGTTCTTCAAATCCTTTTGGTTGATCATTATATTCATCTTAATTTTTATAATTATCTACTAATTTCATCACTGTATCATCATCATCTAAGATGAATTAATTTCCAATACATCCACTATGGAAAAAACCATTATTTGCGACGGGCTGACCAAACCATCCCAAAAAACCAATTATTTGCGACGGGAATAAGCGTCTTGTCACAAAAAGTTATGACCAGATTGACACGGTTTGCATGCCAAACCATGTGAAAGAGTATTTGCGACGGGTTGGCACTGCCCGTCACAAATGTCGGGAGGCGGTAAAGACCTAGTTACGACGGGGAGATCCCTCGTTGCAACTAGTTCGACCCCCGAAGGGTATTTTTGATGAGTCCCATCGCAAATAATTGGCGGCAGTAAAAACATATTTGCAATGGGATGTTGTCCCGTCACAAAAAGTGTGTTGGCATACCACTTTTTGCGACGGACCCCATCGTAAATAACATTTTAACCACCGATGGTATTTAATGCGGCCGAAAGTATTTGCGACGGTATTCCCGTCACTAATAGTCACGTCATAACTAATGTAATCTATATATACCTTCTTCCGTTTTTTCTTCTCTCTTCCTGAATTTCTTGTTCTTCTCCTTCTGTAAACTCTAATTTTAGAGTGAAATTTTTTGAGAGTTAGTTTTTTTTATGAAGAAATTGTGAATCCACCTACAATTTTAAGAAATCAAGTTTAAAGGTATTTATGTTTTATTTAATTTAGTATGTAATGTCCCCGACCCGGAAGCCACTAAACCGATGCTCTGAGCCGGGTGGTTACATGACCTTAAGCGTGCCTCCCCATATGCCAAAGGATGCCAACTAGCAGTGGGGGTCTATGGGGTCAAGTTGGGAGACTATACCCCCTTTTTATCAGAGTAAGACACAACGGAAATAAACCAAATTTCAGAAACAATAACCAATAAATAAGGAACACGTATATCAACCATTTCCAACAATAAATATGTCATGTCATACTACAAGTGTAAGAGTGAACAAAACCCAAAATAAAGACAATGACCAAAACCCCCAAAGTGGTCCCAACTCCAAGTCTGGATCCTCCACCAAATGCTACCCATGCCCACTCACTATCTAGCAAGGACCTATGCCCTTCTCCTGACCTGCAAACATGAAGTCTGCTTGGGTACCCAACAGCGGCCCGAGCAGGGTGTGAGTACATCTCAGTAGGCCACCACCAATGGTGTCTACAAAACATCCAGTATGAAAAGGTAGTGTATGCAAAATAAATATGAATGATAACTGCCAACAATTATTTAAGGTACCATTAAATAGTTTAGAGCCAAGCCATTTCCATTTCCATTACCATTCATTACACACCCATTATCACCATTTACCATTTCATCACATTTCCATGGGTTAGTCACATACATTATGTTACATGGGTCTAAGGCCAACAATCACATGCAAGAGGGTAAACACATCGTTATCCTATCTCACTAGGACTAACCCCTCATAGCAACCATAAACTCACCTCGAAGCCTCAGTCTGGGTGGATGCAACCATTAGGAGAATAGACCCTCAGTCCCCTTTCCCAACCCGTGCATTTAGGGTGGAGTATAGAACCTCAGTCTTAGCTCAACCTGTGGGCGTAGATCCTCATGTCATACCCCACTCTACGAAGCCATGTGCACATACTTATATATAAGTAACCATTAACCACCCAAACCATTTCCCTTCTACAATCACTATTCACAACAACCCACATGGGAATCTACATCATGCCTTAACCCATTAACACATTACCATTTGACATCATTTAACCATTCACCCAATTCCCATGTGTTATGCCTATCTCACTAAGCATTCAACATTAAACCCATAATATATCCCATTATGGTCTTTAATCAGTTTACACATTCACCCATTTAACCCATTCATCATTCCCATGAATCAACCATTTAACCCATTCAACTTTAACCCTTAGGTTATTGCCAAGTATAGGTGCATCACCTAACTTCTATTCCAAGTTCAACCAATCATGCCAACATATTTATCAAGGGCTCTACAATTCATTACAATAAGGTCACTTGTTTAATATCAATCCCTAAATCCGGGAAAATCCGGCACATCCCATGGATGGCCATAAATTAGGTCAAGTCCATCCCAACACATCCCACGAGGATCGTGAGGGTTCCCATTTTCCATTTCAAACACCATTATTACCAAACATGCCAAGGTTATTCAAAACATAACTAAGGAGAAACAAGAACACAACTAAACATGCACAAATACCCAAATAACTATGAGATATCACTTGTAGACCACCTACCTCAAAACCGCGGTTGAACACACTCTCAATCGAGTCCTTAGACCTCGATCCGACCAACCTTGGGAGCTTCAACCTAAAACTCACCCAAAAGATAGGGTTTTAGAGATTCAGAACAAGAGGGAGAGAAGATACAAACCCTAAACCAAAAAGAGAAGCAAAGATGGGATTAGCCTTATCTGGAGCTTCGATCCGCAACCAACGGCACCAAAAACGCCTTAGAAATGAGATCGATCGATCTCTTGGAGCTCTTGGGCGATTTGGTTCACTCCTAGGGTGAAGAGGGACGAAATGAGAGGAAATCCCGATTGGGGTTTTAAAGCCCGGAGTGGAAAACTTGTAATTTTTCCCAACTTTAAGTAGCCGCATGGTTTGTCCGCACAGTTTGGGAATCCGTGCACAAACCGTGCGCATGCCACTTTCTGGAGGAGGAGGGGTCACACGATTTAGCCGCACAGTTTGGCAAACCGTGCGCATGCTTCTGTCTGGAGGAGGAAAGGTCGCACGGTTTAGCCTGGGCAGGCCGCACGGTTTACCTGGCCGTGCGCAGGCCGTGCGCCCTGGCCTATCTTGCCCAGATTTCCTTTCTTCCGTGCCCCGAGCCCCCGGAACACCCCCAAGGCCTCTCACACTTTCAGGAAACATTTTAAAGCCCCAAAAACAAAGGGTTCAACCCAAAACACAACAAAAACACACCTTTCCAAAAACTGGGATCTTACATAGTATTTATTTTATTTCTTTATATTAATTTTAATTATTATTGATTAATTGTAATTAAGTTAGTTTTAAATTGTTTTGTCATCAGTATTTATTTGTAATAATAAAATTAAATTATTAGTATTAATTCTTAATAATTAGTAATAATTAATAATTATTAATGATAATTAGTAATGTATATAAATAATTAGTAGTAATTAGTAATTAGTAGAAGTATTTTGCAGTAATTAATACTAATTAACACTAATTAGTAATAATTAGAAAAAAATAGTAATAAATATTAACAATTAGTAATAAATAGTATTAATTAGTAATAATTAGTAATAAATACTAGTAAATACTAATATATAATAATAAATAATAATAAATACTAATAAATACTAATAAATAGTAATAAATAGTAATAAATACTAATAATTAGTAATAAATACTAATAATTCGTAATAAAAATACTAATTAATAGTAATAAATACAAATAAATACTAATAAATAGTAATAAATAGTAATAAATACTAATAAATAGTAATAAATACCAATAAATAGTAATAAATTCTAATAAATAGTAATAATTAGTAATAATTTGTAATAATTACTAATAAATATTAATAAATACCTATAAATAGTAATAAATATTAATAAATAGTAATAAATAGTAATAAATACTAATAGATAAAAATAAATAGAAATAAATAGAAATAAATAGTAATAAATAGTAATAAAAAGAAATAAATACTAATAAATAGTAATAAATAGTAATAAATACTAATAAATAGTAATAAATACTAATAAATAGTAAGAAATACTAATAAATACTAATAAATAGTAACAAATACTAATAAATAGTAATAAACAGTAATAAATAATAATAATTAGTAATAAACAGTTATAAATAGAAATAAATACTAATAAATAGTAATAAATACTAATAAATACTAATAAATACTAATAAATAGAAATAAATACTAATAAATAGTAATAAGTACTAATAAATACCAATAAATACTAATTATTACTAATAGAGTAATAAATACTAATAAATATTAATAAATACTAATAAAAAGTAATAAATAGTAATAAATAGTAATAAATAGTAATAAATAGTAATAATTAGTAATAAATAGTAATAATTAGTAATAAATAGTAATAAATTATAATAAATTGTAATAAACAGTAATAAATAGTAATAAATAGTAATAGATAGTAATAAATAACAATAGATAGTAATAAATAGCAATAAATAGTAATAAATAGCAATAAATACTAATAATTATCAATAAATACTAATAATTAGCAATAAATACTAATAATTAGCAATAAATAGCAATAAATATGAATAATTAGTAATCAATAGCAATTAATTGCAATAAATAAAAATAAATAGCAATAAATAGCAATAAGTAGCAATAATTAGCAATTAATTGCAATTAATTGGAATAAATAACAATAAATAAGAATAAATTGTAATAAATTGCAATAAATTGAAATAAATAACAATAAATAGCAATAATTAGCAATAAATAGCAATAATTAGCAACAATTAGAAATAAATAGAAATAATTAGCAAAAATAGCAATAATTAGAAATAATTAGAAATAATTAGCAATAAATAGAAATAAATAGCAATAAATAACAATAATTAGCAATAAATAGTAATAAATAGCAATAAATAGAAATAAATAGCAATAATTAGCAATAAATAGTAATAATTAACAATAATTAGAAATAATTAGCAATAATTAGAAATAAATAGAAATAAATAGCAATAAATAACAATAAATACAATAAATAACAATAATCGGCAATAAATAGCAATAAATAGCAATAAATAACAATAAATAGCTATAATTAGCAATAATTAGCAATAATTTTCAATAAATAGAAATAATTAGCAATAATTAGCATTAAAATAAATTGTAATAAATTGTAATAACTTGGCATAATTTTCAGTGGATTGAAGACACTCCTTTTGCTCGATGAATCTTCTCCTTTTAACTCTCACCGACTCAAAACATTATGAAAAATATGCTTCTATATATGCATATCCAATCTCGTATACACGAGTTTGAATATGCATTCATAGGACCAAATTTTTCATAATGTTTTCAGGTGGTGACAGTTGCAAGAAGAAGATTCATCAAAGAAAAAGGGGGTTCCTTTGTCTGATGGTTCATTTACTTGCATCTTTGTTACACTAAAATCACAAAGTAGAATCTCCTCAGATGTATGCTTATGCATTCTCATATGCACGAGAATGAATAAGAGTACCTCCGAGCATATTCTTCATTGTGATTTCAGTGTGAGAAAGTTTCAAGTAAATGATCTGTCAGACAAAAGAGCAGCCTTCAATCCACTAGAAATTATGTCTCCCATAATTAATGGTAATTATTAAGAAGTAGTTGTAATTATTTGTCTATTTTTTTGGATAGTGTTTTCAAATTTCAAATTATTCAAAAACAGTAATGATTTTATATTTTGTAGAAAAACATGGAACAAGGAAGTCGACAAAAGTCATTATTAGATGATCGTACTTGGATAAATCAGCATAGAAATCCAAATGGTCCTGATTTAAATCCTGTATATATTGAGGGTGTTTAAGCTTTCTTATCATTTATATCATCAAAACCAGAATTTGTTTCAAAAGGCACAATTAAGTGTCCTTGTAAAAAATGTGCTCTGAGAATGTTTGACACATTTGACAAGGTTGAAGGACATCTCTTGCGGTTTGATTTTCAACCAAATTATTTTTTTTGGTATCAACACGATAAATGCAGTTCCAGATAAGATACTAATAACTTGATTCCGAATCCATCACAGTTTCAAAATTTAGTCCATGATGTTGCAGGTCTATCTTTTCAACAAAATAAAACTTAGGATGCTATTGATTTAACTCCTGAGTTGGCACCATCCAAATTTTATGAGTTATTGAGGTCTGCTAAGGAAGAATTATATCCTGGTTACAAGATAAGAAAATTAGAAGCAGTTGCAAAATTTATGGTTATTAAATCAGATAATGCAATGTCAAACAACTTTTTTGATTAGATATTTTCTTTGGTTAAAACACTGTTACCTAAAGAAAATGTGTTGCCTACAAATTACTATGAGAGCAAGAGGATGGTTTGTAATCTGGGCCTTAATTATCGAAAGATTCATGCATGTGAAAATGATTGCATCTTATATTCTGGTGAAAATGATTCATTGGATAGTTATCCCACATGTGGAAAATTGAGGTATAAAAAAACTCAATCGGGGAAGTCTAGATTGATTCTTATGAAACATTTGAGATATTTCCCCCTTACACCCAGGTTGCAACATTTGTTTATGTCTCAGAACACAACGTCAATGATGTCATGACACAAAACCAAGATTTCAACCAATAAAAGATTGAATCATCCATATGATGGTGATTTATGGAAACATTTTGACCGACTGCATCCATCTTTTTCTTTAGAAGCCCGAAACGTGCAATTGGGTCTTTCTACTGACGATTTCTGTCCGTTTGGTTCTTATGGTAGTCAACATTCATGTTGCCCTATCTTTATAACTCCGTACAATTTACCTCCATGGATATTGATGAAGGATCCCTATATCTTTTTGACCTTATTAATTCCAAGACATCCGAAAAAGAATATTGATTTTTATTTTAAACCATTGATTGATGAGTTAAATTCATTATGGAGTAATGGTGTTAGTACATATGTTGTTATTGTGAAACAAAATTTCATATTAAAAGTTACATTAATGTGGATGATTAGTGACTTCCCGACATATGACATGTTATCTGGCTGGAGTACACATGGACCAAAATCATGTCCTTACTGTATGAAAGACAACAAATCCTTTATGCTCGTCAATGGAAAAAAACCTTTCTATTTTGACTGTCATCACATATTTCTTCCAACCAATCATCCTTTTCAGAGGAACAAATCTCATTTCAGAAAAGGAACAATTGAAAGGGATGAACCTCCAAAAATGATCTCTGGTACAGAGTTAAAGTTAGGTATATTTTCATTACCTTCCATCACATTTGGGCCAACAATAAACCAACAAAAAATTCATGGATTTGGGAAAGAGAATAATTGGATAAAACAAAGAATTTTTTGGGATATTCCATATTGGTCTGATTTGTTGGTCCACCATATGTTGGATGTCATGCATATTGAAAAGAACTATTTTGATAATTTATTTCATACAGTTTTGGATACACCAAGTAAGACCAAAGATAATATAAAGACATGATTAGATATTGCCCAAATTTGCAGACAACCAAAACTTGAACTGTTTCAAAATGTCAGATCATAGAGGTTAATGAAGTCAAAAGCAACTTATACACTGTACAAAAAGAGAAGATTATTATTTTGTCAGTGGGTTGCAGATTTGATACTTCCAGATGGCTATGCTTCTAATTTGGGTATATGTGTTAAGAATGGTCATATTTCCAAATTAAAAAGTCATGGTTGTCATGTTACAATGGAAAGACTTATGCTGATTGGATTTAGAGGTTTGTTGAATTCTATGATTTGGGATTAGATAACAGAAATATAATATTTTTTTCAAGACATTTATGATGCACTAAGTAAACTGGAAGAAGATGTTGTTGTCATTATATGTAAACTAGAAAAAATATTTCCACCGACTTTCTTTGACTCAATGGAACATTTGATTTTACATTTTCCACATGAAGCTAAATGTGGAGGTTCGGTACAGTTTCGATGGATGTACTCATTCAAGAGATGCATGCAGAAATTGAAGAAAAAAGTATGTAACAAAGCATCAGTTGAAGGCTCAATTGCTGAAGCTTATTTGCAAGAGGAAATTTCTTTTTTTTTTCCTGCTCTCATTATTTTGAATCTAAATATCCCTCAAAACACAACCGCATGTGAAAAAATAAGGGGAATGCTGATGATGAAATGGAAAATCAATTATCAGTTTTTAATCAGCCAGAGATTGGCTTCGGTGGAGTTCATGAATGATGGATTTTAGATAATGAACATCACAGAGCTCATACATATGTTCTGATCAACTATGAAGAAATGAAATCATTTGTACTGTGAGTGATTCTATTACTTATTCTATAATTTATGTTATAGTAAGTAAACTTATTTTATTTTTAGGTTATATGATAACCATATCAAGAAATAGCTTCCACAAATTACAGCAGCTGCTCTTGAAGAACACCGATGAAATTTTTTTTCTCAATGGTTTCAAAAACTAGTAACATAAATTATTAATGGTTTAACATATCAATTCAGTTTATTATTTATCATATTGATAATTGTTTTACAAATTTTTAGGTGTCTCAACATGCTGATAAAATTGATAACTGACTGTGTATATTAAGTCACCCACCATCTGAAATAGTTAAATCTTACAATGAATATGCGGTGAATGGTTTTCAATTTCATACACGTGCATATGAGGAATCAAAAAAAAAAACAAAGAACAATGGAGTTTTATTGAGAGGATCACATCATAGAGAAACTAAAGTTGAATTTTATGGCATGCTGGATGAAATTATTGAATTGTGTTATCTAGGAAAAAAATACATAACAATATTTAAATGTCGATGGTTAGATATTGAGAGAGGCTTGAATGTTCATCCGATTCATGGAATCGTCGATATTAAATATAAAAGTCTTCTTGCAGTGAATGAACCATTTTTACTAGCTCAACAGGCACATAAAATATATTACGCAAAGTACTGTACTACTTCAAGAGACCTGAGTGATTGGTGTAGCATAATAAAAATGTAATCTCGAAAAAATCAGTTTACTCAAACTGAATGTGGTTATGATAAAGTACAAGGAATTGAAAATTTTCAAGAGACTACTCAAAATCCATCCTTTTCACAAAGATACATGAATATCAATGATGACACCCCACGATTAAGGGTCGATGGTGATGATGATGTTAATGATGTTATAAATGAATTTTAAATGGAAAGAGATGATGAAACCAAAATTCATATGGATATTGATGACACTGATGATGAATATGAATACATTGACATCATCAGATATGAAGATAATGATGAAGGTGAACATTGACACAATTAAATACTAGTTATAATCATAACTAATATATATCTATATGTAATAGTTATTTTCAAATATCTGTTAACAATAATCATTTTGTGTTTCAGATGGACCCTGATCTACTTCATGAGATGGAAGAAGTTGAGCTACCTTTGGATGAGGAGGATTTGGGATCATCTGACCCTCAGGCTACTGGCGGTTTAGGGGGTACATAGAGGGGGTGCGGTCTTGCATGACTTATGATTCATGAGCCTATCCCTGAGTGTCTTCCACATCTTGGTTTTGATCCATGCACGCAGAGGTATGATAACCTGTGTATTTTAGTTAGATTTCATTAATTTATTTATATGATAATTGTTTGATTATTTGTTCTTTTTTCACAGTTGTGCACTTGTATCTATCGAACAGGGGAGCGATATCTTGCGCAATTATTTTTCTCAGCCATAAATCACATGGGAATAGATTCCCGTTAATGTGTGGATTAGAATGTTCAATCATTGGATGGTATGTAAATAAATAATATTTATTTATAAATTTATTTCATTAATAACTTGATATTATAAATTATTTGTTGGGTTTATGATATCCCATCAATGATAGCATGCGTGGCGTATCCATGAGGCATGAGAGATGTCTATGCGTGAGTGTTTCCATTAGTTTTTGCACAATTTAAGAAGGACAACTATTAAGAAAGCAGTAAAAATAGTATTTGATGAGTCATATAGAGCCCACTGACTAGAGTATATTTCATCTCACGCATGGGATGAATTATGTTCACACTAGTTAAGTAGTGGATTTCAGAGGAGATCTTCATTGGGCTGACAGAACTGGGGGAGACAGGAGGTGACACATCGAGCTGGTAGCCATACATTCAGTACGCATAGAGAGCATCTGGTAAGTACCTTTTTTTAAATATTTTATATAACATTACATATAAATATTTTATTTTATATTCATATAGGTATTAAAGCATCCTGATATTATGGAGTATGATGCTTATCAGAGGATATACAATGATCTAGCCACTGGAGAGATTAGAGGTGATCGCCAGCGTTAGATTGTGGTCAGTATTATTTCTTTTTCTGTTTGAAAATTAACTATATATAATATTTTCACTATTTTAATTTCAAATTGTAACTGAAGAAGTCATATGAGGCCACGACCTCTCAGACATGGGTTGAGAGTCAGGCCAAGACGGTTGATCGGACTAGTGCCCACCATTTCGATGATGCGGCATGGATACAGGCGACCCAGTACGCCTTCGAGTAGGGATGAGTAGTTGGTATCAGCTCTCATTTGACTCCTAAGACTTATTATGGTACTGCTGTGATGTCGATGTCCAGCTCGAGAGGAGCTCATGGAGATGCATCAACTTCTGGATCACAATATCAGGAGTAGTTGTGAGCTCAAACTGAGCTTATAGAGAGTTTGCAGAAGTAGCAGGAAGAGATGCATCAGCAGCAGGAGTAGCAGCAACAACAGCACGAGTATGACATGCATCAATGGAAGCAGCAACAACACGATTAAATGGAGTACATGCGCCGTCTAACTCGTAGTTTAGGGATAAAGTTTCCTCCACCATCTCCTTTAGATCCTACATCTCCTCTAACTCCTATAGAAGACTACCCCCCAGTGATTTTTTTAATCTGTTAAAAACATTTGAATTGAACATTTCTTGTAATATAAACTATTTATAATTTTTGTCTTTTATATTGGTGCGAATATTGCATAATTGTTTTTAGTATTTTTAATATTTAAATATTTTATTATTTATTATTAGTATTAAATTTTTTAAAATTTGTTTATTTTACTAAAAATAATAATAATAATAATAATAATAATAATTTATGATTTTTTATATATTTTTTCTGAATATTAAAAAATTTAATTTTTTTTATTTTAATAATATTAATATTATTTTTTCATTAATCATAATTTTATTATTTTTTTATTAAGTATTTGAAAATATTAATAATATTAATATTTTTATTTTTTTATTATTTTAATAATATTTTTATTTTATTTTATTAAGTATTAGCAACATGAACGTTTGCGACAGGGGGGCCATCACAAATAGATTATATATTTTTTAAAAGTTTTTTTCAACGGGTTTCTTTATCGTTGCAATAACTTTTTTGCGATGAGTCCGTCACAAAAGATTTATAATATATAAGTTATTTGCGACGAGATGGTATCCCGTTGCAAATACTTTTTGCGACGGGCCTGTTGCTAAAGGTTCTTGTATATATAATGTATTTAATCAGACATCTATTTGCGATGAGCCTGCTTCCCATTGCAAGTAATTTTTTTTGCGACAAGCCCATCACAACAAATACTAGTTGCAATGTCGTTTTTTTCAATAAGATATTTTCGACGAGATCCCATCGCAAAAATGTTTTTACGATGAGATCCCGTCACAAATAGCCCGTCGCAAATAGTCAAATTTCCAGTAGTGATTCTAATGCATCCTTTTATTATCTATTAACATGAAAACTCCTATAAAACTTCTTCATAATTCAATTATATAAATTGATGGAAACTTCTTATTCTATTTTGGTGGGAACTCATACAGGCCACCCTCTTCTTCAAGGCACTTTTCAACTCTAAAAAGATGATTTTGAAAGAAAAATGTAATACTATTACCACCATTTCTCATAAATCAATGGTCTTTTTCACATCTCATTGACTTATTATTTTGTTATTGTTATCTTTATCATGATCATTCATTTTATTTTCATGATTAATCTGTATCAATATTTATCAATGATTGGACATTATGTTTTTTCTCTATTCAAATATTTTTTATTCTCAATAAATTTTTCCTATTTTGAAACCTAGTTTGGTGTTATTCCATACGACCTTTGTACTTCCATTACTCACCTTTCAATAGGAGTATTTTTTAACCATTTTGTGATGTTGGATTTTGAAAAGGGTATTTTAAAATGAAAACCCATTGACTTCTAAGGTCATGTTCAAATTGAGAGGAATAAATTTATTTAGGGGGAGGGGGATAAAATAACCTGATATGAAAATTAATACTGTTATATTTGGTAGTGTATACAATATGCAACACTGAGCTTAAATACACCATTAAATAATATTATTTTAATTAGTCCATTATAACCTTATCTTTGAATTGGATGATATGAATAGGTTTAACCACATAACAAAATATATATAAATGACCTAATGAATAAAAACACATTGATTAATTCTTAGGAAATAAACACATAATTTTTTTAATGTATTGATATTTTTCAAAAATACAGTTTCTTAAAATATGATTTTTATGGATTTTTGTGAGGGAATATTATAATTAATTTGTTTAACTTTTAGAAATTTTATTTGTTAAAAATTATATAATTTTTAAAATAATAGTATGAAAATTATCTTATAGTGAATATTTTAGTTTTTCTGAAATATTGAATATCCAATGAATACTGAAAAATACTAATTTTTAATGAAAAGAGTATTTTTTATTGATTCATTTTAAATGATATATTTTTTTAAAAAATGTTTTCAATGAATAAATAGTTCCATTTTATTATCAATTTTGAAATTATGATAATTGGAATCAATTAAATGGTTGAATTTATTATAAGAACATTTTTATATATAAAATGAAATATTTTTGAAAAAAATTTCTTTATTTCATTTTTCATTATATTATTAAATTAATTTCTACCAACCCGAAAAATTGAATCATGAAAAGGGTATTCCATATTTGGAATCAGGAGGTTTATATTTGGTAAATAATTATCACTTATTTTTCATCATTATAAATAGTAACCATGGTAAATAATTGTCATCACAATAAAGGTAAATGAGGAAATTAAAGTTAAAAATAATATGATAAGGACTAAAATATGAACCTAAAACATACCATTATCCTGTTATATGAGTGGAGTTCTTCCAAGTACATCCATGTTTCGAAAATATGAAACTTGATGCCATATGTATTTGATTTTTACATTTATAATATTAATTTAATTAATACATAATGTCAAAAATGTCATCTTTCTACTTTCAAAATCTATAATATTTTGTGACTAATAAAAAAATATACTTGGTTGTAAATATTAATATGAAATTTAAATTTTCTTATAATGTAATTTTATTCCTAATTTTAGTGATGATATAATTACCATACATTCTTAAACAACATTGTCACAATAATTATTCAATTAATAGAAAAGTAAAAATAAATGATTATAAAAAAAACTAAAAGTAATATAATTTGAATGAATGATTTAATTTCATGAATTTTTAAGATAAATAAAACATTTAGGTATGTGTGAAGGTAGTATATTCATATTCTTTTTCTTTAATGTTTTATTGAATGTCAAATTAAATGAATAAGTCGAAAATGACATTTAGAAAATTTTATTGTAAATAATATTTTATAAAATTATCTAAAAACATTAAAATATTTAATTAGAAAAATAAAGATGAAAAACGATTGAAAATTTAATCCATTATCCATTTTTATTCAATTTTTAAATTATAAGTAATATTATAACCCAATAATATTGAAAATGTCTTTATCAGGGTTATGATTAAAATTGGATTTCCAAGTGGTTAGTCTAATAGATAAGGATTGAAATGATTTCAAAACCTATACATATTTGTTTTGTTGATTATATTAATATCATAAATTTTTCATAATCAAATCCATATCATTTTGGAACCATTTTACACGAGTTAGACACATATTATATTATAATATTTCATGTATTTAAAAAAATGGAACAAATGATATTTTATAATAAGAATTATTTAATTACATAATTTAAAATTATAAAAATTCATATATTGGGACAAGTGATTATTATATGGATTTAAATATCATCCATGGTTAATTTGTGTGATTTTTTTCCTTTCTTAGTAACTATCATTACACCTTTATATGAAACAACATTGTTATCATTGTAATTGTCAAAAGGGTTAACAGATGGTTAAAACAAAAGGATATGGGTGAAAACATCACCTAAACATGTAATTTTTTTATTATATTAAACTATTTATACTCCCCTTAAACATATATTTTAATTATATCAAATTTTCAAACATTTAAATATGATAATTAGTTTATATTAATTTAATAATTAGTAAATTCCTAGAATACCCCCTCATTATAAAAGGGAATCCCCTATCCTCATCTCTATTCAGATAAATTGCCATTTTGATCAGCTATTAATTACAAAACTACCTTCATATAATCACTACCCTCATTCTATAGGTCTTGGTTTATATGGAATACCAACCTTTGAGGGATTAAGGTGTAGAGAAATTGAGGTCCTCTGAAGAAGAGTTTTTATTTTTAACTGAATGTTTTAGTTTTATTTCTTCTTTTACAACAATCAAATATTCATTAGACATGATGAAATAATGAAAGTATTATCTTAAATATTTTGAGATGTTTTTTTTTCATAATTTCATAACCTATATGCATATCCTCTTCCTTCAAATGGGAAACAAAACTGTTGTTCGTGTGTACGATAGACTACCACCTCGTGAAACAATATAATTTTTTCTCTACCACTACCTCTCATTGATGTTTATGATGATAGATTTAATTTATATATATATATGAAATTAATGATAAAATTATAATTATTTAAAGATAATATATAATATATTTTCTTAATATTCCATCAAGTGAATAAGGATAACATTGTTTGTCCATACGTGTGGATTACCACCTTCATGAAGTGATGATATTCATTTTTCATCACCAATACACATGGTTGGTATATATAAGTATATTTAAATAATTAATGTCATATTTATTAAATAATTATCATTATGTAATGATAAAATAATACATACATTCTTTCCATCATTATCATTGATAAATATAAATGTTACTCTTTCATACATATGACATACCTCTTAATGATTGTAATGTAGATTATTTTTCATAACCATTATTCATTTTTTGTGTTTAAAATTATAATTTTTGTATTAAAAAACATAATTATTTCATTATTATTATTATAGATATTATTTAATATTTACCTCATTGACCATAATAAACACACCGAAGTCATTTTGGATATATAGGTTGAATATCGTCAAAACATCCAACATAAACATAATTTCTTAGGTATATAAATATAACATAGTAAAAAAAGGAATAAAAAAAATTAAAAACATTCATAATCATGTAAATAATTATAATATGTTTAGTATTCAGGAATTTAATAAAAATAAATGACATGTCATAATTAAGGTAAGAGACACTTTACATTAAAAACTTCATTTTAAATGTTTTAATGATTTATTTTCTAAATATTTATATTTAATTTCAACATTCATAAAATTATTTTATAGATGTATTTATATGGATATATATTAAATATGTAAGAATTTTTATGTATCATTTTAATTTCTTTCAGTGGTCTTCAAAATGAATCTCTTTATATATTTTACATTGAACATTTTGACATTCATTACAAAACATAAAAGGAATGTTCTATTTTAACATATACGGTGTCATATTATTTTACCACTTCTATTATAGTTTTTTTGATGTTTGGAATACTATAAAAGATTTCATATTTTTTCCTTTAAAGTGAATTCATCCTTCTTTTTGTTATGGGTATTTTCAATAAGGGTTTTAAAAATAAAGGATCATTCAATGTCTAGAAATTTTTTATTATAGTTGCAGAGAATATTTTAATGGGTATGATTATGAAAATGTAAAATATTATTTTATTCTTCCTGGGAATTATTTATATTGAAAGGTGTTTCTGTTATAGACCAAGGATGAGTGGTACCTTTATCAACCAAGAATAGGTGTATCCATTATAAACCAAGGATGTGTGATTAAGTTAAAACCCATGGATAGGTGGGTTTGTTATTTCCCTTCAATGGGTAGGGAAATGTTCATACTAGAAATTGACCATGTAGGTTATTATATTTTCATTATAAATATTAAAATTATGTCCCATTTAACCTAAATGATCTATTTATGATTTCAATGGGGGGTTTTCATAAATCTTATGATTTAAAAAGGTACGCTAATGTGATTATGTTTAAAGGAATGAATTTTCTACTTATTAAGGTTCAAATATATAGTTTTTTAAAATGTTTTTAGGAGTTTTTCATGATTTCAAAGAAACCTTTATGAGTTATATTTTTCCTTTAATATTTTAAATGAATTATTTGACATAAATCTTTCTAAAATAAATTCGATTTCTTGGGTGACAAAATATTTACATGGATGTTAAAGTATATTTTTTAAAAGGTAAATTTGTTGTAAGTATTCATAAACTAATGAGTTTATTTCTTTATTTATGTCATATATTGAACATTTTGTTCTCATCCGATGTTTTAAAATAATTTTCAAAGAGTTTTAATGATGAATGTGGATAAGGATGATGTGAATATGAAAATTGTGACAATATTTAATGAAAGGAAAAAAAATTATGTCATTGTAGTTTTTTAGGATAAATGGATACAAAGTGTAAGTTTCATAATTTTGAATTAATATTTATTTATATAATTTTTATGAGATAATTCTCTAAAAATATTAACCATAAAGATACAAAAATGTTATAGAATGAATTATTCACCTTAAACTAATTATTATGTAATGTTTAAGGTTAGGTACATATATTCAGCTAGTTAATTAGGAAAGCCTGCATAAGATTAATATGATGAACATGAATAAGATATGTGTTAGTTTGGTTCAATAATATTGTGAGACTATGATTAATGGGATATGAATCAGTATAGAAACAATTGAATAGTAAGGTTTTGTGTCTCCATTGTGTGATAGTTATTTTGTATATTTAATTTGTTAATAAGGTTATAGAGAAATGTTATGAGGTTGGTCAGATTCATATCCTTTTTCCAGGGTTTAAGAGAGTTTGTTTGTATATTACCTACATGATATATATATATATATGTATATATATATATATATATGTATATATATATATATATATTAGTTCTCCCTATGGTTAGAATATGGTAGATAAATTCAGTTTATGATTAAGACTGATTGGTTCTAGAGAACATGTGGGACATTTTGGGGGTGGATTTTAGGAAATCTTTGTGGATGTGAATATTAAGTTTTGTAACTCTGCATCCTTTAGGGTAAAGACATGATGATTGATGTAAAATTTTGTTCTTTATTTTGGTGCAATTTTGTAGTGTATATAGATTGGATTTGGGTGATGTTCATCCCATTGAGACATTTATTGGTTGTTGGACCCTGATTTGTTCTTTTTTATTATGATAGAGTATAGGAATCATTAGTTTTATGACTGTATAATGTTTAGTCATTATTTTTTATGGGATCAGTTGGAGATCACACATAGATGGTGACCAGATATGGAATGTGTAACACCTTGATTTTCTAAAAGAAGATAATTAAATTTGATATAATAAAGGTCCGTTAACACTGGGTTTATCTTAAGGTACATTAAATAATGATTTTATTCCATATCATGCATTACATGAAAGACCGATTTTTACCGAACAAAAAATATATTATTAATATTTTTATTTGATATGATAATTATCACCTAACCATTGGATCAAAAGGTATAAATATGATTAAATAAATTATGAATATTTTTACACATGTATATATAATGAATTGTTTTGTGACAAATTAATTAGAAATGAAAATAAAACCCTTTGGAAAATAAAAGAAAACTTTTTTTTTCTGAAAATCTATTTTAATGCGCACAAGTTTGTTTTATCCCAAAAAATTTAAAAAACAACTCTTATAGGAATATATTAATTAAAATTTTATATAATATATTAAATATAATGTTTAACATTAATCATATGTTTTCTCTAGACAATAGATAAAAATAAATCCAATTTTATGAATAAAACTGTATTTTCCTAGAAAGAAGTTTTGTCACCATTTTATGGTGAACTTATTTTAAAACTAATTTTTGAAAATTATCATATTTTTTATATGATAAAAAAACTTCATTTTCAAATTATGAATAAAAAACAGTTTATGGTTATTTTTTTTATTTTTTAGAAATGTTTCAACATTTGATGAATAATGAAAAATACATAATTTTAATTGAAAACTGCCATTCGTTTAATTAATTTATAATGTTAAACCATATTTTTGTTTTGTTTTAAAGAAAAATTATTTCTATTATAAATATATAAATAAAATTTATCTCATTGTAATTAATTTGATATTTATATTTTATATAAAAACATTGTAAAATTTTGATCATTTTCACTTTAAAAACTCACTTTCTTATCACATCTGCAGGATTAATTTTAAATTAAATTATTCCACTTGTTTAATTTTAAATTGGACAAATGGAATCCATATTTAGAATCATAATAATTTATGTTCACTAATAATTCAACATAATTTTCCTCCATAATGATTAGTTAAAATGGTTAAAATTAATTATAGTGATTAAGGTAAAAATGAGTTTACTTAGTGGTTAAATATATAATATATGGTGTAATAATGACTCAATGCTTGTCAAAAACCTATTGGATGGACTTATTCATACCCTTATCAACTTATTATCTATTTTTATGAGTTATTTTGATACAATTACACAAAAGTGAAAAATATAATGAGTTTTTCAATGAAAAAGAGAAAAAAAGAACATTCCTTGCCTTTAATATCTATAATGTGTTGGCATAGATAAAAAACATTGGTTTGGTTATACATACTATTTTGAAATATAAATTAGTTTTTTAACATTACAATTAATCTTTAATTTTTAGAGATTAATTAGTTAAATTAACTGCTTAAGAAACACTATCACAATAATTATTTATTTAATAAATAACTAAAATAAATGATACTAAAAATAATAAACATGTGGTAAATTGAATAAATTATTGTCTTTAATTATTTTTTGTATTATTATATAATTATACATAGGTGTAAAATTAATATATTAAATTTACATAATTTTCTTTATATTTTTAAGTTCAACTTAAATAAATAATTTCACAATTAACATTAATTTTATTTTATAATAAATCATATTTTATTATAAGAATTAAAATTAATAAAATTACAATATTGTACCAAGTGTTTTTTAAATTTTAATAAATATAAAATATAGTCCATTAATAAAAAAATTTATCTTTTATAATGAACATATTAAACTATAAATAGTAAAAACTATGTTGGCGAGTTTAGGGTTAAATCATTTTTTTCTGCGCATTACATGTGCTTATGTTAAAATTAATATCCAAAACACATGATATTTTTATTTTATAAATTATATATAATATTTTTAGTAAGTGCGAATAAATTTTAAAATACTTATCAATTTAAATTATTCTTAGTGGAAAAATTATATAGGTTATAAAACTTGTTACCGTGGTAAAAAACAGGTAAAATTGAGTAAACTTAAAGACTAAGGAAAAAATTTTTAAAAATGATTTTATTTTTGTCTGTTGATAGTTTATATGGTCCCAATAAATCCTCCCCTCCATTATTTTTAATTTTTTTATAAAAATAAGGTAAGTTAGACTTCCCAATGGTGAATACCTTTAGGTATTTACAAGAATGATACTCCTCTATTGTAAAAGGTAATTCACTCCCCTCATTTCTTCACACCTCTCAAGCCATTTAGACCATCCAAAAAATTACCTAGTCACCTCTAAAAATCCCTCATCTCATCATATAATCCATAAATTTGGTATAAAGCTATCCAAGGAAGGCCTTTTGGTGAAAACCAAAAGGATTTACATGAAGAAGAGGTAACATTATTTAATGACAATTTTTTTTATTTCAATCTATACCCCTTAAATTATTCCTAAACCATGATTATTTAATAAAATAAGTATCTTACATATCCTAATATTTTGTTATTTTAAGGTTATGTCCCAAAATCACACACACTTCCATCAATCGGGTTATGAAATCATTATTTATGTGTTGGTGTACTACCACCTCATGAAATGATGTCATTCATTTTTCCATTACCACCTCTCATAGTTGGGTATGATGATGGATATAAAGTTTACATATGATATTTATAACATAAATATATATATGGAGAAATTATATCATATAAACCCCTTTACATTTGATGTACCCAATTTGCGTATATATTTCCATACATATTATTTAGTATAAAAACATGTTTTCACCGAATATATGTTGTTTTATAAATAAAGTACTTTATTTCAGTGTGCATGGTGCTTTTTAGGTGTTTCCTTGCCAAAGTCACAAATTGGGGAAATTCAGAACAAATTTTCAGATATACACGATGTGTACTTTCTGATACACGTCATGTACCATTACCCAGACACAGATTGGCCAAGCGGAATACATGCCCATGTTGCCAACAAGATACTACACGCCGTGTACCTATTTTCACATGCAGTTTATGCCCTTCTAGAAGTGGTTGGTGGCTGAAGTTGTGACTACATGCCATGTGGGGTGGCTCTATACACCGTGTACCCCCACTAACAGACCGCCGACACAGTCAAGTCAAGGAGCAGTGCAGTGTATCACCTACTGGCAGAGAAAACAAGGAAAAACTAAGTTGACCAATATAAACAGTGTGTACTTTGGGTTACATGATGTGTAGTTTTAAAATCTATAAATAAGAGGGCACCCCTCTGTCATGAACCAACCCGGGTCGACCCTGAACCAGTTACCCAAGCCGATCCGCGGCAAGGCTCGAGAGGCGTTCCCAATCCTCCTAGGCTGGCGACAAGCACCAGGGCATCAACATAGTATAATTGGGAATGATTTCTCCCAATGAAAGATAACTAAGTAGTAGAAATAAAATAGAACGAAGCAAGACAAATAAACGATAGGAAAAGAAGAAACAACCAAAACACAACTAACCTGTCCAAGACTAAGCCTCCACGTAACCCCATGGGTTACTCTCTGATACTGAAACCAAACATCACCCAAGGCGATCTGAACCTGAGTTGGAACCTGAAATAGAAACTAAAAACAAGAAAATACTATAGGTGTGAGTGTTAAAACTCAGTAGGTAGGTCCAGCTAATTCTATTCCCAATATGCATGCTTTAAATAAAGGCACTTTTATTAGCAAGTTTTAACTACATAATATAAAAATAGGTTTTCTATACTTAAAAAAAATCAAACAAACATGATCCATTGCCCTCTAAATGTAAAAAAAGGTGCAAGAAGGTAAAAATGAGAGTTGTGTTTTCGCTTTCAAAATGTCCATTTAAAAATCCTTTTTAAACCAAACACACATTCATAGTTTTACAATATAAAAACTAAAACTAGGTACAATGAATAAGTTACTACACAACGAGGGCAACAACACTAGTAGTACTCGTAGTAGAAAAATAAGGGAAATCCTTGGAACTTAGAGGAATACCAGAACGTACAATACATGTGACTCATCCTAAAGGCATGCATACTCTTGATGGAGTTATAATTCCCTAACACCTGGCCGTCACCCTATCTAGCCTGGTCGAGGGGCCCAATCCCATAGAAATAATAACAAAAATATCCCCCTTCCATGGGCCACCAAGTGTGTAATCTAACTAGTGCAACAATCATTATCCGTAAAACTCTTTTCTATGATAGGATCCCATGTTATATTTCTCAAGGGGGTGTTCCATGAAATTTAAACAACAAGCCACACACACACACACACATATCCAAACACACCACACAATCCAGCACCACCCCAACCACCTCAAGGTTAGTCCCCTACCTTAAAATAATTACCATATGAGGGAAGTCCTATACTGAGGACCCTACCAACTAATGATCAACCAACTAGGCAAGAGACCCAACTCAAGAGGGGTTTTGCAAAGAAACCAATTTAAAAGACCAAACAAGCCTTACAACCTCTTTCACAAAAACTGTTCATTTTATTAATAACCACACACAATCCACTTTCACAACCAAACATATATTTGAAATTCCATTTAATCAACCTCACACACCATTTAAGTTAGAAACACGCTTACACAATCCAAAGGGACATCTACCATTAGCCACATAATGTGAAAAACACACATAAATACTTAAATCACCACTTTGAATTTCACAAACCTGTTTGTTAAAAACAAAACATTCCACAATAAATCACTAATCATTTCAAAGACCTAACCAGGAAAATTTAACTAAAACATGGTGTGAGAAACTTATAAAAACACAACACACATCAAGGTCCAATTTTAAAATCAAGCGCTCCTCAAAATAATTTCAAAAACATGTTTTGCATTATTAATATTATTTAATAAACCATTTAAAAATTCATAAAAACAATTTTGAGGAATAACCCACAGCTTTAAACACACACAAAACTCGTTCAAAACCCCCTTTTATGGTCACACTCACAACGTATCAAGGTAGAACACACACCATTTTCATGATTAAAATCACAAATTGCACAATTTAATAAAAATATTAAATAGTATATAATTTATTTCCATCAAAACAAACCTTATTTCACAAGATAAAATTATTCTAAAAATATCAAGTGTCTTATTAACAATCAAGAAAGGTAAAAACATGAAGCAATCAAATAAATATAAATTTAAAGAATACGTGCAATGTGTTCCTACCTCAAAGGATAACCAAGCTGAAAATTCCAACTCTTGACGCTTTCTAACTAGAATATGCTGCTACCCACTTGCACACACATACTTTCATATATATATATCCTTAATCCAAAGCACGTATTCCCCGTTACATGAGGGAATATGTACATAGAGGACATAATATATATATATATATATATATATATATTCACGTAGCTAAGAATATATGTGTGCACCCTAGAAGATGTTCAAAACTCACTGCAATAAAAATTAGAGACTCAGAAACACCACGACAAGGTTAACACACTTACAATAAAATAACAGGAACCCAAAATTAATTACCAGAGACTAAAAAACCACAAAACCCAATTATAAACTGAGAAAAGATTAACAAAAAAGGAAAAACTACCCGAAGCAGTACAATAAGGGTCCAACGCACTATAACTCAATGATTAGATTATTAAAATAATTAAATATTGTAATTAAAGGATGTGAAAAAATTTATTAATATAACACCTTACCTTAAATCGACAAGGAAATTATGGAAATTGGTACAAAACACCATTGCACCTCAATCGCACCCAAGGTAGATTAAATCAAACCTAAAACAACCATACCAGACCATCAATTTTAAGACCGACCCTAAAAATATTGAAACCCTAAAACCTAGGGTTTGTGAAAAACTAAAAAAACCTAAATCAAGATGAAAAAATCACCAGAGGGGGTCGCTACCAGAGGAGGGTGTCGCCGGTGAGGAGGCGCCGCCGGTGAGAGGTCTAGCCGGAAGGTGCGGGCTCGCGTGGGTTGGCCAGTAGAGGGGGGGGGGGGCTCTGCTTGCTGTGCACAAGGAGGGACCACTGGGGAAGGGGGGTTGCATCTAGGGGGTGCGATGATGGGAGGGAATCCAACCAAGGGTAGTGCGCCGGTGAGGGGAGGAGGTGAGGGGCAGCCGCGGGCTGCAGTACAAAAGAGGGGAGGAAGAGGGGGCTTTACGGGTGCTACATGGAACCACAAGCAGACCAAAAAAAAGAAAAGATAAGAAAACCTAGAAAAAAATACTAATAATATTAACTTAATAATAATAATAATAAAAGTATTCATTTAATTTTCATAATAATAAAGTTCTTAACAATAATAAATTTTTTAAAAAACACAATAATTAACATTTATTTTAATTACAAGTTTACTCATTTTAATTTTCCAAAGATAGATGGATTGCGTAGTTTCCTGGACAAAGCCGCAGAAGGTTTCCAAAATGTTCTTCACTCATGTGCCCAACGACATCAAACTCAAACACACTTTTTGACATAAAATCAAAATTTTCATCTGGGACTCAACCCGAACCCCAATAAAATTTATTTATGTCCAAAGAAATAATAAAATAAAATAATTGAATAGCTTGGGGTGTAAAAATTATCCCCACCATAATGATTTCCATACCTGGAAAGACACAACAAGACCTAGACCCTAATATGAAGCTCCTTAAGTGTCACCCACCTCCAAAAGTGTAAGCACCTCTAGTTGGTCAATCCAAACAGACACTGAAAACCCATGACACACAACTCATCCTTAAAACATGATCACCTTAACCATCACCAAGAAGAACCCAGACTATCCATGTCAACCAAGAAACGAACGAAATTATACCACCTCCAACACTTATTCTGATAATCTTAGTCCAACAGAACCGTTGGGTGTACTCCAATTCCAACGTTTATTCAAGAGAAAGGACTTAAAATTGGGTTGTTCTGCACAAGAACACCTAGCACCAAATGATACATGAAAATAAACTCTTACAATGACACGGGGAGACCCAAACAGACTCCCCACCATAAGGATCAGGCTAACACTAAATTATTTCTGGTGTAACTCTGCGAGACCCACTATGGGTCTCCTTACCATAAGAACTGATGAGATTACCTGAACTTGAAAACATACCACACAGACTAAAGACCCTTACCATGAGGGGGTGGGGGGTGGGGGGGGGGATAAGCGAAGGTCCAAAATGATAGATCCTCAAAACTACCACCATCTCTATATCAACAAAATTGCACCATCAGAAGAACACAAACCATACCACACTAAAGAAAAATATTAAACCAAGGACCTTTTACATTGTTGGGATTCTTCTGACTACACACCAACTTCATTTCGGGACCTATGGCTGGAGCACCGATGATTGAAGAATCTCTTGCCTCATAGTTAGGATTCATAAATTCCTAAACATAACACACGAACTATAATTTCACCAAACACACTTCCAATAAAATAAAGGTTTCAAAGTGGTTTGAGAAAACCATTATTACAACTGAAGGAAAAGAAACACCCCATAACACTACAAGAGATTACCACTACATCCAAGGAACACTACAAAAGGGAAAACCCAAAAATGATCCCAAACATTGTCCTACTCTTACTAACGGGATGAGGTGACCTTCGACAAGATAGGTATGGCTTCAGTGTGCTTCATGGAAACACCTCAGTAGAATTGCTGCAAGTGACCCAAGCACCCACAAGTGTGGTAGGGTTTCAGAGTACTCAGGGACATCGACCTTTTGTGACCCTGCTTACTACACTAGTGACATATCAAAACATTGCGCTGTGAAGAAGATGATTGAAGTTCTGAAGGCATATTTATTCCTCTATTAGAGCCACCAACATTAGGTCGCTTCCCATTCTCTCTATTTCCATCCTCTGCACTGATTCCTAAGGCCGGGGGAGGATTTGACACCTCAGGTCCTCTTGCTAAATCAGCTTCAGCATGAAAGGCTTACCCCAAAACATTTGAAAAGGTGATTAGGTTGAGCTCTACCACTTTCAACCACAGTCCAGGTTAGATCCCAAACTCAAATTGCCGAGCCTTTTAGGGATTATTTACAACAAACCATTTTTCATATGGAACTAGGTATAAGAAACATCAATAGAATTCTAGTACTGATTCAACACCCTACTGAACACAACAAAACTCCATCATCTTCCTCAGCTTTGTCAACTCAGAGAAATATTGTTGGATAAACAAAAACTTGAAGAACTTCCATGTGAGATCTTCTCAAGGCTTGCTTCAAGACATGAACTTCCACCATTTTCAGGTTGGACCTTCAATCTAAAGGTAGCCAACTTAACCTTCAATGACTTAGAAAACCCAATGAAACTGAAGTTCCTCTCAATTTCCTACAACCAATCCTCCACCTAAAGAGGATCTGCTAAACCATAAAACAAGGGAGGGTTCAACTTTTGGAATTCTAGAACATAGTCTATAGGTTGATCAACTGAAGTATTTGCTAAGGGCGCATCACCTGAAGCTTCACCTTGGGAATTCATCAAACCTTTTTGGGGGAAAACACTAAAGAACAAGGGAATAAATAACTTAATAAAAACATGGTCATTTCCATTTTAAATTAAAAATTTCACAACCTATAGAATAAAACTTTACAAAACAATTCTTAGAAGTAAAGAAGACCCAAATGATCCATAAGGGGAAACTAGTGCCGATGGGTGACTCAGACATATGGTTGGTGGACATATTCTAGTCACGACACCGTAATAGAGAGTAGTCTAGGAAAATTTTCCTAGCTACATATGGATTTCTAGGACCCACGAGATCACATGGATAATTTCCCAACTCCCTTTTCATTTCCCAACATAAAAAAAGTCAAAGGAACCAAAAATACACTAACAACCCGAACGTCCCATGGTAACATGAGGTTCAGAACAAGCAAGGGTTAATGAATTCCTTCCCATTATTATGACTTGAGTCCTGAAAATCCTACTTGTTTTACCATGAAAACCCAAAAATAATTATGGGTGCTCTGAAAAACAAGGTCCACTCAAGAGTCGACCTACTCTGATACAATTTTCTCATGAACCAACCCGGGTCGACCCTGAACCAGTCACTTGAGCCAATCTGCGACAAGGTTTGAGAGGTGTTCCCAATCCTCTCGGGATGATGACAAGAACCATGGCATCAAAATAGTACAATTGGGAATGATTTCACCCAATAAAATAGAACTAAGCAGTAGAAATAAAATAGAACGAAGAAAGACAAATAAATGACAGGAAAAGAAGGAATGACCAAAACATGACTAACATGTCCAAGACTAAGACTCCACATAACCTTGTGGGTTACTCTTCGATACTAAAACCAAACATCACCCAAGGTAATCTAAACCAGCGCTGGAACTTGCAAGAGAAAATAAAAACAAGAAAAGACTATAGGTGTGAGTATTAAAACTCAGTAGGTAGGCTCGACTAATTCTATTCCCAATTCACATGCTTTAAATAAATACACTTTGATTATAAAATTTAACTATATAATATAAAAATAGGTTTTCCATACTTTTTATTTAAAAAAAATCAAAAAACATGATCCATTTCCCTCTAAATGTAAAACTAGGTACAAGAAGGTAAAAATGGAAGTTGTGTTTTCTATTTCAAAATGTCCATTTAAAAATACTTTTTAAACAAACCACACATTCACAGTTTTAAAAAATAAAAACCAAAACCAGGTACAATGAATAAGTTCCTACACAATGAGGGCAACAACACTAGTAGTACTCACAGTGGGAAAACACGGGAAATCCTAGTAACTCAGAGGAAGAAAAGAACCTACTATACATGTGACTCATCCTAAAGGTGTGCCTACTCTCGATGATGTCATAATTCCCCAACGCCTGACCATCACCCTACTTGGCCTAGTCGAGGGGCCCAATCCCATAACAATAATAACAAAAATATGCCCTGGCATGGGCCACCAGTAGTGCGTAATCTAACTAGTGCAACAATCATTATCCGTAAACCTATTTTCTATTCTATGATCCCATGTTATATTTCTCAAGGGGATGTTCCATGAAATTGAAACAACAAGCCACACACACACACACACATATCCAAACACACGACACAATCCAGCACCACCCTGGCCACCTCAAGGTTAGTCCCCTACCTTAAAATAATTACCATATGAGGGAAGTCCCATACCGAGGACCCTACAAAATTAGGATCAACCAACTAGGCAAGTGACCCAACTCAAGAGGGGTTTTCCAAACAAACCAATTTAAAATACCAAACAGACCTTACAACCTCTATCACAAAAATTTTTCATTTTATTAATAACCACACACAATCCACTTTCACAACCAAACTCATATTTGAAAGTCCATTTAATCAACCTCACACAACATTTAAGTCAAAAACATGCTTACAAAATCCAAAGGGGAATATATAATTAGGCACCTAATGTGCAAAACACATTTAAAGACTTAAATCACCACTTTGAATTTCAGAAACCTCTTTGTTAAATCCAAACCATTCCATGAAAAATCACTAATCATTTCAAAGATCCAACCGGGTAAATTTGACTAAAACATGGTGTGCACAACTTAGAAAAACACAACACACATCAAGGTCCAATTTTAATATCAATTTCTCCTCAAAAGAATTTCCAAAACATGTTTTGAATTATTAATATTATTTAATAAACCATTTAAAAATTTATAAAAACAATTTTAAGGAATAACCCACAGCTTTATACACACAAAAAACTCATTCAAAAACCCTTTTATGGTTAAACACACACCCGTAACATATCAAGGCATTAAACACACCATTTTCATGATTAAAATCACAAATTGCATAATTTAATAAAACTATTAAACAATATATAATTGATTTCTGTCAAAACACACCTTATTTCACAAGATAAAATTATTCTAACAATATCGAGTGTCTAATTAACAATCAAGAAAGGTGAAAACATCAAGTAATAAAAGAAATATAAATTTAAATAATATATGAATTGGGTTCCTACCTCAAAGGAGAACCAAACTGAACATTACACCTCTTGACACTTTCTAACTAGAAGATGTTTCTCCCCACTTGCACACACATAATTTCATATATCTATATATCTATATATATACACACTTAATCCAATGAATATATTCCCCACACCATGAGGGAATACGTACATGGAGGAAACACACACACACATATACCTAATCATATGCATGTGATCCCTAGAAGATGTTTAAAACCCACTGCAATAAAAATCAGAGACTCAAAAACACTGCGACAAGGTTAACACACTTACAATAAAATACCAGGAACCTAAAATTAATTACCAAATACTTACAAAACACAACCCCCAATTATAAACTGAGAAAATATTAACAATAAAGTAAAAACTATTCGAAGCAGTACGATAAGGGTCCATTGCACTATAACTCAATGATTAGATCATTAAAATAAATAAAGACTATAACTAAAGGATGTGAAACAATTTATCAATATAACACCTTACCTCAAATCGACGATGAAATTATAGAAATTGGTGCAAAACACCATTGCACCTCAATTTCACCCAAATGAGATTAAATCGAACCTAAAACAACCATACCAGACCATAAATTTTAAGATTGAACCTAAAAATATTGAAACCCTAAAACCTAGGGTTTGGGGTAAACTGAAAAAAAACCTAAATAAAGATGAACAAATCACCAGAGGGGGTTGATATTGGAGGAGGGTGTAGCCGGTGAGGAGGCGCCGCTAGCGAGAGGGATGGAAGGAGGGTGCGGGCATGCGTAGGTTGGCCAGGAAGGGGGGGGGGGTCACGACTCCACTTACTGTGCATAGGAAGGGACCCCCGGGGAAGGGGGGTTACGTGTGGGGAGTGTGGCAACAGGAGGGCAGCTGACCAAGGGTAGCGCGCTGACGAGGGGATGAGGGGAGAGGTAGCTACAGGCTGCAATGCACAAGATGGGAGGAAGAGGGGGCTCCGCAGATGCTATGTGGAACCAAAAGAAAACATAAATAAAAAAGAATAAAACCTAGAAAAAAAACTACTAATAATATTAACTTTATAATAATAATAATAATAAAATTATTCATTTCATTTTCATAATAATGAAATTCTTAACAACAATAAAAATTTTAAATAACAAAATAATTAACATTTATTTTAACTACAAGTTTACTCATTTTAATTTTTGGAAGATAGATGGGTTGCGCAGTTGTTTGGATGAAGCCGCACGGGGTTTCCAAAACATGCTCTGCCCATGCACCCAACAATGTCAAACCCAAATGCACAATTTTTGACATGAACTCAAAATTTTCATTCGAGACTCAAACTGAACCCCAACAAAATTTATTTAAGGCCAAATAAATAATAAAATAAAAGAATTGAATTGGTTGGGGTGTGACACCCTCCATGTTCGAGGTTGGACATCCAGGGGGAGGTGATGCCGCTCTGCTATTCGAGTCTCCCTTAGATCCATTTTCCAGTTTTCCTTTTATTCTTTAATTCCTATTTTATTTTAATTATACCTTTCCCACATTATCCTCTTGTATCCATGGTTGGGATTGAGTTCCAACTCAATTCGCACACTATGATCATGGTCATAAGAGGCTAGTTCCCCTTGAGTTTGGGGTTGTAATAAGATTATGGTTCATTGTTATTTGAATTCTGAAGTGTTGCTTATGTTATGATTTTTTTAAAATTCCTTTTATAAACATTATTTTAAAACCACAATTGATGTTGTATCATACCAAGAATGACATCAATGGAAAAAACTAAAGGAGTTATGGAATATGTACCCATGATCATTGGGGGAAATCATTGCTACTATTTTAGGGGTAAGGAACCTAAACCTGTTTTAAGAAGTTAATTATCTAACCAAGTAATTAACCTTTAAACATGTAATTGATTGTTTTTGGACCAAGAAACATTAGTTTTATTGAATTCCCTTGGTAACAAAATGTCATTTATAGTTTCAATGCTAAGGAATGATGACTCCAATAAACCCTAATTGAATTGAAACCCTGATGAATGTGTTTTCCGATTATTTTTCTCTCATTTTGTTTTTACTTATTTTACAAAAAATGTTTCAATTTAGTAGATAGTTCCATTCACTTATTTATGTCTAGATAATTGACCAAGATTCATCCATCTTGCACTAACCATTGTTTCTTCATTTTCCCCGTGGGATCAACCATAACTGCCACTAAATACCTAGTAATTGGTTCTGAAGGGAACACAAGGATAATCAAATATTTAATTTATCCCACCCCTTACGATAGGGGTGGTGAAAATTTTGGCATCGTTGCCAGGGAAAAGAAATCACTAGTGCACATTTGAGTTAAGGTTGGTTTCCCCAAATTTTTTTTTATGTTCTTTTTTCTTTTTTCTTTTTCTTGGGCACCTCAACCCCATATCCCATGGATTACTATCCTACTGAGGAATAGTAAAATCCACCTAGAGAGGATTTTTATCCACATGATCCAACACTATTTTACCCCTACCTGGAGGAATTTTATCCATACATGGATGATGGGTTCCAATATGAGGAACAACCATGCACATCCTTTATCCCACCCTTCTCTTCTTCTCCCTCAAAACTATATTTAGGTAATATCAGAAGGTTATTATCGATGATGGATGCCTTTACGACTCGTTAGTTAGACCAAACCGAAATGTTGATACAACTTGGCAATATGGTAGAGCAGCTCTCTTAGATAATTTACCATATAGATACTCCGATTGAGTTTGAGGATAGGTGTTCTAATTTCATTTCAACTGAGGAAACATGTTATGGTGTGGTCCCCACATGTAATACACTAACTATTTCAGAAATTAATTTTCAAAACTCAGAATTTGAATATGAGGATACATCATATCCTATTAATTCTAACTTTAATATACCATTTATTTTAGAACCCTCAGTTGATTATATACCTGTTTCGGGGGATACCTACCGTTATTTTCAGATATTTAGAATTTTAGAGTAGGAACCTCAGGAGGTGGGGGATGTACCTAACCAAATTACAAATCAAGTCCACCTTTGACATTTACTGGCCATAAAGCAGGGCTACTATAATCCACCGCCCAGACCACCTGAAGATCAAATAGATTGGATACAAGATGACAACACAAGATATATGTTGTGGATTGTGCTACGTAAGCCATATCCACCTTTAAATTATGGGTAAGTCACTCTAAATCAAGTCTAGATAAAGACCTAAAACAAAGGAGATTGTTGGGAGGAAACCCAGTCATTCATTTCTCCCCTCTACCTCTCTTTTCTATTTTTAATAAACACACGACGTGTTCTTATACTAAACACACCATATACTTCCTTATCTTTTGTACACTATACAAATAAGAACAAAATGACAACACATGCCGTGTATATCTCATCACATGGTGTGTAATTTTATTTATAGTGTATATTATTATATAAATTTTTGTATAAGTGAATATTAATTCAGTTAATAAATAGGGATGAGGCATGTGTCGATGGAAAGGTCACTAGAGTGTATCTGAGCCATCGCCAGTTTGAATCTACCAACAACTGCCTTCAGTATAGAGATAATTCTTTTTGAACCTATGTTTTACTTAAACAACACATGAGATGATTTAAAATAAATAATTTTTTTGTAAATTAAAAGAAAACCCATAATGGGGATGGACCGGCTGGCCAGGTTCGTAAACCACGAATCCAAAAGACCCCGGTTCAAATCCTAACAACCAACTCAATTCCGTCATTTTTCATATTAATAAAACCACATAACATGAATTTTGATATACATCATATGTTAAATGTTTTAATTCATAATTTAAAAGGTTTTCAAAATATGAAATTATATGCAGGTGAAGTTGGCTAATTGGCAGAGTCTCAGCCCTAGATTCCAAAGATCTGGGTTTAAACTCGGAAAATCTTCCTGCTTTATCCCAATCATTTAAATTAAAACCACACACTGTGCATTTTCTTCATCTCGTGTAAAACTGAACCTCTAAATTAATTATTAAAAGTTTATAAAACCGTGCAGCACTATAACCTTCACTCTAGTGGTTGAGGGATTACATTTGGAATGTCTAGTTGCCAGTTGAAATATCACCCCGAGCACCAGACTGAAGGTTGTAGTTCTTCTTTTCTAATTTTAGATAACATGGTGTGTATTTCTCTAATACATTACATGTATAGGCTTATTTTCATTTGTAAATAATAAATATATTACAAATATATTTCTTTTTAAATTATAAATAATAATTATTATATAGTTTACTATAATAATTATACATATAATTTTATAAAAAAAATCATACACCACATGTGGGACCTACCACACGCTGTGTGGTTCGAGTATAACAGCCGATAACCCTACCTGGCCTAACCCCATGTTAAACACCCCCACCTCCCTATTTTCTTCTCCTGCACACTGCCATCCACCTCCTATCTCCCAATCCCTTATTTTTTTTGCATTTTTTGTCTTGATTTCTTCTGTATTTCGATCCTCACTCAACGTACTCCATTTTACACCCTTTATTTTAAGGTTTCACTTGTGTTTAGGGTAGATTTGAGATTGGCTGACCATTCGGGTCCCCCACATATTACATGGGTTAAATGAAGAACACGCGCTATGTACTTCACAGTACATGGCCACACACTTTGATTTTTTGGAGTTTCACAAACACATGATGTGTACGTTAGGTACACATCATGTACAGTTCCTTTACCCATCCTTTAGGAGTGAACCATGTACTGAGACCACATGGACAGGACCCCAAGTATCAATAAATGGTGTGTCTGTTTGGAACATGCCGTGTATTCGGTTCATTTAGAATTGTCCATGTAATGAGTGTACATGCATTGGACACCATGTTCTTACACACGTCGTGTCTGTACTACACACGATGCGTACTATGATATTTCATCTTCCCATTGGTTGAGTTTGTGTATGTGAATTCAAATGGACCAACAACCCATGTACTTACACATGGTGTGTCCACCTTACTACACGCCATGTCCGGGACTTTTCCTGAACACACGTCCACTCAGCAATATTTATCCAGCGTACACAGATTCTGAACCCGATCATACTACATGCCATGTATCCTGGATCTACACATTGTGTAATTTATATTTAATGCTATCTCACTTTTATTACTTATTCTCCATTTACTTTTCTTTCATTGTATTCCTTTTTTTTTTGTTTTTATCTATGATAGATAGGGACAACACGGGTGGGAAGAGACCTGTAGCCACCACTGATAGTGTCCAAACCACATGAAGGATTTAGCTCAGATCACCTATGACACCAGCACCAAATCTTCCAGTGTCACAGGTGCCAACATTGGTGATGCTACCTCCGATTCCACTGGGATCCCCTTCTTCGACCTCTGCCAGTCCATATGCCACTGTGCTCCCATATTCAGTAGACACTACTTTACCTACTGCTAGTACATCACTATCGAGTGTGGTCACAACTCCATATTCCACTACCGAGGGCCCTAGTCCAGCTCCTCCTTTTAGTATAGAACCTTCTTCACCCGCTCCACCATCTAGTACTGGAACATCCTCAGATATTTTCCCAACACAAGATGCTCCACCCACTGACACCAAGACTTTCCTTTCTTCATCAGCAGCTCCATATCTACCTCGGCCTGTACCGACAGTTGCCCAACCTCAGCTGCATCCCTTCCTGATCTTTTCTAAGGGGAATCCTGTGGTAGATAGGGTGTGATGATTTTCATTACACATGATATAGTTGAGTGTCCACTTCCTCTACTTCAGCATTCCACAATGTCTCGGTATCTGGGAGGAGATAGAGGAGCTACTTGGACACACACATCTTTTGGACACACTCTAGGTTAGCACACCTACATTAAGAGATTTATTTTTGGAGTTTTTATCAACCTTCGAGTTTGATGGGATCTCCTAATGATAGATTCCCACCGATACAGCTACTACAGTCCAATTTAGGCTAGGAGGATTCCACTTTTCTTTGACCATGCCAGAGTTTGGCTGAGGGTGTAGCTTCTACCCCCATCCTACCACCCCATCTCCTATCTCCAACCTCACCCTCCATAAGCACTCTGAAATTGTTTCCATATGGCAGGAGCTTACTGAGCCTGACCACAAGTATTCCCCCACTTCTTAGAAGATCACACTCATCATTTCCTCTACCATTTATTTCATCCATCGGTGCTTCAAAACCATTATTTTTTCATGCCATGAGGACATGGGTGTCATGTATGCCAGTGACATGGACCTTCTCACTTGTATTTTACAACACAACTACCATAACCTAAATTGTCTTGACACCTCTTACTTCCACTCCATGATCCATTAATGCCAGGGAAACCCGAACGATGGTTTTTATGACACCCGAGTGACACACTATTTGGGAGTTTTGAGCCATATCTCCCTCATGACCACTTAATCTCTCCCCAGCATATGGACTTCATCATGAATATTTGCATGAGGATGATTGAGCATCGGGGAGACAGATTTGTTCTCGTGTAGGATGCCCCAGCTTTAGAAGGGGTGAGAGATAACCCATCTGCTCTCGATGGTGTTGCTGAGCCACTCTCACCCCTTCCACCAGCAGATGCTCCTTCTCCACCTCACACCACTTCCTCCTCCATTACATAAACTTCAACCATTTTACCATCTTCTATAACCTCCACCTCTCCTCCTCCACCTGCACCCTCAGCTGATCCACCCATTTTCCTCCGCCTGGCCGCACTGGACCACCGAATGGACCTTATCGAGCACCACCAAGATACCATCGCTTAGACGCAGACACAGATGGGGGGTATGTTACTACTCATCCTCCATCACTTGGGGATTTCAATACCAACAGAGCATGATCTTCCCTCCGATCCTCAACCTTCTTCAACCGCCCCACCACCGATGACAGCTCTGGCCAACAATTCTGTTCTCCTATCCACTATTGGACCAGATGCTACCACTGATGTTACCATACAAGATTTTCCAGTAGATCCTCCCATGTAGAGTGTCGATCATATGACTCAAAATACAATTCCTCCTACTATCGTGCCGGTTGTTCCCACTACGCCTTCCACTCAGAGCATCAAGCAGGTGCCTCCAGTTTCCACTACAACTGCTCCTCCTCTGTATAATTATTCTATTACTGATAATGCCACTTCTGTGGTGATACCGTGACTAGTTTTTGGCACATTTTTTTGATTATATATATCTATTTTATGCTATTCTTATGATGTGTTGGTGTATGTTCATGCATCATCCTTATTCCATTATGTTAACCATCACAGGTACTCTAAAGAAATTTGGGATTCTCTTTTTGATTACTTGTCATCTGTTTCAGCTTTCCATGAGGGGAGTATTATTTTGAAGTTTCTTTTTCATTTTTCCTTTGTCTTTACTTCTTTAACAACTTACCCTCATCCCATCCTAGTTGTGTTTTCCCACATCTGCCTCTCTTCCTTAGTGTTTCACTTGGGGGACCATGTGCACTATTAAGTGTGGGGGAGTCTTTTCCATTGAACTGATATAGGAGACATCATTAATAGTTGAAATATTTTAAAATGTGGATTTTTTTGATTAATTATAATTATAAATAGTAAATACATAAAAGGGAATTTTAGAAGTTAAATGCTTATTTTAAATTTCAAAGTATTTTTAAATGATTACTGATATAGTTTGATTCTTGATTTAAATTCATAGACATTTACATTTATTAGACCGCTCATTTGTATTCATGTCATGACCTAATTGACCTTTTATTTTTCCTCATTCCTGAGAGGTATTCTAAGCCTTCTTGACATTCTATTTCTTATACCCTCTTTTTGGAGAGATTATTAGGATATTAATAACTGCCAGAAATTACTAGTCTTTCTCTTCAAAACATAAATATTTTTGAATCACATTAAAATGATTGAGGCATTTGATTGTTTTTTATCCCCTTTGACTGTGAAACCTACCCTACATCTAATCTTCGTAAAACCCTTAGAAACTATGAACTGCCTTGATAGGCATCTAAATTCCAAGCCTATTTACCCTTCATACCATAATTATTTCATAATTTTTCATGATTATTCATTTGATATTTAGAGAGGGATTTTTGTCTATTAATGGTACATTTTGGTGAGAATCCATGAAATTAAGTGCAGGGGAGAGTGCCACTTGTTCATTTGGGAATAAGGGTTCCAAAACCACTATTTATTTTATTCTTGTTGGTCCCTAAAAAAATATTGAAAAATTAAAAAGAGAGACCAAATTCATTCATTACACATTATTGATGGTTTATGGACCCATATTGGCAAGGGAATTTCATGGTGATGATACCCTTTTGAGAGATATTGATTGGGGATGAATTTTTATTGAGATCTATTTCTGAATATCATGCATTGTTATTTAAGAATTCATCCTCCTTTTTCAAGACTCTAAGTTTATTTTTTACATAATTACCTACCTACCTAAAGCCTCATAATCATTTGAACCTTATTGAAAGACCCCATGATTTTTTTGATTTGATTTATAAAGTAGATAATGAGAATACTTGGAAGAATACAGATAAAGTGCGTATACCTAACATTGATCATAAATTTGATAAAATAATCTTGAGTGAAAAGTGTGGTATCTTCTGGTGAGGTAAATCATCAAGTGACATGTGTAGTGATGAAAAGTTGAACAATGTGGATAAAAGAGGATATAAATCTTTTATTGAATTATATAAGAGGCATAATTAGAATATATTTGGAGTTGAAATATTTTTTTGTGACTTTTAAAATCATATATGATGCATATAGTATTTATAAGTATAATTAGTTGAATGATTACCTTTTTAGAGTATGGATTCCGTTGATTTAATGTTGATATTTTGTTTGAGGGAAAAAAAATGACTAAGTGCAGAGGAGTTTGATGTACCTGATTTGTGTATATATTTTCATACATATTAGTGAGTATAAAAACAAGTTTTCACTGAATATATGTTGTTTTATGAATAAAGTTATTTATTTTGGTGTTCATGGTGATTTTTAGGTGTTTCCTCACCAAAGTCACAAATCAAGGAAGTTCATAACAAAGATTCAGATATACACGGTGTGTACTTTATGACACATGCCATGTACCATTACCCATGCATGGATTGGCCAGGCCGAATACATTCCCATGTAGCTAGCAAGAGACTAAAAACCATGTACCTATTTTCACATGCTGTGTATACCTTTCTAGAAGTGATTAGTGGATGAAGTTGAGACTACATGCCATGGGGGTGAATTGTACACTTTAAAAATTCCTTTGGAACCTTTAAAGTTAGTTATGAATAACTATGTTTTCCTTAAGAAAAGGAAAGTGATAAGTTTAACAAAGTTAAACTAAGAAAATTCACAACACCTCTAATACCAAATGAAAACTTGGAATA
Source organism: Viscum album (assembly GCA_963277665.1). Taxonomy (NCBI): domain Eukaryota; kingdom Viridiplantae; phylum Streptophyta; class Magnoliopsida; order Santalales; family Viscaceae; genus Viscum; species Viscum album. The sequence continues at coordinate 227,515,044 of OY728151.1, forward strand.
AGGAATGAAGTTATAAACTTCATGTCTTATGAACTTTCTTAAAACTGGAAAGAGATTCCGAAAGTAGGTTCCAGAAATATGGTTTCGGAAGTTGAAACTTAAATAAATATTACAATATGAGATTCTACCTTAAATCCTATAGAATCTAAATGAATCAGAGTACAAATAAAGAAGTATAAGAAAGTTATAATTTCCTTACAATACAATATGCAGCGGAAACAAACAAGTAGTAAAACTACAAGTAACAAGATATAAGTCTTTTAACCCAAAGAGACGGGTATCCAACAACCTTAGATAAAGGTCCCTTGATTTATACTTTCAAGCAAGTCTGTCTTACCCAAACCAGGGTAAGCCCTCGATACGAATATCGGAGTCTCTGTTTTTCTATCCCCGCAAGCCCTCAACTTCAAGGTAGTTGGCAACCTCTGTCTTCATCAGCAAGGAAGACCTCAAACTTCAAGGTAGTCGGTATCTCTGTCTTCCTATCCCCGGAAGTCCTCGAATGTAATCACCAACATTCGGAGTTGCACGAAGATTTGAGAGTTAATAAGATCCTCTCTCTCTAGAAATCACTTCAACAGCATGTGTGAACAATGTCAAAAAGTTGTTGTTGTTGTGATCTCTTTCAAATGATCTCCTATTTATAGGCAAGGTCAACCTCCTTTCCAACGGTCATATTTTCCTTAAAAAACGGAGGGACCTGTACACATGTAAATTAACCAATGGTTAGTTTATAACAGAATAGACAACATTGTTTTATAACAAAATAAGTGTAATAGAATGTACGACATCGTTTTAAGTCTAACACAAAAGTTCGGAGTGAAGGTTCAGAGTGTAAACAAAATGTCAAAGAGTAGAAAAATTATAAAAGTGTAAGCAACATGAATGTTCGGAGTCTAAGAAAAAATAATATTCGGAGTCTAAATAAATTAGAAGTGTATAAACCAAAGATAATCAGATTCTGTTTAATAGGTGAATTCGGAATGAGAATTCGGAATGAGAATTCATCATCAGAATTCGTAATGAGAATTCGTCATCAGAATTCGTAATGAGAATTTGATGTCGAACTTCATGAGAATTCGTATCCAGAATTCGAAGTAGAACTTTATCAGAGTTCGTATTCGGAATTCGGAATGAAACTTCATTACAGTTCTCATCTGGAATTCGGAGTGAAACTTCATTACAGTTCTCATCCAGAATTCGGAACCTAAAACAGAATGCTTCATATCAAAGTTTCAAACGATTCCGAAAATATAGGAATGAATCCAATTCTTATACTTAAGAAAAATATGTATATAGATAATGAAAATATGATAAGGATAATTTTCCTTATAAAAGTGATTTTCTTTATAAAAGAGATTTTTCTTATAAAAGCAATTTTCCTTATAAAATCAATTTTCCTTATAAAAGCGATTTTCCTTAAAGATAAAGTGTTTGTGATTTTCAAAACAAGAAGGAATGGAAAAGTCATAAGGAAAACCTTATTGACTCAACAATATCCTCCTTTTTGGAAAGCACAAACTTCCTTACGAAAAAGAAAGTCTAAGAAGAAAGAAAACATTAAGGCTTATCTCTCTTTGCTTATGGATGTTGATGAATACGACTAACTCCCCCTTAGGCTTTGAAACTCTAAGGATCATATTCTAGATTTCCGGAATGATATTTCATTAAAAAATAAGAATGTCTTCTTTAATGAAAAACTCCCCCTTAGATAAACTCTATTAGAGTTCTTTTTCTTTCTCACCCTTTGTTCAGATTCTTTTTCCTTTTTCCCCCTTTGTTAGGGTTCTTTTCCTTCTCCCCCTTTGTGATTTTCAAAAAGAATTCGAGGGAATGGAAAATATAACAAATTACCTAAAAAATTAGTAGCAATAACAAAAGAGACGAGCAAACACAATTTTCATCAAGTTTGTAAATTCAACAAAATGGAAGTTAAGATACCAAAAAAGATCGGATTTGTCTATTTTGGATATTTTTCCTTCTCCATGAGACCCTTAAGAATAGTCTTTATCTTCTTCAAGTCTTTATGATCTTCCTCGGCTTGCTTCTCTAACACAACAATTCTTGCATTTTGAGATTCAATCTTTTCTTACTGGGATTGAAGTTTTTCTTCCTGAGCTTGAAGCTTTTCTTCCTAAGCCTTCAAGATTTGTTATTGCTTTAACAACTTCTCTTAAAACTCAATCCAATGATCCCTTTCATACTTCCAGTTTTGAGAAACATAATTCAGATTCCCATTCAGATCTCTGACTTCTTGAATCTGGAAATTCTTTTCATCTGTCAACTTTTCTTCAAAGGATGAAGTAAGTTCATTTATCTTATGGTCTTCTGTCTCAAAGGCATCCTTAACATTATCTTGTAATTCATCAAAGAGGATCATCTCTTCTATAGTCTTCCTCGACCAACTAGTCATTATCTTGCAAGATCTTTTGTGGGCTTCATAGCCGACAAAGAAAGTTTTGAACTGAGCCTCTATCTCAACACATTTGTCCATAACCATGGATACAGAGTCTGTTTTCAGATTCAAATCATGTTGGAGCATCTGGCATCTTGAATCAATACTAGAGAAAGTCAGAATAGTACCCACCAACTTCTTTAAAGACTGAACAACAAAGTCATTCCCCAACGAAGATGAATCCGAATCCGAGACTTTTCTTGGAGAATTTTCTTCTTCAAAATGCTCAACCTTCTTCTTAGAAGAATCACCAACTTCCCTTCTCTTTACAACCACTGAGCTCGGGGTATCAAAAACAAGTTTCTTTCCCTTGTCCCTTTTCGGAATGGATTCCTATTCCAGAGTTCTCTTTTCACTGTCAGAAACTTGAACAACATTGTCTTTATCATCAAAAACTTTTTGAACATCATCCTCTACATTCTCCATTTGAGCAATATCATGTAGAAGTTGTTCTTACTCTGCATGATAAGATACTTCTTCTTCTCCTTTATCCTCATCCTTCCCTGGAGTGACTAACTTAGACGATTCAGCTTCTGAAGTTCGGAGCAACAAATGTTCCGAAGGTGTCCCCTTATAATCATATAATTGCTTCAAATTATCTCCAGTCTCACCACTACCTTCAGCAACTGCTTCTAGCTCTTCTACTTGCTCAATCTTCTCAACTTCCTCAACATGCTTAGCAACTGCCTCTTCCGGAGTGACAAAATTTCTTCCTGGAGTCTCAGGTAGATATTTCAAAGAAAAAGATCTCGGAATGGGAATGTTTTCAGAAGTCATCTCATTAAACCTTAACAAAGTCTGAGCTACCTCAGCTTCAGACATCTTCTTCTTAAGATTCTTTTCTTTCACTTGTTTTTCTAGTTCAGCAGCTTTCATTTCCTTCAAGGACTTAGCCTCCGCAGGATCCAAGCCAAACTGAGGCTCCCCTTGCACTCTCTTCTCTTTGATTTCCCTCCACTTAGCAACTACCTCATCTGGGTAAGTTTTATTCTTCTTCGGTTTTGGAGGTGCGGAATGAACTTCCTTAGATTTGGGATTCTCTGCTTCAACTTCAACTTCTTTCAACTTTCTCTTCTTCACTGGCTTAGAGGATTCAGGTTCACCAACTTTCGAAACCGCTTCTTCTTGAGCAGGTAAATCAACAAACTGACCAATCTTTTTGTCAAAGGAAACATCCATCATTTTGAGAGTACCATCACTCACCAACATAATCTTGAAAACTCTTGGCTTAGACTTGCAAGCCTACTTGAAAGACTCAAGGCACCTAACTATCAATTTCGAGATGATTGCTGGATACATTATGATCTGAGCTCTCATATTCCCTTTCTTAACATTCTCAAGGGTAATAAGAATGTGTTTCATTAGATTAAACTTCCTCAGATTTATCATAAAATCTAGGATGTAGATCTCTCTCTTCTTCAGACTATCTTTTTCACCCTTACTCGGTACGATAAGACCTTGTACCCATAATTCTAGAATCCAAAAATTCATAGACAGAGAAGCAATATTTAGAGCCTTTTCATCTGCCAGTCCGAGAGTTTCCAAAGCTTTTTCCTTGTCGAAGCTTCTTTTTGAATCCGGTAAAACATGAGAAATGAACTCGGCTTCTCCTTCATTGTTCAGCCCTACCAAGCTGGCTGCCTTGGCATAAGAAAGCTTATAAGTCTTTCCATAATACTTAAATGATAATTTCTCCCTTCCATCTTCCTTAACGAAATAAACTGTCTCATAGAACTCTATAAGAAAATCCGAATAAACTTCATCTTGATTTCCAGGCTTGGACATGGCAACATCTTCCCAACCGTTAAGCTTAATATTCTTGGATATAGGAGAGTCATACTTATTGAAGAAATCAGGATGAACCAACCTTTCTCTATATACTAACCACTTGGAGATTGTCTTAGAGGAAGACATGTCTTGAGAAGCTGCTTCTATAGACATTCGGATCTGAAGACTTCTGAGAAGTTCAGAACGGAGACTGCTAAAGTTCGGAACGGGCTTAAAACGGAGAGGCAGAGCTTTGGGATGCTGGAACTTGATAAACTGATGTGGGACAACCATTTGAGGTCCCCTTTATATAGGCAACGATATAACGGTTCATCTTCCTTGGTTGATCGAACGGTTGTAAGAACTGAGATCAGATCTGATGGTTGAATACCAATTCTCAAGAAAACTTGAATCCGATCTTTTGAGGTTTTTATTACAACAAGGATTTAAGAAAAATTATAAATCAAAAACAAAATATAAGAAAATACCAACAAGTAAATTATGATTACGAAAACCTGAGTAAGGAAATCATACCTTTCAGATTGGCTTAGGAGGATTATTCGTAATGGGTAATATTTTTCTTGAAGAAAAAAAATTGACTACGAAAAATATTTACATAGTTCGCAAAAATCACTATGAAAAACTCAACAAAGAAAACGAAAAAATCATTACAAGATTTTCATCATGAAGATTTCATTACAAAATTTTGAATACAAAAATCTCATTATGAAAGTCTCGGTACGAAAATCTCGTTATGGAACACCAGTACGAAATTTTCCATTTCGGAAGTTTTCATTACAAAAATTTCCATTCCAAAAATTTTCTATATGAAAATATCTATTCTAGAAAATATCAGTTCCGAAAATCCTTATTCCAGAAATGTTAGTTCCGAGAAGTTTGAAAAACTAACTCAGAAAAAACTTACTTACTCTAACAATCAAATGTACTCCCCCTATGAAAAGGAGTTTATTACTGTAAGGATACTTGTTCAACAATAAGTTAATGAAGAAATATTACCTTATGGTTATCATTCCTAACTTCTGTTTAATGTATTCAAATCTATCAGAAGGTAAAGATTTTGTGAAAATATCAGCAAGTTGATCTTTCATTCTGATAAACTGAAGAATAATATCTCTTTTTAGTGTGTGATCCCAAAGAAAGTGATGCCTAATATCTATGTGCTTTGCACGAGAGTGATGTGCAGGGTTCTTACTTAGGGCAATGGCACTTGTGTTATCACACAAAATTTTTGTTTTAGTAAAACTCAAGCCATAGTCTGTGAGTGTGTGTTGCATCCACAACACTTGAGCACAACAAATTTCAGCTGCTACATATTCGGCTTCAGCAGTGGAAAGTGCTACAGAATGTTGCTTATTTCAAGACCAAGAAACTAATGAATCTCCTAAGAAATGACAAGTTCCGTATATACTCTTTCTATCCATTTTACATCCACCAAATTCAGCATCAGGAAATCTTTTTAGAACAAAATCATTTCCAGAAGTATAAAATAATCCTAGATCCATGGTTCCCTTAAGGTAGCGAAATATTATTTTTACTTCCTTTAAGTGAAATTCCTTAGGATTGGATTGATATCTTGCACATAAGCATACTGAAAACATTAAGTCTGGTCGACTAGCTGTTAAGTAAATTAGACTTCCTATCATACCTCTGAAAGATGTTTGATCTACTGGTTTCCCATCTTCATCAAGATCTAAAGAGTTTGAGGTATCAATGGGAGTACTTATACTCTTAGTATTGTCATAACCATACTTTTTGAGAAGATCTTTAATATACTTATGTTGAGATATGTAGGTTCCTTCTGGTTTTTGAGAAATTTGAAAACCAAGGAAAAAAGTTAACTCACCCATCATACTCATTTCAAACTCAGATTTCATTAGACTTGCAAAAGAGTCGGTTAAAAATTGCTGAGTTGAACCAAATATAATGTCATAAACATAAATTTGAACAATCAAAACATTTTTCTTATCTTTATTTATAAAAAGGGTTGGATCTGCATTTCCCTTAACATAGTTATTTTGAAGCAAAAATCCAGTGAGTCTATCATACCATGCTCGTGGGGCTTGTTTAAGACCATATAGAGCTTTGGTAAGTCTAAAAACATGATCAGGATGTTTTGTATCTTCAAATCCAGGAGGTTGTTCAACAAAAACTTCCTCTTGGACATAACCATTAAGAAAAGCACATTTCACATCCATTTGAAAAAGTTTGAAATTAAAGAAAGCTGCAAAGGCAAGTAGAATACAGATAGATTCAAGTCTAGCTACTAGAGAATAGGTTTCTTCATAGTCTATTCCCTCTTGCTGATTATAGCCTTTAGCAATAAGTCTAGCTTTATTTCTTACTATGACTCCATTTTCATCACATTTGTTCCTGAAGACCCACTTTACTCCAATAACAAAAGTTTCCTTAGGTCTTTCAACCAAAGTCCAGACTTTATTCCTTTCAAATTCATTTAGTTCATCTTGCATAGCTTTGATCCAATCATCATCACCTAAAGCTTCATCAGTGCTTCATGGTTCTAATTGGGAAAGAAATGTTAGATATTTTACTTCATTTCTTAAGGAACTTATAGTTCTTACAGGTTGATTTACATCACCAATGATACTATCACTGGGATGATTCTTAAGAAACACCTGATTTGGATTTTGTAAAACCTGTTCATCAACATAGGGTAGAATGTCTTATGGGTTAAATGTTTCAGAAGTATCTTCTTGAACATTTTCCTTATCAGAAATTTCTTCTATCAAAGGTTGACAATCAATTTTTGAAAACACATCCGAGGATGTAGGTTGGGATAGTTTAAAAACAAAAGGATCAGACTCATCAAATTTTACATGTACTATTTCTTCAACAGTACAAGTATTTTTATTAAAAAATCTATAAGCCTTAGAAGTTGTGGAGTAGCCTAAGAAAATCCCTTCATCAGATTTTGGTGCGAATTTATATATATTATCTTTAGTATTCAGAATGAATACTTTGCAACCAAAAACCTTGAAGTAGGAAAGTCTTGGTTTTCTACCATTCCATAACTCATAAGGTGTTTTATTAAGAAAAGGTCTAATCAAAACTCGATTTATAGTAAAGAAAGCAGTACTTACAGCTTCAGCCCAGAAATGTCTAGCTATAGAATATTCACTCAACATGGTTCTAGTTATCTCTTGAAGAATTCTATTTCTTCTTTCAACTACACCATTCTGCTGAGGAGTTTTAGGTGCTAAAAAATTGTGAGTAATACCTTTTCTACTATAAAAAGTTTCAAAATCAGAATTTTGAAATTCTCCTCCATGATCACTATGAATAGTTTTCAATGGAAGGTTTTTCTCATTTTTAACTTGAGCTCTAAAACTTTTTAAATAAGAAAAAGCTTCAGATTTATTTGCTAGAAAATAGACCCAAGTAAATCTAGTGTAATCATCAACTAGAACAAATACATAGTATTTGCCTCCAATACTTCCAGTTTGTGTTGGACCAAAAAGATCGATGTGCACTAACTGTAATGCATTAGTAGTTAAGACTTTAACAATTGATTTAAAACTAGATTTATGTTACTTTCCATATTGACAAGGATCACAAACTTTAGAAGAATCAAATCTAAGCTCCGGTAGATCCTTAACTAGTTTCTTCTTAGAGAGTTTACATAAGTTCCTAAGGTTACAGTGACCTAGTCTTCTATGCCATAACCAGGAATGATCTTCCATTGCACTTAGGCAAGGTAAATCTTGGCTCCTGAAGTCTTCTAAATTTAAGGTGTAAACATTCTCATGCCTATTGGCTGAGAGAATAAAATCTTCCTTGGAATTGTGAACTAAGCACTTATCATTCCTAAAATTCACAAGGTAACCTTCATCACATAATTGAATTATGCTAATGAGGTTGTGCTTAAGACCCTTAACAAAAAGAACATTTGAAATCAAAGTTTTACCTAGAAGAACAATATTACCAATACCAACAATCTCTCCCTTAGCATTATCTCTGAAAGTTACCTTTCCTCATTTCATTTTGATAATCTTTTCAAAATAGCTTTTATTACCAGTCATGTGCCGGGAACATCCACTATCCATGTACCATGTGTTGCTGTTGGTACTTTCTTTATTTTCCTGAAATCAAGAATAGAATTATACTTTCGGAATCCAAACTTGTTTGGATCCGAGATTTCTAGATAATAAAATTTTAGGAACCCACATCTTCTTAGAGAAATAAGCTTTGTGAAATCCTAGAGATTGGGTTTTGTTTAAGGAACAATTCTTTGCCCAGTGACCACCACATTGACACTTGGTGCAAAATGGGGCACTTTGAGGAACAAAATAATTGTTACTAAAAATTGGATTTGCATGGGTATAACCAAATCTGGATTTATTTCTTAAAGTTTGTATTTGGGAATACATTTTATCAAAATTTTCTTTACCATGGGTAAAGTTTGATAAACACTTCTTTAAGGAAAAAATTTCGGACTTGAGTTTTATAACCAAGTTTTTATCCTCAAAATCATTAGTTTTAGAACTAGAGCTAGGCTCGAAAACACTTTTCTTAGAAATTACTTTTTCTAACTCTTTAGAAAGTTTTTTCTTCTCAGAATTTACTTCCTCAAGATTTTTTGAAATACTTTAAAAATCATCATTTTTCCTATCAAGATCTTTAGAAAGATCTAATATCTCTTTTGTAAGAATATAATTCCTAGAGTTTGCCTTATCAAGTTTCTTATTGAGTTTGGAGTTCTCAATCTCAAGAAGTTTAGCAAACCTAGAAACTTCTTCATAAGTAGGTAAAGTATTTTCTTTATCAGAAGAGGATTCTTCATCAGAAGAGTTATAATACTTACTATCATTAGAGTTTAATGAAACATTGGTCAATGATTCATCATTTCGTACCTTAGCCATAAAACAATGATTATCAATAGGTAATCTGGCAATAAGACCAAGATTCTTCTATCCTAAAGATTCATAATCAGAAGATTCATATGAAGAGTCACCACCACTGGCACTCCAAGTGTCATTAGCTTTCAAAACTTTCTTATCTTTGGCTTTATAATACTTCTTTATGTTCCTATCTAAATGCATTTCTTTCCTTTCTTTCTTTTTAAGCAAAGGACAATCTGGTCTAATATGTCTAGCTCTCTTGCATTCATAACAAGTGACTTCTCCATCTTTCCCGTCTTTTCTTTCCTTTTTCTTATACTTGGATTGGAAATTTCTCTGACCAACTATCTTGTTCATCCTTCGAGCAAGATTTACTAACTCATTTTCAGAGATTTCACTCTCACTAGATTCGGATTGGAAAATAACTTTCTTAGACTTGGATCTGGTTACTCTCTCTGGAGTCTTAGCTTTCATTTGATTTGATGTTGTTGTAAAAGCAACAGTACCATTTCCATTTTTCTTCTTGATATTGTCAGCATCTCTCTTCATTCTGGTTTCATGTTGGAGAAGAGTTCCAAATAACTCATCAAGAGAAATTTGAGTGACCTTCCTGTTCTCATCTATAGCTGTTCTTTTGGATTCCCACTCATTGGGCATAATATCAATTATCTTATCCACAAGTGCTTCATCATCTAAACCTTTCTCTCCCATAGACTGTAAACTGTTGACGATAGTCATAAATCTCTGTTGAACTTTACAAATAGGTTCACCATAAGGAAAGTTGAATCCATGATATTCAACTCTAAGCATAGCTCTCCTAGTCTCAATCACTTTAGAAGTTCCAAAGTGTGTAACCTCTAACTTCTTCCAGATATAATTAGCTGCTTCACATGAAGAAATTTGGCTATATATATTTCTAGTCATTGAACAAAGTAAGGTATTGCGTACCTTATAATTAAGTTGATACTCTTGCTTTTCCTGGTTAGTGAAAGTTCTAACTTCCTTATCAGGAATTTTATAATCACCATTAAGCATAACAAAGTTGTCCACTCCATTATTGATAACAAAAGTCTTCATTCGATCTCTCTAGTACTCATAGTCATTACCATCAAAGATTGGTGGTCTTGTCGGATTTATATTATCAATGTAACCAACATTAACCCCTGCCATACTTAAAATAACCTTCGGCACACAAACTTGTTAGTAAAGTTTGTAATCACAACGTTCGGAATGAAAAAGTTCGGAATGACAAAGTTCAAAATGATAAAGTTCGGAATGATAAAGTTCTGAATGATAAAGTTCTTTTTAAGCAAGTATGAAGAAAAAGAGCAAGAAAAACATATATGTGAGTATAATTATTTCAGAAACCTCCTTTTATACCAATTGTAGGATCGAAATAATGATGTAGATGCTCAATATACAAGAGGGGGGGGGGGGTGAATTGTACACTTTAAAAATTCCTTTGGAACCTTTAAAGTTAGTTATGAATAACTATGTTTTCCTTAATCAAAGGAAAGGTCTAAGTTTAACAAAGTTAAACTAAGCAAATTCACAACACCTCTAATACCAAATGAAAACTTGGAATAAGGAATGAAATTATAAACTTCAAGTCCTATGAAATTTCTTAAAACTGGAAAGAGATTCCGAAAGTAGGTTCCAGAAATATGGTTCCGGAAGTTGAAACTTAACTAAAGATTACAATATGAGATTCTACCTTAAAGCATATAGAATCTAAATGAATCAGAGTAGAAATAAGGAAGTATAAGAAATTTATACTTTCCTTACAATAAAATATGCAACGGAAACAAACAAGTAGTAAAAATACAAGTAACAAGATATAAGTCTTTTAACCCAAAGAGAAGGGTATCCAACAACCTTAGATAAAGGTCCCTTGATTTATACTTTCAAGAAAGTCTGTCTTACCCACAAAAGGGTAAGCCCTCGATACAAAGATCAGAGTCTCTGTTTTTCTATCCCCGCAAGCCCTCAACTTCAAGGTAGTTGGCAACCTCTGTCTTCCTCAGCAAGGAAGCCCTCAAACTTCAAGGTAGTCGGAACCTATGTCTTCCTATCCCCGAAAGTCCTCGAATGTAATCACCAACATTCGGAGTCACACGAAGATTTGAGAGTTAATAAGAGCCTCTCTCTCTAGAAATCACTTCAACATCATGTGTGAATAATGTCAAAGAGTTGTTGTTGTTGTGATCTCTTTAAAATGATCTCATATTTATAGGCAAGGTCGGCCTCCTTTCCAACGGTCATATTTTCCTTAAAAAATAGAGGGACATGTACACGTGTAACTTAACCAATGGTTAGTTTATAACAAAATAGATGACATCGTTTTATAACAAAATAAGTGTAACAGAATGTACGACATCATTTTAAGTCTAAGACAAAAGTTCTGAGTGAAGGTTCAGAGTGTAAACAAAATGTCAAAGAGTAGAAAAATTATAAAAGTGTAAGCAACATGAAAGTTCAGAGTCTAAGAAAAAATAATATTCGGAGTCTAAATAAATTCGGAGTGTATAAAGAAAAGATAATCAGATTCTGTTTAATAGGAGAATTCGGAATGAGAATTCGGAATGAGAATTCGTCATCAGAATTCGTAATGAGAATTCGTCATCAGAATTCGTAATGAGAATTCGTCATCAGAATTCGTAATGAGAATTCGTCATCAGAATTCGTAATGAGAATTCTATGTCGAACTTCATGAGAATTTGTATCCAGAATTCAGAGTAGAACTTTATCAAAGTTTGTATCTGGAATTCGGAATGAAACTTCATTACAGTTCTCATCTGGAATTCGGAGTGAAACTTTATTATAGTTCTTAGCCAGAATTCAGAACCTAAAACAAAATGCTTCATATCAAAGTTTCAAATGATTCTGAGAATATAAGAATGAATCCGATTCTTATACTTAAGAAAAATATGTATATAGATAATGAAAATATGATAAGGATAATTTTCCTTATAAAAGCGATTTTCCTTATAAAAGCGATTTTCCTTATAAAATCAATTTTACTTATAAAAGAAATTTTCCTTATAAAAGAGATTTTCCTTAAAGATAAGGTGTTGGTGATTTTCAAAACAAGAAGGAATGGAAAATTTATAAGGAAAACCTTATTGACTCAACAAGGCCGAATACATTCCCATGTAGCTATCAAGAGACTAAACACTATGTACCTCTTTTCACATGCTGTGTATGCCTTTCTAGAAGAGATTAGTGGATGAAGTTGAGACTACATGCCATGTGGGGTGGATCAACATGTCGTGTACCCCCACCAACCAACCGCCGATGTAGTCAAATCAAGGAGCGGTGTGGTGAATCACCTAATGGTGAAGAAAACAAGGAAAAACTATGTTAACAAATATACATGGAATGTAATTTTGATTACACACCGTGTAGTTTTAAAATATATAAATAGGAGGGTAGACCCTCCATGTTCGAGGTTAGACATCCAGGGGGAGGCGATGCCACTCTGCTGTTCAATTCTCCCTCAGATCCATTTCAAGTTTTCCTTTTCTGTTTCAATTCTTATTTTAGTGTAATTCTCCCTTTCCCCCATTCTCCTCTCATATTCATGGTAGGGATTGTGTTCCGACTCAATCCGCACACCGTGGCCATGGTCATAAGAGGCTAGTTCCCATCGCATTGGGGGTTGTAATATGATTTTGGTTCATTTTTATTTGAATTCTGAAGTGTTACTTTTGTTATGATCTTTGTTTTACAATTAATTTAATGAAAATTTTTTCAAAACCAAAATTGATGTCGTATAGGACCAAGAATGACATAAATGGAGAAAACTAATGGAGTTTTGGTGGATGAAACCATGATCATTGGGGGATATTATTGCCACTGTTTTAGGGGTAACAAACCTAAAACTGTTTTATGTAGTTAATTATTGGATCAAGGAATTAAACTTTAAACATGTAATTGATTTTTTTTGGACCAAGAAACATCAGTTTAATTTAATCCCCATGGTAACTAAATTTATTTTATAGTTGCGATGCTAAGGAATGATGACTCCAATAAACCCTAATTGAATTGCAACCCCGCCACATGTCTTTTTATGATTGTTCTGCTCTCATGTTTTTACTTATTTTCTATAAATTGTTTCAATTTAGTAGATATTTCCCTCCACTTATTCATGTTTGGATAATCGACCATGATTAATCTGGATTGCATTGACCATTGTTTCCCCGTTTTCCCTGTGGGACCAACCCTGACTACCACTTGGTACATAGTAGTTGTTCCAGAAGGGAACACAAGGATAATAAAATATTTAATTTTTCCCACCCCTTACGACAGGGGTGGTGCCAAATTCCATTATGTAATGGATATGATAACTTTTCTTATTTTTACGATAGATTATCATCACACAAAGCAATGTGATTCGTTTTTCACTAACGTGTTACATAGAAGGTAATAAGTGTAAATATAATAATTATATTTGATATAAATGAAATTTTTATTATCTTCGTGACATATTTTTCATTCTCAAAATATAATATATCATTATCATTTTACCTTTTAACTCATTGAAAAAAAATATAACGTCGTTCGTGGACATGTCGGCTACCACCTCCTTGAAGCGATGTATTTATTTTTTTCACCACCAAGTCAAAATAATTCTATACATATGTATATATAATTAAATAATATTTTATTTATGATATATTTTTTATTATTTAAGTAGAAAATATTAATTACCTTCATTCCATAATGATCATTCAAAAAAATGGAAATGCTACTCATGTATACATACGACCTACCGTCTCCATGATCGCAACATTAGTTCATTTATAGTGACCATAATTAATTATGGGTTTAAAAATTACAATTTATGTATAAATAGGATAATTATTTCAGGATTATTATTATGTATATTTTTAAATAATTACCTCTTTGACCATAGTCAACCTTCCTAAGTCGTTTTAGACACAAAAGCTGAGTATGGTAAAAAAATACGACATAAACTTAATTGATTAAGTAATCATATATAATATGTTAATAATTTAAATAGATTTAATAATAAACTTGGAAAAGTTTATCAAGAAATTAAATAATTAATTTTTTTATTATTTAGGAAGATAAAGACTCAATCTAAGGTTTTTTATCATATCAATTTTATTTATTTATCATATATGCAATATTTGCCTCTTATTTTTATTCCGTGGTGTATATACTACCCATGAATTTATTTTATGATAATTATAATTAATATTTTTGGGATTAACTTATAAATTTTAGGATCTCTCTTTCATGGGGTTTATGGTTTCAAAGATACCAAAACTGTAAAGTATTTTGTCTTAATTTTACTTCTATGATGCATTAGATATGTTGTACACCTATATTATTTTATGATGTGTATATACTACCCATTTGAAATGTTATATTATAGATGTAACTATTTTCATGATATTATAAGTTTCTTTTATTTTTATTCTCTCTTAGGGATTCTAATTAGAGATACCAATTTTTTTAGAGTTTTATGCTACAATCTCATCATTTATCAGGATTGTTTATGATCATTCTTCCAATAATGAAATCTTATTATATCTCTCTCAAAAAACTCATACATTTTATTCCCCTATGGTTATGTCATGTGAATACATTTTTACCCTCATTTTACTCTCTTTTTGTACTCATGTGTTCAAAATGATGTTTTTATTAAAAATTGTCTTTTCAATTGAAAACTCTTTTTCTTTCAAAACCATGTTTTATTAATTTTTTTCAAAAATTATTAATTTTTTTTCAAAGGTAAAACAATATTTTACAAAATAAAAATTTGAAATGGTTTTTAAAAGTTACTTTATATATTTATAAGTTTTTTTTCAATAAAAATTATTTTCAAAACGTTTTAGGTTTAAAAAAAATTTTATTTTCAAAATAAAAAGGATATTTTAATATTGAATATTTTTAATCATATTTTAATTGTATTTCCACAAATAATTTTCAAGAAAAAATATTTTTACTTATCCTTCACTAGGGATATTTGGTATTGATACCATCCACATTATTTGTATGGATGGAATAATATTGATTCAAGATATTTTTATGAAACCCATTTCTATTCCATGAGTTAATAATGTATCAAAAATATTGTTAGGGAACCCATTTCTTCTCCAAGTATTTATCATGTTTCAAATAGATTTACAAGAATCCCATTCCATTTCCATGATTTAATAATTTTATAAATAGAAGAATGATTTTTTCTATGTGTTTTATTATTGTTGTAGTTCTTGAACTTCTAATAGGATTGGGTGGTTCAGATAGCACTGAGTGATCTTATTAAAGCTTATACAATGGGGTGGACCTAATATCATTGAGTGATCCAACTACATATTAAATTATAAGGTGGACCAGATAGAATTAGGTGATCCCATTATAGCTTATACGATGAGGTGTCCCAAAGAGCATTGGGTGAGGCCGTTACAACTTATACGATGGGTGATCCCAAATGGTCCTTTAATGAATTGGGTAATGATTACATTGAAATTTGATCATATGGTCATTACAATTAAAATGTATTTTAAAGGGATTTATTAATATGAAGCTCCATGTTACTGAAAATGTTTTTAATTTCATGATATAGGTTTATACTATTTCTCATGATCATGATTTATATCACATAGATCACGATTATTGATTCTGATGAATCTTTTCTTTTCTATGTTTTCATATTTGATGACCCAGGTATTGATGGGTATAAGTTATTTTATGATTTTCTCATTCACTATGATTTCATTGTCATACATTTTTGAAATTCTTAGCTGAATTTTTGACATTCAATTTTTAATTCTTATATTTACCCTTATTGATAATTTTAGATCACCCTGATTATGTTTTCCTCTTACCTATGTTATAAACAATGAGGTTGAAATTATTATTTCTATAAGGGATTTTGAAAATATTATTTTGATGACCTAATGTGAAAAAAATGTTAGGCATAACTAGATATGTTTTTTATATTTTTGAACTAGTAGTTTATAAATCTAAAATGATATTAGTTGGTCTTAACCCTCTAAAAATCTAAACCTAAATGGTACATGGGTATATAGGTGATACAATATTTCCTTTGATGATTTATTTTTTCATTGGAAAAATTTGGTTCACCTTCTTGAGTATAAAATCTAAAAATGTAATGTTTATGACTTTAGAACCAGATCTTGGAGTGTGAGTTCTTTTCTATTATAGTTTTTATTAGAGAAGGGTTTATATAACATTGGAGATTATGATTTTTTCTTTTGAGGCTACCTTAATAGTTATGGATACCATAGTAGGTCTATATTATTAAGGTTTATAATATGTTAAATGTCTTAGAAAAAGCATTTTATGGTTTAATTAGTAATGTTTTTGATGTTATTAATGACATTTCAGGATATATTTTATTAGGATGATTTTTTAGTAATTCTGTGATTCAGCATGATGTATGCATTTTTATTGAAAATTATATTTATGGTATCAATAAAATTTAGGGTTTATATGATAATGGATATTGAAACAAGATTTTTATCATAAAGATAACCACATGATTGAAAAGTTATTTGGTAAATAAGTAATTAATGTTACCTCAAAAAAAGATCATTATATTTGTGGGATTCAAATATGAAAGTTTTGAGATAAACATTGAAGATAACACAATCTTTAATTCTGAGGTTATTGAGTTTATTTGGGATATAGGGTTTTGGAATGACTTAGTATCATCATTGGATATTAATATTGAATTTTGAATATTTATGTATCATATGAAAAGTTATTCATTTTGTGAATTATCTTAACATGTGATAATAATTTTTTGATTTGTTTAATGTTTAGTTATAGGAGGAATATATTGTTATAATTTTTTGGATTGTACAGTCCTTTAAAAGTTTATTTGTGTTATTCTAGTAAGAATAATTCATCCTAAATATACATCATTTGGATAAAAGGATGAGGTTTTGGTGGAAATTAGTTAAAGGATTAAATTATACACATCAAGTAAGTTTATTCCTATATTACTGTAGTATATATTATAATAGAATTCATCAACTATAGGAAAAGGACAACAAAACTAATTTATTATCCTAGTAACTTATGTTATTATGAACTGATGGTATTTTATATCATCATGGATTTATGGATTTGAGGCCCATAACTTTCCATTGATCATTCACTTATTTGTGATCAATTTCCTCAATAACTCTCTATATTTATTAATAATTTTCCTTTATTCCTACCTATGTTCACCTATTTGAAAAAACCAGTTATTTTTTATTCTATATGGACTTTTTAATTTTCCTTCCTATCTTATTAAGAGGTTATTTTATTAACCCTTTTTACAATGTAAGTTTATAAAAAAGTGGTATGTTCAAATATCTAACCATTGATAACAGTGATAAAGTTCAAATTACAAGGACTCAATTTATTAAAGGGGGAGGATGTGACACCCCAAGTTTTTAAAATAATAATATTATATTTCATAACATAAAGGGAATTAAACACTAATTTTATCTTATAATACATGCATGAAATAGTTTTTTCAATAACAAGTGTTACATGAAAGACCGAGTTTAACTGATCAAAAATAATCTATTAATATTATTATTTAATATGATTTTTATCATCTAGCCATCGGAATGAAGGGTATGAACAAGATTAAATAGATTATGAAAATAATGTTTACACATGTATATATAATAAATTTTTTTGTGACCAATTAATTTGAAATGAAAATAAAAACCTTTTTTGTAAAGACTATTTTAATGCGCAAAAGTGTGTTTTATACCAATAAATTAAAAAAATAACTTTTTTATATTATATTAATTAAATCTATATAAAAAATATTCAATATAATTTTTAACATTCATCATACGTGTTTTCAAGAAAATAGATAAAAATAAATCCAAATTTACTCTTAAAAGATGTATTTTTCTAAAAATCATTTTTGTCACATTTTTATGGTGGAAATTTTTTAAAAATAAATTCTAAAAATAAAATATTTTTTATATAAAATAATAATAATTTTTGAAATAATAACAATGAAATTATATTATGGTTATTTTTTGAATTTTCTAAAAAGTTTCAAATTTTGATGAATAGTGAAAAATATTGAATTTTAATTGAAAATTTCCATTTCATTCAAATAATTTAGATTGTTAAAATATAATTTTATTTTATTATAAATTAAAATTATATCATTTATATATATATATTAGTCTATTTTAGTTAATTGGATTCAATTTATTATAGAAATTGGATATAAAAACATAGTATCTTTTTGAATATTTTCTCTTTGAAAACCTGCTTCCTCAACACGTTTGCAGGATTAATTATAAATTAAATTATTCCAATTCATTGATATGGATTTATAATAAATTATTTAATATTAGTAATAATAATAATTTATATTATATAATAATTTAAACTTAAATTTTCATTATAATTATTAGTGAAAATAGGTAAAACTATTTATTGTGATTAGGATAAAAACGAGTTTACACAGTAGTTAAACTTAGAATATGAGGTGTAAGATTGACCCAAAACATTTCCAAAACCATTTTTATGGTCATATTTAAAAATATATCACCATAGTATCAATTTTATGAGTTAGTGGGATACTATTCCATTAAGGTGACCTATATAATATGTTATGTAAGGAAAAACACAAAAAATAGAACCTTTATTGCCTTTAATATCTATATTTATTTGGGTAGGTAGAAAAAAATAGGTTAAATTATAAATATTATTTTGAAATATAATTAATTTTATCATAATAAAGTATATTTAAATTTTATATATGAATTAGTTAATTTAAACTCTTATGAAACACTAACACGATAATTTTATAGATAATAATTAACCAAAATAAATGATACTAAAGTATTAAAAGTGAGGTAAATTGAATGAATAATTTTATTTCATTAATTTTTTATATTTTTAAATAATTTTAAGTTGGTTTTAACTTTATATATTAAAATTACATCTTTGTGTTGATCTTTATAAATTCAAATTAAATAAATAATGTCAAAATTGACATTGATGTTGTTTTATAATAAATGATATTTTATTAACTGATTTAAAATTACTAAAAATTGTATGATATTTCATGTGATTTTTAAATAATAATAATTTTTAAATATGGTTTATTCATGAAAAAATTAATCTTTTATAATGAACATATTGTCCCTTAAATAGTAATTTTTTTGGCATGGTTAGGGTTAAAACCATGTTTTTTTTTGCACGTTACATGCACTTATGTTAAAATTAATTTGCAACACATAAGAGAATTTTATTTTATAAATTAAATATTATATTTATAATCAATGGTTATAAATTTTATAATATTTCTTAATTTAATTTATTATTAAAGGATAGATTACCTAGGTTAGAAAACTAGTTACCATGTTAAAAATAAAAAGGGTAAAAATGTGTAAACCTAATGAATAAGGAAAAAAATAATAAAAATGATTTTTTTTGTGTTGGAGGTGTTTATAGACAAAATAAACCCTAACATACATTATTTTTCAATGTTATATCCACATTATGTAAGGGAGAACTCCTATTAGTGATACTTTTGGGTATTTACAAAAATGCCACTCCTCTAGTATAAAATGACATTCACCCCCACCTCACTAATTCAAACCTCTAATTCCATTTGTCTCAACCAATACATGAAAAATTCATGTTTAAAAATACCTAAAATCATCATATATGGATTAATTTGGCAATAAATACATCCAAGGAAGGCCTTCAGTGCAATCCAAAAAAAGTTACCTAATGAAGAGATAATGTACATCATTGAACATTTTTTTATTCCTTTATCCACCCCTTAAATTATTATTATACCAAGATGATATAATATAATTAGTATAATAAATATAATTAAATATTTTTATGTTATGGTTATGACCTAAAACCACAAACTGTCCATCAAATGAGTTATGAAATCATCATTCATGTGTATGGTGGACTACTGCCCCAATAAACGATGTCATTCATTTTTCCATTACCACCTCTCACGGTTGGGTATGATGATTAATATAAAGTTTATATATGATATTTATAACATTATTATACCAATATAATAATTATATCTTATGTAACCCTTTACATTTCATTTCGTAAGGGATATGATAACGTCACTCATGTGTACGACGGACTGCTGCGTTGTGATTCATTTTTCACTAACGCATTACATGGAAGGAACTAAGGGTAATGATAAAAAATATATGAGATATAAATGAAATATATATTATATTAATGACATATTTATAGTTTTTTAAATATAATATATCATTTTAATTTTACCTTTTCACTCAATGAAAAAAATGATAATCTCATTCGTGGATGTGTCAACTATCACCTCCTTGAAGCGATGTGATTATTTTTGTCACAAACACATCAAAATAATGATATATATAAGTATATATAATTAAATTATATGGAATTTATAATATTATTATCATTTTTTAAAGATAAAATATTATTTACCTTCTTTATATAATGATCATTGATAAAATAGAAACTTTACTCATGTGTACATATAACCTACCGTCTCCATGAACATAACGTTAGTTCCTTTTTAATAACCATAATTCATGATAGGTTTAAAAATTATAATTTATATATAAATATTATAATTATTTATTGTTTATTATTATGGTTATGCTTAAATAATGACCCATTTGATCATATTCAATCCGCCTAAGTCATTTTTAACACACAATCTGAATACTGTAAATTTTTTTGATGTAAAATTAATTGATTATATAATAATATATAAAAAGTTAATAATTGAATTAAATATAATAATAAACATGAAAAGTTTTATCAATAAAGTAAATATTTAACATAAGTTTATTATTCATAAATATAAAGACACACACGACAAGTTGAACTCATGGAAATGGTTTTTCTAGTCTCACTTTTATTTCTGTGATATATGTGCCATATTCATAACTTATTTTTGTTGTGTGGTGTATATAATAACTATTAATGTATTTTAATGTTATTATAATTATATTTTTTGAGATTTAAATATCTATTTTTGGATCTCTCTTTCATGGGTTTTATAATTTCAAATTTACCAAAGTGATAAGGGATTTTATCTCTATTTACCTTCTTTGAGATGTGTGTTATATTATACACCCATATTATTTTATGAGATGTATATACTTTCCATTTGAAATAAAATATAAAGATACTACTTATTCTCATGATATTATATGTTTCATTTATTTTTTTTATTTCTTAGGGTTTACAATTCAATGTTACTAACGAGGTAAGTGTTTTATGTTATAATCTCATCATTTATCAGGATTATTTATGATTATGTTTCCATAATGAAATATTATTATATATCTCTCAAGAAGCATGTATAATTTATTATCCTATTACTCATCCAAGTGAATACATGTTTTCCCTTCATTTTACTCTCTTTATGTACTAATTTTCTCAAAATATTGTTTTTATGAAAAATCATCTTTTCGATCAAAAAATATTTTCATCCAAAACCATGTTTTCAAAAAAATTGTTTTTTAAAAAATATTTAAAAAGTGATTTTATAATGTTAATGGATATTTTTTACTCAAGAAATGTTTTAATTTTTTTAAAACATAAATTATATGTTTCTAAGGTTTTTTCATAGAAAATAATTTTTAATTTTTTTTATGTTTTTTAAAAATTGGATTTAAAAATGAAAAGGATATTTACTAAATAATATTTTTAATGACATTAAAATGGTATTTAAATTAATTAATGTTAATTTTTTTTTGTTTTTGTATATCCTATATTGAGGATATTTGGCCTTGATGCCATCCTCATTATTTCTCTCGTTGTAATAAGATTTTTTTAAAGATATTTTTGTGAAACATGTTTCTCTTCCATGGGTTAATCATTTTTCGAAGAGATTATAATGAAACCTATTTATTATACATGGGTTAATCATGTTTCAAAGAGATTGATATGAAACCCATTTACTTTCTATGGGTTAATCAAGTTATAAAAGGAATACAAATTATTTTATTAGTTTTATTCATGTTGTGGTACTTGGATATCTTATACGATAGGGTGTCCCAAATAGTACTAGGTGAGGCCATTAAAACTTATATGATGGGGTAGAATAGATATCACCAATTTTTATTATAAAAAATATATGATGGGGTAGCCCAAATAACATTGGTTGAGTCCATTATAGATTATGCATTGGGGTAGTCCAAATAATGTCAGGTGATCTCGTTATAGATTATACAATTTTTGTTCCTATATAGTGATCAAATACATTGGGTAATTATTATATTAGATTTAAGAAGTGTGGTTATTATAATTAAAATGGGTTTTAAAGGGTTTTATGAATATGATTATATAAGTTACTGAAAATGGTTTTAATTGCTTGATATGAGTTTATTATATTTCTTATGACCAAAATCGATATCTTAGGGCTCATGATTACTGATTTTCATGAATCTTACCTTTTCCATATTTCAAAATTTAATAATAAAAGTATTGATGTGTATGAGTTCTTTTATGATTCTATCATGCTCTATTATTTTGTAGTTATACCCTTATACACTTCTTATGTATATTGATGGAATTCAATTGTTAATGATCATGTTTACCCATAAAGAGCATTTGAGATCACCATTCTTATTTTTTCCTCTTCCCCAAGTTCTAAAGAATGAGGTTGAATGAATTATTTATATAAGGTATTTCGCAAGGATGATGTTGATTACCGAATGTGAAATAATAAAATTTGGGAATAATGAGAGATGATGTTCCTCTTTATGAACATGTAGTTTATGAATCCAAGATGATATGAGTTCTCCCAACTTCTCTGAAACCCTAATCCTAAAATGTATATGGGAATATAAATGATCCAATATTTCCTTTTGATGTTTTAAGTTTTTATTGGAAAAAATTGTTCTCGTTATTCGATATCAAAGTCTAAAATGTAATGTTGATTAATTTAGTACCGGATCCATGAGTTCTGGTTCTAGGATGACAAATAATGATATTATGAATGTGTGATTGGCCCTATATAAATCAACAAAGATATAAATGTTTTCCCCTGATGTTATGGCATGTGTTATTTAAATAAGGGTTTCATTTAGGGGTTGGTTAAGTGTTTTTTGACTATTGATAACTAGTGAATATAGATTAAACTGGTTGTGAGAAAAGGTCTTTATAATGTGATAAAATTATGACATAGTATTCATGATAATAATGGTCATATTTGGAAGGTTTTTTAATGGTTATTCTTTAAAGTGATATATTTAGGGGAGAAGTAGATTATAATTATGCTTATTGAACTAGAAGAGTTACTAACTATAGTGAGTTGGGAACCAACATGATTTTGTGTAATTTGTTTGTCTAGGTGGGGCTCATAGAATTATGTCCTGTGATATTTAACTTATTATTAATGTGGTCTTGGAACTTTACTTATATTAATCAATATGGAGTGTATGATAACATTTTATATGTAAAATTGGATAGTGTTTTCATGGATCATCATGTTATCATTGGATTCAAGAATGAGGATTTGGATGTGAATTTATTTAAGGAATACATGTGGGGTTTTTGTGTTTCTGTTTTGGGATTATGGTGGTTATCAAAAAAGATATTTGACATTATTAAATATGAAGGAAGTTATTATGGTGGAGAGAAATCAATATATGATCTATACATATGATTCTAATTTTGAGAAGTTTTCATTAAACATTGATAGTGATGTTCTACTAGACCTATATAGAGATGGTGCGGTTTTTCATGGATTCTGAGCTCTAGAGTTAGTTTAATTGTGGTATCAAAAAAAATATCCAATGATTTATACCAAGAACACTACATTGAACTGAATCTCAGATGGTCACTAACTAGTCCCATATTCCATCTTTCTATTATTGGATTCCATTCAGAATTAGGATTATGATGTTATCACCTTTAAGGGAACAACATGATTAGATGTTGATACATCCCTATGTGTATTTTTTCAATGTCTGGGTCTTCCAAATAGATTTAATCCATTCATGTAAATCCAATTCTAGATGGAATCATTATATAGACATCAGTTAATAACATCATTGTCTCCCTTGGAAGGGTGATCAACATTAGTTGGAGATTATGATTTTATCAAGCATGTTTTCATATATCATGGGTGTCTATTTTGTATTCCTCTAGATAAACTAAGAGGCAATCATATGCTTTTCACATAGGGAATCTTATTCTCACCACATAAGTAATCATAGGTTCATCACATAAGGAATAAAATTCTTATTACATGAGTAAAAATATTATCATCACCTAAGAAATCATAGGATTGTTAACTATAGATTCTCAATCTCTTCATGTGAGACATATTTTTATTATCACACATGGGGTATAGGTTTGTGATGAATCAGGTGAGGTCATAATCTACTCATCGCATAGGGTATATTATTCGTATCACATGAGTAAAGATTCCTATCATTCTCATTTAACATGAGAGTGGATATCCTAACATGCTTGTCATATAACAGTGGGAATATTTTAGTTTCCAATGGATAAAATCATTGACTATATTATAATAGAAGATGCTCAAGGTTTAGAGTAATGTGGTGAAAAAACATAATATATAGTCTTCTAATAGATTATAAAAGTTCAAATTCATGTGGAGGAAATGGAGTAATCCCAATCATAATATACATAAATATTACACCTTTTTTATGAATATTCAATAAATATCATAAAAATACATGCTCTGGAACTATGATGTCTTAGTTTCTTTGAATACTGGATACATAATCTTCTTACTTCATGATAAATCATCAACATCTTGAACAAATTTCTTCTCATGTACTACCTATATAAGATATACAATTCTTAAAACTATATTTCATGACATGAGAAAAGAAAACATAAGAAAGGGTTAACTTAGATATAAAAAAGGGTAACATATGATCTATACATCATTGATCACAACTGACCATAATATACAAATAAGGGTGTGAAAAAATGATCATAAATTATGATAATCATACCAAATCTATCAACGATCATTAATCATAAATCATGGTATAAGGATTTTTCATAATAAAATACATAATTAATAATTATATAAAATCAATAACAATTAATCATGATCCATGAGAATGTATCATAAACCTAATACATCACATTCGCCATACACATAAAAATAGAAAATCACTTTCATATTCATGGTTTACACACAATACTATAATTATGGACAAATTTCCATAACAGAAATGCCTACTTGGTCCATTACAAACATATATTATAAGTAACATTAATCTAGTAAACTCTATCATTTCTTAGTGTATTGTTAAATCCATCATCTCTTATAATTTTCTAAACATCGACATCATTACCCAGTGATTTAGAGGGATAAAATAGATCCACCCATTACATAATGAAAACCATACATAGGTATAAAGCAATATTATAAATTTTTTATCATATCATGATATTAGGAACTCATGAAGGGAACCGTGTTTCATTATCAAGTCATCATTTCATCATTTCATAAATCATTAAAAACAAAAACGTTTCATAATAGATTCATTATAACATAATTAACTCATGGGAAAGAAATGAGTTTCATATAATCAAACATAAATAGTCACCATCATAACCTATATTGAGAAATAATGTGGATGTGATCATAAGATTTAATCTATAGTGAATCATAATAATCCATAAAGGATGTGGAAACTAATGAAAAACCCTGTTAAAAGAAAATGAAAACCTTTATTTGAAAACATGACACACTTATCTTTTCCATGGAAAACATTTTAACTAAATATTCAATGAATATTAATAAAATCATTTTCATTGATAATAAATGTGGAAAATAATAAAAAAATATTCAATGAAATTAATGGTCATGATTATAAAGAAATCTATTTATGTTGTATAGGTTAAAATAAATAATCTATTTTACACTTTTGTAAAAAATCAATGATAAATTTTTATAAAAAATTAGAATTATCACATTATAAGAAATTGAAAGAAATAAATTTAAATGAAAAATAATTTTTATAAAAATTTATTTTATAGGTATGAACATTCATAAAATAATTTTAAATAGTATGCACAGAGACAAATGATCATTAACCAAAGAGGAAATATGGTCATATTTTGTTTCAAAATATTTTATCAATAATTTTGAGAACCAACAAGTGGAAAATATAACTAATACATAAAAATTTTAGGAATAAACATAGGGGAATAATGTATATTGGGTTTAAAGGTTAATATCCAAATAATTTTCCGAAGTAGAAATATAACTTACATAATCCTAAAAAGAAATGAGATTGTAACATAAACCCATACCACATTGAAAATATATGAATGAAAACCTCATGAAACAGAGAAAAATAAATGGATTATTAAAACAGATTATTTTCATGATATGAAACAAAAAAGACATTAATTTTCAGTATATGAACCACATAAGAGAACCATGTAGTGAATATAGCATATGTCTCATGGATATAAAGGTGATACAAGAAACCCATAATTTAAGTATCTTTTTTCTTTGTACAGGTAAAAAACTCCTGTATAATAAATTTAGAGTTATTATGAATGGACTATAAAACTATATTCATAAAAATAATACCACATATGATTTATATATCACATCTTATAACCTCTTTATTAAAAATTCTTTATTAACACCACTTTTCTAGGTGATAACTATTTTGTTTTTCATGCATGTTTTAGTTCTAATGGTCCTATAATTATATGTTGATCATGGTCCAATCATATAAAAAATATTAATAATATAATATTTATCATATTTATTAATTATATACACATTTATAACTATTCATATAATGTGGTGATGAAATTTGAATTATATCACCACATACGGTAATCAGTATGTAATGACAAGTGATTTTTTCAATTTTCAAAAGATAGAAGAAGAGAAAGGTAAATAATAATTCTTTATAAAATATTATTATATCATAAATAAGATATATATTAATTAAATCCATCATTATCACCATCTATGTAAAATGGAATTGGAAATGAAAAACAATGCTTCATTAATGTGGGTGTCCACACATTTACTAAAGTGAACATATCATTCCCCAACAGATCACTAATGTAAATTTATTCTATACTAATGGTTTTAAACCATTGGTAAAGTATGGAAAACCATTGGTATAACCTATAAAAATGGTTGTCATAATTGTTGGATGTTAAGGTCTTGGGATAGCCATATACCAATGGTTATTGAATAACCATTGGTATATGGATTCATAATTCACATTATATCGATGGTTTTTTGTAACTGTTGGTATAAATTTTTACCAATGGTTTAAAAATGTTGTAAAAGTTGAAATATCATGTATAATCCAACGGTTTGAAAATAATTGGAATATACCTTTACCAACAGTTTTAGTAAACCATTGGTAAATATTGAATTTAGATGTCTATACCAATGGTTTATAAACCATTGGTATATAATTTTACCAATAGTTTATATGAAACCGTTGGTATAGAGTAGGTTTTCACACATATACCAATGGTTGTAAACTGTTGTTATAGCCTTCCTACAATTCCATCAGTCGGTAGCAGCCTTCCCCCCAATGCAATTTCCTGTAAGTATACACATACATAATTTATCAATTACCAGCAAGTATAAAACAAAATTGAATTCATAATTCAATTCAAGTATAACACATAAAAAAGAAGGTAATTTAATACATAAAAAATTGAATTTAGAATTGAATTCAGAATTTAGAAGTCAATTACCCTGTGCAATACAGAATTAAAAAATTGAATTCTAAATTGAATACATACATAATTATATTATGAATTATGAATAAAATACATAAAAATTTGAATTCATAATTATGTATGTGCTATATAGAATTATTAATACATACAAAATTATGAATTATATACAGTGTATTCAATTCAGAATTCAATTCATACAGAATTGAATTCAGAATTTAGAAGGTAATTACCCTATGTAATTGCAATAAACTGTACATAATTCAGTGGTGCATGTCAGTGTTACTCATTACTACTATGATAGGTGGGTGGATTTGACCAATTTCATGTGTTTTTCTAAGAAAGATTTATAGCATTAAGAACTAGTAAAATACATTAGGATTGAACTAGGATTCATGATTCTTAGTTTCCCAATATCTTGAAGTTTTCTTATTTAAATTCATTGGAATGATCTTATATACATTTTTCAATCTCATTGGGATAGGTGGAACTATGTAAAAATGTTAATTGGGGAAGGTATTACTCTCATGTGAGGAATATTAAATCAAGGGAATTACAAGACATCCTAAGGGAATTACAAGACATCCTATAGGAAATCACGTGAATTATAGCCCCCCTCCCCACCTCACCCCCAGTAGAATCCCCTTTCATAGCCCCCCACCTGCACATCCCCCCACCTGCACAGTCCCACCCCCACCCACTTTCACACCTCCCTCCCCACATGCACACCTCCCTCCCCACATGCACAACCCCCACTCCCCACCTCACCCCAACAACCTCCCCTTGCACATCCCCTCCCCCACCCATCACATCCCAACCCCTCCCCACCTGCACACCCCCTCCCCACCTACACATCCCCCACTCCTCACCTCACCCCAGACATCCCCCCCCTACACAGCCCCTCCCCCTTTGACACCCCTCCCCCACCTGCACAACCCCTCATATTGCCCCCTTCCCCCTTGTACACCCCTCCCCCACTTGCACAACCCCTACTTGCACACCCCCTCCCCACCTGCACACCCCACCACCCCACCACTCCCCACATGCATATCCCCCACTCCCCACCTCACCCCTGGCAGCCTCCCCTTGCATTGCCCCCATCCCCCTTGCACACCCCTCCCACACCTGCATAGCTCCCACCCACCTACACACCCCCTCACCACCTGCACAACCCACCCCATCCCCTCCCCACTTGCACAACCCCCCACTCCCCAACTCACCCCCAACAGCCTCCCCCTACACATCCCCTCCCCCTTTCACACCCCCTCCCCAACCTGCATAGCTCCCCCTCCCCCTTGCACACCCCTCCCCCACCTGCACATCCCCCCAACCTACACAACCCTCCCCACCCACACACCCCTCCCCACCTGCCTATAAAATTTCAAAAATCACAAACCCATTAAAATTTCTAAAAAATAATGTTCTTTTTTTAATGAAAATATCCATGTTAATAACATTTTATAGGCTGACACCTTCTTTAAATCAAAATATGCATTTTGAAATACAAATATTAATATCACAGAAGAGTCATTAAATTCAAAAATCATCTTCCAAAAATCTTAATAAACCATTTTATAATGGAACCAAACCAAACACACATGTGTTAACCATAATGAAGCTGAAACCACTATGTCTTAAAGTATTAAACATATACACAAAATATAGGTGATCTGCAACAAAATAATAAATAGGGACAATGTGGAAGTCCATTTGGATAGCTCCTCATATCCGTCTCTCTCCATCAAATCCTCCATGATTAAGGGTGATTTTATTGGTGTGTATATGTAATTTTTAGGTATGATTCATCCTCACCTCCCTCAATTTCACTCTCCCGAAACTTCCATTTTATTTTGTGGTTGTTGATTTAGGAACTATATGAACATTTCAAAACAACATAGTGTAATCAATAAAAGAGGATGTGGATTTTTTTGGAGATTTATAGCGGTAGCATGAAAATTATGAATACTCAAGGTTTATTAATTCTTTAGATAGATTAAATACCTCAAGTGACATATAGTGGGTTGATAGTGATGATATCATTACTCTATGGGTAGATTCAAAAGATTTTATAAGGTAATTTATAAACATATGGATCTATTTTCAAGTGAATGGACTAGGGCCTATGGGAATAGTGGTGAGTAAGGATCCTGGTGTGACCTTCTAGACCTTGGGAATATTTTACCATGAAGTAAGATATGAGATTATCTCGATGGATGTGATTTCTTGATTCCAATGTAAAACATTGATTTAAGAAAACCTATGGGTTACAAAATCTAACCTAAAGGGGTTAGAATTATTGTGAGGTGAAATGATATATATTTCAATATATTGATACAATCATGGGTGTGGTATTTTGGTGATGTGACCTACACAAAGGTGACATAAAAAAAATTGATGAATAAGGTCTTAAGAGGACAATATAGATTCATATGGGTTGTTTTTCCTTGAGGTAAATGTGATAGTTAATAGGTTTAAATTTTATGATTGATTAATTAGTGGTGGGGTTTTGCAGAGATTCCCAGAGTGGTGTGCTAAGTGATGGGTCTAATATTTAAATAGAAACGGTTATGGTAGCAATGAATAGATCTAGTTATGTGATATATTTGGTTAGATGAAATTCACATGTATTAAATTTTTTTACATGAATCTATAAAATTAAATATTTCACTCAAATTCACTCATATCCTATCCGAATGACTTCTAACCAACCTCAAAAACACCTTCTAGGATCATGAAACATTATACCACGATGTATTCATACAAACCAGATCAAGAATATTCATAACTTAGTAGTAAATCAAAATATTTTTGGTAACAAATACAACAACAAAAAGTATCAAGTAAAACATTATCTATAAATGAGATTAGATCAAAAATGGTGTACCATAATGTAAATCATCAAAAGAAAAGTGAATCAAAGAAAGAGGACTAATAAGTGGTATAATAAAAATAAATAAGCTCAAGTTATTCATCCAAGATTTTGAGTGTATGTAAAAAGAGAATTGTAAAATATCTTTGTTACCATGTAAAAAAATAATTCATAGAATCCATACCTCCATATCAAGTCAAGTTTTATTATTTATAGATAAAGAAACAAAGATAATGTAACCTACCTAATTATATACATATTCAGTCAAAACAAATCATCAAATATCAAATGTTAGTAATATCAGAAAAAATGTAACGAATCAATCTATCCCTCATCATCATCATCCTCATCCTCAGCCTCATCAATGCCCCCATAACCATCACCTCCCTCATTCCCACCCTTATCCTCATCCTCCTCCTCACCCTCCTCCTTACCCCATCCTCCTCCTCAGCCTCCTCGTCACCCACATCCTTGACATCATCCTCATTCTTGGCCTCTTCCTCTCCATCTTCATCGCTTGGAACAAAATCATCTTGACCACCACTAGAACTACCACCTAGTGAAATATATATTGAACACATCGATGAAATATATTCATCACAATATGTTCTGACCTATGGTGGAAGTTATGAACATAAAACTTTTATTAGTTTCATAAATTCAGTATTTTCCCTAGCAGACTGTTCTTCCACCTATGAGACCTTTTTTTAGCCTCTTTTTCATGTGTCTTAACCTATTCCAACTCATTGGAACTAAAAATAATACTTAAAGAGGTCCAATACCATGTCAGGGCTATAATCTTCCTAGGTTATCAGCGTACTCTTCCAGGGTTCTCATCTCCCAACACCTGATGTATGTGATCATTTGGCCCAAAATTGTCAGGTTCCTAGGCATCAAGGGCCTCAAAAGAAGCTTTTTAAAAATATAAATAGATTATTAAGTTACAAAATATATATTAAAATTTTAAATCAACAAATTAAAACTTATAATCTACTTCTGTGTTGGTTCGTTAACCACACTTCCATCTTTTTTCCTTCTACTCGAGAAAAATAGTTTTTCTCGAGGCATACATCCTTCAATATTCAATTATTTCCTCTACAATGACATTGAATGTTGGAAACCATAATTAAAAATAGGTTATAAATAATTAATTTCATAACTAAATTATATGAAAACTTTAGAAATCAAATACATTATAGAGAAACAATAGAAAGTACAAGTCCTAAAGAAAAATTATAAACAACTATTGTACATACTTCCTCTCATGATCTGAAATCGTAGTATGTCCCAATGTGTGGAGGTATTTTTTAGCATAATTTTTTTTTATTTTTTCTGAATGATTCATAAATAAAATTCAATAATAAAAAATATAGTATTAATGAAACTTATGGAAATTTTAATTTAAATACCTCAAATTTTATTAATAACTTAAACTTGATAGTCGTCCAATGAGTAATCATTTGTTGATACTATTATATTAGAAAATCATCCATGATAGGTACTGCCTATAACTCTATGCCAACTCTATCATTCCATACAATATACAACTTGTGATTATAGGCTATCCAAAGCTCACCTAACTCCTTTAGATGTGCTGGTCATGCATCCTCACCATCAAAGAAATTAAATCGAAGATTACACTAAAATATTAATTCATATAAATTCAAAAATAATATATTACATTAAATAAAATAGAGTTTTTTACCCATATCTATGCCCAATAATTATCCTTGACTTCGTTTGGAAACTGTCTCAATGAGAGTGAGATGATGGGAATGATGTCAGAGTATTTGACAAGCGTCGCCAAAAAACTTCCACATTGCTGCCCTGTTTTTCAATCATTTGATTGTCTTCATTATAGTCCACCATAAACTATGTATGGTGGTTCCACACTGCATGCATGCATGTACGTCCCCACCCCTACCTCTTATTAATATATGTATCTGTTATGAAAGAAAAAAAATATTATATCAATACATGGTATAATGAAAATAAATAATGGTATAAAAATTTCTTAGGGTTCTTTAAATATACCTGCGGTAGTCTGATCAATGGGAACCACCAGATCTATAGAAACTAAAGGAACACCCTGTACAGGTGGAGTGGGTCCCAGTGTATGCTTTACAGGCACAAAATGTGGCTGAGCAGGAGTCGATCAAGATGGAATATAGAAGCTCATAGAGAAGGAAGTAGAAGTAAAATAAGAGGGAATGGATGGCTGGACAAATGCATGATATGGATGAGGAGTGAGAATCATCATCAGATATGGTATAGAAGGATGAGGAGGCTCAGATAAAAAGGGTGGTGAAAACATAGGAGGCCTAAATATCCCGTGTGTCCCTAATGACACAATGAGATCGTAATGTCGGATATATGGTACGTTAGTGGGAGGGGAAGGGTCTAATAGAGTATGCCGACTAGATCGCCTATCTCTCATACCACCATCCCTTATACCACCGACCTGAGTACTGAGACCACTACTAGGATATTCATCAAATAACTATTTGCTCAGTGGTGGATCTTGAAAAAATGTTTAAAACAAAATTAATCACATGAAATTATATGTTATTTAAATATATATATTTTAAATAAAATACTCACAAAAGGTAATAGTGGAGGAATTCCCATCTCAGCCATGCAACATTTTTTGTCTGTCATCCTTTTTCGTCACATATCTTCAATAGGTTTCATTTTCTGTATTTGAAAAAAAATATAGAAGTTATTAGAAAAGGATAACTAATGTGTAACCTGAAAAACAAAATATACGAGAGGGGATAGGGGGATTCATGGGTTCTAGGGTCACGTATCCATGGTCAATAAATCACTGAAATGTTAAAGGGGGGTCTTAGAGTTATACTAATTTTATACAAGGTTAATAAAGCATTGAAATGTTCACCAAGTTAGAAATGCTGGTTTTTTAGGTTTGAATACAGTTCAAGTTGGATACAACATATTTGTAATAAATATTAAATCAAATTTAATAGTACCAACCATAACAACCCAAGTTGAGCTAAACCAAAAAACTAATAACATGGATGGATGATTCTATATATTTCCCAAAAAAATTTCGGGTTCACAATCAACTCCAAAAATTGAGTTATTTGAGTCATCATAAGTAACAAATGGATTGGTTCCAATGGAAGTAGATATGGTGTCAATATCATCATCATCATCATAAAAAACATGTCATGTAATTACTTTAATAGTGACACCAAATTTAGGTCAAAGAAGAACTTTGACATAAAAAACCATTTTCTTTATTGATGCCAACACATGTAGTTCATCGGTAGCAAGAGTGAGAGTCATGTAAATAACTCAAAATCCAAAATCATTAATAAAGGTTCCCTGCCTCGTCATTGAATCAAACCACTAGCATTTTATCATCGTGACTCGACCATGAGAGTAATAATCCAATATTATTATTCTATCAAAGAATCCATAATAAGCGACATTTTCAAAACAAGGTCTAATATCCAATGCACTAGCATAATAGTCTGTTGTGGAAGTTATCATAACACCATCATGTTGCATTCTCATATTCATTTCTTTTTCAAGGATAATAAATATGTACCCATTTATCACAGTTGATTTACATTCACAAACAACGATATTAAAACCAAAAGAAAAATCTCTTATTTCCTCAGAAAACAATCTACAGGCAAACTCGATACCTGAAATATAAACAAATATTATATTTAATTAAATATTGATTTTATTTATTTATTACAAAAAATATTTCCACCTTCAATTTCAACCAGTAGAAAACTCTTTTATATGAAAAGTCTCTCTCCTTCTTAAAGATAAAAAATGATGCTTTCTATTTATCAATTATTGATGTCCCCTGTAGATAAAAATAGAAATATTTTAATAGATATGTAAAATTAAAAGAGAGGAGATAAGATATAAATTCTCAATTTACTTACTTGATGTAGTCATCGAACAAATCATAGTTGAAAAACATTGTGTGATGTGCCATCTCCTGCTCTTTAATGATTAATGTCATAAATGTATATGATTTGAAAATTCCTCCTGTTTGAGGAAGTGATGGAAAACTGGGTTCAATTTTATCATACTATTTTTCTTCATTTATCATTGATCTATTTATTCTCTTAGTAAGATCAGACAAATACATTGAGCCTAAATCCATACATTATTGATCCAATTAACCATTCATGATTGAACCTTCGGGATGATTCCTATTCCATACATAAAATTTCAATGTATATATATTTATTTCAATTGGATACATCTAATGGAATGAAAAAGGTCCACCAAGAAGTATTTCAGTTAGAATATGGGTAATTAGATGCAGCATGCATGTGAAAAATTATGGAGGAAATATTTTCTCTAACTCACACAAAATTAATGCTGACTCTGCCATCATTTTTTTCAAGAAATACTTGAAAAAATTCTTAGCAAAAAGCACTCTAAACAAATGGCACAACCGAATAACTATCACCCTTACATTATTGGACAAAATATGATGAATTGTTATTGAAATCAACTCATGTAGAAGGACGTGATAATCATGATTCTTCAAATATTTTAGCTTCAACTATCTTCTGTTGACCCGTTTTGATATATTATTTGAATAGGAATAAGGAACATTAATAGTCTCTAGCATTTCCAGAAATTTATTTTTTTGCAGGTTTCATCACATAAGAGGCACATGGAACTTTCCATTTATTTTCACTGATATACACATGATGCAATTCTGGTCTAATTACCCAATCCACCAAGTCACATCAAGATTGTAAAACATCTTTTTTATTTCCATTGACATTTAGAAGAATCAAAAGAAATATTTCACATATATTCTTTTCAATGTGCATTGCGTCTAAACAATGATGTAACAAATTGGTTGGCCAATACAGTAACTCAAAGAATATACTCTTCTTCCAATTGTAACAAGTTTCATTGGAAACATTATTTCTCTTTCTAGATTTCATTTGACCCTTCCTAAATGAAAAACTAAAATATTTCAATTCATTAAGCACATCAGTTCCAGACATACGCTGAGGTGGATCATCATTGTCCATTGTATTGTCAATTCATCGATGATTGTTTCTATATGGATGGTTCATTGGAAAGAATTTTCAATGTCCCATAAAACTAAAACTACAATGATATTTCAGTCTTTTGGATTGATTATTCTTTATAAAAATAGGATATGATAGTTTTCCCTTCGTGCTCCATCCAGACATCTTTGCATAAATAGAAAAATCATTGATCGTCCATATAAGCACAACACGCATCTAAAATATGTCTTTCTAACATGTATCATATGCGCGCATTCCCACATCCCAAAGAAGTTTCAACTCTTTTATTTAAGTTTAAATATATATGTCTATATCATTTTTGGGATTAAAAGGGCTAGATATAAGTATACTCATGAAAGTGAAAGGTTTTTTCATACACAACCATGGGTGAAGGTTATAAATGTGTATGAAAACTGGCCATGTGTGGGGAAAATTAAGCATATGACCAAACAAATTAAAACCATCACATGAAAGACCCAACCTCACATTACACATATCAGCTAAAAAATCAGAATATCGTGCATCAAATCTCTTCAATTCAAGTCCATTTGTAGGGTAAACCAACTATTTATTATTTTTCTTTCTCTATCATTCCATCACATTTTTATTGATATTTCATCAGACATGAAAAGATTCTAGAGTATGGGGATGAATGGAAAGTGACACATTACTTTATGTGGCACACGGGATAGCATTCCATCAGCTTTTGACTTCCATCAGGATGTTACACATTCGATACAATCATTTATTTCAGCAGTTTCCTCCCAGAATAAGCTACAATCTTTCAAGTAAGCATGAATTTTGTTTTTTGAAAATCCTAGTTCTTCAACTAATTTCCATGCCATATAGTGGTTTGAGATAATATCTGCATCATCTAGAAGTAAGTCCTTAAAGAAGGTAAGAATGTAATCAATGGTAGTATTAGATATCCCATACATGGTTTTCCCATGAAACAATTGAATTGAAAATTCCATCATTTTAATTTTACCACATTGCTGATATACTATAGTTGTCTCAACATTATTCAATTTTTTCACTTTGTCAACATCATCATTTTCATTGGACGCATCATGTGTGCCCATATCGAAGTATTCTTGGGTCATCATCCTTTCCTTCTCATGACAAAAAATAAATAGAAACCGGTCATATATTAATTTCTCTAATCCATTCCTCTCATTTGGATCATCAACATTTTGAGATTCTATTTTCTCCCCATTTTGATACCACACATAATCATTTTTTTGAAAACCATATTTTTTTTATATAGTAGCTAAATTATTCATGTCTCAACCAAGACCTTACAACACAATTATAACATGGGAAGTGTATGTGACCACTATATGAAGCATTGTAAAATGAGAAATATAAAAATCTCTCCAATTTGTTTTGAAAATTACTTGAGATCCGATCACTTTCATACATCCAACTTCTATCCATTCTATAAAAAAATTATAATCAGTCATTTTGTGAAATCAATTCAGTAATATTGAAGTTAAATCAAAAATATTTTTAAGTAAATGAGAAATTTTCACTTTATATAAAACCATAACCGACACAATATATAAATAAATGTTGAAACATAGAATTGAAAATTATAGTATTGTATCATCATCGACTTGATACTGTGTTAGATAAAAAAATGACACATAGTGGAATTAAAAAAATATGAGGTTTAGTTCCAATATAGAACATAATCCTCTTTGCATGATAGTAACCCACTAATAATCACATTTATTTAAAAAAATAAAATGAACCATAAAATGGATGAGGTTTTACATGCAATAACTACACACTAGGAAGTCCAGGATATAACTGGCCTCTATTATAGTTATTCATATAAAAAATATGTAAAAATAAGGAACAAGGAGTATTAAAGTAAACCCTTTTAAAGAATAAGATAAGTGATAAGTAAATATACATTAAACACACGCACAACTCAAATGCAAAATGAAACATAGAGGGTGAATAATGTATTGAGTTATTGATGCAACTCAGTATTAGATCAACTTTGGTTGATGAATAATCTTTAAATATATACCTCATATAATATTAAATGATCCAATGAATATTTATCTTAGGTGTGGTAATAAATCTTAAAAAAAAATGTGTTATGTGGAGAAGTAAGTAACATAGTACCCTCATATATTTCATACACCCTTTTCATTTGAGGCTTTATCAAATTTATACTCAACTACTAAAAAATTATCCACTGAGGAACAATCATAATTAATTAATCATATTGATAATATTTTTTTAAATTATTAAATGGTAAGATATTCATTAAATGGTAATATATTCATTAATCATATTGAAAATATTTTGGTATAGCATGAAATGCAAGCTACCAATGAATTTGAATTTATTAAAAAAATAATTCATTAAAACTCAAGGTATTACAAACCCAATGAGTGTACACTCCCATATCTCCCGATCACACCTCCAGGATCATTCTCTAATGAGTAACATGCCATAAAACCTATGCTCATTCAACTAAAAAGTGACCATGATTCTCATCCATATCAAGTTTATCTAGAAAAAACCACCCTTGGTGCTTCCTTCCCAACAATACTAAGGAATCACACTCATTTCATGGATTAAAAAATTATCAATAGTCACTCAAGAATTACTACAAAACCACAGAGAACATACACATGCTAAATCCATCCTAGATCCAACCATATCAGATCATAATCAACTGTATCATCAAAAAACACACCCAAAAACAATAGGTTTAGGTATCTAATAAATCATTCCCACTTCATATAATCATGATTCTTAAATTACATCAAGTAATTTAAATTAAAAAGATAAAAATAATTCTATATTTCTTCACTTTTACCATCACAAGGGTATTGAAATAATCAAGGTTAATCAGTACCATCATGAACTATCTTTTTATGATTACCTTTAATACTTTAAAAAATTAAAAATCCATAAAATTATAAAATGAACCCCCAAGTATTAAAATATATCCATTGCACTAATGGAATTTATTTACATCATCAGCGAAAATCCCAAAATAAGATTCACATGTTCTTTCCTAAAAAACACTATGGTTTGGGTGGGTATAATTCCACTAACAAGTTACATATGAAACCCACATAAAACTCATTATGGACACTTTATACCACTAAACCCCATGTCATTAGAAAATTTAGTCATGCATAATAATATAAATTTCATATGAATTCTACATGCCACATATGATGAATGTACACAATCCTCTTTCCTTTATGGTCCAAGTATCAAATCCACAAATTAAAATATCAAATAATAACATCATACTTGAGTAAATATATCAACTATAACATTTATAATCAAGAAGAACAATTTCATAAACCTATTAACCTATAATTACCACTGGATATGGGTTCATGACTCACCTATTTTAGGACTATCACAAGTCCAACACATTCCTATCACCATATAATTATCCAAAAATGGTAAGAAAAATTAAACACTCTAATATTGATTTCTAATGCCCAGAATTAAATAAAAAAATATAATCCAAGCAGGTTCACAACAATACCTCAGGTTCACCTCCACAGATCTCAAATACTATCAACTAGTAGTAAATAATTATGTGCAGTTGACCATGTTATTTTTTTGTGAGATATATATCAAAGAGTAAATAATGTGTAGGCATGAACATCGTTGGTGAGATATATGATGGTTATAATCCTTTATTATGGATGGCTTCCTAGGATAGAAAATCATATAAATTTTTTAATAATGATTTATAACTATCTAAGAAAATTGTGACATGAATTCCTAACACTCATTTTGAATTAAAAAAAATACAACCTTACAAGTGTATAACCAGACCACTTGATGGAGTAGGACTAAATGATCATGAAATAGAGTAAATTTTGGTTCTATCACCATTCACACATGAAAATGACACCAAACCCACTCTAGTGGTTCATGTGGAAGTGCCACTTCATTGAATGACTTATAATGATGGTATCATCATCTAAAATTTAGAGTGTGATATTTCAAAGAAAAAATTTAGGGGTACATTCATAATGTATGAGTATCTTGTCATTCCTTTTAGGATAAAAAATTATATAACTATATTTATGTCTAACCAGTGAAATCATGTCAATAAACCTTAAATTTTAAATAAATCAAGGATAAAATAAATTAGGATTATATTGATCACTTATATATCAAAACCACAACAAAACCACAACCAAAACCAAAACCTAAAAAACCACAACAAAACCAAAACAAAACCATAACAAAACCACAACAAAACCACAAAAAAACCACAAAAAAACCACAAAAAAACCACAACCAAAACCATAACAAAACCATAAAATCACAACAAAATTATAATACACAACAAAACCACAATAAAACCATAACCAAAACTATTCCATAAAGATAAATCATAATAAAACCACAACCTAAAATGATATATGGATTGTGTTTATAAGGGATCATAATATATAGTACATTGTAGAAAAACCAAACAAAAAATCTAAAATAAATGAATGAAAACATACCAATTTAAATTGGAAGAACAAAAATTACTTGAATCAAAGAGAGATGGCTGGTTGGAAAGTAGAGTTATCACCATAAAGAGTTGGTTAAGAAGTAGGGTTCATATCGAGGTCAAATTTAGGGAAAAATATTCGAGATGGGATGAGTTCTGGATGGTTGCTTTTCACGCACTGTATTTGGGGATTTTCTATCCCAATAGTTTTTAAAACTGCTGGGATAGTAAGACTATACCAACTGTTTACAAAAACTATTGGTAAAATAGAATCTATGCCAATAGTTTCATTAAAATATTGGCAAAACCCACCTCAGACTACTCTACCCCAATGGTTTGATGAAACCATTGGTAAAACCAATGGTGGATAGGATTATACCAACAGTTATAAAGAACCATTGGGAGAAATGAATTAGTATAGGGTGGATTTACACCTGTGGATGATAACAAAACAAATTAGATAGGTTATTATAAATCATTAAGGAAAATAATTTCACAAATAACGTATATAAATATTAAATATATCATAATATCAACCAATAAATTTGGTGATGGAGGACAAATCATGTTGGTATATTGAGGTGGTATTCCACACATATACACAAAATATTGTTTAATTCCCAATTTGATGGTAAAGGAGAAGAATAAAGGGTATCAAATCAACATAATAACATCATAGTGTATAGGATATATATATATATATATTATACTGTAAGGTTTATGAAATAATTAAAGGATGTGAAAGAAGAAATAAAATGATATAGATCAATTATGATGGTATCCTCCTCATTTTGAATCCTCTGGATATCTTCTTAGGGGCCCTAGGGACAGTATTTTTAGGAGACTAGTGCCCTAAGAACTTATATAAAGATTTTAAAAGAAGTTTGTTAAGGATATTTTTTAGATAAGTAGTTTATGGATGTGTGAATAAGAGAGGATAGGCGGTATCCTTTTATAGTGAAGAAAATGACAGACATTGAGTTACTTAAATGATATAAATATAATAAATTCCATGTCATGTGAAAGTGGAAATAAGTGGACTATATATCAAGGATATAGTTTTTTAAGGTTTTAATCCTTCCAAAAAATAAACAAATTAACAGGTTTATGTGGCATTTTAATCCTTATATTGCGATTTAACCCCTCAATTAGCAAATTTTTACCTTAATTTTGGCAACAATATTTTCAATATTAATGAGTTATAAATTTACTTCTAAGTTAATTTTTTTTCAAGAATGATAAAGGGATGAAATTTTAAACCATATACCATTACCATTTTCCTATTTTTATATTTTATTATTTTTAAATCATTTAATAAAACCTTATTTATCATAAAATACCATTAAAGTCATTCTAAGAACTATTTACATAGTCTAGCTTCAATGAAATCAAGATATAAATTAGATTTGAATATAATATTTTAACACATCACTAATATGATATATTTAACTAAAATTTTTTTAGAACACTATAAATTTTCAATTTTTTTTACTTTTTTTATTATTAAAACCATTTATTTGATTTTTATAATACATAAACAAGAATCGTGTTGGTGTTGTGTATGAAATTTAGTTAATTATTCAATCACTAAAATTTATAAATACATTATCATGATAAAAAACATTCAAAATTTAAATTTCATTTTATAACACAACATAAATTCTTTTTATCTCAGTGAAAAAATATTATAGATATTAAAACAAATTTAGTGACATTTAATATTTATTATTTTCATAAAATAATATTAATATCATTATCAAATTAAAGTGGAAATTAATTTCCAAACCATCGAAGATATTTTTATTAAGGTTGAATAAAACCCATTCAATGAAATAGAGTCAACTGTATGGGATATTTCTAGGCCTTATCGTAAAAATTTCACCATGTTTTACCTATTTTACCCATATCATGGTATCAAATATTTTCTATGGTTTGATTTATTAATGATAAAAATAAAAGGATATTATTTAAAAAATTTGAACCACATGATTCCAAATATGGAATCCATTCTTCAAGATTAATTATTTATAATTGGATGAAATTAATGTTAATTTGAATGCAGAAAATGCAATAAAAAAATTATCATAATATAAATAATTTTTAAGCCTAAAAAGAAACTTAAAGAAATAAAATATTTTTCTAATTAATATATAATAAATTATATTATATATATCTAAATTAGTGTTATTTTAAATTAAGATAAAATTTAAAAAATAATGGGACATTTTAATAACATTTTTTAATGAAAAAATTAAAATTTTACAAAAAATTATATTATTCAATATTAACTTAAAAATAAATATTTCTAAAAAAATCCAAAAAAACAGTATATGCTAGTATTGAAATGATGTTTTCAAAAATTATATAATATTATGAATAATAAATTTACAAAAAAATGTATAAATTAAATATAGTTATCATCTAAAAAAATCAGTAAACACATTTTTGAAGAAGAATTTATTTTTTAAAACATTAAATCACTTTACTAAAAATTGAGTAAATATTAATTATGAATTAATAAATAAATTTTAAATGAGTAAAATATTTCTATATATATTTTATAATTATCTTAATCTTATTCATACCTATCATTTTAACATTTGGGTTATAATATGCCACATTTCTTTTTAATATTGGGGTTTCATGTAAACAAAGTTATAGAACTCTTATAGTTTTTTAAGATAAATATATTATAAAATCTTGGGGTGTTACATTTTAACACCATAAAATACATTTTTCCATTTCAATTTTAAATATCCATTACTACAATTAATGTATCATTACATAGTAATATAATCTGTGGTAGATTCTATCTTAGTAAACAATTTTTATGAAACTATTAGGAAACACATTATTTCATAATTAAGTATTTGTAAAAAATGTATATACCATTATAAGAATCACGAGTTTCCAAATTTTAACTTTATAATTAAGAGGTAATTCCAACATAATACTCAAAATATTAATATTCCTCTTTTTGAGTTGAGGAAATCATTTACCATCATGGTTGAGAATAAGAGATATGATACTAACAAGATTTCATTCTATATAATAATCATAACTTCATTATTTAAATGTACTTAAAGTAGTTTTTTATCCATGGTTAATCTCACGTTCCATATAATAAATTACCATGGTGA
This sequence comes from Viscum album, assembly GCA_963277665.1. NCBI lineage: Eukaryota > Viridiplantae > Streptophyta > Magnoliopsida > Santalales > Viscaceae > Viscum > Viscum album. Next base: position 227,558,403 of record OY728151.1, read on the forward strand.
TTTTTTTAGTTCCTGAAGTACTAAAATTAACATTTTACTTCCCATAAGATACAAAAAATAATGATAATTAATTATCGCTATACATATATATTTATCAAAATTGAAATGGTTAGCAAAAGATCTATGATATGGATAAATATTCATAAAAAAATCCCAAAAATCACTATAAACTCACAAAAATTAAAAATTAAAAAATCCATAAAAAATAACCTTAAAAATATTTTGAATATCCTAAAAAAATTGCAATTAAAAGATTATAATGATTTAATAAAATATTCTTCCATGATCAAATTAAAAATTATCTTTAAATAATATCAATCACTCATAAGGTCATGTATAGAAAATGTATATCCTCTAATCATATACCACCCAAAAAATGTATATTCATTTCAATAATTATATAAAATCACCATAAAGACACAATAAAATAATATATTCTTCAAAACATTATTTCTACAGAGACTTCCCAATTTAATTTATCAATATCAACCATCTCTATATTCCAAATAAACATTATTATCACAATATCAGGAACATATTACGTGTCGTATATCCTTAAATCATGTGATTTTCAATAATATCATATTTCCACTAAATTACTTATCTACATTATCAATACCATTCAATATATTCTTGAAAATAATTAGTTAAAAACAAATGAAAAATAGTCCTTAGATGTTTAATGATACTTATAACCATAAAATCATTGAAAAAACACTTTTATAACATAATTCTTGAACCCCAATGAATAAACACTTCATTAATTCTAATTTAATGATTGTAATTAAATTTTACTTACTTTGGACTAGGAGTTAGACATTGGATTAGGGAATTGAATTAGATATTTCCCAATTTCCCCACACATAAAACATTAAACTATAAATGGTTCCTTATAATGAACGTCATTTCCCTCTATCAGACTATTCATTTTTACTCAAAAATGACTTGCTATATTCCATTATTTTCCACACATAATACATTTTCCTATTCATTTGATACATTCACATGAGTTATTGTTTAAAGATTTCTGACATGGGGAAAACTTAATGTGGTTTCCTCTATGGAAATTATCACAAGAATTATCATGAAACACATTTTTTCTTTTTAGGCGTGTTAGGAAAATCACCTATGTTCATATTGTTAATCATAAGTCAAGATAACTAGTTAGTCATAACCACAATATTACTTATTACATATACCATTTCATTTGTTTTCTCATGAATATAACTACTATATCATCAATCACATTCATCATTAGCATGTTTCCTCCTAGTTCAATCTATTTAATAAAACTAAAAATCATAGTGTGAGTCATATTAATCATTGGGAGAAGGTATGTAATGATTAAAAAACATTCATAGGGTGTCCAAATCATAACACATTATTTTCAATATATTACACCATAGGTTTAACCTAGGTCATTCATTTTAATTATCTATTCAAATACTTTATAGTGGTTCTTAAGGAAAATGTGAATTTACCCAACCATATCCCCTCAGAGTGTTTAACCTTCTATAAACTCTTAGGCCCACTCATCTTGAAACAGTAACGACCATGTTAATAACCAATCATCTCTTTTTAGAGTTGGTACACCTAGGTGAATTTAATTCATAACTACAACCACGTGACAATATCTTGATAGAGATTTATTTTCTAGGAAAACCTCTCAATAATTACTTTACAAATGATTTTTAATGCTATCATAAACATAGGCCCATCCTCAACATTTTCAATAATTATATCGATTACTAATCATCAAAAATTTGTATACCCTATTCTGATACAAACTATGGTTACCCAAGAGTAACATAAATAAATATTACTTTATTTTATATGAATATTCACGGCATCTCATAAAACTACAACCCCTTAAACAAAAAAGTATTAGTGTTATTGAAGACTAGACACAAAATCATCTTATTTCATGAATTATATTTATCATCACCCATAAATCTCTTCTCATATAGTACCCTTCTTAGACATACAATAAAAAAATCTTTTCTTTCTAACCTAGAGAAAGGAAACATATGAAACCTTGAGCACTGATTCTCAGTAATGGAAAAAAATAGAAGATACCAATAATTTATCAAATGTGAGCATAATATAATTATAAAGGTATGATAACATGATCAAAACTTATGATAATCTTACCCAATTTTTCAAAAAAAATTAATAAAAAAAACATGGTGTTATTCTTTGTCATAAAGAAATACAAAGTTCATATGTGTAAGGAATCATCAATAATTAATCATAATTTATGAGAATATATCATAAGAATTATATATAAGATTTTATAAAACACATAGGCATATAATATTACTTCATTAGTGAATGTTCACTACCAAGACTATAATTGTGGAAAAATTCCTATAATGGAAATGCCTACCATATAAATTACAACATTATATTATGAGTATATTCCATTTAGTTAACTCACCCATCTCCTTTGATTTTATTAACTCTTAAATATGTTAGGAGTTTCTCAACATTGTCATCATTAACTAACACATTTTAGGGATATAATAGACTCACCTATCACAAAATAAAAATCATATATATGTGTTCTGGAAGATAATAAAATATTCATCACATCATTATATAATAACCCTTGTAAATTAAACAATTTTTATAAACACTTCATCAATTCATCATTACAAACCCTATTGGAAAGAAACATGTTTCTTAACAGATTCACAATATCTTAATTAACCCATGGGAAGGAAATAGAGTTCATAGATTCATCCTTAAATCATCATCATCATAAGACATGAAGTAAAATAAAGTGGATGGTATCATAATATTATATAAATATTGAATAATAAACATCTATAGTGTTTATTTCACAGTTTAAAATTATCATCAACAGAACATTTGAACCATTTTATGAAAACATGATAAAAATATCACTTTCTTTTAAAAAAATTTAACTAAAAAAATCTTAAAGTATTGAAAAATAGTTTTTATTGAAAATAAAAAGGGAAACTTGTAAAATAATCATCAAATAAAATAATTAACATGATGGTGGTAAAATTAGTTTAGGCCGTATATGTTAAAATTAAAAATTATTTTTAGACATTTAAAAAAATCAAAAACTACTTTTTTCCAAAAAACAATAGAATAATTTGTTTTTATTAATTTTTAAATAAATTAAAAGTTAGTGAAGATTAAATTTTAAATACATTCAATTTATTTATAATTATTTTCATTAATTTTTTTGATGAGTATGGATATTGAAAAAAGATCACCAACAAAAGAGGAAATAAGGTAACTTTTCATAAAAAAATATATTTTATCACTCATTTTATGTACCCAAGATTTGTAAATGGTATTAATATATAAAAATTATTTAAGAAAAAGGATGAGAATAATTTTATGTGGTTACAAGTTTATTATCTATATAATTTACATCAATGGACATTCAATATAGAAAATATCAAAATAAAGTGACATTGTAACCCAAACCCTTACCACATTGGTAATCTATGAATCAGAACCAATTATAAGAGATAATCATACATGGATATTTAATTAAGATAATTTTCATTATAATACTCATAAATAAATTCACTTTCATTAAACAGACCACAAAAAAATATTTTACAAATATGGAGTATCTCTTAGAGAAATAAAAGTGAGGTTAGAAACCCTTATCTCATGTCTCATCAAACGTTGTAATTGTTCGAAACTCAATTATAAAAAATATATATTTATTATAAATATAATCATGAATAAAATTAATATATATAATATCATATATGATTTAATCATAAAATATTTTTATTGGTTTATTATCTTTTCATTATTTAAATCACTTTTTCAGGTGATGATTGTTTTATTTTTTATGCATGCATTAGTTTGGATGTTTTGGTCCATTTACTTTGGATATGGTTACATCATCATAAGAATTTAAATAATTTCCTAAGTAAATTTTTTAATCATTATTAATTGTTTTATAACAATTGGTATAATTTAGTGATAAAAATTGAATTACATTGCTCTTTAGAGATAGTGATCCATACGTACACATGAGTGATGATTCTAATTTTTGATTAAGGTAATTAAAAAAGTAAAAAATAATTATACTTTCTAGATACATTATAATATCAAAAATTTCAAATAAATATTAAATAAATCTATGATAATTCCAATCCATGTAAAACTGAAAAGAAAAATGAATCACATCACTTTGTGGAGGGGTAATGCACACACAATAATGGCGACATTATTGTTTTCTAATAGATGGGATGGTAAGAAGGTAGATTAGAAATTTTAATAACATAAGAATAATTTTTTAAAAAATATCATATATAAGTATTAAATCCATCATAACAATCAAACATGAATGATAGTGATGGAAAATCAGTCATATCACTACATGGAGGAGGTAGTCCTCATATGCACACAAAATATGGGTTTATTATCCTTTTGATGGGAAAGGATATGGAAATAATATCATCTTAGTATATGGTTGATACTGATGTGTTTATATTCTAATGGTTATGACATACATTAATGAGGTAAAATAAGTGGTAAAATGAATGAGATAGGTTAAGATGACTACCTTCTATTTTAGAAACCTCCATTGGATCTCTTCTCAAGAACCTTAGGGATAATATTTTTATTTGACCATAACCACCCAAATATGAATAATTATGATAATAAAAGTTTTTGGTGTTCATTAATCAAGAAAGGTGTCTTAATATGGTGTGATGAATAGAGGAGAGGTGGTGACCTTTTATAGTGATGTAAAGTACACAATTGGAATTACATATAATATTTAAATATAATAAATTCTTTTTCATGTGAATGTGAAACCAAGTGGCCAAAATTTCAAATTTAATATTGATTATATAAAAAATAAATTCATATAATAAAATTTAATTAGGTTTATATGAAATTTAAAATGTTAACTTTTAATTATAACCCCTTCATTATTTTTTTAACTTAACCATGGTAACAAAATTTCAATATTAAAGGGTTTTAAATTTATTTATAAGGTAAAAATTGAATTAAAAATAGTCAATAGATGAAATTTTAAACCTTATTAAACCCCTCTTTTCCAATTTCAATGTTTTATGGTTTCTAAATCATTAAATAAAAATTATTTTTTACAAAATACCATTAATGTTATTTTAATAACTATTCACATATTTTGACTTTACAAACATCAAGATATAAATATAATTAAATTATTAAATTTTAAAACATCACTAATTTGATATATTTATCTAAAAAATTCAGGTAACATAATTGGTTTTCAAAATTTTATTATTTTATTTTTCTATTATTTTAACAACCACTCTATCGGTGTTTTGTAAGAATTTATGGTAATTAGTCCATCCCTAAAAACAAAAATAAATTAAAATGAAAAAATATTCATCATTTAAATAACCATTTATAACATAGCATATCCTCATTTTATACCTATAAAAAATAAATGAGATGTGAAAATAAAGAGAGTGATATTTTCTATTTATTGTTTACATTAAATATTATTATGGTTATTATTAGAGGAAAGTTGCAATAAATTTCCAAAAAATAAAATAGAAGATGATTAAGGTCTAAATTAACAAATAAAATGAAATATAGGAATTGGTTTGGATTTCCAAGTCTTATCCCTTAGTTTTAACATTTTTTTACAAGTTTTTCCATTACTAGGGTGACAAATATTTACCACAGTTACCATTAATAAATATTGAAAATAAAAGGGATATATTTAATATATTTGAACATCATGATTCCAATTATGGAATCCATTTTTTAATATTAAATTTCTATAAATTGGAGAAATAATTTTAAATATAAATGAATAAAACACAATAATATATATATTTTTAAAAAAATGTGTTTTATGCATAAAATGATATAATTGAAAAAAGTATAATGTTAATTACAATTTAATTTATTTGATAATATGTATATATATATATGGCACTTATGTTAGTTTATAATCAAATTTAAAACATAATGGGACTTTTTATTTACTTTTTTTAATGAAAAAGGTACTGTTTTACAAAAGTCGATATTTTTAATGATTTAATTAAATATAAATCTTTTCAGAAAAATATAAAAATTTCTCTATAAGATAGTATCAAAATTATGATTTTAAAAAAATGAAATTATTTTCCTAAATTAATATCAATTTTAATAATTTAAATTAATTAGTTTTTTTTTCATAATATGCAATAAACAACATATATGATGAAAACATATATTTTTTGAGGAATAAAATGTCATTACTATAAACTTAGTAATAATTTCTTATAAATTAATCAAGTCAATTATATAGAGTAAAAAATTTCTATATATTTTTGATAATATTGTTAATACATATCATTCCCATCAATTTAATAGCTAGGTTATAATATTTTATGCTTTATTTTAAGCTTTTGGTTGTATATCAGGAAGAAAATTAAACAATAAGATATTATTTAAATAGAAATATAATCTAAAATCTTGGTGTTCTATAGACATTTTTGGTTTATATTTCTACAAGGGATTCTCATGATATAGAGTTTTATAGTATAAACTACTAGTTTAGAGTTCGGCGGTAGACATTCATGATTTAGATTTCATTAGTAGATTGTCATGGATTAGTGTTTGGTGTAGGATAGTCATGGTTTAGAGTCATATAGAGGACACTCATAAAATATGGTTCTATAGGGAAACTTTTGTAGACTTAATGATATTTGATGATATTGTGGGTTTTACCATCACTTAAAAGGGAAATGGTATGATAAAGTTGTTTCTGTGTCCAGATTTAACCTCAAAGATCTATCCTATATATGATTTTGGAGTAGGAATCAAAGTCCATAAATTTCCAGGTGAATAGTTTGAGGTATTGTAACGGTACTAGTATATATAGTTTTATATCATATGGAAAGGGTTCTTTTTCCTTGAAAAGGATAGAATCAAGAGATTTAATGGGTCTTATGCATTAGTGCTACTTGATTTAACCTATAAAGTGATACATTTCAAGGTTATGTTATGGGGATCACACCAATTAGAAGGACCATGTCATTCCAAGGGATTAAGATTATTATTTGTGATGATTATTAATGTTCATACACTAAAAAACCTCTTCTAGGTAGAAAAATGAATCATCAATATCATTATTATTCTTGGTAAAAAGGTTCTGGGTTTGAATATCTATGATTCCAGTTGCGTATATAAAATTTTCATAAACAAACCATGATATAGTATAAGGTCATTTTATTGGTTTAATGAAGGTTTAATATTAAAAAAAACCTATTACTTGCATAATGATTGGGTATTTTTATTAATTGAGTTCATTATGGGTGGGAGTTGTGAGTCAAAATCTTGACTGAAATCCAATTAATTGAAGTAATTATATGAGGTGATTCATCTAGCATTTTCACCTACCTAGGTTCATTGAGGTTTGTTTTTTGGTTTCATGAATATTGTAATTTAAAAATACATGAGATGAGATAATTAAATCTAAAATCACAACATTCAAACTGATAAAACATTGAAATTGTTAATTAATGGGTATCTATAGGTTTATTTCTAAAAAAAGAGGTTAGAATGAAAAAGATCTAATGCACTAATTAATATTTTCCTTTTTAAATGCTGTATTTTAATTTTTTTGGTTCCATAAAATTCATCCACTAATAGAACTGTATCTAAAGTGGAAGTGTAGAATTTAATTCTAAGTAAAAAGATAACATTTGGAAATGTACTCCATGAATACTTCACAACTCGGGTTAACTGTATGCTTATAAATAGGGTTCTAAAATATTTTCTCACAAATTAAGTGAATATATCTTACTAAAGAACATAAAAATTCATGCAAGTCATTTAATGTAAATCCTTAGATTTATCATAACTTTATCTTTATGCGAGAAACTATACACGAACCATTATTTTTAAAACAGGACTTCAAAATACTATCTAGATAAACATATTCAAGGAAAATAAAACAAATCATATTAATGAGAATTATAAATAGAGAATTATCAATGAAAAAAACAATTGTCTAGTCTACAAAATGAATCCATAACTTCTTAGATGAAGGAAATGAGGAATAATTCATTGATGAGTTAAGTATGAAAGAATAATCTCTACACCAAAACATCATGGATCTACTGATAGGGTGTTGAGGGATTAACTGTTATCTAACTAAAATTATTTGTATGGATTTAGGATTATGCATGAAATCATGATTCTAAATACAAACATCCTCAATCCTTGAAATTGGTTTAAATATAATTCCAAACACATTATAAGAAACATTACTACTCCAAGATATTCCAAGTAGAACCACAATATGAAGTTAACCTATAATTTCTTTATTTTAATGTGAATGATCAATGGTGGGATGTTATCTCTTGAATTATTCTTGACATATTACTCAAGAGACTCCTAGGATGGTATCATGGACACTCATAATAGATAGACTGATGAATGGGAAATTTTCTTAGGGGGAACATTACGGATGAGTGTGTGTGAGAGTTGGGATTCAGATAGAAATTTATGGAGTCTAAAGATATTTTGTGCCATGTTGGACTATACAATGAAGTAAGATCCTCAATTTTCTATCTCTAACATAATCCAGATTTAATTAAATATCTATTGAATAGATTTACACCCAAAATGAATAGCTTCCAGCTACCCTATGGAGAGGTGGAAATAAACATCTATGACATTGAATAGATCTTGTAAATCTTGATCCTTATGGGAATTCATGATGTGTTCTTACTAGTGAGAAATGTGTGGGATAAAGAAGAAAAACTCAAACTCCAGTTCATGTCATAGTTAAGGGTTTTTTATGGCTAATGAAAAATGGAACATCACCGCAAACAAAAAACTCTATTTAAAACCTGGTTAACCCCCCCCCCCCCTCAAGAGAGAAGTGAGTGGACTAAGTGTTAGGGGGGCTAAATTGGTTACCATGAATATAGTCAAGTGGAAAAAATAGATCATATAATATATTATCAAAAAATTCAAGTATAATGATTGGAGAATCATGGTCATGCTTTGGGTATTAATAAAGATTATGATATAATATTTATTAGAAGATTTTTATTAGCTATTGGATGCTACTAGTTATATATTCCCTCATAGGAGTGAGGTATGAGACATCCTTAATGGAACCACTATTAAAAAAATGATATATGATCAATTTAACTATTTCATAGTTGGATAGGGTCTACGATATTATGAAGCACAAAAAAATAAGGCATTACACTTTACACATATTCAAACCATTCCAATTATTATATGGATGGGTGACCATTATTTTAGAGTATATGAGTACCTGTATCCAACCAACCCTCAAAAAAATAATATCATGTCATCATTATCATTAATTGTTTAGATGTATTCTCTATAACTCAGCCAGACAAGGGTAATGATTGGGATTGGGTTAAAAACGTATTTCAACATCACCACTATCAATGTGCTGGTGAGAGATATAATGTAAAATCCCAAGTAAGTAATGAATAATAGATATTTTTTTATCTATGTCTATTAATGAATTAGATAGTGTTTTATAGGCTTAAAATGAGAATAAATCCAACCTAAAGCATGGAATACTCTAGTATTTTTAAAAGATTGTTTTAATTCCTTTTGATGGAGAACCATTTTTAAATATATATTTTGACAATTTGATAACATATATTTTTCAAAATAAACATATTCTTTATGATTGGGACATTTAAATTTACATTGGATAAATTTCTGGTATTTTTCTGATAATGTTCATTTTTTTAATGAATAGTGAAAAATGTTGTATTTTAATTCAAAACCTCCTTTTTAATCTAATTTATTTATATGATTAGATTATCTTTTGAATTGGTTTTAAAGTTAAATTAGAATATATTTTTACCATTTAATCCAATAGTGGTCGTTGGAATTAATTTCACTTTGAAATTGGACTTAAACTAGTGTCAATCTTTTGATACTTATTGTTTCATAAAAACACGCTATTTGCTCTGACAGTGGGAATTAATTATTAAATTAATTAATGTAACTTATATGTTTTGAATTTTGTAAAATAGACATCATTTTTGAATTCGGAATATCAAATATAGCTTCGGGTGAAGTTTTGGAATTTTTCTGAAAAACTTCAGTTTTTGATGAATAGTGAAACCACTAAGTGGTACTTAAGAAACTGATTTTTTTTAAATGATATTTTACCACCTCTGTGTTTTTAATTTCAAAAATATGACATACATGGTTGTCATTAAGAAGTAAAATGTGGTTCAATGGGATTAAAATATTTTTTTGGTGAATAGTAACTTTTATGTTTTTAATCGCGATTAGAGGTAATTAGTGTAGTTTAAGATAAAAATAATGTTTTAATAATATGAGATGAGATTTACACATGTCCTAACCTCATTGGATGTGTCATGGCCGACCAAGACAATCCATGGGTTAACTTGGGGACCCCATGGAGCCACTTTGGTTGGGAAATGACATAAATAACTTTTTATTTAATGTAAAAGTAAAAATGACACAAACATGAAATGTTTTACTAAAACAATTTTTACATGGGGTTATACAAGTCATATGTTTGACTATAAATATTCATTAGAAATATAAAATGATTTCGTACATCATGATATTTTTTTATAATTTTTAGACATTAAATATATTAAATTATTTATGACATCATGATGATGCAGCGATTACCTCATTAATAAAGGATTTAAATAAAATGAAAAGATAATGTAAAATCTATGACCTAAAAATGTCCGAAACCTATTGGATGGGAATATTTCGAACCATTATAACCTTATTCTCTAATTATATAAATTTTTGACCTTTTAAATCCAAAACTCATTTTAAAATAAAGGAACATTTCTTTACTTTCCAAGAGTGCCCCTCCTCTCCTCTTATAAAAGGCCCCCACCTCTACCTCCTTACCTACACTTCCAAAGCCTTTGGCTCGGACAAACCCTGCCCATTTTGTATCTCCACATCCTTCTATAACTCCTTGAAGCCTCACTTTTGGCAGAAGTCTTCCCATGGAAGCCTTTGAGCTCAAACCAAAGGGAGTTACCCGATTTTAAGGCAATGTCTTCACTTGAGTCCTTTTGTTTTATTTTGATTCTCCAACCCCCTAAACTCTTTTTATTCCTTTATTTTGTAAAAACTCCAGTATCTTCAATATACTAGGATGTTTTTATAAGAAGTATTCGAGATACACTTACAGACACCGACATCTAATGGTTAAAGAACATACTGTTTCTGTGGATGGCGAATTTCTGCCTCACGAAATGATGATTGTTCAAAACTCATATATCACCTTAAAAGGTGGCCATTAAGATGTCACTATTTTTATATATTATATATAATATGTTTATGTTTTTCTTAAGCTTCTGTATTTTTCATTTTGGACATACCATTATGGTTTCAATTATGGGTAAACACGATATCTTCATTTAAGGAAGTGCGAAATACCGCCCCCTCAAAGTGATTTGATTTCGTTAATGCCACATGTGGGACATATAAAGGATTTAATTAATGGTATTATATATGATATTATACTGTAATTATAATATACCTTTATATAATTATGATTCCATTCCATAAAAATACGAAATAGAAATGAAAGTAGCGTTCATGCGTACGTACGGCTTACCGTCTCCATGAACGGTGCATTTCATTTCTTACCTCTAAACGTTATGTAATATTATAAATGCATGTATATACTGGATATATATGATATATATGGTATATAAATCATGAGTATAACTCTGGATATAATGGATACATGAATAACTTGTAATTATAAAGAGAATATCTTGACTCAAGTACCAATGATCGTTAAAACGACCGTTATTAACTAAAATAATTACATAGTGTTCATGACATGGTAATAAGTGATATAAAAGGAATAATGAACATGAAGAAGGTTCTTAATCAAGTAGAAATTAACTCAAGTTTATTATTCAGGAGATTAAAGAAAGATCGAGTCAAGTCGGACCCGATGTATGGGACTTCGTCTCAATCTCCTTTCATTGAGGCATATTTTATTTTATACACAACCTTCTTTTATACGGTGTATAAACCCCTTTGACCTTTACGTTTATCCAAAAAGAATATTTTTTATACGAAGCGTTTTACAAAATGAAAAAAGGGAATGTTTTTGTCATACGTATGCGGCGACAACGACTTCTCCGCCGCCATGACCATTATTTGAGTTTCGGCTTCCTCTACAAGCCATACTTTTTTTAAAGGAAAAATAAATACCATGTTTTACTTTTCTTTTATTTTGGTATTTAAAATGGTTTTGATAATGTTTTTATTATATCACTATGTTATTGATATCTTGTGATTGAAATGTGGAAATGTTATGTTTCCTTTATGTATGTTTTATGTGATACGATTATGTTATGGTTCTTGGGCATTGTTATGAAGACGAATGGTTTCGTGATAAACTACGGGCGGGTGAGCTTGATATAGCTCTCCAATGCATTGGGTAACGCAAAGGATTGAAACGTTAAGGTTTCTCCGAAGAGATTTAGGGAATATACTCTAATGGGTATTCCAAACGTAACCAAGAGGGTTACTCTCTACGTAAGAATGTTATGAATGCCTCAAGTTACCTTTATGTCTTATGATTTCTATGATTTATTCATGATTTGATGAGTTATGTTAAAGTGCTTATGTTTTATGAGTAAAGTATGATTTCATTGATTCTTATGTGTACATGTACTCATGTTTCCTTTCCATTTTTTTATATCCCTTACTGAGCTTTTTATGCTCATCCCACGTTTTTTTTGAAATGTTTTTCACAGATCAAGGGAAAGGTACATGATATGATGATAGTGTAACACCCGAGACTTTTATGTTATATAAATCATCAAAGGAATATTTTTCTACACACAACACTTGCTTGGCTTGCTTTACACGAAATCACGACCTTCCTCGATTGCTTGCGTCGTACCCAATACCGAGTTTCACTAAACACTGATATGCTATTAAAATATTATCAAAACTAGCCGTTATGAATAGTAATAACCACTTTTTGAAATTTTATAATTTTTATTTTTCAAAATGGACTTCATTTTTGGTTTCGGAATATCGAAATTAGCCTAGGGTGAAATTTTGGTATTTTTCTGAAAACTTCAATTTTTGATGAATAGTGAAACCACTAAGTGGTCATTAAGAAACTGAATTTTTCATAAAACTTAATTTTACCACTTCTGTGAGTGGAATTTTGAAAATCCGAGAGACACGGTTGATTTCAGTAAGTAAAATGTAGTTCAATGAGATAAAAATAATTTTTTGGTGAATAGTAACTTTTTACTTTTTTTTACCACGGTTAAAAGTAAATAGGGTAATTAAGGGTAAAAATGATATTATTATTACCCTAACACATGTCCTAATTCTATTGGACAAGTGTAATTCAACCAAAAAGAACCTTAGGAATAAAATATGACTATTTAGGCCCACTTGGATTAGATTAGGACATTTATTATTAATTTATTTAAAGAAGGGTTAAAATAGTTAAAATCAAAGTTTAATGACTAAATAATTTTTAATATAAGGTTATACATAAGATAAATTAGACTATAAATATTCATTAGAAATCTAAAACGATTTCCTACATAATGATATTTTATTTGTTATTTTTAGACTTTAAATAATTTAATTTATTTATGACACAAAGATGATACAGTAATTATCTTATTAATGAAATATTGACATAATTGATGTTATAAACACAAAAATAAATGAAATTTGAGACTTTTTATGAATTAAACTAATTTTATAGATTAATATGACATGTTAGTATTTATTTAATTAACTTTTTTCGAACTAATCATTCTGTTATGATTTTCACAAAAATTAATTACTAAATAGTGTCAAAATTTACATAAAATTGTTTTTAAAACAAATATTATATTAGTAATTGTTATTTTATTCCTAAAAATCTAAGGTTCAGACAAATGACTTAGATAAGTTTATATATATTAATAAAACACAACTTGGGGGTCGCTTGGATGTATATGGTAAGTTTATTAACTATATAATATAAAAATACAAAGTGACATGGTAAATGTCAATCTAATTAACTAAGAGTTAAAACTAAAAGACAAGGTTAATATAATCACTTAAACTTGTATAAATTCTATTGGATGAGAGGATTTCGATCCATCCCCACCTTAACTTCGAAATAACTCAATTTGGAGCTATTTAAAACCGAACTTGACTTTATAATAAAATAATATTTTTAGTTATTCCAAAGGTGCCCCTCTCCTCCCTTATAAAAGGGCACCTCCTCCCTCTCTTCCTCACACCACTTTGAGCCTTCAATCTCGGCCAAACCCTACCACTTTCTCCTCTACACTTCCCTAGAGACATCCTATAGTTCCTGGTCTTCTTCAAAGACCAATTTTAGTGCCCTAAAAGGAGGTCTCAAAAAAGCACTTCAAAGAAGGGGTAATATCCATTACCGATCCTTTCCAATTTCTTTCTTCTTCAACTTATTCTTCTTTAGTTGTTTCATTATGAATTAATAAAACCAGTATCACTAATATACTGATATGTTATTATAAGTATGAAACAACCCTATTTAACCATCTATCCATCCTACGGAAAATGAAATCACCGCGCGTGCGTACGTACGGAATACCGTCTCCACGCCGTGGTGTAATCTATTTTCCACCACCACCTTACTTGGATGGGTATAATGGTGTAAATAATGACTATATATGACTATTATAAAGTGATATTGATTCTGAAATAGTATAAATACACTCCAATACAATTCCACGATCATAGGAACGATATCATCACTCGTGCGTACGTACGGAATACCGTCTCCACGATGTGATGCGACTCGTTCTACATGATCTTCATTTCATAATGATTATATAAATGAATTGAATGAATGAATATGATATATATTACACTAATACCATTTTGGAAATGAGGTATCTATAACCTAAAGATAAGAATAAGAATTTATTCGACAAAACATGCATAAGAACAAAAATTTATAAACACCCGAATAACAAGTAGTAATGAAATATTACTAATAATAAGCTAAGAATATTACCATATATGATATCATAAAAATAAGTATAATTCTGTAATAAGTCAATAACATTATTTAAATCATTATACAGGAGGTTCGGACACGTACAAGGCATATCGGACCAAAGGTAAGGGAAATATCACAATCTCATTTTTATCCGAGATTGTTTATACTTTGAAATTTACTGGGGTGTATTTTATCATCCACATCCATGTTTTCTCAATATGTAATATTATTTCCATCCACCTACAATTGTTTAAATCCAATTTTACCCTTCGGTGAGTTTTTAGTAAAAGATATGAAAGGAATCTTTTGTCATTTTTCGTACGAGGTACTTTTTGACTTTTCCGACAAAAGTACGAGAAGAATGTTTTTTTAACTTATAAGACATGAATGGATTTTTAAAACATTATTTCCAAGAATCTTCCTTTAAAAGTTTTCAAGTTTATTTTTAATCAACTTCTTTTAGTTTAAAATTGTATGAAATGTTAAGAAAAGAAAATGTTTTTGAAGTAGAAAGGATATTTTCCTCAAGAATGGAGTTCAAGTGTTTTATCAAAATTATTTTCCATCTAAGATAATATAGGGTTCTGTTTCTATCCCTATTATTACATTGATTTGATTATGTTATGATGGAATAATTTTTATGAATTCCTTTATCTTATATGAATTTTTTTATGATTTCATGTTGTTTAAGAATCCCATTTTTATTACATGGGTTATGCAATGATGTATGATTTATGATTTTGTGGAACACATAAGAATGGTATCATTATGAGATGGGTGGGACCTATATCTCCTTCCAATGCATTGGTTAAAGATTTTATATCTCATGAGATAGACATGGCTGGAATGGTAGGTTATACCGGTTCAGTGAAGCAGGACTGAAACGAGGGTAACTCGGTTCAGAAATGGACTTTGTCCACTAAGATAGTATTGGCAATGAGTCTTGAATAACAAGAAATGATTCTATATGATTATGTGTGTATGACACAAAGTTTCATGTTTTAAGTTATTATTATTGGGGTTACATTTCACTTCTATGATTTATCCCATGTTATGATATTATGATCTCTTTTGAAGGTTAAGATTTCCAAAAGTTATGTTCTTATGTATATGATGTGTTTGATATTTCTTTTGTTTACCCTTACTGAGCATTTGAGCTCACCCTTTTGTATGCTTTATTTCCCCAGGTCAGGAAGAAGGTTATTAAGTAGGATATTCCAAAAAGGGTCTCTAGATATGATGAAATAAATGGGAGGAAAAGTAGATGCTTTATGAACCAGTTGTTTATGTTTCCCAGTTTATAAAGAATCTAAACCTATACGGTACTTTATTGGTTTTGTTATATGTTGTAATAAGTGTGCTTCAATTCTGAATTAATAACAATGTATGTAAACTATGGGTCATTATTGTTGGTATCAGAGGAAAGGTTTAGTCAACCTTTGGAAACTAGGATGCGAAAGCCTTAGTAAGAACCCTAAGGATAAGTCTACGCATAGAACACAATCTTAGTGTTTTAGAAATGGCCATGAATAACCTAGGATAAGACCTTAAGTGTGAAATTTTATTCTTGATTATGTGGTTTTCCTATTATAATTAGTGTTGCTCACACTATTCTTCTTGGTTTTAGTCAATGGATGGAACCCGAAGGAATCGTGTTAATGCGGAATGCGACGGGCAATGCAATGATTGTCCCCCTGAGCAACTAAACGTTATGGGAGTTGGGATGCAAAATCTTGTAGCCATGCTCACACAACTTTCTCAAGCTATGAATCATTCAGGACTTCCAAACAAGCAAATGAAGGAGCAACATTCTATTGAATCCTTTATGAGACAGCGTCTACCTTCATTCAGCGGGTCTACTGATCCATTAGTTGCTGAACAATGGATTAGTACTACTGAAAAGATATTTTCAGTTCTTCAATGTTCTGAGCATGATAAAGTCATCTTAGTAGTGTATCGTTTGGAGGGTGATACTGATCAATGGTGGAATATTATTAAGAATACGAGGCAAAGGGATGAAATTGAGTCCATGGAATGGGACGAGTTCAAGAACTTATTTTTCAATAAGTACATCCCTCGTATTCTCTGAACAAATATAGAGAAAGAGTTTCTTGAACTGAAGAAAAAGGATGATGAATCTGTTGGTACCTATGAAGAAAATTTTACAAGACTTGCAAGGTACGCTTCTGGTATCATTATCCAACCTGAGAGTAAGATCGATCGATTCTTTAGTGGCTTAAAACCAAGTATTCGAAGGGCCTTAGCCATAAGGGTCTTCAATAGCTACGAGGAAATCGTTTGATGTGCTCTCAAAGTTGAGATGTAGATTGGAGTAACCCATTAGTCATATGGGTTTGATAAGAAGAGGAAAATGGAATTCAAAGGAAAATCTAAAGAGCACACTGAAAAGAAGATGATCTTTCCCTTATGCTCAAAGTGTGGAAAGAAACATGGAGGGAGTTGTCTTAAAGGGACAAGTAAATGTTTCAAATGTGGAAAGGAAGGTCATCGGGCATTTGAATGCCGCGATGATGGGAAGAAGATGTCTAATGATGCAAACAAAGGAAGGGATACACAGAATGAACCTACTACACTTCAATGTTTCAAGTTTAAGGATATGGGACATTATGCCAATAAATTCCCTAATCCAAGGGTTGATGATGATGGTTGACATCAACAAACTCTTAAGGCTAAAGAAAAAGGAAAGTCACATGCAATTTCTATAAGAGATGTGGAGTACGATAACTATGTGGTGAAAGGTACACTTACCATCCACTCTAAAGTAGCAAATGTTTTATTTGATTCTGGATCCACCCACTCCTTTATTTCTGAAGAATTTTCTAAGGGTATCACCGTATTACCTCAACAATTATATGTTGAGTTAGCTGTGACAACACCTAATGGCACAACAGTTGCATCAAAACTTTATAATTCTTCTCCGATTGAAGTTTGTGGGAAAGTGCTTCCTGCAAATCTTGTGATCCTTCCTGTAGTGGAATTTGATGTGATTCTTGGCATGGATTTTCTTTCTCTACATGGAGCTCATATCAATTGCCAAAGAAGGGAAGTCACATTTCATATTCCAGATCAATCTATGATCGTCTATCAATGCAAGGATGAACATAACCTTCTAGTGGAAATTTCTTCCATTTTATGGGTATTGATTCCACTAAATGAAGGTTATTTATCTCAAATGGTTGATGAGAAACTCATGATTAAGAATATGCCCATTGTACAGGAGTTTGATGATGTCTTTCTAGAGGAATTACCGGGTCTTCCACCGAATCGTGAAGTTGAGTTTTAAATAGAACTCATACTGGGTGCTTTTCCTATTTCAACGACACCTTATAGAATGGCCCTAATTGAGTTGCAGAAATTGAAGAAGCAACTCCAAGAGAATCTTGATAAGGGGTTCATACGCCCTAGTGCGTCACCTTAGGGAGCACCTGTTCTGTTTGTTAAGAAGAAAG
Organism: Viscum album; assembly: GCA_963277665.1. Classification (NCBI taxonomy): domain Eukaryota; kingdom Viridiplantae; phylum Streptophyta; class Magnoliopsida; order Santalales; family Viscaceae; genus Viscum; species Viscum album. Next base: position 227,576,889 of record OY728151.1, read on the forward strand.
ATGGATCAATGAGACTCTGCATTGATTATTGAGAACTTAACAAGATCACTATCAAGAACAAATATCCTCTCCCGCGCATTGATGACCTATTTGACAAACTACGCAGAGCTCAATACTTTTCCAAGATTGATCTTCATTCAGGGTATCAACAATTAAGAGTCAAAAGGGAGGATATACCAAAGACGACTTTCCGTACAAGGTATGGACACTATGAATTTATAGTGATGCCATTTGGTCTTACTAATGCCCCTGCTATCTTCATGGATCTAATGAATAGAGTCTTTAAAGACTATCTTGATCAGTTTGTGGTAGTCTTTATAGATGATATTATTGTCTATTCAAAGAGAAAGGAAGAACATGAATATCACTTGAGAATTATATTGAAGACCCTGAGAAAGGAGAAGCTTTATGCCAAATTTACCAAGTGTGAATTTTGGCTTCAAAAAGTTGCATTTTTGGGTCACATAATCTCAAAAGAGGGGATATCTGTGGATCCAGAAAAAACAGAGGTTATCGAAAGATGGTCGAGACCAACAAAAGTAACCGAGATCCGAAGTTTTCTTGGTTTGGCTGGATATTATCGACGTTTTGTGAAAGACTTTTCACGATTATCTAATCCACTCACCAAGTTGACTCAGAAAGGAGTTAAGTTTGTTTGGACGGAGGAATGTGAAGAGAATTTCAAGGAGTTGAAAAGAAGGTTATCCAGTGCACCTGTGCTCACACTGCCTTGTAGTGGAGAAAGGATTGTGATCTACAGTGATGCATCCAAGAAGGGATTGGGGTGTGTTCTTATGAAAAATGATATGGTGATAGCTTATGCCTCATGAAAGTTGAAAATACATGAGCAAAATTACCCAACTCATGATTTGGAGTTAGCTGAGGTAATCTTTGCATTAAAGATTTGGAGACATTATCTTTATGGAGAAAGGTGTGACATTTATACTGATCATAAAAGTTTAAAGTATATTTTCACACAAAAGGAGCTGAATATGCGCCAAAGAAGATGGTTAGAGCTGATTAAGGATTATGACTGCTCAATCCATTACCACCCTGGGAAATAAAACAAGGTGGCAGATGCATTAAGTCGACAAGACCATGCTAGTTTATCCGTGATGAGGATCACAAAAGATCCAATATTTATGGATTTACAAAGGATGGATCTTGGAATTATAATGGAAGGGGAAAAATCTTATCTTTCTCAAATGAATGTTCAACCATCTATACATGTGAAGATTAAAGAGGCACAGAAAGAAGATGTCAAGTTACAAAAGAAGGTGAGAATTGTTCCTGAATTCAACCTTGATTGTGATGGGATAATAATGTTCAGGAATCGGGTTTGTGTTCCTCCCATCCCCGAATTAAAGATGGAACTGCTGGATGAGGATCATAGTTCTTCATTCTCTATTCATCCTGGAAGCAGGAAGATGTATAGGGACCTGAAAGAGTACTTCTGGTGGGATGGCATGAAAAGAGATGTTGCTGAATATGTCTCTCAATGCTTGGTTTGTCAACAAGTTAAAGCTGAGAGACAGAAGTCTAAGGGGATGTTACAACCATTACCCATACCCGAATGGAAATGGGAAAACATCACTATGGACTTTGTCACAGGACTTCCTAAAACATCCAAAGGCAATAATGCTATCTGGGTCATAGTTGACCGTCTTACAAAGTCTGCACACTTCATTGCTATTATAGAGGATTTCTCTCTGGATCAGCTTGACAGGATATATGTAAAGGAAGTGGTAAGATTGCATGGAGTACCACTTTCTATTATATCTGATCGAGATCCGAGGTTTACCTTGAAGTTCTAGAGAAGTCTTCAGCATACTCTGGATACAAAGTTGAGTTTCAGCACTGCTTATCATCCTCAGACAGACGGTCAGTCTGAGAGAACAATTCAAACTCTAGAAGATATGTTGAGAGCTTGCTCTATGGATTTCAAAGGTGGTTGGGATCAACACCTACCTTTGGTGGAATTTTCTTATAATAATAGCTTTCACTCCAGTATTCATATGGCTCCTTATGAAGCTATCTATGGAAAGAAATGCAGGACTCCAACTTGCTGGGATGAAGTTGGGGAAAGAAAGCTATTAGGACCCGATCTCGTTGATGAAATGGAAGAAAAGGTCAGATCTATTCAACAACACATAAGAGAAGCTCAGAGTCGACATAAGATTTATGCTGAAAACCGAAGAAAAGACCTAGAGTTTGAAGTGGGTGATAAAGTGTTCTTACGAATATCTCCCTGGAAGAGGGTTATGAGATTTGGAAAGAAGGGGAAGTTGAGCCCTAGATATATCGGTCCTTTCAAAATACTGGATCGTGTTGGGAAGGTAGCTTACCGATTGGCGCTTCCACCGAATCTCTTAGTTCACGATGTGTTCCATGTATCTCTCCTGAGAAAGTACATACCTGATCCTTCACATGTACTCAGCTCATAAGTTGTACCGCTGGAGCAGGATCTTTCTTACGAAGAACAGCCGATAGAGATTCTAGATCGTAGCGAAAAATTCCTACGGAACAAGACCACTCGATTGGTGAAAGTTTTATGGAGGAACCACCAATTAGAAGAAGCTACATGGGAGCTTGAGTATATGATGAGGGAGAGGTATCCTCATCTGTTTGTTACAAAGTGACAAATTTGAAGGGCGAAATTCATTTTAAGGGGGGTAGAATGTAACACCTGAGACTTTTATGTTATATAAATCATCAAAGGAATCTTTTTCTACACACAACACTTGCTTGGCTTTCTTTACACAAAATTTCGACCTTCCTCGATAGCTTGTGTTGTACGCAATACCGAGTTTCACTAAACAATGATATGCTATTAAAATATTATCAAAACTAGCCGTTATGAATAGTAATAACCACTTTTTAAAATTTTATAAATTTTATTTTTCAAAATGGACTTAATTTTTGGTTTCGGAATATCGAAATTAGCCTACGGTGAAATTTTGGTATTTTTCTGAAAACTTTCAATTTTTGATGAATAGTGAAACCACTAAGTGGTCGTTAAAAAACTGAATTTTTCATAAAACTTAATTTTACTGCTTCTGTGAGTGGAATTTCAAAAACCCGAGAGACACGGTTGATGTCAGTAAGTAAAATGTGGTTCAATGAGATGAAAATAATTTTTTGGTGAATAGTAACTTTTTACTTTTTTTTACCACGGTTAAAAGTAAATAGGGTAATTAAGGGTAAAAATGATATTATTATTACCCTAACACATGTCCTAATTCTATTGGACAAGTGTAATTCGACTAAAAACAGCCTTAGGAATAAAATATGACCATTTAGGCCCACTTGGATTAGATTAGGACATTTATTATTAATTTATTTAAAGAAGGGTTAAAATAGTTAAAATCAAAGTTTAATAACTAAATCATTTTTAATATAAGGTTATACATAAGATAAATTCGACTATAAATATTCATTAGAAATCTAAAAAGATTTCATACGTAATTATATTTTATTTTTAATTTTTAGACTTTAAATAATTTAATTTATTTATGACACAAAGATGATGCAGTAATTATCTTATTAATGAAATATTGACATAATTGATGTTATAAACACAAAAATAAATGAAATTTGAGACTTTTTATGAATTCCACTAATTTTCTAGATTAATATGACATGTTATTATTGATTTAATTAACTTTTTTTGAACTAATCATTCTGTTATGATTTTTCACAAAAATTAATTACTAAATAGTGTCAAAATTGACATAAAATTGTTTTTAAACAAAATATTATATTAGTAATTGTTATTTTATTCCTAGAAATCTAAGGTTCGGCCAAATGACTTAGATAAGGTTATATATATTAATAAAACACAACTTTGGGGTCTTTTGGATGTATATGGTAAGTTTATTAACTATATAATATAAAAATACAAAGTGACATGGTAAATGTCAATCTAATTAACTAAGAGTTAAAACTAAAAGATAAGGTTAATATAATGACCTAAACTTGTCTAAATTCTATTGTATGAGAGGGTTTCGATCCATCCCCGCCTTATATTCGAAATAACTCAATTTGGAGCTATTTAAAACCGAACTTGACTTTATAATAAAATAATATTTTTAGTTATTCCAAAGGTGCCCCTCTCCTCCCTTATAAAAGGGAACCTCCTCCCTCTCTTCCTCACACCAATTTGAGCCTTCAAGATCGTCCAAACCCTGCCACTTTCACCTCTCCACTTCCCTAGAGACATCCTAGAGGTCCTGGTCTTCTTCAAAGACCAATTTCAGTGCCCTAAAAGGAGGTCTCAAAGAAGCACTTCAAAGAAGGGGTAATATCCATTACCGATCCTTTCCAATTTCTTTCTTCTTCAACTTATTCTTATTTAGTTGTTTCATTATGAAGTAATAAAATAAGTATCAATAATATACTGATATGTTATTATAAGTATGAAACAACCCTATTTAACCATCTATCCATCCTACGAAAAATGAAATCACCGCGCGTGCGTACGTACGGAATACCGTCTCTAGGCCGTGGTGTAATCTATTTTCCACCACCACCTTACTTGGATGGGTATAATGGTGTAAATAATGACTATATATGACTATTATAAATTGATATTGATTCTGAAATACTATAAATACACTCCAATACAATTCCACGATCATAGGAACAATATCATCACTCGTGCGTACGTACGGAATACCGTCTCCACGATGTGATGCGACTCGTTCTACATGATCTTCATTTCATAATGATTATATAAATGAATTGAATGAATTAATATGATATATATTACAATAATACAATTCTGTAAATGAAGTATCTATAAACTAAAGATAAGAATAAGAATTTATTCGACAAAACATGCATAAGAACAAAAATTTATAAACACCCGAATAACAAGTAGCAATGAAATATTACTACTAAGAAGCTAATAATATGACCATATATGATATCATAAAAATACGTATGATTCTGTAATAAGTCAATAACATTATTTAAATCATTATACAGGAGGTTCGGACACGTACAAATCATATCGGACCAAAGGTAAGGGAAATATCACAATCTCATTTTTATCTGAGATTGTTTATACTTTGAAATTTATTGGGGTGTATTTTATCATCCACATCCATGTTTCCTTAAAATTTAATATTATTTCCATCCACATAAAATTTTTTAAATCCAATTTTACCCTTAGGTGAGTATTTATTAAAATATATGAAAGGAATCTTTTGTCATTTTTCGTACGAGGTACTTTTTGACTTTTCCGACAAAAGTACGAGAAGAATGTTTTTTTTAACTTATACGACATGAATGGATTTTTAAAACATTATTTCCAAGAATCTTCTTTTACAAGTTTTCAAGTTTATTTTTAATCAACTTCTTTTAGTTTAAAATTGTATGACATGTTAAGAAAGGAAAATGTTTTTGAAGTAGAAAGGATATTTTCCTTAATAATGGAGTTCAAGTGTTTTATCATAATTATTTTCCATCTAAGATAATATAGGGTTATGTTTCTATCCCTATTATTACATTGATTTGATTATGTTGTTATGGAATTTTTTTTATGAATTCCTTTATCTTATATGAATTGTTTTATGATGTCATGTTGTTTAAGAATCCCATTTTTATTACATGGGTTATGCAATGATGTATGATTTATGATTTTGTGGCACACATAAGAATGGTATCATTATGAGATGGGTGTGACCTATATCTCCCTCCAATGAATTAGGTAAAGATTTTATATCTCATGATATAGACATGGCTGGAATGGTAGGTTATACCGGTTCAGTGAAGCAGGACTGAAACGAGGGTAACTCGGTTCAGAAATGGACTTTGTCTACTAAGATAGTCTTGGAAATGACTCTTGACTAACAAGAAATGATTCTATATGATTATGTGTGTATGCCACAAAGTTTCATGTTTTAAGTTATGATTATTGGGGTTACATTTCACTTCTATGATTTATCCCATGTTATGATATTATGATCTCTTTTGCAGGTTAAGATTTCCAAAAGTTATGTTCTTATGTATATGATGTGATTGATATTTCTTTTTTTTACCCTTACTGAGCATTTGAGCTCACCCTTTTGTATGCTTTATTTCCCCATGTCAGGAAGAATGTTATTAAGTAGGATATGCCAAAAAGGGTCTCTAGATATGATGAAATAAATGGGAGGCAAAGTAGATGCTTTATGAACCAGTTGTTTATGTTTACCAGTTTCTAAAGACTCTATACCTATACGGTCCTTTCTTGGTTTTGTTATATGTTGTAATAAGTGTTCTTCAATTCTGAAGTAATAACAATGTATGTAAAGTATGGGTCATTATAGATAGTGTCAAGGAAGTGTCAAGAAAGAATCCATGTTTTATTTTAAATATGTTTCCATTGATGGGAAAAAATGAATACTATCTTTATGTAACCACTTTGTTTAAATGTAAAATGTAATGCAAGTTTTATGATCTAATTCTCTAAAACTCAACCTAAAAATATCCTTAATGTGTAATCTTGTAATAACTCAAGATTAAGTAAGGTTTAAGGCTGGGACCTTATAGTTGGTATCAGAGGTCGGTTTAGATAAATTTAGGAGTTAGAATTCTATTAAATGATTATCCAAAAATATTTTTTTATGGTCAAATTGAAGTGATATAGCATTTTAAGATTACCATGTTGCTTCATCTAAGACATGTTTGTTCAGAATGGTTTTCTGCAGAGGAAACAGGGAAGCAGTGCTAGGAAGGCATGCGGAAGGAAATAACCTTCCGAATCAGCATCCTAAGATGGTCGGAATTGGAAGAGAACAGTTTGTTGCAGTAATGGCGCAGTTGACTCAAGCGATAAATGGCGTTGGTATCCATGCACGAGATCAGCCAGATCAACCGTAGAGGAACATGTCAGTGGTTGAACATTTCATGAGGCAACATCCCCCATCATTCAGAGGATCATCTGATCCTGTGCTAGTTGAAGGGTGGATTAAATCACTGGAGAAGATTTTCGATGTCATGGGATGTTCAGACAATCAAAAGGTTAGTCTTGCTATTTACCGTTTGGAGGGTGAAGCAGATCAGTGGTGGTCGATGGTTAAAAATATCAGGGACGCTGATGAGATTGATGCTCTCGACTGGGATGAATTCAAAGGTATGTTTCTTGAGAAGTATTTTCCTAAGGCTTTTCGACTTAGGATGGAAAAACAATTCCTAGAATTGAGGCAAGAGGAAGACTCAGTGGCCGCCTATGAAGAAAGGTTCACTCGATTGGCAAGGTATGCTCCAAATTTTATCCGAGACCTTGATAGTAAAATCAATCGTTTTTACTCAGGATTAAAGCCAAAATATCGAAGGGCATTAGCTTCTAGTGAGTTTAAAAGTTATGAAAAGCTTGTTTGATGTGCTGAGAAGGTGGAAATGGAGTTTGCCGATGATCAAGTGTTCTATAACAACCAGCATAAGAAGAGACCGAGGTGGCAGGAGAAAGGAAAGAATTCTTCAAAAAGGTCTGACAGTAAGAAAACTAAGTTTCCATTTTGTGATAAATGTGGTAAAAGGCATGCTGGGGAATGTCTTCTGAATTCTGGAAAGTGCTACCGATGTGGTAAGATGGGACATAAGGCTCGTGATTGCACTGAAAAAGATCTGGGTGATGGTAAGACCAAATTTGATTTACAGTTAGTGAAATGTTTTAAGTGCAATGAGATGGGACACTATGAAAATGAGTGTCCGACAAAGAGCTTGAGTGATGGGAAGCATTTAGATTACAAGCAGAAAGAGGTGGTGAAATCCTTTGCAACTACTTCAGCAGATGTCGGGCCGTCAAATGAAGTTGTATCAGGTACTTTGTTTGTTTTTTCAGATTATGCCAGTGTGTTGTTTGATTCGGGGTCTACACATTCTTTCATCTCTAAAACCTTTTCTAGTAAAATGGGAATACCATCTCAAGAAATGAGTCCTAAACTTGTGGTAAAAACACCTGGGGGAAATTTTGAGGAAAAAAGAATTTATAAGAATCTTCCTATCATTATCCGTGGAAAGAACCTACTTGCGAACCTTATTGTTTTACCTCTAGTAGAGTTTGATGTTATCCTGGGTATGGATTGGCTCTCTATTTACCATGCTAAGATTTACTGTAGAGCTAAAGAAGTTTCTTTTCAGAAAGACTTTCACTTTGTGTACAAGAATGAACCCTTACTGTTGATAACATATCAAGAGGCCTAGAAACTTGTAAAAGATGGAAATGAATGTTACCTTGCACACATCGTTGAAAATAAAGGAACTGTTCAGATTAATGATGTGCTAGTGGTAAATGAGTATCCTGATGTTTTTCCTGATGAGTTTCCTGGAATAATACCAGATCGGGAAGTTGAGTTTACTGTTGACTTAGTTCCTGATGCTAAGCCAATTTCAAAACCCCCTTATCGAATGACTCAAATTGAACTTTTAGAGTTGAAGGAGCAATTGCAAGATTTATTAGAGAAAGGTTTCATTCGACCTAGAACATCACCATGGGGTGCTCCTGTTTTATTTTTTAAAAATAAAGATGGTTCTATGAGACTTTGCATTGATTATAGAGCCTTGAATAACATCACTGTTAAGAACAAATATTCTTTGCCTCATATCGATGATTTGTTTGATCAGCTCCAGGGAGCTCAATATTTTTCAAAGATTGACCTGAGATCGGGGTACCATCAGTTGAAGGTAAAGGAAGTAGATGTTCCGAAGACTGCGTTTCGTACAAGATATGGCCATTATGAATTTGTAGTAATGCCTTTTGGGCTAACCAATGCACCTGCTTAATTCATGGACTTAATGAATATAATTTTCCATGAGTTCTTGGATAAGTTTGTGGTTGTTTTCATTGATGATATTTTGGTGTTTTCTAAAATTAAAGAAGAGCATGAAAGACATTTAAGGGTTATTTTGAAAACCTTGAAAGAAAAGAAATTGTATGGGAAATTCAGAAAGTGTGAGTTTTGGTTGCAATAAATTTCTTTCCTTGGTCATATTGTTTCTAAAGATGGGATAACTGTTGATCCTGTAAAAAAAAGGTTATTGAAGAATGGCCAAGACCCACAAATGTAACTAAGATTCACAGCTTCCTTGGTTTGGCAGGCTATTACCGAAGGTTTATTAGAATTTTTTCATGGTTATCTAGTCCAATGACTAAGATAACTCGGAAAGGTGTTAAGTTTATATGTACAAAAGAATGTGATGATTGTTTTCAGGAACTGAAAAGAATATTGGTGAATGATCCAGTTTTGGCACTACCTTCCAGGAATGGTGAGTTTGTTATATACAATGATGCTTCCTTGAAAGGACTTGGTTGTGTCCTAATGCAGAATGATCAGGTAATTTCTTATGCTTCACGTCAGTTGAAAACTCATGAGGTAAATTACCCTACACATGATTTGGAATTAGCTGTTGTTGTTTTCGCTTTAAAAATTTGGAGGCATCATTTGTATGGAGTAAAGTGTGAAATATATACAGATCACAAAAGTTTAAAGTATATATTCACTCAGAAAGAATTGAACATGAGACAGAGGAGATGGCTAGAATTAATCAAGGATTATGATTGTACAATTCATTACCATCCAGGAAAAGCAAATAAAGTGGCTGATGCTTTGAGTCGAAAAAGTAATGTTTCATTAACAATGTTGCGTTTGGAACGTGATCCTTTGGTTAAGGATTTAATGAACTTTGGAATAGAAGTTGTTGGTTCAGGATGAAATTCTATTTTATTTCAATTATCAGTGGAATCTTCTCTATCAGAAAGAATCAAGCAATCATAGAAGAAAGAAAGTGAGTTGCAGAAAAAGGTAGAGCAGGTTCAGAAAGGTAAGTTGCATGAATTCAACATTGATAGTGTTTGTGTTTTGAGATTTGGAAAGAGATTTTGTGTGCCTTGTGATTCACAGTTGAAGAGAGAGTTGTTATGTGAAGCTCATAGTTCTCCGTTTTCAGTTCATCCTGGAAGTACTAAGATGTACAAAGATCTACGGGAGTATTACTGGTGGGATGGAATGAAAAGAGATATTGCTGATTTTATAGTGAAGTGTTTGAATTTTCAGCAGGTTAAAGCAGAGTGGCAGTTACCGAAAGGGATGCTTCAGTCTCTACCAGTGCCAGAGTGGAAATGGGAGAATATATCCATGGACTTTGTTGTGGGATTACCGAAAACTTCTTGAGGTAATAATGCAATCTGGGTTGTTGTTGATCGCTTGACTAAATCTGCTCATTTCCTTCCTATTCGAGATACTTTCTCTCTAGATCAAATTTCTCGATTATACCTTAAAGAGATAGTCAAGTTGCATGGAGTTCCTCTATCCATTGTATCCGATCGTGATCCCAAGTTTACTTCTAACTTTTGGAAGGGCCTTCAAAAGTCATTGGGTACTGAATTAAATTTTAGTACAGCTTTTCATCCTCAATTAGATGGGCAGTCGGAACGAACAATTCAGACCTTGGAGGATATGCTACGAGCTTGTTCGATGGATTATCAGGGAAGTTGGGACCAACATCTTTCTTTGGTTTAGTTTTCATATAATAACAGTTTTCATTACAGTATACATATGGCACCATTTCAGGAATTATATGGGAAGCGGTGTCAAACTCCAGCTTTCTGGGATGAAGTGGGTGAAAGGAAGTTGATGGGACCATAATTGGTAGAAGAGTTGGTAGAAAAAGTTCAGCTGATACAGAAACACATGAGAACAGCTTAGAGCAGGCAGAAGAGTTATGCAGACAATAGGAGGAAGGATCTCTCTTTTGAGGTAGGTGATCATGTTTTTCTCAAAGTATCACCTTGGAAATGTGTGATGTGATTTGGTAAGAAAGGAAAGCTGAGTCCAAGGTTCATTGGACCATATGAAATTCTAGAGAGAGTTGTATCAGTTGCTTACCGAGTGGCTTTACCTCCGAGTTTATCTCAGGTACACAATGTTTTTCATGTTTCGATGTTGAGAAAGTATATGCCAGATCCATCTCATGTTTTGAGTCAAGAGGTAGTTCAGCTGGAAGTGAACCTATCTTATGAGGAACAACCGGTCCAGATTCTAGACCACAGGGAGCAGGTGTTACAGAATAAGGTGATTCATCAGGTAAAGGTTTTGTAAAAAAACCACATGATTGAAGAGGCAACATGGGAATCTGAAAATGCAATGAGGGATAAATACCCCCACTTATTCGATAAGTAAATAAATTGCGGGGACAAAATTCTCTAAAGGGGGGAAGGATGTAACATCCCAAGTAATGAATAATAGATATTTTTTATCTATGTCTATTAATGAATTAGATAGTGTTTTATAGGCTTAAAATGAGAATAAATCCAACCTAAAGCATGGAATAATCTAGTATTTTTAAAAGATTGTTTTACCGCCTTTTGATGGCGAACCATTTATAAATCTATATTTTGACAATTTTATAATCTCTATTTATCAAAATAAATATATTCTTTATGATTGGGACATTGAAATTTACATTGGATAAATTTCTGGTATTTTTCTGATAATGTTCATTTTTTAATGAATAGTGAAAAATGTTGTATTTTAATTCAAAACTTATTTTTAATATAATTTATTTATATGATTATATTATCTTTTTAATTGGTTTTAAAGTTCAATTAGAATATATTTTTACCATTTAATCCAATAGTGGTCGTTGGAATTAATTTCACTTTGAAATTGGACTTAAACTAGTGTCAATCTTTTGATACTTATTGTTTCATAAAAACATGCTATTTTCTCTAACAGTGGGAATTAATTATTAAATTAATTAATGTAACTTATATGTTTTGAATTTTGTAAAATAGACATCATTTTTGAATTCGTAATATCAAATATATCTTAGGGTGACGTTTTGGTATTTTTCTGAAAAACATCAATTTTTGATGAATAGTGAACCCACTAAGTGGTACTTAAGAAACTGATTTTTTGTTTAAATGATATTTTACCACCTCTGCGTTTTGAATTTCAAAAATCCTACATACATGGTTTTCATTAAGAAGTAAAATGTGGTTCAATGGGATTAAAATAATTTTTTGGTGAATAGTAACTTTTATGTTTTTAATCGCGATTAGAGTTAATTAGTGTAGTTTAAGGTAAAAATAATGTTTTAATAATATGAGATGAGCTTGAAACATGTCCTAACCTCATTGGATGTGTCATGGCCGACCAATACAATCCATGGGTCAACTTGGGGACCCCATGGAGCCACTTTGGTTGGGAAATGACATAAATAACTTTTTATTTATTGTAAAAGTAAAAATGACACAAACGTGAAATGTTTTACTAAAACAATTTTTACATGGGGTAATACAAGTCAGATGTTTGACTATAAATATTCATTAGAAATATAAAACGATTTCCTACATCATGATATTTGTTTTATAATTTTTAGACATTAAATATATTAAATTATTTATGACATCATGATGATGCAGCGATTACCTCATTAATAAAGGATTTAAATAAAATGAAAAGGTAATGTAAAATATATGACCTACACATGTACGAAACCTATTGGATGGGTATATTTCGAACCCTTATCACCTTATCCTCGAATTATATAAATGTGGGACCTTTTAAATCCGAAAATCATTTTAAAATAAAGGAACATTTCTTTACTTTCCAAGAGTGCCGCTCCTCTCCTTTTATAAAAGGCCCCCACCTCTACCTCCTTACCCACACTTCCGAAGCCTTTGTCTCGGCCAAACCCTACCCATTTTGTATCTCCAAATCCCTCTATAACTCCTTGAAGACTCAATTTGGGCATAATTCTTCCCAAGGAAGCCTTTGAGCTCAAACCAAAGGGAGTTACCCGATTTTAAGGTAATGTCTTCACTTGAGTCCTTTTGTTTTATTTTGCTTCTCCAACCCCCTAAATTCTTTTTATTCATTTATTTTGTAACAACTATAGTATCTTCAATATACTAGGATTTTTTTATAAGAATTATTAGAGCTACACTTACACACACCTACATCTAATGGTTAAAGAACATACTGTTTCCGTGGATGGCGAATTTCTGCCTCACGAAACGATGATTGTTCAACACTCATATATCACCTTCAAAGGTGGAAATTAATATGTCACTATATTTATATATTATATATAATATGTTTATGTTTTTCTTAAGCTTATTTATTTTTCATTTTGGTCATACCTTTATCGTTTCCATTATGGGTAAACGTGATATCTTCATTTAAGGAAGTGCGGACTACCGCCCCCTCAAAGTGATTTGATTTCTTTAATGCCACACGTGGGACATATAAAGGATTTAATTAATGGTATTATATATGATATTATACTAAAATTATAATATACCTTTATATAATTATTATTACATTCCATAAAAATACGAAATAGAAATGAAAGTAGCGTTCATGCGTACGTACGGCTTACCGTCTCCATGAACGGTGCATTTCATTTCTTACCTCTAAATGTTATGTAATATTATAAATGCATGTATATACTGGATATATATGATATATATGGTATATAAATCATGAGTATAACTCTGGATATAATGGATACATGAACAAATTGTAATTATAAAGAGCATATTTTGACTCAAGTACCAATGATCGTTAAAATGACCGTTATTAACTAAAATAATTACATAGTGTTCATGACATGGTAATAAGTGATATAAAAGGAATAATGAACATGAAGAAGGTTCTTAAGCAAGTATAAATTAACTCAAGTTTATTATTCAGGAGATTAAAGAATGATCGAGTCAAGTCGGACCCGAGGTATGGGACTTCGTCTCAATCTCCTTTCGTTGAGGCATATTTTATTTTATACACAACCTTCTTTTATACGGTGTATAAACCCATTTGACCTTTACGTTTATCCAAAAGGAATCTTTTTTATATGAAACGTTTTACAAAATGAAAAAAGGGAATGTTTTTTTCATACGTATGTGGCGACAATGACTTCTCCGCCACCGTTACCATTATTTGAGTTTCGGCTTCTCTAAAAGCCATACCTTTTTTTAAAAGAAAAATCAATACCATGTTTTACTTTTCTTTTATTTTGGTATTTAAAATGGTTTTGATAATTTTTTTATTATATCACTGTGTTATTGATATCTTGTGATTGAAATGTGGAAATGTTATGTATCTTTTATGTATGTTTTATGTGATATGATTGTGTTATGGTTCTTGGGCATTGTTATGAAGACGAATGGTTCCGTGATAAACTAAGGGTGGGTGAGCCCAATATAGCTCTCCAATGCATTGGGTAATGCGAAGGAGTGAAATGTTAAGGTTTCTCCGAAGAGTTTTAGGGAATATACTGTGATGGGTATTCCAAATGTAACCAAGAGGGTTACTCCCTACGTAAGAATGTTATGAATGCCTCAAGTTACCTTTATGTCTTCTGATTTCTATGATTTATTCATGATTTGATGAGGTATGTTAAAGTGCTTATGTTTTATGAGTAAAGTATGATTTCATTGATTCTTATGTGTACATGTACTCATGTTTCCTTTCCATTTTTTATATCCCTTACTGAGCTTTTTATGCTGATCCCAAGTTTTTTTGAAATGTTTTTCACAGGTCAAGGGAATGGTACATGATATGATGATAGTGTCAAGGAAGTGTCAAGAAAGAATCCATGTTTTATTTTAAATATGTTTCCGTTGATGGGAAAAAATAAATACTATCTTTATGTAACCACTTTTTTTAAATGTGGAATGTAATGCAAGTTTTATGATCTAATTCTCTAAAACTGTAAACCTGAAAAGATCCTCAATGTGTAATCTTGTAATAAATCAAGATTAAGTAAGGTTTAAGGCTGGGGCCTTATATATAATTTATTAAGACCTAGGTACAAAAGTGAAGATATCTTATATATATATATATGATTTATTAGGTGAGGTTTTATTCCACATGAATTGATGAAAAAATCATTTGTGATCCACATACCCCATGATAGTAAACACATTGATTCCTGTTTCTTTTGTGGAATATGTTGAGGGTTTATACTAAATCTCTACATGAACATCAACCCATAGTCATATGGTAGATCTTGTGTATGATTTCTCAGGAATGTATCAATGATTGAATTGTTTTTTTATTATTAAACCCTTGCTAGACATAAAAAGGACTATGAAAAATGTTGGATACATGTATAGAGACCCTCACTATACATAGAAATTATATAAATTTTACCAAATAATTAAAAAATTATACAAATATATTCCCAAATACAATATTAGTATAATTCATTTGAAAACATGGAAACATGAACACTGGTACATAATTGAGCTACCTTACCTCCCTTTATGTTATTCTTGACTATCACTCTTCTTAGACAGATCAAACATAATTCATACCTTTATAACCTGAGATAAAGAAACATAAAAAGGGGTAAGCTTAGATGCTCATTAAGGGTAAACAAGGGAGATACGTAAGTATAATCATGAGGATAAGGGAATGATAACATTATCATGAAAATAGAAGATCACACCCTATATATAAAAGATCATAAACATAAATAAAGGCATAAATATTGGAAATTAATAAGACACAAATCATAAGGAAATAAATAACCTAAGACATGACAACATAATATAGGAATAAAACATGAAATTATGGTAGAAACATATGCATATATAATTATTTCCATAGTAGTCAAGGCATTTTCGTCGAGGCCATCTCAGTGGACAAAGTCCTTTACTGAACTGGGTTCACTCCCCTTTCCAGCCCTATATTATTGAACTGAGTTCACTCCTTATTTAATCCCTTTAATACTAAACTGAGTTAATTTCTCACTCCAAAATTGTAATATTGAACCGAGTTCATTTCTCATTCCATCCATGTCTATCTCATGATATATAAATATTTAACCAATGCATTGGAGGGATTTATTGGTCCCACCCATCTCATAATGAAATCATACATACATGTGCCAAAAAATAAACAAAAATCATATCATAACCCATAAAATTAAATGGGTATCATAAAAATGTAATAATATCATAACCTATGAAAAAATATAAAGGTTTCATAATCATTTCATGAAAATATTAACTCTTGGAAGATAAATTGATTTCATAAACATATAACCCGTGAACGAGAAATAGGTTTCATAGACATATAACCTGTGAAAGATAAACAAGTTTTATAAATACCATAACAACAAGAATAACCCATTCAGATAAAGAATATGAATGGTGATTTTAGGTCATTTCTTATAAATTCATGAGTAACATCAACATATGTCATCTTAGGTAGAAAATTATTTTGAAATATCCTTCAAAAATGATTATTGAGTAAATTATCCTTTATTTTTGAAAAATGATTTGTAATACATAAAACCATTTGAAAATTAGTTTCTTATATAATAAATTGAAAAATTATAAAGAAGACATCAAATCATTTTGAAAACATTTTTCCTTGAAAACTTATAAAATAATCTTGAAAACATTTTTAAAACCTTTTTCCTCGATAACTTTTTAATTGTGTTTTAAAGTATTTTAAAACACTTTTTCTTTGAAAACATATAAAATAAGATTTAAAAAATTTTAAAAACATTTTTATTTGAAAACACTTTTAAAACATATAAATAATGCTTGGAAACATTTTTTAAAACCATTTTTTTTAAAAATAACTTTTAAAAATTATAAATAAATCTTGATTTTTTTTAAAAACCTTTTTACTTGAAGACATATGAAAGAATATTGAATTTTTTTTGAAACCTATTTCTTTGAAAACACTTTAAAAAATTGCAAAGAAAGAATGAAAATTATTTGAAAATAATTTATCTGATAATCTATTTTAAAAAAATTTTCTTATAAATTCACCTTTTAAACATGAAAATAAAACTTTAATGAAATGATGGTGGGTAAATCCATAAAAGACATACGAGGTAAAAAGAATATTCCTTTTGCACAGAAAAAGGTAAAAAATTTGTATTTTTTGGTAAGTGACATGAAAATTCCTTTCAAAATATTGGTAAAAGAAAAAAGGGTGAAGATTTCTTTTAATTATCATAGGATATTAGTAGAATATTCTTGGAAACCCTTTTTAGAAAAGATTTTTTTTAAGGAACACAAATTTATGACTAAAGAGAGAGGTAAATTCAAACTTTCTTAAAAAAATTTATTAACTACATTATATACAAAATAGTGTAAAAATAATACCTATATACTAAGATATCATGAATAACTAGAGGAGAAGAAAATTCATGAGTGCTCTTGAGAGATGGATCATAATATTTCATCAGAGGAAGCATAATCATAAACAATCTCATAAAGTGATGAGATTGTTTCAATAAACTCTTACCACTTGTTAAGTTTGAACCATATTCCTTATTTTAGAAAATAAAATTAAATTAAGCTTAAAATATCATGAAAGGAAGGATATTCATGATATATCATTTCCAAGGGAGTATATACACCTCATGGAAAAATGCAGGTGCACAACATGGAATGTGTCTCAAAGAAGGTAAATTGAGACAAAACACTCATACCGAGTTGGTAAATTTTGAAAAATAAACACCATGAATGGAATATCATAGAATGGATATGTAATTACCCATAAATTTAAGAATATTAATCAAATAATACATTCTAGTTAAGTATATACACCATATAAAAGGAAAGATTGGTTAACTTGACATATATCTCACGGAAATAAAAAGTGAGATGAAATCCCCTAACCTTGAGTCCAAATTGTCTCATGTGTCTTTATCTTCCTAAATAATAAACTTATGTAAATTAATTACTATATTCATAAAATTTTCATGTTTATTATTACTTTTACGTCACTTATTACCATGTTTTATACAAGTACTTAAACAATTAAGTTTAATTCAGGTGTTTTGAACAAATTTGGTTCATGAGTTAAAAAAACTTTGGTATATAGACTATGGTCAAAGGGGTAATTATAAAAACATATAAATAATAATAATAATTACATAATTATCATATTTATACATTAATTATACTTTTAAAACCAATCGTTAAATTTGGTAGTGAAAAATGATTAAACATTACAATCATGGAGACAGTTGGTCATACGTACGAATGAGTGACATTCCTATTTCTCAATGATTATTATGTAAAGAAGGTAAGTAACATTAATAATTACAAAATTATTATTAAATCATAAATAAAATATTATTTAATCACATATATTTATATATATAATTCTTATGATGTTAAATGGATCACATTGTGTCGAGGAGACGGTAGTGCACACATCCACAAACATTGTTATTGTGTGAATGGGTAATAAAGAAAATGGTATATATTATATTTACAGAAATTTAATTATGTCATAAATATCATATATATTTTTGTTATTTCATATATTTTTAATTTAAACCTTTCTTTATACATTTCATGTATCATGTGAAAGAATCACATCGCTTTGAGGGGCGATAGTCAATACTTCCTCAAACAAAATTATCATACTTACACCAAGTAGAACGTATAAAGATATACGTGATAAAAGGATTAAATAAAATTAAATATATAATAAATATAATATATATTATATATTTATTATATATAAATATAGTTTCTATCATCATTACCACCGTGAGATCCAGTAAAGGAAGAATGAACAATCATCTTTTTGTGAGACTATAATTTTTCGTACATATAAATAGTATGTTCATTACCCATTAGATGGAGGTGTGTGTAAGTGTAGGTCAAAATATAATTTTAAAAAAATCCTAGGATATTTAGGATAATTTTTTTTTGTTTTATACGAATGTAATAAGATCAATTGATGTGGTGGAGAATGATAATAAAAGAAAGGAGTGTGAGGGAGGGTGTTACCTCTTAATTGGGTAAATCCTTTTGGTTTGCACAAAAGGGCTTCCTTGGAAGACTTTATTCCCAAATAGAGGCTTCAAGGAGGAAGTTAGTTTTTTTAGGAGGATATTTTATTATATCTCATCTGATTCTATGTGGTTTGATAGGTATAAAGAAGTGGAGGAAGGAGGCCTTTTTATAGTGGAGGAGGAGTGGAACTCTTGTAAGGAAAAGGAATTCCACCCATATTTTTCCCATGTAAAGTGGATCCTATAATGGACCAAATTCAATCCAATGGAGTATAGGGTCTAAATATGGTCATCCAATGGGTTTTTCACAAGTTTATAAGTCGTTTGGTTTTTAAATTTAAGTTTTAGTCCTTAATTAAGATTAATTTTACCCTAATTGATGTAATTAATTTTAATTACATTCAATATTATTTTTGGTAAAAAACCCTGTTGAAATTATTATAAAATATTAAATATTATTATTACAAATATTAAAAATATTTTTTCAAATTATAGACACATAAGTGGTAGAAATTAATTTAAAATTAATCGCACAGTAGGGTTGACAATGTGGGTTTTAAAAGTAAAAACATTCAAAAGCTTGCTATTTTTTATACCCAATTTCAAAGTAAAATTGATCTCAAAAACCTAAATTGTATTAATTGATAAAAATATTATCTAATTAAAATTTTAAACCAATTTAAAATATAATTTAACCTTATAAATAAATTACATGAAAAAGAAGTTTTGAACTAAAATTCATTATTTTTCAGTATTCAAAATAAAAATCCCCAAAAAAATACTAAAAAATTAACCTAACCTAATTGTTATGTTATGATTTTAAATATGAATTATATTTTGATTTATTAAATCTCTAAAAGTTCCAAAAATTGGATTTAAAATTGGATCATCTCTAAAAGGTGGTAAAAAGGCATGAATAAAAATATTGGGTTTTTAGCATAAAATTGGGTTTACTCATATCTTAAGCCTATCAAATAAATTGGAAGAATATAAAAATTATTTTATTAAATATATAACATATATATTACTTTAATATCACTCAAAAATTAATTTAATTTATTATGGTAAAACAGTTTTGTGACCATAAAAATAATAATAGTTTCCTTTATATTCAATTGGTTTTCATATTCTTTTCTAATTAATTGATAGCCTATGAATTCTTCTTATATTTGTGTAAACCATATATTCTCATAAAATATTTAATACTCTTAAAAACTACTAATTTTATAGCTAGGTTGTAACTTATTATATTAACCAATAACATTTTAATGATATACTATTGTTCGGTAAAACTCAGTCTTGCGTGTTATGTAAGCCATCAAGGAAAGTAATTGTTGTATGTAACACAAACTAACCTCAGTGTTACATGTAGGGAAAGATAAATTTTATATTTTGTGTAGTAAAAAATTAACTTTATGCTTCATATAACACAATCCAAACATATTACTTTAATATAAAATAAACTATCTTCAGTGTTTGCGTGAAATGAAAAATATCAAAATGGTTAAATTAATTCAACAAAAAAAAACAATTCACAAAATCTCAGGGTGTTACATTAAACCCCCTTTAAAATAAATTTCTCCCTAAAACTTAATCTGGGTTATCAAAGGTCTAATACTTGAAAGTTTCACTCATAGAAACCCACATCACAAAAATGGATACTAAAACTTCCCTTAAAAAGTGAATGTTGGAACCATAATGGTCACCCAAAGTAACATATAACTAGGTTTCTACATAGGATACCATAGGTTGGGAGTGAAGATTGGTCATAAAGTAAAAACATAAATATTTATAGGGAGTGATTGAGGTCATAAATCACAAATAAGTTACTGATTAAATAAAAGTTGAGGGCCTCAATGTCATAAATCTGTGATGATTTAAAAGGCCAGTGGTTTAACAAAATTATGGTATTAGGACAACACATTATTTTCGATCATTATCCTAACTTTGAGTAATTATTTTATTGACTAAGAATATAAGTAAATATATGTACTTGATATATTTTTATGAACAAAATTTCATTCTTTATTTGTGATTTTATCTATTTCTAATTCACCCATTACTTCAGGAAATGGATGTCCAAAAATAATCTTTGATGCCTGAAGTGGTAAAATACACTTTTAATAGATT
This sequence comes from Viscum album, assembly GCA_963277665.1. Classification (NCBI taxonomy): domain Eukaryota; kingdom Viridiplantae; phylum Streptophyta; class Magnoliopsida; order Santalales; family Viscaceae; genus Viscum; species Viscum album. The sequence continues at coordinate 227,597,781 of OY728151.1, forward strand.
CTAAGGCCCATAAAATAATTAAATGTATAACTATATTTATCTAACTATTTTTCAAAATAAATATGGTTAATGTATTAATTGTTAATCATAATAATTAAATCTACGGGTTCATTATTAAAAATTATTCAATAAAAATAATTACACATTAACTTGGACATCGCATAGGCCAATGGTAGGTGTAAAACCCTTATCATCCTTCATTAATGGGTTTAAGACCTGAATAATTTCCAAATAGTATTGGTTGTTACCCGACATATATATTACCCTCTTCTAAAACCATGCTAATATAATTTCCAAAATAAAGAAGATGGATATCTTTGAAATAATTTGAATCACTAAATAAACTTCTAACTAAGGTTTTCAATAAAAATTTGTGTATAAATAATTCCTCTGAAGTTTAACATAAAATTACCATGAATGGTTAACCTTATAACCCTTCTAAAAGATGAAAATCCAATACTTTTGAATAAAAGTCATGTAATTAGCTTCACATTGATTATTTTATATATCACAAAGTAGATCTTGGTTTTCACATTCCAAACATGTGAATACCCTCATAATATTTTATCTTAAAATATGTTAATAACCTTAATTAGCATAAATAATTATGGAAAATATTCATTATTACTTATTCCATATATTACTAGATATATTCCATAAATCCAAGAAGTTTTAATATTCATCCATGATAGCATAAACTACTTTTCAGTAAGTCCTTAATTTGTTCCAAGATAATCAGTACCATCTAATTTACTTATATCTAACATATCTTTATCTAAAAAACATTATTATAACATAAGGAACATATTATTGGTTTTCTTTCCCTCAATCATGTGTTATATATGTACATAACCTTTCCATTAAATCACTTTTCTATTCCATTAGATCTATTCAATATATTCTTGTAAATCATTAGCAAAAAAACATTAACTTGAAAATTCTTATATATATCACATTTCATATAACATAATTCTTAAATCCAAATATATAAAAACTTTTATTATTCCACTTCATCCTTAATCCATTAATAATGATATCTCATCCTATTACAAAACTCCTCTTTACTTTAACATTTCATTTATAGTATCTTCATTATCCCCAATGTTACCATTACTCATACCACCTTGCTAATTCTCTTCAAGATATTTACTAATGGGACATTGAGTTTCATAATGACCATTTATTCCACAATTAAAACACTTAACCTTTGATGATGACTTAAGGAGGCCAATATTCTGATCCATTTTAATAATTGAACTCCTCATTTTTTCCTTTCAATCACTTGATTTGTTTTCTTATTTTCCACAATTAAAACATCTACTTATTCCTTTAAGAAGTTCACTTAGGAGATTCTTTCCACATTATTAACACAAAGGAAACCAAATCTTCCTTCCTCCGTGTTATCCATTACCCAAAATCTCAGCGAACTCCTTATTTCTCTTCCTTGGGGAGTCCAAGAGTTGGTTAAGGTATGCATTGTTAATCATGCTCTATGAAAATTGATTATGAATGATTAAAACATATTTCACTCTAGTGATCATCATACTTGAATTCTCATCAGAAAATCATCCATCACAATCAATATTAATTTAGTTCCAATTCACACCCTTGAATAAAACCAGAAGCATAGTGTGAGAATTACTTATCATAGAAGAGAACCACACAGTCATGAAATGAATTACTTATAGGATTACTAAATCATGACACATTACTTAATCTATGAAACTCTATTTTCATACTAGGTTATTCATAGACAACTTATATTTAAATACTTCATGATGGTTCATAAAGAGTTTTGTGAATTCCCAAATCATATCCCTTGGGTGTGTCTGACCAGGCGTGCAACAAGGATTGTTGTTATTTACCAGATTACTGCAAGTCATGCCAAAAAAATATTATAGGAGTTATTACCCCTAGGTATGTATGTATCAGATCCACATACACTTATTGTATCCAGATCTGGATGTATTTCTAGGAAACCACTCACTCTATCCTTTACCAAAATTCCAATACATTTTCCTAAATGTTAACTCATCCTTATACTTATAATTAGATACATCCCTATAAATATCCTTAGAAATATACCTAGGTATCTCACTAAAGTTTTCTAATCCTAGTTTCCAATGGTTAACTAAAACTTTTCTCTGAAACTATCTATATAGACCCTCTCTTTTCCAAAAAAAACATTAAATAATTTTTTTGGAATACTTAAAACATTATACAAATAGATGGACAAAGACTTTATTAGTCTAGTGCCATTGGAAAGATGGAATGTCACAAACCAACGTGAGTTGACCCTGAAATGACCACTCAAATCGGTCCACAATAAGGCCCGAAGGGTGTTCCCAATCCCCACGGGCTGGCATAAGTTCTCGGGTATCAATTGAAACATGAGGGAATGATTTAAATGTTTTAAAAAAATAAAAATAACCAATAATAACCCAAAAACCAGATCTCAAAAATTTATCCAAATGCACCTTTAATAAATTCCAAATTTTAAATTTATGACTAAGAAAGAACAAAAAAGGAAAAATACATAAAGGGGAATCAAAAAAACATCCCAAACCTCCATATACAAGTGGATTAATTCCCTCGAGCTTCCACCACCAAGATCCAATACAAAAAACACTAGAATACTAACTGTCAATCCTACATGCAATGCCTTAACCTAAAACAAATAGACAACAAGGTCTGCATACACCCAAAGGTGTATGTAGGGTATGATCCAAAGCCCAGTAGGATGCCACCCTAGTAGAGATTCCATGCATTAAAAATTTAACGACCAATAAAAACATGATAGATTTATAATGTAAGAAAGTTATAGATCAATTTTAGGGTGAATAAATTTAAAACAAAACAACTTAGAATGAGCACAACTTTAAATAGAAAATAGTTTCAAGCAATGCAACTATAAACAAAAGCAGTTTCAAAGGATGCAATTTTTTTAGTGATAAAAAAAGTTTCAAAGAACTCCAATTTAAATGCAAGAACTTAGTTTTTAAAATTCACCAACCCAACCTACCGTATGCTGGTGGTAAGTCCAAAATAAACATTGATCACAAGTCATGGTAAATACCCCTATTCACTAGATAGCTGTGGGCCCCAGGTACCTCCTATCTCAGTGAAAAAATAAACATAAAAAATATTTGTTCTTATGCATAAGCCACTATTAGGGAACATACCCATAACCTAGTTGTCCCCAATCATCATCATCATTTAGTTAGTGTTGTCAGCGTCAAACTTGCTACATGAAATAGGGACAAAACCACTCTGGATCACTAGAATACTAGTACTTGTCTTCCCACCTAGATACCTAGGTTTCCCTATTGTGCTCAAACAAGTTCCACATGTCACATAACACCACTTTCACATTACATTTGCATTTGAAAATCATACTCACATTAAAACGGTTTGGAAACATGATTTATACCTTCCGCATAATTTAATAAACCATGACAAAAATTTTATAAAATAATTCCAGTAATGTCACCTAGATTTACAGAAAAAATATCCATTAAAAACCTCTTTTATCAACAAATACACACCAACACCACCTTAAAACACAATTTTCAAGGCACACACATTTTAATAAACCAGTTGCACAATCTAAACAATACTACCAATTGACCCAATATGGTTTTATACAAGAAAAACAACCAATTTCATGTAAGAGAGCCACTTTAAAAATCAAACACACACTTAATATTTTTGAAGAACACTTTCGCATCGTACATACAATTGAATAAATCAATAAAACAATTTATGAAACAATTAGAAATTAGAAACACAAAATTTACACTAAAAACTCACCCAATTTCATATCAAAGCACCACTTTAAAACCATACGCACGTCATAAACATGGAAAAACATGATTATCATCATTTATAGAAATTAAATAAACCATTTACACAATTTATAAAACATCCTAAAAAGGCATAACAAGACTTAAAGCAACAACACACCCAAATTCATATTGAGAACCAATTTTTATACCAAACATACACCAATTACTTTCCAAAATTGTTTTCACACCACTTGCACAATCAAGTAAATCATTTGAGTAATTTATAAAATGTTTCAAGATGTAAAATAATGGTATACACTTAAAATAATCTAATTTTCCATAAAAAAACCACTTTCAAGATATGCGCATATCGAAACCTATCAAAAATTTTTTTCTCTGCACACACATAAACCATAGACCACAAATAAAACACTCAATAAATCTTGTTAAATTCATCAAAATTAATGTTCAAGATTGGAACCACCTATCTCGGTGTAGAAAACTTTGCAACCAGGTGAGAAAACTCCACCGCATGTCAAACACAGCTCAAAAAACATGAATAAACCCTAAAAACAAGATATCCAACCATTTTCACCAAAATTAAACCAAATGAAACCTAAAACCCTATCTTGATAACCCACCGCAAGAAGAAGCAACATGATAAAGAGAAACGCACCTGCGGAGAAGGTGTGTGAGGCTAACGGAGTAAGAGAGAGGGCTGTTGAAGGTGCAACGCGTGTTAGGGAGGTCGCTGGAGGGTCTGACTGTGAAGTAGGGGAGCAACTAAGGGAGGGTCACGTGTCTTAGGGTTAGCCTCGGTTTACATTACTGGTGTAAAACACAGCCAAAAAAGGTCGCCAGCTAAGAGGATGTCCAGCCACAGGGAGGAAGGAGGGAACTCTGCCTTACGTTGGGTTGTAGGAGGGAGGTGTGACATGCCATGGGGGCTGTTTGGTGAACCTCACATAGAGGATAAGAGGGGAGGCATGGGCCGCATCATATGAGAAGGAGAGGGATAGAGGGGAACCGGCCAGAGCGCCGATGAGAGAGTAGGGCCACCACATTAAAGAACCCCATGGCGGGGGGGGGGGGGGGGCTTTGCCGCGATCAGGAGAAGAGGGGGGGGGGACGTCCTGTAGGGTTTCAATTAATTTTTTTCTTAATAAAATTATACTATTAAGAATAATAAAAATAAGAAGAATAATTATGATTATTACAATAATTATAATAAGAATAATAATGATAAAAATAATAATCATTTTAATAATACTCATAACCAGATTTTTAATGACAATATTTATAAGAATATTAATAATTATATAATCATAACACAATTAATAATTTTCTTAACAATAATAATAGCTCATTTTAAATAATCGCTCCATCAATAATGATTTACTCATAAAAATATTGAGAATCCTTTTAACAACCATTTAATATTAAAAAAAATATTAATGAAAATAATAACACTTCCAATAATAATAATAATAACAATATATACACAATAATAATATCATTATTAGGGTGTAAATGTTTAACCCATTTTTTTATAAAATTTTATTTATTTTAAACATTAGTTAGCTGCACTAGCACCTGGGCTGACCGCGCAGTCACCGCCAACAATGCAGTTCCCATACACCAGTCCAAAACTCATAAAAATTATTACATGTCAAAAATTTAGACCATTTCTCAACCCACACCTTGGAGAGGCTAACCGAAGCCAAGAAATAATAAAATAAATAATTTAAAAAAATTTCCGAGTGTGACAATTCTCCCCACCACAAAACTTTCTTCTCCTAGAATGTCACCAACCCAATATTTAACCAAACTCGAGTTCATGCCCATAAAAAACCAATTGAAACTGAGAGCCTCATGATGACCATTTTCAATGCACATCACACCTAACCAATTCAATAAAAAACACTACTTGAGGTTGATGGGAGAACACAGAAGAGTTCTCTTTACCACAACAATTAACTAACACAGAAACCTTGAATCCCAAGCAGGCCACCCCAAGGGGGCTAATGTGGGAACACCCAAACTGAACTCATTCAATTTCCCCAAAAAACCAAACCATATCACCAAGACTTATATAGGAACCCAATCACAACTATAAGGATCAATTATTCCACATGTACTTACATCTACGAACGAGCGCAGTTAAACTCTGATCAACCCATACAAGGTCCAAACAAACGTTTAATAAAAACACATGACTTAGAAAACCACATCCAGAATAACATGATTTCTTGGATTATAATAGAACAAGCTCATCACATTATCCTATTAAAAGTATGAGCTTATGATTATGGTAAAACTTTAACAGCACAAAAAGTAGTACGAAGAGTCTTTAGATGTTATAGTCCCAACACAAAACTCATAAATTAGACTGAGGCTTCTCACCCCTGGAAACCCTTGACTGTATACAAGCTTCACCCCAAAACCTAATGCTGGGGATCTAATGGCTGAAGCATCTTATGCCTCATAGTTAGGTACTAGCATCCCTTGACCAGAACTTCTTCCTCGAACGTCACTTCTTTTGAAACCTTTCTCGGTGACCCGAATGGTCACATGATAGAAGGAATTTGGATGGATAAGATGAGATGGCTTAGAATACTCCAATTGACCACTCTAGTGGCACACAAGATAACTGTTTGACGAGCTGTAAGCCAGCACTTGAAAATGAGATTCTCTAGAAAAAGGTTCCTCTGGCACACCCCTCTCACCAGATGGGGAACCCTCACGAAAACCAACTACCCTTTAACCATGCCCCAAAACCTAATGGTGAAGAGGTGCCCAACCTCCACTAGTCCAAAACCAGATCCTCCATTAAACCAAAAATAATATAGACTAACAAACTCAAGAGTTCCCAACAACCCGACGACACACTCTACTTCCACAACCACACAACTGTCCCAACAAACATCAATTATCCCGATAAACTAGAAACACCTAAAAAGAACCAGAATTGGGAATGACTCATTGGAAACTTTGGGGAAAATTCTAGGTAGAACATCCTAAACAACATGAAAAACACAACCTGAAACCATCATCAAGATCGAAACACAAATCTAAAGTAAACACCCCGAGCTCAAAACAACCGGCTTAGGAGACAAACAAACTCAAACACAACCAAAAACACCCTTTCAAAAATCCCATTTCATATTAATTTTAAAAATCACCACATTTCTAAACCACTTTCAAAATATTGGAACCATCCTTTTAAACCTAATCCAGTTCCCAAAATTTTGTTTCCCTTTTTATAACCCCCATTCCTTATTAAATTTTTAAACCTCACCTATGGTGTCTTATGAACCATCACATGTGCATTCATCTAATATCACTTACATCATCCAAAGACAAATTCCCCTTGCACTCTCCATACATATCCATGCACACGAGATCCTCTATGAAGAATACCAAGGTCTAAACACCTATTTTCCTTATCAAATCCAAACATGTACGAAATTTTCCAAATAGAAACACTTCATTTTTAAAAACACAATTTTTCCATTTAAATCCATTTGAAAGAAACAATTTTCCATTTTAAAACCAAATTAATTCTTAACATATATTCAAATTAATTGAGATCAAAATGAAACACAACCAACAACAAGCCATCGGGATGAGAAACAAGTACCTATGCCTAACCCAGTGACATGGTGGTGAGACATGCCCCAAGTAAGGCATGACACTAAGAGGACCTTGAATGAGAAACTTGGACTCCACATGGGTCACCACCCCACGTGAGGCCACCACATAACCCAATTCACCTCTATTTTCATCCCTCAATCCAAAACAACTCAAAGAAAAAGTCCCAAATACCAGACTACCCATGGTGAATCGAGTATCAATGTGAGCAAGAGTTCGCGACGCTCTTCCCGCACCTACCTCCCGAGTCCTGACAGTCTTAAACTATTTCTACCAGAGACCCCAAATAACAAAACCTTCTTATGATACCATTTTCTCAAGAACTAACCCAGGTCGACCCTGAAATGGCCACCCAAATCGGTCCGCGACAAGGCTTGAAGGGCGTTCCTGATCCCCATGGGCTGACACAAGTTTTTGGGTATCAATTGAAACACGAGGGGATGATTTACCCATTTAAAATAAAAATAAAAATAACCAATAATAATCCAAAAAATTGATCTAAAAAATTTATCCAAACACACCTTTAATAAATTCAAAAATTTAAATTTACGACTAAGAAATAACCAAAAAGGAAAAAGACATAAAGGGGAATCAAAAAAACACCCCAAACCTCCATACACAATAAGAGTAATGCCCTTGATCAGCCAAAACCAAGATCCAATACCAAAACCACTAGAAGGACAACTTTCAATCCTACACGCAATGCATTAACCTAAAACAAATATACAACAAGGTCTGTATACACCCAAAGATGTATGCAGGGTGTGAGCCAAAGCCCAATAGGATGCCACTCGGGTAGAGATTCCATGAATTAAACATTTAATGACCAATAAAAACATGAAAACTTTATAATGTTACAAAGTGCTAGATCAATTTTAGGGAGAATAACTTTAAAACAAAACAACTTAGAAAGAGAACAACTTTAAATATAAAATAGTTTCAAGCAATGAAACTATAAACAAAAATAGTTTCAAAGGATGAATTTTTTTTTGTGATAAAAATAGTTTCAAAGAATTATACTTTAAAGGAAAGAAATTAATTTTAAAATTCACCAACCCAACATATTGTATACTTATGGTAAGTTCAAAATAGACATTAATCACTAGTTATAGGAAATACCCCTAAGCACTAGCTATCTGTGGGCCCCAGGTACCTCGTATATCGGTGAAAAAGTAACCATAAAAAATATTTGTTCTTGTGCATGAGCCACTAGTAGGGAACATACCCCTAAACTAGTGTTCCCCAATCATCATCATCATTTAGTTAGTGTTTTCAGCGTCAAACTTTCTATATAAAATAGGGATGAAACCACTCCAGATCACTAGTATACTAATACTCGTCCTCCCACCTAGATACCCGAGTTTCCCTATTGTTCTCAAACAAGTTCCACACGTCACATAACACCACTTTCACATTATAGTTCTATTTGAAAATCATACTCACACCAAAACAGTTTAGAAACATGATTCACACCTTCCACATAATTTAATAAACCATGAAGAAAATTTTATAAAAAAATTCCAGTAATGTCTCCTGGACTTACACACAAATATCCATTAAAAACCTCTTTTATCGAAAAACACACACCAACACCACCTCAAAACAAAATTTTCAGGTCACACAGATTTTAATAAACCAGTTTCACAATCTATACAATACTACCAATTGACCCAATATGGTTTTATATAAGAAAAACACCCAATTTCATGTAAGAGAGCCACTTTAAAAATCAAAGGCACGCTTAATATTTTTGAAGAACAATTTTTCACCACACATGAAATTGAATAAATCAATAAAACAATTTATGAAACACTTACAAATTAGAAACACAAAATTTATACTAAAAATGACCCAATTTCATATCAAAGCACCACTTTAAAACCATCTGCAAAACATAACAATGGGAAAACATGATTCAAATCATTCATAAAAATTAAATAAACCATTTAAACAATTTATAAAACATCCTAAAAAGGAATAAAAAGACTTATTGAAAAAGAACACCCAAATTCATATTGAGAACAAATTTTTATACCAAACATGCACCAATTCCTTTCCAAAACTGGTTTCTCACCACTTACACAATCAATTAAATCATTTAAATAATTTATAAAACATTTCAAGATGTGTAATAAGGGTATACACTTAAAATAAATTAATTTTCCATTAATTTTTTTTCAAGCTATGCGTATATCAAAAACTATCAATTTTTGTTTTCTGCACACACATAAACCATAGAGCACATATAAACACTCATGAAATCATGTTAAATTCAATAAAATGAATGTTCAAGCATGGAACCACCTACCTCAGTGTAGAAAACTACTCAACTTGGTGTGAAAACTCCACCACATGTCAAACGCAGCTCAAAAAACATGAATAAAACCTAAAAACAAGATATCCAACCCTTTGAACCAAAATCAATCCAACCGCAACCCGAAAACCTATCCTAATAACCCACCGCAAGAAGAAGCAACCTGACGAAGAGAAACACACCTCTAGAGAGGGTGCACAAGGATAACGAAGTAAGAGCAAGGGCTGTTTGAGGTGCCTCACACAATAAGGAGGTTGTCTAAGGGTCCGACCATGAAGTAGGGCCCCAGACAAGGGAGGTTCACACATCCTAGGGTTAGCCTGAGGGTCACACAACTGGTATAAAACATGTACAATAAGGGTCACTAACCGAGAGGATGTCTGACCTCGGGGAGGAAGGAGGGAGCTCAGAGTCGCCAAGGGTTGTAGGGGAGAGGTGTACCGTGTCATGGGGGATGCCTGGTGTGCCTCGTGCAGGGGAAAATAGGGGAGGCAAGGACCATGCCAGACGAGAAGAATATGGCCAGAGGGGAGCCGGCCGGAGTGCCTGTGAGGGAGCGGGGCTGCCGTGCTGGAGAACCCCATGGGGGGGATGGCGACAACCCCCCTTGGGTTTCAATTCAATTTTTTCTTAATAAAATTATACTATTAATAATAATAAATATAAGAAGAATAATTATGTTAATTACAATAATTATAATAATAATAATAATGATAATAATAATAATCATTTTAATAATAATATTAACCAGATTTTTAATGAAAACATTTATAAGAATATTAATAATTATATAATCATAACAAAATTAATAATTTTCTTAACAATAACAATATCACATTTTAAATAATCGCTCCATCAATAATGATTTACTCATAAAATTATTAAGGACATTTTTAATAACCATTTAATATTAAAAAAATATTAATGACAATAATAACACTTCTAATAATAATAATAATATATACACAATAATAATATCATTATTAGGGAACAAATGTTTAGACCATTTAATTTTTATAAAATTTTACTTATTTTAAACAATAGATAGCTACACGGGCACCTGGGCCGACCACGCGGTCACCACCAACCATGCAGTGCCCGCACACCAGTCTAATACCCATCAAAATTTTTAAATGTAAAATTTTTTAAACCATATCTAAACCCATACCTTGGTGAGGATAACCGAAGCCAAGAAATAATAAAATAAATAATTTAAAAAAAGTCAGGGTGTGACATGGAAACATGAACACTAGTACAATAGTGAGATAAATTATCTCCCAATAGGTTCTTCTTAACTATAAGACTTCTTAGACACAATAAACATAATAAAAATATTCATAACTTGGGGGAAATAAATATAAAAATAGGTGATCTCATATGCTCAGTAAATGTAAATAGAGGTGATACGTAAGCATAATCATGAGGATAAGGGTACAAGGACATGATCATGAAAATATATGATCATACCTTGCATATAAAAGATCATAAACATGAATCAAGTCATAAATCTTGGAAGTTCACAAGACATGAATCATAAGGAAATAAAGAACACAATCCATAAAAGCATAATATAGTAATAAAACATTGAATTTTGGAAGATACATAATGATTTCCAAAGTAGTCAAGGCACTGCTGCTGAGGGAATATTAGTGGATAATGTTATTTTCTAAATCGGGTTCCCTCCCTGTTCTAGTCCTGTATTACTGAACTGAGTTAACTCCTCTTTCCAGACCTGTAATTCTGAATTGAGTTCATTTCTGATCCCTGCCCTGTAATACTAAAATGAGTTCATTTCTCATTCCATCCATGTTTATATCATGAGATATAAATCTTTAACCAATGCATTATAGGGAGATATAGTTCCCACCCATCTTATAAATAAATAATACATACATGTTCCATAAAATCATAAAAAATAATATCATAACCCATGAAATGAAATGGGTATCATAAACATGTAATCATATCATAACCTATGAAGAAAGATACAGGTTTCATAATCATTTCATCAAAATCATAACCCATAAAAGAGAAACATATTTCATAAACATATAACCCAAGAAAGAGAAATATGTTTCATAAACATATAAACTGTGAAAGAGAAATGATTTTCATAAAGACCATAACATCAAGCATAATCCACTCATAGAAATAATATGAATGAAACCATTATATCATTTCCTAAAAAGGAATAAGTAACATCAGTAGATGTCGTCTTAGATGGAATATAACTTTGAAATATCTTTCAAAATAATTTATTGAGAAAAATATACTTTCTTTCTTTGAAAATATATTTTAAATACATAAAACCATTTAAATGATCATTTTCTTAGAAAATTCATTGAATATTTATAAAGAATACTTGAAATCATTTTGAAAATATTTTTCCTTGAAAACTTATAATAGAATCTTGTGGATTCAGATGAGGATTTAGAGAAGGTGTATTCACCAGAGAATAAGCTAATATATGTGGAAGAAAGAGAGGGTATGGAGTTTCCATCATGACCAGCCTATGCATGCATAGGAAGCCTATCCAAACAGCCTTGTGAAGGTGGAGAGCTGATATCATGATGCAGAAGTAAGGTAGGAGCAGTTCCATGTAGTTATAGTTGGGATATTTTCTCTAAGACTTACAGGTAATGTAATCTCTAAGACTACAGGCCTTGTAAGGGTTCCTCCTCTTCTATTGAAAGGGGGGTTATCAAAAAATCAATAAAAATAAGGCCTTCCATCCATTTAGGTATAATAGAACCTTGAAAACATTTTTACAACCTTTTTTCTTTTAAACTTATTAAATAATATTCAAATCACTTTAAAAACCTTTTTCTATTAAAGAATATAAAATATGCTTCAAAACATTTTAAAACAATATTTCTTTGATATTTTTTAAAAACTAATAAAGAAGTCTTGAAAATATTTTGTAAACGACTTCTTTGAATATAAATTTTAGAACTTATAAAGAAAGTGTAAACTTTTTTTTAAATCCTTTTTACATGAAAACATATGAAAGAAGATTGATTTTTTTGAAAACCATTTCTTTTAAAATAAAATGAAAACTTATAAAGAAATAATGAAAATTATTTGAACCCAATTTATTTGAAAATAAAATTTAAAAACATTTTCTTAAAAATTAACCATTTAAACATGTAAAATAAACTTCAATGAAATGATGGTTGGTAAATCCATACATGTCATATAAGGTAAAAGGAATATTTCTTTTACATAATAAAAGTTTATAAAAATTACATATTCAGAAAATGACAAGAAAATTCCTTTGAAAACATTAGAAAAAGAAAAAAATAGGTTAAAATTTTCTTTTATGATCATAGGATGTTACTAGAATATTATTAGACACCCTTTATAGAAAACTTGGATTTGAAGGAACACAGGTTTCGAACCTAAGAGAGAGGTAAATTCATATATTATTAAAACTCTTTTTTAACTATATTATGTACAAAAGAGTGGGAAAATGGTACCAATATATGGGGATATCATGAATAACTATATGATAAGAAAATTCATGATTTTTATTGAGATACGGATCATAATATTTCATCAAAGGAAGCATAATCATAAACAATCTTGAAAATCAATGAGGTTGTTTCAATAAACTATTACCACTTGGTAATATTGAACCATATTACTCATTTAAGAAAATTAAATTACATTAAGCTTAAAATATCATGAAAATAATTATATTGATGATATACCATTTTAAAGGTAGTATATACAATTGATGGAAAAATGTAGGTGCACAACATGGCATGTGTCTCAAAGAAGGTAAACTGTGAAAGAACTATCTTATTGATTTGGTAACTTTTGAAAAATAAACCCCATAAAAGTAATGTCATATAATGTATATTTTATTACCCATAAATTTAGGAATAATAATCATATAATACATTCATGTGTAGTATATACACCACTCAAAAGAAAATAGTGGTGAACATGAAATGTATCTCATGAAAACAAAAAGTGAGATGAAATCCCCTTACCTTAAACCCGACTTATATTGTGTGTCTATATATTTATGAATAATAAATCTATGTTAATTAATTATTTTCTTAATAATTTTTTTATTTTTATTATTAATTTTACTTCACTTATTACCATGTTTTATACAACTACTTAAACAATTAAGTTTAAGTCTGGTGTTTTGACCAAATTCGGTTCATGTGTTAAAAACGACTTTGGTTGGTCGACTATGGTCAAAGGGTTCATTATATAAGTAGATAAATAATAATAATCATGAAATAATTATTATATTTATCAAATAATTATACTTTTAAAACTAATCAATAAATATGGTTGTGAAAAAATAATCAATGTTATAATCATGGAGACAGTAGGACGTACATACACATGAGTAATGTTCTTATTTCTCAATGACTGTTATGGGAACAAGGTTAGTAACATTAATCTTTCTATAATGATAATTATATCATAAATAATATATTATTTAATCACATATACTTATATATATAATTATTATGATGTAAAAGGAATCACATCATGTCGAGTAGTTGATAGTCCACACATCCATGAACGACGTTATCACTTTTTAAGTGTGTGAAAGGGTAATAAAGAAAATGGTATATATTATATTTCTATAATGTTAATTATTTCATTAATATAATATAGATTTTTTTATTTTACATATTTTTAATTATAACCTTCCCTTATACATTCCATGTATCATGTGAACGAAACACATCGTTTTGAGGGGGCAGTAGTCCACACTTCCAAAAATAAAATTATCATATTTACAGAAAATGGAATATATAATGATATGTCTGTTAAAAGGATTAAAGAAGCTAAAATACATAATAAATATAATATATATTATATATATACAGAGTTTCCAATATAATTCCCACCCCGAGAGGTGGTAAAGGAAGAATGAACAATCATCGTTTTGTGAGACGGTAGTTTGTTGTACACATAAACAATATGTTTGTTACCTATTAGATAGAGGTGTGTGTAAGTGTAGGTAGAACCATTATCATAAAAAAATATTAGTATATTTATGATACTGGTGTTTTGGTATAATAATTGAGTAATATTAATTTAGAAAGTGGATAAAGAAAATAAAATAAATGAGCTTAAGGAAGGCTGTTACATCTTAATCGGGTAAATCCTTTTGGTTTGCACCAACGAGCTTCCTTGGAAGAAATTATGCATAAATTAAATCTTCAAGGAGTAAGGGAGGATTTTTTGGAGTATATTGGAGTATATACTTTTCAATACTAAGTGGTTTTATAGGTGTAAATAACTATAGGATATGAGGCCTTTTTATAGCGTAGGAGGAGTGACACTCTTGTAAATATTTGAGAAATGAATTCCACCCATGTTTTTCCCATGGAAAGTGGATCCCATAATGGAATAAAGTAGATAAAAGAGAGTATATGGTATAAATAAGTCTATAAAATGGGTTTTGGATGATTTATTTTGTATTTTTGGGTGATAACATTAAGGTTTAGTCATTAGTTAAACTTAGTTTTACCATAACCGATTTAATTAATTTTAAATATGTCCAGTAATCATTTTGGTCAAAAAATAAGTTAACCTTATTATAAATTATAAAATTTGTTGATTAAAAATATTTAATCCATTTTTACAAATTCCAATCATTTAATTGGCATAAATTAATTTAAAATTAATCTTGTAGTTGGGTTGACAATACAAGTTTTTAAAGTAAAAACATTCAAAAGTTGGTTAAGTTTTTATACCCAATTTCAAAGTGAAATTGATCTCAATGAACTGAATTGTATTAATTTATAAAAAAATTATCTATTTAAACTTTGAAACCAATTTAAAATATAATTTAACCAAATAAATAAATTAGATGAAAATACAGTCTTAAACAAAAATTCAGTATTTTTCACTTTTCAAAATAAAAAATCATATAAAAATAACAAAAACATACCCTAATATAATTATTATGGTAATATTTAAAATATTAAGTTTATTTTTACATATTAAATATATAAAAGTGACAAAAATTTTATTTAAAATGGTTTTCCATTAAAAGTTGTTAAAAATGCCTTAATAAAAATGTTGTGTTTTAAGCATAAAATTGGATAATTATTATCTTATGTATATAAAATATATTTGATGAATATCAAATTTTTTTGACTTAATATATAAATATATATTACATTATTATACCTCACTGATTAATTTAATTTAATAGTGTAAAACAACTTTGTGACCATAAAAATAATAATATTTTCCTTTATATTCAATCAGTTTTTATATTCATTTCTAATTACACTACTGCAAAATGGACATATACCCACAGTTTTCCCAAAACCATGGGTATAGGTATTTTATGGGATCCTATACCCACGGTTTTTGAAAACCATTGGTATATTCCCCCTATACCAATAATTCTAGGAGAACTGTGGGTATAAGTTTTTTTTCAAGACCTATACCCATGGTTTTTCCTAAACCGTGGGTATATGGTTGTTTTTCAAGACCTATACCCTTGTTTTTTTGTAAAACAATGGGTATAACATTTTTTTTTGAGGATTTATACCCACATTTTTCCAAAACCATGTGTATATATTTCCTGTATTATGGTGGGGAAAAAATTCACGGGGCACACATTTTTTTCACAGGAACACTTATTTCCACGATTTTCTACCTATAGTCACATATTATATAAATAAAAATAATTAAATGTATATTTATATACCAATAATAAAAATAGGTTAGTGGTTAGGTACTGGAAGTGTAGAGGGGTGGTCTAGGGATCGAATCTCATGGATGTGTATTTTGTCAAATCTATACCCATAGTTTAACAAAATGTGGATATAGGTTAATTACACGGTGGAGTGGACCTATATCCATAGTTTCCAAAACCATGGGTACAACTCAAGGATATATCGACACCTTCATTTCCCATAGTTCCTTAAATATATGGGTATAGACTATACCCACAGTTTCAAGGGCTATACCCATGGATTCAAACTATGGGTATAGGGAAATTTTCTAGTATTGTTAATTGATAACCAATAAATTCATCTTATATTTTTGTAAACAATATATTCTCCTAAATTAGTTAATAATATTCATAACTTCTAATTTAACATATGGGTTATATCTTATTATGTTATGTAATAACATTTTAATGATATACTATTGTTTGATAAAACTCAATCTTGTGTGTTACGCGAGCCATAATGGAAATTCATTGTTGCATGTAACACTATCTAACGTTAGTGTTCCATTTAGAGGAAGCTAAATTTTATGTTGCGTGTAATTCATGATTAAATTTGTGTTTTATATAACACAATACAAAATTATTTCTTTAATAGTAAATAAACTATCTTCAGTGCTGTGTTAAATAAATTTTTTTAAAAAGGATAAATTAATTTGAAAAAAAAAATAATTCACAAAATCTAGTGGTGTTACAATATAAATCTCTATAGGTGATATTGAAGAAAATTTTTGTTCATTATGTCATAGATGAATAGTCCCACATGTTATATAGGGGTGGGGGCATGACTACAAGGATATCCTGGTAGCCAAAGAGAAATTATCCTATGGATGAAGTAATGACTACTAATTGAGATATAATACCGATCACTCATCATATAGTATATTCCTTAGAATATGGTGTATTTTCATGAGGATTACTTCTTATATAGAATACCCATGATTATTTAGATCCCTATAGGACTAAAGTTTCCACACAAAAAATGGATCATAGAAAATCCTAGCTCAAAATTCCCAACATCCTTCGGGATGCATTGTTCACTAGAGAATAAATGATATGTGATATGATTTATCTACATTATTTATAATGGTTTATATGTGGAAAGATCTAGAAAACTAGGATATACCTTCATGTAATCAAGGCCTCAGTGGTCCTACATTCACTCCCTAGATCTTAACTGATGCGCTATCTTTTAGATTTGTAGGATTATGTGTACTTTGGCGTCAAGTGGGACAATTTTTTTAGTTCATTGTCGATTTTTTTTTCTGATAGCCATTTTAGACCATATTGGGAAGGTTTGATGATAGTTTAGGACATATATCTGAGGGATTCTAGTTATTTTTGATCCTATGAATATGATGTGGTATGGGTGGAGTCCTCTAATGATATAGAGGCATCCACTCATGTCACCAATTTGAGAAAACTGAATCCATGTAATGTATGATTTCAATCTCTAAGATCCATGGAATCACTGATTAACCCAAAATAACATAGTTTTATTCTTACAAACTAGTTTATGAATCAACCATTAAGGTGTAGGGATAATTCTTTGAGATTAAATTTGAGTATAGTTAAAGGATTTAGGAAAAGTAAACTGTATGTAATCATGAGATGAGTGTAACATTACCTTACAATATAATATCTTCCTACCAATGAATTACATCACTTGGAGAATCCATAAATCCAGTTAACATGGTTCTGGGTAGGTAAAATCTACCCCTTTCCATTCATTTTTAACTTTTATTATAATATGTACTACATGCTCACTCACTTTTTTTCCTTTCATCATAAATCCATCATGCCTCTTCAAGATCTAAACATTTGTAGTTGGATTGCAACTAGAATAGAGTGGTCTCTGATGGTATATCCCAAATCCATTACAATAAACCCATACATAATTATGGTTTAGGGATAGTTGAATCATCTAATAATCTCAATATTCTCATAGATAGTGATATCATATCCCAATTTTTTGTAACGTTAGTCCCCTAATTGTGAATCCCACTTGGGTTTACTACTTTCATAAATCAATAAAATGATTCCCTCTATTTTTATAGTCTATCCCTCATAGGAATACACACACAAGGAGGATCATGGAACACTATAAGGATAATAGAATATTTTGACCCCTATAATATTAAATTGGATGGACCTATCACTGGATTAATCAAAACTAGATTTTTAGAAACTAAATGTACATCAGGGGTGTGATAGGATTTGATGGTACTGGCTTACAATGATAAACCATTATGAACTCTGAACATGGTTCCATCATCTATGGGGAAATAATTAGTATAGAATCATCTAATTGAGGAATAATTCAATGTACTAGGCCTTCATGAAATTCATTCCTTCTATTCAGAAGTAGGGCCTCATGCTGGGGAGATGTCTTTTCCACTTATGTTATTCTTAAAGTGTCAGCCTTATATTGGTGATGAGGATGATCGAGTAACATCATGGATATGGAGAACCAAGTGAATTTTCACATGTAATGGATGAATTTTCATGAAACTATCATCCACACATCACTAGGTAATATAATTGGAAAATTGTGAATCATATTCCACTAGATTGTGAACTTGGTAGCTAGTGGGGTCGATTAACTTCCACCTTAAACAATGTTTTAAAAATTCTTAATATATTCATGGTATATGGATGTACAACAATCATGTTCTACTAGAGTCACATCTATGGAATATGGTATGGATTATCATCAAGAGTTTGAGTATGAAACTACTGAGGGAGGTGTATAGGATAACTAACTCATGGACCTTGATAAAACATAGAAATAGGTGTAAATATGCCTAAGGGATCATCTCATCACAGTCAAATATGAACTATTCAAATCCTCATCCTTAATAGCAGATTCTAGGTCTTAGTAGGATTATTTCCAAATTATTATGGTTGAGGTTCATCCAAAGGTGGAGGATGAAACCTATGAGAGGGATATGTACCTTGTTGTTTAACATCGCCATGATAGGATTATATACCTTCTTGTTTAACATCATATGTTGACAATGCGAGGTATAACTATAGTTTAACATAATGGCATGTTTACAAGGTAATTTCTTCCCATTATATATTGTTCTAGAAATTTTCTAGGAAATTAATAACCATATTCAATAATCAAATGTGATTCATGCTCGATGAGGGAAACAAGGTTTTATAAAGGAGAAATTATGTTACACAAGAGAACTTAGTAGTGGTAAATGGGTCATTTCATGAATGTTTCACCATTAACCAAGGAAACCCATACCATTGAAGGATAATAGGTTGATAATATAACCAAGTAAATAATTTTCTCTCCCAATATACAATAATTAATGTGGAGGTAAATATGAGTGTGTAAAAATATTACATGAACATTTAATGGTGGATTTGAAGTAAATTGGGACCTCCAAGGCCCAAATCATGTTGTGAGATGTAGATAGTTTGTGGATAAATGTTAACCATGTCTTTAAAATGTGATCTACACTATTATACTATTGGAAATGATTGAAAAAAATTGGGAATGAAAGCCTCCCATATTCAAAACATATGTTTATCATGAGATTTTTTTCAAGAGTCCCATGAGATATATAAACTGAAGGAGAGGTGTTGTATGTGGTATTATGATAGCACTATATGGAAATTAGGTAAAACATAATATATTTATGGGGACATGAACCCAACAATCCCAGAATACCACAATGGATAGATGGGTAATGATAATATAGTGTTTATTCATGCATTGGATGATTTCATCATGAATTGTTCATATCAATAGAGCCTATAAATTCAAGTAGAGTTTAAAATGGGATACTGGTTTCTATATCTAAACACAGGTGCCAAACACATGAAATGTGCTTGATAGAATAATCTTATAATTCCTTGGTGAGACATGCGTAATCCCAAAACATATATAGTTTACAAAAACATAAATCAAATAATGGGTTTCTTGAGATTAACTTCATACAACATTGAAAACATGGGAGGAATATTATCATTCATGGGTGAATAAAACCCATAATGGATTATAAAGAAAAATTTAGGTGTTGATGGCCTCAAAGAAGAATGAATATATTTTTTTGTCATGATGTTTAAACTATATTTGGTGCATTTTGAGTTCATGCATACAAGAATAAGATTGTATTTGTTAGTATCATGTAATGATTAAAAATGGGGGGATTGTGCTAACCAATATGTATTTATGGTTGAAGGAAAACCCTTTGTGTATCAGATCCCAATTCAAATAAATAAAACATCAATTTTGGGTGCATGCAATTTAGGTATTAGAGGATTGGATCAAATTTTCTAGTTTAGGGTCCCAGAACAAGGACCAACCCCAAGAAGATTAGTTTCATCTTAAGGAATTTTTGTAAAAATGTACTCTAGGAAGGAACCACATACTAGTACATTATGGGGGATATGGAAAATTCAAGGTAAAGACTGAGATAATAGGTTCAAGATTCAAAATGTATCACATGAGGTAAAAATAAAACCATACATAGTTATTGAGGTTGGAATATCTCTTTATTGACCCAGATCATGAATAAGAGAAGGTTGAAGTGAATGGATTCCATTGTGAGGAATAAAAAATATTCCTAATATGAATTATCAATTTCTAAAACCCTAGATAATGTCAAAGTGAATGTAACATGAACCATTATAGATCATATATAGGAATTTTCTGAATGGGGGAAATGTCGTAGAGCTAGGTGAGAATGGGTTTCAATATGAGTTGATAGAGTTAATTTAGTGATAGGATGGATTGGGGCTGAGTTTGTGTATGGTTTTAGAAAAATGATTCTAGATATTAGTATGTATACCATTAAGTAGAAAATAGCCCAAACATAGTTTTGTAAAGGGTGTGATTGATGACCAAAACCAGAGTAGGTTTTATAGTAGACCATTACTATATGGGAGGTTTCCTCATATGTGGGGACTAAAAATAAAACATTTTTAAGTCATGAAATTGAGATGGTACTATTTATATTAACTCTATATAAAAAGGATATTGATCATTCAATTTAACATCATATAGTGAGGATGAAAGAGTGATATGCATTTTAATATCAAGAAACTAGGAAAATGTAGGCATCTAAATATTGTTAATGAGGAAACTGTAATAAAATCCTATGGTATTTTGAGTCATTCCTAATGTGAGATACAAGTGTTTATTAAAGGTTATTTTGATCACACAGTTTTTTTGGAAAATGATTAATGGGATGGGGAGAGAATGTTACATCAAACACCAATGAAACCAATGAAGATGTGGAAAATATATTGGGTATTTCAAGGGTGATTATTCACCCTACTAACATGAAAAATGTTTTATAGATTAATAATAGTGGCGTTAAGTCACAACCAAATAAAAAAATATTGGAATTAAGGAATTCACGAGTTCAAGAATATAATACACAATAGATATAAATGATATGATGATTATTGTTGTTGAAAAAATTTCAAAACCAGATTCCACTACCATATCATAATGAATGGGGGAAAATAAATTAGGGTTTACTATTCACTATGCTCATAACATAGGACACATTGTGTTTATTCCATGGAATATTCCTCTAGGATCTATAGCTTTAATGAGAGGTGAACCATATGGTATTTTTTAATAACCATATGGAACCATGTTTTGAAATTAATGATTGAATGTGAAATTAAAATTCCAGAGACATGAAGTGTGGGGATGAAGGAATTAAAATGCAATTAAGGGGTTGTCCAAGCACTATAGGATACACCATAATGCATTGAGTGTATAGATGGGTTATGTAGGGCCTAATGAGTGTTGATCCCAAAGTAAACATGATAAAGGTTAATTAATTCCTCATGGATGGCCATGTTGGTCCTTCATGGTGACCAGTGAGTATACACCATTAGATTAAACCTTATAAATAGTGAAGATAACCTCAAATTTGTGCTCCAAAATTTGTGGTTTACAACTAGGAATCATTGGAAATATCATTGGAAGTAATAATACATCCTAGAGGAAAGATAAAATGTCATCCATATTATTGAAAGAACATGACACTCGAATACGATGGACCTTGAGTTTGTGTCGTGCTTGGAGACTTTTCTCCTAAAGGGTTAAAAATGTTTGTAGATAGACATGGGATATTTTATCTAGGATCAATAAGTTATAGATGGATATCTAGAGTTATGGTAGATAAACCTGAATGGGTATCACTAATTATATTCTATACCCCATAGATCCAAGAGTTTTTTTGGGCAGAGGGTCAAGTTGTTTTTTAATATACACACAACAATTTTAGAAAATTTCTTGACAAATCATCTTTTTCTAATATACCATATTATATATAATATGGAAGATTAATTTATTAAATCCCAAAATTTATCCACTCTCTCAGTCATGATTATGATATGTATGGTGGGACTAGATGGAGTTTTTAGCCTTGATATTTTTGAACTTGGTGGTAAGATAGATTAATTTTTCATTTTATTTTTGTGTGTGATCCCAAAATGATAAATGATATTGGATTTCAAATTTTCATTGACATAGTCTTCACCTACTTGATTGAAATGGATTTAGACTTATTTCATAAGAAATATGGGATAGTTAAAATGAACATGAACTATCAGGATATCTCTAGTGGGTAAGAACACATGAATCTAATCCACCATTTATATAATTTCTAAGATTACTTGGTAGTGTGAAGGTTCATTCGTGGTTGACACATGTTGTTGGCATGAAATCAGTATAAATTACACATCATAGTGAACTCTATGTGGTTAAAAACTATAGTGGGTTTAAAATTTCCCAATCACTAGATCTAGAATATGAGTTTAAATACTCTCTAGTGAGAACAAAATATAACAATGTGAACTTATCTATGAATAAAATAATCAACTTTCATTGAATATTGAAAATTTTTATTCCATGAAATCTATTTTTGATGAAGAATCACACTATGTTGGGGTAATTACAGATGGTGAAATTCACTACACTATAGAATATTTTTACCTCTCTTTTTGGGTTGATCAAAGTGTTCCAATTTAAAGGGAATCATTTAATGGATTTGTATATTAGGACTCTACTTCTACATTATGAAAATATAATGGCCTTGAATTATAATCTTGTAGGGTGAGTTGATTCACCTCACAAATATCTTCATCTAGAGAGGCATGGTAAATCAATTATTAATGTACCAAATTTATTTTCAAATAATTCTCATGTATATAATAAAGTGAAATGTCTATGTTTTCTTAGGTTTCTACTCGATTTTTCCATGTTAATGGGAGTTGATACACATTTTAATAATAGGTAAATTAAGACATCTATTCATGTATATTCTAGATAAAGTGGATAAGATCATATTTCCTGATATTATAGTCACCATTAATTTTCCTAATGACCAACATGGAGTCTCTATACTTTTAAAATGGTAGAACATAGATTCTGAGAGAAAGCATGAGACAAGTAGTCATATATTAACATTCAGACTAATTTTTGGTGAATCCATTTGAAAATAGGAATGAGTATTGTATGAGGTCCTATAAAGGAGTGATAAACAAAACTTCATAGTTGAACATATTGAGGTTTGGTTTTTTCATCCATATTTTACTTAGGATTGAGGATTCACTATCAATGTCTATATGTAATCATTTAATTGCATCATTGATGGCGATAATCACCAAATATAGAAATTTTAACTCATAGAGAAACTCTTCTAGGGTCAGATGCATAAATAGGAAATATTCCAACATATATAACTTATAATCCTTCTAATTATTGAACCTAATTTTGATCTTATAATGGATTACTATCCATCTTAGAAACCGACAAATCACCCTGGGATAGTTGCGTGTTTACATAACTGGGTCACTGTAGTTGATCAGTTAGAACTTATGTTGGTGAAAATAGTAGTGAAGATTTTATATTATGAACAACATTTCATGGTAACACTTATTAGTTGGGGATAACATATCCTATTATATTTAACTTTATTTTTATTCTAGGCTATGAGGTTGATGTGGGATCACTTAAGGGTTAACATTTATAAGACTAAAGGATCCATATATATATGAAGAATTTGAACTAAGTGATGGGAAATATACTAATTAATGTCATTTAATTTGTCATAGAATTATTTTCCCCACTAATAGGTAGGAAAATTATTTAACATCTTGGATAAGGGCTTAAATTTACCTACTAGGATAGAGAAATATATCTTGATGTAAGCCATACATTATTTAAATCCTTGAAGCTCTCTCAAATTTTGTAGAGGGGGAATTTCAATGATGACCTAGAAATTCTATTGGTTGATAATAACCCAATTTTAGATAATTCTATTGAGTATTTTCTTGAAGGTGCCAAAAAATTAACCCTTCAGTGGGTTTATTTTTGGGTTGTGAGTGTGAATAATGATATTGAAATTCTAAAAATCATTGAGATAGTCCATGTATTAGTAGGATTTAACTCTTTATTTTTCCATGTAGCACTTCATCATTGATTATAATAGGGGATAAAAGATGCGATGTATAGTCTAATAATAGTTTATAAAGGTGTTCTTGATGCTGAAGAGAATAAACTAATAATAATATTTTCCTTGATATAAGGTAAATAAAGTTACAACTTTAACATCAAGGGCTATTAGGATCTTACTATATCTAGAGTGTCTGCCCTTAAATAATAGGTATTGGAATCTAGAAAAATAGTTTATTTGTAACTGTGTATATTAGATAGGGATATAATTAATCAGAAAGTTATTGTTGAGGTCCTAAAAGTCAATATATACTTTGATATAAAAATTATTATTCCTGACATAGCCAATGTTATCCATACAGTTCGGGTGGTAAACCTCTATAATAATGTTTTTTTTATCTAATCAACTTTATCTCCGACAATGTCCCCATTAAAGGGATTCCTTCTCATGGTTATCTATTCATGAGCATAGAAACTGATGGATTGGAAATGATTATGAATATAGAAATATGTACAGAGTATAGTAAAATCCTTATAGTTTAACACAAACTCATCACATTGCTATTTCAAGAACACAATGTACTTAATCTATTCACCAAGGGCATTAAAACACTTCTAAATATATGCCTAGAAACATAATTTATTCAGATATTCATATATATCAGCTTATTAATAGTAGTGGAAACACATTAAGTAGTCTCTATTAGGTCTTTATTCAAGTCATCTTCATCAAAAGTGTGAGGATTTGATAAAGGATATGGATTCTAAGGCATTAGAGACTAGGATGAAACAAAAAATTAATGTACATATATGGAATCATCATAATAATATTATTGTCTTGATTCTGTGGAGTGCATGATAACAGAGGTTGTAGACACTATTCCATATGTTCTTCATCGATGCAATCATCCTACCATGTTGATCAATCATGGATCATTTGACCCCCAATTGTTCAATACTGATCTATAACACACATGGTGAAGATACATTTTCATGGGAAAAGGATAAACATTCTAGTGTGAAATGGGATAGGTAAACCTATAATAAAGAAGAAATTTTAATTCATAAGAGTAATATTTGATTATATTTCACTTCTCATTGGTCATAATGAAATAGTTCATGAGGTTTAGGATTGATTATTTAAGACTATGGATAGGTAGGAAGAATATTTTTTTAATTTCATATATGGGATTCTCAAATGAAGGTGTTATTTCTTTAAGATAATTTATATAATAATTTATATCAACCTAGGGATTTATTTTCCCTCTATTGAAATTCCTCCAATCTATATAGTTGGTTTCACATTATTTTAAGGGATTTAAATCATTATAAGAACCCCGAATCAGTTATTAAGCGAGTATTTAGCACACTGGTGATATAATGAAGGGACAACTACATAATAGTGTATCCAGGGCCTTCCTATTAATGTATTAAATTTGGTGTCTTTGGATACGACTATTAAATCAATTTTAGAATCCAAATATCCAAACTAAGAATTTGGTTGTATCATGTTAAGTGTATTTCATTTATTCTTGTTATATCCATGAATCATAATGTTATAATATTATAGATCGATATATTTATGACCTTCCTTAATAATCATTTTGGGCGGGAAGAGATTGATCTCAAATCCAGTTTCTACCAATCTTCGATAGAAATCAGTGTTATTGAGCTTACTAATTACATAAATATGCTATATATGGACTAGAATAATGGTTACCTAAACTTACCTATATTTGGAAAGGAATATCTACATTCATCATACATTCCTTCACCAATATATTAATCATCAACAATAGATATTTTAGTTTCAAAATTAAGAGGTAAATCCAGTGTCATGGTGAGTATCTTATGAAGAACCTTTAACATGAGAAGTGTTTAAAATATTGAGATTCTATCTATGATGATGGTGATTTTATTTTTCACACTATGATTTCATGAAAAGGGAATATTATTACTCCCTAGAGTTTTATCTAGAAGTGAAACCATGTATGTTCTATTTGGGTGGGCCTAGCATTCCTAGTTGGCATCTAATGATTTATTTTGATGGATAGATGGTTGTGGATGGGTATCAAATGGGTGTGGCTTAGCCTGATGGTTAACCATAGGAATATGTTACATAAAAATATTGGTGGAAGTTGTTTTTGTGGTATTTTAATACTAATAATATGTAAATTATTTTTTTCATGTCTAATAACCATATAAAATGTATTTATAGATATCTCCCCTAGAATTGTTCATTCTAGATGGGTGTTCTTACTTATCCCTAATGAATCATTTATGGGTGGGAGGATCTGATAGGTGTAAATCACCTATAGGATTAGAAAAATGATATATTAGCCTAGATAGTTTCATGGAGGAATGCTGATTTCTATTATCAATAGAACCTTATTGAGTCCATCAAGTCATGGAACTACCCCTTAATACTGGGGCCATGACACTAATGGGAGTGTACATTATATTTGGAACTAGCAGCAGCCTCTGAACATCCATGTAATTCTATCATAGGTTCCATTAATAATCTAAGGAATATAAAACTAATAATGTAATAAAAAATATATGTTCTTTCTGGGGATGGTGTTGGATGGTTGATCCTCACAAAAATTTTCCCTTGTTGTCAACTGGTCATCTTTTTTGTTATCCAATCATCAAACATCTATGATCCTTATTGAGAGTCTTGATGTCATTCCATAGAGTATATTTCATCCTCAGGGGTGGTGTAGATTCATGTGAAATGCACTGGAGGATCACCCATTTCCAATATGTCATGATCTATTATTCCTCATAGCCAATAAATAATGAATGAATCATATTAGAGGAATTTTCAAACAAAACAGTGGTAAAGAAAATAGTAATAATGGTTATTCAACTCATCCAATTGAAACATATTGATATATAGGAGGTTTAGAAAGCTATTTTCCTTGTAAAATATAATAGTTACAGGAACATACTATTCAAAAAATTAGTATACCATTTTCATCAAATCTATGAAGGGTTTGGAAAATTGTTCTTATCAGGGCCCAAGGAAACAATCTTATTGATAATATTTTT
Organism: Viscum album; assembly: GCA_963277665.1. Lineage (NCBI taxonomy): Eukaryota > Viridiplantae > Streptophyta > Magnoliopsida > Santalales > Viscaceae > Viscum > Viscum album. Next base: position 227,625,737 of record OY728151.1, read on the forward strand.
CTGATGGAACTTAATTTATGGGGTATCCAAAAGCTATATTAGATAAAGGGTTTGGTGCAATATCAAAATATCCATTTCATCCCTCTCATGATTTTTCATAGTTTTAAAATACATTGTCCAATATCTCTTGTTGGTGAACCACATGGCCTCCTTGGGGAACTAAGACCTCTTATTTAATTCTCTAAATACCCATTGGTATTTCAGGGAGATGAGGTGCGGTTCCTAATCCATAATATTATACACCATATTACTAATTTTTTTTCATGGTGATGTTATACATATAAGGATTAGGTCAAGAAGTTCCACCAAGATATGTAGTTAATGACACATTGGTTCTCCTACTACATTCACTTAGAGAAGTTAGTTAAACTCATCTTATAGAAGGTGGAATTGGAATTGTAGAATAATTATTAGTAGGTATCTTCACTACATGTGATGGATCAGGTAATTAGATTATTATACATCCAAAATTATGGTATTCTAGATTCAAGATAAAGAAGTGGATTTTCCACCTCCTTAGGCATGAGGTTTCCTCGAATTAAGCCACACTAAGATGTGAAATAAGTAAAGTGTTTCTCAGGGTCAATTATAACATTATATGTGATGATACCTATGTTGAATAAATTTGATAGCATGAAAATTTTTACACCCACTCTATATATATATTTTATTTCAAGCTATAAAAAATAATTTTGTATCTTTACAACTTCCAAGTGAGTATTCAGAGGACTTGTCATATCATTATAGAGGCTTTACCATTTGTCTTCCCCCCCATCTTGTTAGATAACTCATGATGTAGAGAAGTAAAGATCCAATGATGGAAAAAATCATTCTTATCCACTAAATATTGATTTTGAAGGATTATTGGTCTCCTTATTAGGTGTGAAGAACCTCCTAGACTAGTCTCATTTTATCAACCATAGATGATCAATGTTTGAGGTTTTATAGAGAGTGTGATAGGGTCATTTTAAAAATATTCCTTCTTACTACAATTTACTCATAGGAAAATGCTAGTTCACATTAATATAATCATGAGCTCCTAGATTAAGTTACCAGTTTAGGAATTTTTATCATTTATCCTAGTGGTTTCAAGATCACCCAAGTTTTATTAATCACATTACATTTTTTAAGGTTTTTTTGGGTTTCTGAGTCCCATAACATGTTATTGGTGATGGGTGCAGATTCCTATAGGAAGGTTCAACAACCACTTTTGATCCTATAGAAGAACATCCTACTAATTCCTTTCATCATGGGAATCACTCCCCTTAAAATTATGGGGATCAATGCTAAAGAAATTCAATATGGCGATGGTTGAAAGTGGGGAGTTGTTATCATTATTACACAGACTAGAATTTGGAACATGTTTTCTCTATATGATAGGACTAAATTTTATTTTTGGATACTTCCACTAAAATCTTATTTCCACATAGGTGTTTCCTCTTAAAAAATATATTGTAGTATTGTAAGGATCTCAGAATTCACTTTTCTAAAGATATGGTGATAACCACTAGAGTCAAGATCACGAGTGGTTAGTTTAACTGTGAGACCGACCATTAAAACTACTGATTGAGGAAATCACAATTCTTATAGATTCATTGATAAGTAAATTGATGTACATGAATATAGTTTAACATCCTCGGTATATTATTCAAATATTTTTCTATTTGATTTTGGGTGAGAAAATACATGATCAAGAAATGTTGGGTCACATTTGACTTATAATCATTTAAATGTTTGTCGGTGTCTATGTCATCCTATAGGATATTGATATCCTCACAACCTATCTTATATATTCAATAATTATAATTTAATTTTTATATGTCGCTTGATAGTGAGATAATTTCATTATTTGTGGAGACTCCCTAGGTTGAGTTTTCATCATATTGGACATCATTCCATAGGTTGAGGAGGTGTCCTATTGAGGTGATGTAATATTTATTAATATCAATATATAGGATGTAGAGTTTGTTTCCTCTAGTTAAATGAGATATTCCTATTTAGGTGGATTGATTATATATTTCTTCTCATCTGATACTATTAGGCGGTATCCTATCAAATATTCTACATCCAATATGGAAGTGGAGTTAAGATATTTTGAAACTCAATGGGGTGATTATATAGTAATTCCCTAGAAAGAATACAAGACCTCCTCCATGTACAAGTATTTATTAAGGGTATTTGAGAACATTCACACTTTAATCTTGGTAATTTATAGCCTTAACTGAAGTGTGTGTAACCAAATGAATTTTGACTGAAGAGACAAAAAATTCTCCCTTTTTTCCTTGAAATTTTCATATTCTATAATATTAGGGTTAACCTCGAATTAGTATCTATAGTTATACATTCAAGGCCATTAGATGAGATCCACAAGAGTGAGCTTCTTTGAGTTTAGATGATCCTTCCAACATGAATTTTCATCTATGTTTCTAGTAGAACCTCAATGATGTTGGGTATCTCCTCTACCATGAGGGGGACCATCAAGGATATGTACTTCATAAATATATGGTATAACTCCCTTATAGATAGAGGTGACTCTAGTGGATAGGAGAGTAATTACAACAACCTTGGTTTATGGTAGGGGTCTTTTTCATAATATTCAGAAGAAAAATTCCTATGTAATTTATTGGATGATAGTGGATTTGATTGAAATTACATTATTTTAAAATCATTTATAGAGTGTATAAATTTTCCTTAAGAATTGGTAGTGTGTAGTCAAGTCTAAGGAATTTGAATCTAGAGTATGGTTGGTATGTTTATCTTCTAGATAAGAGGCACAATTTTTTTTAGTGAAATTAAGTGTTGGGATACATCATTTGGGACTCATTGGTTGTAGCTAAGGTTGGAATAACTTGAACATTCCCAACCACCTCAGTGTATCTTAATTTTTTGTAAAAATTATTCGAGGAAGGAATCCTATTTTGGTTGATTGTGGTATTGGTGGTAGATTATACCCCATGAGACTTCTGTTGTTGGTGGAACTCATTTGGAACTAGGGATTCTATATCCCCCAAAGAAAGTTGTATGGTTAGAATGAATCCCTTTTTATCATATTGGCATATAGGGTTGATAATAACCCTAATTAAATGATCTCCAATGGGAAAATAGGGTGAGGGTGCTCAATATCCATTAAATACGTGGATATCACCAATTGTGATTATGTGTGAGGGATTTTTACATGAGATATTTTGTGGGAGTCAGCAACATAAGGGGTGTTCCTCCTACACCTACGCATGTTGGACAAGGTGAGAGAACTATGTTAGGAATATCTAATGGATGGAATTATATATGTTTAACTAAATCCAACAAAATGTAAATGTCTATTTATTATTATTCACAATATTCAAAAAATCTATGACACTTAACGGTGGAGAAGTTGATCTTTACCCATCCTATCATGGTTAATGGAGAATAAATTCACCTCAGGTTCACCATTATCATTTTTAATGCCTTCCACCAAGGGTGTTGTGTCAAAATTCACTTTGTATTGTCACGATTCTAGCCTCACTATACATCATTCCAATAGTGGTTGTCCTATTATGAATATAGTGAGGATGTGGGTACATTGATAAAAATGGGATGATGGGATAACGTCACATCCCCCCGTGGAGTTCATTACCTAGTTTGGGTCTCCCTAGTAGATTTATTACTTCCTCATGAATCAAAATATAAATTCCATATTCAAATGGAAATTTGTAAATTAACTCACTAGCTTACATAATAGAGTGAACACCTTTGATTGGAGTGGATATGTCATCTGATCATATTTTCGAGATTTTTGGGAATCTATTTTATCTTCATCTAAACATGACATGGGGGGATCAATGGTTTGTCACATATGGAATATTTTTCTCATTACCTAAGTCTTTATAGGATCACCACCTAGGAAATCCCATTCACATAACATGAGACATATTATCTTCATCACATGAGGTATCTTTGGATTTTCACCTAAAGTATCCCATGCACATCACATAAGGCATTCTATTCTCATCACACTTAAAAAACGGGTTTTCAATGCATCATGTGAGGTCATCATATAATTATCTTATAAGGATTGTTATGGTATTCATGTAAATAATGTAATAATAATCCCATGATCCTCATACAATAGTGGTATCATCCACTTACTATTCTCAAGAACACATGGGAACAACTTATTTTTTACTTGAGAAACTTATGGTTTAGAGTCTGATAGTAAAAATTCATTGATTGGACTCTTATAGAGAACACTTTGAGTTTAATTTTTGATGTATTATATTCATGGTTTAGAGTAATTTAATGGAAACTCATGGTTTAGACTCTTGTGGATGATTCTCACAGTTTTAGAAATTAGTGTTGTATGATCATGGTTTTGAGTTTGGTGGATGATGTTCATGGTTTAATGTCTTGTAGAGGATTATTAGAATTTATATTTTAGTGTATGAAATATAATATTTAGTGTTAAATAGGGGAAAATAATTGTTTAACGTATAGTAGGGAAACTCTAGAATACTTAGTGGTTTTCTATGAAGGTGATAGTTTTACCATCTCTCAAAATGGGAATGGTTTGGTATGGTTATCTGTGTGTCATGTTTGAACATCAATTAGGATTCCTTTGTATCCTATTATCATATTAATAGAAAATTGTTGTTTTAAATGTATAATTTAAGTTCATGTGATAGTATCAATGTTGATAGTTTTAAATCATTCTTTTAGGATGATTATATCATTAAAGTATAAACAATAGGAGATTTAATGGGGATTATGAATTATGTTTACATATTTGAAGTGAATTGTTACAGAGTTTAAGGATATGTTATAAGGCTTACACATGTTAGGATACACATTTCTTTCCAAAGGAGTATGAATGATACATTTAGGGATTATATAGGTGCATGTGTTGATTGACATGTTATTGGGAGTAACATGAATCAATGATTCCCAACCCATTGTTGGTGAAATGGGAATGGGGAGAATGTTTATGATATTGATGGTGCATAAGTATTATTCATGAATAAACCATGATCAGATAGATATTGGTACCTCAGGCCCCTAACATTTGAGAAAGTATTTTAAGGAGGGTATCGAGTGAAATGGAATAGTATGTGGTTCATGCATGGTGTGTCTTATGTGAAACCTTGAATATCAAACACTTAATCCTTTTCACGAATTGTGTTATTCATGGATTGTAGTTGCACAAGAACATATCACAAATATGATAATAATCTAACAGAATTTTGTAAGGCAATATATGTATATTCATAATCTACTAAAGTCTATGTGTGTATTTTTTCTATTGTGTGAAGCACAAAAAAATTGTTACATGAGTTGAGAGCTCTAAATTTTGAAATCCCACAATCTGTACTAAAGAATAATTGAAATGAGGATTTGTGGGATAATTATATTCCATTGTTAAATTAAATTAGTTGACTCATGATATATCAAGAGCGCCCACATAAGTAGGAAACTTTTTATATTCTCTAAATTCATTTTGAAAAAATTATTACACTAACAAAAATATTGTTGTTGGGATACTCTATAGATAATGAAACATGAAACTAGTGATTGGAGGAAAAATGATTCATTATCTATGAAATGGATTTTATAGTGTTTTTTTCTTCTTGTGTTCTATTTAGATGTTTTCTTAGTACCAACTAACATAATCTTAATAGGTTAGATAAATGAGATATAGTCTATACATTGGAATTAGTGATAAATATAGTTTATAAAGGATGAATCAAGTTAATTCTCAATGAAGAGAATTACTATACTTGGATATTTTAATGACCCAAATTTTATGCATTTTTAAAAATATGTGGGATTAAAAAAATGACTTTGAGTGGAGTAAATTTTTAGAATTCTTATCCAAAACATTCTTTTTAGATATATAAATTATTTATGTTGTGTTTTCGGATGTGTTTTGAGGCTTGGGTTATATCTTAGTTGGTTGGATAAAGGTTGGAGATAAATTCTAGTGGAATTATACCAGTTATGGAAATTTTTGTTCACTTATTTATAGGATATTATTGGAATGTATCATGTAATCCATTATACCAAATCCATATGGTTTTTTCTCCATTGTATTCTATGATAGAAGAGATATCATAGGGGGAGATTGGATTTAGGGAGGTTTATTTTTTTTTGGAAAAAATTAAAATGTATTTGATATATAATGTTTCATATTCAATAAATAAATATAATATATTACATAATAAATATATATTACATATTAAGATATGTCTTACACATTAAAAGAAATATATGATTCATCCTGAGAATAACATACATAAATATTACATCATTTTATATGAATATTTAATACAACTCACTATAACAACTTCCCTAGAATAATGAAATTTTAATGTATTTGGAGACATTATATATATTCATCTTTTTTCATGAATGAACATAAATATATCACACAAAATTTATTCACACATAATATAGTATTTCAAAATACGAAACATAAAACCTTTTGTAATAAATTGGGGAAAAGAAAACTAAAAATGGTGGGATTAGATGCTTAATAAGGTATAATACATGAGATATAAATCAATGATCATAAGTGAGAATAAGATAATAAAAAGGTATGATGACATGGACATAAATTAAAAAATACATATTCAATTATTCAAATATCTGTAATCACTAATCATAGAATAAGGGTTTTTCATAACATAATACATAATTAATAACATTTTGGAATCACCAGTAATCAATCATGAGCCAATAGAACATAACATAATCATAAGACAATGTTTTTTGTAAACAAATATGCATAGATAATAATTTACTTAGTCATGTTTCACCATAAAGTCTACCCTAATGAACTAGGTTCACTCACAATTTCATAATTTCCTTATTCATTGTTCACTACCAAACTTAAAATATTGGACAGAGACCCTTCCTGAACTAGGTTCACTCCCCATTCCTATTTATATTATCTTGGGAGATATAATTGATTACTTAGTACATTAAAGGGATGCATAATTTTTTTCCACCAATCACATAATGTAACACCAGAAGATTTTATAGTACATTATCTTTTCAAAGTAATTCAATAACTTGCGCTATACGCAACACCGAGTTCGAGCGCACCACGACTTACCAAACTAGCCGTTCAAAAAGCAGTTATGAATAGTATTAACTAAATTTTGAATTTTATATACTCCATATAATTTTATAATTATTATTATGTTTTTTTAGACATAATATAAGAACAAATTCATTTTTTTAGATAAAAGAAGTATTTTTCCAAAAATGCAGTTTTACCACCTTTTAAGGAAGAACCATTTTTAAATACAATATTTGACACTGTTATATATTCAATTTCAAAAAATAAACTTCTTCTTTATAATCAGGATATAAAAATTTAGTTTGGATAAATTTTTGGTGTTTTTTTGATAACTTTAATATATTATGGAATAATGAAAAATAATAAATTTTAATTGAAAACAACTTTTTTAATAAAAATAATTTATAGAGTTATATTATACATTTGAATGGTTTTTAAGTATAATTAGATTATATTTTTATTGTTTAATGCAATTTAGGTCACTATAAGTAATTTCACATTTAAATTGGACATAAACACATTTCAATCTTTTGATAGTTTTTACTTTTTTTAAAAACCCGCATTTTGGTTTTGACAACGAGAATTAATTTTAACTTAATTAATGAAATTTATATGTTTTTAATTTGGTAAAATATACTTCGTTTTTTAATTTGGAATATAAAAATTATCTTAGGGTTAATTTTTGGTATTTTTTTGAAAACTTTCAATTTTTGATGAATAGTGAAAAACACTGCATTATTGTTTAAAATTGACGTTTATTTAAATAATTATTTATTTTTTTAAAATTTATTTTAAGTAAAAATAGATATATAATACATATATATGTTCAATTTAATTCATTAGAGCCATTTTATAATAAGATTAGATTTATAAAATTTTATTGAACTTTTTACCATCTTTTACCCACCTTCTGGCACATTTGAAAATTTGCATAAAACGTAATATTACCACTTCTGTGAATTTAATTTCAAAAATTTGAGAGACACAGTTGACATCATTAATTAAATTGTGGTTCAATAGGATGAAAATAATTCTTGGTGAACTGTAACTTATGACTTTTGTTTACCACGGTTAAAAGTAAATAGGGTAATTAAAGGTAAAAATGATATTATAATTACCATAACACATGTACTAATTCTATTGGATAAGTTTATTTCGACAAAAAAAAACCTTATAAATAAAATATGATTCTTATTATCCACTTGGATTATATTAGGACATTTATTATTTTTTTTAAAGAAGAGTTAAAAGTGTGAAATTCAAAGTTTAACAACTAAACCATTTTTAATATAGGGTTATACATAAGATAAATTATAATATACATATTCCTTAGAAATCTGAAAATATTTGTACATCATGGTATTTTATTTATAAATTTTAGACATTAAATAATTAAATTTATTTGTGACACAATGATGATGCAGTAATTACCTTATTAATAAAAAATCAAATAAATGATATTATAAATATTAAAATAAATATAATTTGAAAGTTTTGATGCATTCAAATAATTTTATAGGTTAATATGACATGTTTTTATTGATTAAATAATTTTATTCTTAGTGATAAAGTTGTTAGGACTTTAACAAAAATGAAATACTAAATAGTGTCAGAATTGAAATAAATGGGTTTTTAAAACAAATACTATATTATTAAATTATATAATAGTCCTAAAAATCTAAGGTTAGGCCAAAGGACTTATATAATAATATATATGTCATTAATGAACCACTTGGGGTTATTTTGGAATTTTATGTTAAGTTTATTAACCATATAATATAAAAATACAAGGAGACATGGTAAATGTTAAACTATTTAACTAAGAGTTAAATCTAAAAGATAAGGTTAATATGATAACCTAAACTTGTCTAAAACCTATAGGTTGAGAGGATTTAGACTCATAACCACATAATGATATAAATAAATTCATTTGGATACATTATAATCTGAATATTATTTCATAATAAAATAATATTTCAAGTTTTTCTTAAGGTGTCCCTCACCCCTCTTATAAAAGGGAACTTCCCCTACTCTCAAATTCACACCTCCAAAGCCATTTGGCTCAGCCAAACCCTACCAAAATATCCTAAAAACTATCCTCAATTAAAACTATAGGCCTTACCTTGATCCGAAATCCAACCTAAGGAGCCCTTATGTTCAAATAAAACGAAAGAACCTGAAGAAGAGGTAATAATTTCATCACCTCTTTGAAAGTTATATTCTTCTTCCACTTTCTATTTATTTGTTATTTCCATAACAAAATAATAACTCCAGTACATTCTACATAATTTTATGTTATTATAAATATGGTACAACCATATTCATTATTCTAACCATCATATTAATGATAATGTCAGCATGCATGCGTACGTACGACTTACCGTCTCCACGTCCTGGTGTAATTTGTTATTCAACACTATATTATTTGGATGGATATAATAATGAGTAATAGGTATATAAATAATGAATATAACATGATAATTTCTCTGTAAAATTAATATACCATCCAATTATACACCTTTTAATCATTATGAAAATGATATCGTCACTCGTATGTACGTACGACTTACCGTCTCCACGATGAGATGAGATTCATTTCCACATTCACCATTAAATGATGATTATAAAAAAACTATTATTAATAAGTATGTAATATATGACATAATAATTCTACTGAATACACACACACACACACAAAAACACACACATGCATACACACACACATATTTATTTACATATATCTTATTCACTTAGTTCGGTTCAATACGATATGAAAACGGAAACAACGTTTATGCGTGCGTACGACCTACCATCTCCATAAATGGTGTTTTACATTTCATATATATATCTATTATAAATATTTATATTCTAAATATATATTATATATAAATCAAGTTTTATATTTCGGAATTATTTAAATCATGATCTAAGTGATACAATGAAGAATAACAAGTTAAAACACGTACGATAAAGAAATTGATTATTACCCAAAATGTTAATTTAACAAGGAAATTATTATTAAATGGGTAGTATAAAGTCATAGATGAATCGTTTATGATATCATAAATATCAATATGGTTTTTCTATAATTTAAGAACATACTATGGTAATCACACAGGAGGTTAAACGTACCCTCAACTGAAGAAAAGTACAAGGTAAGGGTTAATTCCTCAATCTCATTATTATCTGAGATTGTTTATGTGTAATTATTTTCTAAGAAATATTTATTATCCATGTCCATGTTGCATAAAATAATTTAAAAAATGATTCTAATAATGTACTCTTTAACTAAAACATCATTTTAAATGTTTTAAATATTTATTCTTCTAAATCTTTTTCATTAATGTCCATGTTTTTAAAATGGTTTTAAGGATTTATTTATATAGACATGAATGTTTTAAAATGTTAATTCCTTTAAAAAGTTTCAAATTGGTATGGGACACTTTGATTCAAAAATATATTTTAAGCGTATTCCTTTATAAAGTGTGAGACTTTTAAATGATTTCATGAAAAAAGATATCTCTCTCAAAGGGTTTTACTGATTATTTTCAACTATGTCAACATAATTTCTGGATATTATTATTGATTGAGGTTAATTTATTATAAATACAATCTTCAATATTGTATTGAATGAGTTATGATATGTTTTAATTCATATGTGCTATTTTTACACCCTTCATGGTTTATGGTTGAAGTATTGACATTTCGTATGCTAGTTTTAATACGAATGTTTATGTTATGTTTCAACATTTTCATATGAGGAATGTAGTGGAATTAATAAGTGATGGGTGGAGGCTGATAGAGCTCCTCGATGCATCAGTAGGTCTCATGAGACAAATTAGTGTCTTGGAACAAGGCCTTGAAAAAAAATTTATTTGTAGTCTTGACATGAGGCCTTGACTATGTGGTAATGATGTCCGACGTTAGGCATTCCCTCATTATGAAATTAATCATTACATGTGATTATTCGACTAGTAGAACATCCATGTGAATTTTTATATGGTAATGTTTGATTTATTTTCTCCACATTATGTTAATGTTTATTTTAAAAGGCTGTTGTTTTTATTACACATCTTGCCTTAAAATTTTATAGCTTCTGCTAATTTGTTTACCTTTACTGAGCATCAGAGCTCACCCCTTTCTTATGTTTTATTTTTCCAAGATTCCAAGAAGTGTATTATGATTTATATGGAAGTTTAAGTTAGAAGAATAATGGATTTATCAAAGGATTTTTTTATGTTGTGTGTGAATGTGTAATGTAATGTTCATGTATGTAATCTATTTTCCAAGACTGCTAAACTAATTTGTCCTTTGGGACTTGATTCCTTGTAATCATGCCAATGTATTAAAATAATGTACTGACTTCGGGCTTTTGGGGTTGGGGCATTACAGTTGGTATTAGAGGAAGTTTATAAATAACCTTGGAAACTAGATTTAGGTAATCTTTGATTAGAGAACATTACCCTAAGATAAAATTTGAGGATTAGTATAAAAGAACTTCCTAGAATTTTGGTAATGTAGATATTTTGTGAATTTTCAAAGCAATAAATCCCTATCTGGATACGAGCAGGTAGAGGTGGCTCTGGAATAGATGTACCTAGAAGTGAAAACTCTGAAAAGGAGTTTTGGGATTGACCTAGGGTATACTGGTACAAGACAACAAGCCTTGATGCACTCTTGGTTACGACACTCCTGGGGGATATGCGTAGGATAATCCACATTTTCTTTACAAACCATTATGAAGTATTTAAGAGTAAATACTTCCTCAATGAAAACATTTTTATGATTATGGATTATATGCATAAACTTTCCAATTTATGTTAGGTATTTTACAAGTTTGGAATTTTGTATTATGATTCATAAACTAACATAGTTTATGCCATTGTTTAGAAATGGTGCCTAGTAGAAGGAATGAGAACTCCAAAAAATACACATGATCCAAAGAGTAATAAGGATCGTACATTTCATGGTCTTAATACAACATTTATAAGGAAAATATTCTCCTATGTATTCTCATCATATGAGTAAATAGTATCATGTGTTAATAAGATAAGTAAATAATTCTCTGAGTCCTATGGATTTGAAGGGATTCCAGAGAAGAAAAGGATTTTAGAGAGAAAGATGGATAGAGGGAAGAATGGAAAGAAGGATTTTCCCATATGTGATAATTGTGGAAAGAATCAACTTGGTAAATGCTTGACTGAAATGGGAGTTTGTTATAAGTGTGGAGAAAAAGGACACCAAGTATGTGATTGTTAGGGTAATAAAAAGGTTCCAAATGTACAATGCTTCATCTTCAAGGAGTTTGGGCACTACAAAAATCAATATCCCAATCATCAAAGTATACCCCAAATGATATTATTGGATAATAATCAAGTTATGATACTACCATAAAGGAAGGGGATGATTAGTGTTCTTAAGTTGTTATTAAAGTATTATATCATTTTAGTACAAGTTATAATAATTATAAAGTATATAAGGATTGTACTGTAGTACATTTTCATTAAGGATATGAGATTTTATTGTACCAAGTAAAGTGACATAGTTTCAAGTTAAATTTTTGGAAAATATATAGTTAGGAGAATTATAACACTTAATATGTTTCTAAAAATGAGATAATGATTTTGGAATAAGATATAATTGATATGGATAGAGTATATTAGATTTTATTGAATACTTTGTAACTAAGTAATTATTTTTTTATTACATCATTTTTGGAGTTTACAACTTTTTTGGATATAAGGAGTATATCCAATATTCTATAAGGAATAAGGGAGCATGAATGTAGTCAATAAGGTTTTATGGTAATTTAGGGTGTTATTGTGTTTTAGAAAAATACATGATGATGGTATTCATATGTTATTATGTGGAAAAAATATCTTTATTATGTTTACCTTCCTTATAAATTTTGGATTGTGAATTTGGGAAGAAGTATTTTGGACAAGTCTAAAGGTTGGAATGGATTAAATTTGACATTGGATACTATTGTTAAGTTTTAAGCATTTCTTAATATTATTTTTGGATTGTTAAAAAAAAGGATAACCTGGAGCTGGGTGACAACCCGTCGCGTCCGGCAAGGCTGCGAGACATGAAACTGCAACCAAAGGGTGACAAGGGTGCATCACCTACCACTGGCCTATGTGATGTCCTAGTTTATATAATGTTGTTTTTTTAAATAGTATTAAAAATAAATTATAAATTAATTATTTTTGGAACCCTATAAGGTTAGGATAAATAGAATATTTTTGAATTATATTACTTTATGAGTGAAAGATGAGTTTGTAGTAGGAATTATTTGAAGGATGAAACTCTACTTGTAAAGTATATATTTTTTCTTATTCTATGAATAAATTAATTATTAAACTTTATGGAAGTGATCTTAAAACAAAAAATGTGTTATCCTAATACCTTATGTTTTGTTTAACCGATGATATTTTAAATCATCATAGATTGATGACTTTGAGGCCCTCAATTTTACACTTGTTTGCGATTGATGACCTGAATTACTCCCTATAAATATTTATGTTTTCCCTCAAATTATGTGTCTCTAATTTCCACCAATGTTCTTATAACCGAGATCCTAATTTGGGGGTGACTTTTTCATTTCCCTTTCCCTCTTATTAATACTAAATTTTATTAACCCAATTTCCGATGTGGGTTTTCTGCAAAGGAATTTTTCTATTTTTAACTTTTTATTCTTGAAGAACGATTTAAAAGTGCTTGGAAACAATTTATTAAAGGAGGGGAGAATGTAACACCCCAAGATTTCATAGTACATTATCTATTCAAAGTAATTCAACAACTTACGCTACACGCAATACCGAGTTCGAGTGCACCACAACTTACCAAATAAGATGTTCAAAAATCAGTTATGAATAGTATTAAATGAATTTTTAATTTTATATACTTCATATAATTTTAGAATTTATATTATGTGCTTCGTAGACATAATATAAGAACAAATTCATTTTTTCAGATAAAATAAATATTTTTCAAAAAATGCAGTTTCACCACCTTTTAATGGTGAACCCTTTTTAAATCCAATATTTGACACTTTTATATATTTAATTTGACAAAATAAACTTCTTCTTTAGAATAAATACATAAAAATTTAGTTTGGATAAATTTTTGGTGTTTTTCTGATAACTTTAATATATAAATGAATAATGAAAATACTAAATTTTAATTAAAAACAACTTTTTTAATAAAAATAATTTATTATGTTAGATTATACATTTGAATGGTTTTGAAGAATAATTAAATTATATTTTTATCATTTAATACAATGTTGGTCATTATAAGTAATTTCACATTTAAATTGGACATAAACACATGTCAATCTTCTGATAGTTTTTACTTAAAAAAAAACCCACTTTTTGGTATTGATAATAGGAATTAATTTTAAATTAATTAATTAAATTTATATTTTTTAAATTTGGTAAAATAGACTTCATTTTTGAATTCATAATATCAAAATTATCTTAGGGTGAATTTTTGGTATTTTTCTGAAAACTTTCAATTTTTGATGAATAGTGAAAAACACTGCGTTATTGTTCAAAACCGACTTTTTATTTAAATAATTATATTATTATTTTTAATTTATTTTAAGTAAAAATAGATATATAATACATATATATGTTCAATGTAATTCATTTGATCCATTTTATAATAATATTAGATATATATAATATTATTGAACTTTTTACCATCTTTTACCCACCTTCTAGGCACATTTGCAAATTTGCATAAAACATAATTTTACCGATTATGTGAATTGAATTTCAAAAATTTGAGAGATAAGGTTGAAATCAGTAAGTAAAATTTAGTTCAATAGGATGAAAATAATTTTTGGTGAATAGTAACTTTTGACTTTTATTTACCACGATTCAAAGTAAATAGGGAAATTAAAGTTAAAAATGATATTATAATTACCCTAACACATGTAATAATTCTATTGAATAAGTTTATTTCAACAGAAAAAAACCATAGGAATAAAATATTATCCTTTTGATCCACTTGGATTAGATTAGGACATTTATTATTATTTTATTTAAAGAAGAGTTAAAAGTGTAAAATTCAATGTTTAATAACTAAACCATTTTTAATATTGGGTTATACATAAGATAAATTAGACTATAAATATTCATTAGAAATATGAAAATATTTCCTACATAATGGTATTTTAGTTATAATTTTTATACATTAAATAATTAAATTTATTTATGACACAATGATGATAAAGTAATTACCTTATTAATAAAATAATCAAATAAATAATATTATAAATATTAAAATAAATATAATTTGAATGTTTTGATGCATTAAACTATTTTCTAGGTTAATATGACATGTTAGGGTTGATTAAATAAATTTTTTCCAAAGTGATAAAGTTTTTATGACTTTAACAAAAATCAGATACTAAATAGTGTCAAAATTGACATAAATGAGTTTTTAAAAGAAATACTATATTATTAAGTTATATAATAGTCCTAAAAATATAAGGTTCAGACAAAGGACTTATATAATAATATATATGTCATTAATGAACCACTTTTGGTTCTTTTTTTATATTATATTAAGTTTATTAACCATATAATATAAAAATACAAGGAGACATGGTAATTGTTAAACTATTTAACTAAGAGTTAAATCTAAAAAACAAGGTTAATATGGTAACCTAAACTTGTATAAAACCTATTTGTTGAGAGTATTTATACTAATAACAACATAAGGCTCTAAATAAATTCATTTTTATCCATTATAAACAGAATATTATTGTATAATAAAATAATATTTCAAATTTTTCCTAAGGTGTCCCTCACCCCTCTTATAAAAGGGAACTTACACTTCTTTTAAATTAACACCTCAAAAGCCATTTGGATCAGCCAAAACCTGACAAAATATCCTCCTAAATATCGTAACTTCAACCTAGAGGCCTTCCATTTATCATAATTCTATTCTAAGGATCCCTTT
This sequence comes from Viscum album, assembly GCA_963277665.1. Classification (NCBI taxonomy): domain Eukaryota; kingdom Viridiplantae; phylum Streptophyta; class Magnoliopsida; order Santalales; family Viscaceae; genus Viscum; species Viscum album. The sequence goes on from OY728151.1 coordinate 227,641,764, forward strand.
TGTTCAAATCAAAAGGAAGCACCTAAAGAAGAGGTAATAATTTCATCACCTCTTTCAAAGTTATCTTCTTCTTCCACTTTTTATTTCTTTATTATCACCATAAAAAAATAATCAATCTAGTACCTTATACATATTGTGATGTTATTATAAATATTTTATAACAATATTCATTATTCTATCCATCTTATGAATGATAATGTTACCATGCATGCGTACGCACGACTTACCGTCTCCACGCTGTGGTGTAATTTGTTATTCAACACTATGTTATTTGGATGGATATAATAATGAGTAATATGTATATAAATAATGAAAATAATATTATAATGTGTCTTTGAAATTATTATACCATCAAATTCCACACTTTTTAATCATTAAGGAAATGATATCGTCGCTCGTGTGTATGTACGACTTACCGTCTCCACGACGCGATGAGATTCATTTACACATTCAACATTCAAAAATGATTAGAAAAATATATATTATTAATAAGTATGTAATATATGAAATAATAATGCTACTGAATATATATATATATGTATGTATGTATGTATTTACACATATCTTATTCACTTTGTTTTGTTCAATATGATATGAAAACAGAAATAACATTTATGCGTACGTACAACCTACCGTCTCCATAAACTGTGTTTTACATTTCATATATCTATCTATTATACATATTTATATTCTAAATATATATGATATATAAATCATTTTTTATATTCTAGAAGTATTTAAATCATGATCTAAGGGATATGATCAAGAATAACATGTTAAAACACATACGATAAGAAAGAGATTATTACCTGAAATGTTAATTTAACATGGAAATTATTATTAAATGGGTAATATAAAGTCATAAATGAATTATTTATGATATCATAGATATTAATATGGTTCTTTTATAATTTAATAACATAATATGGTCATCATACATGAGTTTAAATGTATCGTCAACTAAAGGAAAGTAAAAGGTAAGGGTTAATTTCTCAATCTCATTATTATCCGAGATTGTTTATGTGTAAGTATTTTCTGGGAAATATTTATTATCCATGTCCATGTTTCATAAAAGACTTTTAAAAATGATTATTTTAAGTTACAATTTAAATAATACATCATTTTAAATGTTTTAAATATTTATTCTTCTAAATCCTTTTCATTAATGTCTATGTTTCATAAAAGACTTTTAAAAATGATTATTTTAAGTTACTATTTAAATAATACATCATTTTAAATGTTTTAAATATTTATTCTTCTAAATCATTTTCATTAATGTCCATGTTTTCAAAATGTTTTGAAGGATTTATTTATATGGACATGAATGTTTTAAAATGTTAATTAATTTAAAAAGTTTCAAAGTGGTATGTGACACTTTGATTCAAAAATATCTTTTAAACATATCCCTTTATAATGTGTGAGACTTTTAAATGATTTCATGAAAAAATATATCTCTCTCAAAGGGTTTTACTGATTATTTTCAACTATGTCAACATACTTTTTGGAAATAATTCTTGATTGGGGTTGATTTATTATAAATACAATCTTAAATATTGTATTAAATGAGTTATGATATGTTTTAATGTGGTGTGCTATTTTTATACCCTTCATGGTTTATGGTTTAAGAATTTTCATTTTGTATCCTAGTTTTAATACGAATGTTTATGTTATATTTCAACATTTTCATATGAGGTATTCAATGGTATTAGTAAGTGATGGGTGGGGCCCGCTTTAGCACCTTGATGCATTAGTAGGTATCATGAGACAAATCAGTGTCTTGGCACAAGGCCTTGACAAAAACTTTATTTATAGTCTTGGAATGAGGCCTTGACTATGTGGTAATGATGTCCGACGTTAGACATTCCCTCATTATGGAATTAATTATTACATGTGATTATTCGACTAGTAGAATATCCATGTGCATGTTTATATGGTAATGTTTGATTTATTTTCTCCACATTATGTTCAAGTTTATTTCAAATGGCTATTTTTTTTATTACACATCTTGCCTTAAAAGTTTATACCTTCCACTAAATTATTTACCCTTACTGAGCATCTGAGCTCACCCCTTTCTTATGTTTTATTTTCCCAGGATGCCAAGAAGTGTATTATGATTTATATACAGGTTTAATCTAGAATAATAATGGATTTTTCAAAGGTTTTTTATGTTGTGTGTGAATGTGTAATGCGACATTCATGTATGTAATCTATTTTCCAAGATTGCTAAACTAATTGGTCCTTCCAGACCTCATTCCTTGTAATCATTCCAATGTATTAAAATAATGCACTAGCTCCGGGCTTCTGGGGTTAGGGAATTACACATAATGGAAATCATGAATATTTATTCCATAATAAAATAAAAAAATTCATCATTTTATCATTTCATAACCCATGTAATAGAATTGGGTTTCATAACAATTTTATTATTTCATAATATAAAATAATGTACAAAAGAAACAGGTTTCTAAAAATTTTACATTCACATAATATTAATCCATCTACAGAAATAAAATTAATGGTATCATCATATCTTATAATTAGTTAATAATATGAATCATAAAGTGTTTTTATAGAAGAAAAATAACATTAAAACAACATTTGAAAATTTATTTGAAAATAATGATAAATAAAATTTTCCTTTGGTATATTTAAAATAAAAAAATATAGAATATAGAGTAAAATATTTTATTAAAAAAATAAACATGGAAATTTTGAAAGGAATCCTTAATTCATTGTGTATTAATGATGGTGCTAAACGTTAATATAATTATTTATTTCTCACTTTTTCTAAAAACTGTCAAAAAAAGTCTTAAAAAACGTTAGAAAAATTCATTTTTATTTTTTATTTTAATTTAAATATGGTTGGAAATTAGATTAAAAAAATCATTGGATCAAGTAATGTTACATTCATCAATTCATTTTAAGGAATATGAACCAGGAAGAAAGAGTTTATCTACTAAAGAAGAAATATGGTTGTTTTTTCTTAAAAATATTTTTTTGAATCATATTAAGTATATAGAAGTGGAAATTTGTATTATTAATTGAAAATTTCAAAATTAAATATTGGATATGAAAATATATATGGTTTTAAATGATATTATCCATATAATTTCCCTCAATAGATATTCATCATAGAATATGCTGAAAATAAATGATATTCTAAATAAACCCTTACCTCAAGTCTTGTCTTTTATAGTACGTATTTATATCTCCCTTATAATATATATAAATTCACAATATATACATTATATAACCATATTAACACACACACACACACAGATATATATATATATATATATATTATATTTTCTACTATAATTCCCAATTATCCTTTTATTATTAATTATTTTTTGAAAACATTTTTCAAGTGAATACTAATATATTTTCCAGAATATTTCAGTTTGATGATTCTAGTCTTTGATCCTTGGTAATGGTTTCAACATCCACAAAATAAAAATTATTAAATAATAATAATATTTATTCATTATTTAAATTTTTATAATAATCCATATAAAGTGTTTATGAATATAAAACTACATAACTTTGTGAAGATAGTCTTTCATACAAACACCTAAGTTTCATTTCCTTGTTTTGATGGATGGAATGAAAGAATGGGAAAAAATAAATCATAGTTTTAGAGTCATTATTATATCATAAAAATAATATATATTCATTTATCATATCGTTATTATAATCCATGTGAAATTTAAATTAAAAATGAATCAGATCGCTTCATTGAGGTGTTAGTCCACACACACATGAGCAATATTATCATTTCCCAATGGATGGGATGGTAAGAGGGTAGATAAGAAAATATAATTCATTAATAATATTTTATCACAAAAATAATAAATAAACATTAAATCTATTATTACAACCATAAATATGAGCTGGTGATGGAAAATTAGTCATATCGCTATGTGGAGGCGGTAGTCTGTACATACGCATGAGAGATACACTGATTTCCCATTTGATGGAAAGGAGGATTAAATGTGTTGTACCATAATTATAATAAAATTTCACTAAATTTATCATACTATATACTTTATTTTATTATGTTTATAAGTTATTTAGATAATCTATAATACAGAATACTCTTTCAAAGAGTCAGTTAAGATGATTACCTCTTCTTTGAGCACCCTCTTTTGTTTTACACCTTAAGACCTAATAGGATAGAACTGGGGTAAGGGTAGGTGCACAAGATTTATGGTAAGGAATCAATAAATATTTTTGGGTAGATATTGGGTTATTTGGATGGATCAATGTGTTTGAATAAGGATAGATATTAGGTTCCATATAGTAAGTGATGGGTGGGACAATCATTCAATTACATAAAATATTTAAATTATATAAATTTACATTCTTTTAAATGTGGCTCAAAATGGAAAATAAATTGAAGGGGTGATAATATAAGGTAAAAATATCTTCAATTAATAATATTTAGACAAGTTTATATAACATTTTTCCATTATATATTAGTTTAATCGCTAAATAAACATTTTTAAATTTAATCATTAAAACATATTTTTACTACTTACATAATTCATTAAGAAAAAAGGAATGTTTCCTCTTCATAAAATTAGTACATTATGGTAAAAAATATGGATTCCATTTTTTTAAATTTAAATTCTATAACTTGATGAAATTGATTTTAAAATAAATGTGTAAAAGTAAATAAAGACCCCTTTTTAGAAAAATAAATATTATGTATAAAACTTAATTTATTGTAATTCATTTCCTATTTATAACCATTAAATAAATGTTTAAATATTTTATTTAATATATTACCATATAATTTGATAAAAATCATTCATTTATATTATTTATTTTGATTTGTTAAGATAAAATCACATTTCCCTCATAAAAATAATTTTTTTGAATAATATATATATATTTTCATTCAAATGTGTTTGTTTTATTTTATTACTAACTAATAACCAATGATTTAGTTGTATATATATTTTAAAAATAAATTTCATAACAATTTAATTGATCATATTCATAAAGTCCAATCTATCATCTAGGTGATCACTGTGACATTTAATAATAATATTTCATTTAATAAATTATGGTTTATCTAAACTTGTTTTTTCATATAAAGAAAGATATAAATAGATAAAAAAATTTAAAGAGAAATATATCATAAATTATCCATGTGATAAATTCTTTACCCTTAATATAAATCTTACCCTATATTTTTCATCAATTCAATATAAAAAATAGCGGAACTTCTGTCTCATCATATCACTAGGTTCCTAAGTTGCTTCCTTAAATTTATGTTTTCACCAAAAAACATTGACTAAATGATTGGTCTTATTCCACATAAAATTCTATCATCAATAAAAATATCTAGTGGTCATTTTTTATAAGAGTGATCATAGACCAGTGGTCTTACCATTGTGCTAATTACTAGTAATACATATGATAGATAAATGAAATACATCATAAACTTGGGATAGATTCAATGGAAGTGTTGTGTGATAAGAAACTATATATATATGATCAAACATATCAAAGGAATTAATATATATAAAGCTCAAAATTTCATTCTTTCTATATCTCATAATCTTATTTCTTAGAGATATTCATAAGAATACTTGGTCACCAACTTCAAACTCTAAATCCCACGGATGATTGTCTGTGTAAATCATTTTTTGACTATGAGATACCCTGATGTGTTGATGAATAGCTCTAACCTGCTCAACCATTTCTTCAGCTAACTCAGGTCCAAATTGATTTTGTTCTCTAACTTCATCCCTACACATTGTAATATTCCACTTACTATAATATTTGGATTTAGAATAATCTATAGGAATTCTTGAGTGAAATATTTTCTTATAAGATAATTTGAGATGATGAAGTTGTTGACACCAAAACCCATTGATGTATAAGGGAAGGGATCATATCATGTCCTTAGTGGTTTGATTTTTTCTCTCAGTATGACTATATTTCTCAAGACAATAGTTAATAATAATGTTCAACTATATATTCAAATCATTCTAAAAAAATCTACAAAACAATGAGTACAACCATGAACCCTGATAAGATAAAATAAAATGTAACAATCCCTAAATCCTTACCAAATTACTTATTATATATCATAGAAAGATTATATTGAGGGAAATGTTATCTTATTATAATAAACTATACTTCCTTGGTAAGGTAGTCAACTACAACCCAAATAGAATTGAGGCCATTAGATATATCAGGAGTTTTGATTATGAAATAGATGGTGATATTCTTCCATTATCATTCTAGTATGGTTAATGGTGGTAATATCCCCTTATAATATTATCTCATAGCCATACCATATTAATATATTAGGAATCATTATGTATACACTAATATATCCATTTTCATGTTTTCTCACTTGAAATATTATTTTATATCTTTATATAACTTCATACTTATAGGATTAATATATAGTGATGAATAATGAGCTTTATCCAAAAGATTCATTTTCAGATCATGTATTGATAGGGGATATACTCTGTTCAGGAACCATATATAACAAAACCCCTACTCTCAGTTTCTGTGTTAAAATAATATAATTTAAATTTTCACCTCTGATACTAATAATTGTGACCCAATTTATTCCCATACGAACCTCTAAACATTAAATGTAAAAATAAGATCATTTACATTCTCATGGAAATTTTAGGTGTTTTGTTTTAGATAATTAAGACAAATTCCTACAAAACAAATTGTGTTATTAAATTATAATTTATCCCACTTAACCAACCTTTTCTTATTCTACATTAAGTCATCATTATCATCCTTATAAAATAACTTCAAGAAATATTTTTTTTCAAATCATTAATTATAACTTGGTGGAAAAGGAAGCATAAGAAATGTGAGATTAAATTCTCAGTAAGGTTAAACATAAGAATTAAAAATTAAATTTAATCAATGGATATAAGAAGTGTATAAGGGTATAAAAACATGATTACATTGAATGAGAAAGTCATTAAAGAACTCATACCCATCAATAAATGGATAATCAAATATAAAAATAGGGAAAATGTAAGAGTTATCAAAATAAAAAATAATAATCCATGTGATATCAATATTGGTCATAAGAAAAATTATAATCCTATAATAAGAATCAAAAAAACATTTCTGTATCTTGGAAATTTTCCATCAAAACACATGTTAAACCCATGTCATAAATAATGGGATCCTAATTAAATACATATTAGAAACTATCAAGAAACTCCATCCTTATTACCCCCAAGACAATGTACATTACCTAATGCATTGGAGTGTTATCTGGGTATACCCATTATTTAATATGTAACAATCTCACTTGGTGCTTTATGGGCCACCCCATCATATAATCTATAATGAGCTCACCCAATGCTATCTGGTTTACCCCATCGTATATGCTGTAATGGGCCCACCCAATGCTATTTGGTCCACCCCATCATATAATCTATAATGGGATCACTTGGAAATCTATGAGACACTCCATAATAAATAATTTCCAAGAACCATTAATAAATTACTTTTATATTACATTTCATCATAAAAAACATGGAAATATTCATTTTCCATTTATAACTTTATTAACTTATGGAAATGGAATGGATGCCATGTCAATCCATTTGAAACATTATTATCTATTGGAAAAGAAAAGTGTTCCCTAAAAATATTTTAGAAACATGATTTACCCATATAAATGAAATGTGTTCTATAACAATATCATTGAAACATAATTAATCCATTAAAAATAAATGGGTTCCATAGAACTCTCTTTGAAACATGATAAACCAGTGGAAAAGAAACAGGTACGATAAAAATTTCTTTGAAAAAATATTAATCCAAACAAATAAAGATATAGGATGGTATAATTTAAAAAATATCACCATTAGATAATAAGTAACAATAATTTCTATTGATGTTCATGAATGGAAATACCATTAAAAACATTTTTTAGGAATATATACTTATCATTTTGAAAATCACCTTTTTAAAAAGAAAACATTATAAAAATCATTTTATTTGAAAATTACATAGAAAATTTAAAATTTATGCTTTTAAAAATCATTTGGAACATTTATTGAGGAAAATATCCTTTCATTTTTGGAAAAAAATATTTAAAACATTTTTGAAAACATTTTTATAAAACATTTTTTGGGAAAAAATAGTTTTCTATCAAAAATATTTTTTTTTTAAAAATATTTATATTCTACAATTGAGTACATAAAGAGATGAAAATTAATTTATAAAATTTATTCTTTTGATATAAACTAAGTATAATAAAATTAATTATAATTCCAAAGAGGTAGATTATAATATTTCATTATTGGAAGCATAATCATAAACTACCCTGATAAAAAATTTGATTGTATATAAGACCCTTACCACTTCGGTAACATTGAATTATATTCCCCTACAAATAATTTAATTAAATTAAACGTATAATATCACAAAAATAATTATATTCATTATATAACATTTTAAAGGGACATTATATTCACCTCATAAAATAAGATAGGTGTATAATAAAACCTCTGTCTTAATTAGGGAAAATCGAGACAAAAATCCATTACCGCTTTGGAAAATTGAAATTGTAAACCCCATGAAATATAGATAATCAAATTGATATGTAAATAAAAAATAAAATCATGTATAATAATAATATAATACATTAATGTTAATTATATACCACACAAAAAAATTGGTGAATATGATATTTATCTCACAGAAATAAAAGTGAGATGAGAAAAAATGTTACCTCATCCTTAATTTTGGTAGAGCATGATTTAAACAATTATATAGTGGTTTTGAACATGCTATTTAATTATTAAATAACCATATTAATATTTATAATAACATAAATTATCATTTTATAACATCATTTCACTCGTTCATTAATAATCATTCATTGTTTTCATTGGTTTAGTTGTTAATCGTCTGGTTTTCTCATTCATGAATTATTATGAAAGTCCATATTTTTGGGAATATAATATTTTAATATCAACTTTAGTATAATAAAAATGAAATAATAATTATAATTATGTGTCAATTATAATTTTTAAACCAATCACAAAATAGGATTCTGAAAAATGATGTATGTTATGATCAAGGAAATGATTGGTCGTACGTATGCATGAGTAACATTTATATTTTTCAATGATCATTATAGAAAGGAGATAAGTAATATGTAATCATTAAAAAATTATAATAATATCATATATACCATATTATTTATTTAAAAATACCTATATAAATCATCCATGTGGTGTGGTGATGAAAAGAGAGTCACATCGCATCGTGAAGGAGGTAGTCCACACATACACGAATGGTGTTATCATCTTTTAGTGTAAAAAATAAAATTATATTTTACCATTTTAGAATGTTTTTTTTCAGGAATATTATAATTATTTATTTTATATCACTTATAATTATGTATCCCATCCTTAACACATTCCACGTAAAGTGTGAACAAATCACATCGCCCCGCAAGGCGGTAGTGCATCACACACACAAACGACGTTATCATATTCCCACAAAATGAAAAACATGATGGTGTTTATGATATAAAAATTAAATATGAATAATAATATCATAAATATAATAAATATCATATATAAACATTATGTTTATCATTATTCCTTACCTTAATAGGCTGTAATGGAAACATGAATGAAATCGATTCATGAGGTGGTAGTCCACCATACACATGAATAAATATTTTGTAACACATTTGATAGAAGTGTGTATTTATATAGGTTATGAAAAAAACATAAAATCACCTTAATATATGGAATATACTTAGTTTTTTATTCCATCATGGTATAATAAGAACTTATGAATGTGGATAAAGAAGTAAAACAAAAATGCTTGTTGAGGAACGTTACCCCTTCTTCGGGTAACTACTTTTGGATTGAACCAAAGGCCATACAATGGTAGGATTTCAGCTGGAACTAAGGATTAATAATATGGGGAGGGTTTTTTGAAATAAATTTTAGAAGTTCTTGGCAGATACAATTGGATTGAGAGTTTTGAGGAGATGAGGAGAAGTGATGTCCTTTTGTAATTGAGGTGAGTGACAAACTTACAAATGTTTTTTGATAGAGTGAATTCCACACACATTTTTAAGTGTAAACGAGCATCAATAATGAATAAAAATATTTAATATAAGGTAAAGGTATAAATATTTCCCTAAAATGTTTGTTTTAAAAGTTTCTAGTTCATTTGTACCATAACGTTTAAATTTGAACCACTTAGTGAACTTATATTTACCTTAATCACTCTAATTAATTATAATTACTTTTACTAATCTATTTTCTAAAAAATAAGTTGACCATAATCATAATTATAAATAATTCATCTTCTAAATATTGAATACATTTTACAAATTCAATTAAAATAAGTAAAAAATAACAATTTAATATCAATCCCACTGACGTGCTGTGACAACAGGTTTTTAAGAAGAGTATTTTTGTGTGTGAAAATGAAGATTCTATATTAAATTTATAACTAGTAATAATAAATACATTAAGATAAATTAATATATATTAATATATAATATATAAATTTCATTCAAATCATTCCCTATTAGGGATTATTTCAATTAATTTAAAATGAGAAACATTATGTATTTTAAAACCATTTTAAAAAAAACCCGACTTTTATCCCAAAATAAATTATAATAAAAACCAATATAATGTTGAATAAAATAAATTAATTTGATTAAATATAACTTTGGTTAATTTAAAACATATTAAAAAAATCTTGGTACATTAAAATTACTTAATTTATTGAAAATAAAAGACATTGTTTTACAAAAAATCGGTATTTTAACTACTCACCGAAAAATCTATATTTTCCGAAAAATCCAAAAATTTCAACCAAATAAAATTTTGATTTAATGACTCTAATAATGATTCTTATTTTTAAAAATAAATTTTATAAAAGTGTTAAAAATTATTTTTATGATAATTCACTATGAAAAGGTGAAAAACAATGTTTTTGAAAAATATACAATTTTAAGTGAAAAATTAGATTTATTTTTATATAATATCTTAAAAAACATAGGGAGAATTATAAAAATTATATTTATTATATAATTTTCATTTATATAATCCAAAAATAGTGATTTTATAATTTATTTTTATGATACACACTTGTTCCCATTATTTTTTTTCAGATGATGATTTTGTTTTATTTTCAAGTGGGTTTTATTTTCATTTATAATTAATTGGTCACCAAAGAATTCATTATATAAACATGTGTAAACCTTATTTTTATAGTTTAGATAATCCTATTTAGACCTTCCATTATAATGGCTACATTGTAATGGTAATATGTATCATGTGTTGTTTATTTTTGGATTTTCATTTTGAATACGCTATCAAACTTAAACAAATATATGGTTAGGTATAATTAAAGTTAAACTTGATGTTGCATGTAATGAAAGTTGAATATAGTATTTCTTGTACTTTATTTTATTGAATATAATTTTCATATTTTAAAATCTCAGGGTGTTACATCCACCCAAAAATAAATTGTGTCATCAATATTTTAACTTTATCTCAATAATCAATGGGTGGAAATTGAAAATACTTCTGTTATAAAACCACATCATAAAAAGGGTTAATAAATCATTATATTAATGATAGAGAAAAATACGTATGATGGTTACTTATAATAACACATAACAAGGTTTCCAAATATGAGAATATAGTTGGTAATAGAGGAAAAGTGTATATAATTATAGAGAGTGATTGAAGTCATTGATTATAGTAATGTGAATGATCAATGGAAAGTTATTCACAAAAAAACCATAAATCTGTGATGATTGAAAAGACCATTAGTTCCTCATAATTGAAGGTACTAGGATAATAATTTTTTTTCAAGATCATTTTACTAGTTTTTATGAATTCTCCTACCATATAGACTAAGATAATATGTGAAAATAATTTCGTGATGAGTAGAATTTCATCCTTTAATCAATTTCCAAAACAATATCATCTTTTACTCCAACAATGTGTATTCAAAACGAGTTTTTTCATTCCTAAAGAATAATTTTTTAAAGGACCACATAATACCCAAAATCATAACAATATATTTCTCTTATATTTATACATTAAAAAGAACAAAAACGGTTATCATATTGTAAGATAATTATCGAAATGAATAAACCTTAATAAGATACATTAATATTCATAATTATTCATTAATATCCTATTATCAAACTAAATAAATCCAAAAAAAACAAAATTAAAGAGTTTCTTAACCACAAAGTTTATCACATAACTTTGATCTTTCTAGCATAAAAAAATTGGTATCTTCGTTTGAATTAAAATTGATCACTTAGTCACCAGATCACTTTTCAATACCAAGCTTATCTATATGTTAAAAAATGTGCTCCAATTATTACCTCAATATCCAAGATCATATATACCCTAAAGTATATAAATTTCTTAAAACTTATATCTAAAAAATTAAAGGAATAATTCACACTAGAGCAATGTTTTAAATATTCTTCAACCCAATAAAACATCTCATAAAATTTCATTAATCACTTTAAGATCGCATCAATTAAAACTTCATAGGGGTGTCTAAGACGTCAAAATTATGATAATATTTAATCTTGTATACCTATAATGGTATCCATAACTCTTAATATAACCTCACATAAAAGCATCCTAATCTATAATTTTATCTAATCCAACCACTAATACCAGCTATAACAGCCCAGAACCAACACTCTTGAATCCTATGATGATTTCATGATAATTAAATTTATGGATTTGATACCTATAACTGTGACCCAATTTTTTCCCATTTAAACATTACAATATAAAAAAGAATAACAAGATCACATACATTCTCAAGGAAATTCTAGGTTTAGAGTTTTAGATAATTAGTAAAAATTCCATGAAGAATTATACCCATGTTATTAAATCATCATTTCTCCCACTTAACCAAGATTTTATTTTTCTAAATTAATCCATAATAATTAACCATATGAAGTTTCTTCTAGAAAAATTTTGTTCAACCTCATTCTTCATAACCAAGGGAAAATGAACTATAATAAGGGAGGAATTAAATTATCATCAAGGTTAAACAGAATAATTAGAAATAAAATTCCATCAATGAGGATAATAAGTATATAAGTTTATGAAAACATAATTAGAGTTCATGATATAATCATAAAATAACTTATACACATCAATAAATTGATAATAAAATATAAAAACATGGAAAAGGACAGATTCATTAGAATCATTAATCATAAGTTATGTGATATCTATCATGATCATACAAAACATTATATACCCATAAAAAGCATAAAAAAATGCATCGATACCATGGAACATTTTTCTTCATAAATTATATTAAACCTATGTCAGAAATAACTAGATCCTAGTTAAATCAATTGGATAGAACCTCAGTAAACTTCCTCCATCATACATCTCAAGAAAAGGTATATTGCCCAATGCATTAGAGCACTATCTGGGTTCACCCCTCGCATAATATATAATGGGACCCCGATGAACTATATAGGACACCCAATTATATAATCTACAATTAGATCATCTAGCTCTTTTTGAGCCACCACATCCTATAAGCTGTAGTAGGCTCACCTAGCTCTATCTACGCCACCCCGTCGTATAAGTTATAACAAGCTCACCACATGATATCTGGGCCAACCCATCGTAAATAATATATAATAACAAGGATCAAGTATATATAGATTTTATTTTATCATAAAACTCATAAAAACAATAATTATTCACTTTATAACTTAATTAAACTATGGAAATGAAATAGGTACCTTGTCAATCAATTTGAAACATGATTAGCGAATGGAAAAGAAATGGGTTCCCTAAAAATCATTTTGAAACATGATTAAACCATGGAAAAAATGGTTTGAATAAAAAACTATTTAAAACATGATTAACCAGTGGAAAATAAATAGGTTATATAACAATATCTAAGAAACATGAGTAGCCTGTGAAAAGAAATAGGGTCTGTAACAATCTCTTTGAAACAATATTAATCCATCCATAGAAATAATGAGTATGGTATCATTAAAAAATACCAAAATTAGAGAATAAGTAACAAAAAAATGTTGTTGACATTGTTGAATTGTAATACCATTAAAACATCATTAGTTAATTTTTATGAAAATATACTTTTCATTTTGAAAAGAACTTTTAAAACTTAAAATATTTTGAAAGTTTTTTTCATTGAAAATTAACATAAAATATTATAAAATAATATTTTAAAAAACATATAAAACATTTCATGATGGAAATATCCTTTAAAATTTTTAAAAAACTTATTTTAAAGAAAATCATAACATTTTTAGAAAACATGGTTTTGAGAGAAAAAGAGTTTTTGACCAAAAAGTCGATTTTTCATAAAAAAACTTATTTTGAACTCATGAGTACATAAAGAGTAGAAAATATATATAAAACATGTATTCACATGAAATAACCAGAGTAGAATAAAATATATGTGAATTCATTAAAATTCTGATCACATGATTTCATTATTAGAAGCGTAATCATAAATAATTCCAATAAATCTTGAAATTATATATAAGACTCTCACCACTATGTAACATTGAATCACAACCACCTTATAGAAGTATAATTAAATGAAACATATAACATCATGAAAATAATTATATTCATGGTGTTTCATTCCAAATGGAAAATATATACACCTCATAAAAGATGTAGGTGCATAACAAAGCTTACGTCTCAAATAAGGAAAATTGAGACAAAAATCTCATAATGATTTGGTCACATTGAAAACGTAAAACCCATGAAATAGAGATAATAAAATGGATAAGTAAATCCCAATAAAATTTAGTATAATAATCATATGATACATTCATGGGATGTATATACACCTAAAAATAAAAATAAGTGGTGAATATGTCGTATATCTCACAAAAATAAAAGTAAATCGAGAAAAAGTCGTACTAAATACTTCATCTTGGGAAGTCGTTCTTTAACCTCACATATAGTAGTTTTAATCATGTCATTAACTTTTCAAATAACCATATTAATATTTATAATCTCATATATGATCCTTTTAAAACATATTGTCACCCTTTCATTAATAATATTTCATTATTTTCATTTTTTCAGGTGTTAATCACATTGTTTTCTCATTCATTCTTTATTAAGAATGTCTCATATTATTTTGAATATAATATAGTTATATAATATCCATAATAATAATCATTAAATAATTATTATATTTTTTCATCAATTATATTTTTTAAACCAATAATGAAATATGGTTATGGAAAACGAAGTATGTTAAGATCATAGAGATGGTAGGCCATACATACGCATGAGTAACCTTTCCATTTTTCAATGATAATTAAGGAAAAGAGGTATGAAATATTTAACCTTTAAAAAATGATAATAATATAATATATTACATATTAATTTTTTAAATATAATTATATATATCATCTATGTGGTGTCATGATGAAAAGAGAGTTACATCGCTTCCTGAAGGCGGTGGTCCACACATACACGAACGATGCTATCATTGTTTTAGTGTAAAAAGGAAAATGATATATTACAATTTACGAATGATAAATATGTAATTAAAATCTTAATTATTTTGTTCATATGAAATGTAATTATTAAATCCATTCTTAATATAATCCATGTAAATCTTGAATGAATTACATCACTTCACAAGGTGGTAGTATGCCGTACACACGAATGACGTTTTCATATTCCCAAAAAATGGAATGAATTATGTTATGTGTGATTTAACAATTAATTAAGCATAATAATATTATAGTTATCATAATTATCATATATAAATAGTATTTCCATCATTATTACCAACCTTGAGAGGTGGTAATGTAAAAATAAATGACATTGGTTTGCGAGGTGGTAGTTCACCATACATATGAACGATGATTTTGTAACACATTTGATGGAAGTGTGTGTGTTTTTATATAATAAAAATATCATTAAAAAATAATAATAAATTTAATATACTATGTTTATTATTTCATCAAGAAATAAGATGAATTTAAGGAGATAAGGAATAAAGTAGAACAACATTTCTTCTTGATGAATGTTACCTCTTATTTGGGTATCTCATTTCGGATTTCACCAAATATCCTCCTTGGTTGGATTTATGAACTAACTATAGAGTATATGGTGATTTTAAGGTATTTACTAGGTTATTTTAGCAGTTATTGTCTGATAAAAATGGCATGATAGGTGTGAAGAGAAGAGGATAGGTGGTGGCCTTTTATATGAGGGGTGAGGGGCACACCGATTTTTTTTTTTGAAACAGTGAATTCCACCCATGTTTTATTCATATAAAAAGGCCAAAATAATTCACAAAAAAATATCCTATAATGTATAAGGTCGAAATATTTCCATCCAATGGGTGTTGTAAAAATTTCTAGGACATTTTTTCTCTCATGTTTAAAGTGTACCCACCAAGTAAACTCATTTTTTCCTTAATCAATATAATTAAATTTAATTCATTTTCACTATTATTTTGGTAAAAATTTCATGATGAACTTAATATAAATTATAAATTATTCTTATTCAAAATATGGAATCAAATTTTCCAAATACAATTCATAGAAGTTTCAAAATTTAATTTAATATCAATCCCGTAGATGTGGCGATATAACAAGTTTTTGTGAAGAGTGTTTTTTTTGAAAAAGATGATTATATATTAAATCCATAAATAATAATAATAAATAAAGTAA
Organism: Viscum album; assembly: GCA_963277665.1. Classification (NCBI taxonomy): domain Eukaryota; kingdom Viridiplantae; phylum Streptophyta; class Magnoliopsida; order Santalales; family Viscaceae; genus Viscum; species Viscum album. The sequence continues at coordinate 227,658,487 of OY728151.1, forward strand.
ACTCAGTTAAAATAGTTTTTAGAAAATAACCGAACTTAATAAAAAACTCCTAATAAAAACAAATATAAACACCAAAAAATTAAATATAACTTAAATTAATTTAAAAAATATTAAAAACATTTTGGAACATTTAAATTAATTAATTTAATGAAAATAAAAAATCTTTTATTACAAAAATCGGCATTTTATCACTATTAATAAAAAAATCAATTTTTTTTGAAAATTTCCAAAATTTTACCCATAGTAAATTTTGATATTCCAATTACAAAAAATTAATTTTATTTTTTCAAATAAATTTAATTAAATAATTTAAAATTATTTTTAATATATGTTTTCCAAAAAAATGTGAAAAAACTACTCTTTTAAAAAATATACAGTTTTAAGCATGAAATTGGATTTGTTTTTATATCATGCCTAGAAAACACGTAGGTTGAATGATAAAAATTTTGTTGAGTATATGAATTTCATTAATATAATCCAAAAATAGTGATTCGTTTAATAAATTGGTATAAAACACATTGGTGCGCATTAAAATAGTTTTTTTGAAATACATTTCCATTTGTTTTAAAAATGGTTTTATTTTAATTTCTAATTAATTAATCACCAAATAATTCATTATATATAAATATATATACTATATTTTCATAATTTAGTTAATCCTATTCATACCCTTAATTATAGTATAGGTTTTAATAGTAATATATATCATGGGTCGTTTATGTTTTTTGTTGCATGTTGAATATGCCATGAAATATAAAAAAATACCAGGGTTGCGTGTAACTCATGATAAACTAGGTGTTGCATGAAAAAATATGAATATTGTGTTGAATGTCCATTAAACCATGAAATATAATTTTATTCTCTTAAACTATCATGGTTATACACCATATAATTCCCTAACAATCATGGTTGAACTTTGGTCCATTTCTTTCCTTCATCTACAATTACACATCCTCCTTCTGCACCCCTTAAATTCTCACATGGATGGATGGATGAACATTTATTTATGAAATATATGATCTATAAACTTTAATAAAAAATACATTAAATATAAATCCTTTGTTTTTGGATCTCTTTCAATCCTCATCATGTAAAATTTTGAAAGGTACTTATGAATCAGAGAATCAACCTCTTTATTCACACTATTGGTGTTATAATGTATTGATCATCCATATTCATTAATCAATTCAAAGAATCACATTTGATATATATTTAATTATTTCTTTTTTAATGTATACTTAAATATTTTATTCTATATATATATAACATAATTCAAAAATAATATAATTCATCTACAATGTTAATGAAAAAATTATTGCTTGTAGCTTCAAATCACGAGTCAGGTAATTTTTCGCATGAATTTATAATTTAACTGAGGCATAATCTATCAATATGTCATCTTGAATGAAGATACATATGACTCTATTATTATATGATTAAATATAAATCCCAAGAACTTATTAATTTTAGGGTAGTGTGAGAAAAGGTATGAAGACCAATCATCATTTCAGATCCTTGAAATTTTACCAACATTCATATGTCTACATGAACATGGATCTCTTCCATGTAAACATGATTAATGGATTAGATATCCATGAGAAATATCTCATAATGTGCCAAAATTATATAGAAAACCAAAGAAAACTACATATTATAGTTATAGTTACTTGTCTCTGAAACTTCTCAATAACATTCATCTTTGAAGAATCTACTGATATACCCCACTTGATATTCTATGAAAAAATAATGAAACTTTATGTAGAAAAAATTCCTAACTAATGAATTTGGTATAAAAATTCCCCTTCCTCAAGGTATTTAATACTATCCTAAAATAGTCTTTATTTTATTTATTGTTTCATTGAATATATAAAAATATCATTTATAAATAATACCACAAACTGGTCAAGGTAATCCCTAAATACTATATTTATTAAATACATAGATATAGTAGGGGGATTTTTAATTATAAATAACATCACAATAAATTCATGATGATGTTACCTTGTATTTAAGGATTTGTCGGATATACCCTACTTTTTTACCCTCAATTAATGATATCAATAATAAAGATAACTCTTTGAAAAGTATTGAGCTATGTATTATTTATCAAAAAACTCATCAATATGAGGTAAATGATAATTTTTATTGATAGTGACCTGGTTATGTTATTGATAATTAATGAAAAGATTCATTTGACTACATTTCTTAATAACAAAAAGAACATGTGGACCCCATGGTGAAAAAATATGGTGTATAAATCCCTTATCAATATTCCCCTATATTTTCTTTGTCAATTTGTACAACTTAATTGGATCCATTCTATATAGGATCCCTGAAAATTGTATGCAACTAGGTATGTGGTATATTGAAAAAAGAACATCATTATTTTCTATATGATTAGTAATTTCATCATAAAATACATCATCCTATTATGAAATAATATTTTTATATTCTAAGTTGTGTTTCCCCCAAAAAATATGAGAAAAAGTTCCTCCATTCATGGTTTAAAAGACCCATATAATAGAAGTAATTTCCATTTTATGTTTCTATTAATCCTCATATTGATTGAAAATGATGAGAATATTTGTAATATAAAATGTGACTTCCCATACTTGGATGTTGATAAGGTATCTGTATAATGAAACATTATAATGAACCTGACCCCAGTAGCCCGAAGACTATGAATTACTTTCTTACATTGGCATAGATTCAATGAGTCAAATCCCAAAGGGCCGATTTTTTTATCAGTTTTGGAGAAACAGATACATATATGTTACCCATTATACATTGGGAATAGAAAAAACATAATACATAACAAAATCTAATAATAAAAACCCTTTAAATCTCATTAAATGATCTCTTATTCATAACCTATGGAAAAGAACAAAAATAAAGGTGAGATAAAATGCTCAGTAAGGGTTAAATACAATAAATGATATCATGACATCCCAATTAAATAACTTTTACATCATGATATTATTTGGGATAATTGATATATCCATGGTAAATAACTGAACACACATTCCATTTAATTAATAAATGAGACTGAAATGAATCTAGAGATAATATCATAGAGAAAATATCATGGATAATTATAACTGAATTCTAAATGAAGAAAATTATTAATTATTGGATTTCATGTCATAGGCACATGAAAACCTCTACCATCAATACCTTTCACAAGACAGTTTAAAACTATATGTAGAAACCTATTTATTTTATCCAAATGATTTCCCTCATGAGATATATTAATGCATTGAGGGAATATATAATGTGTAGAATCCACCCATAATTTAATATCCAAATAATTCCTCACTTATCAAATAAATTATTTAATTCATAATCAACTCTCCTCATCAAATATCTATATTTAGTAGAGGATATAGATTTATCAATATTTCCCCATTAAATCTAATACAATTTAAAGAAAAAATTGTTTGTAAAAATGGTATATAATTTATAAAATTATCATATCAATCATTCAATAATATGGATATTTCAGATACATATAGTTTCTCAAAAAAAATTATCAAAAGAAAGTGATTGTTTTAAGACAAAGTTAACAACCACTCAAGGGAGTGAGATTGTAGGACAACATTTACCATTTATTAATTTTTAAGTCCAATTCCCTTGGATGAGACAATTCAAATTGAAGATAATATATCATTAATTATTAATGAATCATTATATTACATGTGAAATATGCATTATATATAGCACATAAAAGTTAATTTGTGCATAAAAAAATAAGTCTTAATAGAATGTAAATTGATACAAAATCCATTATCTCATTCTTCCTTTTTGTTAAACATTATTTAACCTATTTATTATGGATTTAAGGATTTTATTAACTTATTACATAACTATGTTAATATTTATAAAATCATATATGATCCTATTATAATATATTATCACCCGTTCATTAATAGCCTTTTATAATTTTCATTGATTATGGGGTTAATTTCCTGGTCTTATCATTTTAGTTTTGTCAAAAATGGTCATGTTCTTGTGCATATTATATAGTTTTATAATAATTAGAATAATAATCATGGAATAATTATCACATGTATACATAAATTATAATTTTATGACCAATAGGGATAGTTTTATATGATAACAAAGTCTCACCTCTTTGTGAAGGAAGTAGTCCATATATATACAAATGATTATTTCATCATATTAGTGTAAACATAAAATGATATATATTATATTTTATGAATTATAAATAAATATTTAATATAATAATTTCTTTGTGTATAAAACACATACTCATTAACATTAACCTTATTGCCTTCCATGTAAAATATTAGTGGATGATGAATCAAATTGCTTCATGAGGCGGTAGTCCGCTGTAGACATGGGCATTGTTATGATATAACCTAAGGAATGGAAATTAAAAAGTCTATACATGATATAATTAATATAGAGGAATAATGTTTTTATAAATATAACATATATAATTTATGTTGGGACCATTTTGTGTATATGGTTGTATTTGTTGTCAATAGTTGTCAATGAAGATCAAAATGAAGGAGATCAAGAAGTACTCCAATGAAATGGAGGAATGAAAATTTAGATGATTGTTGTACTGATCATAAGTTCAAAGAACATGTGTCAAAGGTGACACATTGTTTACAATAATTAAGAATGTGAAGGAGATCAAGAAGTACTCCAATGAAATGGGGGAATTAAAATTCAGATGATTGGTGTACAGATCATAAGTTCAAAGAACATGTGTCAAAGGTGACACATTGTTTACAACAATGAAGAATGTGATGTATAATCCATCTAAGGATGATTAAAGAAGAATGGGGTTTTGATGAAGACCATGAAATTCCTCATGATTTCATGATAACCATGCAAGAAGCTTCTTGAATAATTGAATCATATGTTTTGTATGAAGTAGAGAATAACAGCTGAAGAAGAAGACAATGTGTGAGGGATTCGAATTTTGAGATGGCCATGCACTTCAAATTGTATCAAAATATGATTATGCTAAAGCTGATTTATCAAAGGATATATATCATGGTAGTGGAGTTTGTGTTGAAAGATGAATAGTTGCTAAAGGATACAAATCACCGAAAAGAAGTGTTTTTGAGGTGACTGTGCTTGTTGAAAAAGAAAAAAAAATGACATAAAAATTTGTTGACAAAGGAGATTCCATGGTGGCATGTAGAGTTCAAGGGATCTGGTTAACGATCCATGTTTTATTCAAGAATGTTGACAAATGAATAAATGATCTGGAGGCTTTACAAAAAGAGTAGATACAAGGTGGCGCCATTTTCCAGTGTTTGCCAAATTTTTGGGCCTGAAAATCGACAAATGGAGAAAAGTGTTTTTGGAAAAAATACTTGCGTGACTTGTACTTGAAGGAGAGAAAACTTGCACACCATGTGTTTTTCAAGATCAGAACATGAAAAAATGGAAAAGGGATAAGGGCTGCGCAAGTTTTGGGCTGGTCACGCAAGTGACCTGCATGCTGAGAAAAAGACTTGCGCGCCGAGGCCTACGAGGTTTGGAAAGTTGCACGCCGGTTGTTCTTCATGATCAGAACTTCAAAATTTGGCAAAGGAAAGTAGGTCGCACAAGTATTGGTTGGGTCATGCAAGTGAGTTGCGCGACAGAGGCTAGAATGGTTAGAGCTATGCGCCGGGACTTGCACGCCGTAAGGACACTTGCGCACCACCGCACAGAGGGTCCAGTTTGACTATAAATTGAGGACCACCCTACCTCATTCGTAACGGAGTTCAAGACTTGGAGACTGTTTGATCTGTCATCACGCAGGTGGTTAAGCCGCGCAAGTGGTAGTTGGGTTGTCCAAGTAGAGGCTGCGTGCCGATTTTTGGCTGTGTGCCCAAGGAGGTTTGGGAGAGAAAGGAAGTGAGTCGCACAAGTTTGAAGTTGAAGTAGGCAGTGTCACGTAGGTGGTTTGGTAATACCTGAGTGCCAGTTTGGATTTGCATGCCGAATACTTGCACACCGTATTAGGACTTGCACGCCGGGCTGGAGAAGAGCTCCAGGTGCTTTTAGAGTATGCCCATTTTTTCGGAGATGCACGAAAGATGAAAGATTGCTCGATACCTTTAGTACAAAAGATGATGTATTCATTTGCAAAGATGGAAGAACAGTGAACAATTTGGTTTTATAAATAGAAGTGGTACCACACACACATGACTGGTGTTTAACATCCTCATTGTACCTTGTGAATAGAAGAAGAACAATTCGTGCAACTAAACTCAAATATACACAGAAATAGGGGAATATATAAATACACTCAGGTGTTAGTATTGGGAATCAAAGGAAGAGAAGACGAAGATTTAGTGCATTCAGTTATTTCACTAAAGAAGAAGATTGAATATAAAAGAGCATCAACTCTGTACTCTGATGAAAGTATTGTCTCATGCTGAATAGGAGATAAAGACTTCAATGCAAATCTATTGAAGAGACCTTAACTTATATAAACTGATTGGGACTTCACCAAAGGCAGTGAGCCAGGGGGAGTCAACGGGAATGACCCGAGGGACGTAGTGAGCTATCCCTGAACTTTTGTAAAGGCAGTGACCCTGGTACAAAGTGGCTATTCCCAAACAATTTTAATCCACAACTAGTGAAGATTAGTGTAATTTGGTATGACCGAAAACTTGTCGGCGTATGCTCCTTGGACGTAGCCCTTAGTGGTAAACCAAGTAAAAATTCCTATGTCATCTCTTTGCATGTGAATGTTTCATTGTTGATCATATCCATCATACAGGTTTAAATAGTTCCTACCAACATAGGAACAAGATCCACAACTTTAAAAAGAAAAGGTTGACACCCTAATTCACCCCTCCCCTCTTAGGGTGTCCCGGGGTCCTACAAGTGGTATCAAAGGGAGGTTCACGTATGTTGGATACTATACAGTAATCCTATTCAAAAAAGGATTTGAGTTTCTTTCTTAAAGTCAACAATGAAGAGCAGTCTTGATAATGACTTAGTCATTTCTAAGCAGAAGCCTACATCCAGTAAGACCATGAAAAATAGAAAAAAGAAAGAGAAGAAGCAGTTGAAGAAGTCCCTCATATCCAAAGAAGATGCAGTGTCTGTTTCTCCATACCCTTCCAATAATAAAGATATATCAAGTTTGGAAAGTATTGAACAGGTGGATCATGATTCTACCATAGGAATAGGAGAAAATTCGATCCCAAGTGATCAGGAGAAACTAATAAGATATCTGCATGATATTCCTGAAGGAAGAGTTGCTGCTATTTTTAGAATATTTCAATGCATGCAGGTTGAGATCAACCGATTGGAAAGTGAAGCTGATAATTTGGAAAAGGGCTTGGAAGGAAAAATTCTCGAATGCTTAAAGCTCACCAAACAGATTAAATCCTTTAAAGAAAAAGAGGAAGTCACTAATACTTTAAAATAAAATATCCATGCACTTGAAGCTGATCAGAAGAAGAGCACTGAAGTCAAGAGTTTTAGTTTGGTTAAAACTTCCAAAAGATTCAGAGAGCTTGACTCTTTGTTACAGAACAAAGTTAAGATGCATGAAGATGATGTTGAAATATTGAAGAAGAGTTGTGAAGATAAGATGATCATGATTGAAGATCAGAAGATCATTCTTAATATTAAAAGTCAAAAATTGGAATCCCAATTGACAAATCATGAGAAGACATATATTGAGACTTTACAAAAGAATGAAATAGGTGATGCTAGTACTCAATGCTCACTAGAGGATTATACTGTCAAAAGACCTCCAACATGTGATAAGAAGATCATGACTTCATTCATTGATCTATCACAAGCAACTATGAAAGTGAAGGTACCATCCATACAAACCTTTACTATTGTTTTTAAATATGTTCCCTCAAAAAGTGCAGGTTGGAATAAAAATTCTAAGCAAGTATGGATGAGAAAAGGTGAGGATAATAAAACTATCACTGTGGCTAGGTTGGATGGGAAGAAAAATGAGGAAGATGGTTCCTCATATATAGCACAAAAAATTAATAAGAATACCCAACAACCTCATAATGAATATATAAAGAAGAAAAGATTTGTGGGTCAATGTTGGTGCTGCAAAAGATTTGGGAATTGTGCACTGGATTGTTGGTACAATCCCTTTAATTAAAGAGCACAAAGAAAGACTGTATCAATGGGGGGAAATACAGAGAAGAAGAAGCAACATCTGCCGGTCCAGAAGCATCTGTTTACTGCAAACATATTTGGAATGATTGACAACATTTGTGATGTATGCAATGTGATTGATCACAAGAATGGTGCATGCCTTCATCAACAGATATCCAGAGCTAATAAGAACAGAAGACCACATATGCCAGCTAATTATGAATCAAGTAACTTGGGAACAAAACAAAATAATATTGTGAACACACATTTCCCCAAGAAGATCTCAAGTAGGGAAGCTGAGAAGACCCAGGATTTTAGATCCATAAAATTGAAGGGTCATTCATCCACAAGGGAAACTAAGAGAGATGATACTCCGATGAACTGATGTGGAAGATTAAAACCTGATGCAACAGTTCCAAATGACATATTGGTCATCTAGCCAGATGATTTGGAAAGAATGAGGAAACTTGAAAATGAACAAGCCAGGGCTAGTGGTAAAGGAAAAGAAAAAATTTTATGTGATGAAGATAGCGTGCATGAGATATTCCAAACTAAGAGAAGCACACATGTCAAAGACATTCTGTGTGAGAGATGCATGAAATCCGGTCACATTACAAAAGGTTGTATAACCTTAATACCAGAGAAAGAATCAATCCTCAAAAGGAGTAAGAATGTATCATTTAAGAGGGTTATAAATCAGAACCATTTTCCACACAAAGAAGAAGAGAATGTGAAGAGAACCATGCCACATCAACACATATCAGAACATATGTTCAAATTTGAGGCATGAAGACTGGAGTAAATAGAGGAACTTGGTTTAGAAAACAATATTAACCATGCAGCACATGTTGATGAATCAAAGAGGAACCACCTTATTCCCTTAATCATTTGTGTATTTTATTTGTGCTAATAATGCAGGGAATTGAAGGTGAAGCATGCTCTCAGGGGGAGAACCTGAGAAGTAGTGAATGCTATCAACTCTTGATAGCTAAGCTGATGAATTTTCCATACTTGGAAGATTCTTTAATTGATATTCAAAGATTAAGATGATGAAGAATCACTCTTGATGAAGATGATGAGGAGTGTTCCCCTTGAGGGGGAGAAAAATGAAGAACTTCCAAAATCATTGTTTCAATCAGTATCAACTGCAGCTGTTATTGAAATTCATTTACTATATAAATTTCTTGAAGATCATGTCATTGGAGAAGGTACATCATTTCTTAATCTCTCAACGTTGGTTACTCAGAACATATATCTTTCTATAGAGGGGGAGTAACTGAATTGATCAGTGAAATAAAAAGAATGGAAGTTCCCCAAGGCCACTTATCCTGGCAATTGAACATGAATGTTTTTGATCTGTTTGCTGATGTGAGTGTAGGAGTTTGAGGTTGATTATTCCCTATCAAATTTGATTTCTTTTTCCTGAAATGAATGTGGTAAACCCTTGAAGAAAAAATACATGATTTCTCATCTCATGTGGTATCATGATCTATGAATAATGGACGACCTTGTTGTCTAAATCAAATCTTCTTGTTTTCTAAATCGATCATTGATCAAGTAGACTTAGAGTGAAATGATTAATGAAAAATTTCTTAAGTGTAGATTGATACCCTCCCTACCATGAGCTTTGTATTTCTTGTCAGTAAGGGGGAGAGAAAGTGAAATGAAAGTTTGAACAGAAAGTTGAGTGAAGATAAGATTCTCAATTTGACATTAATGAATTAATTTCAGAAGATATGTACGATATTGACAACAAAATACAAAGGGGGAGATTGTTGGGACCACTTTGTGTATATGGTTGTATTTGTTGTCAATAGTTGTCAATGAATATAAAAATGAAGGAGATCAAGAAGTACTCCAATGAAATGGAGGAATGAAAATTTAGATGATTGTTGTACTGATCATAAGTTCAAAGAACACATGTCAAAGGTGACACATTGTTTAAAACAATGAAGAATGTGAAGGATATCAAGAAGTAATCCAATGAAATGGAGGAATGAAAATTCAGATGATTGGTGTGCTGATCATAAGTTCAAAAAACATGTGTCAAAGGTGACACAATGTTTACAACAATGAAGAATGTGAGGTATAATCTATTTGAGGATAATTAAAGAAGAATGGGGTTTTTATGAAGACCATGTAATTCCTCATGATTTCATGAGAACCATGCAAGAGAATTCTTGAAGAATTGAATCATATGTTTTGTATAAAGTAGAGAATGACAGCTAAAGAAGAAGACAATGTGCAAGGGATTAAAGTTTTGATATGGCCATGCACTTCACATTGTATCAAAATATGATGATGCTAAAGCTGATTTATCAAAGGATATATATCATGATAGTGGAGTTTGTGTTGAAAGAATAAGATTTGCTGAAGGATACAAATCACCGAAAAGAAGTGTTTTTGAGGTGATCGTGCTTGTTGACAAAGAAAACAAACGACATAAAATTTTTTTGACAAAGGAGATTCCATGATGGCATGTAGAGTTCAAGGGTTGTGGTTAATGATCCATGTTTGATTCAAGAACGTCGACAAAGGAATGAATGATGTGGAGGCATTATAAAAAGAGCAGATACAAGGTGACACTGTTTTCAAGTGTTTGCCGAATTTTTGGGCCTGAAAATCGACAAATGGAGAAAAGTGTTTTTGGAAAAGATACTTGCATGACTTGTACTTGAAGGAGAGGAAAATTGCGCGCCATGTGTTTTTCAAGATCAGAACATGAAAAAATGGCAATGGGATAAGGGCCGCACAAGTTTTGGGATGGTCGCGCAAGTGACCTACACTCTGAGAGAATGACTTGTGCATCGATGCCTATGAGGTTTGGAAACTTGCATGCTGGTTGTTATTCATGATTAGAACTTCAAAATTTGTCAAAGTAAAGTAGGTCGTGTAAGTATTGGTTTGGTCGTGCAAGTGATTTGCGCGACAGAGGCTAGGGTGGTTAGAGCTGCACACCGGGACTTGCGCGCTGTAAGGAAACTTGCACGCCACCGCTCAGGGGGTCCAGTTTGCCTATAAATAGAGGACCACCCCACCTCATTTGTAACGGAGTTCAAGACTTGGAGACTGTTCGAGCTCTCATCGCAGAGGTGGTTGAGCCGCGCAAGTGGTAGTTGGGTCGCACAAGTAGAGGCTGCGTGCCGGTTGTTGGTTGTGCGCCCAAGGCGGTTTGGGAGAGAAAGTAAGTGAGTCACGCAAGTTTGAAGTTGAAGTAGGAAGTGTCGCGCAGGTGGTTTGGTAATATCTATGCGCCATTTTGGACTTGCATGCCGAATACTTGCGCGCTGCATTGGGACTTGCGCACCGGGCTAGAGAAGAGCGCCAGGTGCTGTTGGAGTATGCCCGTTTTTTTGGAGCTTTACAAAATCTGAAAGATTGCTTGATACCTTTATTAAAATAGATGATTTATTCATTTTCAAAGACAAAAGAATAGTGAACAATTTGGTTTTATAAAGAGAAGTGGGACCGCACACACATGACTAGTGTTTAACATCCTCATTGTGCTTTACAAAGAGGAGATGAACAGTTCGTGAAACTAAACTCAGATCTGCACAGAAAGAGGGGAATATATCAATACACTCAGGTGTTAGTATTGGGAATCAAAGGAAGAGAAGAAGAATATTTAGTGCATTCAGTTATTTCACTAAAGAAGAATATTGAATACAAAAGAGAATCAACTCTGTACTCTGATGAAAGCATTGTCTCTTGCTGAATAGGAGACAAAGACTTCAATGAAAATCTATTGAAGAGACCTTCACATCTATAAACTGAGTGAGACTTCACCAAAGGCAGTGAGATTGGGGGAGTCAATAGGAGTGACCTGAGGGACGTAGTGAGCTATCCCTAAAATTTTGTAAAGGCATTGAGCCTGGGACATAGTGACTGTTCCCGAACCATTGTAATACACAACTAGTGAAGATTAATGGAATTTGGTATGACTGAAAACTTTTCGGTGTATGCTCCTTGGACGTAGCCCTTAGTGGTGAACCAAGTAAAAATTGACGTGTCATCTCTTTTCATGTGAATGTTTCATTGTTGATCATATCCATCATACAGGTTTAACTAGTTCCTACCAACGTGGGAACAAGATCCACAACTTTAAAAATAAAAAGTTGACACCCTGATTCACCCCTCCCCTCTTAGGGTGTCTCGGGGTCCTACAATTTATATCCATTATCATACCCAATCGTGTGAGTTAGTAATGAAAAAATGAATGATATGGGTTCGTGAGGTGGTAGTCCTCCATACACACAAATAATGATTTTTTAATCCATTATATGGAAGTGTGTGTGGTTATAGGTTTTAACCGTAACATAAAAACATATTATTATATGTAATATAATGAGTTTACTATATAATCATGGTATTACTATAATTTAAGGAGGTGGAGAATGAAATAAAATAAGCATGTTTGTTAGATAACATTACATCTTCTTTGGGTATCCTCCTTAGGTTTGTAATAAATATTTAAAAGGCTGTATTTATGAACAATATTAAGGCATATAAGATGAGTGAAGGAATTTTGAGAATTTATTTTGGAAGTTGTTTTCTGACCAAAATTGGTTTGGATGTTATAAGAATGGGGGTGTGAGTTCCCTTTATTAGTTGAGGAGGAGTGACATTCTTATAAATACACAAAAGGATTCACTATTGGGAGGACTACCTTACCTCAAGTGGCATTAAAATTTAATAGTAACAGAGCTTAGGTTTTATTTTTTAGATAAAAACCTCCACCCCAAAATAAAAATTCATTTTTATAATGTTATTCCTTAGATATTAATTGTACCAAATTTTACACATTTAGTTTTTTTACCACAATAACATGTATATTTTTGTTTACATAGGTAATTTTTTACTTTAAGAAGAAAATTAAAATGAGGTTAATTAGATAATTTATACCTAATTATTCTTAATATTTAATACAATTTATCAAATAAAACTCATATGTGTGGGTACAAATAATTTTAACATAAACACAAGTAATGTGGAAAACCCTGTTTTAACCATAATAATGATAATTAATTTTTACTATTTTCCCTAGTCAATATGGTAAAAAAATTAAGTTTTCCATATTATATAATATAATTTATTCTAATTAAAATTATGGAATCCATTATTTCCAATTAAATTCACTGAAGTGGAAGAATTTAATTTAAAATTAATCCTATGAACCAGATAAGAAAGTAGGATTTAAAAGATAAAATGTCTAAAATATTAAAAAGTTATTATATCTAAATTCAATATAAAAATGATTACAATGAGATACATTATATAAATTGATATAATATTTATCTAATTTTATGATAAAATCAATTAAAAATATAATTGTTAATTTTATATTATTTAAATGAAAAAGGATATTTTTTATTAAAATTCAATATTTTTCACGATTCATTAAAATATGAATCTTTTTATAAATTCCCAAAACTTCACCATAATTTTTTTTTGATATTATGATTTAAAAAATGTTTTTTATTTTTTAAAATTAATTTCTTAAGACTTTTAAAAATTAATTTTATATTATGTTTTCAAACCATGATTAATTAATAATTTTTTGAACCTGATGTTTCATGCATTGCAAGATATCAAGAAAATTAAATTCATTATAAAACAAAAATATTATATTTTATTGGGGTTAAAAAGATTTACCTAATAAAAATATTACATCCTCAAAAATTCTTGGATATTTCCTTATAAAAATATGAGGGTAGTTCTTCTTTATAATATCCTCTGGTTCCCATGTTACTTCCTCCATTTTGTGATTCCTCAAGTGCACCTTTACTGGATGAGTCATTCAATCACTCAGTCCATGACCTATGGTATCAAGAAGATATATTGGGTCATCACAATATGATATATCAAGTTCCAAATCTTCTTTATAAGAGGTCACACATGTGTTTGATCTAACATGTACTTTCTTAACACTGATACAAGGAACACATCATGTAATTTTGAGAGGCTTGAAAGAATTTCCAAATGATAAGAAAAAACTCTAATTCATTAGAAAATTTCAAAGGGTCCTATGTACCTGGGTCTTAGTTTCCCTTTCTTACCAAACCTTATAACACCCTTCCATTGAGATACTTTTTAGAAGACCTTATATTCAACTTGGAATTAAAAATCATTCCTTTGATTATTAGGATAACTCTTTTTCCTAAATTGAGCTTCTTTAATATGAGTCTGAATAGGTTTTACCATAATTTTTTTAGATTTAACATATTCTAGTCCTGTGATTTTCCTTTCTCCCACTTCATCCCAAAAATTTGGAGTATGAAATCTCTTTCTATATAGAGATTCATACAACACCATTTGAATACTTTAATGGAAAATGTTGTTAAAGGAAAAATATACTAGTGGTAAATACTTATCCCACATACCTTGAAAGTCAAATGAGCATGACCTCAAAATGTATTCATTTATTTGAATTTTCTTTTCAAATTGTCTATCTGTTTGAGTGTGGTGGTCATTGGTCAAATGAAGCTCAGTATCACGATCTATATGGATAATATTTAAAATTTTTGATGTAAAATAGTATCTAGATAAGAAAAAATTGATACAGGTACTCCATTAAGTGTCAAGAAATAAATTAATTTAGACACTTTAAAGGCCATCAAGATTCAAAACTTCTATTATAGTGAGTAAATACATAGATTTGGTAAGCTGATCAATGATGACCTATATTGTTTCATTATTTTTAAGAGTCTTTTGTATTCCCCTAAAAAAGTCCATAGTAATTCCATACCATTTCCACATAGGAATATTGATTTTATGCACGAATCCCATAGGATATTTCATTATAGTATTAACTTGTTGACAAACCAAAAATTTGGGCACACAATCAGAAATTTAGCACTTCAAGTTATCCCACCAAAAATGTTCCATCAAATCCCTATACACTTTTTTTCTACAACGATGTAAAGAAAAATTTGAGCAATGAGCATAATCAAATAATTACCATTTTATCTAAGGTATATATGGAAGACATAATATATATCCAAATTTCAGAAAAAAACCTTCACAAATGAAGTCTACTAACTTCCAATCATTCATGACTTTAATTTTTTTCTAAAAGTTATCATCATCATACTAAGGATTATTTATCTTCTCTAATAATGAAGGTCTTAAAATCATTTGAAAAATGATTGATGTATCCCCTTGTATAATAACTTACATATCAGTATTTACTAGATCCATGAACATAGGATCCATATCAATCCTTATTTATGTTAGAACAAAATGATCCTTCCCACTCAATGCATCTTCTATATTATTTTATTTTCTTGTGTGGTAGTGTATTGAGAAATTACAATCCTTGAGTATTTAGAGCCATCAAAATTACATCATGTTCAGTTATTTGTTTGAAAAGACGTATTTTAGGGTTTCAAGATCTGTATATATCACACATCTTTTACCATAGAGATAATTTCTCTATGTCTTTAGAGAAATGATTTCAACAACTAACTCAAGATCATAATCATCATCATCATAATCATTATTATATATTTATTAAGCAAGAAAGTTATAAAAAAAAGGAAAAATAAATAGAACAATCCCTAGGGAGGCCTAAAGTTATGAAGACCAACTTGATCCCCTCTCTTCAAATTAACCCCCTCCGGTTTCAAGAAATGGTTGCTTGAGAAGAAAGTGACATTGGAGCCCACTCAAGATCTTTGGTTGGATAGTTCTATTCTTGAGTCTTAAATTTCATTGATTCATAAGAAATAACCATATCATTTTTGACTAGGAAACAACCAAGTCCTTTCATTGATTCATCATTATATCTCACTAACCCATCACTTCTAGATGGTAATGTCAAAATAGGATAATTGAATAGTCTCTTCTTTTGTTCATTAAAATATTCTACACATTCCTCTCTCCATGAAAATATAACCCCATTACATGTAAGATTTAAAAATGTGTTATCTAATAAGAAACTTTTTTAATGAATCTTTCATAGTAACCTTCCAAACAAGTGAAACTATGTAACTTAGTTATGTTATTAGAATTGGCCATTCTCTGAACACCTTGTTCTTTGCATTATAAGATAAGATTCCATCCTTAGAAACAATACTGACTGAAAAAGATACTTCTTGATTCCATAAATTAAACTTACTAAATTTTCCATATAATTAATTCCTTATAATATTTTCAAGAATGATCTTAAAGTGATTCTCATTATCTTCATAGCTTTTAGAATACACAATAATATCATCAAATAATTACATAACATTATCATCAATATATTCCATGATTAATCTATTCATTAGATCCATAAAAATATAGGGTGAGTTATTTAATGAAAATGGAATCACTATAAAACCATAATTTCCATACCTCATTTGAAATCCTATATTCAGAATTTCTTCCTTCATGACTCACAACTAATGATACCCAAAATGAAGTTAAATATTTGAATAATATTTGGTTTCATGAAGTTTATCAAATAATTCATATATGTGAGGTAAATGATACCTTTTCTTTATCATAATATCACTTATTTCCCTATAATCAAGGAATATCCTCAGGGATCCATCTTTCTTCTTAACTAAGTGAACATGATATCACCATAGTGAAACACTAGAGAGAATAAATCATTTATCACCAAAATCCTCTAGTTTTTTCTTTACCTAAACTAATTCAATAATGACCATTCTATAGGGAGTATTTGATATTAGTCTTCCATCAAGAACTAAATTAATATAAAAACAAACTTCACACTCTGAGGGATGTCCAGGTAATCCCTTAGGAAATAAATCAATGTATTCTTGTATAATTGGTACATCCTCAATTTTAAGTTTAGAATATTTATCACTAGATTTTTTTTCTCTTATTCCCCAACAATTTCATTCAGTAGATCTATTGGTCATGGATCTAGATACGACTTTGGTGATGAAGTCTCTACTATAAAGATAGGGAATTCCACATCTTCCTCAAAAATCATAATTTCCTTCTTCATGAAATATTTTTTTTATCATATTTAGAATTCTATTCCATATAAAGGATTTTATAAAATTTGAAAATAGATATGATTATAAGGTCAATAAATAAATAATGTTCTTCTATCATAATGGGGACTAATTGACACATCCTTCATGAAATGATAATTCCATAAGGAGTATTAACTGAAAAATTCACTCATTAATTAAAAGAGAAATGTATAATTTTCGTAGATAAGAAGGCAGATATAAAAGAGTGTGTAGATCCGAATTCAAAGAAAGAATTAAATAAATTTGAATATAGGGTTAAAGTACCTTCCACCACATCATTGCGTGCTTCCACTTCATTTTTAGTGATCACATATTATGGGCCATCTCCTTTTGGCCTCTTCTATGGTATATTTGATTGATGCTTTGTAACAAACCAAAGGTTAATCAATAGAAATCACCTTATTATAATTCTGTCATATAATATAATCATATAAAATCACAAAAATAACGTCACATCATGCTTAAATGATCTATTAAATTATATGTGACCTTTAACATATTTTTTCCACTTTTGTGTTTTGAATTTTAAAAATATGACATACACGGTTGCTATCAGTAAGATGTTTGGAGTTCGATAGGACAAAATTAATTTTTTGTGAATAGTAACTTACCCTTATGAATAGTAATGCTTCCCTTATGAATAGTAATATGACCCTTATGAATAGTAAATCAGCCAAGTGAATAGGTTAACTTACGCATGAAAGTATAAATAAAATTTATCCATCTTATAGGTGAAAATATGATATAATTATATCATAGTATTGGTATTTTTTATAAGTCATAACTATTTAGTTATAATTTTATGATTAATTTAAAAATTTAAAATAAAATTTATTTTCATAAAATGTATTAATAAATTATTTATTTGATTTATTATTATTATAATATATTTTTTTGAGACCTTAATTAATTTTCCAAAGTGTTATAAAATCAGTTTTACTTGTAAAATTTATATATTTCAAGTAAATTATGATTTTAATTAAAAATTAAATTTATCATATTTAAAAAATTATTTTCATAAAATTTATTTCTTTATTTTATTCTACATGTCAAAAAATGGTTATAGTGAATGTTTGGGATTTTTTTGAAATACTTTATTTTTTGGTGAATAGTGAAATTTGATAATTTATGAAATATGCTAAATAAATGAATTTATGAATCATGATTGAGTCATTGATGATTTAAATGGGAATTGGTTCTAAATCAAATGCACATATTACTATTTTCTTTCATAATAATTATCACTATTTATTTTCTTGAGAAAAATGATAATCTAATGAATTAAATATTGGGAAAACTCTCTATACTCCACTATAAAAACCACCCTCACCACCTGTTATCCTCACACCTCTCAAGCCTTGTTCCTTATGAAACTTCTACTCAGATCCCTCCCTAATCCCCTATACCACGTCCATGATCTTTTTTTCTCATCAAAAGAACAAAACCACTTCCCAATGGAGGTTCTCAAGAGGATGGAATCAAGAGGTAAAATCCTTTTCAATTTTCTTTGAATTTCTTTTCAAGTTCCTTTAAATTATTTTCTATCCTAAACTCTCCTCATAAAAAAGGTATGAAAAATATAATACATTACACATACTAGATTTTTTATTATTATAATGGAATAATTCATCATCCTCTACCCTTTCCCCTCCTTTTATACTAGAAATAAAAACACCACCCGAGATGTGTTAATTTATCACATTCAAGGATGACATGTTTTTAATTTATATTATCATCTTCAATTATGGTCATGAAACCATTTTTATGGTTTAACTAGATTACTATGTATGTAATATATCCTATGTAATTTTCTGGAATTATTTTTTGCAAATGGTATGAATTTATAAAACAAAATGAGTTCATTGTGATAGAAAAACTTCAAATTCACCAAAACAGTTATCATTAAAGTTTTATATAATGATTCATCATCACTCCAAATAAAAAAATGTAATTTAAAAATATTTAATCTTATGTATTTTATATAATAACATATAACTTCAATTTTATAAAACCATCCTCATCTTACATGATTATCCGTACATGTATATAAGTAAACCGATCATTAAATCTAAGGAAAAAATGCTCCCAAAAAATGAAATTGAACCTATTAACACATTAAAAATCTCACGAATGAAATTAATAAGGTTATAATAAATCAATTAAATGTATAATAGGTTCAATAATTATTAATTAATGAATATAATTTTATTATCTAGGACCTTAAGATCAAGTGAATAACACCATCGTACTTAAGGTAAAGGATTCCACCAGAACCTTAATTATTTCTTCAGGTGGATTAATAATTATTTTTACCCATGTAAATTTATCTTTTCATTTATGTAAATTATCCAAAATCTTTTATCATGATCCATTCATAATTTCCCTTTGGTGATATACATATTTTTATGTGGTTCCCTTCTCAATTCTTCTGGATAAGCAATCCCTTTTTAAGGGAACTTTCTGAATTCTTACCAAATTGAAAGTTCACTCTATAATCTATTCTAAGACAGAATTATTTTTATAAAATAAGTGTTTTTATTATAAAAATCTTCTTGTTTCACTTATGGGTTTATATAAATGATTATCTTCTTTTATATATTAAATTATCTTTAGTCTTTTCCTTAAAACCGCACTAAAATGTTTTAATGGTAAAATTTCTTAAATACTCTTCTAACCTGTTATCAATTATTCTTGACATAAATTAACATGATATACCCATATTATCCCTTATTAATTTTCATTTATTTTTTAATTAATTTCTTTCATGGACAATTATATGATACAACCATTTATTATGCTTTATGACATGATTATGATACCCATTTATTTCCATGGGTACCCTTTTGTTTATGTATTATTGATTATGTATGACTATTTATGTGGAAACAATATTCAAAAACATGTTAATATAGGTTCATCTAGAAGTTTCTCCAATGCATTGGGTAAATTTTAGTCTCATGAGACATTATGTGTAATGGTCTTGGTGGTTAGCCTTGAATCGTGCTCCATGTGCAACGGTCTTGGTGGTTAACATTGACTCATACTCCTCTATGTGCAACAGGCCTTGAATCGTGATAAATTAATGTTTTATGTTGTTTCCAATTTCCTATGATTCTATTATTATATGATCCCATGTTTTAAAAGTTGTGATTTATTTTGTTTAATCATGTACCATGCCTATTTATATCATTATGTTATGTGTTCTAACCCATGTGCTAAGCTTAATTCTTATATTTATTCACTTACTGGGATTTTTAGCTCATCCCATTGTTCATTTTATCCCTAGGTTATCCTATGTAGAAATGTATGAGCACAATGGAAGTTAGGATATCAATATGAATATTTTTATTAAAATTTTCTTTTAGGATGTTTAATTATGTACCAAGTCTTTCAAGACACTAGATATGACGATCCTTGGCATGTAGTTTGATGTTTATTTATGCTTAAAATCATTTAATGATATGTGTAAAAGGGTAGGGTTATTATAGTTAGTATCAAAGCATAGTCTATTTATTTTTGGATATTAGGAATAGAAAACTTTAGTAAGAACCATATAAATAAGACTAAGTATAAGAAAACATCCCTAAATTTTTTTTACTGTAGTGTAAGTGGTTTATAAAGTAAATAAATATCTATCAAGATACCAAAAGTGGACATGGTTTCAGAATATATATACCTAGGAGTACAAAATCTAACAAGGTGTTCCGGGCCTGACTCAGGGTAACCTGGTGCATGACAATGGACCTTACTACGCACTTGGTTTAACACTCCTAGGGGATATTCTTTGGTAAATTCACAAGCTCATTATGAACCATTAATAAGGGAACCAACAAATTTCCCATAATAATATAAGTTAAGAAACAGATCAAGGATAACCTATATTGAAACTTAGGGAATCAAAAGTTTAGATATAATTTTCCTTTAAGAGTTTACCCTTATATGTTTAAATATTCCTTTTTTATGCTTATTTTCTATGTATTAAAGCCCCGTAATTGCACTTTATTTTATTGGTTAATGGAGGGAAATAGAAGAACATGTGCCAAAAATCAACGTGATAGGGAATGTGAATATTTACTTAATGATATTCCAAAATATTAAGGGAACATTTGCTCAAAACATGATGATAATACTTACTCACCTAGCTCAAGTTATGAATAATTACATGAATCATGTGGAACGCCCTCCTCCTCATTGGAATGAGAAAGTTTATATCCAATCATTTATATGGAAAAGGCCTCCCATGTTTAGTAGATCTTCTAATACCCTCCTCACATACCAGTGGATTAACTCCATTGATAATACATTCTCTGTCGTCCAATGCTCAGAAGAAGAGAAAGTTGTAATAGTAGTCTATTGTTTTGATGGGGAAACTGATCAGTGGTGGAAACTGATCAAGAATACAACATCACAAGTGGAAATTGATTCCCTAGATTGGTAGGAATCAAAGAAAATGTTTTTAAATAAATATTTTCCCCAAACTATCCATCTCAATATGGAAAGAGAGTTCCTCAAACTTAAGAATAAGGAATATGAGTCTATCAGGGTGTATGAAGCAAACTTTACATTTCTTACAAGATACGCTTCCAGTTTTTCATGAACACCAAATACAAGGTGGATCTCTTCTTTAGTGAACTATAGTTGAGCCTACAAAAATCATTAGTGATTAATTACTTCGAAAATTATATGGATATTGTCCATTGTGTCCTCAAGGATGAAATAGATACCGAAGACTCTCTATGGTCTCATGGGCCTAGTAAAAAAAAAGAAAAAGAAAATATCCAAATATGGGTGGTTCAGTAAATAAATCCCATGATTGAAGTAATACCAAACATACCATGTGTAAAAATTATGGGAAAAATAATATTGGGAAATATATAAAGAGAAGAAAAAATTTCTTCAAATGTGGAAGAATGTGACTTTTGGATAAGAATATCCAGAGGGATATAAATAATTCATCTAATATAGAAGAAGAAATGAAGGTTAAGATCAACATTCATCCTGTGGTGTAGTGTTATGACTATAAGGAACATGAAAATTATGTAATCAATTTTCCTAAGCCAAGGGTTATCAGAGGCAATCAATAACAACCTCTAAGGAAATAGGGAAGGTCTTATGTTATCACTACTACTTAGGTGGAGCCGATCAATGATGTGGGGATAGGTATGCTTGTTATTCATTCGAGAATAGAAAATATACTATTTTATGTTGGTGATTTTCATTATTTCACATCATTAAAGTTTAGTATAACTATCCAAACACCACCTCAAAATTTAGAGGTTGAGTTATCTATGAGAATAGAGAATGGTGAAATTATTGTGTCGAAGGTTTATAACTCCTCCCCAATAAATGTTTATGGACTTAACCTCCCATAAAATCTTATCGTAATTCCTCTAGTGGATTTAGATTATTTTTTAGGCATGGATTTTATATCTTTTTACAAATCCAACACTAAATTTTGGGAAAGGGATATCACTCTTCACATCCCAAAGTATCCTCCAATACTATAAAAGGTTAAATAGGAAGATGAATCTCTTTTAGAATCATCATCTTAAGTGTGGATAATGTTTCCTTTTGAGCAAGCATATATTTCTCAAATGATTGAGACAATGGAGATGATAGTTCTCGAAGATGTTACCATTGTAAGGGATTACATTGATGTATTCCCTAATGAATTTCCTGGACTTACTCCTTATAATGATGTTGAGTTATCAATTGAACTTGTTCCCAGATCCATACCTATATCAAATACATCTTATAGAATGACCACCATAGAGATGGAAGTGCTGAAAAAGTAGTTAACAGAGAATCTGGAGAAGGGTTTTTATATGCTCGAGTGCTTTACTGTGGGCTGTGGCAGTTCTCTCTATTAAGAAGAAGGATGGATCAATGATCCTCTACATCGATTATCATGAACTTAATAAAATTAGAATAAAGAACAAGTATCCCTTTCCATGGATAGATGACTTGTTCGATCAGCTTTTTGGGGCCAATTATTTCTCTAAGGTGGAGCTATATTCAGGATATCACCAATTAAAGGTTAGTAAGAAATATATTCCCAAAAATGACTTTTAAACGAGGTATGGACACTATGAGTTCAGATTGATTCCCTTCAGAATCACTAATGCTCCACCAATATTCTTTGATTTAATGAATAGAGTCTTTAGATATTACCTCATCAAATTTTTAGTAGTCTTTATTGATGATACTTTCATATACTCTAAGATCCAGGAGTAACATCAAGAGCATTTGAATGTTGTGATGATGAATTTTTGAAGGGATAAACTTTATGCAAAGTACAATAAATGTGAGTTCTAGATGGAGGAATTTTCATTCTTGGGGAATTTTATCACTAAAAAAGGAATATATATGAACCCTTCCAAGACAATGGAAACCGAAGAGTTACCCATGCCAACATTTTTAATAGAGATCCATATCTTTCTGGGTTTAGGTGGGTATTATCGAATATTTGTGAAGAACATCACATGATTGTAAAACCTGTTGACCATGATGAAACTGAAGGGAGTAATATTCATCTGGAATCAAGAATGTGAGGAAAGATTTAAGGAGATCAAAAAGAGGCTCATCACTACACCAGTACTCACACTCCTGATAAGTGGATAACTTTTGTGGTGTACAATGATTATTCAAAGAAGGTATTAGGATGTGTATAGATTCAAAATAATAAAGAGATAGCCTACACCTCAGGGTAGTAGAGAATCCATGAGAAAACTATCCCATGCATGATTTGGAGTTGGTATCTATGATCTTTTCATTGAAAATATAGTGACATTATATCTATGGGGAGAAGTGTAATATATATACTGATCACAAGAGTCTCAAAAATATATTCACATAGAAGGATCTTAATATGCGCCAACAAAGATGGTTAGATCTTATCAAGAATTATGACTTCTCAATCCACTACCTTACCGATAAGGAAAATAAGGTGGTGGTCGCTCTAAGTAAAAAGGATCCTAAATATTTATCAACAATAATAATTGAATAGGATCCAATCATCTTTTATTTGACGAGGATAGACATGGGAATCATTATAAGAGGAACATCATCAATCTTTTCTCAAATTATTGTTCAATAATCCCTCATGGAGAAAATAAAGGATGTTCATAGAAATGATGTGGAAATTTTAAATGGGGTGGAAGATATTATAAATGGGAAATCCTATGAGTTCGAGATTGAAAAGGATGGAGTCATAGGATTTGGGTCATGATTATGTGCACCATCTGATTCAGAGATAAATAAAGAGCTTCTAAATGATGCACACAACTCAACCTTCTTTTTTCACCTAGGGTGCACAAGGATGTATTGATATCTCTTGGAGAATTATTGGTGGGAAAATATGAAGAAGGGGATTTATGAGTATACATCAATGTGCCTAGTATGTTAGAAAGTGAAGGATAAAAGGAAAAATTCTAAGGGGATGGTGAAACTACTACCTATACCAACATGGAAGTGGGTGAACATCACTATAGAATTTATCACTGGACATCGAAGGACATCTCGAGGAAACAATACTATATGGGTCATTGTGGATCATATTATAAAGACATATCACTTTATCACAATTCTAGAGGACATCTCATTGGATCAACTTTCACAGATATATATCAAAGTGCTATTTAATATTCATGGAGTACCACTATCTATTGTATCCAATAGAGATATGAGATTTACCTTAAAGTTCTGAAAATGTCTCCAACAAGCTCTAAGCACCACGCTAAGCTTCAATAAGACCCATCATCATCAAATTGAAGGCGAATCTAAGAAAACTATTCACACACTAGAAGACATGTTGAGAGCATC
Organism: Viscum album; assembly: GCA_963277665.1. Lineage (NCBI taxonomy): Eukaryota > Viridiplantae > Streptophyta > Magnoliopsida > Santalales > Viscaceae > Viscum > Viscum album. The sequence continues at coordinate 227,683,404 of OY728151.1, forward strand.
TTATGTAGACTTCAAAAGAGGATGGTACCAATATCTTCCACTGGTCTAATTCTCCTAAAACAATAGTTCACACTCGAAGATCCAAATGGATCTATATGAATCCCTTTATCGGAAGAGGTGTAAAACACTGGGGTGCTAGGATGAAGTTAGTGAATGTAAGCTTCTAGGACCTAAAATAGTAATTAAATGGTGGAGAGGGTGAAAAATATTCAGTATTATATCATGGAAGCCCAAATTCGACAAAAGAGTTATGCATAAAACTATCAATGAGAACTTGAGTTTAATGTTAGAGACATGGTATTCCTTTAAATATATCCAAGGAAGAAGGTCATGAGAATTATGAAGAAAGGAAAGCTAATTCCTTGGTACATCAGCCCCTTCTAGATTCTTCATCATGATGGAGATATAGCCTATCTACTAGCACTTCCACCTACCATGTCTAAAGTATATGATGTCTTCTATGTATCCTTCTTAAGGAAGTAAATATCAGATCCTTCACTTGTACTATCTTCATAGGTGGTACAGTTGGAAAATGATCTTTCTTACGAGTAGCAGCCAATAAAGATCTTGGATCATAGAGGTAAAGTTATACATAAAAAGACTAATCACTTGTTCAAAGTACTATGGAATAACCATAAGTACAAAGAGGAAATTTTCCAAATAGAGGAAACGATGAAAAAAAATTACCGAAAGCTGTTTTCATCTTCAAACAAAACTTCTTGAGCAAAATTTCATTAGGGGGGAGAATGTAACAAGCCAAATTTTAATCAATAGAAATTTCCTTTTTATAATTATGTCATATAGTGTAATCACATAAAATTACAACACAATACCACATTATGCTTAAATGAACTACAAAATACTATGTTACCTTTAAAAATATTTTTTTCACTTCTATGATTTGAATTTCAAAAATCTGACATACGTGATTCCGATTAGTAAGATGTTTGGAGTCCAATAGGATAAACTCAATTTTTAATGAATAATAACTTACCCTTATGAATGGTAATTTTACCCTTATGAATAGTAATACGAACTTTATGAATAGTAATTTAGCCAAGTGAATAAGTAACTTTATCAATGAGAGTATAAATAAAATTTATCCATCTTATAAGTGACAATATGATATAATTATATCGTAGTGTTAATATTTTTTATAAGTCATAAATATTTAATAAAAATTTTATAATTAATTTAATAATTTAAAAGAAAATGTATTTTCATAAAATGTATTCATAAATTATTTCTTTTATGTCTTATAACTATAATATAATTTTTTTGAGACCTTAATTAATTTTCCAAATTGTTATAAAATCATTTTTTATTTTAAATTTTTTATTTTTCAAGTAAATTATTATTTTAATTAAAAATTAAATTTATCATATTTAGAAAATTATTTTCATAAAATGGAGTTCATTTTTGGATTCTAAACATTATAAAATGGTTAGATTGATGTTTTTGGATTTTTCTAAAATACATGAATTTTTGATGAATAATGAAATTTGATAATTTACAAAATATGATAAAAAAATGAATTTCTGCATCATGATTGAGTCACGGATTATGTAAATGGACATTTTTTTTGAACTCACACAAACATATTACTATTTTTGGCCAAAATAATCATAACTATTTATTTTCTTTAGAAAAATGATAAACTAATGAATTAAATATTGAGAAAACTCCCCTCTCCTTCAGTATAAAAATAACCCCTCACCACCTCCTCTACTCACACCTCTCAAGACTTGTTACTTGTACAAATTATGATCAAATACCTTTCTAAGACCCCATCCCACATCCAGGAGCTTTTTGTCTCATAAAAAGACCAAAACCTATTCCCTATGGAGGTTCCCAAGAAGAAGGAATCAAGAGGTAAAATCCTTTTCCATTTTCTTTCAATTTCTTTTCAGGTTCCTTTAATTTCTTTTCTATACTCACCTATCCTAATCCAAATGGTATAAAAAATCTAATACCTAAAACATAATTTAATTTTTTATGATAATGTAATAATTCTTTATCATCTCTCCTTTCCAATCCTTTTATACAAGAAATGAAAAAACCATCCAAGATGTGTTAATTTATCACATTCAATGATGACGAGTTTTCAATTTTTATTACCATATACAATTATAGTCATGAAATTTTTTTTATGGTTGAACCAGATTAAAATCTATGCATTATATCCTATGTATTGTTATGGAATCATTTTGTACAAATGTTATTTACTTATAAAACAAAATTAGTTCATTGTGATAAAAAGCCACCAATTAACCCACACTGTTATCATTAAAGTTTTATATAATGATTCATCGTCACTCCAAATAAAAAAATAAATTTTATAACCATTTAATATTCCATATTTTATATAATAACATATAACTTCAAATTAGGACAACCATATTAATCTTACATGATTATCCGTACATGTATATAAGTAAACAGATCATGAAAACCATGGAAACAAACACTGCCAAAAAATAAAATTGAACCTATTAACCCATAAAAAAGGGCATGAATGAACTTAATAAGGTTATAATAAATAAAATAAATGTATAAGAGGTTCTATAATTATTAATTAATGATACTAATTTTATTATCCATGACATGAAGATCAAGTGAAGAACACCTTTCGACTTAAGGTAACAGATTCTACCTGAACCACCATTATTATTTCAGGTTGCTCTATCTTTATTTTTACCCAAATGAAGTTATATTTTATTTTTAAATTAAATTCCAAAATAATATATGAATATACAATCATCATTCTATTTCAAAGATATACATATTTTTAAGTGGTTCCTTTCTTAATTTTTCCTGATATGCAAGCCTGTTTTAAGGGAAATTCCTGAATTCTTACGGAATTTCAAGTGTACTATATCATCTATTATAATCCAAAATTGTTTTTATAAAATTTTAATTTTTATTATGAAAACATTATTGGATCACTTATGTTTTTATATAAAATATTATTCCCTTTTATATTTTAAATTCTCTTTAGTATTTTCCTTAAAACCACACTAAAATATTTTAATGCTAAAATTTATTAAATACTATTATTACATGCTATAACTTTTATTTGACATAAATTATAATTATATATTCCTATTATCCCTTATTAATGTCCATGTATTTTTTAATTACTTTATTTCATGGACACTTGTATGATACAACCATTTATTATGCTTTATGACATGATTATGATACCCATTTATTTCCATGGGAACCCTTATGTAATTGCATGATTTATTATGTATGATTATTTATATAGAAAACATATTCTTGAAAATGTTACAATGGGTGTGACTAGATAGTGATCCAATACATTAGGTAATGTTTAGTCTCATGAGACGTTATGTGTAACGATTTTAGCAGTTATCCTTGACTCATGCTCCATGTGAAACGGTCTTGGTGGTTAACCTTGAATCATGCTCCTCCATGTGAGATATGCCTTGAATCATACTAAAGTAGTGTTTTGTGTTTCTGCCACGTTCTTATGATTCAATAATTATATGATCCCATGTTCTAAATTTTATTATTACTTATGTTTAATCATGTACCATGACTCTTTATATCATTATGTTATGCCTTCTAACCCATGTGCTAAGATTTATTCTTATGTTTATTCCCTTACTTGGATTATTAGCTCAAACCTTTATTAATGTTATCCCTAGGTTATCCTATAATGATGTTTGATCATGAGGGAAGTTAGGATCTCAAAATGGATATTTAATAAAATTTTCTTTTATTATGTTTAATTATGTACATAGTCTTCTAATACATTAGACTTTACGATCCTTGGCTTGTCATTTGATGTTTATTTATGCTTAAAATCGTGTAATGATATGTGTAAAAGGTAGGTTTTTATACACTTGGGGACTTAATTTGAATACTTTCCTATACTCTTGTGATTGTAACACTGAATAATAGTGTTTTCCTTCTTTCTATTACATTATTTAACATGATGACCCTTTTCTTCACACTTATAACAATCTCCCATACCCTTTATAAACTTACCAGTGTGAATGCTTCTACATTTCTCACATGGTGGAAATTTATTCATCTTATCCATATTTCTTGGGATGTTTAATTTTTTTCATGGTGTTTAGATGACTTATTATTCTATTTATTTCCCTTAAATATTTATTATCTAGAGAATTAATTCTCCATTTTATGGCATATAAAACCATTTCATTATATAATGGAAAAAGTTTGAGAGAGTAGTTCCTTTCGGAGACTTGGCTTACTGCCTTCAAAGAAATGTCCAATCTTACACTTTGTGAAACATATGAAATTTTTAGGATACCTAGACAACCTTTTAATGGAAGATTCATAATCTGAGACCCTTTATTCTTCCTTTTTAATTATACTGTGTATATTTATCTTGAAATAAATATGTTTCTAAAGAGGGAAATATTAATCAAATAATGGATCCTTAAAAATTTCTATTCCATGTGATATATTTCCTCTTTATCCCTATTATTATAGATCAAATACGACCATTGATCAGTATCACCTTTAATAAATTACAATGCAAGTTTAACATTTTTCTTTTAAATGCATCACAAGGCCATCGATATCTTCTCCAGAGAATTAATCCATTACCCATCTATAATTGTATTTTTAGTCCCACTAAATGATGGAGGATTCTATCATATAAAGAAATACAATATAGGATAATCTCACTATGTAATAGGTTTATCTATCTGAGAATTGTTAATGGCCATAAAATTTTTTATCTTCCCAAATATATCCCTAAATTGTTCTATTCCAATACCATATCTATTGGTTTCCTTAGTAGAGAAATCTATATATTGTCCATGATAATTGATACAATTATTTTATCTAGGAACCATTTCTAAAAAATTTTATATACAATAATAGATCATAAAATGATTAATTTTAAATCATAATGTATAATTCCAAATATAGTGCAACACATAAAATAAAATAAAAAAATTGAAATTATAAATCTTGTAATTAGAATATTTTGTCTCTTTTGGGATATCTTTACTCTAAAATCCTTCATAATGCTTCATAAAAAAATGTGATTTGTCCTATGAATATTAAATAGGAGTGTCAAACCAGGTGAAAAGTAAGGCCCATTATCAGGTACTAGGTAATTTTTAGTCAAGCTCAATATTACTTTTTTGGAGTTATTATCCCTATTTTCATCTATTTCAAAACCACTTCCACTTATAGTATATGGATATGGATTTATTGATATGAAAACACACATAATTTATAGCTTTAAAAAATGTTAGGATATACTTCTATACATATCCACAAAGTCTATTTTAGGGTTATGTTCCCTAATATACAATTTCCTAAATCTAATTCCCAAGGTTTCTAAAAATATTCCACTAATACAAACTATAATGACCGAGACCCCAATAGTTCAGAGATGGTGCCTTAATTTATTACATTGGCATAGATACAAGGAGTAAAATCCCAACATACATATCATCTTAGATGTTTTAGACAACCAAATACATATATTTTACCCATTTTATATTGTGAATAGAAAATAAAAGACAATACATAAAAAATCTAATAAAGTGCATCCTTGAAAACTCATTTAAAGATATCTTCTTTATACCCTTGGTAAACCAAACAAAATAAGGGTGAGATCAAATGCTTAGTAAGGGTTAATTACATCAGAAGCAATCATGAATTAATAATCATAATCAATGTGTAAAGGTAAACAACTGAACACACATTCTATTTAAATAACATGACTATCATGATAAGATAAGGCATAATAAATATAGAAAGGTAAATAAATGAACATATATTCAATTTAATCAATAATTGTGAATAAATGAATCCATATATAATATAGTTGTGAAAATATCATGGATATTGATAATTTAATTATATATGAATTAAATTATTAATTATTTTATGTCTTGTCTGAGACACATGAAAACCTCTACCATCGGGACCTTTCAAAAGACGGTTTAAAACATAATGTACAAATAAATTTTATTTAACCAACTGATTTATATCATGAGACCTGTTAATTAATCAAGGAGATATATAAATTATGGTCCCTACCTAACATTCCCTATCTAAACCATTCCTCACATATAAAATAATCAATTTAATTCATAAAAATTCTGCTTTATCAAATATTTATATTGTGTAAATATACAAATTTATCAATATTTCCCTAATAAATAAAATATAATTCAAACAAAATAACATATGTTAAAATGGTATATGATTTAGGAAATAATAATATTCATCATACAGAAATAATGATAGTCATATTAAATATATTTTCACATGAAAAATTATTATAAAAATGTGATTTATTCAAGAGAATGTGAAAAACTAAAAAAGGGAGTGAGATTGTATGATAAATTTTACTAGTTGTAAATTTTAAATTCAAATACCCATAGACGAGACAATTCAAAGTGAAAACTAAAATTCCATGAATTATAAAATAATAAATATATTACATTTAAATGTGGTGGTATATACACTATATAAAAGTGAATTGGGGAATAAAAACCAATACATCTCAAGGAAATGTAAATTCAGATGAAATCTCATACCCCATGCTTCATTTTTATTAAAAATTCTTTAACCTGCTATATATTGGTTTTAATTTTTTTTGAATTATTAAAAAACTATATTAATATTTATAATATCATTTATGATCCTCTTATAATATCTTATCACCCATTCATTAATAGTCTTTCATTATTTTCATTGTGTCAGGTGTTAATTGCCTTGTTTTCTCATGTGTGTTTTGTCATAAATAGTTTGGTTATTGTGTGTATTATATAGTTTTATCATATACATAATAATAATAAATAAATTATCATCATATTTATAAATAAATTATAATTTTTAGACCAATCATAAAATATTTTTATGAATTGAGATTCACATAGATTCATGAGGTGGTAGTCCACACATATATGAAAGATGTTAACATATTTTTAGTGTAAAAAGAAAATGATATATATAGTTCTTTAAGAAAGATGAATAAGTAAAAAATATAATAAAAATTCATTTATATCACATATAATCATTAACATTTTCCTTATCACATTTAATGTAAAACGTTAGTGGAAGATGAATCACATCGCTTTCCGAGGCGGTTGTTCACCGTATACATGAGCATCATTATTATATCACATAGGGAATGGAAAGTATGAAGGGTTTAAATGATATAATTACTCTATAAGTATAAATATTCTATAAATATAAAATATGTACAATATATTCATTATCATACACAACCTTTAGAGGTTGTAAGGAAAAATAAACTATATAGGTTCATGAAGAAGTAGTCCACCGTACAGACAAATGATTATTTATAAAACCATTTTATGGAAGTGTTTGTACATGTAAGTAATAACCTTAACATATAAAAATCTTAGTATATGTAATATACTGAGGTTATTATATATTTTCTGTGTAATATTAACTGAAGGAGTTGGAGAAGGAAATAAAATAAGGATATTTTTTAGAGAATATTACATATCATTCGTGTATCCTCCTTATAATTATACTATAGATTTCAAAGGATATATTTCGTCCCAATAATATGGATTATAAGATTATGGGAGGGAAGTTTGGAAGTGATTTTGGTAGATTTTTGCCTAACGAAAGTGGTTTTAAAGTGTAAATATTGGGGGCAGAGTGAGTTCCCTTTTATAGTTGAGGAGGAGTGTCATTCTTGTTAATACTAAAAATTATTCTCGATTGGGAAGTATAACTTCCTTAATTTGGATCCAAAATTACATAATAATGGATGTGATGGGTTATGTTTTCGACACACACCTCCACCAAACAATTATAGATTCAATTTTATAATTTCATTAATTATACATTAAGTTTAATCAAATTTACCCATTTGGTTTTTCAACCATTGTAACTTATATCTCATTATTTACCAAGGAAAATTATCATTTAATTATAAAAATTAAAATGTGATTAATTAGATAATTCAGTCCTATGTATTATAAATATTGAATCCAATTTATTAAATAAAATTACTATTTTTTTTAAAATTAATTTTAACGAAAACACATGTAATGAGAAAAAACCCTATTTTAACCCTAATCATGCTAATTAATTTGAACTATTTTACTAGTCATTATACTTAAATTTTTTTTTTCTTATTTGGTAATATAAATCATTCTAATTACAAATATGGAATCCATTTTTTCAAATTATACTCACACAATTAGCACAATGTAATCAAAAATTAATCCCGTATATGAGATGAGAAAGTGGGTATTTAAAGGTAAAATTCTCAAATGTTTACGAAGATGATATTTATAAATTTAGTATTAAAATTATTATATTGAAATAACTTTGATTAATTTATATAAAATTAATGAAATGTTTCTTTCTATCGAATTCAAAAAATAATTTAACATTATAAATTATTAAAAAAAGAAGTTTTTAATTAAAATTCACTATTTTCATTATTCATAAAAATGGAAAATTTAAGAAAAATACCAAAAACTCACCCTAAGATAATTGTTATATTTATATTTTAAAAATTAATTTTATATTTTTAAAAATATTTATTTAATTAACTAAAATTCAATTTTAAATTAAGTGTGCAAAGCGTGAAAAAAGTGTTTTGTTAAAACCCACTTTTGTGTGCATTGCAAGATATCAACAAAATTAAATTTATTCTAAAAATAAAATATTTTCAAGAAATGGTGTGTTAAAAATCCAATAAATTCCTAAAATAGTATCATGAAATACAAGAATGAGAATCACAAAATTTTCAGGATGGACTTTACAAAAACTTTCTATCTAATATTGTCTATAGATATGAGATGAGACAAACATACCATTAGGGGTATTTATTACAAACTCAAAATCTAATAAATTTTTAGTTATGTGATACCCACAAAAATTTCCTTATATTTTAAAAAATTTATAGAGGTAAACTCAAATAAAAACTTAAAATTATACAGTGGATTGTTAGTGTACCTTTCACCATTTCTTTCCTATGAAACACTATAGTAGTTATGATTTTATGAGATTTTACTTTTTCAATTTTATTAAGAGGTTGGTGACACCGATTGAAATCATTAACCTTTATATCTATTCAATTATTGTCATAATGTCATATTCTAAGAAATTATAGCATTGGAGTGAAAGTGACATTCTGTAGATATTTATCACCAACATAGATTGGAATATTCACATCAATTCAACATTATTTTTCTCAATGTTCTCTTTTCCACACATAATTTTTTTTCCAAAATCAATAAGAAAACATCCTTCATGATTCTTTCCAAACTTCTGGAATAAATGAAGAATCATATTTTCCATAAATTATTTTTATTATTATAATTTCATATGAATTCCATATTTCTATTCTTAAAAAAACCATGAGATTTATGGGTGAATATGGTATCCATTTCTATATTGAGAGAAAAATTAATTATTTCTTCATTGATACTATTATATCTTATGGATAACACCATTATATGACTTGGTTTTAAACCACTCATAAATCTATCAATATCACATTTAGTTTCAATGATAATACTATCATAACACCTCACAAGTCTTCCAAAATTTTCCTTGAAAAAAAATACTTCTAATCATGAGAATGTTTCATAATTATAAAAACTAGTAGAAGGTATATGTTTCAACATGAATGAATCAAAATTATATTTTAATCTATTTTTCTCAATTGGAATATTAGTATGATTCAAATCATGAGAATGTTTCATAATTATAGAAACTAGTTTTTGAATTCCAGATCCTATAAAATTATTTTTTTTCACGGGCATGATCATTTCATTTTCCATAACATTTAGAGTTAACCAAATTATTCTAGGTCATAATAATTGAATAAATAAAAAAACATAGTATGATAAATAATAATCATAGTGAGTATTCAAATAATCATGAAATATCATTCAATAGTATATCTAAATCATGACAAATTCTTTTCAATCTATGACACCTTAGGTTTAACCTCATTTATACATGATTATTATCTATTCAAATAATTTATAATGGTTCATAAAGAAAATATATATTAACATAAGAATATCCCTCTAGAGTTTCTAGAAATGTGTTCAGTCGTAGGTGAACTCATCATATGTTGGTGATGATTTAGTTAATACCCAATCTAACCTTTTCATATTTTTTTCCCCCAGGTTCATCTGTTCCAAACTAACTTCCAATTTCAAAATATCCATAATGGTCTTTATTTTCAATAAAAACCGGACAAACTATTCTTTAAATATGATTTATGTTGTAATCAAATATGAAGTATTTCCTCAAGGTTTTCAAAAAATATCTCTACTCCTAATCTATAAAAATTACTAAACCCTACTCTAATATAAACTGAGGCAACCCAAGATTAACATACATAAATATATTATCATTTTAGAAGAATATTCAATATATCTCATAATAATACACACTCTAGAATTGTAAAACTTTTGAGTCTTTTTAAACTAGATACATAATTATCTTTTTTCCTGAATGATAATTAAAATCTCTCAAAAATCTCTTCTCATATTGTACACTTCTTATATATACCATAGTTAAAGACTTTATTTATAACATGGGGAAGTGAAATATCATGAACCAATGCACCAAAACTTTAATGGAAGGTGATAGTCCAAATACAACACCCCAATCCCATATGAATTAGGCCATGAGTTGGTGACCATCACTGAAAAGGTATATCACACACACGAGAGTCATTATCCTAAGGTACATATATACATTCCCACATCTAAAAAAACAAATACAACACTGAAAGGTAAAAGAAACTAATATCATAATGCATGGATAAAATCTATCCCACATTAGTGTATGATGAATATATTGAAAGAATTTTTTTCTAAATACAATCCTACAAAATAATTAGAATGATCCCAACATTATTATAAGGATGGGACAACCAATAAATCGAACACCGGTAAGAACCTCAATCTAACTATTCCAAAACTATTCTACACCATCTCCTAGACCCCAACGGATCTTTAAAAAGGTATTTAATCTGCATAAGGGATTATATGTGTGGGAAAATACGATGCATGGCTGAGTATATAAATACCTTTTATGACACCCAAAAACCTGTAAAAAAAAGTGTAAATTTATTAGTCAGTTCATAACATGGTATTCCAATCATGATACAAGACATAGAAATAAGAATAATAAGAAATCCCATATATATTCAAGATAGAATCAATGTCTCAAAGAGGTATCAACCAAATTTTCCACCAAATGATTCTGATCAAGGATTCATGTTAAAAATCATCCTTATGATTCTACTCCATGAGATATAATGTCACTGATGATGCTTATCCAAGAGGCCAGACTACATGGTCCATGACAAATAAGTACTCACTACATCTCCATATCAACATCCAAACAGGGGATCACATCCCTAATAGATGGGGGACACCATAATCCATATTGAAATAATCCTCTGTGTAGGCATAATATGTATGATGATACTATGAACCCTACTGGTTTAACTTGGTAGAAAAGGAATTGAAGACCTGTGCATGGTGGTCACGCTGATACCATGAACCCTACCTAGGGTGGATGAATGAATGATAGGGGTCATACCCAGGACCATCAAAGGACACCACAAAATCTATATGAAAATCATCCCATAGAGGTAATCATAATCCAATATTTTGGATATAATGTTTTACTGTACCTTGGTAGGTATTAAGTAAGGGAAATCACTGAACTGATGTTAGTCTACATTGAAATAGTCTAAGAGAAAACACCCAAGCTCATACCAGATTTAAAATAAAAATTAAGAGGGCTCCAAACATTCCTTTAAGGATTATAAAATGTCTTCTATAAGGGTACATGACATTTATAAATATTTTTTATTACTTTCAATGTCTTTTACTCACACTGTTTGAATTTTGCAAAAACAAATGGAATGTCCTAGAGGGTACATACTGTTTAGATATAAATATGTAATTAAACATTCCATCCTTTCTATATTGTGTACTATAGGTCATTCTTATGTTCTCATGGAGTTACCTTGTGATAAGGTAGTGTCCCACTACATTTCTATGGTTTATGGGGTTTATTTAAACATCTAATGGTGAATAAGGTCTAAGAGAGCACTCAACAAATGTATTCTTCCCATTCTCATGTCCTTTATAGAGTATATAATTTTTTACCCATAAAACATAGCATGTGGTTCCACATGGGATCCTAGAACTATACTCCCTATATACATTGATCCATCTTCCATGGGAAACACAACATATGACTTTCCATACACAGTGTGTAACACCACATGAATTCCTAGGGGTGTACTCCATGTATATGCTGACCTAGTTGGATCATGATCATTTATTATGTGACATGTTTTAAAAAACATGTGATAATTTTCAATTTATGGAAACCAAAAATCGAAAGTGATGGGACTACATATTGTGTCTTATTGATGTACACTCCATATAGTTAAAAATTTCAAAAAAAAAATTCCTAGCTATTCACATATTCACCTGAACCAAAATTACCTCTATGTCCCCCCCTCACCTCACTAATATTTTTGGATCTTATTTGACCAAGATCACCATCGAATATGGTAGTAATACGGCCTTCAAATCTGATTAGGAGTCACCTCTATTGCACCATGATATCGACTCACTTATAAACACAAAATAGGAATTTTAAAAAATTGGAATCTGATCTCCTATCATTGTTATGAATCATAATGATTTTTTTTATATCCATCCCAAACCCATGGTAATGATGTGTTTTAAAAAATGCTAATTATGAAATGATCGTTCACTGGGAATTTTTCTAATCACTAGCCAAAAAAATACTGACAATTATCGCATATATAATGAGAAGAGAAATTCAAGAATAAAAAACATGATAAATATACTCAGCCAATGTTCATGTTATCCTCAATATATTGACAAGAATGTGATTAATTATTAATATTACCAAATAAATCAATTCCTAATCCCTAGGAAAATAAATTCATAATTAATAATCAACCATCGATCCATGATCCAATATTTTGTGGGGTAAATTGGTTTTCATTTTACAATGAATAAAAAATAGGATGAATTGAAATAAAAAAAACACCCTACCATGAGTCACATAAATCATTACTAAAGAATACATATTATAGTGAAGAAGATTAAGACTTTGCCATGTTTTTTATCTATCTATCGATTCAAATCGATCTGTTCATTTGGGATCCCCCATCTTGATCCACCAATGAAAAAATATCTCCTCTCTAATCTATTATGTTTAGGTAGATAACCATTTATATTTTCCATAACAACGTATTTATAGATATGGAAAGGTCGTCTCTAAAAAAACAATAAAAAGAATAGATAAAATTAATTAATTTTATACTATTCACCTATGAATACATTTTAAAAAAACCCTTAACACCGATAACGATTATGTAGTACCTAGTGTAATCCCTTCATTACAGATTCAACAGAAGTGTTGGATTTTCTATATGAGAAAATATTCAGGAGTTATTCCAGTATTTCACCAAAACTATACTTTCATGATATAATATATTTAATATCTTTATTATATCATTTCTAGGCTCACCAAGACTTAGAATATCATGATGTTTCTATAGATGGCTCTTAAAATATACAATAATATTTTCCAAAGTCATACAAGGAATAAACAAGGATGTTACATTATATCAAACTTCAAGGATTTTACGTCTCAAAATGTAAAAAACATGAACACAAGTAAGTATATCAAGCTCTAAAATAGAATTTACACTCCCACAATATCTTCTAATGGTTTCGATGTTTTCCATATATATTTACCCAGGGGAAAAATTTGTGAAATATGGATCTAATTTGGTTGGTACTCAAACAATACTGGGATCCTTAAACTCTTCAAAAAGGTAGTTTCAACCTTAGTGTCTATATCATCCAGGTCAAAATCATGCAATGGGTCATGCACATGTATCCTTAATTGGGATGGGTGTAAAACAAAATTCCCCCAGACTAGATAATATAATCTGGTCTATGTGTATTCCTCCTCACTATCCCAATACATAAACTAAAAAATGGGTCTTCGAACCTGGGAGATGGCCTGCCATCCCAACCAAATCCCAAAAACCCCGATGATGGGAGATATATCAGAGAAAATTATCTACTTATTGAACCCAAATTAAACTTTACTTACCCAAAAAAGAACACTTGATATTATTGTTAGTTTTCATCAACCATTGGGTGAACTTCACCATTTATAACCATTACTAGCCCCAACTCTAGGGCCATAAGCATAATCTCTCAATGGATTTGATATTTACATGTATGACCTTACAATCTCCCATACATGGTCTCAAATTGTGCCACACTAGTGGTAGAGTGGTATATTTTCTCATAAAAACTCCTCCAATGGTTTATTATTATATCATCTATGGACCAATAAAAATATCAAATCATAAAGCATGTTATCAAGAACCTGAATACTCTACTTTACCTGGATAACTGTCTAAGGTATAAATGTTATGCTCAATGACAACAGAGTCACAAAGCCTCCAGAATACTCTCTCTAATCATGAATTAAATTAAACATCATGGTTTTTAATGGTATTTAAGAAAATTCAATAATTCCAAACAACCTACAATGTGAAAAAAACACCATAATCTCCACTATGTTATGTTGGTTATCACAAACCGATAAGTGAGGCCTCAAGAGTTAATCATAAAAAAAGTTATAAAATCCTTGGTCCCCAAACCCATTTCCAAAGGAGGTTGGTACATCTTCATCCCTATTATGTGTATTGTTAAGGTAAAGCAACTTCCTCTCATAGTGTGACTAGTGTTGTCATCTGTCTTCTAAAGGATGACATACTCCCCACCATTAGAAAATATATTGCGAACATGTCTAGTGGGTATCTGGTGACACAATACCTCACAATTAATATCCCCATAAAATACCTCCCTAACAAGATGTATAAGTAGAGGGGTGAGAACCATGGATTGGATATATGATAATCAATCCATGTTCTTATGGGTCAACTAAAAGCAGGTAAAATACTTCGTTACCTCGCTCAACAAAAGTGGTTAGAAACCCTAACAATGAGCATTTTCTACCATGTAAATTCCCTCAAGTGGCTCTTAATAAAGAACTTCCTCAATCATTACTGGGTCTACTATCACGTTTTTATCTGAGAAGACATATACCATAAATTAGACCTCATTAATCCAGAATGAATACTTAGAGTTCTTTCCACAATGATGGTACTCTAAAAGAATTTCAATAACCATCATCATGTGTCTCATTTTCTCCACCACTTATTCCAAGGACACATCGATGACAACTGATGATACTGACATGAACCAATCCTAGAAGGGTTAAAGGATCTAGTACATAAGCCTCACAACCTGTTCAGAAGTTCAACACATTGAAAAGTATCAACATGAAATAAAAGAATCCATGACAATATTAGAAATAAACATTTGGTACATCCTCCTTTCAAACCATGAGCTAGTAATAACATGTATTGATTCCAAACACTAATATCCACCTTAAACCTAACCACAAAAAAGATTACATCAATTCTAGGTGTGGACAAACCTCCATGATGGTCTCCTGTTTTAGGTGTCACTAACCCACACCTAACCTCAAGATATCATTCACCTCCTCGGTGAATAAAATATTTCTTCCCATGTTAACACACTAGAAAAAACAAGGCCCCTGCTCTGGGCACATTTCTAACCTCACTAACAAATCTCATAGCTAACTAGGACAATCTGATATACTAGATCATACATCGGCCTATCCTTAGTGTAAATTTTCATATAAAAAATTAATGGGGAAGTAAAATTGGAGCATTATTAAGGACTACCTATACATAATCCTCAAACACTATGTGAAACTAAATATCATTTCCCTAGTTCCTACATGGGTCATTCTAATCAACTGATAATAAGTTGGTTGTATCCCCCTATATATGATTTCATTCTACCAATCTTGGGATTGATCCTACCCATGGAGGAAAACCCCATCCCATAACATGTATTCACTATAATCCCTCACTGAAAATTATAATTTTAGTATGGTTAGTATGAAACTGGTCCATACCATGGAAAATAACCTAGGGTCCCACTAATACTATATAAAGCTTCAACATGAGGACATCTCTATCCTCATAGAGTTAGGTCACACTTTCGATAAGTGTGTGATCATTAATCCTCTATATAGGAGTGTTTTATGAAAAGGTTTGATCCAAGGACTCAACTAGAAACTCTATGATCTAAAATAAATGATAAATAAGGAAAGGATTTTTGATGCCTTGGTATATCAAAACTATAGATAAATATAAAGATACACAGAACATACTTCAAATCAATCCCAGAGTCTCTGAGTCAAAATCTTCCAGCAATCACAACAACCCATGTCCCTGACCGCCAACTACTTGAGAAAGGTGTAAACCACATAGGGTTTGAGTTTTTGGAAAAATATTAAAACACATACCCACTCTAACTACTCTCCAACCTCCTCTTCCTAAACCACTACCTCACATGTCTCTCAATTCCAACCACTACCTCTATCTAAGTTTTTGTAGGATCCTGGATCTCCCTTAAGGTATTTTGTTGTTTATGTGTTAGTTTTAGTACTTTATTTTTGTTAAATAAGTGTTTTAACAAGGTTCATGTGGAGGATCGGGGATGTTCTAGAGGTTTAGGGAATGGAAGAGAGAGAAAAAGGGGTTTTCTGGGCATGGTTCACGATTTTCACAAGGTTATTGCAAACCGTGTGGAAATCCTAGATAACCATGAAAAGGGGATATTTTCAGGCTGTAGAATCCACATGGTTTGTGAACGATTTGAAAAACTGTGTGGGTAAACCATGCAGCTGAGTATTTTTTGAGAAAATTACAAAAATTCCATTAAGGGTTTTTTATGTTCCACTTGTGATTTTCCTCCTCCTCCCCTCTTGTAAACCTAGGAATGAACCAAATATCCCATGATCTCCCAAGGGTGATTCTACCTTAACTCTAGGATGTTTGGAGTGCCATTGGTTGTGTAGATTGAAGATCTGGGTAAGTCTAATCTCCTCCATACTTCTCTTTTTGGGTTTTGGTTCACACCTTTTCCCCATCTCCTTCCAAAGTTCTAAAACCCTTTATTTCTATTTACTTTTAGGTAGAGGCTTCAAATATGTGTTGAAACGGGATCTAAGGCCTTTATTAGAAGTGTGTTCACCAATGAATTCAAGGTAGGTGGTCTACAAGTTATATCCCTTGGTGTTTGTGTAGATTTGTGTGTGTATGGATTCATTCTTGTCTCCCTTCTTGATGTGTTCTCTATTTCATTAGAAAGATATAGTGTTTTGGGTGTCAAATTATTAATTTAACCCCTCTTAATTCCCATGGGATGCAATGAGGATGGCTTGACCAAATTAGGGACACCCATGGGGTGTGTCATCCCTCCTCATGGGGCTATTGGAAATATAAGGTGTAAATTGATACATGATGATCGAGAGACATAGAGAAGAGGCTAATTGTCTTATATAATGAGTTCGAATGGATTGTAGTTATTTTTTTCTAATGTGGTTAAAGGCTAAGTGATTGTTGGTTTGATATGTAATTGGGTTAAATGGTATTATTGGGAATATGATAAAGAATTATGTTTACAATTGAATATGCTTAGTTATATAGGCATAAGAAATGGGAAATGAGGCTAAAGTGTTAAGTGTTATAAATGATGAATGTGTTATTGGATTAAGGAATAATATTAATTTCTCATTTATTGATATTATTATAATATTGCTTACGATATTAACTATGCTTGGTTGTGATGTGGTCAATTGTGGGGAATGATAAATAAGCATGTGCACATGGATTATAGAGTGGGGTATAGACTTGAGGTTCTACACCCACAAGTCGAGTTGGAATGAGGTTCTAACTCTATCCCCAAATGCATGGGTTAGGGAAGGGGACAAAGTTCTATTCTTCTAATGGTTTCATTTCACCTGGACTGAGGCTTTGAGGTGAGGATTATGAGGTTGTTATAATGTGATGCCTAGTGAGATGAGACTTGATATTATTCCCATATGATTGAGAATATTGAACTTTCCTAATCCATTGAAAAAAATGAAAAAGGTAGATTAAAACATGGGATGCCTAAGTGGTGAAAATGGATTCAATGGTAGTAAAATTTAAAGGAACATAGTTTAGAATGGACTATTGAACTATTTACCTTTACTTTACATTATTTATCACTTGCATGAACTATCCACTTTTACTAGATATTTTGTAGGAATTGTTGGTGGTGGACTATTGAGTTATATTGAGACCCTACTCAGGCCACTATTGGGTACCCAATAAGATTTCATGCTTGCAGGTCAAGATAAGGGCAAGGGCACTATGTAAGGAAGTTTAGTTGGACATGGGACATGTATAAGTGAGGTTACAGACTTGGAGTCCAGAAAATTTTGGGGATTTTTCAATTTGTCTTTCTTTTAGGGTTTTGTTCACTTGGCAATGTAGCATGGTATGACATATTTTCTATTGTATATGGTTGTACCAAGTTTTGGAGTTGGTTATTTATGCATGTTATTAATTATTTCTTTTTGTTTCCACTATTTTAATTGTGTTCTATTATGAATTACTCTAGTAAAGAGGGTATAGTCTCCCCACATGACCTATTAGACCCTCGATTCTAGTCAGAAACCTCTAGATTATAAGGAGGAGTGCCAGAGGTCATGTGGTGACTTATCATGGGGCACTGGTTTAATGGATCCCAGGCTGGGGACATTACAAAGTGGTATGAGAGGGGTTATTTCCTCTTCTTAATATTTAAGGGATAGAAGACCAAAGGTTAGGAAAGTGTCATTCCTTGGTAATAAGGTCATTCTTGGGAGTAGCTAACCCATGTATGAGGGGAAACCCAAGTCACCCTGGCAGGGGATTGTTGTTCTTGTTGTGTGTTGTTATATTTGATGATATTTCACTATCGGGTGATGCACTTGTTGTGTGATTTGACGGTTTTGTGATATTTCTCTCATATATGAAGAGTGTATGAGGTTTCATATTCATTAATCATTCTAGTCACCTATGTTGGTAAGTGAAATGCATCATGGTAGGAACACACACAAGATGGGTGTGTGGGATATAAAGGTTAGAATGAATTTGTTTTCCTCAAAAGTAATGAAATTGGGCCTAATGGGATGGTATTAATGGGTAAAAAGTAATGTTAAAAGGGTAAGTAGAAATTAGAAAATGGTGATTAACAAAGAAGTAAATGTGTATTAACATGTTGTAAGAGTAAATGGGGATATGGAAATTGTTTTGAATTGGTGTAAAACATAAGGCTTGTAACCATGTGAATTAGATACCTATGTTAGCCATGGACTTGGGAGAGACGACAAAGGGTAGTGTTACAGTTCTGAGTGGGATCATTTGGGTAGTGTATGAAAACTGGTTTGGTTATGAAAAGTGATGGGCCAACCTATATATTTTTCCTTTTCATAAAAAGCATTATGGTTTCATTTTAATGATCATGTCTGGAATTGTAGAGAAATGGAACCTTGAAGAGGTGTGCTAGTTGGGAGACATGAGGATATTACTGAGAATAATACTCCAATAGTGGATCAAGAAAATGTGGTGATCTAAGAAGATAGAGAAGATCAGTTCCATGAGAAAATTTCTCATTTTATGAAAATGATGGAACGATACCCATGGCGGGATGCACCAAGTATGTTTAAGAAGACCAGGGAGTTTCAGCTGCAATGACCTATGAACTTTATCGGAGAGGGTGGGAAAGTGGCATCAAAGTTCTAGATAGAGTCCATCCAAAATATTATTGACCATATAGAGAATCCTCTTGAGAATTGAGTCAAGTTAGAGTCTTATATGTTGAGAGGTCAAGTAAAGCATTGGTTGGACATCATGGTTCAGAAGGATCAGGCCGAAAGAATTATGTGGAAATATTTTCAGGAGAATTTTCTTAAGCACTTCTACCCAAAAATCTTAAGGTAGGAGAGGGATGTGGATTTTATGTGGTTAACTTAGGGGACAATGTCGGTATTGGATTATTCTAGTCATTTCACCGATTTGAGACATTTCATTCCAACGTTGATAGGAGATGAGTTAGCCGTGGTGAAACACTTCCAAGATAAGATGATACACGAGATCAGATCTTAGGTGAATATATTTTGTGTGAAAAGTTTTGATGAAGTGGTGGAGAAATCCCTTATCTAGAAGGGGAAACTTAAGGGAGATTCAGGTATTGAACTTGTGGTTCCAGCTAGGTGGGTAAGTGATGCGGCTTCTGATAGTAGGAAGTGCCATTTTTTAAAATTTTCAGTAGGGTGGAAGTGCATAGAGCATTCAGAAGAGGGTGTCAACTTCTTAAGGTGGAAACCAGGTACTCTATTATCAGGGGGGCAGGCTAGGGAATAAGAATGAACAGTGTCCCTACCCACCAGTTGAGTGCCAAGCATGCGGTAGGCTAGGCCATGTACATAGGTTCTATATGAACCCACGATATTCAGGGAATGATGGAGGTCAGAGGCAGATGTTGAGTGTAGGTAGGGGGTCGGTTACCCTGTATCAGGTAGAAAGTTAGAGATCCATGGTTTGTACTGGTAGAGGCAGTGGATGTGGAACTCTGGGGAGATATCATCTTTATTAACCTAGAAGTGCAGTGTAGGGTACTCAGGCTGAAGCCCAGGATAATGGGGTAGGTCATCTCCATGAATTTCAGAATACACCTGACAGTGGTGAGATGTGACCATCTACCGTTAGAGGTAGGATTCTTTTAGATTCCACACTTTCCAGTTTTTTATTTGATATAGGTGCTACAATTTCTTTTATTTCTACTCAATTCATTGTTGTATTGGGCTTAACCGTGGAGACTTCATGTGGGGTAATGTCACTGGATACTCCGCTAGGGGTACAAGTTGAGGACATCAGGTAGTATAAGGGTTGTTCTCTAGAGGTTGGTGGATATAATTTTTTGGGGGATCTGTTTTTCCTAAAAATTTCTGGTTTTGACCTAATCATGGGGATGGATATTTTGAATTATATCAAGCTCATATTGACTATTACCAACGTCATGTAACATTAATATCTCTCGATGGAAGAACTTATATCCTTCAAGGTGAGTGGGATACTATAGAGGGATGTGTAGGGTCGTTACATCAACAGTTGGGATAACTCATAGCCCAAGAAGCATGAATTATGTTGGGTGATGGGGAGAAAGAGTGGACAGTCCTCCCTCTTATTATGGACCAATTTCAAGATGTTTTTCCAGAGGGCTTCTCGGGGTTACCACCTGAGATATATGTTGAGTTTACAATTGAGTTGTTACAAGGAGTGGTGCCAGTTTCTATTCCACAATATCGAATGGTGACAGTAGAGCTCAAAGAAATAAAGGTTTATATATAGGAGTTAGAGTATAAGGGGTTTATCTGCCCTAGTACATCACTTTGGAGATCTCATGTGCTATTTCCTAAGAAGGCTAACAGATCACCGATGCTATGTGCCAATTATAAGAAACTAAACTAGATGAGTGTTAAGGACTGATACCCTATTCCTAGAATTGATGATCTATTTGATCAACTCAGAGGTGTCTTAGTGTTTCCCAAGATTTATTTGAGATTAGGGTACCATCAGTTAAAGGTGGGACCTTCTGAAATACCCCAGAAAACTTTCTGAAGCAGGTATGGGCTGTTTAAATTTCTAGTGATTCCGTTTGGATTGACCAATGCATCGGCTATGTTCATGGACTTGATGAACTACATATTCCACCCATATCTAGATTAGTCTGTTGTTATCTTCATTTATGACATCTTGGTGCACTCCAAAACTCATTACGATCATTCCGAACATATTGAAATCGTCTTGAGTACAATAAGAGAGAATAAACTTTACGCCAAGCTATCAAAATGTAATTTTTGGATTGATGAGGTGCAATTTATGGGAAACATCATTTTTGAGTCAGGTTTCAGTGGATCCAGAAAAGGTGTAGGCTATGGTGTCTTGGGATCGGCCCAAGAACATATCTGATGTTCAGAGTTTTCTAGGTTTGGCTGGTTATTACTGAAGGTTTATTGGATATTTCTATTGTTTGGACTCACCAATCACCGTGATTAACTAAGAAGGGAGTTAAGTTTGATTAGTCAGAGGCTTGTGAGATTCTTTTTCAATAGATAAAGAAGTGGTTGAATGCCACACCAATTTTGGTCTTAACCGAACCAGGTAAGAGGCACACCTTGTTCTGTGATGTGTTCGACATTCGACTTAGGGAAATGTTTACGTAGGATGATCAGGTTTTAGCTTTTGGGTCAAGATAGTTGACGCCACATGAAAGGAATTATCCTACTCATGACCTAGAGATAACAAATGTGGTTCATTCCTTAAAGTGTTGGAGGCATTACTTATTGGGAGAACCTTTCATGGTGTTCACTGACCATAAAAGTCTCTGGTACATATTATCTCAGTGGGATTTGAATATTTGATAGCGATGGTGGGATGAGTAACTGTAGTCTTTTGATTTTGAGTTGGTCTACACACTAGAGAAAGGGAATAGTGTCACTAATGCTCTAAGATGGAAGACTCAGAACCAGGTAGTTTAGGAATTCAGTTTAGAGTGGAAGATGATGGACTTGTTTGTTGAGATGCATTTGGAGGTACAGGATGGGCACGAGCGATGACCCTTGCATCTATAGCAGTTGAGTCCGTGATTTAATCCGAGTTAAAGAGAGTCATCTAGTGGATCCGGAGTATCTGGATTTGAAGGAAAGTCTTAAAGGTGGGGAGTCACCCTCTATTTATACTTTTGGTGCTGATGGATTTTCTTATGTTCACAGGTGTGTTGTGGTGCTGGCAGGTGTACATGAAGAGTTGATGCGTGAGTTTCACATGTTAAAGTGTGTAGTGCATCCTTTCTTGACTAATATGTTCTATGATCTTCGTAGGCAGTTTTTGTGGCCAAGAATGAAGAGAGAGGTAGAGAGTTTTGTGGCATGATGCCTCACCTATCAGCTGGTGAATGCTGAACATCAACGTCCAGGTGGGTTGTTGCAGTCATTGACTATTCCATAGTGGAAGTGGAATGACATTATGATGGACTTCATAGTGGGTATTATGAGGATGACCTGGAAGAATGATGCAATTTGGGTGGTGGTATATTGGTTGAAAAAAGTGTCTCATTTCTTACCAATCCAAGAAACCTATACATTCGACCAGTTGGGAGAATTGTATGTTCAAGAAATAGTAGAGTTGCATAGTGTTATGAGAACTATAGTTTCAGATCATGATCCACATTTCACCTCACTCTTCTAGAAGGGACTACAGAAGACACTTGGTATCAAGGTGTTTTTGATTATGGTTTACCACCTGAAGAATAACGAGCAGTCAGAGCATACTATTCAGGTATTAGAAGAAATGTTGAGATCATGTGTTTTAGATTTTGGTGGTTTGTGGGAAAAGACCTTATCACTTGTTGAATTTTCTTAAAATAATATATTTCAGGCTACAATTCAGATGGATCCATTTGAGGAACTCTCTGGGAGACTGTGTAGGTCTCCACTGTGTTGGTTAGAGGATAGAGAGTCTGATCTGTTATGACTAAGTATAGTGTAGGAGATGTCAGAGAAGGTTTGATTGATTCAATAGCATATGGAAACAGAACATATTATATAGAAGGCATATGTAGATCGACATTGTATACTTCTTGAGTTTGTGGTGGGTGATAGTGTGTTTCTTTGGGTTTCATCAAGGTCGGCTCGCCACTGTATCCAGAAACATGGAAAGTTGGCAGCTAGGTCTGTGGGGCCATTTGAGATTTTGGAGAGTATCCGACCTATGGGGTACCAATTATCTCTTCCACCATAGTATAATGGGAAGCATGATGTTTTTCAGGTTTCACAACTTCAACAGTATCACCCATATCCATCTCATGTGATAAACACTGAGGATGTCGATCTTGAGGCCAATGCTTCTTTTGAAGATAACCTATTTCATATTGTGGATCATATTGAGAAGGTCTTACGGGGAAAGGTAGTGCCTTTGGTTCATGTTATATGGAAATATGGAAACATTCATGAAGAGACTTGGGATAGAGAATTAGATATGTGGGTCCATTAGACCGATCTCTTTTCTTTGGGAACTCAATGATGCTCCGGAAGAGAGGCTCAAGGACAAGCTGTCATAAGGAGGGGAGGTTGTAAGATCTCAGATCTACCTTAAGGTATGTTTTTATTTATGTTTCAGTTTAAGTAATTTATTTTGGTTAAATAAGTGTTTTTTCAAAGTTCATGGGGAGGATCGGGGTGTTCTTGTGGTTCAGGGCACAGAAAAGGGAGATAAAGGGGGTTTATGGGCATGCTTCATGGTTTGTGTACGGTTAGTGAAAACTGTGCATAAATACTAGTTAAGCATGAAAGGGGGATATTTTTGAGCTATATCATCTACACAGTTTGGGCATAGTTTGGAAAACCGTGTGGGTAAACCACGCGATTGAGTATTTTTTGAGAAAATTACAAAAATTACATTACAAGATTTTTATATTCCACTCAGGATTTTCCTCCTCCTCCCCTATTGCAACCCTTGAAACAAATAAAGTCTCCCAAGATCTCCCAAGAGTGATTATAACTCAACTCTAGGCCATTTAGAGTGTTTTTGGTTGTATATTGAAGATTCGAGTAAGTCTAATCTCATCTTTTATTCTCTTTTTAGGTTGGGGTTCACACCTTTTCTCCATATCCTTCTAAAGATCTAAAAACCATTATTTTCGATGAATTTTAGGTTGAGGGTTTAAATGTGTGTTGAATCAGGATCTAAGTCCTTTATTAGGAGTGCGTTCACCAACAAATTCAAGGTAGGTGGTCTAAAAGTTATATCCCTTGGTTTTTGTGTAGATTTGTGCATATAGGGTTTATTCTTGTCTCCCTTCATCATGTGTTCTTGATTATATTATAAATATGTGGTGTATTGGATATCTAAATGATTAATTTAATCCCTCTTGATTCCCATGGGATTCAAGGAGGATGACTTGACCAAATTAGAGCCACCCATGGGGTGTGTCGGCCCTTTCGATGGGGCTAATAGAAATATAAGGTGCAAATTGACACATAATGATGTAGAGACATAACAAAGAGGTTTATTGGATTATAAAAAGAGTTATAATGGATTGTGGTTAGTTGTTTCTAATGTGGTTAAAGGTTAAAATATTTTTTGGTTGACATGTTATTGGGTTGAATGGTATTATTGGGAATATGATAAAGAATTATGTTTACACTTAATTGTTCTTAGCGAGATAGGAATGAGAAATGGGAATTGGGGTTAAAGGGTTAAGTGTTATAAATGATGAATGTTTTAATGGATTAAGGCATAATGTTAATTTCCAATTTATTGATATTTTTTTAACATTGCTAGCAATATTAGCTATTCTGGGTTGTGATGCGGTCAATTTTGGGGAATGATAAATAATCATGTGCACATGGCTTGGTAGAGCGGGGTATAGATTTTAGGTTCTATTCCCATAGGTCGTGTTGGATGGAGGTTTTAACTCCACCTCCAAAATGAATGTGTTAGGGAAGGGGAAAAAGTTCTATTCCCCTAAAGGTTACATTCCACCCAAACTGAAGATTCGAGGTGAGGATTATGATGTTGTTATAATGTGGTGCCTAGTGAGATAGGACATGATCTTATTTCCATATGATTAAGAATATTGAACATTCCTAATCCATTGAACACATGAAAATGTTTGATTAAACCATTTTATTCCTAAGTCGTGAACATGGATTCAATGGTAATAAAATTTAAAGGAACATAGTCTAGAATGGAATATTGAACTATTTACCTTTACTTTCCATTATTTATCACTATCATACACTATCTACTTTTACTATATATTTTTTAGACACCATTGGTGGTTGACTATTGAGTTATACTGACACCCTACTCGGGCCTCTGTTGGGTACCCAAGTAGATTTCATGATTGCAGGTCAAGACAAGGGCAAAGGCCCTATGCTAGGGAGTTGAGTTAGAAATGGGACATGTATGGGTGAGGTTATAGACTTTAAGTCTAGACCATTTTGGGGATTTTAATGTTTGCCTTTCTTTTAGGGTTTTGTTAACTTGGAACTCTAGCATGGCATGACATATTTACTATTGTATATGGTTGTAACCAGTTTGGGAGTTGGTTATTTATGCATGTTATTAATTATTTATTTTTGTTCCCACTATTTGAATTGTGTTCTGCTATGGATTACTATGGTAAGGAGGGTATAGTCTCCTCATGTGACCTATTATACCCTCACTACTAGTCGGAAACCTTTGGCTTATAGGAAGGCATGGCTGAGATCATGTGGAGACCTAGCACTAGGCACCAGTTTAGTGGCTCCAAGGTTGGGGATGTTACAGTGATCAATTGACTATCTCTTTATCTTCAATATGATGGGTAGGGCATTCTCACATGAGATAGACACTTACATAACAAGTATATAAATTCTTCCTCTTTAGTGAAATGATATTTCCCTAAGGTCCTCATTAATGATCTAACATCCTATGATGTGACTTGCATCACACACCTACTTTTAGCAGATCCTAATCACCCTAGATATTAGGTGATCACTAACATAAAATTTGTTGTCTTGCATTTGATCCTTGCACATCATTATCCAGCACTAATTAATCCTTCCACAGCTCAACCTAACATGATGCATCCACCTAAACCACCATATGTCGGACTATATAATAATCATCATGTGGGAGAACCACCTTTTTCCCACTTGAAAAGAAAACCACCTCTTGGCTAGGCCCCTACATGGAGGCCTCATAACCAATCAGTTCATACCCTATACTATACTACATAAACCTTACTAGAAATCATCATGAATTCATTATAAAAAAGACAAGACATATCAGGATTAGTGATTATATCTTGGGAGTTGAATAAAGAGGGACATGGAAAACACAACCCATTCCTATATGATGCATGTGCCAATTTGATTCCCTAAAACCAATGTCTATATGTACCATGTCATCAAGAGGTATATCAGAGCCCTAGGAAATGGATATGTCGACACCACACCATCATGAGATTCCTTATCCAGAATGATGAACATGAAATGTATTAACACTATTTCCATAAATCCCAAAAAAATATCACAACTATAAAATTTAAAATATCTGGTACTGAGGTAGAATGAAACTCTAATACCACTCTATCATGAACTGAACCTTCAAATCCCACCTAAATAGCGATAAGTTGAGTGCGACACCTTAATCTCACCTCCAATAGGCCAGATGTGGGTGACCCGCATCGAATAGGCATATCACACACATGGGAAGAAATATCTAAATGTACATGTACATACACACACATCCCAAAATACCCATACAATGTTGAAATTTAAAACAAAAATGGCACCATAATTAATTCATAACATCTATCCCTCATGAGAGTATGATGAGAGTACCCAAATAAATTAAAGGCTAAATAAAATCCCTCAAAAAATTACAAAAGAGTCCAACCTTCACATATGGCAGGTACTACTCTCAAATGAAACACAAGTAACAACCTCAGTCTTTATAGAATAATAACATGCTCTAGCTTCTCCGGGTACTCCATAGAATCCATAAAAAAGTCTATCATCTGTATAATACATGATTTTTGTGGGAAGATACCATCAAAATTTGAGCATAAAAATACCCACTAAGAAAACCCAAAATCATTAAAAAATCATCAGGATTCCAATAATCTCATAAAAAGGTATTTCAATCATGATTTGAGAAATAACAATAAAAAAAAACATAGATATACGCATGATATAATCCAACTCTCAAAGGGAACTCAACCAAACTATGAGCCAGGAAATTATTCATGAGGCTTTAAGGAAATACTCAAACAGGATATTCAACTCAATGATCTATTCTTTTACAGATGATGCTCATCCAATAGGCTATTCTTGTTATGAATCTCTAAATAATTACTAACTAGTTCTTCATGAACTTGACACACTGATAGGGGATCACATCCATGATTGCGGGTTGACAACATGAACCCTAAAAAAATAAACCACTAATTAAGGGATTCTACGTTTGAAGATACCATGAAATCCACTTATTTAACCTTCTAGATAGAAGATCAATTCCCTGTTCATGGTGTTCATGCTAATACCAAAAAACCTACTGAGGGTGGAAGATAGAATGATATAGGATCACACCCAAGACTGCCAGAGAACCCTAAAAACACTATTCGAACCTCATCCCATAGAGGGGATCACAATCATATAATGTGTATTTAATTCCACGTTATACCCTGGTAGGTATAGGCCAAGGGAACTCACTAAACAACTAATTTTATACACTAAAATTGTCTAAGAGAAAAAACCCCTTATCATACTAGATATGAATTGAGAAGAACAAGGGATTTAACCTACCCTATAAATTATATATGAAATTTCCATTAACTTTACCTGGCATGTATTACTAATACATGGAGTTGGTCATGTCTTTTACCCATAAGGAATTAATTTTCCAAAATACTTTTCATGTACCACATGGTACATGGAATGTCCCATAGGGTACATGGAGTTTAAAAGTCCTCCTTCCACTCAGTGTGTCATCCTACCTATCCAGTGTACCATAAAGTTATTCCCATGTACTCAGGGTGTTCTTATCAAAACAATTCTTCTTCAAGTACATTTATGATGTAAACACAATTTAATATACATCACACAACATGTAGGGTCTAGTCAAGCACTAGGTATGTATAATCTTTCCAAGCCCATTTACCCTCTAGTTTACACAGTGTGCTCCTTACCATGCATGGCGTATGGAGAAATATTGGCACCTATGTGTGTACTCTCTTTACAATTAAATCCATCCACCAAGGATTATGAAGTGTGTGCCTTGGAACACAACATGTGTCACACCAAATGGATTCCTAGTTGTTTATATCATATACATGCAGAGCTGGCCATCTTGAGATTAAATGGAATTTGATAAATGTCACACGACATGTGATACATTTCTTTGTGTTGAATACCTAGTGCCAAAATGAGAGGACTACATGGTGTGTGTTCATTAAGTAAATCTCATATAGTCTGTAATTTCCTAGAAATTCAAAACTTTTTATGTATTCTCCCACACCGCCATCACCTCTAGATCCACGTCTCACATTTCTTGATAATGTTAGATATTAGTTAACCGAGATCACTATTGTGATGTATAGAATATGGAAATTAAATATGATTTGGAATCACCTATATCTCCCCATGTTGTCACTGAACAACCAAACACAGAACTTTAATATCCAAAAATATGTACTTGATCTCTTGTATCCACTATTGATTCCATATCTTCCATCAATATCCACCCAAAACCCATGGTAACGGTCAATTACAACATAGATCAATTGTGAAATTATTTTTACTAATTATTTCTCTAATTGTAAGATAAATGAAATAAAAACTATGATTTCATGTATAATAAGGAGTGAAATTTATAAAACACAAACATGAAGAATGAATATAGGACAATGTTGATTTTGGTATCAATCCATTGTCGTGATGGTGAAAAATGAATAAGATTACCAAATAAATCAGTTCCTAATATTTAGGTAAATAAATCATAAGCCAAAAATAAATCATTGAACCATGAAGCATTTTATAGTAAATTGGTTAGAATTTAACATTGGATAAGATAAATTTATGAATCCAAAAAAATAGATACCCTATATATAGTTGGTTTGATCTAAGTTTAAGAGCACATCCTCTAGAATAGAAGACAAGGATCTCATTGTGGTTTATAGTGCATATCTTTATTTACCTCTATCCATCTGTTGGATACCCTCAATCCCCATACACCAAATACAAAATATCTCCTCATTTAGAATATAATAGGGTTAAGTGGGTAACCCTATATATTTTCCATAATATCTTATATATAGATATAGTTTGGTCACTATGTTAAAAATAGGAAAATAAATTATCTAAATTAATATATTTTATCATTGATTCCCCTGAAAACACATTAAGAAAATTTCCAATTCCAGCAATGATAATGTAGTTCCTAGTGTAAAAACCATGATCCAGATTGAATTGAGCTATAATATTTCCCATCTAAGTCCCCATTTATAAGTTATTCAATTACTTCACCAAAACTGTAAGCATGTGATATAATTTGTTTTTATTATTTTTATATCATTTCTCGGCTCAACGGACCACATAGTCTGACTCTATATCAATTCCTAGATCTGAAAATATTCCTTAATATCTCCAAATTTCTTATAATGTAAAAATAAGTATGTTATGGAAATATAATAATGAGTGATATAAGATTCTTAGTAATTGTAAATATAGGATATATAAATCAATGATCATAAGTGATCATAAGATAAACATAACATTTTGATAATATAATTATAAAATAAAAAATTCATACCCAATTGTTCAATGAACATAAATCATGAATCCTGGAATATATCTTTTTCATAAAAAACACATAATTAATAAGATAGTGTAATCATCTATAATTAATCAAGATCCATGAGAGTATATTATTAGAAGAATATATTGGTTTATTTCATACACATAAGTAAATAAAATAATTTAAATAGTAAAATACCACTTCCAAGACTATCAAAATGAATTGGGTTCCCTCTCTATTACATCATTTTTTTAGCCCATGATCACTCCCCAGATTATTATATTGGACAGAGTTCATTAAAGAACCATGTTCACTCCACATTCCAAACCTTATTATCTCATGAGATATGCGTTGATACCCAATTTATTGGAAGGATATATAATTGTATTCCCATATATAACAAAATAAAAATCACACACAGACACACACACACACACATATATATATATATGTCACACTAGATCTTAAAAACATGAATCATTTAATTATAACATGACCCATTTAAATGAAATGGGTTTCTTAAACATTTAATCATTTCATTATAGTGTGACCAATAAAATAAAAAAGGTTTATTAAAAATTTAATCATCGCATAATCATAAGGAATATAGAGGAATAACATAGTTGGCATCCTTAGATAAAATCCTCAGTTAATCATATAAAATATCAAAGGGTGTTGATATAGATGAAGAATAGGTTTTATAGAGCATTCAAATATTTCATTAAAATCATGAAAAAATAAAGGTTTCCTTTGGTAAGTTTAAACATAAAAATTTCTAGAATATTTTGGAAAATATTATATTTTAAAATAAAAATGAAAAATGTGATGGAAGATTCAAATAATATTTTAATCATGATGGGGTAAAAATTCGTTCATGTTTTGGATTTTAATACAATGATTTATTTAACATTTATAAAAAAGAACTAAATAAACATTTAGAGAACATTCTTTGAAATGAATTTTTTAAAATATTCAAAAGTGATTATAATATAGATTATAATGTCTTTAGAAATAATATAATTATACAAAAGACTATTGTTGAATATTTTTTAATTAACATAGATTTGGAAGAAAAATTTTATCCACCAAGGATAGAATAAGGCCATTATATTATAGAATACTTTTCCAACTATTTTATGTGTCGAATATAATAAAATGATATTATTAAATCAAATTTTTTTGAATAACCATAGTTGTATAAACATTATCATCTTCAATGGATAACAACTAAATTATTCCCCTCAATTTAAATTTAGCATAGATAGTCCCAAAATTAAATGTTACTTTAACATAAACCCTTACCTCATTTCCTATGTTTCTTTGGACACATTCAAATCTATTATATAAAAAAATAGTTTTTACATCCCCTTAATTGAAGCCTAATAATTTTTTAATATTATAAGCCTTATGTATATATTCCCCCTTATGTTTTTGGGTTGATCCAATATTGGGTGGAACCTTGTGAGTTTTTAGTAGTTTTTTGTAATTTTAAAGACCTTTTAGTTCAATACAGCCAACCCCACACCTATAGTGCAAGATATCTTGTTCTTGGGTTAGACTTATGGAAAAAATGAAATAAAAATGGCTAGTATATTATGTATCCTCAATTAAGGGGCTCTAGGGTAGCTCTCATGGAGGACTATGAGGGAAACCTCACTATGACCATAGTGGAGGCTGTGTTGAGGGAGAATACCCAAAAGTTTGGAACCATACCATGGTGGATTTCATGTTAGTATGGAATTTTAAAAGCCACCAAAAACCTTGGTGGATGCTACAGTGGTTTTCATGGTGATGATAAAGGTGGATTATAATGACATCAACAACTTTCATTCTTCATAGATTTTAAATGATTTTAGGGGAAAATTCATGTAATATAAATGAGTGGTATAGAATAAAATTTTAATTAGATTATACCATTTATTAAATGTCCCACACAAATTCCTTTTATCCATCCCTTGATCTAGATGATTATGATATTCCCCATATAAATGTTGTATGAGGTTGGGTTGGTTTTATTATGATGAGGCTCTTACCTTGGATAACCTCAATCATCTCAACCTTCTTACACTCCCATGTTAAGAAAATCAAGCCTTGTAATATTGAGTCCTATTATTAGGAAGAATTTATTCATACTTTAAACGTACTAGAGTTCTTATATGATAAATTTTTAATATTAGGTATGTGTTAGTTCTACAATTTTTCATGTTCTTATTTCTCAATCCCATTGTAAAACTATTATCATGATGTAATATAATCAGTTTTGTGAAGCTCATGTTCTATATTCTTGTTTTGATTAGTGTGAAAATATGGTAATGAGGGAATAATTTTTCCTTGATACCATGATTTATTAGTCTTAGGGAGTTATATTTTAATTTTTATAGGTTTATACAAGAATATTCTGTTTTGTGTCTATGTTTTCAGTGATTTGGAAATATATAAACAAGGTGAGAGATGATAATATATTCTCTTATCTTTTTTCTAGTCCACATGAAATGTTCTACATAATATCTTAGAGAATTCATCAATGGTGGAGGGTGGGGGTATTTTTTTATTAAGGATATTTCTTCCATGAATTTTTATTAACACTTATGGAAGAGGTAAAAGTATATAAGGGAGATTCATAAAATGGAGTCTACCCCAGAATGGGGATAAATTTAAATGTGGGCGACTCATGTGTTTCTATGGAAATGAGATGTGGTGGGATTGTGCATGATTATAGGTGGTCAATTTTCTTGGAATAAAACTCATACTATGGTATAGGTAATTATATTAGAGTAGAGTCAAGGATGAAAATAACTATTCTTACACTATACAAGATTTACAAAATTAACATTATGGAGATTGAATTGGAATCCACCACTGTATATGGAAATCTTAATAGAAAGGAATGATCCCTATGGGGATTGAATTATCTCATTAGAAAATTTTGGGAATTTATTACTTAGGGAATTTTTATTGGTTACACATAGAGCTAAGGGAATTATATTGTGGACGTGTTGGCTGGGAAAGGTTACCCGAGTGATACTATTATAGTATTTTCTAGTACATAATCCCTAAAAAATGATTGGAAACTTTTTTGGAGTGGGGATTATCTTAGTATAAAATATTTTGGTCCCTTGTCAGTGTGATTATTTTATTTTAATAATAATAAAATTATAATTTTCAGTCATTATATGGAATTACATCTACCCCCATGTGTATATGTTTTATATAGATACACTCTATGATATGGTATTATTATGTTTTCATGCGTAGAACATGATACACATGATTTTTCTTATATGAGTCTAGATACATACGATTGATATGATATCATTATATCCATGAGGTATTTTTTTAGAATATTTCATATTTTTATTTATCTATTCATGGTACTAAAGTAATAGGTGGACCCATAATTTCTCAATAAAACTAGAGAGGGTGTGTGTTTAGACAATACTTGTGAGATGATGTCATGAATAAGATAGGTGATAGGGAATTATGGAATTGTATGGCCTAAACTATGGGAATTATGGTATTCATTTTTCTAACCTAATAATTAGTATTGGATATGGGAAATTGATAACCTTTCATGGCTTTCAATTTAGGCTTAAAACAAGGGACGTGTAACACCTCGAGTTTTTGTGAACCTTTTTTTCGGATAAATTAAGTCTCATTGTAGTTTTTTATTGCATGCTACACTATGTCAAGATTTAATTATATGATATACTGATATAATCTTATTCTACATGCAATATTGACTTGTATTTCATTACATGCAACACCAATTTTCTACGAAACATCATTTTATTATGAAAATTATTTAAATGATATAGTTATAACCTATCCATTAAACACATTAATTTGAATTTTAATAACTAATTTTTTAATATTAATTATAATGATTTTCTGTAAATAAATCTTATTGATAATAAAACATGTCATATTAGTAAATTCTATATATTTGAAAATAATATTTTCTCAAATGAACTACTTTTTATGTCCTTATATGAACCATAATAAAATTAATTTTAGAAACTGTCATAAATTAGATTTAATAAAATAAATTTTTTAATTAGGAATGTAAAAATAATATTTGGGTTAATTTTAAGGATTTTTCAATAAAAC
The DNA here is from genome assembly GCA_963277665.1 of Viscum album. NCBI lineage: Eukaryota > Viridiplantae > Streptophyta > Magnoliopsida > Santalales > Viscaceae > Viscum > Viscum album. The sequence goes on from OY728151.1 coordinate 227,717,875, forward strand.
TTCATTTTTGGATTCATAGTGAAAAATAATGAATCTTAATTAAAAACTACTTTTTAATCTAAATAATTTATATAGTTAAATTATATTTTAATTTGTTTTTGAAGATTGATTATTTTAATTTTAAATAAATTTATCAAATTTAGGTCATTAGAACAAATTTTACATTGAAATTCAATATAAAAACATCCTAATCATTTAAATATTTTTTATAAAAAACACATTGTCAGGAATTTTCTACGGGATTAATTTTAAATTAATTTCTACCACTTATGTGATTATAATTTAGAAAAATAGAATAAATATTTTTAATAAAAATAATTTATAAAGTATAATAAGGTAAACATAATTTTTTACCAAAAAATATTAGTGAATGTGATTAAAATTAATTAAAGTGAATAAGAGAAAAATGAGCCTAACAAAGGACTGAATCCTAATATTAAGACCCAAAACGACCTAGAAAATTGTCCAAAATCCATTTAATAGTCATATTTAGACATTATAATACATTTTATAGTATTTGGACCATTATTGGAACCACATGAAATGGAAAAAATGTGGGTGGAATTCCATTTCAAAAAATTTACAAGAACGTCACTAATCCTCCACTATAAAAGGAACTCACCCCTACCACTTATTTATGACTCTAAAGCCCCTTTTCTCTCCTAAAATTTACTAAAATAATCTCCCAAAATAACTCCATTCATCATTTAATACTCCCTTTCATAATAAAACTATCCATGGAATCCCTTTCGTGTAGACCAAAAGGAGTTACGTAAAGAAGAGTTAACACCCCTCCTCAACCTCTTTTTTTTATTTTTATTCTCCACCACCTCAATTATTTTTATTACATGGTTATATTATAAAATAAGTATAATAAATATACTTTTAATTTTTAATTATAAGGCTTTTACCTACTATTTCACAAAGTACCATCTAATTGGTAATGACCATACAGTTCTTGTGTACGGTGAACTGCTTCCTCACAAAATGATGTTGTTTGTTTTTAATTTACCACCACTAATGGTTAAAAATTATGATGAAAAATCTATTTATATATTATATATGTTATATGTAGGTATCATTTATAATTATTTAATTATTATATAAAACATACCTTCATGACTTCTATTTTTTGTAAATATAATAACTTCATTTGTGGAAGTGTGGACTACCGCCTCCTCAAAGTGATATGATTTATTCACACTTTAGTTGGAATGTATTAAGAATGATTTTAGTGATCATATATGATATATATGACATAATAATTCCATTTTAATGATTATATATATATATATATTTCATTTATTTATTTCTTTTAATACGATAAAAAACAGAAACAACATTCTTATGTACGTACGGTCTACCGTATCCATTAATGGTGTATTCCATTTCATCTTTCTTTATTTTATAGATTATTAAAAATACATATATAATGAATATATATAATATTTAAATAATTTTTAAATTCATGAAATAATTAAATCATGATCTATGTAATATGATCAAGAATAATAAGTCAAAACATTTATGAAGAACCAAGTGGATATTACCCGAAGAGAAACCTAAACATGGAATTATTAACAAGAAGGTAATATAAAGTCATAAGCAAACCATTTATAGTATTATATATAATAATATATATATTTTTAAATATTTATAATAATTTTATATTTATTATACAGATTTTTTTTACGAGTATGACGAGAGTCAAGACATAAGGTAAGGGGATTTCTAGTCTCACTTTTATTTCTGTGAGATCTATGCCTTATTTATCACTAATTTAAATTTTTTGGTGAATATAATTACAATGAATATATTATATTATTATTATCCTTAAATTTATAATTATTCACATATCCATTTTATTATATATCTTTCGTTGGAGGTTATGGTTTAAAAGTTACTAAATCGGTAATATAGTTTTGTCTTAATTATCCTTCTTTGAGAAACATACAATTAATTGAAAAAGGATTTTTTTTTCAAAAATATTTTGTAAAATATGATATTTTTATCTAATTTTCAAGTAAAAAGTTTCTAAATATTTTTTATGGTTTTTAAATAATCCTTTTTGGGTTTTCAAAGAAATGATTATCGAAAATTTTCAATATTTATTTGTAAGTTTTAAAAATGTTTTCAAAGAAAACTTTTATCAAAAAGTTTTCAAATATTACTTTATAATAATTAATAATATTTAAAAAATTGGTTTTCAAAATGTTTTATGCTTTAAAAATAAATTTTCAAAGAAGAAAGTATATTTTCCTCAATAAATGTTTTTAAAAAATATATCAAAATTATTTTCCATATAATATGACATCAATTTGTGTTACTCATGAATTTATAGGAAAATGATCCTAAGGTTCTATTCATAATATTTCTTTGAATATTTTATGTTTTGATAGAATAATATTTATGAAACTTTTTTCTATTTCATGGGTTATATGATTATGAAACCCAATCAAATTCAAGGGTTATTCTTTGAAGAAATGATTATAAAATATGTGTTTTTCCAAAAATTAAAATATTATTACATATTTATAATACCCATTTCATTTCATGGGTTATTATATTATTGTTTATTATTTTGTGTAACATATATGTATGATTTCATTATGATATGGGTGAGACCTATATATCCCCCCAATGCATTGGTTAATGATTTATATTTCATTAGATAATGATACGAATCAAGTCGATAAGCTTGATCCACTATGGGAAGATGGGGAAACCCAATACACTATGGAAAGATGGGGAAACTAGATCTACTATGGGAATATGGTGATACTGGATCCCATACAAGGAAATGACTATGACTGGGGATGGTGGTGTGTCCAGCCTAGTAGGTGTAGTCCCCATGAAGTGCCCTAATTTTGTTTCATTACACCTGGACTTATAGGGAATGATATTATATGTTTATGTCTCATATACAATTCCATGTATTATTCCTATGTTATTTTTTCATGGATCATTCTATTCATTACCTTATTAATTGTGTCTTATGAACTGCTAATAATTATTCCATGATTTATGTTTATAATCTATGATATTTAGGGTATGATATTTTAATGTTATGATCACATTATCACACCCTTATGTTCATGTTTATTCCTATATTTCTCCCTTAATTAACCGTAAAGAGTATCTGATCTCACCCCTTTTAAATTTCCATTTTCTAGGTTATGATGATATGTATTAAGTATGATATTTCTATAAAGGGTAATTGTTAGGAATAACCTAGTGGGAGAAATGTAGCTCATTTATATACCAGTGTTTATATTTCCATGTTTCCGAAGGAACTAAGATAATACTATATTTGGGTGTATATTTGAGTAATGTATTTAAGTATTCTACAAAAGGTATTTAATGTTAATGTATGAAAAGTGAGGTTCACTATAGTTGGTATCATAGAAAAATTTTATTTAAAACTAGGAAACTATGATGATAAAAACTTAGTGAGAACTTTAAGGACATGTCTAAGGATATTTCTAAGGATAAGGAAAATTATTGGAAAATGTCCTAGAAATTTAGTAAAGGATATAGCAAGCAGTTTCCTAGAAATATATCCCTCTCTGCATACTTCAAATAGATGTGGTTCTAGAATAGATGTATCTAGGGGTAAAAATGGAACAAGTTGTGTCAGGCCTGACTTGATCATAACCCAGTGCAAGACAACGGGCTATACTGTGCACCAGGTTTGACACTCTTGAGTAATATGCTTTAGGAATTTACAAACTCTTCCATAACCATCATGAAGGAATAAAAAATAATTTGGCTATTAATAACCTAGGATAAACTTAGGGTGTCATAGATTAATGAAAATGTCAAAAATTTAGACTTCCTATAAGTGGATTTTCATGATTATGTGGTTCCTCACAATGATTTTTTTTCATACTCTATGGTTTTTGGTTTTAGTTAATGTATGGAATGTGAAGGAACCTCTTTAATTGTGATTGTAGAGAAAATGAAATGATTGTTCTCAAGAACATCCAAATTTTATGGGAGTTAGAATGAAAAACCCCATTGTTATGCTCCCATAAATTTCTCAAACTATAAATCATGTTGAGCTTCAAAACAAGCAATAGAGGGAACACCATTCTATCAATTCCATCATATAGCAACATCCACCTTCTTCTAGTGGTCCTTATGATTCAATTTTTACTAAAAATTGTATTAGTTCCACTAAAAATATATTCTCTATTCCCCAATGTTCAGAACATGATAAAGTCATTTTAGTTATTTATCATTAAGAAGGTGAAGTAGACTAGTGGTGGACTCAAATCAAGAATAAATGGAATCAAGATGAAATTGAATCCGTGGATCAAGATGAGTTCAAGTATTTATTCTTAAATAGTCACTTTCCTCATGTTCTTTATAATAATATTGAAAATGATTTCCTTGATTTAAAGAAAAATGATGATGAATCTACCAGTACCAATGAGGATAATTTCAAAAGAATTGAGAGGTATGCTTCTGGTATTACCATACAAACAAAAAGTAAATTGATGGTTTCTTTATTAAATTAATTCCATTTCTCACATGGGTGTTCGCTATTATATAATATAGTTTCTATGAAGATATCATGTATTCTATGGTCAAATTTGATATGGAGATTGGAGTTACGTATAATTTACATGTTTTTAAGAAGAAAATGAATATGGACTTCAAAGGAATATCTAGAAACCATGGATAGAAGAAGATGATCCTTCCTTCATGTTCTATTTGTGGAAATAAGCATGATAAAAATTTTACTATGGAATCTATTAAGTGTTTTAAGTGTGGAAGGGAATTCCATTCGGCAATTTATTATCGCACTAATGGGAAGAAGTTGTCTAATTGTGTAAATAGAGGAAAAACTACAGAGAATACACCTCCCAAACTTTAGTTATTCAGGTTTAAAAAGAATGATAATCATGGTAACCAATGCCCAAACCTTGGGTTTGGTGATTAATATTGGTGCTAGAAACCTCTTAAACTGATTAAAAATCAGAAATATCATCTCATCACTATTTCTAATGAGGGGTGAGATAACGACATAGTGAAATGTAAACTTACAAACCACTCTAGAACTACTAATATCTTATTTTATTATAGTTCTACCCTCTATTTCATATCTAAAGAATTTTCTAAGGGTATTAATATTACACCCAAATGATTATATGTGGAATTATTTGTTAAAACCCCTAATGGTATAAAGATTTCATCTCAAGTCCATGATTTATCTCTAGCTTAAATTTATTAGAATATACTTCTCATAAATCTGATCATTATTCCCCTGGTTGAATTTGATGTCATCTTGGGAATGGACTGTACTTTTATGCATAAAAGCCACAATAATTTTCAAGGAAAGTATGTTAATTTTGATAATTCAAATGAACCTATGATTTTTTTATCAATGTGATGATAAGTATGAACTTTCTATGGAGATTGCATCCATTGTATGGGTCTTAATTCCTATTCTTAAGGAATGTTTTCTTAAATGGTTGAGGAGAAACTCAAAATAGAGGATATTTCTATTGTTCGGAAATTTTTGGATGTGTTCCTAGAATATTTTCCTAGAATTATAACAAAATGTGAAGTTGAGTTATCAAAAAAACTCATACCTGGTTCCAAACAAATTTAAATGACTGCCTACAGAATGGCCCCAATTGAGTTGTAGGAATTAAAGTAGAAACTGTAAGAAAACCTTGATAAGGGATTAATTCATCCACGTGTGTCACTTTGGGGTTCTCATATTCTATTTTTTTAAAAATAAAGATGGATCAATATGAATTTTTATTGATTATCGATTGTAGAACCAGATCACGAACAAGAACAAGTTTCCTCTTCCTCATATTGATGACTTGTTTGATCAAATGTGTAGAGCTCAATACTTATCCAAGATTGAAATTCATTATGGATATCATTAATTAAGGATCAAGAAACAGAATATACCCAATATTTCATCTTTACAAGGTTTAGACACTAGGAATATATAGTGATGCCTTTTGGTCTTACTCAGTCCCCTACTATCTTCTTGGATTTGATGAATAAATTATTTAGATATTTCCTCGATCAGTTTGTGGTAGTCTATATAGATGGTATTATTGTCTATTCAAAAATAAATTAAGAGTATGAAGAACACATTATAATTGTACTAAATACCCTAAAGAAAGAGAAACTGTATGAAAAATTTACAAAGTGATATCTTTGGTTGCAGAAGGTTTCATTTTTGGGTCACAAAATCTCAATAGATGGTATAACAATATATCCATCAAAGACAGAGGCTATTGAATGTTGGACTAGACCAACCACAATGACTGAGATCTGTAGTTTTCTTTATTTATCTAGATATTATCAATGGTTTATGGATAATTTTTCACAAATATTCAATCCTTTTACCATGCTAACTAAGAAGGGTACTATGTTTATATAGACAAATGAATGTGAGGAAAATTTCAAGGAATCAAGGATATGGTTTTTCAGCTCACCTGTGCTTATATTACCCTATAGTGGATAAGGGTTTTTAAAATATAGTGATGCATACAAGAAGGTAATGTGATGTGTTCTTATGCATATAAACATGGTTATATCCTATGCCTCATGATAATTGAAGATTCAATAGAAAAATTACCCAAATCATGATTTGTAGTTAGCATTTGTATTTTTTGTATTAATGATATGGTAACAATATATTTATAGAGAAAAGTGTGATTTATATACTGATCATAAAGGTATGAAATATATATTCCTGAATAAGGAGTTAAAAATGTACCAAATGAGTTAGTTAAAGTTGATAAAGGATTATGATTTCTCAATACATTTCCACCCTGGGAAAGTGAATAAAGTGGCCGATGATTTGATTCGAAAGGATCATGGTAGATTATCCATGATAAGGATTGAAAATGATCTAATATATCAAGATTTGCAAAGGATGAATGTTGAAAATATTGATGGAAGAGGAAAGATATTTTTTTGATCAATTGAATGTCTGACCATTTATCCAAGTGAAGATCAAATAGGTTTATAAGGAAGATGTAGAGCTTCCAAAGAAAGTTAGAGATGTTCTAGTGTTTAACCTTTATCAGGATGGAATGAAATTTTTTTTAACCATGTATGTGTACCATGAATACTATATTTGAAGACGGAATTGTTAGAGTAAGCTCATAGTTCTTCATTATATATTCATCTAGGAAGTAAAAAGATGCATGGAGACTTTAAATAATACTTATTATGGTATGGAATGAAGAGGTATATCACTAAGTTTTTATCTCGGTGCTTGGTATTCCAAAAAGTTATGGATAAAAGACAAAATTATAAGGGTATGTTTCATCCATTACCCATGCTGGAATGGAAATGGGATAACATAACTATATATTTTGTCATTGGACACCCAAAAAACTCTAAATATTTTAATGATCTACAAGTTGTTATCGATTTAATTACTAAATCATCACACTTCATATCTATTAGAGAATAATTATCTATAGATAAACTTTCTCATATATACATTAAGTAATTGGTATGGTTGCACAAATTACCCAATTCTATTGTACCCGATCAGGATATGAGGTTTACCTCAATGTTTTTGGTAATACTTTAGTAAGTACTTGACAAATAATTGAGTTTCAAGACTACTTATTATCCTTATATGGATTGTCATTCTAAAAGAACAATTCAAAACCTATAGGATATGTTAAGATATTGTATCTTGGATTTCAAAGTTGGTTGGGATCAACACCTACCTTAAGTTGAGTATTCTTAAAACAATATCTTTCACTCAAGAATTCAAATGGATATTTATAAATCTCTCTATAGGAATAAATGTAGAGCTCTAACATACTGGGATAATGTAAGAGAAAGAAAACTATCGGGACTAGAGATTGTTGGAGAAATGGATAAGAAAGATTGAACCATTCAGCATCACATCAGGGAAGCACATAGTCGATATAAAAGTTATACTGATAACCATCATCATGATCTAGATTCTAATGTTAGTGAGAAGGTGTTTTTATGAATTTCTTCCTGGATGATTTTCATGTGTTTCAGGAAGAATGGGAAAATTCTATCTAGGTATATTGGTCCCCTAGAAATTATTAACCATATTAAGATGATAATATATCTCTTGGAAATTCCTCCAAATATCTCTCATGCCCATAGTGTGTTACATGTATCACTAATGATAAAGTATATACCTGACCCTTCACATGTACTTATCTTAGAGGTCATATCGTTAGAGAACGATATTTTATACGAGGAACAACCTGTTGAAATTGTTGATCATATAGATAAAGTTCAAGGAAACAAGACCACTCACTTGGTCAAAGTTTTGTATAGAAACAAATACTTATAAGAATCTACATGGGAACTTGAGGATATTATATGGAAGATGTATCCTCAATTGTTTTTATTAGAATGAATAATTTCAAGGGAGAAATTTATTTTAAGGGGGTAGAATGTAACACCCTGAGTTTTTGTGAATATTTTTTAATAAATTATTTTAATTTTATGACTTTTATTGAAAACCAAACTACGTAAAAAAATTCATTATATGATAAAATAAGATAATAACACATTATATATAATACTGACCTGACTTACATTAAACACAACACCGATTTTATACAAAACACCATTTTATTATTATAATTAATTAAATGTGATAGTTATTACCTAGACATTAAAAATAGCAATATAAATAGTAATAGTTTCATTTAAAATATAATTTATAGTGTTTTTATATAAATAAAACATTTTGATAATAAAACAAGTAATATGGGTAAATTCATTATATGTTTGAAAATACTATTTTCTCAAATGAAATTATTTTTATATACTTCTATGAACAATAATAAAATTAAAAATTATGAAATTTTAGAAATTTAATCTAATAAAATAATCATCATTTTTAAATTTAGAGTTTCAAAATTATTATATGATAAATTGTATATATTTTTCTAAAAAAACATCATTTTGGGATGAATAGTGAAAAATATTGATTCTTAATTCAAAACTGCTTTTTAATCTAACTTATTAATATAGTAAAATAATATTTTAATTTGGATTAAGAGTATAATTAGTAAAACTGCACATCAATTTATCAATTTTTATTCATTTGAAACAATTTCACATTTAATTGGATATAAAAGCATCACAAACATTTAAACTTTTTTACAAAAAATGTTTTCGTGACACATCTGCATGATTAATTTTAAATTAATTTCTGCCACTTATGTGATTATAATTAAGAAAACATGATTCCATTTTTGGAATTATAATAATTTATATTTTCTAATAAGTTGAAATTAGTTTATGACAAAAAATATTATTGAAAGTGATTAAAATTAATTATAGTGATTAAGAAAGAAATTTGATTAACCAAGGAATAAACCCTAAACATAAGGCCCAAAAAAACCTACACAATTGTAAAAAATCAATTTTTTATTCATATTTCGAACTCATAAGACATTTTCTATAATATTTGTCATTATTTTATCCACTTTTCATGGAAAAATGTTGCTGGAATTCTCTTTCCCAAAATTTACAAGAATGCCACTCCTCCTCCACTATAAAAAGGTACTCATACCCCCTACTTATTCACACCTATAAATCCATTTTCATTGCCCAAAAACTTCTTAAATAAGTTAAAAAATACCACCCTTCATCCTATAATCCTCCCTTTTTGAATAAATCCATCCAATGAACCCCTTTGGTGAAAACCAAAAGGAGTAACCAAAGAAGAGGTAACATCCTTCTTCAAGCTCTTTTTTCTTATATTAATTCTCCACCACCTCATTTATTCCTATTACATGATTATAAAATATCCTCAGTATCCTCAATATAAATTTATTCTTTTAATCTAAGGGTATGAACTACACATAAACAAACTTCCATCTAATGGATAAAAAACTTATCATTCTTGTGTACAGTGAACTACTTCAGCACAAAACGATGCTGTTCATTTTTTATGTTACCAACTATTATTGAGAGGATTATGATGGTTAATTATTACTATATTATTTATTTGATATTTATTATGACTTTATACTTTTGTAATTATTATATAACATATACCTTCATTCTTTCATTTTTGTGTAAATAAAATAGCTTCATTTGTGGATGTGTGGACTACTGCCTCCTTAAAGTGATGTGATTCATTCACACATAAGATAGAATGTATTAAGTATGAGTTTATTGAAATTATATGATATATATAAAATAATAATTATACTTTAATTATATATATATATATATATATATATATATATTCTATTTACTTTCTCTCTTTCAATACAATAATAAAATAAAAACCATGTTCATGCGTATGCACGACCTACTATCTCCATGGATGATATATTCCATTTAATATTTATATATGTTATATATTATTATAAATTCACATATACTAAATATATATGATATATATATATATCATGTTTTAAATTCTTGGAATAAGTAAATCATGATCTACATAAGAATATGAAGAATAATAAGTCAAATGTGTATGAAGAACAAAGCATATATTACTCGAAGCGAAAAGGTAACATGGAATTGTTAATAAACCGGTAACATAAATTAATAATATAACCATATAATTTTTTAGATATAAGAATATGGTTATTTAAAATTTTTATAATAAAAATATATTTATTAAACAAAATCTTTGTTCGAGTATGATGAGATTCAATACATAAGGTAAGAGGATTTCTAATCGCACTTTATTTCTGTGAGATTTATGACTTATTCACCACAAGTTTCAATTGTGAGGACTGTATACTTACCATGAATATATTATGTGATTATTATCCTTAAATATATGGTTATTTACATATACATTTGATGATCTATCTTTCATGGTGTTTATGTTTCAAAAGTTACCAACTCGATAAAGTAGTTTTGTCTCAATTGACCTTCTTTAAGAAACATGCCATGAATTTCAAAAACATTATTTTTAAAAAAAATAATAAAATGTTTTTTTAAATATTATATTTTAAACTCCTTTTTAAGTAAAAATAATTTTAATTTTTTTTTATAGTTTATAAATAATCCTTTATTAGTTTTTAATATGTTTTCAAAGAAATTATTTTCAAAATACTCCCAACTCTTTATAAGTTTTTAAAATATATTCAAAGAAAAATGTTTTCAAAAGGTCCTAAAAGTTTAATTTGTGTTTTTTGGGTTTATTTTCAAGAAAATACTGTTCCAAAGGTTTTATGTCGTAAAAAAATTTTTCAAATAAGAAAGGATATTTTCCTCAGTAATTTTTTTAAAAGATATTTAAATTAGTTCCTATCGATGATGACATCTGTTGGTGTTTTTCTTAAATTTATGGGGATATGATCAAAAGGTTCCATTTATATTATTTCTAATAATGGATTATGTCTTGATGAAATTATTTTTATGAATTCAATTTTTCTTTCATGGGTTATATGCTAATGAAACTCGCTTCTTTTCATAGGAAATTCTTTGATAAATTGATTATGAAACCTATCATTTTCCCCCAAGAAATGATATGATTACATGTTAGTGAAATACATTTCATTTAATAGGATATGATATGATTGTTTATGATTTTGTGGCACATTTATGTATTATTTAATTATGATAAGGTTGGGACCCTTATCTCCCTCCAAATCATTGGGTAAAATTTATATTTCATGAGATAATGATGGGAATCAAATCAATGGGATTGATCCACTAAGGGAAGATGGGGAAACCAAATACATTATGAGAATATTGGGAAATGTGATCTACTATGAGAATATGGGGAATCACAATCCACTATGGGAATATGAGGAAACTTGATCCTCTATGAGAATATAGCAAAACCTGATCCCTTACAAGGAAAGGACTGTGACTGAGGATGGTGGTGTGTCCCACCTAGGAGGTTTAGTTCTCATAAAGTTCCCAACTTATAGAGAATTCTATTACTTTTTTATGTGTCTTTTGAAATTCTATGACTTATTCCTAAGTTATCCTTTCATGTATCATTATCTTCATTCCCTTATGATTCATGTCTTATGAGATTTAAATATTTATGCCATGATTTACATTTATGATATTGGTTATGCCTGGTATGATCTTCTAATCTTATGATCACTTTATCATACCCTTATGATCATGTTTATTCTAACATATATCCCTTCTTTACCCTTACCGAGAAACTGATCTCAACCTTTTTTATGATTCCTTCTCCATACAATGATGATAAGTATTGAGTATGATGTGTCTTGGAAGAGTTATAGTCATGAAGAACCTAGTGGGAGATAATTAAGCTCACTTATATACTGATGTTTATGTTTCCATGTTTCAAATGGAACTAGGATAATACAATATTTGGGAATTTGTTTGATTAATGTATTTAAGTATTCCAAAAAAGTTATGTAATGTTACTGTATAAAAACTGAGGGTCTTCATATGACGGGGCATGATAAAATTGTGTGGAATGAACTATGGCCTTGGGAATATAATGCTAATAATAAGACTTGTATAATTATCATTTATATAGGAAATTCCCATGACCCATTAGTGATTCTCCAGACATCATGGTGAAAAAGGTATGGTAGTGGTTTGAGAGAGCTTGGTTAGCATATACATTCTGAGTACGGTTTTATTTTGTGTATATTTATTTTATTGTCATATCATATATTTCTATATAAATCTATAATTATATTAAGTATATAGTGTTTGTGTCATATTGTCTTATACTCAATCCGCACTGAAGAATCTCTATGCACATGGAGATTTCCTAACTAGGGATCTAGTGAAGGGCATGAGTGCTATGATGGGAAGCTAAGGAGAGGGAGGCATAGAATAAATGGTTATTATGAGATAGTTTCAATTATAATTTTGTTACTTTTATTTACTTTTTTATTTAATGATACATGGTTTGACCTACAACATTATATTCAATGGTACTTGACATTACATGTATGGGTGAAATGGTGATTTGGTGTATTGTTATATTCCATTGTAATTTTTTAAGTTCCCTAATTTTCATAAGTTGTTTTTTATTTCTTTACTAGTGATATAGTATTTACACTACACCCATAGACCCTCAACATTGGTCAGTAGCCTCTTCTATTTGAGGAGTTGTGAACACAATATTGTATCACTATGTCCATGAATGGTTGATTTAGGTTGCAGTGTTACAAAATGGTACCAGTGATTGATTTTCATTTCTTTTCCTATTGGTTTTTTGGACATGGTTGAAATGAGATATCCTTTTTAGAACTCAGGTTGCAGATTTCCATGTTCTAGGCCAACTGATGTGTAAAGGAATTCTGAGTTACCAGTGATGGGATTGTTTTTATGGTTTAATAGGATTTATGTCTATTCATGTATCGGGATTTGAGACATAGGATCCCTATCATATTTATATATTGTGTGTTTTATATTAGTTCATTAATTAAATGGATTTATTTGTGATATAAATTCATTATAGACCTCTATTATGTATTGATTCATATATCTATTTTTCTACTATTGTGATATACGTATTTTCATGTAGTTAATCACACTTAAGAATACTGTTATATTATATATATGATTGTGAAAAACATGAGGGTATGAAGAACTACACTCAAACCTTTGGTAGAACTAGGATCATTTTACATTCTCTGTGGTTATCTCATGGGTTATGTCTTTTGACAGAAATCCCTTTTATTCCTTAATGATGTTTAACATATTCCATTAAGAAACTTATTATAGGAATAATAAAGATTCAATTTCATTTTAAAAAATTATTCCTTAGAGATATATTATTAGACCACCTTCATTAGTAGGAAAGAATTATCCTGTAAGGGACAATGCCCCTATGACACCAACATAAGTATTAAAAGGTTCAGTAGAGCATGTTATTGTAACCGTTCTAGTGATTCAGGTGGAGGACATGATCTATCATGTAATTTTTAGAAATTTTCCCATTAAAGGGATATGAACACATATGATCATGGATTATTATTAATTTAATTTAATTCTCATTTATCCCTTATATTTTTAAATAATTGGAGGTCTCCAAGATACTAAGGATTAGATTAACATCATTGAGGGCATATTCAATTTGGTAGACAATCCAGATGACTAGTGGATTAAGCTAGATTCATTCATGTATCAAGGACTCACCAAGAGATGGTGGAGTAACATAAACCATACTAGTATTTGTGAGGGTTTGAAAATGAATATATTTAATTATTTATTCTACATAGAGTTCATTACTTACTTAATTAAGTTGAACCGAGCCTAATATTTCTTAGAGATTCATCACGGGATGATGTTAATATCTTTTTATTCACCCAATTTAACATAGTTTCCTAGTTTTATTCGTACCATGGTTGGGAAAAAATCATATAAGGTGAATAAGTTCAAGATAGTTCTTCACTTGGAACATAGTTTCTAAGTTGGGAACATTAACTTGATGAATTACCCTAACATGTTGCATAGTGCTCTCACCATCGAGAAGGGTTTAGAGGATGAATAAATAAAAAGTATCACTTAACTTTTTAGTGGATTGATCGATTAAATATAAAGTTATAAAATGAGTAATTATTGTGGAAATAAGTGGAGGGATGAGGTGTTGTAACTGGGTAGTGATAGGAAGTGTAACATTCTGAGATTTTACAAGAACACTATGTTCTATAGGATATGCAACAATCTCTATCAATCTTAAACAAACAATGAAATATTATTATATTATAACTACTATAAAATTAATATTGATTCACAATATTTGAATATAAGTAAAAAAATTATGTAAAATATGAAATTTTCATAATTCATTAAAATGTATTGATAAATAGTTAAGAAATACTAAAACAATTTTTAACAATTTAATTTAACTTTTAAAAATACATTTTCATCAAAAATGGTTTTTATTAAAAAATATTTCATTTTAATTTTTGAAAAATTTAGAAATTATATTTGATAAATATAATATCACCTTTGAATTAAATATATCAAAATTATCTTAGAGTAAAATTTTGATATTTTTCTAAAAAGATTAATTTTCTATCAAATTGTGATAAATAATTATTATTATTTAAAACTACATTTATATTTAAATATTTTTAAATATTTTAATTTTATTATTAAAACTACATCTCTTATATTATTAATAATCCATATAAGTTCATTGGAACCAATTTTATGGTTGAATTTGTTATGGAAACATTTTAATACTTAAAATACATTTTTCTACAAAAACTGTTTTTTTGTTGTGTTTTTCTTTCTTATATTAAATTAATTTATAACACTTATAGAAATTGAATAATTAAAAATTGATTCCATATTTGGAATTAGGAGTTCAAAATGTTTTAATAGGTCTCTTTTATTTTTGGCCAATATGAATAATAACAATCGTAGATTGTTTTAACATGATAATTGTAAAATGGGATAATAAGGGTAAAAAATAATATCATAAGGCTTCTAATTCATAAAAAACACATTTAATTATATAATTGGATGAATATTATTTTAAAATCATAAAAAACATATGAAATATTCCCTATTTTCAATTTATCTATTAATTTTATATTTTAATATTTATGTAAATGCTAAGGTAATAAATATCACTTTCTTTATTTTAAAAACAATAATATTTCTTCACATGAATAAAAGAATATTTTATCTGGATATACATTGATATTTGAAATATTAGTTATCTATATTTATAATTTTAATTTATTATTAGTTTTTATCGAGTAAGTCATTATATTAAATGTTTATGCAATCTTAACACAATTTTTGTGTTTGTAATAGAAAGATCGGGAAAATTATTTTAAAATATCTAAAACTTATATTTTATGAATAATATAAAGTGTCCCAAGAAAAGTGAATATATATATATATATAACATACTAGAGTGTGTGATAATATTATATTCGATTTCCATTTTTTTATTTTTTTTAATGTTCTATTTTTCAAATAGTTTTTAAAATGAAGTGAATATTATTTTATGTTAAATAAAATTAGCTATAATTAGTTAAAAATCATAAAAATCAAGTAAGAGGATAATATGGCCGATTATTGGGATAAAATTTTATACATTATCCAATTCTAATTAATTTTCCCCATATAAGTAATATTATAACAATTTATTATTGAAATATTCATTACCACATTTTGAGTTAAAATTGGTTAACCATTGGGTTAGACCAAAATATAATATTTAAAATGTTTTATAAACTAATATAAATAAGATTATATTATTATATTGTGACCATATATTCTATTTCTTCTAATCCATGTTAATTTGAAGAAAATTTACATTAGTTTGTCATGTATTATATTATAATATTTCATGAATTTCATAAAATGTCATTAACGATATTTTATAATAAATAATAGTTTATTAAATTATTCAAAATTCATAAAAATCCTATATTCATAAAATTGAATGAGATATGGTTTATAATATAATTAATTTCTCATTTATGAGACACTTTCTATTTTATGGTTACATTCTCAACCCTTAAATAGTAAAAAAAATTATATTATGGTAATTTCCAAAAGGATTAATAGAGGGTTAATACTTAGAGATATTGGAGAAAACAGGAAAAAAACTTATAAAAATTTTATTTTATTAAATTATATCAACACAACATCACAATATATTTTAAATATAATAAATTTTCCCCTAGAACCTGAAATTTAATAAATATTAATTTAATATATTATGTAATTCTAAGAGTTCCCCTCCCCTTATTTATAAAAGGGATCATCATATCATTCATTATTCCCAATGTTTAAGACATATAGATCATAAAATCACAAAAATAATGAATTATAAGATTCCTTTTTGATTTTCTATATATTTTATTAATTTCAAAAGATAAATTTTTCAAGGCATAACATTTCATTCAAAATAGATTTCTCAATGTTGAGTTATAACTCTTAATAGAGATTTTTTGATATTATTTTTTATTATCACTCCAATACATATATTTAATACACACTAAAATAATGAATTAAATATATTAAATATTCTTAAATTTTATTATTATAATGTTATAATCATTATTCACCCACTTTTCATCCGTTGGAAAATGATAAAAATGCTTGTGTGTACGCGTGGACCACCAATTCCATGAAGAAATGTTCTTCATTTTTCAATTCATATTTACATGTATGGTAAAAAGAATAATATTTATGAATATTTATGAAATAAATTATATAATAATGATTCTAGAAAAGGTGAATTATTATTTACCTTTTTTCATTCCTTCCATCGAAAAGTGAATACAACATTCACTTGTACGTAAGACCGACCATCTCCATGAATAATGTATTTCATTTTTCTATCTCTACCATTTATGGATGAATATAAATAAATAAATAAATAAATATTTATAATGAATATATATCATATTAATATCATGATTATATTTCTATATATTATAGAATCATGATCAAAGTATAAGGCATGGGATTAACAAACTGAAACATTCATGAAAAATGAAACAGTTATCACCTGGAATAGTGATTTTAATTACAAATTGTTTATAAATTAGTGAAAAGATGTTAAAAGTAAATAATATATAGTATAAAATATATAATTATGGTTATATAATATATTTATGATAAAATAATTTTTTTATATTGGAAATTAAATTGATTGTGATGAAAGTTGAATATAATGTAAGGGATTTCTATATAACTTTTATTTACGTGAGATACATGTTATATTCAATACTTATTTATATTATTTGTTTTATATATTGAACAAGAATTTGTATTATGATTTAACTCATGGATTTTTTTAAATATATATATATATATATCCATATAATAATTTCTATTTCATAATATTTTGTTTAAAAGTTACCAATGTTTTAAGGGATTTATGTATCAATATCTTTTTAATAAGGATGATTTATTCTTGAATCTCTATTAGAATAAATTATACGATCATTTTATGGTAAATAAATTTTATTTTCTTCCACTATATTTATTTATGTATAATTCATGATTTCGATTAATATTCTTCAGTTTATGTACTAAGGAGACTGAAAAATGTTTTTAAGGAAAAATAATTATATTTCTATCTTTGGTAAAAAATCCTCTTCCTTACATTTATATGATTTCATAAAATGTTTTAGTTTTCTTATATTTCTTCTATCATTGGATAATGGTATTATACACATGATTTAATTTTTTTAACATGTTCTAAAATTAATCTTCATATAATTTTCCAAACAACTTACTTTTGACATTTTACCATAAATTTGAATAGAATCTTTATTTTAACATATATGATATAAATGGAATTTCTTGACATCATTACCAGTTAATGATTTGAAGGTTAAATTTAAATTTAAATTTTTTATTTTCCATGAAAACCATTTCCCATCATATTTCAAAAATTATTAGTTTTAATCCGTGTTTTAAAAATTTAATGGTTATTTTCCTTACGAAATATTCTAGTGATCTTTTAATTAAAATTTTCATTTATGGTAACATTGTTTGGCATTATATAGGCTATACTATGATCTAATAATACCAACATTATTTTTTCACATGATGTTTTATGGTTATAAAGATGAAATATCTATGAAACTTGTTTCCATTTATTTAGGTTATGTTACGATAAATGTTTTTATCTTGTATCATACATATGAATGGATTTAGAATTATGTGATTGGTAGGCCTGGAATTATATATCCCACTAATTCATTGGGAAAATATTGATATTATATGATCTAGATATATAAAAAGTGGAATAAACCAATCATAAAATATGGTATATTGGAGTTTATCCAAATCTATAAAGAGGTTTCATGGGAGGATATCCTAAGACTGAAGTATGTACTTGGGTGGTCATCCCAAGAATAACATATAATAAATGTCTTAGTGGTTATATTTGATATAATATTTCTATTTTATTATTATTCCACACTTATACCCCTATTTTAGGACATCATTTTATGTGACATCCCAAACCTGGGTGCCACTTAGTATCTACCCTGAGCATGGTGGGTCACATGGCCTCAAGCGCATCTCCCCAAATGCCAGAGGCTGCCGACTAACAGCGAGGTCCTAGGGTGTGTTCATGGAGAGACTATGACCTCATTACCAGAGTATATCAAAACTGATAAATACAAATAGAGGTAAGTAGTAGAAGAAAATTAAGTAAACAGAAGGCACAATAACAATAACTAAATCATCTGGAATAACATACAACAAAAGATAATGATATTTCATGTACCTAGAAAAATATAAAAAATGGATACAAGATATTTAGCATTACAAGTTCCACAAAAGTATAAAGGAAATAAAATGACTATCCCAAGAATCATGAGCTCTAGCTCAGTTATAGTCTATAAGGTTCCATCCTAAACTATAAACAATCAAGTGTTAAAAACATTCTTCTCCCCTTTATCAACACCTACATTCCTGTAATCCACCTTAGGTACCAAACTACACTTAGAGAGGGTGAGATATAAATCTTAGTAGGCCACCACCAATGGTGTTTATAACATTCGTCCTGGGTAATGGAAATGTAATAGTGTCCAATAATGAATATATAAAGTAAAGTAGTGTAATATAACTAAATAGTCAAGTACCTGCTTCAACCCTCATCTAGTGTCTGAGCATGTAACCATTTCATGAATATGTCACATTGTAACAATAATGAATGTTAGAAGATGTAATAGGGAATCTTATAATTAACTTTAGTAAAGATGTTCCTAGGTAATAACCAAGGAAACATAGACATCCAGGGTTGCCAACTTAGTAATAAATGTAGCATGAGAAAGGTTAAGAGTGTAATCCAGTGAGCATATTCCAAGGCATTCCACAATTATATGCCAACCGAGTCCAAAGAGTTTATCCAAGGTAAAATGGGGTTAAGAAATGACTGGGCCTAATGGGATTTAACCATGGAACCTACTTATCAATTATGAATCCAAGGAATCCTATAATAATATTTATGGGATCCTATAGTTTCATACCAGGCATCCAAAGTTAGACAAGGATCGGGTTCCATGTGGGTCTCAACCAAAGAAAGCCGCATCCTTTAATCAGAATGAGGTTCTGGAGTTCTCAAATAATTCCCTAAGGAATCCAAGGAAAGCTCTATTAAATCCACTCTTATTTGATTATGATATCTTATATAATTTTTAAGTTTCAATCCATTACCTTTCATTAGTTTGAAATGGCTAAGTGAGCATGAAACCATTTAATCAAGTCCTAATTAATCAATGAGTCCATTTGATTCAAGCCTTTCCTTTCATTAGTGTGATAAGGACAAGTAGCATGATACCATTCATTTAGGTCAAGCAATTTAATATAGAAAATTATACCCTTAGAAAGGTCAAGCCAATGCACACCCACACGATGGCTCAAACGTGTCAAAACACTGAAATGACAATTATAGAAAAAATACAACATGGGATGGATGGAGTTATGAGTGAAACCACTAAACATAACCACATATTTGGTAATATCATAATCATACAGTCCTAATGATTATAATCATGGAATTTAAATTCAATAAATGACACTCAATGAAATCAGCTGGCCCCACACATAATTTCAAAAATCAATAAACATGAGGGATGAGTTATAGACTACCCAAATTATTCCTGTATGAATCTACTCCTCTATTATCATCATTTGATTTGTCTAGGAATAGAGTAGAACCATGAAAAGGATAAAAATTCTCAAATCTCTATAACTAGGTCGATATTAGAGAGAAGAAGAACAACTCAAATGGACATGAGTACTTACCGTTGCACATCCAACACGATGAATGAAAGATCAAAAAGATACCAAATGAAGGAGATCTCTTGATCCTTATATTAGGCCTTGAAAAATATCTAAAATGAGAGAAAAAGGTTTGTATGCATATTTTTCCAAACCATGCACCATCCATATAGAGGAACCTGTAGGAAGGAGCGTACCACATGGTTATGCCACATAGTTAGGAAAACCGTGTGCCAATAGTGCAAGATGGCTCTACCTAAAAATGAAAACCATCAACACTATTAGATATAATTGTGCGACCTACCCACACAGTTTACTATAACCGTGAACTAGGTCCATTTTTCACAAAAAGATGGATTTCGAGCTTTGAGCATGCCCTAGAAACTGTGGGGACCATCGCTAACTAAAAATGCATCCATATTATTTCCAAAATAAATAATTAGACCAAAATTTAGAGGATCAATACCTGAGTAAAAACTAGGTTCTTATGGTCTTCCCCCTTAAAACAACCCCTCTGAGTTCACATTCCATGGGCGGTGAAACAATGTTTGAGAAAAACTCTAGCCACTGAGCATGTATGTTGGCCTCCTGCTCTCATGTCTCATCTTGCATACAGCTATGCTACCATAGTACTCGTACTAGAGGGACATACCAGTCTCAGATAACCTTCTTACTCTGGTCAACGATGCATACTAGATACTTCTAAAAGGTATCATCAACATCTTTCCCAACTTCCTCATGATGAATAGAATGATATGGGTCAACATGATATTGGAAAAGCTAAAAAACATGGAAAATGTCATGCATGACACACTATCTATGAGGTAAAAATAACTGATAAGTTACCAGACTGACTTTCTCTAGAATTTAGAATGACACTACTTAATGAGGTGATGTCTTCCCTTGATTCCGTAACCATCTATGTTCTAGCCTGGGTGATACTTAAAGGAAAACACAATACCCAACCATGAACTCTAGAGGTCATATATGACACTCAGAAAAAGATTTCTTTCAAGACTGAGCGGTAGTCATACACTTCCTGATCAACTGAACCTACTCTAAAGTCTCCTAAATGATATGAGGACCTAGTAGGGCTATCTAACCTACCTCTATCTATCATAGGGGGTGAACGAAATGACCTTATATATATGGACTCAAAAGGATCCATTTTAGTTTTCACCTGAAATAAATTATTATAAGAGAACTCAACGAGAGGGATATGCTTCTCCCATGAACCACTGAAATCGAGGACACATGCATGAAGAATATTCTCTAGAACCTATATCATCTATTCTAATTATCTATTAGTCTGAGGGTAAAATACTATTCTTAGAAGCACCTTTGTACCTATAGCTTTCTGCAAGCCCTATGAGAATCATGATGTGAAACGATCATCCCTATCTGAAATGATAGTGTATAGGACCTCATGTAGTCGTATGATCTCATGGTCATACAATCTTCCCATATCATAAACTAAGAATGTTATCCAAATAGGAATAAAGTGGGATACTTTTATTAATCGGTCAATAACTACCCATAAATCATCTCTACCCCTCAATGACCTATGTAAGACGGCTATGAAATACATAGAAATATCTTCCCATTTTCATTCTAGGACTAGAAGGGGCTATAAAAATCCTGCAAGTCTTTGGTTCTCCACCTTCACCTAATGATACATAGAATAACTACTAATAAAGCATACTATCAGGAATTTTATCTTAGGCAACCAATACTAGAATTTCATATCTCGAGACATCTTGGAGAATCATTAATGAACTTCCCATTTAGAAGAATGGGAATCTTGAATCACCTACTCTCTCATATCTATAAGAAACCATACATTCCCATGAATATGAAGGATTTCGTCTAATTCTACATACCAATCTAAAGGTGGGTTATCTACTGATATGATCTCACAGAGAACCAGGCCCTCAGGATCTAAAAATTATTTACACTTCACCTTCTCAAGAAGGGAAGAGGTAACTATAAAAGGTGAGAGGTAAGTTTGATCATTACTATCATAAAACTCAAGAGGCATCTTAGAGAGGGGGTCCATTAATTTCAATTAATCACTGGCTTCCCATAAGACAAGTTATTTAGTTTTTTAACTAAGAACATCAATGACTATGTTTCCCTTATCAAATGTATATGCATCCTCGAAATCAAAGGACTGTAGATATTCAACCCATATCCACTGTCTAAGGTTCATGGAACACTGTGTAAAGATTTATTTGAGGCTATTGTGGTCCATCAACACCATAAATTACTAACCTAATTGATAGTGTCTCCATAAATGTAAGGTATGGAAAACTTACGATAAATCAAGGTCACGCATCATTTATTTTCTCTCATGCGGCCTTAACTACTGATATCCATACACAAAGACTCTATCCTCCAGTATCAGTACTCCTCCTAGGCCCATTCTTGATGAATCACATAAGATGGTATAACCTCTTCCAGGATCTGACAAGATAAGAATAGGTGATGAGACAAGCCTCTCTCTCAGTACTTTAAAGGATTTCTCACACGCTTGTGACCACTAGAACTTGACACCCTTATTTTTAATGCAAGTGATAAGTGAATAAAGGCATAGTAAATCCTATATGAAATTCATGTAATATCCATCTATCCACATGAAACTCTATATATCAAACACGTTATTGGGATTCTACCAAGAAACTACAACACTATACTTTCCTAGGTCAAAAAATACACCTGATCTTGATATTATATGACCTATGAAGTGAACTTTGTCAATCCATAAGCGGAACATAGAAATATTGGCATAAAGATAATGCTCTCTTAGTGTACTCAAAATGATCTCAAGGTGTTTATCATGGTCACTACGAGTATGAGAATACACCAAGATGTCGTCAAAAGAGACCACATAGAAAGAATTGAGATAGGGATAGAAAACCCTATTCATTAGAGACATGAAAAAGGTAGGCACATTCGTAAGAACTAACATCATAACAAGGTACTCATACAGACCATAGTTACTATAGAAATATGTACAAGGTATTTATGATGTCCTAACTCACACCAAATGATAAATTGGTCTAAGGTTGATCTTATAGAAGATCTTAGCTCCCTAGATTTGGTCAAAGAGATCATCTATTCGAGGTAGTAGATAATGATTATTGCCAGTAATCTTTTTCAACCATCTATAATCCACATATAGACGTAAGTTTACATCTAACACATAGATAGATATCAGTTTGACATAAACCCTCATCCTCCATGAAGATATTTTCAATATGGGAAATCACTCCACGTAGCCCATGATGCTCAAGTCCCACTCTACTAGCCTGGACATCCCACTCACGCTTATGTAGATAACTTCTTCTCTCTGGTGACGTAAACGATGCCTTATGGTGATAAAAATCTAAAAAATCTTGATACTGAAACCAACCAATCCATCCCTAGAATTATATTGAATCCTATAATATCGAGAATGAATTGGTTCCATAAGAAAGGGTATATACGTACCTCAAGGGGATAGTCCCTATATTGACTTATACCCTTTCACCACACTCCTAATAGTGTGTCTAGGGTCATTACAACACAATAATACCATATCTCCAGTTTGAGACTCTCCTTGATAGATAGAAATATAAAATATTTTGAAGCACTAGTATCAAATAAAGCAGATACAATAGTATATTCCACTAGAATAATACATTGTACCATATATGGTCTCGCAACCTGATCCTCAAGTATCGGTTGTAGCGTATGCAACTGGCCTGATCCACAACCCTATGTAAAAGCTATACTACCAAGATCAAAACTACTCTATTGGAACTTTTGGTGATCAAGAGTATGATTAAAATGTCCATGAATTCCTCCTTGTCCAGTCCTACCGGTGCTATTCCAACTCCCCACCTAACGTGGTGTAAAAGAACTTGATCCTGAAGGTGGAGCTGGTGCAGATCATTTCTCACTCAGAACTGGTGGAAAGGTCTTATATAATCTTAGAAGATTCATCATACAACTTCAAGCCTAGAACTCTAGTGGGTCACTATCACACGAGGCATTAGATTAACCTATTGTCTACACTAGTGACACACCATGGAGTTATCAAAGCAGGTACTCTAGTTGTCACTTCCCTGACGAGAAACCTCGAGGGAATGTATCCTGCCACCGAGAGAACTACTAGACTATCGTGGCCTTGATCCTCTATGTTTGGTGCTATTACAGTACCTTAGGTTGTTATTAGTGATAAGATACTGATTTACTATTTCAAAAAAATTATGTATGAAAAAGAAATTAATTTGTGTACAGATGGTGTAATCAAGCCTATCCTCTAAGATTCTAGAACATCAAAGCTCATCACTGACTAGAATAAGTTCAAATCAATACAACTACATGAAACACATTGAATTATCTATAAATGACATAGATCCCCGCTCGATATGAATGAAATCTCTAGCTCAATCATCTCATAGCCTCTAAGGAAAGAACTGATCATAGAAGGAAGTCTGGAAATCAACCCATACCATTGCATGATGGTGACCATAATAGGTAATTAAATCCCACCAATTCTTGGAAAACTCTTGAAGCATGTATATAGAAATCTTGAACCTCCACTATAGAGGTGTTTCCAGATGCTCAAAGATAGATAGGGTGGCCTCCAGCTAAGACTCAACGTCCCATAGACTACCATCCCATAAAAATATGGAAGGGTGCTACAACTAGAACTCACGGGCCAGACTGGCCATCTTAGGTGATTCTCATGGAGCACCATGAATGGATGCCATCAGAATTTGGAAACTATCATGAAAATGGGCACGAATTCCCAGATCAGGTAAAAAAAGCATTGTGTCATGTGGAACTCATGGAGGTAAGACTGGCTGATTTGGGACAACGATTTCTAGAGTATGGTCATCACCACCTTACTAGCTTAAGATATGATGACTTCATGGTGACATTGGTCTACAGATGCCATGAAAATGCCTCAAAACAAGATTTCAACAGATAGATAGAAACACTTTCTGAATCTAAATAAGGAAGGGCTCCCTACCCAAGGTATACTACCCCAATTTACCTGCTTATATGGCCAGGTACTGGAAGGTTCTCAAGTATAAGTTTTAATTCATTTTAAATTTAATTACTAGGTTCACTCCTTTACCTTTCATAAATATAAAAAGGTGGGATATGGATGTGAAACCATTTTATTTTAAATGTCATGTTTCACTTTATAATGGATATCCATTCCGATTGAATCAGTTCCCATACACCTTATCATTGAAAATGATACCCATTTATTTATAGAATAATGGGTTGACTCAGTAAGTTACTCATCCCAACCCCTGAGGGCCCATACACCACATGAATTGAAACAAGCAAAAACTCAATCGCAACTAAGGAATATCACAAGAATAAGTTAACTCTCACAACATCACTCAATAATCACAGGCATATCAAGCAATGAAAGTAGTGAAATTAACCTATGTGGAATGGAAATATAGATGACATGGGAATTATATATTCCTATATGATGCGTTTTATAATTCTCCCTGCCCTCATCTCATCGAGAAAAGGATAAAATGGAATCTCAATCAGAATGATAATAAAAAACACCACATGTGAGTCACCCAATGGTGAAATAATGTCAACTATAATAGAAAAAAACAACAAATATATTTTAGTTAACATGTATTTTACGCAAATCCAAGGTTCATGATGCCCAAGAACAACTTATGATAAAGTCCTAGTTGTTCCGAATATCTTTACTATTGTATCCAAATAGTAAAGCAGGAATAGAAATTCCTTCTCTGATACAAATTTGTGACATCCTAGATCTACGTTCCACTAAGAAGGTTCCCCAATCCCATTGGGCTGCAAGGCCTCAAGCATATATCCATAAAATCCATACATTATTTACTAGAAGAGAGGGCCTATGGTGTGTCAGTGGGGAGACTATTCCCTCATTACCAGAGTATAGAACAATGGATATATATAAACAAAGGTAAGTAGTAGAAGAAAATTAAGTAAAAAAAATTCACAATCACAATAAATGAATCAATAGAAATTAGATACAATAATTGATGATTATATTTCATGTATCTAGAAAATAGGAAAACATGGATACAAGATAGAAGACATAACTTTCTCAAAAAAATTATGGAGGAAATCAAACGACTATCCCAAGAATCTTGAGCTCTAGATCAATCATCTGCTATAAATCTCTATCCTAAATAGCATTCAAGAAAGTTTCAAAAGTCCTATGCTACTATTTATCAACACCTACATTCATGTAATCCTCCCTGAGTACCAAAAGACACCCGGAGAGGGTGTGAAATAAATCTTAGTGGGCCACCACCAATGGTGTCTTTAATATCTATCCCATGTAATGGAAATGTAAAAGTGTGAAAGAATCCATATATAAAGTAAAGAAATAAAATGTAACTAAATACCCAAGTACCTAATTCATCCCTCGGCTGGTGTCTGAACATGTAACCAGTTCATGGATATGTCACATGTTAACAATAGTGAAGGTTTCAA
Source organism: Viscum album (assembly GCA_963277665.1). Taxonomy (NCBI): domain Eukaryota; kingdom Viridiplantae; phylum Streptophyta; class Magnoliopsida; order Santalales; family Viscaceae; genus Viscum; species Viscum album. The sequence goes on from OY728151.1 coordinate 227,745,052, forward strand.
GATTTAATAAGGAAACATGCTACACTATTTAGTAATGAAGTTCCAGGTAAATAACCAAGAAAATGCAGATCTCCAGGGTCTCTAACTCAGAAATAACTATATCTTGGCTAAGGGTAAGAGTGTTATCCAAAGAGCATAGTCTAAGTAATTCCACAATAATATGCATACAGAGTCTAAGAAATTCATCTAAGGTAAAACGAGGAAAATAATTACTGGTCATGATGGGATTTAACCATGGAACTTACTTTTCAATGCTTGATCCAAGGAGTGTATCAAAGGAATCCTATTATAATGTTGAAGGGATCCCAAAATTTTATAATGGGAATAAAAAGTTAGACAAGGATTGGGTTCTAGGTTGATCTCAACCAAAGCAAGCTGCATCCTTGAATCAAAATGGGGTTATTGAGTTCTCAAGGAATTCCCTAAGGAATCCAAGGTGAGATCTATGAATGAAACACCTTTTTTATCATGATGTATTGTATAAATCTTAAGGTTCAAGCCATTACCTTTCATTATTTTAACATGGATAATTGAGCACGAAACCATTTAATCAAGTCACAATTAATCAATAAGTCCATTTGGTCAAAGACTTGCCTTTCAATTGGGTGACAATGAAAAGTAGAATGAAACCACTGATTTAATTAATTTAAGGAATTTTCAATAATCAAGGTTCACTCCACTACCTTCCATTGACTTTGTAAGGGGTTCTATATACATGTAACCTATTATTTAATTTTTATATAATAAAGCCATGTCATATACTTAATATAATTGCTAAATTCAATTTCATATTTAATTATCAATTGAAACCCATAACTTAAGTGGGTTAAGTGGTGAGAATACATTTTACTTTCCTTCATACAATTAATGATTTAAATAAAGTCATTTAATATAGAAAATCTCACCCATATAAAGGTCAACCAAGGAACACCCTAACAAAATTTCAAATATGTCAAACCACTAAAATGAAAATTATGGAAAAACATCCTACATGGGATGGATAGAGTTGTGGGAATCACCACTAAAAACTAACTACATATTTGGTAATAGAATAACCATATGTTTCTAATAATTATAATCATGGAATGTAAATTCCATAAATGTCACCCGATGAAATTGGCAGGCTCCACACGTAATTTTCAAAATCAATGAACTTGATAGATAACTTATAGACCACCCACCTTAGTCATGTATGAATCTACCTCTCTAGTATCAGCCTACTATTTTTCTTGTAAAAGAGTAGATCAATGAAAAAGGAAAAAATTCCCACACCTCGATAACTAGGTCGAGAGTTAGAGAGAAGAAGAATGGCTCAAATAGACTCTATTAATTAACATTGCACATCCAAAATGATGAACGGAAGATTGAACGGATCATGAATGAAGGAGATATCTTTATCCCTAGAATATAACTTCAAAAATCTCCAAAATGAGAGGAAATAGAGTTTATCTCAATGGAAAATTGTATAGGATGAAGGATAAGGTTAAATGAGATCATAAAGGGTAAAATGGTAAAATTAACTCAAATTTATCCTATGAATGGTTTGTCCAAATGGTTTAATAAAAAATGTACCAACAATGCATGGGTACCTATAGGAAGGGGTGTACCATATGGTTATGCCACACGGTTAGTTAAATCATGCGCCAACCATTCAAGATGGCTCTGCCTGAAAATATATACCATCTGAATTGTTAGATATAACCATGTACCATACCCATAAGATTTAATATAATCATGAGACATGACCATTTGTTACAAAGATATGGGTTCTAGGCATCGAACATGTCCCAGAAATCCTTTAGATCTTCGCAAACTAAAAAAAATCCATATTAGGTAAAAATAAAGAATTAGATCAAAATTTAAAGGATCCATACCTGATTGAAAACCGAGTTCTTACATTTTATGATAGTGTTATGTTATCACAGATCATGTTGTTTTATTTAATTATGATATATGTCTTACAAACTACCAAGATTAATTCCATTACTCTTGTTAATTATCAATAAAATTGATGTGTATGATTTTAAAAATGAAAATATCATGTTCTCATAACATTTTCCCATTTTATGTTTAAATTATCATTGATATCTCACTTAGTTACTCTTAATATTCATCTTAGATCAACCTTTATTATTTTATCATTCCTAAAGGATTTTAAAATAATTATACAAGTATGTTTCTTATAATAAGGGTTACAGTTATAAAGTACTAAGTGAGAGATGAAGTTGATCTTTTATGAACCTATTTTTTGTGTATCCCTGTTTCCACTAAAACTAAACCTTTATGGTCCCCAAGAATTTATGTGTAAAATATATTGAATAATATTATAATAAGATGTAATATATATGTGAAAAAATTATAGGACACCATAGGTGGTATTGTAGGATTGGTTTAGTCAGTCATTAGAGATTAAGATTTTATAACTTTAGTGAAAAAACTATGGATAATTTTATATATAGCATAAAATAGAAAGTTTTATGAAAGACAATTACTATTAATATTTCCTAGAAAAAATTAATATCTTGATACTAAAAGTGAATGTGGATTTGGAAAAAATACATCTAGGGGAACTAACGCTAAATAGAGTTCACAATGTATATTTTGGCCACAATTTTTGTTCATGGTGAGTATTCCTTTTCTAAAAAACTATATTGATAATCATGGGGATATAATTGAGATAATTCGATTTTTTCCTTATGAACCATCATGAAGGATTTTAATAGGTGATGATCTTGGATGTCCTTGGTTAAACCTAATGTGACATACATTAAAAAAACAACTCATGATTTGTACATTCTATGAATGGGTTTTCATGATTATCGATTTTAACACTATGACTATTTTTTCTGACATTATAATTTTTGGTTTTAGTTAATAGATTGAGCCTGGGGTAATATTTTTAATGTTGACTATGAAGTTTAATGTAATTACTATTCTCATGATAAACTAAAATTTAATAATACCTTATAGGGGAAGCATTGAGATTATTATTAATCAATTATATCATTATATTATTAATAATATCATCTTCTATGAGTTCTTAACACACCTAATAAGAAAAAAATGTTGTTTCAAGAATATAATAGATAGAAGAAGATTTATATGCCAACATTCCATATATTTGGGAAGAAGAGATCTAAGAAATGTCTCTGAGGAATGAGAAGATGTTTTGTATGTGGAATATAAGTTTTTAGAAAATGTAAATGATAAATAAAAATAAAAAATTAGATAGAAATAAATTAATTTAATCATAAGGTTACATTAATAGTTCAATGTCTTATGTTTGGGGAATATAGACATTATCTTAGCCAACACCAAACCTAAGTGTTAACTCTAATAATATGGAAGGAACTATGTTATTCAAAATTTTGAAGTGAAAGTATTGAATAATTTCTGTATTTTAATTTTAGATTTATGTTATAGAAGTAATATATAAATGATATTATGGATATATGAATAATGAAACAACTAAGTATTGTTTTATATTAGTGTTTCCTTATGAATTCTAAAACATATTTTGGATGATACCAACAACTAATAAAAGTTATTTAGTAGTAAGGTGTTAATGATTAAATGGGATAAAGAGATGGTTGATATTAATTAAGTATATGGGTTTGTATTAGTGACCTAAAAAATGGTTAGTGATTTTATGAAAAATTGATTTATATCATATATGATGGGGTTTGTTGAACGTTTGGTTTTATGGAATACATTTAATATTATCAACTTATATTTGAGGAATAAGTATTTTTTTGTTAAATTTTTTGGGCATAAAAGTTTTCATGTTAGGTTAAATTAAGAGTTATTAATACCATCATAGTCTTATACCTGTAAGGTTGATCATATGTTAAAATTCATAGATACCTCATTTGAGTATTTAAGTTATGTGATTTTGAGGTGATTGAAAACTTTTACTGGGTTTTATGAATAATATTCTATTTAGGTTCAAAAAATCTTTTATGTAATTATATGATTTGATGTTAAGTTAATTAGGGTATATTAGATAGTGGGATATATATAATATTGATGGTTGAAAAGTGATTAAATTGAAAGGATATATGTTTAGATATATTTATAGTGAATATAATGATTTTCTATTAGGGTATAATCTAAATATTATTGATTATATTATGGTGAAGTTCACTTCATTATATGATTAAATAATGATTTATCAAGGTGATTAATGATATTTTGGGAGTATTACATTGAGTTGAGGCTTCTATAAACCTTAGGTATGACATGAGATTTAAACTAAAATATTATTAAGGAATATCATAATTAAATTTTTGTTTATTGAGTTTATTTTCTTTGTAGATTTATTTATTTATGTTATGATTTTATTGAGCAATATAATGGGAGAATAATATGATGTTTTTTTCATTTTGAGAATTATTTCACTTTTTGATAAACATTTTTGATTTGGGATAACATCTAAATATAAGAGTATTATCATGATATACTTTGTTTTTGAATTAGTGGATCTATTATATTTTGACTTTAGTGCTCGAGGCATGCAAAATTCATCTTCAGAGCTCATTGTTTGGAAAAAAGAAGAGGTTGTAGTGGAAATTTCTTGAAGGATGAAATTATAATTTTCAATTAATTATATTAACTTATATTCCTAGTCTATATGGTAATATAATTTCTTAAATTAGTGAATTAAATCTCCAAAGAAATGTTTTGTCTTAACACCATCATTGTTTATAAATCCGTGTTTTTTCACACATATTTGGTTTATGGTTTTTTGGTCATTAAAATTCCAATGATCATTCACTTTTTTTGTGATCCAAGATATCTTTACCACTCCAAAATTTATTTTAAAATTAATGTTTCTCCATGTCCAAAATTTCACATTCCAATAATGTTATTCAATTTAGAAACATATTTATGTGTTATTCTATAGGACATTCAAATTTCCATTTCCTTCTTTTCAAGACGATGTTTTGTTAACCCTTTTTAAAATGTGGGTTATTAAAAAGGAATTTATAAATATCATGCCCTTGATTACTAAGAACATGTTAATTTATAAGGGTGAAATTTATTATAGATGGGGATAATGTAACACCTGGTTATTTTAAAAGAACACTATGTTCGATATAATATACAACACAAAACACCAAGATTAATTGAAGCACAAAATATTTTTACTTTATGAAATTTGTAACATATACATTAAATTGGTGGGAATGAAAATAAGTAACCAAATTCATGAAAATATGTAATTATAATGATAAATAATTGTTCTAATAAATGATTAATAAATAAGAACTTAGTTTTTTGTAATGATATATTATTTATAAAAATTTATTTTATTCAAAAAATGGTTTTTATTGAAGAAATTATATAACTAATCTTTGGAACTATTCGAAAATTTATTTGAATTTTTTTTATCAATTTTGAAATCAATATATAAAAAGTAACTTGGTTTGAAATTTGGTGATTTTTTTTGGAAAGATTAAGTTACTGGTTAATAGTAAACATTACTTATTTTTTAAGAATTTATTTTTGTTTTATTAATTTATAACATGAAATATAGATTTTTAATTTTTTCAATGTTATATTAGTTATATTATATTATAAATAGTCCAACTATGTTCATTGGAATAAATTTTATGGTTGAATTTGGTATAAAACTATTTTTAAAAAGAAAAGTTTTTTTTGAAAAAAAATTGTGATTTATTTCATTTGGTGTTTTTATATTAAAATATTTTCTTCCACTTACAAAAATTGAATCATTAAAAATGGATACCATATATGAAATCATTATATTCTAATTTTTCAAATTTTTAACTTTCATTTTATATCAATTGAAATTGTAACCTTGAAATATTTTTTTTACCATAGTAAAGGTAAAATGGGCTAATTACGGTTCAAACTAATGTGATAAGGATTAATTTTTTTTAAAAACTTGTATATATTTTATTAGATGATAACATTTATTCCATATTCATTCCAAAAAAGAAAATGTTAGATTCGATTCTAGTTAACATTGATTTTGAAATTTATAATATTTAGGTAAAAGATAAATTCAGAAATGAAACTTTATTTTTCTTAATATCTATGATATAATATTATTATAATAAAAACAACTTCAATATGGTTATACTTATTTTTTAAAATATTAATGAATTATTTTTACTATGTAATTTCTTTTAAATTTTTAGTGATAAAATACTTATCTTAAAAGCTAACACAATACAACCAAAATCCTCTGCCAAAATTTTAAAAATCAAATAAATTATCTTAAAAACTATAAAATAATTTTTTATTATTATTTAACGTGTCCAAAAAAATTATTGATTTTAAAAACATTTTATATATTATATATTATTTTTATTTTAATTTCATTATTTTTATGTTCATTTCAATGTAAAATTAGTTAAATATTTCTACAGAAGATATTAATAGTATTTTATATTAAATAATATTTTATCTAAATATTAAGAAAATAAAAATATTAAAACATGAAAATAGGTATGAGAAATGTCCAAATATTTCATCCCTTATCCATTTCTTAGCTAATTCTCAACTAATAAGTAAAATTATAACCCATTATTACTGACAAATTCATTACCATGATTATGGTTAAAATTACTCAACCAAGGGGTTAAAACAAAAATAAGATTTAAAATGATATCTAAATTTATATAAAAATTATATCATGTTTATATAAACACCATATTTTCCTTATATTCAAATACATGTCATTTTTAAAATATTTTGCATTAGTTATACATAGATTATATTATAATATTTTATATCTTTCAAAAATTGTCATTAATGATATTTTGTAATAAATAATATTTTATTAAATGATTTATAATTAAAAAAATATACAAATTTTGACCAAGTTAATGGGGATATGGTTGAAAATATAATATATGGTCTATTTTTTAATCACTTTCCTTTTTTATGTATACATTATTAACTGTTAAATAGTAAAACACATTTATATCCCAATAATTGTCAAATGTGTTAATAGTGTGTTAAATTTAAGATATAATTGATAAAACATAAAAAGTACATTTTAAATATTTATTGGCTAAAATAATATATAATCATCACCATCATATATTTATAATATATTAATTTGGAGTCACTTTAAGGAACACGTTAATATAAATTAATTTAATACTATATGTATTTCGAAGAGTGAACCTCCCCTCGCTTATAAAATGACACATCATCTACATAATTATTAATAGTTTTTTAGAATTTTAAGTCATAAAATAACTTGACAATATATTCCAATATTCCTCCCCACATTCAAAATAATTTGGACTTTGCTAAATTCCATCCACTCAAGGGTTAAGGGGTAAAATAATGTTTTTCATTGAAGAGGTATAACTCTTAACCGATAATTTTCAATTTTATATCTCGTTATACATACTCTAAATTGATTTTATCCATTATAAAATAATTTATTTAGTAAATTAAATATTTTAAATTTTCATTATATGAATGAGTCATCCATTTTTTACCTTCTTCCAATTTATTGGAGAATGATAATGTTGCATGTTCGTTTGTGTGGACTATCACCTCAAAAAAGCGATGTAATTAATTTTCACACCCTCTTTACATTGATGTTAATAATTATAAATTTAATGAATTTATATTATATATATTATATAATAATTATTCCATAATTTTTAATTATTACTTATCATTATTTTGTTCCTTTCGTTAGAAAATAAATATAGCGTCCATGCATACGTATGGCTTACAATCTATAGAAATGATTTAATTCATTTTTAATTATATAGATTTTATGGATTAATATAAATATATATATAATGAATATATATGATATTTATGTCATTATTAAAATTTTGGATTTTGTGTAATAGTGATTACTATATGTGGATCAGGATATCCTAACTGAAACGTGCGTGGAAAATGAAATAGTTATCACCCTAAATAGTGATTTTAATAACATGTTATTAATAAACAAGTGATCATAAGAAATAATAAATCATATATAATACATATATATATAGTTCATGAATAAATTTATAATAAATTAATTTTTTTTACACTATAATATAGATCAGTCTTAAAGGAAGTCAAACTTGAGGTAAGAGATATTCATCTTAAATTTATTTCATTGAGATATATTCCATATTCACCACTTGTTTATTTTATGTGTTTTATATACATCCTATGAATTTACTATTTGATTTTTCCTTGTAAATTTATAGGGATATTAATATCCTACTAAGGATCTCTCTTTCACGGTGTTTTGATTCAAAAGTTAACAAAGTGGTAAGGGAATTATGTTTAAATCTAATTTTAATCAAGATTATTTATAATTGAATTTCCATTAAAGGAAATTATATTATAAATTTAAGATAACACCATTAATTTTATTACCCTATATTTATTTCTTGAGAATAAAAGTTTACTTTTCATTTTTCTCACATTATGTACTTTAGAGACAGACAGAATTTCTTTAAGGGATATATAATTTTTTTCCATATTATGCCAAAAATGTTTTTTCTCACAAATCCATTTAAAAAAAAAAATGAATAAACTGAGGTTTTATATTTATTATATGAATGTTTAAAGTAATTTTTCTTATGACTTAATTTTTAACAAATGTTTTCAAATGAATATTCTTGTATTTTTCTGAATGTGATACTTTTGAATTTTTTCCATAAATGTGAAAGGAATATTTGTTTTAATATACATGAAATGAATATGATTTATATCCATCATGACCAGTTAATGATTTCTAGCTTCCTGTATAAGTGTCCAATGTTATTTTAAATGAAAAAAATTTGATTAATATTTAGGAAATTTTTATATTTTAAAATGTGATTTGAAAGTGGAGATATAATTTTTCTTAAGAAATATTCCAATGATATTTTGATGATATTTTTTTTATTAATTATAAAATTACTTGATTATAAAAATTAATTAATGGGATTTGATCTAATGATTCAATATTTATTAATTATCTGGTTGGTTTATGGTTATGATGATAAAATATTGATGAAAAGTTTTTCTATTAAAAATGTTCTTAGTGGGTGAAATATTGTATCTTCTCGAATAATTATGAAATGATTTATGATTACATGATTATTGGATCTAGAATTATATATCCCCCAATGAAATGGGTCATTATTAATGTTTTATATCATCAAAAGGTACATAGGAGGTTATCTAAAAACCTAAATCGTGTATACCAAATTTTTTCCCAATAAAAAAGAGGGTACCATGAAGTTATCCATAGACAGAAGTAGATACATGGGAAGATAACCCAATAATAACTTATCATGAATGTATTTATGGGTATCTTTAATAGAAAACTTGATTTATTATAATTTTGAAAGAACTATTTTTTCACTTTTAGGACATAATCTTATGAAATTGTTATGATCTCATAGATCATGTTATTTAGACCCTTTTTATTTCATGTCTTAAAAACTGAAAATATTTAGGCCATGAATCATGTTTTCATAATAAAAATTAAAGAGTATTATTTTGAATGGTAATTCTCATGCTTTTAAAACCTGTTGGATCATGTTATGTTTAAATTACCACTGATATCTCCCTTGTATATAATAAGTGAGAATCTAACTTCGCCCATTAATATTTTTTATTTTTCCTAAGATATGAAGAAAAGTTTAAAATATAATGTGTTTAAGAGGGGATATAGTTATGAAAAAAATAAATGGGATATGATGTAGATCTTTTATGAACAATTTTTTATTGTATATTAGATTCAAAATAAATTAATACTTTATCATACATAGGGGTATATCTATAATATATATTTAATATTTATCAATTAAGATGTAATATCTATATATAGAAATTATGGATTGTTATAGATGGCTTATAGTAATTATTCCTTGGTTACCTATGTGGGAGGTGGTTTTTTCCAATTTTTAAATGGTGGATAGAGTGCACGTTACTTTTAGGATTTCCTAGAACCTTAGAGAATTTTCCACATATGTGGAAATAAAAGTAATCTAAAATGTCTCTTATAAAATTTATAAAATATAAGGTATCATAGAGGTTCGAGTTAGACACAGGAATCAAGATATAATGCTGACCAGGGTCCTATGTAGTAGGTTCATATCCCTCAGGTGATAATAACTCGAGAGATTCATTCATATTAGTAAAATGGAAGTATATCTACTATATTTTGGGTGTAGGACATTGACAAAGTCTTTACTGAAAGTAGAGAGGGTCCCTAGACCATCTGGGGCACAATCTTGATAACCTCTAAACGATCTACGACACTTTTTGATATTTTTGATTCCTATTATTTCATAACTTCTCATGTTGTTTTGGAATTGACTTACTAATTAAGTTTTTTTATAAATTTTATTTTCTTAACACACCCTTGGGGAATAAATTTTATCATCTTCCAATATGTATTGAGTGTATTGTATTTGTTTTTGGCTATTGAAATTCTTCTTATTTTAGAATCCTTGAAATGACTAGTTTCAATGTGATATTTTGAATTGATAGGTTGAAAAATTATCATAAACATATTTACTATAATAATAGATATGTATTATTCACTGAAATTAGAGGAGATATGTATGTGTTGACCAGTGAGTGTGATCTCGAAGTTGAAATCATAGGACTAGACTAGAGTGAGATAGAATCTATCATGGTACATGTAGTTGGAATGAATCTTGGAAAAGAATCATCAATATACCCATATATCATTCCGCCAATGATGTATCTCTATTAGTATGTCTTTCCAAATTAGTTCTTTAGGTTACCACCTGAAAGGGAAGTTGATTTAGAGATATAACTCATGATGGGAGTGTAGAATATTTAAATTCCTCCTTTTCATATGAAACTGGAGGATTTAAAGGAGCAGAAGGTTCATTGAGGGGATTTTTGGTGAAGGGTTTCATCAGACTGAGCATAAGTCCTTGGGGTTATCAATTATTTTCTAAAAATAATGATGATGGTAGAATTAAATTGTACATGGAATATAAGAAGCTAAACATAGTATCTTTGAAGGATAAGTACCAATTATCAAGGATAGAAAATCTCTTTAATCAATTACTGGGATCCTTGGGGTTCTCCATAATTTATCATTGTTTTGGATACTATAAATTTTATTTTTTATGGAAGGATATTCCTATGATGGAATTTTGTAGTAGATATGTTTTATATTTTCAACTCTCTATTACCTTTATTTTAATGAATTCCCTATAAGTGTTCGTGGTTATCATGAAGAAGATCATTTTCCTATATCTCGACTCTTTCATCACGATCTCCATTGAAAATATCCTCTCATATTCAAATAATTATATGTTTCTTTCAAGAAACACTTATACTAAGATAGGTACACTGCATTCACATTGGTATTATTTCATGATTTCTCACATTAACCTTTGGATCCAAGGTGTGTGTTTTTGTGGTAATATGATCTCTGAGTGATGAATTTCAATAGACCCATGGATGGTATAACTAGTGATATATTGGCATCATTCTAAGAATGTTTTTTGGTTCCTGAGTTTTTTTGGGTTGGAACGATTCTATCGATGGATAATCTATAACTTACCCCTATTTGAATCATAGATGAAGGGAATTTCCATGAAAGGGGTTAAGTATGAGTGCACTCATCAGTGTGAGGAGGATTTTCTCAATCGGAAGATGATATTCATAATAACTTCAATTTTTGTTCTTCTAGGGAATGTGATTGGTTATATAGTTTACAGTGATTCCATTTTGTTGGGATGGAATGTAATGCCCCGACCCAAGTTACCCAGAGTTAGTGCATTATTACGTAACATTGTTATTATCACAAAAGATCAAGTCTCTAAATACCGATTAGTTTAGTAGCCTTGGAAACACTAGATATATTCATAAGTCTTACATTACATCATAAAGTAAAATAAAACTATAACAACATCTTGTCTTCATATCCCCTCATACTATACTTGCAGGTCATTCATAAAATACTTCTTCATATCCTTGAAAAATTAAAACATTGAAAGGGATTAGGTCAGATGCTCAGTAAGGATAACAATATAGCGGAAACTTTCATAAATAAACATAAACATTTAAGGCAATGTATAACTAAAACAAAGGCCTTTCAAACTTGAACTTTAGCATAATATGGAAAAATTAAAATGAAATAATTCCATTTACTTATTCATATGGATATTCTAATAGTCGAATAATCACATTCAATATCAATGACCACTTTCATAATGATGGAATGCATAATTCCAGACTATCGTAACCACATAGTCAAGGCGTTGTGCCAAGACTAAAAATAAGATTTTGTCAAGGCCTTGTTCCAAGACCCTAGTTTGTCTCATGAGACCTACCGATGCATCGGGGAGCTATAGCGGGCTCCACCCGTCAATTTTTAAGTCCAATGCGTTCCTTATATGAAAAAGTTTAAACATATCATAAACCATAACATAATCGTATCACATAAAACATGCATAAAGGAAACATAACATTTTCACATTTCAATCACAAGATATCAATACAACACATTGATATAATAAAAACATTATAAAAACCATTTTCCATACCAAAGTAAAACATGGTATTTATTTTTCATTTAAAAAAAGTTACGGATTGTAGAGGAAGATGAAACTCAAATAATGGTCACAGCGGCAGAGAAGTCGTTGTCGCTGTATACGTACGACAAAAACATTACCTTTTGTCTTTTAGTAAAACGATTCATATAAAAAGATTCCTTTTTAATAAAAGTAAAATTCAAAGTGGTTTATACACCTTTTAAAAGAAAGTTGTTCATAAAACAAAATATGCCTCAATGAAAGGAGATTGAGATGAAGTCCCTTACCTCATGTTCGACTTGACTCGATCGTTCTTTAACCTCATAAATAATAAACTAGAGATAATTTATACTTTTTTAAGAACCGTTTTCAGGTTCATTATTCTTTTTATATCACTTATTATCATGTTATGAACATTATGTAATTATTTAAGTTAACATCAGTCATTTTTTCGATCTTTGGTGCTTGAGTCAAAAATAAACTTCATATAATTACAAGTTGTTTATGTGGTAGAATATACATTATCTTCAGAATTTTATTCATGATGTAGATATTTTATATATCATATATATCCAGTAGATACTTGCATTTATAATATTGTATAACATTTAGAGGTAATAAATGAAATGCACCGTTCATGGAGACGGTAAGCCGTACGTACACATGAACACTACTTTCATTTCTATTTCATATTTAATGGAATGAAATCATAATGATATAAAGGTATATTATAATTCCAGTATAATATCATATATAATATCATTTACTCCATCCTTTTTACATCCCACATATGGCATTAACGATTCAAATCACTTTGAGGGGGCAATAGTCTGCATTTCCTAAAATGAAATTATTGTTTTTACCCATAATGGAAATCATAAAGGTATGCCATAAATGAAAAATACAGAAGCATAAGGAAAAAATAAACATAATATATATCATATATAAATATAGTGACATCTTAATGGCCACCATGAAAGGTGTTAAAAGAAGATTGAACAATCATCATTTCGCGAGGCAGTAATTCGCCACCCACAGAAACAATATTTTCTTTAACCATTAAACGGAGGTATGTGTAAGTTTAAATAAAATAATTCTCCTAAAAAAATCTTAGTATATTTTATATACTTGTGTTTTTACAAAATATAGGAATAAAAAGAGTTTAGGGGGTTGGAGAAGCAAAATAAAACAAAAGAACACAAGTGAAGACATTACCTTTAAATCTGGTAACTCCTCTTGGTTTGAACCAAAAGGGTTTCTTGAAGAGATTTATGCCTAAGGTAAGGATTATATGATGAATATAGGGATTTGGAGAGATATAATGAGCAGTGTTTTGCTGAGCCAATGGCTTGAGAGGTGTGAATAAGGTGGTAGAGGTGGGGGACTTTTATAAGAGGAGAGGAGGGGCACTCTTGGAAAGTCATGAAATGTTACTTTATTATGAAATGATTTTCGGATTTTAAAGGTCCCACAATGATATATTTTGAGGATAAGGTGATAAAGGTTCGAAATATACCCATACAATAGGTTTTAGATAGGTTTAAGTCTTAGATTTTACCTTATCTTTTCATTTTATTTAAATTGTTCATTAATGAGGTAATCGTTGCATCATCATGGTGTCTTAAGTAAATTTATTTATTTAATGCCTAAAAATTATAAAAAAATTACCATGATGTAGTAAATCTTTTTATCTTTCCAATGAATATTTATAGTCGAAAATATAACTTATATAACTCCATGTAATAATTTTTTTAGTAAAAAAACACATGTTTGTGACAATTTTATTTTTTACTTTAAATAAAAAGTTATTAATGTCATTTTCTTACCCAAGTGGCTCCATAGGGTCCCCAAGTTGACCCATGGATTGTCTTTGTCGGCCATGACTCATCCAATAAGGACAGGACAAGTGTAAAGGTAATTTCATATTATTATAACATTATATTCACCTTAAAATACACTAATTACCTTTAATCGTGATTAATAAAACATAAAAGTTACTATTCACCAAAAATTATTTTCATCTCATTGAACCACAATTTACTTACTAATGAAAACCATGTATTTCGGATTTTTGAAATTCAATTCACAGAAGTGTTGAAGTTTCATTTAAACGAAAAAAATAGTTTTTTAACTATCACTTAGTAGTTTCACTATTCATCAAAAATTGGATGTTCTCGGAAAAATACCAAAAATTCAACATAGGCTAGTTTCGATATCCCGAATCCAAAAATGAAGTCCATTTTGAAATATAAAATTTATATAATTTCAAAAATTGGGTAATACTATTCATAACGACTACTTTGATTGGTCGCGGTGTGTTAGAATCTCAAACTTGCGTACAATGCAATCTATTGCATTATTGAAAGAGAAGTGTACCATAGAAGTTTGGGGTGTTACATGAGATCTATATTGATATAGATTTATTATGTGGTTTCTTATGTGCCACATAAACTATGAAACTCTGAGAAAAACTGCTCAATACATAGCTTAGAGTTAACTGATATGATCACTTCCATGAATTATTGGTCACATTTTCTCTTCTTTGAGATATTTTTTAAATAGACCACAAGAGATTCCAATGTATCTTCTCTTACATAGATATATATATGAGGAATATACATTAGGTTAAGTATCTATATAAATTTTTCAATGATACAGTCTACACTCCAGGAAAGGGGAATGTTATTGCAGATTCCCTTAGAAGGTAAATGTTATAGATGTTTTATTTTTGAGAGTAGTGTATAAAGGAGTAATGGGGTATGGTGAGTTTTATGGAATAATGGTATGTGGATGAATATGAGGATCACATGGTTATGAAATGTTAAATTTTAGTGACCGCTTCTTCTTTGAAGGGCCAGGTAAATACGAGCATAGAGTTAGACCCCATATTTGTAGTTAAGAAAAAATGCTTAGAAGGGGAAGATCTTATTCCAGTGTGGTCCTCAGATTATGATGATATTACCCATGTCTATTGGAGAGTGGTTGTTTTGGATTACTTGATAAAGGTTCTGATGAGAGGCTTGCATGCTTAAATATTGGTAGTGAAACCTGTATCGATGATGATGCACCATTACATTCAAGGTCTGTTATAGTGGCATGGAATGATGATGGAAATCGCTTGTATTGTTTCATGATACCATACCAACTAGAAGTTAAATATTAATCATTAAAATCCTAGTGGTTTATATCATTTATGTTAAGTTTTTATGTAGATGTGGGATGATGTGATGATGAAATCCATTATGGGGTTACCCAGGATCCTAAAGAGATGTGATTTGGTTTTGGTGAAAACTGATCAGATGTAAAGGTATCTCATTCATGTTCAATCAATGAGGCTCATTCCATATATGAGATATAAAACATATATGTACATGATATTTTACACCTTTATAGTGTTCCCTCAATAATTTTATCTGATATAGACGTTCATATCACATCACTATTTTGGTAGGGATTGCAGAATTTTATCGATACTCAGATAAAAATGAGTAAAAATTATTATTTATAGACTAATGGTGATTAAAATATGGAGATCCATAAAATGAATTATATGTTTTGGGTATTTAATCTATATTATTATGGATCTTTTTATGATCTCATATCCATGGTAAAACTCACCTCCAAGATTGAATTTTAGTATTATGTTCAAATTCATCCTTTTGAGGCTCTCTATGGTCAGTTGTTCCACTAAATACTATGTTAGAATGAGGTAGGTGAGAAGGTTATTGTGGGGAAAATCATCGTGTAGGATACCTATGGGAGAGTAAAGTTGATCTGGAAGTGGTTAGTCCCTATTCAGGGTAGGTAGTGAATGTATAATGATCAGAGGAGGCAACCTTTCAAGTTCACTATTGATGAAAAAGTTTTATTATGGGTGACTCCCTAGTTAGTCCATAAAAATTTGTAGAATAAATAAAAGCTAGTATCATGGTATGATGGTCCATTTGATATTGTTGAGAATAATAGATATGTGGCTTTCAATTTGGATATTCATTAACATACCCATCATAGGCTTGATATGTTACAATGGACTCAATAGTAGAGGCACATACCTAATCATGTGTATGTGATTGAATGCGAGGACATTGAGATTGAGACTGAAACATAATTCATGGAATTCTCGATTCTGATTGAAGACTAAAGAGAGAAGGTATTTTGGGGGAATATGGTTCCACTGGTTTAAGTCTTATGGAAGCATAGACAGATCTAGGAAGAATCATGGGAGTGATAGTCTGACATTCTAGCTTAATGATTGGAGTTCTTTTATAAATATAGTTAGATATAATTCACAACTAAAATAATTCCCCTGAAAGGGAGATTGTAAAGCCTCCAAAACATCCTAATATCATAATCCTTGTTTCCATCATCACCATTATGTTTTTTGGTTGATAAATCCCTATGTAGAGCCTTGTAACATTTTCAGTAAAATATTGGAATTTTGACAATATATTTATTCAACATAGACAACACCTTGACCAGGATTCTTTAAACGTTCTTCTTAGGTGATCCCTATGTAAAATATGAATGAAAAAATAACTAGGATAAGGCACATCCTCAAGCCTGGAGCACTATGGAAGCTCTTTTGGTCCATGGAAATGTACACCTAAATATTCCCATATTAGAGGTCATGGTTAGGGAGAGTGACTAAAAGTTTGGTTCCATAAATTGGTGGATGTTGTATTAGGCTTGCATGTTTGAATCCACAATAACCCTAGTGGAGTTCGTGGTGGTTCTTGTGGTTATAATTAGATTAAGATTATAATGGCTGAAGCAACTAAAATTATTCATTAAACTTGAACATTTTAAGAGGATAACACATGTGACAATACTAAGGGATATTGGATGTGATTTTAGTTTCATCACCCACTATTAACCAACCCAAACCCCTTCACCTGATCCATTATTTGGTCTGTATGATTTCCAGATTCATTAGATGAAATAATGAGTGTGGTTGTGAAAATTTTCTTATGGTGAAGTTCTTTCAATGTATTACATCAATCCAATTAACCCTATTGATTATCCTAACTATAAAATAAATACTTGGATATTAAAGACCTGTTATTTCAATTAATTTTTTATTCATTTAACAACAATAGAGTACTAACATTGATGATATTAATCATTAAGTAAGTATTAATTCTATGATTTTTATTTTTCTTATTTCTATATCTTATTCTATAACCCTTGTAAGGATGTATTGGAATAAATTCTACGAATATGCTAGTGGCTTGTATTATTCTAGTTTATTTGAGAATTTTGTACAAGTGAGGAAAATATTTATGAACTTTGATCATTACATTTCAAATTTTGAGGTAGTAAGTCCTTACCATAACAATCCATGATCTAGAGTTTATTTCAACATTCTATTTTATGTGAATTAATGTCTACCTATTCCATGTATGACATGCCAAGTTTTCTTGAGTGTACACATATCATAGAAACCCATTATGGGATATATAATTCCTATGTGTGTATTGCTCGTGATTCCCATTCTTCATGTGATATTATTTTTGATAAATGTGATTGATATGAAGATGTTGTTTCCTAGTAGTATATTTTAGTATATGTCATATTATTATTGTTATATGTATGGTACCAAAGTGACTAGGGGACTTATCGTGGATTGGTATCCCTTGAGGGAGAGTGTGTCTAGAAAATACATGTGACATGATAATATAACAGACTTAGAAAATGGGGCATGAGGATTGTGTGTCCTTACTAGGGGGTGATGGTCTTAGGTGACTAGACTTGAGAGGCATTAGTGGAGACAAGCCATGATAGCCTTATGTGACTTGACCTACAGCCTTGTACCTTGAGACATGACATGATAACATTGTATTTCATGACCCATGGCCTTGGGTTTGCACTAATATTGAGTATCTTAATGGATGGATCCTCCATGTATAGTGTTCCCATGACCCTTCATAAATTCTACCATCATCAATCCAAAGAAGGTATAGATGGGATTCATGGTGGTCTGGTTGGTGAATGAACACTAGGTATGTTTTAATTTTGTATAAAATTATTTTATAATCATTCCATAAATCTATTTATACCTGATAACACAGATTTATGTTTCCTTATGGGTGTCCTACAGGGTTATAATCACACCCTACTTATGTTTCTTGATGAACATGTAGATTTCAAGACTCGAGATCTAGTGAAAGAAAATTACTATATAACAGAAAGTTTTAGAGACAAAGGCTTAGAGTAGGAAATGATTCCAGGAAAAAACTCAGGAATTCTTCTATTTATTTCATTTACTTTTTCATTTTTAGATACTTAATTTAACCTTTATACTTTTTTAAAATGGTATAAAACATTTTATGTATGGGTGACATGGTGATTTGGTGAAATTTTATCTTACACCATATATTTTTTGGATTATTTACCTCTTTTATTTCATTTTAGGTCTTTATTGATGGTGTAGTCTTATCGGTGGACAAGTAAACCCTTTCCACAAGTCGACAACCTCTTGCATATGAGGAGGAATGCATGAGGTCATATAGCTCTATGAGAATGAATGGGTGATACTAGACAGAGAGATACAACTATAAAACCATTTTTATATACATGATTCCTTTTTATTTCCAATCATGGTGTTATTATCAATTATTCATTACAATATTTATTCAGGTTAAAATCAATCTATTTTTCAAGCATGTTACAATTCAACAGTTCTAGTCCATGCACATTCTCCATGATTTTATCATCTCCAGAATCATGGTCATGTCATAATCATCATATTTATTCATTATATACAGTTATATATTCATCCAAATTTATTAGTGATGAATAATGAAGTAAATTAATTTATATAGAAGATAGTTTGTACATACGCACATGTGGGTTTTTTTACTTTCTAAAGGATGGAATCAAAGATAGGTAAATAATAATTAATCTGCCCAAAATAATTATTATATCACTTATGTCATATAAAATTATGTAATCTATCCTGATTAAAATATATTATAAGATTATGAGTTTTTTAAATTTAACATTGTGTTAGATAACATATATGACATGAAATACTGAACTTGGATGACCCACGAAATATATTATTTTAATATTATTACAATAACATAGTTGTTAAATTGGTGGGTATGAATAAGATTAATTTATTTATGAAATATATATGAAATTAATTCCAAAAATAAATGAATTCCTAAATCTATCATAAATAATAACTATTTTTTTATTAAAGACAATTTATTATTGAAAATAAGTTTTCTTTAAAAAATATGTTCATTATTTGTTTGAGAAAATACTGTAATTAAAATTTTCTAATTATAGAAAATTTATTAGATAAAGTAAAAATCATTTTTTAATTCATTATATGATATTTATCATACAATGATTTTTTTGATATTTTTATGAATTTTTTTATTATTCATTGAAGTGTGAATAATAGATCTTTTTATTGAAAACTATTTTTAAATGCATAGAGTTTTTACATTTTAATTAATTAAAATAATATTCAATAATAAATAATTTAAGTGAAAATTTTAGATTTATATGTGACTAAATGAATTTAAATCCATATACATATGATAACTAGATATATTTTTTATGTAAGATCATATTTTTCTTGACAAATGAATTTCTTAAGAATTTTTTTTTAAATATATTTTGGGGGATAAATTTAAAATAAAATTATACCACTATTTTGAGTTGAATTTGTTAAAATAGATTCTATATTTTGAATTGAAATAATTTATATTAGTTAATATGATAAACATAACTTTTGGTCATAATTAATAGTAAGAATAATTAAAAAAGGTTACCACAGTTAAAGGTAAAATAGGTTTATCGAGTACTAAACTAAATAGATAAGGGTTATAATAAACAAAAAAATGTATAATTTCTATTTTATAGACATATATCAAAAATTTATTAGCAAATATCTATAAATTTACCACTTTTAAGCCATATGTCTCAGATTGTGACCTTTATAATACATTATGTAATGAAAATACAAAAATATTTCTTTCTCGATTTTAATAACTATACTATTATTTGATAGGGATATGAATTAACTATTCCTAGTTCTAAATAGTCATTTGAATTATAAATGATATTTTTCATGGTAATTTATTTATAAATTTTAGTATTAAAATAATTACATTAAATTATTCAACAACACCGATGCAGACATTATTTAATTTAAAGAAAAGTAAAATAACTGATTTTAATATTAATAAAAGTAATATAATTTTCATAAATTATCACACTCAAAAAAGATTTTATATAATTAAAATATGTTAGGGATGTGTAAAATTTATAGATTCAAATTACTTATTTTTCTTGATGTCTTTAAAGTCAAATTAATTGAATAGTTCCAAAATTGACTTTAATAATAGTTTTTAATAAATAATGTTTTATTAATCAGCTAAAAAATTATAAAAATACTATCATTTTCCATTTTTTTTATTTTTTAAAAAATATCATTAATTTTTAATTTATGGGCTAAATTTTGTTTAATAGTTTATATTTTGACCTCTAAATAGTAAAAACACCATTATCTAAGTTAAGGTTAGAAGTGGGTTTTTCATTATACATGTGGTTATGTTAAATCTAATTAACCATAAAAATAGGTTATTTATATAATTTTTTCTATATTTAAAATCATATCTTGAAAATTATATGCTAATAATCATTTTATTTTTAGATTTAAAGGATTAATTACATTGGTAATGAAACTAGTTACCATGGTGAAAACTAAAATTGTAAAAGTGAGTAACCATTGAGGGTTGACAGAATAACCTATTTAAATAATGATTAATTTAAGTGGTGGAGGTATTTACTGAACTTATCATCCCTAAAATCCATTATATGTCAAATTTTTAGGAAATTTTACTGGTTTTTACTACCAATTATTGAATACTTTTGTGTAATTTAAAAAATGCTAGTATTTCTCACTTATAAAATTGAACCTCATCTCCCATTTTCATGAAACTTAAAGAGAATTTTGCTTCATAAATTATATTAAAAATATCTTATTTACATCCCTTACCATGTTCTATAGTTTTTTGATTATAAAACTAACCTAGGTAGTATTTCTATGTAAACATTAAGAGGTTGTCTGAAGAAGATATATAATTCTTAATAAGGTGTTTTCTTTCTTTATTTTTCCAACTCCTCAAAATATTATTCAATGTTGATGATATAATATCATTAGTGTGACCCATATAATTATATATTTGTTATCTAAATGTCATACCCTATATCTATATCCTCTTTCAAAAAGTGGGAAACTAAAATGTCATTTGGGTGTATGATGCACTACTACCTTGAGAACTGTAGTAATTCGATTTCCATCCCCATCGATCAGGGATTATTTTAATGATGGGTTTACTATATATATATATATATTATATTCATGAAATATTTATTATTTTCTAATGAAAATATATCATATATTTTCTTACATTTCTATTCATTTAAAAATGAGGACATAATTTGTGTGTATGGGTAGATTACCTCCTCCACGAAGGGATGTGATTCGTTCTTGGTAAAAAAAATCAAATGAATGAAAAATTTATGTTAATTTAAATATATAATATTATATTTAGGTTATCATTATTATCCTATAAAGTTAAAAAAATATTTATGTTCTTTCGATTGTGATCCTTGAAAATTGGAAACGTTACTCATTCCCTTAAATGATTTACTATCTCCATGATTCCAAAATAGTTAATTTATAATAACCATACTACAAGATGGGTTGAAATAGTATAATTTATTTATTTTAATGTTAATTATTTCATGATTATTAATCTGGAGATGATGTAACAATGACTTCTTTTACCATAATCACATTATTAGTGCCATTTTGGACTTATGAACAGAATATCACCAAAACATCCAATGTAAATATAATTGATTATATAATTAAATATAGAATTTTATTTAATAAAATAATGGTAATAATAAAAATGAAAACAGATATTAATAAGAAATATAATTAAAATAATTTTATTTTTCATGAATATGACAAATGTACATGATGATTTGGAACTGAGGTAATGGATTCTATCTCAATTTCCATTCATTGAGGTACATTTTAATGTTATGAACCAATTTATTTTGTATGTTATATATTAAAAAAATTAGAGAATTTATATAATGAAACATTAAAAATTAATGGTATTTGATGTTTCAAATTTAATTATTTCTTCCAATGGGGTTTGACTTAACATTTACCAAATTTTACGTGATTTTGTAACTCAATTTCTTTTGATAGGGTTATATTACATATTAAATATATTTTTTATTTTGGATTATGATTGTAATTATTTTTTATTATTTTATTTTTTTCTATATGTTTTACATATTTTTACATTAGATACACATAATCAATTCATTGATTAATTCTCACTTCAACGGTATGACCTTTGTAAGAGATTTCATCTCAAATTCTACTCTATTGGGGAATATGTGGTATTATAAACCTAATTAAATTTATGAGGGATATATAATAAAAAATTTATATTATATATCATGAATTTATATATAATCATGTTTTTTAATACTTCATATGAATTAATTTCCATCATGGTTGTTATGATTTAAAACTTTCCAAGTTAGTAAGGGTTTGTTTTACAATCTCATCATTATTCAGGATTTTTTTGTTTAAGTATCCACTGGGATTTTTATTTGATATTTCCTTCATAAAAATAGTCTATTTTTATAAAAATTTTCATTTTGGAAAAATATATTATCTCCATTCATTTTATTATTTTAAATTCTCAAGAGACCAAAATCACATTTTTATAGAAAAATGACTTATTTTTTATACTCAATCTGGAATCATTTTCTTACATGTCCATATTTTCTATAAAATGATTTAAAGAATATTTTTACCCTAATCTTATTATTTTTTAATGTCTTTTTTAACTATTTAAAAAAATGATTTAATTGGAATCTTCCTATATTTTTCCAGACAATGTATATTTTGAATTTTCTTAGAAAAGTGTGAAAGGAATGTAATTTTTTAATTATATGATGTGAATGGAATTTACCACCATCATGACTGGTTAATAATTAGAATATACTTTATAGGTATCACTCAATAATTTAATATATAATTTTTTTCCTTACATTCTTGATTTTTTTTAGTTTTTAAAAGTTTATTTCAATGTGAAAGAGGTATTTTCATCTAAGATGATAATAATAATTTTTTTTCCAAATTTATCTTTTTTATATAAATTAACTTCATATTTAACATATTCTATACTATGGATATATTGTAATGATACTAAACATATTCTTTATTTGGATAGTTTCTAATCAATTTGAAAGGATAAATATTAACATTTCGTATTCTATTTTTTCAATATTATTGTTTATATTTATTTTGTATTGATTTTTTATTCTACCCTTTAATATGAAGAATGAATTGAAAATGGTAATTGATGGGAGGGGCCCTTTATATATTTTTGATGAATCAGTAGGTCTTATAAGGAAAACTAGTTTAGGTATTCGGTATATCCCTTACCCATTTAAGTTTTATATCTTGGAATGATTCCTTGGTGGTAAATTTACATTATCTATAATTATAGATTCCATCATTATGAGAAATGTTATTAATGTACATATTATTATTTAAATAGTTTTGAAATAAATGGAAATGTTTAAAGATTATGTGATAATTTTTATGGCATAATTTTATCAGGATTTTTTGTAAGATATTATTCTTAGTTTGAATGTTATTGTTTAAATTTAATGCGTTTTCTGTTATCTACATTTACATATTGATTATTCCATATTTACTCATGATAGCTTCTGTTATACGCAACCATTAATGAGGATTTCCACTCACCAATTATTATTTTTCATTTATATAGGATATAAAGAAGGAATTATTGAATAAGTTAAAGGATCTAAGATATTTATATTCACAATGTTTTATTTTAATGATTTCAGATTTAATGAGAGTTTCATATACATATGTTTTCAAAAAGACTACTAAACAATTCATACCTTTGAGATGTGATCAATTGTATCATACACATATGTAACTAACCATTGACTCTAAGCTACTGGGGTTAGAGTTTTTACAGTTGGTATTAGTGCATGTTTAGTTGAAACATTGGGATATAGATTTATTAAAATATATATTTTGGAACAAAACCATATGACATACGTTGATGAAATTAGCTAAAGTAACTAAGTTTGTAATTCAAATTAAGGTAGTTTAGGATTTTTAGGATCCATCATTAGTTAATATGTTTATGGGTGATTGTAATTTTAACAGAATATATACCCTTTTGAGGTTTCATGTGATGGGAATTTAACATGGTTATAGATATTTTGGGAGATATTTATTTGAATAAAACACTTATGATTAGTATATATTTTAGTGATAGGTCTATTCAAGTAATAATGAATTTTTTGGACATATTTTTAAATATATTGATAACATTTAGGGTTAATATGACCTTTGATTTTAATATAATAATTATTAATTATTTTATTTGTTTTTTTGAAAAAATAATACCTACATAAAACCATTTGGGGAAAAAATTTGTTTGATGAATAATTTTTGTTTTGATGATTTTCATCACATTTTTGGACTATTATAATAATTACGTTGAAACATTTTTAGAAAAATGAAAACTCATGTTGCAGGAGACAACCTGTCACATCTGGAAAGGTTGTGGGTCTTGAAATCACATCAAAAGGTGATAAGGGTATAATTACCACTACCGAACTACATGATGTCTAGGTTCGTAGGTAATTGTTTTTACATAAATAGTTTTATAGATAAATATTAATTAGATTTTTTGAAACATATTATAGGATAAAATAATTTTTATTTCGGTGCGATTAATGATATTTAGGTAGACATTCTATTGGGTTGAGGTATATATAAGCACCAGCTATAACATATAGGATTATTTTTATATAATTCTATTATGTTTTTGGATGTTTAATCTGAAGCATATTAGAGAACCTATGAGGTTAAAATATTATTTAGTTTTTAGGTTATTGAGGTTAATTGGGATGCAGTGTTATTTATTTATGGAATGATCTACATGAATTATTTTGATATATTATTATTTTTTTGAGACTAATGTATTATTTCATCATATAAAGTTTTATTCAAATCAAGTATTATCTTATGTTGTAAGAACCATATTGGTTATATTAAAGATAAGATGAATATATTTTTATTCATTTATGGATTATGTGATCTATTAAAATATAATTTTAGTGCTTTATACTTTTAAAATAAATTCACATTGAATACTCATAACTTAGATAAAATGATGAGGTTGTGGTGGAAATTTATTAAAGGATTAAATTATAATGTTCAATTAATTATAATTCATTTTTTCATAGTTTAGATTGTGAAGGAATTTTCAACACTAAGAAAATAATCCTGAATCAAAACACTATTATATTACAAAAATTTTCGAGAAATCAATGATCTTTTCACACATCATAGATTTATGGTTTTTTGGTTGTTAACGTTCTCTTCATTAATCAATTTTTTTGATTAATTATCTCTATAACTCATCATAATTATTTGGGTATTATGTTTTTCATCCAAGTCCATATTTTTTATTCCACTGATTTCTTTCTATTTCTAAACCTAGTTATGTTTCATTATTTATGACTGTCATATATCCCCTTATCTCATATCAATAGTAATTTTAGTTATCCCTTTTTAGGATGTGGGTTTTCAATAATCATATTTTCAAAAACCAAACACTTGATTTCTAAGAAGTTGATCAAATTGTGAGGATGGAATTTATTGAAGGTGGTGAGAATGTACAACCATATTTTTTAATAGAATAACATTTTGTTTGATAACATATATGACATGAAACATAAATCTTATATAACTAGTGGAGTATGTTATTCATATATACCAAGTACAACCTAATTGTTTAATTGGAATGTAATAATAGGATTAGATACATTAAGAAATATATATATATATATGAAATTATAACTCAATATAAGTGTATTGATAAATTCATAGAAAATAATCACTCACTTTTTTACTATTGTCTATTTATTCTTCAAAAATATATTTCTTCAAAATATTTTTACTATATTTTGTATAAAAATAATATAATTAATATTTCTTCACTTTTATAAAATCTATTTCATAAAATGAACTTCATTTTTTATGTCAACATATCAATATTTTCCAATAGTTAATTTTTTAGATTGTTTTGAAATGTTTTATTTTTCAATGAATAGTGACGAATAATGCTTTTTTTTGAAAAATATTTTTAAATGAATATTTTCATTTCATTTTAAATAATTAAAATAACATTTAATATTAAATAATTTCTATTAAATTTATAGATTATATATATAATTAAATGAATTCAAATCTATATAATGTTGACCACTGGTTATATAATAAATGTAAGAAAATCTTATGCTTTAAAAATAAATACATTAAAAAACTATTATCAACACATTTTGTGAGTCTATTATTAATTTCCATTCAGACAATTTTTTGCAATAAAATTTATTAAATCTATTCAATATTTTTTAATCAGAATAATTAATATTTAATAATATGGTCAACAAAATTTTCTGTCTTAAAAAACTGTAAAAATAATAAATATCAATTTCCATGGTTAATGGTAAAACATGTTCACTAGGGATTAAATTAAAGAGATAAGGGTTTTAATGAACTAAAAAATTACTAATTTATATTGGATTCCCATGTTTCAACCCCATATCATCTAATTTCTTTAAATTTCCCATTTTGAATCCAAAAGTTCACGACTTTGACATTTATAATACTTTATGTAATGTAAATCCAAATATATCACTTTCTTACTTTTAATAACAATAATATATTTTTATTATGACTAAAATAAAATATTTATAGTTATAAAAATTCATTATAAAGATAAAAAAATTTCATGATAATTTATTTCTAATTTTTATTTATAAAATAATTTCCTTAAATGCTTAAGAAATGCTGACACAGTCATTATTTAATTATAAGGAAAATAAAATAAATAATTTTAAAGATATTAAAATTAATATAATGTTAATAAATTACTGTGATCCAAATTTTTTTAAATAATTTTAACAATTTAAGAATTTTTTAATGTTATATATTATAATTCCATTTTTCTTGATTTTTTGGTTTGAAATATTTTAAATATTAATACATTTGACATTAATTATATTTTATAATAAATATTTTTTTATTAAATAATTAATAATTAATAAAAAATATATATTCAAAAAATTTATTGTCAATTTTTTATAATACCATATATGATCCTTTCATATGAAAATTTTCTATTTATATAAAATATATTGACCCCTAATGTGTAAAAAAAATATAACCATCAATAAGGTTGAAACAAGGTTTTGCGTGTTACTTGGGATTTTTTGAACTAATTTGAAACATTCATATGATTTTTATGTAAAAATTAGACTTAATAATAAAAAAAATGTGTCTAAATCATCTAGTGGGGCATATTTTACTCTTAGGATAAATGGATAAATTACCAATGTAAAAAATTAGTTATCGAAGTGAAAACTAAAATGGTAAAAGTAAGTAACCATAGAGTTTAGGGGAATGAAATGTTTAAAAAAATTTATTTTTACATCTTAATTTGTTTCTTGACATTATATTTCATACACTAAATTATTTATAAATTCTTGAGGCATGTGGATTTAGAGTGTATTCTCATTATTGAATAGTTCATGGCATTTACAAAAATTGAAGGTTCCGGGCACAATGGAAGCGCGTGGGTGGATGTGCCCACTTTGATTTTTGTCATTAACAATGATCAATCCGAGATCAATATGACGATAAATTCCAGTCTCCACGGATCGAATCATAGAAATGGACAAAAGAATAGGAAAGTCCCAAAACCCCAAATTAGGATCGTTACAGGTTGATTATAATTAATTTAATCAATTTAAAAGAAATACCTTTTGGGTGTTCTTTCTTTGTTGATGTTCTTGATCCCGTTCCGATGTGATTCGTCGTTGCGTCATAGAATCCTAGTGTAGACTTCCTCTAGTGGTGATCCACACATGTACCTCCTATCTCAGGACGTCACCAAAATAGTCTCCGGGTGCTAGCGTGGAGAAAAATTTGATTGCGTTGTCCGCCTTAGATCGTATTGATCTGATGGAAGAGGATCTCTCTCGGTCTTGAGAGCGTTCTTGGAGGAAGAGGTTTTTTCAGACTTGAAAGAATTCTCCAGAGTTTTTGTGCCCAACAACTCTCTTGTGTGTAGAAAAAGAGTTGGGGTTGTGAGGATATTTATAATCTGGTTTGAGGTTGTAGAGTTATGACAATAAATAAACGCGTTATGCGTTCTATTTATTTAATTGAATCTTATTTAAAACCCCATGTTGAATAATTAATTCTTTGACATGAACCCACACTGATTATAATAAATATCATTTAATAAAACAATATTATATCCTCAAAATCCTTACTGGAAATACTACAAGGCATGTAATAATAAATACATGGCGTGTACTTGTTTTTCATTAAAAAATACACGACTTGTACAATCAATGTACATGGCGTGTATATCTTGTTTTTATTTATTCATTTCCTTTCCATAATGAAAACTAGACGGCATGTACACTTAACAATACACGGTGTGTACTTGTTTTGAAAATAAAAACTATACAGCATGTAATAAATAATACACGGCACGTACATTTAACAATACACGGTGTGTACTTGTTTTGAAAATAAAAACTACACGACGTATAATAAATAATACACGGTATGTACTTGTATTCATTTTATTCTTCCTCCAACATTAAAACGATTTAGGATTCCTAGAATAATTATTAAACCACGTATGGGAATAATCTTTATTCTACTTGTGATACTTGAATACACTTAGTCTGTGACCCTCTAGGCCTCTTTCTCATTGGCATTAGGCGGGCTTGCCTAAAGTCCAAAATTACTATCTAGTAACGGGTCAAGGCACCCAAGAGAAAGAAGTTGACGCCACATTGACGTATCACCTCATATGAACGCTTACTCTATAATTTAATCCCTTTGTCTCGATATCTCATCTAGTAGGTTTCATGGAAGTGTCATAAAACTATATGCTTGATCCGTCATTCTTTGAATACCTGAAATAAACTCGTCATTTACACCATGTCCATGGAATTTAATATGACAGTTCTATTTCAATCAAAGGACCGAGAAATCAACTTCCATAAATGGAAGGGACAAATCCTTCCTTGACTTATCCATTAACAACATGTCACTTGTTATGCACCCAACATACCCTACTTCCCGCTAACTTTCTGCATGATGGTTTTCGTCATTAAATCTAAGTGCGCGGGTGATGACATTAGTTAATGATAATCTTTTAGTATAAGGACCATTACACACGCTTGTTGATAGCAATGTCCGATGACACCAAGACATGAAGAATTGCTACTGGCAGGTTTGTTCTCATAATCTTCTATCTTGGAGATTACTAAGTATGAACTCCATGACAGAGAGTCTCGTCTTCTTATGAGTACTCGCACATGATGGTCTGTATACTATGTGTCCTGTCATAGTATGTCATCCAACCTTAGAACTTTATTTAAGAGTATTTTTATAGCATTTCAAGGTTCTCATCATAGCGGGGATCTGCCATGACCTTATCAATGCAACAAATATTCCAGAACATTATTATTTTATAGTCATGTATAACAATGAACAATATATAATAAGTGAACATTCATGTAATCAAAGTACAAAATAGTTGGTTCTCAGGACACCAAACCTTACAAAAATTTCATCCCAGTTTATATCAAAAGTTACCTCATATCATCATTTATTCACACATTAATATCCTTTTGGTTCAGAGAATACTTACCTAGATCCATTATATACTTCCCTTACCATGTCCTAGTTTCATTTTATTGATAAAAAAACCATCATTGTGATTATTTTGGTGTAAACCATAAGAGTTTTTCCCAAGAAGACGTATAGTTCTTAATCAATCATTTTTGTATTATTTATTTTTCTATCTCCTTCATATAATATTCAAAAAAAGATGATGTAATAAAATCCATAGGAAACATAAAATAATATGGTTTTATGTTAATTTAATACCCTATATAAATATCCTCTTCAATCAAATGGTAAATAAACCATTTGATCATGTATACAACGTACTACGACATCACAAAGTATTATAATTTGTGTTCCCTAAGAAATGATAATGGATGGTTTTAATGATGGATTTAATATATATATGTGATATTAATGAATTATTTTTGATCATTTATTGATAATATATCATATAATTTCTTATATTTCCATTTATTTAAAAATGATAATGCCTTTCATGTGTACGGGTAGATTAACACATTCACGAAGCGGTGCGATTTAGTTTTCATAAACACATCCATGGATAATATATATAAGGTTAATTAAATAAATAATATAATAATTGTTTTATAATTATGATTTTGTAAAGGTAAAATAATACTTCTGTACATTCCATCGTGATCATTGAAAAAATGTAAATGTTTGTCACGACCCGTCCCCCTGGGCCCGTGCCATGACTACCACAAACCCACCTTCAGCCAGGGGCTGGAGACTATCATTGAAAGGTGTATTCCCTATAACTGGAAAGGCATTGCCTTTATAACCTATAAACACACACAACCAAGCACACATCAAGATACAAAAAAGAGTAAATTGTATAGTAAAAAGAGTGTGTATAGTAAATAAATGGGCCAGAATACAAGCCCAGTTAGAAAGTAAAAGAGAACAGAAAAGTAAAAGTAAAACCAGTAAGTACAAGTAAAATGAAACAAATCTTGTGAACACCCGCCAAGGATCCTACCTGAAGGGTAGGTACATATCTCGAATGGTCGTCTCTGGGGTAGGCCTCATCTAAGGTCCACCTCCGAGCTACCTACAGTCCTGGTACCCTCGTCCTCAGTCAGGGTTGTCCATCATCTGTACCAAACACAACAAGGTACAAGCGTAGCCCATGTAGGGGTTAGTATAATGATACTCAGTAGGGACCCCAATACCCTCAAAGTTCTCACACAATCCACAAAGGATAAACCACAAAGCATACCAAAAATCACAAATCACGAGAACAACAGTCAAACCTACTTAGGTATATGCCCATACATATACCTAAGTTATCAAGTATATCAATCTCATTGATGAGGAAACACAAGGCTCAACAGTTAGCCAAAGTACAACTGTTCCATGGAGGAAATAACACTATGAATTTTACACCACATGGGTATGTACCAAAAAGGTAATGCCATACAGAAGAATACCACAAAGGTATCACCATGAAGGTAAGTACCACAAAGGTACGCCACACAGAAGAATACCACAAAGGTATGTACCAAAGAGGTAAAGCCTTAGCTCACATTAGGTATAACTTATGTACAATAGTAAGGATGATTAGATGTAACAGTTGAATCATCTTACTCGGTTAAGAGGCATACCCACGTAGGATCCTAAATCATCAGACCCACGTAGAATCCTAGTATATCAGAACCACGTAGGATCCTAGAGTAGTCCCAGATGGATTCCTAGAGTGGATCCAAGTGGGATACTGGGAAACAGACCCATGTAGGATCCCAAATCATAGACCCACATAGGATCCATTTCTCAGGTTATAGCCAGCGACAGGGTTCCCGCACTAGGTTCGCTTGTTTTTAGGAGGGTCTGCTCCTAAATCCACCGGTCAATACACCAACTTCCATGAAGTACCATGAAGAAATATCCCAAAGGACCGCCATGTAATAGGGGTCTCATCGCAACTGATGGTGCATTAATCAGACGCCCGATTTGTATGTTATTGGTATTTTAGTCCCAAGGGCCCGATTGGATTTGTGGTCGATCCAACCCGGACATACCCCAACTTTATCCAAAAACGAAGTTTTGTTTACCAAAAGTACCATCTCAATATGAGGTTTCTAGAGCCACTTACGGTTATTCAAATGTACTCCTGTAGCTCAAGTTATGGACGAAAGAGTGGAAAAGGGTCGAAGCTGGTCCAGGTCCGGTCCGACCCAGCCTGACCTAGTTTGGGTCGACCCGACCCGACCTGCGCTGGGTGGCCCGCTGGGTGGCCTTCTGGCCCGCACTGGCCCGCACCGAGGTGGCTCCGTGGTGGGGTCTGCCCTAGCCACCACCCAAGGGGGAGGCGCCCCTTGGGTAACCGAACAGTTGGGTCGTTCGAGTTGGGTGGCCAACGTGCCGACACCACTTGGCGCTGGGAGTTGTCATGCGGGACCCCAGGTCCTGATCAGATCCATGGCTATCTGGAAGGCCAGCCCACCCACGTGGCACAGTGGTGCGCAATGCCTCCACCGACGGCTGGCAGCGAGCCGACCGCCCTCCCTCACCGTCACGGCCTCGTGCCACAGCCCCTGCACGCTGGGTGACACAGACGCGCGCCGCCACCCACTTCACATAGCTGGCTGTGCGCTGGCTGCCTCCCCTACTTCGCTGTGGCTGATGGGCCGTGACCCTCCTCTGGCAGCGCTGTTGTGCCGCCGCTGCTCCCAAGCCCTACCGACGCCAGTCACCGACACCGGTTGCTGTCCTACTCGATCGCGAATAACGCATCAACAATGATGATGCAGAGGGATCAGACCATGTTTTTTTATCCTGTACCCTCCGCATAAGATTGGTAGCACTAGGATCATGGGAAAGGATTCAATGTAAAAGGAATTAACGAAGAATAATAAAAAACACACCCCTACCTTGTCGTTCGTTAGAGGTGTTGAGAGGTAGAAGATAAAGTCGATGTTGGGGGTGCCAGTGTTCGTCGCTCCCGCTACACGCTTCCAAATTCAGAATCAGGGTCGATTCCTTGTTCTTCATTGGGTATCCTTCTATGGAGTTCTTCATTGGAGAAAGTTTTCTTCGTTGGAGAGAACGTTTCTCCACAATTCTCCAAAGATCTGTTTCCAAAAAAATCCTCCAACCCAACAAAAATGAAGAGCCAACTTATTAAAAATAAGTTTTAACAATTAATTAAAGTTGGCACCATTAATTAATTGAAGTTGGCACAATTAACCATGTAGAGTTGAAAGGTTTTCCCACATCAAGAGAGGTTTAGGTGGTTCCCACCACCATGAATTCAAATTGGGAGGTTTTCTAGCTTGGGTGGTCCCCACCTCCATAACTCAAAAAGAGAGGTTTCAAAAAGAAAAATAAAATGTTAATTATTTTATTTTTTTCTTCCACATAAAATAGAAAAACTAACTTCCTCCTTTGACCTGCTGCGGTCAAGGTGAAGGTCTCCTTAAGCGAATATCAGTGTTGCGAGTTCAACAGTGCCCTCAGATTTCAATTATGATCACCGGTTCAAATGTTACAAAAACCGGATGGCACGTTTACTGAACATACCTAAAAAAAAGTTCAAAAATACATTCTAGGAACTCTGGGCCTTGGAATCATGTGTCTTTAATTTTAGTGAAGTCGTAAAATTTTCATATAATTAAAAAAATTACATGGAATTTTTAGGTCTTTACATTCTCCCCACCTCAGGGATTTGCATCCCCGAAAGGCACATCACAAAAAAAAACTAGGAAAACAAGTGTGGGTATTGAGCATGAATCTGAGCCTCCCACTCCCACGTGATCTCTTGGAGGTTCCCGTGCTACCATAATATATGCACTAAAGGTATCCACCGCCCATGAAGGACCCGCTTCTGTCTATCCTCAATCTCTAGTAAAACCACTATAAATTTCGCCCCATCGTCGATGTCCAACTCACCCTAGTCAAAGATGTGTGAAGGGTCATGCATGTATCTCCTCAGCTGGGATACGTGGAAGACATTTTGTACCCAGTGCAACTGAGGTGGAAGACCTAAGTGGTAAGCCACCTCACCAAATCTGCTGAGGACCTAAAAGGGTCTGATGAACCTCAAAGATAACTTGCCACCCTGTCCAAATCACCGCAAAACTCATCGAGTTGAGAGTCGTAGAAAGAAATGGTCACCATCCTTGAACTCCAGAGGTCTCCATCTCATATCAGAATAATTCTTATGCCTGCTCTATGTAGTCTTCATCCACTCCTGGATAATCTGCAAATTCTCCATGGTAGCCCATACCATCTCTTGTCCCATGAGTACTGACTCCCCTGGGTCAGTCCATCACAAAGGCGATCTGTAAGGATGACCATACAGAGCCTCGAATGGTGTCATCCCAATGGTGGAGTGATTACTGTTGTTGTATGAAAACTCCACCTAGGGAAAGTGATCCTCCTAGCTAGGACCGAAGTCAAGGATGCAAGAACACAACATGTCCTCGAGGGTCTGAATGGTCCACTCAGTTTGGCCATTCGTCTGAGGATGAAAGGTGGTGCTCAAACAATGTTGTTTCCCAAAAGCCTCCTAAAACCACTTCTAAAGCCAGGAAGTGAAACGTGCATCATGATTGGAGACAATCATTGAGGGTAATCCATGTAGCCGCACAATCTTTTGCACATAGAGGCGTCCCAAGCTCTCTATTGAACCCTACTCTCTGATCAGTAGGAAGTGGGCTGACTTGGTGAGTCGGTTGACGATCACCCAGATAGAATCCTGACCCCTGGATGTACGTGGAAGTCTTGTCACGAATTCCATGGATATCCCTTCCAACTTCAACTCTGTAACCTCTAAATATTGAACTAAGCTTGCTGGTACCTGATGATCCGCCTTCACTTGCTGACAAGTGAGGCACCACGAGATAAACTCTGCTACTGATTTCTTCATTCCCAGCAACCAGTGTTGTCGTCGGAGATCCTGGTACATCTTCGCCACTCCTAGATATACTATTAGAGGGGATGTGTGGAACTCCCTCAACACTTCCTCCTAAAGCGACACTGGTACCATGGTACATCCTCTAAAGAGGATAACGTGCTCTCCACATTCAGAAAATCCATCAGGTGTCTATCCTATGGATATCTGTACACATAGAACCTCATAGTCGGTGTCCCCATGCTGTGACTCCCTGACTTGCTGAAGAAGTGGAGGAGTGACTGTAAGAGACTGAAGAAAAACTGCTCCATATGGATCCACAAAGGATATCTGCAAATCAGCCAGCCGCTCTGTCGCTTCACCTAGAAGCTGTATACCAGATATTCTACTAAGTGCATCTGATATCACATTCCCCTTACCAAGAGTATAGACTATGTTGAAGTCATAGTCCTGGAAGAACTCGAGCCAAAACCACTGCCTCAGGTTCAGGTCATTCTGAGAGAAGATATACTTGAGACTCTTATGATCAGAGTAGACTGGAAAATGTTTTCCCATTATGTAATGTCGCCACATCTTTAAGGAGAAGACCACTGCTTCTAACTCTAGGTCATGGGTAGCATAGATTGTCTAATGTTGTCTTATCTTTAGAGAACCATATGCGAAAACTACTCTCTCCTGCATCAAGACACATCTGAGCCCGGTCCCTGATGCGTCGTAGTAGACTACGCACCCAAATCCCTCCTCCAGAAGCCTCAAGATGGGCTCACTAGTTAGCCTCTGCCTCAACTCCTGAAAACTCTACTGGGATCTCTTCAACCACATGAAGGGTTTCCCCTTCTTCGTCAACACTGATTAAGGTGCTACAAATCTAGGGAAATCTGACACAAATAACTGGTAATATCTATCCAAACACAGGAAACTCCATACCTCTGTCACACTCATGGGTTGCTCCCAAGTATGTACAGCCTCAATCTTCGCTGGATCCACCACAACTCTAGCCTCTGAGATGACATGATCAAGAAAGTGAACCTATTAGATCCAAAACTGGAACTTCTAGAGCTTACCATAAAGCTGGTGCTCTCGGAGTGTGTCCATAACTATCTACAAATGATAGGCATGCTCCTTCTCAGTAGCCGAGTGGATCAGAATGTCGTCGATGAAGACTACTACAAAGTGATCAAGGTATGGATGAAAGATCCTGTTCATGAGTCCCATGAACACTACAGGAGTGTTGGTTATGCCGAATGGCATGACCAAAAACTCATAATGGCCGTACCAACATCTGAAAGACATCTTCCGCACATCCTCGTCTCGTACTCTGAGTTGGTGATAGCCTGAACTGAGGTCTATATTTGAGAACCACCGTGCTATCTTCAGCCTATCAAAGAGGTCTTCAGTCCTCGGGAGTGTGTACTTGTTCTTCCCAGTCACCTGGTTCAGGTGCCGAAAGTCAACATAAAGTCTTAAGCTCCCATCTTCTTTCTTGGTGAAAAAAATCAGGGCTATCCAAGGAGAAACACTGGGTCGGATGAACCCCTTCCCCTGTAAGTCCTCCAACTATACCCGTAGCTCACGAAGCTCCACAAGAGCCATCCGATAAGCTGTTGTTGATATCGGTGTCATCCCAGGGTACAAGTCAATGTAAAAGTTCACCTCTCTGTGAAGAGGTAAACCCAGACATCATCAAGTAAGACATGCGTGTATTGGTCCACCACTACAAGATAATTCTAACTATCCACATCAACCACTATGAGGGTAAGGATAGCCAACAAATGAGTGATCAGCTGTACTCTCCTCCAGGTAAGTCCATAATATGTTGCAAGGGCTCCCTTATCATAGGTGAAGGTAAACCTAGTCCCATACATGTGGACACACCACACTTTGTACCTAATACAGTCAAACTTATCATGGACTATAGATAACCAGTCCATACCCAAGATGATATCTTAAGTCCTTGACACTGCTACTAAGAGATCCTAGCCAAAGCTCTCGCCTCTTAGAGTAAGCTCACACTGCCGACACCAGTGTGTAATTGTCGAATCCTCTCCTGTAAGAGTCTCCAGTTATAAGGATCTAGCCAATTTCTCCACCATAATCTTTGAGCTCCGAACGAGGGCAGTGAAAATAAAAGAATGACTGGAACCTATGTCTATAAGTACTGCAGCTAATGTGGAGTAGACACATATCATACCTCGTATCATCTCTGGAGTGCCTTGGTCATAGGTCTCTACTGCCTGGAGCTGAGATCGCCCCTGTCCACCTGCTCCCTATGGCCGGGGTGGACCACTTGGTGGTGGTGGGGGTAACACCTCGAATCGTCACCCACCGCCAGTTACACGACCAACTCCTCTACAACGTCTACCTGTTCCCTATTGAACTTCTCAGTCGAACCTTTGTCTCTTCCTGGGAGGTCCTTCGACTGTATACTGATCATCCGAATAGTGGGTTGGGCATTCATGAGCCATGTGACCCTTCCCACCGCATGCATAACACTGCCTACTCCTTGCATTACTGGCTCTGTCTCAGGTTCCCTGCACCACCGACCTCAAATCTTGCGGTCGTCCACCTATAGGTTTGGCCCTCTTGGAACTCTGTGACATCTGTCTGCGGCCAGCTATAGAAAACTCCTCTATGTGACACCTGGTGGTGGGACTAGCTGCTGGTGACTTCTCAGTAAGAAAACTCTCCACTAGGAGGGCTCTCTCTAACACCCCTGCCTACGTCGAGAAGCTAAGAGAAATCATCGAAGCCCTGGTATCCCTCCTGAGTCTCTGCTCAAAGGTTTGGGCCCTAAGGAATGGGTCCTGCACCATATCAGTGGAGTAGCATGAGAGTTCGGTGAACCTCGCTGAGTACTGAGCCACAGTCATGCTACCCTGCCGTAGATGAAGAAGCTCCTATATGCGCACTGCGTGAAGGTTTTCTGGAAAAAACTCTACCCAAAATAGGCTCTCAAAGTTTTCCCAGAGAGGTGTCACCTTGTCGTGAACCTAGAGCATCTAGCTCCACCATCTTCCTACTGCTGCAAGTAGAATATTGGTGATAAGGATCACCATGAGATCAGCTAGTGTCCCCACCTTTCAGAAGACTCTCACCACAGCCTCCAGCCAATCCCTAGCCGCCTGTGGGTCCGTCTCGCCCAGGAACCTTGGTAGACTTTGGCAATGGAACTCTTACAAGGTGCTCAAGTGGCATGAAACCTCTGCTGCTAGGGCTTGTGGAATCAGTTGCCCAATAGGTAATGGTACTACTGGTTCCTCTACTGGTGCCTCTACTGATAAAGGGCCCTACACTGAGGCCACACCACTCGATGGACTGTCTTCACATACTATAATCGGAACCCTAGATGGATATCTATGTGTAAGCATCCTGAAAAGAAACAGGTGAACCACGGTTAATAAGTTATACCAAGTGAGGTGACTCAAAGAGATCACAAATAAAACTTTTTCAAAACACACACACAATCAGTGTTTTCATGCACTGAGTCAGAAATCAGAAGTCCGGGTCCTAGTGTATGGATGCGTCGGCCACCGCACCAACACTAGATTCCCTAAACTCATCACCAAACCCATAAAACTTAACACTATTTCCATTAAAAGATCACAGTCCAATTTTATATGGTAGAACTGACTCCTCTGATACCAATTTATCATGACCCGTCCCCCAGGGCCTATGCCGTGACTACCCCAAGCCCACCTTCCATAGGCCAGGGGCTAGAGACTAGCACCAAAAGGATTATTCCCTACAAATGGTAAGTAATCACCTTTATAACCTATAAACAAACACAACCAAGCACACAACAGGATAGGAAAATGAGTAAACTATATATTAAAAAGAGTGTGTATAGTAAGAAAAGGGGCCAGAATACATGCCCAACTGGAAAGTACAAGAGAACTGAAAAGTACAAGTAAAACTGGGAAGTAAAAGTAAACTAAAATAGCTCATGCAAACACCCACCAAGGATCCTACCTAAAGGGTAGGTACATATCTCGAATGGTTGTCCCTACAGTACGCCTCATCTAAGGTCCACCACCGAGCTACCTCCAGTCCTGGTACCCTCGTCCTTAGTCAACGTTGTCTGTCATCTGCACCAAACACAACAAGGTGAAGACATAGACCATGCAGGGGTGAGTATAATGATACTTAGTAGGGACCCCGATACCCTCAAAGGTCCCGTAAAATCCACAAAGGATAAACCATAAAGCATACCAAAAATCACAAAGCACGAGAATAACAGTCAACCCTACTTAGGTATATGCCCATACATATACCTAAGTTATCAAGTATACCCAACTCATTCATGAGAAAACACAAGGCTCAACTATTAGCCAAATTACAATTGTTCCACATAGGAAAGAATACCATGAAGGTAACACCACATGTGTAAGTACCACAAAGGTAAAGCCACACAGAATAATACCACAAAGGTATCACCACGAAGGTAAGTACTATAAAGGTACACCACATAGAGGAATATGACAAAGGTAAGTACCACAATGGTAAAGACTCAACTCACATCAGGTATAACTTAGGTACAGTTGAAAAAATGATTAGATGTAACTACTAAATCATCTTACTATGTTAAGAGGCAGACCCGCGTAGGATCCTAAATCATCAGACCCACATAGGATCCTAGTAAAACATACCCACGTAGGATCCTAGAGTATTCCCATGTGGATTCCTAGAGCAGAACCAAGTGGGATACTGGAACACAGACCCACATAATATCCAAAAGCATAGACCCACCTAGGATCCCTTTCTCATGTTACAGCCAGCTACAGGGTTCCTGCACTAAGCTCGCTTGTTTCCGGGAAAGTCTGATCCTCAATCCACTGTTCCATACTACAACTTCCAATAAGTCCTATAAAGAAGTATCCCAAAGTACCTCCATGTAATAGGGGTCTCAACGCAACTGACGGTGCATCAATCAGACGCTCGGTATGTAAGTTATTGGTCTTTTAGTTCCAAGGGCCCGGTAGGATTCGTGTTCGATCCAACCCAGCCGTACCCCAACTTTTTACAAAACTCAATTTGGGTTTAAAAAAAGGACCATCTTGATACGAGGTTTCCAGCATCATAGACGGTTCGTCAAACGGATGCTTATAGCTCATGTTATGGCTGAAAAGTTGAAAAGGGTCGAAGCTGGTTTGTGTCCAGTCCGACCCGACCTCATCTGGACCGACCCACCCCGAGTCTGGCCCTCGGTCCGACCTAGCCCATTGGTTCTGGCCCAGCTCACTGGCGCAGCCCGGCCCGACGACGCGGCCCGCACTGGGTATCCTACTGGCCCGCGGCTGTATGACCCCGTGGTGGGGTCTACCCTAGCCGCCACCCAAGGGGGAGGCACCCCTTGGGTACCTGAATGGTTGGGCCGTTTGGGTTGGGTGGCCGACCGGTCTGCACCACGTGGCACCGAAAGCTGTCATGCGGGACCCTGGGTCCCGCTCGGCTGCCCGGCTGGCCGGACCACAAACCCACCCGCCCATCACGGTCACGTGCCATGCCACTACTTGCGGCTAGCCGTGAGCCGACCGTCCTCTTTTTCCACTACAGCCTTGTGCTGTGACCCCTGCATGCCGAATAGTGTAGACACGTTCCAACACTCCCTTCATGCGGCTGGTCGTGCGTCGGACACAACCCCTACTCCTCCGTGGCAGACGGGCCACAACCCTCATCGGGCAACATGGTTATGCGGCCACCATCTTCATAGCCGAACGGAGTGTTGGCCGCCGCTCCTGAGCCCTATTAGCGTCAGTCGCTAGCACCGGTCTCTGTCATCCTCCATCGTGAAGAATGCATCAACAAGGATGATGTGGAGGGATCAAGCCGTGTTTGTTTGGCCCATACCCTCCACATTATAATGGTATCACTCGAATCATTGGAAAAGTTTCAATATAAAAGAAATTAATGAAGAATAATAAAAAACACACCCCTACCTTGTCGTTTGTTGGAGGTGTCGAGAGGTAGAAGATGAAGTCGTTGCCCGGGGATTCGACATTCTTTTCTCCTGCTACACACTTTCGAAGTCGGGCTCGGGGTCAGTTCCTCGCTCTTCATTGGGGATCCTTCAATGGAGTTCTTCATTGGAGAAAGTGTTCTTCATTGGAGAGAATGTTTCTCCACAATTCCCCTAATTTCCTTTTCCAACAAAATCCTCCAAACTAACAAAAAACAAAGATTTAACTTATTAAAAATAAGTCTAACAATTAATTAAAGTTGGAACCATTAATTAATTGAAGTTGTAATAATTAACCATGAAGAGTTAAAAGGTTTTCCCACATTAAGAGGGGTTTAGGTGGCACCCACCACCACGAATTCAAATTGGGAGGTTTTCTAGATCAGGTGGTCCCCACCTCCATAACTCAAAAAGAGAGGTTTAAAAAAGAAAAAGAAAATGTTAATTATTTTATTTTTCTTCTTCCACATAAAATAGAAAAATTAACTTCCTCCTTTGACCTACTATGGTTGAGGTGAAGGTCTCCTTAAGAGAATATCGACACTGCGAGTTCAACGGTGCCCTCAGATTTCAATTTCGAGCTCCGGTTCAAAAGTTACAAAAACCCATTCACACGTTTACTGAACGTACCTAAAAAAAGTTCAGAAATTCATTTCTGGCACTCCGGGACTCGGAATCATGCGCTTTCAATTTTCACAGACTCGTAAAACTCCCATATTATTAAAAAAAATACATGGAATTTTCAAGTATTTACAATGTTACTCATGAATATGTACGACATATCATCTCTATGATTGTTACGTAGTTCATTTTTTATAACCACAATCCACAGTTGGTTTAAAAATTATAATAAATATATAAAAATGGAAATTATATAATTAATATTATCTTGGATACGATGGATTTATGAATTATTCTTCCATAATCAAACCACAAAAGTTATTTTAGACATACATACTAAATAACATCAAAATTACTGATGTGAACTTAATTAATTATGTAATTAAATATAACACCATATTTAATAAAATTATGTTAATAATAAACACATAAAAGGTTATTAATAATTTAATTAATTTATATAATATTATTATTCAGGATGAAGAAAACTGATGTGACGAGTCATACCTGAGGTATAATATTTCACCTCAATTTCTTTTCAATGTGGCATATTTTAATGTTATACACCAATTTATTTTATATGGTGAATATAATATGATATTAAATGTTATATCATGAATCCTTCTTACTTCACGGTATTTTAAATTTATATTTAAATTATTTCAATGAAGGTGGATTGACATGAATGTTAACAAATGGTAATGGAATTACTAACTCATTTTAACTTTATTATGTTATATTACTTTTTTAATGTATTTGATATTCTAAGAATATTTGTGTAACGACTTTTGATTATTTTATGTTTTATTTACAATTTTTTATGATTATTTAAATTTTATAAACCTAAAAATTTCATTGAGTAAATCTCACTTCCATGGTATGATCTTTGTAAGATATTTCTTCTCAATTTCCACTCTATTGGGAGATATTTCGTAGTACGCTACAATTTATTTTTATGAGGTGTATCTAATAACTCATTGATATTTTATATCATGAACCTATTTATATTCATATTTTTTAATATTTCATATGAATTTATTTCACTCATTGAGGTTATGATTCAAGTGTCACTAGAGTGGTAGGTGTTTATTTCAAAATCTCATCTTTATTGATTGAAAATTAACTTTTTATTAAAAAATAGCCATATCATAGGGGATGAATCAAATAAAGACCTAGGGAATTGACCATTATAATAAGATTTCATTAATTCGGTAGGGAACAAATATTAAAATATAAAATAATATATTCTATAGAATTCCCATTGTTTTCCAATGAATCAACTACAATGTTCCACTCTCTCCATGTCTACCCAACCATGATGCATAGGTCCATGAACACCATCCTCTCCTAAATGAAGTAAAAAAGACCCCATTAAGGTTTTTACCTACTATGAAAGAGATGAACCCAATTTTTTTATTTCAATTCAATCTCTATGTTATTAATATTATAAATCCTATATAAATAAATACTGTTGGATAAAGTTATATCTTCTTCAATAATAAGATTACCTGATCTAGAACAAGATCTGAAGAAAAAGATCAATGAACCCCTATTATTCTAAAAAATACCAACCCATATCATCATTTGATCACACACAATACTTAAAAATTCAATTTTTAATCTCAAATTTTGATGATTCCATTTAACCCACCTCCCATGTACACATATAACTTCTTATTCTATGAGAGTGGCTTACCTTGGGAGTAACCTTCTTAAAAAAACTGAAATCGCCCTCCCCCATCCATTAATTATAATTCCAAGATCCACCAAAAAATAATTCATGAATACCAGAAAAAATAATTTAAAGAATCATCTAACTTCCTTTTCATTATTTCATTCCTCCCAGATCACCCAGTACATCTTCGGGAATGTAATACTACAAATTCTAACATCCACACCATGTTAGTCTTCACCTTATAACTATTCCATAAAATCCTGAAATAGATTTATCACTCCTATAAATACCCATTAGTTGACCAATGAAGCTCTAGATTCCATGTTTCTACTCACATTAAAAAATGAGAACTAGTTTCTGATCTTGCTCAAGTACAACACTGGCATTTCAAAGCCCTGAAAACACCTATTTTAAGTACATTGTCATTTGTGGGTATGGCATGGTTCCCTAAGAACAATAGAAAAAAAAATCTTCACTGGGATCTAATTACAGAATAACATTGTCTCCCACTTGTCTCTCTCATTACATTCATGTACCAAAATATAAAATTCATGGAAACTGAACTGTCTACAAGATGAAACCTAAAAAAAACTTCTATCATGTTCATCAACTAGGCCTATATTCTCATAAAATTTTTCTCTGATCAAGCCTCGTAATAATCAATCATGGAAATATGGTGTTTTTTTGGGAAATAAATTTATAAATCTAGTAAACCTAGGAAGAAGAAAGTTTCACCAACCAAGTTCTCTTTCCAGTAGATAGCATCACCACAACC
The DNA here is from genome assembly GCA_963277665.1 of Viscum album. Classification (NCBI taxonomy): domain Eukaryota; kingdom Viridiplantae; phylum Streptophyta; class Magnoliopsida; order Santalales; family Viscaceae; genus Viscum; species Viscum album. Next base: position 227,789,273 of record OY728151.1, read on the forward strand.
AACAACCAATCGAATCTTCTATTGCAACAATTCCCGATACTATGTTATACAACTTTTCAATTTGGAAAATCTATCAAAACATTCTTTCCATTTTATCTAGTCCCTACCAAACATTTCCTCATAATTCTCACCAATAACATGATCCCTTTAATGACACCCCATGCACGCTTCACCTGCATGAACTACGTGGCCTCTGACATACTTCGTAGATTGAATCCACCTCCATCAATCAGTTTCACCATTTTTTTAAAGAATTCACTACTGAAAAAATAACCTATACCCACGGTTCAAAACCATGGATATTGCCCCCCAAATCGTGGGAAAAAATATGTCCACCATGTCACTGAATTTTTTCCACCTTGTCATGGTATTAAAACCACGGTTTTAAAACCGTGGGACAAAATATATTGAAAAAACCTGCACTAGAAATAGATCCCACGACCTTTACTTTATTTAGCGAACACTTAACCATCTAACCAACATATATTTATTCTATTTATATATATCCATTAACGTAATTATATTGAAACTTTTCATTGGATTTAGGGAAAAACCTTCAATGAGTTTGGAACCCGTGACCCCTCTTCGAATACGCGCTGCCTCACCAATTATTCTACGTGAATTATGTTGGTATTGGGTTATTCGCTGAGACCTACACCCATAGTTTTCATAGTAAACCATCGGTATAGGTATTGAATTGAGACTTATACCCACGGTTTTCCAAAAACCATGGTTATAGGTTCAGAACATACACTCATACCCACGGTTCTGGAAAAATCATGGGTATAGGTTCAGAACATACCCTCATACCCATGGTTCTCAGAAACATGGGTATAGGTCAAGAGATACCCGTATTCCCATAGTTTTGACAAACCGTGGGTATAGGGGGACCTATGCCCACTATTTGTTTCCCAAAACCATGGGTATAGAGGCTTTTTCTAGTAGTGTTTCCAAATGACACATTCCTCTCTCATTGAGATCCCAGATGAAGGTTTTCATCATTTTTTGAAACCCCAGACTATGTATAGATATTGTTTGATAAAATTTTCATTGTAATTTAGGATAAAAACTATTGACTAGTTTAATCTGACCTCCAATTGAAAGGAAGAATTTTTTTCCATTATAGATGCGGCCTATGATTTTGTTGACAATTTATTCAAATTTTACATTATTGGTCTACTAATATGATAAGGGAGAACCAAAATACTTATTTAGAAAATCAAGTCTCTATATGACCAGCCTCCCTTGTATTCTCCTACTATGACTACTAGAAACACTTATTAAATATGAAAACATTACATTTCCCCTGAATGATTCAATATTCAATCTATTTGTCATACTATTCTAAAATAAAAATGAATCCACTTATTGGACTTTTCCTTCCATTTATAAATAAAATAATAACATATAAAAACATAATATTAGAATAATGGCATCCCCAGTCATGTTTCTAAATGGAATTTTATTCCTGTTATCAAGACCATGTTTAATATTCTTTGTAAGGGCCTCATTTTCTAGAATAAAAAGGATTTGACACATGGGATCTGAATAACTTAATCAATGTATATTTTTAAAGAATATGAATCCCCTCACCGAGATAGACATAAATATCCACAGAGATGCATATCACCCAAAAAAAGATCATAGACCCCTTACATGAACACAAAAACCCTCATAACCTTAACAATAAAGTTTCATTTTAACCAATCAAATGACTTGTACATATCCAATTGTATCCTAACATTATATCCCAAATTCTATTTATTAATATCACCAACCATCTAATTTTTTATCCCCATCTCCTATTTAATACACCTCCCCTAAATGATACCATGCTAATCCTCCTGAACTAGCCTCAAAGTCACTCAATTAATCTTTTTATTCCAAAGTCACGTGATAATATTATTTGAAAAGTTGTGGATATATTTTGGTATATAATGATTGAGTACCATGGGTTATTTATCCTTTTGAATGAGAATCAATTTGGATGTACACACTGCCCCATTAATTCTCCCTCTGAAATAATCAGGCACCACTTCCTTATTCTACACTTTGATGATCTAACATGTCACCACATAGAAGAAGCTTGAAAATCCATTTATACCTGATGAACTTTACAATTTGACACCATCCAAAACCTCTGTGAAATTCTTTTTCTTTCAGTGCAACATCTAGAAGATCATTATCAATATCCCCCCATCTCTATAATGCAACATAAAAAATTTTCCTCCCCACTTACCAATGACTGCCATCCTATATTGTAGTTATCCCTTCTTATAAGATGACCCTCAAATTGATCGAAAAATAGGTTTACCAATACTTCCAGCTATGATATATATGAACCATTCTTTAGTTTAAAATTGATCCTCTGAGATACCCTTCATTTCTTCACACACACCTGGATGTAAGTCAAGTTCACGTCACCCTCCATATGATAAATATCTCCTGATATATCTCTAGAAACCCCTTCAATATCATCAAGAAGGCCATCAGAGTACAAAAAGTCTATAAAATATTTCATTTCCTTTCCAGAAAAATTCTATCCACCTCATTTTGAAGTCACCTCTGTAGTAGTTTTGAAGTCACCACTGATAATACAAAGAAAACTGAATAATTGGAAGTCCAAATACTGCATCCATAATTCCAATCTCACTGAGAAATATTCTTTATAATAGTATAAAGAAAAGTTAAAATTTAGACCCCCTACACTCACTTTCATTGAAACGTGTTGGGTAGATTCATTCACTAAAAAAACTGAATAATTATAGTTCCAAAAAAATAAAAATATGTTCATTTCATGGGATTTAATGAATGAAATATGTGAATCCCATACTCTTGAAAAAAGTATAAATGTGATCCTAATTTTTATCTAGTTCCAAAATAGCGAAATTAGATACATTTAGTCTCCACACATCATTAAAGATGAAGTCACTCTTAGCCCTAGTTCCCAAGCCCCTACCAGTCCTGATGTGGATAGAAGTCATTGGGAATTAGAAGTATTTTACTTACAACAAATAAATTCATTTGAATATATTTATGACTTTTTATTCATATCCTATCTTACATTGGTGCGAGTGATATATCCTTTATGAATCTGAGAAGATGATACAAGCAAGCTTCTTTCCTCCATAGAATCTAGAGAAGCCTGAATCCCTACTTGTTCTTTTGAATCCCTAATGACCTAAAACATGTTGAGGGAGAAAATAGGGGGTGATATGATTCCAAAGTCCCCCTCCATAAACTAGTTACCCCCTACACAAACTCTAAGAAACCTACACCCCTAATAGTTTCCTTAGTCACGCCTCCCTTAGGGGAGAGACTCTTCCTAGTAATATATAAGAAAGAGGAGGAAACACCCCTACAAGGTCCACCCTAACAACCCCATGGTCATCATAGGAGGGAAACTCCATCAACAACAAGAGATACCTCTTAGATACTAGAGTTAAAAGATATGGGACCACCCTATGAGAACTGGAATTGGTAAAGGATGAGAGAACTGATGAGAAAAGATCCAGAGATTTTTAATCATCAAAATTTGTGTTCCCTAGGTCTAAAGTTGCACATGAATCTAAGAGTGGAACAAAGATCTTAGCATGTCCAATAAAAATAACTAGAGGAATGTATTTAAAATTTCGAAAACCCACCTCTTTTGAAAAACAAAGATCAATACACCGAGAGGTAGGTGTAAGCATAGATGGGGCCAAATACTATAGGAAAAAATCTTGATCCTCTACCATAGAATATATAGGGAGAATTAAAGCCTCACTCGAACAAGAACCCACCACAAATATAGACACATTGAAAGCAAGATCTCTACATCTGAAAACTTACACCAAATACCAAAGTAATTTACAGTCCACAAAAATTCTCAAAATCTCCTGGTGGGAAAAATTCCACCAGGAAAATCCATCACTTTCCCTAATCAGAACACATGATAGAAGCGTTGCCTCTAGATCCATCTCAACAAAAATGTGATGGGTTGATGATAACTTAAAGAACATTATATCCTCATCCATTATAAAATAAATATATTTTGTTCCCCTCTGGTTATTTATTAATATTAGAAGTTCTCTATTCATTTTACTCATTTAAATACTCAAGTGAACAATAGAATGTTTTTATGGAAAATTGAATTTGTTTTTCTTCTTAGAAATGATATTTTTTCTTCCATGGGTATATTTTTCATAAAACATTTTTAAGAGTATTTTTACTATTATTCAATTATTTTTTAAAGACACATTTTTCCATTTTTATAAAATTATATAAAAGGAAACTTCATGTTATTTTCCAAACAATGTAATTTTGACTTTTCTTACAAAAAATGTGAAATGCACATTTTTTTAATGATATATAATTAATTGAATTTCCCATTTTCATGGCTGATCAATGATTTGAATCAAACTTTATAAGGTTTCATGATTAATTTGAAGGGTAATTATTTTCCAAAAATTTTAGAAATTTTATGGTTTTAAAAAATGATTTTCTAAGTAAAAATTGTATTTTCCTCAAGAATTATTTTAATGAGATTGCTATAGAATTTATATTCACAAATGAAAATAAAACTTTATTTTCTATATACCCCATTGAGAATATGTTTTAATAATAAAATCCTTATTCTTTATTTATATGTGTTATGATCAGGTTGACTTGGGAAATATTAACATTTTGTATGATAGGTTTTCAATATGAAACTTTATGTTGATTACATATTGATTTTTTTTTCATCCACTTTATATGATAAATATATTTTACAATGTAAGTGATGAGTGTGGCCTAATATATCCACTCAATGAATCAGTAGGTCTCATTAGACAAAATACTTTGTTTATTTGGCAAAGTCCGTACACATTTTTGTAATATTTCATGTAATTACTCTTTGATGGTATGTTCATGATGTCCAAAATTATGAAGTCCATCATTATGAGATTAGTTACTAATGTCCATATGATTATTTTAATAGTTATCATATCCATAGATAAGCCTCAAGTTCATGTGATTATATTTATAACATTATTTGATCATCATTTGTTCCTACCATATTATGATCATGTTACTAAATAAATGCCATTTATTATTAGTTATCTACCTATTCATATTGATTATGCCATATGTTTTCATTATATATTCTATTGTTTTAAATATTTAATTAGTATTTAAACTTACCCATTATATCATGTCATATACCCAATATATAAATATGGAAAATTTTAAAAACATGATGGTTGTAGAATATTTACCTACATTATAATTAATTTTGATGTTTTCAAATGTAATGTGAGTTTCAAGTGTGTATATAGTTTACAAAAATTGCTAACCAATTTGGTCCTTTGATATTTGATCAGTTATATCACATTCCAATGTAATTATCCACTGTCTCTAGGTTACTATTTTCAGGGTCTTTATAGCTAGGTAAAACTGAAATGAAAAAAGAATCACATCGCTTTGTAGAGGTGGTGGTCCATATATATTCACTAGTGGCATTATTGTTTACCAAAAAATAAGAAGAAAAGAGTGTAGATAAGATCATATAATTATAGAAACATTATTATTTGATAAATATAAAACATATTAAAATTAAAACCATAATTATATCCATAAATGTTAGGTGGTGATGGAAAATGAATCATATCTCTTTATTGAGGTGGCACTCCACACATAGATAAGAGAGATACATTCATTTCCCATTTTATAGAAAGTAGGTGTAAAATAGTTTTTCAATATTCATAATATAATCTCAGTGTATTATTGATAATTTCTTCATTATTATAAGATGGATAATAAATATTTAATCAATATATAGGAAAATATAACCTTTAAAATATTTAGATAATAAGATTACCTCTTCTTTGAGACACATTAATAGGCTTACAACTTATTCCTTCTTTGTATGGTCTTATGGTAAATCCATAACCTCGTGAATGATGTAATAGAATCTTCGAACCAACAAGCCCGTACCTGAGTGGTAAGGGCTACTACTTGGCATCTAAGAGACGCATGTTCAAAACTGGGTGGAGGTGAATTTATGGGTTACTATAGAAGTTCTGTAGAAGATACTGTAGAAGTACTGTATCGGGTATTGTTCGGTACTATAGCAACTGGAACTATTCACCTGATTTGGGCCTTCGGGCTACCAGTTTGGGTATACGGGTCTCATGGGCCTTCAGGTCATCAAAGGCCTTCGGGTCTCAGGGTCTTCGGGCCACAAAGAACATAGAGTAGCCCAGTTCACACAGAGGAGGCCATATAAGAGAATTAAATCAATAAGAGTAGCAGTCACCAGAAGTAGAGCTAATTAGATTGGAATAATGAGAGGGTATGGAAACCGCCATCAGGACTAGGTACCATGCAACTTTGTACGGGGCAATGCAAGCTGATCAACAATGCAAGGTGGGTATCTAGGGGATTAATGATGCAGAAGTTGGGGAGGGGCAGTTCTAGTGGGTTGGGCCTATGGGTCATGTAATGATCATAGTATATTGTCCTTCGGGTTGTGTCAGGCCATGTGACTTGGGCCTATGGGTCATGTAAGTGTTCCCTTCAACCCTTAAAAAGAGTATTATCCGTAATAAAATAAAAATAAGGACTTCGGGCCATTTGGGATAATGTAATATTTAAATGGTATTGGTCAGGGATTTTCCGTGTTAAAGGTTTCAATGTATTTGAATAAGGTATAAGAGGAATTTCCATTTCACAAGTGAGGGGAGGGACATAAACAGAGTTACTTAAAATGTTTAAATAATATAATGTTGTTTTATTATTGAAGTTACACCAAATGGAAATATAATATAATTTAAGGTAATATATGGTCTAAATATATTCTTCAAATAATAATTATAAATTTTTAAGTTACATTTAAACTATTATCTCTTAGTTTATCCCACTGGTATACTCATTTTAACCCTAACCATGGTAACATATTTTTACTATTTTTAATATTCATTGGATCCAATAATAAAAGTTCAATATTTATGAAATTTGGGACTTCTTATTATAAATATGGAATGAATTTTACCAAATTAAATTTATTTAATTTTAATAAATTAACTAGAATATAAACAAGAAAAAAGTGATGAAAAACATTTTTAGAAAATGATTTTAACCACAAAACTGAATTAAGTTTATTTTCATTTCATACAATAAACATTAAATGAAATATGAAATTTTTAAGGATTATATCATTTTTACAATAATTTAAAATAATTATTAAACTATGATTGATTTTATTTATTAGAAAAAAAACACATTGTGTGCATAAAAAAAATATTTTTAAAAATATATCTCTTTATTTAATTCAAATGTTTTTGGATTCATTTATAACCAATGGACAAAAAATGAATTAATTTTATATATTTTGAAAAAAATAACATTTATCAATTTATTTTATCATATTTAAAATCTTTAATCTACTGGATATAAAATTATTTTCAAATTTATTAATAATATTTCAATAGTATATCAAGGTTTGTTTAAACTCAGAGTTGCATGTAAATAAATCTTTGAATAACATAAAACATATTTAAATAGAAATTTATCATAAAATAACATGGTTTAATAATATATTTCTTATTTCATAATTTATTTATTGGTATAATATAACATATTTGATTTATCTTACATATATATTTTCAACATAGGGGAATTTCTCTATATTTAAAGTGTCAGTTCGACTTTTATGGTTTTCTATAACACATAATATTTATTAGTTTTTGATAAATATCATCCACATGATATATAAAAGTATATATTACACATGGAATATATACTCTATAAGGGTAATATATTACATAAGTAAACTATACTTCATATGGAATATGTATATTGTGTAATAAATATATATTATGCGTGGAAACCATAATGATATGTAAGGGTTGATATATACCATTTAATGTGTAATTTTTACCCTATGGTGTATTTATATGTATGGGTTACCATTATTTTGTTATCAAAATTGTTAATTATACTATATTATTGTTAATGGGTTACATTATAATATATAAGGGTTAATAAGTTACCCTATTACTCATAAGGATAAAATCTATGATGTATAATGTTTTTCATGATGAAAATAGAATATGTTTTTATTTTCTATGAATGATATGAATGTGTTATTAGAGTTAAACTTGTGATATATAAGAGTTATATATGGATTATTATAAAGGGTTATCCGAGTTAACCATGTTATATCGAAGGGTTTCCTAGGGATGATACATAAAGGTTACTTAAGCTAACTAATAATGTGTAAAGATTAATGGGTCATAATAGTTTATATAATTATGATCTACAAATTGTGAATTTATATACATAAGGTTAACAAGACCAAAAATATGATACATGATGATTACATTTATATATAAGGGGAAATAAAAGTGGTAAAGTGTTTGATGTGTAGGGGTCACTTTTATAATACCTAAAAGTTATCATTATCTAAATTGTACTTAATATTTAAAGGATAACCTAATACATAAATGTTTCATATTTATAAACTAAAATGTAAGGGTTTTAGACATTTCAAATTTAATCCAAGGGTAGGATGGTCTTTTGGATATTTAAATTAGAGTCTCCCTTTTGTATTACTCATTAACATAAAATAAAACAAAATTGATATAGAGATCCTTTACCTTTCCTATTTTCTGATTCTACCTCCATGAATAATGGAGATGGAAGGTGGATTGACTGGTTATTTTAATTACGATTTTCCATTTATATTATTGTTTTTATTCATCCTTGAAAGTTAATAACATTGGTATTCTTTGTTAGGGTTTTAGATGTATGACACTTCTAGATAGTGGTGGAATATTTTTACTTAATGGGTATTTAGTGTGTATGTTCTAGAGGAGGACTTGAGAGTTTTTGTTAATGCCTCCAATCATCCATTTTCTTAATATATGTTTACCTAAGATTTTATTTGTGGTCTTTGGAGAAAATATATATTTTTATCATGGAATTGAGTATATAAATTGTTTCATTTATGAAATATAGGTCTGGCTTTATATCTAGAGTCGACCACACACAGGGGATCATCGGTTGGGAACCATTAAACTGACTGGTGAGTAGTTACTTGATTATTCCATAACATTAATTAGGTAATTAATATTAGTTTAACATATAAATTTATTATATTTTTTTATAATTAATAAATAAATTGGTTTAGGGATTTATGGTCTCAAGTTGATGGGTAATGGATGATCATTATTAGATTAACTTTTGTGATTTTGGTTGAGCTTCACATTAATAGAATAACTCTAACATAACCGTGTAGTCAATAATAGTATATAAAATGTTTAATAATTTTTTTATATATAAATTTATATGTGTTTCCACAACAATTTTTATTTTTTATTCATGAATTTAAAATGAAATGTTTCATTAAAAACCCCATGTGTGGAATGAATGTGTCATGGTCCACGATAGACCATTGAACCCTGGCTTGATCCCTTGGTTATTGAGGGAAGTGCGAGTAATAATAAATATTTTTCATGTGTTATAAATATGTAAATTTATTATAATTTATTTAGTTATTTTATAATTTACTTTAATAATTTTTCATAGATATAGTGCCTCATAGTAATGGGTGATGTCTAGTTAGGTCAGATGGGCTTGTGTGATGTTTTTCAAGATTCACGTTAAGGGACCAAATCTAATTAAGGATGATGGTACCTATTTATATTTACTTCTTTTTATGTATAAATTCATATGTTATAACACCACTTATTTTAATTCAACCATGAATTTAAATTTAATTACTTCTCTAAAAACCCATGGTTTGAATCGAATAATTATGGGACACTATATTACCGTATACACAAGCTTAATGCCCTGCCCATTGATGGTTAGGGATTAAAAATAACATGTATTAAGTGATATAAATAACCAAGTGATATATAAATGAAATAAATTACACAATATTTCCTTAGATTGGTTCCATAACTTCACATTGGATAGGGAAGAGTTTTTTATTGGGAATCATTGTCTTATGAATATTCCATAATGAATTTTGTGATACCTAAGAGCCAATTGGATATGTGTTTTTGGTGTTGGGTGAGTGTTCATCTTCCACTATTATTTGTTTTTATATGAGTGTGGATAAAATAGAAATTATTTTTGTATAGGTTCAATTTTAAAGGGCTTATCAATATTAATATTGGATGCTATGTAGATGTTAATACACTCCCTTATTTTTAGATCATATGATGTTGATGATGTGAATGATTAGAAAATCACACTAGTGATTATTCATTAAGGTATGATATTACCATCATGTGAAAGGATTGAATATATTGATGGGAATGTGATAAAGTAACCCATGATGGGTGACCATACTATGATGTTACCTAAGGGGACATAGAAGGTTCCCCATTTTTTTGTTGCATTAGGAGAGAGTTAAAGAGACTAGCTAGACAATTAGTTATAATCTAAGGATGTTTGAGATATAGTGATGTTGGGGTGGGATCTTATCCCCAAAATGGTTGATGATGGAATATGATGTTATGATATCGGATGATATGGTTATGGGATAAGCACAAATTTGATCGATCATTTATGATGATATATGATGATATGAAATGAGATGCAATGGTTCTATAGTGTGATTATTCCACCCAATGATATGTGATATTATACTGGGTGTTCATTATTCACCCTGATCATGTATAATATATGACGATTAAGTTTGGGATGGTTCAAGAATGGGTGTTATTACCCCATATGATATATGATGGTATGATATACGAGACGTGATGGTTCCACAGTGGTCATTATTTCTCTCGATGATATATAATGGTATACATGGTATTAGTTTTTCCCCTCAATGATATATCAAGGTATAAGGGGAGTGTTATATTACCTGTGTTGATATGATATATGATGTTATATGAGGTCTGTGTTATTCCCCCATAATGATATGATATATGAAGGTATACAAGGATGTCTCCATACCCCCACTGATATATAATGGAATAAAGGTTGGGAGATATTCCCCATATTGATATATAATGATATGATATAGGTTTTTATTATTTTTTGGAGCTTATATAACCATATGAATGACTATGTTAAATGTTTAGATATATAACTACACTATATGAAGAAGGTATGGTCACTGGTAGTTGAGTTGGATAGCACATGTAGATGTGATATGTATTATGAGCATATTTGTATATTCTTTTTATTTATTCTTTCTTAGTATATCACATAAGAACAATATTTTCCAGTATTGATAGGTACACCAATGTCTGAGAATAAATTAGTTATACAAACAAAAATACAAAGGTAAACCAGGTATATTGGTACTAAAACTTACCTCATGATCATATGTAAAGGTTGGGAGGTGTACTAGTGATTGATGGATTGAATGGATATATTATATGATGTAAAGAGTGTGGATCAAGATGGGAATTGAGACTAAGTTTTGTTTATTTATTTGTTTTATATATTTCAATTAGGGCTGTATATGGTTATCCCACATGATATCTTACATGTTTCTTCCTAATTTATGGTACATTTAGGAAAGTGCCTTTTTTTATAGCAAGAGTGTATAATGTTTTTATTTTCCTTGGCTAAAATATTATTTATATTCAATTATATATTGAGATAAAAAATTTCAAGTAATTTTTGTTATTTTTTATATACTATGATGTGATAGTAATGTCTCCCCACAACATAAAAATATACCTTCTATAGTAATCAACATCCACTAGCATACAGGGAGGCACACCTGAGGTTATGTTTCAAACATACCCCATTACTATAGAGTGTGATATGTTTGGATATTACACTATGGTAATTTTCCTCAAAAAATATTATAAAATTCCATAATCTATGTGTGATCTACTACTAGGTCCTTTCTCTCAATCCTTTGTCACATATATGGTATAGTAATATCAATATCCACACAAATATATAATTTTAAATTTTAAATACATATAGAATAATAAAATATATATTTTTTATCAAACTAAGAAGTATAATTTGGATTCTTTAAATGTTTATATGTATTGGTCCATCCCATGTAAACCATCATACTATTGTCAAAAAGCACAATCGGTATAAGATGTGTTCAATAAAATGATAGTTGTTCTCATACCATAAGAAGTATCATATCATAAATATAATTATCATATACTTTTATTCCATTGAAAATCATGATCTATGGAAAGAATATTATAGTATCCTATATCTATTGTTGGTTAACCCTAGTATATTTACCATATTAATGTAAAATATTCCACCACATTTGTAACTAGACATAATATTCATATGGTCCTACCCCAAACATTATCAAAATCCAAATACTTTGATGCAAATATTGCATACATCATCCCTATAGAGACCCCTCATTGCAATGAAGATGAGAATAAAGTTGGACGTTATGAATCCCATCAGTAGGTCTTAGGAAAATGTCTAAATTAGAGCGTATAAAAACATAAAATTGAAGGAATTTCCACTAAAAGAAGAAAAAGAGTAAAAATTATGATGAAAAAATGTATTATAAATTTTTAAATTACCTCAATAAATAATAAACACAATCTATATAAATTTCATGTAATATCGTCACCCAAAAAGAGATAGTTTCAAAAAAAACACAAAATTATATTACTAAAAGATAATTAATTTAAAAAAACCCCTATATACTTATGTATTTGATGGGAAGATAGAATACATATCCACAATAAACATAATTATAAACTAACAACACCCAATTTTTTTTTCAATATGTTTATTAAGTATTATGAAACTTATATAAGGTGTATGGGTTAGTATAACCTCATACTCAAGAGTTTACTCCTCAAGAACTCTCAATTGTGCTATTATGAATTTGAAATACTAAAAAATCTATGTGAAACAACAAAAAATATCTGTCATAATATAGATTAATGTAACACCCCAAGCTTCTATGGTACGCTTCTCTTTGAATAATGCAATAGCGTGTGTTGTACGCAACATCGAGTTCTAACACACACCACAACCAATCAAACTAGCCGTTATGAATACTAATACCTACTTTTTTAAAATTTTATAAATTTTATCTCTCAAAATGGACTTCATTTTTGGATTCAGAGTATCGAATTTAGCCTAAGGTGAAATTTTGGTACTTTTCGGATAACTTTAATATTTTGACGAATATTGAAAATTACTAAATTTTAATTAAAACAACTTTTTTAATCAAAATAATTAATAGTGATAAATTATGAATTTGAGTGGTTTTAAAGTATATTTAGAATTTATTTTTACCATTTAATACAATGTTGGTCATTGGACATAATTTCACAATTAAACCGAACATAAACAAGTATCAATCTTTTGATAGTTATTATATCTTAAAAACACGCTTTTTGTTTTGACAGCGGGAATTAATTTTAAATTAATTTCTGCCACTTCTGTGTTTTGAATTTGGAAAAATAGATTCCATATTTGGAATCAGGATATCCAAATTGTGTAAATAGGTAACTTTTATTTTTAGACATTTTGAATAATTACTTCGGTAAATATTTTATTTACCATGGTTAAAGGGTAAATCCGGTAAATAAGGGTTAAAAATAATATTATAATAATACTAAATAATCCTAAAACGTTCCCTAACCTTATTGGTGGATACATGTCCGACCATTGGTATCTTTGGGTCGATTTTGGGACCCCATGGAGCCACTTGTAGGTGATAGGGACACTTTATTTTAATTAAGTTAAAATAAATACAAAAATGGCATAAGTATTTATCTTTTAGAATTTTTTTTTTCAAATGGTTATATATGTTGGATGTTCGACTATAAATATTAATTATAAAGCTAAAAATATTTCCTACATAAGGATATTTTATTTATAATTTGTAGACATTAAATACGTTAATTTATTTATGAAACAATGATGATGCAGTAATTACTATATAATTTGAGACTTTTTATGAATTACACTAATTTTCTAGGTTAATATGACATGTTAGGATTGACTTAATTAACTTTTTTCGAAGTAATCATTCTGTTATGTTTTTTACAAAAATAAATTATTGAATAGTGTCAAAATTGACATAAAAGAGTTTTTAAAACAAATATTATATTATTAATTGATATTAAATTCAAAAAAATCTAAGTTTCGGCCGAGAGACTTATATAATGATAGGTGTATCATTAATGGACCACTTGGGGGTCTCTTGGATGTATATAGTAAGTTTATAAACCATATAATATAAAAATACAAAGAGACATTGTAAAAGTGAAACTAATTAATTAAGAGTTAATACTTAATGATAAGGTTAATATAGTAACCCAAAACCTGTCTAAATTCTATTGGTTGAGTGGTTTTAGACCCATCCCCACCTTGAACTAGTGTCTTGGCACAAGTCCTTGGCAAAATCTTATTTCTAGTCTTGGCATGAGGCCTTGGCTATGTGGTTATGATATTATGGCATTATGCATTCCATCATTATGAAAGTGGTTATTGATATTGTATGTGATTATTCGATTAGTAGAATATCCATGTGAATAAGTAAATGAGATTATTTCATTTTAATTTTTGCCATACTATGTTGAAGTTCAAGTTTAAAAGGCTTTTGTTTTAGTTATACATTGCCTTAAATGTTTATTCTTATTTATGAAAGTTTCCGCTATATTGTTACCCTTACAGGGCACTTGAGCTCACCCATTTCAATGTTTTTTTCCCAGGATGTGAAGAAGTAATTTATGAATGACCCGCAGGGATAGTATGTGGGGATATGAGTGTGGACTATGAAGAAAATATGTTGTTGTAGTTTTCATTTTTATGATGTAATGTAAAACTTTATGAATATATTTAGTGTTTCCAAGGCTACTAAACTAATCGGTCTTTCGAGACTTGATCTTTTTGTGATCATGCCAATGTTATGTAATAATGCACCGACTCTGGATAACAGGAGTCGGGGCGTTACAATTGGTATTAGGGAAAGATTAGTACAAACATTGGAAGCTAGATTTAGATAAAATCTTATTAGATCACATAGATTTAAGATGGACTTTGAGGATTAGTATAGAAGAACTTCCTAGATTTTTGGTATTGTAGAGATTTTGTGAGTTTTCCGAGAAATACATCCCTGTCTGGATACGAGCAGGTAGAGGCGGCTCTGACACAGATGTACCTAGGGGTAATGCCCGAAAACACCTCTTTGAGCTAGACTCGAACGAGAACTGGTGCATGACAATGGGCCTTGCTGCACTCTTGGTTACGACACTCCCGGGGGATATGCTTAGGATAAATCTCATTTTCTTTACAAATCATTATGAAGGGTTTATGAGTATACACTTCCTCAAAGAAGACATTTTTATGATTATGGATTATATCCATAAATAGTTCAATTTATGTTAAGTGTTTTATAACTATGGAATTATGTATTTTGATTCATAAACTGATCTAGTTTATGCCATTGTTTAGAAATGGTGCCTAGTGGAAGAAATGGAAACTGTATCAATGCATGCAATCCATGTAGGGATTTACCTCCAGCTCAAGATAAGTATAGTGGAGCTAGTGATGCAACTGGTGCAGATCAGCTAATCACCATACTGGGACAACTCACTCAGGTTATGAATAATAACGTTACCCGTATGGAGCACCCTGATCCGCAGCGTGGAGGATCAATGTTAGATCTCTTCATGAGGCAACAACCACCAACGTTCAATGGGAGTACAAATCCCTTAGTAGCTGAGAAATGGATAAATTCCCTAGAGAAAATATTTTAGGCTTTGGGGTGTAGTGAAAGGGAAAAAGTTATCATGGCAGTTTACCACCTCACTGGAGATGCTGATCAATGGTGTTCATTGATTCAAAACATGAAGGAAGATGATGAAGTATCAAATATGGAATGGAGGTAGTTTAAAGATCTGTTTTTAGAAAAATAATTTCCTCGTGACCATCAAGCAGATATGGAAAGACAATTTCTGAGTCTGAGATAAAAGGAGGATGAGAATGTCGCAAAGTATGAGGCTAAATTTACATGGTTAGCAAGGTATGCTGGAGATTATATACATAAACCAAGAAGTAAGATTGATCATTTCTTTGATGGGTTAAAACCATTTCTACTTCAAGCATTAGTCTCACAATACTTCTCGTCATACGAAGACATTGTCTCATGTGCTATCAAGACAGAAAAGGAATTCTCTAAGTCTTATGACTTTAAAGCAAACAATAGAAGAAGAGATCTTCTGATCAATCTGGGAATGGAAATAAGGGAAAGAAGGGAAATGTTGAATATCCATCCTGTGGTAAATGTGGGAAGAAATACCCTGGTACTTTCTTGAAGGGAATGGGTGTCTGTTACAAGTGTGGTGAAAAAGGCCACCAAGCTCGTGATTGCAAAGGGAAGAAGGAATCTACCAATGTTCAATGCTACAATTGCAGGGAGATGTGACATTATGCAAATGAATGTCCTAAGCGCCAGGGTAACTTACCTTAAAAAATTCCAAGGGATCAAGGCCAAGCTTATGCAATCACTACTGCTGAGGTAGAAGCTCCGAAAGATGTGGTGGCAGGTAATTTAATGGTTTCCTCAAGTTTAGAAAATTCATTATTTGATTTTGGATCATCGCATTGTTTCATATCTTCCCAGTTTTCTAAGAAAATTAGATATTTCCAATTTGATTTAACACGAGAGTTGTTAGTTAAAACTCCTAAGGGAAGTATCATTGCAAGAATGTTTTGTGAATCAGTCCCCATTAGAGCACATAAATGTTCTTTATTTGTTGATCTCATCGTCATACCTATGATTGAGTTTGATATAATCCTCGGTATGGATTGGATTTCGGACTATGATGTGAATATTCATGGTAAGAAGAAGGAGGTTACGATTTTTGATGATGATGATAAGGAACACCTTATCTTTAGAGCAGAATCGTCACCATCTAATTCTTATCTAGATCCACCCCCAGTAGCTCAACTAAATTCAATTATTGGGGAGGAAGAGAATGAAATGACTATGGGTGAGGAAAGGAATGTTCAAATAGAGGATGTATCTATTGTGAAAGAAAATTTAGATGTGTTTCTGGAAGATTTACCTGGACATCCTCCAGAACGAGAAGTTGAGTTTTCCATTGATTTAATTCCTGAATCAAGGCCTATATCGAAGACCCCTTATAGAATGGCCACTGTGGAATTAGTTGAACTAAAGAAACAACTAGAGTAATTGAGTAATAAGGGATTTATTCACCCTAGTGTCTCTCCATGGGGATCCCCTGTTCTTTTTGCTACAAAGAAAGATGGATATATGAGGTTATGTATCAACTACAGGGAGATCAATGCTATAACAATAAAGAACAAGTATCCTCTACCTCGCATTGATGATTTATTTGACCAACTGAATGGAGCTCAATACTTTTCAAAGATTAACCTTCGATCTGGATACCATCAGTTGTGTGTGAAGAAGGAAGAAATTCTGAAGACATGATTTCGAACTAGGTACGAGCATTATGAGTTTACTGTAATGCCTTTTGGATTGAATAACACACCCTCTGTATTCACGGATCTGATGAATAGAGTTTTCAAAGAATATCTCGATGAATTTGCGGTGGTATTTATTGATGATATCTTGTTATACTCCAAATTCTACGAAGATCATGAAAATCACTTGCGCATTATCTTAAAGACTCTAAGAAGACATGAATTATATGGAAAGTTTAGCAAGTGTGAATTCTGGCTTCAGGAGATTTCTTTTCTTGGACATATTGTCTCTAAAGATGGAATCTATGTTGATCCTTCTAAGACCAAGGCAATCCAAGAATGGCTAGCACCTATGAGTATAACTGAGGTACGTAGTTTTATTGGTTTAGCAGGTTATTATCGACGTTTTGTCCAGAATTTTTCCCGATTAGCTAACCCATTAACGAAGCTTACACGTAAAGGGGTTAAATTCATTTGGACAAAAGAGTGTGAAGAATGTTTCAAAGAACTGAAGAGAATATTAGTCAATCCTCCTATATTGACTCTACCATCGGGGAATAATGGGTTCGTTATTTATAGTGATGCATCGAAGAAAGGACTTGGTTGTGTCCTTATGAAGAATGATAGGGTTATTGCCTATGCATCACGACAGTTGAAAATTCATGAACAAAACTATCCTACTCATGATCTCGAGTTAGCAGCTGTGATCTTTACTTTGAAGATATGGAGGCACTACCTCTATGGTGAAAAATGTGAGATTTATACTGATCACAAGAGTTTGAAATATATTTTATCACAAAAAGAACTCAACATGAGGCAAAAGAGATGGCTTGAATTACTCAAGGATTATTATTTTACAATACACTAACACCCGGGGAAAGAAAACAAGGTGGAAGATGCTTTGAGCAGAAAAGATCATGGAGTTTTGAACAATATGAGAATTGAAAGGGATCCAATTTTCATGGATCTAGTGAATATGGACATGGGAATAACCATGGAAGGTGAAACATCAATTCTTTTTCAAATGGTTTCTAAACCATTTTTACTAGAAAGGATTAAGAGTTCTCAGACTGATGATTAATAATTTCAAAAGAAGATTAAAGCTGTGAATGATGGGAGATTGAGAGACTTTGTGTATGAAGATAGAATTTTGAAATTTGGGAAGAGACTTTGTGTTCCCGATATACCTGATCTAAAAAGGTAATTGCTGGATGATGCTCATAGTTCCAATTTCTCTATACACCCTGGGAGCACCAAAATGTATAGATATTTGAAGGATCATTTTTGGTGGGACAACATAAAGAGGGAGATTGATGATTTTGTGTCAAGATGTATGGTTTTTCAACAAGTGAAAGCTGGAAGGAAATAGCCTGGAGGAATCATGCAACCTCTTCCCATACCGGAGTGGAAATGGGACAATATTACGATGGAATTTGTCATGGGGCTACCAAAGACTCCTAGAAGGAACGATGCAATATGGGTCATTATTGATCGTCTTACCAAGTCAGCACATTTTCTTGCTATAAGAGAATATCTACCATTAGAACGTCTAGAAAGACTATATATTGATGAAGTTGTGAGACTTCATGGAGTACCCCTATCGATTGTTTCTGATCGTGATCCCCGTTTTACTTCAAGATTCTGGAAAAGTCTTCAGAAATCCTTGGATACTGAACTTCATTTGAGCACTGCCTACCACCCTCAAACAGATGGACAATCAGAACGAACTATTCAAACCTTATAAGACATGTTGAGATCCTGCTCACTTGACTTTCAGGGTATGTTGGATCAATATTTACCTCTGGTAGAATTTTCCTATAACAGTAGCTTCCATTCGAGTATTTAGATGGCACCGTATAAAGCGTTATACGGAAAGAGATGTCGCACACCAACCTGTTGGGATGACGTTGGTGAAAGACAACTTGTAGGTCCAGAACTGGTGGAGGAAACGATGGAAAAAGTGATGGTAATCCAAAATCACATCAAAGAAGCTCAAAGTAGGCAGAAAAGATATGCCGATAATCGAAGGAAGGATTTGGAATGTCAAGTCAGTGATCATGTTTTCCTGAAGGTATCTCCATGGAAGGGAGTCATACATTTTGGTAAGAAAGGTAAATTGAGTCCCAGGTACATCGGACCTTTCGAAATTATAGAACGAATTGGGGCTTTAGCTTACCGATTGGCAATGCCGCCAAGTCTCTCAAAAGTTCATGATGTGTTCCACGTATCTCTATTGTGGAAATACATGCCTGACCCAACGCATGTACTCACCTATGAGGAATTAGAACTAGAACTCGATCTGTCTTATTTCGAAGAGACCGTCAGGATTCTTGATACGAGAGAACAAGTACTGAGAAACCGGACGACGCGTCTGGTAAAAGTTTTGTGGAGAATCCATAAGATGGAAGAGGCAACATGGGAACCCGAGGAACTTATGATGAAGAACCACCCGAGTCTTTTCATGCGGTAGTATTCTAGAAATTTCTAGGATGAAATTATTTGAAGGAGGGTAGAATGTAACACCCCAAGCTTATACGGTACGCTTCTCTTTGAATAATGCAATAGCGTGTGTTGTACGCAACATCGAGTTCTAACACACACCACAACCAATCAAACTAGCCGTTATGAATAGTAATACCTACTTTTTAAAATTTTATAAATTTTATCTCTCAAAATGGACTTCATGTTTTAGATTCGGAGTATCGAATTTAGCCTAAGGTGAAATTTTGGTACATTTCGGATAACTTTAATATTTTGATGAATAGTGAAAATTACTAAATTTTAATTAAAAAAAACTTTTTTAATCAAAATAATTAATAGTGATTAATTATGAATTTGAGTGGTTTTAAAGTATATTTAGAATATATTTTTACCATTTAATACAATGTTGGTCATTGGACATAATTTCACAATTAAACCGAATATAAACAAGTATCAATCTTTTGATAGTTATTATATCTTAAAAACATGCTTTTTGTTTTGACATCCGGAATTAATTTTAAATTAATTTCTGCCACTTCTGTGTTTTGAATTTGTAAAAATGGATTCCATATTTGGAATCAGGATTTACAGATTGTGTAAATAGGTAACTTTTATTTTTAGACATTTTGAATAATTACTTTGGTAAATATTTTATTTACCATGGTTAAATGGTAAATCCGGTAAATAAGGGGTAGAAAATAATATTATAATAATACTAAATAACCCTAAAACGTTCCCTAACCTTATTGGTGGATACATGTCCGACCATTAGCATCTTTGGGTCGATTTTGGGACCCCATGGAGCCACTTGTAGGTGATAGAGACACTTTATTTTAATTAAGTTAAAATAAATACAAATATGGCATAAGCATTTATCTTTTAGATTTTTTTTTCAAATGGTTATATATGTTGGATGTTCGACAATAAATATTAATTATAAATCTAAAAAAATTTCCTACATAATGATATTTTATTTATAATTTTTAGACATTAAATAAGTTAATCTATTTAGGACACAATGATGATGCTGAAATTACCATATAATTTGAGACTTTTTATGAATTACACTAATTTTCTAGGTTAATATGAAATGTTAGGATTGACTTAATTAACGTTTTTCGAAGTAATCATTCTGTTATGATTTTTACAAAAATCAATTATTGAATAGTGTCAAAATTGACATAAAAGAGTTTTTAAAACAAATATTATATTATTAATTGATATTAAATTCCAAAAAATCTAATTTTCGGCCAAGAGACTTATATCATGATAGGTGTATCATTAATGGACCACTTGGGGGTCTTTTGGATATATATAGTAAGTTTATTAACCATATAATATAAAAATAAAAAGAGACATTGTAAAAGTGAAACTAATTAACTAAGAGTTAATACTTAATGATAAGGTTAATATAGTAAACCAAAACTGTCTAAATACTTTTTGTTGAGTGGTTTTCTACCCATAACCACCTTGAACTTTAAAAAATCTACGTTTGAGCCATTAGAAATCGAATATAAATTTATTATAAAATAATATTTATAGCTTTTCCAAAGCTGCCCCTCAGCCCTCTTATAAAAGGTCACTCCCCCTTCTAACTAATTAACACATTAAAAGCCTTTTGGTTCGGCCAAAACCTGCCCAAATACTCTCTCAACATCCCTAACTACAACCTAGAGGCCTTAGTTTGATCAGAAAGCCAACCTAAGGAGCCCTTTTGATCAAATCAAAAGGAAGAACCCGAAGAAGAGGTAATGTTTTCACCACCCTTTTTCAAATTCATTTCTTCTTCCACTTATTCTTTCTTTGTTATTCCCATTCTAAAATAATTAATACAGTATATCCTATATACTGTAATATTATTATGAATATGGTACAACCATATTCAGTATTATATCCATCATTTGAATGACATGTCACCATACGTGCGTACGTACGACTTACCGTCTCCACGTCGTGGTGTAATTGTTATTCAATATATTATTATTTGTATGGGTATAATAATGATGTGTAATTCATGTAAATAATAAATATAACATGATAATGATTCTGTATATATGATATAAAATCAAATTATACATTATTTTAATATCAAAATAATGATATTGTCGCCCGTGCGTATGTACGAACTACCGTCTCCATGAACGCGATGAGATTCATTCTCCATCGTATCAATTCAAGTATAATTATAAATTTATGATTTAAAAATAATGTTTAAGGACTTGATATAATCCTGGATATTAATAATATAAAACCTATCCATGACAAACATGACTTACGTGACAAAACATATAAAAGAAAACGAGTAAATTAACACCCGAAACAATGATAATAATAAGATATTATTAACAAATCAATGTTAAAAGATCATATATGATATCATATTAATATATATGATTATTTTATAATTTAATAACAATTATTTCACCATTATACAGGATGTTAACCTACCCCCAATCAAGGAAAAGTACAAGGTAAGGGTTTATTTCACAATATCTTCATTATCCAAGGTTGTTTATACGTAATTATCTATTGGGATCTCTTTATCATCCACATCCATGTTCCTTAAAAATGTATTTAAAAACATTTTTAAATATTTTCTAGACAATGGGTTACAGTCATTTATAACCTTATGTGTTTTTAAAGTAATTTTTTCGTCATTTTCCAAACAAGGTAATTTTTAACCTTTTTGACAAATTTAAGGTAAGAATGCCTTTTTAAACTTATACGGAGGGTGCAATTATTTCCCACCGTTATAAAATAGCTAAAGCTTCCCTTACAAGATTATAAGAATATTTTCAAAGTAAATGTTTTATTTTATAGTTATGTGACTTTTAAATAATTTCAAAATGAATATTTTAAGAATTTGTGAAAGGTACTCTTTAACAAGATCATAATATTAAATGTTTTAAAGATTTATCTTTCTAAATCTTTCTAATTAATGTCCATGTTTTCAAAATGATTTTAAGGATTTATTTATATGGACATGAATGTTTTGAAATGATATTTCTTTTAAAAAGTTTCAAAGTGGTATGGGACACTTTGATTCAAAAATTTCTTTTAAATTACTTCCTTTATAAATGTGTGACTTTTCAATTATTTTGACAAAAGAGATATTTCTCTCAAATAGTTTTTATTTCATCTATTTCAACATCCTCTGATGGATTTTAAGCTTATTTGAAGTTGATTTATTATGATACAAAACTTTTTTATTTTATTGAAGGTTTTGTGATATGTTTTACTGTGGATGTGTTATTTTTTATACCATTCATGGTTTATGGAGAATGTATTAACATTTCATATGCTAGTTTTAATACGAATGTTTATGTTATGTTTAAACCTTTTCATATGGGAATGTATTGGACTTAGTAAGTGATGGGTGGAGGCCTCTATAGCTCCTCGATGCATCGATAGGTCTCATGAGACAAACTAGTGTCTTGGCACAAGGCCTTGGAAAAATCTTATTTGTAGTCTTGGCACGAGGCCTTGGCTACATTGTTATGATAGTCTGGCATTATGCATTACATCATTAAGAAAGTGGTTATTGATATTGCATGTGATTATTATATTAGTATAATATCCATGTGAATAAGTAAATGGCATTATTTCATTTTAATTTTTTCCATACTATGTTGAAGTTCAAGTTTAAAAGGCTTTTATTTTAGTTATACATTGCCTTAAATGTTTATTATTATTCATGAAAGTTTCCTCTATATTGTTATCCTTACTGGGAATTTAAGCTCACCCCTTTCAATGTTTTATTTTTTCCAGGATGTGAAGAAGTAATTTATGAATGACCTACATGGATAGTATGTGGGGATATGAGTGTGGAATATGAAGAAAAGATGTTGTTGTAGTTTTCATTTTTATGATGTAATGTAAAACATTATGAATATATCTACTGTTTCCAAGGCTACTAAACTAATCGGTCTTTCGAGACTTGATGTTTATTGTGATCATGCCAATGTTATGTAATAATGCACAGACTCTGGGTAACAGGGGTTGGGGCATTACATTAAGGTCAACATACATTATAACGACTTCATTTTTTCTTAAATAATAACAAAAAAATCATAGAGTATATAATGTCAAAATCATACAAAATAGTAATTAATAACCCCTAGAAACCAACTCTGACAAAAATCCATCCCCACAACACCCAATGTATTATATATTTCAATCTTAACACCTTTATAGAATAAACAATTATAATATATGCATATATCCAAAACCATAATTTTGACCATATCCAATCATAATCATATTCACATATTAGGATGGGTAATGTCTCACTTGTTGGTTACCCATCATTATCCCTACAACATGGATACTCAATTATGACCCAGATAACCTCTCAAGGGTAGTGGGTTTATATATAATAGTATATTCATCACTCAAATCACATGAAATATAAAATTTGGTATAAAATCCACTATACTAGAGAGAAATCCATTTTCAATAATGATAAAAAAACAATTGTACTCTAATGATAAAAAATAAATTTTTGTACTCTTATTGTAAAAATTGTTCACGGTACTCCCATGATAAACATAAGAATATGGAAATATTATACTAAATGTAGTTAATCATATCCCTCATCAAGATAATAGAAACATGGTAGCTAATATAGATAATGTCTTAGGATTCCTCTTATCAAAGTGTTTAAATATATCTTAGTTCATGATAGTAATGAAACCAAACAATCATCTGCATAGAAATAATCCTAAATGATACATTAGGGAGAAAAATTCTAACTACCTCATACCAAGAGATCCACTATGTAATTATATTGTATGAATCTCATGTAATACCATTAAAATCATTATAATCAATACTTCAACACAATTCAACTATATAATAAAATAAAACATACTCATCTATAAATGTATGATGCCATGACTTCAATTATAGTAGATTTTAATTGTTTTTTTATTTTTAAATGTTATAAAAAATTGGGACATAACCTATCAACTTATATGAAACCCCACCCCATTAAAATGGATGATAAGGTAACAAGAATAAATTAATGTATCATGAATAATTTCCTTTATTCAATGAAACATGGGTATTCCATGTATTGTAGTGGATATCATGTCAAGATATAGGACTGTTAACTAGAATATGTTGTAATCCTTGCACAGAATTGTCCAAACTCAAATCTAAGTGTTTCAAAAAACTAGGAAAACGTTATACTACATTATTCATGTTTGATTTGATTAAATAATTTCTTCACATCTTCTATTAGAATCAATATACTAATATAATTAATATTAAAACTACTATTTTCTCCAAAAAATAATCATAATATTTTTAATAAATAAAAAAACATATATTTTTATATGTCAAGAAAAATTAAAACAAATTCAAGAATAATATCATAGTAAACACAATATCATTTCTTAACCATCCAATTTTAACTATACTCACCATATATAAAGAAGAATTTTTTAATGAAATAAATGGAAGTGAGGTCAATATAACCTCCCCCTTAATCTTTATCTCAATATTACTAAATATCATTCAATATAACTTCCCACCTTCACATCATTTCATGATCTCATGAAGAATCCACCAATAAGAGATTATTTGAGAGTATTATTATTATTATTATGAAATATGGATGCCTCCATCATCCCTTTATTGATGAGAAGTCCACCCCAATAATATATCCCTCTAAGTTACTACACTGTATAGATTATAACATCCTTACATAATACCATTCACCATACATATGACCATTATTCTCATTCCACACATTCAATATTTTTACCATCTTGATTTTAAAAAATTCCTCACATCTTCCTCCTACATTACTATATTTTTCCATATATAAATCATAACTATATGTTATTTATCATTAATCATGAATCACTAATGAAAAAAGTTATATAACACATGATTACAATTTTATGTTATAAAATATATCAATACTAAATATTTTTCAGTAACAATTTTTTCCACCTCAATTTATAATATTATAATAGTAAATTTAAATAAATTAAAAAAAACATATTTAGTAAAAACCAGAAATCATAATATTCCTCCAAAATTACATATTTCATTAAATTAAAATTATATTTCATAAAATCATTATAATGGTTTTTAAATAAGACATTATCAAAATAAAACATTTTATAATTTATATTTTAAATAATAATCAGTACAAACAATATTTTATAAACATATATCACACTCATCACCCTAATGAGATTTTATTTTATTATTTAAATATATAAATCTATCTTTTTAAAATATTAATAATAATACATTTTATAAATTTAATAATAAATTATTTTTAAAACATTTTAATTCAAAACCGTCATTAAAATATTTAATTAAAATAATAATATTATTTTCCCCTTAAATTTCAAAATTCATATAATTCCCTCATAGACTTGATGGACTCCCAAAAAAAGGAATTAAAAATGTATTTATAATTAACCCACCTTAAAATAATTCAATCGTATAAAATGTATAACCTATATCATAATGTATCAGACCCAAAATAAGAAAACAATCATGAATAATGTGAAATGTTTACGTAAAGACCCACATGAGTACTTGATATATAATTATATTTTTTGGACAAAAATGAAAAAAATGGAGTTATGCAATTTGGTTCAATTAATCATGGTTGTTATAAGATTTTTTACTTTTAATTTCCATAATATAAATCAATGAAACATAGTATAATATATTGTATGAGTTCTTACATATTTTGAAAAGGATTGATAATATATATGTATATAAATTATTTTTGTTTCTATTTTTTAACATATTAATGACATATATGAACATGAAAAAAACTCATATAAAGGATTAATTATGAGGTAACTACACATGTGTCATGTTGAATATAATATTAAAAAATTATAAGCAGGTGAATGATACATATATTTAATACAATATAGAAATATACAAGGATATCTATATAAAAATAATCCACTTGTTATAGAAGAAGTCAGATGAGAGAAAATAACTCCAATTTAACAAACCTAACTCCAATTTCCAATATTCACTTTCCTACTATTATTTTATATATGAGTAAACATGTTCTTTAACAATGATATATTTTTTTATATCCTTGTATAACTCGATAAATTCTTATATTATTTTATTTGTATCATGAAAATTTAAATAAAAAGAAATTAAACAATATCCAAATCCAATTATTTTTAATTCCATAAGTTATCTTTAATGTAAATTATCATATATATAATCATGTTGATCTATTAGAAATAATGGATAAATAAATAATGAAGGCACTCAATTTCTTATTTTTGTAATTTTCATAAAGAAGATTCAACATATAAAAAACCAAACAATCTGTCATATATAATTAATAAAAAATCAATATAATTTCCTATCAAGATTATTAAACCTTCAGTTCATATTCATATTCAAATATTTAAATAATAATTTATATTTATTGGAATAAAAACATTTGTAAGGATAGATAAAATTTTTGTATAAATTCCATAGTATATTAATGATGCCTTATAATCATGGTAAAGAAATTTTAGGAAAATGAATATTATATATTTGAGTGCATGGTTTATTTAAATCATAGAATGTAGCTATAATAGGAAACTATTGAAAAATTTATCATTTAATGAAATACTAAATGGTTTATGAATCAAGTACCATAATTATTAATTTTTTAAAGAAACATAAAATATTATTATTTTAGTAGAATATATCATATTATTTTCTAATTTTCAACCATATATTATATAGTAGCCAAGGAGGGGGGGGGGGGGGTTGGTTCCCTATATTCTATTATAATAATACTCTCATCACCTTTAAGAAAACAAAAATTGGGTGTACTTTAAAAACCACACCATCTAGAATTTTAATTATTTTTATTCTATTCATGTTATTTAGAATCCAATATTTGGTGGTTTTAATCTTATGTTTATTTTTGTAATTCATGATAATATTATTGTTTTTATGACAGTTTATAGGATCATTTATGGAACAATGATCTAAATTTATCAAGAAATATTGATAATTGGTTATCCATTTATGATATATTGGTATATTTGATTATAATTTATATATAAATATAATTGTTAATGGGAATGATGATTTGGGAAAATTTATTTTATTTAACATAATAATTTATAAAATATTTTCACTGATTTAATAGTTATTTATTATTTTAAATGGATTTTATTTAGTGTTTATATAATTTATGTATCTTGTTTTTTGTTTTAAGGTGAGGTCTAGTCAGCTGTTTTTTTATATGGTCAAATAATATCATTTATGTTACTATTTTGAGTCATTAGTTCTATACATTATAATCAATTTTTTGGTTTTGTCATAGGTTATTTAAAATTTAACAATAATTTTCTTGTATATGGTTCTGAATATATTCATTGTTTGTAGATGATATATTGGGTAATAGATTCTTTTCAAATCTATTTTTTTATTGTTACACCATATGTGATATAGAGAGTTTGTTTTACATGTTACCACCATATGATGAATCTACATGCAATAAAATATGCTGAAGAATTCTTGAGTGATAGGGTTTTTAAAATTTATATTCTATAATTTTATATGGGAATGTATTTACTTATCCATCCATTATATATTATAAAATTATAATTATTATTTTTTCCACAATTAATTATCAGGGGATTGCTGGATGAAATTTCCTAACACTTTTATAATCATGCATAGTCTTCACAAGCATAATGAAAATATATGTCACATGGGGAAACCATAAGGATTATGTATAACAGAACCCCTATATGTATACATTTGATGTTTATTTATATTTTTTTAATTATATTTTAAATTAAAAGTGTATTTTTTTATCAAGGATATTCTATCAGTGGCCAAATTAGAGTATATAGGACATAAATTATGGATTCCTTTCTATATAATTAATTTTTTTTCTATTTTAAATTACCTAAAAATGTATTCATCCAATAAATTTTAATTATCCATGGAAAAAAATTTATGAATTTTTTTGAGTATATGTAATGCAACTATATTGGTTTTTTTATATATTATAAAAATACTTTTATGGAATGAATTGTATATAGTGAGTTATATCATCATTTACTAAATATATTTTTGATTATATACTTCAAAAAGTTGTGAATGTTTTTATATTTATTATGATCAATGATATTTCAAATATGTAGACTCCTCAGGAAAATTTTATTGATAAATTATTGGAACCACAATGAATTCATTTACAACCACTACATTTTTTTTCTTCATTTGGTAATTATGGGACACACATGAGGCCATGGGAATATCTAATATTTGATATTGGTTAATTATACATTTAAAGGTGCTATACAATGTTATAAAATTACTTTTATATTAACATCGGTAATTCAATGGTTGACTTACATATAATATAGGACAAACACAAGAGATATTATATAAAAATATGTATATAATATATTTACCATGATACTCATGTTACCTGGCGAGTCATGGTAGAAAAAGAATTCAATTAACCCCTTTTTATATAATTATCTTTATTTTTACAAGGATCTTGGAAGGTATTTTTTTAATTCATTATACTATATATTGTTTTGAATTTAACGACATGTGTTTTAACATTTAATTATTTTGTTGACTAGAAAATGGATTTTTATAACATCATGTGATTCATGTGTTAAATAATTTTTTATATTATTAGTAAATTGAATAAAATTTGTTGAAGAGGGGTAAAATTATTAAATATTTTGGTTTTGTAAATAATAATACTTGTATTTTGATTATAAATTAGGACTTCAGTGTTTCATAATCAGTAAAAATTATTTGAGATACAATTTTTTTAACTTTAGGTCTGAAATAGTGTTCTATAAATGAGCATGATTTTTAGGCACATTTTATAATTTATAAAATCCAAACATGTGGTTGCATATATTTTTGTTTATATTATTTACTTAAATGTTAATAATTCTTCCATTCTAATTGAGTTTTTGTGAAATATTTCATGTGTGGTTTTGATTTATTATTTTACTTAAAAAGTGGAATAATTAATTTAGGATATATCACCAAATATTAAAAATACACATTTATAATTCTTGAATTTTTATTAAAATATTCCTTATAATTTCTAGATTCATAAACCTTATTTATAAAAATATTTTATGGAATTTTTATTGGTTACCAATTACTTTTAAATGGTTATAACAGTGTTATCCCAATTTTTATAATAATAGTAAATCAATTCCCCATCCCATTGTCATGTAAGGATTAATTTTCGTTCATATAATCCTTAAAATTATATCAAATCTAATTTTAAATATCATGTCATATTATATTAGTTTAATCTAAAAGTTTTATCATCTATAAAATTAATAAATAAATTTCAATAGTTTTTTCACCTATGATTATTATTCCTATAACTATGATGCTTATAAGAAATTACATACTAAAACATGTTTGATTCCCACTCACTATTATGTATATGATTTATTTCCCAATATTATTTATGAATTTTATGGGGAGTATTTTTTTTTTTATTTTTACGATTAAATAATGAAGAGTATTTATGATATTTTAATTATATATTTAGATTATATTAAATATTTTGACAGTATAAGACGATTAAGTCTTTATAGGTATTCCTGAAAATCATGAAAATCACTAAAAGCATCATGTTTATTATAACATGATATAAAAAGATCTCTAAAAAATATTGAAATATTCATATTTAAAAGTGTGAGATTATATATCATGTGTTTCATAGTAAGAAAATATTGGGGCTATGTCTAATTAAAATTTATAAAAAAATATTAACTCCAATTTATAGTATTCTTAAATTGTAACTTACATAATTATTTTTATTTACATTCATCAACTTCAAATTTTAAATATGAAAATAAATATTTAACATAATAAGAGTATAATTTGGATTTATATATAATATTTCATATGTGTTTGTATCTTCCTATTTATTTTATTTGGAATTTATTTTTTTAATAAAAAAATATATTTTTTAATATTTTGTCAAATCTTAATTAAGATAATTATTTTCAAATAACAAACATTATCTCACACCATAATATTATTAAATTAATGTATTCAATGGTTGGGTTATGTAAATAACCTATGTTAATAAATAATTAAATTAAATTATTCACTTAATTAAGTCCTCTTTTAGATAAATAATCCAAATTCATAATGGTATTTTTATATCCTCTTTGGTTCTTTCAAAGTAATGAAAATATTTATTGATATATATTCATAAAGTGATATATAATAATATACCATTATTAAAAAGTTAAAAAATATTTTGATGTGATCTAATCAACCGCATTCTAACGAAACAATGTCTCTTTATTCAATAAATTATATATCAGAATGGGACATAGAAAATGTTGAGATTATATATATTATTATAAAATATATTGATTCCTTATGTAAAATAAGAAAATAGAAAAATAAGTCATATTAAATTTATCTAGTCATCGTTATATATTTTTCAATATCACTCAATCGATGTTCTTAATTTATGTAGTCCTTATATATTTTGATATATCAAATATCATCCATGATAAATCTATTTTTAAGACAAATAAAACTACCTAATATTACTTATTTATTAATTATATCAAATTATATAGGAGATAATTCAATTTCTATTAGTTAACATATTACAAATCATGTATCCCATTATAGATAGACTAATTATTAACAACTATTTTGGATGAACTATTGATACATTAGATAATTCCATTAATTTTTTCAATCATTGTATAATTATAATAAACGTACTCTAATATGTAACCCATTTGTGGGATGTGTGTTAATATATGATATATTACTCAAAGAAATTATAAAAAATAATCAAAAATCATTATTTTATTAATTTCCATTGACTACAAAAAATACTTAATGTATTATTCCAAGATATTGGTATCAGTTCATATATAATGTTACACGAGAAATAAATAAATTGTAAAAATATTTTCATTACTTAAAATATATAGAGATACATGATAAAATAATTAAATTAAATCATAATATTATGACCATAAAATAAATATAATTACTTTTTAAATTACAATATAGAGAGTAAAATTATTTTGATTATATTTCATTAGAGGAATTGAGTGTAAAATAGTATATATATTTTTTAAAATAAACCTACTCATATAATAAATTTATCTAAATTCTTTGTGATAAAATTTAGCTTATTGTTTTGTGAAATATTTAATAAATCTTGTCCTGGTCACTAATTTTAGAAAGGAAAATGATTAAGTGAAATAGAGATTTCGAATATGTTATCATTTTATTTATATTTATATTTCTCACACATAAATTTATCATTAAATATAAATAAGTGTCCTTTATTTATTAAATTTCATTTTATACTATTAGTTTTTATGTTAAATAGGTTTGTAAATATAATGTTTACAATTTTTTTTATCATAATGTTGAATTTATATTTACAAATAAAATATGGTAATTAAGTATCTTTGAAATTTAATTTAGCTATTTATACAAGAATGCCGAAGTTGGAAAGAAGTAATATAATTTCCTATATTGATGTTATCATTCATTTATTCCCACTCAAATAATTTCAGGAAA
The DNA here is from genome assembly GCA_963277665.1 of Viscum album. Taxonomy (NCBI): domain Eukaryota; kingdom Viridiplantae; phylum Streptophyta; class Magnoliopsida; order Santalales; family Viscaceae; genus Viscum; species Viscum album. Next base: position 227,821,712 of record OY728151.1, read on the forward strand.
ATTACTTCTTTTGTGAAGAATTATACATTGTGCTAGTCCAAAGCAGATAATCTATTGATATATTTCAAGTGGATAATGTAGACATAACATATGTGGTATGATTGATCTTAAATATTCATATTAGGTAAATATATCATACATCTATTATTGTGTTCAAATAATTCTTGTGAAATAAATCAATTTGAAATTCATATTTTAGGTAATTTTTTCCAAACAGTGTACCCTTTTTCAGTGAAATGATGAAATTAAAGATCCCAAAATTAGATAGAAGGATACATATATTATACTGAATAAACATATTATATTAGTTTTTAAAGTAGTATAATTAAGAGTCTTTCATTGTATGAGACTTATTAAATATATTTTAATTAGATTTATTGATTGATTCCTATCGAAAAAATTATTTATCTAGTAATTTTATTTTTATATAAATATCATATTAGAGGTATACTATGTTTTAATTTCATGAGTTTTTATTCATGAATTTTTCAATGTGTTATGAATAATGTGTCTTGTAATATGTATTTTCAACATACACATGGATTTCTATGATTGATTATAAGTGTATTGGTTTCAAAATAATGATGAAATTAAAAAGATTATAAAACTACATTGTAGTGATATAAAAAACAAAGCATGAGTTATTTTTATGGAAAATATATGGAGTATAAATTTAAAAATTGTTCATGATTTGATAATGGATCTTGTATATGAAAGGTATTATTCACAATTTTTCATGAGGATGAAAGTTATATGGTTATATTATAAACCATGTTATTGTTCAATAAAAACATTCTTAGTTATTAAACATGGTTTGAAAGAAGTTTTTTATTATCTACTCAAATTCAATAGCACTAATTTTTTTTATATTTTTCAATCACAACATGGTTTAGGGATGAAACAACATTGGATTATTGATTTATCAAACATGTTTATGGAAGCTTAATAGTATAATTACTAATAAAAAACATTCTATATTTTAGAGGGAAACATTGCTTTGTTTTGTTTGAAGCTATGTGTATTTCTAATGAAAAGGAATATTGATGTTATAGAGGATCTACCTTTTAAAAAGGGGGTTTGGACATACTATTATCCATATAAATCCACACCATGGTTTATTCCATTCGTTATGGTTTGTGGAATTTAATATAGAAGAAGTATTTAATTTTGGATTTTATGATAACACCTAAATTTTTAATAAATCATTAATTATTGACAAAATAATTTTTTTGGAATATATTTTAAAAAAATTATGACTGAAAAATAAATGCTCTAAAAGAAGAAAAAGGCTCAAACATGCTTGATTGTGCCCGTTATTTTCATTTTCTTATATTCTTATAATTTAATGTGTTGGAGGAATATTGTGATTTTATTTAGACATTAATGAAATGTGTTTAGGACAATCTTCCCACGCTATCTAGTGTTCATAAATAAAAATGAAATCATTAATATGTGTGATAATGACCATTTATTAAGAAGTATTATCCACTTCAAAAGTGTTTGTGAAAATGAGAAAAAATTGTTTTTTAGGTTATTTTATTTTTTGTTTTCTATTTTTCATAATTAAATAGGATGATTATAAGTTCTTATTTATTAAAGAGTTATTGTATTAATTTTATATTTCAAAAACATTTTTCTGACCACATATTTACCACCACCACTACAATACTCCTCTCTCTCATGTGGGTGCATCAATTAGAATTAAAAACTACTTTCACTATCAAGGATTATTAGTTAATATTAATTTAATAAAAATTATTTATTTTGAAATAATGTTTATTTATAATATAAATTATTTTAAAAACAATTATATTTCTATGTTTTTGGAAAATATATATGAATTTTGGAAATAGGGGATAACTTCACACATTCTTTCATTAAAATTTGAAATGTAGGTAGTAAATATGAATGGATTAAATGCACCTAATGTTTGTATAGATTATACCTTGATGGATAAAAGTAATATTAAAGTAAATTGAATATCTAACAATATGTTTCCATCTTTAATCCTTGAGAAATAAATTATAATTTTGATGGTTTTTAAGGTATCTAATTTAATATGGTATAAATGACATTTTATTCATAAAGGAGATAAGATGTTGATGTATTTCTAAGTTCAATCATTTTATCATCAAATTTATGATATAATAATATATGAAAATGAATTAGATGATATCATTTTTACATATGTGAGAAAAATTGTTTTCTCTATTCATGTATACAGATGAATACATAAATAATCAACCATTATGTAGAATTTTATGTGAAATTTTCTTGAAATCTTTGACTTGAATATTTCACTACATGAGGATAATGATTTTGATGAGTTAAAAAATGATAAAATCAACAATATATTGATTTTTTATTAAATTTTTAGAGTATTTTTATTAAATGTGACATGGTTAATGAAATAAACTATTTTATTAAAAAATTAATATTTTTTACATTTATGACCAACAAACTCTCATTATAAAAAATTTGAGTTTAATACTGATGAAACAAATAAAAAAGAATTAATTTAACTTAACTAATTTTTTTTCTTTAAAGGAATGAGTATGATGAATCATAAAAATTATTTAAATTATTTATTTATAGAATGAAAATGTATTTTATCTACAATTTCCAATAGAGGAATCATGATGATGATGATGATGATCAACACAAAATATAATTAATGAATAAAAACTTGTTAGATAATTATTAAATATGCATACTCCTCCCTAAATTAAAATTTATGGCTACTTAATAATATAGGTTTAATTTACTATCATAAAAATAAGTTTTATATTGTGATGAGGAAACTCACGTGGAAGAGTAAGTTCTATAAAATCTATGTAATATGATTCATTGTAAAAATAAAATTGATAATGAATTATTTTATTATTAATAAAATATTAAGGACGATAAAGAAGAAAAATATATAGTAAAGGAATAAATTCTGAAAGTGGAACTCATAGTTTTCATTAAAAATGTAACAAAACATGATATGGTGAATAAATCATTCAAGAACAGCAATAACAAATTAAATGAAAATTTGGATATTTACAATAAAGTATAATTCATGATAAATATGAATGACCATAAGGTTATTATTACTAAAAGAAAAAAAATCATTGATGAGAAGGTCATAATTGTTTTTATGAGTCATAATGTGGTTGGAACACTTAAATTAAAGCAATATGAAACTGAAAATTTAATTTAAAATTTTAATTTTAATTTTCTAACATTTTTTTTCTAAATATTGGGAGACTTATTAAAATCATCATTGAATATTTTAAATTCAACTAAAAACATGATAAATGATTGTATAATTAGAGATAAATTACTATTGACACATAATTAGGTGGAGAAAGGAATGAATTTGATGAAAAGATGGAGAACATAAATACTGGTTCTCCTATAAAAGTTATAACATGAATTTTAATATTATGTGTTTCTATTGAAAATTAAAATTAAAATTGTTATTAAAAGAAATATTAAAATATATTATTTTTTGATGTGAAACTTTTATCCTATAAAAAACTTATATTTTTGGGTATATTTGGTTTTTATGGTATATATCTATGAACAAGGCATTCATTTTTTGGTAGAATATGTCTTCGTGTGATCAATCAAAAGTATATGATTCATGGTGAGGGATTTAAAAGTTAAAAAAATAATAACTTATAATAAGTGAAAGTGAAAAATTAATTTAGAGAAACTATAGAGACATGTTATGTGTTAGAAAAACACCCCATCACGAATTATTTTCACAAATTTGAACCAAAGAATATAAAGAATAGTATAAAATATAAAACTAATCAGAATATGTGTATATAAGAAAGGTTTCCTAAAAATAATCAATGGGTAATGTGAATGGATTTTAGAGAGTGGTTTATCATTCCACATCCCCAAAGTTAAAAAATTTTATGAAGAATTAAAAAATATAATAAATTTATTATAAAATTTCTTATTTATAGATCCATAAACATTAATTTAATTAGAGGTATTCTTATTAGTGATTATAAAATTATTTAAAAGGATACTCTCTTGATTAATAGTTTTAGAAACAATTTATTAAGTGTATCTCAATTGTGTAGAAATGTGAATGATGTGATATTTTGGAAAAAATGATGATTAAGTAAAATATAGAAATATAAAATAAAAATTATATGAGTGTTGTGGAAATAAATATATCAAAATTTTTAAAACATATTATTTTCTTTCATTAAAAGAGAATAATTGTGTTTGTAATCCGAGACATATTCATATAGTATAAAAAAGATGATGATACATATAAATTTTAAACAATTAAGGAATATTTGAAATTTCAAATAGAAAATAGATTATATTTTATATATTTTCATTACTTTAATATAGATAAAAATTCTAAAAACCAATGAAAATAAAAATTAGATGGCTAAATAAACTCATATATTATGATATATATTTTTCCAATGTCTATGAAATAAAAAAAATAAGATTATTATTTTCTGGCAATTATTGATGATTTTATGTGTATGAGTTATATATCATTTATATAAATTATATCATAGACTATTAATAAATTTAACAACTATTAAAGAAATTTTGAGAAGTAAACATGATTTCTAATAAAAAAAATTATTGAGCAATAGATCCATTTACATAAATTTTAAAAATAAAATTAAAATAGGAGAATCATTGAGTTAATAATGAATATAAAAAATTTAAGTGGAATCAATAAAAAAGAGTATTAAAATAGAAAAAATGAAGATAAAATTACATAGGAAAGACTATGTTACTCATGAATAAAAATTGTAGAACTTTGTAAAAATAAAATAGAAATATTCATCCTTATTAAAAATCAATGATTTATTTAACCAGATTAAATCAATATAGCATGAATTATTTATTTTGAATATATTTATAAATTGAATTGTATGGTACTATTTGTAATCCATTACTTTATCCAAAGCAATGCATATCATCTGGGAAAATTCAAAAAAATATCCGATGATTTTATTTTTCTTTATTATACTTATGGAAGAAAATGATAAATGTGTTATAATTAAAATATTAAGAAGATAACATAAATCATTGCTGTTATATTTCAATAAGGGCAAGGAACTCAATGAACAACATTATTTTTTGATGATGAAACTGATAAGACTCATACGGATATCAATGATAAATAAGGCACCATAATAGTTGGTGTAATATATTTATACAAATCACTGGGAGATTATATTATTACCAATGATGAGTATATCTTGGAAAATAGTTACTACAATTTATCAAGGATTATGTTTTTGGTGAGTCTTGAGATTATTTTTCAATATTGGAAAGATGTATTCAAAACATAAAGGACATTCTATAATTTTAATAAAAGAATATTTATTTCTCAACAAAGGATAATGAATATTGAAGTTTAATTACAATTCAATTATGAAATTATTTAAATGAAATATGATTAATATCAAATAGATAATAATGACACTTTTTATTTGTTTATAGATCCCATAGAGAATAATGTGATATTGAAAAATGATTTTTTTAATAAATTCATTATGAAATGTTAGGTATCATGGAACATAGCTAAGTTTTTTACTAGGATAATCTAAAGTGGAGGATATAAATTTTTATTATAGTATTTATTTAGTTTTAATTATTAAAATTATACTAATCTTGCATTAAATTTGTTCTCAAAGTGATTATAATATTTTCCAAGTGGTTGAAAAAAGTAATTATAATGTAAAGAAAATGATGTAGAGATATAAAACAATAAAATATAGGAATTAATCATTTTAATAATAATTATTTAGTACGAAATATTATTAAATAACACAATAAGAAACAATAATGAAGATCGGTATTTTATAAAAATATTGATTTTTGTTTGAACCACATGTGATTTAATGGTTGTAAAGGAGAAAGTAATCATTATATAAATGAAAAAAAACTAATACACTTTTTAGGATAGATTATGTATATGATTTTTTTAAATAATAAGTAAAATATTTTGAATTCATTGCTTAAAAAATAAGGAAAAATTTAAGATATTTATGAATTTAGAGATGATAATTTTTGGGATTTCATGGTGTGTATATAGTAGATTAATTTTTTTTATTAGAATAAAAATATTCACATAATTTTTTAAAAACTTTTGGAATAGAAAAATTAAGAGAGTAATATAGTACCATTACTATTAGGAAATCATTTTTATATGAAAATTATGGAAATATTGTGGATTATAACGTTATTGCGGTAAGGAATGGATTTTGTTTATATCAATGGTTTTTGATAATGGAGATAAATCAAAGGATTAGAGAATTATGGGACCATTAGAGTATAAGTAAAAAAGATGGTAGTAATATAATTTTTGTTCGAATTGGGATTTAATTGAGGTCTAAGGTGTTGTTGATGTCCTATAATAGTTTGGTGATTATTCTAGTTATTTATGCGAAGTAAGAGTTTATCATAGTGCATAGTAACTGATCACACATTGAAAGAGGTAATGTAAGAGTTTTTCTAACATGAAACAGTTCCAAGATATTTCTAGATATTGGGGACGCTCATTATTATTGTAGGATGCTGATAAGACATAATAGTGACGCTCTGGGTTCCTCATTACTCTTGAGGTTGGGATGTTATATTATACCTCATGGGGTCTTAATTCCTATTATGGAACTCCCACAAAGATTTAAATATATTCATGAATGAATCCTAGTGGAAATGTTACATCAGGTTAACTTTATACCAATTATTATTTAATTAAATGTTTCATTTTGATTATATATTTATATCAAAGGTTCTCCATCCTTATTTTATGTGTGATTATACTAGGGTGTAAATTTATACATCTAAATAGTCTAAAATTTATCACTATATATGGAGGTAGAAGGTATTTTGGAGTAACTATATGGCCCATTAGAGGGGTTTCCTACAAATCTCTATCTAGGGAATCAAAAACCTTGTTGGCTTACATGGCTCAGTGGGATATGTCTTACCCTTTGAAATCATGTAATAAGGACCAATGTTTCTCTTTTTATGGCAGTGAAACCCTGAACAAGTGATTTTCCTTTTATGCAAATGAATTCATGATATATTGGAATTTGATTAATGTTTATTCAATTATAACCTATTTATTTTCCTTTTATGGTCATGTATTTAGGACCCATTGAAAGTAATTTTATGGTATTGTGTATAGGACTTGTTATGTGTCAGTATTGAACCTAAAAGTGGCTTCATATGTATATTGGTTAAATGGAATAAAAGAACTTGTAGTTTAATTTTCATTGTATAAGGTCATGTGATATGACTATCCCATGTGGGTTCATGATAAGTGATAAAGATTCACGTGTTATGAAATGGTATAAAAAATTAAACTGAGTATGTAATATATATGATTGGATGGTTCTAATTCATCATTTCCATTGGTAATTATAAAAATGATGATATCATCAGACATAAAAAAGATATAACTTAATTTCTATAATATACTCACTGGGGATATTTCCCACTTAGAAATGATTGACCCACATAAGATATGACCCATTGATTAATTAATGAATGTTATGGGATATGGTCAATTGAGAAAGAGTGTATCACATAGGATATATCAAATTGAGGAGAGTGATTCAAACAATATATGGACTATTGAGTACCAATTGGATCATAGTAAATATGGCCCATTTATGAATGCTTTTCTTACTAGGTATATGGTTTATTGGAGAATGATTATGTTATAGGGGTTATGACCCCTCGTGGAGGGATTTAATGATATGGGATAACCTCAATTAAGTAATTATTAAATCACATTGGGAATGGAACCTTAAAGAATTATTGGTGCCTATACTAAATTTGAGGCCCATGGTATAGATGTTAACCTTTTATCTTTTAACAATTAAACAAAAAAGGATGAGTAGACTCATTTGGAATATGGTCCGATAAGGATGAGTTCAGACTTACTCATGGGATAAACATATGTTTATGGCTCATTGATTGGTGTTATGAGGATGAAATCAAAAATTATATTTTTTTGGGAGATTACACCAAATGAGGAAGCCCATATATTTTCCCAACCAATGTTCATTGATAGAAATATAGTGATGGATATCTTGACTCATGGTGAATATTTACCTTTTAGAATAATATGCACTAATGGAAAAATTACCTATACCAACAGTTTGGAACTATTGGTATATGTCCCCAAACCGTTGGTATAGACTATACCAACAGTTAGGGAACCCGTTGGGTAATTTGGTGTGAGAAAGACCTATCCCAATGGTTTGGAGAAAACCGTTCGAAAATACCAATCCCAACGGTTTTCAAACCGTTGGTATAGGTCTTTCCCAACAGTTTGGGGAAACCATTGGGGTAGGTATATATATAAAAAAAATGTTCCAACAGAGGTTTGAACCCACAACCTCCATGTAATATGTCAATGAATTTACCCCTATCCTAGAGTTTCCATTGTGAATATATTTGGATATATATATATATATATATATTTATATGTAATTTATATATTGATTTATTTTACTATATTTGATAAATATAGTCATAACAATTAAGGGTACATATCCCGATAGTTCTCAAAACTCTTGGGATAGGCCTTTCCCAATGCTTTTGAGAACCGCTAGGATAGGTACCCACTCTTTCCCAACGGTTTGGCCAAACCATTAGGAAAATTGGCCTCAAAGTGGGATTTTCCCAACGGTTTGGCCAAATCATTGGGAAAGTAGTCTCAAAGTGGCCTTTTCCCAATGGTTTGGCCAAACAATTGGAAAATCCATACCTTTTCCCAATGGTTTGGCTAAACTGTTGGGAAAAGTGGCCTCAAAGTTGGATTTTCCCAATGGTTTAGACAAACTGTTGGGAAAGTCACATCCTTTCCTAATGATTTTAGAAAACCGTTGGGAAACGTGTCCTCAAAGTGGTCTTTTCCCAATGGTTTGTCCAAACCATTGGGAAAAGTGGCCTCAAAGTGGGCTTTTCCCAACGGTTTGGCCAAACCGTTGGGAAATCCATTCCCTTTCCCAATAGTTCTGAAAAAATGTTGGGAAAAGTGGCCTCAAAGAGGTATTTCCCAATGGTTTAGACAAACCATTGGGAAAGGGGAACTATACCAACATTTTTTACAAACTGTTCGTATAGATGCATTGCTATAGGTTATATTTCTAGTAGTGATGAGAATCAAAATGGTCTACCCTTATGTGTATCCAAAGATCATTGAGGGAATAAAATTGATCTAGTAGATACCTAGGATGAAATGATACATGATATAGACTATAAGGGATGATTATATCTAGTCTTAAGGGGTTCTACTAGAAACATAATAATAGGGATCCTAATTTTCATGGTAATACCTTAAATTTATCACTATGAGAATCCTATTATTTAGAGAGAGAAATTAGAAAACATCCATTATGTAATTCCTGATCATAGGGGAAAACTCAAATCTATGAAACCAAGTCCTATGCCTTGGTATGTTTTGGGATACACCTTAATGGAATGAGATTTTTAGAGTTCCTACCTTGAGAAAAAACCCAATGATGTGATTTGGATCATTAAAGCCATGGTAGTTGACATATGTTAAAGAAGCCATGTAAAATATGACTACAAAATCATAATTGTATTCCTTCTTGATGTCCCAACTATGTGTCTAATCATTCATGGATTAAGATCATTGGGATAAGGCTAATATATTCTTTAATAAAAACTGTTTTCATATAAAATTACTATTTTATGTGAGTGGTTAATGTTTTTTAAATAAATGGTACAAAAGGTCGTTGTTTCAAAAAATACTTATTCAAATTGTCCTTCATGAATAGTCCTTTATGAATCAGTCTAATGGGTGTCCTTTATGGAGGAATTATAAGGAGGCCTCATGGAGGTTTTATTCAAGAGGATCATTATCAAAATAATGGATTGGATTAACTCACCCCCACTATTCTCTCAAGGATATAATAAGATGACAACCTAGGAGTGTATTTTAGTGATTATAAAACCATAGATGATGAGGCTACATCTAATTGTGTTCTAGAATTATATGTGTCCCCAAATATCTATTTATTTCTCCGTGTAAATATAATTTATTTATAATTTTCTATTTTTAACCTACTTCTATAAATACATGGTCACATAAGATTTTCATGGTCTCTATAGATAAATTATTGCAAATGACTATAACCTATTCTTTATAAATATATGCATCATTATAAAGATAGTTTGGGAATATAATGATCTTTTAAAGGTGTGACTAATTTTCTCATGCTATCATAAATTGTTGCTCAACCATTAATATGATTCAATAATGTGAAGGATAGCCTTGATGATTTCATAAATGATAATTTTCCATGATGATCTAATATAGTCAGGAGGAAATTTTTATTTCACAATGAAATAAAAATACCATGATACATTCATGAGTTTATAAGGTATCACTATTTTTGTTATACAAAGAGATTATCTACTGAAAAAAATATTACATTATGAAGGTATAACACTTCATAAATGTTTCCTTTTCTAAAAATTTAGTTTACCACATTTTTTGTATGATCTTATTTGTTGTGGTGATTTAGTATTTTTTTGATGTCAACAAATTCCCCCCTTCAAAATTAGATCATATTAAAACTAATAGGATTTAATAATAGGTAAATTAGATTGTGATATAATATATATATGGTGATAATGATATCCTCCATATATATATGTAATGTGGGGTCCTCTTTCATAATTTTTTATTTATTAAGGATTCTTATCTACTATATATGAGTAGTTTCATTTGTAAGATTATTGTGAAACATTATGTGAATGAAGATCCACAAGAAAACAACATCATGAATGAATCTATATTATAATGAAATATTTCTTAAAAAACATCAGGTATCCAAAAAAGTTTTATGTTAACATATCTCTAATTTAAATATTAATGTGAGCTATGTATCTTCAAAAAGATTTCATATAGTGTACATTTCATATAAGTGCTATATGAATTTTTTTAATTTTTTTTGATTATATCAGTCTAGAGTTTGAGATCTTAATGTATATTCCTTTGTTTCTATCTATAGGGAAAATGTATTTTAGTTCGGATCATCTCTTAAAAATTATGAATTACACTAAAAGGAGGACCTCTCTTTTTGAGAATATGTGTTTTTACCCCAAGAATCACATAATATCTCAAAATTGGAAGACTATAAACCCTATACATTCAGATCATCAAAAAAACCTTCCACAAAATAATAAATTACTCTTGAGACATTTTAGGGAAGCACATGTATAAAAAAATTTCCCATAGAACCAATTGATTAAGAATAAATCCATAAAACCATCACTTTAGATTATTCATCCATATTAATTACATCACTATAAGACCCTTTAAAATATTGTATTTTTTATGTTGGATTAGAGTAATAGGATTAACATCTCTAATGAATGGAATTGATATTTATAGGTATATTAGAGTAGTGAATAATTCACTAAAAACTATAGGTTATTTATCTATTTAAAGGAGTATAAAATTCATAGTTTAGGACATATCAACTTGAAAATATACTTATTGAATTGATCAATCACTTTTCATCAAGGATAAATAGTTTTAACATACCATGTTTGTGGGAAATTCAAAAACTATGTGGAACCTCAATCCTTATGGTGACATATAAAGTATTCATAACCCAATGAAATTTTACAAGGATTCAAAATAAAACTCATCCCCTGGTGAGGGATTTTTTGACCAAGGTGGAGATAATTATTTTAAAATATCTACATCCAATCAAGGTTATCACATTTAAGGAATGTCTGGATATTATTATGAATCCCAACAAGATTATCCCTAAGTATGGTGTTAAAGAAGATGTCATTATCAATATGTTCTATACGTCAGATGATAACATTGGAAAACCATATAGGAAATATGTTATATTATATTGTGATATGAAATCAATTTGAACATGGCCCACAATTCGTGATATTTTAGTTTTATAACTATTTTCTTAGGTATGTGGCATTTCCCTAATGCGGGTGCTTACTTAGATGTTTCGATAAGCACATTGTTAATGAAATTTGTATGAGCTCATAGAAAATTGGTCAACAAGTTAGTGCCTATCCCCACAAATATTTATTATATTTTAGTTCATACAAAATATTTTGGTCTCTGTATTGTATGATAGACCCTTTTTAGATTTTCTACAATGATGTGAAATAACACTTTTTTATGACTTTGAGAACAACAAAATAGTTCATCATTATATATCCCACCCATGGATACATAACATGATAATATTATAATAAATATCACTAATTACTACTGAGAACTTTTTTATTAAGGAATCATTCACATATAACCTTTTTTCCTTATAATGCACCTTTTGGGATAGTTGTTCACATAGGTGGTGTCACCCATTATGAGAATTACTTCTCCATTTCTTTCTGATATAGTACTATATTAGATCTAATTTAGATACTAAACATAAAAAAACCTTCTTCCTCATAGTTATTTTTGTTCCAATATAGTTATTTATAATGTATTCCCTACTACCATTCTGTATCATCCCATGATTTTAGTATTTAATTTATCCATTAAAATAAACACCATAGTGATAGATTTTTCAATAGACAACACCAAAATAAAACAATCCATGGTATATTATATATGAAAATAAAAAAAATAAAACCTTTAGTAGATAAAAATATTTCAGACAATTGTAACTGAATAAAAAATATTTTTAAAAATAAAAAAATTTTAAAATGGGAATTTTTCAAAACAAAGAAGTTTTAATTATACTTTTTATTTTCATTAAAAATATCAATTTTTAAATTTTGGAATATTATTTTTATAAAATGAAATTCATTTTTAATTCATCATATTAAAATTAGTCTAATATTAATTTTTGATAATTTTCAAAAGTAATTTATTTTTATGAGCATAGTAAAAAAGAATATAGATTTTAGGGTAACAGTCGCTTTGAGGACATTATCACTATATATGAATAACCTAATAATTTTAAAACCCACCCACACACACAGATATATATATATATATATATATATATATATATATATATATATATCAATAAATTAAAATATTACATTTCAAAATTTGATGTCTAATTTATTAATCCAATGTTTAATGTCTTGAAAACATCAGTGATATTTTACTTTAAAAATAATATTTATTCACTTATAATAAAAATATTTTTTGCACATTTTAAAATTTAGCCTTTCAGAATTTATTTATTAATTTAAATTAAATGGATTATATTATTGTATAATATCAATTTCATATATGGTTATAAAATTATGATTAATTTTATTAATGTTAATAACAATTATAATGTTAGAATAATTATTTTCAAATAATTGTTTTATTAACATTGTGTAATTTTTTTTCAAATAGTTTAAATTAATATTTTATAAAAAATTAATTCAATATAAATATTGTAAGAACCCGATTCTTATTTTTGAGGTACGGGTTTATTCTTTTCCTCTTTCCTTAAGTGTTTTTGAGAAAATAAGGAAAATGGGGAAAAATACCAAAAATTTCTGACTACACGCCATGTCTGTTTCCACACACCATGTACCATGGCCGTGTGGGATGAGTACAGATGGCATGTAGGCCTGTCGGCAATGAAAGGTGTAAAAATTGAATACATGTCGTGTATAAGGTATTTACACGCCATGTATTCAGTTGGTAGGTGAACAGTAAGGTAGTGGAGGTAGCTGCCAGCAGAGCGACAGTACACGCTGTGTAATCAGGAATACATGCCGTGTACTCATGAATAGTGCCACGGTGGAAAGAAACTGCCAGAGGAACCGTTAAAAAAATGAAAAGTACACACTGTGTACTTGAGACTACATGCCATGTAGTTTCTTTTTTTCACTTAAAATGGGAAGTAGCCTCCTCTATTCACAGAGAAAGATTAAAACGCCATTTAGAGATCAAGAGGATGGACAAAGCTTCAGAGATCAGCTGACCATGCACCGGGAATCCCTTTCCACTTCTGTCGATCACGTTGGGACTGTGCAGGTATGATCTCCCTTCTCCTTGCACTGTTCTTACCAATTTTTCTTCTAAGGGATATTATTTATGTTTGAATATGAATTCTCTTATCCAATATCTACATCATTATTGGACGGTTTGGGAGGCGTTGTTCACGTATACCGATCAGAGATGATGGAGGCAGGTGGTCTGGTGTTTAAATTCCAACTACGGTGTGTTTTATGTAACACTATGATACTCGCCCATGTTCGGGGTGTCGTATGGCCGAGGACTTGAATAATTAAATACCTAGAATTTCATTGGTTGTTTAATGAATATGTATAACTGTTGTTTGAGATACCTGATTGGATCCACGACCACCCCAGGGATGCGTTCCTCTGTTTAGCCGTTTGGCTAGGACACCCGAGGGTATTCCATGATTATGTTATGCATTGATTTTATTTAGAGGAAATTTATATAAATGCTTGATATGTGTTGGGCTCAGCCCATTTACCTGCTTCTATTTCGCCAGAGGGTAAGGCCTAAGGGCAAGATTTTGTTTCTCCTGAGGGAAAGGCCTGAGGGAAAGTTTATGATTAGCCTGAGGGTGTGGTTCTACTAGCCTGGGGGAAAGATTATGATCACCCGAGGGTTTCGTTTCTGTTTGGCCTGAGGTCAAGGTTCTGAATGGCCTGAGGGCAGGTTTCTGTTCAGCCTCAGGGCATGTTACTATTTAGCCTAAGGGTAAGGTACATTTAAATTTTCACTGTTTTGATTTTTGATGTGGCACTGTATTGGAGATTATCAACAGAGGCTGAGTCTCATGAACATATCATTCAATTATATTGAATTGATGAGTAATAATTAAAATACCAATGACACTGGTATTGATAGTTACTTTTGAGTACTTACTAGTTTTCTGCATTTACCTTTGCACACTGCTGTTGCACATTATCAATGACACCTCCAGGGAGGAGGGTCAAGCTCGCGACTTATATGCTGCGTGATTGTGCCAAGATGTGGTGGGATGTTACCCCCCAGTCTGAGAATCACCAAGACACGGTGTGGGAATATTTTTAGGCAGTCTTCTACGAATTCTCCTTTATTGAGACACTACAGGAAGATTGAGCTCGAGAGTTCAAGAATCTGTAGCAGGGTGCTATGTTAGTGATGTATTATTCTACCCGCTTCACCGAGGTACTATTATAGTTGCTTCTGTTTTGTCTTCTGTACTATTTGATATGGGTTCTAAAAATATCTTTTTTATATGTGCCCGTTGTGTAGAGCCTTGGTCTTTGTGTTTCTTCTTCTTTTGATGTTATGACGTTAGAAACTCCATTGGGGACTAGAACAGATGGCGTGCATCAGTGCAAGGCTTGCCCCTAGAGGTTGGTGGGTGTAACTTTCTATGGGACCTCTATGTCTTAGAGATGATGAGTTATGATTTCATTCTCGGGATGGACTTGTTGGTACCCTTTTTGGCCTTTGTATATTGCTATCATTTCAGGGTGAGTTTCATGTCACCAAAGGGTGGAGAGTTTCTATACAATGGTTAATGGGATGTCCAGGAGAGCTGAGTTGGACCTGAGGATCGTGGGAGCGGTGGTGTGACAGCCCAGATTGTGAGTTTATATCTGGATGATCAGGGGACTTGCCAGCAGGATTTCCCTCAAGTGGTTGATTGTTTTATGGATGTCTTCCCAGAGGACTTTTTGGGTCTACCTCTAGAGC
Organism: Viscum album; assembly: GCA_963277665.1. Classification (NCBI taxonomy): domain Eukaryota; kingdom Viridiplantae; phylum Streptophyta; class Magnoliopsida; order Santalales; family Viscaceae; genus Viscum; species Viscum album. The sequence continues at coordinate 227,837,385 of OY728151.1, forward strand.
GATAGGTGGATTTATCTATTGAGCTTGTTCCAGGAGCAGCACTGGTGTCCATTCCTCCTTATAGGATGGCTACTCTAGAGTTTCTAGAGCTCACGATACAGTTAGAGGAGATACAAGAAAAGGGTTTTATCAAACCAAGTACTTCTCCTTGGGGTTCTCTGGTCCTTTTTTCAAAGAAGGTAGACGGTACCCTCAGACTCGGTGTGGATTATCAGAAGTTGAACCAGTTGATGGTTATGAAACAATATCCCTTGCCAAGGATCGATGATCTCTTTGATCAACTTCGGGGAGCATGAGTGTTCTCGAATATTGATGTGAGATCTGGGTATCATCAATTATGCATTAGACCATCAGACATACCGTTTACAACTTTTTGGAGCAGGTATGGTCTATACGAGTACTTGGTTATGCTATTTGGACTCACGAACGTGCCAACAGTTTTCATGGATCCGATGAGTTGTGTCTTCCATCCCTATCTGGATTCTTTCGTGGTAGTCTTCATGGATGAAATCCTGGTGTACTCTCACACTCGACATGACCATGCCTTCCATCTTGAGATCATTTTGAGTACACTGAGAGAGCATCGGATATATGTTATGCTCTCAAAGTTCCACTTTTGGACAGACCAGATACACTTCCTGGGTCATATCATCTTAAAGGCAGGAGTTGCGGTAGACCTAGAGAAAGTGAGAGCAGTATTTCCTGGGAGCATCCTAAGAACGTGTTTGAGATACATAGTTTCTTGGGGCTGGCTGGTTACTACAAGCATTTTATATGGGTCTTCTGACACTTAGTAGCACCGTTGACAGTTTTGAATAAGAAGGGTGTGAAGTTCGTTTGGTCAGAAGCTAGCGAGGCAGCCTTTCAAGAGCTAAAGGGAAAGTTGACCTTAACACCAGTCCTTATAATTCTAGATCATGGGAAGATCTATATGGTTTACTATGATGCATCAGTTATTGGGCTGGGTGTAGTGTTGATGCAGGGCGATTGAGTTGTTGCATACGGGTCTCGGTAGTTGAGGCCACATGAGAGGAATTAACCGACACATGATCTCGAGTTGGATGCAGTTGTTCATGCATTATGCTATTGGAGACATTATCTCTTGGGAGAGAATTTTGTGGTTTTGACAGACCACAAAATTCTCAAGTACATCTTTACTTAGCATGAATTAAATTTGAGACAGTGAAGGTGGGTCGAATACCTTTAGTCCTTCGACTTTGAGCTTGCCTATACACCTGGTAAGGGGAATGCAGTAGCTGATGCATTGAGTAGGAAGACTTAGACACAGGCAGTGTAGGAGGATAGTGGTGAGTGGAAACTTATGGATTTGTTCTCTAGGATGCATTTTCAGGTTCACGATATTCAGGGGAAAACCTATCTTTCTTCCTTATCAGTGACTTCTACCCTCCTGGATAGAGTGAGGATAAGACAAATATTAGATTCAGAAGGCCTAGTTCTATATGGGAGTCGGTGGCAAGTTAGGATACTCTTCCTGGATAGATGATAGGTACTACGTTTCCATGAATGAGTGTGGGTTCCAGGGGATATACGTGAGGAGCTGATGTGAGAGTTTCATGATTCAGCTTGGGCAGTTCATCCCGGAGTTACCAAAATGTACCGTGACTTGAGACGCCAGTACTGGTGGCCGAGTATGAAGAGAGAGGTTGCGGGTTTTGTTACAAGATGTTCCACTTGTCTTGTAGTTGAAGGTGGAGTATCAGAGGCTAGATGGGCTGTTACAATAGTTACCCATTCTAGAGTGGAAATGGGATGATGTCACGATGGACTTCATGATTGGATTGCCGAGGTCACCTCATGGAAATGATGCTGTGTGGGGTGTTGTGGACATACTCATGAAGGTAGATCAATTATTGACGATCAAGGAGACATTCGGTGTTGATGAGTTATGAAAGTTTTATATCCGAGAGGTAGTACGTCTTCATGGGGTCCCTCGTTCTATCATTTCAAATAGGGACTCCCACTTTACACCTCATTTCTGTTAGAGTTTTTAGAGGGAACTGGGTACACAGGTGATTCTGAGCATAGCTTACCACCCTCAGACCGTTGGCCAGTCAGAGCATAGGATACAGATGCTTGAGGACATGCTGTGTGCATGCGTTCTAGAATTTGTTGGCTCTTAGGAGAAGCATATACCCCTGGTTGAGTTTTTCTATAATATTAGTTTTCAGGAAACTATTGAGATGGAACATTAGGAGGATTTATATGGTAGGCCATGCCGATCAACCTTGTTCTGGATGGAGGTAGGTGAAGAACCTTTATTGGGACCATGTCTTTTGCAGGAGACTTTAGAGCACATCCAGTTGATTCATAAGTGGATATCTACCACAGAGTCTTGTCAGAAATCTTATGCTGATCACCGCAGACGACCCTTGGAGTTCGTGGTCGGGGATCGGGTTTTCTTGCATGTTTCACCAAGGTTGTGACACAGGCAGATCGAGAGAAATGGTAAAATTTCACTGAGTTATGTGGGGCCGTTTGAGATTCTAGAGAGAGTCAGGCCAGTTGCTTATCGGTTGCAGTTACCACAGAGGTACCAGGCCATGCACGATGTCTTCCATGTATCTCAGATATGCCGTTATCATTCAGACCCATCTCATGCCTTTCATCCTGAGGAGGTTGATCTTCAAATCGATGTGTACTTTGAGGAGCATTCAATTTGTATTGCTGATAGGAGCACAAAGGTTCTCCAAGGCTGGTCAGTTCCTCTAGTACGGGTGCTATGGTAGCATGTCCGAGTGTATGAAGAAACCTGAGAGCGGGAGACCGACGTACGTGCTCAGTGTCTAGAGTTGTTCGGAGCTTTATCTTCGCCACCCTTGGAAGGGAAATTCAGGGACAAATTTCTTTAAAGGGGGAAGTTTTTAAGAACCTGATTCTTATTTTTGTGGTATGGGTTTCTTCTTTTTGTATTTCCTTAAGTGTTTTTGAGAAAATAAGGAAAATTTGGAAAAATCCCAAGAATTTATGACTACACACCATGTACGTTTCCACATGCCTTGTACTTTGGCCGTGTGGGATGAGTACACAGAGCATATAGGCCTGTCGGCAATGAAAGGTGTAAAACTGTCTACACACCGTGTATAGGGTATTTACACGTTGTGTATTCAGTCGGTAGGTGAACAAGAAGGTGGTGGAGGTAGCATCTAGAGGAGCGACAGTACACACCATGTAATCACAAATACACGCCGTGTACTCATGAATAGTGCTGTTGTGGAAAGAAGCCACCAGAGGTACAATAAAAAATTAAAAGTACACGCCATGTAATTGAGAGTACACACTGTGTAGTTTATTTTTTTCACTTAAAATGGGAAGTATCCTACTTTGTTCATAGAGGAATCTTAGAACACCGTTTGGAGCTTGGAAGGATGGCCTGAGCTTTAGAGATCAGCTGACCGCGCACTGGGAATCCTTTTCTGCTTCTGTCGATCATGTTGGGACCGTGCAGGTAAGATATCCCTTCTCCTTATGTTTTTCTTACCAATTATTCCTCTAAGGGAAGTTCTTTAAATTTTAATGAAAATTCTCTTATCCCAGATCTAAGTCACTCTTTGATGATTTGGGAGGCGCCTTTCACGTATACCGATCAGATATAATCGAGGTAGATGGTCTGATGTTTAAATTCAAACAACTATGTGTTTTGTGTACCACTGTGCTACACGTCCATGTTTGGGATGTCGTATGGCCAAGTACTTCTGTAATTAAATACCTATAATTTCATAGGTAGTTTAATGAATATTTATAACTATTGTTTGGGATCACTGCTTAGATCCAGGACCACCTTGGGGGTGCATTCCTTTGTTTATCCGTTTGGCTAGGATACCTGAGGGTATGCCATGATTATGTTTGCATTGCTATTTTTGGGAGAAAATTTATAAAAATTCTTGATATGTGTTAGTCTCAGCCCGTTTACCTGCTTCGGTTTCGCCTAAGAGCAAGGCATGAGGGAAAGATTCTATTTCGCCTGAGGGAAGGGCCTGAGGGCAATGTTCTGATTAGCCTGAGGGCATGGTTCTATTAGCATGAGAGGAATATTATGATCACCTAAGGGTTTCATTTCTGTTTGTCCTGAGGGAAAGGTTCTGTATGTCCTGAGGGTAGGTTTCTATTTAGCCTAGGGGCATGGTACTGTTTAGCCTGAGGGAAAGGTGCATTTAAATTTTCACTGTTATGATTTTTTCTATGGCACTGTATAAGAGATTGTTGGCTGAGGATGAGTCTTGAGAACCTATCATTAAATTATATTGAATTGATAAGTAATAATTAAAATGGAAATGAAACTAGTATTGACAGTTACTTTTGAGTACTTACTAGTTTACTGCATTTACCTTTGCACACTGCTGTTGCACATTCTCAAAGATAGTTGGGCACGGGCCATAGGTGGTTGCCTACTGGGATTTATTTATGAAACCCTATTTGGGTCTTGTCTTTGGCCCAAACAGATTACATTTCTGTTGGTGTGTTTTATGGAAAGGGTCCCTATACAGGTACTTGATTGTAGCAGAGGAGTGGGAGATCATGGGACCGAGCTTCGGCTTGCGATGATGCTACATTCTGTTTACTCTGCTTTGTTTTGTTTGGATATACCTTGTAATTTGATTTGTATTGTATTGTATTGCAGTGTATCCTGTTCTGGTGGTTTTCATAGAATCAGTGACATGCTGCATCTTTATATATTTGACTGCTGGTTATCTTCTATTTCAGTTGTTCATTTCAGTTGCATATTGTTTACTGCTTCTACTGTTGTATGTTTATATATTTTATTCCACTATGCTACACTTTGACAAATAAGGGAATAATTTCCCAATTATCAGTCCTTGGACCTCGCTGCTTGTCGGCAGCCTCTAGCTTTAGGGGAAATGCGCTTTAGGTCATGTGGCCAACCATGTTCGGGGGCACCCGTTGAGTGGCACCCGGATCTGGGACGTTACAAAGTGGTATCAAAGAGGTTATTCTCTTTGACTTACTGTTTGGAGCCTCAGTCAGGGATATGACAGAAATGGTAGTTGGTAATAAGATGTTCCCGGGAGTAGCTAAACCGTGTATAGAGAAAAGCCAGTCTACCTCGGTTATTGCAATTTTTATGATTTTGCAATTTTACAATTGATTTGATTTTCACCGTTGCGCGACACACGTGTGATGTGCTGTTTATATGTTATACATGGGTTCTATTTAGTTGCAACCCGATGAGATGAGGGTATTCCATCTCATGCATCATTTAGGCACATGCTAGAAATCACATGTCATATATTCTTTCCATGCCATGTAGGTGCATTAGAAATTGCATGTTGTTGTGATAGGTGTGCTAGAAAAGCATGCTGTTGTGATAGATGCTTTGATAAATACCTACTATTTGATAGGGTATTTTTGTGTGAGGCTGATAAAATGAATTCCAAACTTTGGTTCTTAAAGAGTATGGTCCGTCAATGATTGGAATTTGGTGTCTCATTAACATGTTTACTTTGTTATAACATGTGTAAGATACCAAGATTTGAGTAAACACCGTGTACCCTAAGTACACGCCGTGTAGTAGCTACCCATGTCATAGGCTGTGTGGGTAGAGACACAGGATGGGGAAGTTCTAGAGGGCACACGCCGTGTAGTTATTTCACACACCATGTTGTGTGGACCCCATGTCTGCCCATGTAACTAACAACACAGATGGAGGAAATCTTTTCTTGTACACTCTGTGTTAATGATGAACATGCCGTGTAGTGTAACATGTGGACCTGACCATGAAATTAACAAACACTGGTCTGTGTTACCTCTTCCAAAACATGCCATGTACCTGTGGGACAAACCTTGTAGTCTTGATCGGGGAAAGACCGTGTGGACTCAGCCGTGTGGCTGGGAAGACGGAGTAGTGTACACGCTGTGTGTGGTTGTAACACGTCGTTTAGTGTCATCTGAGTGGTCAGCTGTGTCACTAACAATACAAGCAGTTAGAAATTAAGCCTTACATGCCATGTCTATCTAGGACACACAATTTAGTTTTGTTTAAAGGGGAGCCATGTGGCTAAGTCATGTGGAAGGAGTCGGGTAGGGAAGGAGGATTAAAGTATACACCGTGTGAGTGGACAACACGCAGTGTGTTTGGAGTGTTACACGATCAGTTTTAGCTGGAGTACGCGCCCATGTGGATGGTTTTTGAGAACACGCTGTGTAGTATTTATACACGCCATGTAGTCAAGTTTTATAAATCTTGAATGGTTTCTTTCTCCTATTACCTTCTTGGTCTCCTAGTTTCAATCATTGATAATCTTGATTTAAGGCATGTGTTTGACATTGTAGAGTCATGCTGCCGAGATGACCTCGAGTGGTTCTCCAGGAGATCAGCATTGATTATACTCTAGAGATGGTAGGCCATGGGATACCAATGGATCCTCCAGCAGATCCAGAAGCAGCGCCAGCCATTATAACAGACACATGAGCGGAGGTGCAGTTCTGTGAAGGCTTCATGTAGCTTATGAAGACCTTCCAGGGAGCACCGCAGGCCACCACATCTATGGTAGAGCTAACTCATATCTTGTAGTAGTAGCATCCACCTATGTTTTCCGGGGATGGCAGACCACAGGATACAGAGTCATGACTAGATTTGATGTAGACGATATTCGATCATCTTGAGACACCTCTAGGGAGGAGGGTCAAGCTCGCAACTTATATGTTGCGTGATTCCACCAAGAGGTGGTGGGATGATACCACCCAGTCTGAGCATCACCAATACATGGCATTAAAATATTTTCAGGTAGTCTTCTACGACTTCTTCTTTACTGAGATGCTATGTGCAGATCGAGCTCAAGAGTTCATGAATCTGCAGTAGGGTGCTATGTCAGTGATGGATTATTCTACACGATTCATTGAGCTTCATCGTTCGGCACCTGTTCTGGTGGGAGATGTGACGCTGAGGGCTCGACGCTTTGAGGATGGTGTTCATTATGACATCCGAGTGCTAGTGAACATTTCAGGGTACCTACGGTACATTCTATTTTGAACTCGACAGTGATTACTAAGAGGAACTTGCAGGAAGCTAGGGGTGTAGTTCAAGGAGATTCAGCACTAGTTTCAGGTACTATTTCTACCGGTAAGAGGAAGAGACAAATGTATTTCTCTCATGGTGGCAGTACCAACTAGAGTAATTCTTCAGGTGGGCCAGTTATGTGCTACCAGTGTGGTAAAGTGGGTCATAAGAGACCATAACGTCCATGTGACCCAGTGGAGTGCCGATATTGCAGAAAGATGGGTCATCTGTAGCATTTCTACAGGTCATTCCTACCAGTGGCTAGTGAGAGGGGTTCTATGTAGACTCTGTGTAGAGAAGTCGGACCAGCAAATTCTTACCATTCGGGTAATTGGGATACGTCAGGATGTACATGCAGAGGTGGTGGTCATGGTCATGGTAGCCAGACACCAAGATCTCAGAGACAGCAGGGTGGGTCAGCTTAGTGTATCTAGGCTATGTCGCAGGGCCATGACACTGGGTAGGCATATACAGTGCTAAAGACCTAACAAGAGCAAGATCCCAGACCTTATACTGTCAGAGGTACTATTCTAGTTGCTTCTGTTTTGTCTTCTGTACTTTTAAATACGGATGCTACACATAGCTTTTTATCTATGCTCGTTGTGGAGATCCTTGGGCTCTATGATTATTATTCTTCTGATGTTATGATTCTAGACACTCCATTGGGGACTAGAATGGATGGTGTGCATCAGTGCAGGGCATGCCCCTAGAGGTTGGTGGGTGTCACTTTCTATGGGACCTTTATGTCTTAGAGATGAAGAGCTATGATTTCATTCTTAGGATGGACTGGTTGGTACCCTTTTGAGACTTTGTAGATTGCTATCGTCGTAGGGTGAGTTTCACATCACCAGAGAGCGGAGAGTTTCTATGCAAAGGTGAATGGGATGTCCAGGCAAACTAAGCTAGACCTGAGCATCATGAGTGAGGTGGTGTGATAGCCTAGATTGTGAGTTTATATCTGGATGATTAGGGGACTTGTCAGTAGGATTTACCTCCAGTGGTTGATCTTTTCAGGGATGTCTTCTTGAATGACTTTTTGGGTCTACCTCCAGAGAGAGAGGTGTATTTCTCTATTGATCTTGTGCCAGGAGCAGTACCGGTGTCCATTCCTTCTTATAGGATGGCTAGAGCAGAGTTGCAGGATCTCAAGAGACAGTTAGAGGAGTTACAAGCAAAGCGTTTTATCCGACCGAGTACTTCTTCTTGGGGTTCTCCTGTCCTTTTTGAAAAGAAGGTGGATGGTACATTCAGACTCTGTGTGGATTATCGGAAGCTGAACCAGTTGATGGTTAAGAACAGATATCCCTTGCCGAGGATCAATGATCTCTTTGAAAAAATTAGGGATCATGAGTGTTCTCGAAGATTGACTTGAGATTCAGATATCATTAGTTATGCGTTAGACCATTAGACATACTGCTTACAGCTTTTCGGAGTAGGTATGGTCTGTACGAGTACGTGGTTATTCCATTTGGACTCACGAACGAACCGGTAGTTTTCATGGCTCTGATGAATCGTGTGTTCCATCCCTATCTGGATTCTTTCGTGGTAGTCTTCGTGGATGACATGTTGGTGTACTCTTACACTCAACACTACCATTCCATCCATCTTGAGATCGTTTTGAGTACACTGAGAGAGCACCAGCTATATTCTAAGCTCTCAAAGTGCCACTTTTGGATAGACCAGATAGACATCCTGGGTCATATCATCTGAAAGTTGGGAGTTTCAGTAAACACAGATAAAGTGAGAGCAGTAGTTCATGGGAGCATCCTAAGAACATGTTTGAGATATAGAGTTTCTTGGGGCTGTCTGGTTACTAAAGTCATTTCATATAGGACTTCTCCCACTTATCAGCACCGTTGATGGGTTTGAATAAGAAGGGTGCGAAGTTCAATTGGTCAGAAGCTTGTGAGGTAGCCTTTCAGGAGCTGAAGGGAAGGTCGACCTCAGCACGAGTCCTGATACTTCCAGAGCAAGGGAAGATCTATACAGTTTACTATGATTCATCAGGTATTGGGAAAAGAGAAGTGTTGATGCAGGGTGATTGAGTTGTTGTGTACGGGTCTCAGTAGTTGAGGCCACATGAGAGGAATTAGCCGACACATGATCTGGAGTTGGCTATAGTTTTTCATGCATTACGCTGTTGGAGAAATTATCTATTGGGAGAGGATTTTTTGGTTTTCACTGACCAAAAAAGTCTCAAGTACATCTTTACTCAGCATGAATTGAATTTGAGACAGAGAAGGTGGGTCGAATACCTTCAGTACTTTGACTTTGAGCTTGCCTATACACCTGGTAAGGGGAATGCAGTAACTGATGCACTGAGTAGGATGACTCAGACACAGGCAGTGCATGAGGCCAGTAGTGAGTGGAAGATTTTGGATTTGTTCTCTAAGATGCATTTGGAGGTGCACAATAGTTAGGGGAAAACCTATCTTTCTTATTTAGCTGTGAAATCTACCATCTTGGATAGAGTGAGGATGAGACAAATATCAGATTTAAAAGGATTATTTCTATGGTAGTCGGTGGCAAGTGATGTCCCTCCTCGTGGATGGACCATAGGTTATGATGACATACTACATTTCCATGAAAGAGTGTGGGTTCCAGGGGATATACGTAAGGATATGATGCGAGAGTTTCATGGTTTAGCTTGGTAAGTGCATCTCAGAGTTACCAAAATGTGCCGTTACTTTAGACGTCAGTACTTGTGGCTGGGTATAAAGAGAGAAGTAGTTGGTTTTGTTACAAGATGTTCCACCTGTTAGTAGGTGAAGGTAGAGCATCAGAGGCCAGCTGCACCATTAGAGTAGTTACACATTTTGGAGTGGAAATGGGATGATGACGCGATGGACTTCATGATTGGATTGCCGAGGTCACCTCAAGGCAATGATTCTGTGTGGGTTGTTGTGGAAAGACTCACAAAGGTATATCACTTTTTTCTGATCAAGGATACCTTTGGTGTTGACGTGCTTAGAAAGTTTTATATCTGAGAGGTAGTACGTCTTCATGGGGTCCCTCATTCTATCATTTTAGATAGGGACTCTTGCTTTACAGCTTGTTTTTGGTAGAGTTTTCAGATGTCATTGGATATACAGGTGCTTATGAGCATAGTTTACCACCCTCAGACTGATGTCCAGTCAGAGCGTATGATACAGGTGCTTGAGGACATGCTGCGTGCATGCGTCCTAGGATTTGGGGGCTCTTGGGAGAAGCATATACCCTTGGTTTAGTTTTCCTATAATAATAGTTTTCAAGAAACTATTGAGATGGCACCTTAAGAGGCTTTATATGGTAGGGCATGCTGATCACCCTTGTGCTGGATGGGGGTAGGTGAAGCAGCTTTACTGGGACCATGTATTGTGCAGGAGACTTCAGAGCTGGTCCAGTTGATTCAGAAGTGGATGGCTACCGCATAGTCTTGTCAGAAATCTTATGCTGATCACCGCAGATGACCCTTGGAGTTCATGGTCAGGGATAAGGTTTTCGTGTGTGTTTCACCGAGGTTGGGACACAGACAGGCCAGGAGACAGGTTAAACTTTCACTGAGGTATGTGAGGCCGTTTGAGATTATGGAGAGAGTCAGACTGGTTGCATATCAGTTGCAGTTACCATAGAGGTACCAGGCCATGCACGATGTCTTCCATGTATCTCAACTGCTCCATTATCATTCAGACCCATCTCACAACTTTCAGCTCGAAGAGGTTGAGCTTCAGATCAATACATCCTTTGAGAAGCATCCGATTCGTATCGTTGATAGGAGCAAAAAGGTTCTACGAGGCTGGTATATTCCTCTCGTATGGGTGCTATGGAAGCATGGACTAGTGCAAGACAAAACTTGGGAGCGGGAGACCGACTTACAGGCTCAGTGGCCAGAGTTGTTCTGAGCTTTATCTTCGCCACCCTTGGAAGGGAAATTCGGGAAAGAATTTATTTAAGGGGGAAGTTTGTAAGAACCCAATTCTTATTTTTGAGGTACGATTTTTTTTCCCTCTTTAGTTAATTGTTTTTGAGAAAATAAGGAAAATGGGGAAAAATCCCAAAAATTTCTGACTACACACCATGTACGTTTCCACACACCATGTACTTTGGCTGTGTGGGATGAGTACATAGGGCGTGTAGGCCTATGGGCAATGAAAGGTGTAAAAAATGACTACACGCCATGTATAAGGAGTTTAAACACCATGTATTCAGTTGGAAGGTGAACAGTAAGGGGGTGGAGGTAGCCGCCAGTAGAGCGACATTACACACCATATAATCAGAAATACATGCCTTGTACTCATGAATAGTGCTGTGGTGGAAAGAATCTTCTAGAGGAAAAGTTAAAAAAATGAAAAGTACATGCCGTGTAATTGAGAGTACACACCATGTAGTTTGTTTTTTCCCTTAAAATGGGCAGTATCCTCCTCTGTTCATGGAGGAATCTTAGAAATCTATTTGGATATAGGGAGGATGGCCGGAGCTTTGGAGATCAGCTGACCGTGCACTGGGAATCCATTTCCACTTCTGTCGATCATGTTTGGACCTTACGGGTAAGCTCTCCCTTCTCATTACTTTGTTCATACCAATTATTCCTATAAGGGAATTTATTTAGGTTTGAACAGGAATTATCTTATCTCAGATCTATGCCATTATTGGATGATTCAGGAGGCATCGTTCACATATACCGATCAGAGACGATTGAGGTAGGTGGTCTGGTGTTTAAATTCCAACTACTGTGTGTTTTGTGTACCACTGTGCTATGTGTCCATGTTTGGGGTGTTGTATATCTGAGGCCATGCGTTAAATACCTAGAATTTCATAAGTAGTTTAATTAATATGTATAACTATTGTTTTGGATAACTTCTTGGATCCAGGACCACCCTGGGGGTGCGTTCCTCTGTTTAGACGTTTGGCCAGGATAACCGAGGGTATGCCATGATTATGTTGTGCATTGCTTTTCTCGAGAGAAAATTTATATAAATTCTTTCTATGTGTTACAATTGGCCTAGTTACCTGCTTCTATTTCACCTGAGGGCTAGTTTTGAGGGTAAGATTCTGTTTCACCTGAGGGCAAGGCCTGAGGGCAAGGTTCTGATTAGCCTGAGGGCATGGTTCTATTAGCTTGAGGGAAAGATTCTGATCACATGAGAGTTTTGTTTCTATTTGGCCTTAGGGAAAGGTTCTGAATGGCCGGATGGCAGGTTTCTGTTTAGCCTGAGGGTATGGTACTATTTAGCCTAAGGGCATGGTGCATTTAAATTTTCACTATTATGATTTTTTCTGTGGCACTGTATAGGAGATTTTTGACTGAGGGTGAGTATTGAGAACATATCATTCAATTATATTGAATTTATAAGTAATAATTAAAATGGAAATGAAACTGGTATTGATTGTTACTTTTGATTAATTACTAGTTTACTACATTTACCTTTGCAAACTAATGTTGCACATTCTCACTGACAGTTGGGAATGGTCCTTTGGTGGTTGCCTACTGTGATTTATTTCTCACACACTATTTGGGTCATGTCTTTGACCCAAAAAGATTACATTTCTGTAGGTGTGGATAAGGGAAAGGGTCCCTATACAAGTAATTGATTGTAGAATAGGTGTGGAAGAGCATGGGACCGAGATTCGGCTTGCGATGCTACTACGTTCTGTATACTCTGATTTGTTTCGTTTGGCTATACCCTATACATTGAGTTGCATTGTATTGTATTGCAATGTATCCTATTCTGGCGGTTTTCATAGAATTAGTGACATGCTTCATCTTTATATATATGACAGTTCATTCTCTTCTATTTCATTTGTTCATTTCAGTTGCGTATTTTTTACTGCATCCGCTGTTGTATGTTTATATATTTTATTCCACTGTGCTACACTTTAAAAAATGAGGGCACAGTTTCCCCACTATCAGTCCTTGTCCCTCGCTGCTAGTCGGTAGCCTCTGGCGTTTGGGGAAATGCGCTTGAGGTCATGTGATCAATCAGGTTTGGGGCCCCCGTTGAGTGGCACCTAGATCTGGGACATTACAAATATTAAATCTATATATTATAATTTTACAACTCATTAAATTGGTAATAAATACTAAAAAAAATTAAAACACATAATGGAAAACAATCATCTTTATAAAAACTAGTTTTTCTATATATTAAATGATTTAATTTAAATGATAATTCTATATTATTTTTGAATTGAATTAGAATATATAGGGCCTAAATTTATCTTTATTGAATCAAAAAAAAATATGGTTTACCTTATATTATTAGAAAAATTTAATCTACTATGTAAAAACCAGTTACATTGTCAAAAACCATAATTGTAAAACATAAAATTATTCAAGAAATCCTTGAATTATGATAAAACATGATGTAAAATATGTATAGGATTATTTATAGGAGACATTCCACCCAAAATTACACTATTTATCACCATTATAATAATTGAACCATGTATAGTGACATTCTATTATTGAAAAATAACTTTTGTTCACAAAAGTTCCATTTTCATTAATTATAGAAGGGGAAAATTTTACCCCATCCTGAAATATCCATTATATCATATTTCTTCCTAAAAAATACAAATTTTCAACTTATATAATCATATTTCTTGTTCATAATCCTATGGTATTAATTATTTATCTTAATACCATTATTTACTAGGATACATTCAAGAGAAGGCTGAAGGTTCTTAAGTGAGTATTACTTAATCATTTTACTTTTCATCGAAATATTTATCTTACAAACCTGCACTAAAAATTGAATTATAATGTCCTTGAGATCATTATTATATTGATGTGTAATTATATTATTATAAAAATCATTACTTATTCCTTTCTAACCACTTAGAATAGCAAAATAATGTCGATTATGCATCATGTGTATTGCTGCCTCAATTTTTTAGTGTTTCAACTTTGTTTTCATTCTTTATAAAAACAAATTAAAATATGATTAACCTAAAAATATATATAATAATACAACTATTATTATATTACTATTATAATTTTATACAAATATATAACCCTATTCATCAATTGTGTTTTAATGTGTTCATGTTTGAGTCGGTTTAACCTCTTATATGAACTATGCTATAAAATATTATCATAGTTGAATATGGGAGGATAAATAAAATCATTAATGAATGCTAATAAGAAAACAATTATTTTTTTAGTAATGGAATGGTTATAATAATTATTTACCATATTTCTAAATTACTAATCTTGGTCTATAAAATTATCATAATAATCTGACACCGATTCAATATCCTTGAAAAATAATAAACATAAGAAAAAGATATAAAATTAGTAAATTAAACTTGATAATTTTTTTTCCTTTTAATCAATGTTTGGATGAATAAAATTACAAATATGTTATCTAATAAACTTAATTGTATTGTTCTTGATTTTGGGAACATTCATAGAGAGAATCGGGACCATAATAAGGGATTCATGTATCATATTGTGTCATATATATTATTATAAACCATGTTTTCTTGAGAATGGATTATCTAATTCTAGTTTAATATTTTATATCATGGTGATATAATTGTTAATTATATTTATGACTTTATAGGAAATCATTCACTAAAACTTGTTTCTATTTATATTTTATGAGATTTATAATAGATTTCATGAATCTAATTCATCCTCATTGAGTTATAATCTCTATTCATGATTTTGGAATTTAAATAAATTTATTATAATTCCATTTCACTTTTTTGATGGAAATTTGTATCTTTTTATGAGTAAGTTTCTTTCTTTAATTGTTGTCATATTATTTTATAAAATACAATATAATATACATTTTTCATATTTGGAAGAATTAATCCCAATCATTGCGACAAATCATTGTCCATGATATTCATATTTTCATTCCTGCCATTGTTATCTCAACATTTAGGGAACTCAAATATATATTCATTAATATAATCCCTTTATTTCTCATTAATACTATTCAGATGAAAATTTATTTTCCTATTTAAGATGTGGTTTTAAAATAAATTTTCTTTAAAATTATTAAAAAAATTAATTATCCAAATAATCCGCTCCAAGTTATATATATAAAAAATTTATATTTTTTACCAAGACTCCATTATTTGAGATTCATAAAAAATAATTTTTTAATATATCTCAATATTTTTATTTCCACACATTTTAAAAATTACTTTTAAAAAGAATAATCTATAATTATCCTTTATACATTATGTATGAAAAATAAAAAAATAATCTTTTTATACATGTTTTCGCATAAACAAATTTCTTATCATTTCAAAGCTTCTTCCCCATGTTTCATGGTTTTAAAAAGTATTTTTCCATAATTATTAGATTTTCATCTTATTTATTTTCATGTATAAAGTGTTATTTTAATCATTATTTTCAAATTAGAATTTTTAATATTCTACTAAAAGTATTATTCCCCTTCCCATTTATTCATTGCTAATGTTTTCACATATGAGAAATATTAAATCTCAATATATGAAACAACCCATCACTAAATTTATCTTATCTAATATTCTTCAGTGTATAACCACATTTTTTCTCCCAATTCCTTTCCACTATGAATACCCTTTTCGCAATTTCATTGATTAAAGGGAGTTCACCTTGATTCCATTCATCATTTGATTGGATAAAATATTGACTAAACCACATACCCATTATCAATACGATGTAAATACCTTTTGATATATATCCTTTATTGAATGGTATGTACCTATAATTTTATAAAATATATTTGGATAATATGTTATGTTTACTGGGTTTATAATTCTTATTTATAAAATTATGAATATTTATATTATATGATTTCATTTGAAAGGTATCTGAAACCCATTTTCATTCAATGGGTTATTTTTGATTTGATTGATTTATTATGGTCCAAAAATATAATGATAGTAATTAGTGGGTTCCTATATCACTCTCTAATAAATTGTTAATTTTTATATTTCATGAGTTGAAAGAAGTATACATGATGATATAATCCAATACAGATGGAACACTGTAGAATTTATCACAAACCAACAGGTGCACTAAAGGTTGTATCCCAATCTAAATGGTACAAAATGGGACTTATCACAATAAAATTGGTAAATGGGATGATTTATCCCATGAAAAAGGGTAAATAGAAGGACTTATCCCTAAATAGAGGGGTACAAGGTAAGATTTATACCACGCCAAAAGGGAACATGTTAGGTTTTTTTATAATCCCAAGGTTACATAGGAGGATTCTCAGAATCTCAACATATTACATGGGTGATTAGACCAAGACTACTATGTGATGAATGTATTAGTAGGTACACTTGATAATGATTCATGTGCTTATGTCTATTTCACACTCTTATTATATATTCTTATTCCTATGAGTATTATACTTGGATAATTATTAAAAAATAATTATTCCAAAATTATTTTCTAAGGTATATGACAACTCAATTGAGATTACAGGCACTTATATCATTAAATATGGATCATTAATATATAAATATTCACTTTTAATAATATATTTCTCTAATTATCATGTTTCTTTGTATTCTTATGATCTAACCCGTGATAAAATATTAATCACTTTTTCATTTCTGAGAATTTGAGTTCACCTCATTCATTTGTTTCCATTTTCTATGTTTTGATGATATGTATAAATTTTTGGAACTATATAATGGAGTTCAGAGGAGTTAAATTATGATGTAATTTTCAAATGTTTTATAAAATAAATTACATATTTAGTTATTCCTTAATGTAATTAAAATAAGATGTTCTCTGGGTTATGTGAGACAATTGTGAGATGTAATACTAAAGATAAAATAGTGAATGTTTAATTTAGATCATCCCATATGGTATCAATAATAATTTTTAATGTATATTTTTCATGGGAAAAAGGAGTGTGGGTAGGTGGGACTCAAATTTATTGGGGTTCAGTATGAATTACATTGTGCTACCATTCCACAATATTAGTTGATATTATAAAGTGAGTTAAAAAATGCCAATTTTTTTTACCTCATTTGTGATCCAACTAAACTTACATGTAATTATACTCAAGAATAGATAGGGAATTCCCTAAATGAACTATTATAGAAACTCATCTAAAATTTTAACAAATACCTTATTTATTTGGGTGTGACACCTAAGTATATCTTATAATCAATCATTGTTATAATTGAAAAGCATGCATTTTTTATATAATTTTTTTACAGTATTTAAATTTCTTTCAAGATTTAAAATCATATGAAATAATTTGAATAATCAAGAAATAGTGGTTTATGCTTTCAGAATTTTTTATAAGGGGTGTTCTGGGGCCAAAAGGCATATATCTCTATAACGAAATGAGTAATACAACATAGATTGATCCTTGAAATATTATGATTGTTCAGATGAAAAGTTAAAAAATATATTCTATTCATTAGGGATTACGAGACTACGTCATAAGTGATGTCTAATAGAATTTTAGTTGTTCTTGATATTCAGTGGGTCCAACATTTCAATCATATAATAAAATAATATATAAATCCCTTTAATTAATCTAATACACAAAATTATGTTACCTCATGGAGGGTCTAAAATCAACATAGTGAAGGAATATTCTTAATAGGGTTATCTTCTAATTTCTAAGGGCGGACATACCATAAAATCTGACTACCCTATAAAGGGTCTAGATTAAATATATCAATGAAAATATTGGATTTTTTTCATTTTGGGTGCCCACATAATAGATTTAAATTACATCATTACATTTTTTGTGAGTTGATAAAGTTTTACTTTGAATGATTATTTAATTTTTTATCTAACATTTTAGTTGAAAAAATATTAATTCCACACTACCTAGTAACAATATATAATTTCTGTTGCACTATAAAAATTATTTTTTGGATAATTTGAATATAATTACTAATGTTTCCATTTCAAAATAGTTTTTTAGATTTTTAACAATAATCAACATTAAAATAAAAAATATATAGATATAATATATTTGGTAGATATTATAAAGAATGAGATTAATATAGAAGAATATTGATAGTTATTTTAGTTTGAATTTCAAATTTTATTTTCAAACTACTTAGGATGTATTGAATATTTTTGTTCTGTATAAAAAAATATTACACAGAAAAAAATATGGAAGATTTTTGAAGATCAGGAAATATAGTATTTTTTTATGATGGATGTGTATTGATATAAAGGATTAGATTATTAACCTACTATTCTTATTATTTAAGATATAGACTTTATGAATTATAGAATCATGATATAACAATATATTTGATTGGTGTTACCATTCTATATCTAAGGTATTTGTAAAATTAACCTATAAGTTGATTATATTTTATCCCTCTTGAAATATATTGTGTGAAATAGAGGAAAAGGTTGTGGTACATGGATTATTATTGAGATATTTCTAAAGATTCAATGATATCAAGATGAGGTTGTGATTAATCATTATATCCACACATTTTCAAAATGTTGTCCTTAGACTATCCTTTTATAAGTGAGCCAATTTAAATCATCATTCTCATGATATTTACATAACTTAATTCAATTATAATTAATAATCACACTATTTTTGTATTTACCAATTCAAAAATATATCAATTTTTTAATAAAAATGTAAGATATTTTTTCAACCTAATTCACTAACACTCTTAGGGTGTAATATGGAGATATGATACAAAATTTAGTATTAGATCCAATTTTAGTTTCATGACTATATTAAGGAATTGAATCATTCATAAAAGTAACAGTTAATTCGAAGAGAGTTATACTATTTCATGGATTTAATTCTTATATAAATAATTATAGGATGAGATTTAAACTTAGATAAATTTGGCATGATTTTTTTTCTGCTGAAATTATTGGGATATGTGTAAGTGACCCCCAAAGTAGGTAAATGATGAAATATGATAAAATATTATTGAGTGATAATTATAGGGATAATAATTCATTATTACGATAAAATTATAATCAAATTTATATAATGGATATGGAACAATAAATTACCATTGTTATTTGGAGTAAAGACTCTAATATCATTGAAGGTGACAACAATGTGAAGGAGGAAATGCAACATGAATTATAGAACTCGATTGATCATATGAAGCTATGTTCCAATGAAAATATAGCTGGTTAAATTAACCCTATTACCGATGTATTTGGTTCCATTCAAGGGCTTTGTTAGGAAATAAAATATCCTTACATAATAGACATAATTGTTAGAAGATTACAACCAATGTATAATTAAAATTTACATCCTCAAAAATAAATGAACCATGAATAAATATTTCTTTTATTACAAAGATAATAATTCAGTTATTTATGTGATGATTGTAAGAATAAATTTTCTTAGAACAATTATCTAAATATGTATGATACAATATTGAGAATAAAAAAAAGTAGGATAGTAAAATGAAGATAATTTAAGTGATGATTTACTCTAATTATTTCCAAGGATGAGTAAAATTTGAAAAGTATGATGTCAAAGAAATTCACCTATGGATTTATTCCACTATCAAATGTTTATAATCATTAGTTGTATAATTATAAATATATTTAATGAATAGGGTTATGTTTATGATTTCTCACAAAAATAAAATATGAAGTTTTCATCAATAATGAAAATCATTTCTAAAAATTCTATTGGAAAAAATATTCAGAGGAATGTTATTATAAATAAGTATATATTAGATGTTAAGGAAGATCTATCATAATGTATCAAAACTTAATTTAATAATATGTGGAAAATTTTATGATTAAATCTATGGAAAAATTTAAATCTTATGTTAAAGGAAATTTCAATCAAGATATAGTTATTTATCTCTATATGTAGATGAGAGGTTTATTTAAAGCGATTGATTTTCTAGAATAAATAATAGGAAATTAGTTGTTTTATAAAGTTACAATAAATTTATCTTAAAAAAGTTAAAAATAATATAGATCTTATTGAGAATGTTGTGTAAGACTATGAAAAAATCTCTTGAAATCTATAGAATCCATGAATTACATGTTGTTTCTTGAAAAACATGAAAATATGGTTCATGATCACAACGTTTCTATCTAAGAGAATGTAAGGAGTGTTGAAACTATTAAATAAAATGTTTTCTCTTTTCAAAATATTATTGAACAAAAAAATAAAATCATATGCTTCAAAAAATATTATTTAATTTGGGATATTTTCAAATGATTCATTGAAATAAAGTGGTGAATGAGGTACAAGAACTCTTAAATTCCAAATTGTATAGGAAAATATTATGTTGGTTATGATAGTGAAATATCAATGATAAATTCTATAATAATGATGAATACATAGTATAAATTTAATAACAAAATTCACAAAAATTGTCAATATATCAACAATAAATTTATTATTAAACATTTATAGATATATGGAGTGTAAATAGTAACTGAAAATTTCCATTAATGAATTTTTATATTTATGATTTTCTTAGAATAACTATATGATATTCTAGTGAATCAAAAATCCATCTATAAGAAAAATATATTGGAATCTATAAAAGTATATTTACAAATTAATCTTCATAGCAAGGAAGAAATTATATTTATGGATACTATTTTAATTGTTCATAAATTGGTCATAAAGTAGTAAATTATAGGAAATAAAGTGGAAGATATTTATATAAAAGAAATTGAAAAATGGAAAAAATAAAATAAAATCTATATATCGTATTTAAATAATTGTATCCTCATGAAGTATAAGAGTTCACTTGGTTTCTTCTTGATGGAATCCAAATATTAATTCCTTGAACATTTCCATTGAACCTATGATACAATCCTCACTTACACAACACATGTCAGGTTTTGTTAAAAACTATCTCTATATATGTATAATATGTGAATGGTATTTAAATATATTTAATGATTGGTTAAAAAATGTATATTGATATCATTTAAAAAAATTTCCTAATCCAGTGACATTGTTGTGAGAACCTCTATCCAGGAGTAGGAATTAGATGTCATGCATCACTAATAAAAAGGGTTTTGTAGCCTTAAATCCTATTTTTAGGCTCTTTTAGTAATTATTACCTAAAAAGATCATTCTATAGTGTATAAAACATATTATAGATCATATTTTTCATCACATTTATTGATTTTACTAGTCATTAAGCTTATACAAACTTACGAATCAAAAGTTAAAACCATTTGACATCGATATATATTTTCACATTTAAGAAAGTGTGAAAGTAAATTCCACCCCAATGAAAATGAAGGGCTCCATAAGGAAAATAATGTTCTTTATGATAAAATATTCTTGTGAAGAAATTAACTTAGTTATTGTATGATTTTTATCTATTATAATAACAATTAAATATATATGTGAACCCAATTATATTTACAACTTGAAGGAAATAATTTTGGGTAAACCACAAAGAATTTTTCTTTGTTCACATTGAACATCATTCCCTATGTGATTTATTTTTCATTTAAATATTTGAGTTGGTTAATATGTTCCCACCATGTATAATTTCAATATGTTCTCATAGTTTTTCAATCACTATGTGGTTGTCCATGATTGGTGGGAATTTTCTTACCACTATCTATATTACTAGATTGCACTTAAATAAGATAGATCTAGCACATAACTTACTGTCCCTGAATAAAAACTCTAGTGATTTACCATGATCGATTCAAGGAGAGGTGATTACCTCCCTATTTCAAATTCATGACAACCATTCACAATGTGTGTTATGTGATGTCACATCGCAAGGCGTCCTATGCATTGGAAATTAGTGAAGTGTTCTCTATGGTGGCCTATCTCGAAATTTCCTACGTGGTAGTACTTATCAACACCGCTTAAAGATAACTTATGTGATGTAACTCTTTCGTGAAGTGTTATGTTTCGAGTTCCATATTGATATCCCTTTGTGAGTCAATTATGTGGGTGAGTTATGCGAACCATCATGCACATATCTCCTTAAGTTAATCATGTCATCCCTTATTTATCACATTAATTTTATACCAAATTACAGGAAAACTACACTGTTAAACTCAATTGATCAGTCCATACTATAAGGGCTCCATCCCCTCCACCCCAATCAAGATCATTAGAGGGATGTGGTATTGGGTGATCAGCCTAGTCCCTTCAATTTTGTCAATAACTAAAATGATAAATAGTTAAATAATAACACATACTCATTTAGTCAAGTCATACATATCTTCAATTTCAACGATAGTGACCAAATTCATCATAAAATATCATTTCATGACTTAGATACTTATCCAGGTTTCAAATCACCATGAGTTAAAATAATCCTCTTAGTTCCCATATGTTGGCATCTTAAAAGGTGTATCCCCAACATTACCTCCTTGGGATGAACATGTGTAATCCCCTCCAAGTCTCTCATTTTTATCCATTTCAAGAAACAGGGATCATATATAGGCCTCCTAATAGGCATAATCCATAAATCATATCTTTACCTAATTCATATTCCAGGTCAGCATTCACAACAAGGGACCTATGCAGAAACTCCTCCTAGTCATAATTATTTAGCTTATCTTTGTATTCTTCTCTTGGTTTCTTTTTTCACATCTATTTGACATATTCTCCTTAATTTTTTATCCACCTTGAGTCAATATATTCCTTTCGGTCATCATTTATAGGGCTCCACATAAGAGTAATCCCAAAATCATACCATCACCTAAATCATCAACTAGGTCAGGTATATTAGGGAATCAAATTTTTATACCCCACTATATCTATTTTTATATCTAATTTTATGAAATATTACTCTTCCTAAGGCCACCTATCAAGTGTAATCCCTGATCATACCTTCACCTAAGTCAGTAAATAGGTTATTCACATCAGGTCATCATAAATGTGTATGCTACACACAATAACCATGATTTGATATACTCCACATTGTTATCATATGTGGGTCTCCACATAGGGTTTTTCCCCAAACCAACCTCATAGAGAAGTTCAAGCCAAATCCTCTCCAAAACATTAATATCCATTCTTTCACAATAGAAGAATTTCATCTGAGAATATCATGTATAAGACCCACATAATCACAAGTTCTATGTTACAATGAAATACAACTGATCTTTTATCACTTACTTCCCACACCAACCAGGACACAATTTTTATTATTGTATTTGTTCAAAATTTCAGTATCATATTGGAGATTAATCATAGGAATCATCTTCATGTTTAAGATTCATGATATTAAACATTATAGTGCATGTTATTACCATATGATTATAAACTTCATGGAACGTTCCTCACATATGACCTTAAAATATATAATTATAACTATATAATAATTTATTCTTATTTTAAAGGATACATATAATTTCACTCAAAGGTTTAATACCAATATTTAGAAAATATTCTACCTCTATTTTAGGATGAGAAAAAGATGAACCATCTCAGCTTGAGTTGATATTCTAACATTAGTTCCCCTATATACATTGTATTTTATGATTTTACTCATGGTTCTTGAAGATACCTCAATTTGATACACTATTATTGGTCTCCCATAAAGGGGATACTTATTTAGTACAATACCTATCTTAGGAGAGCTACATCCTATTTGATGAGGATTGTTTCTCCTTGTATTGATAGTTGTAAGGAGAACCATTAATCTCTAATGAGGAGTTAGGTATTCTTCTAGTGATGATCTAGAGATGATCCATACCATCTCTTATTTTGATACCCATGGGTAGTAAAAACTAGATAGGTATTCTCATGTGTATTTCGTATACAAACAGTTTCTAAGTACCTTTCACCTAGTAGTGATTAACAAATATTGTCAAACAACATGGATTGGTCCACAATAGATTATGTTAATTGGTATAGTGTTCCCTATTATATGGAACTAAACTACATGGGTTTAGATTCCCTTTAGAGGGATATATAGGAATCCGTCCCAATTTCTCTATCCAAACTCCTAAACACATACCACATCCAATGATAAAGTTAAACTCTAGATATCCCATATAATTTTATTTAATCCAAATAATCATGAACTAATGAAGGGAATATGGAAAATTATAATTTATATAGGTGTTTATATATCAAATTTTTTTGATTAGATCATTGGCATAGTGGTAAAAAATACCACACTATAGTTTTGGAAGGATTAAAAAAATATCTTAAATCTATATGGGATTCCATGTATAGGTAAGAAACTTCTAAAAAGTAACAATGAGCCTGGTCACCCAACCTATCGACCAATAAACATTTTTAATCATCACAACCCACTAAAATGAACACCTACCTTTGGATATAAGGTATGTAATCATGTTTGTTTCAAACTATTGCGGATTTACGAGATGTTATTATTTCACTTAGAAACATGAATGGAAAATAATGAAAATAAAATAATGAATTCATCATCTTATTAAGGAATCTCATGGATGTAATGGAGATAAATTTAAAATTTTGATTTGGTGGAAATTGAATTTAATGCAATAATGAATAGTATATTTTTTGGATAGTAGGTATTTATCTCATATGATATGAAATGCAATCATTTAGAAGACTATTAATGGATGAGATGATGAAACAATGTATTCTTTGAATGATGGAGGATTAATTATTTAAGGAAGTGTAATTTTTAATTTGGTTATATATGAATGCAGAACCACTTATTTTATTTACATTGATGTCTTATAATTTTTTTTATGTGTAAGTAAATGTTTTAAAAAAAATTGGAAACTCATTTAGTAATTACGAATGCTACATCAAATGAAAATAAATAAATTATTAGATAGAGTGTTGGATAAAAAATTGAAATTTATATCAGGTTGATAGAAAGTAATCCACATGAACATTAATAGTTAATGAAACACACTTATTATAGCATGAGAGGTTAGAAAAATTGAATAAAAAAGTATATAGAACTTATAAAAATTCCAAAAATAAGTTAATTTTCCATCTTTAAGGTGGGATTAGAAATTTTTTACTCACGCATGTGAGTATTTATGGTTCAGAATCTATACATTCAAAATAATAAGAGAACACCAGTGTTTCTTAATTTGATCCAAAAAAATGTGTGTTGTCCAGTTAATTATGGTGAAACCTATAGTGAGATATATTTCATCATATTTTTAGATGATTATATATGTACGGGGTTTTATATATTAATATAATAAAAAATATAAGCGATGTATTTCATGGAAAGGTTTCTAAGAATAGTAGAAAAGTAATATCAAATAACTATGAAATTTCTAAGATCTGATTATAGAAAAAATAGAAATATTATGATATTTAAAATTACTTTGAAATATATTGTATTATGAATTATGTGTAATTTTTTAAAACACCTCGTAAAATTACGTATTTTAAAATAAGATGTCATATATTTAATAATATATAAAAATTAATTTTTATTGACAAAGAAATTTCATGTCATTACCACACAGAAGATGTCCAAATTGTTGTCTAAAATCAATATAGTGTGTTTCTTAGTCACAAAGTATAAAACATGACATTCTAAAGGTGTAATTAATGTAAAAATTATTTTCAAAATATTAGATAATTGAAAAGAAGTTGCTTCTTTAAAAATAAATAAGGAAATTCATAAAGGTATTCTAATGTAGCAGATGATGGTTTTTTTAAGTGTTGAAAAAAGTGTGACCTTTAAAAATGATTTAATAAGAATAAAATGTAACTTATTTAATGTTTGTTTCTAGTGAATTATTTGAGGAAACTGAATAAAAAAACATATTTGGGATATACATAGGATGTTCAGGATGAAGATGATTTTAAAATTGAATCTATTGAAGGAAAAAAATGATGAAGTGTGTCACCCTTTGAATATCTCATGAAAGAATAGGGTTTAATATTACCCAGTAAATATCATAGAAGAAATAGTTATTTGAACTCAAATAAAAATGTAGAAATTAGAGTAAAATAAAGAAAAATTCTCTAATATTGGAGGTAAAAAAGTTCATAAAGTGGTAAGATAAGAATCATGTGTGAAATTCATGAATGATTAATTTGATCAAATTGATTAAAATAATACATGAAAGAAATGTAAATATCAAAAAATAAATATATATGTGTTAAAAATGGATCTTTAAGAGAACATTGGAATAAAATGTAATGGTTATCTAAAATGAGGCATGAATAGTTTATAATAGTTATGCTCTTGTTGAAGGTAATGATGATTATGAGATATTTTCATTAGTATAAAGGATAGAGTATAGTACCTCTTCTTAATATTTTATTTCCAATGAAATTTAAATAAATTTTAAAATAGTATAATGATTAAATTTATATATTGATTTTTAAATGAAGAAGAATGTATCAAAAAATGAGTTGTATTTATACTATAAAATGATAATTATAAAGTGTTCATGTTTAGAAAATTATTATGTCCTAAAGATAATACCTTTTCCAAATATTGATATATGGATTAATTTTTTTTGTCAAAAATGAAGTTTAAAAGAGGATAGGTTGATCACAACCTCTTTGAGAATAATTTTAGAGTGGATTTTTTTATGTTATTAGTATGTGTTGATGATATTGTATTATATAACATAAAAGAGTAATCTGTTGATAGATTTTGAAATATTATAAGTCTTATGTTTTAATTGTTGATGATAAGCAAGTTGGAATTTTTTCTAGGGTAAATAGTTAATTATGGTGAAGGAAAAAAATTAATTTCATAGATGAAATTGGAAAATGAAATCTTGAATAAATTCAAAATGGGGGAATGAAATACTGTTTCAATTCCGATTTCAATTGGAATAGAATTTGGGACTCATAATGACATCTATTTGATAGACTAAAACTTATAAAGAAGAGTTAATTTTAGTTTTCTATATTTACTACAAATATGATTGATATCTTCTATAAAACATGTTTTGTATCAATGTTTTATATTTCTCCTTTGAAGGAACACATCTTGGAAGAAAAAAGAAAATGAGGTATATTGAAGGAACATTAAATTATAGGTTGTTGTGTAAATCATCAATGAAAATTAATTTATTGTCATGTGTAGATTCTTATTGGGATGGTTTCATTATGTATAAAAAATCCATAAGTGGTGGTGATTTCTAATTTTGGAATATTTTAATTGTTTGGAAAAGAAATAAATAGGATTATGAAAATTTAAGAATATCACAGATAAAATATATTTTAATAACCATTGTTTTTAAAAAAAGTGTCTATATTAAGAAATAGTTAAAAGATATTCATGAAGAGGTGAAAGAGGCCATGATGATTTAGTTCACCAAAAATAGTTCTCTTGTGTTGTCTAAAAATTACATTCAACACTCTCATGTGATGTACATTTAGATATCATACAATTTAAAAAATTATAATTCTAAGAAAAAAATATGAGGAAAGAATTAATTTGAAAAAAATATCTAGTAGAAGATATATACAAAATTTATTAACTATAGAATTAATTTAAAGGAACAATTTAAGAATTGTAATTCAATCAATTTTCATAAAATATTACCATTATAAGTTTTTTGATATCTTCGAAAAATATTTATTTATTATTATTTTATTATATAATGCTTATTTATTACATTGGGCATCAATGATAGGGGATATACTATTTGGTTGTGTTTAAAAAGAGAATAAATTATCTAAATTTTCATTAACCACATTATACTACTTGATACTTTCTATTGTTTCCTACACCAATATTTATTACCAATTGGCTTATGGAAATTATTCAGGACTATTTTTTTGGTTTTTAAATTAATATAAAAATGAATATCTCCTTGAATTTTATCAGAAAAGGGAGAGTGAAATAATGGATTGGTCACATTGTTAAATAACTCTATTTTTTTGGAATTTCCATGAATCTCAAAAGGGGAAAAATTTTGGAGCCCAAAAAAATTTATTTTTTGATGTGATTTTTTCAAATGTCTGTATATTTTTTAAATCAGAATTTATTATAAAGAACATTAGAGAATAATGAAATTGTGGTTTGAAGATTCTAGGTAAATTGTGTTCTACAACCTATGGTTATGTCTCACACCACATAAATGAGTACCAAATTGTATTTAAATACTTGTTATATAGTTATGTTTTATTTAAGTGGAATATTTTTTTTCTTCACCATAGAGGATGATGCTATGTTAGATGTGATTGACAGGAGAATTTTTGTTATGCCTTAAATTTTGTTATGCCCACACTATATTATTATAATATTCCATAGATTGAATTCATTTCAGTTATCCACCCTGAAAAATTAGGTTACTCTTTAGAGGTACAAAATTTTATAGAATGATAAATAATTCTAAATATGGTTGTTTCTAATTTTGTATAGTTGGACAGACCATATAATCAGATTACCAAATAATGGATATGGATTTAATAGATCAAATTAAATTCTATAGTTTTCAAATTTTGTGTTTCCATGTCAAAATTTTCATTTATTCCATTGAGTGTCTATTAAGTTTACAAAATTTCATTATAAATAATTATTTAACATTTAAACCAATATTTCTGTTGAAAAAAAGTTAATTTAAAACTACCATGTTATGTTGTAAGAGTTATACTACACCGTAAATTTTTTTTATGGGGAATTTGAATAGCTTTGCTAATGTGTCCACTAATTAAATATTTTGTTTTTACTTAAATTACCTAAAAATTTAAATTTTAATTATATCCATAAGATATATTTTTCAGATGATCTATTGGTTGAAATTAATTTATAAGAGGATTTTTCGTTATTATAGATTAAATTTTCAAATTAAACTTAAAATTATTCAAGATAAGAGGAATTATATTGTGAAAGGAAAAAAATTATTACAAAAAATAGAGTATGGAGTCTTCATAATTATGTGGAATCAAATGAGTGTGATCATGATAGAAGGGTATTGATGTCAAGGTCTAAAACATTAACACATTGTTCTTATACTTGAGAAACTAGAATTGAAGAATTAGAGAATCATTGAAGAACCCCTTGCATATTGGTGTTACCTTTATTTATCTGAAAACATTATAAGATAATCTAATTGGTCAACTTAATTTTATCATTATTAAAATAAGTTTTTGGAAGAGAGGAAGTGTCCATTGATAATGGATGATATATTAAGTCCTAAAAAAATCACATACAAGTGAACTGTTGATTAATTGTCATGTCCACACATTACTGATATCTAATACATAGATTTTCCATTTATAGATGAACCATGTAAAATCAAATCTAGATATCTTTATACATATTCATTAGATTAGGATTGATAATAATACCCAATTATTATTTTGAAAAATGATGATTAGATCCAATTTGATCTAAAAAATGGAAGATGTTTCATCCCAATATTTTACTCCCCACCCTCCACTTACAGTGGGACCAAGGTACCACAATAATTTATCTAACGGACCCTATAGACATGAACCTTAGACAACATGTTTATTAATAAACTCCACCCATTCATATAATAAAGGGGTTGTTAAAATATTGTCGATAATGATAATTCCCTATTATACGAATATCATAGATTTTGTTTCACCAACTATAAGAGATTAATTAGTGGAGGTTTCTTCTATTGATTTAGTATGATAAAATGACTATTGAATATTGTTTAAAGTATATCCCTGCTTATATATCCCACTAAATAGGGTTCCGTGTATAATTTTATCCCTAGATATACACCCTTATTATAAAGTGACATGAACTAAAATGATTGATATACTATTATTGACCGGGTGGTGAGAAAGTGGGCTTGGTACCGAGTCCATTAAATCTTTACTAAATCCTTAATATACCATATTTTTGAAAATACCAATATTTTTCTCCAAAAATTAAATTCCTTCCATTTATATAGTTTTGAGTACATCTAGTTATATGTTCCCATACATAAGTCCTTAGTCATTTGAGAGAAATTAATAATTTGTGAAGAAGTATTACAATCTTTTAACAGAACAAAAATTCAACTGGATTTTATAGAGTGGCCTACGAAAGAGATAAATTAGAATACAACCTTGTAATTATGGATTCATGACTGGGTAACCACTTAAATATGTAAATTCATGAATATTATGTTTGTATTGTATGAGCAAGAGAAATTGTATGAGAATATGCTGTTAGATTCCAGAACATTGATCCCAGGAACCGAGAACATGATTCATAAATTGGACCTATATTCCCATTTACTAATATTTAAGCCTATATGTGAGATAATATCTTGTATTAAATCATTATTTCTCATCAAATTTTAGCTAATTTATAAAATTATGATAACTTAATCCTTTTATAAATATCATTGATTAATTATTTTTGGATTAAAAAGGGCTAGTAATTCCATATGTCGGTTGTTTATTTTGTATTTTATTAGTGAATAAAAAATAATTTAATGTCAAATCATTGAAAATTTCTCAATTAGAATATTTTCTTTAACATTAATTTCATGATAAAATATGATACTAATATTGATAATTATCATAATAAATGAATCAATTTGAGCAATGTATGGAAATAGATTAGGTAAATCATATTTTTTAAATAATGTAATCATGGGTATATGATTTAATCCAGTGTCATTTAAAATACGTACTTAGATGGATATAGGTGGGAATATTATAGAATCAAATATATTATCTCTATAAATTGGTGTTATTTTAATATATAATGGTCTATGAGATTTAGTTTCCTATTAGGAACACACACCTTGATATATATAGGTTGGAAAATATGGAGGGACATTTACCATTATAGTACGACCAAGTATCCCCATTTGTATAAGTATTTACATAATCTCTTGAACTTATAATCTTAAATTGAATATGTGGATTTAATATAGTGGAACATGAATAATCACCATAATCAAAATTAATCTATTCAGGTATTAGACAGTCAAATGACTCAGTATACTGAAGAATTTTAAATGGGATTTTAGAATGCAGATTACACTGTAATAAGGTCCTCAAGTACCCTAAAATTAAACATTCATGCATTTCTCAAAAATCATATGAACCAATATATAAGGGATAAATGGGTGATCTAAATTTTTCCTTGGTTAATGTTCTTAAAGAGCATCTCTATCCCTTAGTAGTTTAATGTGATATAAGTTAGACTGGTGTAGATTCTGTTTAAGGTCAAACATCTTTAACCAGAGTGGTCATAGAATCTTATGATGATACCACATTGATCAATTTGTGTGATGATATATCTATCATGATTGAGTTAAACTATTAGTAATAGAGATATAAAATCTAATATTAATGATATTTTGGATGGGTATAAATAAATTAATTTCATATTTCATAGAATGTTTATTATTATTGTTTAAGTCCATACATATTTGACTAAATGAAGAGATAGCCTATTCATTAATGGAAATATCACAACATTACCCATTCCAACCCTAAACTAGGAATCTGTGCAACTCTTAGAAAGGTCTAAGGTGAATTCTTGATCCCATGGTCTAGAAAATTATTTTTGGGGATCACGATGTACATAATAATAATTATTTCTCTCAATAAATAATAATGTGTATACAATAGATTCATTAAAGGTAAATCTATTACGGTTCTTCTATAGGAAGGACTTATAAGAAAAACCAAATATTTAATTTCAACATAATAAGGGAAAAACATTGAATAACCCATAATAAAATATTATCTCCACAAACATAATAAAAAATTAGTCAATTAGAACTAAAAATAATCTCAATATTTATAATAGATAAAAATAGGTTATACATAAATCGCACAAAAAAACACAAATTTCAATGTCCTCAATCTCCTCATAACCCAGATGACACAATAAAGTAAAAAAACCAACCCCATGAGTGAACAAGTTAAATTATTCCACGTCTATAATATCATATATACTATACCTCGAGCCAAAATATTCATTTTAGACTATATATTCCTAGTAGAATAATTTTGGTGTTACAATAACAAACCTAGTTGGATATCAATAGATAGTCCATGCATTTACTTTTTAAAAAAAATCCATAAATACTAATTGGAAATATTTTTTTATAATAATATTGATTTTAGTTTTTAAGGAAAATAACTAAAAACCATTTCAAAATATTTATTGTAAAAACAATAAATTATTTTAGAAAAAAATATAATTTTTATCTGAAAACCCATCAGTAAATTTTCTTTACAAAAATCATTTAAAAAAATTTTTAGAAACACATTATTAAGATTCAAAAAATCTAATGTTAGGCCTTAATAGAATAATTATATATATATTATGACATATAAAAAATATGTTAAGTTTCATAAACAAAAGAAAAAGTTATAGAATAAAGTAATACATAGAAAAATGATACTAAAATAAAGAAAACATCTAAAAAAAACCATTTGAGAGGAAAATTCATTTTTCACATATCATGAGGGAGTAATTAAGGAAAATAAGGTGGAAGAATAAATTAAAGTAGAATAGTAAAATAAGTTCAATAAAATATTGAAAATCAAAGGAATATCCTATGATCTATGTGAGATTATCATAGACATACATGGGTGGAACCATCGTCTGACCAATCGATGAAGTTCCTCATAAATAACCACCTCACGTGCTATAACATTGCCTCATTTTTATTGATCCCCATATTTAAAGTGAATTATATATAAAGTATAAATTTTATATTCTCATCATAAATAACATATAAAATCCACTTGACCACTCAACAATATGACTATAATTAATATAAATAATAGACAGAAGAGATGAGGAAACTTGTATCTCCTTCAAAACTAATATATATCATCATTCATATAATTTTTTATACCAGAAACATCTCATATCACATACTACCTAAACCTAATATTGAGAATCCCATATTTATAAATGTAATAACAATATAATCACAATAATTAATAAGCCCACTTATATTTTAGTAACATGATGTATTCAATAAGCGGGTAGATAATCTTATGAAAAATAATGTATATAATGTTCTAAATGGGCCTCTAAAATGAATCCAATACATCTAAAAATTAAAATATTCTTTGAAACCAAATTAATATTTCAATTTTAACACCCCTATAATTTAAAATATACGCATTTTAGAATAAATTTAATTTTGTTGCTACTTTTCAATGCACACAACACCAGGTTTAAACAAAACACTATTTAGTCACAATTTTCAAATATTTTAAAATAAAAATTTAAAACTATTATAAAATTTAATTTACAATATAAAATTTTGTTTTGAGTAAAGAATATAAAAATTATATTTGGGTGAATTATTTTTATTTTTCAGAGAATTTTCTATTTTTGATAAATAATGAAAAATTCTGAATGTTAATTGAAAACAACATTTTATATTATATAATTTGTAATGTTAAATTATATTTTAATTCTTTTTTAAGTATATTAGTTCAATTTTAACTATTTTAATAAAATTTATATATATGGAATCTTTTTTTTGAATATATATATATATAAACTTTGTGAACATATGAAAATTTTACCTTTAAAAACCCGCTTTCTCATCCCATATGTAGGGTTAATTTTAAATTGAGTTTTTACACTTATAATAATTGAATTTTGAAAAAAATTAAATATTTAGAATAAGTTTATTTTATTATTTAAAAGTAGGTTAAATTAAATTTTAATTAAAATTATTAGTTATAATTGCTAAAATAATTACAAAGATTAAGGAAAAAACATGCTTACTTAAAGGTTAAAAATTGAATATAAAGTGTAAAAGTGACCCAAAACATGTCCAAAACCCATTATATGACCATATTTATAAATTATACATTATATAATAGATATTGGATCATTATTGGGGCATAGTTAAATGAACAAACATGTGTGTAATTCACTATTTCAAAAACATTACATGTGTGTCACTCACCCCACTTAAAAAGGCCTCCCCATCTCTTCTTCACTTAATACCTTCAAACCACTTTGGTTCATTAAAAAAATACCAAATTTAATTCCCAAATTCACTAACCTAATCATAGGGGAATAACTATGGGCATAAATCCATCTTATTAAAGAATTAACGAGAACATAAGGAGGATACTCAATGAAGAGGTAATGTTATTCTAAAAGCGCGTTTATATTGTTTACATCTCAACCTCCTTCAATTATTATTATAACATAATTTTATAATAACATAAGTATAATAAATATAATAATATTTTTTATGTTAATTTAATTATCTAAAAATACACACACTTCCATCAAATGTGTAACAAAACAACCATTAATGTGTATTGAAGACTACTGCCTCCCAGACCGATACTGTTTATTTTTCCATTACTACCTCTCATGGTGGGGAGTAATGATATATTTATTGTTTTTAAATAATTTTAATGATATTTATGATTTTATTATTATTATGGATTTTTTATTTCACACATAACATCATGTTTTCCATTTTGTGGGAATACGTTAATGCCGCTTATTTGTACGACAGACTAATGCATCTCGAAGCGATGCATTCATTCATGATTTACATAGAATATATTAATGATGGTTTTAATAAAAATATTTGATATATATTACAAAAAAATAATTTGGAATGATAGTATACATATATAAAACATTTAGGTTTATTTTTCTCAATGCGACATGAAAATGTAAATAGTGATCAGGCTTGCGTACATTCTACCATCTCCATGAATGGTGTATTCCATTTTAAAATCTCTAATTTTATGGATAAAAATAAATAAATATATAATGAATATATATGATATTTAAATCATTTTTTAAATTATTTTAATGATGTAATCTTTATCTAACTAAGAGTATAAAATAAAAAGTAAAAAAATACTAAAAAACAAATCAATTAGCACCCGAAACAATTAAAACAGTGAATGATTATTAACAAATGCAGGATAAGATGTTATAAAAGAATCATATATGATATCATAAGTATTAATATAGTTTTTAATAATATAATAACATTATTAAAACCATTATACAAGTGTTTAAATATTGTTTAACCAGAAGGAAGTGTAAGGTAAGGTAATTCTCAACAATTTATATTCCTTTGAGACATTTTTATAATTATACACCAATTCACTATTATGTGGTGTATATAATACCCCTTTAACATGTAATGTCACAAATAATTCATTATTCATATTTTTTTTCTTTTTGAATTATATCACCCAATGGGATTTGGCTATAAAATTACAAAATTGTGAGAGTTATTCTACACTCTCTCATTCTTTTGTGATTGATAACTCTATATTGAAAAAATCTCATTCATTTTATAATTTTTCATTATAAATTAAATTTAACTTAAATATCTATATTATTTTATGACTTATATTATTATTGTTTTGATTGTATAAAATTTTTATATATAATGTTTACTTTGAATGTTATTTGTCGGATCAGGGGAATATTGATCAATTCATATCCTTTACTCAATATAGATATTTGATGTGGAACATTGTTTATGAATTAAATAAACTATTGATATAAAGAAAGATTTGGACATAAAATACATGGGTTTAGGACTGGTTAATTCATACCCTTGATTTATAGTTAGTCTCATGATACAAATCCGTTGTCCAAATTAAATGGTTTTCTATAGGTAGTTTTTAACTATCTAGGGGACATATCTTGACATTAGTGGTTATCTGGTTCTAGATATATGACATCCAATAAATAATCATTTCATTCATTGAGAATTTAGAAATAAATATTCATGAGATTTTTTCTATGATACTATCTATGGATGTATTTAATTATATGATTATTGATTAAATGGCATGTGATTTCAGTTATTTTCCTTGCCATATTTTTTCTACCATATCTATTCATGCAGTCAAGTTATTTAAATGGAATGTGTGTTCAGTTTTTTATCTTTCCATGGTGATTATGATTATTGATTCATGTTATAATTAGCTATACATAACTATCAATAAGAATTTGATCTCACAATTATTTAGTTTCATTTACATAGGATATGTAGATGAATTTTTAGAATGAGTTTCAAGGATCCTGAGATTTTATGTTTTTTATGTTTTATTTTCATTTTCCAATGTAAAATGTATATCATGTGTATATCTAGTTTTCTAAACATGATAAACTTATTGGTCCTTTTTTATTTTAATCATATATCTATGCTAATGTAATAATATAAGGCATCAGATCTATTATAGTAGGGTCAAGGATGTTACAGTTGGTATCAAAGGCTATTAAGTAGAAACCTTTGGAACTATGTTTAAGAAAATATAGATTATGGAACATAAGCCTATGATATAATTTAAGTATATGTATATATGAGCATCCTAATTTTTTTAAAGATATATATTATTTGTTTTTCTAGAAATATATTTCTATCTCGATACTAAAAGTGGATTTCATTATATCATAGATGTAACTAGGTGTAATAACTGCAAAAAAGGATCATCATTCTTAAATCGAGCATAAAATAGTATAGAACAATGGGAATTACTGCAAACCAGGTTTGATACTCTCTAGGGATATTCTTAGGATCATTCAAATTTTCATTAAAATCCATTAAAAATGATTTGAAAGAAAAAATATCCCAAAACAAACCAATGTGTATGATTCTAAGAATGAAAATTACCAAAATTTTAATTTATGTTATGTATTATACTATATTTGGAATTATACATTATCATTTAAAATTCATAATTTAATGAGATAATCTATTATATTCTATTATTTATATTTGGAACTTTTAAGGAATAATGGTACCAATAATCTTGGAAAATGTAGCAAATTACCTTTTGAGGGAACCAATATAGTTATTATTGGAGTAGACAAAATTATGGCTATATTAGGGAAGCTTAACCAGGTTATGAAAAATAATATTTCTCAAACGGAGAAACCTACTCCACAATGAGATTATTTAATGGTAAATTTTTTTATATGAGGGAATCCCCCATCATTTAGTGAGCTAAAAATCCAATTGTAGATGATAAATGGATTAAGTCTTTGGAGAAGATATTTATAGCCTTATAATGTGGTGAATAGGAAAAGGATACACATGTGGTGTATTTTCTCAAAGCAAATACTGATCAATTTTGGTCATTTATCCAGAATACTAAGGAGGAAGAGAAAATATCACTCATGTAATGGAATTATTTTAAGGTGACATTCATCAATAAATATTACACACATGAGAAAAAATGAGATGAAGATAAAGTTCTATAGATTAATGAAAAATTAAAATCAATGTGTCACGAATTATGAAGATACATTTAAAATGTTGTCTAGGTATGCTATGGATTACATATGAAACATGAAGTTCATATTTTACCATTTATATAAAGGGATTAAGACATGTGTCTTAATTACATTGGTCTCTCCTAATTCTTTTTTTATATAATGAAATATTATTATGTTCCATAAAAATGTATAGGTTCTCTAAATCATACATATTAATGGATGTCCAAGAGAAGAAGTAGCCATCTGATAACCATGAAAAAGGTAAGGTGTCAAGGAAGAATTATAAAATGAACCATTTTCCACCTTGTGAAAACTGCGGAAAGAAGAACCATGGGAAATTTTTGAGGGGACAGGGAGTATGATATAACTATAGAGAGAAAGGACACCAGGAAAGGTAATGAAAAGGTAAGAAATGATTTTTTTTAGTATTTAGAAGATAGTGAGATGGGGGAATATAAAAATAAATGACCCAATCCTCAAGGGAATATACCATATAAGAGGACAAGGGGAGATGTAAAATATTATACGATCACTACTTCTGAGGTAAGAGTACACGATGATGTGGTAGAAGGTACATTAATCATATTTTAAAGTTTATCTAATGCTTTAGTTGACTATATATCTTTACATTATTTTATATCTACTATGTTTTTTTAAGATAATTACAAATTTTTATTTTTATTTCATAATTCATTTTTTCATTAAAAACCTCCATGAGAAGTATCATTACAATAAGGATGTGTCAGAAAGTACCCATTTTAAAAAATAAAAATTCCTTATTTTCTGACCCTATTATCATACATATTGTTAAATTTTATATAATCCTTGGTATGGACTCCCATTCAAAATATGATGCAAATTATTTATTCCAAGAAGAAGGAAATTATTATTTGTAATGTAGACATACAATTTCATATAATTAGAGTAGATACTTCATAATATGAGTCATATCTTGGTCCACCCCCATTGGATCTACTGAATTATTTTCATCTGGAAGAAGTGAACAAAAAAATATGGATGAATATGGTAATCATAATATTAAGGATGTACCTGTCATAGAAGAATACATTTATGTATATCCTTAGAAGTTACCTAGAAATACCCAATAGTGTGAATTAGAGTTTTCTATTTATTTAATACATGATGAAAGACTACTATCAAACTCCTTATATAGAATTTCTACTTTGGAATTAGTGGTTTTGATGAGAAAACTAGAGGATTTTGTTAATAAGGGAATTATTTATCCTAGTGTTTCACCTTGGGTGATCCCTGTTCTATTCATTAAAAAAAAGATGGATCAATGATGTTATGAATGGATTACAGGGAAAATAATGATATAAGAATAAATAAATTGTATAATCTTTCCCACATTGATGACTTATATGATCCACATCATGAAGAGAAATATTTTTTAAAGATTGATCTTCATTATGGGTATCACCAATTGCGAGTAATGAAAGAAGAAATTAAAAAGATATCATCTGGGATGAGGTATGAAAATTATGAGTATATAAAAATTCCTTTCTTATTGACTAATTAAACATATTTTTTATGGATATAATGAACATAGTATTTTGGGTATGTATTGATCATTTTATTATGGTGTTCAATGATCATATTCTTGTGTATGATAAAAGATTTAAGGACCACAAGAATCACTTGAAGGGATATTCTTAAGAACCATAGAAGGAAATTATTACATGGGAAAATTATTAAGTGTGATTTTTAGATTTTTATAATTTCATTTCATGCCTACAATATAAAAAAAATGTAATTTTAATTGATCCTTCAATTATAAATGTTGGTATAGAATGGAATACACCAATGAACACAACTGAGGTGTTCAGTTTTATTTTATTGGAAGATTAATATCAGATATTTGTTCATAAATTTTTATGATTTTATAACATATTAACCAAGAATAAATGAAAATGGGTTATGTTTATTTGGAAAAGGAATGTGAAGAATGTTTTTATGATCTAATGAATATATTAGCCAATTCTCACTTATTAACTCTTCCATATTAAAGTGATGGGTTTGTGATATATAGTGATGCATCAATGAAGGGACTTGGTTGTTTCCTAATGAAAAATTATAAAGTAATTGAATATGGATCAAGGATTCTTATGAATCATGAATAGAACTATCTAACACATGATCATGAGTTGGAAGCTATAATATTTTCATTGAAGATATTAAGTCATTATCTATATTGTAAAATATGTGAGATATACCACCTACAATCCATTTTTTTTATATATTTCCTAAAAAAACTTTGAGGTTTAGTGGGAACCACACAACCCAAAATAAAATTAAAATACCACAGAGGAACCAAAGGCAACATTGAAAAATAAAAACAAAAATCACTTAATTCAATGATTCAAAAAAGAATGAAGCTCCTTGATCAAAGAACCATCAACCACAATCCACGATCAACCCTGTATCGTGGTATGACACACCGATTCACATCTCCAACAACCCAATAATTCCCATCAATGAAAATACATCATAATATTAATCTCACTATTGAAAAACATGCTGATGTCCATAACCACCACTGTCGACATCACCTTGTAGGACCCTGGAAAACCATGAGAGGGGAGGGGTGAATCAGTGTGTCAAATTTTCCATTTCAAACAAGGATCTTGTTCCCACATTGGTAGGAATTAGTTAAGTGTATGATGGAAATGATAATCAATGAAACATTCACATGCAAGGAGATGAAACAAAACTTTTACTTGGTTCACCACTAAGGGCTATTTCCAATGAGCATATGCCGACAAGTTTCCTGTCATACCAAATTACACTATACTTCACGAGCTGTGGATTATAATGGTTCGGGCACAGTCACTCTGTCCAAAGCTCACTACCTTTATAAAGGTTCAGGGATATATCACTACATCCCTTAGGTCACTCTCGTTGACTCCCCCTGGATCACTACCTTCAGTGAAGTCCCACTCAGTTTATAGATGTGAAGGTCCCTTCAATAGATAGACATGAAGTTCTCTGTCTCCTGTTCAGCATGAGACTTTACTTGCATCAGTGTTCAGAGTTTATGCTCATTTTAGTTCAATCCTTCATCTTTAGTGAAATGACTAATGCACTAGATCCTCTTTTCTTTGTTTACCTGAATCAAAACCAATTATGTGATCGCTAAATAAATGAGGCTCAGCATACTTGGAATCTTCATAATCAGTTCTCCATATATACATGAGATCATGCATGTATAATTTAGATTTCCTCTTTAATCTCACTTTTCACCGAAGGTATCAGACAATCTTCCAGCTTTCGTGCAACTCCAAAAAGTCGGACAAGATACAACTACACCTGGCGCGCTTCCTAAAGCCCGACGTGCAAGTTTCATGACAGTGCACAAGTCTCGGCGTGAAATTCCAAACTGGCATGCAAGTTCACCTCAACCACTTGCGCAACCCTCACTTCTTCAACTTCTACAGTGCGTGACCCACTTCCTTTCTCGCCCAAACCGATTGGGGCACACAAATATTACCTGGTGGACAAATACTACTTGCGCGACCACGCACCACTTGCATGACCAAGACACCTACATGACGGGAGCTATGATTTTCTCTAAGTGTTGAGCTCGTCCAGTATTAGGAGGGGTCAACCTGTATTTATAGGAATTTGGACACCCTGTTCAACGATGCACAAGTCTCCCCTCGACATGCATGTCTCGGCGTGAAAGTCTCTACCCCTTCAAGTCACTTGCGCGACCAACTTAAAAACTTGGGCGCCCTTATCCATTTTCCATATTTTCATGTTCTGATCATGAAAAATAATAGGCGCGCAAGTTCTCTAGCCTCCAAGTAATCGGCGCGCAAGTCCCTTTTTCCACCCAAGTCACTTGCATGACCAAATCCAAAACTTGCATGGACCTTATCTATTTTACATATTTTGATGTTTTGATATTGAAAAACATATGGAGAACAAGTTTCCTCTCCTTCAGGTCAACTGAGTGCCTGTCCCTTTTCCAAAAACCACTTTTCTTCATTTGTCAATTTTCATGCCCAAAAATTTGGCAAACTCTGGAAAATGGCGCGACCTTGTATCTGCACTTTTTTTACCGTCTCCATATCATCCATTCCTTTGTCGATGTCCTTGAATCAAACATGGATCATTAAACATAGCCCTTGAACTCGACAAGACACCATGAAATCCCCTTTTTCAGCAAATTTGTGTGTCATTGTAGCTTTGTCAACAATGCACAATCTCTTAAAAAAACTTCTTTTATGTGATTTCCCTTCTTCAAAAACTATTCTTCTTTCATCACAAACTCCACTATCATGATATATATCCTTTGATAGATCAGCTTTAGCATTATCATATTCTGATACAATGTGAAGTGCATGGCCATCTCAGAATTCCAATTCCTTGAACTTTGTCTTTTTCTTCAACCGTCATTCTCTACTTCATGCAAATCATATGATTCTATTCGTGAAGAAGTCTCTTGCATGGTTCTCATGCAATCATGAATAATTGCATGGTCTTCATCAACCATCATGTCTTCTTATTTAACCATCCTCAGATGGATTATACCTCACCATTCTACACTATTGTAAATAATGTGTCACCTTTGACACATGTTCTTTGAACTTATGATCAGTACGACAATCATATAAATTTCCATTCCTCTATTTCATTAGAGTACTTATTGATCTCCT
Source organism: Viscum album (assembly GCA_963277665.1). Classification (NCBI taxonomy): domain Eukaryota; kingdom Viridiplantae; phylum Streptophyta; class Magnoliopsida; order Santalales; family Viscaceae; genus Viscum; species Viscum album. Next base: position 227,879,103 of record OY728151.1, read on the forward strand.
TCATTTTGATCTTCATTGAAAACTAGTAATGGCCCGGACCTCTCCGGCCCATTCCTTTGTTAAAAAGAAGGTAACAAAGTGTTCTGGAGGGTAAAATGGACTTTTCCCACACTTTCCAGAATTTTGAAACTACACGCCATGTAGTTTGAGTACACGCCGTGTACCCCCTTTCCGGGTATACCCCGTGTTGAAGACCACATCCTTGCTGTGTGAAATAATTGGTGCACGCCATGTGTCCAGTTCTACACACCGTGTAGTCCTTCCCCACGTACATGTTACCAGTCAACGGCCATGTGCCATGTTGGAGCCATGTCCTTGCCGTGTGCAATGAATGAGTACACACCGTGTGTCTAAACTACATGCCGTGTAGTCTTTCCCCGCGTATGCGTTACCCTCAAACTGTGTGTTGACCAGTCAACGGCCGTAGAGCCGTGTTGGAAGCCGCGTGGAGACCGTGTGAAAGAACCGAGTACACGCCGTGTACCATAAAGTACACACCGTGTACTTTTTCTTTTCACGCCGATAAAAGGAAGGGTCACCTAATCCTTTTTAACACACACCTCTCCTACCCTCTCCTCTGACCAGAGATCTCTTAAGAGACTCAAAGGCTCTTCCTTCCATAACTTCTTCGTCTGACCTCCTATTTACGATCTGTCAGTGGCCACAGGATCGTAACGACGAGGCGGAACTTCCGAGCTTGGATATGTTGACTTTCCTTCGGCCTTTTATTTCAGAATTCCACCCGAGGAGGTTTTTCTAGGACCCTTCAGAAGTGACGGGTGCCGACAGACGTCTTCTAAGGTTGATCCAGGGGAGCGTTGCGATCAGAACCTGTTAAGTTAGGGATCTCACCTTCGTCTCTCTAATTTTTTCATCTTGAGGGGTGGTTATCCTCTTGTTTTAATGAGAAACAATTGAACCATTAAATAAAGATAATAACTGGTTAAAGAATGGGGTTGGGAAGTTTGTGATTGCTTTTACTTTACTTTTTATATCCTGTGATATTATTTTGCGAATTCAATGAGCTTCTACATACTGAAAATCACGGTCTTTGGGGGCCTTTGCTTATGCAATTAAATGTTGCACTCTCCTTCTGGATTTTCTTATGGATGGAAACTTTGTGGATGTGGAAATTGGATAATCACAAAAAGTTGGCTGTTTAAAATCTGGAACCCTTGTGCGATCACCCTGGTCAAACAAAATGGAATAATGAACATGTGGGTGTTGGCTTGGATACGTGGCATGTGATGGGGGTGTTTTGTAGGTTTTCATGGATAGGGTGAGCAGCGGGACTGTGGTTGACTTGGTTGTGGGTTGGTGTGAATGCTATGTTAGTAATGGGTATCGGGGCTGCGAATATGGTGTTAAAGGGATAATGATGTTCGGTGCAGTTGTGGTTATGGTGGTTGGCAGTGGGGCTGCGGGGATGGGTTGTATGTGAACGGGCAGTGGGTTGTGAATAATAAAAAAAATTGGAAGATTTAATGAATGGTGGGTCATGTTAATGGAACAAGATTAATAATCTATGGGGTTGGTTGGTTGATACGAAGGGTTTTTGGTTGTGTTGCTTGTGTTTTCCTAACTTGATTTGTGGATGGAAGGGATATTCTTTACGAACGATTGGTGTGGTTGGATGTGGATAGTTGCCCAGTAGTTAAGGAACTAAATAAATTAATTCTGCTGAAACATGAAAACCTAAATGGGGTTGGGGTTGTTTTTTGTATGCATGCTTTGTAGTAGCAGTGTCGAGGCACGTGCTCAGTTTCTCAATTTAGAAGCCATAGGTTGGGCTGTGTGTTTTGGTATATATATATATCTTTATCTTTTTTGTTTTATCGCACCCCACCAATGTTGAGAACCTAGTGCCGAGCACTCCCTTTTCATGGGAGAGGGTGTTTTTCCCTTAGTTACTATCTCCTTCTTGCTTCTTCTCCCCTAGGCTGTGATGGCTTGAGGCGACCTTACACCTAAGACTCTTCGGGTAGGTCTCGATTGGGGTGGCTTTAGCCCAAGACTCTTCAGGCAGGTTCTACTGTTTCCCAAGATTCTTCGGGATGAGGCCCAGGTGTGTGCGGGCGGGATACAAGGTTGTGAGGCCCAGGTGTGTGCGGGTGGGATACGTGGTTGTGAGGCCCAGGTGTGTGCAGGTGGGATTCGTGGTAGTGAGGCCCAGGTGTGTGTGGGTGGGGGGAGTGTGGCAGCGTCAGGACATTCTTCATTAGGAAGAGCAACTAACTAAAGGGAAATGGTGCGGGGTACCCAATACTCTTGTTTCTTATATACTACTACCTGTTGTGCTTGTGTTCTGGTGAGTGTGGCTGGTGAGGTTGGGTGGATAGAATTCCTTTCTAGGTTTCTTATGTTGTTCTCACAGGACATTAGGATGTCTCCCCACTTGTCCACGAGAGCTTTAGGTTTCCCTACTGAGTATACTTGTATGCTCACCCTACGTTTGCTTTCAGGTTTCCAGGAGGACTACCAGGGCCATGCGGGACCCTACTAGTCGGACAGTTGGAGTTGTTGCAGTTGTTGTACTCTTGTTTTCTTTTGGTATTGTACTTTTGAGCTTTCTTGTACTTGTACCTTGTTATAAAATTCTGTAAACATGCATGTGTGCTTGGTTTGGGTTTATTTCAATACACTTGTTCTTTTCCCTTTTTGGTGGTTGACTTGTCCTATTTCCCGATCCTAAATAATAAAAATGGAAATGCCTCCCATATTTGTGAAAACTCATACCCTTGGTGCTAGTCACCACCCCGGGGCCTACTCGTGGCGGGACTCGGGGGTCATTATCTCCCTTTCACCATTGCCAGCTCGGGAGGGGCATCTTTGGTGGGAAGGGGTAGTGACAGAATGGTATCAGAGGTACATGGTTGAGAGATATGATGGAGTCTGGAGTTAGGCACAGTGGGGATTTCATGGGATGGTAGGGCAACAATGTTAGTTAATCTTGGTGCGTGACATAGGTTAGGGAAGACCGGCTAGGACACCGGATTTTAGGGCCCCCCATGATCCGATGCAAGGACTTTGAGCCTACTGAACGTCCAAGTGAGACTACATTGTTTGCAGGGTAGAGACCCTAGGCAAGGTACATGCATCATCATGATTGTGTTTTACTTGATTTGGGTGTTCTGGGAAAGAAATTGAAATAAAATGATAAAATAAAACCTGGAGTTTTCCTTACTACTTGGGCTTAGGCGATCTTTGTTTACCGTACATCTATGGCACCTGGGCGTCATCCCTGGGAGGCTCAGACGGCCGAGGACCAACAGATTCAGGCAGTCGATCTGCTGAGGATTGACCGAGAGGAGGAAGATAGCCTGTGGCAGAAGACTCTCCATTTTTCCAGCGGCAGACCCTCAAGAAGTACGAGGGTAGTACTTCGGATACCGAGACAGAGGGGTGTCTTGAGGAGCTAGGGATCAATTTTACCTAGATCCGTGCTCCGAGGGAGTACTGGGTTCCCCTAGCAGTCAGTCATATGAGAAGTGCGGCGTGGCAGTGGTGGATGCTCTACCTCGGAGAGAGGATAAAGGCAGAGGTTCCATGGGCTGACTTTGAGAAGGAATTCCGAGAGGAATTCCTTTCTTCCATGATCAAGGAGGAGAATCGTCACGTGTTACTCTACCTTCAGCAGGGGAGTATGAAGGTACAAGAGCTGGGGATCAATTTCAAGGATCTCCTGCGCTTTGTTCCGGATCTCTTTCCGGATGAGGAGTCTTGGGCGAGACGTTAGGAGGAGGCGCTTCGTCCATCGCTCCAGTATGTTTCACCCCCTTCACCCTTCCGACATACTTGGAGGTACAGAAGATGGAAGAGGTTGTAGAGAGGATGCACTCACTGGGAGGTTCACCCCGTGAGGGGAACCAGCCAGGCTCGTTGAAGGGGAAAGCAGTCCGCAGCAGGTCTCCTGCGACAGGACCTTCCAGGTTCAGGCCAGTGGGGAGCAGGCCCCAGCAGTTCCAGTTTAGATCTTTGGGTCCTCGTCCCTTTTTCACGAGCCCAGAACCGTGGTGTTTTTCTTGTGGAGGTTTCGGGCATGTTCAGAGTCGGTGCCCGACCCGAGCTCAGTACGGTGGAGGTAGTAAAGTTCAGCGCCCACCTCAGTAGCACCAGTTTCCGGCAAGGCCCATCCACCAGCAGCAAGACCATTCTCCTCTGAGGGCAGACTTTGTGGGAGGCGGCCGACCTCAGGGTGCTCTTCAGGGAACTCAACCAGGGCGTGGTTGGGGAGGTGGACGACATCAGAGAGGCAGAGGAGCTGGGCGTGGACAGTTGCATGCTGTAGAGTTGACAGCTCTGGAAGGACCAGAGGTGGTTCGAGGCACGATTTGTTTGTTCAGCACTCTTGTTTCTGATTTGTTCGATTCGGGAGCCTTGCAATCCTTTGTTTCACCTGGTCTAGCCCATTCTTTGGGACTAGACGTAGAGAGAATTTCCATACCACTGGTACTGAGTACACCAGTTGGAGGCCAGACTAGCGTATCTTGTGTTTCCCGGGGATGTGGGATGACGTTGGGACCACATCGATCTAGTGGGGACCTTCTTCTATTACAGATGCAGCCATACGATGACATATTAGGCATCGACTGGTTGTTTTCTGTTAGTGTCGTTATCGACTGCTTCCGGAGAAGAGTCGTGTTCTTTGACGTAGATGGGCAGCGTGTATGTTTTGTTGGCGAGAGGAACTATCAGGTGGGAAGCTGGCATGTGAAGGCTCTCCTTTCCTTGTTAGGTGGGCTATCAGTGGTTCCAGCTGATACATAGATGATGGATGTCCCAGAGGTTGTTGGGGAGTTCCTAGATGTTTTTCCTGAGGAGGTTGTGACTCTACCCCCCAACGTGACGTTGAGTTTGGGATAGACTTACATCCTGGTGCCCGTCCAATTTTGATGGCCCCTTATCAGATGGCACCTTCGGAGTTGCAGGAGTTGCGGATTCATATTGACGATATGATGGAGAAGGGCTTTTTTTGACCCAGCGTATCTCCATGGGGTACTCCAGTTTTGTTTGTGAAGAAGGCAGATGGTGGTCTCATGCTATGCATAGACTACCGAAGGTTGAACCAGGTAACAGTCAAGAACCGTTACCACATTCCAAGGACAGATGATCTCTTCGACCAACTGAGGGGAGCAGGTTGGTTTTCCAAGATTTATCTACGATCTAGATATCATCAGCTGAGGGTAAAAGATAGTGACATCTAGAAGATGGATTTCAGATGAAGGTATGGTCACTTAGAGTTTGTGGTGATGCAGTTTGGAGTTACGAATGCACCAGCTGTGTTCATGGGACTTATGAACTTTGTCTTTCAGGAGTTTCTGGACTGGTTTTTCATTGAGTTTATCGAAGACATCCTGATCTACTCAAGGTCAGAGGAGGAGCACGTTGAGCATCTCAGGACAGTCTTGGGAGTCCTTAGACATCACCAGCTTTATGGGAAGTTGTCAAAGTGCAAGTTCTTGACACAATAAGTACACTTCCTTGGGCACGTGGTGTCTCATTATGGAGTTTCAGTGGACCCGTCGAAGGTGAAGGCAGTTGTTTCTTAGGCAGAACCCAAGAGCGTGGAAGAAGATCGCAGTTTACTGGGGTTAGCAGGTTACTATCAGAGGTTCGTTTCAGACTTCTCTTGAGTTGCTACTCCATTGACAGCTTTGAAGAGGAAGAACCAGGTCTTCCTATGGATCGAGCAGTGCCAGAAACTTTTGACTACCTGAAGGTGAAGTTGGTAAGTGCTCCCTTACTCAGGTTTCCAGAGGAAGGGTTGCTGTATGAGGTGTTTTGTGATGCTTCTAGCCTTGGTATGGGCTGCGTGCTGATGTAGAATAAGGGAGTGATCTATTATGGTTCTAGGCAGTTACGCCCTCACGAGCGTAACTATGCCACCCATGACCTAGAGCTTGCAGCAGTAGTGTTCGCACTGATGTTGTGGCAACATTACCTATTTGGGGAGCGCTTTGTGGTCTTCTCAGACCACAAGAGCCTGCATTATATCTTCTCGCAGCATGACCTGAACTTGCGGTAGTGGAGATGGGTCGAGTTTCTCCAAGACTATGACATTGAGATCTCTTACACTGAAGGTAAGGGCAACGTTGTGGCTGATTCCCTGAGCAGGAAGTCACACAAGGAAGTTTTTCGGGAATCTCCTGATGCTTGGAAAGCGATGGGAGAGTTGGCTGCCTTGCACTTGGATGCAAGGGTAAAAGGTGTTAGAGGCTATTTGTTTTAGATGGTGGTGCAGTCCTCCTTATTGCAGCAGGTGGAAGAGTCTCAGTGGGGGAACTCTAAGGAGTAAGTGATGCAGGATCGTGTCGATCAGGGGAACGCTTTAGAAGGTTGGTTAGAGGACAGACGACATCAGATGCTTTTCCAAGGAAGGTTGTCTGTTCTGGAGGCAATGCATGAGGGAGTTCTCCCTGATTTCCATAGCTCAGCCTTGGCAATACATCCAGGAGTTTCAAAAATGTAATGAGGCCTGAGGGAATAGTTTTGGTGGCCCGGGGTGAAACAGACAGTGGCAGAGTTTGTGGCTAAATTCCTAGTATGTCAGCAAGTGAAGGCTGAACACCGTGTTCCCGGTGGTTTGTTGTATCCTTTAGATGTCCCTGAGTGGAAGTGGGATGACATATCGATGGACTTCTTCATAGGACTACCCAAAGATCAGGGTGGTTATGATGCTATCTGGGTGGTGGTGGATCGTTTGATGAAATCAGCTCAATTCTTAGCGATCAAGGAGTCGGGCCCAGTGAGTACCTTAGCACAGAAGTATGTAGATGAGGTGGTTCGTTTACATGGAGTTCCGAGGACTATCTTCTCAGATCGGGATACTCGGTTTACCTCACGAGTCTGGAGGGGGTTACAACATGCTTTTGGCACCCAGCTATGACTTAGCACTGCTTTCCACCCCCAGACCGATGGGCAGACAGAGCGGACTATCCAGATGCTGGATGACATGTTGCGAGTATGCATTCTGGATTTCAGAGGGTCATGGGTATGGAACTTTCCTTTAGTAGAGTTTGCCTACAACAAAAGCTTCCACTCTACTATTGTCATGGCACTGTATGAGGCTTTGTATGGAAGACCATGTCATTCAACCATTTGCTAGGCAGAGGTTGGTGAGACAGGTGCTCTTGGGCCAGAGGTAGTGCCGAGAACCACAGAGAAAGTCCAGCTTGTATATGAGAGGATGAAAGCGGCTCAAGACCAACAGAAGTCTTATACTGATTGTCGGAGGAGGCCCTTGGAGTTAGAGGTGGGAGATCATGAGTTCTTGAAGGTTTCCCCTCGACGGGGGCATCCGAGGTTTGGGAAAGGGAGAAAGCTCTCACCTAGGTTCATCGGACCTTTTGAGGTGCTGAGGCGAGTCAGTGAGGTGGAATATCAGCTGGCCCTACCACCTCAGTTGGAGAAGGTTCATGACGTCTTCCACATCACCCAGCTTCGTTGGTACTTACATGACGAATCTCACGTTATCAACAGGGGAAAGTTAGATATGGGAGATGTCGCGAAATTCGAGGAATGACCAGTCAGGATCGAGGATTGTGAAGGGAAGGTGCTTCGTGGATGAACCATTCCGTTGGTTCGTGTGTTGTGGAGGCATGGCAGCCTCGAGGAGATCACTTGGGAGCGGGAGACCCAGATGCACGCTCAATACCTGGTGTTGTTTTGACTTGTGTTTTTCCCTTGTTCTTCTGAGCTTTGTGTTGATGTTGTACTCTACACCCCTGTTATATGGAATGATTGGCTTGTCAGTTGTGAGAACTTTGTTTCCTTGTTCCCTGGTAATGTGTAACATGTTCGGATGTGTGGGAAATGGAAAAACCTGAACCTTAATCGAGACGCATTAATGCGGATGCGATTGAACCCGTGTGGGCGAGTCAGTGCCACCTAAAGCGGATAATATCTCGACATAGGAGAAGGAATTTTCCAAACCCACGTGTTCGGGCAGTGTGTTGGTTGTGTGGTGTTGGGGGTAGTGTGAGTTGAAAAATCCTAATGTATGAAAGTGGGAAGACCCAATTCTTAATCGAGACGCATTAATGAGGATGCGATTAAACCCGTGTAGGCGAGTCAGTGCCACCTAAAGTGGATAATATCTCGACATAGGAGAAGGAATTCCTGACACATATGATTAGGGTTATTGGTTGGGTTCCTGGTATAACGAGAACCCTAAGAGGTATCTTGTTGGGTTTCCTATAGGTTGGTTTTGAATTCTCGGGGATGAGAATGTTTTAAGAGGTATTTGATGTAATGGCCCGGACCTCTCTGGCCCATTCCTTTTTCAAAAAGAAGATCACGAAGTGTTCTGGAGGGTAAAATGGACTTTTCCCACACTTTCCATAATTTTGAAACTACACTCCGTGTAGTTTGAGTACAGGTCATGTACCCCCTTTCCAGGTATACCCCGTTTTGAAGGCCGTGTCCTTTCTGTGTGAAATAATTGGTGCACGCTGTGTGTCCAGTTCTACACGCCGTGTAGTCCTTCCCCGCGTACGCGTTACAAGTCAACGGCTGTGTGCCATGTTGGAGCCGTGTCCTTGCCATGTGCAATGAACGAGTACACACTGTGTGTCTAAAATATATTCCGTGTAGTCTTTCCCTGTGTATGCGTTACCCTCAAACCGTGTGTTGACCAGTCAACGGCCGCAGAGCCGTGTTGGAAGCCGCGTGGAGACCGTGTGAAAGAACCATGTAAACGCAATGCACCATAAAGTACGCGCCATGTACTTTTGCTTTTCACGCCTATAAAAGGAGGGGTCCCCTCCTCTTTTTCAACACACACCTCTCCTCCCCTCTCCTCTGAGAAGAGCTCTCTTAAGAGACTCAAAGGATCTTCCTTCCACAACTTCTTCATACGAGCTCCGATTTACGATCCGTCAGCGGCCACGAGATCGTAACGACGAGACGGAACTTACGAGCTTGGATCCATTGACTTTACGTCGGCCTTTTCTTTCCGAATTCCACCCGCGGAAGTTTTTCCGGGACCCGACAGAAGTGACGGACGCCAACAGACGTCTTCTAAGGTTGATCCAGGGGAGCGTTGTGATCAGAACCTATTGAGGTAGGGATCTTACCTTCATCTCTCTAATTTTTGCATCTTGAGGGGTGGGTATCCTCTTGTTTTAATGAGACACAGTTAAACCATTGAATAAAGATAATAAATGGTTAAAGAACGGGGTTGAGAAGTTTGTGATTGCTGTTACTTTACTTTTTATATCCAGTGATATTATGTTGTGAATTGAATGAGCTTCTACCTACTGAAAATAATAGTCGTTGGGGGCCTTTTCTTACGCAATTAAATGTTTCCCTCTCCTTCTGGATTTTCTTATGGATGGAAACTTTGTGGAATGTGGAAATTGGTTAATCACGTAAAGTTTCCTGTTTAAAATCTGGAACCCTTGTGTGATCACCCCGGTTAAACAAAATGGAATAATGAACATGTGGGTGTTGTCTTGGATACATGGAATGTGATGGGGGTGTTTTGTGGGTTGTCGTGGATAGGGTGAGCAGCGGGACTGTGGTTGAATTGGTTGTGGGTTGGTGTTAATGCTATGTTAGTAATGGGTAGCGGGGCTGTGATAATGGTGTTAAAGGGATAATGATGTTCATTGTGGTTGTGGTTATGGTGGTTGGCAATGGGGTTGCGAGGATGGGTTGTATGTGAACATGCAGTGGGTTGTGAATAATAAATAAAAGTGGAAGATTTAATGAATGGTGGGTCATGGTAATGGAACAAGATTAATAATCTATGGGGTTGGTTGTTTGATAAGAAGGGTTTTTGGTTGTGTTGCTTTTGTTTTCCTAACTTGATTTGTGGATGGCAGAGATATGCTTTACGAACGATTGATGTGGTTGGTTGTGGATAGTTTCCCAGTAGTTAAAGAACTAAATAAACTAATTATGCTGAAACGTGAAAACCTAAATGGGGTTGGGGCTATTTGTTGCATGCATGCTTCGTTGTAGCAGTACCGAGGAACGTGCTCAGTTTCTCTGTTTAGAAGCCATAGGTTGGGATGTGTGTTTTGGTATATATATATCTGTATCTTTTGTGTCTTATCGCACCCCACCAATGTTGAGCACTTAGTGCTGAACACTCCCATTTCATGGGAGAGGGTGTTTTTCCCTTAGTTACTAGCTTCTTCCTGCTCCTTCTCCACTAGGCTGTGATGGCTTGAGGCGACCTTACACCTAAGACTCTTCGGGTAGGTTTCGAATGGGGTCGGTTTAGCCCAAGACTCTTCGGGCAGGTTCTACTCTTTCCCAAGAATCTTCGGGATGAGGCCCAGGTGTGTGCGGGCGGGATACGTGGTTGTGAGGCCAAGGGGTGTGTGGGTGGGATACTTGGTTGTGAGGCCCAGGTGTGTGCGGGTGGGATAGGTGGTTGTAAGGCCCAGGTGTGTGCGGGCGGGATACATGGTAGTGAGGCCCAGGTGTGTGTGGGCGGGGAGAGTGTGCAGTGTCAGGACGTTCGTCGTTAGGAAGAGCATCTAACTAAAGGGAAATGGTGCGGGGTACCCAATACTCTTGTTTCTTATATACTACTACCTGTTGTGCTTGTGTTTTGGTGAGTGTGGCTGGTGAGGTTGGGTGGATAGAATTCCTTGCTAGGTTTATTTTGTTGTTTTCACGGGACATTAGGATGTCTCCCCACTTGTGCACGATAGATTTAGGTTTCCCTACTGAGTATACTTGTATTCTCACCCTAGGTTTACTTTCAGGTTTCTAGGAGGACTACCAGGGCCGTGCGGGACCCTACTAGTCAGACAGTTGGAGTTGTTGCAGTTGGTGTACTCTTGTATTCTTTTGGTATTGTACTTTTGAGCTTTCTTGTACTTGTACATTGTTATAAAATTGTTTAAACATGCATGTGGTCTTGGTTTGGGTTTATTTCTATACACTTGTTCTTTTCCCTTTTTGGTGGTTGACTTTTCCTATTTCCTGATCCTAAATAATAAAATGGGTAATACCTCCCATATTTGTGAAAACTCATACCCTTGGTGCTAGTCACCACCCCGGGTCCTACTGGAGGCGGGACTCAGGGGTCATTATCTCCCTTTCACCATTTCCAGCTCAGGAGGGGCATCTTTTGCGGGAGGGGTTTGTGACAAAACAATTGACAAAAAATACAACCTTATACAAAAAGTTGCGCCCACACACCGTTCGAGCATCACTCGATCTGAAAACTAAAACAAAATGAGGTCCCTTCATCCTCGTCGTCGTCAATCCACCACCTTTGGCATCAAAATACCACACCATAATTTGAAATAAAAACATTTTAAATGATTTAATAGCATAATAAAAATCCAAAAATCTAGAAACATAACCTATCAAAGGGACATAGCCTACACAAGTCAAGCCACCATATACCCCATCGACTGATCAAAGATTACATCCCAAAATCCTCTTGATTCTGAATTTTATTTGAGCACCACCTACTATCCTAAAATTTCTGGATAGTTTAAAAGAAAAATTAAAACAATGGAAAACATATTTAGTTTATTATCATCTTACATTAATGTCATATGTGATCAAAACGTTTCGTTGTTATAGTTTTCCTATAAAAATAGTTTCAATTAAAGTATTCATACAACATTGTATGAATAATTGTTGACCTCACCTGTTTTGATAATCTCAATTATGTTTTAATATGCTTTGATAATCCCAAATAATGTTTATCTATATATTAATTCTTTTAATCCATGAAATCCTTCTATTAAGTTGATAAAAATATCAAAATAATCATTGGAATATGTTAATAAATGTTTATCTATGTTTATACATACTTTGAAATAATTCTAACTCGATCTGGATATGTTATGCATAGAAGAGATAAGTGTTAAGTCCACTGGTATGCGTAAGTCTACTGGTATGCACATAGCTACTGATACATACAAACAGTTTCACAACAACTGATAAATCTATGTACACCAGTACAAAAGTCTACTGATATGGATAAGGTCACCGATATGCATAACAACTACCGATAGAATATGTCTACTAGTATGCACAAGTCTACTGATATATACCTTCTAGTACTTAAGTCACCGATAGACAAAGGTCACTGATAAAAAATGGTCACTGATAAGAAAAGGTCACCGGTAAGCAAATGTCACCAATAGATCATGTCTACCGGTAAGTATATCTACTGATATGTACAGAACTACCAATACAAACAGATAGGCAGACAACTACCGATACAAAGTACACCGATATAGAAAGACAAAGTCTACTGATGAAAGTCTGCTGATACATAGTCTACCGATATAAAAGTGCTACCAATAGAAAGAGTTACCGATACATAGAGCTACTGTTACACAGAGTAACAACTACCGATACATGGAATCCACCGACATAAGTCCACCGCTACAAAGTCTACTGATATATGAATGCCACCAGTACTAAGAGCTACTGATGGAAATCAATCACAGTTTCTCTAAACACTATTTATATTTGTTTATTTAGAAACGGTCATATTTGATGTTTTTAATGCACCTGCTATTAATTGAGGATAGTGGTTGTAATTTCAGTAATCGTACCTCGTACATGTAAAAAGGTAATCATTCCCATTGTCGGAGGTGAAGATATAGAAGGGACCTCAAAACCAACCAGAAGTGAGATGCATATATACACAATAGAGAGGCGACATTCTTACACTCTCGTACTTGAAAAAAAATGGACATAAATGAGGCCATTCATACAAGAAGAGAACACAAGCTGAACATTAGTAAATGAGTGAAGAACTACAACGATCTCTTCAAGCACTCAAGCTGATCAAACTGAACCTAAAAGTCAAGAAAGAAAATGACACTCTGTTTTTAGAAAACAACTAGAGAAGGAATCAGAAGCATTTTTGATTAATCAAAAGGAATCAAGAGATACACTTCAAATCACTAGAGAATTCTAAAACTCATATCTACACTCTCTTAGTGATTCTTGCACATTCTTTTTGAGCAGTGTGTATACTCTGTATATTCCATTTACACACTGTCTCATGTGCTAAACTGAAGGATTTCTAAATCCTTACCCAATCTTTTCCCTATACTCTTGTATCCCACAACTGATAGTGGTAGAGGTCAAGTGTGACCTGGATAGCTTGTGTGCTATTGTTTTGTTTCCCATGTAGAACTGTGGTAGAGGTCAGAGGACCTGGACAATCTTTTTACTACTGTTAACCTCGATCCAAGGTGTGGATCAAAGCCTATATAAATTATTTGAGGGGACTAAGTCTCAGATTGAGACTGAACCTCTTGGTTATATCTGCTGTGCTTATTTATTTTGTTTTAAACTATATTGATTATTCTAATTCTAAGTACTTTAAATATAAATCTATTTTAGAGTTACTCTGATAGTTGAACTAGCAAGTGTTTATAACCTTTGTTAGTCAGTAAGTTACTTTCAAAAGTTAAATAATCTTCATATTTAGCTAACTGAGTAATAATCAATGTATTGTGAAATGAATTGAAAAGTTAAAATCTTTATAAATTCACTAAAGTTTATTTTTTATTTAATATGGGGGATTTAAATCATAAAGTTTTTAACTGAAATTTTAATTGGGACTCAATTCACCCCCTCTTGAGTGTCTACTCCGACCAACATTTGGTATGAATGGTTTGTTTGTTCTTAATAAAGGATTTCGAAATACTCTTTTTTTTTCAACTGTGATTTTAGTTGTATCTTAAGGATCTTAAATTTATATTAGTTCAAAAGTTTATCTCTTTAAACATCTTTGATAAAATCTAATTATGGATAATAGATTAGAAGGCGCTGCTACTAATAGGCCACCTTTCATTAATGGTGTTAATTATTCCCAATGGAAACTGAAAATGAAAATTCTTTTAGAAAGTATGGGATTTGATATTTGGACTACTATAGAGACTTAGTATAAGATTCCAGAAACTGAAATAACTACTTTGGATAAACCTACAAAAACATCATACAATAATAATTGTAAATCAATGAATGCGCTGTATTGTGCTTTAGGAGATGAATAATTTAATCACATATCTATATGTAAAATAGCTTATGAAATTTGGGATACTTTGGCTATTTCTCCTGAGGGAACAACCAATGTTACAGAAATGAGATTAAACACATACACTATTAAATATGATAATTTTAAAATGATGCCTGATGAACCTATTTCTGACATGTATCTCTGGTTCAACAAAATTGTAAATACAATGATCTCATTGGGAAAAGATGTTCCCGCAAAATAGAAAATCATGAGGATACTAAGATGTATGCCAGAATGATGGAGAGGCACATCATTCTCAATAAGAGAATCATGTGACATAAGTTCACTTCCTGTTAAATATATGATTGGTAAGTTGATGATGTATGAAGAAGAACTAATGGTAAACAAGGAGGAAGATGATGAACCAAAGAGGAAGTCAGTGGTATTTAAGTCTACTGCCTCAAAGAGCAAGAAAAGGAAGAAACCTCACATACCTACTGAAAGCTCAAGAAGTGGAAGTTCAAATTATGATAGTGATGAAGAGATGGCTCAAATAGCCAGAAGATTCAAGAAATTCTAGAGGAAGAAGAAATTATTCAGAAAATAAAACTACAATGGAATGTATGTACAACAAGGTAATTGGAAGAAAAATTAGAAGAAAGATGATAAGAATAATGAGATAGTGTGCTATGAATGCAAAAGAAAAGGACATGTAAAAGTAGACTGTCCAAAGTTAAAGTTTAAGAAGCAATATGACTACATGGACAATAAGTATAAGAAAGCCATGAAAGAAACTTGCAGTGCTTCAGAAGACAGTTCAAGTGATTCTGATTCCACTCAGGATGAAAAATCTCAAAAAGATAATATGTGTTTCATGACAAAAACATCTAAGGTAACATTGGATACACCTGTTTTAAATTCATATTATTCTAGAGTTGATTCTAATTCTGAATCTGAAAATATGTGTAGTGAATAATTATTTGAATATTGTAATATGCTAGAAGAAACCTGTAATGAATTGAAGGACAATTATGTGACCTTGAAGAAACAACACGCTTTGACGAGCTCTATTAAATCTGCACTTGATATAGAAAAGGAAAAGAATGCTCAATTACTGAATGAAAATACTGAACTGAAATTGTCTAATGATCAATTAAGGAAGGATGTAGAGAAATTCACAAATGTAAAAATTACACTTACACAAATGTTAGGTAAACAAGTGGCACCAAAATATACCATTGGAATAGGCTATCAACCTGGACAGAGATAGATAACTAAATCTAGATTTATTCCTAAATCTGGATAGAATGATGCTAGTTCTAGAAATTCATATGCTTTAACTAGTTATTAATATAACTATAGATCAGATAAAGTTTATCTTTTATAATATATTGATTCTGTAAATTATATGAGACCCATAAGACAAATCTGGTTACCTAATTCTTTTCTTGCTAACCTATCTAGACCCAAGAAGATCTGGGTACCAAAATAGTTTTCTGTTCAAACCTGTTTTATAGGAAACTTTCTTGAAGAGTTCCTATAAGAAGATATGGTACTTGTAAAGTGGATGTTGAAGGCATATTATTGGAGATTACTCATGTTTCAAGAGTTTAATCAAGGTTGATGGAGGACATGTCACCTTTGGTGATAATTCAAAAGGAATGATCATCGGCCTAGGCAAGATCGGTAACGCTGATTCAGTTTAAATTTATAAAGTATTATTTGTTGATGGATTAAAATACAACCTGTTAAGCATTTCTCAGTTGTGTGATGATGGTTTCAATGTTAAATTTGAAAATGATTCTTGTAATGTTTTTAATTCTAAAAATGTTTTAGTATTTTCTTCCCTATGAAATGAAAATTTTTATGCCGTTGATCTGAATTCTTTGGCTTAACAAAACATTACTTTCTTAAATGATTTTCATAATTATTCTTCGCTATGACATAGAAGATTAGGACATTTCAACATTCATTCACTTAGAAAATTTACTAGGAAGAATTTAGTTAGAGACCTACCTCAACTAAAATTCCCATCAGATGACGTCTGTACTCCCTGTCAAAAGGAAAGCAACATAAAGTTTCTTTTAAATTAACGAAAGAAGTTTCAACTTCTCAACCTCTTGAGTTGGTTCACATGGAATTGTTTGGACCTTCAAGAGTTTCTATTTTAAATGGGAAGCACTATGTCTATGTCTTAGTAGATGACTTTTCTAGATACACTTGGGTATACTTTTTATCTCACAAAAGTGAATCTTTCTCCTACTTTATTAAATACTCCAAGTCTGTAGAGAAACATAGTGTACTTAAGATTAAATCCATGATAAGTGATCATGGCCGTGTGTTTGAAAATCATGAGTTTGAATCTTACTGCTCACACAATGGCTATAGTCACAAATTTTCGGCCCATAGGACACCTCAACAGAATGGTTTAGTTGAAAGAAGGAATAGAACCCGTCAAGAAATTGCGAGGACTATGCTTAATGAGTATGATTTACATATTTTTTTCTAGGATGAAGCTGTGAATACAACTTGTTATATTATAAATAGAGTCTTGATTAGACCTGTTTTTAAGAAGACCCCTTAAGAACTATGGAATAATAGGAATCCTAAAGTTATTTACTTTAGAGTTTTTGGCTGGAAAGTCTTTATTCTTAATAATAATTATAATCTTGACAAGTTTTCTTGTAAAAGTGATGAGGGAATATTTCTAGGTTACTCTATAACCAATAAATCTTATTGAGTCTTTAATAAAAGAACCAAATATGTGGAAGAATATATTCACATCAAATTTGATGAAACTGATCCACATGAACCTAAATCTTCTCTTGAAAATCTTGAAGAAGATCTGTCTGTTCTAGACCTTAATGATAAAATTAATGAACCTGTTATAAAGACATCCATTTCTAGAGAATTTCCAGAACCTGTTTCTGTAGAACCTGAATCTAGAGAAGAACCTGATATTTCTAGTCCTATTTTTACTAGATCTACTATAATTCTAAAGAAGAATCCTTTAGATTTTGTTGTTGGTAATCATGATAGAGGGACACAGACTAGAGCGTCTCTTAGAAATCAAGTTGAACATCAAGCCTTTCTTTCAGAGTTGGAACATAAAAATATCAATGATGCAATTAATGATGAATTTTGGGTTATGGATGTGTAAGAAGAACTAAATCAATTTGAAAGAAACAATGTCTGGGAATTAGTTGACAGACCTAAGGACACATTGACCATTGACACTAAATGGGTTTTTAGAATTAAAGTTGATGAGTCTAGAAATATAGTTAGAAGTAAAGCCAGGTTAGTTGCACAAGGGTATAGTCAAGAAGAAGGAATAGACTATGAGATGAACTTTTCACCTGTAGCTAGATTAGAAGCCATTAGGATACTAATTTCTTAAGTAGATCCTCTGAATACCAAGTTATATCAAATGGATGTTAAAAGTGATTTTCAAAATGGTTTTATAATTGAAGATGTTTTTGTTGAACAAGCACCTGGATTTACTAATCCTCATTTTCCAAATCGAGTTTTTAAGCTTTATAAAGCTTTATATGGTTTGAAAAAAGACCCATTAGCTTATTATGATAGACTTAGTAATTTTATTATTTCAAAATGTTTTTCTAAAGGGATTGATGATCCAACAATCTTTATTAAAAGAATTTACAAAGATATTTTGATAGTGAAAATCTATGTTGATGATATTATTTTTGGATCTTCTAAAAATACTTTGTGTATTGATTTTTCAAAGAGTATACAAAATGAATTTGAAATATGTTTAATGGAAGAACTCAAATAATTCCTCGGATTTCATGTTTTTCAAAAATAAAATGGTATTATTTTAAATAAAAGTAAGTATACAAAGGATCTCTTAAAACGTTTTGGTTTAGATAGTATTAAGAAAAATGATACACCTATGAGTACAACTTTTATGTTGGATGCTGATGAAACTGGAAAA
Source organism: Viscum album (assembly GCA_963277665.1). Lineage (NCBI taxonomy): Eukaryota > Viridiplantae > Streptophyta > Magnoliopsida > Santalales > Viscaceae > Viscum > Viscum album. The sequence continues at coordinate 227,897,009 of OY728151.1, forward strand.
CCAGTGGATCAAACCAACTATAGAGGTATGATTGGGAGCATGCTTAATTTTAATGCTAGTTGACTAGATATTATGTTTAGTGTGTGTATGTTTGCAAGATTTCAAGCTAATCCTAAAGAGTCACATTTACATGTTGTTAAAAGGATTTTCAAATATCTTAAACATACTACTAACCTAGGATTATTTTATCCAAAAAGAACAATCATTCGATTTAATAAGTTATTCAGATGCTGACATTGCTGGTTGCAAGTTAGATATAAATAGAACTTATGGAACATTTAATATTCTTGGTAAGTCCCTAGTATATTGGTGTAGTAAAAAGAAGAACTCTGTTGCATTGTCTACTGCTGAAGCAGAGTACATTGCTGTTGGTAGTTTCTGTGTACAAATTCTATGGATGAAGCATACTTTGTTGGAATACAAATATGAGTTTAGAAATGTCTCTATAAACTATGATAACACTAGTGCGATTAATATCTCTATGAAACCTGTGTCTCACTCTAGGTCCAAACACATTAATGTAAGGAACCATTTCTTAAGAGATCATTACCAAAATGGTGATATTAATCTTGAATTTATAGGTACAAAACATTAATTTGCTAACATTTTCACCAAGCCTTTATGTTCGGATAGGTTAAGTTACATTAGAAATGAGTTAGGAATGATAGAATATGTTTAGACAAACCTCACCATTAGAAACCTCACTGTTAGAAACCTCACCGTTAGAAACCTCACAGTTAGAAGCCTCACCGTTAGAAACCTCACTGTTAGAAACCTCACCGTTAGAAACCTCACCATTAGAAACCTCACCATTAGAAATATCACCATTAGAAGCCTCACTATTATACCTCACTGGTATGAACCTCACCGCTATACCTCACTGTTAGTGGACCTCACCATTAGAATACCTCACCATTAGAAATCCTCACCGGTATACCCTACTGTTAAGATTGTGCTGTTTTGAAACTTTTGTATCTTAAGCCACCAGAATCATTATCGTTTATATTTTATCTTATGTTTTATTTATTTATTTTGTTATTCCTAAATGATAAAACATATTATCTGACCTCTATCAATCCACATCGAACCCTTTAACTTCAAGCCTTAGCTCCAAAATCTTCCAACCCTAAGCCTCGCGATTCGTAAAATGGAAAGATTAAAGAGACCATCAGTTAGAAGAAGTCTAATGAACCGAATGCCAAGAGACTCAAAGGAGAGTCTAGTGGTGCAAGTGAAGTGAAGAAACCGAAAAATCCATATCTTGTTCAAAGGGAAATAGTAGTTTAGAAAGAGGTGTGCGCAGAATGGTTGATGTCCAGTAAATATTTAGTTTTGGAAGTATTGGAAGATCAAAAATGGGTATAATGATTCTCGAGAAACAATGGTCCTTATTATCTGAAGCTGGTAAAATATTTCTATGAGTTTGTTCGTTTTGAAAAATCAGAAACTGAGAACAGGTTGATATCAGTAGTGAATGGCAGAACGATATCTTTTTCCTCTGCTGAATGGTCTAAATGCTTGAAAGTCCCACATAAAGGAGTTTTTGGATATTTTTCTAAATCAATACCTCCTACCAGTGACATATTTTACTATGATACTGCCTTAGAAGAGCTCACTGGTCATGGAAAGTAGAGAAAGGTGGTGGCTACTGAGATGGATGGGGAAAATAGATTTTTGTTCAAATTTATTCAACTTGTGCTATGTCTAAGAAGAGGGGAATTTACAAATCTGAAATATCAAGATATTTATTTGTTGCATCTGTTAAGGCATGGTGTGAAGGTGAATCTATGCAAGCTGTCACTGATTCAAATAGAGGATATGAGCAGAACCAATTAAAAAACCAATGCATTATTCTTTGAAAAGTTAATTTCGGTTATGATAAAAGTGAAGAGTGTATCTGAGTCTCAGGATGAGACAGTGGTGGTAAGGAACAATTTTTGTATCACAAGAACAGTTTGTAAGTACAAAAAGATCAATTGGAATCCATGGAGAGGAGAATGGGTCAGTGATGATGAGAATCAATATGATAAGTTTAATCCTGTGGATCATCCTTCTGGGCCTAAGGATGTGAGGGATCCAGGTCTAGGACCTGATGAAGAGGAACCTCAGTATAGTGATGATACTGATGAAGAAGATACCTCTATTGTTGATGTAAGGGATCCGAACATGCCTCCAAGTCCTGTTGTATAAATTGTATCAACTAGAAAGGAAATATTCTTGGAAGAGAGAAATGAAGAGGCATCTATGGATAAGGAAGACCAGAAAAGATCAGATATGGAGGATACTTCTCTAGAGAATGTGAAAGAAGAAGGATAAAAAATGACGCATGTCCTTATGCCACCCTATGTTTGAGTCCATTGATTGGAAGTACTGCTATGCCAGAGGCTGTTCTTGATGAAGTGGATAGACATGTAACTATTCCTGAGGAACCTTCTGCTGTTGGAGATATGGATATGGTTGTAGAGTATACTTCTGAGGAAGACCAATCTACTGAGGGTACTGTTTCCTTACATATACATGAGAATACACAAATTGAGGGGGAGTATCCAACTAGACTTGGAAATGTTTCAGTAGTTGATGGAATTAAATATTTGGCAGAAGACTCAGGTTTTGTTGTTTGTGGGTTGGACTACCCTGATTCTGAAGATGAGACACCCATGAATAGAGCAAAAGTTAATTATAATATTCTTTCTGAGTTGTTACTTGAGGATGTGGTAGGAACAGCTGATCTAGACCAGTTGAAGTCTGATCTTAAGGCCTCCTTTTTGTAAGAGATAAACAAAATGGAAACCTCATTGATATCATTCATTGAATATGTTATGAATGATTTTGTGGATAGTTTTTTGTTAGAAAGAGAACATGTAGTTCTAATTGAAAATTTGGTTACCAAGTTTGATCTTGAGTCTTTAAAGGATGAGTTGAAGGAGTGTTGGACTGCATCTGTTGTAGACTTAAAGAGTTATTTTACTGAGGAACTGAGCAACTTGGAAAAGTCTTTTGAACTCTCTCTTAAATTTATTGTGTCAACCACTATGATAGATATGGTAAATGATATCAGAGTATGTCATACTCAGATTGAGAGCTGGATAGGAGCTGTTGTTGCCTTGAAATAGTCTGTTGCTTCTATGACTACCTTGAGTAGATATCAAGATCAAATGAATTCTGATGTCAACTACATTAAAGGTGTAGTAAGACAATTTGTGGATGTCTTTGAAGATTTTAAGAAGTTGGTCAAAGAGCATGTGAGCACTCAGGATTTGGTTTTTTGGAGGCTGATAAGTAACTTAACCCAATCATTCAATAGACTATTGCATTCACTGTCAAACCTCTTGCTTCATCTAGTGATTCTGTGGATTTTGATCAGATTCGAGCATTGATGAAAGAGGATCTTGGTTTATAATTAACAAGTGGCTCTATAGACTCATATTCCCTGACCCAAGTGGTGACTATCACTAGAGATATCATGAAAATTGTTAAAGATTATATGAGAGAAGCTTCTGATTCATAGAAGGATGTAAAGGACAAAGTTGATTACTACTTCTAAGGGGTTTATACCAAGAATCAGCTCAACAACCATTTAAATCTTATGTTAGAAAACATGAAGCTACCCCCAGTCACTCAAGCTTTCAAAGAACAGGTCTGAAGGCTCAGAGAGTTGACTCCTTCTCTAGACAAGTTTATTAAAAATAAGGATGGATTTATTTCTGCTATGGAAAGATGAGGTGAACTCATTATGGACTTTAGGAATTTGTTGTTTCCTTTTTTGCATGTAGACAATACTCATATCATTGCACCTCCAGCCCTGTCTAACTCTGCTCAGTATTCCTCTATTCCTCAGATGACTCTAGTCCAAGAAATTCGGAGTCTCACTCCTATGATCACACAGAGAGACACCCACTACAAGTTAGGAACAAACTCTATTTCTAAACCACCATTCATGCTTTCTGGAATTCTTAAGCCTTCGACTGAAGCCAGCCAACCTCAATCTACCTCTGAACCCAAATCCAAATCCAAAGTGGACGTTCAGGAGGTGGATTGATTAGTGGCTAAATCCTTTGATGGGAATCACTTGTATTCTTTTGGTTCATTTTTGTATTTCTATATATTTTTTCCTCAAGTAATATATAAATTCTTTCATTCTCTCTTTTACCATTTGTTACTTATCTTTTCTTGTATTTCCTTTCTGTCCCACTTTTTTCTAATCACAAAGGGGGAGAAATAATATAATTAGGGAGAAATATTACAAAGGGAAATAACTGATATGAAGAATCATTATATTTTATGATCATAATACACTTCCCACTGGTACATTTAATTTATACTTTTCCCTATGATACATTTATTGTATATCTCTTATACAGTTGTTTCATACATATGATACATTTTCATGTGCTACTCTATTCTCTGATACATTTGTTACCTCTAGTACAATTACTTTTAATACTATATCTTCTGATACTTTTATAATATCTCTTTTGAAAATTTCATTACTCACACTGAGAAATAAGAAACATTGTATTTTATACTTATACATCACTGATTATTTGGGATTATAATATCATAATTTGTGGTTATCAAAAAGGGGGAGATTGTTGACCTCACCTGTTTTAATAATCTCAATTATGTTTTAATATGATTTGATAATCCCAAATAATGTTTATATATATATATTAATTCTTTCAATCTATGACATCCTTCTATTAAGTTGATAAAAATATCAAAATAATCATTGGAATATGTTAATCAATGTTTATCTATGTTTATACATACTTTGAAATAATTCTAACTCGATCTGCATATGTTTTTCATAGAACATATAAGTGTTAAGTCCACTGGTATGCATAAGTCTACTGGTATACACATAGCTACTGATACATAAAAATAGTTACACAACTACTGATAAAGCTAAGTACACCGGTAAAGAAGTATACTGATATGGATAAGGTCACCGATATGCATAACAACTACAGATAGAATAAGTCTACTGGTATGCACATGTCGACTGATACAGACCTACCGGTACTTAAGTCACTGATAGACAAAGGTCACTGATAGACAATGGTCACTGATAAGAAAAGGCCACTGGTAAGAAAATGTCACCAATAGATTAAGTCTACCGATAAGTATAGCTACCGATACGTGCAGACCTACCAATAAAAATAGACACGCAGACAACTAGTGATACAAAGTCCACCAATATAGAAAGACAAAGTTTATCGATGCAAGTTTGCTGATACATAGTCTTCTTATTTAAAAGAGCTACCGATAGAAAGAGTTTCCGACACATAGAGCTACTGTTACACAGAGTAACAACTACCAATTCAAGGCATCCACCGACCTAAGTCCATCGCTACAAAGTCTACCGATACACAAATTCCACCACTACTAAGAGCTACCGATGGAAACCAATCACAGTTTATATTAACTCTATTTCTATTTGTTTATTTAGAAATGGTCATATTTGATGTATTTAATGAACCTTCTTTTAATTAATGATAGTGGTTGGAATTTCAGGAACCATACCTCGTACCTGTAAAAAGGTAATCATTCCCATTGTCATAGGTGAAGATATAAAAGGGAACCTCAAAAGAAACCAGAAGTGAGATGCATATATAAACAATAGAGAGGTGACATTATTACACTCTCTTACTTGAAGAACACTGGACATACACGAGGCCATTCATACAAGAAGAGGACACAAGCTAAACTTTAGTAAAGGAGTGAATAACTACAATGGTCTCTTCATGCACTCAAGCTGATCAAACTGAACCTGAATGTCAAGAAAAAAATGACACTCTGTTTTTAGACAACAACCAGAGAAGGACTCAGAAGCATTTCTGATTAATCAAAAGGAGTCGAGAGCTGTACTTCAAATCACTATAGCATTCTAAAACTCATATATACACTCTCTTAGTGATTATTTTACTTAATTTTTGAGCAGTGTGTATACTCTGTATATTCCTTACACACACTATCTCCTATGCTAAACTCAAGGATTTCTAAATCCTTACCCAATAGTTTCCTTATACTCTTGTATCCCACTGTGGATAGTGGTAGAGGTAATGTGTGACCTGGATAGCTTGTGTTCTATTGTTTTGTTTCGCACGTAGAACTGTGTTAGAGGTCAGAGGACCTGGACAGTCTTTTTACTGATGTTAACCTCGATCCAGTGTGTGGATCAAGGTCTATATAAATTATTTGAGAGGACTAAGTCTCAAATTGAGACTAAACCTCTTGGTTATATATTCTGTGCTTATTTATTTTGCTTTAAACTATATTGAATATTCTACTGCTAAGTACTTTAAAAATAAATCTATTTTAGAGTAACTCTGATAGTTGAACTAGCAAATGTTTATAACTTTTTTCAGTCAGTAAGTTAGTTTCAAAATTTAACTAATCTTTAGATTGAGCTAACTGAGAAATAATCATTCTCTTGAGAAACTAATTGAAAACATACAATCTTTATAAATTCACTATAGTTTATTTTTTATTTAATTTGGGGGATTTTAATCATAAAGTTTTTAATTTAAATTTTAATTGGAACTCAATTCACCCCCCTATGGAGTGTCCTCTCCAACCAATAATAATTATATAAAAAGACAAGTCAAAATCAAACTTTTTGGGATAAAGTTTATGAAATGAAACTTATAAGCCCTTAACTATTTTAGCATACAATAACAAAGATATTGGCTATTCAGGCTCACATTAAAGCATATCAAAGTAGGAAAAAGAGTTATATCAGTAATCTGAGGAATGATTTGGAATTCCATGTGGGTGATCATTTTTGTATAAAATTATCTCAAGAGAAGGGTATTATAATGTTTGGTATGCAAGGGAATATGATACCCATGTATATAAAACACTTTGAAATTATTCAATGAATTGGGGTTGTTGCCTATCATTTGTAAATTATTCTAAACCTCTCAAATGCACATGATGTGTTTAGTATATAATTGTTAATAATGTTTAAACTAGACCGAAAACATGTAATCACCTATAATAAAATAGAGTTGGAAGAGGATATATTATAATATGAATAATCTTCCCATATTCTTTGATTAGAGAGATAAGGTATTGAGTAATTAGACGAGTTGTCTGGTAAAGGTACTGCAGAGGAATAACAAAATGGAGGAAACAACATAAAAACTGAGGGATATTATAAAGAAGAAACCCCTTCATAATTTTAAAATTTATTACCCCTAAAATTTCATGGAGTAAATTTTTGTTGGAGGGAATAATTTAATACTCCATGAATTTACAATATTATCATTTTGAATAAATTTAATTTTGTTGCTAGCATGCAATTCATGCAACACTGGGTTTAAAAAAAACTCTGTTTACTCACACAATACAAACATAATTTAAAATTAAATTTGAAAAATTATAAAAAAGTATTTGTCATTATAAATATCAATTTTGAATTTGGAATATCAAAATTATATTGGGGTTTTTTGTATTTTTATGAGAAGTTTTATTTCTTTATGAACATTGAATCATTCGAAATTTTATTTGAAATCTAAATTTTCATTGAAATAATTTATAATGATAAATTCTATTTTAAATTGTTTTCAAAGTAAAATTTTTCAAAATTTAAATCTATTAATAAAATTAACTTCATTTTTATCATTTTGAATTTAAAGATATATATAAAAACTCTGTGAACTTGTGAACATTTTATCTTTAAAAATTATTTTCTCTTCCTGTTAGTGGGATTAATTTTAAATTGAATTTGTAAAAATATATTAAATGAAATAGGAAAATTTGATTACATATTTGGAATCATAAAAATTTATAATTTATTATGAGGTATGATTAATTTGTTTTCAAAATTATTAGTGAAAATAGTTAAAATTTATTATAGCGATTAAGGAGAAAAAGAGTTTACGTACTGTTTAAACATCAAATATAAGTTATTGGAATGATATAAAACTTTTAAAAAACCTATTTTATAGCCTTACTACAACATTATCAACTATATTATTGATAATTAATTATAATTGGGGCCTGGTGAGATGGAATTAATGTTGGTGGAATTCACTCTTTCAAAAAAATAACAAGTGTGCCACTCACTCCACTTATAAAAGGCCCCCCCTCCCCTCTCCACTTCACAACTTAAAATCACTTCGGTTCAGATATAAACTACAAAAAGAGATTCCAAAATTACCTCCCATAATATAAGAAGAATTATCATTCATATAAATCCAACTTAGAAATGTGTTAGTGAAAACCTATGGCGGATACTTGGTGAATAGGCAATGTTCTTGTAAAAGCGTTTTTATTTTATTCCAAACTCCACCTATTTCTTATCCAAATATACCATGATTATATAATAAAATCAGTATCATCAATATACTGAGTTTTTTTATTTTAAGGGTATGACCTATAGTGACAAGAACTTCTATCAAATGGGTTACGAAATCATCATTCATGTGTACGACAGACTACTGCCTTGCGAACCTATGTCGTTTGTTTTATCATTACCACCTCTCATGGTTGGGAATAATGATCAATTTATAATTTATAGATACAATATTCATGATATTTATGACTTTATTATGATTCTATAATTATTATATCACACATACCTTCATATTTTCATTATGTGAGAATATGAGAATGTCACTTGTGTGTATGGTAGACTACCACCTCGTGAAATTATTCGATTCATTCATGCATTACATAGAATGTATTAAGTCTTGTTTGAATCAACATATGCAACATATATATATGAAATTAAAATGATACTATAGTGATAATATACATTTATATAATTTAATTTTCTCTCTTTTAATAGAATAATAAAATCAAAACAATACTCATACGTACGTACCCCATACCTTTTCCATGAAACATGTATTTCAAATATTATCACTAAATTTAATGTATTAATATAAATACATATATAGTGAATATATATTATTTTTAAATCATTTTTTACTTTCGGGATATGATTAAATCATGATATAAGTAAGAGGAAAAAATATAACAATTCAAAATATACTCGAAAAACATGGAAATTAACACCCGTAATGTTGAAAAACTGTTAAATATTTTTCATAAATGGGTGATAATATGTTATAAAATGATCAAATACGATATTAAAAATATTAATATGGTTCTGATATGAGTTAATAATATCTTTAAAATAATTATACATGAGGATAAAGAGTGTTCAACCAAAAGAAAGCATGAGGTATGAGATTTCATTTCATTTTATTTTCCATTTAGACTTATTTATAATTATACATCAATTCAATTTTACATGGAATATCTACAAACAAATTAACATGTAATATCATTAATAATTCATTATTCATGGTATTTTATGTTTCTATTTTAATCATTTCTTTCAAGTGGATTTGACTTTAAAATTACCAAATGGTAAAAGTTATTTTGAAATCTAACTTTCTTTTTTGATGATTATCATTCTATTTAAACAATAAATTTATTGTAATAATTTTTACTTGGGATGTTAATTTCTGTTAAATATAAATATTATTGTGTTATGGAGGTGATTTTTTCATAAAACCTATAATATTATTAAAAATAGTGTTTACTTGTAATTTTATTTGATCAACTAGGAAAATATTGATAAATTTTTATCCTTTACTCAGTATAGATATTTGTTAAATCACGTTGTTTATGAATTATATTTATTATTTGATATATGGTTAATGATTTGGATGTAAAATACATAGGTTTGGGACTATTTAATTAAATCCCCTCCATGTATCGATAATCTAATGAGACAAATCAGTTAGTCAAATTAAACTATTTTCTACCTATAGTTTTAAACTATCTAAAGGATATATCATGATAGTTGAGGTTTTAATATGCCTAATAAAGGGTGTATAATTATTGATAATTTCTTACATTGAGAATTTATTCATTATTATCGATGAATATTTTACTATGATGTTATATATGGATGAATTTCATTCTTAATTTAATGATTAAATGACATGTTTTTTCAGTTATTTACCTTCCCATATTAATTATACCTTATCTAATAATGAATTAATGTTATTTAAATGGAATAAATGTTATTATATTTAAATTTCCATATTGATTATGAATATTTATTCAAGATATCCTCTATTTTACATAACCATTACTAAGAATTTAATCCCACCCTTATTTTTTTTTATTCTGCATGATATGATAATGAATTATTAGAATGAATTTCAAAGATGATGATATTTTACTTTTTTTATTTATATTATTTTTCTAATGTAATATAGGTATCACATATGTATCTAGTTTTCCAAAATTTCTAAACTAATCCATCTTTTGGTATTTGAATCTTGTCCCTATGCCGATGTAGTTGAGTAAGGCACTAGCTTCGAGATACTAAGGATAGGGTTGTTTCTGAATGGGTCAATTGAAAACATGTTTTTTTTTCAAAAAAATGGTGGGGAATCAATTTAAAACCACCAATAACAATATACATCAAATAAAAAATATTTTAAACACCACTAAACTATTATGAAAAAATCATATTCATATTTTATTTAAGAATAATACAACAAATCATAGATTAAATACATAAATGATTACAAATAATGAAATCATATGCAAACAATACTTTAATACCCATAAAATAACTCATGTTGACCCATTTATGAAATTACTAAATAATTTAAAATTTATATTCTTTTCAGAATGGTCTCTTATGAAATTTAACAACCATATAGGATGCATTATTTTTAATAAAAGACATTTTTGGAAAGATCTAGAATTTCATAGCCTATCATGGAAAGGAAATCTCATCAAAGAACATACCTTAATAAATTTATTTCTTTATCTAGGGTATAATGTACTTAACGATGTCATAGAAAATATAAAATCTAATAAAAAAACAATTCCAAGAAAAATACCTACATAAAAAATAAATCGATAATGAACCACATATTTTTGGGTCTACTGTATGGTGAGATGAAAAGAGACGAACAAGAAAAGGGGTGAAGAATAGAAGTATGATATCAATAGGAAGAATCAACTTGAAATCAGTTTAGTGTCGATTAAAATGAAATTAAGTGTAATGGGAGAATTCCATGATTTATCTATAGATTTATATATATCATAGAGAACATAAAAAATCACATTTTAGGGTTTTAAGTCAATAGTGGTCAGGTTTTAAAATCCAAAAAAACTATTTATACAGTTCCATTAGAATGTATCTCTATTGTCACTATGATAATATTAATCTATGACCCTACCCAATGGCATGGATGGTAGGTCCTAGTTTATAGAATTAGTGACTAGAGGGTATATTAATAGTCCTTTTAGAAATATTCAGTCGAATATGATTATCTGAGTGATGTAACAATGTTAAATGTGTAGTATAAATTAAACCAATAACACATGATGTTTATTGTAGTAGTTTTCACCACCAATATCATAATATAGTCTTTAATATACTCTATAGAGTGATTAGAATGATATTTACTAATTCTTAGTTTTTGATAGGGAGTAATAATCCAATTATAGACATACTTAGATTTTTTCTCAATTGGTAGTATAGCCAATGAATTTTGAATAACTCACAACGTACCTTACTTTTTTTCTGGGAGGAATAACCTCTTCTTTACTATTGAGGGGAGGAATTACCCAATCTAGAATCTGTTGGATGTGAATAGTTTAAACCAACTCTAGAGCATAAAAAGATATTAGGATGAAATATAATAATGAAATCAAAATGAATTTATAACAGAAGTATAGAATAGGATGTAGAAAATTAATTAAACTCAAGATATTCGATCACTTCAGTAGGGGATGATAAAAATGATTAATTCTTTTATGATCGAGGTAATTAAATAGTAGTAATCATATATATTTAGTAATTCACAAGATTTTAAGAAGGTTTTGTTTTTATAACTTTTTAATTATGACAATAATTAATTTCGATCATTATTGAACAAAATTTTATCACATTCTTTAGTTTTCCATAGAATAGCGAAATTCGAGTCATCAAATCCAAATATATTGGAGTACCTCATTGGTTAATCACAAAATTCCATTAAATATATGTAATAATCACTTAAAATAATATTTTTACCTATATTTTGAATTATTGTGATTATAGACCTTTCACTATTTTATTCCCACATGAAATAAAATTGCAACACTTCAATTAAAGAATATTGATATAAATGATTATTTATTATATAATTAAAACATTAAAAAAATATTTAAAATATTTCATCAATTTGATATAAAAAATATATATAAGAGAGAATAAAATAATTATTAAAAAAATTATTATCTCCATAATACTGTAGTATATCTTCTTCATAAAACAAATTTCATGTACTTATTATAATATATAACAATTTTAAGAATCATTAGAATGATAAAAAAATTATAATGAACTTGTTGTTAATTAATTTATAAAATTAAAACAAAAATGTATACTTTGTAAAATATTTGTTTTACAAAAATAAGAAAAGGAAACAATTCCCATTTTGACAGCATGTGATTATTATAGTTATTGTTTTCATTTGGTATAATGACAATGCACTTGCATGAGATCACTTAAAAAGAACATGCAGTCTTAATAAAATATAATTATAAACTAATAGTTCCTCATATTAAGTGGGTAACTCATGAGGTAGGCTACCTAGAAGCTTCATGGTATATCCTCCTTTATGGAGGTAGGTTCAGTTGAACCATTCATGGAAGGTTCATTAAACCCCTAATATGTTATTTTTTTTTGAAAGTTTAATATTGTGTGTCAGGGTAATTTCAAATAAGCCTTCACAGTAAGGTACTCTCCATGTGGTAACATTAATAATAGAAACTATAATTATTGTGTCACAATAAGTTCCATGTTTACTCTAATGTAGGCACACTGTTGGTTTGAATGGAAGGAAAAATATCTGATGTTGGTTCACTACTCAAATGAAAGAGGTGTTAAGCTCATGGTGGAATATGATTTATTCTAAAAATAAGATAATAAATTATGTTCGAAGGGCTTCTTCCATGGCTGAAGGATCTCGCTGTTACAGAAGAAACAATAACTGATAGAGTGCATGGATTCACTGTTGGCCCAATAAAAATTCTAAGTGCTTTATACTAGGGAGATAAAAATTAAAAATATTTGAATTCATTCAAGAAATAGTTTCATGAAAGATTTCATAGCCTCAAATCCATAAAAACATGATCACAATTCTCCAATTTTGGCCGCATTTCGATCATTTTAGGTCTATTCATGATGAATGGGATTAAGAAACTCTCCAATGATGATGAAGGTTGAAGAAGATGGGATTGGTAGATAGGAGTTTTTGGATTTATTTGATAGTGTGGTTTTTTTATGTCTATATTTTTTTAAAAATCAATAATAACTATGAAGGATAAGTTCCACATCGATTTTCACTTGATCTAGCCATTGGTATATCGTTCAAAGAATTCCACTAATGTTTCAAGCTGGGAACAAGGGATAAAAACCCATTACACCACTTTGTGCGACACATGGGTTGTTCCTCACCTGTGTGGGACCAACATCTTCTAACCCTAGACTATACACCCTCACCTTGGAATGCATGCCTTATAAATAGAACCTCCCACTCACCTGTGTACCACCTTAGTAGGTCTATGGGATTCTCTCCCATTGGATGGACTTGTAAAGACTATAATTTTCATAGTTCTATTTTTTAGAAAATTATTTAGAAAATTACGAGATCAAGCACTAAGACAACATACAATTCCACGACCCAATGTGCCCGAAAAAATCTATTAAAAAAATGTTAAGTTTTTTAATCACACCCATGCATGAATTTTATGAAAAAGTAAAATAAAATTTTAATGGATTCCTAGATCATAAATCCGAGGGCACCGGTGAACTCATAGTAGTGGATTTACCCTAGGCACGACTTATCTATAGTCGGTGGGGGTCTTCTATGGAAAACCCCAAAAGGACATAACTATAAATAAAATAATTAAATTAAATTATTTTATTTTAAAATCCTATTAACTCATAGAAGGTAATTTGGTTTGGAAGTTTGAGAACCATTGAGTTCATAATGGGGTGTTTTCCTTAGGTGAGCCCTATTATTGTCCGACCTGGACTGACTAAGAAAGTTAGTTTTTAGATGAAACCATCTTTAAAATATTTTAATAAAAATATTTTCAACAAAAACATTCTTTAACATTACAGAATGACACAATAGGGCAGCGATGCACCAACTCAGTGATGTTGCAATGTAGCAACGCGGTAACACTGAGACGCATGTAAGGCTAAAACACATTAACTTGATACACATATTCCTTCTTTAAACTGTTAGAGTGGATTTATCATGAGAATTATTAATCTTGGAGAATTTATATATACGCGCTGGAAAGGGTCCTCAACGAATTCATCTATTTGGGAAATGTTGGATAACGATGAGATAAGGATTGAGGATCAAGTATCGATGAGATGATGGATCATGAAGACCCTAAACAAATCAGAAATGATGATCGAACCCCGATATCGACCGATCCAAACTCCAGGTAGGGTGTGTTATTTCAATTTATTCTTTCTCTTGTTCTTGGAATTAACGAAGAACGCGAATCAACTCAGGAATAGGTTGACCATTGGATCACTCGTTCTTAGAGGATGAAAATTATTCCTTTGCGGGGTTATAGGATAATGACCTTAGAAATGTTTTTGTAATTTGATTTCCCTACTTACAAAAACAAACCACAATCGACATAAAAATCTATTGAGGTCCATTACCATTTGTTGATTCATGATTTTCTCCCCCCTATTCATTGTTCATTGTGGGAATTATTCGTTTTTCCCGTGACTCAACACCTTATGATCAATCAATCATTACAGACATGATCTTTAGTGAAATGATCTGAAATCTCAAATATAGAATCAGCATGGTATGGTGGAGGTACGATGACAATGGTTTTGGGTCGATCAAAGTAGTGATGAAGATATCACTGCTCAAATAGATTTACACCAAGATAGATTGTGGCATTGATCTGAGCCCATGACAGTGAAGGTGGAGATCCAAGGATCATAGAATAGGCTTTAGATCAATAATCGGATCAACAGGGTGACGGTGGTAGCCCAAAGAAGGAGAGTTGCAACTGGTGTGTGGCAGCTCGACCACCCAGAAGAATGCGACCGCTTGCTCGATTGTCAATGGTGGAGGTTCCCATGGAAATAACGACCATGGGAGGTGTTGACATGCCATTATAGGAGGTCGTAGAATTGATGGGATGTGGCTCCTAGTGAATTTCTCAATCAGGATCCAAGTATCACTGAGAGGGGGAGGGGGTGAATCAATGATATCTCTTTGTTTTTATGTTTTCTTTTAATTTAAACAACCTTCGCCTCCTATTAAAGAGTTTCATCTTTGATGAACACACACAAACACAAGAACACATGATTTACAAGGTTTACTACTCAACAAGAGTATCTACATCCTTGGTATGGTACAAAAATAATCCAGTACCACACAATCCACTAGAAAAAAATCCTTTGATGTGGAATACAATGAGAAGGATATACTCTTACACTCGTGTACCACTTGGAAAAAAAATCTAAAAGTGTGTCTACAGCCTCTTAACAAAAATATGGAATTATAGTATTTCAGTGCTTCTTTACAATTGAATAGTTGTATTCTCTGAAGTAAAGATCTTCACTTTTCTACCCAGAAGCTGGTAAGAACTCTCATACGCGAATATGTGCGAAGACCCCAAATTTTTCCACACAGCCTTTAGGATACATTGCGTGCAATTCAAATGTCTTGGGCATAAAAATTACCTTTTGGTGCGAAATATTTTTTCATGCAACTTCCCATTTTCGTGCAACTTTTCTCTTTTTCGCACAGCTGTACTCTTTTCACGCAATCTCCTTTCTTTTCGCGCAACTCACTTAGCATATAATTTTACGCACACTAGAGCTTGGGATTTCTTATAAGTATTGAGCATATAAAAATGATAGGGGTTCACCCCGTATTTATAGGCTTTTTTAACCCTGCATGAAAAAGACTAATACGCACATAAAACCCTCTTCGTGCACGTAAAAACTCTTTCATGCAAGCTCATATTTCTCACAATGCTCCAATTTTTCGTGAACCTCATGCATTTTTCAATTTTCAAGCTTCTTATCTTGAAACACCTCTAGAGAGAAAAACTTAATTCCTCTATTTCATGTATCCCACACATATTTCATGCATCCCACATATATTTCGCACAACCGTCTTGTTTTTTGCGCATGCTGCTGAGTTTTCATGCATCCCGCTACTATATCACGCAACCATTATTTTTTTCACACACTCTACCCAATTTTTCACACAATTCATGCCTTTCCAATTTTCTATGTTTTGACCTTGAATCAGGCCTTGCACACAAAAATCGAAACGATCTTTAATCTTGCATGCAACATCCATTACTAAAAACACATTTCGTCATCTCCCGATTTTCAGGGCCTAAAATTTGGAAAACAGTAGAAAACAACACCACCTTAAACTGTTCTTTTGTGCCACCTCCAGATTGTCTATTACATTGTCATTTATCTCTTTATTACTTCCCACAACCATTCTTCACCTTTCATCGCGATCTCCACTATCGTGATATATATCCTTTGAGAGATCAGATTTAGCATCGTCAGAGTTATAACGGGAAGTACTAAAACTTCCCTATCTTCTAGTAGCATCATTCCTTACAATCAAAACTATATATGACTGGCATTATAATTTCTCCCCCTTTCCATTATAAGGCTTTCATCACAATTTATCTTTACTTATGATATTTGTGAAATACATACAAGAAAAGCATCGTCTGGTTTCAAGTTCTTTACAAAGTGAGTTGATTTATATTCTTTGAAAACAAAAGAAAACACTCTTCAAAAGATAACTATTTAAACTTCCTTCTCCATCCAACTTGGCCCCAAAACCTAGAGCTATGTCAGAGGAAGACCTACGACTCTACCGTGGGGCGGGCTGGGCTGGGGAAAACCAGCCCGTGTTGGGTTGGGGAAAACTGGACCGTGCTGGAAGGATGGGCTGGGGAAAACTGAAACGTTGAGTGGCCCAATGACCTAAAATTCACGACCAAGTGGGCTTTAATCTAGCAGCCCAATGGGACTGGCCGTCAAGCTAGACAGGGCAGGGTCAGGCTGGGTTGGTCCGACCAGGTCAGACCGTACCAAGACCCCACCATCCCTTTTTCATTGAAATGTTTGTAACTTTCAAAACATAAGTCCATTTGATGAACCATTTATAGAGTTGGGACCCTTAAAATGAGGTGGTCCGTTTGATATGGATTATAGGGTTATTAGTTAGACTAGAAGGGGTTGGTGTCATTCTATATTTCTTTCTTATGAGGGATTGATGCAGGATCCCAATCCCGTTATAGAGGGAAATAGTAGAGATTGGGATTGTACCCTTGGTCTCCCATATTAAGGTTCTATATAGGATCACATGACTGTCATAAATGATAACCCATGTTTTGAAGTGAGTTGTTTTATCTTGGCTTCGACTGTTACTCACAGGGTTGGAACATGTATCACACCGAGAGGCCCCGTCCGTCCTCACTTCTCTTCTTGGTCCATTAGACAGGGTTTGTGAAATATGTGTGACCAATATTTACATGGTAAAATATCCCCAATCTAGGATGAAATTTATAATTTGTCCAGGATATCCCCCAATGAGCCCTAGGCACTAGTTCCCCTATCTTTGTATCGAGATAATATTCATTCCATTGTGACTTGTCCTAACGAACATGCCTTGAGTAGAATAATATGACTATTATTTGGTTACGATATCATGAATCCTTATCTTAGTGAGACTGGAAATCATAGGGAGACTTTGTCATGTATTAATACCAGTTGTTCTCTTGGATAATTTTGGTAGACTTGTTCTACGAGCTTACTATCAGATAGCTCGAGGTGTGCAATCTACCAGAATCGATCATGCTACTAGTAGAACCATATGGTTGGCATTGGATGAGATATATTATTTAGGAATCCTTTATAAGTATTCCTCAATGATCTTGTTATATGTGTTCTTGAATTATACCTAAGTTGACTTGACTATATCTTCTCAGTGGTGTTTCCTTTGTGGTCTTTTACATTGTTCTTTGGGGTTTCCTACTGAATATTGTTTTACTCACCACTGCACGGGCTTTTCCCACACATGTCATGTATTGCGCCGATGGTCGACTCTTTTACAATGTATCTGGTAGACTAGTAATTGGTGGGGACTAGTGTGATTAGACTGACTAAGGTTTGTTCTAGTGGCTTACATACAACAGTACATTGCCTTACGTTATAGTTGTATCAGGTGGGATTTTCTACAGATGAGCTTTAGTACTTGTGTTACAAACTCTTTCTTTTTGGTGGCCTTTTATTCTGTCCTAGTTTTACTTTACCTCTTTGATTTCTTGCATAATCCGTTGTTTGGTTGCAGTGGTATACATGCATTTTCATTACATAATGTTTTCACCTTCCAACATCTTTAGCTTGGAGTTTTGTGTGTGTTTACAAGCTTTTAGAAAAATGCCTCCCATTTGTGGGATATGCCTACTCGATGCTAGTTTTTATCCCTTGGCCAACTGCAGGAGGGCTTGGGGTAGTCACGGTATGAGACCCGAGGGATTGGTTGTGGCAGAGTGGTATCAGAGGTGGTCAGTTCTACCTTAGGACCAGGAGTCTGTGATATTGGATTTTTGTAACACTATGAAGTGTTTAGAGTTTGAATTTCAGGCTAGGAACTCATGTTTTAGTGCAGAAACTGATATATCCATATAGAAGGAATCTAGAAAATACTTTCTAACTCAATACATGGAAACAATCATTGTAGGGGAAAAATAAAGGTACATGCATCATATAGGAATTGGTTGTGTATTCCATGTCCTTCTTGAGTAATATACCTAGGTACACTCTTATAACTATGATACATATTATTTATTACATGATGTATTCTTGACGCCATCCAATGAGGTTTTTGTAGCATGATCGGGAGTTCGACACAATAGTTGATGAGGCCTTCCTAAAGGGATCTAGTCACAAAACAATTTTTCTTCAGGATGGTTAGTAGGTGGTGCTTTCTCATATTGATTAGTTCATAGATCCACATATAGTAGTTTAGGTAGATGAAGCTTGCCTTAATGAGTCATGAATAGATATTTTGGCATTGGATGATGATACATTGGTTTAGAGGGTGTATCATCGGCTTCAGAGGCCACAATCGTCTGAGATACAAGCTCAACAGAACCTGCCGATTACATGTGATCAATGTAAGCCTTATATCCTAAGGTTTTTCAAAAGTTTTTTTTGGGGGGTGGGGGCTGGGGTGGGGTGGGGTGATAGTTCCGAGAAGGATAAGATTTTATACAATTATAGTAAAAGGGGGAATATCTCATGAGATTTCCCCACCATTCATGTTGCAGTCAGATAGGTGGTTGATGAACCACCCAGGAAGAGGCAACATCAATAGGTGAAAAATCTGTCGGTAGGCATTCACAAGAAGACTGGGGAAGCAGTAGAAGGTGGCTGAAATTTTGTCATGTTACCACCACAAAATCTAGGTGGTCCATACCAGAATCAAGGTGAATGAGTATGGGTGAGGAGATAGTTACAGGATATTGAGGATTATAAACCGAGGACTCAAGGAATAGTTCAAGGTATGTTCTCTGTCTTTCTACTTTAACTGCAATACTGATAGACACTTGTACTAATGATTTCCATTCCTGCCACTTTTCTTGTTTGATACTTATAGATTATGTTTAAACCATTGACATGAATCTCACATTTAGAGACTCCTACTAGAGGAGACACAATGATCACACACAAGTGCCGATAGTGTGACCTGACTCTTGGAGGTGAGAGTTTAGTCTAGGATTTCTTGGCCGTAGCATCGAGGACTTACAATGTCATTCTCAGAATAGAATTGTATCCATAGTTCATTCTTAGATTTATTGTGTTAGGTAAAGGGTGTGGTTCATCCATGGTGATGGAAATTGATAACCCTTTACCGACAAATGGGAAGATCCTTGTAACTCTTAATGGGCTCTAGAAGAGGAGGGTGCATCTGATTTCTATTCAGCCGGCTTGCCCAACCCTTAGTGCAGGGGATGTTATGAGTCCTCCAGATTCTTTAAATATTGGAATAGTATAAATAAGTCTTCCTTGAAGATGTTCTAGGTTCACCTCTCCATCAAGATTTAGACATATTCGTTGGTATACACCCTAAGGAAAAACCTATATTTATGCTTGTAGATCGAATGACTCCTAAGGATCATCATGAGATGGGGGTGTAAATGGAGGACTTGTAGAGTAAGGGATTATTAAGAGTTAGTGTTTTACCCTAAGAAACCCCAGGTGATCTTTTTTGATGATATCTTACTGTACTTGGAATACGATGAGGAGCACGCGAGAAACTTAATAATGGTACTAGACACACTATGAGAGCACCATCTGTAAGAAAAGATCTTAAAGTATTAGTTATGGATTATAAAGGTTCCTTTTTTCAGGACATTCCATCTTAGTGGATAGAGTTAAAGTAAATCTAGTTGATTTTGATAAAGAGGTGATGGTTAGGGTTCCTCCAAGTCTATGACTAAGAGTTTTTCTATAATCCTGGGAAGAGAAACATAGAAGGAGATGCTATCAGTAGGAATCCTGTTAACAGTTACTGAATGAGGAATCAAAGAGGTGAGCCTCATTGTGGTTATACTTCATGGATAGAGATGGAGAAGCTTCGATCCAGTCATTGGTTGTTACCCCTATACTTTTAAAATGATATAGGGAGGCACAACTCAGTGATATCAATTGTGAGTCCTTACATGATATATTTTTTATAGGGAATAATCTTGATGGATATTCGAAAGGTGGGATCACGTAGTTCTCTTCAGGGGATGCATATTTGTAGTAGTGGAGGCCTAAAGTGGTGAGATGAATTGTGATATGCATGTACGTGTTAATGAAGACACCTTGGATGATGGAACAAGTTAAAGCTGGTGTTGCCTATAGAGATTTAAGTTTAACTCATGTTTGAATCAGTATTATGGATTTTCAAATCACCGTGTCGAGACCCATATGCTTGGTAGGGGTTTCTACTTATCCTTCTAGGGGCACTAAAAAGAAAGTGGGAAGGGATATATATGGACTTTATGGTTGGTTTTATAAGTATGTCCAAGAGACAAGATTCCATCTGGGTGATCATTGAATGATTCACTGAGTCGGCCCACTTCCTAACTACCTAGGATAAGACTTTAGAAGACAGATTGGGATACCACTATGTGATGGTGATATTTTGACTCCATGGAGTTTCATCGATGATTGTTTCAAATCTAGATGATCACTTTACATTCTAGTTGTGGAAGGGATTAAAGGTGGTGATTACAGAGAATGTGCAGATGATCTAGGAGTGCATGAAGAATGGAAATATCTATCCTATTTTTATAATCATAGAAGTTAGATACCTTTGGGGTTCAAAGAAGGAGACCATGTCTTCTTTTAGGTCTCACCGCAATTAGGGTTACACAGATTTTCTTGGGTGGAAAGCTATCTATGAGGTTAATAGTCCCTATTCTAGGTACTATATAGAGTTGGTAAAGTAGCTTACTACTTAGATTTACCCCATGGTAGAACTGGGTACACAACATCTTCTTCATGTCACAATTGAGGAGATTCATGCATAGCCCTTTGAACTTCATAATCTAGGGAGAGCTAGAGATCAACATTAGAGTGACTTGGGATGAGTACCCAATGAATATCAAGGATCATTCATGGATGAAATTTTACTTTAGTATGTGTTTGTAGGAAAAATGAGGATCTTAAGAAGAGCATATAGGAGCAAGAGGCTCAGATTCATGCTCTATACTCTCACCTTTTGTTGGAGTAGACCTTTTTTGTTTTTTCGCGGACATAAATCCTTGGGGGGGGGGGAGAATGTAATGACTCAAATTTTCTCGATTCCATTTTTTTAAAAATTCTTCAGAAAATAACGAGGCCAGGTGCTAAGATGATGTGCGATTTTGAGGCTTGGTGTTCCAAGAAAAATATATTGAAAAATTTTATGTTTTTAATTTTACACGCATTCGAATTTTCCGAAAAAGTGAAATAAATTTTAAAAGGTTTCCCATATTAGAAATATAAGGGAACCATTGATCTTAGAGTAGTGTCTTTACCCAGGGGTGACTTAAATTTATTCAGCGTGGGTCTTCTATGGAAAAACCTAAAAAGGACATAATCGTAAATAAAGTAATTAAATTAAAATATTTTATTTTAAAGTACTAATAACTCATAAAATGTAACTCTGATTGGAAATCCAAGACTATCATTAAGTTCATAATGTGGTGTTTTTCTTAGGCGAGGCCTAACCATGATCGACGCAGGCCGAATATGAAAGTTAGTTTTTGGACACAACTAACTTTAAAATATTTTTATAAAAATATTTTCAACAGAGTCGTTCTTTGACGTTAAACAAAGAAAAAACAGGGCTGTGATGCAACAAATTAGTGACACTGCAATGTAGTGATGCAGTAACACTGAAATGTGTGTAACAAAAAAATTCATTGACATTGATATGCATCTTCCTTCCTTTAACAATTAGAAGGGATTCAAGAAGAGAATTATTGTTCCTGTATAATTTCACTCGGATAATTAGAGAGGAACCTCGATGGCTTCCTCTCATTAGAAAATGATGGATGATGATGAGATAAGAATCGATGATCGAGGATCTACAAGAAGACATATCATGATGACCTTAAACTGATCGCCAATGATGATAGAACCCCAACATCGATCAATCCTAACTACAGGTAGGGTGTGTTATGTCAATTCCTTCTTTCCCCATTCTTGGAATTAATGATGAATGTAGATCAATCCATGAATAGGTTGACCCAAGGATCCCTCATTCTTATGGGATGAGAATTATACCTTTTTGAGGATAATGGAGAATGACCATGGAATTGTTGTTAGAATTCGTTTTCCCTACTAATGGGAAAACCCACGATTGACACAAACATTAATCGAGGTCTGTTCCTTTTTGTTGATTCCTTCTCTTCTTCACACCATTCTTCTTTCATCACGGGAATTTTTCATTTGGCCTGTGACTTGACACCTTGTGATCAATTAATCGTTTCACAGTCGATCTTTGGAGCAATTATATAAAATTGAAAATATGGAATTCGAATGACACGATAGAGGTGTGATGAAGATGATGTAGGATGGATCTAAGCGGTGCGATAGATATCACCACTTGAAAAGCTTTTAACTGGGATGGATTATGGAATGGATCCAAGCTCATGAATGTGAACTTAGAGACTTGAGGATCATGGAATAGTATTGAGATCAATAATCATAGCAACAAGGTGATGAAGGTTTCCAAAAGAAAGAGAGCAGGTAGTTGTGGAAAGAACACCTAGTAGCAGGAATCTACCAGAATGATAGCTGGTGTTGGAGGCACCCATGGTGGCAGAGGCCGCATGTGGTTGTGACACACCACAGAAGAAGGCCATGACGTTGGCGGGACACGGTTCCCCAAGCCGTGTCGGACAAAGACTTGTGACTATACCATGAGTGAAAAGTGACCATGTAGACTATCCGCATGTCATGAAACCTGGCCGCATGTACCACATTGATGCGGTTGGTCAACCTCATATGCTAGGAGGGAGGGGCGCAAGAGTTGCCTCACCTGGCTGACAAACCAGCCCTTGCTGGCAGGCCGGGATGGGGAAAACTAGGCTGTCGGGTGGCCCAGAAAGCTGGACCACACGATCCATTGGGCCACGAACTAGCAGCCCAATATGCCTTATCTTCAGGCCAAGACTATTAAAGTGGGGTCTTTTGGGACAGGTTGGGTTGAGTCGGTCCGATTGGGCCAGACCAGGACCCAACCAGACTCTTTTTACTAAAATACCCATAACTTTTAAACCGTAAGCCTATTTGATGAACTATCTGTGTAATTGGAAACCTTGAAAAAATTTAGTTCTTTTGAGATAGATTGGTGTGTTTTTAGTTATACCATAAGGGGATAGTAGATTTCTCTTTTTCTTTCTTATGATGGATTAATGCAGGATCCCGATCTAATCACAGAGGGTGATAATAGAGATTGAGATCATACTATTGGAATTCCCTATGAAGGTTCGATGTAGGATACCATTATTTTCATATAGGATGAAATGTGTTTCAAAGTGAGTTGTCTTAACCAACTTTGATAGTGACTTAGCAGGATGGATCATGTATCACAATGAGGTGACCAGTCAGTCCTCACTTCTCTTCATGGTACCTTAGATAGGGTTTGTGGAATAGGTGTGACCAATATTTATGTGGGTACCTATCCCCTATCTAGAATAAAATTTCTTATAGGTCCAGGATGTCCCCAAGTGAGCCTTGGGAAAATGACCCCCTATTTGCTTATTGAGATCAGATTCTTTCCCTCGTGACTTGACCTGATGAGTGTGCCTTGAGTAGAATACTATGACTAAGGTTTGGATGTGATATTGAGACTCCTTGTCTTAGCGAGGCCCGATGTATTAGGGAAAAATTGTGACTTATCAAGACTAGATGTTCTGTTAGTTAATTTTGGTATACATTTGCTACGGGATTACTATTAGATAGCTCTAGGAGTGCGATCTCTCGAAATCGAGCATGCTACAAGCGGAACCATATGGATGGAAGTGGATGATAATTTTCATCTTGGAATCATTTATGAGTATACCTAGATGTTATTATTATATGGATTTTTACATATACATATGTTAAGATGTATTTATCTTCTTAGTGGTGTTTCTATTGTGGTATTTTACTTTTTGTTTTAGGGTACCCTACAGAGTATTGTTTTACTCACCCCTGCACGGGCTTTTCCCGCACATGTTGTCTCTTGTACAGATGGTAGAGTCTTTGATAGTGCTTCAGGAATTCTAGGACCAGGTGGGGCCTAGTGTGATCAGATAGAATGAAGTGTTTCCCAATGGCTTACTGAAAACAGTCAAGTGTCGTACCTTACAGTTGTATCGGGTGGGATTTTCTATGGACGAGCTTTAGTACATGTGTTACAGACTCATTCTTTTTGGTGGGCTTATATTTTGGCCTAGGTGTAGTTTACTGCTTTGCTTTCTGTTGTACTCTGTTGTTGGTCATAGTGGTATGCATTCATTTTCTTTACTAAGTGTTTTCACTTTCCAACATCTTTATCTTGGAGTTTTGTGTGTGTGTACAAGTTCTTAGGAAAATGCCTCCCATTTGAGGGATATGACTATTCAATGCTAGTTTCTAGCCCCTGGACTATCAAAGTAGGGCTTGGGGTATTCACGACATGAGACCTATGGGATGGTTCATGACATTGACCTTCGAGTCCCCTAATGTGGTTTAGGGCTTAGCCCATTTCCTAGTAAATTTTGACCCAATTTGTTTTTCTTCTAAAGACCACTTATAAATACTAAACATTAAAAACAAAATAAATTAATGAAATACATCTAAAAAAGGTAATAATATTTAATTTAAATAAAAAAATAAAAAAGGGTATATCAATTTATCAATCAAATTAAACAAAAAACACTTAGTGAAAAAATTATCCCATATTTTTTAAATTGAGAAACCAAAATAATAAAATTAGTTTTTAAGAAATCCCCTAACATTATCCCCAATTTTCTCCCTAGATTTATTCCCATTTAATAAATTTGTCAAAAATATTAAATGAATAATAATAATATGAAAATAATTTAAAAATAATATAAAATGGATAACTACCCCATAATTCATAGAAATTTTAACAGTGGAGACATAGAAAAACAATTCATAATTTTATATGATCTAAATAGCTAAACATCCATCATAACTAGCTTAGTTTTTAATTTTTCAAATCTCACAAAATATAAATGTTTAGTAACTATATCTCCCAGTAGGTTTTCTATAGTAATTTATTCCAGAAAATGACCCCTTTGTAAATATGATCACTAAATAAATGAAATAAAATATTTATATGACTAGTCCTTTAATTTTTAGGGCCTTTTTCAAAATATAAATGGATGAATTATAATTATAGAATATAGGCCTTTTATCTCAGAAAAAATTATAAAATATAGAAAAAATTAACCATTGTATTTGAGCATAAATATTACTAGTAGCAATGTACCCAGCCTCAATGGTGGATAATAAAATTGAAAATTACTTTTTACAACTCCATAAAATTAATAATTTATATAATTTGTGACACATACCTGATGTTTTCTTCCTATTAAGTCTTTATCCTCTAATTTACGAATAAAAAAATGATAATAGATTTGAATATTTTTGATTTGAGTAAAATAAAATTATATTTATTGTTCCTTGAAAAAAACTATTTACACTTTTAATAGCTAGAAAATGATTATATTTTGGATTAGAATGAGATATCTAGAACCTATACAAGAAACAATCCTAATATCTGGACAAGATATAGTCAAATTAAATAGTCTTTCTATTATTCCTCAATATAGTTTATCAATTACAACCATTCTAGATTCTTCCACATCTAGTTTAGAATTATTTATTAGTGGAGTTCTCACAGTTTTATGTGAATTAGCATTTATTTTTTTAAATAAATATGTATCATATTTTTTATTTATTTATTAATATACCATCTTTTAAAAAAAAAATTAAGTGCAATGTACAATTTTAATTTTACCATTAGACTCATATCAAATTCATTAGTCATTAATTTTTTAATCAAAATTACCATGTATTTTATTTTTATAAAAAAATAAAACATCATCAATATATATATTTCCAAAATTAAAATATCAGTATATACATCCTTTATAAATAATTGTGGATTGACCTTTCCTTTATTAAAGAATTTTGGTAGTAAAAAAATATTAGTCGATCATACAAAGATCTTGGAGATTTATTTAAACCATATAAAAAATTTGAAAGTTTGAAAAAACTATTTTGATAATTCATCATTTTTCAAACTTGGTGGTTGATTATGATACAACTAATTTGAAATAAAACAATATAAAAGGAACTTTTTATATCCTTTATTAATAGTTTGAATTTTTCATAACGTGTAAAATATAATCAAATACAAATGGATTATAATCTTGAAATTTTTTCAAATGAATCTTAAAAATAAATTCCTTATTATTTTAAATAAATATAGGTATCTAATCTAGTCATATTCCTCACAATATTACCAGACTCATCCATTGTATTTCAAAAAACCCAATTGGTTTCAATAGTCTCTTTATCTTTAGTTTATTAAATATGATTCTTGATATTATTACTATCAAACGAGTTATGTTAATCATGAATTTAATTTATCTAGTTAGAATCATTCATATATTCTTTAAAATTTATGGGAAAAAATCTTCAAAAAAGTATAATTATCATTTAAAATGAAAATATATTTTATATTATTAATTATGTATTCAAAATTTCCAATAAAATCTTCTAAATAATGATATCTATGAGATATAAAATTCATAAGATCATTTTAAGAAGAGATATTATCCCCCTCAACTAAATCATTATATTTCTTAGGATTTTCTTTATCAAAATTTAATTCTTCAAAATCATCAACATAGTAAAAAAAATCATTATTCTATTTTTCATTATTTTCAATGAAATTTACATTAAGTGATCCATCCATTAACACAGTTCTCTTGTTATATTTTCTAAAATATTTACTATTATTTGAGTATATAAAAAACCTATCTTCATCACCTTTAAAATATAATATTTACAAATTATCTTTATTATATAAAATAAATATCCTATAGAAAAGTACTATAAAGTAACAAATTTATATTTTCTTTTCTTTTAAATAGTTCATAAGGGGTTTTGTTTTAAAATAGTATAATATAATCTCTATTTAAGATATAGAAATCATTTTTAACTAATTTAGCCTAAAATTATTTTTGTATGTTTAATTCATTATGCATTGTTCCCAGCATTTCATGAATAGTTATGTTTTTCCTCTCTAAAACACCATCTTGTTGTGGTATTCTAGGGGAATAAAAATTAGGGTAATATCGAATATCTAAAAAAAATTTCACAAAATCAATGCTATCAATTTATCTTCCCTTTTTACATAATTTTTGTGAAATTGAATATTTTTTTTATTTTGAATTTGATTATATAATTTAATAAGATTGTTTAATGTTTCACTTTTAGGGGATAAGAAAATAATCAAAGTGAATATACTATTTTCATCTAGAATTACAAACACATGTATCTTGATTCCTGAAATGGTTTTTATAATGGGTCTAAATAAATCATGAAGGAGAAGTTAAAAGATTATAGAAGTATTAAATATATTAATAGATATAAATTACTATTTATGATTCATTCCTTTAAATAAAAAAATACAAAAAACATATTTGGTTTAATATTAGGAGGTTCAAAAAACAATCCTTTTTTTCAAAATTGTACAGTTATGAATGATAAACATTTCCCAAACATTGGTACCAATGAATGTTTTTTTCCAAAATATTTCAACACTTTAAAATTTCTTGGTTTAGTTCTAAAAAATTTATAGAATATATATTTTCTTTCCAATGTTCCTAAAATAGCATATTATTATCTTTATAAATAAGAAATTTATTTTCTTCATACATTACACTCATTCCATCATAAAAAAGTTGCGTAATGCTTCTTAAAATGCATTTCAATCATTATAAATATAGTAATTTATAAGTTATAATATATTTTATTATACCCAATTATCTATAACATTTAACCATGAATTTATATTTTTCACCAAATGTGACATTACCTACATTATAATAATTAAAGGATAAAAAGTTAAGAGATATCCCCAATCCCCTTCAATAATCCACCATAATCCATGTACCTTGTATCATTATAACACTTTAGGTAGGTTTCCTATGAAATAGATTTAGAAGAGAATTCTTACAGAACATAAGATATTGTTGGTCTAGCTAGATTAGTAATAAAACTCTTAGGAACCCATACAGATTTAAGGCATTCATTATATGGTAATCTAGAGGATAGATTCTCAGATATAAAAGTTATGGTATTTCCAAGTGATTGTGTATATCTTAATGAAAACTAAGATTCATAATTACCTTTGAGATTACATCTGAAGTATATATCATTTGATAAATTTCTACTTACTGATTTTAATAAAAGTTGTTTTGTAAATATTTGTAATATTTATTATTATTTCCAAATTCAATTTTTTCTTTATTAGTTCTATCCAAATCCACTATCATATCAAATTATTCTTTTCCATGAAAAAATACATAATATTTCTTTTAATCCAGTTATTTCCCCTTTAATATTTTCATTCTCATTTTAAAAACATCCAATTCATTACATAATTTCACAGTTGAACATGATCTTGTATTTTTAGCTTCTTCTTTTAATGTTTAAGATTCTAACATTCCTTTTAAATTTTATCTAAATCATCACAAACAAATTTTAATATCCTTTAATGAACTTAATCTATTTTTAACATGAAATAATTTATTTTTATATTATCATCCTTAATAATAGTTAGTTTTGAATCTACGATATTCTTCCATTATTTTATTTTCATATTTTATCTTTGATGTTATCTTTACAGTTTTTACACACTCTAAATATCATATTGAAAATTTTATTTTTTTATTTTATTCTTTAACTTAATTTTCAATACAAAAATCATAAAATAAACTATAGTTAGAAAAAGTTTATACCTCATTTTTTGTTTCCATCCTGAAAAAATTCATAGGATTCTATTTCACTCTTAGAATGGTCACCATTAGTGTTTAAATATTCTATGCATACTTACCCAACAAGATATGTTCTTTTTAGTTCATTCATGTATTTTTTTATTTTCCTTCTTATTTAAATTTATGACAGTTTGAATTTATATATCCCTTTTTCCTATAATCCTATCATATTAATTGGAAAATATCATCTTAACTACCATTACATTATTTAATTCCCTTTATATCATCATTTTATGATATCTTCTTGGTCAATTCTTAAATACTCACTTTCCTTTCATGTATTTATATATTAATTTTGTGAAATTTTTAATTTGAACCTTATCACATTATTGAAAATAAGAATCAGATATTTTGGAAATAAAATTTATATTTTATTTAAATGATATAACTTTAATTTTATCATGGTCATTAATATTGTCATTCTTCACTTCCAACTCATTCATATGAAGTGATCTTATAAAATCATCCATTTAGTACTAAGTGAAATCCTTAGTACCTTCAATTGTGATATTCTATGAGTTCCATCTTATATCCTGATGTAATATTTAGATAAGAGTATCATTCAACATGGTCCCCCTTGAGTGGAACCACATTGTTCACTATCATAGTGAATCTGTTGTATATATTATTTATTCTCTTAGGGTCTATGATCCTAAATTCATACAATTCATCTCTATGTATACCTATCCTAGTTCCCAACCACTTTTTTGTTCCTTGATGAATGATTTTAAATATTCCCCAAATATTAAAAGCATTTATAAATGATAAAATATTAATATACATATATCAACTTAAAGAACTATATAAATAGTTTATAACTTTCTAATTTTGAAAACATTTTATACCATCCTTACCAATTAGAGTTTTTAAATATATATTTGGATATTTATAATGTTTTTACATTATATCCCAATAATCAAGAATCATATTTGTTGAAAGTATGTCTATTTGATCTTTCCATGGGACATACTCACTACTATTGAAGTGCGATGGTCATATAATATTCATCAATCTTGAATTCCTGAATTATTATAACATAAAATATGATTTTACATTAGAATTTTATGTATATGATAATTTATTATTCAAAAAATTTAATAAAACATTTAAATTTTTTTCAAAAAACATCACTATGCTCCGATACCAGCGGTTAGGTGCCATTTTTTGTTACTATTGGCCAGAGGGGGGTGAGTAGACCTTTTAAAATAATTATATCAAATATGATTATCAGAGTGATGAAATAGGGTTAAATGTGTAGTGGAACTAAATCAAATAACACATTAGGGTTTTTATAGTATTCAAGATCTCCCAGATCAAAATCTATTATTCAGTTTTGTCTACTCAATGAGGAGACTAGTATTTACTAGTTTCTCACCTTTGATAGGGATTAATAACCAAATTACATATAAAGGATCTTTTTTCCGACCTAGTAGTGTCACCCATTTCTTTTCAAGAAGTCATAACCTACCTTCCTTTTTATTGGGATGAATAACCTCAACTTCCTTTTAGAAAGGGGTAATAACCCAATATGATAGCTTTTGTATGGTAAAAGCATAAAACAACTCTACAGTACAAATATAGGGTAGGAATAAATACAACATTAAAAAACATAATGAATTTTATAACAACATTCGAGTAGGTGATGTATAAAATCAATGAAACTCATGTTATTCACATATAATAGAATTCAGTAATAAAAATTATGAAGCTGATTATGATCATTTAAATGAAACATTAGTCATAGTCCAAATTCAGTACATCAAAAATCTTGTATAAAGGATGTATTTTTCTATCTCTATAATTGTGTCAATCACTAATATCAATCTTCATTAAACAAAATTTTATCATTTTTTTGTTCTCATTATAATGGTTAGATGAAAGTAATTATATTCAAAGATCATGTAGAATCTTAATGTATAATATCATAATTCCATGTTAGAAAAGTAACAAGCACTTAAAACAATACTGTTACCTGTATTCTGAATTAACATTCTTATAAATCTGGCACTCAATTTTTTTTTGTATGAAATATCTTCAAAACACTTCAAAAAATTATTATTAAGATAATTGATAATTTATATGATGAATGAATAATTAAAAAATATTATTAAAATATTTCATTAATTAGATATAAAATACATACATAAAATAGATCATAAAATAATTATTATAAAAATTCTTTTTTCTATAATAATTTTGGTATATCTTCTTCATCAAAAAATTTTCAGATTTTTATTAAAATATATAACCATTTCACAAATCACTAGAATGATAAAAATAATTTTAATAAACTTTAAATAAATTAATATATAAAAATAATTCTAAAACAAAGCCTTTCTAAAATATGTTTTTTGAAAAATAAGAAAAGGAAATAGCTAAAAATGTGACATATTGACAATGTGATAGTGTGGAGTTAGTATACTTACCATTCATGTTTGGGACACTCTCTGTGTAATTTCACACGGTCACATAAAAAGAATCTACAATTAGAATAAAAAAAATATATAGGAATAGTTTCTCATTGTATGTATGTACCTTATCTAGTAGGATTCCTAGAGTCTTCACAACAAGTGCTTCCTTTAGGATTTAGGTACACTTCACCCATTCAATATAGTTTTATTGAACTTATGGTAGGATTATTTAAATTGTATTAAGTTTAATACCACATGTCATGGTAGTTCAAAATAATCATTCATTGTAAGGTAATCATCGTATGATAACCTCACTCAGTGTCACAAGACTTACCTTGTCATGGTATGTTCCACATTCACTTGAATGTAGGTGCATGATAGGTTTATATGGAAGGAAAGCTATCTGAAAATGGTGTAATGATCATGTAGATGTGGTGATTTTAACATATAGAATGATAGTAAAATAGAAGAATAAGATGATAAATCATGTTTAAAGGACTACATCCATGTTAGAAGTAGTTCACCTCTATAGAAGAAATAAGATCTAGCATAGTACATAGACGTACTACAAGATAAAATAGAATTCTATGTGCAATAGATAAGGGAGGTCAACCATGAAAATATTTAAACACATAAAATCTTTGTCTCATCTAGGATTTCAATGCCTCATAGCCTTAAAAAACTCATCAAAATATTAGCGTACCAACCTTAGTTCAATCAGTGGGGTTTGGTTATGAATAATGATGATATAAAACTCTCCAATGACGCTAGAGGTTGAAGGTTATGGGATCCATATGTTGGATGTTTTGGATTTCTTTAATCATGTAGTGTTTGTTTAATCTATATTTATTTAACGAAGGAATATTAACCCGATGACATGAGTCCCACGTCAAATTTTTGCAAGATTTGGCTTCTAATATATCATTCAAATCATTCCACTTATGGTTCATGCTAAATACAAGAGATCAACACTCATTACACCACATAGTAGGGCATTTGGGCCACCCCTCACCTATTCAGCCCCCAACATCCTAGAATAGACTATGATCCCTCACCCGGGCATGCTTTATTGGGCCTTACACACAGTCTCCCCCACTAAACTACCTAATATGATGACTTGTTCATGGGTTGATCTCCCACAAAGTTGACCTTTGTGTCCCCTAATGTGGTTGAGGGCTTGGCCAATTGGCTAGTTAAGGTTGGTCCAATTTTATTCTAAATTCCCCTTAAAAATTTAAACAATTATTCAAGATTAAAATTAATTAAATAAATAAAAAATATAACTATATTTAATTTCAATTAAAACATTCAACCTAGGGGGTTTTAATTTATTAAAATAATTGAACCAAAAAAACAAATATTTCACACAATGGACTCCTCCTACATGGCATGAAATACCTACCAAAAACTTAATAGAACCCCATGACTTTTTCCTAAGTTATACTTTTCGCATGACCCTTATATCAAATAGAATTGATGGTATGAGAAGAAGACCCTTATAGCGATTCACTCAGCAATAGTTCCCTTATATGGTTTATCGACCCACTTCATGATCAAGCCTTCACGGTATAGTTTGGTCTTTCATGGCCTGACCTACATAAGGACAAAAATTTAAAAAATATCAAAAACCATACACACGATCATAGCTAGGAGACCATAGGCTTCAGTAATACATACATTAGGTTGAAATGCTTCCCAAAATCAAACATCACACATATGGTCAGAACCACCATTACTTAAGGAAATGAATCAAATTCTTCTAATATATAAGCAATATACACATAAAATCTCTGCATATACTTCCACTATGAGACCAACCCTTTGATAAAATGTTTCAAAACCCCCATGGATGTATCTTTGTGACGTGTTATAGTTTTTAGTTGAACTAATACACTATAGTTATAAAACTATCTATAACATAATAAATAAATAAACATAGATCCAAACAATAATATAATGAAATAGAAATAAAACCAAATAAAGAAGTAAAATAACTGAAAATAAATTTATAGTATGTGAATATTATCAACATAATAACACTTTCAATTACCAGAAAATCAATAATTTAGATAATGAAGCTAGATTAACCATAAATATAATACTTGGGAAACAAATAAATAATATAAAAGAAATCAATATCATCCCATCTGAACACATATCTAAATCTACAAAAACCCATAATTCTTAAATCAAAATAATTCTAGAAAAATGGTGTATTCATTTTGGATGGTTGATTAAAATGGCTAAGAATAATGGCTAGTCTTGACACCATAAAAGGATTTTACTAATATAGTGGATCAAAAGATGAATGGTTCATTCTATGGGATAAAAATAAAAACCAAGAAATCCTATAAATAAAACGTAAATAATTATTTTGGATAATAATATATAAGTAATCTAAAAAACAATCATTTAAATTTTAAATGAACATAATACCAGGTATCCCAAAATATATACTACAGATAAAAATAGAATAAAAAAGGAAAAATTTGAGAAACTATATATAATAATACCTCAAAATATTCTTTGATTACCGTCATGATATATAAAATTGGAGATACTTCTTCTTATTCTAATGACTAAATTTTCATAATTTCTAAATATGTCTTAATCGACTATAGTGATGGAAGGTCATTGAGAATTTTCAGGATTAATGTATAGATAATCCATGCATTCCACCCATAAAAACGACAAGGGTTTTTATCCTTAATGAAAAAAATATGTAGTAGAATGAGAAGACTCTCCCAAATAATATGGTTTTTCATGGAAAAGTTCCTCCTACTTCTAATTATCTCTAGATAAAGAAAAATCACTATCAATAAAAGAGACAAGGAGGAAACACATCATGTAATTCCTTATGGAAACCAACTCTGCCATCAAGGACACATTAAGAAAAGTCATCAAATGATGTTAGGATACATTGGATCACTCTAGAACGTAGTTTCAGATAAGTTTCCTTAAAAAAAAATGAAATTTTAGGGAATTCGATACACTATCTATAGATAATGGGGGACTAGATAAATAAATAGTCAACACACTCTATCACTGTCAATTAGACTTGATAGAGACTCATAATTTATATCACATTAACTCTCTTCATACCATAAATTAAATACTGTTGGTTCAATGTATTGTAAAAAACTCCCATATCTTGTCATCATGGAACTGGGATGGAACATAAATCTTCTTCCATTCCCTACTAAGTCCATCGTGAATATCCATAATAATCCTCAACCAAAATGGATTCAAAGGATCAAAGGAATTTAAGGATCTCCTTAATCACATATAACCATTTCATATCCTCTAGGGGCCCTGATCACCATTTAAGGTAGGTAAACATTGAGAGGTGTATGTATCTTTTATTGAACATCATGTTTTGGTGGATTTGACTATGATAAGAGAGAAACTATAACTCCATGGGAAACTAATAAAAGGAATATTATATGATATTATCTTCCTATGATCCATCTTAACTCTTCTAGGTGGTAAACATTATAAAATAAAATAAAAAATAATCTACTATTAATATAAAAAAACACTCTCATCCTATATAAAGTATCAAATTAATATAATGAGATTATTAAAGAAGAAAAAACAATACCCAATAGAAGAAAATCCCAAAATAAGTCCAAAATAATTAAAATAGTTTCAAAATCATACCCTTTAGTTGTAAAATATTAAGTCTCCACTTGAATATCATTTTAATACTCCATAAACTCAATATCAAAAAACTTTTTAAATAAATGAACTATGATATCATTTTAATACATTTAGATAATAACATTATGAGTTTTCATAACCAATTTTCATCATTTAAAACAATGTTTCCATCATGAAATTCTATGATAATTTCACATTAAAACATTTACCAATAAAAAGATCCACATAATTATTTTCCAAATATGAAATACTCAATACAAAAAACAATATGAATGAAAATGGATCACAAAGGTGTTAGTTATAAATACCTTATATTTTCATATATTAACATTACATAACTTTTATTTAATACCTAAACATTATACAAATAGACACCCAGATACTGTATAAGTCCAGTGTCTTTGAAATCATGGAAACATAAACACTGGTACATAAAAGATCTACATTAACTCCCACTATGTTCATCATGACTACCAAACTTCTTACACACATAAAAAATAATACATATATTTATAAACTAGGGAAGGAAAAATAAAAAGGGGTGAGTTCAAATTCTCAGTAAGGGTAAACAAGGGATATATATAAGAGTAATCATGTCCATAAGGTAATGAGAACATGATTGTGAAAATAGAAGATCATACCATGCATATCAAATATCATATACATGAATCGTGAAATAAAGATTGGTATTTAATAATAAATTAATAATAATAAAATAAATAACATAATACATGAAATAATAACATAAGAATCAAACATGGAATTATGGAAAAAAACATAAGCATATAATCTGATTTCCATAGTATCCACAACATCACTACCATGAACATCATAGTAGTATGGGTTTACTCCACATACCATCTTGGTATTCATAGTTCACTCTCATGACCATCTTAGTTTCATGATTTTACTCCTCATACAATCTTGGTAGTCATGGCTCACTCGCATGGTCATATTAATAGTCAAGGTTCACTCCCAAAACCATCTTTGTAGCCAAGGTTCATTCCCAAGACCATCTTAGTATATCTCATGGGATATAAATCTTTTCCCAATTTATTGGACGGAGATATAGGTCCCATAAATATAATAAAGAAGTAATACATACATAAACAACAAAATCATAGAAAATAATATCATAACACTTGAAATGAAATGGGTTTCATAAAAATATAAACATATCATAACATGTGGAAAAAGATACAGGTTTCATAATCATTTCATCAAAATATTAAACCCTTAAATAGAAATGTATTTCATAAATATATAAAATTTGAAAAAGAAAAATGTTTCATAAGACCATAACATTAGGAATAAACTATTCATATAAATAATATGAATGGAACATTTAGATAATTTACTATAATGGAATGAGTAACATCAAAATATTTCATCTTATATAGGAAATAATTTTGAAATGTCATTCAAAAATGTTTCTGGAGGAACATATATTTTCTTCTTTGATAAAATATTTTTAATACATAAAACAATTTGAAAATAATTTTCTTATAAAATACCTTTGAAACTTATAAAGAAGACTTGAAATCATATTGAAAGACTTTTTCCTTGAAAACTTTTAAAATATGATTCAAAACATTTTAAAAACATTTTTCTTTTCAAACAATTTGAAAACTTATAAATAAAGTTTGAATATGTTTTGAAAGCCTTTTTATTTAAAAACATATGAAAGACCTGACAATTATTTTTTTTATTAATAAAACACTTTTGTGGAAAAAGTGAGAAACCAAAAGTCCAACAATAGATCCAAAAAACCTAAAAAACACCAGGAAGAGCAGGAACTACCACATACATGCAACAACAACACCACCATCCCTAAGCTGGACACTCGGCGATCCCATGCAAGCATGGTCTCTCCCGATGTTTCCATCCCTCCGAATCTGCCATGTCCCAAATGACCTTCCAAGGAAATGGTAGAGTGCTCTAGCCCGATGAGGAAGCCCCGACTGCACTTTCCAAGTCAAACCGGGGGCGAAGCCTCATAAGAAAAGGAAATGTTACCAAAACACAACATTAGCCTATTATTGATTTCTTCCCTGTAGAGATTCCAATGTATTATCCATACCTTAGCCCCAGGATCTTCTCCAATAACATCTTACAAATAGTTCTCCATATTAAAGAAGCATGTTAAAAAAAGGTCTTTGAAAATACTTTGAAAACGTAAAAAATAAGGCCTAAAACCATTTTGAAAATAATTTTCCTAGAATTTTTTTTTAAAAAAAATTTTCTTAAAAATTATCCTTTTAAAAATACAATGGAATCTTCAAATAAATGATGATTTTAAATCCTTACATGTTGTATGAGGTAAAAAGAACATTCATTTTACATAGTAAAAATGTTAACAAAATTCCTTGTTTGAAAAGTGACAAGAAGATTAATTTAAAGAGATTTATAAAATAAAAAAGGTAAAAATGTATTTTAAAGTTTCTTGGATAATGGTAAAATATTCTTGTAAACCATTTTTAGAAAACATGGTTTCGAATGAACACAAATTTCCCACCGAAGAGAGGGTAAGATCAGACATTATTAAAAAAACATTATTTATTATATTATGTACCAAAGATTATAAAAACGGGACCAATAAATGAATATACCATAAATAACCAGAGTAGAATAAAATTAATGAATTCTCTTGAAATATGGTATATAATATTTCATCTAAGTAAACATAAACATAAACAATCATAAAAAGTGATGAGATTCTTTCAATATATAATTATCACATGGTAACATTGGATCATAATCTCCATTTAAGAAAAATAAATTACATGAAGATTATATTATCATTAAAAGAAGGGTAATCATGATATATCACGTAAAATCAAAGTATATAAACCTCAAAATTAATTTAGGTTCATAACAAAACATGAGTCACAAAGAAAGAAAATTGTGACAAAACTATTTTACCGATTTGGTAAATTTTGAGACATAAACCCCATGAAATAATGATCATATAATGGATATTTAAATAACAATAAATTTAACTATAAGAATAATTTAATACAACCATGGTTAGTGTACACACCGCACAAAAGTAATGTGTGTTGAATAAAACATGTATCTCGCATAAATAAAAAGGTGAGATGAAATCCCCATCCATTGTGTCTTGAATCTCTTAGCACATGTAAAAACCACTTTTATAATAAATATAAATTTATTATAAATCTTTTAAAGAACCATATTATTATTTATAATACCATATATTGTTTTATTATGACCTTTTATTACCCTCTTGTAAACAATCCTATGTTAAAGTTTCACTTCAGGTAATATTCGCTTTATTCTTTGCATGTGTCTTAATTTAATATATCATTGTTACTTATACTTATATAATGATTTAGGGAATGTAAACCATGATATATATATCATTAATATTCAATATATGTGTATCATAATAATATATAGAATATATAATTATGAAATGGAATACACTATTCATGGAGATCGTAATCCGTACGTACGTATGAACATGGATTTTATTTTTGTAATCGTATTTAAATAAAAATAGAAAATGACATATATATATATTATAATTAATGTAACATTATTATTTCATATTTTTCAAATAATTTCACTAAATTAATCCTTAATACATTCTATATAGTTTGTGAACAAATCACATTACTTTGAGGGGGTGGTTGTCCACATATCCTTAAATGAGATATTTGCATTAACACAAAATGGAAAGTATAAAGACATGTGCTATAAAATAATTATATAAGCTTAAATAAATATAATTTATAACCTTAATAAATAGATTTTTCATCATAATTTCTACTATGAGAGGCGGTAAAGGATAAATGAACATTTATCATTTCATGGGGCGATAGGTTTCCATACATGTAAACAATATTTTCATTTACCATTAGATGGAGGTGTGTCTAAGTGTAGGTAAAAACATCCTAATATATTAAATATAAGTTTTTTATACTTCTATTGTATAAAGAGACATAAGGGTGTAGAGAAAAAAATATAAGAAATGAGCTTGAGAGAACACATTACCTCTTAATCAGGTAACTCCTTTTAGTTTATGCCAAAATGCTTACTTGGATTTATTTCTTCACAAGGGGGGATTATAAGAGGAATTTAGGGATTATGGGAAGTTTATTGGGTAGATATTGTCCATAAATAACAGGTTTGAGAAATTTAAATAATAGAGATAGGTGGTGCCTTTTATTATGAAGGTAATGGATAAAGATGGAATTTTTTAAAACAAGTTAGGTATACCCACGTTTTTACCTAAACAAGTCATAAAAAATCAATAAAACTCAATAATGGAAGGTTAAGTTCTGATTCATTTCCATACAATGGATTTCAAACAAGTTTCTAGGTCATTTAATGTCTTAAATTTACGGTTTAGTACTATATTCACCTAATTTTTCTCTTAACCGTTGTAATTAATTTTAATCACTTTCACTAATATTTTTTTGTCAAAAACAATGTTTAAATTATTATAAATTATTAATTATTATGACTCAAAATACTTAATAAAATTTAATAAATTCTATTAATATATGGGGAATAAGTTAATTTAAAATTAATTCTGTTGATGGGACGACACAATGGGTTTTAATAGTAAAAATGTCCAGACTTTTTCTAAGTTTTTATATCCAATTTCAAAGTGAAACAGATTACAATGACTTAAATTGGATTCATTAAAACCAATAATATCTAATTAAATCATGAAAACAATTTAATATATAATTTATCCTTATAAATAAATAACATGAAAAGTAATTTTTGGATTAAAATCCAGCATTCTTCATTATTTATGAAAAATGACGTTTCTTATAAAAACCGAAAAATTACCCCTAAGCTAATTTATACATTATATATTGAAAATTTAAGTTTATTTTATGAAATTAAATTTCTAAATGTGACTAAAATTAATTTTATTTATTTTCCATAGAAGGACATTAAAAGCAGTTCATTTGAGAAAATACTATTTTTAAACATTTAAGGACATTACTAGAAATTATATATTTCATCATCAATATGTTTTATTTAAATTAGACCGTTATTAAAAATAATTTAAAGTTAGTTACCATTATTCATATTACAATGTTTAAAAGATAGGTTATAATTATATCATTTAAATTGTTATAACAATAAAAATATGTTTTGTAGAAACTCAGTGTTCTGTGTAATGTATGCCAAGTCAGTGTTGTATGTTGCGTATGAAAAGTTTGTGTTCCTTGTAGATAAAGCTAAATTTTATGTTGTGTGTAGTACATTATTAACTTTTTGTTGCATATAATTAAATATAAACATATTGATTTGATATAAAATAAACTATTTTCAGTGTTATGTGAAACGAAAAATATCACAAAGGTTAAATTAATTAGAAAAAAATAATTCAAAAAATCACGGGGTGTTACACTCTTCACACACCTAAAATGAATTTCACCCTTGAAATAAATTTTGGTTTTCAAAGGTTTAATACATGACAGTTTCACTCATATAAACCCACATCATAAAAATGGACACTAAAAATCCCCTTAAAAAGGGAATGGTTGAACAATAACAGTTACTCAAAATATACTATAACTAGGTTTCCAAATAGAATATAAAAGGTTGGGAGTGAAGATTGGATATGGAGGAAAACCATAAATATTTATAGGGAGTGATTTAGGTCATCAATAAAAAACTTGTGAATGATAAAATAATATTTGAGGGCCTCAAATTCCTAAATTTATGATAATTTGAAAGGCCATTGGTTCAACAAAATTAAGTTATTAGGACAACATATTTAATTTTGATCAATATCATAATGTTGAGTAATTATTTTATTGACCAAAAATTTTAAGAAAATATACTTGAAATGTTTATATAAATAAAATTTCATTCTTTATTTGTGATTTTATCAAGTTCTAATTCATCCATTACATTGGGTAATGGACATCTATATATTAACTTTGATGCCTAAAGTGATAAAATACACTTTTATCATATCTTATGGCCCATAAAAGAAAGAAAAGTATCATTATTTATCTATAACTATTATTAAAAATAAATATGGTTAATACATTAAAATTCAAATAGAAAATGTATCACTACTGTTTCATCATAAATAATTATTCATAAAAAATAATTATACATTAACTAGGACATCATGTAGGACAGTGATAGGTGTGAAGACCCTTGTCATATTTCAGTCATGGGTTCAAGATCCATGAACTTAATAGAATTTATTGGTTTTCACCCAATATATATGATGTCCTTTTCTAAAACCATAGTAATATAATTTCCAAAATATGATGGACATCTTTGAAATAAGGTTAATCACTAAATAGCCTTGTAACCTATGTTTTCAATAAAATCTCAATACAGAAATACTTCCTTCGATGATTAACTTAAACTTTTCATGAATGGTTAACCTTATAACCATTATGAATTATTAAAATCCAAATATTTAGTAATAAAGATGTGAAATCATGTTAACATTGATCCCCCACATATAAATTTTTTTATCGTGGTTGTCATATTCCAAACATTTGATTATCCTCATCGTATATTCCTTTGAAACATGGTAATAACCTGAATTATGATAAATACATCTGGAAAACATGAATTATTCCTTATTACATAGATTACTAGATATATTCCATAAATACAATAAGTTTTAGACTTTATCCAAGATATCATAAACTACTTGTTAATAATTCCTTAATTATTTCCAAGACAATTAGTACTGTCTAATTTACTTATTCATATCCCACATATCTTTATCCAAAAAAAAATATCCAAGCTTAAAGAAAATATTAATGGGTTTCTTTCCTATAATCAGGTTTGTTTTTCATACATAAACTTTTAAATAAATCACTTTCCTATTCCTTGAGATTCATCCAACATATTCTTGTAAATTATTAGTTAAAAAACATAAACTAGACAATACTTATATATTTCACCTTTCATAATTCTTGAATCAAAATACATAAAAAATTTGTTCACTTCATCCTTAATATATTGAAAAGGATCACTCATCCTATTACACAGTACCTCTTTCCTTTACATTTCATCCTTAGTATCTTCAGCATCAACAATGTAACTATTACTCATACCACATTTTTGATCCTCTTTAGGAGCTTTCCTCTTGGGACATTGAGTTTCAAAACGACTATTTATTCCACACTTAAAACATTTAAACATCGATAATGTCCTAGGGAGTCCAATATTATCATCCATTTCATTAAATGAACTGATCATTTTTCCCTTGTAGTCACTTGCTATGTGTTCTTTTCAACAATCAAAACATCTTCTTGTTCCTCTAATATATTATCTTAGGGGACTCTTTACACATTTATGAAACAAAGGAAACAAAATCTTATTTCACCCTAGTCTTCATTAAAATTTTAAACAAATGTAAAATATAATTTCACCTTATAAATAAATTATATGAAAAATAAGTTTTGAATTAAAATCCTGTATTTTCACTATTCATAGAAATGTTGTTTTTCAGAAAAGTCCCAAAAATTATCACAATACTAATTTCAACATTCTCAATTCAAATATTTAGTTTATTTTATACAATTAAATTTTTAAATATGTATAAAATTAATTTTATAATTTAATACACGAGGACATTAAAAGTAGTTCATTTAAGAAAATCGTATTATTAGACATATATGGAATTTTCCAAAAATTACATCTTTCATCATGAATATGTTTTATTTATATAAAACCATTACAAAAAATATTTTAAATGTATTTATCACTATTCATATTACCATGTTTAATGATTATATTATAATTATATAATTTAAATAAATATAACAATAAAAAGACACTTTGTAGAGACATAGTGTTGCGTGTAATG
Organism: Viscum album; assembly: GCA_963277665.1. Lineage (NCBI taxonomy): Eukaryota > Viridiplantae > Streptophyta > Magnoliopsida > Santalales > Viscaceae > Viscum > Viscum album. The sequence goes on from OY728151.1 coordinate 227,940,569, forward strand.
TTCGATAAGTCAATGTTGCATATTGGTTAAGCAAAGTAAATGTTCCATGTAGAGAAACATAAAATTTATGGTGTGTGTAGTGCATGATTATCTTGGTTTGGTGTATATTGAAAGCCAAATATAGTTATTTAATATAAAATAAACTATTTTCAGTGTTATGTGAAATGAAAAATATCACAACGGTTAAATTAATTTGAAAAAAAAATTCACCAAATCTTGGGTTGTTACATTAGTGGTTATGCATATTTTGCCCACATGGTTTGGTGGAACATACAAAAAACATGAAACCATAAGTTAGATATTCATAGAAAATTATGTATGGGATACACATTGTTTTCCATAATAAGTGATCTAATACAGCTCCTCTAGTTATTCTATCATGTTCAATAAAAAAACATGTAAGACTATTGCATAAATGAATATTGGATATATAATTCATTATTAATATCCTAACCATAAAGGTAATAAGAGGATATGAATTAGAAATATGTTGATATATTCTCATCACACCTACCCCTTGATTTATAACATTGGTATCAATTTTCTATGAACAATTTCACTGTAAAAAGGAACTGTAAGAACATTTTTTCATGAAATAATTTTGGAAACCCCTCAATTGGGAACCCATGTGGGTATATAGTAACTTTTGAAGGAAATTATCAATCCCATCAAGAAGTATAAAATTTTCATGGAATTAATATATACACAATTTGAATTAATTCAACCCCAATAAAATATATCTAGTATTGAAATCATCATAAGAAATCAGGAATTAATCTTCCATAGTATAGAATTCTATGAAAATGAAAAAAAAAGTTTTAAAAATTATGACAAACAAAACATTGAATAACACAAAAAACAATCAACCAACCCATCATAAACATATTACAAAACAGATACATCAAATTTGAAAATGAACTCACAAATTAATAGAGAATTTGAAATTATTGATTCATAATTATTAAAAAAATATTCCCAATATACTCAGTATATAGTTTCTTTATGGCAAAAAAGTCACTATCAAATACCAAAACCCCCTATTATGATTGACTTGAAACGAGGATTTTATAAGGTTATTCTCTTTGATAGTAGAAACTGAACCAAAAAAATGCATATGGTCTATAACAACTCAGTGGTGTCAGAAGCTTATTTGAGTAACGATTCTAACATTATATCACTAGATATTATAAGAGTTCCTTTTTGAAAAATAATGCATAAATTCCAGTTTTAAATAAATTATTTTTCAAATATGTTTTTTATATTTTATGGATAATAACTCATAAATATTTATGAAAATATATTTTAAAACAATTTAATTTAATTTGAATAAAATAATTTCCATTCATTCAAAATAATATTTGAAATCATTCTTTAAAGATATCATTTTAAATCAATTTTAAAAAAATTACCAAAAGTGTTATAAATTCTAATCTAATACATCATAGGATAATGCAATTCAAAATAGTATGATATTAAAGGTATAGTACTATATCAAGAACAAAATAAGATTATAAAAAAGTAATAAATTAATTAAAAATACTAAAGTAAAAAATAGTTAAAAATTTAACCATAAGAGGGGAAAGATAAATTAAAACAAATCTCAAGGGAGTAATAAATGAAAAAATGTATATTTTTTGAATATATTAGTAGACTAAGCTGGATAAAATATAGATTGTAAGAGAAGACTCATATGATCATATGATCATAACATTATTATTATTTTTATTATTAATCCATACAAGACCCACGATCAAGGAGATCAAAAATACTGTAGCCATAAGGTTACCCCCTTAAAAAAACATACACATTTCTAGAAGTGACCCAAATCCATTATAGAATGTATAATTACTAGCAAGGATCCCTTAAGAATCTAAGGTATCTACATGGAAATTACATTCTCTCCAGGTTTGTGCGACAAGGATATCCTGATTGATCAATCTTCAGAAGCTTATAACAATATAAGTATACCACTAAGGATAATTATTATGAACCCTATATAAAACTCACCAATAATTCAAAATCATACTCAACTTTAGAGATAATAAAACCATGCTGCATGAATATCCGCCATCTAATAAAGATAAAACTCACATATTCTTCAATTGAAGACCCTACACCAAAAAATGTACTAAACCCCAGAAGAAAAAAAACCATGGATATACCTAAACACCCCTCCACCACACATCTATCTCACTAAATAGGATCCATCCACATTTAATTTTAACCCTGAAATATGCACATTCTATTTTATCCACCTCATTTTTCTTCCATACCTATCATTCCTCCAAAAGCATGATCTATAAATTATCATTTTAAATTCCACCACCAAGTATCCCCCTACAACAAGAAATAAGATTTTAGCACCCAATAATTTCATGTGAATTTGTAAAAAAAGGTGAGATATAGGTCTGTCATCACTTGATCGATTTCAAACATCCCATGATGTCCAACAAAAAATATAAAAACTAATAGCATGACCCTTACTTTCTGCACCATGGGAAGTGTATGAAATTTTCTAGTTAAAAATATCCTCTTTTAGTGAGTTCCTTCTCAAATTAATGCTAATATTTGACCACAAAAAACTCCATAAGAAGAGATGATGCAATGTTTCATTATTAGGCTTAGAGAAATAATAAATTTTAGATAACAAGGATATAACCTTCCTTTGAACATTATAATCTATAGTTAAGGCTTTGTTTGTTAATTTCTAGACCAGGAAGTTCATATTTCTTAGAATTTAATTTCACCAATAATGTTCATCCTAGTGGTCTTCTCTCTTGCTTTGCTAGATAATCTTCATAAAGACCATGTCATTGAAGATCCCATATAATGACTTGGTAAAAAAACAACAGTCCAACTCCAGAAATAAGTTAATTTCATCATATAAACATTTCTAATCCTTTTCCATACTGAATTCAACAGAGGCCAGATGCATAGAATCTTCTTTGAATGAGATGTTTAGATCAAGAAATCCTATAAACAATAAGGTCGAATTCATCTAATTATCTTTCTAAAAGTTGAGCTCCCCAGATCTAATAACCCATTGAGTTCTATTATTCAAGATCTCTAGTTGTTTGATCATGCAAAGTGCAAGACAGGAAAACCAAATATGATTAAGTGACTAATTCTCAAAAAATACCACATATCTTTCACTCAGGAATTATGCCTACAACGATTCACCCAAGATAATTTCCCATGCAATCATGGGTTCCATACCATTCATGGATTCCTCGATATTGTAAAGGCTGATACCACCCTCCTCAATCAGTCTTGATAATATTTTTTAGGAAGTCCAATAACAATTACAAAATTTCTGGTAATCGTAAAGAAAACTATTCATAATAATCTCCATTCTTTAAATGGTTACATTCAAAGGATTAATAATAGACACAATATGCATTGGAATTGAAGTTAGGGTTCTATTTATAAGGGTAATATGGCATACATAAGAAATAAAATTATTTTTATAGCTGCATATCTTCCCAGAAATTTGACTTATAATACCCTCAAAAAGCATTTTTTGGATCCTATCATTGGCTATAGGGGCTCTGAGATATTCCATGGGAAGTTTCCTTTGCTTAATTCCCAACGTATTTTGGATATCCATATAGTGCCTCCTTAATAATTTTATATAAATAAAAACGTTTCTCTTCCTTTGACTAATGATTTTCCACTTAAACCTCTATATACTGCCAAGATTTCATTGAAGCCATTCACTGAACTCCTTATTCCATTGATGAGGAAAAAAATGTTGTCAACAAACATCAGACGAGAAATAATAATACTCCCTGATCTGTTAATAAAAGTCTTAACCGTTACCTCCTTCAAACCCTTTTTAATATTCCTTGGGAGATATTCTTAACCCAAAATATAAGGATTAGGAGAGAGGGGATCTCCTTTCCTCACACCTCTGACAGATTTGAAGAAACCGAATCCCTCCCCCACCAAGGATATTGATATCCATGGAGATTCATAATATTAGAATCATAAATCACAAAAAAAAAATCATTATAAAAACTTCTCATGCCCCTTAATATGAAAGAACATTCCATCCTATCATATTATTTATCCATATCTAATTTAATCATAACATTCAAGTCGATTGTTCTTTTTTCAAGATCCTCAACCATCTCTTTTGTAATCCTGATGGACCCCTAGATATTCTTTCCTTTCAAAAACCATGATGCTCATGGGAGATAAGACTTGAAATCAAATTACTCAACCTATTGTTGATAATATTAACAAGAATCTTGTAACTAATGTTATACATATAGAATTTCTATAAGGATTCAAGGATGTGGGATCCTTCACATTCGTTATTAGGTGCACCCTTGATGCCAAAACCATCCTTGTGATAGGTCCTCCATGAAGGAAATCCAAGATGGACCCATTCACATGAATTTTGAAAAAATCTCAAGAAAAGACATAAGAAGACATGAAAAAAGCATCTAGACCAAGTGCACTATCTTGTTTCATGCTAGAAAACAAAATTTTTATCTCATCCTCCTCCAGAAGGGAAACCAACACCTCATTATCCAAATCAACCAACAACTCAGGGATACAATTCAGACATTTAATTTCCTTATCATTCCCAATATGACCCCTATAAAAATGATATTGACCGGACTACAACTTCTCAAAGTGAACTAAAGATAAATTCCCAACCACATACGCAAATAAAGATAAGGACTCATCTTTTAACTAAAGGTTTAATTTGTTAAATAACTTCATTTCCTTCATACAAGATTGATGAAATGTAGTGTTACAATCAGCCTATTTGAGAGAAAAAAGCATGATATTTCTCCCTAAACATTCTTTCAATATCCAAATATTTATCAGAGAATAAATTTTGCTTATCCAATTAAGAAATAAAAATATCTACGTCCCAATCAACCTAGAGCCTCTCCTCCAGCCTTCCTATATCCTCCCTGAGATTATCCAAATTTCTATTCCCCATATTTCTATTATTATTTCAGGCCTAAATATCCATTTTCAATCTTTTCATCCATTTGGAAAAGACAATAAAATTATGAATACTTTCATGTTTCTCCAAGGAATTCTTGACCATAAATATAAAATCAACCTAGTGATGTAATCTTGTAGAGTACTGAATACCTATATACCTTCTGTCTACTTTTTTGAGATTGAATAAAAGTGGAATGTGGTATGAAATGGACCTAGAGATATGAGACAAAAAATACATATCATAAGAATAAATCCCATGAGTATTGGAAAGATATCTATCCATACAACCTCGCACACACTGATTACCTTTCCTGCTGTCACACCATGTAAATCTGCTCCATAAAAAACCCATGTAAATCAGACTATTTGATGACTTGAAATCCACTAAGTCCTTCTTATCCTGAAGAGAACAAGTAAAGCCACCCTACTTATCCTAAACACCAGAAATGGTATTAAAATCCCCCTAGAAACCATGGGTAGCAGCCTATTTCAAATAGAGAGAGATTTTTCAAAAGACTCAACCTCCCCGGGAAATTGAAACTTTCATTTTTTTAAATTAATGTCTTGGTCAAAGACCAAGACTCAATTTATTAATAATAAAAGAAGGGAACTACAGAATTCTGAAAGAATAGATTTTATTACAATCTCATTCATAAAGAGGAAGAAGGTCAACCGAAAGATTATCAACCCTCATAATTCTCTGGTTGACACCTTTGTTTGCAAGAGAATCAGCCACCATGTTCGCTTCCTGGTAGGCATGTGTGGCAATATATCTAATCTCCCGAAGAGAGTCCATGCATCTCATCCAGCGAGATGTAAGGTTCCAGGAAAGGTGGACCACACCATTCCAAATTTCATGGACGATGGAGGTAGAGTCGCTTTCAATCCAAATGTCATTCCAACCCTTTATTTGCACAAAATCAACATCCTGGATCACCGAAATCATCTCAGCTTCTAAAGAAGTGGTGATAGTTCAACCTCCAAAGAAACACTAATGATAGTGGCCCCGATAATCCATACAGACAATTCCAAAACCATCTGGACCCAGGTTTCCTTTTGAAGCTCCATCCACATTTATTTTGATCCATCCAGAAATAGGGGCTTTCCAATTTAAACTTGAATAAACAAATGAAAAACATCTAATTCATAACCTCTATCAAATATTTTGGTGGTGATGTGTTGAGATAAAATATTAATTAACTCCATAGATATGTCATTCTTATTATTGAAATGATTTTTTTTGAATGGAGGTTGGGAAACATTTATAACATAAAAACACATATCAATCATCAATCACAAAAATCTCAATAATAATTGAATATCCTCAACCCATCTCCCCAAATCATCTAATTTTCATCACATCATTTTATTATCAAGTCAAAAAAATGAAATGAACTTTCATATTCAAAAATATTGTGCTAATATAGATATTTATGTGAAGGGGAATCTCAATTTATAACAAATATTATATAAAATGTCCCAAATGGTCGTCTAAATTTAAAACAATAATTATATATCAAAACAATTCATTGAAACTCAATTTATAAATCATGTTCCTTATGAAAACATTCTCTTGAAACCAAAGGGTAGAACCACATTAAAATCACCAATTTTTTTTATATAATATAAAAAATAGGAATAAGATCACTAAAAATAAAGAAAACACTATATTCATATTTAATTAATAAAAAACATAAGTTAATATCATGAAACAAGTAAATTTATAATATTATTGAATTTGTGCTGAAAAATCCATTAAAATATCTTAAATAACACATGAGAAATCATTTTGATATTTAATACATCATTAAAAATGAAGATTAATTTAAAGAAAATATATTAAAAAATTTAACAAATAGTTTGTCTGTAGAAAATATAATGAGTGAGGGTAATTAAAATAGAAAGAATACCATCTACTATTAGAAAAAATAAATCTCACCGAGACACCAACCTTAATACATTTCATTCTCTAACAGGGGTTCAACATACATTAACATGAGAAATGAAACAAAAAATGATATGAAATCCCATAATATATGTGAACACAAAATAAAATATGACTTGTAGTGAACCCTAGCCCTTATGGAAAATCATTGGAAAAAATAGAGGAGAATAATAGGAAAAGTAGTTATATAGAATAATGATAATGATTGATGATGAATAATCCACTTGAAATCGAGGTAGAGGATCTCAAAATCACTTGGATGATATGGGGAGATCCTATAGGGTTCTCTATTGACTAGGATGCATGATAGGGTGGTGAAAATGAAATATTTTTTTTTTAATGTAAATATTTGAAAAGTTATAAAATCATAAAAATAAACAATCTGGAAGTAGTGTTGCTAATCTATAACCCCTTTATTAGGGCAAAGACTATCACCCCAATAATGGAGTTTTGGAAGAACCTCTTCTGGATAGCGTGACACCCCTCCCCCCATAAAAACCAAACTGATATGTTGGCATTCTGAATAGTGTTTCACCATAACATGGTCCAACCTTCATGAAATAATATAATTTTTGGGTAGATTCCCACTATTGCACCCTCAACAATGAACCACATATGCTACAAATTTATTCATTGTGTTCTCCTTTATAATGTGGTGACACTTTAATACCAAAATTCCAAAAAAATAAAAACCATATAAATAACCACTTCTTTTGAACCCTAGACCATACAAAGACATAATCCAGAATTCAATGTTTCATAAAATAAAACACTATATGTATTATCATGGTTGTGAGGATGTTATGATGTGTCTTAACATCATTATCTTACATATATTAAAAATACATATCATGGTTTAATAAATATTTTCATGTTGTGAACCAATCCTTGATGAAAATTTACTAAATCCGAAAACCAGCCATCACGATGTGACATTCTATGGCCATAGAATGAGATATTATAGTCTGAGTCTGTAGAGTGCCTATAACAAAAACTAAAAAAATACCTTGGAGGGAGACCATAGATTCAAAAAATAAAAAATAAATAAACAAAAATAACTAAGTAATTAATACAAAAACAAAGGTTAGTTGTGAAAACCTAAGTAAATACCCACTATAAATGAGAAACCAATAAATATTTAGAACTTCTTGGAGAGGGATGAGAATATTTTATGGTAATGTTTCTCTAACAATACATGAGATAATTGTTTGACAACCGGAAAAAAGCTCAAGACATATGAGTGTTCTAGAACATTTTTATGAGGAATAAAAAAGTTTTATGTCATAATATAATTTATTTTTGTTCTAATTTCATGAATTGAAGTAAGAACATTTAGTATGAACACTAATAATATTCAAGTGAAATGTTCTACAATAGTGTTTTATGAGAGTATGGGGTTAGATGACCTTCTCTACAAGATGAAATATTCCTCTGGTTCACATAAAGGATAAGGCACTCACATATCATTAATAACCATAAATTTCATATTTATGTATAATTCATTCATTAAAAATATCCATGAATGATTTATAGTGATTAAAATACATGATTTGTGAACATTAGTCAATGTAAAGAGGAAAATAACATTTTGATTCAACACTCTATTCTCAAACAAACCATGGATACTCTTTTTTATATATTTAAAGGGGATGAATGTGATTTATGTTTTGTTGATAGGTTCAAGATATTTTTATTTGATTTATATATATATTTTTTATAATATAAATCATTACAAATATTGTTCTAATAAGTCTTATTAGCACAGATCTAAGTCATGTATAAAGAAAAATAGAAAATTTACATCGCAGTGTGGGGTGTTTGGAGAAGTACTTACATGAATTAAGAGAACCCCTACAATTTAGTAGAATGGAAATAATATCCTATCTCTTGAGAAAAGATATGAGATCCTAGAATCAATACATATCCTAAGTTTTTTAATGAAGGCATATATAGTTTACATATTATTTAGAGAGGAACACCACAACTTACACCAATATTTTTCTTCACTAGAAATGAATTAAAAAATATGAGAGGTGTATATGAATATGATATTGAAATATTTATATGAAAACATTTAACATACACAAGTGTGTGTCATCAAGGGGTTTTTCAAATCCCCTTTAATATTTGGAATTCATAATATTTATATCTCAACTCAAGACTCTTGAATCCAGAAATGGTGTGATGGAACAAGTATGTCATGGATGATTTTGGAGAAAATTTGAATGATGTGGCCTGTTTCATTTTTGGTAAGGGAACCTTTTGTGTAATGATATTATCCTAAATATGAAAATATATATCTTGTTAGATAGATATATATTGTTTCATGAATATTAATACATAGAAATTATTCTGTTTCGAGTTGAATATACATGTTACCAATAGTGAAAAAGTATTTATGAGGACTCAAGAAATTAATTAATGAAATATGTTTCACATATAAAAGGGTATACTAGAAGTGTTCGAGTATCCTTATGGTTACAACTATGTTTATTAAACACAATATATATGAAAATGGATATGATGGAATATGGATTGAACAACATTTATAAGATTAGCTACTTCATGGGATGAAATAACCCAATGTTGGATTAAAATTTAGCTTTGGAACAACATATGATTTTGTGTTTAATAAAAAATATTTCCTTAAAATTCATTATAAATCAAGAAGAATAGAAAATATAGATTTATTTTTTTAGGTTAGGTTTAAATTGCTAATTTTTTTGGACCATTATTATTTTTCGTCATATTCATTACCTAATCCTTGGAAAAGAATAGCTCACCAATAGAATTCAAACTTTTATTTGAACCCCCCTTTATAAGTTTTGAAATAAACCTTCCTTATTGGATTATTCATTTTATATTTATTCTTTTATAATTTAGGCCATGGTGGGATAATATTTGATATCATATATTTTTTCTAACACTAGAACTAACATGTAAAATGATGGGGGAGAAATTGATCTAGTTTGCATGAGAACTCCCATACTCAACACGAAACATGACGATAGGGGATGGGATATAAAAATATTAATAATATACTAAATTAGATTATGGGATTCCATAACATTAAATGAAACCATGTGTCCCATGATAACTATAATCAAACCAAATGCAATTCTCAGTAAGAAAATATCATCCCAAAATGGAGGATAGTATAAAAATACCAATTGTGCATGAGAAGACCTCATGTTGAGGGTGAGATTTTTTAATTGATGGAAATTTGAGTTCCAAATTATTATGATATATTTAATAATACCTATAAATATTTTAATTTAATGAATCAAGATACACATAATTCTTTAAAGGGAAATCTCAACAATGATCGTACGTATATGTAGGGGTTAAATTGTGATTTTTTCATAGGGCCAATATTTGGGTAGGAAAAATCATATGCATATTTTAATGATATGGAATATGGGATATAATTAATGTGAATGGGGAATTATGATGTTGTGTTTTTTAGGATAATCTTATGCCAATCATTCCTTTGTAGTTTTGGTTCTCATTAATGTGAATTTGGATATACAGAAAAGATATGTCAGATTTTTTTATGTTCATGTGGTGTGGATTTTATGACAAGTAGATTTATTTCATGTGGAAATGAATTAAATTATATATAGTTTAGTTTTTATAATGAAGATTTTATAGAGGGTGTTTTGATAATTGGTATTAAATCCAACATGGATTGTAACTTGACTCGAGTGGAGACCTTCAAGTTTCATTAGTTGTCTTATATTAATAGGATTCTAGACATACAAAGTTCAGTATGAAAATAAATCCATACTATAGTGGGGACATTATGGGATATAATGTGAATGGAGATTACCAAAAACTATGAATGAGGTGGATTTAATGTTGATAAAATCTATTGCTGGACCTTGGCTAAGACCTATGTGAACCACAACAAATCATGAGATTACTAAACCTAATTGATAGTTGGCACTTGAATGGTAAATTTTTATTATGTTATGGGATAAAAACATGAATATGATATATTACCATACCAAGTATTGGTGATATGAGATTATAAACATAGTGTATTATTGGGTGAATGGGGTTGGAAAATAAACATAAATATAGGAATTCTCAGTGTAAGGATGTAATTCCCAATAATTGTGGGATTTTACCCAATCATTAGGCTATGGGTAAGAAATGATATTTCACACCCTTAGGTTGAATTTTGTATCATTGTGGGATAATGTGGAATTATATCATATAATATTCTATAAAATTTATTCTCTTTTATAGTGAATTTTATGTAATGTTGTTTAACTTTATGTTATAAGGAAAGACTATCATGTTATTTTAGGTCATAGAATGTTGTGTAATTTTAAATAAGTGTAGATTCATTTGGAGTGGGCATAGTGGTTTGTTACTTTATGTTCACATGATAAGACCATTTATACGAAGGGTTTTAATTAATTTCATCATGTGTATAATGGAATGAATGTTTCTTTATATCAAACCATTAGAGAAGAAACCGACTTGAATTATTAAGGGTTTTGATTTCTGAATGATGTGAGGAATTAATCAAGATAAAAATCATGTTTATATCAAAAAATATTATATATTTTTTATGTAACCTATATTTATAAGAATCAATACACATATAGTTCATTAATGGAATCCGCTTCATAGATCAGGCTCATTTGTAATGGAAGGACAATGATAGATTATCCTAATTTGGTGTCATTGGGAAACTAAATGTGAATTAGAGGTTCCAAACACTATGATTGAGTTAGTGTTATTTTGAATATTATTTCTATCTTCTCCTAGGATATAAGATCATTTCCTCAATTTATATCATGAGATAATATGAATTAATCCATATGTAGTTATCAAAAAGTTCCCTACAAAGATCAAATTAATTTGGGGGGGGGGGCATGGTAATGAATAAATGAATAAAATTGACTGAGAAGAGAGAAGCAATTAAGTGAATGGTGTCTCAACATTAAGAAAATCTACTGTGGGTCCTTCTGAATACGTGACCTTGGAAATACCTTACATGAACTACTATAGGACTCATCTACTGGGAAAGGTATAATATTAAGATGAAATCAATGATTGGGTTCGGGATGAGTTGTCCATGAATTTCATTATATCCCTTAGTAATGAGTCATTACATGTATTGTTATTCATATAGGAACTCTGTATAAAAATCAATCACATATATTATAGAAAAATAGATAATGGTTAGGAAGCTCTATGAGAGAGATGGATGGAACATGATGTGAATAAAGAAGGGATCTCATCGCTAAAGTAGAACCAAGCATGGAAGGGATAATTTTGGATTCCTCCTTAATAGGGGATGCATGAATAATGATATATTTTGAAAGAAGATAAATCAATCATCATTTAGTTTTTATAAATTGTATTTTTATCACCGGTGAGGTGAATCATGTAATCTTAGTCAATAAGTATAGTTTTAACCATCAAATCCTTATGGAATGAAATCTCCCTTATTAAATGATACTAAAAATTTGAGGGGAATTTTTTACTCTAGGAAGTTGGTAATAGAGATTTCTATGTAGTTTAAGTTCATACAAGACAAAAAACTCCTAATAGTTTGGAATCAAGTTTTATGAATTATTATTTTCATTTAGTTTAACATAATGAGATATGAACAAATATTTTAGGCACAGTAAATTATTTATAAAGGATTTATCATATCATTTTACATCATAGAAGAATATATTTTGAGCTCATCCTTAAATTATGAAATATATTTCTTGATAAACCATGAATTAATTGTATGTGCAGTGGGATATTGATCAATTTTAATCATTGTATAGGCCATTTTTGAGAAGAGAATATTTATATTATAAGTTCATTCCCACATCTAATCTAATTTTGAGAGCTTCGTCTATATTATCCTAATAGTTTTCAAAGCATGAAAATGTTCTCCTTAAATGAGTGAGTGAAGTCAAACTATCTTATTGAACTCTAATGTGGCTTGATTATAATGGATTATAGGGTTTTACAGTACACAAAACATTTTTTTATCAATTTTATTAATTAATATATTCATATAAGATATTGTTAATCATTAAAAATCTAGTACATAATTTTTTTTGAAAGGAATTCATTTGTGTAACGCCCTGAGATTTTGTGAATTATTTTTTCTTGAATTAATTTAATATTTTTGATATTTTTTGTTTTCTAAAAACACTAAATATAGTTTTTTTATAAAATAACTATGTTTTCATTTCATTATACATAAAGCTAAGTTAATCACACTCTACATGCGACATAATGTTTAGATTGTACTACACGTAACACCGACTTGGCTTGTATTACATTCAACCTTGAATTTTTATGAAACAAAATTTTATTGTTATAAATATTTAAATGGGATATTTATAAAATATCCATTAAACATAGTGATATTAATAGTAACAAATAATTTTAAAATGCTATATATCATATTGATTATAAGTCATTTTTTTAGTAATGTATTTTTATTTTTGAAAATACTATATTTCTAAAAGAATTGGTTTTTATATACTTTTGTGAACGATAATAAAATCAAATTTATAAAATTTTAGAAATTTAATTTTATAAAATAAAATTCAAATTTTAATTCAGAATTTTAAAATTATCGTAGTGTAATTTTTTGGGATTTTTCTAAGAAACCTCATTTTTGGATGAATAGTTAAAAATAGTGAATTTTAATTCATAATTAATTTTTTCATCTAATTTATTTATATAGTTAAATTAAATATTAAGCTTGCTTTATAGTCAAAATTGTTCAATTATACATATATTAGACCAATTTATTTTTTTGGAATCATTTTTCTATTAAATTTGGATATAAAATATTAATGAACTTTTGAATATTCTAACTTTAAAATCATGCTTTATCACTAAGTTCGTGAGATTAGCATTAAACATATTTTTTCTGAATATGTGAATTTACTCTAAAAAAATGGACCAAAAAAATTTTAATCAGTATAATTTTTATAATATAGTAATATTAGAATAAAATTTCTCAAAAAAGATTACTGAAAGTGATTAAAATTAATTACAATGATTAAGGTCAAATTAAGATTAACAGGGGACTAAACCTTAATTTTAAGGGTTAAAATCCCTTATAAATATTACCAAGTACCATTAAATGTCTATATATTATCCATAATCCTTAAATTATTTTGTTTTTTGGTTTTGATTGTTTTTATGTAAAACATGGGTACACCTAACTTGTTTAAAAAAATTCCATGTGTGTCCCATCCCTCCATATAAAAGGCCACCACCTATCCCCCTTATTACCACCAAAAAAACCAAATAATATAGTCCAAGATCTGAAAACATAACTTCCCAAAATCCCTCCCTTAATGTTTTATGTATCCCTTTGGTTATAAATCCAACCAAGGAAGCTATTCGGTGCCAACCAAAAGGAGTTATCCAAAGAAGGGGGAACATACTTGCTCAAGCTAATTTCCTATATTTCCTTTCTCCATCACCTAAATTATTATTATTCAATAGTTAAATAATAAAATCAGTATCTTCATTATACTGTGAATTTTTTCTATTAATGTTTCTAACTACACTTATATAAACATCCAACAAATTGGTAACAGACATACCATTTTTGGGTACGGCGAACTACTACCTCATGAAATGATATTGTTCACCCTTCCTTGAACAACTTTCATAGTATGGAATTATGATAGAAAATATTATTTTTTATTATATATATGATATTCAAGATGTAATTATGTTTTTGGAATTATTATATAAAACATACCTTCATGTTTTCCTTTATGTGTAAATATGATAATTTTGTTTGGGGATGTGTGGACTACTGCCTGCTCTAAGCGATGTGATTCATTCATACTCTACATGGAAGGTATTAAGGATGGATTTGGGGAAATTATTTTACATATATGACATAATAATACCAATATATTGATATTATATTTGTATACATATCTGAAATTTACATTATTTCTTTTAATAAGATAATCAAACAGAAACATCGTTCATGTGTACGTATGACCCACCATTTCTAGGAATGATTTATTCCAATTCATCTTTATATATTTTATATATTATTATAAATACATATTTACAGAATATATATGATCTTTATATCATTTTTTACATTCTAAAAATCATCATATAAGTATGAAGACCAAAAATAAAACAAAATAAGACACATGTATAATGAACAAAGTAGATATTACCCAAAGAGAAACCGTAACATGAAATTGTTAATAAGGTAGTAAAATAAATTCACTATGAAACCACATATGGTATTAGATGTAATTATATAGTTTTTTTGAAAATATCTATAATGAACCAATATTTATTATATTTGAGGTTTTTATGACTACAATGAGATTTAAGACATATGGTAAGGGAATTTTATATCACTTTTTATTTCTGTGAGAAACATTCCATATTTACCACTCGTTTATTCTGTGTGGTGCATATACATCCCTTTTAAATGTTATATAATTAATTTATTTCATTTCATTATATTAAAATATTTAATTTATTTTATTATTTCATGGGTATAATAGTTATAAATTTACCCAAGTAGTAGGGATTTTCTCATCTAACTTTTTTTTCCAGTTAGACACAATCCATGTTCACCTACTATTTATTATATTTGGAATATTTGATTCCCATGGATGTATTATATGATCATTATGATTAAATTAATGGTCATTTACATATCCATTTGATGATATTTATTTCAGGGTTTTTCTTTCAATATTTACCAAATCAGTAAAGTTATTTTTTCTCAATTTTCTTTCTTTGAGACACATGTCATGTTATGCACCTATATTATTCTATGAGGTGTATTTAGTAATAATTTAAATGTCTTACCATGAATCTCATTATTTTATGATATTTTAAGTTTAATTTAATTTTTTTCTCTTATGTAAAGTATGGTTCAAAGTTACCAATGTGGTAATAGTTTATTACTAAAATCTCATCATTTCTAGAGATTGTTTATGATTATGATTCTCTTGATAAAATATTATAATCCATATTTCTAGAAAAATTATTAATTTTATTATCCTTTGTATATAAATGATATATTTAGGTATTATTATAATTTTCCCACTCTTTAGTACTTAATATAGGTAATAATATTTTTATGAAAATATGGATTTATATCTCCTTTCGATTGAAAATCTATGTTCTTTCATAAATGTGTTTTATAATTTTTTTTCAAAACAATTTTTTTTCAAAACATTTATTAAATGATATTAAAAGTTTCATTTAGATTTATTCAAAAGGTTATTTTTAAATTATTTTTTTAAATAATTTCAATATTTATTTATAAGTTTTCAATTCCATTTCTAGAAAAATGATTTCAAATGATTTAAAGATTTCTTTTCTTTTTGGTTTTCAAAGTATTTTCAAATAATTTTTTTAAAAATGTTTTCAATCTTCTTTTATATGCTTTTAAGTAAACTAGTTTTCAATATTTTTTCATGTTTATTTTATATTCTTTAAAGGAAACTGGTTTCCATTATTTTTTTAGTCTTCTTTTATAAATTTTCTAGGAAACTAGTTTTCAAAATGTTTTCAAGATTATTTTATAGGTTTTGAAGGTAAACAATGTTCTAAAAAAATCAGATTACTTTATTATTTTTCAAAAAAAAATTGGTTTTCAAAATTTTTTCATGCTTGTTTTATTAATTTTGAAGGAAAATGTTTTTCTATTTTTTTAAATATTATTTTATAGTTTTTCAAGGAAATGGGTTTAAAAATGTTTCGAAGCCTCTTTTATATGTTTTTAAGAAAAAAAATTTCAAGAACTTTTTCAATATTCATTAATAAATTTTGAAGGAAGAAATGTTTCAAAATGTTTTAAATATTATTTTATCAATTTTAATATAAAATGTTTTTCAAAATTTTTTATTCTTTCTTTATATGTTTTAAACCTATTTTCAATTAAAAAAGCTTTTAAATTTTTTTATGTGTTAAAAATAATTATTCCAACTTAGAAAGGATACCATCCTAAATAAATATTTTAAATGAAATTATTAATATTTCTTTAAAATAAAAGGATTTTTGAAATTGTTTTGTGAATATTATTTTCAAATAAAGGATATTTATTCTAAGAAATGTTCCATGTGATCATTCAAAGTATTTCTTCATATAAAATAACCTAATTTTATTTTGTATATCTTTTATTGGGGATGTGATACAAGAAAATCATTCATAATTTTTTTATAATGGTTTATGTTGTTACAGAATGATGTTTATGAACCTTGTTTCTCTACCATGAGCTATGTGACTTTGAAACACACATATTTTCCTGGGTAATTATTTGATGAAATGAGTATGAAACCTATCTATTTTCTATAGGTAATGATATGATGAAGGGTTTATGAGACCCATTTAATTTCATTGGTTTTGGTATGATATTTGTGAAACCAATATCTTTTTATTTGTCATGATATGATTCAAGTTTTATTGTCAAGTCTCCCATGCATTTATTATTTTATGTAACGGGTGTGACCCATATATCCTTCTAATGCATTGGGTGATGATTAATATCTGATGAGATAATGATGAGATTTAAGTGAATAGGATTAATTCATTATGAATTATAAGGAAACCCCATATACTATAGTTAAAAGGTGAAACCCAATTCCTTATAAGGAAAGGACTGGGACTGGGGATGGTGGTGTGTCCAACCCAGTATACACTATGGGAATATGGGAAAACCTATCGATTATAAGGAATAGACTAAGACTAAGGTTGGTGGTGTGTTCGAGTGAGTATCCACTATAGGAATATTGATAAACTTAAACCCTTACAAGGAAAGGACTACGACTAGAGATGGTGGTTTGTTCTACCTAGTAGGTGTAGTCCCCATTAAGTTCCCTGATATGTTATAGGAATACGTATTGAATTATGTGAAATGATATTACATATTTATATGTATTAAAAAATTCCATTTCTTATTCTTATGTTATTATTTCATGGATTATGATATTGTTTCCCTTATGATTTCTCACATATGAAATTCCAAGACTTATTCCATGATTAATGGTTATGATGGTATATTTTTAGGGTAAGCCCTTCTAATGTTATGATCATGTTATCATAAAAATATTCTCATGTTTACACTTACATGTATCCATTGTTTACCCTTACTGAGAATAGGAGCTCACCTATTTCCATGTTTCCTTCCCTAGATTATGAAGATATGTATTGAGTATAGTGCATATAAGAGTGGTTATAGCCATGAATAACCTAGTGGGATATAAAGTGTCTCACTTATGTACTAGTGTTTATGTTTCCATGTTTCCAAATGCACTATATTAATATAGTATTTAGGAATATATTTATATAATGTTTTAAGTAATACGCAAAAGTGATGTAATTTTTATGTAAATTATGACTGGGTTGTTATAGGAAGTATTATAGATAAGGTTTAGTCATCATTTAGAATTCAGTTTGAGAAAACTTTAGTGAGATCCCTATGGGTATTATAAGGATATTTATCAGGAGTTTCGAAAGGATAAGTTTAAGGATGAGGAAAAGTATAGGAAAATTTCTTCAAATTTTGGTAAAGGATAGAGTTAGTAGTTTACCAGAATTGCATCCCAATTTGGATACTACAAGTGGATGTAGATATATAAAAGATGACCTAGGGGTAACAACTTTGAAAAGGTGCATCAGGCCTGACTCAATCGTAACCTGGTATATAACAACGATCCTTTCCTCAGAAATGGGTTGACACTCTTTGTAGATATTTTTTGGAATTCCCAAATTTGTTATGAACCATCACGAAGATTTAAAATAAAATATTTCAATGAATAACCTAGTATTAATATAAGGTTTCATAGATTAAATAATTAGGTTTCATTATTTAGACACCCAATATATAAATTTTTAGGATTATATTGTTCCCTTCAATGATAAGTGTTTCTCACCATATTCGTTATGGTTTTAATCAATTAGAAGAACTAGAAGGAACTAGGTTTACATTGAATGTTTCTAATGTGGAACTTATGGGCATGATGAATATCAATTTTCTAAGTTAAAATCTCATGAAGAGGATTATAATGGTCTATGAGTCTTGGTTATACTACTAAAGATAAGGAGACCACAAGTGACATATGAAAGTCATGGGATATTCTTCAAGTATTATTTATATTAAACATAAGAATCATGATTGGATTGAGGTTGTGGAACCTTATGTAATGATTCATATTTCATATTCTATGATTGAGGTATTAACTTATAAAATGATAAAGCCTGAGTAATGGTTTAAGAATAAGGTTAGATAATTGAAGTGTATATGTTTTGTAATGAAAAGATTATTTTATATAAATAATAAAATATATAATTATTTTAAGTGTAAGTTTTTCATTTAGGATTTTGAAGTATATATTGAATAATGATGGTAAGGTAGAAAAGTGAGCTCATAAAAATGGGATATTTTTATTAAAGTAATATCACCTTTAATTTATTCCCGATGTTGAAATAATTATGTTTGGATAATGATATATTGAATAATAATAATTACCTCAGAACAAATAAAGGATTTTTTGAATTTTTTTTCTCTGTTATCACGGATGATGTTTACAGATTTATGGATTTGAGTTATATGTCCAGAAATCTTTTGAATAAGGATGCATTAAATCTTTGAAAAATTATTTATTCTAATTCATGTTATTACCAAGTTTCAAGAGAATATATGATGATGGTATTCATATGTTTTGAATGAGATAATTAAGAGATACTCATTGATATATGGGGAATAATTTTTTAGATGATTTTGAGAATTTATTTCTAATTTTTTTTTATTTTCATATTTGGTACATGTTATAAGGTTATCTATCTATGTAAAGTTAATTTAAACTTTGGATTAAGAATTTATGTAGTGAGGTTGTATTGAAAACCTTAGTTAAAAGGTTATTTAGGGACTAACAATATTTCAAGGATGAACATCATATTTATATTATAAATTGTATTAATTTTGTTTTAGAAAAGGACATCCTGTATGTCAAGTGACAACCCATCAAGTCTGACAAGGATGTGGGTCTTGAACCCATGACCAAAAGATGATAAGGGTTACACACCTACCACTTGACTACATGATGTCCGAGTTAATTTGTAATTAATATTTTTTGTTAAATAATTTTTTTAATAAATATTAATGATTAATCAGTAGTGTTACTTTTTAGGTTTATAGATTAATTTATCTAGCATATTGAATTTAGATAATAGTTTGAGAAAACAATTATACTTCTTAATCATTTATGGGTCCTAAGATCCATTAAATGTGTATTTTAGTGATTCATTAATCAAATTTAATTTCTGGATATCAATTTCATGAAGTAATTGATTAATTAGAAATGGATTGAAGAAAAAAATGATGAAATATTTATTATAGAAATATATATATTTATGTATATTTCTATATATTCTTGGTCAACAAAAGAATTAATCAACATTAGAAAAATGATCAATTTGTTTAAATAATTCTTTTATATTTATTAAACTAATGAAATTTGAAAAACTTATAGATTTATGAATCTGAGGCCCCCAAATTTCCTTTGAACATTAAAATGTTTTTTATTTATTACTTCAATAACTCCCTATCAAAATTTAAACTTTTCCACCAAGTCTATATTTTCACTTCCGAAATTTGTTCTCCTATGTGGAAACTAAGTTATATGTTAATTTGGGTAATAATTATGCTTTTAGAATTCATTTTTAAAGGAATTTTTAGTATTCATTTTTATGATGTTGGTTTCTATGAAAGTAATATTAAATTACTAAACCTTTAATAACACATACAAATCTTGATTGTGAAATTCATTTTAAGGGGGTAAAATGTAACACCCCAATATTTTGTGAATTATTTTTTCTAATTAATTTAAACTTTTTGATATTTTTGTTTTTATACATCATTGAATATAGTTTTTATATAAAATATATATGTTTTTCTTACATTACATGAAACCATATGTTAATCGTACCCTATATGCAACATAATGTTTAGATTATGCTACACAAAACATCGACTTAGCTTGCATTACACACTATACTATGTTTCTATGATTTTTTTATTATTATAATTATTTAAATGGGATAGTTATAAAATTTTCATTAAAATTAGTGATATTAATCATAATAAATACTTTTTGAATATTATAAATCATATTTTTAATAAGACATAAATTCATTTTTAGTAAAGTCTTTATATATTTGAAAATACTATTTACTTAAATGAATATATTTTTATATCCTTCTATGACAAAAATTAAAAATAATTTTAGAAAAATTTATAAATAATTTTAAAAAATAAAATTATTTTTTAATCCATAATTTTAAAATTATCTTTGAGTAAATTTTTGGGATTTTTCTAAGAAATTTCATTTTAAGATGCATAGTGAAGAATACAGAATTTTAATTCAAAATTCCTTCTTCTTATAAATTATTTATATAGTTAAATTATATTTAAAGTTTATTCTAAATTCATAATAGATCTATTATGAATATATTAATCCAATTTAGGTAATTTGAATCATTTTTATATTCAATTTTGATATAATAGCTTAATGAACTTTTGGCCTTTCTCATTTTAAAAACCCACTTTCTCGCTAAGTCTATGGGATTAGAAATAAACAAAACATTGTCTCATATATGAATTTAAATTGTAAAAATGGACTTAAATGATTTTAATAAGTATAAAAATTAATTTATAATAATACATACTTAATTTTTCACCAAAAATAGTATTGAATATGATTAAAATTATTTACAGTGATTAAGGTAAAACTACGCTTAAAAAGGTAATAAAACATAATCTTAAGGAAACAATTGGCATATAAACTTGTAAAAAACACATTTTATGGACATATATCTTTAATAAACTATCTATTATTTGGTTTTTTATTTTTATTTTTTGGTAACAATGCTGGTAATCCTATATTATTTTTTGAAATTCTAAGTGTGTCCCCTCCCTCCCTTATAAAAGGCCACCAAATCTCCGTCTTCTTCACACCTATCAAATAAATTAGGTTTAGAAAACATCTTATCAATTCACTTACCAATATCCAATAATTTCTCATTGAAGTATCTATTTGGTTATAAATCCAAACTAAGTATCTCTTTGGTGAAAACGAAAAGAATTTACCCAAAGAATATATAACATACTTCCTCAAGATCCATTCCATTATTTCCTTTCTCCGCCACATAAAATATTCTTATTCCATTCTTAAATAATATCATATGTATCCTGGATACAATAATATGTTTTTAGTATTAATATTTCTACCTAAAAAAACACAAACTTCCATATAATGTTTAATGAACTTACAGTTTTTTGTACAACTAACTACTGCATCACAAAACGATTTTGTTCATTTTTCCATTACCACCTTTCATGGTTGGGATTTATGATAGACACTATATTTTTTATTATATATATGATATTAGTGATGTATTTATATTTATTAAATTATTATATAACACATACCTTCATGCTTTTTAATTTGGGTAAATACGATAATTTTGTTTGGGAAAGTGTGGAATATCGACTCCTCTATGCAATGTGATTCATTCACACTCTACATGGAAGGTATTTTGGATGGGTTTAATGAATTTAAATAATATATACGACATTATAATGATAATTTAATGATATTATATTTATATATATGTTATTTACTTAATTTAATTCAACACGATAATAAAACAGAAGCACCTTTGATGAGTATGTATTACCTACTATCTCCATGGACAACGTATTCCATTTAATCTCTATATATTTTATAGATTATTATAAATTTTTATATAATGAATATATATGATATTTATACCACAGTTTAAATTATTTAAATCATGATATAATTATAAGGACCAAAAATTTAACAAATTAAGATACCTGTACAAATAACAAAGCAGATATTACGCAAAGAAAAACATTAACATGGAATTGTTAATAAGAGGGTAATATAAATTCATAATAAAACAATATATGGTATTAGATATAAGAACATGGTTATTTAAAAGAGATATAATAAACTTATATTTATTATACTGATTTTTTTTATAAGTATGAAGAGATTCAATATATATTGTAACAAAATTTCATCTCACTTTTTATTTTTGTGAGATACATGCCATATTCACCAGTTTCTTATTTTTTGTTATGTATATACTTCCATATGACATTATATATCATTAATTTATGTTATCTTTTTGTATTGAAAGCATTAATTTATGATATTCTTTCATGGTTATCACTATTATTGTGTTACTCAAATTGTTGGGGTTTTCTTGTCTCACATTGATTTTCCATGAGACACAAGCCATGTTCACCTCATATTTCTTATATGCGATGTATTTAATGAACATGTATGAATTATATGATTATTATAATTAAATTAATTTTTATTTACATATAAATTATATTATATTTATTTCATGGGGTTATTTTTTAATGTGTTACAAAGTTGGTAAAGTTATTTTGTCTCAATTTGCCTTCTTTGAGAAACATGCAATGTTATGCACCAGTACATTTCTATGAGGTGTATATACTACTACTTGAAATGTTATATCATGAATCTCATTATTTAATGATATTTTATTCTTAATGTAATTTTATTATATAATTTAGAATATGGGTCAATGTTACCAAAGTTTTAATAGTTTATTGCTATAATCTGATCATTTCCCAAGATTATTTATGATTATGCTTTCATTTATGAAATCTTATGATTAATCTCTCAAGATAACTCTGGAATTTTGTTATACTATGTATATCCATGATATGTTTATATATTATTACCATTTTTAAACTATTTGGTACTCAATATAGGTAATATTTTTTTATGAAAATCCAACATTATTTCCCCTTTCAGTCGTAAATCTATATTCATTCAAAACTGGGTTTTCTAAAAAAATTTAAAAATGTTTAATGTTCAAAAAGTGTTTGAAATTATTTTCAAATTTTCATTTATATGTGTTAAAAAGGTTATTTTTTAATATTTTATTTAAATATTTAAATATTTCTTTATAATATTTTAAATCCATTTCTAGAAAAAAAAATTCAAATGATTTTAAGCCTTCTTTTTCGGTTTTCAATGTATTTTTAATGAAAAAGTTTGTCAAATTTTTTTCAAGATTATTCTATAAGTTTTCATGATTTTTGTTTCAATATGTTTAAAATATTATTTTAAAAATTTTCAAGGAAAATAAATTTTCAAAATGTTTTCAAGATTCTTTTATAATTTTTAAAGGAAATTAGTTTTAAAAATGTTTTAAATCTTCTTTATAGGTTTTATAGATAACTAATCATAAAAATATTTTCTTTATTATTTTATAAATTTTCAAGGAATATGATTTTCAAAATAATTTCATGCTTATTTTATAATTTTTCAATAAAAAATATTTTGAAAATTATTTCAAGCATCTTTTATAATTTTTCAATAAAAATAGTTTTCAAAATGTATGGAAGATTATTTAATGACTTTTCAAGGAAACTTATTTTTAAAATTCTTTCAAGATTCTATTATAATTTTTAAAGGAAAATATTTTTCAAATTGTTTTCAATATTATTTCATAAGTTTTCAAGGAAAATGATTTTCAAAACATTTTCAATCTTATTTATATGATTTCAAGGGTAAAATTTTTCAATTTGTTTTTCAATATTTGATTATAAGTTTCCAAATATTTTTCATAAAAAAGGTTTTCAAAATGTTTTATGTTTCAAAAAATGTTTTTTAAAGTAGAAAAATATATTCCTCAATAAATATTTTAAATGGTATTATTAATATTTCATTATAATAGAAGGATTTTTGAAATGGTATTTTGGAATGAAGTTTCAAATAAAGGCTATTACCATTAGAAAATGTTCCATGTGATATTTTAAAATAAATCTTCATCTAAGTAGAAATACATTGTTATAGTTTATCTATTAATAGGGATATGATACAAAAACACAATTAATTTTATTTCTTAAAGGTTTTATGTTTTGATGGAATGATGTTTATGAAACCTGTTTCTCTTCCCTGGGTTTTTTGATTTGGAATCCCACTTCTTTTCCCAAGTTATACATTGATTAAATGATTATGAAACATATCTATTTTACATATTAAATGATATGATGAAAAGTTCATTATACCCATTTCATTTCAAGGGTTATGGTATGATTTTTATAAAACCTACATCTTTTTATGTGTAATGATATGAGAAACGTTTTATATTTTAGTGGCACATGTATGTATGATTTTATATGACAATTTGTATCTATATCCCCCTCCAATGAATTGGGAAAATATTTATATCTCACTAGGTAAAGATGGGATTCATGTCTATGGGATTAATACACTGTGGAATATGGGGAAAACCGACCCACTATAAGAAGATGGGGAAACATGGACCTTTACATGGAAAGGAATGTGAATGAAGATAGTGGTGTACATTTCCTAGTATCCACTATGAGAATATAGAGAAACATGATGACATTCAAGGAAAGGACTATGACTAGGGATGGTGATATTCCCATCCTAGAATCCATAATTGGAAGATGGGGAGACTAGACCCCTTATATTGAACGAACTACGAACGAGGATGGTGGAGTTCCCCACCTAGTAGGTGTAGTCCCCATGAAGATCCTTGATAAGTTCTAGTAGTACATATTGAATTATAGGGAATGATATTAATGGTTTATGTATAGGCTATAATTACATGTCTTATACTTATGTTATGCTTTAATGGCTTATGATACTATTTACCTTATGATTAATTTCTTATGAATGGCCATGATATATGACATGAATCATGTTAATAATCTTGGATATGAATTGTATGATCTAATAACGTTGTGATCAGGTTCTCATACCCCTATACTCATGTTTATTATTTCATGTCTCCCTTGATCACTATTACTAAGAATCTAAGCCCATCCATTTTTATGTTTCCTTCCCCTTGATATGAAGATATGTTTTAAGAATGATGTGTCTAATAAGGGTTCTATTCATGAAAAACTAAGTGGGAAATAATGTAGGTCACTTATTTACTAGTTTTTATGTTTCTCTATTTCCAAAGGCACTAAACTCGTATGTTGTTTGGGATTATATTTTTTTAATGTTTTATTTATTCTGAAAAAGTGTTATATTGTCCATTTACATTAATAATGGGTTTTTATAATTTTTATATCGACAAAAATGACCACCATTTTACTATATAAAATTTAATATGGGGTTAACTTTATATTAGAATGGGTTTGGGTGTGATAATACAACAAATAAAATAGAAACTTATCGATATATGATTTCATATCCCTTTACACAATCTTCTGAAGGATTTGAAAAATATTTCTTGAATTAATCTATCTATCCATTTACTACAACATGATAATGAGATGAGTGGTTGGACTCAATATTATACTCCTGACACAACATCTTAAATTTGGATGAATATAAATTTGTATCACTTTTTTGGTAAAAATTGGGTGAGGAACATTAAATCATGAAATGATATTAGAATTGTTGAAATTTATTATAGGATTTTTTTGTATAATATTTTTTATATATAGTTTAATAATATTTGGATAATAAATAGGTAAAATAAGAATGAACATGAACATCCAAGCTTTACCTAGTGAAATAGGCACATAACATATATTAGTAAAATGAAAAATTGTTTACAATTAATGGTAGTGTGTGGAAATTCATGAGGGGTGGGGTGGGGGGGGGGGGTGGGTGTTAACACATAAAGTTGTAATGTGTTTCATAAGAATGGAACTTCTTTATGAATACCATGTAGTCATATATTATGGGTGGCTAGAAGTATTCATGTATCCTTACTTGATGCAGAATCCTGAACTTAGTTCGTGAGAACAACATATTCCTATGAGGTCTTCATGTATAATAGTTATCATCTCTCCTAAATTTATGACCCTTAGTAGGACCCCATTAATTCCATAACTATAGAGGGCCTCTTGATAATATAGGTCATTATAGAGGATAAAAATTACTACTTGGGAATGGATTTATTCCTACATAGATGGATATAACAGCAGAATCCTATATTATAAGAAGTATATTATAGAATAAATCATTTTAATTCTTGTATCATTTTATGATGGTAGACATTTTATTTTAATTAGGGTTTTATTATCATCAATTAACTTTTCTATATCATGATTGATAAATAGTGAGATCACCATGTAATGTGTGACATGA
Organism: Viscum album; assembly: GCA_963277665.1. Lineage (NCBI taxonomy): Eukaryota > Viridiplantae > Streptophyta > Magnoliopsida > Santalales > Viscaceae > Viscum > Viscum album. The sequence continues at coordinate 227,967,656 of OY728151.1, forward strand.
ATTAAATTCTCATTTAAGTATGGGTCTGGCAATATTCTAGATACATTATTATATTCATGTTCATGGGAATTTTATGAATGAGGGATGAGATACACTATTTCTAACATCCAAAAAATTTATTTTTAAGAAAATACTATACTCAATACCATGTTGGACAAGCCACATCAAGGTTAAAGTGAACATTGATAAACTATAAAAATATTTTTTAAATGTTACCTTTATAAATAACTTATTAAATTGGTCATATAAATAGAAATAAAAAATTATTTAATGTATTTATAATGGTATTGTAAAATTCAAATTAATTTATTAATTCAATATAAATAAGTGTTCACTTTTCAGTAAATTAATTTTATGCTTCGGAAATATGATTTCTTTATAAATTATTTTTATGACATTTTTTTCATAGAAATTATAATTAATTTTTAATTATTTTGAAATTTCATGTATATAAATGAATAAATTTTATGAATTAAATATATCATTATTAGGTAAGGGTGATTTGTTTTGTATTTTTTTGAAAAAGATTTATTTTTCAGCGAATAGTGAAAAATACAGGTGTTTGTAAAACTGTCATTTATTTTACATAAAATAGTAAATATAAGATAATTTTTATGTATTTAATTTTATAATAAAGTAAAATAAGACTCTATTTATTTTAAATTAGATAATAAATTAACTTGAAAACATCATTATTCATATTTTTATTGTAAATTCATTTTTGGGAATAATTATTTTTGATAAAAACCCATTTTTATGTGCTAAATGAGTTTTATATTAATTAAGTAAATAAATAAATAAATATTATTTATCTTAATTAAATTTATAGAATATATGTTCAATTATATATATTAATATTTATCTAATAGTTTTTACATGGAATTGAATTGATTTATTTTAAATTTTATACTTAAAAATTAAATTTTCTATAAACTTATTTTGTAATGATTTGAGATCTTATTTTTATCCAAATTTATTTCAGTTATAGAAATTTCTAAAATCCTCATCCTGAGATCCACTTAACTAGTTACCTAAGCTGTATTTCCACATTAACTCAGGAACACCTCCATATATTCCATAGGCTACCAAGTAGCAGTGATGGTCTAAATGATTTCATAAAGAGATTATGCCCAATTTACTAGAGAAATCCACATAATATAACAAATATAAATAAATGAATGAAGTGAATGGTAAACATACATCAATATTTCATTTTTTAAAATTGGGTATAAGACCAAAAGTAAATAGTAAATATTATATTCGATTCTATAAATTTCCATATGTCAAGGAAACCCAAAATAAATTCAAACTGATATATTTTCAAAATGGTTCTAGACTCCAAGTATGGATCCCTCATCCCTACACATCCCATGCCTAAATCCATAATCTATCAAAGGTATCTTTCTCTTATCATGACATTCAACCATAAGTTATTCTCAGGTACCCAATGGAAACCTGATCCGGGTGTGAGTAAAACTCGGTATGCCTCCACTAACAGTGTCAACAAAAATATCTAGTCTAAATAGATATTGTATGAATGAAATAAAAAGAAAAAAATGACAAAAAATATTAAACTGGGTCCATTAGTTAACCATGTTAACTTTAAACACTACATCATTTATCCCATGGGTTATGATTTTTCATTAAAATAATTTAGAATATGTTGGTTAAATAATATTTTCATAAGTAGTAATGACTATTTCCATATATCACTAGGGAAAAAATTCACCAAAAAAATACATAAAACTTACCTCAGAGCCTCGGTCCTAGTAGTCTCATCATATTCATCTTTTTGGGACGTTGAGACTTAGTAGGAATCCCTATCATGGGCATTATAGTGGTGAGGGATTAGATCCTATATCTAACATAATCCATGGGTGTAGAGGCTCTGGTCCAATACTCTACACCTAGAACTGATACATATGAGAATTATTTATAAACTATTATAGATTTACCAAAGCCAAACCATAACCATTAATCACATTTATAATTTAGAATCACAACTCATTCAACACATATTCCATTTTCACGCCTTAAACTATTATCATGTTTATCATTTACATGAATTATCCCATTACCACATTTTCCTTTATAATATTTTAACCCATTCAACACATTCATCATTCCCATGCATTAATCCATTTACACATTTCCATTACAACCCATAAATCATTGAACACATTAGATTGAATTCATTTATCTTTTTCATATTACTCCAAACACCCCTTTATGTCATGTCATCAAATATACATAATCTCAATTAGTTTCATTTCATAACTCAAACTAACACGTCAGCATATTCATCAAGTCTTAATTTCATAAAAATTCACCTTTATACTGAAATTATTAATTTTCTTGTTTAAGAAGTGGTACACCCCATGGGTGGTCCTTAACCCACTCTAATCAACCTAAATGCATCCCATGATGATTAGGAGTGGTTTAATTAATCAATTTAAAAACTAATTCTTCATTTATACAATGAAACACCAATCCTAAACCACAATGACATAAAATCATAACCACCTGCACATAAACAAGTTACAAACACTATGGGATATAACCTGTAGAGAACCTACATTGATTTTGGGGGCAAGCACATGTTAAAACATAAGGTTTGATTCAGAATGAAACCACCTTAATAGCCTCAACCATAGAAAAATGGGAAAAAGAACGTTTTAGGCCTTTATAATAAGTGGGGATATTCTAGAATCCCTCATCTGGGAAAAAGAAGAAATAGGAGTGTTAGACTCACCCATAGATTTTATCTTCACCCAACGACACTCTAAATATATTATAAATGAGGAATATAAATTCTTGATAAGTTTAAGAGGGTTTTCTCATCAATATTTCTCTTGAAAGAAGAATGGTAATGAAATTATGATGAGAAATCATAAATATTTATGTGTTAAAATGTTATATTTCACATACTTTAATGAGGATTAGGGTTTGGTCGCATTGTTGGACAAATCATGTGCTAATCGTGCACCACCATCTATCAAAGAGGGGGATTGGCCTTATGGCCTCATTGGGAGCCCACACAGTTTGAAAAATCATGTGGTAATTGTGTGGGTGACTCTTTCCATGCCTCAACACTTTGGACCCCCCTTGTAAATTATCATAAACTATGCACCCTTCCTCTAGGAAAGAATGGTTGGGGAATAAGATTATTAATAACCATGTTCCAACCATGAAAGTTGCAATGGATGGCCACTTTCACTCCTTACTTAGGTCTTAAACACCCTGAAACACTCCCAAGACTCTTCACACACCAGGTAAAATTCTCATTAACCATAATAGAAGGAAATAAACCAAAATTTAAACAAGGACACACTTTATTAGAAGTAAGATATCTTTAAAACTCTTCCTTATAATGGATCATCCCTAAGCCACACCCCCAATCATTACAAAATGTCCAAGGTAAAGATATCAGGCCACGAGGACCACATATCTATCTTCCACTCCCATGATTCCTCATGAATTTTACAATTTTCCCAAAAAACTCAAACTAATGATACAATATTTACCCAAGAAACCTTATAATTTTGATAAATAATACATTCTGGATAATCCCTAAAGAATGAATCATCCCCAAAATCAACATTATCAATATGAACCTCATAAAGAAGTTAAGGAAATTCTACCAACTCATGATAGAATAAAACATTACACACAACATCATACAATCATGTAAGATACAATCAGGACCCCATTAGCCTGATTGTTTTTGCAAATCATGGGCTAAATCTATTAGCACCATATTAACATATTTTCAATACTCTAATGGAGACCTTAACTTGGAATCACCTAAAGAAAACACATGGTTTTCCCAACCAAATTTACCAACCTATATCGGTCCACAATTTAAGGCCCAATAGTCTCATTCCATAATAGGAAATCCATAACACAACCAAAATACTCAAGGAACTCAGCCGATCAAACCCAAGAAAATGGTCATTATCAAGGATAAGTCACCAGAATGGGACTTACTCGAGTCCATACAACCTGAAACATCATTACGTTATCAACCAACAGTGTTCCCACTATGTTTCTCCCCACCATAAGCATTATCTCACCACCCCCCATAATTTGGTGGTTGGAAACTTCAGTATCAAAAAATACCACCAGTACCTCAAATAAACTTTTGAAACATATCAGACATGTTTTCCCATCTCACCATACCCAAACATCCATAAGAACATCACCCATTATTAGCAACCTGCATTTCCGTTAAAACCACCTAGTAGAACATACCTATACCATTCGTTTGTGGATTAATAAAAAAGAACCTCTCTAAAGTTTAACATCATTTACAAAATTCAGTTTCCACTAATAATATCAAACTAGAGGTGGCTCATAACATACTACATCCATTCCTTTTACCACATCATGTCAGGCCACCCTTGACTGGCTTGTCACAAAACACCCATCTTCCACTAATGACACAGTACCCCTTAAACTTCCCATGTTACTTCTCACAAAAGTACAATCAATATCCTCTAACTCACCTACTATTTTCATTACATAAATCTAGTAAAAAATTACATTCAAGGCATCCACTAATCTCTAGTACATCATCATTCTCTACTAAATTCATCAATTTTCCTAACATACTCAACTATTCCACCCATACATCAACTACAAACACCTTGGTTCTTCCCCAAAATGAATTTCCACTTTTTAAACACTCTTATATTTCTAAAAAAAATCCTCTATAGGTTGATTAGAACCCACCACATTCATTCATTTCCCTATCACAGTTGAGGTATCCCTGACCAAATCATTCTGAAAATGCCTAACATCATTATTGACACATCAGTACTTCACATAACCAAGACTCATTCTACCCTAAATACATTCCATGTTCCACCAAAAACATTCACTAGAGTCCATTGTTGATTTTTAATGTTCTCTAACACTAAACCTCCATTACCATGCAGATCAATGATTCTAACACATGTATCTCTGTTCCATTTTAGAACCACCCACAGGACAAAGCCCACGTTTCCTTGAAAAAACACCACATCCAAGTCCTACATTTACCTTAATAAGGAACGTAAAGGTGAATCTTGAAAGTTTCACATCACCATCATGATGCCACCACATCCACTATATGGTTTTATCCACACCTCCATGATGGACATGCTGCTCCCCACCTTTGGAGTGTCATTTCTAGCACATTCCTCAAGAAAATCAATCCACCATGGATAACCGTTCAATCATAAGATTAACCCCTATAACATGGAAGTGTTCGTATACTTATTACATGAAAAATAATCTAACATAAACCGCTCATTGGTCCACACTTTCAAGAACAACACCTATGAAATTCATCAATATTCAGTTCATCCCAAGGACCTCAACTGTAAAAGGTCGACGGTGTGATTCTAACCATTCAGCTCCACACATACCATTACTTGAGAATAAACTTTAAGAGGATCCATATCCAACCAAAATACATCCAGGTATCTAGGATTAAATTCATATCTCCTTCAGCATACTGAGGTTGAAATTAAGTTACTGATAATGTTTATAACCAACTACATGTATAGTAAAAAGTTTTCGATGAACACCACCACAATCATTCAACACTGATATCACCTCCCACGACCAGGGAACCTTGAACTATTGAAAATTTCATGCTTCATTTCCCAAAAAACATATCACTAACCCCTATCCACCATATCTCTCAATTTCTTTCAGCACAACACTGGTGACTCACAACAAAACCACGACATTCCAGAACCAACCTGTCTCTCACTTACACCTAAAACACATGTGTACAAATCTTTACAGCATCATATATCTCCAGAACTTAACCAACACTCAAAACTCCTTAGAAACCATGAGGTCAAGAAATTCCCTATATTCAACCACAATTCTCAACTCAAGAACCCATGAAATGTACATCACTAGATCAAGGACCAATGGCCACTCACACAACTTACTATGCCTCTTAGTCCTCTAGCCACGTCATTCACGAGGAATAATCAATGTTCCCTTTTGACCACCCATTGATTTTCACAACAAGTCAAACCACATAAACACCCCTCACCATGGGTGTCGCATTCATACCATTAAATTCCATCCATTGTTTTATCATCTTTCCTTGTACACCCAAATTCCTCCAAATTCTCTTTTCAAACATTTTGAAAACTGTTATATCAGGTATTCAAACTATTTTTCCCCTAAAAAGCAACCATAAAACTGACCAAAGGCACTGATGTTCTTCTCTGAAAAGGAAACAAAGGCAAAAACATTCCATTTACCAAAACATGATGGTACACACTCTATACTAATTCCATATTTGAATAATCTTACATTCTTTATAATTAATAGAAGCGGTGACACTTGGATAAACTCCCTTGAGGTCACACTTGACATTCCCTAGAAATTCGAATTATTGTCACAACTATGTCAAATCTACAAAAACCATTGAACACCCACTTATCCCTATAATCCAAAAATAAACTTGTCCAAATCCAAACCATCCACCAATTCCTTACACACTAAAGAGTACACACAACATGACCGACCCCTCTACTGGGTCTCCCTTAATGGTTGAACAATACCAAATTCCCAATAAATGGTTATGGGTAACAAGTAAGGACACCCTCCCTCTAGTAAATATTAATAAAACATAAAACAAGTCACCACACATGGTTGGAACCCTTTCTCCAATTTATAAACACATTGTATCCAATACATCGAAGAAACATTTACTCTTGGTTCCAAGCCTCCCAAAACACTATCACCACTAATAGAACCATGGACGAAGACATCCATTAATAAAACAAAGCAATCAACATGATCATAACCCAAAAGGATTACCTCATCCATGCTATCAGAATAAAACTCCCAACTTCACGGCCATAACCTAATCAAAGGTACAATAAAGAACCCCCCTCTCTTAAACACATAAAACTCTCCATGAACTCCCAACAGAATAACTCTCACTTACCAAACCACCCATAACCAAGGTTTACTCAAAACACTAGGGATACCCATTTACCATGTCCTATTATGTTTCATCCTTCCACAAGCTCAGGACTCAAGTACACCCTCTCTAGAAAATGTTAGAGGGTGTTACCAATAAATCTCTCTAGTTATATCAAACATACCATGAATGACCTATAATGGGTCCCATTCCACTGTCTATATAAAATGACAAAAGTTTTCATGGAACTACTCCTCCCCTCTATTACCATGGATGAATGAGGTTTCATTAGCCACTAATGGGGGATAATTCATGGTGATATCCTCTTGTCACCCAACCAGAGAACATTGTAATGGGGGAATGTCCCTACGATTCCAAGAACACATCTCCACCACATAACATAAACTTCCACATATTTCACAAAAGAAGTCTCTCTACTATCCATAGACAACCCATTTCACATACACTATCCTAAAAGATATAAATACACATTTAGCAGTACCATCAACCATACCTAACATAGGCCATTTTTGATATGGTGTAAAACAACATAAATAAACAATAATATTTTTTCCATACACCATTCTTAACCATTTAACTTTCATGAATATGATTATTTCTCATTTTGGGATCCACATTCATGTTTTCCTCTCAATAAAACACAAAAAAATATTAAACCATTTACATATTTTCATTGAGAACTAATTAAACCATTAAATTTATTTCTTCCATTAACAAAATTGGATCATCTATATTAGTAATATTTCATACTATCATAAAGAAGCTGAAAATCTTTTTACTTTTCCACTACCTACATGATTTTCCATCATGTGTGCCTATCATGATGAATGTAGCCTAAATTAATATGTTTCTGAAATGATGCATGTATTCAAAAACTTTTTCTATTATAAAGATGATAAAAATAACATGAATTATTCAAATCATAGAAAAGTTCATAACCCAAGGTGAAATATCATCCAACCGTAACAACAAACATCAAGAACAACAATCACACCCTGGGTACTTGGGTTTTCCACCATTAATGGGTTAGATAATACCATGAACAAGATCATTAATATGGACATAAACATACTATTATTCTTTCTACCATTCTCAATTAGTAAGGTAATAGAAAATAAAACTACTCTGATACCACTTTGTAACATCTATAGCATAAGAGCCACTAAACCGGTGCCTCGAGCTAGATCACCACATGACCTCAGACAGTACTCCCGATACAATTGAGGTCCTAAAATATTAGTGATGGTCTAAATGATTAGATAAGGATACTATACCCTTATAACTAGAGTAATTCATAGTAGATAAAAAATAGAAAAAATGAGGCAAGTGAATGGTAAACATACATCAACATTTCATTTCTAAAAACTGCGTAAATTCCCAAAACAAAATAGTAAATATTTTATTCCATTTGATATAGTTACAAGTGTCAAGTAAACCCAAAATAAATTTAAACTGATGAATTATAAAAATGGGCCCCAAATCAATGTATCGATCCATCATCCATACACATTCTGAGCCCAAATCAACCCTTTGGAATATGACTATTTCCCTTGTATGGACCTGAAACCATTAATCCATCTTGAGTACCCAATGGGGGCTTGAGTAGGGTGTGATTATAACTCAGTATCCCACCACCCATGGTGTAAAAAATAAATCTTGTCTAAATATATTGTGTATGAATGATAAAAAAATGAACAGTATGATAAACACAAATTTAATTGGGTTCTACTTGTTAACCAAGTTATATTTAAACAATAAATAATTTATGCCATGGAATAATTTTTTTTATCAAAACACATCGACCTATTCCATTTAAACAATAATAAAATATGGAGTAAAGTTGTGTTCTCTATCTCACTAGGGAAAAAATTTCATAAAATGATTCATAACACTTACTTCAGAGACTCGTTTTGGGTAATATCATTGTATGCATCAGTTATGGGAATAAAGCCTCAGTCTGACACCCAAACACATTCATTAAAGTGGTGGGTTTTAGAGCCTTATTCTAACCCTACCCATGGTTATAGAGACTCATATACAATACCAAAAAATTACCATGAATACATGTGCGCAATCTTCTTAACCAATAACACATTTACCAAATACAAACCGTAACCATTAAATACATTTTTAATTTACAATCACCACTCATTCAACAAATATTCCAAATTTAGGACTTTACCCATTTAAACATTTATCATTTACATTACTCAGAACAGTGACACATTATACATTATCATATCTTAACCCATTCACCACATTCATCATTCACATGCCTTAACCCATTTACACAATTCCAATAAAACCCTTAAATCAATTAACACAGTCACATGAATTCATTTATCCCTTTCACATTATACCAAACACCCCTTGATTCCAGGTTAACTACTAAAAAAAATATAAATTAGATTTATTTCATAACTCAAGCTTGAATTTCAATATATTAATCTTGGATCTATCTCATAACAATTCAACTATACACTTAACTCTTAAATTTCCATGTTCAAGAAGAGGCACACCACATGGGTGGACCTTAACCCTATCCAATCAACCTCAATGCATCCCATGAGGATCATGTAGGGTTAAATTAATTAAATAAAAAAATATTTCATCATTTATACTAGGGATAACCAAATATACAACCGAACTACATTAAATAATAACCACATGTGCATAAAAAAATAAAAAAGATCATGGAAAATAACTTTTAGACCACCTACCCCAATTTTGGAGAAAAAATTCATTCTCAACCACATAATTTGATACAAAAACAAAAAAATTTTAAATACCCAACCTAGTAAACAATAGAAAAATATGTTTTATTTCTTTAGAAGAAGAGGATAGATTCTAAAACCCATAATACATAAAAAAGAAGAAATTTCACTATTAGAATCACCAAGAGTTTTGATCTACACCCAATGTGACTCCAATAAACTTATAAATGAGGGAGATAGGTCTATGAAAAGTTTAAGAGGGGTTTAACCATCACTAATTCTATTATAAAAATAATCTGATGGATATTCAAGTTTGATAACATAATTTTTGATGGAGAAAAAATGGTAAATTTCCCCCGCATTAAGGAGGTGCATGGTTTCGCTGCACGATTACAGAAACCATGAAAAAACTATCATCCGCCTTCTTTACAAGAGGGGGATAGTCTTCCCAAATCCCAGGGATACCACAATGTTTGACAAATTGTGTGGTAACTATGTGGGATGGCGCTATCCATGCATGCAAGGTTTTGCCTCCGCCTTAAATAGTTTCAAAAATCGTGCACCCTACCTTTAGGAAAGCATGATTAGAGAGTATGGTTACTACTAAACATGTACCAACCATGAGACATGAAATATATGGACACATTCACCCTAATATCATATCCCAAAACACACAAAACACCCCTACAACTCCTTATACATGCATTAAAATTGTCAATAACCAGAATAATGATACTTAAACAAAACATTAAAAAAATATTTACCTCATTAGAAGTTTAGAATCCTAAAAAACTTATTCATAAAAATAGATCCATTTTTTATCAAAATAATATATATAGTTTAAAAGGGAATTTGTTTTGGAGTTCTTGAATTGTTAAACTAGTAAAAAAAAATTTGGTGTGGTTAAGGTCAAAATGGGTTTACTAAGTTGGATAAGATGAAATATAATGTCTAAAATCACATAAAATATTTTATAAATCCAATTTTATATTTATATTAAGACCATATATTATCAACTATTTTATATTTAGTCTATTTGGAGATATTTTAATAGAGTAGTCAAATAATAGTTTTTAATAATTTCAAAAATTCCAAGCATGTTCTATCCATAACATAAAAAAGAACACAACCAATCATTTATTATACACAATTCAGGATATTTTTGTAATTAAATATACCATCCCGAATTATTTTCTAAAACCCTTCCATATATCATATTTTTTATATTTTTATTATAATTCACTTCTTTGATGGATTTAGGTATAAAAATACAAATTATTTTGAAGAAGATTTATAATTATTAACTAATTGTTTTTCCTTGTCTATTTTACATCTTTCAAACTGTTCCAAACTATTGTGATATAATAACATAAGTCACTAAAATGAATAAATTATATTATGTTTATTTGATATCCATTTTAAGTCTACTAATCCATGTAACAAAAAATGAAAACAACGCACATTTTAACATATAGACTACCTTCTCACAAAGGTGATGTATATATTTTTCATCACTTTTTCTTATAGTTCATCATAATGGTAGATAAAAATAAAATATTTTTATTTGTATGATATTTATGAAATAACATGTATTATTTAAATATTATATATCATTTACATTTATACCCTTCCACCCATTAAAGAAATGATAACATCACTCCTGCGTATATGTGGACACTACCTTCAAGAAGTGAAGTGATACATTGTTTAAAGTCATAATTTAAAGAATAACTATATATATAATAAATATATATGATATTTATTTTAGGAATAACATTATTTTTTTTATGGAAACATATGAATGATTTGAGTAATGAAACTACCCAACTGAAACATACATGAAATAAGAAATAGTTACCACTCAAAAACAATGAGTTATATAATGAATTATTATTGAATGGGTATTAAAATGTTATAACGGGATAATATATGATATTATAGGTATTTTTATGGTTTTCATAAATATATAAAATTTAATTTAATTTCTCATACTCTAGGTTTAAAGCACTTATGATGAAAACCAACCCTAGGGTTAGAGTTTATTTCACAGTCTCATCATCATTCAATATTTTTTATGTGTAAGTTTCTATTGGAGTTTTTATTTGATCATTATATCTTAAAATGAATCTTTTTTCCTCCCATTTTTATTTCTATAAATTAAAAGTTGTTTCCTTTCATTTTTATCTCTCTAAATACTAAAAACTTGTAAGGAATATTTTAATGAATAGGGCATCATTTTTTAGTTCGGTTAGGCATCTTTTTCTTCAAGGTCAACATTTTCCTTAAAATTATTTCAATTATGTTTTTAATATTCTCCAATAAAAGAAGGAACCATTTTTACCCTTTTATAAAATTCAATAAAAATGTTTAATAATAATATTATTTTCATTTTTTTGGTATGATACTTTTTAATTATTATGCGAATAGAATTTTTTATAATATTTACATCATGAATGAAATTTACCTCCATCACAGATATTATCTTGGTTGATATTCAGTTTAAAATATTCCATTTTTTCTTAGAGAATTGGTATCCTAATATTATGTAAATATTTAGATTTTAATAAAATTTACTTGAAAATTAAATGGTTATTTTTATTAAGAAATAATTTACTGTTATTTTGAAGGTATTTTCATCTATATCGATATTAACTGATGAGTCATATGATTTACAAGGGATATAATATATTAACACTATAATTCATATTAATCAATATGAATTATCATCATGTTTTTTATTGACAGTGGAAAATAATGTTTTAGTAAAGCATATATTGTGTGTTATTCATAGAAAATACATCCATGTTTTGATATAGGAATGTGGATTCATTGGGTTTTCAATATACCTAGTGGTAATAACTCTGAAAGGGGTAGATTGTGTATTAACTCAATTATAATTGATGAATGGTGAGTGTTCTTAATACTGAAAACATAGTTAGACACTACCAAAGAATACGATTTTGTTGATTAACATTCTATTTATATACCATTATAGATTATTTGAAAATATTTCTATGATTTTACTATATTCATAATGATACAAAGAAATTGATTTTGAGATTAACTATATATAATTTTTGCAATATATATTTGGCATTGCACCATATTTGGAATTATAAACTATGATTTATAAGGTTATGATATTATCTCATGTATACTATTGTATTGAAATTGTGGCTAATATATGTATTGAAATAATTTTCGATACTCATAATCAATTTTGGGATCTCCCTCAGGAGAAATTCCATGTAGAATGTGTTGGAGATTATCATATTTCTACTATATTCAAAAAAATAACTCTGGTTGTAAATAATAAACATTCCTTAATAGAAAAACATATTACTTTACATTATGATTCAATGATGTTAGACTGCTTTGTTTGGAATAAAATCCCACTATTTAATGGAACTATTAACCCCTTTATAGAATAAAAATAGGTCACCTCCATGGAAAATACTTTTCTTTCTATGATATGTAATGAATGGGATATAGTGATTCTGGATGTGCATTATTTAAATGAATTGATTCTCACTAGTGGCCATTTAATCAATATAGAAATAAGGAGGAAGATATATACAAAATGAAATCAATTAATTTTAAGGATATGTAATTTTAAAAATGAATTCCTCAGGATAATCTACCTGATATGGGGTGGAAATTTCTCAATATAAAATAGGATAAAGAGGAGTGTTATTTAGTATAATAAAAACATCACAAGATCAGAAAGGAATATTAGGGACTAGAAACATAATATAGAAAGTAATATTGTCCATTTCATTGATGGGATTTTTCTAAAATTCCAATTGGGACTAGTCTCCAAAAAAATTACATCTTATGATGGTATGGTTTCAACCTACACCAAGAATGGGATATAATTATAAATGTAATATATATTTAAATAAAATCATGAGAAGATGTGGAATGATAAGAACTGTGGAAAAATAAATTAGAAGAAAAAAATAATGGAATAATGGAACTTCCAACATATGATAGTTTTAGAAAGTTACACTCTGGTACTTTCTTCAGTGGAATGGGAGTTTTCTTTATGTTTGATGATAAAGGCGATAAATTAAGTGAATTAAAGGGTAATAAAGAAGCCTATAATGTTTATTTTTTTAATAGTAATTATATGGGACACTCAAAAAGTTATTTCACCAAGAGTTAAGGGAATTTACCTCTAAAAAAGGCTAATGGAATTGTTATATTAACTTTTTATTACTATAGCCAAAGTTAGAATAAAATACGCCTTGATAGAAGGTACTTTTATAATAGAATAAAATTTATCTAATGATTTATTGGATTTTGGATCTTCATAATATTTTATATCTCTCATGTGTTTGAAGAAAAATATAAATTTACCTGTAACCTTGAAAACAAAGTTTCCAATGAAGAATCTTGGTGGAAATATTATTACAACAGTGATATTTCAGTAAGATCCCCTTATGACACATCAACATAACCTATTTGGAAAGATTATTATAAAACTTATCTTTAGCATTGAAATAATGATGATTTAAATGGGCTAATTTGTTTTGAGGATTTAGTAATTAGTATATTAATAAAAAAATAATCTATTATAGAATAGTAGTATTATAAAATAATATTTAAATTTTTATAGTATTTACGTGAGTATTATTATTAATGTTTTAAGAATAAATGTATTAATTGTTCATAAGAAGGTTTATTCATATTGATTAGTATATTAACTCATTAAAATAGTTTTTAGATAGTTGAAAAAACTTATCTTTCCATTTCAGATCTTAGGGTCCATTAATTATTTAATTTTTTTCTATAATTTTGATAAATTCCTCTTAGACATTAATCATTAGAATCAAATGTGATAACTAAAAAAAATACTCCATCAAAGAAACATCTTAGAAGGATAAAAAAAAATTATATTATATAATTTTCTCCTTTTTGATTTTAAATGAATAATTTAAGAATATTAAAATGATATCAAAATAAAAAAAATTAACCATTTACCTTTATTTTTTAAGAATTGATAGTTTTTCTTACCCCTTACTAATTTATGGTTTTACGGTCATTAATATTCTCATGATCATATTATCTATCAGTCTATACTAATAATTACATGTTATTATTTATCCTTAATGTCCATATTTTTACTTCCTACTAATGTCATCCTTTTATAGAAACCCAATAGTCTGTTATTTCTTATAACCATTATGTTTCCCACTACCCCCTCTCAAATGAAGTTTTATTTTCCCTTTATAAATTATCAAATTTCGATAAAGGTATATTCAAATATTGAATTTTATTTTACCAAGATATAAAATTTTAGAATTAATTTTAATTATCAAGGGAGAATTTATCACTACTATAATTAAATTTAGGATAATAATTTTTTTAGTTTGTTTATCATAGAACACAGAGATTTAAGCCAATTGTGTTAAAATATAAAAGTACTATTTAAATGTTACTATTATAACAAAGACATAAACTTAATTTTATAAATATTTCTAATAAAGTTTTCAAAAATACTTATAAATATATTATATAATGTAAATTTATTAATTAATTCGTAGAAATAAGTACTTATTTTTCATTAATGTCATGTTTTGCTTCAAAAATATGGTTTCAACAAAAAATGTTTTTTTATTTAATTTAAATCATTTAAATTATAATTATTTTATACCACTTTAAGAAATTTTATGTAATAAAATTAATATATTTGTTGAAATAATCATCTAATTATTATATAAGGATGATTTGTTTGGGGTTTTTGTAAAATGGTTTATTTTTTAGTGAATAGTAAAATATTATAATTTTTAAAAAACTTTTGTTACTTTTCATTAAGTAATGTGATTTAGAAGTTTCATTATTTATTAAACTTTATCATAATGTAATATATTAATAATTTAATTTTGAATAATATATTTAATTACATGGTAGTTATTATTATAATTTATCTAATTATAAATTCATTATTGGGTTTAGAAATGCTTGTTTATAAAAATTATTTTTATTTACACAATGTATTTTTATCTTAATTATTTTTTTTGATATTTATTAATTATATTAATTATATTTATATAATATTTATTCAAATAAATTTTTTAATATTTATTTATTAGTCTTTACATGGTAAGTAATGGAATTAAATTCTAGTTTGTAATTAAAAATGTATATTTTTATAAACAGTCTTTGTTGTGTTTTATGCTCATTATTTAAAGTGGATATCAAATTGTTATTGAAATTTTATAGTTTATAATTTATTATATATTTGTAATGATAATAATTAATACAATTAAATAGGCTAAACTTAATTTTGGGTCATAATTAACTTTAAAAACAATGAAATTTTATTTCTTAGTTAAGGTTTAAGCAGGTGCGATATGGCATTAAACTAAAATAAAATTGTTACAATTACCTAGAATTTTTTTTAAATCATATTTTAATGAAATATTTTTACCAAATATCACCTCCTATTCAATGATGAGTCATTTTGGATATATGTTTCTGGAGTGAGACACTAATATATTTTAATCATTTGAAAAATTATCAGTGTGTTCCCTCTATCTGTTATAAAAGGACTCCACCACTCTTCTATGTTGAACACTTTAGGAGCCTCTAATATCATCCAATAACTAAAAAAATACATTCATAATATTTTAAATCTTGTATTAGTTGTCATAGATTTATCATAATACCATCCTAATAAGGACTGATGTTAAATCATACAAAGTTGGTCTGAAAAAGAGATATAATTCTTAATCGATTGTCTTCTAATTATTTATTCTTTTACCAATTTCTAAAAACTCAAAAAAAAAAAATTGGTATCAAAACCAAACTAACCAAAATATTTTTAAATTTTATTATATTTATTTTATATCCATTTTTAATCTACTTATCCATCTATTGGATAATGAAAAATGTCTTTTATACATATGTTTGTGCAACCACTTCATGAAGATTATGTATTTCATTTTTCATCTCCACAAATTATAGTTGGTAATAATAATGTATAAACATGGAATAATATGATATATATAATATTTATGACATATTTTGGATTATATAAATAAAATATATCTTTTTCCTTCTTACCTTTTCACCTTTTATAAAAATGATAATGTCACTCATGCGTACGTGAGCACCACCACCATCACAGAATGATATGATTCATTTTAAATGTACACAATAATATAATGATTAAAAATATTTATATAATTATGTTATAATATATTTATATCATTATTAAATTTTTTTAGTGATTTAACCAAGGGAAATATGTAAGGACTAAATCTACCAAATCGAAACTTATTTGAAAAATGAAACAATTAAAAAGCTCAAACGATGACTTTACTATATAATAATTAACAAAAAGGTGTTGAAATGTTATAATTAGATCATATATGATATTTTATTATATATGTGCTAAAATTATGTAACTATAATAAATTGTAATTTATTATATCAATGCTAAAATTCACTAAAGTACCAATTTTTCTTTGAGGTATAGTTTTATTTCACGTTCTCTTCCTTATTCAAGATTATTTATGTTTATGTTTCAAATGGGGGTATTATATGATATTTATAAACCAAACCCAATTTTTTTATTCTAATATAGTTATTTAATGAAAATAAATGTTTTTCATTTATTTTTTATTTCTTTATGGACTCAAAAGTCAAATTTAATGATTTTACAGAAAATCAACTATTTTTTCAATTCTATTGGGAATATTTTTTTCCATAACCATATTTTTATTAAAACAATATCCAGAATGATTTTAATATCACCCAATGAATTTTTAATATGTTTTCTAAACTTTTTATATTTTTATACTACGGTCTAAAAAGAATTTTATTGTCATTTTCTAAGCTAGATACTCATTAATAACAGGTTGAACAAAATCATTGTTTATATTTTACCACATGAATAACTTTTCCTATTATCACAAAAATTATTTTAATTGAATATTAAATTAAACTATTTCAACATTATTTTTAAAGAATTTTTTTCCAATATTATATAAATTTTTATATTTTATTATAAATGTCTTCAAAATGAAATGCGGTTTTCCCTCAAGAAATATTCAAATGATTTTTTTAATTTATTTTAAATTATGTCATCATATATTAGTCAATATTACACTTTATTGGGGCTATAATAATTTTATACTATCCACCATATTAATCTCAATGACTTATGATCATGTTATATTTATTGATTTGATTTAATATTATAATTTCACTTGTTATTTTTCCCATATGAATGTTTATGTTTTTTTTGTATTGATTTTTTATTCTCCCTTTTCATATCATGAATTTATTAGACATAGTAAGTGATGGGTGGGTCCAATTATAACCCCTTATTTCAACATTAGGTGTCATGAGGCAAACTAATTTTGGTATTTTTCCTTACCACTTTATATATGATTCCTTTTCAAGAGGCTGTGATAGTATGATTATGATTTCTTAGCATAAATCCTTTATGGTATAATTATGATGTTTGGAATTATGAATTATATCATTACAAAATATGTTATTAATGACCATGTGATTATTTGAAATGTTATTTGGGCCATTGATATGTTTTTGGCTCATGTGTTAATTTATATAGAATTATTTGACCATTATTTATTTCATCCCTATTATTCATTCATTATTTATTCTATGATATATTTTTTACCCTTTCCATTATCAAGAATATGATCTCAACTTTTATTTTTTTTATTTTAAAATGATAATATAGAGGGATATACAAATTAATAATTGGATATACTAAATGAAATAATATATTACTCACTATAATTTTATGTTTATTTGACATTTTCAAATGTAATGAGAATCTCATTAATGTATCCAGTCACAAAATGTTTTCAATTATTAGATCATTAAGAGTAAAATATCATGAATTTTATTCTAATTTAGTAGAATAAACAATGGATCTAGGATACTAAAGTTGGGCTATTATAATGTGGGATTTGTGGGAAATTTTTCCAATGGCCCATATAAAAAATCAAGAAATGGAATCAGTTATTCCATTTTTATAGTGTAAATGCCATTAATTTTATGGTTTTCACACTCACTTGATACCTTAGTATTCAATCAGGGAACTAGTATATATAGTTCCATTTATAATCCTAAAATGATGGATCCATATTCTATAATAATATTAGTTCATCATTCTGAAATGATAAAGGAATAAAATATGATGTTTTTTGATGAAAAATAAAATCCCCAATTTTACAAAACTGATTATTGGGATTTATATTATTTTATTTATTGACCTCCAATGGTTAATAAAAACATATCTCCAATGTTTTGGAGGTTCCATGAATTGATAATACTACTTTACTAATGATCTTGTGTCTATCATCGAATTCTATTGGATCAGTGTGATATGAGAAAATATAATAATTATAGACATTTGATCCTATTTTGGGACATGATCTATATATCAAAGTACAAAAAAATTATCTCCTAGCATAATATAATTTCAAATAAAATTTGAAGGGTTAAGATGAATTTGAGTAGTTAAAATTGAGAAAATAGATGCAACTTAGGGTTCTTAAATCAATATCTCATATTTTTCACTATAAATATCAATTTGATATTTTTCCTCTCAATGTTATATTTTCATGTCTCAATATAAAATCTCATCCAAATGATATTATAGCGGTGATTTTACATTCATACATTATTGTTCTGATTAAGGATAGAATGAGTTGATTTCACTAGGATCTCTTTTTGGAGGATGAGAGTATTCCCTTCCTCCAATAAAATCAAGACTAGTGGATACAAGTTGAATTTAAAAAAATAATAAAAGACTCTAAAAATCATTGTAATACTAATTAGTGACCCCATTTCATTAGCATTATTATGTGATAAAATTTACAAATTATAATTTTAATGATGTACCTATTATAGGTGTGATATCTCTAAAGTCCACTAATCTCTTCAATTTTTTGAGGAGGGATTATATCATGAATCTATGTTTTTTTCAAAGTTGACATTGATTTCATGATGGTATACCCCAAACCAGATTAATTTCCAAAAACATTCACAAAAATCACTTTTTAGGAGACTCAACTTCTAGATGTGTTTCATAATTTTGTTGAAAACTATTTCAATATTGGAAAAATTTTCACATCATTATTGAGACATAACCACATGATTATTAAAATAAGACTCTATGACCTTCTTAATAATGGAATTAATGATATGTCAAATAGAACATTTAAATTTATCTTGATCCTTCTTCACGACAATGGTTGTAACTTAATAATAGTATAACCCTTATGGTACCCTAAATATCATGGACTTATCATCTTCCTAGTACATTCATAGATGGTTATAGATATAATTACCATCCATAATTGATAGTGATTTGAATACATACATATAATTTATTAGTAGATCATGATCAAGATTGGGAAACATTCCATTTTAAGTTCTTATTGATATTTCTCAAATTCATGAAAACATTGATTTTTATATTATTTTTTCTAGAGAGAACTATTATAGAGATACATATTATATGAAGATCTTCCCATATAGTTTTTCTAAGATATACTAATCAATATTGGCTTATAATTCCATATAATTTGTCTGGATAATTCTCATTGCTACTATTTAATTTCCTTAGTAATAATCCAAAAAACCCAAATGATGTGTAGAATCATAGAGATCCAAAATAATTAATTCTTTACAATTAAATAAAATGATATAATAGTTTTGGATGAGTATGGATATATATTTTTCCAATTTTTCAGTTTCATGGTAAAAAACATCAATATAGACAACACATATTCGTCCGTACATAGGTTCACTTGCCTATGTTCATCAATGGTGGTCGAGATAAAATCCATGAATGTTGGAGGGGTATCCTTTTGATCTTATTACCCTCCATAAACATTATATTATTCTATATAACTATTATCATAAGTATATAGTGGATACAAATTTTTTTCTATAAGATTATATGGTGTAAAGTTACATTTATCTATATAATGTTAAATATATATATAGTATCTATAGAAATTGAACTATTATGGTCTTTTGGTGCGAATAATTTTGATGTGTATTGAATGTGAATAATTTTTATGTGTATTAAATTATCATATTATATGTTATCGTAATAATTTTTCTTATGTTTGGGTCTCCACATTTTCAATTACCCCAAAGTTCGGGGTAAGAAATTATGGAGTGTCTGGACTAGCTTGGGTATAATTGTGGTCTCCTCATCATGTGATTTGTTCTATCAATGTTGATTGTTTTATCTATTTGTAGGTATGATGATAAATATGACACCATTAGTTTCAAATTATGAAATTGGGTCACAACCAACTAATTTAGTCATTCCATGAGTATATCATGTTCCTGGTTAACTAATTTATCATACATATAGTCATAAAATTTATATATATGTCTATCTTAGAATTCTTATAACTGTCCATATTATTCTGGTGGAATAGAATAGGAAATTTCTTTAATGAACTAAACTTTCATAAATTAAATTTCAATTGTGACTAAATTAAATTCCCTATTATGAAATGGGATAATAGAATACATAAGCACTACTTTATTTATTTTAGAACTTTACATCCTTTTAGAACTAAAATATACTTAAGAAACATCACTATTGATAATATAGTCATTTAAAATTGGTCATATGATTAGTATACATATGGTTATGATAGAGTCTTGATGATATAGATGAAAGAAGTGATAACATTGCCCACTGGGATCACACCCAAAAAATCTAATTTATTGGAACTTTTAAGGGTGATAGAATCACTAATATTTTACCTTGATCAAGACCAATATATGATACAAAAAAAATCATGGGGAAAACCATATATGGGGGAAGATCAAGCTTATCGACATCGTCCAACAAACAATGTTTGTCGAACTACCCCATGAAAATATCACCATCCAGACATTACCCTTTGGGTGTTTGCGGGTGTAATAAAGGGAAATCTATAAAGATCCTAACAGTATGAAATTGTATATAAAATAGAAATTATATTTATCTTTTATGATAATTATTACTATTCTAATGTTTAGATAATGAGTTGATAAAAACTAGAGGAAACACAAATTGTATTATTCATGAAACGTATAGTTTCAAACAAAATGATCTATTTTAATGATTTCATTCATTTCTAAAATAAATTATATTTTAATAAAATATAATTATTATATATTTATTATTAAATATAAAAGATATTATTATTTTATGAATCCAAAAATAATTTTTATAAGGGTTAGAAAAAATTTATTATCAATAAATAAATTATTTTTAAATAAATATATATTTTTATTTTAAAACTAAAAACACTCATACATACATATTTTTTCAAGATAAAATAAATTTTGGTTTTTATATTGTATCATAGAAATTAAAAAATCGTTAGTTTTTCAAAAATTTCTTAGGAAGTCCAATTTTTGTGTTAAAATTAAATATGATGTAGATATACAGTGTGTATTATGAGATCATAATAACCAATTAGTGATGTAATATAAGCCATATATTGTATTCAAAAAGAAATATATATTTATACTTTATTATAATGCGTTTTTTGGTTTATTAATTAATTTTAAAAACTCTTCATGAATCATCCAAAACTTATATTATATATTAGGTTTTCAAAATCAAAAACTTACAAACATGATTCACTTCCACATCACCAAGGGAAGTATTTAATTGCGATTGTTTCATAAAAATGTAAAATACTTAATGTCACTCCACATTGGTAGAAACCATGGGTAAAAAGCCTAGGGAATATTGTGGTTATAAATACTTTATTATATGGGGTCAAAAACCAAGTTTTAGTAAATAATAAAGAACTCAATTCTCATTAAATATATAATACAACCCTATCTATCATTCACCTTCACCCAAAAACATTTGATCATGACTATAATGTGATATTGCCTATCTAAAAACCTCTCAATGTTACCCCAAGATCTCAATAATCCCCTCCCATCATTTTTGACACACCCTTTGATGGAATGAGATCCACTCCTCTATTTATTCAAGAACATTATTTGAATTTTTTTATTTAATCTGAATTGGTCATGTTAGAATTTTTTTACATATACCTCTTACACAAATTATTATTTTCAAGTGATTAGGGTCCCCTTTCACTCTTATTATTCCCTCCCTTGAACCTTTACATAATAATATTATGATTAAATAATTATCATGTTATTTTTCAATGCTAAACATTAGTATTGTGAATTATTCTACTTATTTACACTCATGTGTATTAAAATATATGTAAATAACCATAATTTCTTTATTAATTCCATGTATGTATATGAAACTCCTTAATAATGTGATTAAATTTTATGAAATATGATCCCATGATGAATGATCTATGTGTCACACTTATGCATTACATGATATGCAAGTGAAAGGTGGGCCCATATTTATGTTCCCTCAAATGTATTGAGTAATGTTTAAATGTCATGGGATTTCAGGTGTTATTCATGAGAGGTTATCCTAATCACACTATGTTATGTTCTCATGGATGTTAGCCTTGTGTTATGATTATGATGCAATGTTTTGTGTTGTTTCCAGATTCCAATATTTCATTTCTATTATTTTGGTATACCAAACATCGATGCTCATGTTTATGATTCTCACCCCATTTATATACCGTTTAAATAAAAATCGAGTAACATTTAATATTTCATCATGTAATTTTTTTTATTCCCTTAATTGGATTTATAGCTCCCACCTTTCATAGGTATTTCCCAAGGTTATTCCACAATGTTTTTAGAGTAATGGAATTTTAGAAGCATGTAACAGAACTATTCAATAATGTGGTTACATCTATGTGTCATGTTGATATTATATATACCTAATATCTCAATGACACGAGGATTCATATTCTTTTAGTAATTTTTTATTTATACCTTTATGTATTAAATCCTTAAATGAGGTGTATTAATGATATGGGTTGTAATTTTTGGTATTGGAGGATAGTGTATTCATTTTTTGGATTATGACTATAAAACACTATAAAAATACTAACACATAATAATAATCACAGGAAGCACCAATAAATTTTGTTAAATTATATTTTATCTAGTTTCGAAGAAAATATATCACTATATGGATAATAAATATGGATGTGGCTCTCCACAGATGTACCTAGGGGTAATAACCCAAAAAATAGAGAATTGATCTAGACTATATGATGATACAGTGAATTACAATGGGGCTTGATACACAACTAGTTTGACACACCTAAGGTTTATACTTTTGTAATTTTACAATCTCATTCCAAATCAATATTAAGGGAACAAAAACTGTCATATGATTTTATATTTTGAAATATATAATGAATAACTTATATTGAATCCATGAAAATTGTATGTTAAGTAATATATATCATTTATGAGTTTTCAGTTTAATTTTCATAGTCTCCCTTTGATGTATATACTGATTGAAAAAATATCATCCATAGATTTTCCATTATTATAGTCAATGTCCAGAAATAGGTTGAACTAATTCAATAACCATTGTGAGTTTCAATGCGATGAATTTCTAGATGATATACCCAAACCAATTAGAGTAGGAATCATGAAAATTGTGACTATAATTTCTCAACTGAATCATGGTTTAAATTCAAAAATAAATTGTGGGGAAAACCTTAATCCACCAAGTAAAGAGAATGTTTTTGTAAATATGATTATGAAACAATGACCAACTAATTTTAGTGGATCTTAATATAAATTTATTGCTTAATATTGGATCATTTCCATATAAAGGATCTTCTTGATCCTTCAAAAATCTAAGGATGATATGTTCATGATGGATATTTATCATATGGAGAAAGAAGCTAATCAATGGTGATCATTGGTCAAAAATAAGAAGCCTCGGGACGATATTTGAGCAATAGAGTGGATGGAATTTTGTAAAATGTTTCATGATAAGTATTTTGCTCTCACTCTCAAACATTAAATTTAGTGGGATTTCAATTACTTTTAAAAAAGGATAGTGAATCTATTAGAGTGTAGGAGGAAAATATCACAAGACTTGAATAATACACCTAAAAATTTCTTATCTCCCATTAATATAAACTAGAACACATATTTTGTGGGATGAACATGAGTTTAAAGAAACATCATTCATTTGGGACATTTACACTTTTGAGGAAATTATCTAATATGACTGCAAAGTTGAAATAGAGATCAACAAATATCTAGAGTCTTATATGGACAATAAGTTTAAAATGGATTTTATATATTGTGGTGCATAAGATAAATATAATGGTGGAAATAAATCTAAACTTTCCACTTTTCCAAGGAAATGGAAGAGGCACCACATAAATCTATTTAAGGAGAAGAGAAAATTCATTATGTATAGGAAGGAATGAAACCTCGGTAGTGATTACTGGTTGGAGAAACCCTACAATGTGATTGATTAATGGAACACTCTTATTAACACTAATACCATTAAAAACTATTTAAACAATGAATACCAATGAAAATTTGCAAATCATTACACTAATCCATGGGTTGTCGATGAAAACCGATGACATCTCCCTCCAAGTCGTAGAGAGAAAGCGATAGCTTATGCCAATAAAATAAGGAGGTGGATACAAATAATGAAGGGGTGATTTGTATTCTAGATATCCATTAAATAATATAGAACATTCTTTTTTATATTTTTTCTATTAATTATTTTTTTATCTTTGAACTTTAGATGAACTATTCAAACACCGCCACAAAGTATAGAAGTATAGCTATCATTGAAAATAGAAAATGAATAAAATATTGCATCCGAGGTATATAATTAATGACCATTCATAATTTGTGGGATCAAAATCCCAATAAATATTGGGATACTCCATTTATCAAAATATAATGTAATTATAGGTGTATATTTTCTTTCCATATATAGATCTAAAGAAAATTGACGAGAGAATAAAATCACCCTTAGCATCATTAATCAGACTCTAATTCTATACAACTTAAGGAGAATGTTAAATATTATTTGGTATTAACATCTCAATGATAGATATTATTCCAATAAAAGAAATCATATCTTGCTAAATTATTGAGATTATAGAATATATCATCCTTGAATAGATATCCATTGTGAGGGAATACACTGGTGTGTTTCCCAAAGCATTTCATGGTATTCCTCTTAACTGATAGGTTGAATTTTCAATCAATATTATGCTCATATATTTTCAAATATTCAATAATTAATATAGAATTTCAATTATTGAACTTAAGGAAAAAAATGATAAACTATAGTTCAATCTAGATAGAGGGACTTTAGGACCAAGTGCTTCACCATCGGGTGCACTGGTCCTATTCTTGAAAAATAAGGATATGAAAATGCACCTGTATATTGATTATCATGATCTAAAAAAGATCACGGTAAATAAAATGTATTATATTCCATATATCTATGATTTATTTGATTAGCTCTATGGATCCTAGTTTTTCTCAATGGTGTATATTCATTTATGATACAATAAAGTAAAGTAGAAATAAGAGGATATCACCAAGACAAATTTTTTTATAAGGTATGGGAACTATTAGTTCATTGTAATTCTATTTTGACTCATTAATGCTACAAAAATAAATAGGGATTTGATAAATATAGTCTTTAGGGGTTACCTCAAAAAAAATTTAGTCTTTATTGATGATATATTCGTTGACTCCAAAATCAAGGAAGAACATTGAGAGAATTTTAATACTGTAATAAAGTCATTAGGAAAATAAAATATGTTTGAAAAGTACAGTATATACAAATTTTTATTGGGGAATGAAACAATCATGGGGAATGTTATCACTAGTAAAAGAATATCCATGGGCCCATAAAAAACTGAGGCAATTGGATGTCAACCAATACCAACCTCCATGATGGAAATCTATAGTTTTCATGTATTTGTTGGGTACTATTGTCGACTTGTGAGAAACATTTCATGATTATCTATCCCAATTTCCTAGCTAACTTGAAAAGGATTCATGTTTTTATAGAATATTAATATGGGTAATTTTTTAATGATATGATGAAGAGGTTAATCACTGAACCTATGCTCATATTACCCACCAGTGGGGAATAATTTGTGAGATATAGTTATACATCTAAAAAGTTCATGGGGTTTTCAGTCAATCAATATGATAAAGTGATAGCCTATTTCACTAGAAAACTAAATACCCATGACAATTACTACCCAACTCATGATCTAGAATTGGCTATGTTGATCTTCGCATTAAACATTTGGGAGAATTATCTCTATGGGGAGAAGTGTGACATATATATGGATCATGAAATCATAAAGTATATATTCGCCTAAAATAAACATATTATTCACGAATGGAGGTGGTTAAAGATGATCATGGATTATTATTTTTTAATCCATTTGTATCATGGGAAAGAAAATAAAGTGGTAGATGTTCTAAGTTGAAAGGATATCACAACTCATTCTGTAATGATGATCGTAAGTGATTCAATATTCATGGAAATCCAATGGATGGATATGAGAATCATAATGGGGTCCTCATCCAACCATTCTCAAATAACTACTGATCAATCCATTTTTGAGTGAATTCAGAAGACTTTGAAAGATGATATAGTTATATAGTAGTAGGTATAGAATATTATGTTGTTTAACATTGTTCAAGATGGAGTTATAATGTTTGGAACGTAGATATGTGTCCCATAAAAAATTGTTATGAAGAGGTAATTTCTTTATGATGTTCATAGATAATTTTTATATATTGATCCATGAAGAACTAATATGTTTAGATACTTCAATCATAATTTCTAGTAGAAAAACATGGAGAGAGATTAAGAAATTCAAATATAAATTCAAGTTATGTCAGTAAGTGAAGGATTATAAACAAATATCTAAGGTTATGATGCAACCATTTCCAATAAATGTTTGGAAATGAGAAAACATAACAATGGATTTTTTCATAGGACTCTCGAGGATGCAAAATGGCAATAACACAATGTGGGTTATGGTTTATCTCTTAAGAATGTAATCACATTTCATTGATATCATAGGATATTTATCCCTTTGCCATGTTGATATGATATAAATAATAGAATTTCTATGAATACATTTAGTTCTGCTCTCTGTTATATCTGATTAGGATTTGAGTCTTACCTCAAGGTTTTAATGAATCCTTAAGAATGTGTTGGATATTTAACCGATATTTGAAACTATATATCACCATATGATAGATTGTATGTTTTGAAGGACCATTCAAAATCCAAAGGATATAATGAGATCATGTTCCATGGATTACCAAGGATATTGGGACAATCACCTTCACCTAGTGGAGTTTAAATATATCAAATATTTATATTATAGCATTCAAATAGAACCTTATGAGGATCAGTCTGGGAAAAGGGTTTGGACACTGACATGTGGTGATAAATTTGAAGAGATAAAGATTAAGAGACATAATATTATCCAAGAGATTACAGAGAAAGTTCAAACCATTCATAATCATATGAATTATGAAAAAGTTTAATACAAAATATATGGAGAAAACCATTGATGTGATCTAGATTTTTTCTTCAGAGATAAACTATTTGTGCATTTATCATTGTGGAATGAAGTGATGAGTTTTGGGATTAAGGGAAATATTATACCTAGATTGAATGAATCCATTGATATCTTTGACTGCATGAGAGTGGTGGCCTATTTTCTTACACTTTCACCTAAACTGTCTTAATTATATGATGAGTTAAATATATACATGTTAAGTAAGTACGTGCCCAATCGCTCACATGTACTAATTATAGTAGTGGAAAAATTTTAGAATGATCTATCCTAAAATGAGAAACTAGTGATGATATTAGACCATTGAGAAAAATGTATACAGAATAAAATAACTTGTCTGGTAAAAGTTTTGTTTTGAAACCACTTAATTGAAGAAGAAACCAAGGAACCCAAATAGGAATTTAAATTTAATTACCATCATCTTTTTTAGTGTATGAAATGATAATTTTTAGTGAAAATTTTCAAAATGGGTGAATAAAGTAATGTACCTATATTTTAAAAATAAGATTCCCTTTATGATTGAATCAAATTTCATATTATGAAATGTGGTTATGGAAAACACATGGAATAAATTTGTTATTTGGGAATGTTACATCCTATTCGATTTTAAAGACCATTTTTAATCATAATCAAAGATATTATATTCATTGAAAAATGTTCATATGATTATTATATATATTGGGATAAGATAATGTACAATTGATAAAGATGAAATAATCCATGGCCTAGACTATTAGGATCATATAATATGAGGCCCATTTATTAGTGTTTTAGTAGGATATTAAATCACTATTATTTTCCGTAGATCAAGACCAATCCATGATTCAACAAATAATTCATGAGAATAATATTTTACAAGAGATGTTGAATCTCATCAAATTCACAACCAAAACTTCGTTCACCGAACCACCCCATGAAAATCACACAATAGTGAACCATAAACTTATGGAAATTACTAGTTTACTAAAGAGATTTGTATCATGACCCCAATATTATGAAATTGAAAATAAAATAATCATTATATTTATATTTTATTATTATTATAACATTTTTTAATTATTAGATAATGAGTTGATAGGATTTAGATGGAATAAAAAATTGTAGTTTTTTGGAAACATATAGTTTCAATAAATACACTCTATATTAATTAATTGAACAAATTTTATAAATAAATTATAATTTAATAATACATTATTATAAAATTAATATAATCTTATATAAATTATATTATAATTTTAATAATTCAAATATATTTTTTATAAAGGTTGGAAAATTTTTATTATTAGAAACTAGTATTTTTCAATAAATGTTGATTTTTTATTTAATGGTTTGAACTCTAATAAATAAATATTTTTGGTAAATATATATATATATATTTTGAAATCAAAAAAAAAAAATTATCCAACCATTATATTTTAAAATTCATAGAGACACTCAAATTTTTGCCTCAAAATTAAATACGGTATAAATATACATTACATATTATGACATAATAACGAACAAAATGTGATGTATTGTATTTCATAAAAGAAGTAAAGTAGAACTTATATATTTTATCTTATAAATATCTCATTTTTAGGTAATTTTATTAATTTTATAAACCCTTTTTTAATCCATAGAAACCTATATTATATATTACGGTTCTAAAATAATTTCATTATGAACAAGCATAACTTCCATATCAGCATGTGTAATATATTAATGAAATTTGTTCCTAAACTTATTAAATAATGAGAACCACTTAACATTGGAATAAACTATTATAACAAACTATGTGATGGTCTGTGATTTGTAATACATTGTTGTATAGAGTCCAGAACCTATGTTTGGGATATAACAAAGAACTTCCCCCTCTTTTCTTATATAAACCCAACCAGAATCTCATTCCCCTTAATTAAAAACCATTATATAATTAATATATTCTACCATTACCCATTTATATCCCTCTAATGGTTCCCCTAATCTCTCAAAAATCTCATACCAATCTTTCATAAACACATTCTCTTTGTAATGGATCATATCATTCTCTTCTTTATTCAACAACCCTCTTCTCATTTTCCCTTAAACATCCAATTTATCAGGTTGGATTATGATCTAAAATTTCCATATTACCTCCCTTATTATTTTAATTTTATTAGAGACCCTTTCAATGTCATTAAGAATTACCATGAAACTTTATATACACCTATTATGCTGTTGAAATTATCATGTGAATTTTCCATTAAAACATTTTTGATATGAATAAACATCCTTATTTCCACTCATGTTTATTTAAATAGATGTTTATATCATTAATTTATTTTGTACTTAAACATTTATATCCCAAAAAATCTAACAATAATATTAAATGTGATGAAAAATGTTCCTATGTTGAATGATCTATGTGGTACACTTTTTCATGTACATTACATGAAAGAGACAGATGTACACATTATTATATTTCTATCCTATGCAATAGTTAATGTTTTAATCACATGATATTACTTTTATATTTCATGGTAAGTTATCTTAATCACACTACATTATTTCTTATTAGAATTTACCCTTAACTTATGTTAATGATTCAGTGTTTTATTTTGTTTCCACATTCCCATATTACCTTTATGTTATCATCATATAGTATACTTCAATGTTCATGATTATGAATACCACCACTTTTATATCCCATTTAAATTATTTTTTTCTAACATGTAATAATTTTATCGTTTTTCCATTTTTTTTATTTCTGTACTGGGATTTATAGCTCACAAATATCTTATGTATGTCCACATGTTATCTTGTGATGTTTTAAGAGAAAAAGAATTTTAAAAGCATGTTAACGATGTTTTCAACAACGATGGGGTATCCATGTATCAAGTTGATATTATAGGTACATAATATCTAAAATGAACTATAATTAAGGATATTTTACAATTTATTTATGTTTAAAACATATTTTATAATTTTTATTTAATGAAGAATCATTCTTTGAGGTTGTTCCCCAACATCCGATTGCTGGGTTAGTAGTCCAGATTATTATTCATATTAATCTATTTCACTCTCCTAATCCCTATAAACATAATAATTTACTTCTAAAATACCTTTATAAGTATCATTATTACTAGTAATATTTTAAATTAATGGAAATTATAATTCTATTCTATATATTTTGGATTATTCATTTCCAACATACTGTCTTGGTGGGTGTGATGTTTCTGTAGTGTTTCCTTTGGATGAGGAATATACTGATATTTAATATAATATAAACACAAATTATCCATTATAGTTATATTTATTATGACTTTTACATTCTATAATTTTTCATTTTTCATCCATTATTCTAATGTTTCTTGCCAAGACACGACCTTTGTGAAAAAATACATCTTACATTCATTGGGTGAAAACTGAATACTTTTTAAATATTATAGGGAAATTCAAAGGAATTATTGGTTTTTATAAATCCTCCTATATAATTTTTTCATAATTATAATATTTTATCATAAAAAATTGAATATACATGGATTATTTCAACATTTCCACTTTGAAATTAATTCTAAAACTCTCATTTTTATGACGTTTAAATTTAAAAAAGATGATTAGAGTTATCTTCCTCAACATAAATGTTAAAAGAAAAATTAACTATCATAATATATTCTACTATTTTTTCGTATACCATTCTAGTAAATTATATTACTAAACTAATTTTTTCCCTCCTTGGTTTATAAAATGCACCTGATAATTACGTCTTCTTGCATCTTTAGTGTTCCAATAACATGGATGCCTTGAAATAAATAGTCAATGAGATTTGGTTCTTGACCTATCATTTCATTGAATATCAGAAATTTGGGATTAAAAAATTAGGGTTGACATGGAGTCTTATCCATCAATTCATGGTATATTTACAACTCCAACTATACTAGTACATGTATCAACTCTTTTTTCCTTTATTCTATAAGAAAGGGACTCTATGGATTGAATGAGTTGAATTTGGAATATATGATAGGTTGGTGTTTTTATAGAGTAAGTGAGTTAATAGGGATATAGGGGACTCACATATATCTTTTCATAATATCTGATTGATTCATAGTAGGTTACATTGGCTAAAATTATTATGGTTTTTCCTTAATGGAGGATATTCTTGATATTTATGGGTCACTAGGGTTAGAAAATTTTTTTGATTAGGAATTGGTTTTTCCAAATGACTTGAAACATCTCTTGATGTTCAAGAAGTTTCTAATAATTTTTAAGAATTCTATGGAGGTGATAATTTATCACCAAGCCAGAAGTTGAAATCAATTGGAATATTTTCATTGAGTAGTTCAATGTTAATTTTCATTAGGGACTATATCATAAAATCACATTTCCCCATCCACTCCTAAAGAAATAATGGATTAGTTTTATTTGAGGGTGGGTGATATATATCCATACCATTTAATTTATATCTAGATGTGGATTTCTGAGAATGTTGTAGTGATATTTTTAGAGGATCTCCCATTTCATGAATTTTACTCTAATGATGGGTATACAAGCCTTATTCATTTTTTATGTGTACTATGTTTTGAATGAATCCCTCCACATCACATTACTCTAAGTCCATGTCATTCCCACTACCATACACATAGATGATGTTAATGATAATACCTTATATGAATCGTAATATATTAATAATATCCTCATTTGAATTATTGGTTGATTTATGGTCCTACACATATCCCTCAAAGAATATATCATATTTCTCATTGGTGATTACCTTCACAGTTTGAATCTTTGGATTAAAACCCCAGCCAGGCCACAACATTCCTCTATAAGGTTCTCTAAGAAGTGTCTTGTGGATAGTGATTATTATGTAATATCATTTATCAGTGACTAAATACAATATCAAAGTGGAGAATGGAAACTAGGTATAAGGAAGCATAAGGGTTCCTGTATTAACATTTTTCCAAGTCATTAAAAGCCAAAAATTCTTCGAGGAGGGGAAGGTAATGATTTACATAATTATTGGGTATGGGTTTTATGTTTTGATAAATTTTTCATGTGTTAGTTATTGTGTAGATCTAATATAACTAAGGAAAATTGTGATAGTAATGATTATCATACTCTTCTTAGTTAGTACTACTTCTATAATGAAAGTGAGGTAGCTAATACCGTAGATGTAATTACTTTTATGACCTCTATTTGGTTATGAGATAGACTAATTTCTATTTCAAGGTGATGTGTTCTCCCATTAGAGGGATTATTTATCGTTATATGATATTCATGTCTTAAATAGTTTTCTTATTAGACCATCGTCCTGGTCTAATCTAGAATTAATTCAACAGATTGGGTAGTATCCCTGAAATTTACTCCCATATCATGAGACAAAGAAGATAATATTCATATACTAACTTTGATACTATATCAAGTGACCCAATTATAACTATCCATGATCAGAATTCCACTAGCTCGTGGGATATAGAAGTATCCTCTTCCGAAAAAACAACTTGGAGGGTTCTATGCTTGGTTTCATGGGGTGTCTGACCCCTACGATTACTTTCAAAAATTCCAAATTGTATCCGTATTTAATTAAACCGGTCCTAGAAAAGAGACCAAAATAAATTTTTAACTCTATCCTCATCATCATAGAGCCAGAAAAGTGCATGCTTACCCCGTCTCAACTGGGAAGTTCACCTTAAAGGACATTCACAGGATTACATTGTCCTAATCACAGTAGGATACTGGTTTCGAGCTAACATGGTGCAGCAAATTAACATCCAAATACAATTTTAATCTTTAGAGGGTAAAGAACTTAATTATTCCTTCTAATGAGAGAATCAAGAAAATGGGCCTTAGTTTTGCCTCATGGTGGTAGTGTTGTAGTAACAAAAGAGAGGAGACCACCAATCATATCATCTTCAAAGGAGAGTGGGTTAAGGATATGTGGTAGTTCTTTGGTGACTTTAAAACATTATCCTATAACGATCTTCGAGGGTTATAATTCTTTGAGAGATGGTTCCAGAGAACACCATATAAATGAATAAAGATGATGGAACATTTGGTGGTACTCATTTCTGGGTGTTTGTGTCTTTTACAGGCATAGAATAAGGCTTGATTAGAAGGGATAAAATCTACAGGGAGGTCCATAATTGTGCGAACCCAATTTTTTCTCATTGATATGGTCAATTTTCTCAAGGAATGGTGGAAATACCCCTCCCTCCAGATGTTACAGGCTGGTCCCGTCCAAGCTACTCCCATGGATGGCATACGTGGCCAGTGGGTAAGATAGAATTATCTAGAAAATGGTTTAAAGATAAACACTGATGGCTCATGAACCTCAGCTATCATGAGAGGAGGAGGAGTTGTTAATAACTCAAGAGGGAGTGTGATCCTTGCATTCAAATACCATTTTGGCAATAGAAATTCACTTTAGGTAGAGGTCAAGGCACTTCTCAATGGTCTTAATCTGTGTAATCAGAAAAATATAGACATATCTCATGTGGAAACAGACTCAAAGATCATCCATGACTCCCTGCTAGATAAAGGATCCATCCCATGGTCTGTCACATACAACATCAAAATATGCAAGGAACTCCTGAAGAGAAGAATTCATGTTTCACACACATGGAGAGATGGGAATGAAGTCACAAATTACCTAGCATTCCATTTCCATCCCTGGCTCCGATGTTACCTGTCTTCCAATTCCACCCCCTTAAATCCTGAGGGGTTGAATTTAATACGTGGGGATGCCCTTGGTCTTTACTACTGTAGACCTCCCTAGGCCCGATGGTTCTTTTTTTCTTAGGTCCTATGATCTCTTGTATTCTATTTCTTGAAAAAATATATAATAATAATAATTATGATGATCACAACAAATTATTGAGTCACAAAAATACCCAACACATTTTTATTTTTGGATATTTATAGAATTATGGAAATCATTACATAATAAAACCCATATCATTCTCACCAAATAGGAATTATTCCAACTATACCCATACATCATTAATCCTTAATAAGTCTTCATAATCTCCCAATATATATCTACAGATAGAACTATTCAAAACACATCATATATATTACACTTTTTCATAACCTGGTAAAATGAAAACAAAATAATGGTTTATCTATGAATCTCATTAAGGGAAAGTGTATAACAAAATATATCATCATTACATACAGAATTAGAATTATCAAAGAGTTAATAATTAACAAATGTTCCATTAAAACAATAACATGGGCATAAAATTTTTTCATGGAAGATAAAAATTAATTAATAAAATGGAAAATAATAATAAAAATTCATTGATGTAATGCATAATTCAATACATTTAAATCATTACATCAAGGCCACAACAAAGACATATTCAATTATTTTGTTGGAAGTACACCAAATATCCCAAAAATACATAATTTATACAAAATTTATTATCTCGTTAGAACAATATATGAATCAAGGGTCTATATATTTTTAATCCCACCCATAAAAGACATATTTGAAATTCAATCCTCTTACATTGAATGATCATTACAATTTTTAATTAGTATTCCATAAAATAAATAAAAATCTTAATTGAATAAAGAACATGAAATTACAAAATTCTATGATTAATTTAATATATTTCGTCATAATTTTCTTTCAAATGATTCAATATTTTGAAATTGTAAATGGTTTAGAAAATATATATATTAAAGTAAATCCTAGATATAAATAAATATGGATATAACATAAAAATAAATCTCTAGAGTGATCAAGAAAATAACTACAAAGAACTAAGAATATTCATTAATTTAAAAACAAGGTATAAACCATAAATCATTAATGGATTAAGGAAGATCATAAATTATTTTGAAATTGTGGTTTTTAATTAAGTTTGTATGTTTTGAGAATTATAGAGAAAAATAGAAAAAAAATATTAAAAATAACTTTATTAAAAGTTTAAATCACTGTCACTAAAAATCATTATAAACCATTTCTAAAATTATTTTGAAAAGGTTTCAAAAGTATTTTTAATGAATTAACTTTTGAAATAATTTAAAAAAATAAAATTTTGAAAATAAATTATGTTTAATGAAGATGATGAAGGGTGGAATATAAAAATATTCTAAAATAAAATGAAATCACATTTTTAATCCATTTTATAAAATAATGTACCTTTCTTTTTTTTATCATTTATAATTTCATGGAATAATGGGATTAATAATATCATTGAAAGCCCATAGAAACTTGTAATGGAATATTGATTCCTATCAAGGTAGAAAATTCTCATCAATTGGAAGTCATTAAAGAAAAATTATATTCAAACTTTTTAATATATAGTAAAGAACTAACTGTTTAAAAAAATAAAAAAATATTCAATTAAACATTTGAATAAAAAGTAAAAGGTTATGAAATTTTACTTTATGTAATAATTCAAGTATATGAAATAGCAATAATAAATCAAAATATTTAATATGGATATTGATGAAAAACATTCCCTGTCAAAAAGTTGAAATAAAGCCGACATTCCTTTTAAACATTCATTTAGTTGTTTTTTGGTACCAAATACTGAAAAAATAAACATAATACATAAAAAATCAATAAAATAGGGGAGGTGAAAATGGATTGGTTTTAAGAGATAAAGGGTATATAATTCCCACAATTTAAATTTATATATAACAATCCTAAATAAAAATGAGATTATAAAATAGAATATTATTGATTTAGAATCATTTGAATCCAGAGCCATCAAAAGTTTTAAAATCATTTAGATACATAATTCCCATGAATTATATCAATTATCATTTCAATATATATTCATCATGTATAATGTAAAACATATAAAATAAATCATAATTTCTACCACGGTATAGATATCAAGAAATCAATATTGATCCCAAGAACCCTTTAAAATATTATAAAACTAGAATTAAAACCTATTATAAGAGATAACATGAAAGATAATATTATTTATAATGATTAAATATAATATCATGATAGAATATTTCAAATAGTAAACATATAAGACATATAATGAAAATTATTACTTAATTCAAAGCATGACTCAAAGTAAGATGTTTGAGACTGGAAATCCTTATCTAGGATCCCCACTTTGTTTGGAATATTCTAACATGCTCTATTATTAATTTATCTATATTAATAATCTAAATCAAACACATACACACAAACACACACACACACACACACATATATGTTTCTTCACATTATTTATTCATAAAATTTTTAACTCTATTTTGAATAATTTGTTGTTAAATTTTATTATTTAGGTTTTATTTTTTCTATTTTACATTTTTGTTTATAATTAGAGATTTTAGTCCATTCCCATTGATGATGGTTTCATAAACTATAAATCATTAGTAATGTCAAATTTATAATTTTAATACATTATATACACTTTAAAAACCATCTATGAATGATGGTTATGAAAAACAAAATACTTTACTCATTGGGGTCTTAGTTCACACATATGCAAGACTGACAATTTCTTTTCACAATGAATAAAATGAAAATATAGTTGTTAATAAATTTTCTTTTCATAAAATTTATTATTCAAAAAATATAATATTTTTTTATTAAATAGATGTAGATAAACATTTATGTGCGGTGGTAATGAAAAAATGGATAATAACACATTGTGGGGAAAGTTGACCATATGGACACATAAGTGATGTATTAATTTATAATTAGATGGTAATGTGATAGAAAATGGTTGTATAATTATCATTAGTACATTAAATTATATAAATAATACATAAATAATTATATTAATGTTTTTATAGATTATTTTACGAATGATTAGGATGATAGAAACTTCAAAAATATCTGTAATTATATATACCCTTCCATGGATAATTTCCATTTTAAAACACATTGTGGAATCTTGCATAGGTATTTTGGGAATACTATTGTAATGACCCGGGATTTTGACATATAATTTCCTTAATAACAAACAATATTTTAATAGATTTTCACATGCAACATTGAACAAAAACATGCCACAAAATATTACATGATTACTATTACAAAAATTTAGGAATAATAAAACCTACTGTATATAAATAGACAATACTAAACTAAAATTACTTACAATTAGAGGATAAATATTTAATATTATTTCATAATTAAAAAAAATCACTCTCAAATAACTATTTTTTAGAAGTGTTTTTTATTTTATAATATATTAAATATATTTAATTAAAAAAATTCTTTTGATAATTTATAATATTTTAATTTATCAATTAACAGTGTCACGACCCCCTCCTTCTAAAGATTCCCCTCCTGAGCTGAAAATAAAGAAGAGAGATAATGACCCACGAGTCCCACCTCTAATAGGCCTCGGGGTGGTGACCGACACCAAGGGTATTGAAATATCACAAAATAATAGGAATTACCAGTTTTATAGTAACCAGGATCGATATATAAGATGTACCATCCAAAAAAACTCTAAGGAATATATATATATAAAATAAGAAAAATCCAAAACATCTCACATGCATGTTCAAAATGCATACTAATTCAAAATTAAGTCTCCAAAGAACTTACCAAAAGTAAATCTAAGAAGTGAAAAAAAAACTATTATGATCCCAGCTATTACAGTCTAGGATGGTCCACATAATCTTCCCAGAAACCTAAAAGATGTTTTATAACATAGTGTGAGGATACAATTATACTCAGTAAAAAAAACACAAAGTCTCTCATACACAAGTGGTAAGCATACTAATGCCCCTTTGACAAAACAATAGAAACCAAGAGCACTTAACATGGTACACTAACCACCCCAAACTCAACAAAGGCACACTCACCCAATAATGCAAGTCTAGTAATGTTATTTAGATCACATTGATGATAGGATACCCCACACCACTCTCACATCTTAACGGAAGATGTCCTTACACTCCCACCTCTTCTGAACATTCCAAACCACATCCTTCCTGCAGACACCTGGGCCTTACAACCATATATCATACCACCTGCAGAAACATGGGATACAAACCACACCACAACCCAAAGACACATGGGAACCACAACACACCACATACCAAAGACACATGGGAACTACAACACATTATTTCTTAAATAAACCTAGAAAGTAAAACTCACCTGCACACACCTAGGCCTCACAAACCACAACCTGCCCAATGAATCTTGGGCTATCACCACGTGGACGAGGGAGAAGGGAAGATAAGTTGACTATCCATCCATCCTCCCATCAGGATTATTGGGAAAGACACCCTCCCCCATAACAAAGGAGGTGTTTTGTGAATAGTACTCAAATATGGTGGGGTGCGTATAGAAATCACAAGGAAATACATATTTTTGTATAGGTATCAAACACTCAGCCTGACCATTAGGGTTCCAAACAACAACTATCCTACCAAACTATTTTTTTTTCTACCTCTAAATATAGGTATCATGATGAACAATGGTCACTTTTGATGTTGATAAAAGAAATCCACTTAACACCCAATCATTCCAACGTTATTAAGAATTTACCATATATTAAATCCTTACCTGGGAAACTAACAACCAAAGAACACAAACAACCTCACAACCAATCCAAAAAGTGGAAGAAAACTATGATAAAATACACCACTTCACACTTCCTCCCCACTTAGCACCCAAGCCAAGCACTTCCAGTGTCATTCTTCAATGTCATGATTCCTTGTCCTTTCAATCAACAAAAAAACCCCCAACTTAAAGCCAAACCCCGCAACACACCTCATCACAACCAACAAGATAGACCTACTGTATAAACATACCATGACCCAAGAAGCATAACACAACCCAAATATAGTCCCACTACAAGAAAATTTAATCCATTCCAAAATCAACCAATCTTTCAACCTAAGATTCCATCACACCACTTGTACCACCCCATACACATAGCCCCTCCCCCATCCACAACCCCACATGATTAGAACAAGATAAAAGGGTGAAAAGAACCACACATAACACACAACCACAAAAAACACTCATGGTGTATTTAGATTTAGCAGCATGTGTTCTTTAGTTCCACTTTCATTATTCAGGGGTGATCACAGAATAAGTTCGATCCTGGGGTGTCCATTTATTTAAAAGGATATATATGATTAATCAATATCACAATTATTATAGTTCAATAGAGGATAAACAGGAAGTATAAATCATCATTCGTGAATAAGAAAAGACTACCAAAAACCATGATTTTTAGATGGAATTTATCCAGAACAAAACACAACATGGATAAAAGATAACAAACAAAAGAACAAAACCATCGTTGTCAGCATCCCTCCCCCTCACTTATTATTATTATTATAAAAAAACACATTATCATAACAGGCGTAATTATGTTCCTAACATCCTTTATTAAAATGGTAATTCTACGATAACCACAAAGAGACATTATATTACCAACCCCTCATGATACACAAATAAAGAAAGACTAGGGGTTACCTCTCTCGAAGAATTAGATGATCATCAACTCCTCCTTGCATCAAAATTGGGGGTCATGCAAGTAGTAGGAAAGAATCTAAGGGAAAATGGATTTGAAGGCCAGACCATAACACAAAACTCTATGGGGGGAGAGAGGCCCTAGGTGTACCAAGAGAAAATGAAAACACATAGGGAAGAGAAGATATTGGCTTAGAAGATCTAGATCCCATATCAACGGAAAGGAGACAGTTTCAAAAGCCATTAAAGTCGGATCATGGTAAGAACTACGTGGCTTGACCATTTCAATGTCCAAGAGGTGT
The DNA here is from genome assembly GCA_963277665.1 of Viscum album. Taxonomy (NCBI): domain Eukaryota; kingdom Viridiplantae; phylum Streptophyta; class Magnoliopsida; order Santalales; family Viscaceae; genus Viscum; species Viscum album. The sequence continues at coordinate 228,008,521 of OY728151.1, forward strand.
TAGGATATTAATGATATAATTTATATCCTTTGAAAATGCTTCATAGATGCACAAATAAGGTCTTAATATAAATTTAAATCAAATAAAACATAAGAGGGGGTGAAACTGAAAAATGTTGAGGGAATTAGAAATTTTTGGAAACTGTCAAAATGAGTCACTGGTGGATGAGGAACTAATGAAAAGTGATCGATGCTGACCCACTGACACAAATCTACTGATGGAGAGTCAACAATGAGACCCACCGATAGTGAGTCATTGATGTGAGCTACTGATGTTGAGTTATTGATGCGAGCTACCGATGTGATCTACTGATGTCAAGTCACCGATGTGACTCACCGATGCAACCAACTGATAACAATTCACTAATGTGAGCTACTGATGCTTATCTAATAACCTGAGATACTAATGTTGAGCTACCAACATGAGCTACCGATACCATCTACTGACAACTCCTATTTACACCACTCACTGATACCCAACCTATCGATGGCTGACCTACCGACACCCAACCCACTAAATCCTAACATACCGACACCTGACCTAATGATGCCTAACCTACCATAGGAAAATTGTATTTTTGGAAAAATCTTGAAATGAGTCACTGGGTCTCCCCAAAATACTTTATACATATGATTTTCCAAAGGAATAGTCTGGAGAGGTTTGAAACCTTACATTAGATACCTCTCAAAATATTCTTGCCCTTGATAATTCAAAAACAAACCTAGAAGAATGATTTGTCCGAACAAACATGTATTGAGATTACTCTCATGGAACCTTTTATGCTTAAAACACCGCTACCGACTAAGCACACCAAATTTCAATGATAAATCACGTTGCCTTGCTCAAAAGATGGAGTGAAACCCCAAAATCCAAGAACACCTCATCCAACATTTGTTAAACAAAAAAAATCATAAGATATATCACACAAGCAACAAAAACCACACTACCCAAACACATGAATTAGGGAATTATTTCCACCATGTCAAGATACAATCCAATTTGGGTGGCATTGACTCACCTACATGGGTTTAATCGCATCTGCATTAATTCATCTTGATTAGGGATCCGGTTCTCCCCTCTTCATATGTCAATAATTTATCACACATTATATAACAAGGAAAAAACTCATCTCATATAAAATAATGTCCATGCATTATAATGAAAAACAACAAAAGGAAAGAAAGGTACTAGGTACGTATATATGCTTCTCACACCCAAGTACACTCCTTCATGCCACCATGTCTCCACAGAACATGAACCAAAGGAATGGTTTATCCATGAAGCATCTTCTCTTGATGATCCTAGATATTCAATAGCCAGTCCATGAACATTGTATCACCCTCAATATCCAACTATCCCCATTCAATTAAATGTGAGTCACCATGAAGATACTAATGAAGCTGAGAGATGTGAAAGAGGTCATGGACCTTCTCCTTCTTCAGTGGAATAACCAACTGGTATTCCACCATTCTAATTCTCTCCAACACCTCTATGGGTTCAACAAACCTTAGAGATAGATTAAAACCTATTCTAAACCTCCTATTCCAAAATTGAGGGGAAACCTTTTATGAATATGTGGTTACCAACCAAGAAATACAAGTTCCTCATACTATGATCAGAATATGACTTCTTTTGGTCCTATGCTACCTTCATCCCCTAATGAAAATTCTAAAACTTCTTTATCATACTCTACACTAACTCATATTCAAGAACCAATATCTCCCCAAAATCTATCCCGCACAATGGAGAATGACACAAACTTCTATAAAAGTCTTCAAACAGATCCATTCCAATGGAAGAGTGATGGATATTATTTTAAGTGAAATCAACCAAGGGAAAGTGATATACCCAACACCCACCAAAATCCAAGACACATTCTCACTAAATTTCCTCCAACGTCAGGATGTTCTGCTCTAACTTCCCATCTATCTGATGGTCGAAGGCAGTGTTAAGGCATAATTGAGTGCCAAAATCATTTTGTAATCCACTCCATACTCAAGAGATAAATCATGTATCCCTGTCTGAGAAAATGGAACTTTGTAACTCCAGGAAACCCCACCAACTCATCCACATACCTCTATGCTAATTCATCAATTGTGACTGAATCCATAATTTCTATGAAGTTAGCCGATTTTTTCATCAAATCCACTACTACCTAGATTGCATCACAACCTCCTTGAGTCCTGGGAAACCCTGCGATGAAATATATTTAACTTTTATCCCACATCCACTCGGTGACATCTAAGGGATGTAAGAAAACACCAGGAATATTGTCTGCATCCTTCACATGCTGGAACACCGAGCATTTTCCACAAACTCTACCAGTTACCATTTCATCCCAGGCCACAAAAACTACTCCCTCAAGACATGGTTCCTCTTGGAAACTCCTAGGTAAACCACTAAGGGTGAGATATTAAACTCACTAATGACTCCCTCATGCATTACTAATGGAACAAACAAACTCACATTGAACAACATATGATTATTTATATCCTTTGACCATCCTTCTCGAGCATCCCCCTAGTCTAAACCATCGTGCATAACCTTTTCCTTAGAGTCTCTCCACTGAGACTCATCCAAATGTTTCATCATAGGCAATTTAAATGTTTTGAAAAATAGAAAAACTCTTCCACTATCCATTCCTACATCTAAGTGTTATGATGCCAACACCTATATCACCTTCCAAGCATCCATAGATTCCCCAAACACCTCCTTCTGTGACTTCCTACTAAAGGAATTAGCCACAACATTCCCATTAACCGAGGTGTAATAGATATCAAAATTATAGTCCTGAAGAAAATCTATCCACCTCTACTATCACATGTTTGGATCTCGCTAGGAAAAGATATTCCTCAAGCTCGAATGGTCTCTAAAGACTCCAAAGAACTCAACAATAAGGTAATGCTGCCATAAAATTAGTGCAAACAAGACCGCTGCTAGCTCCTGATCATGGGTGGAAAAGTTATGTTAATGGGTACATAACTGTATAGACCCATAAGAGATCAACCCCATTATTGCATCAGCACAGACCCCAAACTTAGATGGTAAGAATTACAAAACACCTCCAAAATCACCACTTTATCTAGTAACCAGAGCACTAGAGAGCTAACCAAATTCTCATTCAAATAGATAAAAACTTACTAAAAGTGATCACTCCACACAAAGGACTGGTCCTTTAGGATGAGTGCCTCAATGGATCTATATATCAATAGAAATTGAGTACAAATATCCGGTAATAGCCTTCTAGACAAAGGGAACTACAAACCTAAACCACATTCTTGTGTTCTTCCCACGAAACAACTACTTTGACCTTTAATAGGTCCATTTACACACCCTGTTGAGACACCACATGTTGAATTAACTAGACCTTTCTTATCCAAAAATTTCACTTGGAAAACCTCCCATAGAGGTGGTGGGATCAAAGAACCTCCAAGACAGTCCTGAGATACTCGGTGTTCTCCTCCTATGACTTTGAGTAGATCAGAACATCATTGATAAATAATATGATGAACTGGTCTAGGAACTCATGAAAGAAAAAATTCATAAGTCTCATGAACATGGTTGATACATTCATAACACCGAACAACATAACCACAAACTCAAAGTGCCCATACCTACACTTGAAAGTAGTATTTGGGATGTCATCCTCCTTCACCCTCAACTGGTGATACCCAAACCATAAATCATTCATATAAAACAAACTTTCTCCTCACATCTTGAAAAAAATATCATCTATACTCTGGGGAGTGTAACTATTCATGACTGTCACTCGATTCGACCTCTTGTAGTCAATGAAAAGCCTCATACTACCATCCAACTTCTTTGAGAACAAGAATGAAGCACCCCATGGTGACACACTGAGCTAGATAAATACCTTCTTCATCAAATCATAAATTTCAATTCATAGATATTGTATCTTAGAAGGTCCATCCAATAAGGATCCATCGAAATCAGAGAAGCACCAGGATACATTCTATCTATAACTCAAAATCACATCAACAGGGTAGGGTCATAACATCCTCAGGGAAGAAATAAAAGAATTTAACAAAAATAATTGGAACCTCCTTCATCGTAGCATCCACTAAATCTACTAATATCTCGGCCAACAAGGAAAGAATATGCTCTACATGTCAGCCTCCCATATGACAACTCTGTTCACCAACGAAAGCCACATATTGGTATTCTAAATCTAAAAACCTAACCCTTCTCTAGAAGAAGTCAATAACACCATAAATAGAGTAAAAATAGTCGATTCCAAGTATTACATCGTATGATTGCAACTATAATAGAAAAAGATCTCCACAGGACTAATACAACCCCATCATTAGTCTACGCCCCTGTCATTCATCAAAAAATCATGTCTGACCTCCGACATGCATACTCAACACAAAGGGAACAGAAAACCTCTATATTTGTATTCCAGAGAATGGGATATAGTAGTTGCAATGAAATAGTGTAAAGATACTAAATCAAACAAAGCACAAGAAAGAGTAATGAACAAGTTAATCGTACTATAAATTATATATGGACCTTCATGGACTACTACTTTTGTGATGTGAAACTAACCATTCCTAGATACTCTTACCCTATACTGATGACGAACTCATTCAACATTCCTAGAATAAGGTCCCTAAGGAACACCGTGAGGTAAGCCTCAACCTGCTTTATCTCCCATCATTGGAGCATCACACTATTATCCCTACTGCTAAATTGTCATGGCCAACAAATAATGTTGAGACAAGTGCTAAACCTACACACCTTCAATATAATAAGATTGAATGGCCATTGGGTATTGGATCTGAAGGTTCTAATGAACTCCATAGATATGAAACATTGAACCCATGCCTGAAGGATATGCATAAAAACGAAAAAGTCAAAATCGAAACTGTTGAGGTCGACTCCTTGATGGCCAAAACCTTGAAGGCCTTAGTTTTTGAGACCGAGTGCTATTAGCCTTTCCCTTCGAAAAACCCTACTAGCTCCCCAATCATGGTAGCCCTCTTCATGAGTGAATTCTCTCAACCACATATTCCTTCTTCTAGACATCTAGGTATGATGAAAAGGTTAAGGGAAACATTTTTTACAAGAGAGAAGGGAAAAAGAACCTCTTATATGCATCTCACCTGAGACTCCTCGTCTGAAAAGAGATCTGGAGAAAAAATGAAGGATATCTATGAATTTTCTTCCAAAATCCCATATTGAGAGACTCCCTTACTCAAGGGGAGTATCTCCTTTCACTTCTCATCCTTCATGGTCGAAGAAAGGAATTCTACCTGGGAATCCTTCTCAAAATCAACACACAAAACATCTACCTATTTTCTCTCTTCTATGTACAACATCCACCACTGGTGCACAAATACCATCATCTGACTAAATAACAATGGAACCTAGAACTCCATCGGTGTCCATATCAGGGTGAATATGATCTCAAGAGCATCGAGCCAGCTCTCTATCTCTATTTCCATGACACTGCCCTCGTAATTTCCCAAGGTTTGTCGCTATAAATCATGTAACATTATGATCCACTAGTAATCCTCCTACTCTGGTTCAATTCTCCACTGATTAACTAGATCGACCTGGTGATCCTCCACTGCCTGAGCCACTCATGGATGAAAACTTGGTGCCATAGCAGAAAATTAAACAAGAACTCCATAGAATGAGTTGTAAATAATTTTATTTAAGATTAATTTTAAAATTTTATTTTTTTAATTCCATTAAATTCCCAATTAAAAAAAATCATTATGATGCATGAAACTTTTATAGGGTCTCTACCCTGCAAATTTTATAACCTCATTTGGTGATTCATTAAGCTGAAAGTCCTTGAATTGGATCATGGGGGCCCTAAAATCCCATGTCTTAGTTAGTCTTCCCAGACCTATGTGACACACCAATGTCACCAAATAGTATTTCCATATCATCCCATGCAATTCTTATTGTTTCTAACTCCAAACTCAATATTATCTCTTAAACCCCCTTTGATACCATTCTGTCACGACCCCCTCCCTCAAATGATGCCCCTCCTGAGCTAGAAATGAATGAAGGGAGATAATGACCCTTGAGTCCCACCTCCAGTAGGCCCCAAGCTGAAAAACAACACCAAGTTTATAGAAATATCCCAAATTTTGAGGCATTAATCTTTTTATAGTAACCATGATTGAAATATAAGATATAACATCCTCAAAAAACATCAAGGAAGATATATAAAAATGAAATAAAATCCAAACCATTCCAAATGAATGTTCAAAATGAATATTGATACAAATAAAAATGTATACAAAGAAAGAACCAAAAGTAATGATAAGCAGTGACACAACAACTATTATGATCTGAGCTAGTATGGTCCAACACGACCCATGTAATCATCCTAGAAACCTTCAAGTAGTTTTATAAAAAAGGGTGAGCATACATGTATACTCAGTAGGAAAGACCAAAGTCTCTCGTGCAGTAGTGGGGAAGCATACTAATTCCCCCTTGAGAAAACAATAGAAACCAAAATATCCTAACATGGGACACTAACCACTCAAACCTCACTGAAGGAACACTCATTAAATAACACAAGTCATGCAATGTTTTACAGATCACATCGATTATAGGGTACCCCACAACAATTTACCATTGATTATCTACTATCACACCCTAACAATAGACAAAATGGTGCTCCCACTTCTTCCAAACATACCAAAACACATGCCGCCCGCAGAAACCTATGCCTCACAACCACATCTCATCCTGCTCGTAGAAACCTGGGCCACAAACCACATCACATTCTGATAACACCAAGGAACCACAACACACCACATCCCAAAGACACCTGGGAACCAAAACACATATCACCTTGAAGAAACCAGGCAAGTACAACTCGCCTGTACACACCTAGGCCTCACAAACCACAACTTGCCTGTAGAATCATGGGTTATCACTGTCTGGAAGAGGGAGTAGGGAAGAGAAGCTTCCTAACCATCCATCCTCCCACCGAGATGTTTGGGAAATAAACCCTCCCATATAAAAATGGGGTATTCGGTTCATATCACTCAAATGGAGTGGGGTGTGTATAAAAATAAAAAGGAAATACACACATATACATAGGTATCAAAAACTTATCCCAACCTATGGGTTTCCAAAAAAACAATCCCATAAAACTACCTTTGCTGGTACCTTTAAATGCATGTATTAAGGCGAACGATGGTCACTTATGAAGTTGATAAAAGAAATATTCTTAATACAAAATCATTTTGATTTTATTAAGAATTTACTAGTCATTCCATCCATACCAAGGAAACTAACAATAAAATCAAACAACCAAACTCACAACCAATACAAATAGAGGAAGAAGACTATGATAAAACTACAGACTTCACATTTCCTCCCCACTTAAGAACCCAAGCCAACCACTGTGAGTATAATTATTTAAAGTCATGTCACCCTATCCTTTCTCTCAATAAGAAAAACCGTAATTTACATCCAAACACCACAAAACACCTCATCACAACCAACCTGACCACCCTACTGTATAAACATACTACACCCCAAAAACCACAAAACATCTTAGATGGAATCCCAATGAATAACAAGTTCATCCATTCAACAATCAAAAAATCTTTCAAACATAGATTCCATTACACCACCCGTACCACTCCATACACATAGCCACCACACCACATGTCAACACAAGATACAAGGCTGAACAAAACCACAGACAATACACAACCACACCAATCACTCAGGGTGTAGTTAGATTTAGCACTACTCATTCCTTTGTTCTATTTTCATTATTTAGGGGTGATCACAAAATATGTTTGATCTTGGGGCATCCATTAATTTAACCAGAGATATTTGGTTAATCAATTTCACAATTATAATAGTTAAATAGGGGATAAAAAACATGTATAAATCATCACTCATACGAAAAAAATTTACACCAACAACCATGATTTTTAGATGGAATTTAGCCAAAATAAAACACAATGTGGATCACAAAGAGACATTAGCTTACCCTCCCCACATGATACAAAAATAAAGAAAGACTAGGGGATCCCTACCTCAAAGAATCTGACTATCAATAACTCATCCTTGCATCAAAATAGAGGGTTTCACAAGTGGATGAAAAGACTCAAATGAAAACTGGATTTGAAGGACACATCACAACACATGAATCCATAGGGAAGAAATGATTTAGGCATACCAAGCAAAAATTGAAACACATGAGGAAGGGAAGATCCTAGTTTAGAAGAACCCGATCATATATCAATAAAAGGGAGAGTGTTTCAATGGTCATTAAAGATTGATTGGGGTCAATTCCATGCCTCTTGACCGTTTGAAAGTCCCTAGGGTGTTAGGATATTAAATATATAATTTATATCTTTTGAAACCATTTCAGAAAGGGTTAAATAAGTTTTTAAAGATGATTTACATCAAATAAAACATAAGAGGGATGAAATTGGAAAAACCTGAGAGATATTGAAATTTTGGAAAGCTATCAAAATGATTCACCGATGGATAAGGCATCGATGTAGAACTACCGACGCTGAACCACCAAAAGTGAGTCACTGATGTGATTCACCGACATGACCCATTGATAGTGAGTCACCGACATGAGTTATCGACACTGAGCTAACAATGAGACCTACTAACGCAAGCTAACAATGGCGAGTCACTGATGCGAGTCACCAACATGACCCATTAACTATGAGTCACCAATAAAATATACCGACATTGAGCTACCAAGGAGAGATATAGATGCTAAAATACTAACATGAGCTACTGATACCACATATCGATGACACCTACCGACACCACTCACTGATGCCAATCACTAATTCCACTCACTGAAACCACTCATCGATGCTAATCACTAACACCACTCATCGACGCTCGACCCACAGACCCCCTACCAACTAACACACAACCTACCAATTCCTGACCCACTGATGCTCGACCTACCAACACCTGGCCTATCATTAGAAAACTGGATTTTTAAAAAATTCTTGAAATGAGTCATTGAGACTCCCCAGAATACTTCAAACATAATATTTTCACACTGTAATGGACTTGAGAGGTGTGTCCTATTATAAATATTTTAATATTATTTATGTTTATAATTTTTATCAAATGGAACTAAGAACATTTAATTCTTAAAAACACCATTTTCAACAACATTAGATTTTTATACATTGTATGTTTTTTAAAAACATGTATTTTTAAAATATAAATTTAAATTTAAACAATGAACTTTAGTTTTTTATTCCCCAAAAAAATTAGCATAGCATGATATTTTCTAATTTTTCTAAATTAATTAATTTTGAAGTTAATATATAAAATACAGTTTTGACCAAAACCATACAGTTTATGATAACATTTGTATTAAATATAACTTAAAAACATATAATTTTTTTAATGATCAAATATGGGTCTAAAGGTAAAAAATTAATTTTAAAATGACTATTTGAATTTTGAGAACTTTTGTTTAACATTTCATAAAAATAAGTTATATTCTCTAATAAAAAATTGGTTTTTTTTGTTTTACTATAAATAAATCATATTTTAATAAATGGTTGATTTTGGAATTATTTTAAAGAAACCTATTTTTTATCCAATTTAAAATAACCCAATTTATATCATGAAAACAATGTTCATAGATAATTTATTCCTTCAAAAAGAATTTATGTTTGAAAATACACTATTTTTAAAATTGGTTTTTTCTATGTTACATGTGATATTATAATACATAATTTTATTACATTTATAAATTTTATATGATATAATAGATTTTATATTTGGAATCCGTAGTTCCAAAATATGTAATATGTCCCATCTTATTTTAGTCATTAAAATTTTAATAATTTTGTAATAAATGGTAACAACCTCTCCTCCCTTCCTCACAAATTTTTAGCACTCCATTTATTCCAATCACATCCCAAATATCACCCCAAAAATCACTTCCCAAATCATATTGGTCTGGGAATTATCCAACGAAAAAACCTATGATGCTTAATTTAAATTCCAAATGTAGCTTTTTGATGCCCACCAAATGAGCATCAACAAATCTATAGGTAAAGAAATACCAGAAGGATGGTTATAATTTTATCTACAATGAAAAGGATTAAAAGACATCCAACTCCCATGGATCACGTAAAATTTATAATGAAACACAATATCATGGACCTTTAATAGGTCATGTGAAAGACATATGCATCACATTATGTGATGTTGATCATATGAGGCCCCATTGAAATGCATCTCTATTCTTGTGAAGGCGCCTTGAAAATCATTGAAGATCATGTGAAGGATACCATAAAATATCTTCTGATCACTTGACATGTCAACCAGTGGATGCCTGAAAGTAATTCAAAACCCCTTGTAAAAAAAGAGTAAAATATGAAAAAATACCAAGAACATATGTGGTTGATGATTTTCATGATACATGCTTAGGCAGTTCATAAGACCTCATGAATCACTTTAAGACATGTCCACCCTATTATTAATGTGTATGATGGCATGTCACATTTATCATGAAAAGGGTCTCAAACATTTCCATTTTATTATGAACTTCCCTTCTGGCTTTATAGATAAGGAGAGGGAATTTCCATGACAATTCTCACATGTCACTACAAAATCAATTATTGTACATGCGACACATCAAATAAAATGAGTGTGATTGTCTGGGAAAACACTCACATAGCTACGTGAGATCCCCTATTCTAATATAATAAATAAGGAAATAAAAATTTAAAGGCTGGATGCTTATTGAAAAGTGAGGATACATTAGCCTTCACACGAAATGGGTCATGCAACCCATGAAATAAGCATTGACCACATGAGGTCCCCTTAACAAGATAGAATGATATCATGTTGTTCCCTAGAAATATTAGTCTAATATCATAGTAGATCCCCTAAAAGATTCCCTAGTCTCACAGATGACCCTAGGAAATTTATTATCAATCACATGAAAGCCTTTCCATATGAATCCTGATTACTCAATGACTCTTATACATATTATAATTACTTTCTAAAAGCCATTTGACATGTCCAAAAGGTCAGTAAAAATCTCTATGATCTACCAATTTCTAATAAAAAGGGTGATGTAAGGGCATCCTTCTGGTTGTTGAATATCATGTGATTCCCCTAGATGTCTTAGGGGAGAATCATGCGATGAGCGTGAAAAAAAATCCCTCCACCATCTCTATATCATCTATGATCGATATGTTCCCTGAAATGTAGCATATAATTGGGGAGGGGGGAATCTTAAGTTATCATAACCCTCATCATAAAAAATGGGAATCAATGAAAGGAATTAATATATTATGTTGAGAGTGTAGTATTGGACATTTCTAAGCATAAGCTCATGCGATCACAAGTTCTTCCACGAGGTAAAATCCAAGGAATGACCTAAGGAATCAAGTGGAATGAATATCCACATCACATGATCACTTTGTAGATCATTAAAATGACTTTTGGTGTGTGATTGAAATAATGAAAATGGATTTACTCATGTTAACTGGTTTACGTGGAAACTAAAAAGAATCTAATTCTTAAAAAACCATGAGGTTGATTTCTAATAAAGACTGAAAATGGAAAAATACTTACGCATAAAATAATATGATATCATGTAAAGGGATAATATTCTTTTCATAACCTATTCAGATAATCTAATGACAATACGAAAAGACACCCAGATCCTTAGATGCCCTCCAGGCATGTCATCCATGTCTTGAAAGAACCTCAAGGCATGTCATCCAAGTCTCACAGTTCCCTCTAGTCATGAAATACATGTAATTCAATGACCCAAAATGTTTTATCAAATTCATAGGATGACACTTAGACTAAATTCCCATGTTCTTGTGATATCCTATAAAAAATTCATCTATTTCTTAAAAAGTACATGGGACATGTCGAGAAAGCCATGTGGAAACTCAGAGACATGTATGTACTGATCAAGTGATATCCACATGGAAATTTCTTCTAGTTCATGTGAAGAAACATGGATATGTCATCCAGTTCTTGTGATATATTCTAAAAAATTCATTCTCATCTTAAGAAGTCCCCCATGGTTTTCAGACAGGTCTTCTAACACCCTCCAAACATTCCATCTTCAATCACATGATGTCTTCTAGAAATGCCATCCATATCATGAAATGTACTACAAAAAAGTAAAATCAGTACTTGGAATGTATTTGGACATGTCCTATAGGAAATCATGGAATGTACATCCATCCATAGAAATATCATCCGGAATATCAAGACATGTCATGAAGACACCTCGGGACATTTTAACCCTTCCCAGTGGATATATTAAGGAATACCCCCAACTAAACTGAGAAAAATATGATTACTAATATTAACATGATATGTAGGATGCCTTCTCAAGGCCCGCGCTAGAATGGGAATCTAAATTTTCATAGGTACCGTCATATCTAAAAAATTATTTCCCTTTGGGACCTATCCTCCCATAGGGGTCTATCATCCTATTTTATCCATCAATGGATTGGGATGCATACTGAACTACGAGAATTATGATTCCTTTTATAACCAAGATTTGTAGGAAAACTTATTAAGGCATGAGATCAAATGGGAACACAATTTGGTGCATTAACCTCCCTTTTTTACTATATTAAAACCATTGAGACTCAATATACCCCATGGGCTTATAATTCTTCATCATCCATTAGTGTATTGGGAGGACAATGGAAGTATGATGACTCTAATACATTACATAACTAGGATTTGTAGGACTCCTTCCAAAGGCATAATCTCTATATTATACATCCCATAGGGAAACCCGAATGTGTTGTTCCCATGTTCATATGTGATGAGACTGATCACTTATTATCTCTTGTTTCACACACTGAGCATGGATTACATGAGAATATTGATTTGAAAGGATCATTACATTTTCATCATGAATATCCATTAGATATAAACACCTTATTTTATAAACCACAATTTTTTTCATGATATGATTACCCATATATAAGGTTATCCACATTATAGCATGTCCAAGAGAAAGATCAAACTATGAAGAATCAGATTCTTTCCAAAAGTATGATACATTGGATACCTCCCTAAGGCTCAAGATCAATACTCAGAGCCTATAAACCCTCAAATAGGTCCTTCCCACATGACTTTAAACAACAGGGGTCCAATTAACTACATTTATTTGATTACTATTATATGTAGGATTCCAAAGATGCCTTATAAAGGTTCAATTCCATCCTCAAAATATTAATCGCTTACCTGGAAGGAAGTTTACTCCATAATTCATTGTTATATGCCTTGAAAATATAATAATGTACCCCTTAACAGGGAACATACGAAGAACCTATAATACATACAGATGTAATCATTAATATAACCAACATTACACATGGAAGGATTCAACACCTGATAATTTTAGTTAGGGTATTCAATCTCATTTCTATATTATGAATAGATTCAAGAACATATCATTAATCACTAAGAGAGTCCCATAGTATGAAACAGTTCCCCACAATAGGGTGTGCTGATCTCGACCTCCCATCCTCTCGAAAAATTTGATTTCTTATACGTCATTAGGTTTGAAACCCAAATTGGATTAATTTTTTTAGAAATAAGGTCTATAACCAATTATGGATGTGGGTACCATTGAGAGATTTTATTAAAATTTAAAATGGTGATACCAATTTGAACAGTTTTGAAACACATTCAACACCCCAAAATCCATCATTGGGTTCCTAAAACTGATTCTACAAAACAAAAATAGTGAACCTGAGTTGAATCTCTCTGATGAAAAAATGATAAATTGAACAAATATAATTATGGTTCTCATGAAATAATTCAGCCCTCATTGTGATAAGTTCCAACGAGTAGGATGGCCAAGCTAGGAATGAAAAAGTGAAATTGTGTTACTGGTGTATATCTGATAGAAAATGTATTATACATGAAAAAATGCATTGATTAGTGACACTGTTACTTTTTGAATTTATTACTATATAAAATTATCCCAAAAATTAAAATTAAACATGATACCATGTCTTTATCTAGTAACTATTTCAGAAAATCAGCTATGACTGTAGCCCTTGTGAGTTACATAACAACCAAATCCACTCAAAAATTTCAGTGTTATGTGGATAATGAAAGGGTCTGAGAATACCATGGACATGGTATAATCCCAACCCTCAAGCATTAATTTAAGGGTCTTTAAATGATGAAACTAAGAAGACCATGTCATCTAATATAATGTGTAGTAAATCTAGTGTCTCTTGTTTCCATATCCAATAATTTCATAAGATTACCCATTTAGAAAGAAAATAACCAAATTTAGTATCTAATGAAGGTGAATCAAGGATCCTTTTATGGTTCCCTTATTGTTCAAGATCCACTGTGGAGGGATCTTATCAACTGCCGTCACCAACAACATCCTGTTAGTTCCCCTCAGTTACCTAGTAAGGGAAAAACCTGGCACATTTCTATATCTGAGAACCATAAATGGTCACCAATGAAGACACATCGGGAGATTAATATTTTTAAAAACTAGTAGTGGTATGATATCCCCAAATCCACTAACGAATCACATATGCATATCCTTGTGGTAACCAGTGAGGAGGATCATATCCATAATCACTCAAATCAAGTCTGCATGATAATCCCTACACCAATCATGGGAGAGGAACATATCCTTACCTCCACATATGAAATCCATAAGTATATTATAATGTAATAGAGAGGACAAAACTAATATTATATCCTACTTCAATTGAGGATATCTCCTAGTTCATATTTGATAAATATAATGTGTAGGCTTACATTCCTACACACACTTTTCTAAAATGTCACTATATTCTAAGAATAACTGAAGAACTCTTATGGTATATTCTGTTACCAGTACAAATATTGGGATAGATATTTATTCCTATCCCTACCTCTAAGTAATAAAAACATTATAGTTAACATGAAAAAGTGGTTTCTCTATAGCATGACCTCATTATTTATCTCATATAGGAAGATTATTGGTATATTGCAATGAATGATGATGGAGTAGACTCAGATCATATTCTTGCTCCAAATGTTGAGCACCAAGTAATAGTAGAACATGCATCAAGAAAGGTCCATATTCATATTGAAAAATACTAAAGGAATAATCTAAAGGCCCATGATCAGACACATATTCTTTCTCTAATCGGGGTACGCCATTCGAGATAGGCACATTCATAGGGAAAGAATAATATTATTGTTGAAGAATATAAATGATATTCTCCAAATGAGAAGTATTGGGAACATATCCCTACTCCAACAGGGTCCCACCATGTGAGGTCATCAAATTTTTTAGGGCCATCTCATATTATTTTTAGTGATCCTTATTTCAATATTCTAGAAACACACTGAATCTAGGAACATATCTCGTCTTCTATTGATGAAATTATTCCCCAAAATCCTTTAAAGGCTATTTAAGAGGAGGTTCATATCCCTTCTCCCACTTCATATTTCCATTAACATATTCTAGTGGGGACTGTAAACTCATCCTAGAATATATAACCACTTAATCCAAGGTTTATTTCTATATTATCAAGATGGCTCACATGTAGGCTCATATTCCTACTGACAATACACAATTTCAGTGGCATATTCCAATAGCTTCTTTGCAGTAGGCTCATATTGCCATAACAACTAATGTTTATCAACATTTATGGAAACCATCATATGTTAGGCTCATATCCCTACAAAATACCAAAATAATGGTCATCAAATTCCAACCATGATGAAGAACGAGGGTTTTATATCTAATCTTCTCAACGCCATTTTCCATGAGGTTGTTTGAGACACATTTTCAAAACCACAAGGTTTCATCAAATATTTAACAAAATAAGAAGTTGATAATTACCTCAATACTCCTCCAAGTGGTAGTGTGGAGATTAATCATAGTGAATCTACTCTTTAAATATTATATGGTAACCTCTATATGGTGATATGTCCCCCATACAAGGAAATCCACCTCTTTCCCAGACACATTCAAATAGAGAGGATCTTAAAAGAATTACATATTCATATAGAGAGGTGATCAAAAAACTGGGGTCAACCACATAAAGTTCCCCATAAACTACCTGTATACACTCACCATGGTCAGTAGGTGACCTTGATATGATAATTCTGTGGTCTGAGCAAGTGGATGCTTGTATGTATGATTAAGAGGAATTTGACATTGGCATATATTGAATGATAGCTAGAAAAAATCTCAAAAACATGTTCTAGACACTCAAAACATCTGACTATGAGATCCTAAATGACCAATAGAATGAGTGAATGCCTTACCTACACCAAAATATATTGGAAATTCATCAAATATTGAAGGCTATAAATCTCTCTTAACTAGAATATGAGGGGAAGCTTCAGACCATCAACATACTCTGTTCTCAGCTAGACTAGACTGCTATATCCATGGATCATGACTCAAAATCAGAAAATAATATCATGAACCTACAAATAAATTACTGCAATTAAATCGTGGCTCTTTGAAAATAGATAAATGATGTCTCATTAGGTATACTTATTCTAAAATTGGTAAAATATCGGGAGTTACACTTCACCGCACCCCTAGAATAGTATAACTCCCAAGATATGACATCTTGTAATGTTATAGACATCATTGAGATCAGTGGACCAGGTAACGTGTGATAAAGTTGGTCACTATAAGGGAATTCCATTAGTTTGATGATTCTAAGGCATCATGAATGGAGGGAGATGGATTCCATCAAATCTTTGAACTGGGACCCTCAAAATGATGGGAAAATATTTTAGACATTGAAGATGATGTTGGAGCCAACCAGAAAAAATTCTATAGAAAATGAATACCATGATGGGATTTCATTGAATCCATATCATAAAAAATCACAATTTAATCACTTAAAAAATATCCAATATTATCTCCATAGAAGCTTTCCAGGAGATAACCCAACCCCTCGGGATGAGGAAATATATACCACCACCTCCACCCCTCAGATCGTCAATACATGATAGAATTTAAGACATATTACCAACATATATAAACTGACCCCAGCCTATAGGGTTATACAAATTTACATTTCAATTTTCATCACTAGGTTCATCACACCTAGAGGGGGTCCTAGTGAAATCATCAGTGATTCTAGATCAACATTATACTACTGGGTTGGCGGAATTAATATCTCAATTCCCATCCTAGGAATCATCAAATCTTTACCAAGAATCAAAAGATACTTAATAAAAGGATAAAAAATACCAATGGTGACCCCAAATACTCCTCATCAAATAGGTACATGGGAATTTTCATCATCATCATCATCACTATATATGGAATCCATCTTCTCTATGTTTGGAGGTAAATATCGATGGTTGAAATCCCATCCATTCCTCCCATAGCAAGAGAATTTTTTTAATTTGAGTCCCATTCATCATAAATGACTTCAAACTACCTCAAATTAAACACTAAAATACATATAAGGGAGGATAATATGGTGAAGTTCATTAGACAAAGAGGACCAGTAAGGACATGGTTTAGAAAAATGACCTTGATACAAGTAGTGCAGAACCACCATGTAGTGTCGAGAGTAATGGGATAACTACCATTTCCTAATACAACTCCTTGAATTTTGTCACCATAAACACAATAGATAACGTCAACCAAAAGGAAAATGATGAGGTATGCAATATAGAAAATATAACCTAAGATGAACCTGATTTGGATACACCCACTATGGATATATGTACACAGAACCAGAGGATAATACAAAACCTAGAACATCTGAATATTGGTATTCAACCTCTACAGTATAATACTTCCAAGGACAAAGGGAGTTGTGTGGCTATATCCTAATCAATATCTATATGATCTAAACTTCCTTCCATAAAGGAAAAAATTTCACTATATGAGAGTGAGATTCTAAAATCTTAGAAAACTAATCAAGGAGGTACTCTGGGGAAACATTCCCACTAGGAATTGTCTTTTGATAGAGAAAATAATCCCTTATCCCATATATTAAGAAAGTTCATATTCACCTACAAGAGAAGAAACTAATCTTTAGGATGGCTCCGACTCTAGGTATCTAGTCTATATAAATGAATAAGACAAATTTTATTGTGACTTACATCCCTTATAGACACAACCAAACCCTACCCATGGTGATCATTCAGTCATTTAATGGATCTAAAATTAGAAGGATATGAAAATAGACACCTCATCAGTCCCCAATGTATCCCAATATATGGGAGGAAACTCGAACAATAATACCTAAAAAACCTCTCAATGCCATTGATTCCCTATCATAATGAAATGAATAAATGGAAGGGTGAAACACATTTTTATAGCATGAGAAGAAGCCATGTCTTGAATGGGTTGATGAAAATTTCCCCACCCAATTTTTTATATCCTACTTTATCCAATTTTTATGGTTCATGTGATCCAGAATAGTATCGAAGCATTTAATATCATGATACAGTCTACTGATGGGCCCTCAAGATTAGTATGAGGTGAAAAAAGATGAGGTGTTTTTTAGAGACTCTAGTAGAGACAACCTTCATTTGGTACATTAGACTTCTATAAGGATCTATTCTAGGATGGTAATACCTTATCCATCAATTCCTTTATCAGTTTCTCTCCACTATAAGGAAAACAAAAATTGCCAACCTCAAAAACGTTATATAATTAGAAAAATGAGAGGTTTCATGAATTCAAATCCTTATGTAAAGGTCTATCCAATTCACTAAACATCTATCTTCCACAAGTGAAATTTTTGAATCTCAGTAATGAAAATCCCTAAGATGAGCTACAAACACGCCTAATCTAGATGATTTTTTGGGGTGGGTTTTGTGAATTTTCATAAATGGAATAATTCTTAGAATATTACATTTATTTGAACATAGATAAATATCAAAACATACCAATAACATATGGAAAAATACTCTCCTAGGAAGAAACTATCATCTTTACCCTCAAAACATTACCAATTCTAGTCCATTCACCTAAGTAGGCCCCAAATCACCCATTTCCACCCATCAAGATTAAACAAAAAAAATCTCCCTCGACTAGAAGTGAAAATATATTAGAGTTTCTTGCTATTTTAAGAATAGATGAATAAAGTACACTCCTTCTAAAATGTGAAGTTCTATAGACATTTCCATGAAACTATAGAAAATAACCTACTCAAGATGCCACATCCGAGGAAACCAAATTAGGTCAAGCTTGCCATTAATCTTGGCTATTTCACATTGCATAGAAGGATAGGTCACAACATCCTGGATTTCTTCATATTCAAGGAAATCCTTTAAATAATTTTCTATTCTAGGTAGGTGATGATGGAAAATTCCTAAGTGCATGTGAATTTTGTAACCATTATTTAGTTAGAAGAATAAGGTTATTGTAAAAAAGTTCCATCCAGGTGTGGGTAGATGTTCAACAACTAGATGACTCATAAAAACACAGAGCAAGCTTACTCCAACCTTGGAACACATCCTTGAAGACACACAATGGTTTCTTCACCATGGGAGGAGGCATCAAAAAACATATCAGTGGTGCACGCAATACCAAGATATTGGAAGAGAAAAAAATAAAGAGTTATATTTAGTTCCTATAAAAGCTCTGACTCTTGAAGATTTCTTTTGTACAACATCCAAAGAACGAGAACCATCCAACCAAATGGAACCTTCATTGGATGAAGAGATCATATTTTTTTCTCTTCACATGATAAAGTTGGCTGAAACATTCTCCAATTATGAATAAGCCTCTCGATATGAGTTCCTTATAGTTTACTAGGGAGATGGAGGCCAAATTTGTAAGTACCAAAGATACAAAAGATAGATTAGTCATGGTAAAACCAAATATCTCGTACAAATCCCCAAGTAAGATATATATAGCTAATACCCATTGAAAAGAACAATAGTGATCCCAACAAAACCATAGAGGTGTTCCAAAGCTCTCCATCAACCTTCAAAGATATGTTATCCTACCTGACCGACTGCTGGGGGTGTGATTATATGATCACCCTAGACAAAGGGGAAGGTTGGATCAAGGAATACCACTTGAAGAAGATATTCCTACAACCTCTTCTCAAGCACCAGGTTGACCCACCTCAAACACCTCAACTCATGAGCTACAAAATAAGGAGTATTCACACATGAAGAAGCGCTAAAATTTGGCACAAATTTATGAAATCCTGAAATTGTTGGCAGTTTTCCTAGCAAGGCTCTCAATCATTTATGTTCTCCATCATTCAAAATAACTCATTAAAGAACTTGTTGAACCCTTCAAAAGCCACATGATTTTGAGATATAAGTTGATGCAACTGAGGTTTATCTAGTGGAAACCATTCCATTAATATTCTATGTCACCATCTTACTCACAGATCAGAATTAAGTAGAGGTCATCCAGGGACCCATAAAAAACCGATATATTTATGGAAATATCTAACATTTCGACGTCTAAATGTCCCAAATTAAAAATGGTTTTGAGATCATCCTCATCCCAATTTGGACCCTCTGATGTTTTGGATATAGAAATCGAGATATATCACCTTTAAAGATAATAATTCAAGGGTTTTATAAGAAGAAGAAAATGCCTCTCATAAAGATCAATCTCAAGGATGAGTTTTGGGATCTCACATCTAGCTATAAGTTTATTTTTATCTAGAAGGACATCACATATAATGTTCTACTTAGAATACCTTGAATTTATAGAAACATGGTGGTACCTTCTATATTTAATCAATGTTTGAAATACCCCCATTGATGGGAATGTTGGCATACAATATTGTGACCACACCACCTTCAATTCTTATGAATTCAAATATGCTAAAGAGGGTTTCTAAAAAAGGGATAAAATAAACCAATGGTTGTAGAAAATATAGAGTTTGCATCCCTCAATGCATTTTGGATTGACCGTCAGGATCACTAGAGTATGATCAACAATGATAATGTGCTACCCATAAATCTTATTGAAGTAATAGACATAATCCTAAAAGCACAAAATCTTTCTATCCCTAGAGAAGGTGTAAAATAAAATCAGATCAGGAATCTCTGTTCAGTGAATCTCGAAATTTGGGATGACAGGGTTTCTTACCATTGTCTCACTCACCTCAAAAAATGAAAAATATTCCCCTGTTTATTACCATGTTTGAAAATACATTCATATTATTGGATATGGATGAAGAAAATGATGACCTCATGAATTTCACTACCAAATTTGGGGAAGGAAAGTCCACCACCATTGATGAGCTCAGACTGGTAAATATGGGTATAAAATACGACTTATTTTCATATTTTGATTAGTACTACCATGCATCTTGAGGATTAGGAGATAAACATTGTATTTCTAAAGAATCATCTAAATTTGTTCACATGTAATTTTATTTAAATACCTAGATTAAACCCAGATGTGGCTACATGCGATCTGGGATTACTCAATGAATATCAAGGTTTCAATAAATAATCCAGGAAGATGAACCACTCTCATGCTACTAATGTAGATTTAGAAATTATAAAATTGATCAAATTATTTTTTTCCAGGAGATAAAATACCAAAGATGGCTCACCAACATCATCCTTGTCAAGAAAAAGAATAGGTAGATTGGGGTCTACATAAATTTCAGAGACCTTAATCATCACATATCGAAGTGATATTTCTCATTTATGATCACATAATCCTGGCCAATCAAATTACTATCTTAAAATCCCTTTATTTCATGGGTCGTAATTCATGGTCAAACAAATAAAATGGCTCTTGAAGATGAGGAATCTACCACCTTCAGATCACCAGAAAGGATTTCTTGTCATCAGGTCATTCCCTTTGGGTTAAAGAATGTTGTAACTATGTACCAATGCTCCATGAATCATATATTTAATCCATTTTTTGAAATTATAGATGAATTTTATATTAGAGAACAAATTATCAAATCACGAACCCTCAAATAGTCTCAGACAAGTTGTGCCAGCATAGTCTGAAGATGAAACCATTAAAATTTGATTTTTAGATAACATTAGGGGAATTCCTTGTATTTTTGGTATTCAACTATGACATTATGGTCAACCCCAAAAGGATAGGGAAATTATAGAAATTTCAACCCCACATAATATAAAATATCTAATGGGGGACCAATTGAACCTCACCTACATTCAACATTTCATTGCGAATTTGTCTAGAAAATATCTCCCTTCATGAATATAATGAAGAAATTAGTTTCCTATTAATGTGATGAGTAATTCAAAGAATACATTGAATGTATCAGGTAGTAACTAAAACAACCACTAATCTTGAAGCCACATGTGGAAGGAAATCCAATCATTTTATTTCTGGCTTCTATGGTGAAATAGCTCAGTGCCCTACTCACATAGAAGATTAGTGTAGGGAGTGAAAAAACCTCTATTACCTAAATAAAATGATGATATGTACTGAGAAGTGGTATTATAATGTCAAAATTAAGTACCTCACACAAATTTTTGTTAGAAATAAGATGAGGAACTACTTGAAGCACCACAAATTCCACATTTTATCAGATATTGAACCGCTCAAGTAAATTCTTTTCCACCCTATATTAACTGAGATTTTTGGCCCGATGGGTGTTTATTTTGAAATAATAAAACATCTAATTTGTTTCATATAAGTTAGTTAAAGGGAATTCACTTAGTGATTTCTTTATGTCACACCGCTCTGTAATAAGTACACTACTGAACACCATACTTCTAGATGAGGATGTTTTATATTCCCATGAAACTCCCCATACATGTAGATTTATTTTTAGGAAGCATCCAGAATTCATATAAGAAAGATGATATAAAATCACAAACAGAACCAGTTCTACCTAGGGATTGTATTTTTTCCTAAAAAATGCTATTTTTTAATACTCATTCTCACCATATAAAGAGTGCACAATTAAGTAGGTAAAATACAATGCCCTCATTTGTAACATAGAACTTTCCTTATAGTTGTAGATATATTCCCTAAACATCAAAGGGGATTCATAGATAGTGATATAGGAAATCAATGGAGAATATGAAATTTAAAAGGAAGAACTTGCCCCTCTTTCTAGCTATATTAGAGGATATATAGAAGAATTCCCTTTTAAACCCACATTACTTCATGTCCCTTGATCAAATAATGACAAGGTTGATGTATTGGCCAGTATATCTATAGTTATGGACAACCCAAATCAGTATTATATGGTCTTCCACACCACTCATAAAAGGATAATATCATCTGTAATCATATGTGACATCTATGAAATCAATCTGATCAGCACTACCCTAGTGTGTGATCAACTGATATCAACCCATGGATTGATGGATCCCATAAATGATTATCATCAAAATGGGACCCGCCTAATATACTGATCTAGAAGGGAACATATTTGTCATTGATTATTAAATGTTATCCTTCATGATTAGCCAAATGAGAAAAAAGAACTCTAAAAACAAGGATTCTATGGAATCATCCTTAGGTACATCGTAGGAAAAAATATTCCCACCATCATGGAAGAAGTTCATACAAGATCTAGAGAAGCTCATTAGTCTAGCACCAGGTTCTCCCATCAAATTAGGAGGCTTGGTTACTATTGGAATTAAATGATACAGGACTATGTGGAATTCACCTGAAAAGTTCCTTCATTCTAGATTCATAAAAACATTATCCTTCATTCCATGTAATTACTATATATAGCTAAATATTCCTGGAAATTTTCTAAATGGGGACTGGATGTTATGGGGTCATATCACCAAGCCACTTCTAATCAATTAAGTAAATCATTACTACTACCGAATTGTTTTAAAAATGTGTAGAGGAAATACCCCTCATGTATTTTGGGAATAATAAAATCATTAAAATCATGAATTCCAATATTGTCACCAATTTTGGAGTCCCTCACATGATATTGATGGAAAACTGCACCATCTTCTAGTCTACCAAGTTTAATAAATTTTAGCATGAGTGCAACGTCGAGTCCAACCACTCATCCTTCTATTAGGTAGTACAAAATGGACATATTGAAGCCTTAATTATGTCATTGTCGAATATACTCTAGAAGATGGAATAAAAATACAAGATTTCATAGTCACACAATCTCCTCCATGCTTTATGTGGGAACATTACCACCCCATGGAAAAAATTACAATTTACTCCATATTAACTGGTGTAAAAAACCAAGGTAGTGTTTCACACAAAATTCTAATTTTTCCCTCTACAAATAGTTATCTTCGAACAACTCCCAAATGATGAGAAATCACTAAAAGTGCTTTGATTAGTTGGAACGACTAGATGATAAATGGTTTTGTGCACTAGAAAATAGTAATGTCCATTAAATTCGTACCACATGAGCCTTTAATAAAAATGTTCACCTTAGTTCATTCCTCAAATGAGAACTAGTATTGCCTCTCACATCCCCAATGATACTAAGAATGAAATATCCCACAATGGAACTCAAATGGGTAGGGCCTTATTTCCTATATATGGTTTATCAAAATTTATCTGACTCATTATCAAAAATGGATGTGTAACACATCACACCCCCCATAAATGTGAGTTTCCTCAAGATATACATTTCATATTCAGCATAAACTCCCCCCAGATTCTGACTACATGATATTAAATAGTAAAAAAATCATCCCAGTGGCATGACATTAATCTGTACAATATGTTTTGATCTCATGATGTTAAAAAGAGAGGAAATAATCTCAATCACATGAAATTAAATTTTACAATTATTCATGACCACATGATGAAAAAAAATATGGAAGAAGTCCTGGTAGCCAGACGTCAAACTACACATGGTCTATCATCATGGTCACATGGTATTAAACTACACATATATGTCCTAACCACATGATGCTAAACTACAGAGGATGTCTTAACTACATTATGTTCAAATTAAGGTAACATAACCTTACCACATGAAATTAAATGACATGGTAAGTATCATCTCACCAAAGATTCATTTCACATGAGCTGGACTTGTACAAAATAAAAACTAGGTTCTTATTTCTTTGTGTGAGTGTCCGATCCACATAATGGATTAAACCTTCAAGAAATAGGTATTTAATGATATATAGTGTGTATGTATATGTAGTGATGGATAGATATCCATTCATGTTTCAATCCATAATAGTTATTTACATTGATTCACCTTCTTCTTTATTGCATGATGTTAAAATTCATGGATGATGACCTCAATGCATGACAAAAAATTACATGGTTTTCTAGAACGACATGTTTTATGATTCCAATTCCAGTGAGATACGTTGGGACATGTAGATCCTGTATCATTGATGAACCACTACATGATAAAAAATTTACATTTCCATTCCATTAAATGAATCTTGTGGTGAGGGAAACATTTTATATTTCTTATTAATTACACAGAGCATATATCACTAGAAATTAAGAATTTTGAATATGAATTCACTGAGTGAGTTAGACATATCAGTGATTTAAAGGGTTATCATGGTACTATGTGATCAAAATTAAAACGAAAACCAAAAGTTGTGGACACATGACGTTAAACTCCATAGTTGATGCCTCTTGCGTGGAACAAAACACTAAATTACCATGGAACTCACTCGAGAGGACCACTATCCTTGGTAATGATCTCCCACCACACCTCTATTTAAAAACTACATGCTTCATGATTCCTATCATCACAAGATATATTGTGAAACCTAGATCTCTAGTCTTGGATCTAGTCACAATACTTTCTTTTTTACATCGGGGAACCTACTACCTTTCAACATGATGTTATAATACATGGTTTCTCAAGAACTTTATGTGGCCTGATTCATGCCCTCACAGGATACGTAGTGATGATTGGATCTCCAATCATGGGTATAGCTACAACAATCAATAGAAACAATGACCCCTCCACGTATTAGTAAAACCTACATATTGAGTTTCACATTAAATAAGTACACATGTCTTGATACCTATCATCACAGGATATATTTTGTTCACAAGATCTTCAATACTTAGTGGAGTTTCATTAATAAATGGTAACCATTCCCACCTCTTTGTAAGGGTCAGTAAGGTATAAAGAGTTTCCAGTTATGGACTAAGTGTGGTTTGATTATTATCATCACATGATACATAGAGATGCTGAAATCTCTAATATTCGGTCTAGCTGCAACAATCAACATGAAAAATTCCCCACACTACGTATGGTTCAGACCTAGGTAAAGATTTCCCCATTAAAGAACTATTTTTGTATTAATTACTATCATTAAAGGATATATAGGGATGCATTGATCTCCAATATCAGGACCAGCTGCAATAATTAGTGAGAACAATTCTCCCCTTTCTGTATGGGTTAGACCTACGTAGAGTGTTTCCCATTCAAGAACTACATGTAACTTCATTTATATCATTAAATGATATTTAGTGGCACCCACATATCTAATCATAGGTCCATCTGTAACAATGAACATTAAATCCCACCTATATGTGTATGGGTTGGACCGGCACCAGGTAATTTTACACAAGAACTATGTATGGATTTATTCGTTCCATCACATTATATAAAGGGACACCTGAATCATCAATCTAGGGTTTATCCACAAAATATAACATGATAAAAAATGCACTAAACTATATATGGGCTTGACCAATGTAGTGAGCCATCTAAGACTCACTTTTGCACTGCTTAACCGACTATCCCATTATCTGTTGTTTCTCATGCTGAGCATTGCTCATGTGAGATTAGGCAACCTAGTAGGACGATCTAGACAATGAAACAAATACACAAATTTTATCAAAAACCAAATCTTTACTAGATGAAATTTATATGCATGGAGAATTTCCTTACCACATGATGTTAAACTACACAAAAAATGTCCCCACTATATAAAATTAAACTACAATGAAAATTTCGTGGTGGAATGACATTAAAACTTCACAAAAAATACATCCCCGCTAGATTATGTTAAAATATAAATTCCATCACCCAATATCATTTCTTATCAAAGGATCATAAGATCCTGATCTTGGTAAACCTGAGTATATGATGCTTCTATCATATATTATTCCCCTCAGTACATTAGTCACACTATATGTCTTGAGAACCTTGGGTTTCCATAAACCATTAATGGACCTTGTAACAGGAAATAGATATCTATGTTTGACCATGGTATTGATTCCTAATGGTATTTGAACTAATTAATAGATACATATTGGCCATGTATTAAGGGATATCTAATCCTTGTGATCCTGATATCACCATGGAAAAACTCAACACCTAAGGGTGTTCTAGGCCATCCATGGCATGATTGTCTCATTTCATTATTCATGACCTGAGAACATGGATCCATGATTTACTATATTTTCATATCCCAAAAAATTTATTTTTTAGTACTATTTACCATGGGTGTTATAATTAGGCTACTGTGCATCATTCCCCTTGTACCATGTCTATGTTCTTCACCACCTTAAATTGACTTCACTTTTGTCAAAGTTGTATGAACTTATAATATTGGATTTGATGGTCCATAGTAGAAGACCCTAACTGATAAAGAAAGAGACATAAAACTTATTTAGATGGAATCCCATAAAGGGAAATATATGTAATAGTCAAGTGAATTATCAGGAAACTCTTCCCCACAATATATTAGTAAAAAAAATTAGAGCATAAATAAAGGAGACATAAAGATATTAGGGTACACCTTGCATCCCATGTAAAAGATGGGAAATTTTCATTGGACCCCATGTTCGAAGAAAAAGTTAGTATAATTATTTTCTATATCTCTTTGACACAAATTTTATTTCCCATGGAGGTAGACCAAATTTTAGGGTTCTCAAACCCATTCGGAGTATTACATATTTCATAACTCAGAATTCATGATTTGAGGTCCTCATGTTTTTTTAATCCTTATATGGACTTTGTAAAATGATATCCCACTTTAAGGAACCATTTTTTTTAATATGAGTGTATTTATATGGATCCAGTATATGAAACTATGGTCAACAACCAAATGCATCATCACTATCCAAAATGCTCTTTCTGATTCTATAATTTCAGATTTCACTCTGATAGAACCTAGAATCTTAGGGGTTTTTGGGTCATCCTTGATATTATTTTCTCATATCATCCTTATGTCCCCATAACATTGGAAAATTATTTACAATCCACAAAACAAAAAATTCCAGAGGATTTGATAACCTTGATGTTATGTCTCTTTGTTTTGTACCCATTATCAAAGCAGGAATGAGACACTCCATTCACGAACAATATGATGGACCACACCATGTAATTTTAAACCACATGGTGTAGGGATTGAGCCTCTCCATAAAAATATAAACTGATCTAGGGATCTTAAACCCTTCTTAAATAGCTTTCGATCCATATCCCACAGCACCACCCAGAAGATTGTGTCTTCACAAATATCTCTTGGCCCTTGGAAATGACTAGGGGTATTCTTTTATTGAATATGGATATAAGACTAATGGGATAGTGAATAATTTATTTGACATTATATCTAAAGTTATCTCATCATTTTGGTAAAGAAAATCCAATCCTCATGATCCTCAGAAATTTTCTAGTGGTACCTGACACCTCAAGGTGTTGTTGGGCATCCCTGGTATGTCTTCTTCATTCCATATTCATCAATTCAAACTTTTGGGTTATGAACTACACTTCCCATATTCCAAAAATTTACATGGACTCAGGTTCCATAATATTTTTCCCTCAAACCATTCCATCACCAAAATCATTCAAAACCATTGAAAATGTGTGGGGATGCCTCTATTTGACCAGGATATCAGTGTATAAGGGATTAGACCTACCGACCAGAGGCATATCCTTCTCATCATAAAAGAACTCCAGTCCCTATGATCCTTAGAAAAATATGTAAGAACTCGTCAACTCATAGGGTATTGGGTCATCCCTATCATGATTTCCCCAATCCATATTCTTCAATGATGTAAAAAAACAAGACATTAAATTTCATAACATTCTCACATCCTAACTACGTGAAATCAAAACTAAATGAAAAAATTAATTATCATATGATATAAACCATCATACAGACTGTTAATTTGTATATGGTATATTACCAAAAACCCAAGGTTTGAGATATAATACCCTATACTTAATGAATATAAGGTCAAAGATAGAAGAACCTAAACTATAACACCACAATTTTCAAGTTTCCAAGCCCTTAAAAGAGCTAAGAAAATGTTTTACAATGCTCTCCTGGTTGAAAACTTGATATGAGTATCCAAGGAAGAAATTGAGTCTTTACTCACTAGACATGAACTTTGCCTGACCTGGGAAACATTGAACACTCATAAATAGAAAATTCATGAAATTTGAATGGTTGAAAACCCATAATAGGGATGCCTTAGAAAATTATAAGTCCATGCCTAATAATCCTTCCCATATATAAACCTTAACTAAAAATTTTGGTTATATAAATACAAAAGATTTAATGATTTTGGGGACCACCATATTATCTTAGAGAAAATCAAGAAATAGTTACTAAGTCAATTATCTTCAGCTAAAGACAAAGTATTATCCCTCAAGGAAATTTACATTTTAACAAAATTTTCCTTTTATAAATTAGTTGATATCAAGATAATTAGATAATTTATTTAGATGATGAATCTCATATTGGTGCGTATTCATGAAAATTTACTGAGAATTTGTTTGTGATTTAAACATCAAAATACAAGAATTTAGGTTTTGAACATATTAAAAGGATTGGTATCTTTGGTGATTGATGATATATCTGATCAATAAAATTTCATAAACAATATGAATAAATGAAAAGTAGACAACTATATACAAATATCAAAAGGTCCATTCATGTATAAGGTTCAAAAAAATTGAAAGGAGGAATTTCTACACTTTAATACCTCTATGAGGGTTCCCTAAAAATAAAAACATTGGTTATTAGACTACAGTATGATTTGATCAGCTGAATTCTCCATGCCAGAGAGAGTCTAATGAGAAACAATGATTGAGTGTTAATGTAATACCCACAGTTCTTCTTTTACTTCTACATGAGGATGAAGAGTCTTGATAACACAAGACAACTCATATAATATTTTCTGGGCATATTTTAATTAGGATGACAATGTAGAAAGATTATACCCTAAGGGAGCTATCATCTCATCATGTCTCTCTATCTGTGTAGCCAAGGAATCTATTTGGGTAAGTAAATCAGATATTATCTAATGAATCTATTCCAATGTGTATGAATCTTCTCTCATTTTTCCATATAAGGGAGTCCTATCATTAAAAAAGTGAAATCCCCTTTCACTATTAACAAAACAAAATTCGATTCTAAACAATTTTTAGCATGATTTTATATAATGGTGGGCCTTCAAAGACGCCCTCCCCCAAATCATGAAAGAGATGGAAAATATGTTCTTATTGGTCAATAAATGCTTACTTGGGACTATCATTGATCAAGGTTTGAAACTATTTCAAGCCCATCCTACACTGTATAAGAGTTTATAAAACTAAAAGAGTAGGTACGTCACATAGGGGAACAATTGGAGGAGCTGAAAAAGATGCAAGAGAGGATGTCTAATGTGCTTTTATCTTAAAGGATTCATCATTTATCACTCATATCAAAATAATATCTTCCTCAATGAATTTTGACCCACTAATGATATTTTCATCACCAGGATAAGGATGATTTCCCATAGGCTCTCCTATGTGTTAAATCAAAAAACATCATTCCTACAAAAGGGGGGTTGGTGTAGCACATGGTTTGTCCACCTGATAGACTAGACAATCTATTACACCATCTGGGAAGGCTTCCACCCAATCTTGGGATTAATCATAATATAGAAATAAAATCCCCAAATTGGTGGAAGTATAATCTAATAATTTGTGTCCTCATGAAATAATATCATCCAAAAATGGATGATAAATTCTATGATGTTGTTTTTCCCACACTCTAGATGAAGGGAGGGGAGAAATCCATTGAAATCAACCAAAATAGTTGAAAAAAATAAGGGGTATATGGTTCAGAATTAATAAGCTCATCCACATGGTCTGAGAGAACCCCATCTCAATGGCAGATCTTGTATGACTATTCATCAATAGAGCCACCACCATTGTTGATTATTTTCCTGGTCAATGAAGGATAATGAGTAAATTTTAGACCATCAGTTTGGATCAACATGACGAAAACCTCATCTATATTTAACTGTAGTGCCCCAACCCTAGAAAATATTAGTATGTATCAAAAAGTAACCATGGATCCTCATAGTCTTATAGTAATTGTAGTAGTGATAATGGTCCCATATCTTCCCAAATCAGAACTAGAAAGGTCTAACAATCCAATATGGGATGTTTCCTTGAGGGATATGTACTAAGAGAATGTAAAGCCATGAAATAGTTAGTACAATGAGATTAAGAGTGAAGCCCTCTAATAATCAATTTTTCATCACTACTATACTAACTCAGATTCCCATTAAGGCACCCCTTGCAAGAAAAATCCACCCATTCAAAAACATTTCCATGAAACTTTCCATCATAAGGCTCAGGGATATCTCTTCTCTCACCCATTATCCCCATGTTTTATTTGATATATCCTTTAGGATTTACCAATATGATCTATCAATATCACAAACCTTCCAGTAATGGAACCGTTGAGGGCATATAAAAGGCTGTTGAGCTCCTCTATGAAAAATAAATATGTTAATTCAGACCATGAATGAGATAATATATATTATATTTAGATTTATCAAAATATTCACTGTCACAATGTTACGAATATATATGGTCAAGACTTGAGTTTATGCAGGTTCGTCCCAAAAATCCATGGAAGGAATGAATTTTTCAAATATCCCCCAAAGAGGAGATATCCCAAATAGTCAGTAGATATCCAAAAGTTTGATTCGTGTGTTTCCATGGGATTTATGGAATGAATTAATACTAGAGAACCAATAGATGGTTAGTTCTATATAAGTATATGACTAATAATAAAAAATTAATAGATAAACATATATGACCTTGATGTATTCTTCCTCTTAGTTGATAACATATTTTCTTCCATAATCAAATTCTTGATAATATTTCTTCATAACTCTAATTTATTTCTTGAGAGTTTTGTTTTTCTTAAGACATGATAGAATATTGGTTCTAAGATGATACTGTCTATAATATTATTCACCACCTTCTTCAATCTCAAAGGAAACATTTTTGTCTCTCAACTTTTGCAAAAATGTTTCTGAATTTTTATAAAATTTCATCTTTTGAATAATTGATATATGTTGGGTCTAATACTACATTATTACTAAACATATTTATTTTGTATCTGATAATATTTTTAATGTATCTATGGGAAGACTTTTAATCTTTATCATTTTTGTTCCACTTATTCAATCCGGGTTCTCCATCAAAATCATATCTATATTTGTCAACATTTTTCTTAGGGAAATTCATAGAAAAGTGTATGATTCCACCACACTAAAAAAATAGATAAATATTACCTCAATACTTTCTTATTCCTCTTCAATAGTTCTTAGATATAAGAGACGTGAATTTCTCATTCTGCTCATCATCTTCCATGTCATTGGACTCACAGGGATAATCTTTATCAACATCTTGGATTGTAATAATTATCATAGCTTCAAAATACATTTCATATTTAATTTTGATTTTAAACATTGGATCATTCCTCATTTCATAAAAAACAAAAATTTGTGCAATTAATTAAGAGATAAATTATCCTTATCTTATGAAGAATAAATTTTAGAACCAAACCTGTCCCGAAAGTTTCTTATAAGTTTATTCACAATTATAGATTCTTATATGTCATTTGAAAATCCTCTGATTTTGCAAATAATTTCATTTAATCTGGTGAATTATTAATGAATTATTTCTTGATCTCTCATTCTGATATCATCATACTTACAGTGATACATTTTTATCACTTCTTCTTTTACTTTAGCATACCCTTCAAAAACACTCTTTAGCTTGTCCCTCATAATTTTTGAATTGTTGAGACCCATAACATTCTAATAAAAATTTCTTTGATAAGGACATAAGGATTTTATTTATTCCCTATCCATAAATATATATATTTCACTTATTAAAAAATTTCATAGGATCATCATTCTCAATTAGTGGAAAACCAAAAGTACTAGCATCAACAACTTCCATGCTAAGAGAAAGAAGAAAAAGAGTTGTCCTATTTTTTCATCCATAACAATTTTTTCCATCAAATGTAAGAATTACACAACTATTAAAAGAATTGACATTATCCATGATAATGATTCAATATGTGATACTTCACTCTGATATAAATTTATGTTCCAAATGATCAAACAAAAATAGATAATAGGGGTTTAATTATATGTTCAATTTTACAAGTTTCTAATATTTTAAAATCATAACCCTTGAAAACTATTATGATTTATATCCCTATCAAATTTAAGTAAATACCCATGCATGTAATAGAAGGAATGAATTTAAATCATAGAGATATTTACAAGGTTTGACCTCGGTGTGAGAACCTACATCCTTTACATAGCTACTCCCTTGGGTCTATGAAAATACACTATTAAGAAGAATTGAATACAACTTGTGCCAACTCCGATTAGAAACATTTTATCCCCAGATAAGAATGACTATATTGACTCTTGTTAGATTAAAATGTTTTTATATAAAAAAATTGATCCAAACAAAATAATAAAGACTTTGTTGAATTTGTTACATAATATCTTAGTTCGAATCCTCATTCTTATTTGTCTTGATCTGATTCTCTTAATATGATGATGCTAGATTATGGATCTAATTATGAGAGTACGATAATTCTAAATCATGGATAGAATTCCATGAATATGATAATGTTTGATACTAGATATGATTATCTGAATACAATGGTTCTGCATCTTATTCTCAATATAATGATGACATATTTGATTCTCTCAAAAATTGATACTAGTTCCTACATCTGATTTTCTAAGTGAGATAATTCAATATAATGAATTCAGTCTAAATCTATTAGACTTAAACTCTTTTCAAATTCTCAATTCAATTCTTCTTCAATCAGATGGGAACTTTCACTATTGAATTATCTAGAGCACTACATTTTGAAACTTGTGTGAAATTTATGAATGAAAAAATGATCTAAGGAAGTATTTATAGGTGACTTAGAAAACAAAGCCGAGAAACATAGAAACTTTCCCCGCTTCATCAAATCTCAAAATATTTAAAAATCTCTCACATTTAAAACATCAACATTTAACTCTTAAAATCTCCTTAGATTTCTCTGAGATTTATGAAAAATTTTAATTTGAGTTCGACAACTTCAACTATTTATACATTTCTCAGCTCGTTACGATCTGTTTCTTTCTCGTAATAATTATGATATTTTTCACACTCAACTTTATTATGATCAATTTCTTTTACTAATTCATTACCATCATTTTCATTCTCATCTTCATTAAAATATATTTCTTTCTCATCTCATTATGATATTTTTCTTTTTTAGATTATTACAATTTTTTTCATTCTCATATCAATATGATCTTTGGATTGGCTAAGATACTATTGTTTACATCCATTCCTCTTTCCATACAGTTCTGATCAATTTGGGTGTGATCAAATCCCAATTAGGATGGAATTCTCATTAAAATGAAATTTCTAAGATGATAGAATTATCATTATGATAAAATTACCATTACAATGGAATTATCATTATGAAGAAATTTCCATTATGATGGGATTCTCATTTCAATAAAATTTCCATTATGATAAAATTATGGATTCTTTAGTTTTAAATTTCTTCCATGATCTCCACCATTTCTTAAAAATATTTTATCATGAATGATTTCATGATTTTTGAGAAATTCTTGATCAATAAAGCATCATATGCATTATTTAAAAGTATGAAAAATTTCTAACTCCTGACTTCACTTTCTTCTTTACCAACTCTTCAGCCATTTCATTCTTTCTTTGGAGAAGAAAAACTTCATGAAAATAATAATGTATTCCTTATATTCTTTTAAATTTTATTATTTCTAATTTCATGATGATGGGCCTGAATATGATTCATCTAAATATATAAAAGAGATTTCTCTACCATTTTTTTGATCCAACTTTTATCACTCCCAACAAACACCTCATTATGATGAATATGAATTAGATTCCTAGAAATAAAAATCATTATAATACAAAAAGTATTATTTTTTAAGAAATAAAAATATTTTTTTAAAACAAAACACCACAATGGTTATTCAAGTACGTTATAGTAAGATATTTTGAAAACCATATTTTTTGTATGAATTTGGTGAACATATGCTACTAAGTCCATAAATGATCTAGGAAATATTTAAAATGGCCATGACCATTCACTAGTACATCTAGGATGATAAGATTTGATTTAAGAGATATGATAATAATTTATAATTAGGCATGAAATTTAAGGTTAGAGATAAAGTGATCCTCTATGTATCTACCTGGAAACGAGTCATGTGATTTTGGAATAAAGGTAAGAAAATTAATGGGTTTATTAAAACCTTTTAGATTCTCAATTTCATGAGAGTGGTGGCCTATTGACTAGAACTACCAACATCCCTTTCTCAAATATATCATGTATATCTCGTATCCCTCTAGAGGAAATACATAACAGATCAATCACATGTAGT
This sequence comes from Viscum album, assembly GCA_963277665.1. NCBI lineage: Eukaryota > Viridiplantae > Streptophyta > Magnoliopsida > Santalales > Viscaceae > Viscum > Viscum album. The sequence goes on from OY728151.1 coordinate 228,044,096, forward strand.
TATTTAGGATATGATACAATTGGGAAATGATATCTCTTATAAGGGAAATCTAGTGAATATCTTAGACTATAGATATAATGTTCCTTGCAATGTGACTACTCCCATAGTCTAATTGCTATGGTGAAACGATAAATATGAAAAGGCGACATGGGAATTGTAGGAACCCATGAAGCAGATGTACCCTTACCAATTTTCACAATAGTATGTAAAATAAAATATCAAAGGTGAAATTTATTATAGGGGTATGAATGTAATGACCATGGATTTTAACAGTAAAAATTTCCTTCTAATAATTGTTTCATAAATAGAAATGTAGCATAAATAACATGCAACACATGATAAAACCAACATGATTATTTTATATTTATTTCAAAATTACATTTAGAGAGTATAAATGGCAATAATAATTTAATGTATTATAATACAAAAAATATAAAATATGATAATAGTAATATTAAAATTTGGATCTAATCGATCCCCCCAAAATAGTCACACTTATGTACAACATTATATAAAGGAAGTAGAATACTAGTAATTGAATATAAATTTTTAAATTGAATATATATATATATATATATGAAATTGAGATAAAATATATTTGAATGATTATTAAAAGAAATATGTGATTTTTATAGAATGTAAGAAACCCATATGACTATTACAAATTTGACAGTTGGAATAATAATATAACCATTGGAACATTAATCTAACTGTTGGAGAAGTCATATGATCTTTAAGAAATTTAATATGACAGTTAGAATATTATCATAAATTATGGAATTAGAAAATAATATATATTAATCCTTTAAAATGAAAATATGGAATATTTTAATTATGAGATAAGTAAATAAAGGTTTTAAAAATTATAAAACAAGTGTTTATATTTTTAGAAAACATATATGTAACATTTTAATTTTTATAATAAATATAATTACTATAAATTTTTTTTACTTTCATAATACATGTATAAAAATTAATTTTATGATGTATTATAAAGAGAATATAAATTTAGGATGCCAAAAGTAATTTTTCAAAGGGTCTAAAAATTGACCATTATTTTGAAATTAATATCTTTCTAAATAAATGAAAATTTAATTTGAATATTATATTTATCATATTTTGAAAATTATTTTCATAAAATGGATTTATTTTTATTAATGTACATCAAGAGAAATGTTTGGGTAAATTTTTATTATTTTTCAAAAATAGTTGATTTTTTGTGAATAGTGAAATGTGTTAAAATATGGCATTTAACATTATAAAATAAGTAGATGATTTTTTTTCATGGATAATATAAGGAATAATTATTTCAAACTCACATGAACTATTTATTGTATATTTCACCAAAATCAATTCGATCAGTAGTATTGGGCCAAAATAAAAAACTATCAACTATAATATTCAAAATGATCCACATCCTCCCCTTATAAATAATAATCATCACTTACACTTCTCCTCACATATTACAAGCGTTGGATAATTCAAAATCTCTACCACATTCCATTCATAGTCCTATCCACTATATATTAGTGCTTCTTGTCTCATACAAATTTCATTCATATGGGCTCTAAGGGGTGACTTAAAAAGAGACAACCAATGGGAGAGGTAAACACTAAACTAAATTTATTTTAAATTTAGTTTTCTTCTACCAAATTCTGATTTTGGAGACCCAATCTTATCATGTATAAAAATTATATAATTTTTGATGAATATTTTTTTATTTCAAAAATTCATTCTTGCAGACTCTGAAGGTTCAGTATCACTGGAGTCTAGATACACAATCGTCAAATTTTATGAATGATCATCATAATCTACCATCATTATATTCACACATAGAAATATTCCTAGATGTACCATACATAAAAATTTTATCATATCCTAGGGAAGGGATACATAACAAAGGGTGAGCATAGATTCCCATTAAAGATAAACATGATAGATATCAATTGATGATTGTATGAAATCATAAGATAAGAATAAGGATGTGAGATCATGATCATAACATAAAAAGTACATAAATAACCTATCATGGATCATAAACATGATACATTACATAAATAATTATCAATTCAAAATAAAATAATCATTGGTGTGATTAATCATCATAAATAAATCATGAAAAATAAGTTCATGTCATACATGTGTGGAAATATGACAAGCATATAATAATTTCATAAGTCAATGTTAACTATTGAGATCATAAAATCCTAGTGGATCAGGCGTCCCTAACTTCTTCCCATATTATAATGGATCAAGAATCAAAACCTACATCCCATAGTGGATCAAGAACGTTGATTTTTTTACCATAGTGGATCAAACAAATTGAATTGGTTCCCATTTTTAGATCAAGAATATCTACTTCCATCACAAAATTCTCTAATGAGAGATATAATTTTATAAAATTTGTTCAAGGGAAATATAATTTATGTCCCTCCCATGAGATAATGAATACCATGATTATTTTTTCAACAAGATCATAAAAAATTCACTATAACATCATATGAAAAAGAAAATATTTCAAAAACATTTCAAAGATTCAACATAACATGTCCCATGAAAAATAAATGGGTTTCATACACATTTCATAATAACAATTATAAATCATATAAACACAATAACATGGATGTTATCATCAGATCATATTTCCATTAAAACATAATTAATATCAAAAGATGTTATCAAATATGAAAATTCCATTAAAATAATCACTGTAATTTTATTTAAAGAGAAATAGACTTTTAATTTTGAAATAATATATTTAAAATCTACTAATTTCCCAAATATTAAGGAAAAAATTTTATTTGAAATATTTTTATGGATTAATAAAAGAATTGGTCAATCATGTCAGTGGTAAACTCTATTATTTTCCAATAAGTTAAAGGAAAACATTAATTTTATAATTTTTTAAAAACTAAAAAAGCATCTAATTCTAAATAGGTTTAAAATATTCAATTTAAAATATTTTCTAAAAAATCAGTAATGGGTAAAAAATATTAAAAATCATAGTATAATGTTAAAAAATATTTAATCATGTTTAAAAAACATGGATATTGAAGCAAAATTTTGTATGTTCATAGTGTGATATAAAGTTTTTTTTGATTAAAAACATTTTTTCAATCCATTTGGTACTTGAGGTGTGAAAAAAGAAATGAAAACATGTATTTTTTAGAAATAATTATTGGATAATAAAAATGAATGGGAATTAAATGATAAGGATCTTATAATTTCCTCATTATAAATTATTGTATAAAAATCATTATTTAATATAGGTTTAATGTTTAAATCTCTTAACTTATTTCCTATATTCATTTGTACACATTAAAATATCCTATTATTTTAATGAAATCCTTTGTATATCCTCTTATAGAACCTAGGTAAGGTCTTTTGGGGGGACTAACACCTATATAATTTGTCTAAGAATACTTATAATGTAATTTGATAGCGTTTGGTTGAGGTAGAAGGCTCAAAGAGGTGCAATGAATAGATTGGAGGGGTTCCCTTTTATAATTGAGGGGATGAGAACACTTGTAATTTTTTGAAATATTAAAATATAATAGTTTTATTTTCTTCCCAAATGCTTCAAGGTGGATAGAGATTCTAAGCTAATGTAGTATTTTTTTAATCCCATTAACCAATAATGTTTGTATAGGATTAAGTGGTGTTTTAAACTATATAATTTTTTAAACCCTTAGTTATCCAATTTTAACCTTAACCATGATAATATAATTTTCACTTGTATAGGGTTATAATTTTACATATAATGTGAAAAATGTCTCAAAAATAGAATAGAAACGATATATTCTACCATATATTTCAACCTTGTTCTCTTTAATGTTTTTTTATGATTTAAAATTTATTGGATAAAATATTATTTTGATATAATATCATTAATTTCATATTTTACACTATTCATTTAAATTTTCATTAAAGACATGAAAAAAATATGTAATTTCAGTAACATCTTTTATCAAAATACAAATATGTCATATTTTACTATACAATTGTTGTAAGTCTATAACATAATAATATTATAAATTTTTTAATATTTTTAAATAAATTATATTATTTTTTATTAATAGTAGAGATACTGTGTTGGAATTGTGTAATAATTTACTGAAATTAAATAAATACTAAAAATAAGAAATAAATTACTATCATGAAAATAATATCACTATTCCCAAAATAATAATTTATATCCATCAAAAACATTTTTCCCTATTTGAACACATAACTGATATATAAAAGTATGCGAGTGAAGATTAATATTTTTTTTTCTTGTAAATATTATATAGGTTATTTTTATAGAGCATTATCCTTGAAAAAATTAAATTTCGAACCTAAGGTGATAAGGGTCAAAATAAATTCATCTAAAAATAATTAATATTGAAAATAGTGACCTTAACATTATGTTTTAACCAAGTTTAACCTGATTTAGAATTTACTATATTGATAAATTTTACCACATTTACTATTCATAATGACACAAAATAAAAGGAAACCATTTTCAAAATTGGAGCTCATGATTGAAAATCTGGAATGCATTTTTTACAATTAATTTTCTATAACTAGAAAAATTCATTTTAAATCAAAAATATAAAACTTGTTAGAGATTTATTTTTTTAAAATGTTGTTTTTAAAGAATAAAGATGGATTTATTTTTTTTACATGACAAAAAATAAAATTTTATAAATATTAAAAAAATTACTATGTATATATAAAATATATATTTAATTAAAATTATTCACTAATACTGATCAATTTAATTTATTAATTTAACATATTGGGTTTTGAGCCGAATGAAAACGTGAAGGAAATTAAGATTTTCCATTCGTTGGACATGCTATTTTTAAAACCAAGCATCAAAACTTTTTATTTCTAATAAATGAAACTATGATAAGTCTTTTAATGAAACTGGGTTAAATTAATTTGATTAATATGGAAATAAAATAAAATTAAATGATGGTTAAAATCATTCATTATAACTTTTAAATATTCTTGGAAATATTTATAGAGGTAGATGCTGAGTCAACACAGGATTATAAGGCCTGTAGACCCTCAACATTGATATAAAAAAAATATTAAATATATTAATTCATAGGCGTGGGTGATTTGTTTTCACAAAAATGAAAGAACTCTCAAATGGTGTCTTGTATAAGAAATTTAATACCACTATTAGGTCTGGAATTCCGTTTTTACCCTAGGAGGAGTATAAATATAATGTGCTTAGAATGTTTGCCAACCTCACACATGATAATGTTTATTTATTTATTTAGCTAATTATTCCATTTTTTAATAAATAAATAATTTCTCACAAATGGTGTTTCACATGAGAAATCTGAGACATCAGTTAGGATTGGAACGAGAAGTATACCCAAGGCGGGGTATAACCATTGTAAGCATCAAACATTTTCTTAGATCATACATGAAGATAGTTTAATTGATTTTTTAATATTTTTTTGGACAATTAGAGATAATAATAATTTTATTGATAATAATAATATTATTTTTTTTGAAGATAAAAAAAATGATACTATACTTCCACAACTAATAAATTGTGTTGTTGTATAAATAATAAGTAATAAATGTAAAAATTGTGATTTTATTAATTGGGAAAATTAAATGAAAATGTGCAATCAATATTAATTTATTAGGTATTATCATCTTTTAATGGTTGCTGATGTTAAAATACCAATGGTGTCATTTATGTGTGGTATTAAGTAATAATAATAATAATAACAATTATTATTATTATATTTGGACAAAAACATTACTGTAAATATATATTTATATATGATGTGTACACATATGGGGATTAAATATATATATATATATGTATATACATGTGCGGGTGTATATATATGAATATATAGATGTCTATATATATATATAACATGTATATATATATATATGTGTGTGTATATTTATTTTTTGTGTAAGATAAAACATTATTAATTACCCACATAAATGCTATTGTGTGAATTTTTTTTAACATCACAGTTTTAATGAATGTTTTGGTTGAACTATTCAAGGTAATAATTATGAAAAATAGTTAATAATTGTAATAAAATATAGTTGTTGTTGTTATTTAATTAATTGGGGAAAATAATAATATTGTGTGTATATATATATGTAATATATATATATATAAATGTTTTTGTGTGCGTAGGTGTAAATAATAAAATAAATAGATATATTTATGCCTTATCTGGAAGCATGTTACAGGTCCCATGAAGCTATTAAATTATTTAAATAGTTGCACAAGATTTATGTAAAATAATATATCACACCCTAGTTCAAGGTTCAAGTAATAATAATTAAAAATAATTAAAATTAATAAAACATGAATTTAAATAAATCAAAAGAGATGAAAAAGGAATTAAAATAAATTATAATATAAAAGAAGACATGAGAAGAGTAAAAATAATTAAAAATGGATTTATCAATTTTTATTATCTTTTTTTTCCATTATCCTCCCTTTTTATATTATTTGTATTTTATTTTTTTATTTTCCTTTTTACATATCTTCATTTTTTTTAATTTTTTTCATTTCTTTATTTCTTTGCTTTTTATTGTTTTCTTTTATCTTCTTTATCTCCTATCCTCTGTGTTGCGCCCCCTTCTTTATAGGTTGTACGCCACCCCCCATCGCTTCTTCAGAAGAATACTACACCTCAATCTCTTCTATATTTTAAACATTGTCTGAAGCATAGTGAATCTCTCGATAAGGATCAGCTTATGCATCATGAATTGTTGGATTTCCTCCACTATCCATTGCACAATCTACCATGGAAGGTTTTTTACCAAAATAGGAGCTTATTAAAATCACTTGATTTCTTCCATTTTAGGTCAAATAAAAGGTTATCATGAGACATGTGTGATACTAAGACTTCGAGGTAGGGCTTGTATGATCTTTCTAATCGTTTCATTTCAATATTCAATTTGTACCATTGTGCCACTCATCAATGCCTACTGATGGATCTCAATTTATGCCGATTAATTTAATTAATCAGTTTCGCCTTGATATTTTCAATATTTTCTTAATGAGAAACCTTTATAAGTTATTATAATACCGTTGGACACCCCTTAAGGTGTGTCAAAATAATCATCATTTTTTACCATTTTCCTTGGTTATTTTAATTTTAAATATTTGTGTTTTTGTGATTCTTTATGTTGAAGTTTAAATTGAATAAAATTATTTAGGGTGAATTGTTTTCCTAAATAATTTGATTATAAGGTTTATTGTTCCTTAATTTTATTTAAATGTTGTTGTCTCCACTTAAGATGATAAATTCTGTGTTCTGTATAACCTAAGTCATGACATTGGAATTGATTGGTTACCTAAATGAATTAAATTAGTAATGATTTATCTAGGATATATATATATATGTGTGTGTGTGTGTGTGTGTGCACGTGCACACCTATTTTGTTGTTTGTAGGTAATCAGGTTGGTGAGAGAACATAGATTCCGTATTAAATACCCATAAATGGACTCTTCCTGCTCGATATGTTAAAGCACGATGCACTGGGGAAGTGATGTTTTAGGCTCTCTAGGAATGGGATCCCCTGGGCTTTTCATATAATATTGACTAACACCAGTTCCCTAAGGGGTAACCGAGGATGGAACTATTGGAAAGAAGGCTACACCAAGCCTCTATTGAGATTTAGTCTCTTATGTTCGATACATTGTATGAACTAATGTTTACCACACCAAAAGTGATATGTTGGATTAAAAAATGGATCTCCTTGGATGGGCTGAGTGGTAATGGATAATTTATTGGATGTAATAAAGCGATACCTTTGGGATGGGATCAGAAACCACCTTTTGGCTCGTTAATTTTAATATAAATTCTTGAGATGAATTTATTGATGTATCATATATTTTTTATTATGTTTTTTGATCATCTCTTATTCCTTTAGTGTGATTAGTTTTGACATATGTTTTAGACCCTAAGCCAAAGAACAAGCTTGGGGGTATGCAAATTTCCTTCAGTTGATGTGTTATGTAGGCCATGCTATATATATTTTTCTCTACCAGGTATCTCGTTCAGGCTTCCGACATATGATTAAGTGGTGGGTAAGGGATGATTGTCTTCTTGGAAACCCAAGGCATGTTATAGTTATTTTTGTTAATTTATTTCCTTGCTTCTATTATACATTGACACAATACTATTTGTTTACTACATGAAATATAAAGGTCTAGATTCATTGGGTGCCAGCCTACTGAGATTATATATCACACCCTTCTAGGGCACCATTTTGTTTTTGAGTAGAATTTAGGTTCACAGGTATGGATACAGGGAGAAATAATGCTTCTAATTCTTTATTTCTTTTCTATTCTGGATGGATCTTTGGGGAGGAGGATCGATCCATGCTAGATATAGTACCCTTGGATTCTGGCATTTATCCATTTATTTGTATTTTTATAGAAATAATGTATAAGGGTGAAATTTGGGTGAGTTTGGAGAACTATTTTATAGTTTTGGGGCTAAAGGGAAGGCATACATCATGCTAACAGTTTTTCCAAACTGTGTGGAAATCCAAATAGAAACAATGTGATGTTACAGATTTTGGATAGTATCTTTGACAATGTGTGCACATAGTAAGGAACACCATGTGAGGATTTCATGTAGGGTGATCTATAAATCTGTTTCTAATGCATGGTTAGTTAAAATTTTTCCTAACCAAGAGGACTAACCATGCATGGGTTAAAAATCACCTTTTTAGAAAGTGAATCTGGGGAATCATTTCCATTAATCTAATCATTTACCCACTAAATCAGAACTAACTTGTGATTTTTCTTCTCCTATGGCCAAATAAGGTTCTACCATCGATCCAGAGGCAATCTAATGGCTTCCCTTGGTGATTCTAAGCCAGATACATGAAGTATGTGATCATTCTTCTCCTTTATTGATCAGTTTCTTAGATATAATGAGACATACTTCTCCAGTTTTCTCAATTTTTTAGATCTACATCCATTATGGGTATATATAAGATTTTAGATTCCAAATATGATAAGTTTTTTCACTTTTTTTGGTAGTAGAAGAGATCTGGGGCATTTTTGTAGAGAATCAACCTGATTTTCTTGAGATTTCTTTGTTTGTTTTTTATTTTTGTCAAAACCTGCAGGGTAGGTGGCTTCAATCTCAACTCCTCTTTATATAAATAAATTTAATGGTTCCAAATTTATTTCTTTATGTGAACTTTATTGTGAATTTTCTACTTTATGATTGATTGAAACACTTTTGGTGATGGTTGTGGAAATCTGGAAAATTGGTGCTTATGAATGATGTGTTTGATTCATGCTTTTAAAATGAATGTTTGAAATCATATTTTCTAGAGATGTGGAAGATGTATTTGATTAATATATTTTCAATATAAGTAATTATTTTATTGAAATGAAATAGTTTAATGGAATTGTTTCATTTAATTATTTCCCATAGAAGAAAAATTTAATTAAAATGGTTTGAATTGTTGTATTTGACTAGTTTTGGAATATATGGGTTGTGTGAGTTTAGTTTTGATGTTCCCCTGAATAAGGGACATGTACCAAGGGGGTACAAGGTATGAATACATCAATTGGGGGTGTGTGTCATTGGGACACAAGGTTATTGGGTGAGAGACTGCTCATGAGTATTGAACTGTCAAACGAAGCATGCATGTGTGGGAGTGTTGTGAACCATGGGATGGTTATGCCAAAATAATAATGAAGAATGGCTTTAAATCCTTGATTGGTAGTTTTTTTGGAAATGTGACTTTCTATAAAATGGTTAGAAATATCACTTGATTACCTTTGGTTAAGAATGGTTTTGGAACTTTTTTTGATTTAGTTATAAACTATTTTGGGAAACTTTTTTATATAAAATATTTTATATAAATGTTGAGAACCTTTATATCATAGTGGCATGAGTAGGGAAGTAATTGGGGAAATCTTATTAAGTTTTATACTCACCCCTGCTTTGTAACTTTGGTGATTTTGTAGATTTTATCTTTCAGGACATGTGTAAAGGAATATTGTCACATTTTTTTAGCACCATCTCGTGATGTGTGGGCTATTTGGTGACATTGGATCTTTGAGATTTTGGATCATAGAGTCTTGTGACCATATTTTAGTCTTTAGTTTATTTTATTCTGTTTACTTTGATGTTATTTTATCTTCTTCTGTAGAAATTTTTTGTTGGTTTTTTATAATGATTATGATTGAATTTTCTTTATTTTATTCATGATTCATATAGTGAGTTGTTTTGGTATGGTTTTTTGGGTTAATGATTTTAGTTATTAAAAGGATAATTTCCCACCACAAGAATTTGAAACCATTTGACATTTATTTCCTGTCTTTGGCTTCTTGGGGATGTCACCTAAGGCCCAGTAATGACTCATTGTATTCTCAAGCCAATGATAATAAGTGGGACATTAAAAATACTATAAGTTTGTTCGATGAAAACTATTTTTTGAGATATATGGTATCGGATTGTTTATTCCTTTTAAAACAAGTAGTCATCAATTATCTTGGTCTTGGAGTTGAAATTCATTCTTGTATATTCCTTGGGTTATGATCTTATAAAGGAGTAGGATTTTTGGAACATAAAATGCAGATCACAAAAATACATAGCTATCCTTTTTATGATGAACTTCAAGTTACCAGGAAGTTGGGTATATAAGTGTGTTGGAGACATTTATATGATATTGTAATCTCATTATCCTGGGTTTATCCAATGACATGTGAATTAAATGAATTGTAGAAAAATTTCATCCCACTAGGATTGAATATTTCATTTCGAGTAATGATTTATGATTTTGTGTAAAGGTAAGAATTTTCGATAAATGTTGCAATTTCAAATGAAATATTTCTAAAAGATCATGGTTGATTCATTTTGAAAATGGATTAATTTCCAAAAGAAAGAATATATTATTTTTAAAAAATAGTTTAACCTAGAATTGGTTGTTTTGGAATGGAATTCTATGATATTTTAATGTGATAGAATTTGAAATGTTAATCCATCAGTTGCTAGAGAGTGATACTTACAAAATTTGTGGTTAGTTTAGAAAATGGAACCTGGTAGGAGTCGTAAACACCAACCAAAAGAAGCTGTAGAGAATGTGGTTGCACCTTAGCCACAGTTAAACCAAGAGTTTGTTTAGAGTATTGTCTAAGTGTTTTAAGATGTGGATACGAGGAACCAGAGGGATGAGCCAAGGAATGTGGATCATTCCATCCAATTCATGAAGCAGAATCTACCCATATTCTCGGGTGATTATGAACCTGAAAAGGTGAAGGAGCGGATGAATAGGATGAATCTTATAATCAAATTCATCAGCACACCATTAGAGTTGAAAGTTAAGCAAGTGGCCTGTATGCTTGAGGATCCTACATTCCAGTTGTTGGATATAGCGGTACATGAAAAACTAGATCAAGGATTAAATTTGGAGGATTTGGAGGATTTTTTTAACAAACAATTCTATCCTCACACGTTCCAGATCTAGATAACGACAAACTTCTTTATCCTAAAGCGGTAACATCACTCTGTTACAAAAAATGTGTCTAAGTTCATGTATTTAGTGCACTTTTCACCATAGTTTGTGGCTAGTGCATCCTTTAAGGAATTCATCTTTGAATCAAGGCTAAGGTTGTATATTTTCTCAATGATTGTGGTGCTAGATATTACCGGTTATCCAAAGATGGTGAACAGAGAAACAATGGATGAATCAGATATCTTATTAGATATTGGAGGAGTAAGTATCATGATAACTATAGGAAATGGTGGGAACTAGAATGTTGGGAGCAAGTGGAATAGGGACACCAATTTCTAGGGTGAGAGTGAGAATCAAAATCAAACAGCATGATCGGTTATCCATCCTCCACAATCAAAGAGAAATGCAGGCTATTTCCAATTTTTTTCATTTGACCACATAAATAGAGAGTTCACAATAAAAAATAGATCATGCCATAACTGCACTAATATGGGTCATCTTCAGTGTTATTTTCACTATGCTTTGAGGTCAGGTGCTCAAGACACTTCTCAACCGTCGTAAGCATCAAATGGTTCAAAGGGGCGAGGACATCAGATTTAGTCTCACCAAAAGAGTAAGTCTTGCCATGGTGATTCTAGGAACACCATGATTCCTCATCAAGAGAAATATTAGTAAGGCAAAAAAGTGTAGAGTAAAGCGATGAAGCAGTTATATGGAGTTTAGAAGAAGATTTTGGATGATCAGGATGGACCATCTTCAGTGAGAGTTATTATTATTTTTAATTCCACCCTTATTCAAGTTTGGTTTCATACTGGTTTATCATATTACTTCATTTATTCTCATGATATTGGTTTGATACTTGTTTATCATATTCCTTCATTTCTTCTCATGATACTGATTTGATAAGTTTAAATGTAGAGATGATACCATCCATGTTAAAACTTCAAACTCCTCTCATTAAAAGAGAATATTGAGACATTGTGTATAGAGAAATTTCTATAACTGTGGATAGAGTTGATGTGAAATAAGAATTATTTGTTTTGGATATGGGTATATTTGATGCAATTATGGGTATGGATTGGTTGGCAATGTTAAAGTATGAAATGAACTGTTATAGTAGAACTCTTAGTTTCACAATTTAGGATGGCATCGAATTTCTCTCCACAGGAGAAAGGGTTATAAAGACAGGCATAACATGCTTTTTAGAAATACCAGTGGAAAAATTCTATTACTAGTCAGTGGAATTGACTTTTGAATCAATTGAAGAGATCGAGGATAATAGTTTTCTAATAGTTATGGATAAATTTATAGATGTCTTTCCCAAGAACTTCTCAAGGTTACCACCTTTAAGAAATATGAGTTTATGATTGATCTCATTCAAGGACCATTCTTATTTCCATTCCATTTTATAGGATGGAACCAACAATATTGAGTTAATTGAATGTACAATTGGAGGAGTAGAAAATAAAAGGTTTCATTTGGCCAAGTACATCTCCATGGGCAGCACCAGTGTTGTTTGTAAAAAAGCAGATAGAACCCTTTGACTATGTGTTTATTATCATAATATTAACCATGTTACAATAAATAATAGATATAAACCTCCACATACTAATGATTTATTTGATTAATTTAGGGGAGATCAGTGGTTCTTTAAAATTAACTTGTGATCAGGATATCATCAATTGTGGGTTTAGAAGTAGGATATTCCAAAGATAGATTTCAGAAGTATATATTGCCACAATGAATACGTAGTTATGACTTTCAGTCTAACACATGCACCCTTGCTCTTTATGTCATTGAGAAATCAGATATTTCAGAGATATCTTGATTCTTTTGTAGTGGGGTTTGTGGAAAATATATTTGTCTATTCACGGATAAGGGATCAACATGAGGAACAATTAGTGATATTGTTGGAAATATTGAGAGGCCATCATTTGTATTCCATATTATCAAAGTGTGATTTTTGGATACAAGAGGTATGAAGTCTTGGCCATGTAGTTTTTGAAAAATGTGTTTCTGTGGATCGAGAGAAGATAAAAGCTATTATCTCTTAAAAACCCACAAACAATGTCTTTGAGATATAATGTTTTCGTGGTATTTTTAGTTATTACATATGCTTTACGTGTGGCTTCTCATGACTAGCTTCATCGATGATAGTTTTGACAAAGAAGAATGTTCCATTCCATTGGACCGAGGAATTGCAGATGTACTTCCTAGAGCTAAAGTTTTGTTTTACATAAGCACATATCTTTATTTTTCCAGAATAATCACTGGGGTGCTTGGTGTACTGTAATGCTTCGGAATCTGGGTTGGGATGTTTTCTCATGAAATGAGACTATGTGGTTTCTTATGGTTCACGACATTTGAGAGTGCTTGAAAACAATTAGCAAATTCAAGATTTGAAGTTTGATGTGGTGGTCCATGCCATGCGGACTTAGAGGCATTATCTCTTTAGTGAGAAATTTACTATGTTCAAAGACCAAAAATGCTTGAAACAGATTTTCTCAAAACAATATTTGAATCTAAGGAAAGGAGTATTGATTTAGTATCTCCAGATGTTTGACTTTCACTTAATGTATACACCAGGAAAAGGTAATTCAGTGGCTGGTGAATTAAGTAGAAATTCATATGCACAGCTGGTGAAAGAAGCTTTATATGAATGGTAGTTGATGTTGGTCATAACTGACATGCATGTGGAATGTGAAAATCAAGGAATGTTGTGGTTTCGTTTTTTAGTTTCTATGGTTCTTGATTTGATAAATATGTTTAAAGAGGTAAAAACATGGGATGTAGTATGCCTAGTTATGAGTTCAAAACTCAATGGTTGGGAGACCATTGAGTTCTGGAAGCTTGATGTGATTTTAGTTTTGTGCTTCAGAGATCATATGGTTGTACCTATACCTTGTTAGGAACAACATATTCATGATTATCTCCATTCTAGATGGGCTATGCATCTAGGTATATAGAAGATTTATAAGGAATTATTGGTGTAGTTTTGGTGGAGGGGCATGAAAGGGAAAGTGTATGAGTTCATTTCAAAGCACATAACTTGTCAGTAAGTTAAGGAAGAACATAAAAGACCAACGATAATGATCGAGTATTTACTTATTATAGTGTAGAAATCATAGAAGATAGTGATTGATTTCATTAGAGGTCTACCAAGAATGGTTGAGAAACACGATGTCATATGAGTGATAGTGGACCAGCTCACAAAGTTGGCCCATTTCATCGCAATTTGCGAAACTCATACAGAGGAGGATATGTCCAAAACTTATATCCAAGAAGTGGTAAAGAGGCATGGTGTACTGGCCTTGATAGTATCAAAAAGATATCCAAGGTTCATGTCTCGTTTCTAAAAATCCATACAAGAATTCCTTGGGACTAAGTTGATTATGAGTACCACATATCATCCTTAGATGGATGGAAAATCTGAAAGGATGATATAGATATTGGAATATAGGTTTCAAGCTTTTGTAATGGATATTGGTGGCTCATGGGAGGAGAATATCCACTTAGTGTAATTCTTATATAATTACATCTATCAGGCCTCGATACATATGTCTTCGTTTGAAGTGTTGCATGGGTGTCCTTTTCATTCTCCACTATGTTGGGTGGATACATGTGAGACATCACTAGTTGGGACAAGCCTTTTCCAAGAAATGATAGAGAATATTTACTTATTTATAAAGATGAGGGAGATAGCTCAGATTTTTCAAAAATTGTATGCAGATCATCACCAATGATCATTTTCGTTCGTTGTGAGTGTCATGATTTCTTAAGGATCTATCCAAGGCATGGACATCATCGTTTTGGAATGTAGGGAAAGCTATATCCTCGATACATTATCCCTTTCAAGATACTGAAAAGACTCGGAGAGGTGGAATATCGGTTGGAATTTCCATTGTGGTTCAGTTTGGTACATAATCTATTCCATGTATCTCAATTGAAAAAGTATCAACCTAATCCTGACCATGTGATTAGATAGGATAATGTTGACCTAGAGTTGGATTCATCATTTTTACAGATCCCATTAAGGATTATGGATAGGTATAATAACTTCTTAAATGTCAAAAGCAATAGTCTAGTGCGGGTTTTATGGTAATATTTTCAGATTCAAGAAGAAGCATGGGAATGTCATATGGAAATGAAATATCTATCGTTGGAACTCTTTCAGAGTAATGATGGTTTTATAATTTCTAGGGATAGAAAGAACAATGCTAGGGAGAATTTAGTACCCCTAGTTTCTTTTATGTGACCATTTATTTGTGTTTTATGGAAATAATGTATAAGGGTTAATGTTGGGAGAGTTTGGAGAACTTTTTGAGTGTTTTGGGGGATAAAGTGAAGGTGCATGATATGCACACGGTTTTTCCAAACAGTGTGGAAATCCTAGTAGAAATCGTATGAAGTTGCAGATTCTAAATACTGGCTTCGACATTGCATGGGGATGGATTAGAAGACTGTTTGAAGAGTCCATGTGGGGTGATCTATAGGGCAATGTATAATGCATGGTTAGCACACGAGTTGTCTAACCGTGTGGACTAACCATCAGTGGGTTAAAAACCACCTCCTTAAAAAATGGATCTAGGTCATCCTTGCCTTTAATCCACTCATTTTTTCACCAAACCAACTCAATCTTGGAAATTTTCTTCTTCTAAGGCCAAATACGTTTCTATCATCATTACATCGGCAATCCAAAGTGTTTTCTTTAGTGATTTAAAGCTATATTCTCGAGGTATGTGATTGTTCATCATCATTATTGATTAGTTTCATAGATATACTGTAATGACCCAATCCTAATTACCCAGAGTCGGTGCATTATTACGTAACATTGGAATGATCACAAAAGATCAAGTCTCGAAAGACCAATTAGTTTAGTAGCCTTGGAAACACTAGATATATACATAAAATTTACATTAAATCATAAAGTGAAGAACTACAATAACATGGTCTCCATAGTCCACACTCATATCCACTTCAGACTATCTCTGCAGGTCAGTCATAAAATATTTCTTCACATCCTGGAAAAAATAAAACATATAAATGGGTAAGCTCAGATGCTCAGTAAGGATAACAATATAGCTGAAACCATCATAAATAAACATAAATGTTTAAGGAAATGTATAACTAAAACAAAAGCCTTTTATACTTGAACTTCAACATAATATGGAAAAAATAAAATGAAATAATGCCATTTACTTATTCACATGGATATTCTACTAGTCGAATAATCACATGCAATATCAATAACCACTTTCATAATGATGGAATGCATAATGCCAGACTATCATAACCACATAGTCAAGGCCTTGTTCCAAGACTACAAATAATATTTTTTCAAGGCCTTGATCCAAGACACTTGTTTTTCTCATGAGACCTACCGACGCATCGAGGATCTATAGCGGGCTCCAACCGTCACATACTAAGTCCAATGCATTCCTTATATGAAAAGGTTTAAACATATCATAAACCATAACATAATCGTATCACATAAAACATGCATAAAGGAAATATAACATTTCCACATTTCAATCACAAGATATAAATACAACACATTGATATAATAAAACTATTTTCAATACCAATATAAAAGAAAAGTAAAACTTGGTATTTATTTTTCATTTTAAAAAAGTTATGGCTTGTAGAGGAAGCTGAAACTCAAATAATGGTCACAGTGGAGAAGAAGTCGTTATCGCTGCATATGTATGACAAAAAAACATTCCTTTTTGTCGTTTAGAAAAATTCTTTGTATAAAAATATTCCTTTTTAATAAATGTAAAAGTCAAATGGGTTTATACACCGTATAAAACAATGTTGGGTATAAAACAAAATATTCCTCAATGAAAGGAGATTGAGACGAAGTCCCTTAAAAAGACCATTTTTTAAATAAAATAGACCTATTATGTGTATTAACTATAAGTGCACATAAATAAAGTACAAATACAAGATACGACTTAATAATATCTTGACATAAATTGAAAGTTGTATATTAACCCAAAGAACGGAAATTGGGTAAAGAAGTTTCCTTACCTCGTGTCCGACTTGACTCGATCATTTTTTAACCTCATGAATAATAAACTAGAGTTAATTTATACTTGCTTAAGAACCTTTTTCAAGTTCATTATTCCTTTTATATCAATTATTACAATGTTATGAACATTATGTAATTATTTAAGTTAATAACTGTTGTTTTGTCGATCTTTGGTACTTGAGTCAAAAATAAACATCTTATAATCACAAGTTGTTCATGTGGTAAAATATCCATTATATCCAGAATTATATTCATGATGTAGATATAATATATATCATATATATACAGTATATATATTCATTTATAATATTACATAACATTTATAGGTAAGAAATGAAATGCACCGTTCATAGAGACGGTAAGCCATACGTACGCATGAACGCTACTTTAATTTATATTTCATATTTAATAGAATGAAATCATAATGATATAAAAGTATATTATAATTACAGTATAATATTATATATAATATCATTTACTCCATCCTTTATATGCCCCCCATATATAATTAACGATTGAAATCACTTTGAGGCGGCGGTAGTCCACACTTCCTAAAATGAAATTATCGCGTTTACCCATAATAGAAATAATAAAGGTAGGCCATAAATGAAAAATACAGAAGTAGAAGGAAAAAATAAACATAATATATATCATATATAAATATAGTTACATCTTAATGGCCACCATGAGAGGTTTTAAAAGAAGATTGAACAATCATCATTTTGTGCGGCAGAAATTTACGACCCACAGAAACAGTATGTTCTACAACCATTAGACGAAGGTGTGTGTAAGTTTAAATAAAGTAATTCTTATAGAAACATCATAGTATATTCTAAACACTGTTTTTGTTACAAAATAAATGAATAAAATGATTTTAAGGGGTTGGAGAAGCAAAATAATAAAGAAGAACATAAGAGAAGATATTACCTAAAAATCAGGTAACTCGTTTTGGTTTGAGCCAAAAGCTTCCTTGGGAAGAATTATACCCAATGTGAAGCTTATAGGAGTAAGATAGGGAATTTGAGAGAGTATTTGGGTGGATTTTGGCCGAGTCAAATTGCATTGAAGGTGTGAATAAGGTGGTAGAGGTGGGGGCAATTTATAAGAGGAGAGGAGGGGCACTCTTGGAAAGTCATGAAATGTTACTTTATTATGAAATGACTTTTGGATTTTAAAGGTCCCAGAATGATATATTTCGAGAATAAGGTGATAAGGGTTCTAAATATACACATTTAATAGGTTTTAGACAAGTTTATGTCTTATTTTTTACCTTATCTTTTAATTTTATTTAAATTGTTCATTAATGAGGTAATCAATGCATCATCATGGAGTCATAAATAAATTTATTTATGTAGTGCCTAAAAATTATAAATAAATTAACATGATGTAGCAAATCGTTTTAGATTTCCAATTAATATTTATATTCGAAAAGGTAACTTATATAACCCCATGTAATAATTGTTTTAGTAAAACAACACATGTTTATGACAATTTTATTTTTACTTTAAATAAAAATTTATTAATGTCATTTTCTTACCCAGGTGGATCCATGGGGTCCCCATGTTGACCCATGGATTGTCCAGGTAGGAAATGACTCATACAATAAGGGTAGGACAAGTGTAAAGGTAATTTCATATTATTATAACATTATATTTACCTTAAATTACATTAATTACCATTAATCGCGATTAATAAAACTTTAAAGTTACTATTCACCAAAAATTATTTTCATCCCATTGAACGAAATTTTAATTCCTAATTACAACCATGTATGTTTTAGTTTTTAAATTAAATTCACATAAGTGGTAAAATTTCATTTAAATGAAAAATCAGTTTTTTAACTACTACTTAGTGGTTTCACTATTCATCAAAAATTGATGTTTTTCATAATAATACCAAAAATTCACACTAAGATATATTTGATATGCCTAATTCAAAAATCAAGTCTATTTTACTAAATAAAAAACATATATGTTGAATTAATTAATTTAATAATTAATTCTTGCTGTCACAACAAATAACGTGTTTTTAAGAAATAATATATATCAAAAATTGACAATTGTTTGTGTCCAATTTCAACGTGAAACAAATTATAATGACCATGACTGGATAAAATGGTAAAAATATATTCTAATTATACTTTAAAACCACACAAAAGTATAATTTATTACTATAAATTATTTTGATTAAAAATGTTGTTTTTATGTATTTTTGACTATTCATCAAAAATTGGAAGTTCTCAGAAGAATACCAAAAATTTAACATAGGGTAATTTTGATATTACGAATCTAAAAATGAAGTCCATTTTGAATTATAAAATTTATATAATTTCAAAACGTGGGTATTACTATTCATAACGGGTACTTTGATTGGTCACGATGTGTTAGAATCTCGAACTTGCGTACAATGCAAGCTATTGCATTATTGAAAGAAAAGTGTACCGTAGAAGTTTGTGGTGCTACATTCTCCCCTCCTTCAATAAATTGCATCCTTGAAATTTTAAATTGTTCTTCGAAAATAAAAGGTGTAAAATAGAAAATACCCTTGTGGAAAACCCATATCAGACATAGGGTTAATAAAATTTAGTCATAATAAGAGGGAAAGGGAAATGAGAAAGTCACCACCAAATTAGGGTTTCGAATAGAAGAACATTGGTGGAAATTATAGAAATATAATTAGAGGAAAAACGTAAATATTTATAGGGAGTAATTGAGGTCATCAATCGAAAAACGTGTAAAATTGAGGGCCTCAAAGCCATCAATCTATGATGAAAATATCACCAGTTCAACAAAACATAAGGTTTTAGGATAACACGTTTTTGTTTTAATATACATTCCCTAAAGTTTAAGAATTAATTTCTCTGTAGAATAAGATATATATATATATATATATGTATATATATACTTGACAAGTGGAATTTCACCGTTCAACTAATTTATACCACAAACTCATCTTTCACTAAAAAAGGCAACATAACTCAAAAATATTATATTCATCTTAATCGTATAAGGTTCCAAATATTAAAACATACCATGTAGAAAAATATTTTGAAATATCCATGGACTTCCTATAGGCTAGTGGTAGGTAATAAAGGCCTGTCGCACTATGGTTGTGGGTTCGATTCCTGCAGCTTTGTCCAACACGACGGGTTATCGCCCGACCTGTAGGTTTTCCTTTTCCTAAAACTATAGTATTATAATATTTGAAAAATAATCATAAGAAATGTTTTAACATTAAATGATACTATTCAAAGTTCAACTTAATCCTTTCAAACATTATAGTTATCCAAAATACTTCTGTCCAAACTCACAGTCCAAATTTTATAAGGAAGGAAAAAACAATGAAGATCCTTTTTTCCACGTAATAACATGTGACTACCTTCATCATGTATTCTTTTAAAACATTATAACATCCTGAATTACCATAAATCCTTATTGATTACATTCATGATTTCTTATTACTTATATAATACTAGATATACTCCTATCAAAAAATGTATACAAATAATTAATCATCTTTAAAGAAGTCAAGAATATACAATATAATTTATCCAAATAAATCATGGATTATTCCAAAATCTCTATCTCGGTATCAGAACCATATTATGGTTTATATTTCTCTCAACCATATATTTTCCAAAAATTTAACCTGCTATTGAGTCACTTTTCTTTGTTCCACACAATCTCAAGTCTTTAATGAAATAGTATTGCATTACAATCCATATTTACTCTATAATTATTATAACCAGTACATCATTGATACAACACTCAAATGACATAATTATTTAATAACAACATAAGAAATCTAATCATTCCTCCTCATCTTTGGTAGTATCATGAATTGATTATTATCCAATAGTATTATTTGGGGCATACTCTGATGATTTTTACATTGGTTTTCATAGTGTACCCACTCCATGCAGAAGAATCATTGTACATTTGAAAACTTTTTCTTACCCTTGCAGTCACGCAATTGGTGTCCATTTTCTCCACACTTATAACAAATTCCGATTCCCTTCCGTCAAGTTCCAAGGTGTTTCTTCCCATAGTTATCACATATAAAAAAATTCTTCTTTTCCCTCTTCCCTTTATACACCATTCTCTCTTCCATCCTTTTCTTCTCTTGCTTCCCTTTAAATCCATATGACTCAGAGAATTATTTACTTATCTTATTAACACATGATACTATTTCTTCATATGTTGAGAATACAAGAGAGAATATTTCCCTTCTAAATGATGGCTTAGTACCATGAAAGATATGATCGTTCTTACTCTTTGGATCATACGTATTGCTAGAGTTCACAATCCTTCTACTGGGCGCCATTTCTATACAATGGCATAAACTAGGTCAGTTTATGAATTGTAATGAATAATTCCAAACTTGTAAAATACCTAATGTAAATTGAACGGTTTATGGATATAATCCATAATAATAAATATGTTTTCCTTGATGAAGTATATACTCATAAACCATTCATAATGGTTTGTAAAAATGAGAATTATCCTATGTATATCCCCCAGGAGTGTCGTAACCAAGAGTGAAGAAAGGCCTGTTGTCGTGCACCAGTTACCGTTTGAGTCTAGCTCAAAGCAGTGTTTTTGGGTTTTACCCCTAGGTACATCTGTGTCAGAGCTTCCTCTACCTGCTCGCATCCAGACAAGGATGTATTACTCATAAAACTCAAAAAATCTCTATAATACCAAAATTCTAGGAAGTACTTCTATACTAATCCTCAATGTTTATCTTAGGGCTATGTGATCTAATCTGATTTTATCTAAATCTAGCTTCCAAGGTTAGTACAAAACTGCCTCTCATACCAACTGTAACGCCCCGACCCTAGTTACCAAGAGTTGGTGCATTATTACATAACATTGGCATGATCATAAAATATCAAGTCTCGAAAGACCGATTAGTTTAGTAGCCTCAGAAACACTAGATACATTCATAAATATTACATTACATCATAAAGTGAAAAACTAAAATAACATGGTTTACATATTCCACACTCATATCCCCGTCATACTATCTCTATAGGTCAGTCATAAAATATTTCTTCACATCCTGGGAAAAATAAAACATAGAAAGGGGTGAGCTTAGATGCTCAGTAAGGATAACAATATAGTGGAAAATTTCATAAATAAACATAAACGTTTAAGGAAATGTATAACTAAAAAAATCCTTTTAAAATTGAACTTCAACATAATATGGAAAAAATAAAATGAAATAATTCCATTTAATTATTCACATGGATATTCTACTAGTCGAATAATCACATGCAATATCAATAACCACTTTCATAATGATGGAATGCATAATGCCAGACTATCATAACCACATAGTCAAGGCCTTGTGCCAAGAATACAAATAATATTTTTTCAAGGCCTTGTGCCAAGACACTATTTTGTCTTATGAGACCTACCGATGCATCAAGGAGCTATAGTGGGCTCCACCCGTCACATACTAAGTCCAATGAAATCCTTATATGAAAAGGTTTAAACATATCATAAACCATAACATAATAGTATCACATTAAACATGCATAAATGAAATATAACATTTCCACATTTCAATAACAAGATATCAATACAACACATTGATATAATAAAACCATTTTCAATACCAAAATAATAGAAAAGTAAAACATGGTATTTATTTTTCATTTAAAAAAAGTTATGGCTTATAGAGGAAGACGAAACTCAAATAATGGTCACGGCGGTGGAGAAGTTGTTGTCGTCGCATACGTATGACAAAAAAACATTACTTTTTGTCATTTAGTAAAGCACTTCGTATAAAAAGATTTCTTTTTAATAAACATAAAAGTCAAAGGGTTTTATACACCGTATAAAAGAAAGTTGTGCTTAAAACAAACTATGCCTCAATGAAAGGAGATTGAGACGAAGTCCCTTACAAAGATCATTTTTTAAATAAAATTGATATATTATGTGTATTAACTATAAGTACACATAAAGAAAGTACAAATACAAGATATGACATAATAATATCATGACATAATTTGAAAGTAAGAGATTAACCCAAAGAACGGAAATTGGGTTAAGAAGTTCCCTTACCTCGTGTCCAACTTGACTCGATCGTTCTTTAACCTCATGAATAATAAACTAGAGATAATTTATAATTGCTTAAGAACATTTTTCAAGTTAATTATTCCTTTTATATCACTTATTACCATGTTATGAATATAATGTAATTATTTAAGTTAATAACAGTCGTTTTGTCAATCTTTGGTACATGAGTCAAAAATAAACTTCTTATAATTACAAGGTGTTCATGTGGTAAATATACATTATATCCAGAATTATATTCATGATGTAGATATCATATATATAATATACATCCAGTATATACATTCATTTATAATATTACATAACATTTAGAGGTAAGAAATGAAATGCACCGTTCATGGAGACGGTAAGTCATACGTATGAATAAACACTACTTTCATTTCTATTTCGTATTTAATGGAATGAAATAATAATGATATATAGGTACATTATAATTCCAGTATAATATCATATATAATATCATTTAATCCATCCTTTATATGTCCCACATATGGCATTGACGATTCAAATCACTTTGAGGGGGTGGTAGTCCGCACTTCCTAAAATGAAATTATCGTGTTTACCCATAATGGAAATCATAAAGGTATGACATAAATGAAAAATAAATAAGCACAAGGAAAAAATAAAAATAATATATATCATATATAAATATAGTTACATCTTAATGGCCACCATGAGAGGTGTTAAACGAAGATTGAACAATCATCATTTCGTGAGGCAGAAATTCTCCACCCACAGAAACAGTATGTTCTTCAAACATTAGATTAAGGTGTGTGTAAGTGTTAATCAAATTTTTCTCATACAAACATCCTAGTATATTTAAGATACTATTTCTGTTAAAAAATAAAGTAATAAAAAGAGTTTAAGGGGTTGGATAAGCAAAATAATACAAAAGAACATAAGAGAATACATTACCTTAAAATCGGGTAACTCTTTTTGATTTGAGGCAAAGGCTTCATTGGGAAGAATTATGCACATAGTGAGGCTTCTAGGAGTAAGAGAGAAAATTTAAGAGAGTATTTGAGCAGATTTTGGCCGTTTCAAATGGATTTGAAGGTGTGAATAAGGTGGTAGAGGTGGGAGCCTTTTATAAGAGGAGAGGAGGGGCACTCTTGGAATGTCATGAAATGTTACTTTATTATGAAATTATTTTCTGATTTTAAAGGTACCAAAATGATATATTTAGAGGATAAGGTGGAAAGGGTTCTAAATATACCCATAAAATAGGTTTTAGACAAGTGTAAGTCCTAAATGTTACCTTATCTTTTCATTTTATTTAAATTGTTCATTACTGAGGTAATCACTGCATCATCATGGTGTCATAAATAAATTTATTTATTTAATGCCTAAAAATTATAAAAAAGTTACCATTATGTAGGAAATTGTTTTATCTTTCCAATAAATATTTATAGTCGAAATGTTAACTTATATAACCCAATGTAATAATTGTTTTAGTAAAACAACACATGTTTGTAACAATTTTATTTTTAATTTAAATAAAAAGTTATTAATGTCATTTTCTTAACCAAGTGCCTCCAAGGGGTCCCCATGTTGAAACATGGATTTTCATGGTCTTCCATGACTCATCCAATATGGTTAGGACAAATGTAAATGCAATTTCATATTATTATAACATTATATTTACCTTAAATTACACTGATTACCTTTAATCATGATTAATAAAACATAAAAGTTACTATTCACCAAAAAATATTTTCCTCCCATTGAACCAAATTTTACTTACTAATTACAACCATGCATGTAGGATTTTTTAAATTAAATTTATAGAAGTGGTAAAATTTCATTTAAACGAAAAATCAGTTTTTTAACTACCATTGAGAGGTTTCACTATTCATCAAAAATTGATGTTTTTCAGAAAAATACCAAAAAATCACACTAAGATATATTTGATATCCCTAATTAAAAAATAATGTCTATTTTAAAAAATTCAAAACATATAAGTTTAATTTATTAATTTAATAATTAATTCCCACTGTCACAATAAATAGCATGTTTTTAAGAAACAATATATATCAAAAGATTGGCAATTGTTTATGTCCAATTTCAAAGTGAAATAAATTCTAATGACCACCATTGGATAAAATGGTAAAAATATATTCTAATTATATTTTAAAACCACTCAATATTATAATTTATCACTATAAATTATTTTGATTAAAAATGTTGTTTTTAAGTATTTTTTACTATTCATCGAAAATTAGAAGTTCTCAGAAAAATAACAAAAATTTAACATAGGATAATTTAGATATTCCAAATCAAAAAATGAATTCCATTTTGAAATATAAAATTTATATAATTTTAAAAAGTTAGTATTACTATTCATAACAGCTACTTTGATAGGTCGCGGTGTGTTAGAATCTCGAACTTGCGTACAATGCAAGCTATTGCATTATTGATAGAAAAGTGTACCGTAGAAGTTTGGGGTGTTACATATACTTATATCCAATTCTCATATTTTCTCAGTTGTTTATATCTATGTACATTATGTGTATATCAAATATTTTAGATGCGCAATATAATAATATTTGGTTTTTTGTTTGTAGGAGAAGATATATAAAGAGGTTTCTTGGAGAATTAACTTGAGTTTCTTGAGCGTTCATGATCTGTTTCCAGTTTTTGTGAAAAAATTTAATGTAGGTGGATTTAATCTCAACTCCTCTTTGTAGAACTAAATAGAATGGTATCAAATAATTTTATTTTTGTGGATTTTATTGTGAATTGGATTCTTTATGATTTATTGAAACACTTTTTCTGATTATTGAGGAAATTTAGAAAAATTGATCTTGTGATTGAAGTGTTTGATTCATGATTTTAAAATGATGTTTTGAAAAAGATTTTTCCCTCAAATTTGGGCACATTTATTTTATTAATGTGTTTTTAGTAATAGGAATGGTTTTATGGAAATGAAATGGTTGATTGGAATTTTTTGGTTAAATGGTTTTCAATAGAAGAACAATTTTATTGAAATGGTTTGAATAGGTTTATTGGAAAGGTTTTGGAATAAATGAGTTGTGTGAGTTCATGTTCAATGTTCCCCTAAATATGAGATGTTTACAATTTGTGTACAAGGTACGTGACCCTAGATTAGGGGAATGTGTCATTAGGACACAAGGTGACTTGACTAGAGACCACTCATGAGTATCGAACTATCAAACGAAGCACACATGTGTGGGAGTGTTGTGAACCATAGGATGGTTATGCCAAAAGGATGTTGAGAAATGGTTTGAAATCATTGATTGGTTGTTTTTATAGAAATGAGACTTTCTGGAAAATGCTTTGAAATAGAACATTTTTACCATTGATTATTAATGGTTTTGGAACATGTTTTTTATGTTATAAATTATTTTGGGAAATTATTTTCTATAAACTATTTTATATAAATGTTGTTAACTATTCTATTCTAGTGTAATTAGTGGGGATTTCATTTGGGAGAGCCTGTTGAGTTTTATACTCACCCTTTCTTTGGAACTTTGGTTGTTTTTTAGATGATATCTTCCGAGACATGTGTAAAGGTAAAGTGTCACACTTTTTTATCACCACCACGCGATACATAGGATGTTTGGTGATGTCTGAGCTTGGATCTTGTTGAGAATAGAGTCCTGGGGTCATCTTGGTGTATTTAGTTTCTATTCTTATAATTACTTCGATGTTATTTTTGCTTCCACAATATCACTTTCTGGTTGGATTTTGTTATAAATACAATGGTTTAGTTGTATTTCTTTTATTCATATTACATATAGTGAGTTTTCTAGGTATGGTTTGTTGGGTTAATGGTTTTAGTTTCTAAAGGATAAATCATCTTCCACTTTCATTTTTAACCCTTGGAATCTATTTCTATCCTTTGTAATCTTTGGTATATTGCCTAAGTCCAAGTAGTGATTCATTATATTCTCAATCTAATGAGAATTAGTGGGTCATTACACTCGAGATTCCATGTGGTAGTTTATATTGGTTCTTTTTAGTCATTTTTAGCATGCAGTATAAGGTTTTACCCCATACCCCTGCAATTTTATTTATTTTCATTTGACATCATACATTAACATCATCATGACATCAGTTATGACATTTCAAAATCCATATTTATTAGATATTTATATGTTGGGTCATTTATCTGCTTTTGCTGATGGATGTTTCTTTTTTTATTTCTTCCACTACTTGATTGATTATATTATTACCTTCTAATATGATATTACTTTATCCTATGAGGGAATAATCCTCCCATAGACTTACTCATGGCCCTCATAGCTAGTCAGCAGCCTCTTGAATTTGGGGAGATGAGCTTCTGGTCTTATATCCCACCGTCTTGGGGCCCATTTTAGAGGCACTCGAGATGGATGCTACAAAGTGGTATTAGAAGAGGTTAATTTTTTACTTTGTCTTACTATTTTGGGTTGGTAGACAAGAGACTAGGACCGTGTCAGCTCTTGGTTAATAGCCATGCCTGGGACTGATCACCCCTCGTATGGGAAATGACCAAGTGGCCAGGAATGGGAATTAATGTTCATGATTTTTGATATTACAGTTGATATGATTTCACCTTGAGTGATTGGTGTAATTTCTACTGCTTACAGATTTATAGAATTTTGTGTAAATTTACCATTTTCTTGGTTTGGTGAAGATGAATCATAGCGCACATCATATTAGGAACATATAAATACACATTCCTTACATATTTCCATACCATGTAGGTGCATTTATTATGCCTATTGATTCAAATTGGGTGCCTTGATTGTTTTCCTTACCTAGTATTTATTTAGAATGCATGTTATAAACCATGTTTCGGTGATATATTTAGCATGATAGCATGTTTTCCTGCTTCCTGTTTACTAGCATTTTTGACTTGTATCATGCTTCTGTGCTTATTAGCAAGTCTCTAGGATTAAAATATCTTGATTTTGTGATTTCAGCATGTTTCTCTCTATTATCTACTTGTAGTGACCTAATAGCATGTTTGATATGTAATCAGTTTTTTATAAAATTTATTTTTTGAGATTAAATTGGATCCAAATGACTCTTGTAAAGTGTATTAGCACTTTATAGATTGGTAGATGGAAACCGATATAACTAGATTGTTGATCATGTGCATGTGGTATTATGAAATGGGTTTAAACATAAAGGGATATGAAATGGAACTTGTAGTGATTTCATTTGTTCAAGACCCTAGTGTAAGGGTAGATAAATATTTTTTGAGATTCTTTGGAATAGAAGTTTGAGGATTTTACATATGTGATATTTTTTTAGCAATGAATTATATGGTCGGATTTTGAGCCTAGTGACTTCTTTTAATCGTGACCCAGTGTTAGGGTCGACACTTGTTATTTATAAGGGGATAGCCTCTGGTAGGTAGAACCCTCAGAATCTAAATTACTTTATAATTCCATGAGTTTTATACATTTTTTGTGTTGTTACCATGTCATTGTACCTAGTATGACTTCTACTTTCTAAATTACCCCTTGTTCAGATAGGTAGTCATGGTATCCTTTAATTTTGTTTTAGGCTTAATCATCTGGTAATGGTAATTTCCAGAAGGTTAGACATTCCTCAGGCATGGTTAGAAACATCCTAGGTCATTCAACCCTCTCTTATGTGTCGTTATTGATGACTTAGTATGTCTTCTTTCAAGTTAAAAGTCAAATTTTTTCTATATCACAACAGGTTAGTATGAATTCACGTATATGGTGTCGTCAAGTTCTTAATTTTGTTATGAACCGCACAAGTTCAGTGTAATCATTAAGAATTGTGCTGTAAAAAATATATATTAGTTCATCTCAATAGTAGAGTGACTTGTGTGTTAAAAGAATCAAGTTCATCCCAATTTTTGGGATGAATTCTTCAAACTTGGCTGTTTTGACACACTTGATAGTTTGGTTGGGTTTTCTAGCCAATTGTTTAAACTTTTACCTTTATAGAGGTACTAACCTAGGAGAATTTTGATCGACTAGTTTGCCTCTTCTTTTATGATTATTATAACACTACTATGGTGGGTAGTCTCAAGTCAGTTTTGTTAAATACGTTTCCTTTCAGGTAGAAGGAACCCAACCAAATATGACCTTTGTATAATAGTCAGGATGGATTAAATGCCATGAAGATTGTGAAATTTAAGTGATATCGATTATTACTTAGTAAAATGATTTTTTGGTTGCTAGTTTATGAATCCTTTGAGAATTTCTTCTGGTCATGGGTTGACTTTTGTGGTTAATCTTGAACGTTCAAAGAATGCCTCGAGTTGTAAAGGCTAGGTGATCAGTTAATGATAGTGAATCCACAAGTGATGCTGAGTTTCTTCTATGGTTTTGACCAGTAGTGGTTAGACCATTTTTATTCTTGTAAACTTTAAGATCATATTAGTGTAGTCTGGTTTAGTGATGACAATTTCCCCTATCATGACATCATCCTTAATGCACTAAGAGGGTGTCAGTCTTACACTAAACTAAGTTATAAAATTTGTTCGATAATCTCTATCCCATTGCATGCTGAATGCATGGTTCTTATCAATGATTGGTTTTCCTGGAGTGATCCTTAGATTTCCATGTTGGAATGACTTGGACTAAATCTTGTACACCAACCATTTCTTTTGAACTGACCACAAGACAAATGATTCTCTGGGATCATTCAATGCTCTATTGTGGATGTTTTGGATTTGTAAAAACATCTCACTTCAGTGGACATGTACGTGGTGAATGTAAGATACCATGGAAGAAGACATCGCTATTTAGTTTATAAAAGCACTAGCATTCTAGGACAAGAGTCTTATTGAATATTTTGTCAGAGTGGCTATACTAATTGTATTTCATGTTAAATGGAGCGATCAGTGAAGGACTATCTTTGGAATGTCCTCAAATGAAATGAGTGAGGTTTTTGTAGGACACGTGTTTTAATTAAGATCGGATCGACTTGTGCTTTGAGGTTTATGAGGAATCATCCATTTTATCCATTTTGGAAATCAAAAAATAAGAATCACTAGAATACTTAAGTCCGTGTCTAGCAGGAAATTATTATGGAGTAAGGTATTTCGGATAAAAAATTTCCCCTTTCTAATGTTAAAGCCTAATATGGGAAGTACCTTTGGCCCATTGTTTAACGAGACGAAGACATGGTCGTGTCGCTAGCTAAATGGGAATAGGTAAGTTCCATCTCAGTGCTTCAATTGGAAAATATCTGTTTGATGAGATCTTCATTTTTTATGTTCTGCTTGCATAACCAATGATTGAATGTACATTAAGAATTTGGAGATGAAACATGAACATTCATGCGAGACTTCATGACCATTATAGGTTGGGTGAGGGTTACGTTATTCCTAAAGGCTTTTAGGGGATGAGAAGTTCTATGGTGGGAAGGTTGTAATGTCCTATGTTTTTAACCGAATGAAAAAACAAAGGAAATTAAATTTTTTCACTAGTTAGGAAGGATGATTTTAAAATCAAGCGTCGAAAAATTCTATTTATGATAGTTGACACTCTGATGTGACTTCTAAAGAAATTGAAATAAATTAATTATATTAAAATTTAAATAAATTAAATAAAGGTTAGAATCCTTCATTAGAACTTTGAAATTTTTTATGAAATATTTTCAGAGTTAGACAATTAGTCAGTGTAGGATTCGAAGGCCCGTAAACCCTTGATGTTTATATATTAAAAATATTAAATATATTTATTCACACACATATGCGATTTTTTTTCAAAAATGAAATAACTCTAAAATGGTAAATCATATGAGAAATCCAATGCCATTTTTAGGTCAGGAACGCTGGTTTTACCCTAGTTAGAGAACATATTTAGTGTACATTGGGTGTTTGAAAAACTTGCACGTGATAATAATTTTGTAATTAATTTATTATTCCATTTTACTAAATTATTGTGTTCTCACAAATGGTACATCATATATGAAATCTTAGACCACCACTAGGTCTAGAACACTAGTATTACCCCAATCGGGGTATAACCATAGTGAGCGTCAGGTATTCGGTCAGATCTCACCAGAATAAAATTTAATATGTTTTTAAATATTTTTTTGGGCAGTTAGAAATAATACTAATTTTATAATTAACATAATTATTATTCATTTTGAAAGAAATGAAAATGTACTTCCAAAATTAATAAATTGTGTTGCAGTGTAAATAATAAGTGGGAAATGTAATAATTGTGATATTATTAATTGGGAATATTAAATGAAAATGCACAATAAATTTTAATTTATTAGGTGTTATATGTTTTTAATGGTTATTGTCATAAATATTATAATGGTGTCATTGATGGGAGGTATTAAATAATTATAATTTTAAGTATTTCTATTATTATTAAATTGGGACAAAAAAATTATTATATATATATGATGTATATATATGGGGATAAAATATATATGTATATATATACATGTGAAGGTGTATGTATAAATATGGAGTGATGTGAATATATATACATATAACATGAATATATATATGGGTGAATATTAATTATTGGATTATATAAACCATTATTAATTACCCACACAAATTCTATTGTGTGAAAACTTTATTAACTTCAAAATTTTAATGAATGTTTTGATTGAACTACTAATGTTGATAATTATAACATAGATTTTATAATAATAATAATAATCTATTGGAATTGTTATTATTTTATTAATTGGGCAAAATATTATTAGTGTGGGTATATATTTATATATATATAATATTTTTGTGTGTGTGCACAAGTGTAAATAAATAAATAAATAAATATAAATCAACATTACATGGTAGCTGGTTGAAGGTCTGGACTAGATATTAAATTATTTAAATAGTTTCACGAGATTTTGGTAAAATAATACATTGTGCTCTAGCACAAGGTTCAGAAAATAATAATTATAAAGGATTAAAAGGAATAAAAAGTAAATATAAAAAATCTAAATTTTTGAAAAAGGAATGAAAATAAATAATAAAATAAAATACAGACAAGAGATGAGTAAAAATAATTAAAATGGGTTTATCCATTTTTATTATTATTTTCTTTTTTCCCCTGTCTTCCCTTTTATTTTTATTTTTTTTTATTTTTTTGTCTTTATTTTATTTTTATTTTATTTTTATTTTATTTTTTCCAATCCTTATTTATTTTTCATTCTCTTTTTTTCCCTTTCTCTTCTCTCCCTCTCCTCTACAGTATGTCATCCCCCCTCCTCTACAGGTGGTGCACCACCCCCTATCGCCAATTCAGAAGACCGCTTCACCTTAGACTCTTATATATTTTCAATGCATTAAGAAGGTAGTTAATCTGTTGGCAATGATAATATTCCACAAAAATAATTGTTGGATTTCATCAACACTTTTTTGAACAATCTTTCACTAAAGGGTTTTACCTAAAATTGTGGTTTTTCTAAAATCAATTGATTTCGTCTTTTTTTTTGACAAATCAAAGGTTTCCATAGGTCATGGTAGATACTATGGCTATGAGGTAGGGATTATTTGAGCTTTCCCATTGTTTTGTTGTGTTGTTCAAATCACACCATTGTGCCACTTGTTAGTGCCTACTAGAAAATCTCAATTTAATCCTATTAATTTAAATAAAATTCTTAGCCTTGATTATTGTGACCTTTTCATAATTTGAACCCTTCCTAGGTTGTCTTCATGACGTTGGAAACCATATAGGGTGTACCAACATAATCATAATTTCTTTACTATTAGCCCTGGTTCATTAAATTATGAGATACATGTGTTTTTGTGATACAATAGGTTGAATTTAAAATTGAATAAAATTATGTAGGGTGGATTTTTTTCCTAAATTATTTGGTTATAATTTTTTATGCCTTGATTTTATTTAAATTTTATTTTCTCTACAATGCTTATAAATGTCATGATCTGTTTAACCTAAGTTAAAATGTTGGAAGTGATTAGTTATCTAAATGGCTGCAATTATGAATACTTGATCAGATATATATATATATATATCAAATTGTGTTTGTGTGTGTGTGTGTGCCTCTCTTGTTGTTTTTAGGTAATCAAGCATGTGAGAGAATGCAGGTTCTATAATAAGAACCCAAAAATGTAATCATCTTGCTCGATAGGTAACAACATGATGAGCTAGGGAAGCTATATTTTTAGGATCACCAAGAATATCCCCCCAGGATTTTGATATACTATTGAGTGACACTGGTTCCCTAAGAAGAAACTGAGGATGAACCCATTAGCAAGATGGATATACCAAACCTGGGTTGAGAATCTATCCCTTATGTTAGATAAATGGTAGGGAATCATGGTTACTAGAATATAAGCTATATATGGTATTCCAAAATAGATCACCTTGGATGAGCTTGGTGGAATTAGATAATTTATTAGATGTACTGTATTGATACATTCAGGATGGTTCAAACTCCACCTCTGTACTTGTCAATTTTAATATAAATGCTAGAGTTGCTTTTATTGATGCAACATACATTTTTTGTTATTCTTTTTGTTCCTCACTTATTCCTTTAGTGCACATAGTTTTGACATATGTTATAGACCCAAAGCCAAAGAAAAATTATGGGGGTACACACTTTTCCTTCAGTTGACATGTTATGTAGGCCTTTCTATATATACATTAAATTACGAGATATGTTATTCATAATTCAAGAAAAGGACAAAGCAGGTGGTATGGGATGGGTGTCCACTTTGGAACCTGGGCCAAGTTATAATTATTTTTATTATTTTAGTTGTCTGCTTCTATTACACATTAGAAAACATCTATTTGTATACTGCATGAAATGGAGAGGTATTCATACCTTTGGTGTTAGCCTATTGAGATTATATATCATACGCTTATCGAGAACCATTTGGCGCTTAAGTAGAATTTATGATGATAGGTATGGATAATGGGAAGCATGTGACTTCCGCTGCTTGATTGATTTTTAGTTTTGGATGGATCTTTGGGGGTAGAGGACTGGGCCATGATCGAGATTCCATGTAGCAGTTTATGTTTGGTATTTTGAGTATTTGTTAGCATATATCCTATAAATGTAACCTATACCCCTTCAATTTTATTTATTTAAATTTTGAATCATAAATTGCCATCATCATGGTATCAGTTATGACATTTCAACTTCCGTATTTATTATATATTTTTCTATTGGTTCATTTTACTACTTCTGCTACTGTCTGTTTCTTTTATTATTCCTTCCTCTACTTTCGCAATTATATTGTTACCTTCCTACATGCTATAATTTTTTCTTATGAGGGAATAGTATCCACAATGACTTGCCCAAGGCCCTCATTGGTATTCGATAGATTATGGGGTTTGTGGATATGCGCTTAAGGTCTTGTGGTCCACCGTCTTAGGGCCTGTTTTAAAAGCACTCATGATGGATGCTACAATTAATCTGAAAAAAAATTGTGTGCATGAAAATGGTTTTTTAGAAGAAAATATACTTTCTTTTAAAAGGGGGGTTTTTCTTAATTTTAATTTATATCTAATTAATAACCAAAATATTCATTCTATACAAAGGTAAACCATATTTATTTCATTATTTAATTTTTCAAATTCATACCTATCAATCTTATGATATGGAATAAATGGTACACTAAATAATATTAATTTAATAGTATATCACGATTCATTTAATGTTTTTGTTGTGTGTAACTCAATATATTAAAGAATTAAAATTTATTTAAAGAAAAATATATCTTAAAATATCAACGTGTAACATTATACCAGCTTAAAATTAATTTTTCCTCAAAGTTTAATCAATATTATAGATAAAATAAAAATATCTATTTTTCATTACATCATTTGGTTTCCAAGAACTATATTGATGTTTATGATTCCCTAAAAGAACATTAACCAAGTTATTAGTCTTGTTTCATAGAAAATTATCTCTATGAAACATTATGTATACTAGTTATTCTTTATAATAATGATCATTCTATAGTGGTATGACCTATGAGTTTAGTTTATGTGATTGACCAGTTATGTACTTCTTCAATAGAGAAACGTGGAATACATCATAAACATGGGAGAGATTTAGTGGAGGTTCTAAATTTTTTTCTCCCAACATGATAATGAATTTCAATGGGAATTCTATATCTAGGGATTTAATTTACCTTGTTTCCAAATCTCATAACCTTTTTTCCAAGGACATATTGATAGTAATAACTTTTCATCAAATTCAATGTAAGAACCCGGGTTTTGAGCCTGTAAGACGTTAAAATATTCTTGATGTTATTCTAGAGCAGGGAATTCAGACGGCGTATGATTCCAAGCCCTGGTGTTTCCGGAATTAAATTTTACGTGTGTTCAAACTAGACACACCAAATAAAAATAATAACTCTTAAATGGTTTCTCAGATGGGAAAACCGAGGCCACCATTGAGTCAGGAGCATGCTGTTTACCCTAGGAGGGGTGTAACTTTCGTGGGCGTGACCCTTCTGTGGAAAACTCCATCATAGGTGTATCTTTAATTTGGCGGCCCCCGGGCGTGAAATTTTTAACTTCTGAAGGGAGGATCAGATTAAAATTTTGAGACCACCGTTGAGCTCAGAACGTGGTTTTTACCCTAGAGGCGGCTTAACCCCGACCCCATCGAAAGTTCTGGTATGAAGCCTACCGGTGCGTGTTTAAGTGTTTCTCTACTTAAACACCTCTCCCTCCTTATTCTTCCCCATTAAATCTCCATGGTGGTTTTCCCTCTCAACAAGCCCCTCTCCCCTCCTCTCCAAGATGTGGTGGCTCTGGTGGATCGTCTGCAAAGCTACGGGCTACACCCAACGAGGCAGGAGTTGCATTTTCATTTTTTAATTCCACATGTACCTTTAAACACAATTTCTTACATTGAAATGCTGTAAAATTATCGAATGAATTCTATATTTGCGTCAGGATCGATTTAATCTCCCCAAAATTCCATTAGGATCAAATTTTCGAGTCCCGGGGTGTTCGAGGTGACCCAAGGAAGTTTTCTGGCCTTTTTCCCCATTTTTCGGCGGGCTTCAGGTGGTCTGGGACGGTGGCAGGTGGCGGCAGTCGCAGGCGGTTGCTGTCCCAGGCGGAAATAGGTGGCGATGGTCCCAGGTGGTGGCAGAGGGCTCCCAGGCGGTGGAAGCGGGCTCCGAGGTCGCTAGTGCGGGGTGGACCAGGAATCGCGGCGCGCGACCCCATGCAAGAAAACAACTTTCCACAAGGGACGGTTGGTGCAGGTGGACCGTGAGTCTATGGCCGGGCAATATGGAAGGGCTGTGGGTCGGCCGGCACGGGCCATCCCAGGTTGGGTGGACCGGCCGGACTGGGTCGGTCCAGCCCTAAGGGGGGTTAGCCCCCCTTGTCTTTGGACACCCGTGTCTTGCACTACAGGTGCCGGATTCGTACATCATCTACGGAAGCATGATCCTCAGGTCGATACATAGTTTTTGAGATGGTATCGGGGATTTTAAATTCCCGGGATGGGGGCTTGGGGGTGCGACATGCTCGTTATGTACCTCACCGAGATTCTTCTTTCGGATGGCGCGAACACATCCGGAGTCCGTTTAAGGCACCGTCAATGGCATTGAGACCCTAGAGTCAAGGAAAAGCTATATAGGGTAGCTTTAGGCATTGAATCCAAAGTTGAGGTGTGGGACCCACATGCCGTCTTTTAAGATTGGAGAAACGTTTTGAGACTTTTTCCATCAGACGTCCATTTGGGGCAAATGAGTAATAATTTTGGCATGTTTTTCCGAGAGCATCATGGTTGCATAGTTTGACTGACCTCTTTCGGGACTGAGGTGTAGGCCCCACGAGACGCCGTATTGGAATAAAGCAGTGTTGAATAAAATTATCATCGGGATTCTGTTTCCAGCGAGTAAGTAGTCTATCTCGCGTGTTTTTCCACGAGGATTACAACTGTGTAATCTGTTTGGGTGTGCAGAGCCTCTTTTGAGATCTCATTAAATGTGGAAACATGAAAAGGGCATTGTTCAGAGGTCCCTATGACGCACTCCGACCCAATGCATGATCTCGATGTTAGCGACACCAAGAGATGGTTGGGGCATTGCAGAGTTATCAGACCAGTTCTGGGTTTACCCTCAAGTGGGGATGGGTAGTGGGTTATCCACCGGCGTATCAGGGTTCACCCTCTAGCGAGGCTGTGCAGTGGGTTACCCGTTGATGTTAGGGTTTACCTTCCAATGGGGCTGGGTAGTGGGTTACCCATTGACATTAGGGTTTACTTTCCTGTAGGGCTAGATAGTGGGTCACCTGACAACCTTCTAGGGTTTACCCTCCATTAGGGGTGGGCAGTGGGTCACTCGACGACCTTCTAGGGTTTACCCTTTAGTAGGGCTGGTCAGTGGGTCACCCGATAACCTTTTGGGGTTTACCCTCCAGTTGGGCTGGGCAGAGGGTTACCCGATGACTTCTTTCAGACTGAGCCCTTTATATGAGGCTAGTCAGTGAATTTTCTCCCTGGTTACTGGAGTGGGACTTTTGGTGGTATGGTTTAGAGACGAGGCTCATTTGACATGCCGAAGTGTTGGGCATCAGTGATGGCTACCCATAGAACTTTTGGAGACTTATTCTGGGCTGAGCTTGAATATAGAGATCCCCTAAGGCACTCGTTCGGGTTTCTTGTAGAGAATATATATATACACCCTACTTTTTTCCCACCCCTTGGGTTCAGTTACTCTCCTTCTAGGAGGGGTGAAGACACATGAATTATGCCACGTGCTATCTGTGTCTAGCTCCTCTTGGTTGGGACAAGTCCACTTCCTTTATTTTTTTGGGTTGACCTGCACTCTCTCTATTGTACTCTTACATTGTTCTTTGTTCTATCTATAGCTCACCATTTTATTACCTCCTTTATTGCTCCCTCGAGGTTTCGGGTCATCTTATTGAGTATCTTTATACTCACCCCTTCTTGGGATTTACCCGCACTTGGTGTGCCCTTTCACATGATGGATAGGTCGATCGAGACTACAGAGGAGCATAGAGGACACAAGAGTTTGTGCTGCAATCAGTGGTCGTAGTAGGACATTCAGGTGTGAGACTCACCAGCTATTTAAATTCGTTTACCTGTTGCCGAGTTGTGGCAACTTTCAGGTTGGGTGTGTGTTTTTCCCTTTTTCTGTTCAGTATCTTGTTAGTACTTTTCAGCACTTTACCTTTTTTTTTCTATTTGGAGGTGGATGCATGATGGTGGTTGGGTTATAGTTGTTAGTCATTTGGTTTTATTTTTTACTCTGCACTTCCGCATTGAGTGATCTTTGTGTTTGTGTACATTTACTTAGGCAAAGGCCTTCTGGTGATTTTTACACCCTCTGCGCTTATCGCCATCCCCTTTCCTATGGAGGCGGGCTTGGGGTAGTTGTGGCTCGATACCGGTAGGGTCGGGTCATGGAAAAGTGGTATCAAAGGGGGTTCATTCCTTGGGGCATTGTTTGGATGTCCCTAAAAAGGAATTGGTTGGGACTTTGGGAAATAGTGTCGATGTGTCTTGAGAGAGGATCTCAGGCTAGGGAGTCTAGTTATGGTACATGTGGACGATGTATCCATTCACCGGGACCCTGATAACACGCCTGTCGATGCGGAACGCTGAGACATTTTTTGCAAGGAACTTTGGAACATGCATCTGGTAGGATTGAATCTTTTTCTTTCCTAGTCGAGTTAGGTCCCCTTTGTTATTACTTATATATATATATCCTCATCTGATCGCCGTAATCCTTGATAATTTTTAGGATGCCCCCATGACATTATCCAGCCTGGTTACCCTCTACAATTCGTGATGACGACCTGGCGAGCGACGAGGCATCAATTCAGGGTCCCTCACGTGATTACCTTATGCCCAATTCTTCATAAGTAGCCCTTCCACCTGGAGAGCGGTAGTTAGTACCAGCAGCAGAGGCTGAGGTTGAGAGAAAATTGAGTGCGCTCCGAGACTTCTAGCATCACCGACCGCAGAAGATCCGCAAGGACCCGGATCCCCAAGCAGCGGAAGATAGGCTACTATCTGTGGAAAGACTTTTAAGGCTGGTACAAACACCAGCAGACCAGATGGTATCCCTAGATACCAGCCTTTTCCATTGGATTTCCAGGCGTTTTAGGTGGTTCGTTACGAAGAACCATGATGAGTCATCTCTCAGGTGGGATAGCTTCCGACGGCTCTTTCGGGAGGAGTAATCCCCTCTTGTTTACACTCCATTCGAATTCTATAGCTTATGGATATGAAGTAGGGGGGATGACTGTGGCGTAGTAATCAGACTAGTTTACTGATCTGACATGATACTCACAAGATATGATCTGCAACAATTACTTCCAAGCGTGAAAGTTTGAGTAGGGTCTTCGCAGGGAGATCCATGCTAGTATAGTGATCCTGTATATCCCTTCATATTCCAGGGTTCTAGAGCAGGCACTCGTGACTAAGAGCTTCTTGGGTAAGGGATTCTAGCTGGTAGGGCCTAATAGTGGCCGCTTCAGAGCAGAGTATTCAGTAGTAGGCAGGCGGCATAGAGCAGAGACTCAGTCAAGGAGAACCTTCTGTGAGCAGACTCAGGGGAAGGGTCATACCCCAAAGTGGTTCCATAGAGTGCCAGGGAAATCAAGAGAGAGTCGGTGCTATGCTTGTGATGGACAGGGTCACCTAGCATGGGACTGCCCAACTAGGCGTACTGAGCAGCCATGACAGGCAGTTGGCACACCGCAGCAGTAGAGGCAGCTCTGTGACCAGTGATCCCCCAGTCAAGGACAGGGTGGCCTCAAGGAGGCGGGGCAGGAAGAGCGGCATGACCTGGAGGTGTGGGACAACGTTTTAAGGTCCTTCCACCACCAGCATCGGGTGGCCCACGTTAGGCTCAGGGAGCTGGTGGTAGGGGCCACGAGCAGATTCACGGTATGAGTGTTC
Source organism: Viscum album (assembly GCA_963277665.1). Taxonomy (NCBI): domain Eukaryota; kingdom Viridiplantae; phylum Streptophyta; class Magnoliopsida; order Santalales; family Viscaceae; genus Viscum; species Viscum album. The sequence goes on from OY728151.1 coordinate 228,084,506, forward strand.
GTGACCCCCCAGCGCACGAGATGGTTGAGGTATGATTTGTGCTTACTCTACACTTGCTTCAGTACTTGTAGACATAGGCGCTAGCCACTCCTTTATATCACTACTTTTGATAAGGGAGTGGGAGATTCCAGTAGAGGCACTGATACCTGCACTTAGCCTCTAGGTTCCTATGGGAAGTTCCTAATTGATGACCATTATCAGCAGATAGTGCGAACTGTCATTCGAAGGATGGATTTTCATGTGGGACATACTCGTCATCACGATGGAACCTTACAATGTTATCCTGGTCATGGATTGGCTTTCTACGGTTCACGCCCAGATCGACTGTCATCATAGACAAGTTAGAGGCATGCACACTGATGGGATGAGGGTCACCATTCTAGGTGAAAAAGACCTCGTGGTAGAATAGACGGGTACTCTGAGCATGAGACCATGCACTTTTTCTCACCAGTTGGCGATCATGGCTCTCGGAGCAGCAGATGCTATCCGCACCTGGATCCCTGCCATTGTAGAGGACTACATGGACAACTTTTCCTGAGGATTTCCCGAGACTACCTCTGAGGTGAGAGATGGACTTCTGCATTGACTTGTAGCTGGGGAATGCCCTCATATCGTGAGCGGCTTATCAGATTGCACCCATAGAGCTTTGAGATCTACGTCTTCAGCTAGATGACCTTCGTGAGAAGGGATTCATCAGGCCCAGTGTTTCCCCCTGGGTAGATCCTTTTTTGTTTGTGAAAAAGGTATATGGGAGTCTACGGCTTTGTATGGATTATCATCGCCTGAATCAGGCCACGATAAAGAACAATTACCTTTTTCCGAGGAACAAAGACCTCTTTGACCAGTTGGGTGGTGTAAAGTGGTTCTCCAAGATTGATCTTTGATCCGGCTACCACCAGCTTTGGTTTCGTGAGGCTGACATCCCAAAGTTGTCTTTCTATTATTGATATGGGCATTAGAAGTTTATGGTTATGCCATTTGGCATGACGAATGCCCCCGCCGTTTTCATGGCTTTGATGAACCAGATATTCAAACTGTACTTGGACCGATTTGTGGTTTTCTTTGTTGACGACATAATCATCTACTCTGCAATGGAAGAGGAGCATGCAGAGCATTTGAGGATGGTCCTAGACTTACTCCGGGAGCACCAGCTGTATGGGAAGCTCTGGAAGTGTCAGTTCTGGATTCATGAGTTTCACTTTCTAGGGCCTGTCATTACAGAGCATGGATTGGCCATATATCCTACAAAGATAGAGGCAGTGCTTTCTTGGGTTCCACCCAATAATGCATCAGAGGTGCGGAGTTTCATTGGATTGGCAGGTACTATTAGAGGTTTTTGTATGATTTCTCTAGGATTGCTTCCCCTTTGACCGCATTGATGCGCAAGGGATGACCGTTCACCTGGACTGATCAGTGTTAGAAGGCTTTCAAGGAGTTCAGATAGAGGCTGACTAGTGATCCAGTGTTGAGGCTGCCTGAGGAGGGCGTTGAGTTCGTGGTATACTGCGATACTTCTGGACCTGTGCTCGGGTGCGTGCTGATGTAGCAGCAGGCAGTGATTACATATGGGTCGAGGTAGTTGAGGCCCCATGAGAAGAATTATACGACCCATGATTTAGAGCTAGAAGCCATGGTCTTTTCCTTGAGGTTATGGAGGCACTACCTTCTCAGTGGGCGTTTTGTGGTCTACTCAGACCACCAGAGCCTCAAGTACATCTTCACTCAGAGGGATTTGAATCTGAGGCAGAGGCACTAGCTCGAGTTTCTGGAGGACTACGATTTGAAAATAGTCTACACTCAGGGGAAGGGCAACGTAGTAGTAGATGCCCTTATCAGGATGTCCCATGCTTGTTTAGTGAAAGAAGCTTCAGAGAAGTTAGCTTCCCTATGGCTGACCTTGGTGGAGCAGGAGGGTACGACTTTCCTGTAGTCGATGGTGATGACTCCTTCTCTCCTTAAGCACGTGAGAGAGTCGCAGTTGAGGAATGTTAACAACGAGGTACTGAATGATCAGATATCCATGGGTGATGCACTCGATAGGTATTCTGAAGGAGGGAATCATGAGATCCTATTCTAGGGGAGAGCTGTAGTACCAGTGGAGATATAGGAGGAGGTGATGTGGGAGTTCCACACTTATCCCTTGGATGTACATCCCAGGGTGGAGAAGATGTACAGAGACCTTCAGTAGTATTTTTGGTGGTCCGCCATGAATTGGAGCATAGATGAATTCATTTCGTGGGGTCTTACCTGTCAGCAGGTGAAGGCAGAACATCAGGTTCCGGCAGGGTTGTTGTAGCCCCTTGATATCCCAGAGTGGAAGTGGGATTGCATATCTATGGACTTCATCACCGGGCTTCCATGAACAGTGAAGGGACATGAATCCATTTGTTTGATAATGGAATGACTCACGAAGTCAGTGCACTTTCTGGCCATTAGGGAACAAAGTTCGGTGGAGAGTCTAGGGAAGATGTATGTTGAGGAGATTGTCTGCCTTCATAGAGTACCCTTGACGATCATCTCCTAATGTGACATGCTGTTTACATTGCGATTGTGGCGAGGCCTGTAGGAGGCATTCAGGAATCAGTTGTGGATGAGTACATATTTTCACCCCCAGACCGATGGGCAGATAGAGCACACTATCCAGGTGTTCAATGATATGCTTAGGGTGTGCATGTTAGACTTTGGCCTAAGCTGGGAGGATCACATGACTTTGGTGGAGTTCGCATAGAACAATAGTTACAACTCTATTATTGGCATGGAACCTTTTTAGGCCCTCTATGGGAGACCTTTCAGGTCACCTTTGTGTAAGATGGAGGTTGGGGAGACCTCCATCGTGGGCCCAGAGTTGGTGCATGCGATGACAAAGAAGGTGCATGACATCTTCCACATGTTGCAGCTAAGGAAATATGTGAGCGACCCCACAAATGTTATTGACTGGGGAGAGTTGGACATCGAGGATGGATCCACATTTGTAGATCACCCAGTGGCGATTGAGGACCAGTAGGAGCAGACACTGCATGGATGTGCCATCCCTATGGTTCGTGTCCTGTGGCAGTATTAAAGGGTGCAGGAGAGCACCTGGGAATAGGAGAGCCAGATGCAGGCTTAGAATCCTGAGTTGTTTTTGTAGTTATTTTTTTTGGGGATGAAAAACATGAAGGAGGGAATTATGTAAGAACCCTGGTTTTGAGCATGTAAGACTTTGAAATATTCTTCATGTTATTCCAGAGCAGGGCATTCAGACGGCGTGTTATTCCGAGCCCTGATGTGGCCGAAATTAAATTTTAAGTGCATTCACACAAGACTTGCCAAATAAATATAATAACACCTAAACAGTTTCTCGTATGGGAAAACCGAGGGCACCGTTGAGTCAGGAACATGCTGTTAACCCTAGGAGGGGTGTAACTTTAATGGGCGTGACCCTTCTGTGGAAAACTCCATTAGGGGCATTTTCATAATTTGGTGGTCTCTGGGCTTGAACATTTTAACTTCTGAATAGAGGCTGAGATTAAAATTTCGAGACCATCATTGTGCTCAGATTGTGGTCTTTACCCTAGAGGCGGCTTAACCCCAAACCTGCTTAATGTTCAGGTACAAAGCCTACCGGTGGGTGCTTAAGTGTTTCTATACTTAAACACCTCCCCCACCTTCTTCCCCCTTACCTCTCCCGGGATTTTTTCCCTCTCAAAAAGCCCATCTCCCCACCTCTCCAATACGTGGAGGCTCTGGAGGATTGTCGAAAAAGCTACGGGCTACGCCCAGTGAGGTAGGAGTTGTGTTTTCTTTCTTTTTTAATTCCTCATACAACTTTAAACTCAAATTATTACGTCCAAATGCTGTAAAATTCTCAAGAGAAGATCATATTTTCATGGGGGTAGATTTGATCTTCCCAATGATCCTTTCGGATAAAATTTTCAAGTCCTGGGGTGTCTGGGGTGGCCCCAGGATGTTTTTCGATTCCCCCCCATTTTCCAATAGGCTTTAGGTGGTCCGAGATAGCGGCAGGAAGTGGCAGTCGCAGGAGGTGGTGGTCCCAGGAGGCGACAGTGGCCTCCGAGGTGGTAGCAGCGGGCTCCGAGGTCACCGAGGCGGGGTGGACTAGGGGTCGCGGCACGCGACCCCATGCAGGAGACCAAGACCCGCCTTCGACGAGTCTCCGTGTGGGATAGAGACTGGCCATGAGGGCCAGTCAATGCGGGTGGACCGCGGGTCCACGACCAAGATGCATGGAAGGGCCACGGGATGGGCCAAACTAGGCCCGGGGGACCGGCCGGACCGGGCCGGTCCTTCCCTAAGGGGGGTTAGCCCCCCCCCCCCACTTGTCTTCGAACACCTGTATATTTCACTACGAGTGTCGGATTCACGCTCAGTTTATGGAAGAGAGATCCTTGGGTCAAGACAGAATTTTTGAGATGGTCTCGGGGATTTAAAATTACCGAGATGGGGGCTCGGGGGCGCGACATGCTCGTTAATTACCACACCGAGATTCTTCTTTCAGATGGTGCGAACACATCCAGAGTCCGTTTAAGGCATCATCAGCAGCATTGTGACCCTGGCGTCGAGACAAAGCTATCTAGGGTAGCTTTAGGCGTTGAAGCCGAAGTTGTGGTGTCGGCCCCATGGACCATCTTTTAAGTTGGGAGCAGCATTTTGATTCTTTTTTCATCAAACGTCCGTTTGGGGAAAATGGGTAGTAATTTTGGAAAGTTTTTCTGAGAGCATCGCGATGGAGTAGTTTTCCTGACCTCTTTTTAGACCGAGGTGTGGGCCCCATGAGATGTCGTATGGGAAAAAAGCAGTGTTGAATAACTTTTTCATCAAGATTCTGTTTCTTGTGAGTAAGTAGTCTATCTCACTTGTTTTTCCGAAAGGATTGCAATGGTGTAATCTGTTTGGGTGTACAGAGAATCATTTGAGATGTCATTAAATGTTGAAACATTAATAGGGCGTTGGTTGGAGGTTCCTTTGATGCAATTCGACCCAATACATGTTCGCGATGTTAGCCACACCCAATGATGGTTCGGGTAGTGCGTAGTTATCAGACCAGTTTCGGGTTTACCCTACAGCGGGCTGGGTAGTGGGTTACCCACCAGTGTATCAGCGTTCACCCTCCAACGAGGCTGGGTAGTGGGTTACCCATTGACCTTAGGGTTTACCCTCTAGAGGGGCTGGGCAGTGGGTTACCCATTTACTTTAGGGTCTATCCTCCAGCAGGGCTGGGCAGTGGGTCACCCGACGACCTTCTTGGGTTTACCCTCCAGTAGGGTTGGGCACTGGGTCACCCGACTACCTTTGGGGTTTAACCTCCAATTGGGATGGATAGAGGGTTACCTGATGACTTCTTTCAGAATCATCCCTTTCTATGAGGCTAGTCAGCGACTTTTACCCATGGTTACTAGAGCGGGACATTTGGTGGTACGACTTAGCAACAAGGCAGCTTTGACGTGCAGGACTGTTGGGAATCAGTGATTGATATCCTTAGAACGGTTGGAGTCTTATCTTGGTCTGATCTTGGAGATTTATATCACCTTATGCACTTGTTTGGGTTTCTTGTGGAGCATATATATATACACCCTACTTTTGTTCCCACACATTGGGTTCTGTTACTCTCCTTATAGGAGGGGCGAAGACACGCGAGGTATGCCACGTGATTTCTGTGTCTAGATCCTCTTGGTTGGGATGAGTCTACTTCCTTTATTTTATTGGGTTGTGCTGCACTCTCTCTATTGTACTCTTACACTATAATTTGTTCTGTCTACTGCTCACCGTTTTATTACCTCCTTTGTTGCTCCCTTGATCTTTCAGGGCATCCTACAGAGTATATTTATACTCACACCTTCTGGGGATTTTCCCGCACTTAGTGTGCCCTTACAGATTATGGACTGGTTGGTCGAGACTATGGAGGAGCGTAGAGGACACATGAGCTTGGGCTATGATCAGTAGTTGTAGTAGGACTTTCAGGTGTGAGACTCCATAGCTGTTTACTTTTGTTTACTTGTTCCCGAGTTGTGGAAACTATCGGGTTGGGTGCGTGTTTTTTCCTTTTTTTTCAGTATCTTGTCAGTATTTTTTAGCACATTACTGTTGTTTTCTATTTAGTGGTGGATGCATGACGGTTTTTGGGTTATACTTGTTTTTCCTTTGGTTTTATTTTTTACTCAGCACTTCTGCATTGAGTGGGATGTGTGTGTGTGTATAGGTACTTAGGCAAAGGCCTCCCTCAGATTTTTACACCTTCGGTGCTTGTTGCCAGCCCCTGGCCTATAGAGGCAGGCTTGGGGTAGTTGCGGCTCGAGATTGGTTGGGTCGGGTTGTGACATTCAAAATATAGATTGTTAGGTACTGGGATGGTGCAACGGAAGCTGGTAGGTTGGGATTTTGAAATTTTCTGCATCACTAGAGTGACATAAACCTATCAACTCTGGTGATCTTGTCCCAGTTTGGTTTGAGGATCTCGCAAGGTTTAAATAGAGCAAAAAAATAAAATGAACATTTAACTAGTTCAGATTTGACATGATTACGTCCGCCACAGGACACTGGTGATCGTTGCTCAAAAACACCATCTTCAAAGCCCTATAGATCATCCACACACACCTCTTGAGTTTTCTTGTGTGCCATTCATCGAGATCGGGGTACTAGCGCGGATCATCAATGCTCACTTCACCAGATCGATGATCACCACAAGGCAAGAAGATTCAATCCAAAATGGATGAACTTGAAGATCTTCCTTCACTTGAGAGGCTCTCTCTCAAGATTCTTGGAGGAGAGAGAATATCTCAATCCCAACACATGAATAGTTACCAAGGGGAGATCCTCTCTCTCACTTATATAGAGAATGATTAAAACACATGGTATGGGTTCCCAACCCCTGTGTAATAAATGTATTCTATATAAGTGTTATAAATAATTATTTTTGACAAATAAAAGTATGTCATAAATAATATTTATAATTTATCACTTACTCATAATATATATATATATATATATATATATATTACATGATAATCTTGAGTATTTAACTCGACTCACACCTCCTGCTAATATTAAATGAACCTAGGATATTAAAATCCTTCCGAATAATATTAATACTTGTATTTACTATACAACTTGTAAATACATGTTATAAAGAAATTCAATGAATTATTCTAAACATGAATAACTAATGAATTTATTTATTTTTTTGGTGATCCATTAAACATGGATAGTACTCAGACCCTTGGGAGGGGCCCACCAAGTTCTATATTCCTATTCCCAAAACAGGGCAGATTATCAAAGTGCTGGTGTCTGTGACCATCTAGGCCCTTACCAAAATAGCAGTGAATAATATCCACCAACCAAGAGTGGGGTCTAACAACCCATGGAGACCCCTATAGAGATAAGGCAAAGTCAAAGAAACGACTGCCTTCCAACGTACATAGTCTGTGTAATATAATCTCTTCATCAATGATATCCCAATAAAGTAGAATGCACAGTAGAGTCATCATTATTTATCTTGCATTATTTTATTTTTTGATTTGTCTGGATGGTCTTACCTTCCACTACCATGGCCATGGATTTAATGATGGTGCAACCATCCAAATCAACCAGGCCCAAGATATCTCTTCCTGAACTCAGAAGCGACAAATCCTTTCTGAATCATTCAATAAATGCCATGCCATTAATGAAATGCCCGATACAAACTACCTCACCATGACTTTTTCACCATGGTTTTCTCCTTGCATCAAATGTACATAATTTAATGACATCCATTGACAATGATCTCATGTCTAAAGACCATTAAACATGTCCGTAGATAGGAACGACAAATGACACCTAAAACATGTGGTGTTACTATTAGACGGGTCCATCCTCACGATCTCAACTACAAGAGATCATCAATTTCAGACTTCATGAGAAGATATCTCAATGCTTATGAGCCCCCATCACCTGATGGTGACACATCATCTGTGCCATTTTAGAATGATGTAACTAGACCATATGACATTACTTTAAGATTACTATCATGGAATCTCAGGGTTCTCATTATATCCTAGGATCTACTATAACCCTATGATGTGACATGAAATATTAGGAAATTTCCATAAACAAAGTGGATGCAGAAGTATCTACACTATTATGGAAAGATAAACACATGTATTATAAGAAACAATATACATGTAGCGGTAATCAATGTACAAAACAAGTTGGGTCTAGGGAACCCACTTTCAACACACCCACTTGAACTAGATCCAACTACCAAAAGGTCTCAATCTGCTAGCACTCACATGTGAATCATGCTTCTGCTGAGAAATGGATTTAGTCAGGGGGTCTGCCACATTTTACTCTAGGGCTACTCTTCTAACTTTCACTTCAACTGTTTGAGTAAAATCCCTCATGAGATGAAACTTCGAAATAATATACTTTGTCCTCTGGTGAGACCTGGGTTCCTTGGAAAGAACCACTATAGGAGTATTATGACGATATACTGGATTTGGTTCTGCACGAATAGGTACAACACCAATGTCTATGATAAATATCCTTATCCAAACTAATTTCATTACTACCTTGTAAGCTGAAATATATTCTGGATCTACTGTAGAATTAGAAACCACAGCTTTCATCGATATTCTCTAGCTCACTGCACCACCATTAAGAAAAAAGATGTAACCTGAATGCGATTTCATATCATCATGATCTGTCTGGAAACTAGCATCAGTGTATCCCCTCACAACTAGTTCCCCATATCCTCCATACACCAAGAACATATCCTTAGTATTCCTCATGTACTCTAGGATAATTTTAATAGTTTTGCAATGTAGCTCTCATGGATTGGCTTGATATCTACCGACCATGTTTAAAGAAAAGGAAACATAAAACCTAGTACATAGCAAGGAATACATGATATAACCCACTACGGAAGCATAAGGGACTCTAATCATTCTGTCAATGTCCTCCTGTGTTTGTGGACACATTTTCTTGGAGAGATTTACACCATGTGACACGGGTAAAAATCTTCTCTTGGATTGTTCCATACTATACCTTTTGAGTACCTTGTCAATATATGTACTTTGACTTAGCCCAAGAATCCTTTGTGATCTCTCTCAATAGATCTTGATCCCTAGAATGTATGCTACTTCACCTAAGTCTTTCTGGGAGAAGAATTCATTTAACCAATTCTTAACTGACTGCAAGACTTGTACCTCGTTTCCCATAATTAATATGTCATCAACATATAATACTAGGAAAACAGTGGCATTCCCTTCAACCTTTTTTATAGACACAAGGTTCTCTTTCATTTATGACAAAATTAGAATCTCTTATGGCCTCATCAAAATGATCATTCCTTGATCTTGATGCCTGATTTAACCATAAATGGATCTCTACATCTTGAATACTTTATTGGCATTCTTTGACTTGAAAAATCCTTCGAGTTGAGTCATATAGACGTCTTCAACCAACTTACCATTTTGAAAATCGGTTTTCACATCCATTTTCCAAATTTCGTAATCATGAAAGGCTGCTATTTCAAGAAATATTCTGATGGATTTAAGCATTGCTACTAGTGGGAAGGTATCATCATTGTCAATGCCTTAACATTTCCTGAAACCCTATGCAACCAGTCTTGCTTTAATGATATTAACCTCCCCATCCATGTACAACTTCTTCTTGAATACCCATTTGCATCCAATGGTATTTACATCAGCTGGAGGGTCTACCAAAATCAAAAATTTATTTTAGTACATGGACTCCATCTCAGAATTCATGGCTTCTTTCCATTTAGCAGCTTCTTTTCCTTCTACTGCTTCCTTTTAGGTTAGAGGTTCATCATCCTCAAATACTAATGTGTCACCTAACTCGATGACAAGAAAACCATAACTCTATGGTTCTCTATCCTCTCATGTTGACCTATGCAATATCTATGTCTCAAGAACAAATTCTTCTTCCACTTGTTCTTGTGGATATTGTTCCTCTACCAACTCTTGTGTATGTGGAGGATTAAATTCATCGAATTCAATCATTCTCTCACTATTTTCAATAGAAATGTGTTACTTTTCTAGAAATGTAGCGTATCTTTCTATAATAACATTACTATCTAAAGGGTTATATAGGTAGTATCCTCTAGTTTCCTTAGCATAACCTAGAAAGATGAATTTAGTGCTCTTGAATGCTAATTTGTCACTTGGTAAAGTCTTGAAAAATGCCTCGCACCCCCATACATGCATGTGTGTCAGGTTGGATTTATTTCCATACCATAACTGATATGGAATCCCATATACAGCTTTAGTTGGTACTCGGTTAATGGTATATACTGTTTTATGCAAGGCATATGCCTAAAAGGATAATGGATGGATTTCATGACTCATCATTGATCTGAACATGTCAAGCATGGTCCTATTCCTCCTTTCAATAACATCATTCCATTGTGGTGTATAAGGAGTAGTGAGTTAGGATACTATCCCATACTACTTCAAGTGATCAATGAATGCTTAGTTAAGATATTCTCTGCCTCAATCTTAGCGGAGTGCTTTTATCTTCTTAGCAAGTTGGTTTTCTACTTCATTTTGGTATTACTTAAATATCTAAAAGGAATCTAACTTATACCTCATTAAGTAGATATAGCCATACCTACTATAGTCATTAGTAAAATTAATCAAGTTTAGAAAACCACCACTTTACCCTACTGGAAATGGACCACACATATCAGTATGTATTAATTCCAGCATTGTATTGGCTCTTTATCCCTTTCTGGAGAAAGTTTCTTTGGTCATCTTTCCTTATAAAAAACATGACATACATCTAAGGGTTATAACTGTACCGATTCTAGATACCCTTCTTGATGTAATCTTCATAATCACTTCTTATTTGCATTACCAAGCCTGAACTTCCATAGGCAGGTGATATTTGAGTCATGTTGGTTGTTTTTCTCATTGATTTCCATTACCGAGTTTTCTAGTTCCTGCATATATAAACCATAGTTATGATGTTCCATACCATAACATATGTTTTCCCTATAAAAGAGACAACATTTATTTCCAAACCTGAAATAAAAACCCATTGTGTCTATACGTGACACAAAGATAATATTTCTGGTAATAGAAGGTACATAGTAGCAATTGTTTAAAACTAAAACTAAACTAGTTGGCAAGGTTAACTGATAGTCTCCCACTGCCAAGGCTGCCAGACTTACACCATTTGTAGCTCGGAGATCCACTTGACCTTTTTCAATCTTCTTAAACCTACTTGGTTCCTATATATGAATATAAATGTGTGAGCCACATGTCGTATCCAATACCCAACATGCAGATAAAGATAAATTGCATTCAATGACAAAAATAACTGAAGTAGAAGCATCAGTTTACTTCTTCTTCCTAGCTATGAAATTCATCTTCTAGTGTCCTTTCTTTTCACATCCAAAGTAGAGAGATTATTTCTCATTACATGGCCTCTGAATCTTTGGCTTCTTTTTAGGATGATTCATTCGTGTCTTAGGCCTTAACATGGCCTTGAACCCCTTCGCCTTGCCCTTGTTTTTCTTGTTCACCATAAGGACAGATGAATTGGTATTTTCATATACTTATCATCTTGGTGAACTAACACCAAAATGTTCAGGAGATACTTGTCATATCATTCATATTATAATTGACAAAAAAATTTGAGAACCTTAATGGTAAATAGGCAAGAATGAGATCCACTGGTAGTTCTTGGTTCAGTTTGAAGCCAAGGGATTCAAGCCTCTTAATATACCCAATCATCTTCAGTACGTGAGGACCAACTTGGTGCACTTCAACTAGCCTACACTTATAAAGCACAATTGATACCTCATAACTTTATTGCCTAGCCCTCTCCTCATATTGTTATTAGATATGTGAAAGCATCTTGTAGGCATCCTCATCCTCATGCATTTTTTGCAATTGGCTGGACATGGATGACAACATGATTCATTTTACATAAAGTGCATCATCTACATGATTTCTCTATTTATCTTTTTCCACCTCACTTGATCACCGCGGAGGCTCAGTAGTAATTTGGGATTCCAGAACATATAACTTCCTTTCATGGAATAGTACTATGCGCAAGCGCCTGTACGACTCCTCAAAGTTATTTCCAGTCAAGATATTTTCTTTATCCAAAATTGATCGCAGCGATAAAGTAGTTGTGTTGTTAGTGATTTCCATTTTGAATATACATCAGATAAACATTTAGCTATTAGTACTTTTTCTTTGTTACCTTTTGACATTTATGATTAATAAATTATTATATCATTTTAATGTTTCCCCCTATTTTAGTAAACCATAATAGCCATCACTATTAGATTCAGAACACTCTATCACTTGAGTATTCTAGTGGCAAGGATCCTCGAAAACTCCATCGTAGTCTACAAGCTAGGGCTGCACCACTACTTGAAGGGTTTCAAGGTAGGCACTAGGCTGGCCAACCACTTGTTCTTGGGTTCCATGTGTTGTTGAGTAAAGTCCCAACTTTTGGAATATGAACATGATTCCCTCAACATATTGCCACTAAATTAATATCAAGTTAGCTAGGGATAATCGTTGACTACTCACTTTAGTTAAGTCAACCCAGTTCTCCCATGAAAACACCCCAGTAGTAAGAGGCACTCTCAACTATGGCTAATAAGCACCCCAAACATCCGATATTGTTTAGATGTGTGAAATGGAAGGCATTTATTAAACATAATATATCTTTGAGGTATTTTTAATATTTATTGATGAATATAATAATTTTTATTTATTATATTAAAACTGCGTTGTCACACTCACAACTGAACATGTAATAGAGTATAATTTATCACATCTTTATGAATTTTATCTTGTTTACTATTCTATGTGATCATGCAATAATCATGCAGATGCATAAAATAATAAACTATGCCTAAATTAAATCATGCAATCCGACTAGTCTTGGGGATTCTATATTGATCAATTGATAACTTATCAATCATCACCTAGGGGCATCCATAACTTAGTTGAGACATGACTCGCATTACTGTTGGCTGCAGTGCTAAGTGCTCAACTCCTGTTTGGACTACCGCCCCGACATGGTGGGGTCTGCATCTCGGATCGTCACTGTCTAACTACAAATATACTCGCACGCAGGAGAGGGGGTTTGGGGTAAAAAATACAACTAGTGCAATGGACGTGCATGGCCTTATACAATTTTGAATTAAAAGACGATTCACAAACCATCATTTAACAAATTGAATATTACAATCATCACATGCACTGTATAAATAATTAAATAAATAAAGCCAGACATGCATGGGTCAGTTGCTAGCTCAAGACCAGTCAGGGTAAAATATCTGGAATAAAATTAAAATGAAATAAATTTAAATAGTGTGAGGGTGTTCTAATAAATTAAATGAATTTGATTAAAGTAAAATAAATTATTTATTTTTTTGATTTGTTAAATATAATTTTAATTATAAAAATTAAATTAAACCATTAATTTAATTTTAATCGTAAATTAAATTAATATTTATTATTAAAAATAAATTTAAACGCTCAAATTAATTCTAAGTAATTAAATTTTAAAAAATAAATTAATTAAAATTTATTTAATATGGGGTTACCTCTAGCAGGTGAGGGGTCCGACATGACTGCAAACCGCCACAGAGTATCGTCTTGGAGTAGGGCCAAGTCACGAGATTAATGCGGTGTGACCGCGGCGTGACCCTAGCATGACCCCAGTGAACCGATCCAGCAAGATCTGTGGGGAAGCTTCTTCTATCCAGGAGCGAAGGAAAAGGGAGGAGTATAGGAAACATTCCGGCCAGCTGCATGGCCGACAACCTGTTTCTCAGGCCAACCGATGGGGTGGTGGCCCGGTCCGGCATGACCTGGACTGGCAGCGGCCGGGTCTGATGCAGATGGGACCGAGGCTATGAGACTAGGCCGGGTCAGTGGGAGGGTGGCTGTGGTTCAGGAGCGGCGTGACGTGGTGGTCCAGAAGAGTTTGGTTTGAGGTGGCGCGATCAGGCGGTCCGATAGGGTTCGTTCTGTGGCGGCGCGGCTGTCCGGCGGAAAGGGAGGCTGACTAACATATGCTATATAAGTGTTATAAATAATTATTTATGAAAAATAAAATTATTCCATAAATAATATTTATAATTTATCACTTAGTAATAATATATATATAAATATATTACGTGATAATCTTGAGTCTTTAACTCACCTCACAACTCCTGCTAATATTAAACGAACCTAGGATATTAAAATCCATTCGAATAATATTAATACTTGTATTTACTATATAAATTGTAAAAAAATGTTATAAAAAAATTCAATGAATTATTATAAACTTGAATAATTAATGAATTTATTTATTATTTGGTGATCCATAGAACATGGATAGTACTCAGACCATCTAGCAGGGCCCACCAAGTTCTATATTCCTATTCCTAGAATAGGGCAGATTCTCAAAGCGCATTTGTGTGTGACCCTCTAGGCCCTTACCTCAATAGAAGTGAATAATATCTCCTAACCAAGAGCAGGGTTTAGCAACCCATCGAGGACCATATAGAGATAAGGTAATGTCAAAGCAATGACTGCCTTTTTACAAACACGGTCCATGTAATATAATCTCTTCGCAATCGATATCTCAATAAAGAATAATGGAAACTAGTGTCATAATTATTTTTCTTTCTTTATTTTATTTGTTGATTTGTCTGGACGGTCTTAAATTCCACTACCATGTCTATGGATTTAATGAAGGTGAAATTATCCTAATAAACCAGGACAGAGATATCTCTTCTTGATCTCGGAAGCGAAAAATCCTTTCTCGATCATTTAATCAATGCCATGCCATTAATGACGTATCCAATACAAAATACCTCACCACAAATTTGTCTCCATAGTTTTCTACTTGAATCAAATGTACGTAATTTAATTACATCCATTGACATTGATCTCAAGTCTAAACACCATTACACATGTCTGTAGATAAGAACGACCAATGACACCTAAAACATGTGGTGTTCCAATTATGCAGGTCTATCCTCATGATCTCAACTACTAAAGATCATCAAGTGAGGACTTTATGAGAATAAGTCTTAATGCTTATGAGCCCCAGCACCTGATTGTGACACATCATATGTGTCATTTCAGAATGATGTAAGTAGACTATATGACGTTACATTAAGATTACTGTCATGGAATCTCAGGGCTCTCATTATGGCCTAGGATCTATTATAACCCTTTTATGGGACATGTAATCTAAGGAAATTTCCATAAACAAAGAGGATGTAGATGTATCAACACTATTATGGAATGATAAGCACATGCATTATGAAAAAATGAATACATGTAGCGATAATCAAAGTACAAAACAAGTTGGGTCTAGGGAACCCAATTTAAACATTGATATCACTACGAATTGTCAACAAAAATTTTTGTTGTTGGATCTAAGAAAATATCAGGTGATTATGAATAGAATGGGATTTTTCTGCCACTCCCTCATCCAAATCATGTCCCAATAGATTTATTTATCCAAATCTATCCCAATTTGTAAAATATTTCCACTTCTTACCATAGAGGAACTCATAAAGATCCATTACATTGCTAAACCAGAAAGTATTTTTGTATGAAAAATACAATAGAGAAGGTTTTGATTCAAAAAACATATAAATTAGAGAGAATAAGATCCCAATATACCTTCAATGGTTTGGTTGGTTTTCTAATATAGAGTATCTTACTATGGACGATAAATTTTGCATAAAATGAAATTTATTTTGAGATCCTACTAATGAAATTTCCAAAACATCTTTATAAATAAAGTATCATGATAATATATAATCAAATATTGTATTCCATTAAATCTATCCACTTCATTAATTGAAAACCTGAAAATACTACTAAGAGAGAAGTCACATTTGAGGTTAATGAAGTATGATGAGTTCACAATATGATAAAATAATACACAAAGTGAATTATATATATATATATATATATATGTTTTTTGGGATTCTAATAACCAAATACATGGACATGTTTTCCCACTATCATTCTGGTATGGGTAACGGTTGTGAAATCCCCTTATACTTCTATTTTTTTTCCCTTAACATGCTGACATATGAGGCATCAAGATACTTATTTTTCAATATCTATTTTCATGTAATCAGTAATAACTATGTAGATCACAATACATTTTTTTAATTCAAGGATGAAAAAATAATAATGTACTATAAAGTCTCATCAATTTACTATGTATTTAAATATAGAATAGATATAAGGCATACAAGGTTCCAAAACCTCATCATTCAATCATAATTGAAGTTAAAATTAGTAAAATATCTAACCTTCTTATGCAAATATTTTTTATCATTCTATGCCTATTTAATGTTCACTTGGATAGATGGTTGGTAACTAATTTGACATAGATCTGATTTATCTCCTTCATTAAAGACCTCTATATCTATCCTTTCCAATTATAGAAATATTTGATCCTTTTTAATCCTAATTTTAGATAAGGTAAAATGATATATTCGACTAAGAGAATCTTCCACCTTGTTCTGTTTCCCAGGGTGGTAGTGTATAAAACAAAAATAATTTTTAATTGTCCCCATCAATATTATTATTATCATAATAAACTCTTTCTATGTAAACATATGCTTTATTAATTTATGATTGGTATATATATTAGACCATTCTCTATAAATATAAGTTATCAAAATATTAAATGAAACAATTAATGTTTCCTGCTCCAAATCATTGGTTAGGTAGTTTTTATCATGTGTATTGAATTTTTTGAGGCGTATTCTATCATTATATAATTTCTCACGAGAATTCATCCTAGTACCTTCTTTAATACATAGGTAATGATCATAAATCCTTCTCCACTATAAGGTAATGTGATCACTAGCCTACTAATAAACTTTCTTTTCACCTCCTTGAAATTGTTTTTTGATTGATCTATCAATTATAAAAAATCCACATTCCAATTATTATTTTTTGGGTGGAATAGATAGTCATAATAATCCGCTCAAAAATAATAGTTAATATCCAAACAACCTAAGAAAAATATAGATTTTATTTACAAGGGTTATTTTATGCTATTTATTAATAATCAATATATTTGAAGGATTTAATGAAATAAGCTTAAATTATATTATATGACTTGAGAATGAAACTTTCTGAGTCCAAAATTCACACTTGAATTTTTTTTATACCGCTTCATCTTTATCAAGCTCCCTAGCAGAATTCTAAAAAGGTCATCATGCACATCCATACATTATGAATATATAATAATATCAATGATAAAAGGTACCGAAAATAATCATGGTAATCTATATAAACTCTAATCAATATATACATGATGATATCAAGTGAATTATTTATTCCGAGTGGCATAATAATAACATCATAATATCCATACCTTATATAAAAGGCTATCTTATGTATATCCTCCTTCGAAACCCTCAACTGATGAATTCCAGAATGATGGTCAATTATAGAAAAGTATTGATATCCTCATAATTGATCAAAAAAATCATCGATATGGGGAAGGTAATACTTTATATTTAGTGTTATCTTGTTTATTTCTTTATGGTATGTGAAAAATGTGTTTTCCAATAATTTTTTGCAACAAAGAGAACATGTGTCCCGTTTGGTGACACATTATGGTTTATGAGTCAATTATCAATATAATCCTAGATTTTCTTCATCAATTCATGGTGTTCATTCTATATGAATTCTTTGAAATAAGTAAATCACCAAATATATGTTCTCTTGAAAACTAAAAATCACAATGTAGAGGTAGATATGGAAAATGACCCGTAAAGGCTTCAAAAAACTACCACACAACAAGAATATCCTCAATGTGGAGTTTATCTCCAACCATCAATGATAGATTACCATCATGGATTATAGTTAAGACCCACATGACAGAAGTAATTTCCAATAGATGATCATATTCATCCACAAACCAATAAATTATCCAATTTTTATTCAGAATATGAAATGTGACTTCCCATCCATGGAAATTAATATGATATCCATACAAGAAATAAAATTCCTTCCCAAAATCACATAAAATACCTCTAAATAGATAATCACCATATTATCCTGATGAAAATTCCTACAAACTTAAATCTGAGAGTACCTATAGACTTTAGATGATACCATCATTCCATTTGGACTTTTACTACTAACTCAACATCTAATATTTGACTTGTTAATACAATACCCTTTGAACATTCCATAAATATAAAATATTCTATAGAGAAAAAAATAAAACAATTCATTATATAGTCTCAAGTTGATGACAAGTCTTTGTTTCACCATATCATTATTGTAACCATCATTGATATTCATGATCATATAATATTTCCCTTTTCATTGAGAATATTAGGATTTAGATTCAAATAATAATCATAAATTTTTTGATTCATGAACTATTTTTTATTATTCTGTTATCATTGTATTTAGAGAAATATATTTTCATTAGTGTGTTAGTTTGATTATTATTTTCATCAATTTCAATAATCATCCAATTTATGTTGTTTTGACATTCATGGGAATTTTTACCTTTATTTTCACATTTAAATCAACTCCTATTTCCTTTTAAGAACATCTATTTATGTTTCGTCAAGTTTAACTAGTATTTAGATCACTAGAACTTAATTCTAGCATGTGATTTATTCATTCTTTCATGGGAAATGATAATTATTTTCTTATCCAAACCATGGGAATAGTTTCAATATCCAGTTTCCATTTCAACCGTGATTTCACATCATACGATATCACCATATCTACTAAACTCTATTATAGATAATTTTTTTAAAGGCTTTGTTTTAATCCAATGAATAATTAGTTATGTTTTCGTTCATGTATAATGAATAAAATATTATCACACCATGTGAGTTTTATTAAATTTTTCTTATAAGTACAATTGGATTATTCAACTATTTGATTAATCTCAAGTAATTATTTCTCCATATTTCAAAATAGAATACGAGGGAAGTAGTCTCTAGAAATTATCCTCATAAAATCATCTGATTATAAAGAGTAAATTTCATAATTTTGTCTTGAATCCTTAATAATGTTCCACCATTAATCCCCTTCACGTTCAAAATGATAAAAGATCATGAATTTTTTTTATGTTTTAATAATTACAAAATAGAAAAAATGTATAAATGGTGTTAGTCCCTCACCCAGCAACTAGTGGATTAGGAGATCCACCTAATGATGGTGGGTATTTCCACATTAATGACTCAACAATATATTTTTCCCTCCTTTAATCAATTGTAAGCTCATCATGATTCAAAACTTAATAATGCTGTGTAAGCAAAACAAGAAGATTCTATACTGTAGATATTATATAATTTTTTTATCCAGTGTAAAACAATTAAATTTTCTATTACATTAGTTATTATAATTTCATCTTCTTTTTCTAAAATTTCACTAGACCCAAAAAAAGGTAAAGTGAAAACTATAATAGTCAAAGTGAACTATCATATAATCATGAAATAACTTTCATATAATTTCTAAATCATTACACCTTCTATTTTGTCTATGAGACCCTAGATTATCCATGGTCATTACTAAATCATTTTTATATTTTCCTATACATAGGAATATCTCTAGTTTTTCACCAATGTTTTAAAACCCTAATATCTTAATATTTAATAATCATTTCCTTTAATATAAAATATAGTGACCTAAGAGTTCCATACATAATTATAGACACTTCATAGAATAATATTCAACATATTACACAAATACTTTCCTAGGGACTGTATTGGTTTATTTTCATGACCCTCTATCACCAATGATTCTACAATGAAGAGATATAGATAATGAACCTGAATTCCACCTCCAGTATTCACCAGGTTGGCAACTAACACCAAGGGTATAAAAATGTCACAATATGAGATGAATTCCCCTCTATAATAAAACAAGATTGTGAGATTTGATGAATCAACAAATTATCTCCATTAAATATATATAATAAAACCAATAACCATCGCACAATGCATTTGTAAATAAAACCGATAAAGATAAAAAATCTCTAAAGTGAAATACCCAAAAATAAAAACTAGAGTAGAAACACGACAACTGTATAATGAAAAGGGATAGTAAATTCCAAATTGATCTGCAAAGTCCTTATAGAATCCTGAAAATAGTTTTACAAACGTAGGGTGAGAATACATGTATACTCAATTTGAAAAACCAAGTTCTCTCATGCAAATGGGAAAGGATAAACCTAAAGAACCTATGTGAAAGTTGTATAACCAAACAACAACTGAACATGTATACTATACAAAACTCTTACCTCACCAAGGATCACCCACCAAATAACCCAACCAAGTATATAATATATTATAAATCATATCGATGATAGGGTACCCTATACCACTTTCCCTCTGATTTTCTGCTCTCATACCTCAACATCGTATGTCCTAGCGCTCCCACTCCTTATGAATAACATCACAACACATCACATCCCACCCACACACATAGAGTCCATCACATCACATATCGACTGAACACACCTTTCCCATAATGTCTCATCACACCACAACTTGACAATTACACTTTTGAAATCTGGCAATCACAGACAAGGAATTTCCCTCTCATCTCTTGGATGAGGGAGTGGAGAAGTATCAGTATCCAACGATACATCCTCCCATTGGGATGTTGGAAAAAACACCCCCACAAGACTATGGAGGTTTCACCACATAGTCTTTGATGAGGTTAGGGTGCATATAGAAATAACAAGAACATATAGGACATATACCTATAGATAAAAAGAACACAATACCCATCTTATGGTTTAAAAGAATGGTATAAATAAATTCATAGTGAACTCCACTTTTTACTGTATAATATAAATCCACACCCCCATAATAAAAAAATATCCATATTTCTTATTTCAATATTTGATTATCATTAAACTGTTTTCCAGATTCTCTATTACCAACCCGTTTGATAAAAAAATTCTCTTTTTCTTATCATACAATAAGAAGCATAATATATTTTCATTAAACATGCCCAAAATTATTTGTTTCACTATCCATTACTAGATGGTAAAATAACAGAGGATAGGACAACACATGAAGCATAAAAAAGAAACTCAACATCCACATCCAGTTCGACCTTCCATTTTAGCCTCGGTACACTAACATACATCCTCTAATTCCTCCACACACATCACATCACATACCATAGAAAACCATATTCTCATATTTAGAAATAGTTATCTTATTCAATTTCACTTTGTCAATTATGGGTGTTATCACACATGCCATTATATCTTGGGGCATCCATTCCATTAATCAAATATACATGGTTAGCAAATTATTTATGATCATATCAAACAATAACAAAATATAGGTTTCCAAGAAAGTCACTACATCATTATCATTCTACCAAAAGACTCAACTTTCTTCAAAGAAATTACACCCATGAAATCATAATATCAAATCAAATCAAATCAATAAAAAGCTGTAATATCATACTTTTCAGTCCCCTAAACCTTTAAATAAAATATATACTGATTCATTAACTTTTGTAATTTGGATAAATTCATTTTCACAAGAGATTAAAAATAATCATATCCCTCATGGTACACACAAAGAGAAACGACGGAAAAACCTACTTGGAAGAAAGAATCTCTTCCCAAACTCGCTTAAAAAAAAGGGGGAACACATACATGAGGGATATTCATCGAGGAAAAATCAAACTAATAGAAACCAATAGTTATATGACTCTTAAAAAAGAAGTATTTGGGGCCTCTTATATCAAGAAAAGTAATCTTGAAGGAAGGAATGAAATGTCTACACTTTATAATGAATAAATTTGATACTGTTTTAACTAACCATTAAAGGTAGATACCATTAATCTACATAGTTTATATATTTAAAATGTATTAGGAAATTTATCACATGAAACATATTATTAATCTCCATTGATATGACTTTAAACCCTTTATTTAAGACATTTAATCCCATTTTTTGCATAAAATACATCAAATTAGAAATTATATATTCATTATAAAAAAAATGGAAACACTATTTCCAACACACCAATAATGACTTAACATGAAAAATGACTCACCACAAGAATGATTTACCGCTAGAAATGACTCAGCTCTATAAAATGAATCACTGCTAGAATGACTGACTGTTAGAAATGAATCACATCAAGAAATTATTTACCACTACATTGAATCACCGCTAGAAATGAATCACCCCTATAAATGACTCCCCACCAGAAATGAGTGGTCACCAGAATGACTCACCACCATAATGAATCCCCACCAAAAATGACTCACCACAAAAAATGACTCACTACAAGAATGATTAACCACCAGAAATGAATCACTACCTGAATGAATCACCCCCAGAATGACTCACCGCTAGAAATTAATCACTAAACAAATGACTCAGTTCCAGAAATGAATCCCTGACACAATAACTCACCACCATAATGACTCACCACCATAAATTACTCACTGCTATAATGACTCACTGCACGATTTACTCACTATCAGAATCACACACATTTAGAAATGAATCACTTTAAGAATGACCCACATGTCCCACAAACACCCCATACATCCCCCCATACACCACAATTATCATATTTTTTGGTAATGTAATGGTTCAGAAGGTTTAGGACATTACACTAGATAGATCTCAAACTATTCATACCCAAGATATTTCAAAACCAAATTTAATGTAAGGAGAGAAAGGGTATAAAAACCATACCTCTAGATACCTCTCAAGGATCTAATTACACCTGAAACACTACCATAAACTAATCCTTTTATCCTAAAAACCCATAAAAAACTAAAAAACACACTTCCATGAACATAAAAATATATGAATTCCATCATCCATTTAAAGATATTATCCACTATGGGCGACACTGAATTTCCTACAAGAGTTTAATCACATCATTTTAAAATTAATCTTGACCAAGAATCCAATATTCCCATTTTCCCATGTCATAAAATTATCAAACATCACACATAACACATCACATTAAGGGGAACAACATATTTGATAAAACACCATTGTTCAAAAAACACATCACAAATATAATAGATAAGGGAAAATAGAAAACAACTATGGGTATTGGGCTCACATATTCATATTATAAACCCATGTACTCTCTATTATGCCACCATTCCTACATAGAACATGTACCAGGTGAATGGTCTTTCATCACAACACCTTCTGTCAATGTTCTTGGATCTCCACTGGATACTCCACAAAGTTTGCGTTATCATCGATATTCAACTCTCCCTAGTCAATGTCATGGTGGTCATCTTGATGTTACCGATGGAGTTGAGAGATGAGGAATACTTCATGGATCTGGTCCAATCAAGGTGGATGTTACAACCACTAATCCACCTCACCAACACACCCCAAAACCACGAAGGCCCCAACAATCCAAGGGAAGATCTTAATTTTATTTTCA
This sequence comes from Viscum album, assembly GCA_963277665.1. NCBI lineage: Eukaryota > Viridiplantae > Streptophyta > Magnoliopsida > Santalales > Viscaceae > Viscum > Viscum album. Next base: position 228,107,923 of record OY728151.1, read on the forward strand.
TACCTCCACTACCCAAATTGAGGATAAACTTTCAAGAACACATGTTCCCCAAAATCAATAAATGAGGACCTCCTCCTATGATCGACATAATAATTTTCCATATCCAACACTACTTTCATCCTCTCATAAACCAACCAAACCTGCTCTATCCTACACTACACCACATCGAGTTTGAGAACTACTACATCCCCATCCACCATACAACATAATAGAAAATGATATGAAATCTTGTAAAAATCCTCAAACGGATCCATAAAAATCGAATAATGATAGATATTATAATAAGTGAACTGAAACAAGGAAAGGTGTTGTTCCCATGATACTATAAATTCCAAATCACTTTCCAGCAACATATCCTCTATTTTCGGGATAGTCTGTTCTATATTCCCATCTACTTGTGGTTGGGAAGAAGTGCTAAGGCACAACATAGTGCCAAAATCATACTGTAATCTCCTCAAGACTTGTGATGTGAAATGTGAATCTAGTACAATGGACCTCATAACTTTATGAAACCTTACCATATCCAATACATTCCTTGTTAAACAATATGTTCTTCTTGAATCCTTGATTGTAAGTAAGTGAGATGATTTCGTTAACTGATCCACGAACAACCGAATATCATTAAAACCTCCCTAAGATATGTGAAATCCTATGATGAAATACCGAGATATTTCATTCCATTTTCACTCTAGAACATCCAATGGCAACAGAAACCCCCCAGAAGATGATGCTTGACCTTTACCTAGTAGAAAACTAGACACCGAGCCATAGACTCCACCATTACCTGCTTTATCCCAGGACACCAAGACTGGTTATTTGAATGAGTTTTAATGAAAAAAATTGATTATGATTTAAAGATGATTTTTATAGTCTAGGAAATACTCCAGGTTATCTCGCAAGAAGAGTTTATGACTTATAATGTTTATCTTTAATAAAATAGGATTAGAAGATGGAGTGGTTTTGAAATTGGTTTTAAAAAAAATTAAATAATTTAAAGAGTTTAATAGTGGGAAAAAGAATTTGTTTTTGAATTTTTTTTGATAATTATGTGTACATTTGTACGTTACTACACCACTTGAAAATTTCCTTATTCTTATTTGTTTATTAGGTTTTAGTGTAATCTTTTGGTTGAGGATTAACCAAGATCTTAGGTACCCACAAGCGTATTAAAATGATAAAAATAGAACTAAACCATGTTATAACAATTGTGTTGTCATGTTTGAGCCTCTTACTATGATTAGAGGGTTGTAAAGGAAGCCTAAATTTTCAAATTTTTGGGAAAGAAGAAGATTATTATATTATCCAATAGAAAAAAACAAGTTGTACCCTTAAAATTAAACACCGATCAGTTATGAAATAAAAAGTGTTTAAATTAAATGTATCAAAACATGTTAAGACACATATAAAAAAAATTGAAACTCAAAATATATACCAAAACAATATAGAATAATGTGCTAGAACACCCCCTTCATGTGCATAGCTCCCTGAAAATAATCACCCACCATTTCTCTTGACATTGGGATTGGTAGAAGCTCCGGTGGATCTCTTTATTAATTTTCATCTCTCCCTATGAGGAGAGGGATATCTAGAACATCCAATGAGATTAAAGTAATCATCTAAAATAATTGGAATAAAGTCACTCTTTTTTTTTATTTTTCGAATGGGGTGCCCATGGTTTCCTTTTATAGCAAAATGTAATGTTGTTTTTGGTACCCAATTTTGGTAATATCCCTTGTATTCCGGTTTTGGACAAGTAAACTACCATATAATGATTGGAAAAAAGGTGTGAGTTGTTGGAAGGCCACTTGAATGTATTAATGGAAAATTTTGGGGCCATTGAAAACATGTGTTGGGAGATATTGTCAATATACAGAACCTAACTTTTGAATTCATGCAGATTATGTCCCCATGAAAGATTAGTTTGGATGGGCCTACATATAGAAGAATTGGGTTTTGGTTTTTCTAAGATAAATTTTAGCCCATGATGTTCTATATCCTGAAATTTTTTTTAATCCCATTTAGGGGATCATATTTCATGTAATGGTTCAGAAAGTGGATAGGTGTCCTTGGGATTTAATGCAGTTTGGCCAATTTTCCTTCTGGATTATCTTTGGCCCTCCAAATCACATACTCCTACAATAAAATCATGATAATAAGTAAAATTTAACTTTTTTTAAATTGATTAAATTAAATTATTGAATCTAATTGGAAGGTTAATTTGTTGTTATTTTTTTAATTTAAAACACAAAATCTATTTAGAATAGTGGCGTAAGAGTGAAATAAAGCAATGAATCGTAGTGCGAACACACCCCCACTCCAAAAAATTTACACTACTGGTAAACACCACATTTCCAAAAATTATTTTTGGGGATATTATAAACATCATGTATATTTTTCATTAAATGCCAATTTAATTCCTGATTAAAATGTGATCAAACAAACAATCACACCGAGGGGTTACTCTCAAGGACGATTGAAAAAGAAATCTAAAAAATTTATAAGAAGGAAATTATAGGAGATGCATGATACCAATCTAAGAAATTAAGTCAAAAGTAATTCAGGTCACTAATTATCCATGTATTAGTCTAAAATCCATTTAAGGAGATTCCTTCCACTTTGTATCGAGTAAATATAGGTTATTTTAAAATCTATCTGCAAAAGAAGATCATTTCTACTGAACCTGACCTACCTCCCTTGTAATAAAATTTCAAGACCCACTCTGTTTATAATTACCATAATTAAAACCATAATCTCCCAACTGAGAAATTCCAATTTTTTTTACATTTAATCACTACCATATCTTTTTATTTTTTTATTCTTTTTGGGCAGAAAATAGTTGGATAACATGCACACACACATAGGTCAATCTTGTATAGTAATGAAATAGATCAGATAAAGAAAGAATGTATGGAAAAATATTTTTAGAAAGTAGAGAAAAATTCACCTAACTTATATTTACTTTACATTATGTATAAAATTTCCACACATCACAGTTTGGTGTGAAAATGTGTGGAGAAATTATGCGACATAATTTTACCTTAAACTACTAATAGAATGGTTACATTAATATCAAGGAATTAAAAATTATAAAAACATTTATATAATTGAAAACAAACAAATTTCAAGAAAAAGTCTCACCACTATGTTAAATTCATGATGAAATGCACATTTCATCAGAATTGTTTCATTAATGTTAAAACAACATGAAATGGGGAAATTACTCATGAATTTTCAATAACTTCCATGATTAAGAAAGCATAATTTTCACAATTAAGTGGGCATAAAAAAGATTATTCTGGCACAAAAGGGTGGGAAATGGATGGGGAAAGTAAAAAATACCATTTATCATGCTAAAATAGAAAATCAAGAATGATGATGATAACTTCTAAATAACCAAGAAATGTACCCGTCCCCCACACCCATAGTATAAAATTTACTGACTATAATATAAGAGAATATGGGAGGGAATGATAAAACATGGTGGGTTTCATTAGTATTTTTATTCTTGAACATAAAGTTCCTTCATCATGGAATTCAGAGTGGATTCACGAAGGTGTTTTAGCCACTTCATATTGACAATGATGTTTTATTTTGTTTGTTCATTTTGAACCTGAATGACACCAAATGGAAAAAAATTTATAACAGTGTATGATCCAAACCAGAAGGAACAAATCTCACCTAGATGAAAATTTAGCCTTGCATTATAAAGGATGATCTTCTACACTATGTGGAATTGATTATAATGGATGAGGTTGTCTTGGATAGCCTTGGTTATCTCTATATAAATATGATTGTTATCATGTGAATCTATATGAATTTCCCCCAACTCGTTAATTTGAAGCATTCTTTGAGAACCTACACCCAAAAGATTATACTTTCCTTGTTTAATGGCCCATTAGGCTCGGTGCTCTATCTCAATATGTAGGTGACAAATCTTTCCAAAAACTGGCCGATATGGTGACATTCCATTGGGAGTTTTGGAAGTAATATGATAGGTCCAAAATGAATCATTGAGTCTAAGAATACAATATTTTCTATTGCGTTGAACCATTTTTTCAAGAATCAGTGTTACATATCTATTTGACACCTCAACATGACCATTGGTCTATGGGTGATAAGTGGTAGACACTTAATGGCTAACCCCATACTGACACAAAATAGATTTCATTGTTCTGTTGCATAAATGAGAACCCTGGTCATTAATGATGAACATAGGTAATCCAAAACTACCGAAGATTTGGGTTCCTTGAAATACTAAATCTATATTTGAATCATATATACTCATAGATCATTCAACTAATCATTTTGACACATAATCAACTTCCATAAGAATGCACAAGTTTCCATAGGAATTGAAAAATGCCCCCCATAAATTGAATGCCACAAACATAAAAAATGTCAAAAAAGAGAAATGGTTGTTGTGGCATTTAATCTCTTTTAGAAACATTCCCCAATTTTTTTGGTGAGTAAAATATTTATAGAAACCATGGGAATTTAGAATAATATCAACCAAAAGAGACCAGAATCCACGTCCTTGTGAGAAGTTCGTTTGGACTAAAGTGGCCTTAATAAGAAATAGTGTAGTAGAACCTAAGGAATAAATGAAACTCACTATAAAGAATTAAACTCCAATAGACCATATCAGTACATATGTGCGAAAGGTTGGGGGTCATGACGAATTTACCAATGAGACTCATTTTTTAAATGGTTAAATTTTTTTTATTGAAATTAGCATGAATTCAAGTTGCTTCCATATAATTTACAATTTTACCATAGCAAGGAATGACATATTGTACTCAGTACAGTTTCTCATCAGGAAACATTTCATTTATGGTTATACGAGGGGATGATTTAGTGTCCGAGGATGGGAGGATCCTACTGATAGGGTGATCCACAAAATTCTCTACTCCTGTTATCTCTAATATCTATATTTATTTAATGAAGGAGGAGCATCAACCGAATGAGACGTGGTTTGGAGTTTTGATTCTATAGGAGATCCTAGAGGGCTGCATGGTCTAAAAACATAATGACTTTGGACCCTTAAAGGTATGACCAAATTTCATGCAAAGAAAATACAATAGAGAGAAATTATTTTTCTATTGTGGTGTCGTTTTCTTGGGCAGGGTCCAACGCACCTGAGGCATAGCCAATGTCACATGGAACTTAGTCAACACATTGTTATAAGACTTCCATAACCACATTTTTAGAGGCATCACACATGAGATAAAATAGTAAGTCCCAGCATGTTGGTTGGATTACTAGGGGTGATATAAGACTCTATTTTATATTTTTAAAATATTTTTTTCATTCTTTTAATAATATTATTTTTAGAGTAATCAGAAGATGGGGAGTGTAATACTACTAAAGTCACAAATGAAATGATGGTAAAATCTTTCATGACCTAAGAAATACCACACACCCACACATTTTTGTGGAATGGTATTGTATAAATTATATCTAATTTTGTTTTAAATACTTGGATACCATCCTCGAAAATGACATTTCCCAATACTATACCTTTTCACACCATCAAATGACATTTTTTTTAATTTAATATTGGATTATTTTCAATACAGGGACACATGAAAAAACCTAAAATACTAAAACATTCATCAAAGGAGGAGATATACATATTGAAATCATCCAGAAATTCTTTCATGAAAATATCAAGGTGATCCGAAAAATACTAACCATGCATCACTAGAAATTACCCAAACCTCTTCACAGACCAAATAGAATCCTTCTATATGAAAATGTTCCAAAGGGGAAAGTGAATGTTGTCTTTTCTTGATCCTCAAGGGAATTATAGATCTGAAATTATCCAGAATACTCCTCAAGAAAATAGTAACGGGACTTACCCACTATCCTCTCTATAATTTGGTCAATGAACAACAAGAGGAAATGGTTCTACCTAGTGTGTTGGTATAGTAGATAGTGGTTTATATAGACACACTAACTATTCTTCAAATGAGATAGAGCCAATTATTTTTTTTTCATTTTTAATTACTTTTAAACCAATTTTTTTAGGAACCACTTGTACCAAACTAACCCACTAGCTGTTAGGGATGGGTAAATGATTCCAGCAACCAATAATTATGTCACTTACTTTTTAACAACATATAAGAGGTTTGGGTTCAGTTGATGTTGTGCATGTCTCACTGGTTTAGACTCATCATTTAACAATATATGATGTGTAAAAATATATGGGATAATTATAAAAATGACAAAATGATTCCATCCCAAATCTTGTTTATACTCCCCAAAAATTTCAATAAGTCACAATTCATGCTCAGGAGGGAGTGAACTAGCAACGATGACATGGATCCTATTTCCATTCTCAAGTTAGTAATATTTTAAATCTTGAGGTTGTTGTTTAAGTTCTAATTCTCATAAAATTTGGATTGATGGGTGTGATTATTAATGTGATAGGTCACTAAAATCATCAAACTACTCAATAGTTACATCCTTGGATGAGGAATGATCTCTTAAAAAGTTTTTAGTACCATCGATGGTCATGGGATACTTAATGTTCAAGAAATAATCAATTCAAAAGAATTCGTGAAAGTTTTCTAGATTGGTACAATATTATATACATGATTCATTTTCTACAATTTCAATCAACAATGAAAAATCTTAAAGGGGTTTAGGGGAGATAAAGGAAACTTCTATGTAGGAAGGGAGTACGTTAATTAAATTAACAGAGGGATATGGATGTTTATCTGAGGGGTTGTTTATGGAATCAGGGATAGTGAAGTAGAAAATATCACTACTAATCTCCATAGATAATGTTCCATTATGGAAATTATTTATGGTTTTGGTGGTTTTATTGAAATGTGTCCCCAATATAATTAAAGAATGTCAATTCATATTATCATCTTCTATTTTATCACTTAAAAATAAAAAATAAAAAATAGATTTTCACCCTAAAAAAACATTCTATATCACACCATAAGGGTGTGGTGTAATAAGATTTTCTAGCTAAAAAAATTTTCATTGGGATTTAGTTCGTTAACCACCAATGAGGATAAAATAGAGTGAGGCATCACATTTATAGAAGCACCCAAATTAGGCATATTACTAGAAAAGAAATAATCCCATATAGTGCACAAAACTAAGAATTTTCCAGGATCGTAACATTTGTTGGGAAGTGAAGGGTGTTTTAATGATGAGATATTAATCCCCAAGATCACCTTCTCATCACCTTGATGTCACCTTCAGTGTATACACATCTCCTTAAAAAACAAGAAATATCATGGAATTTACTTCATGACATCAATCAAAGAAATGTTAACCTACATTGTTTTGAATGTTTCTAATATTTCTTTATCAAGTACAATTTAATTTTATTTTCTTGGTTGGGTGGCCCTTTATGAAAATTGAAGTGAAATGGTTGGGATATGTGACTCATCGACATACATAATCTTTCCTTTGGAAGGGATTATTAAATGATAAAGTTCTACTTCTATTAGAACAATTACAGTTGTTGGGATTGTGATTTCTATAGAGTGAGATGACTCTAATAGAGGATCAATTAGAATTTTATGTTTTGTTCTACTCCAAATGGTTATGGAACTAATAGTTCCATTATCCCTAGTGTTGACTAGTGGACAAGAGGGTAGTTCACCCAACCCATGTCTTTGAATTTACCTCATCGATTTGGCGAGTTAAAGTAAATGTGTTTTAAAGTCTTTTTTGGATTCGTGGTTGGTTATTTGGAATTAGATATTTTTGGCAGCCACTTGTTTCATCATATCTTATAGGAAAGGATTAGGTTTTGGAGGGGGTTGTTGTAAAGGCCATTGTAATGGTTGAGTTTTTTTAGGTGGTGGTGGATGGATACTCTTCCTTAGTTGGTTATATAGTTGTTGAGGTTAGCTTGAATACCCCAATTTCCTATAGGATTGATTGCATTTACACAATTAGTTATATGGATTGTAAGGTTCTTTCCTAAAGGGTTGGTTAAAGGGGTGACTTATGAAAACTTCCCCACAACTCTTAGATGTTTCTCTCCATTGAGGGAATTGGTCAAAATAGTGGGTGTCATAAGACCATATTCCATAGAGGATGGGAGGATGAGATTGGGATTTCCCTTGGGAAAGAGAAAGTTGTCAGATAAGGGTACATACCTTTTCAAAAATCATGTCCACCTTCCCCTCAAATTCAATGAATTTTACCTCATGGAATCCTATAATGGGTATATTTGATCTTTAACTTAACTGTTGAGTGTTCTGTCCCATGTTCTCAATTAGGGTTCTTGAAAAAATTGGGATGTTATCAAATAGTGCACCACCTACAGCAACATCAACCATATTTCTATCAATAAAAATTTAATCTTAAGAAAAATATTGAATTAAAATTTGATAACTTATTTGGTGGTGTGTGAAACTTGAAGAAAAAATCCTTTCAAATCTTTCCCAGTATTCATGAAGCGTTTCCCCTTGAGATTACCTTACAAATAAATTATCAAAAAAATGCAGTAAAAAGCAATGTGATTCCCATCAATGGTTCCAAAATTTGAATTCATTTTCATGATAGGTAAAATCGATTATTATTTAAAGATGATTTTATAGTATAGAGAAGACTCTAGTTTATCTCTCAAGGAGAGTTGGTGGTTTATAGTGTGTATTTTTTTTAAAAAGAATTCATAGAGGGGTGGTTTTGAAAAAAGTTTAAAAAAATGATATAATTTAAGGAGTTTAGTAGTTGAAAAATAAGTGTATTTTGAGAAATAAATGATATATACATGACTATTTATATGTTACTACACCACTATAAAGGTTCTGTTTTCTTAATTGACTATTCAGTTTTAGTGTAATCCATTGGTTGAGGGTTAACCATAATCTTGGGTACCCAAAAGCCTGTTAAAACAATGAAAATAGAACTTATCCATGACATAAAAATTTGGTATTCAAGTACCAACCCCTTATAATTATGTATGGTTTGTAAAGTAACACTAAAAAATCAAATGTTTGGGAAAGAAGAGGATTATTATGTTATCCAATCAAAACAATACAAGGCATACACTTAAAATTGCACACATATCAGTTATAAAATAAAATGTGTTCCAATAAAATGAATCAAACAAAGTTAATATATATATATATATAATTATTCCAAACTACAATATACAACAAACTAGTAGGTAATTATGGGCTAGAACTCCCTCTTCAAGTGTGTATCTCCCTTACAATGATAACACACAATTTAACTTGACATTAGGAGTAGGAAGTGTTTCAATTAAATGAATCAAAATGAGTTAAGAGATATATAAAACAATTATTCCAATCCAAAATATACACCATGAAAATATATAATTATGTGCCAAAACTTCCTCCTCAAGTGTATAGATACATCACAATGATCAAACACTACTTATCTCGACATCAGGAGGAGGAGGAATCTCAGGTAGAACACCTTCTTCATTTCATCTATCCATACGAGGATAGGGAGCTCCAAAACATCCAATGAGATGAAAGGAATCTTATAAAACTTTAATTTGGTAGAACTTTTCTCTCTTGGTGGCACTTACAAATGGGGTGCCCATGGTGCCCTTTTATAGCCAAAATGGGAAGTGGTTTTGGTCACCCTATATTGGTTAGACCAACTTTATCTCGATCTTCACCAAGTAAAATACCATATCACGACTTAGAAAAAAATGAGAGTTGATTTAATGCTTCTTGAATATCTCCATGTAAAAATTGGGGGAAATTGGACACATATGTTGGGAGATATTATCAATATACTGAACCTGACATTTCAATTCGTGTAGATTTTATCCCCAAGATAGATTAACTCATATGGGACACCAGAAGGAAGATTTGAGATTCAGTTTTTTGAGATGAATTTTACCCCAATTCTTTTATAGATATGTAATCAAAATTGCATCCCATTTATAGGGATATATTTCAAATAATGTGAAAAACAATGGACATGTGTCCTGGGCCTTCAATACAGTTTGGCCCATTTTTCTTATAGATTATCTCAGACCATCTAAATCACCTCCACCTACAATAAAATCACCAAAACAATCAGAATTTACAATTTTAGAATGTGATAAAAATTAAATTATTTAATAAAATGGAAAGTGAATTTTTTTATTAATATTGTAATTTCAAATACCAAAATAGATTAAAACAGTGTTTTAAGAGTGAAATAAAGCATTGAAACACAGTGTGATCAGTCCTCAAACCATGAAACATTTTGGAAAATCTTGGGTGTAAAAACAAGTTGAGATATCAAACTCACAAAGGAAACCCTCATGAATCACTACCGGAACAAAAAACCTCTGATTAAACAACATTTTTTTACTATCCTCTGACCATACCTCAGAAGTATCACTGTGTATAAGATGATTGTAGAACACATCTATATCTAAGTCTCCCTATTGAGACTCCTCTAACTGTTGCATCAAAGAAGACATAACTTCCATCCAAAAAATATATTGTACCACCATCTACCCTTGAATTTATGTCTAGGGTGGCCAACTCATCCATCACTATGCAAGAATCCACAGACTCAAAAACAACAACTTTTTGTGAAATTATACCCAAAGCATCTTCCACAACATTCCCCTTTCTTGATATGTTGGGGATATAAAAATCATATTCTTGAAGAAACTCCATCCACCTTAACTTTTGTAAATTTATATCACACAGATAAAACGTATACCTCAAACTCTTGTGATTTGTGAATACTATAATGTGATCCCCAATAATGTAATATCTCTACTACTAAAGTGAAAATAGAACTACATATGTCTCTAGATCATGGGTTAAATAGTTACATTCATGAGGGTGTAACTGCCTTGAACTATAAGATATCACTTCCTTTTGCTACATCGGGATTAACTATAAGCTTGGAAGAGACCCATCACATAAAAAATCATACAACACACCCTCCACTAAAAGTTAAAGCACTGGGGCATTGACCATCTTCCCATTCAGGTAATTGAATGATTCCTAGCACAAATTAGTCCATTAATATGTTTGGTACTTCTTATTAATTCTATTAACAGGGCTGTAAATCAAGATAAATCATACAGAAACCTCCAAAAATAGTATGAAAGACCAAAAAAGCTATGAACCTCTACCACATTCTTTGGTTCTTGCTAAGAAACAACTACCTCAACCTTTGATAGTTCCATAGCCATTGATTTCATGAGACACCCCAAGAACATGGAAATTCCCCTCTAATGTCCAAAACTTACACGTGGAATACATTACACAAAGCTTCTAGGGATGATGAACAGACAAAACTACTCTGAGATGTTTGGCATGCTCCTCCTCTGACCTTGATTGTATCTATATTTCATCGATGAAGATAATGATAAACTGTTCTAGGAACTAATGAAACATTGAGTTCGTATTCCCCATGAACATGGTTGGTGCATTCCTAACACCAAAAGGAATGACCATGAAATCATACTCACCATACCTACATCTTAAGGCTATCTTCTAGTTGTCACCATCGTTCACCCTTAATTGGTGATATCTATATCATTTATAGTCCTTGGAAAACTAACTAGATCCCTTAAATTTCCCAAAATGTTCATCGATCCTTGGAATAGGATAGTGAATATTGAATTTCCCCTAGTTCAACCTCTAGTGGTCTATGCATAGCTTTAGATTACCATCCATTTTCAAAACAAATAACATTGTTAAAAATAATGGGAACACAATAGAATGGATAAAGAAATATCTTCATTAGGTAATCTCTTTAAACCCCCATTTACCAAAACTGAGAAAGCTCTATTCCGTAGGGATCCATCAAAATCGAAGGAATACCAAGAAGCAAGTGAATCACAAACTCAATGTTGCATTGATGAGGTAGTATGACAACCTACTTGCAAAAAACATATAGGAATTCACTAACAACCTTGGGAGCCTCCTCTATCCATATGTATACTAATTCAATAAAAAGAACCATTAACCAAAGAAATAAGGGGTTCTAAAATCTTACTACCCACAAGGAAACCCTTCTCACCGACAAAAAACACACGCTTTTAATCTATATTTGGGGACATGGCTCTCCTTCCTAAGAAATAAATAATAGGATGAATAGTATAAAAATAGTTGATGCTGGTGATGCTATTGTATTTCTTCCTACCATGTAATATGAGTTACACACATTACTTATGTTTTCTAATCATCAGTGCACATCCCCGACACACATAAAAAAAACTAGTATTGCCTTCAACATTCATATTCAACAACATGGGACTGGGTAGCCTCTCTACATCTACTCATAGAGAATGGAATAGAGAGGGTAAAACAAAGTTGGGTAAAACTCATGAATAACACAAGGAAATAACTGTAACACCGCATGATTTTATAGTACGTCATCTCATTAATGTAATTCAATAGCTTACGCTACACTCAACACCGAGTTCGAACACACTACAAGTTACCATACTAGCCATTAAAAAAGAGGTTATGAATAGTATTAACTGCATTTTGAATCTTATATACTCTATATAACTTTAACACCCATATTATGCGTTTCTTAGAAAACATATAAGAAAATTTAATTTTTCAAATAAAGGAAGTATTTTTCAAAAATAGAATTTTACCGCCTACTAATGGTGAATTATTTTAAATGAAATATTTGACACTTTTATATTAAATTTAACAAAATAAAATTCTTATTTAGAATCAGGACATAAAATTGTTTGGATAATTTTTTTGTACTTTTCTGATAACTTTCATATTTTGATGAATAGTAAAAAAATACTATGTTTTAATTGAATTTTTTTTAATTGAAATAATTTATAGTGTAAAATTATGAATTTTAATGGTTTTGAAGAATAATTAGAATATATTTTTATCATTTAATACAATTTAGGTCATTGTAAGTAATTTTACATTTAAATTTGACATAAACAAATGTCAATCTTTTGATATTTTTTACTTTTCTTAAAACCCACTTTTTGGTTTTGACAATGGAAATTAATGTTAAATTAATAAATGAAACTACTATGTTTTTAATTTGGTAAAATGGACTTCATTTTTGAATTCATAATATAAAAATTAGCTTAGGGTAATGTTTTTATATGTTTCTGAAAACTTTAAATATTTGATGAATAGTGAAAAATACTGCGTTATTATTTAAAACTGACTTTTTATTTAAATAATTATTTATTTTATTTAAATTTATTTCAAGTCAGAATTGATATATAATACCTATATACGATCAATGTAATTCATTGAAGTCATTTTATAATAAAATTAGATGTATAAAATTTTATTGATCTTTTTAACGTTTTTTACCCACCCTCAAGGAGCATTTTCAAATTAGCATAAAACTTATTTTTACCACCTCTGTGAGTTAAATTTTAAAAATATGAGATACACGATTGATATCAGTAAGTAAAATTTTGTTCAATAAGATGAAAATAATTTTTTGTGAATAATAACTTTACACTTTTTTTACCGTGTTTAAAAGTAAAGATGGTAAATAAGGGTAAAAATGATATTATAATAACCCTAACACATGTACTAATTCTATTGGATAAGTATAATTCGACTAGAAAAAACCTGATAAATCAAATATGATCCTATTTTGTCCACTTGTATTATATTAGGACAGTTCTTATTATTTTATTTAAAGAAGTGTTAAAAGTGTTAAATTCAATGTTTAATAACTAAACTATTTTTTAATAGGGTTACACACAATATAAATTCTTCTATAAATATTCATTTGAAAGATAAAAATATTTCCTACAAAATGGTATTTTATTTATAATTTTTAGACATTATATAATTTAATTTATTTATGACACAATGATGATGCAGTAACTACCTTATTAATGAAATATTAATTTAATTGATATCATAAATATTAAAATAAATGTAAATTGAGACTTATGATGAATTACACTAATTTTATAGGTTAATATAATTTTTTTTTGTTTATTAGACATTTTTTTAGAAGTGATAAGGTTGTTATTACTTTCAAAAAAACAAAATACCAAATAGTGTCAAAATTGACATAAATTAGTTTTTAAAGAAATTCAATATTATTGGTTGATATAGTATTCTTAAAAATCCAAGTCTCATACAAAGGGATTAAATAATATTATATATGTAATTAATTAACCACTTGAGGTTCTCTTGGAAGTCTAGAGTATGTTTATTAACCATATATTGTAATAATACAAGAAGACGCGATAAAAGATAAACTATTTAACTAAGAGTTAAATATTAAAGATAAGGTTAAAATGGTAACCTAAACTTATCTAAAACCAATTGGTTGAGAGTATTACGACCCATAACCACCTATATCTAAAATAAATTCATTTGGAGCCATTATAAACCGAATATGATTGTACAATAATTTAATATTTTAATCTTTTCCTAAAGTTACCCTCACCCGTCTAATAAAAGCGCACTTCCCCTTCTCCCAAAATAACACCTTCAAAGAAATTTGGCTCAGCCAAAACCTACCAAAATATCCTGTAAACATTTATCAAATCAACCTAGATTCCTTAATTTGATTATAAAACCAACATAAGGATCCCTTTTGATCAACTCATTAGAAAACACCCGAAGAAGAGGAAATAATTTCACCACCCTCTTTCATGTACTTTTATTCTTCCCCTTCCCCTTTCTTTGTTTTTTACACACCTAATTAATTACTCTAGTACCTCCTACATACTGTGATGTTATTGTAAATATGGTACAACCATATTCATTATTCAATCCATCCTATAAATGACAAAGTCACCATATGTTCTTACTTACGGCTTACCGTCTCCACGTCAGGGTGTAGTTTGTTATTCAAACACTTCATTATTTCGATGGGTATAATAATGAGTAAAAGTGATGTAAATAATAAATATAATATGTTAATGATTATGTATATATGATATACCATCCAATTACATAAAATTTAACCATCAATATAGTGATATTATCACTCGTGTGTAGGTATAGATTACCGTCTCCAGGACACGATGAGATTCATTCCCACGTTCAAAAATCGACGATGATTATAAAAATATATATATTCTTTATAAGTATGTAATATATGACATAATAATTCTACAGGATATATATATATATATATATTTATGTATGTATGCATGTATGTACTCACAAATATCTTTTTCAATTAATTCCGTTCAATACTATATGAAAACGGAAACATCGTTTATGCGTACGTACGGCCTACTGTAACGCCCCGACCCCAGCTACCTAGAGTTGGTGCATTACTTCGTAACATTGGCATGATCACAAAAGATCAAGTCTCGAAAGACCGATTAGTTTAGTAGCCTTGGAAACACTAGATACATTCATAAACGTTACATTACATCATAAAGTAAAAAACTACAATAACAAAGTCTCCATAGTCCACACTCATATCCTCTTCTGACTATCCCTGCAGGTCATTCATAAAATAATTCTTCACATCCTGGAAAATATTAAAACATTGAAAGGGGTGAGCTCATATGCTCAGTAAGGATAACAATATTGCGGAAGCTTTCATAAATAAACATAAAAATTTAAGGCAATGTATAACTAAAACAATAGCCTTTTAAACTTGAACATCAACATAATATGGAAAAAGTAAAATGAGATAATGCCATTCACTTCTTCACATGGATATTCTACTGGTCGAATAATCACATGAAATATCAATAACCACTTTCATAATGAGGGAATGTATAATGCCAGACATTTTGAAACATTTTGTCAAGGCCTCAGCCAAGATGTCTAAAATGATTAAGGCCTCAGCCAAAACCATAAATCAAATTGGGAAAGGGCCTCGGCCAATTCCACGTCTAGTTGTCTCATGAGACCTACCGATGCATCGAGAAGCTATAGCGGGCTCCACCCGTCACTTATTAAGTCCAATACATTCCTCATATGAATAGGTTTAAACATATCATAAACCATAACATAATCGTATCACATAAAACATGCATAAAGGAAACATAACATTTCCACATTTCAATCAAAAGATATCAATACAACACATTGTTATAATAAAAACGCTTTCAAAACCATTTTCAATACCAAAATAAAAGAAAGTTAAAACTTTGTATTTATTTTTCATTAAAAAAATGGCTTGTAGAGGAAGACGAAACTCAAATAATGGTCACAGTGGTGGAGAAGTCATTGTCGCCGCATAAGTACGGAAATAAAAACATTCTCTTTTTTCGTTTAGCAAAAATCTTCGTATAAAAAGATTCCTTTTGAATAACCGTAAAAGTCAAAGGGGTTTATACACCGTATAAAAGAAAGTTGTGTATAAAACCAAATATGCCTCAATGAAAGGGGATTGAGACGAAGTCCTTAAAAAGATAATTTTTTATAAAGTAGGTCTATTATGTGTATTCACTATAATTACACATAAATAATGTAAAAATACAAGATAGGACATAATAATATCATGACATAATTTGAAAGTAGGAGATTAACCCAAAGAATGGAAGTTGGGTTAAGAAATTACCTTACCTCGTGTCTGACTTGACTCAACCGTTCTTTAACCTCCTGAATAATAAACTAGAGTTAATATATACCTTATTAAGAACCATTTTAAATTTCATTATCCTTATTATATCACTTATTACAATGATATGAACATTATGTAATTATTTAAGTTAATAACGGTCGTTTTGTCGATCTTTGGTACTTGAGTCAACAATCAACTTCTTATAATTACAAGTTGTTTATGTGGTAGAATATCCATTATCTCCAGAATTATATTCATGATTTAGATGTCATATATATCATATATAACCAGTATATACATTCATTTATAATATTATGTAACATTTAGAGGTAAGAAATTAAATGCACCGTTCATGGAGACGGTAAGCCGTACGTATGCATGAACGCTACTTTCATTTCTATTTCATATTTAATGGAACTAAATCATAATTATATAAATGTATAATATAATTCCAGTATAATATAGTGTATAATACCATTTACTCCATCCTTTATACATCCCACATATGGCATTAACGATTCAAATCACTTTGAGGGGGCGGTAGTCCGCACTTCCTAAAATGAAATTATCGCATTTTACCCATAATGGAAATCATAAAGTATTCCATAAATGAGAAATACAGAAGCATAAGTAAAACATAAACATATTATATATCATATATAAAAATAGTGACATCTTAATGGACACCTTTGAAGGTGTTATATGAGTGTTGAACAATCATCGTTTCGTGAAGCAGAAATTCGCCATCCACAGAAACCGTATGTTCTTTAACCATTAGATGTAGGTGTGTGTAAGTGTAGCTCGAATACTTATTATAACAACATCCTAGTATATTGAGGATACTGGTGTTGTTACAAAAGAAATGAATAAAAATATTTTAGGGGGTTGGAGAAGAAAAATAAAACAAAACAACATTAGAGAAGACATTACCTCAAAATTGGGTAACTCTTTTTGATTTGAGCCAAAGGTTTCCTTGGGAAGAGTTCTGCCCAAAGTGAGGCTTCTAGGAGTAAGAGGGGGAAGTTGGGAGAGTATTTGGGCAGAGTTTGGCCGAGCCAAATGGCTTGAAAGTGTAAATGAGGTGGGATAGGTGGGGGCCTTTTATAAGTGGAGAGGAGGGGAACTTTTGAAAAGATTGAAATGTTACATTATTTCACAATGATTTTCGGATTCTAAAGGTCCCAAACATATATAATTCGAGGCTAAGGTGATAAGGGTTCGAAATCTCTTCATCAAATAGGCTTTGGACAAGTGTAAGCCTTGGATTTTACATTATATTTTCTTTTTATTAAAATCGTTAAATAATGAGGTCATCGCTGTATCATAATGATGTCATAAATAATATAATTTATATAATGTCTAAAAATTATAAAAAAAATACTATGATGTAGGAAATAATTTTATCTTTCTAATTAATATTTATAGTCAAAATTCGGACTTGTGTAACCCCACTTAAAAAACTGTTTTAGTAAAACAACACATGTTTGTGTCAATTTAATTTTAACATTAAATAAATATATATTAATGTAATTTTCCAACTAAAGTGGCTCCATGGGGGCCCCAAGTTGACCCATGGGTTTTCTTGGTCGTCCATGAATCATCCAATAGGAGTCGGACAATTTTCAAGCTCATCTCATATTATTGAAACATTATTTTTACCTTAAACTACACTAATTACCTCTAATCGCGATTAAGAACTTAAAAGTTACTATTCACCAAAAAATTATTTTAATCTCATTGAACCACATTTTACTTCTTAATGACAACCATGTATGTCGGATTTTTGAAAATCAAATCACAGAAGTGGTAATATTTCATTTAAACGAAAATTCAGTTATTTAACTACCACTTAGTGGTTTCACTATTCATCAAAAATTGAAGTTTTTCAGAACAATGCCAAAATTTCACCCTAAGCTATAATTGATATTCCAAATTCAAAAATGATGTCTATTTTACAAAATTCCAAACATATAAGTCGCATTAATTAATTTTATAATTAATTCCCGCTGTTACAACAAATAGCGTGTTTTTAAGAAACAATTTATATCAAAAGATTGGCAATTGTTTATGTCCAATTTCAATGTTAAATTAATTATAATGACCACGTTTGGATAAAATAGTAAAAATATATTCTAATTATACCTTAAAACCACTAAATAGTATAATTTATCACAATAAATTATTTTGATTAAAAAGTTGTTTTAAGTATTTTTCACTATTCATAAAAAATTAGAAGTTCTCAGAAAAATACCAAAAATTCAACATTGGCTAATTTTGATATTCTGAATTCAAAAATGAAGTCCATTTTGAAATATAAAATATCTATAATTTTAAGAAGTGGTTATTACTATTCATAACGGCTACTTTGATTAGTCGTAGTGTTTTAGAACTCGAAGTTGCGTACAATGCAAGCTATTGCATTATTGAATGAGAAGCGTATCGTGGAAGCTCGGGGTGTTACATTCTCCCCTCCTTCAATAAATTGCGTCCTTGCAATTTGAAATTTTTCTTTGAAAATAAAAGGTTGAAAAGAGAAAATACCTTTGAGGAAAACCCACATCGGAAATAAGGTTAATAAATATATAACATTAAAAGAAAGCAAGATAAGTACAAAGGTCACCCGATATAGCCCATTCTAGGATTATATGAAAATATGGATATGGAGGAGAAACAAACCATCAAGGTCTGATGGAGAGTTATAGAAAACAGGATTAGGAGAATGTTTAACCACAAGAAAATCACAAACTTGTGATTGGTTAAACGGTCATTGAATCCCCAGTTGGAAAAGTTAACCGACAACATTTTTTTTTAATTTACCTTTTATAATGTTGAGGAATTTATTTAGGATATTTACTAAGAACGTAAGGGGATATACATACTTGTTATGTATACTTTCATTCGTTAATAAATTTTTACCACAAACCCAACTTTTACTCCAAATGGTAACAGAACTCAAAAATATTCTATTTATCCTAATTGTATAAGGTTCCAAATGTTAACACATACCATTTAGATTAGTAAAACTATTTTGTAATAACCAGGGACTTCCTGTAGGCTAGTGGTAGGAAATAAAGGCATGTCTCACTTTGATTGTGGGTTCGATTCCTGCAGATTTGTCCGACGCGACGGGTTATTCCCCACCCTGCAGGTTGTCCTTTTCCTAAAACTATAGTATTATAATATTCCAAAAATAATCTTCAGAAATGCTTTAACCTTAAACAATACTATCCAAAGATCAACTTAATCCACTCCAACCTTTATAGTTATCCAAAATACCTCTGTCCAGACTTTCTCTAAAAGGTCTCTAAATTCCAAAATCAATTGTAACATCAGATTCCCCAAACAAAGTAAAGTTTCTCTTATTGTCACATACTAAAAATATAATTACCTTCATCATATTAAAACCTTACTGAAATTAACAAGTACTGCAGTATAATCCTTATATATATATCACATTATTCTAATAACCAGAATATAATCCATGAGTCCAAAAGCACCAATACATTAGTTATTCTACTTCAACTGTAGTAACAACATAAGATTGTCCTTGATCCCTTGGCCTTTTCTGAGGTAAGTTTCCCTGATGCTTAGGACATTCATTTTCATAATGACCCATTTCTCTACAATTATAGCATTCAACTTTGATAGCCTCTTTCTTTCCCTTGCAATCACGAGCCTGGTGACCCTTTTCTCCACATTTATAACAAACTCCCATTCCTTTTAGGCAAGTACCAGGGTTATTCTTCCCACAATTATCACATAATGGAAAATCCTTCTTTCCCTTTTTCCCTTTATCTGTCTCTTGTTCCACCGTTCTCTTCTTCTCTTGCTTTACTTTGTTGTCATATGACTTAGAGAATTCCTTTTCTGTCTTGATAGCACACGAGACAATATCTTCGTATGATGAGAAGGATTGTGATACTAAAGCTCTACGGAGAAATGGTTTTAACCCATCAAAGAAACGGTCAATCTTACTCCTTGGGTTACGTATATAATCGGCAGCATGCCTCGCTAACCTTGTAAAGTTAGCCTCATACTTTGCGACATTCTCATCCTCCTTCTTCCTCAAACTCAGAAATTGCCTTTCCATATCTGCTCGATGGTCACGAGGAAAGTATTTTTCTAAGAAAAGATCTTTGAACTCCCTCCATTCCATATTCGATACGTCATCATCTTCCTTTGTGTTTTGAATCAGCGACCACCACTGATCGGTATCTCCAGTGAGGAGGTAAACTGCCATGACAACCTTCTCCCTTTCACTACTCCCCAAGGCATGGAATATTTTCTCTAAGGAATTTATCCATTGCTCAGCTACTATAGGATTTGTACTCCCATTGAAGGTTGGTGGTTGTTGCCTCATGAAACGGTCTAGCATTGATCCTCCACGTTGCGGATCAGGGTGCTCCATACGAGTAAGGTTATTATTCATAACCTGAGTGAGTTGTCCCAGTATGGTAATAAGTTGATCAGCACCAGTTGTATCTCCAGATCCACAATAATTATCTTGAGCAGGAGGGAAATCCCTACACGGAGTTCGTGCATTGATACAGTTTCCATTCCTTCCACTAGGCGTCATTTCTAAACAATGGAATAAACTAGATTAGTTTATGAATCAAAATACATAATTCCATACTTGTTAAACACTTTACATAAATTGAACTATTTATGGATATAATCCATAATCATAAAAAGAAATGTTTTCATTGAGAAAGTATATACTCATAACCCTTCATAGTGGTTTGTAAATCAAATGAGAATTATCCTAAGCATATCCCCCGGGAGTGTCGTAACCAAGAGTGCAGCAAGGCCCGTTGTCGTGCACCAGTTCCCGTTCGAGTCTAGCTCAAAGCGGTGTTTTCGGGTTTTACCCCTAGGTACATCTGTGCCAGAGCCACCTCTACCTGCTCGTATCCAGACAGGGATGTATTGCTCGGAAAACTCATAACATCTCTATAATACCAAAATTCTTGGAAGTTCTTCTATACTAATCCTCAAAGTCTATCTTTGGGCTATGTGCTCTAATCAGAGTTTATCTAAATCTAGCTTCCAAGGTTAGTACAAAACTGCCTCTGATACCAACTGTAATGCCCCTACCCCAGCTACCCAGAGTCGGTGCATTACTTCGTAACATTGGCATGATCACAAAAGATATTGTCTCGAAAGACCGATTAGTTTAGTATCATTGGAAACACTAGATACATTCGTAAACGTTACATTACATCATAAAGTGAAAAACTACAATAACAAAGTCTCCATAGTCCACACTCATATCCTCTTCTGACTATCCCTGCAGGTCATTCATAAAATACTTCTTCACATCCTGGAAAATATTAAAACATTGAAAGGGGTGAGCTCAGATGCTCTGTAAGGATAACAATATTGCGGAAGCTTTCATAAATAAACATAAAAATTTAAGGCAATGTATAACAAAAACAAAATCCTTTTAAACTTGAACATCAACATAATATGGCAAAAGTAAAATGATATAATGCCATTCACTTCTTCACATAGATATTCTACTGGTCGAATAATCACATGAAATATCAATAACCACTTTCATAATGAGGGAATGTATAATGCCAGACATTCTGAAACATTTTGTCAAGGCCTTGGCCAAGACGTCTAAAATGATTAAGGCCTCAGCCAAAACCATAAATCAAATTGGGAAAGGGCCTCGGCCAATTCCACGTCTAGTTGTCTCATGAGACCTACCGATGCATCGAGGAGCTATAGCGGGCTCCACCCGTCACTTATTAAGTCCAATACATTCCTCATATGAATAGGTTTAAACATATCATAAACCATAACATAATCGTATCACATAAAACATGCATAAAGGAAACATAAAATTTCCACATTTCAGTCAAAAGATATCAATACAACACAATGTTATAATAAAAACTCTTTCAAAACCATTTTCAATACCAAAATAAAAGAAAGTTAAAACTTTTTATTTATTTTTCATTAAAAAAATGGCTTGTAGAGGAAGCCGAAACTCAAATAATGGTCACAGCGGTGGAGAAGTCATTGTCGCCACATAAGTATGGAAAGAAAAACATTCTATTTTGTCATTTAGCAAAAAGCTTCGTATAAAAAGATTCTTTTTGAATAACCGTAAAAGTCAAAGGGGCTTATACACCGTATAAAAGAAAGTTGTGTATAAAACCAAATATGCCTCAATGAAAGGGGATTGAGACGAAGTCCTTAAAAAGATCATTTTTTTATAAAGTAGGTCTATTATGTGTATTAACTATAATTACACACAAATAATGTAAAAATACAAGATAGGACATAATAATATCATGACATAATTTGAAAGTAGGAGATTAACCCAAAGAATGGAAGTTGGGTTAAGAAATTCCCTTACCTCGAGTCTGACTTGACTCAACCGTTCTTTAACCTCCTGAATAATAAACTAGAGTTAATATATACCTTATTAAGAACCATTTTAAATTTCATTATCCTTATTATATCACTTATTACAATGATATGAACATTATGTAATTATTTAAGTTAATAACGGTCGTTTTGTCGATCTTTGGTACTTGAGTCAACAATCAACTTCTTATAATTACAAGTTGTTTATGTGGTAGAATATACATTATCTCCAGAATTATATTCATGATTTAGATGTCATATATATCATATATAACCAGTATATACATTCATTTATAATATTACGTAACATTTAGAGGTAAGAAATGAAATGCACCGTTCATGGAGACGGTAAGTCGTACGTACGCATGAACTCTACTTTCATTTCTATTTCATATTTAATGGAACTAAATCATAATTATATAAATGTATAATATAATTCCAGTATAATATAGTTTATAATACCATTTACTCCATCCTTTATACATCCCACATATGGCATTAACGATTCAAATCACTTTGAGGGGGTGGTAGTCCGCACTTCCTAAAATGAAATTATCGCGTTTTACCCATAATGGAAATCATAAAGTATGCCATAAATGAGAAATACAGAAGCATAAGTAAAACATAAACATATTATATATCATATATAAAAATAGTGACATCTTAATGGCCACCTTTGAAGGTGTTATATGAGTGTTGAACAATCATCGTTTCGTGAGGCAGAAATTCGCCATCCACAGAAACCGTATGTTCTTTAAACATTAGATGTAGGTGTGTGTAAGTGTAGATAGAATAATTCTTATAACAACATCCTAGTATATTTAGGATACTGGTTTTGTTACAAAAGAAATGAATAAAAAGATTTTAGGGGGTTGGAGAAGAAAAATAAAACAAAACAACATTAGAGAAGACATTACCTCAAAATCGGGTAACTCTTTTTGATTTGAGACAAAGGCTTACTTCGGAAGAGTTCTGCCCAAAGTGAGGCTTCTAGGAGTAAGAGAGGGAAGTTGGTAGAGTATTTGGGCAGAGGTTGGCCGAGCCAAATGGCTTGAAAGTGTAAATGATGTGGGAGAGGTGGGGGCCTTTTATAAGTGGAGAGGAGGGGCACTTTTGGAAAGATTGAAATGATACATTATTTCACAATGCTTTTCGGATTCTAAAGGTCCCACACTTATATAATTCGAGGATAAGGTGATAATGTTTCTAAATATCTTCATCCAATAGGCTTTGGACATGTGTAAGCCTTGGATTTTACATTATATTTTCATTTTATTAAAATCGTTAAATAATGAGGTCATCGCTGCATCATAATGATGTCATAAATAATATAATTTATTTAATGTCTAAAAATTATAAAACAAATACTATGATGTAGGAAATATTTTTATCTTACTAATTAATATTTATAGTCAAAATTTGGACTTGTGTAACCCCACTTAAAAACTATTTTAGTAAAACAACACATGTTTGTGTCAATTTAATTTTAACATTAAATAAATATATATTAATGTCATTTTCCAACTAAAGTGGCTCCATGGGGTCCCCAAGTTGACCCATGGGTTTTCTTGGTCGGCCATGACTCATCCAATAGGAGTAGGACAAGTGTCAAGCTCATCTCATATTATTGAAACATTATTTTTACCTTAAACTACACTAATTACCTCTAATCGTGATTAAGAACTTAAAAGTTACTATTCAGCAAAAAATTATTTTAATCTCATTTAACCACATTTTACTTCTTAATGAAAACCATTTATGTAGGATTTTTGAAAATCAAATCACAGAAGTGGTAATATTTCATTTAAACGAAAAATCAGTTATTTAACTACCACTTAGTGGTTTCACTATTCATCATAAATTGAAGTTTTTCAGAACAATGCCAAAATTTCACCCTAAGCTATAATTGATATTACGAATTCAAAAATGACGTATATTTTAAAAAATTACAAACATATAAGTTGCATTAATTAATTTTATAATCAATTCCCGCTGTTACAACAAATAGCGTGTTTTTAAGAAACAATTTATATCAAAAGATTGGCAATTGTTTATGTCCAATTTCAATGTTAAATTAATTATAATGACCACCTTTGGATAAAATGGTAAAAATATATTCTAATTATACCTTAAAACCACTAAATAGTATAATTTATCACAATAAATTATTTTTATTAAAAAGTTGTTTTAAGTATTTTTCACTATTGATAAAAAATTAGAAGTTCTCAGAAAAATACCAAAAATTCAACATTGGCTAATTTCGATATTCCGAATTCAAAAATGAAGTCCATTTTGAAATATAAAATATATATAATTTTAAAAAGTGGTTATTACTATTCATAATGGCTACTTTGATTAGTCGCGGTGTTTTAGAACTCGAAGTTGCGTACAATGCAAGCTATTGCATTATTGAATGAGAAGCGTATCGTGGAAGCTCAGGGTGTTACACCTACCGTCTCCATAAATGGTACCTTATATTTCATATATCTGTATATGATAAATTTTTATATTATAAATATTTTTGATATATAAAAAATGTTTTATATTCTAGAAGTATTTAAATCATGATCTAAATGATACGATCAAGAATAACAAGTTAAAACACGTACGATAAAGAAAGCGATTATTACCCAAATTGTTAATTTAACATGGAAATCATTATTAAATGGGTAGTATAAAGTCATAAATGAACATTGTATGACATTATAAATATGAATATCATTCTGGTATAAATTAATAACATATTATGGCCATTATATCGGAGGATAAATGTACCCTCGACCAAAGGAAGGTTCAAGGTAAGAGGTAACTAATCAATCTCATTATTATTTGACATTGTTTAGGGGTAAGTTTTTACTGGGACATATTTATTATCCATGTCCATGTTTCATAAAATAGTTTTCAAAGGGATTCTATTTAAGGGAATCTTTTTTAAAACATCATTTTAAATTATTTAAATATTTATTCTTCTAAATCACTCTCATTAATATCCATGTTTTCAAAATGGTTTTCAAGGATTTATTTATATGAAAATGAATGTTTTTAAAATGTTAATTCCATTAAAAAGTTTCAAAGTGGTATGAGACACTTTGATTCAAAAATGTCTTTAAATGTATTCCTTTCTAAATTGTGTTCCTTTTAAATGTTTTCACGAAAAGGGATATTTTTTTCAAATAGTTTTACAAATAATTTTCAATTATGTAAACATTCTTTTATGGATTTTAATCTTGTTTGATGTTTATTTATTATGATGAAAATATTACATATTGTATTAAAGGTTTTGTGATATGTTTGACTATGGATGTATTATTTTTATACCATTCATGGTTTATGGATAAAGTATTGACATTTCGTATGCTAGTTTTAATATGAATCTTTTTATAATATTTATACCTTTTCATATGAGGAATGCATTGGGCATAGTAAGTGAAGGGTGGAACCCTCCATAGATCCTCACTGCATCAGTAGGTCTAATGAGATAAACTAGTGTCTTGGCATAAGGTCTTGACAAAATCTTATTTGTAGTATTGGCACAAGGCCTTGAATACGTGGTTATGAAGTCTGGCATTATGCATTCTATCATTATGAAATTGGATATTGATATTACATGTGATTATTATACTAGTAGAATATCCATGTGAATAAGTAAATGGAATTATTTGATTTATCTTTTCCATATTATGTAAAAGTTTAATTTTAAATGGATTTTGTTTTAGTTTTATACATTTCCTTAAATGTTTATGATTATTTATGAAAGGTTCCTCTATATTGTTATCCTTACTGAGCATATGAGATCACACCTTTCTATGTTTTATTTATCCTAAGATGTGAAGAAGTATATTATGACTGACCTGTAAGGATAATAAAAGGGATATTATTTTGGTCAATAGAGACAATGTTGTTGTTGTTTATCATTTTATAATGTAATGTGATGTTCATGTATGTAATATATTTTCAAAGACTACTAAAATGATTGGTACTTTTCGGTTTGATTCCTTGTTACCGTGCCAATGTATTAAAATAATGCACCAACATTAGGTAACTGGGTTCCAGGCATTTTAGGAATAGGGGTACATGACAAACTAAGCATACCTCAAACAATCTTTGGCCCCTCGGGTGATATTACTACCACTGACAACAACTGTCCACACCCAACTGCTCTTCCCCACTACTGATGGCCACTACTACAACCATGATCGGGTCAAAGTCATAGAGTATGAGGCACAACCATATTTTATACACTACCTTCCCCATCTATTCTGAATAGGGAATACGCTTGACATCCCTCTAGGTAGAGTATACCCACTAGTAACTACTGTATAGGATGACGCTGAACCTGACCACCTCTACTAATCTTGTCTCGAGTAGTCACTTGGAACCAGCCACAAATAATTCAATGAACCCCATATAAGAAAAACAGTATTCTTATATTCCCTAGATGTGTAAGGAAGTCACTATCCCCAGGTGGCTGAATAGGAACCATTTGAAGTTGACTCCCTTCTAGTTGAAACCTTAAAGGCCCTAGATCATTAGACCTACCACTGGAAACTCTACCCCTTGGGGAACCCTGCTGGTTCCCCTATCACAGTAAACCCCATCACGAGTGCATCTTATTTATCACCACTATCTTCTTTTGAACATCAAAATACATTGGCAACAAAAAGGGAGTGACTACATACTGGATCGAAGTACAGAGGGTCTCCTCCAGACACCTCACTCAGGACTCCTCCTATGGAAACTGATCGAGGGAAAAGAATAGAAGTTCCTTGAACTTTATCCCATTCTCTCGCATAGAATTTCTTCCCTGCTGAAGGGAGAGTAAATCCTGTCATTTCATATCCTTCATGGTTGATGAAAGGAACTTCACAAGAAAAATATTTCTAGAATCCAGCCCATGAAACTTCTACCTCCTTCCACTCACCTAGGTACATGGTCTACCACTAATGTACAAATCCTCTCATCTAACTAACTTCCATGTGGACCCAAAACTCCCTCAGGGATCAGATCAAACTAAATGTTATATCCTCCTCTTCTATTCATACCTCTATACCAACATCAAAAACAATTTCCTCATAATTTACCAAATCATGCATTTTAAAAGATCACAACTTCCACTACCACTAATCATTATCCTCAACCATATCAACCCTCCAACAATCAACCGGGTCAGCGCACTGAACCTCCCCTACCTGATCGACATGTAGAGGATGTCTAGGAGTGAAAAATAAAAGAAAAATGAGCATTTCCTATGCCCGGTAGTATGGATTTTTAATATTTCATATTTTAATTCTCTTTATTTTATTCATTATATACATTTTAACATTCCCCAAACAACCATATTCAAACAAGATAAAAAGTCATTATGATTCATGTACTTTAACTAGGTCTCTACACTACAAGTAGTTCAATCACACATAGTCATTGAACAAGCACTGAGCTCGTGAACTGGATCACGGGGGTGGGGGGGGGGGGGGTCTCAAATCCCATGTCCTAGTTAGTCTCTTTGGAATATGTCACACACCTAGTTCAACTGTAATTTTCTCCATACCAACCCATTCATTCCTTACTGTGACTAACTTCGAAAAAGACCCTATCATTCAACCATCACTTCTGATAACACTATTCCACAACCACATCCCACAACTAATACACCTATGATGTCAGAGAGATAATTTCCCCCAATTCTTTCCAATAATAGTTCCTAGGGTGGTGACTAGCACTGATGCTATAAAAATCTCACAATATGGTAGAAATTTACCTCTATAAGAAAACAAGATTGGGAGATATGATGAATCAACAAAATCCAATCCATGAAATATATATAAGAAACAAAAAAACATCCCATAATGCATTTGTAAATAAATATTATATGGATAAAAAATATCCAATGTAAAATACCAAAAACCAAGAACTTGAGTAGCAACTTAGAAACTGTCCAAGGGTAGAGGCTAGTAAAGTCCATCACAGTATGTAATGTCCTCCTGGAATCATGAAAAATGTTTTATATACATAGGGTGTGAATACATTTATAAAAAATAGTAAATTCCATTATCTCTCATGCACATGTGAAAAGTGAAAAGTAAAGAACCCGTGTGAAAGAAATAGAACCAAACAACACCAAAATAAGTATACTAACAAAACACTAAACCCCACATATTCTCACACACCAAACAACCCAACCAAGTATACAATATAATATAACAAACCTCAATGATAGGGAACCACATACCACTTTACCACTAATTTTTCACTGGAACACCCCAAATTTGTACATCTTGGTACTCCCACCACATCCAAATAACAAGACAACACATCACACCCCACCCAAACACACCTGACACATCACATCTTATATCTCCTTAACCCAACTGGGGAATCACATAAAAACTTGACAATAAAACTTTTGACTTCTTTACATCACAACACATTCATGTCCCTCTTATCCACTAGAAGAGGGAGAGGAGAAGATCAGATAACCATACATCTATCCTCCAATCAAGAAATTGGAAAAAAACGAACCCCATGTGACTATGTGGGTGTCAATACATGGTTCTTGACGAGGCTGGGGTGACTATATAAATAAAAATAAAATACAAGGTTTAAACAAAATAGATAAACAAAAAAAAACCCATCCTAATAGTTCAAAACAAAGGTATAAAACATTTAACAAAACACTCCTCTTTTGTTGAAGAATCTAAATGCACAACCCTACATAATAAAAACACAACCGAAAGTTAATATTTCTATCTCTGATTTTCATTATTCTATTTTGCATATTTCTTTTACTAACTGGTTATGGAAAAACATTATCCTTTTCTTAACATACAATAACAAGCATAACATTATTTCATCAAAAATTCAAAAAATTATTAGTTTCATCATTCATTACAAACTGGGAAACAAACAGAGAATGACACACCATAAAAACCACATAACAAAAACCCAACTACCATATCTAGTTCTACCTTCCATCGTAGCCCCACTATAAAACCATACATCATCCAATTCCTCCACACACATCACATAACATACAAAAAAACAGATTTTAATATTTATAAAAGGTTATATTTTTCAATTTCACTTAATCAATTAACAGTGTTATCACAAAATCTATTAGATCACGGGGAATCCATTCCAGTAACCAAATATACATGGCTACATAGTTGTTTATAATAATATAAAATTGTCTCAAAAATAAAGGTTTCAAGGAAAGTTGCTACAACATGATCATTCCCCCAAAAGAATTTATTTTCAATAAGGAAATGACTCTTATACAGTCATACTATCAAATAAAATCAAATAAAACCAATAAAAAGTTGTAACATCATACATCGTATTTCAAAACACCTTAAATTCAATTTAAACTAATTACTAATTTTTCTTAATCTAGATACAACCATGTTTAAAAGAGATTCAAAAAATAAACCATCCCATATGATACACATAAAGATAAATGATGAAAAAAACTACTTAGAAGAAATAAGTGTTTCCCAAACTTGCTGAACCAAAACAGGGTGGCATATATAGGTGGGGTCTTCTTTGGGGAAAAATAAATATAAATGAAACAAATAATTTTATGAATCTTAAGGAATAAGGGTTTGGGGCCTTTTGTATCAAGAGAAAGTAATACTTAAGGAAAGAAATAATGGTATCCAATTTTGAATAAAAAATTCTGATACATTGGGGAATTTTATACGGTTTTATCTAACCATTAAAGGTAGATCCCATCAATAAAGGTGGTATGCATATTTCAAAGGTATGAAGACTTTTTATAAATTAAGAATATTATTAATATCTTATGAAATATATTAAAAACCTTATATAAGGAATATTAACCCATTTTCATCATAAAGGATGTCAAAATGGAAATTCTGCAACTGTTTTGAAAAAATTGGTAAAATTGCTGACGACCAAATGTATGAAACGAATCAATGCCAGAAATGACTCTTCAGCAGAATGAATCATAGCTAGAAATGAGTCTACAAAAAAATGACTCACCTCCATAATGACTCCCAATCAAAAATAACTCACCACCAGAAATGAATCACCACCATAATGACTCACCACCAGAATGAATCACTGTTAGAATCACACACCGTTAGAAATGAATCACTACCAGAAATGACTCACCAAAAAAATAACTGACTGCCAGAATGAATCGCTACTTGAAATGAATAGTCACTATAATGAATCACTACCATAAATGACACACTGTAAAAAATTAATCATCGCCAGAATGAATCCCTGCCATAAATGACTGATCTCCATAAAAGATTCACCACAAGAATGACTCACCTCCATAATTTAATCACTTCCAGAATTACTCACTTCTAGAAATGACACATGGACAGAATGACTCACCACCAGAATGAATAATCGCTAGAAATGAATCACCACCAAAAATGACTAACCACCATAATGAATTGGCTCTAGTAATAAATCACCACTATAATTATTCACCACTAGAAATGACTCACTACTAGAATGACTCAATTATAGAACAACTCACCACCAGAATAAATCACCACTAAAAACTAATCACCTCAGGAATGACTCGCAAATAGAATTATTGACCACCAAAAATTACTCCCAGAATTACTCACATGTCCCAAAAACACCTTGTACATCCCCCAGGCACATCAATTATCAATCATTTTCGGTAAACTAACCATATAGAATGTTTTCAGCATTACATTTCGTGAATTTAGAGTCTAGATAAACAATAACCTTATTTTATGAATAATATTTTACATATCATATAATTATCTTAACTCATTATACTCCTCATAAAAAAACCCTATATAATCCTTTACTTGTTATTTAAAGAAGAAAAACATAAAGAAGGCTATTCTCAGATGATTATTAAGGGTAAAAAGAGGATATATCAATCTATGATCTTATAAAATCATGAGAAATGGATAAGGGTATGAATTGATGAATAATTATTTTAAAGTGCATACCCAATATATCATGGATCATAAACAAGATTAATGGTAAAGAAATTTTCATTTCAACAGACATGAATTAAAATACAGAGAATCATAATAAATAAATCTTGAGCCATTATTTATTTGGATAAAATGTTTATCCATCGTAATAATTGAACCATTTCATATTTTGATGTTTAACTACAAGGGTAATCCAATAATAGTAGATTAGGTATCTAAAATTATTTTTTGTATCCTAATGGATCTATATTCAATGCGTATATCCCATTATGGATTAAAAACATAGGTTTGTTTCCTATATTGGATGAATAAAATTTAGTTTTTTTTCTATAGTGGATAAATCAGATAGACTTGGGTCCCATTATTATTTCATGAGAAATAAAACATTAACCAATGATTTGGTGGGTAGATTAATTCTAGGCCCACTATTCATATAATGAATACCATAAAAATGTGTGCCACAAGATCATAAAAAATTCATAATATCATTATATTATATCCTTTTCAATGATAATATTCCTCATAAAAAATCCATAAATTCATTATATCCAGAGCCATTGAAAATAAATATGTTTCATGAATATCTTATCATCATCATTATAATTAATCCAAGAAAATGAATACGGATGTTATCACTGTATAATATCCCCCAAAAAAGATAATTATCCTCAAAATATTTCATCATATATGAACATTAATTCAATATAATAATTAGAATATTTCTTATGGAAGATATAATTTTCATTTTAAAATTATTTTTCATAAAACCTAAACATTTCCCAAATATTAAAGAATAATTTTTCCTTCAATACATGTAAGATTAAATTCAAATAATTGAGTAGTCATGATTGTGGGGAACTCAAATCATTTTATATAAGTCAAGGCAAATCATTTCATTCACACTTTTGATGAAATTTCATAAAAGTACCTTGTTCATAAAAAATAAAAATATTCAATCTAACAATATTTTTAAATATCAATCATTAGTAAAAATGACATTAAAAAATCACAGTTTAATATAAAAATAATTTTGAAAAGGTTTTTATAAAAAAAGGATATTTATGAAAAAGTTTTTTTGATTCAAGAAAGAAATATTCAAGGTTTTCCATTAAAAGTTTTTTCGATCTATTGAGAATATAAAATGATTAAAATTAAATGAAAACATATATTAATCAAAATAATAATTAGAAATAAAAAATAAGTGTAAATTATTTGATATTTATCATATAATTTCATTAATGGAAATTAAATCTTAAACAATCTAAATTAATATATGTATTGCAATAAAATACCTTCATGTCTCATGTTTCTTCATACACTTTTGAATATCCACTACTTGGAAACAACCCTATTATATGTCTTATTAATGACCCTAGGGTTAGTAATTTTGGAGGAATAACACATCTATAATGTGTGTATGGATGTTTAGAATATAATTTTGTAGGGTTGTTTTGTCCTAGAAGGCTCAATGTAGTGTAAAGAGGCGACATATGTTCCCTTATATAATTGAGTAGAGGGGAACTCTTGGAACATCATAAAGAATAATTATAATAAATTCATTATCTATAAATAATTTTCCAAATGGAAAAGAAATAAAATATAAGACATGTTTGAGTTAAAATCCCATAAACCAATAATGTTTGTATTGTTTTAAGTAGTGTTTGAAACCTTATCTTTTGGGTTAACCCTTTAGTTAACCAATTTGAACCGTTACATTGGTAATGAATTTATGAAAAATAATGGGTTTTAATTTTTCTTATAATGAGATAATTTGTTCATAATTTTCCCTGGGGTGATATTTTTAATGATATATTATCCCCCATGTACTCTTTTATGATTTATAAATAATTTAGTTAATTATTATTATGAAAAAATGTTAATAATGTCATTTTTGATACAAATCATTTAATTTGACTATAAAGACATCAAAAATAAAGATGAAATTCAAATATATTCTTCTAAAAATAACTATTATGAAATAATGATCTATAAACATTAATTAAAACTATAAATCATTCTTATTATATAACTTGTTATATTTCTAAAATAATTTATTTTATTTTTCTATTAATCAAAAAATTATTGTGTCAGCATTGAATAAGAATTTAAGAAAATTATATAATTACTAAAATTAAAAACAAATTACCACCTCGAAAATGATTTTATTACGATCAAAATAACCATTTATATTAGTTCACAACTAGTTTTTAACCCTATGGGATAATATAAGATATATTTAACAGTTAGAGGGTGATGTTTTTTAATTTTCATTGATTTAAATATTATGTAGTTCATTTTCATGAACAAGTTTCCATTAAAAAAATATTTCAATCATCTACCTCCTTCCAATAATAATTTATATGCTAAATGGTTACCTTAACATTTAGTTTTATCTTAATTTAACTTGATTTAGCCTTTAGTGATGTGATAAATTCTACCATTATTACTATTCATAATTCCTAAAAATAACGAAGATATATTTAATATTTTTTTCTCCTGATTAATAATGTGGAATATATTTTTAAAAATTCAATATCTACAGGTGAAAAAAATTTAATTCAAAATAAGCACATAAAAAGTTATAAGACCAGTTTTTTTTAGAAAAATAATGTTTTCAAGAAAAAACTTGGATGTGTTTTAATCCCATTCCAAGAAAAAAATTGGATTAATGATAAATTTTTTTATTTAATATATAATATTTTAAATATCATTAAAATCATTCAAAAATAGTGATAAATTTAGTTAATTATGATAAAAACATGTTTCATGCATAAAAATAATTTTTTTTATAAAAAACATTTCCTTATTTTGAAATGTTTTTTTATTTTCCTTTCTAATTGTTTAGTAACAAGGGAAATAATTTTACACATATTTAAACCTTTACTGTTCCATAATTTATTATGTCAAGTTCATAACCAATAATTCAATAGTTAGGTGACAACTATCACATTAAATAATAGTATTTTAATAATATATAATGTTTTGTTGAAATTTGATGTTGTGAATAATGAACGATATCAAAGAAATGAACATTATTAAAATTTGAATAAATTTATAAATTATTGGGTTTTATCATTATATTCCAAATATACTGAAAAATAGTAACATTAGTATCCTAAATATACAGATATGTATTTTTTAAAAAAATATGGTTGGTTCATCACCTCCATGGACAACGTACTTAATTTTTCTTCATTGCCTTCATGACTATAAATAAAAGAAATAAATGGTTTTAATATGATTATAATAAAAACATTATAACTTTTTTATAGTGTTGTATTATTTTATTAATAATTTAATTAATAAAACAAATCTAGTTCATAATTGTATATAGAACCACTTAAATAAACTAAATATTACGTTGTTTTTTTACTAAATGATTTATCCCAACATAGGAACTAACAATGTAAATGGGGAAAATCTAAATGTTTTTAAGGACGTGAATATTATTTCATTTCACTTAGAGAGTTAATATAAATACATTAAGTCCAATAACATAGATAATTATTTACTTTATTAAATTGTCACCACATACAAGAATGTGTATCCAAAAGGACTGGATTGTTTTTTAGTATTTTTGAACCAGATAAATACATGAAATTCTCATTACATTTTAAAATTAAACTAGAAAATAGTATTTTATTATAGAACATCATTCCACCCTTTAAAATATCATTTTATATCATTCATAAAATATATCATGGTATGCTAGGGAACGAAAATATAAGAAAGGGGTGATATTAGATGATCAGTAAGGGTATGGATATGGAAAAATTTTAATATAGCATAAATTA
Organism: Viscum album; assembly: GCA_963277665.1. NCBI lineage: Eukaryota > Viridiplantae > Streptophyta > Magnoliopsida > Santalales > Viscaceae > Viscum > Viscum album. The sequence goes on from OY728151.1 coordinate 228,143,495, forward strand.
TATGAAAATAATAAATGATAATAAAATTTGTCTAGAAAAATTATCTGATAATATAGAAGATTATCCATGGATATCATAAAAAATTAAATAATCACATGGAAATAAATAATTTATTTTTTAATAATGGAATTCATAATTTTGGAAATCTAAATCTTTGTACAGAGCCCTTATCTATGAAATATAAACTACTATCAAGTATTTTTTCCATAAATTATATATAAATAAGTATTTCCTAAGAAAAAAACCAATCTAATTTGTCTCATGAGACATATAGTTTCATCAAGGGACTATAGTGGGCACCTCTGATCACATTATAGGTTCAATTATTTTCTCATATGAATAAGGTGAAACATTAAAAAAACATAAAAATTTTTATTTATAAAATAATAATAAATGTTAATAATCTCCATAATCATCAAAAAAATCATAAACCATCTATAGTTATTTAGATAAATGTATCAAAATAGTGCATCCCCATTCAAACTGATAATATAAAATCTGGGGAAATAAAAGTTATGGAATCATTAAAACATAATATCAATATATTATATGTATTATAGGGGTTTTTATGTTTATTAATATTATTTTCCAATAAAGATCATTAAAACATTATTGAGGAGAATTACATTTTCACTTTGAAAACAAATTCAACTGTAAATAATCATAAGTATTAAAGAATCCTTTTTATTTAACAAATAACCAGCTAAAATTTTAATTCAACATTAAAATAGAATATTAGTCCAATAGTGAAGAAAACTCATTCATTCCATATAGTTTAAAAAATATTCATTTCAAACCGTCCTAAAAAATATTAAAAACCTCATTCAGAAAATGATAAGATGATTCCTATGAAACCATTTTGAAAAAGTAAATCATGCGTGAAAAATAATTTTAAAAATCATATTATAATATTTTATATATTATGGGAGATATATTTAGAAAATATTTCTATGGAATATAAATATTCCCCTAGGGATACTTAAATGTAATCAATCTCAAATATTGATGAGATTGTAAAATAAACTGATACCTCAGGTACAATTTACCTTTAATGTGTTTGAACATTGTATAAAATAATTATAGATTTATTATAAATCTATTCCAAAACCATACTATCATATATAATATACATATAATATTTTATCACCTATTTATTAACAAGTCATTATTAAAATAAAAATTTATTCTTGTAGCGGTTTCTTTTTTCATGTATGATTTACATTGGTTGACTCTATTCGTTTACATTGATCAAGGTTCCATAATCTCTATAATTTTATTAATGATATAAATATCATATATATTAATTATATACATATTTATTTAAATCCAATAATGTTATTGATAGAAAAATGAATTACATTGTTCATGGAGACCATAGCCTTTACATATGCATTAATGCTTTAATAACTTTTGGATTGATGGAAGGAATGAAGGTATATTATTATCCACCTTTAAAGAATAATTACTTTCACATCTAAATAATATATTTTCATCAAATCCAACCACATTAACTTCTAAATATAATACAAACAGATAATCAACCACCTTGATTCTTGGAGGTGGTGGTCCACAAACACTCAAAAGCAATGTTATCGTGTTCCAATGGTTTAAAAAGTACTAAGTTAGATATGATATTATAATTAAATAAGTATATTTATGTTATAATTATTATATATATACTTAAAACCCATTATAATTCTCATCCATTATATGTGGTGATGTAAAGTGAATAGTATTGCTATGTAAATATGGTAAGTCATACGTACACCCAAACGATAAATTCACTTCCATATTGACACGAAAGTGTATGGATAGTGGTGGTTCCATAATAATGATAACATTATAGAATATTTATTATACTTATGTTACCACTTTATGTTAAATACCATTGATTTAGAAGAGTGAGAATAACAAGTAATAAAATAAAGTCATCGGTTACGGTGATTACTTATTCTTTAAAACAAATCCATTGGAACTCCTGATAAAGACCATATAGTTGGAATTTTGAGTTCAAAATAAACTCTATAACGAGGAAAAGTAGGTTTATAATATATTTTTAATGGTTATGGTAATTCTATAAGGCTATATTTAGTGTAAATATGTGCTGTAGGAAGTTCCATTTTATAATAAATGTGGGTGGAGCTTTTGGAACATCATTAAAATATAAAATATAATAAGAATAATATAGATAAAAATGCTTCCAAATGGTTAGGAATTAAAATAAAAAGTTCATATGGTCGTAATAAAACCATATAATTAAATTTAGATATGTTTTGATATCATTTTAATCCTAATTGTTTTAATTAAACGCATGATTTATTATTTTTAATAGTAATCATTATAACTAGTATTTTAATCACAAATTGTTCACAATGCCACATGAAATAAAAAAGAGACTCATAAATGGGACATCTATTATTTTCCAACCATACACCATTCACATGTCAAAAGATAATTATTTTTTTTGGATTTTTGTATAATTGAATATAATTTTATTTTGATAAAATATTATTAATGTCAAATTTGACACTATTCATTTAATTTTACATTAAATATGTCAAAAAAATGGATAATTAGAATATAATACTTCAACACCCATATAATATTTCATATTGATTTGTAAAATTTGTGGGAAACATTAACTCATTAAATTATATAAAATTTAATTTTTTGAAATGATTTATTTTTTATTTTCTTATTAATCGAGTAAATATTTTATTAGTGTTGCATAATACTTAATTGAAAGTCTATAATTTATAAAATTAGAAAAAAAAAATTATCTATATGATAATTTCACTAATATGGTTATTGAAATTTAGGTGTATTCATATATTTCTATAGTCCCTATGTGGATAATTAATAGATATTTTAAAATACGAGGGTGATATTTTGTAACTTTCTTTACCTTAAATACTATAAGGGTAATTTTTATAGACATGTAAACCTTAAAAAATTTAATTTATAGGATAAAACAATGATAGTAAAATTAAATTCATTCAATAAGAATTGATATGGAATATTATGACCCTTTCACTTAGTTTTATCATAGATTAACTTGATTTTCCCTTTACCGAGGTGTTAGATTTTTCCACAGTTATTATTCATAAAACATAAAAATGAATGAGACCTATTATCTAAATTTTATCATCCTGATTACACATATGTAATCTATTTTATCATATATATCCTCTATAAATAGAAGAAATTAATTTAAAAATACATGTTAAAATTTCATGAAAATAACTTTTTATAAAAATAGCGTTTTTCATAGATATGTTTTTTGTAGAAAAAATGTTCTTATAAAAACATAAATTATAAAAGTAACTATAATTAACCTAATGGGATTTTTATAATATAATATCACTTATTATACTTTGTATTATGTTAAGTAAAATCTATATTTTCAAATATTTTACATAATAATATAGTTTTCAATGAAAACAATATTTTTTACTATTCATTGGAAAGTCAATATTTTCAAAAACATCCAAAAACATTACCCTATGATAAATTTTATGTTATTATTTAAAAAATTATATTATTATTTCAAAATAAAATTTATATATTTTCTAGAAATTAATTATAATATATTATTATGAAAGAAATAAAAATCATTTTTTAATAAAATCATTTTTAAAGAGAAAAAGTATCAATAAAACATTAGTACTCATATTATAACAATTAATCAATGAATTTTTATTAATTAGAACCTTTATATATTTATGTATATATATTTCATAATTCAGTTATTTCTCCCAATATCTGAAAATTAAGTGGCTATGTTATAATATTCTTATAATATTTTGGGTTTTTTATACTCGGTGTTGTGTATGGTATATGCTATCAAACATACTATTATTTTAAAATATTACGGTTCTACATTATCCCCCACCCATCTAATAAATTTCATTATCACAATTTTATATTTTTATTGGAAATCAAGGGTTTGAGATTTGAATATACCCTTTCAGAAAACCCACATCGTAAAAAGGCTAAGCGGAATGTCCACTTAAAATTGGGAAAAGAAAATATAAAGGTCTTCAAAGAAACTAGGTTTCGAAATAGGGGAAACATTCTAGAAAGTGAAAATATATACATAGAAGAATAAAATAACTCACACATATTAATATATAGTGATAGATTCCATGGTTATTATAAACATAATAATCACAAAATCATAATTTAGTGATTAGTTTAAAGGCCATTGATTTGTCACTAAGGTAAGTAATCAGATAATAATTTTTTTATATTCATTTTCTTATTAATAATGGATTATTTTATTACACAGTTAAAGAACTTGAAAAAAAAACATACTTCATTCTAACCATGTCGTAATAATATTATCATCCTTTGGCTGTTCATTAATTAATTTTGACTTCATATTTTATGCTATGAAATATATACCTGTGATGAATTTCTCATGACTAAAGTACCTTTATTAAATCAAATGATCTATTTTCCATTCCTTCAGTATATAAATGTTTACCAAAAAAATTGGTAATAATAGGTTATCCAATTGGTTAACAAAACATTAACCACAAAATATAATATCCAAATTTTAACTTAATCTATTCAATATGTAGTCAAACAAAAGGATCCTCTAAAATGTTACTGAACATATTAAAAATTTATGAAATTTGGAATAAGGACACTAAATTAACATACCATAAATCCCCCATATTGTATCTATAATTTCAAAAAAAATACCATGATCACATATTTTCATTAAAAATGGTAAAAACATGAATAACCATAATACATTGATGAAAACATCCATGTTTGAAAAATTAAAATCTAATAATATCAAATATACTCTATAAATTATAAATTATGATAAAATCCATGACGAATCAAATGGAAAATCTATTTTAGGGTCTCGAATACTATACTATTTACTTCAATCTAAAAAATAATAGCATATCAGGGTTATCTTTCTTTTTTTCTTGTATTATCTAAAAATAGTACACTTCCACTAATCACTTTTCTTTTTTTATTATTACCATATAAATTATGCATTAAAATAATTAAGAAAAAAATTATAATCAAATCATTACATTTTTTATTATTCTAAAGACTAGAATATATTTGATTAAAGACTTATGAAACATTATACATAAATCCTAAGATACAATCACATCAATAATACTTCTTTGACTGTACTAATAGAAAAATATTCTCCTTGATCCTTTTTCTTATTAGGATTTATATTATCTTTTCCCTTAGGGAATTATTTTTTCATAGTGATCCATTTCGTTAAATATTATTCATTTAACAATGGTATAATATTTATTTCCCATGCAATCATGATCCTGGTTTCCTTTATTCATACATATGTAGAATACTCTTCTTCCATTCAAGGAAGCACCAAGGTTGTTCTTACCACAATTATCACATGTGGGTAAAATCCTAATTTACATTATTTCATTTTTCTATATTTTTTCATTTTCAATCCTTTTCTTCCCATTTACTTCTCCAAGAACATATGAAATGTATAATTATTTCCCCATATTGATATCACAAAATTTTATATCCTTATATGGTGAGAATGATTTGGATACTAGTGCACATTGTAGGTTATGATTAGTCCAATCAAAGAAAATGTTAATGTTACACATTGTATTATGTTCTTAGTCCATGACATGGTTGAATAAACTTTAAATATTATCTTAATACTAATCAACACTTTCCAACTCCTTTTGTATCAAACTGAATAATAACTTCTCTATATTCTCTCATTATCTATGGGGGAAACTTTTTTTCAAGAAAAGTTTCTAAATATCCTTCCAATATAGTCTTGATATTACCTCCTTATCCTTAGTGTTTTGAATAAATGTCACCATTGATGTTAATCCCATGAGATATGATAAAATTCGATGAAAACCTTATGTTATTCATTACATCCCAAGGAGTGGAATATGTTCTCAGATAAAGTAATATATTTCTCAACTAAAAATTAATTTTTGGTGTCATTAATCATTTGTGGTTAATGATGAAAAAATAAGTCTAGGATTGTTTCACCACATTATGGAACATCAGGAAACCCCATAGAGTCGAAGTTAATTATCAAAATTTGCGTAAGCTATTATAAAATAGTGAATATTTGTTTATATCTATCTCCAGATTCATTATCATTCCTAGGGAAAATATCTATATGTATTAAGTGATATTATATATTTTCTATTAATTCATCTAGGCACCATTTCAAAAAAATAGAATACAATAGATTAGATCATGAATCCTAATGTATAATTGAAAAATGAGTGAAAAAATAAAACATTAATTGCATAATTATGAATAACTAATCTAAAAACCAACATATGGTTTCTTTGTGAATATTCTAAAAGTATGAAATTGGGTTATGGTCTTTAATATAAATTTTCATGAAACTATTTCAAAAGATTTATACTAAACATTATATGATATCAAATTTAATGACACAAACTCTAGTAGATCAGTACCAGTACTTAAATTATTAAATTGGAAGTAGATATGGGAAATAAAATCCTAAATGTCCACATCATTTAATAGTATTGGTGAACTAGAAACAGATATTATTTTCATAATAAAATTTTAAATTATAATACAACATAATATTTTCATTTAGAGCATTATTTTCCCCTATTTCAGATCTCAATATATAAATTAAAAAAATACATACTACTATCCAAGGTAAATGAAACATAAGAAAGGGGTGTGCTCAAATTCTCATTAAGGGTATACATATAGTGGAAGATAAATAATTTATAAACAATATGGTATCAAAATACCATTATCAAATATTACCATATAAATACTCTCATAAGATAGAAACAAATCAATAGATATCATAAAAATTATATAATCACAGGGACATCAATAACTTATTTCATAATAGTGGAATGCATAATTCTAGACATCTAATATTCATTATATATGCCTCATACAAGAAATTTAAAAAACCAATCATGGCCTTTCACAATGAAGTCTACATAAATGGTTAAAGCCTCATCTACGACACAAGTGTCTCATGATACCCATCGATGCCTCAAGTGGCCATAGTGGGACATTTCCATCGAATGCTTAGTTTAATTCAATCCTAATATAAAAGGGATAAATTATAATAAATATAAACATTCATTTTTAAACTAGCATAAGAAATATTAATTATTTCTCAAAAAAAAAAACATAATCATAAACCATCCAGTGTAATATACTAAATAGTGTCAAAATAGTAAATCCCTAGTCCAAGTGATCATATAAAATCTAGATAAATAATAAAGATTATATTATTGCAACATATTCTTAGGGTATTATATATAGAATAAGGGTTATTAAAATTGAATAAATTAATTTCCAAAAGGATATCATTAAAAACTTTTTTCATGAAAAAAACATTTTCACATTGAAAAGTCACATTTTAAAATATAAATTATCTAATGAAATAAATAATCCATTTTATTTAAAAAATAAATTTAAAAAAATTTAGCTTATGTATAAAATCATAGATTATCCACAAATGTGGGAAAATATATTTATACTGTATAAGTAAAAAAATTATTCCTTTCAAAATTTTTTGTAAAAGGTTTAAAAATTATACCATTTGGAAAACAAAAGGATTATTCATTTTAAACCGATTTTTTAAATTAAAACATGGGTGAAAATGGAATTTAAAAAAAAGAGGGATATTAATTTTTTGAAAACATTTTTATAAAGTATATATATGAAATATAAATATTTCCTAGTGGAGACATAATTATAAACAATACCAAATATAGACGTGATTGTGAAATAAACCCATACTTCATGTATGATTTCAATTATATGTGTTAACACATTATATATATTTTATATTTTATTCTTATAAATCTATTTTAGAACTCTGTTTTAACGTCCCTTAATGGGACACTATCTCACGTGGCAAAAAAATTTTGGTTATGGAACCTCAAGTGCACCTCTCCATATGCAAATGGCTTCTGAATAGCTACGAGGGTGTGAAAAGTATTGTGGGGAGACTATACCCCAAAGTATGAAGAGTCATAGAAGACGAAACAAATCATAATAAACAGAAATAATTAGAGTATAATGATGAAGAAGACAAAAATAAATTCCCATGGAATAATCTAACAATTAATAAGGAACAATGTAATGATGTGCTGGAATATAACTAAATGTTATAGTAGAATGAAACAATAAAAAGACTATCAGAATAAAATAAAAGACTAAAATTTTTCATTCCCAAACCCCATACTAGTCTCATTTCCAAACTTCGTCCTAATAAAAAACAAGCATTCAACATGAGGTCATTTGGCTTTGTCCAAACCTACATCCACAAAATCTTCTCAGGTACCAAATAGAGCCTGAATATAGTGTGAATATAATTTCGCAGGTTAAAAAAACCATTTATAAAAAAATCTATTAATAAGTGTATTAAACAATTTAATAAATTAGTGTATTAAAATAATTCAAAAATTAAAAAAATACCACATCAATATTCTTCTGATCTATGTTGAAATATCTCTAAGTGTTTCTTATAACCATGCCAACCACCACTATGTAACCAAGGAAAAAAACCTGGTTCGACACCATTCCATAATATCTCTAAGACTATCTTATGACCAAGACAACCACCACTATATATCCATGGTATAGTCCCAACAATCTATGTAAAATGCCTATATGAATTACAACATTTCTGAGTCAAAGCCCTAAAATAATTAAAACATTTTCTGGTCAAATACCTAAAAGAATTACAACATGGTACAAGGTTGAGCATGCTCACTATAAACATTATATCATATATGTGTGCCATTGCATGTGCCTAGAACATTATATAACAATCTCATCTTGGAACTCAATCCCTATTATACATCATGGATATCACAATATCACATCATATATCTCAATGGTTAATTATTTGAAATACCATTATTATTTCATATTATACTTTTCAATTCAATTCAAAATTTATTACCAATTATATCAATACTTCACACACCCCAACTTAGGGATTCTATAACAAGAAATTACTGATGTTGAAATTTCATAATAAACATACTTTATGCCATTAGTTAATTTAATTGTAATCAAAGGTTTTCTAACCTAATGGGTAGAAATAATCCATATCCTATGTAAATTGAGAACAAGGTAATTCAAGGACTAATCCAATTTTTTATTTATTTAATTTGGGTTTATTATTCTTTTGAGTGATGATGATATTGTATAAATACGAAAATAACAAAACAATAAGGCTGATATTTAGACCCCTACCTTTAGCTGACTATCCATCAATGCTTCCAATGGAAATTACCCATGAAGAAGAAGGTATAGATGTCTGAAAATAGTTTTTTTTTATCACAACCGAATAAGATTAAAACCATCATTGAAAATAGACAGAGTATTTCACCACAACAATTGGAGAACCAAGGGATAGAACAACGAAACCTAACCAAAAAGAACTTACTATGGATGTAAAACACATACATAATGTCTTGAAGGAATGTAGGAACCTCAAAACTTCATAGAGAATTCCCTAGGGTTGTGAGGTGAGAAGATGTGGTGAAATAAAATGAATTTCAACCACCAAGCTTGTTTAAAACTTTAGGTTAAGAATTTACATGTCATGTAACATGATTACATGTTGTGTAAATGATCTTAATAGTATTTTAAAAAATAATCTATCACCTCAAATGTATTTAATTAATCCCATGAAACATTACATGGTATGTAACCCCTTCACATGACAATTAAATTTTATGTAGTTGAGTTTTCATCCGATTTTACCTTTAACTCTATGAACCTCCTTTTAAGATTCTCACCTTACCAAGAACTCGTGAAACACTTAGTCCCATATATACCAAGACTCCATTTTCAAAAGAAATCATAGATCCATGAACTTTAGGTCATTTTCTCAAACAAAGTCTCTCTATCTTCGAATTAGAATCATCCACCAAGGCTCAAATGAATAACTATGAGCAATACATACATGAAAAAAGATATGATCTTAAAACCTTCCCACCTTATAACATATCATCCCCAAGATGTTCCAAGTCTTACAGTGAGGTCTTAGTGAATATGTATGACCATTGTGTTCACATATTAGACTCCCGATACCAGGCCTCCTGTTGAACTCACATGTGCTGCCACTACTCCAAAAACAATGGTAGAGTTCATCCCTGAAGATATTTATCAATACGATCCACAACCCGTACACGATGATCTTGAAAGGATGAATCATAACAAATATAGATGTTTTCTATATATATCACATGGTCAGTCTTGAGATGATATATTTGTAGTTGCAACACATGGTACATATCGCGCCTTACACTGTAGCACTACATAAGGTCTAGATGAAATGATACTGGACCAACCCTTGCAACTATTTCAAGCGGCTCAACAAACATAGGCATTAACTTTCCCAATTTTCCGATACATAATTTCACAAACCACAAAAACACCTGAAGAAAAACATGATGACCAATCTCAAATTACAGAGGTCAATTCTGATGGTCATCAAATGATTTCTTGCAACATGTTATGGTCACTAATTAATTTCTAATGAACTAAACCTATTTATATGTATCCTACATGAAACTAAAAACAACAAGTTATTACTCACTATCATCTAGGAAATAAATAATAGAATAAAATGAATTGAAAAACAATTATTGGAAGGTAATTTTTTTTATCGATTTCTATCAGTGATTATTATACAAAAATTCCATGAGTTCCACATATTGCTCCCATAGAGCACCAAAATCTACGACAGAGGCTCATAACATATCCTCCAAAACCTGAATAGTCTTTTTTGATTAACCATCAGTCTATAGATTATAGGTTGTAATTAAAATAACTCCTTATCCCATGGATTTCTTAAGACCCTTTGATAGACAATATTTAAAATGAGGATATATTTTTGAAATGATACTCCTCAAAACACTGTTAAATAAAACTAATTTATGCATGTAATGATTTCCCAGATCATAAACTATAATGGTTTCCCCAATAGGAAAGAAGTGGGATACCTTAGTTAGTCAATCCACAATAACCCATACTATATCATTTTTTTGGTTTTTCATTGGTAATCCTATCACAAAATCCATGGTGACATCATCCCATTTTCACTCTGAGATAAGTAAAGGCTATAAAAGCAAAATTGGCCTTTGATGCTTAGATTTCACCTATTGAAAAGTGAAACATCTATCCATGATTCTTTCCACCACCTTCATCATTCCCAACCACCACTAATTTATATAGAGAACAAGATACATATGTGTGAATCTAGAATGAACCATCAATCAATAATATTGATCGAACCTCATCAGCTCCTTGCACAACCCCGCAGGAACCCATACTCACCCATAGAAAAGAAGATAAATTAAACTACTGAGATACAATCCTGATGGAGTCTCCCCACCATATAATTTTTATCTCAGAACTAATCCCTTTATATTATATAACATCTCAGTCTTAATATAGTCCAAAATCATAGGTAAAATAGATGTCAATGTTATAGATATTCTCCACTCATATTCCCAAATAATAGAATTCATGTCTGCAAAGAGTTCTATTATCCACCACCCATCATAATACACACATATTGCTTAATTTTGTGTCTTTTTTCTCAAATAATTAGTAAATATGTTTCCCTCTCTTTTTTTATATACCAATTAAATGTCTAAGGACTTAAAATATTCAACCCACCTCATTTTCTAATTGTTAGAGTCTCATTGAGAAAATATTTACTTGAGTCTCTTGCGATCCATGTATACGAAAATCCTCCCACCCGTGATATAGTGTCTCCAACATCTTAGGTAATGTACCACTACCAATAACTCTAGATCATGTGTAGGGTAATTCCTCTCATGTTGTCTCAGCTGATTGGATACAAAAGCAACCACACAATCCTCCTATATTAGAACTACTCAAAGTCTAACTCCTGATGTGTCACAATACATGGAAAATGCATTACCTGACATAGGTAAAGTGTGGATTATTGTTGAGGTGATATTTCTAGATCCTAAAATGTTATTTCATAATAATTAGACCCAAAATTTTTAACACATTCTTGGTCTTCCCGGAAATTGTAACAACGAAATGGGAGAAATACAGAATAAAACACCATTAATAACTTTCTAAACCTAGAAAGGTCTTAATTTAGAAGATTTTATATGGTTGTTCCCATGATACCAAAAATATGACTTTCTCTAGGCCCACTAACACTCCTACCTTTGAGATGAAATGGTCCAATAAGTGAATTTTTTATCCAGAAACTGAATCTAATTATGTTGTCGTAAAGTCAATTATCTCACAATATAATCAAAGCAACATCAATATGTTTTTTAGGATCATTTACAGATAGGGAGTACACTATGATATCATCAAAAAAACCACCACAGACTGGTCTAGAAAATGATGAAATATTACACTCATTAGGGACATTAATACCATAGGCTCATTAGAAACCCAAACTGCATCACTAGGAATTCGTACATGACATACATCCTCCTAAAAGTTGTATGATGAACGTCCAATAGTCTCACCCATAACTAATGATATCCAAATCTTATTTCAATATTGTAGAAGATTTTAGCACCTCCAAACTAATTGAATAGATCATCGATTCATGGATGATGATGTTGATTCTTAACCATCATCTAGTTCAACCTCCTACAATCCACACATATGAACAAGGATCCATCAACCTTTTTGGGGAAGAGAACTATAGAATATCAAGGAGATGTGATCAGCCATATGAATCCTTTATATTCTAGATCTTCTAACTAATCCTTCAACTAATGAAGATCTTATGGATTTAATTGGCAGGTTGGGATAGAAAATGAATCTGGTCCCAACACCATATTGATCATGAACTCGACCTATCTACCAGGTGGTAATCCATATAACTTGTCAAGGAAACAATCTTGAAAATGTTCTACCATGTCCCTTACCTCACCTTGAACAACCTATAGAACTCTAGATACTATCTTGCTGATGGGTAGCTAAGCCTCGTTCAGATTCTGGTTCTTGTACTATCCCTTTACAATTAGTCCCTTGTGGATTGTTCGAACAGAACCTCTAAGATGAACCAGCCTACCATAGAAACAAAACTCAAATATGGTGTATGGACAATTCATGAACTTGTGACAAAACATTCCACACTAATAATATTTGAATGGTAGATGATATTTAGTTGGTTTCCCACTACCCTGACCGCTATGCCCACTAATGTTTCGGAAGTAACTATCACAACTATGCTTCTTACCACTCGAAGGAGAACTGCCAAATTTTCCCATTGAAACATCATTTTCCATGCATGGGACCTCTCTTGGATTCACTTCTATGATGATTTCTTGGTTCATCAAGTCTTAAAAGCTGCTTAAATAGAAAATTTTTACCTTTGACCTGATATCATATTGAATATCATCTTAAAAAAATATCTCCCTGGAGAAATAATTAGCTACCAAAGATGGTGTAAAGTGATGTAGGTCATCTAACCATCTAGCATAGTCCAGAACTAACATTCCTTCCCATATCATATTCATGAACTCGTGAGGTTTTTCATGCCTCAAGGTCATAGGATAGAGATTTTCTAGGAACTTATTCTTGTAGTCCTTAAAATATAGCTCATCCTAATAGGTCGACAACACCGTGTCTAAAAAACATGTTTTGATAAGAAGTGTAATAAATAATGTGATAAATAGGTGAATTAAATTAATTGAAAAATTAATAAAATACCATATCGACCTACATCAGCTTCATGTTAAAACATCTATAAGCATGTTTTATGACCTTTACAACGACTACCATGTAACCAAGGTAATCATCCTACTCTAGCACCATTCTAGATTATCAATGATCATGTCTTATGACCATTTGAACCACTGCCATATACCCCTGGTATAATCATAACAATCTGGGTTAAAGCCCTATAAGAATTACAATATTTATGGTTCCAAACCCTATAAGGATTACAAAATTTACTATTCAAATCCCTATCAGAATTACAAAGTGGGACTAAGACGATACTACTCACTATAGGCATTACAATATATATGTGTCCAACTACATGGGAGTATCCCATTCTATAATCATCTCATTATGGAACACAATCCCTATTATACAACATAGATATCACAACATCACATCATTTATCTCAATGGTTCATTATTCGAATTTCCATTATTCTTTCTTATTCCACATTGAAATTAAAGTCACATATGATTAAAAAATATATCAATATTCTACAATCCATAATTTTGGGATTCTATAATAAGAAATAACCATAGGTTAGATGTCATGCTAAAAATAAATTAATGTATTATCCAATTCAATTATAATCAATGGATTTATCAACTAATGGGTAGAAATAAACCATGTCAGGTGAAAATTGAAATCAAGGAGAAATTTGGATCAACCCTTTTTTTATTTATTCAATTTAGGATCAAGATTCATTGTATCAATCAAAATGTTTCATCAAATTTAAAACATCAAAACAAAAAGGTTGATATTTAGACCCCCAGCCATTGACCAATGACCAAAAAAATGCTTCAATCGACAAACCCCCCTGAGGAAGATGGTGGAAATGATTGAAAAGAGGTTCCTAGATCAAAATTGATCAAGATCAGAACCAAAAACGAAATCACAAAATGTATTTCACCATAATGGTTAGAGAATAAAGGAAGATAAGGAAGAAACCTAACCAAAGGAACTTACTTTGGATAAAATAATCAAAAAGAATATCTATAAGGGAATTTGGAACCCCAAAATTTCTTTGAGAATGCCATATGGTTAAGAGTTGAAAAGCTGTAGAGAAAATTAATGAATGTTAGCCACATAGAAAGTTTAAAACTATTGTTTAGGAATTTAATCATCTTGTAACATGATTAAATGTAATGTAAATTATTTTAATGGTATTCTCAAAAAACCCAATCTCTTAAGATTTATTTAATTAAATCCAATATACATTACACAATGTGTAAACCACTTACACGTCATGTAAATGTTCTAAAGTTGAATTTAAGACCATTTTACGTATAAATCTATGCATCTCCTTTAAATATTTTCAACATACCATGATCCCATGAAACCCTTAGTCCCATTTATACATAGAATCCATTATCTTAAACAAGCATGCATCTTGGATCTTAAGGTCAATTTTTCCAACAAAGGCTCTCTGTCTCTGAACAAGACTCAGACACCAAGGCTCAAACAAAAAATAATAGAAATATATTCATGTTAAATTATGGTACCATACCCATTTTATCATATGTTATTTACTTATAATATTTTATCACCCTTTTATTGACAATTTATTGTTAAAATCAATGTTTCTGGTGGTAGTTGTTTCATTTTTCATGTATGATTTGGTTAAGTAGTCTCAATTAATGTAATTTGAACAAGGTTCCATCATATATTGAATTTTAATAATGATATAAATATCATATATATTCATTAAACATATATTCACTGTAATCAATAAATGATAGGGATGGAAAAATGAATTTCATCGTTTATGGAGATTGTACGTGGTACATAGGCATGAACAATATATTAATTTTTCAATAGATGATACAAAATGAATGTATATAACTATTAACCATTAAATAATAATTATTATATCATGTAAATCATATTTTTTCACCAAATACATCCTCATTTCCATCAACCTAAAATTGAAATGAAAAACAAAACACATCACTTTGTGGAGGTGGTAGTCCACATGTACACATGAGCGACATTATGGGTTTCCAATTGTTTGTATGGTAATAAGGTAAATATGATATTTCAATTACAGAAGTATAATTATATTAAAAGTATCATATATAAAAATTACCCCCAATAAATTACCACATTTAAAATATGGTGATGAGAAATGAATTGTATTACTGCGTTGAGACGGTAAGCTATACGAACACATGAGAGATACTATCACTTCACATTTAAAAGTAAAGGTGGTGGATAATTATTGTTTCATAATAATAATAATAATTTTTAAATATTTAGGATCCTTATGTTAAAAATTTATTCTAAATACTATATACTTAGAAGTGTTTAAACAAAAAGAAAAAAATATTGTGATCAGGTAAGGCAATTATCGCATCTTTGGAAGAACAACATTTGATCTTTTCATAGAAACACTAGTGTTGGTATTTTTAGGAGACCATAACTTATATAATGTGTATATAGATGTTTATAATATATTTTTTAGGGTTTGGACAAGATATAATTCCCAAATGTTGTGTAAAGAGGGGTGGGAGAAGGTTCTCTTTTATAATTGGGATATGATTACTTTTGAAATTTCCTGAATTTTTTTAAATATGATTAGATTAATCAATATATAAATAATTCAAAATGGTCATGAATAATAACAAAAATTGGATAGGGTTGAAATAAAATCAACCCACTAAATTTATTAAATTTTATATATCCTTTTATTCTATATAATTTTTATTAACCAATGGGTTAATTCTTTTTGACTTTAATTGTTGAAACCACTATTTTAAACAAAAGGGTAAATGATGACACAATAAATGGAAAATTAAATAATAAATTGAAAATGTATGATGTTTCTACAAATATTAAATTCACATGGGAGATGAAAATATTTTTATATATTTTAAATGATTTACTAAATTCAAGTTCTGGTAAAATATTATTATTTTAATTTTTTGACATTATTTATGTAATTTGAAATTAAAAATATAAATTAAAAAATACAATTAGAATATAA
The DNA here is from genome assembly GCA_963277665.1 of Viscum album. Taxonomy (NCBI): domain Eukaryota; kingdom Viridiplantae; phylum Streptophyta; class Magnoliopsida; order Santalales; family Viscaceae; genus Viscum; species Viscum album. The sequence goes on from OY728151.1 coordinate 228,160,206, forward strand.
TTATTTTAAACATGTAAAATATTTCAGTTTTACCTAAATAATTCATAAGGCATATTAACACATTGAAATAATACCACTTATTATTTTTTTAAAATCATATATTTTGTATTTATGTAAGTTAAATTAATATTGTATTGGCATGGCACAAGAATTTAAGATAGTTACATAATTCATAAAAGTTATTAATAAATTTATAACCAGATAATAATATCATTTAACTCAAAATTGACATTTATTTTCACTCATATATTTCTTTTGTCTCTATGTCTAAACATATTAGATATTTAAAACTAATAAAGTGTTATTTGGTAATATTTTTTTATTAAATATTATAGGGTATATTTTCATGGAATAATATCCCTTAACCCATTATATATCAATAATATGATTATTTTATCAAATTAAATTTATCCAATTAATACTATGTCGTAATATTATTATAATATGACTTAGTTTTAACTAAAATTTACTATATTTTCCCTTTACTAAGGTGATAAATTTTACCATTGTTACTATTCATAATTCCAAAAAATGAAATGACCCTATTTACTAATTTTATGATTGTTAATTAAAAATATGGTATTAATTTAATTATATTGAATCTCTATAAATGGATAATATTAATTCTAAAATAATTTTTCAAAACGTGATAAAATCCCCTTTTTGATAAAAATAATGTTTTTATTAAAATACCATTATTATAAAAAAACATTTCTATAAAAAATTGAATTATAAAAATAATTCCAATTAAACTAATTGTATTAAAAATAATATAACAGACCTAAATTTTCTTTAAAAAAATTTAAATAAATAATATATTTTCTAACTATAGAAACAAAAATTTAGATTTCAATAACATTCGGTATTTTTTAATATTCGCTAAAAAAATAAACATTTTATGAAAAATATGAAAATTTAACCAGATGATAATTTTGATATGATTATTTAATAAATTATAGTTTTTTTAAAATATAGTTTATATATTTTTGAAAAAAGATAATTTTTATGTTTTTGATAAAAAATTATAAAAATCATTTTTGAAGAAAACATATTTCAGAAGCAAAAAATAAATTTAATTAAAGTATATCATTAATTTTGAAATAATTAATAAATAAATTTTTATTTATTAGGTACTTTATATATAAATATATATATTATAATTATGTTAATAATATTCTTTCAGGGCAATTAAGAATCTAGGTTTAAACGATCCGATAACATTTTGGTATTCATTTATGCTTGGTGTTTCATATTTTATACTATATTGAAAATATTGTTCTATTACTGTGTATTAGTGTTATAGTTAATGTAACAATTAAAAATAACATCAATAGCTATACAAAAGTGATCCTTCCATGGGACAATGAATCAGACACCCTTGAAATACTGCAAATATGAGTTATATATCACCAAAATGGTTATAAATGAACAAAATATATTTACTGTAAATCAGATAGAGATAAAAGATGATTGGAAATTAACTAAATAATGAAGATTATTAGATTATTTAAGAAATTTTACTAATGTGATGAATGAATCTGAAACAAAAACTAAGGGATCTCTCTGAACAACTCTATTTTTTTGGTCATGGACTTTTTCTCTCTAACTCACCTCCCCCCTCTCTTATGTGATATTAAATTAATATAAATTATACATATGTATCTATAATATATTAAGAACTTACTATCACTTAATATTTTGAGGACATACTTGATTTTTATTTATTTATCAAATGCCTTCTTTAAAATCAAACCTGGTTAAGGGTAACTTTTTTGTCTATTGAAAACTACATGTTCTGTTTATTTAAGGCCATTATTCCCACTCATGATTTTCTTAAATAAACGAAAATTTTAGTTATGAACATTCTTGTTTATATTTTTTTATCTAGTTAAATTACATAATTAATCTTTCTTGAATTTTCATTAAATGATTCGATAAAACACCATTTTGAATGTTTATATATAAACCCATTTCTCTACCCTTTCTCCTCACGTTCAATCCAAATTAATAGAATATTTTTATTTATGCACTATATTATAAGGATAAATACATAAAAAATATTTAATTAATTTTTATTTTGGGTAAAATTATGAAATATCTTGTGATATTCATATGAGAAAAGATTATGAAACCCATTTTCTTCTACAGGTAATTCTTATGGACATTCTTTATTTTTGATCACCTTTTTTGGAACACATAAGAATGTATATATTGTAATGGGTTATCCTTGATATAACTACAATTTGTTGGGTAATTTTTATGTCTCACGAGATTATATATATGGGATTTCAGAGAAAACATAATCCATGACCTAACTCTATCTTAATTATGAGGTTTTCATGGAGGTTAGTTGTAACAAATTCTTATGTAATGTTATAGGTTAATACAAAATTTTAATGATAATGTTATCTCTATATTAAATGTTAATTATTTTATTCATAATTTTTATTATTTAGGAAACTTTGGGTTTTTTGATATTAGGTTATTACTCTTCATTAATATGTTATACTTTATTATCTTTTTTATTCCCTTAATGGTCATTTAAGCTCACCCCGTGTGTATATTCATTACAAAGGTTATACTATAGAGGTTTTGGAGATCAAATTGAGTTATCAACTCTTTATTAATATTAACATATTTTAAATATTTTATTTCCCCATTGACTTTTAATTTACCTAGACTTTAAAAGATGCATGGCCTTTTAATCCTATGTTATTATTTATTGGATATCTGTGTTAAAAATAATATAACAATATGTGTAAAATTACTGGTTCAATATAAAACCAATCATAACTCTGGTTGTTGATGAGTGGGATAAAGAAAACACACATGGCTAGAAACCCTATGTGTATATACAATGGATATTCAAATATATATTACATGATATTAGGAAGGATTTGTTCTGTAATGGGATTTTATTTATGGAATATGAAACAGCCCAACCTAAATAACACTTGATTTAATGAAGACTGAATTTTTTATAATTGACTGGTAAGGTAAAAAGATAAATTAGAAATATCAAAGAGGAAGAAAATATAGGTTTATTTTTTTTGTAATAATCCTAATATAATTTTTCAATGGTGTTCATCAATCCTATTAACACATTTTGTTTTTAATAATGGCTAAAAGCTGATGAAATAAAGTTAATAAGGGGTTCCACATACAATGTTGTGTTTATCCCAATGTACAACCGAATGAGATAATAAAAGTACTGATAAATCCAATGATTATTCTAAACAAGAAATCATGATTTTTGATTATCTAATTGAAGAGTGTTAACTTCTCAAACAAGCCAAATAAGAGAATAACGAAGTCTCATGGCTGTAAAAATGATGATGATGGTGAAGGGTAGAAGATTAAATTTTTTCTATATCAAATATATCAAAATAATCATGAAATGATATTTAATAATGTAACTATGAGTTTTTTTATCTGTGGAAAAGAAGGATACAGATAAAAACATTTCCATGGAAATCTGAAGAGCTAGGTGGAAATGGTGAAGGATATATAGTTCATCCTACGGTACCACTAGTAGTTAAATTTCATATATTCAATTTCATATGTAATTGTCCATGAAAATCATTTAATCTAGGGTCTAATAAGGATTATTGGTATAAAAATACTCTTTCATGAATCGAAATGGGAATGATTTTTCAAATCTGAACTACTAAATTAGATCAGAATTATTACGGAACACTTATTGAACACTCTATATTTATGGATTAATTATTAGAATTTCATCTTGTATATCTATGAAATATTTTAGTGGAATTAAATAAGCATCCTGATGAATTGATAATTAAAGAAAAATACATGTTGTATTATTTCCCAAGTTTTATTTTATGTGAATATTACTTCTGAAAGTCGGAATATCCTTCTGTTAGTTGAATTTAATTTTATATTCAATATGTATAGGTTCAATTCACATAATTGAAATAAATAATTCATAATACAGAGATGGCATTTTAAATAATCTAACAGTATTCTATTAATTCAAGGTTAACTAACAAATTGTTCTTAATAATAATATATAACATAGTTATAAAAACCAAATAAATATAGAATCCTAGCCTAAATGGTAGATAGAAAACTCAATATTAGGATTAACCAATTATAGAAGGAAAATATCATTCCTAAGTTGTTAAATTTATATCTTTATAGGATTTATACCAATATTCCTATCTATCTAATGGATACACACAACTATTTCCTTGGACTGTTTTAGTTACAATTATTATGATGAATTTTTTTTAAGTGAGATAATTTAATAGTCTATGTTTTTTATATTAAATATTAATTTAAATATATATTATTTTAGTATATTCTTTAACACACAAAATTGAATTAAAATGAACCATGACATAATATATAAATTTATTGAGAAGTTTTAGGAAATCAATATCTCTAGTGAATAAAATTATAATACTAAACAAAATTTCCATACATTTAGAGATAAAATAATTTAAATGATTCTATGTTAAAATACATATTTATTTCATGAATAAATATTTGTCAAAAGTGTTGCATTGTTGATAATAATATATTAATTAAATCTCATTTAATGTATTTTTTTAAATAATATGTAATATTTCAATATATGTACTGAAATTTTATAATATTTTATTTTGGAATTGGAATGAAATAGTGCATAGAATAATTAATCATTAAAAAGGTCATTTTTCGATAAAATGTGTTTTCCATTAATTTATTTTTTCATTTAAATGTTATATTTAAATTTTTTAAGATTTTTAATTTTCATAAATAAAATTAATTTTTCCACTACACATATCAAAATTATCTTATTATATTAATTTTCACTTTTTTTGAAAAAAATTATGATTTAGTGATTAACGATAATTATGATTTTCACTAAAACTACAACATGTATGACCCTGTCACAAAGTAGTTTGAATATAAAAAATAATAAAATATTTCTCATACTAAATTATTTATCTAATGAGTTAATGTATAAAATTTTAAATACCAATAATAATTTGAAAAAATGGTATCTTACATTTCATAAACATAGAATATATTTTCTAATATAAGAAACAGTTTTTGGTATTTTGTTTTAATTAAATCTTTTTTTTCAGTAAAATTAAGTTCTTTAATTATTTGAAATCAAAATAACTTTTATTTTTTTATAAGAAACCAATTTATATCAACTTAATCAATTTAATTGATAATTTTATCCTACACATAAATTTTATCATATATAATTTATTTAAAATTTTCTATCAGTATGTCCAAATTATTTCATATCATTAATTTTATATTAGATATAGAAATGGATTACTTAGGTAAAAACAGTTTACCGTTATAAAATCCAAAAAATTATTAAGGGTTTACAATAGGGGTAGAAGGCCTAACATGTTAAAATATTATTTATATTTCATTTGTTGAGGATTGGCTTATAAAACCACATCTCACCTAAACTAATTTCTATTTTGATTTCTTTTAGACATGTTAATGATTTTATATCATTTTATTAGAATGAAATTTTTACAAAAACGTTATTATGACCAAATATAAATGTGGCCTTTTACCCCCTTGTAGAAGACACCCCAATTTTAGTTTACACTATAAAACTTCCTTGTTTTATTACTATATAATAATATTTATATTATTTATTCCTCTATACACATGATTTTATCCCATGTTCTCCCTTTCTTTGAAATTTTATAAAGGAAATTCCAAATTCTCAACTTAAGTATTAAATTTTAAAAAAAATCATTTTTTCTAACGTTCCGTTTCAAATATTATTTCGAAATAATATATAATGAATAGATATTTATATTATAATAATACTTTTATATATTATTAGAATAACCATTAACTACCCTTATGTTTCCCATTATGAAAAATGAGAATGGAAATTATGCATTAGTGTAGATTACTATCTCAATGAAGTGATGTCTTCTATTTTTACCGTCATCCCTCATAACAAGTTATATGGATGCAATCAATGAATAAATTTGAAATGTATATTACAATTATGATTTTTATTGAAAATTATAATTCAACTTCAATTTTTTTCATTTTTGATAAATTGAAATGTAAATCAATAATTTGTGCATATTATCACCTCCATGAGGTAACATATCTCATTTTTGATCAACATTAGTTATTATTTATTAAAATATTTTAAAATTGATTCACCACACAAGAATCACTACATAATTTCATTATTATTATGTTATATTTATATTATTCCAAAATAGACAAATTTCAAAATAATACTCACTCAAAAACTTTTTTTGCTAATGTTTGGGTCATTTTTACTACCTATATGAAAAATGACATAAATCATTTTCATAGATGACTAAAGAAACAAAAATAATTTTCTTATTATACACTAATCTATAAATAATTTGATTTTTTATTTTGTGTTGGAAAAATTAATATTAAAATCAATAACTAATACACCAATGTTCTATCATTAAAAATCATAGAAACAATTTAATAGTATATATCATTTTAAGGATCATAACCAAAAATCTAATATAATGAAATTATAACATTATAAAAAAATTATAATTCATTAATTATAGTACCCTATATGATCAAAATGATTAAGATTAATCACAATTGATATTGAAATGGATAATAACTGACATATTTATAGAGAATAATTATAACTGATGTGTATAAAAGCTTATTTATATCCATTTGGTTTTGAAATAGGTAATTAAAAGTGTTATATATGTTATAAATTAGGTTAAAAATATTTAGTGGACATCAAGAGTTATGGTAGGGGATTTTGTATCTCAAATTTAACTGTTGGATATATATTTATCATTAGGTACCATGACGTATATAATATAGTTTGATTACAGCATAATTATTTTATTTTATAATATTTATGTATTTAATATAGTTCAAATATCCCTATTGTGTTGATTATTTAAATATTTTTTTATTCATAGAATATCAAGGCTGTAATGGTAATTGTTAACCCAACTCCCTTCAATAAGTATCAATGTTTCGTCTTGAACTTCATTCTTCCATGTTAACCTAATATTTTCAATAACGATACTTTATATTCATATTTGGGGAGAAAAAATTTTGAATTCTAAAATTTTACCTTAATGAATTTCTTTCCCATAAGGTATATCATTATTGAAATAAATTTACATAATTTTAACAAATCCCACACCTCATTGTTCATATTTTCGAATCTCTCTAAATAAATACATCAGAATTGGAATCCTAATTATTCATTAATTCATAAAACCATAATAATTCCATTATATTATTTTAGAAAAATGTTTTTACTCAGTTGACAATGTAAATTTTCTGTAAAAAAATTTCAAAATATGCAAAAATTTTTCCCATGATTTTGAAATCAATTTTTTGATCATTCAATCTATATTAATTCTGGTTTCATTTCTGCCTTTTAAAAGATATCTTATTTAAGAGTCCACATAAAATTGTATGTTTTCCTTTATTTTTATGTCAATATTCGGAAACCTTTATGTCTTTCCCAAGGAAAATTTATTTAAAATATTTTTTTCGAATGTAAATTTTTTACAATTGTTTTAAAATTTACATTTTGAAACTATTATGTGATTTCAAGGAATAATTATTGTGGTATAATTAAAAATATTATTTTCTATATACCTAATTTTCAATTTCCCTAATGTTTCCTTTCTAAGATTGACTATTCAATGTGACCCATAACTTTATCACTTATAGAAAAGTTAAAATTATAATTTGATTTTGGTAACACATTCTTCATTATCTTTAATGGCCTTATTTCCATAGAATATATTATTAATGATCCACTATATAAATGTTCTCATTAAATTATCTTTTGTGGGGATTAATTTTTGTTTATTAATAATTCATATGTTTTATTTTGATAATGTTCATACAATCTGGAAATGTTAAGAAACCCATTTTCCTCCCGTTAGTTATTTATGATACATCGATTGATCTATTTAAATTTTTACACATATTTATGGATTATTTGTGGGTGGGGTCTTATATATACATCCAATATATTGGTTTAGAGGTTCATATATTATAATATAATGATTTTATGCATTGATATTTTTTTGTTGAATGAATTGTAAAAATTTCATTTTTCTCACAACATGATGCGTTGACATTTTCATTGTCCACAACATGATGTGTGGAAATTTTATACACAACATGAGAAGTGTAAATTTCATTATTACATAAAGTGAATAATAGAATATTTTTTATTCCTAACCTGAAGCATGGGAATCTTGTTAGATCACATGAATGGAAATTAGTTTATTAAAAATATGATACATGTGAATTTCAATTATTCACAATATGAAACATAATCATATTTTGTTCACAATAGGAAAAGTTGACATTCAATTTGATCAAAGCATGTAGTATTGTAAATTTATTACTAGTGCTACAATTAATATATGATTATGATATGCAAATTTTTAATATTATATTTCATTAGACTGTTACATTTCTGTATGATGCAACTATGTTATGCTCTCATGTATAATGTTTATTGTCTAATGTTTTCACACTCTATTGATTGATGTATTATGTTTTTAGAAGAATCATTATATTACTCTTTATTTGGGATATATCATTTATTGGGTATTATTTTCTTATGTATCATGATTATACACATGTTCTAATATGATAATAACCTTCAACCATTGATTTTTACCACATATGATTACCCTTATTTAGAATCTAAAATAAACCCCTTTTGTGTATCCATTCCTATAGTTATGAATAAGATGTTAATATAACATATTTATAGAGTTTATATAGTGTTTATAAATATTAATTATGCCTTCAAATGTGTTTTAGAAGATTTATATTTTTTATCTACTACGAAAAGACACCGAACATTCCATTCCAAGTATTGTGTGATTATTTGTGAGGTATAATGATTAACTTTTGGAAATGATATAAAACAGAAGTATCTTTATATTGGGTTGTTATAAAAAACATCTAAATCATGGATAATGGTATTGTGAGGCTATTTGGGTAGAGTTTGGTAGAGTTATTTTTTCACTGAATGTCTGTAGAAGTGATGATAGGAGGATTCTTTTTAAAAGTGTGGGGATTGACACCCAAATTATACCCTTCAAATTAAAATAATATAAATTCTTTTTTAAGGGAATGTAGAACCAAATGGATATATTTTAGAATATAAAATAATTAATGGTCTAATTAAATGAATCTGGTCAAATTTCGATAAACATTACATATATTCTAAGAATTATTTCTTCGTTTAACTCCATTGTTATCACTTTAACCATTACCAATGTGATTTGTTACAAAGGTAACTATTTTTTATAGCTTAAAATGTACTAGTAAGTATTGAATAATTTCAAATTTTTTCTTAAACATCTGGAATCAATTTTATTTTATGCAATTCATATAGGTTGTGAAAATGTATTTTAATATAATGATAGAAAATTTATTTAAAAACCATTTTAGGAAGACATCTTTTTATGTAAAAATAATAAATTTATATAAAAAAGTATGAAATTTATTTTCATGAAATTTATTAATCTATAAATAAGTAATGGAGGGTTATTTGACTTTAAAACCAGTTAAGAACATAATTTAACATTGTAATTATTTAATTAAATAAATTATAAAAATAGTTCTTTTATTATAATAAATCATCAACTGTGTGTCAAAATGTCAAACATCTGATTCTAAATTCAACATATAAAGTTTTAAAGCATTTTTGTTTTCCCAAATAAATATATTTTTTCAATAAAAATTTATTTTAGGACATTATTTCATTAGTATACCAGAATGAAGTCATAAAAGATTAAATATTTATAAAAATGGTACATTTCAATATTCACCATAAGGTTAAACTTCTCTAAAAATTCCAAACATTTCACCTTAACATAATATTTATATGATGAATCCAAAAATAGAATTTTTTATCCCATTATAATTATATAATTTATAAATTTAACTTTAAAATAAGAAGTAAAATTTACTATAAAATTGTTTTTTATAGAAATGGACTTTTAAAACATTAATTATTTTTAACAATATTTCACATTAATTAAAAATTAATTTGGTTTTTTGATCCATATTGTTTTTATTTAATTACAATAATTATTTACCAATTCAATTCATATATACTGAGTGGGTACTATATCTAATAGCTATATTTACAATGACTATAATTCCATCCACCTTCAGTCCAATAATCAAAGTACATTAATATATTTTTCCCTATATACTTCACTAAAATTTACTTCATTTTTTATATTTTATTCAATATGAACATTACTATTAAATTTTTTATTTCAATCTCTTTTGTAGAAATTTTAGTTGGGGTCACCATCTTCATAAGGAATCATAAGGATAATGATTTTATATTTTCAGTATTCTAATATACTTATGATTTAATTAAATGTGTATTTTTTCCAATATTAGTTTATCTTGTAAGAACATATTGAATTGGTGTTCATATTAAATTGTATAATTTTAACTCATTATATTTTATCATTGCTCTTTTTAGTTTTATATTTCATGTATTATAAACTATCATGAATAAAAATTTTATTTAGTAGAGAATTATAGATTGAAATCTCAAGGTGTTACACATCGAAAATAAATTTCCTCCGAAGAATTTTACTTTATAATTTGAAAATAATAGTATCATTTCATATAAATATGATCTGATTATCATTTTATGAGGATAATTAATAATTATGTCACTATATAGAAACCATGTATTTATTAATTGAATATTTTTAAAGAAATATATATAGAATTGTAAGATCCATAGTTTTGAATGCTTTTTGAAAATAATATCTTGATATATGAGAGGTATTTTATACATATACTTGATTGATATATCTTTATCTTCCTTGTGTTATAGAATTAATTTAGCATCAATTTATAGAATTTGATAAGATATTCTAAATTGATTTATTTTTATCACACAAGTATAATCACATCATTTTTTATGTTTCAATCAATTCCCCATATATTATTTATCTCGTATTCTAAATGATAAAAAATAAACAAGAATTTTTCACACCTGAAGTAGTAAAATTAACATTTAAGGGATTATAAAATCTCTATAATGGATGGTAATTTGTTCCCCATGTCTCTATAATTTAACAAAAACCAAAAATTGTAAAAAAAATTAATGATAATACCAAATTAAATATCAATAAACCATTACATTAATATATAATACAGAAATCTAAAAAATCCTTAATAAAAATACTAAATGATTAATATTAAAAAATCAATTGAAAAATAATCCTAAAACATGTCAAAATATTCTTCAAAAAAAATTAAAAACTACAAATCTGAAAGATTTCATGAAGTATTCTTTAAAAAATAAACATAACCTATATTACAAAAATAAAATATCCTCCATAATAATTAATGTTTACCCAGTTTAAAAAAAACATTCTTATAGAAATATATAAATTCATCACAAAAAATCGGAATTACGTGACACCGAAATACTATTAAAAATAAATTGTATCAACAAGACATAAATCATATTACCAAAATAATTTAACCCATTTTTCCAATTAACAATTACTACAACAAAAAACTTATAACAACATATTTCAATTTGTCTTAATGGTTCACATATTGAATTTGAATAAAACAAAACATATCTCATGAGAGTATAATAAAAGGTGTGATGTTTGCACCAAAAAATGTTCACCAAGTTGTTCTTAATCTAATAAGAATTTTTTTTAGGGTTACTACCATTTATAAAATATGTGTTGGATCCTAAATTCTCTATTTTGAATTGATAAAGAGACATTATTTTTAGGAAACCACAAGGTCATTACTTTATAATAATTCTTGGATGTTCCCATATACTCATACATATCCATAGGTGTTTCACTGATGTTTTCCGAATAGAATAGTTAAATAACATAAAATATATTATCAATTATTATCAACTCAAAAATAAATGTAATGAAACCCCAAAGGCCCATATAAACCCCTAACATCTATTGTTATCTCATTGATCACCTTAAATTATAATTAGGTAATACCTTAGAAGCGTATCAATGCGTTTCGTAATAAAACCAACTATAAAATTATTTACCACTTATGGTATCTAAAATACTTGAATTATCCTCATATTATAACTTATTAACCTCTAAATTTATCTAAACCCTACTAAAAAACCTAAAATAATGGCTTAATACCATAAACATTGATCTAGTGCGACAAATGTAATTGTTTCATAATTGTTATGATATAAAATCAAGAGAACCAATTTTAACCATATATGATAAAAATAAGGTTCTAAGACATTTCCATAAATAATATTATTTTTTATTTATGGATGCATATAATTCTGAAAAACATTAAATAATAAACTTATATCATTATCACAAAATTGTAATTTTTTCCACAATATGTATATTTTCTTATTTCATAATCAGTCTTCAATATCCCCCACAAAATTCTCCACACACAATACTGTTATAAATGTAAAATACGTTCCACTTAATCAATAATATGAGCACAAAATTTATGTATGGAATGTATTAAAGAAGTAATAAAATGGGAAATAATATTTTATTTCTCAATGACGGAGTGAAATTTTCCAAGAATTTAAATATTACCATCATGTACTAATCTAAGAATCATTCAATAACAGATAAGAAATTATCCTAATACATAGGAAAATAATTATTTCATTCAAAAAATATTTCTCATGAAACTTGTTGGTGTGTCTTTGTGTTATAAAATTTTTAGCTCAAATAATCACTAACGTAACTCTAATGAGTTGTTATATATAGATCAATCAACACAATATGCAATCAACATGACTTAATGATCAATAAAATTTCCAAGTCAATCTAGTATATGAATGTCAATATTCCTCAGTTACTAATAAAATTTGAATTGAAATATTACTTAAAATAATACAATATATGGTAGTGTAATATAGTTAATGACATATTAAAATAACAAAAATATGTGTGCTAATAAATAAAATGGATATAATTTTAAGAGAATGTAGAGTAGTGGTATGAATATAACTACATGGAAATGAGAGTATTCACTGTGAAATGTTATGGTTAAATCCCTAAATAAATAATTGATAAAATAATATCATCAATTCATTCAAAATGAATGTTTTTATGTAATCTAATTTCTTCCATGAATAAGAGTTTAAAGTTTAAGAGATAAAGTAAAAATTATATTCCTAAATGATTTAATTATTTTCATCAAAAGTAATTATTAAACCATATACAGTATATATTTTAATATCTATCAAAGTGATTTAAAAAATAATATTTTTAAAATAATATATGAACATATATTTTTTAAAATAATTTAATTTTATGTATGACAATATATAGTTGAAGATAATAACATATATAAATAAAATGAAACGTATTTTTCATTAATTTTTAGAAAATAATACACATTTATTTTTTTAACATGGAAAATTTCTAGAATAATGGGACATATATTTTAATTGAAAAAACATCAAAACTATAAATAATATTCTAAATAAAGAATGAGTATGATGGTTATAAATTTCAATCAATCAATAATCATTGAAAAATAAATTCATTTCACACATTTGATAATATAATAAAAAATATACTACATAAAATAAATGAAAAGATTATATTAAAAAAATATTATATATAAATTAAAATTAAATGTAATTTAATAGTATGAAATAATTGAGTTATATAAAATAGTAATCTTGAATAAAAACTAATAATATGGATATTGGGTAGAAATATTCACCACCCAAATGGAGAAATAAGTCAATTTTTTAGGAAAACATTATTTTAGTGGTTTTTCATTACAATAATGAGGGAAATACAATATAAAAAATGGAAACCATTGAGGTAACAAGGTGATAAAAAATATTAATTGGTTAATGAGATAAAATTAAAATAATTACCATAATGGAAAAAAAATAATCTAGAATAATAATTGTTCTGTAAGATAAACTCTTATGGATTTGGTAATATTAAAATGAACAACCCTCATAGGATAGAACATTAGTTTTTTTCAATAAAACCCATTAATAAGACAAATAATTTTTTAGAAATATATTTATGGGGTTTTATGTTCTACATATAAAATTAATCATGGATCATAATATGAATCAAACATTATTAAATTGAAAATAAGACAATGGATCCTTACATATCATATAACACCTGAATAAAAGACTCTTGAAAGAGTGAATATAAATTTGAAAATAAATTAACATGATAAAAAAGTGAATCATGATATAACATTTTCAATATGATCCATTTAAATTATATATTTTAAAAATTTATGAAATAGAAAATATACATCAAAGAAGAATGTATGAGAAGAAAAAACAAAACCTTTTACTGCAATATAGTTGGACACCTTACAAACCAATGTATAATAAGTTAGTATTTTGGTTTCTATTTATAATATTCATATTTATGTCTATCATATTTTATATAATTTATTAATAACTCATTTTAATATATTTATGTAGAATTATTTGTTAAAATCAATTATTTTGGTGCTTAGTATTCTGTTTCTCCTCCATGTTTTGATTTGGTGGTTCTATTCCTTTCACCTTGGTAAAAATTTCATCTCCTAAATAATTTAAATGAGTTAAAAAATACAATACTTATACATTAAAAAAACTAATATTGTAACACATTTATATTTTAGAAAACCAAATTATGTTTGATAGCGTGTTTGACACACATCACCAAGCTAAAACGCCCCACATAATATATAACCATTATAACATAACCATTTAATTTTAGGTATGGATAGTATTGAATAATTTATTATATATATATATATATTTATTCACTACTCAATACAAAATAATGATAAATATTTATTAAATAATCATTAAATTTTAATTAATGTAATTCATTTCTTTTAAAATAAGTTTTCTTTAAAAATATATTTTTACTTCTAAGGAAAAAATATTATAATGATTTTTTATAACTTTTAAAAAATTTATATTATAAAACGTTATTCATTTTTGAAACTGGAATATAAAAATTATCTTTCTGTGAAATTTTTGAATTTTTTAGAAAATATTGATTTATTTAGTGAATAATGAAAAATCCAAATTTCATAAAATTCTGATTGATTTTTAATAAATTTAGAAATTTAGAAGTCCCAATAATTTTTGAATATGATTAAATGTAAAATAATAATTAATTATTTATATTTAATTTATTCATTTTTCTAACCAACTTTATTATAGATTTTATTATATTTTTATTTTTGGTTTTAAAAAACAGGTTTATCTTAATAATTTATAAAGTGCATATTGTTTATCCTTTTTAATTAATAAAAAAAACTAATAAAGAATTTTTTAATTAAATTTATATAATTTATATAAATAAATTTTAATTTATATTCATATAGTAATAATTATTAGTTATATAGTTAATATATAATCTTTATTTTCTTGAAAAATAAACTACATGAAAAAACATCTTTTTCGTCATGTTTTCATTTTTATTTATTTTTTAAAAATTAACCGCATAAATTGAATTTAAAAAAAATGTATTCAATATATAGAATCAGAATAATTTACATTATCTAATAGGGTAATTTTTTTTAACTATATTAAATATTGCGAATGGTAAAAACTAATTACCACAGTTAAGGTAAAAAATGTATTTACCATGGGTTAAACTAAACATAAAGTCACAATATTTCATTTAAAACTGGTAAAAAAATATAGTCTTGAAATATTTGAATATTATCCTTCCCATGATTTAATATATGGTAATTAAAAATCTATTTGTGTATGAATTACTTTATGATTTTTTATTATTTTGGGAAATTTCCATGTAGTTTCTGTGTAGCTTCCTTTCCCCACTTATAAAAGGCCATCAATATCCTCTATTCGATAAATAAAAAACTCTTTTGGTTCAACCAATCCATGGAAATTTTTTTCCCAAATTCCATACCCTCATTTTAGAGTCCATGTTTCGTTTACAAATCCAATCTTGGAATACATTTGGTTTAATCCTTAATAGATTTTTCAAGAAGATGAAAAATTTATAACTACAAATTATTGTTTTATTTCTTCTTAAACCTAGATAAAATATTATTAAACAATAAAATTATTTTAAAATAATTATCACATATATATTTAAATTTTATTTTATTAATTTCATAACCTAAATCCATCTCTCCTTCCGTAAAATGGTATATGAAATCATCTTTTGTGTATACGGCATACATACACATCAGAAACCAATGTCATTCATTTTCAATCTTCACCACTCACAAGAATTTTTTAATGACATATTTAATGTTTATATATATTGATTTTGTAATATTTTAATAATTCTTTAATTATAATATTACATATACAATCTATGTTTCTATTCCTTTGGAAATACAATTATGTTGATCATGTGTACTGTGGACTACAACCTCATGAAGTGATGTGGTTCATTTTTAACTAAAACATTATATAGAAGGTATTAATGATAATTTTAATTAATATATTTTATATAAATTTAAAAGTAAATTCATTTGATTTTTTTATTTTTAGAAGGCAATATATCATTTTCATGCTTACACTGAAAAATGATAATTTCATTTGTTAATGTATAGAATACTGCCGCCATGAAGCGATGTGATTATTTTTTCAAAACAACATCACATGGATGATATATATATATGTATATGTATTTATATTTAATTAAATAATATGGTATTTTTGATATTATGATGATTTTGGAATGTTAAAATAATATATATTATCTTTCTATGTTGTATATTGAAAAATAAAAACATTACTTATGTATATATATGACATGTATCTCCAATATTATAACGTAATTCATTTTTCATAAATCATTTTTATTAGATTTAAAATTATAATTGAATAAGAAACATTATAATTATTTTATTGTTATTATTCGGTATATGTTGAAATAATTACCACTTTGATCATAGCCAACACACCAAATCCACTTGGAAATAATAAACCAAACGTCCTAAAAACACCCAATGTAGACACACCAGATTAGATATTGAAATATGTAATTATAAAAAAATAAAACAAAATATTTAAGTATAAAGATTTTTGTCAGTAATTGTTTATTAATAAATCAAATAATTGATATAAGCTTATTATGCAAAAGTTAGAGGACATGCATGGAATATATAGACTTGAGGTAAGGGTTTTTCTCATTTCACTTTAATTTATATGAGGCATATTCTATATTCAACACTTATTTATAGTTTTTGGATTGTATACATCCACTTTTACATGGGATATCATGATTCCATCATATATCATGGTTTTTTACATTTAAATTTTATTTATTTTTTCTGATAGTATTCAACTTGAAAGTTATCATGTCGTAAAGAATTTCATAAATCAATTTATTTTTATTGGGTTATATTAATTATTCATTTTATTTGATATTATATGATAATGTGTGTAATTAATTTTGATTATATTATGTATTTTTCAACTTTACATGTGTATTTACATTTTAAGCTCATAGTCTATTCATTAATTAATTCTCAAATTCAGTGGTGTGATTTTTGTAAGGGTTATTCATCTGAAATTATCTTTCTTTGAGACATAGGTTTGTGATATGTTAATATATTAATTTATGAGGTGTATATATTTCTCTTGGAAACTCCATATCATGGAAATCCTTATGATTATGATATATAATGTATCCTTTTATGTTATTCTCTCATGAGGCATACAATTGAATAGTTTCCAAAGTGGAAAAGTCATTATGTTATAATCTATTTTATTTCAGAACTATTTATGTTCATGTTTCCTTTAGAGGAAATAATGTGATATTAGTTTTTTTAACCACATCTCTATTATTCCCCTACAACTATGAATATGGTTTAAAAAATTAATTTTCAATTCTTCCCATATTTAATGAATAAAAATAAACAAAGACTTTGTAAGTGAAAATGATCATATATTTTTCTTTTAGATCGAGTATCTTTGTATTCGACATCCTAATTTTATAAAATTTTTAAAAAATTACTATTTTATTTAAACAAACTATTTACTAATTCCATTTTAAATAATATATTACCTCATTTTAAAATAATTTAAATATAAATTTCTTAATTTTTTCTAAATGTGTATTTTCACTTAATTTTTTCATAATGTGTGGAATTTTTTTTCTTTTATTGTATTATGAAATGAATGAATTTTACCACCATCATGCCCAATATTTTATTCAATATATCCTTCATATATTTAGAGGATTTTTTTTCAAATATATATATTCTCATAATAGTTAAGGATTTTTTATTTGATAAAACATATTGTCAAAAGGAAAACTGTATTATCAACAAAATTAATTTTATTGATCTTTTAATGACATTTACATTTATCAACGTCAACGACCCTTACGATTACTAATGATCTAATTGTTATATTTTCTAATTATACCATCCTTATTATTTATCTAGAAATTGTTGTTCCAAAATTATTGTTAGGGAACACGTTTTGTTTCCATAGTTCAACTATTTTTCAAAGAGATTTTTATGGACCCTATTCATTTTTCATGGGTTGATGATGTTTCAAAGAGAATGATATGAAACCCATTTCTTATACAATGGTTGAACCTCTTTCAAAGTGATGGTTATGTAAAACATTTATTTACCATGGGTTATTCATGTTTTAATGATAATGTTATGGAACCTATTTCTTTTATAATATTTAATCATATTTTAATGAGATTGTCATGGAACCAATTATTTTCCTTGAGTTAATCAAACTATGAAATGAATAATGATACTTTTGGTTATTCTATGCAGAAATTATTTCTCTATATACATTACTAATGATGTGTTTCTTGTTAATTTATTAAGTTTATGGGTGGTTTTTTTTATAAAAAAAGGATGTGAGGTTATGTTATTAACCAAGGAAGGGTTGATCTGTGATGAACCAAGGAATGATGCTTAATTAATCATGGAAATGTGGGTTTGTTATATCCCTATAATGCATTGGGTTATGATTATATAATGTAGATATTTTTGGTCATTCGAATTGTACAGATTTGTAAGAGTGGTATGATAATGATGTTCTACGATACAAATACATTTTATATATGCTTTAAATTTATATTTATTGTTTCTTTTGATGAATATCTATATCAACCGTCTCCTGATTATTAATTTTGTGGAATTTTCCTTTGCTAAAAGATTATTCCATTATTTCAAGTTTTATTATCTAGGAATTGATGGGCATTAATATTCTTATGTTAAACACATTTACTTTGATTATGTTATCATACCCTAATACTACACTTATTCCCACTGATGACATTCAATTATTAATTCTTTTGTTCACCTTTACTAACTAGTTGAGATCAACCTTCTAATTTTTTCCTTTTCTTGATGTTATAAATAATGTTGTTTAAGGAATTATGTCTATAATGGGTTTCACATTGATAATGATGATGTATTAATGTGAAATAAGAAATGTTCAATTATGTGGTAGAAATATTCATTTAATGAAATATGTACTATTTTTGTAAGATAATGACTTAATTATTAACATCTCCAAACCTAAAATATCCCTTATAAACAAAGTGATTCAATTTTTCATTTTCAAGTTGAATGCATAGGATGAAAAAATTGAATCACCTTTATCAGTACCAACACTAAAAACGTAAATTTTATGTTTTTTCACCGAACCTAGGAGTAAATGTTCTAGGTTGTTATAGTTTCTATCATATGAAAGGTTTTGATAAAATTGGAGAATATTATGTTTTAATATAATTTTTTCTAATTTTTTTGGATACCATCATATTTATATAAAAATATGGACGATCATATGTTTAAAGTCTTGGACACCCCATTAAGGTTTTAATCGATATGATCTTAAATTTATCATTGAAATATTAGGAGAAATTTTGGTGGTTGTATTATACATAATGATTTTGTTTAATGTGAAGTATGTATTTACATTATGTGGGAATAAGATTAATGGTATTGATAACCATGATGGTTTTTATGGTTTTGGATACCTAAAACACTTGTTTTATTATCTAGATAACAAAAGGACTGAAAATTGATTTTGTGAATATGCGATTGATGTTATTTCAAAATAATTCCACTATAATTATTTTTCTTGTAAGATAAAAGGTATGATATATCCTTGGACAAAATTCCACCAACCTAGAGGTCACTACACCTATGACCGATCCGGGTCACCATATGACCCCAAGCACTCATCCAATAACACCAAATGTTTAAAACTAGTAGAGATAGTAAAAATAATATATGGGTAGAGTATAACATCTTTATCCGAGTATGGAATAATAGAAAAAAATATCAAATAAATTAAAGAATTTAAAATAACCAACAATCATGCATTAATAACCATTTCCAAAAACTGGGTACAAAAAACAATTGAATATTAAATATTCCATGTCATGTGAATAATTCCAACAAGTGAAGAAAACCCAAAATGAAGACCAATGGAAGAATCCCCAAAATAGGTCTAGACTCCAAGTCTAAATCCTGATCCATGAACATCCTATGCCTAACTCAACCATCTAGCACATGGCCTTTCCATTGTCCTGACCTACCACCCTAAAAACTACTTGGGTACCAAATGGAAGCCTGAGCATGAAGTTAATACAATTCAGTTGGCCACCACCAATGATGTCTACAAAATATCCAGAATAGGAAGTTGGTGTATTTATACACTAATATATAAAAAATAAACAAGGATTAAAATGATACCATTAGTAAATAATTGTCTATATAAACCATTATAATCATTTAAGTACATGGGTTAGGTGTTCTATTTATTTCAAAACAGCCTAATCTATTCAACCACTATGTATAAGGTAATAAATCAAGTTCCCAATCCCACTAGGGAAAACATCACAAAAGAAAATTTATCACACATACCTTGGAGCCTCAATCCAGGTAATCTCAATCAATTTCATCACACTTACCTTGGAGTCTCAGTCTAGCTAATCATCCAATGCATCTATTAGGGGGAGAGGAAATTAGTTCAACTCCGTAAACTATGAATTCTACTGGTGGGATTTAGAGCCTCTGTCCAACTTAGACTTTTGGTGTAGATCATCATTCATTACCCACAACTACCGAGCCATGTGCACATGCTTCCATTAACCATTAACCACATTTAAAATATTCCAAAACATGCACAATAATTTATCATAACATTATAAATTCACTACTCAATCAACACAAAAATTCCCTTATATGCCTTAATTAATTACATATCCCCATTTCAACCCATTACCCATTTTCATAATCACTTTAACTCATTTAACACACCCACAATCTTTGGAAAATCCCTTATAACCATATCAAAGTCTAGAAACAAACTCATTAGTTCCATTAAAAATTTAAACTAACTAGTAAACACATATATATTTTGGGATCTACATTTACATAAGAATTCAATGTTCAACATCATAATTTTACATGTTTGGGATAATGGCACACCCCATGGGTGGCCCAAAGAACTAACAAATCAACCTCAATGCATCTCAATTGGATCATGAGTGGTTTAACTAATCATTATCTAACCATTTTAAAAATTCATATCCAACTAATACAAATAACAACAAGGGATAACCAAAATAACAACCATACATTAACAAATAATCTTCAAGACTATGGGATATAACTTATTGACCAAATACCTCTTAGAAGATGAACGCATGATTAATCATAGGCTTAAATCTAGATTCAGCTACCCTTTGAATCCCAAACCTAATATCCATTAAAAAATAGTATTTTATTAATTTCAAAGATGAAGAGTGAAACTACAATCCCCAATTTGAAAAAGAGATCAAAGAGGAGTGTTAGACTTACCAGGAACTTTAATAAGAAACCAACGAAACTAAAAACTTCATAGAATCAAAGGAGATTATACCCTGGGAGTATTTGGTTTCCTAGGATTGTCAATAGGGCTATAAGAGTAATAATTTGGATGAAAATCAAGTGAAAAACTAAAAATACTAAGGAAAAAAGCAATTTCTCACTTTTTAATGGGGTGCACAGTTTGGCCACATGGTCTACCAACCATTACTCCAGCCTATGTCCAAGAGGGGTCCAAATTGAACAGTTTCAAGGGGATCTCACACAGGTTAAAAAAACATGGACCAACCATGTAGAATGATTCTTTCCACGCCTACATGGCTTGGATCTCCCCCTTTCACAATTTACATAACCGTGCACCCCTTCTCTGAGCTAGAACATTTTTGACACAATGTTTCCACTAACCGTGATCCAACTGTGAAACACGTACATAATTGTCTGATTTATATTATTATCTTAAAATAAAACCCCAAAAATCCAAATATTCATCATACATTAAAAAACTTTTAATTTAGCAACTTTAATGGATTTAAAATAAAATTAAAACAAGAATTTAACTCATGAAGTTTAGGATCTTATATCCTCCCCACCATAAAAAACTCATCAGTGAGCTGCACCTCCAATAATCAACGAGCTTCAAAAATAATGAGATTTGGCCACTAGGCCTACATATCCTTATATATTCCCCATGTTTCTTCATGGACATTTACATGATTCCAAAAAACTAATGCCAAAGGCAAAGTATTTCCTCACAATATTTTATCACTTCGAAAAAAAATACTAGGTGAATGCTCCTTAAAGAACGCATTACCTCAATCTCCACATCATCATCATCAATGAAAGAATATGGGTTAGGATGATACTACTATTGTTCTGACACGTGAATAGAATCATGCATACCACTATACCACTGTGGATGAGCCAATTGGTATGACACTATCATGATCCTCTCCACAATCATAGGCCACCCCATGTACCCAAGTGAAAACTTAATGTCTTTATAAATCTGACGATGATCCAATCTTGGAGACAACTAAATAATCACATGATCACCTAGTACAATCTAAAGAGGCCCATAAAACAGATCCACATATGAATTCTGTCTACTATAACATGTTTTGATACATTTTCTTATCAACTGGATTTATTCTAATCTCTCATTCATTAGACATAGCCCAAATAACTCTTATTATCTAGATTACATACAACACAATAGATATCTACTTGATATACCTTATATTTACTCATATGGTTTTATATGAATCATATCCTGCTAACTACATTTTTATGAAAACTCAACCAACTACAAGTGTTGCCCCCACGATCCAAAAAAGTCTTGAAAACAAGCCCCCACAATATCCTCTAGTACTAGAATAGTATGCTTTGAATTCCAATCCATCTATGGGTTGAAATAAAAACTAAAAATCACTTGGGTACCATGTCCCTTTTATAATCACTATTATAATCATGATTCAAAACATGGATCATGATATGAAACTATAGCCTGCATCACCCCCTGAAATCACATTGTCTCCTAAACAATCATCATACACAAACGTTCCACAGTGAAGGTATCCTGGATCAGAAATAAATGAACCAACTTATTGAAATGATCAATAACTACCCAAATTATATCATTCTTTGAAATTTTGATAAATATAACCACAAAGAAATCCATTATCATGTCATCCTATTTCTATTTTGGAAATGATAGTGGCTATAAAAAACCACATGTCTGCTGATGCTTCTCCTTCACCTGCAAGAAGGTAAGGCATCACACCAAGAATACCAACACCTATTTCATTATCAATGGCCACCAATAATGCCTACAAATATCATGATACCTCATGGTTATGTTAGGTTTCACCACTAAATTTGATTCATGAAATAGTAGCCTCAACTATTCCCACGTACATGTTAGCACAACCATACAACCATGAACATAAATGATCCAATCACCCCCAATGGTCTAATCAAAAGTTGAATACCCACTTTAAAAAATTTCCATTAAATCCAAGCATTCTAAATCCTCATGTTTCTTCTCCTTGATCTGTCTTAGAAGCCCAGATTCAATAACCAAGGACTCAAGGGTCATCTTCCATTGACCATCATGCACCTCCATATGCATCTCACCAAAAAAATCTATCATTCCCTACATTGATATGGATTCATGAACCACCTGATTTTGATTCTATTGGATATTGCACACTCTTTAACTTTCCCAGTGTATAGACTAGCTCGAAGTCAAAATACATCATGTAATTAACCCAAATTCACTACTGATGATTTAAATTATACTAAGAGAACATTTAATTATGGATTTTATGATCAGTATACACTATGAACCATTCACCCATCAATTAATTCCACTAATACTTTAATGCATAAAAAACCACGACAAATTCAAGTTCATACATTTGGTAGTTTATTTCATGAAGCCTCAACTATCGTGACCCATACACGATGACCCGATCTTCATGGATTTGCATCTACTAAGACCTACTATAGAAACATCAAAAAATAGGATATATACCCCTTACCTAGATTGGGTAAGATCAGAATCTACACGGTAGTCAACCGGTTCTTCAATTCCTAAAAGGAATTCTCCCATTACACAAAACCACAGAAACATGATACTATTTTGGTTATTCCCTAAAGTGGTGTGGTTAATCAAGAGAGGTCTTTGAAAACCCTCCATTGATAACCTTAAAATACTAGAAAACTCTTAACACCATAAAATTCCTATGCTACTCCCAGCACAAATTTTTCCACACATTCTCCAGGTAAAATAACACACATTCATTAGAAATAATGTTACCCAATAAATGCACCCTATTGATCCAAATATGACACTTTCATAGATTGGCGTATATATTATTATCTCTTAGTGTACTCGTGATGATTTCAAGATTATTTTCATGATCATCATGAGTTTTAGAGTACACCAAGTTGTCATAAACAAAAAAACTACATATTAATTTAGGTATGGGTGAAAGATTCGATTCATTAGGGACATAAAAAAATTTCACAGTGTTCAATACAAATGGAATTACAACAAGCTCATAAAACCTATACCTGGTCTAGAAGATAGTATGTGGTACATCAGAAGGTTTCACCCTTAGCTGATGATACCATGACCTAAAAAATCGTAGAGAACACTGATGAACCTATTATATTGTAAAAATGAAAATTGATTCTAGGAAGAGGATATTGGTTCTTAAACATCATATGATTCAACTTCATATAATCGACACATAACCACAATGACCTATCATCCTTCTTAGAAAACAACACTAGTAATCCTCAATGTGATGTACTTGGATGAATAAAACCATTATTCTATAGTTCATACAATTGAGTTATACATTCCTCAAGTTCAATCGGTTACATAATATATAGAGGAATGAAAAATGGTTCAACTCTTGGTAGAAACTCTATCATGAACTCAACATCTCTCTCAGGTGGTAGCCCTAATAAGTCCTCATGAAACACATCCTAAAAATGATCCACTACATCATGAAAGACAATATACACTACTCTTTCAACATCAATCATGAGACAAGACACATGAGATATGATTTCACCTAACTGCTAACCGACTGGTACTTCAAAGCCTACCCGAACACCCCATTCACCATAATGGACATACGTGTCTCCCTCACTATATGGGAACACTACCCAATATCAGTAAAAAAAATATGTCCCTGGAACAACAGTAGCCAATCAATGTCCAAAATCAGATCATACACTAAAATCTCAAGCCTAAAAAATTTCCAAAGAAAATGGTACAAACCAACCCTTAGATCCCACCCCTTATATTGCTAAATATTTTTTTTCTCCCACCCATAATGGTGTGTCAATTGAAAAAACCCAACACAAAATTTCTTAAGCTAGACCCAAAAACACCTAAAACTGAGTAGAAACAAAATAATGTTTGGAACCTGTATCAAATAGAGCACTAACAATCATGGAAGCTACAATGATTGTACCTTAAATAGCAGATCATCCAGCCTCACCATCCTTAGGTGTAGATTGAATTACAAGAAGCTTACCATCCCTTATACCTTGTGAGCTTGTCTATGTTCCTGGTTCTAAACTGCCCTACTGGCATGGAATCTCTATCCCCATAGTACTGTGCCCCAACCTCAACTGATATAGCCAGTAGTTCTCCAATTTCCTACCTGATATAGGGAAACTAACCCCCTTTTTTCACTCTGTACTTACCTCAACCCTCTATAATGTCATGACCATCAAGGGTTCATACAGATCCTCTGCATATGTACTAACTAGATGCATTATCAGAAATCAATTGGTGGATGGGGACACTAACCTCACATATTTTCTGGCTAAATGCATTGATAATTGAAGACTTGGTATTTTCCCTAAGAAAGCAGTTCCATTTTTAAACTATACTACTCACCATTACCGTGGTGGAGAAACTTAAATTATTTCTTATTAACATCAGATGTTGCACCACAAAATCCACCTACTAAAACTGTATGCCCTCATCTAAGATCCTCATTGATATTCGTCTCTTAGATAAGAGTCGAATACCTCACATTCAAAATCCTCTTAAAGAGGAATATATTTACCTAGGACATGATCTCATGCCTAAGTCCATCCTGGAAGCACCTCAACATTATTTCCACATCCCATACAAAATCATGAACACAAAGTTACAAGTTGGTGAAATACCCGGCATAATCCATCACTAACATAGACCACTGGGTCAACCTAATAAATTTTGTATCCTTATTCTACCTCAGAGTCTCTGAATAGTAATGCACCATAATAATTTCCTAGAAATTCCTTCATAGAATACCCTCTACCTATTTATTTTCATCCAAGATGTACCACCAATGATTTTCCTAACCTCACAATATATAGGCTACCAGCTGGACTCCCTTTTCAGTAGGACTCACTATGTGATCAAGAATATTCTAGAAAAACAATATCCAGAACATGGATGCCTCTATCCAAACAACTCTAGTAATCGTTAGAGGGTGTAGCAGCTAAAGCTATCTAGTAATCTCAAACATGCTCAGTGCAATCCTACCTAGGTCCCATTTAATCATTTTTATAAAATGAGCGATTTTATCCTAGAAATAATCATTTCTTATATTACTCTGCATCACTATGGTCTCTTACTCCACTTTTGGAGGAGGATTCCTAGCTATATTCTCTTTTCACCCAACTAGAACACGTCTTCATAAAGGAATTTACCTACAATGCCAAAAATGATCCATAGAATACATAACATAAATATCCCTAGTTTACATAATTAATATCCTTTAATACCCATAAATAACTTATCCTTTGTACAATTCCTAATAGATATTATCCTAATTAGAATTATTCCCACAATTAATCTTACTTCAGGTCATGCTTTGAAAGGGAGTAAAACAACTTACAAAGTAACAAGTGTTTCATTAGACACCCCCTTTAAAAAAATTTCCACTATAAAAAAACAAATATTTCTCTTGTATGAAACTTTACCATTTTACAACATGTGACAACAAAATTTTTATTGCATTTTAAATCCTTTATAAATCCTAATTCATTAATTATTCTTTAACATTCTTAATATTTTCCCCATTTTCACCATTTTTAGAATCTATTTTCTTGAAAATTTTCAAGAAGTAAAATACATTTTTCCCTTAATGTCTCACACACCCATCCCTTGTGTGCCTATCATGATACATACCACCTATATCCCTAGGTTATTATAATGATGATGAATGCAAAACATCATGTCATTTCATTCCTGATAAAAATATCACAAAATATTCACGATTCACAATAGGCGCATCACCCAATGGTCAAATATCATCCAACAATAACAACACAGATCAAGAAAAAAACACCCACAATGGGTACACGAGTTTTACCCCATACATGGGTTTTATACTCCCAAGAAAAATATCTTTACCATGTCCTGAGACA
The DNA here is from genome assembly GCA_963277665.1 of Viscum album. Taxonomy (NCBI): domain Eukaryota; kingdom Viridiplantae; phylum Streptophyta; class Magnoliopsida; order Santalales; family Viscaceae; genus Viscum; species Viscum album. The sequence continues at coordinate 228,187,962 of OY728151.1, forward strand.
TCCTAATCTCCCATGTACCATCCATAAATAATAATACCAAGGAAAATAACCATTATGATCACACTTTGTAACATCCCCAATCGGTAGGACACTAAACCGGTTCCCCAAGCCAGGTCACCACATAACCTCAAGAACATATCCATGTATTCTAAAGGATTCCAACTAGATATTAGGGTTTAAATAAATTTTTGGGGAGAGTATACCCACTTTATTAGAGTATTCAAGAGCAGAAAAAAATGAAATAAAAGAAAAAATATAATAACAAAAATTCATTATTAATATTTTTTTCGAAATAAGGTATAGACCAAAACCAAATAGTAAATATTCCATTTCATTATAACAATGTAAAAATGTGAAGAAAACAAAAAATAAATACCAATGAAAGAATCCAAAAAATGGGTCTGGAATCCATGTTTCGATCGCCATCTATTCACATCCCACGACCAACTCAACCCTCTTACAGAGGGACTTTCCACTTTTCCTCACCTGAAACCATGATATCATCTCGGGTACCTAATGGAAACCTGAGTAGTGTGTGAGTATAAATCAGTAGGCCACTACTATCGGTGTCTAAAAAATATACATTATAAGAATATAGTGTATGCATGGACCAATGTATAACAACTAAACAAGGAGTAACAAGATGTCAATAGTATATATGTGTTTAACTATACCATTATCATTATTTATGTCCATGGGGTTGGTGTTCTATCTACTTCCTAAAAGATTAATCCAGTAAACAACTATAAATATGCTAATAAATCATCTTCCCTATCTCATTAGGGAAAGCATCACACATGTAAATTTATCACACTTACCTTGGAGTGTTAGTTCAGGTAATCTTAACCAATTTCATCACACTGACCTTGGATACTGAATCTAGGTAATCATCAAGTACATCCATTAAGGACCTAGGGCATTAGTCTGACTCCCAATGCAATGCATTCTAGTGGTGGTGTTTAGAGCCTCAGTCTAATATAAATTTTATGTGGAGTGAATCAGTCAATACCCAAAATTTTAAATCCATGTGAACATTCTTCCATTAATCATTAACCACATTTACCATATTCCAAAACACACCCAATTATTTCACATAACATTATAAATTCAATACTCAATAAAAAAACCAATTTACCTCAATTCATTAACTCATTACATATCCCCATTTGAACCCATGATCCATTTTTCAAAATAACATTAATTCATTTAACCCACTAACAATGTTCCAACAATCTATTGTACCCTTATAAAAGTTTAGACACAACCACCATTAGCACATTTCATAATTTAAATTATCTTCTCAATATATATATCTTCGGATCTATAATATCATAACAATTACATGTTCAACATCACAGTTTTCTATATTCAAGATGATGGTAGACCCCTTAGGAGGCCCTAATATTGTTCTAATGAACCTCAATACATCCCATGAGGATCATTATGGGTTCAATTAATCATTATCCAACCATTTTAATAATTACCATCTAATTTATCCGAATAAAAATAAGATATAACAAAAATCACAACCACACATGCACCAATCAATACCAAGACTATGAAATATAACATATTGACCACCTTCCTTGATTCTGGAGATGAAGGCATACATAAACATAACATTATATATGGATAAAAGAACCAATTGATGCCCCAACATAAGATCCACTAGAAAAAGAATTTTTTATTACTTTAGAGGATGAAGAGTGAAATCACGAGGCCTAATCTGGAACAGATATCAAAGTGGAGGTTTTGACTTACTCGAAGTATAAATCTACAACCAATAATACAATCTACAACCTATAACTGATGGAGATTTACCCTGGGGAAGATTTGGTTGATTAGGTTATTTATTAGGGATAGAGGTATAAGAATGAGGAAGAAAATTGGGAGAAACACTTAATATCCCAATGGGGAAAAGGGTAATTTTTCACGTTTAAATAAAGAACATGGTTTGGCCACAAAGTTTTCCAAACCATGCGCCGACCTCTATCTAAGAGGGGTACAAGTCACATTGTTACCTGAGGATCTTTCACAGTTTGATAAAATCTGTTCCAACCGTGTGGAATTCCTCTAACCCATCTGGTATGACTTGGCTCTCAAACATGAATGGTTTACCCAACCGTGAACCCCTTCTCATAGCTAGCATAATTTGGGTGCATAATTTCCACTAATTATAAACCAACCATGAAACATCCACATAATGGCCTTCTTTCGTTTTCTATAATTTCCCAAACCATTGACAGACCCAAAGCTTCTTCATACATAAAAAACAATTTAATTTTAAAAAAATTAAAGGATTTGAACAAAAATTTAATCTAGAACATACCTCATCATGTATAAGATCTTACATTTGAGGTTTTGTTTTTTTTTCAATTTTGAGTTTATTATGTTTATTTGGGATATAGGTTCATTTATTTATTTAATGATTTAGTTTTAAATTTGATTATTACTACTGAATTCAAGTGGTTAATGTATTATTTCATAATATGAAGATTTATTCATTTTTGGAATTATCTTATCAATATCTTATCATTTTGTTTTTGGTGAAGACTAAAGATAGGTGGAATAAAATTTTTATTACTTTTATAGTTATTTTTCCATTAAAATTTTATTATAATTCAGAAGGAATTAATGAAAATATTATTAAATAATCATAATTTTGAGCAACAGATAACATTGTGGTGAAATTTAAAAAATAACTACATTATAATCATTAAGTAAGTATATTTAAGTATTATATTAGTATATATTGTAAAATAACTCCTCAACCATAGGAAAATGATCTTGATATAAAATTTTTTATTATAAAAATCATTTCTAATTATATCAATGAAATATTTTATACATAATTTTTTTTTACAGTTTTGGGATTTCTAGCCTTCTCTTTATCATTCACATTCATGTGATTGAAGATCTATATTACTCTATACCATAATTTTTACTTTATTCATTTCTTCTATTTCCAAATAAGTACTTCACACTAAGGTTATCCTATTTGGATTCCATGTAAGTGTAATTCTAGATCACTTTTATACTTCCCTTTCTCTTTTATTAAGATTATGTTTTACTAACCCATTTTACAATGTGGGTTTCAAAAAAATATCTTCAAATATAAAAAACTTTATTACCATGATTAAGATAAAAATTTGGGGAATCAATTTATTAAAAGGAGTTTTGTAGTATCAATAATATATTTTATAAAAAAACTAAGTTAGATTGAATATTCGACATGCAATACCGATATTAAATGTCCCAATAAATATATAACTATTATAATATAGCCATTATATTTATGGAAATAAATAGTAAAAAATAAAAAATAAAAAATATAAATTTATAAATGACCTAATAAATATAAATTTTTCATAAATGATTAGTAAATATTCAGTCAAATATTTGTAATCGGATTTACTTCTTAAAAAATATATTCTCTTCCAAAATATTATTTATTGATTTCCATAAAAAAATATTATATTTTGTTGATATTTCATAAAATTTATTTGATAAAAATAAATTCATATTTGATATTGGAATATGTAAATTTAAATTGGGTGAAATAATTTTATTTTTTTAAAATTTGGATTTCTGGGGAATAGTGAAAACAACTGATTTTTCAAAATATGAAATTTATTTTAAATAAATTAAGAAATTTAAAAGTACAATTATATTTTGAATATGATTTAATGTAAAACATTTAATACTTATTTATCTTTAATCTAATTAATTTATTTTTAATCAAATTTACGTTATATATTTTTTATATGTTTATTTTTTATTTAGAAAATGGGTTTTCTAAAACCTATTTTTATGTGCATGGTGATTCTCTATTTTATTTAATAAAAATTCCCACTAATCAGGAATTTTAAAAATGTAATTTATAAATCATATATAACTAAATATAAATTTTTATTCATACAATTGTTATTATTAGACATATAGTTCATTTAAAATTTTCATTTTCATGAAACATACACTTCTTGAAAACTCTCTTTTTCATCACATTTGTGGGAATAACATTAAATAAAAATATTCATCTTATTTTAATTTAATTAAGTAAAATAGATTTAATATTTTAAATATATTTTTCTATTATCTAATAAATAGAAAATAATTTTTAACCATGATGAATATGGAAAATAGTGAAAATTAATTATTGCTATTATGGTAAAAAATGGATTTACATGGGTTAAACTAAAATGATAAGCGTATGTTTTAATTTATGAGTTCTAAAAATCCTATTGAATGATGATATTTAAATATTATACATCCATAGTTAAAATCTATTATAATTTTTAATATTTTTTAAAGGAATTACCTTGTCATTTTGTATTCTTTTGGAAAAGTTTCTTGTAGTTTCCTTGTGGGTTCCTTTCCCCACATATAAATTTCCACCCTATCCTCTCTTCTTCATATCATAAAAATATTTTTGTATATAAAAATTACTGAAAAATATAATTCTAAAATTCAATAACCTCACCCATAAAACTTTTTTTAGTCTTAAATCCATTATATTAATACATTTTGTATAACCCTAAAGAGGTGGTACGAGAAGGGGTAAAATTACTAACTATGAATTTATTCCATATTCCTCCCCATTTAACTCTACTTCTTTTATTATCATATTATAAATTTATTATCTAATATATACTTATATTTTATTAAATTAATTTCACAACCTTATGAAATATCCCATTCCATTAAATGGGATAAAAAATCATCATTATACAGTATGGAAGATTACCTCCATGTGAACCGATGTCATTCATTATTCATTACCACTTCTCATACCTTGTTGTGATGATGTATTTAATGTATATATAAATATATGATATTTTTAATGTATTTATATTTATTTATTTATGGTATCACATATACCATATTAGTTTCCATTCTGTGGGGGATACGATAACGTCGCTCGTGTGTTTGACGGACTACCACCACATGAATTGATGTGATTTGTTTTTCATTAAAAATTTACATGGACTGTAATAAGTATTATTTTAATAATTATATATGACATAAATTAAATAATTATTATATTCATAATATATTTATCTTTCTAAAAATAAAATATATCATCTCATTTCATACACTGAAAAATTGATAATGTCGTTCACGTACATGTGGACTACCACCCCTATGAAGAAATGTGATTTTTTCATAACCACATAACATGAATGAATTATATATGTATATTTTAAGAAAAAAATGGTATATATTATATTATCACTATTATGGAAGTTTAAAATTATACATACATTCTTTCCATGATGATCATTAAAAATGGAAATGTTAATCATGCGTACGTATGGCCTACTATCTCTATGAATGTAACATATTTTATGTTGAAAAAAATCATGATTAGTTTTAAAAGTATAATTAATGAATAAATATTATAATTATTTTATAATTATTATTCTGGATATGTGTAAATAATGACCTCTTCTACAATGATCAACATACTGAATCCATTTTGAAATAATGAACAGTACATCCTCAAAACTCTAGATGTCGACTTAACTGATTAAGTATTAAATTATGTGACTAAAAATAAATAAATTAATATATTTTAATATAATTTTTTAAAAGTTTAAATGGTTCTTTTGAAATCAAATAATTTATATCCACTTATTATAATTAAGTTAAAATACATGAAAATAATATCTGGACTTGAGGTAAAGGTTTTTAGCATCTCGCTTATACTTTTACAAGACATTCACTATATTCACAACTAATTTATATTGTGTGGTATATACACTTAACCATATAAATTTAATATTAATAATACATCATACATTACTTTATATTATGATTTAATTTAATTTATTTCATCCAAGGTGATTTGACATTAATATTAACAAGTTGTAAAGAAATTCATAACTCAATTTTATTTCATGGTGTTATATTACTTATTATTTTTATTTGATATTTTATGATTATCTGTGACATTCCAAAAAAATATATCATTTTTTATTTTAATTTTTACGTGTATTAACAAATTATTTCCTTAAAGTTTCATTAATTAATTATAAATTTCAATGTTATTATATTTGTAAGGATTATCCATCTCAAATTATCTTTAGTTGAGACATATGTTTATCATATGAAAATATATTAATTTGTGACATGTATATACTGACCATTTAAATTTTATATTATGAAAATCTTCATTATCATGATATATAAATTATAAATTTATTTTTTTTATTCACTATTCTTATGATTGTAGAGTTACCATTATGGAAAAGTCTTTATATTATAATATATTTTATTTCATGATTTTTTTATATTGCAGTTTCATTTGGATGAATTAATGTTATAAGATTTTATAAAACCACATCTATTTTAGTCCACTCAGATTGTGAATGTTTTTTACATGATTTATTTCCATTTCCTTTCTCATTGATTTAAGAAACATTAAGGATGTCATTTTTATATCATACTGATTTTTGATTTATTTTTACATTGAGTATCTTTATCTTAAAAATCCATGTTATCTATGTTTTTTAAAAAATATTATTTTATAAAAATATATGATTTCCAAAATACAATATAAATGATATTTTAACTTCTTTTAAAATTTTGTTAATAGATATTTATTCTCTTTTTCTAAATGCTTAACTTCAAATCCCATTTTCAAAATATTTTGACACGAATGTTTATTTTTAACTTTAATTAAATTAATGGATTTTTCTTCCATATTTTCTATTTTTATCTATGTTGTTTCTTTATATATTTTTAAAACTTTTTTTAAAATAAAATTATTTTTTCAAAATATTTTAGCTATTATTATATTAAAGTTATTTCAAAATAAAATTTTTATTCTACTCAAAAATATTTTAAATGATCTTTTCATTTTATTTTTGTTCATAAACATAAACAACCATTATTGATTCAAATTATCCAATGGGGATATTTTTTAATGATATTATCCCTGTTATTTCTCTTTATGAATAATGATTTTTTCAATGATATTTTTATGGAACTCATTTATTTTCTAGAAGTTTATCATCTTTTAAAAAGATTTTATAGAACCCATTTATTATCCATGGGATTACCATGATTAAAAGATATTTTTATGGAAACTATTTTTTTCCACCTATTAATAATGTTTCAAATAGATGGATATAGAACCCATTTTTTAATGGTTTAGTCTTGTTTGAATGAGATTATTGTGAACATGATTCTTTTTAATAGATTAATCATGTTTGAATAATATTTTCTTAGAATCTATTCATTTTAGATTAGTTAACCATGTTATGAAAGGATTGATGATTTTTTCTATGAGTTTATGATTAAATATATTCCAGATGAACTTTATTCTTAACATAGTTCTTGGATGTTAATTATGTTGATGGATATTTAAATTATAAACCAAAAAATCGGTGTTTACATTATTATCCTAAGATAATTGGTTCCCTAAAAACCTAAGGATTGGTTGTTATTACATATACCATGGACAGGTGGGTCCAAGATATCACACCAATACATTGAGTAATTATAATGTTCTGTAGTGAATTATCTTAGAATTCATGCATATGGTTATTCTAATTATAAGGGGTTTGTAAGAGGGATATGATGATAATGTTACAATATATAAATATTTTTTATCTATAATTACTATGGGTTTTCAATGTTTCTTATGATCAAGATTATTGTCACATGGTTCGTGATTATTTATCTTGACAACTGTTTCCTTTTTTAATGCATTCTACCTAGTTTTCATGTTTTATTATCTAAGTATTGGTGAGTGTAAATATTTTTATGTTTTGTAAATGGAATTTTATTATTTAATAATTAAATTAATAAATTATAATGCTCACTTATGATAATAAATTGTAAATTATTATGTTTACACTTACTAAGAATTTGTTCCCACCATTCTAGTTTTCCTTTTCCCCATTTTATAAATAATAGGGTTGATTATATAATGTCAATAAGAGGTTTCACTTGGATGATGATGATATCTTAATGTTAAATAATTCAATCTAGGTTATGTATGAGAAATTAGTATTTTAAGATATGGGTATTGTTTATACTTGAGTGTGTCGTAATTCTATAATACTCTAAACCAGAAATGTACTTGAGAAAGTAATTTATCCTATTTTTCATTTTTGTATTTTATTTTTTAGAGGGAAACAATTGGACAGTTTAATCGGGACCAATGATGGAAATGTAAAAATCATGTTTTTAGCACTAGATATGGCTGTAAAGGTTTTAGGTTGTTTTAGTTATAACCATTAATGTAAGGTTGTTAGGGAAAATGAAATTCATCCTTTATGGAGGAGATAGTCCATATATTCTAATTTGTGGCATTTTTTTTCAAACAAACAAAATGAAAAGAATGAACATAAAAATTTTTCATTAAAAAATTATTTTTTGATAAATATCAAATTTATTCACTATTTATGTATATATATAATCATCAATTCGATTTTTTGATTAAAAATAAATTACATACCTTCGTGTAGGTAGCATCTTTCATAAGCATAAAATTATTATATTCTATTTCCATTATATAGATTAGAGATATAAATTTGTTTTAAGCTTGAAATAATATCATTTTAGTATGGTAAATATACTGAGATTTTTTTCTATAAATTTTATAGATGGTTATGAAGAGGGTTAAGAAGAAAAAACATCGAAAATATATCCTACTCAGGTTAAAATATATGGATTTAACTAGATATTATGGCACCCTCAAATATTATATGGTATTACTTCTTCCATTGGTGTCCCTATCAATATAGATAAGATGACTAAACAAGCGAGATATGGATATTTTACTCGGTATTAGTTGAGGTTGATTTGAATTATATTCTTAACGAAAAAATGTTTTTTGGAAAAAATAATGATGAATTAACTCTTAATCTTTTTTATGAGAAGCTGCATGAATATTTCTTATTTTAAAATATCATTGTCCAATCAAAAAGTAATAATAGGAAGGAAATTACATGTTATTTATATTCCTTATCTGGGTACAATGAGGCTCACTATAAGGTAAAATCTTCTAAAACAACTACTATTTTTCATAGGGGAAAAATAGAATTCCTAGTGTCGGTATTCATTTTGATGAATATAGTTATCTTACTTTGAGCATTGGGTAGGTTAATATCCACGTGCATCAAGACCATATAGTTAATTTTCAAGGAGAATATGTTGGTGATTGTTCTTTAGAATCAATCCCACGACATTCTATCTATGTGGTTGCTGTTCATCCATTTGATGTTCAAGTTATTATTGATGCCTCTTATAGACAAGGGAAGATCATGTGATATGAGAAAGTAAGTGTTGGAAGTCTAGTCATACCTCATATGGGAAAAAACTCAATCTAGGGTAGATCCTATCAGAAGGTAACATGCTAATGACATGCCCAAATTGTTAGGACATGAGTAAAAAAGTTTTTTAGTACATAAATGTAAGGGAATGGTAATCAATTCATTGCTAGGGCTCAGTGAAATTGGGATGAATATATCACTTTAATGAAGTTAATAGTGGTTGGAAACTTCCATTATAAATATGAAGATCCTAAAAAAGTGTGTAACCTGGGAAATGTTTCTCAAGGGACAAAACAATGTTCCCTTTTGAATGCTCATGAATAGGGAGAGGTGCATGACTCTGGTTGGGCTCTAGTTTTAGGGATTTATTTCAGCTACATGAACATAAGGGGATAGGTTTTTACCATGTGGAGGTAAAATTTATTTTCTCCTATATTCCAAGTTCTCAATTCATTTAAAATCTTATAAGGTAATGGAAGATTAACATGATTGAGTTAAAATGGTATTATATGGAGGATGATGACCCATTGAAGGGATCATTCAAAGTGATTGTTGTTAATGGAAGAAAATGAGGGTAAGGGTTTTTTCTCACCTGATGAAATAAGTCCAGACCAAGAAAGTGTTACACCCATCTTAATCCCACCATGAGAACTAGATCCCCATGTTTTTTAGATGGTAGAAATATTCAATCTATATATTTTAGATTGTTGGTAGACGATTATGAGGGTGATAAGAAATTTTAAGATTTTAATCATTTTGGATATGATATTTGATGTCTCTATTTGTTTCTGTTTGCATATGGGTAGGTTTTTCATGTCTATATAATCGGAATCATCTTTCTTTCGTGTTTTTATTTTATTTAATAAATTAGTTTGACTTTAAATTTTTTTCTATGTAGTATCTCATGGTTAAACCCCATCATTAACCCTTTCAACCATTATCATGGTGAAAAAATGTTTAATATGAAAAGTGTTCATTATTAGTGAAATTGAAATGGGACTTATTAAAAAATTTAAATATGCTGATTTAAAATATAGAATTCATTTTAAAATATTTAATTCTTAGAGGATTTACTAAAATTTTTATATATGAAAATAAAGGCAATGAAAAATAGGTTTTGAAACAATTAATTTTAAAGCATAAAAATGAGTTTATACGAAAATAAAATAAAAAATTTTTTCTAATAAAATTTATTTGTTTATTAATAAAAAATGAGAGTAATGTGTATATAAAATCCATTTCAAATTAAATATTTCCTTTTAATTAAAATATTAATTTAAATGTTAAAAAATTATACTTTTGTTAGAATAAAACATCACTTAGGTTTTAAACTGTCAAACATAGTCTAATAAATTCAACATGATATTCATAAATATTTTATTTTACTTTTTAAATATTTATTTGATTTATAAATTTGTTTACATATATTATTGAATTTATTATACCATAATTATTTAATATATGTTGTAATATTAAAAAAAAATCTATTTTCACTATTCATCAAATGATAAATATATTTAACAAAATAATAAGATTTCACCAAAGAGGTAGTTTTGATAGGTTGAATCATAAAATTGAATTTATTATATCCTATCCAAATTATAAAATTATTAAATTTTACTTTTTTAAAAAACCTAAGATATAATGAAAAATAATTTAAATATGTAAAAAAAAATTTAAAACATTAATTAATATTAACCATGAAACATATTTATTATTAATTATATGAATGTTGTGAATTATATTCTTTTTAATTTAAAATAAAAAATTATATTCTAATTGGATTCAAATATTGTCAAGACTCCATCACACATACCATAGAGCCAACAGTTACACACATTGGTGTATGATACAAGTGATCACATCCAAAAATACAAAATAGTTTAATAGTCTTGGAACACTACATACATACTAAAAAATCACATTACATTTGAAAACACAAAAATATGACATTGAAGAAGTAAATATTATGCATACATGATCGTATTTATTGATTCCTCCTTAATATCATAGGGAAAGGAATCAAAATAAGGAGTGAGATAAAATGGTCATTAAGGGTTACATATTGATGTATATATCCTGATTAGGTATGGAATAATTAATATAGAAATGTATATAAATGAAAACACATTCCTTTTTATAAATAACATATGAATGAATAAAAATATCGTACGAATATATGACAATCAAATAATTCCATATAAATAATCAAATGAACATGAATCAAAACCATGGGTATCATAAAAATTTAAATAATTACATGTACATAAAAAAATAATGTCATAATTGTGGAATAAGTTTTTTTGAAATTATTAAACATACCAAACATGGATCATTTCAACATGTTGTCCATAAATAGGTAAGGTCCTGTACGAATACTCAATCTAGTTTTTTATAATGAGACCTAATGATGCATCGAGGATCTATAGGGGCTCCATCCCATTACATGGTAAGTCCAATCCATTAATAATATGAAAGGGAGAATAAAAATTAAATACATAATAGAAAAAAATAATTGTATTGAAAAATAGGAATATGAAATATTAATATTTCCCTCATCAAAATAATCCTAAACTGTCTGGAGAAAAAATAAGGATAATATCATTGAAAATATTCCCATTATATTATATGTAAAATAAAGGGACATCTTTGTTGATGAATAGAGATTCAATAAAAATGTAATTATAATCCTACAATATGAAAATACTAATTTCACATTGAACATAACAAATAAAAAATAAGAATTACCAAAATATTAGGGAACCAAATTATTTGAAAATAATCTTGGAAAACTGTAAAGGAATCCTAAAATGATTGAGAATTGATAATGTTGGGAAATTCTATTTATGTTTTGTATGTTGAATAAGACATTACTTGCACACTATAGTGAGAACAAAAACTACCTTTCTTGAGAAAATTTAGTAAGATTCATTTTTATTTTTTTCTAAAACCTTAGTAATGATTTCTTTCACCAATCAGTGGATAATAGTAAAACATTTCATTGATTTTTTATGGAAAATATGGTAATTTAAGAAAAATATTCCCATCTGAGTATAAAAAAGGTGGGATACCATAAAAAGAACTCCATGTATCTTGATTACATTAAAAAAGAATATGAAGGGAATAATTGTAATTTATAGTAATACATATAGTAGAAATTAATAAATTTTTTCATATGGAAATATGAAATAATTCTCTAAGTAGGAACTAGAATATAACAACATATTATAATGATGATATTTGAAAATAAACTCTTACCACTTAAGTAACATTTGAATCATTACCCCATAAATGAAGTAAATTCATATAAAACATTAAATACTATCAATTAAATTAGTTCCATGATATAATATAAAAAATGGGTAGTATATGCACCTCATAAAAATAAATATTTTTATAAAACCAAATATGTTCTAGTGGTGTAGAAATTCAAATGAAATCTATTACAAAGATCATACAATTAAAGTGAATATTGATAAATGAAAAGATTATGTGTGTCAAATGTAAATAAAAAAACAAGTGTTTTTAGGACATAAAATAATCATAATTCAATAGACACATAATCTTAAAATAACAACGACAATGAACAAGTAATGTAAACCAATGAATATAAATTGAGTTATCAAATCCCTCACCATTTGGTAACACTCATTTAAAATCCATGTGGATAAACTAATTAAATCAGAAACATAAAATTATATAAATTTTGAATGATTAATGATATAAATTTTAAGAGGGAATTATATATACTATATAAAAAACCAGTTGATTACATTAGAAAATACCTTAATAGAAGGAAATTGAGATGTTATAGCTTACCCCAGATTTGAATCATTATATAATTACTTAATATTTATAAATTATAAAATTATCTTAATTATATAAATTATAAGATCCATTTTCATGTTTATTTTTCCATTTATTTTATTTAATATAGTGTTGTATTTAGTCACCAAATCAACTATTCATACATCAGATGATTTGATGATATTTGGTTCACAAGTCTAAAATGAAAATGCTAATTTGACTATGGTAAATGAAATAATAATTCCATAATTTAAATGTTGTTTAGTGTAGAGTACTCAGGGGGGTTAATTGAGTCCATATAATATTTTCTATTAAATATTGGTTCTTTGAAAATTTATACAATAGAAGAATAATCCAAGTCAGGTTGTAGGGAATTTATAAGAGTTCTGAATATTCAATTTATTTATTAAGATATTGATTAGTTCTTAGATATACTAATCGAAAGATAAATATAAATTTTGAAACTAAGATACCAGTTTAAAACTATTATAAACACATGCTAAAAAAATTATCATAGTGTAACTTTTTCCGAATGATTTTTGTATAAGACATAGTAAATGAAAATAATAGTAGGCATAATAGAATTTAAAATCAGAGGTGTATTCTTAAGGTGAGACTTAGTCCTCTCCACTTGGTGATCACCTTCCACCATGTGGTTTAAATTAAAATAATTTTTGACCCACACCCTAGATTGGGGTTCACAATAGCACACAAGGCTGTCCAAGTCACCCTTGAACTCTAGCACATTTTTTCACAGTAAAAACAACAAACAAGTCACACACGACCTATTCAATAGTTCTATGTGGGATAAAAATGGATAAAAATATGAAAGAAAAAAATAGATAAAACCAAATCTATGAACCTCATTTGATAAAAATATTGTAAGAGAATAGTTATAATGACTCTCAAACTTCAAACCGCATGCCACCAAAAATCCATCCTTGAATCAAAAAACTACTTCCATATAGCAAATCAAACAATGAAAATGATCACACCCCATTTTAACTGCCAAAGAATAACTACAAGAAACTAAAATCATTAAAACCATCACTACATCACCCATCGCTGCCTTAAACCCTTCACATTAGGACTAAAGACAAGCCAACCAAGGTACCCAACCAGTGATCGATGCATCTGATGGATCAACCCGTTCATCACAGAACTAGAACATGGCCCCTTAACTATGAAGACTGGTTCGAGACTCCACACCATGGAAGAAAAAGCTTCCCTCACCACCGCGGAAGAATAAGGTTTGACCTAGAATACTGGAGCATGACCCCAAAGCCTCATCAGATCGACTCAGCATCAGATTGACCACACGCCGCACTGGATCACAACCCCAGAGGTGCACCAGAGCTCGTCCCCAACACCGTAGAGAAACCAGAACTCGACCCCAAAGAAACAGATCAAAACATCAAACTGATGAATCTATTATTGAATAACCATCAACCAAAATTAATCATTTATTACATTATTAGTATCTTTAGGTTCAAGTTTTCAAAACAATGCTTTACTTTCAACCTATTTCTCAATGAAGCTCTAGTTTGTGTTCCTCTGTCTAAATCTTTTACTACAACATATATGGGACTATTTTTAAGGGTTTTTGTTGGTTTAGAAAAAGTAGTTCTAGTTATTTTAGGTTCATCACATTTTTTCGGTTCGTTATGACTATAATGTAGAGAATTTTCAGAACTAAATGTTTTATCAAATTCTTTTATAGGACGATTATAGGGTTTAACATTAATTTCTAAATTTAACATATACTCTTCAAGGTTCTCTAGTGAGGCCTTAGGTTAATGTAGATATATTTCATCAAACATGATATGTACAAATTACTCCACACATTTGGTTTTTTTAATTAAGACTCTATATGTTTTTCCTGATGTTTAATATCCAAGGAACATTAATTCATCTCTTTTAAAATAAAATTTATTAAGATTATATTTAGTGTTATGAATATAAACTTTACATCCAAACACTTTAAAATAATTTACCTTACATTTCCTATTATTCCACAACATATAAAGAGTTTTCTTAAGGATATGTACGATTAAGACTCTACTTATTATATAACAGGTTGTCTTAACAGATTCAACCCAAAAATAAATAGGTAGGTCATATTCATTGATCATAGTTTAAAAAATTTTCTATAAAATTATATTTCTTCCTTCTACTACATAATTATGTTGTGCTGTCCTAGGGGTTGAGAAGTTATGAATATAGCCATTATTTGAGAAAATCAATACAAAGGCTTGATTTTTAAACTCACACTCATGGTCACTTCATAGAGATTTGATTTTGAGTCCACTAATATTTTTTATCGTTCTAACATACTTGGTAAAATGAGATAAATATTCACTTTTGAAAGTTAAGAAGAAGGTCCAAGTATACCTAGATAATTCATCTATAAGAACATAAAAATAGTCCTTCAAATAGAGACTTGAAACTCTAGATAGTCCAAACATGTCCATGTGATCCAAATGGAGAGGTTGAGATGTTGTAACTTATTTCTTTAGTTGGAAAGTGATTTTTTGTTGCTTTACCTTTTGATAATGATTGCACACTCTATTATCTAGAAACTCTCTCTTGGGCAGGTCCTTAATTATACCTTTTATGGTTAATTTCATAAGGGAGTGAATATTACAATATCCTAGTATTCTATTCGAGAGCTAATACTCTTTGTGAGAGAAACTTAAGAAGTAAACATTCTGTGAGGCTAGTGTGTCTAAATTTACAGCATATACATTACCATTTCTAAGAGCAGAAAATACTAAGTTATTCTTGGCATAAAACAAGGAATGAATCATTTTAAAATTTTAAATTAAATCTATCCTCACACAGTTGAGATATTCTTAGAAAGTTATATTTTATTTCATCAATATAGAGTAATTTGGAAATTGAAATAGAGTTAGGGTTACCGATCTAGCCTAAGTCGGTGATTTTTCCTTTATAATTTTCTCCAAATGTGACATGGACTCCATAATTATTGATGAGTTTTTTGAAGCTTGAGTAATCTCTTATAATGTGTATTGAATAGCCACTATCATAGTACCAAATATTTATATAGGAACTCTTTAGTTACTATACCTACAAAACAATTCATCCAAGAACAGATTTTGGTACCCATTATTGTATGGGTCCAAAAACATTAGTAATAAATGATTTAAGAACCCACAATTGTCTTATGGGTTTCCAATATGTAGAATGTAAAGTATTTGGAAAATAAAAATTATTTGGTCTAGAAAAACATGATACAGAAACAGATTTTACAAAACTGGAAGTTGTAGTAAAATTCTGATTTTTGGACAGAGAAGCATATTTTCCATATTTTGTTTTAAAACATTTTTTAGATAAATTTATTTATCATGGATGATATCCTACTCCATTAGTATAACTTAGACCTATCTGTTTACTATGTAATTTAGTAAGTGGGTTTTCCCCATTTGAAAAAGTTTCCTAATCCTTCTGTAATTGACCATTAGATAACTTTAAGTCATTATTTCCCTTTAGAAGTTTTGAAATTTTCTCTTTCTAAATAGTTAGTTCAGATTTAATATTTGAATAAAGTGCATGATATTTCATTAATAATTTATACTTATCCTTCATTTCATTACATGTTTCTTCTATCATATTACAATACTCAAATATTTCTTCATTTTTTATATTTTCATATTTAGAATCATCTCTATAACAATAGTCATTAGGTATAAGTGATTTGAAGAGTACCTCAGTGGTATTTGTCATAAATCACATGTTTTCCATATCTTATTTATCATTATGAGAAGAAGAAGATTCACTAGATATATCCTTAGATGCAATCTAGGTGTCCTTCACTGCTTCTTAGGTTTCTTATCTTTATAATCATACTTATTTTTTTTACTTTAATTTAAGAAAGTCTTCTTTGACATTCCCTCTCCTTTTGTATTTGTAGAAAACCATTTCTTATGATTTTTAGGCATCTTCCAATCATTTTTATAATTTTATTTGTTGTCATATTTACCTTTATAGCATGGATTCTTAAAGAAATTTTTCTTTATGTAAAATTTTCTGAATCTCCAGGCCATCTGGGCCATTTCCTTATCACTTTTTGAACTTGATTCTTCACTACTTGTGCTCTCAATAGTAGCTTGAACTTTCTCTTTGACTTGGCTATTGGAAGTGGTAATCTTAAAGGATATATGTTTTCTCCTAGGCTCTTCCTCCTCTTGATTTTCATTTATTTCTTCTTTATACATCATTATTTTTTAATTAGTTCCTTCATAGGGAGTTTATAAATGTTTCATGATTCTATTATGGATACTGATGTCCCTCTCCATCTCTCATGTAAGAATCCGCAAATCCCCATAATATGTTCTTTGGTAGTAACATCTCTTCCCATAGAGATGATTGTGTTCATAATTTCATTAATCCTAAGATACTTATAAGAAGTAGGCTCATCAGGGGTCATAAAAAAATTTCATTTTTAAAAGTATAAGTATTTAATCTCATCTCTTTCGAATTAGTTTTACCCTCCTGGGAAATAGCTAATGTGAGCCAAATCTAATGAGCAGTTTTACAAATGTGATTAAATTTTTCATTTCTTAGTGCATAATACAATAAATTCATAGATTTATAGTTATTATTATAGAATATCATGGTATCTTTATCCCAAGTATTTCTAGTAGTATCATGGAGTGAATATTTACTTTCAATAGTAGTCCAGATTTCAAATACCATGTTTTCAAAATGTATTTACATTTTAAGCTTCCACGAAGTGTAATTTTTTCTATTGAAAAAGGTGGTCTATTTATAGAATATCCTTCTAATCTATTGACCATAATATAAATTTTGGAAAGATTTATATGAGGTAAAAATTTAGTATTAACAGAAATTTTAAGATCTTTGAAATAAAATTACAATCATAGTTGAAAAAAGATTGAAAAGTTATTGAAACTGAAAAATTACCAAACATATAAAACCAAAGGTTGGTCGGAGTAGAGTACTCTAGAAGAGGGGGGGGGGGGGGGGCTAATTGAGTCTCTATAAAAAATTCTGTTATATATTGGTTCTTTGAAAATTTACACAATTAAAAAAATCCAATTCAGTTTTTAGTGAATTTATAGGAGTCCTGAATGTTTAATTAATATATCAGAGATTGATTAGTTTGGATCTATAGTAATATAATGATTATTATAAAATTTGAAACTAACTTACTAGTTAAAAACAATTATAAACACTTTTTAAACTAACTATAAATGTGTAAATTTGTATGAATAATTTTTTTTATAAGTAATAGGAAAAGAAAATAATAGTAGGTACAGAGGAAGTTAAAACAAGAGGTTCAGTCTCAAGTCAAAACTGATTCCTCTCCACTTGGTGATCACCTGCCACTAAGAAGTTTAAATTAATAATAAAGTTTGACTCAAACCCTAGATTGGGGTTTATAATAGCACACAAGGATGTCCAGGTCACCCTTGACCTCTACTAGAGTTCTTCATGGGAAAATAAACAAACATGTCACACACGACCTCTTCCATATTTTTATATGGGATAAAAATGGATAAAAAGAGTGTGATATTAATGACGTCAAGTATTCTCCAATTATGCATAGGTGTCAGTGTGTGTAATATAATGATACACACACTACTAAAAAATGTAAGTAAATGAACACAACAATGATTAAAAATGTAGAGATTGTTTTATATGGCTCTAGGTGTTTAATAGTGCAGATCTAGACTCGGTTGATGTAGTGGAATTCAAGTTTGAGTCCCCTTCTGAATGTTGACTCCAAAACAGAGTGTTGAAGCCTCTGTGTTCTGGCTACATAGAGTATGGGATGTCCGAATTCTTGTTTGAAAGAAGTTCAGGTTAGGTGAGCAGGTTCATCTAAATTTCTTAATCTACCCATATGTTCTTCCTTTTGTGTTCTTAGGTTTTATACGTATGCTAAATATTTTTATGAGTTATTCGGTTTTCTTTGCTTGCTACTCTTCTGTGTGTTTGGATGATCTTTCTTGTTATCCTTTCCTCCTTCGATATCCATTAGGTATAATGATCTCCCCACATGCATGTACCTCATAATATCCATTGAATATCCTAAAAACAACATTAATTAATGTCAAAGGAATTAATTTGTCTGAATATGACTATTAGATATAAATTTTAATAAAAAATAAAATTAATTTTTAGGACTATTGGAGAGTAATAAGGATCGGTCAGTCCTTATCATCATTCTATCAGCATCAGTGACTCTTTGTATCAGTGAGTCCTCTCCATCAGTATTGGTGACTCCTGGCATCAGTGAGTCATTTTTACTATCAGTCTATCTAGGATCGATGAGTTATAACCAATGGCTCATTTTCAACTATCGGCGTGTCACTCATTAGTGAGTCTTTAAAAATATCGTTGTTTCTCCCATCGGTGAGTCGCTTGAACTATCAATGTGAATGATCATCAGTGACTTGTCCATCGGTGCATCATTTTTTATCAGTTATTCCTGCATCAATGACTTCTTCGATCGGTGATTCCTTATCGGTGAGTTATCCATCGATGACTCCTTTGAACCAATTAGTGCGAGAGACTTTAAAAAACTTACAAAGTGTCTTTCTTATAAAGAACAATAAATGATTAAGTTAAATTCATAATTGCATGTAAATATACACATGTAAATATATTGAAACAAAAATATCCATAATTTATTGACTTATTGAAATTTATTATACCAAGTGACATATTATACCAAGTGACATAATTGTTTCGTTTACAAATATTCCTTAACATTATTGTCATTAGTTATAACATAATATGTAAATTATCACATTTTTTAAATTGGCATGATTTGTGATTATTAAAAAAATATCTCAAAAATGGTCTAACTATAAAGAATAATAATTGTTAAATAATTTTAATTTTAATACATAAATTATACTTTTTAATAAAATCATTTAATATGGTAATGAAAAATGAAACATGTGATAATCATGGAGATCGTAGTCGTACTTACGCATGAGTAAAACATTTCTATTTTTCAATGAACATTACAGAAAGAATATAAGTATTATTTTATCACTAAAAATGATAATTATAATATAAATATCAAACTATTTCTTTAAATACACCATTATATAGTACTCTTGTGATTGATTTTTGAAAATAAAATCAAATCCCCTCATAGATGTAGTAATCCCTCCATATGTGGGAATGATTTTATAATTTTTAATTGAATGGAAAGGAAAGAAATTATGTGATATGATAGATATAAAAATTTATAATAACAAATTAATATAATATATATATATATATATATATATATATATAATCAATAATTAAAAATATACATGAGCGGTGGTGATGGAAAATGAATTACATGAGTTAGTAATACAGTTGTCTTCTGTACACACCAATGATGATATCGTTTCCCATTTATTAGAAGAGAAAATGTATATATTTTATGGAAATAAAATAAAAAAATAAAATTATATTGGATGAATTTAATTTATTATATAATTATGGTTTATTAATACTTCAAGGATGTGAAAGAGGAAAGAACACAAATAGGATTGATTAAGAACAGTACCTATTCTTCAAACAAACAATTAAGTTAAAACCAAACATAATATAGAGGTTGGTTTTATGATCAAACCATGGGAAATAAGACCTATAAATGAATTTTAGGAATGAATTTTTTAAATTCATTTCTGAAAAAAATGGCTTAGTAATCATGAAGAAAAGTGGATAAAAATTCCTTTTTAAAAGTGAGGAGTGGCATTTCATTAAATATAGAAACTATTCAATAATGTGAATTAAACCTCATACCATGAGAGTCCAAAATTGGTAAATAATATATATTATAGATTATACAATAGATAAAAACCTCCACCACTAAAAATACCCATTTTTTTAAAAAAATTACTTTCCCTTAGCTATTAAGGTTACATACATTTACTATTTTATTTTTCACCACATTAACATGTTTTTTTCCAAAGTATTTATATTTTAAGAATAAAAAAATAAAAAAATAAATTTTTTAACATGGTCCCAATTATTCTAAATATTATATATATTCTTCAAAAAATTTACAAGATGTCTAGAATATTAGTTTTAACACAAGCTCATGTAATGCGTAAAACCCTATTTAACCATATCTATGGTATTATACTTTTTACATATTAGGGGTAAAAATAGTTACTATAGAAGTAAATTTTTCCATATGTGGAACATATATGATATTTAAGAAATAACTAGGACATATAAAAATGTAATATTTTTATGAATTTTCAAACTTTTATTAAAAAATTGTTTATTTTAAAATACCATTATTGTAAATTTTGGCATTATACATTTATTTTTACATTAAAAACATCAAGACATATATGGAGTTAAAATATATACCTACCACATATACCTAAAATGATATAATTATATAAGAAATTTTTGTATCACATTAATTTATTTAAATTATAATAAATTAATTTTTTAAAATCATCTATTTTATTTTACTTTTTATTTAAATAACTATGGTGACAGTATTGCATTAGAAATTAATATAATTATTTTATTAATAAAAATTGTATATAAGTTTAAACCATAAAAAATCATATATCTCCTATATGAAAATTTATAACTATATATAATTCATATTTATCCCTAAAAAAATATTATTTTTATTAAAATCCTGAAAGTGACATTTTTTTTGTATTTTCTTAGCATAAATTATTAGAAATGTCACAATCATCTCTCTATTGCTTCAAAATTAGAAATTTTTACAAAATAGTATATATAGTGTATAAATAGGGATGTAAAATAGAAATTAGTCATGATTGTAGGAAATTATAAATCTTCTCTCTATAGTTTATCTCTTACTAAGAATATTTTACCCTTAACTTTGTTATTATTTTTTTATAATTTTTTCAATTCAATATGACCAAAAATAAAGTTGACCATATTACATAATATTATTTTTTTATGTTTAAAAATGTAGAATAAATTATATCAAATTCAATTCCTAGATGTGGAATAATTTAATTTGAATTTAAACCTATAAGATGTATAAAAAAAATTGTTTTTTGGAATGCATTTTTCAATCATAAGATGATGATACATTAAATGTAAGACTATATATCATCATTATATGGATTTAAATTAATTAAAACAGACATATAATTTATTATAATCATCTAAATATTCATTATAATATATTACTTTATTTTATTAAAATGGATAGATATTATGTATTTAAAAATATTTGTCAACAAAAAATAGTATCTTCACTATTCATGGAAAAATATACATTTAAAAAAAACCCAGAAGTTCACCATAAGATATTTTTCATATGTTAACATAGAAAATATATTCTATTTTTTGAAATAAATTTTGTAAAAGTGGGAATAATTAATTATATTAATTTCTCAAAAAATAAGTAAAACTCATTTTTTCAAAAAATGTATTTTTGAAGTATAAATTGAAATTCTGAAAAAGTTAGGGATTATTTAATAAGAATTTATTAATATAATTATAAAGATAAATTATTTAATATATATTTCAAAACTTAGTAAATATTATTTATACCGAAAAAATTTAATGACTAGGTTATAATAGTTATATATTAATAATATATTTTTTGGGTCGTTTATGGTCAGTGTTGCATGTCATACACTGTATCGAAAAAACTGTTCTTTTTTTTAAAACTCAGTGTGTTAAAAATATGACTAATAGATATGTATCTATTAGTTATATATTCAATGACCATAAGTCCAACAACCATATATACAATGGTTGTATTATATTCTGACATATATCCTTAGATGCTTCTCTAAATATTTATTTATCTTATTCATTTAATTACCTCCAAACATGTCTCTTATATTTGAAATTATTTCTTTTATTACATAGTTGTAAGTGGAAGAAATAATTTTTTGTACCATTTATATAAATATTCTATATTCAGGGTATTTTTATATACATCGTCATTTAATAATCTTATATTTTTATTTATGTTATTTCTTAATGTAACAATATAATGTATTAATGTTCATCTAAAATATTAATATTTTATCTTAATAAAATGTATCATGTTTTTTATTTCAATAATACTTTTATCACATTCTAATATACATAATTGTCTTAAATGAAGGATAATTACATATTAAAGTATTAGGGTTTTATAGATTTCTCCTGTTGAATATTCCACTTCTAGGATACAGAAATATTAATGTTTTTTGTATACACCACTTGGGTTATATAGACATTAGACTTGATACTTTTCAAAATGTGTTCATATTATAGTAAATACGCCCTAAAAAATTATGTAAAATTAATGTTTTAAAATAAAAATCTTTATATTATCTAAACAATTAAACATTCATATAAGAAGATATATTACTATTAAATAGAAATTTGAATTAAATTAATTAATAAAGGAATACCAAATAAAGTAATTTTTTCCCTATTTTATAGTTATACTCTACTTAAAATGTGACCAAGTAAACTTTTTATTATAAATCAATTATTTCCTTGATGTGGTTATCAGAGTCACCCTCATATAGATATCTCGTCTTGAGCTTATGGAATATCACCCAAAAGTTATAGTGAATTTAGATTATGTATTAATCTATCTATGGTGATCATATATAAAGTTTACAATTTATATGGTATGATAAAGGTTATTCCTTTATCATAGGACAATTATTTCCCAAAAATAATAGTGTTATCCTCATCCACCGTGAGGGATTTTATTACCCATTCAGACCATAAGAGTCATTTTTCCACTATATTATCTATAGGAGTGGGATTTATAGAATCTCCTATATTTTATCAAATTATAGATGGATTTTTGGAGACACAGATGATGATTATTACCTCAAGATACCTTTTGAGGGGCATGAGATGTCATAAGCCAGTGATTAGTTTCTTAGTGTTATAAGACACAATTCCTTGAGTGCATCTCAGTATAAGAGAAAACTAAGATCTTATTTAACATAAAGAGAAACTTAATAATGAGGAGATAAACCATAAACATTAGGTAATTCAAAATTAACTCAATTTTAACACCCCAATACATAAAAATATATCTATGTTTGAATAAATTTATTTTCCATTATATCTTGCAATGCACATAATACCAGGTTTAAACAAATGGAAATACTTCGTAAAAATATTATTTAAATATGACTACAATAACCTAGTTGTTAAATTAAAAATTATAAATAGAATAAAATAAATTTAGAAAAAAATTTATTTTCGACAAAGTAACTTATTATTTATGAATTATAAATAAAAACAATCATAATTTAATTGAAAAAAATGTTCTGAAAACATATATTTTTTCCAAGAGATGATTTATTAATGGATCACACAAATAATATAAAATAAATGTTTAATAACTTTAAAATATTAATTTTATAAAATTAAAATAATTTTTTGAATCATAATAACAAAATTATCTTATTGTTAATTTTTTTATGAAATATTTCATTTTTTAATAAATAATGTAAAATAATGATTTTTAATTGGAAAAATCATTTTCATTTTAATTATTTTAAAAAATAAATTATAGTTTGGTTTGGTTTTAAAGAATAATTAGTTCAACTATATCTTTATTAATACAATTTATGTCATTGTAATCATTTTCATATTTAATTTTTATATAAATGTTTTGTAAACTTTTGAACATTTTCTCTTTGTAAATATGCTTTCTCCCCACATATGTGGGATTAATTTGAAATTATTTTTTTCACTTATTTGAATGGAATATGGAAAAATAAATTCCATATTTTGAATAATAATAATATACATTATCTAATAAGGAAAATATAATTTCTTCATAAAATAAATAGTGAAAGTAGTAAAAAATAATTACCAGATTTAAGGTAAAAATAGGTTTATTAGGGGGTTAAAATTAAATTATAAGGCTTAAAAATATCCAAAAACATGTCAAAAATATATTTTATGGACATATTTAAACCATATCATGTTTAATTATCATGAATACACCATAATTTACCATTTTTCATGATAAAAATTTGGGCACATGTTTTTCTTTAAAAATATTAAATGTGTTCCACTAACATCATTTATGAAAGGCAACCCACTACCCTCTCTTATTCACTACATAAAACCATTTTTTTTGTAAATTCCCTCCCAAATGGAATTAAATATTCTAAGACCTCACCCTAGAATCCTATTTTGTTCATAAATCCATTATAGTATTAGTTTATGTATTATCTTAAAGAACATGTCTGAGAAGAGGTAAAATTCATAACTATAATTGTTTGTTATATTTATTTTTCCACCTCCTTCAAAAAATATTCATTTATTATTACATAATAATAAAATTATATACCATATACTGATATGTTAATATTTTATGTTAATTTACTATATCAATATCCTCTTCCATCAAATGAAAAATGATAATGTTGATGTGTGCCCGAAAAACTGTTGCCTCATTAATTAATGAGACTGGTTTTCCATCAACACCTATTATGGTTGGGTGTGATGATAAATTGTTATCTAATATATGATATTTATAACATAATTATACATTTATATCCATTAGGTCATATATATAATATTACATTCCATTTCATATGGGATACTATAATGTCGCTCGTGTGTACGGTGTAATGCCGCCTCACAAAGCGCTGCCTTTTTTTCAACAGTTATTTACATGAAAGAAAATAAGAAAACATTTATTAAATATATGTGATATAAATTAATTAATAATGATATGAATAATTTATTTATCAGAATAAAAATATCATATGTCATTTTCTTTCTTACGTTTTCACACACTGAACGATGATAATGTCGTTCGTGTAGGTGTGGACCATTGCCTTCATGAAGCGATGTGACAATATTCTCGTAATCACAGCCCATGGATTATAAATAAAATAAAATTTAAATAAATAATATTATATTAATGATATTATTATAATTATTTAATGATAAAATATTAATTACCTCTTTTAAATAGTGATCACTGAAAAATGGAAATGTTACTCATGTGTATGTACGGCCTACCGTCTCCTTGATCGTAACATACATCATATTTAATGATCATAGTTAATTATTGGTCCTAAATGTAAAATTGATATTTAAATAAGATAGATATTTCATGATTATAATTTAGTATATGTCATAATATTGACCTCCTAGACTAATAACCAACCTACCAAATTTATTTTTGACATATAAGTCAAATATCATAGTAATAACCAACATAAAATCAATCGATTAAGTGATTTTAAATAACAAGGTAATAAGTGAAATAAAATGAGTAATAAAATTTAAAAATCTTCTTATAAAAGTAAATAATTAACATAAGTTTATTATTTAGGCATATTGTCAACATAAACGATGAATCAAACTCAAGGTAAGAGGCTACACCTCAATCTTTCTTCATAGATGAATAATGTAATGTAATGGACCTAGTTACATTTATATGGTGTATATACTACCCAATTAAATTTAATAAAATTATTCCTTAATAATTATCTTTATTTTAAATTTAAATTTAAATTATTTCAATGAATTTTATTTCAGTAAAAAATTACAAAGTGGTAAAATTTCTTATACAATCCCATTTTATTTTGTGACTGTTGATTTTCTCTTGCAAAAATAACATTCTTGTAATAATTTTTAATTTTTAATTAAATTTTTATGAAAAATCGATATTGTTTTAAAATTTATAAGATTATTTCCTAAATATATATAATTTTTACGTGTTGTGTTAAGTTTGAATGTTTTTTGATTAACATGGGAAATACTGAGAAATTTTCCTCCTTTACTAAATATGGATATTTGAGGAAAAATAATATTGATTGATGCATTAAAAAAATTATTTTATATATGATTACTAATTTAAAAATGTAGGTATATGTGGGTATAATTTATATATCACCCCTATATTCATCGATAGGTCTCATGAGACAAATCAGTTGGGTGAATTAAATTGGTTTAAACCTGTAGATATAAACTATCCTAGTAAAGTTTTTAATGGTATATATATCAATATTGTTGAGATAATTATGCCCAATAATTAATAATTTCATTCATTTTATAAGTTAGTTAAAATTATTATCCATGATATTTTCACTGTGATTTATATATGGATTCATTTTATTATTACTTATTGATGAAATGATATTTCTTTTTTGTTATTTATGTTTTCATATAGAGTTTTCCTCATCTAATTATTATAGCTTTATTATTGATTAAATGGATAGTGTGTCCTATTATTTAATATTTCCAATTAATTATTATTTATTTATTCCTGATGCATTCTAATATATGAAACCATTACTGAGAATTTGATCTCCCCTTTAATTTTTTCCATTTTACTTGGATATGATGAGGAATTATGGGAATGAGGTCACAGATGTAAACAATTTTCCATTAATATTATTTGTATTTAATTTCCCTTTGTAAATTGGTATCATATATTTATTTGTTTCTGCAATATTTTTAAATTTATTTGTCTTTAAGTATTTGACACCTTGAATCTTTGGAAATGCAATAAATTAGGCACCATCTCTGGGTTACTAAAGTTGGGGTCATTATAGTTATTATTTGATGATGTTTAATATAACCCTTTGGAACTAGAAAAATGAAAATATTGATTATACAATATAACCATATGATATCGTTTGAGGTTAATTTTAGATTAATATACTAATGGTTTGGTAAGGAAGACATTCTGTGTTTTTTCCTAATAGTGATTCCTTGTATCAATACTACAAGTCAACGTGTTTCTAACATAGAGGTACCTACATGTAATATCTATGAAAATGGAACATTGGGATTTAAATAATCATCACCTAGTGAATGAGAAAATTCCTTACTCTACACTTGGTTGGACACTCTCATGGTTATGGTTATGATAATTCACATTTTATTTACTAACGATTTAGATTGATTTATAAAATTAGGACATCCCCAAAGAAACAATGTTTTTTATTCTAATATTAAAAAATAATAATTTTTTTAATCTTGTATATTTATTCCATACATATAATCATACATTAGGAATTCACATTAATAAGTTTTTTAGATAACAGAGTAATGAGATTGTTTATAATTGGATCATGGAAGGATGAAGCGTATCAATACAAATGGAAAATGTAGAGTCTTTCCTAGTGAGGAAGTCAGTATGGATGGTATTGTAACAATATGAATTATTCATATATTTGGTAATATTATTCATGTTATAAAAAATAACCTTGATCAGAAGAAGAAACCTATTAAAAATCATGATTCTATTTTGTAGGATCACCTTATAAAAAATAAGAATCCTCCATTTGGTTGAACTACTAATCCAATTGTAGTTGAGAAATAGATTAAGACTCTAGATAAGATAACTATGATGTTGGGATATTGTGAAAAGGGAAAGTTTACACTTTTAGTGCATTTTATAAAAGGCAACGATGATCAATGGTGGTCATTGATCCCAAATACTAGGGAGGAAATATTTTGTTGTGATATCAAAATGGAGAAGGAATTCAGGGGATCTAATACATTCTAGTGGAATCAAGAGGTGAATAGGTTATCAAACAATCAAGAGAAATGTAATGTGGAAAATAAGAAGAGGTGGATGGGGAAATTTCCACCATGTGATAATTTTAGAAACAAACATCATGTGTAGAGCTTGAAGGGAATGTGATTTCTTATAAGTGGAGAGATAAGGGTCATTTGGATAAAATAATTAAAATCAACCAAATAAAATATATATATATTCAACATTCCAACTACTGGTATATGGGTTGCTATATAAATGATTATCTAAAGTGTCAAGAAAATCTACACAAAAGAGGCCATGGGAAGAAGCCTAAGATTATAATATCATTACAACTAATCTTTAAGTATACAATTATTTGGTGGCAAGTAAATTAATTCTTTGTTCAAATTTATCTAGTTATTTATTTGATTTTAGATCCTCTAATTCTTTTATATCAACTTACTTTAGAACGAAAATTAGACATTTCCTTACTAATTTAATTAGGGAGTTATCATTCAAAACCCAAATGGGTGCTCTCACTGTAACATCGATTTGTTATGTAGTCCCCATTATGACGCATAAACATTCTATATTTACTGAACATATTATCATACCTATTTTTGAATTGAATTTAATCCTTTATATGGAATGTATTTTAAAATATAATGCAAAAAATTAATTACATGAATAAGTAAATTATTATTCATGATGATGATATAGAATTAAACATATTTAGAGTATATACAACATCATTTAAGACATGTCAAGATACCCACCAAATCGTTATAATGAATGAGATTCTTGGGGAAGAAGGGAAGACCCATTCTTTGTGTAATTCCCAATATTTTATAGTATGTATCAATTTAAATTTAACTTATTTTTAGCTTACATTTCACATAACACCGACCTTAAACCAACCATGATATACTAGTAGAATTATTATTTATATGAAAATTATCTCAAAGCTGTTATATTGGTGGTTATAAATGATATTGAATAAATTATTAAAATATAGTTTACGGATTTTTTTAAAATTAGTTAATTGTAAAAAAATTAATGATAAATAAATATAAAAACCAATTGAATATAAAGGATATGTTTTTATAAAAAGTATATTTTTATGTGCCAAAGGTCTCCTAACCAAATAAATTAAATTAATTAATATAAGTGAATGATATTAATGAAATTTATATATAATATATTTAATCTAATTTTTAACATTCATTTTATGTGTTTTCTAAACATGATGGAAAAATGAATTCAATTTTACACATTAAAAGGTTATATTTTTCTAAATAAAGTTTTACCACCTTCTGATATAATACTTATTTTAAATAATGTTTTTAAAATTTTTATAAATTATATTTCAGAAAATAAACTCATTAGTTTAAATATGAAAATAATTAATTACTTTTTTTGAATTTTGGGAATTTTTTTGATAAGTTTTATGTTTTTTGAATAGTGATAAAATATTTTATTTTCTTTGAAAACAACTTTATCTAAATAATTTATAGTGTTAACTTATTTTTTTAATTGGTTTTAAAGTAAAATTAGATCAATGTTTTATCATTTAATCAAATTTTTTTCATTGGAATATATTTCACATTGAACTTGGATATAAAATCATTTCAATATTTTGAACATTATCACTTTAAAAACTAATCCTCTCATTTGGTGTAGGATATTAATTTTAAATAAATTTTATACAATATTTTTTTTTTGAAATTTGAAAAATTGATTCCATATTTGGATTAATAAGGACCATCTTTGTTAAATAGGTGTGCTTTTATTTTTTCCCAACATGAGTACTAGCTTTATTATTATTTTTAAAAAATCATCACGACTAAGGGTATATCAAGAAATTGAGTGTAAAATTAATATTATAATTATTCAAAAGTTTCCCTAAAAATTGTAATAGTTTTAATTTATCAGTTATTGTTGAATAAAATAATCCTTATGATGATTTTATGGCCTATTTGATCCACATTAATGACTTTAAGTTTTTTTTAGTTTTTATTCCATGGAATATCCGATATGTCATAATCATATTTTTAATAACTATTACATTTTTTATTCGTGGTTGTTAAGAATATATATTTGAATATAAATAGTTTTTTGAGATTTAAATTTTTTAACTTAATCATAGTATTGTTTTCATTTTTATGAAATAAATAATTACCCTAAAGGCTTACATAGTGATTAGGAAGTATTTATGTAATTAATAGAAATACAAAACAAATAATAATAAATATATATAAATAAATATAAATTTAGATATTTAATGCCATAAACTTTATTGATGGAATAAATATATTTTTGATTTATTAATTTTTTTTCTTGATGTTATCTTGTGTTTTGGTATTCTTTAAAATGGTACGAAATGAATAGTGTCAAAATGGACATTATTGAAATTTTAAACCAAAATAATATTTTGTTAAATGATATTTAATTCACTAAAATCTAAATTACTCCAAATTATTAAGATAAAAATTTAAATTTCATACATTACTGATGTATTTTCCATTTTTTATTTTATAGTAATTATATTAACCATTATAGAATAAAATACCATGTTATCACGGTAAGAGTTAAAGGGTTTAAATAAGGGTTAAAACCAAAATATATGGGTGTAAATGTAACCTAATATTTTATAAAAATTATTATATGATTTTATTAAGATCCGTCATAATATTATCATATAAATAACTCAATTTTTATCCATTTTATATTGAATATTAATTTACATTAATTTATTATTTTTAAATTTTTCAAAAGTATCCCTAACCACAATTTTAAAAAAGCACATCCCCCTCACTTCTTCACACCACATTAAGCCTTATATATCAATAAAACCCTACCAATTTTACCTCCCAAAATCCTTATCCCCGTTCTTGATATTTTTTTATTCTAAAAAGACAAACTCTATTTCTCATAAGATGAGAACTAAAGGAAGTCTACCCAAGAAGAGATAGTCATTTTTACTAACTCAATTAAGTTTATTTGTTATTAAACATCCATTTAATGTGTTTTTTACATGATAAATTAATAAATATAGTATCATAAATATTTCGATATGTTATTATGATTATGGGAGAATCATATTAGACCATTTATCCTACCTATATAACTCAATAACACCGCAATGCTTACTTATGTCTTACCGTCTCTATATAATGGTGTATTGTTTTTCATCACTAGTATAATTTTATTGTTATAATGATGGAAATAATTGATATATATTTTTTACTTATGAAATTATATTGATTATGGATAATTAATATAACATCCAATGCCCTACCATTTCCCCATTAACAGAATGATAATGTCGCTTGTGCGTACGTACGACCCACCATCTCTATGACACAATATGATTCATTTTCCAAGGTTAACTATTCAATAATTAATATAAAAAGTTATATAATTAATAAATATGATATTTATGACCTTAATATCATTTTGGATATGATATAACAATAGATAATATACGAGAACTGGGACTTAAAAAAGAAAACAAGTTTCTGAAAATGAAACATTTAACACCTGAGATAAGGGTAATAATGAAACATTATTAACAAACAGGTGGTAAAATGATATAAGAGGATCATATACGATAAAATGAAAATCATTTTGGAATTAATTAATAATTTAATTTATTCTATTCTATAGGAGGTTAATGCACATCCGACTAAATAAAAGTGAAAGGTATGTATTTTCTCATCTTAATTTTTTCTTCTTTAACATATACGATTTATTAAGAAATTATTTATTATATGTGATGTATGTATAATACATTTTTATGTATGTTATCATGAAAAAAGTTTTCTTAATGTCATTAGATGTTTTATTAGACAAATAATACTTTTAAGAGGCATATGATTCTATTATTAATGAGGTGGTAAGGGATTCCATCATAAATTAAATTGAGACCAACTTGTTATTATGCACCAATTCACTTAAGTGGGGGTGTATATACTATCATTTTGACATGTAATATCCTGATTTATTCAATAATCATGGTATTTTTTATTTTTTTATAATTATATTCCATCTAGAGGCTTATAATTCAGATGTATCAAAGTTGTATGGGGTATTTTGATTACTCAAAATATAATTAATTACTTGAACATTCATACAGATGTGTGGTTCAGTTATAGATATCCCCTAGACACATCGGTAGTCTCATGAGATGAAATCATCGGGAACAATTTATTTTTACCCAAATTGATTAAATTATTTTGTTAAAGTTCTTGACATTAGTGGTTCAAATTCTTAATGCATGAAATCCAATAATTTAGCATTTATTCAATTTATATTTTGGTTATGTTTATCTAGGATATCTTCATTATGATAAAATATATGGATGAATTTAATTATTTTCTATTGATTAAATGGAATGGGTTTCCATATATTTAACTTTACATATTTTTTATTGTCATTAATTAGTTATTTATTCATCAATACATAACCCTTACTAATCATCTGAGCTCATCCCATTTATATGATTCATTTCCTAGGATTCCAAGAAGTATATTATGAATAATATATAGGGTTACAAAATGGGGGGATAATGGAGGAATCAACTAAATTCTTTTTATTTTTTTATGTTTTTAAATTTAATAATGA
The DNA here is from genome assembly GCA_963277665.1 of Viscum album. Taxonomy (NCBI): domain Eukaryota; kingdom Viridiplantae; phylum Streptophyta; class Magnoliopsida; order Santalales; family Viscaceae; genus Viscum; species Viscum album. The sequence continues at coordinate 228,221,145 of OY728151.1, forward strand.
TTTCATGTATATATCTAGTTTACCAATACTACTAAACTATTCAGTCCTTTAGGATGTGATTCCTTGTATCTTATGATAATGTAATAAAATAAGGTACCAACATAGGTATGTTAGGGTTATGGTTAATATAGGTTGTGTTGGAGAATTTTTTAGAAATATTGGGCACTATATTTATAAAAAAATTAGAGAGAACAAACCATTGGTTTAGTATGTGTGAAAATGTTATTTAATGAATAATTAATTTTCATTTTATGGAAATATTTTTAACGTTTAGAATAACCATTAGAGTTTATTTTATCTTTGAATTTAAGGTAATTAGGGGTATTTTTATTTGATTATTGGGTGATTATTGTTATTATGGAAGACATTTTCTATTATAGGAATCATATAATGTTAATGTAAACAAAATATTTTGAGGAAAAACATTTTGATTGTATTTATGAATCAAAAATGATTTTTTGGACATATGGTGATTAAGGTTATTTATGGAAATGGTTAAAATAACTTGGAGATTATGTGATTTTGGAAATCAAATTTTTTGTATCAGATATTAAGAGTGATTGATGTTATTTAGAATACTCTATAGTAAAATCCTTATAATTATTTGGTCTCAATCATATTCTTGAATAATTTGAGGAAGGGGAGTTATTTTCTGAATGATCTATGTTGGTGTTTGAGTATAAATTTTTAATTTTGGAAATTAATGTTTTTTTCATCATATAAAGGGTTAATATTTTTGGGAAATTATCTTATCTTATCATAACTATTTTGGTTTTGGTAAATTTTAATGACATGAGGATTAGATAGTAATACTTTGGTTGATTTTGTGATCCTTATAAGTGGATTCAAATTATTCAGGGAGGAATAATTCATCATAAATATGCATAGTTTGAAGAAAAATATGAGTTTCTGGTGGAAATTGATTAAAGGAAGAAATTGTACTTTTCATGTAATTATGTTTTCATTTGTTTTTATTATAGGAAGTAAATGAATTCCTTCACCTTAGTAAAATTATTTTAACACTAAAATATTATCCATTTAATTTTCTTATTAAGAAATTAATTTTCTCTTATCCCATCAAATATTTATGATTTTTTGATTATTAACATTATCATTAACATGTTCTCTATCACTCTAAATCAGATCATGATAGTTTTATTCTCTTCTATATCGCAGTTTTCACTTCAAAATACTATTATCCTATTCAAAATCCAATTTTTTTAGTGACCTTCATACTTCATTTTCATTATTTTAAATTGTATGTTTCATTAATACTCATTCCAAGGTGGGATTTGAAAAAAAATATTATGAAAAGTCAAACCCCTAGTTTTTTCTCCCATTTTAAAATTTAAAGGATACAATTTATTAGATTATGGAAGAATATAACACCCCAAGGTTTTATATGAGGTATCTTATTAAATATATCTTCTTTGATAAATTATGTTTCATGCATCACATAGCTTAAAAAAACCTCCATAAACTGATAATATTATTATTTAAAATGAAAATTATATCTTAGATGTTATATATTTGGTTATTAATGAGATTAAATATTTTATGAAATTATAGTTTACAATTTTTTATAAAATTAATTCCTCGGTTACCAATTAATAAGAAATAAGTATTTAAACCAATAGAACATATAGGAAATGTTGTTTAAAAAACTATTATTATAAGCCAAATGTGTCTTATCCGAATAAATTTAATTAATTTCTATCAGTGAATGAACTAATTGAAATTTAATGTATAATATATTCAGTCTAAATTTTAACATCAATCTTAAGTCTTTTCTTGACATGATCAAAAAATAAGTCCAATTTTACACATTAAAAGGATATATTTTTCAAAAGGCAGCTTTACTAACTATTGATGACACTCTTCATTTGAATCTAGTTTTTTGAAATTTGTATAAATATTGTTTTAAAAAATAAACTTCTCATTTTAATTTAGAATATGAAAATTTATTTTTCTAAATTTATGAGATTTTTCTAATAAGTTTCAAATCATGATGAATAGTGATAAAATATTTCATTTTAAATGAAATTAAATATTTCGTCTGAATAATTTATAGAGTTAAATTATATTATTAATTGTTTTTAAATAATAATTAAATAATTATTTTTATCATTAAAAATAATTTAGGTCATTGGAATCCATTTGAAATTGAATTTGGTTATAAAAACATTTCAATATTTTGAACGTTTTCACTCTAAAAACTTGTCTTTTCATTCCGTCTATGAGATTAAATTTAAAGTAATTTTATCTAATTACGTGTTTAGAATTTTTAGAAATTTATTAAATATCATTAATCAAAATATAAAAATTAATTAAATAGTCACCTTTTATTTTAGGAAAATATGAATAGTAACTTTTGTATCTTTTTATATTGCCACGGTTAAGGGTAAATCAGGTAATTAAGGGTGAAAATAATATTATAAGTATTATACGATTTAACTAAATTTTTTCCTATGTTTATTTTATGAGTTAGTATCGAACAAAATAATCCTTTGGGTTATTTTATGTCCTCTTTAATCTACATGGATAACTATAATAATTTTTGTATTATTTTATTCTAAGGAAGATCCAATATGTCATACTCGTTTTTTTAATAAGTATGAAACATTTTTATATTTGGTTATTTAGAGGATATATTCAATTATAAGTAATAATTTGAAATATGACATGTTTATATTCACCATGTAAATTTATTTTTAATTTTGATGTAACAAATTTTTACATTAAAGGATTTCATAGTGATGATTTAGTAATTGTTTAATTAATAGAAATAAAAAATAGATGATATTAAAAATATTAAAATAATTATAATTTGATATAATTAATTTCATCCATCAAGTTTCTATATGACCACTACATAGTGTGGAAGTTATAAGGTTTTTTTAATATACCTTGTGTTTTGGTATTTTATAAAAGGCATTAAATTAATAGTGTAAAAGTTTACATTATTGGTATTTTAAAATGAATAAAATTTTATTAATTGATATAAAATTCATGAAAATATAAAAATAGGCCAAAGTATTGGGATAAGATTTAAAATTTCATCCATAACTTATTTATGGTTTTGATTTTTATTTTATAGTAACTATATTGACCATTAACGACTAAAAATTCATGTTGTTACATTAAGAGTTAATGGGTGAAAAATAAGGGTTAAACCCAAAGGGTAAGGGTAATAATGAGATATAAACATGTCTAAAAATTATTGTATTAGATTATTTTGAAAAATAGTAATCTTATATTTGAAATAAATTACATTTGATCCATTTGAAATTAAAAATTAATTTATATTAATTTAATTTATTGAGAGTTTAAAAAAGTGACCCTCACCTTAATTACAATAGGGGACCTCCTCCATTATTAATTAAAACCACTTTGATCCATATATATCTACCAAACCCTAAATATTTTCCCTCCCAACATCTTTATCCAAGTTCTGGAGATTCTGTTCTTCCCAAAATACCAACCCCATATCTTGTTGGGAAAAAATCACTCAAAGTATCATTGAAGCATTTTTGAGTTGATTGTGTTAGTTGACAAAGCAGACCTCCATGTTGTGTTGGTTGACAAAGAAAACTACAATGATCATAGAAATTAAAAAATGGCGTTTACATGGTGATTTTTTGGGTTCAAGATATATTATGGAAAATCCCTTATTGACAGTAGAACCTTAACAAAGGAATGAATGATATAGCGATGGTACAAAAAGAACATATACAAGTTAGCATTGTTTTAAAATGTTTGCCAAATTTTAGGGCCTCAAAATCAAAAAATTGAGAAAAGTGTTTTTGGAAAAGGGAATTGGACACCAGTGTCTTGGAGTCTTGGAAAGTTGTGTTCCATATTCCAAGATCAGAACACCAAAATATGGAAAGGGAAAGAGGGGCACCCAAGTGTTGGTTTACGCGTGCAAGGTGACTAGGGAGGTAGAGACAAGGGTGGCTAGACTGTGCATCGAGAGAATAATTTCACGGAAATTCTCAGGGTTCCCAAAATTTCTATAAATAGAGGGATACACCTCCTCAATTTTTACAAATCTCAAAACATAGAGAAAATTTGATATATATAGTTTTAAAGGTGGTTTGGGCACGCAAGTGGTGGTTTGGTCACGGAAGTATAAATATATTCATAATTTTCACGCCAGTTGATAGTTACATGCTAATATTTGATTGGGAGTATAAGGGTGAGATTCAACCTGGTTTTGTAAGAACCAGGTTTTCGCTGTGAAAGACATTGAAATATTATTGATGGTATTCCAGAGCAGTGCCTTCAGACGGTGTGCGATTCCGAGCCCCAGTGTGGCCGGAATTAAATTTTCATTGTGTTAACACTAGAAATGCCAAATAAATGGGATAAATCCTAAATGGTGATCCAGATCAGAGATACGAGTGTACGTATGGGTCCGAAATGGGGTGTTTACCCTAGGAACTACATAAAACATGTCGGCATGGGATGTTTGGACCCCTCGCTCACTTTCGGAACGTTAAATGGATAAATTAAATAATTAATTAATTCCTTTAATGGTGAAACTCAATTATATCTTAAATGGTGGCTAGTATTGGAAAACCAAGGGCACCATTGAGTTTGAGACGTGTCATTTACCCTAGGAGGGGTATAAGTTCTGCGGGCACGGGCCGTTTGTGAAAAATGACTCCAGGGGTGTTTTCGTAATTTGGCAGCCTCAGGCCTGGGCATTGTAACTTTTGAACAAGGACTTAGATTAAAATTATGAGACCTCCATTGCGCTTGGAACGTGGTTTTTAGCCTAGGGGAGGCTTAACCTCGACCCTGCCAAAATTTTGGGTTCTGGGCTGTTGGGCGGGCGTTTAAGTGATTTGTACTTAAACACCCCCACCCCTTCTTCTTGTTCTTCTTCTTTTTCCTCATCTAACCCTCCCCTCTACTCCATCTCCAATGAGGAAGCTCCGGTGAGGTGATCTCCGGCGAGGCGCAGGGGTTCCAACGGTCGGCACATGAAGCGTTGGGCTACGCCCTTCAAGGTAGGGTTTTATCATTTTCGTTTTCAATTTCCCACAAATTTTGAGCCAAATTTATACTGTTGAATTGCTGTCTGATCATCGATCGAAGCCCACAAATGTTTATTATATGTTCTAAGGTTTCCTATTCTCTTCTAGGATCGAAAATATGAGTCTTGGGGTGCCCGGGGCAGCCCCGGGAAGTTCCGTCCGAATTCCTAGTTTTCTGGCGGTCCCAGGCGGCGGACGACGGTTCCGGGGCGGCGGCGTGGCATTCTGGTGCAGCGGCGGACCGAGGCGGTGCGGCGGCTTCTCCATGCGGATGAGCAGCGGCATCAGCAGAGGTCAGCATGACAGTGGGCCTCCTAGTAGGCAGCGGCACAGTCGGGGTCCCAGGCTGCGGGCGCCGATGGTGGGGGTGTGAGACCGAGGGGCCGCGGTGTGCGGCCCCGTGCAGGGCGACCGAGACCCGTGTGTCCCGGGTCTCGGTGTGGACGCGACCGGCCGTGTCAGCCGGTCGGTGGAGGAGCCTGCGAAGGCACGCGGGCCTCATGGGAGGAGGCGGGCCACAAGTTCGGCTTGACCAGGCCCAGTGGCTGGTCCGCGGTTCAGCAGGCCGGCCGGAGCGGGCCGGCCCGAGAGGGGCAGACCGGGCTGGTCCGGCCTAGTTGTAATCCCCCTTAGACATTTAGAGGCCTGTATTTTGAGCTATGGGAGACCATTTTTCATGCCGTCAACAGAAGCACAGACCTCGTGTCAAGGAGGAATTTTTGAGATGGTTTTGGGAATTTTTAATTCCCAAAACGAGTGGCCTCGGAGGCGCGACATGATGTTAAGTGGTTTGACATTTTTCAGGGAGAACTTGTTTTGGACGGCGCGGACGCGTCCGATGTACAATTTGAGCGTCGTCAGCGGCGTTGGGACCCTGGCGCCGGGGCGAAGCTTTCCAGTGTGGTTTCGGGCATCGAAGACAGAGTTGAGGTGTGGGCCCCACGGCCCATCTTTGAGCTGCAAGCAGCGTTTAGAGACTTTCTCACCGGGCGTCCATTCTGGGCGTGTGAGTAGTTGATTCTGGATGTTTTTCCGAGAGGATTGCAACGGTGTAATCCACCCGCTCTAATTCGGCATGATGATAAGGGGCCCACGAGGGCCGTTTCGACAGTGATTTTCCATCTTTATCACCAGGCGACCGTTTTGGACAAGTGAATGGTCCATCTTGTGTTCTTTTTCGAGAGGATCGCAACGGTGTGATCCGTTTGTTGTGTTTCGGGACAGGGTTGCGGGTCCCACGAAGCACCGCTCGTGTGCGGTGCGCCAGAATACCCCTTTTTCTCTGCATATCCGTTGCAATCCTGTGAGTAGTGCTTTTGACGTGTTTTTCCAAGGGGATCGCAACAGTGTGATGCCCCCGACTATCTTTGGGGCTGAGGCTCGGGATCACGAGACGCCGTTCAGGCGTGAGGCGGTGTTGGTTAACTTTCCGTCGAATATCTGTTTGAGGTGAGTAAGTAGTCTATCTCACGTGTTTTTTCTCAAGGATTACAAAGGTGTGATCTGTTCAGGGGAGCGAAGCCTCTTACGTGATCTTATTAAATGTGGAAATGTGAAGGTGCCCCGGGGGCGGTTCTTCTACTGTGTTTGTAGCAGACCCTTGGTGTATGATCACGTGCACTCCTGTGTGAGTGAAGTAATGATTGAATAGATGTGGCTGGTCGTGCCCCAGTCATTGAGGCAAAAAGTTGGAGATGTTACGTTACACCTTTGCGTTGATGTTGCGTGCTGTGTGCACGATAGCCCTTGGGCTGAAAATGAGGTATACTCTGGGAGTATATTGGAGTGCTTAGAGGTACGTGTGGTTTGTACCTGAGATTGTTTGTGCGCTTGGTTGGGTATTGACTTGGGGCCACACATCGTGTGGGTACCATGTGCGTTCCATGTTCTCCTTTGCATACCTTTGACCTCTCGCGACGTAGAGGGTCCCTCAATTCTCGTTTGTTGACTAGCGGGGTTGAGTTTTCCCCCAGCTCTGTGCTCGATGGTTTAGATTAGCAAGGTTGAGTGGTTTCCCCTAGTCTTGTTCCAGTGTTATATGGTTGCACGATACCCACTCCGTGTTCAGTTGGCCAGTGTTGTACCATCCTGTAGAGATGGACAGAGAAATTCTGGGTTTACCCTCTAGCCGGGCTGGGCAGTGGATTACTAATCGACTTCTCAGGGTTTACCCTCTAGCAAAGACGAGGCATTGGGTCACCCGACGACTCTTGAGGGTATACCCTCCAGCAGGGCTGGGCAGTGGGTTGCCCGTCATCTTATTTTAGGTCTACCCTTCAGCAGGGCTGGGCAGTGGGTTGCTTGTCATCTTTTTCAGGGTTTACCTTCTAGCAGAGACTAGGCAGTGGGTCACCCGACGACTCTTGAGGGTCTACCCTCCAGTAGGGATGGGTAGTGGCTTGCCCGTCGTCTTGTTCTGGGTTTGCCCTCCTGCAAGGCTGGGCAGTGGGTCGCTTGACGGCCTATTCTATATCTACCCTTTAGTAGGGATGGGCAATGGGTCACCTGATGATGTATTAGGGTTTACCCTCCAGCAGGGCTGGGATGTGGGTCTCCCAATATCTTATTATGTTTTACCCTCCAGCAGGGCTTGGTAGTGGGTCACTTGTTGACATTCCAGACACAGTCATTTCTACTAGGCTAGCATGTGGCTTTCCTCCGTGACCACCAGAGTGGGACCCTTGGTTGTATGGGTCGGTGATGGAATGACTTTGAATTTGAGGAGACCTCTCGACTACGAGGCATTGATGAGGTGGTGTTTCACATAACCTGGAACTCTCATGTACGATGGGCGCTTTCCCCACCGAGACGTGTCCTTGTGACGCGACCTAAAACCATGAAGGTGAGTCAGTTCCCCCCAATGTGGATAGTGTAGAGGTTCGATGATTGAGCCCTTGACTTATAGTTCGGGGCAGACGTGCGAGATGCTGGGAATCTATGATGTTTCCTTCTGGGACTGTTGGCGACTCATTTTCTTGGGCTGAGCTACAGGATTGAGATTCCCATACGGTCTTGTTTGGGCTTCTTGACAGAGCATATGGATTTCTATATACCTTGTTATGGTACCCACTTATTGGGTTTCGTTCCTCTCCTTCCAGGAGAGGCGAATACGCGCGGGGTATGCCACGTGCTTTCCACATCTAGATTCTCATAATTAGACGAGTCTACTCTCTTGATTTAAGTAGCGAATGCTCGATGATAAGTTCATCTTCTCACCATTCCTAGATCCATGTGTTAGGACGAGTCTTCTACCTTTCTCTTGATGGGTTTACCTGTTACTCTATACTGCACTATCGGTTGTACTCCTTTACGATTTCTGTTCTCTCTACTGCTCACCCTTCAGTACCTCCTTTGTTTCTCCCTCGAGCCTTCGGGGTATCCTACTGAGTATTTTCATACTCATCCATGCTTGGGCTTTTCCCACACTTGTTGTTCCCTTGTAGACGATAGATAGGGTGGTCGTGAATTCATTGGAGCATAGGAGTTTTGGAGCTTGGACCGCGTGCGGTGGTCGGAGTCAGGTTCCAGGTGGGGGACCCTTCCATCTGTTTTTTTTTGTTTACCTGTTTCCGGGTTGTGGCACTTTTCTGGTTGGGTGCGTGTTTTTCCCTTTTTTCCTTTTTAGTTTACCATCAGCTTTCTTTGTACTGATTAGAGGTCGATGCTCTTTTGTGGTTTATTTATAGCTGTTTCCCTTTCCCTTTACTTGTCTTTTATTTTACTCTGCACTTTTTCATTGAGTGTGTTGCATGTGTGTGTACAATTACTTAGGCAAAGGCATCCCCATGTTATTGTGCCTTCGGCACTGGTCTCCAGCCCTGGGCCTCTAGAGGCGGGCTTGGGGTAGTTGCGGCTTGAGCTCGAGTAGGTTTGGGTTGTGACAACGTTGTATCAGAGGTGGTTCATTCCTTGAGATACTGTTCAGACGTCCCTAAAATAAAAGGAATTGGTTGGGATTTAGGGCAACAGTGTTAACGTGTCTCGAGAGTGGCTCTCATGCCAGGGAGTCCAGTGATGGTGTGGCGGATGACATATCCATTCACCAGGACCCTGATAACCTGCTTGTTTACTAGGCATGTTGAGACACTTGTTGCAGGGAAAAATTGGATTGTGCATCACATAGGATTGAGTCATTGACTGTCATTCTTAAGTCATCTCCCCATTGTTGTGATTGGTATATACATATATGCTCATCTAACTGCAGAACTCCTTGATAATATTCAGGATGTCTCCGTGAAGACAGCCAGCCATGATACCGGCTTTGGTTCATGATGAAGACCCTGTGAGCTACGAGGCCTCAGTCGAGGACACATCATGTGAGCCCCTTTTTCCAGGTGGGCTGGTAGCAGCACCCCCACCTGTTGAACAGCAGACTGCTTCAGCAGAGCATGCTTAGTTTGAGCACAGGTTGAGCATGCTCCGTGAGTTCCAGTGACAGGGACCGCCGAGGTTCAGTGGTGAGACAGACCCTCAGGTAGCAGAGGTTTGGCTGGAGACAGTGGTTCACCTTTCTAGTCTTGTGTAGACGCCGGTTGATCTCATGTTGGCTTTGGCCGCCAGCCTTTTTGTGGATCATCTTGGTGTTGGTGGATTCTGGTGACTCAATCTCTAGACGAGTTGTCGCTTTCGTTAGCTGACTTTCAGTTATTGTTCCGTGAGGATTTTTTCCCCTCCTGCTTGCGCTCCATTCGGATTCCGGAGCTTTTTCATTTTCAACAGGGAGGGATGACGGTGGCCGAGTACACGACCAGTTTCACAGACCATGTACGCTTTTACCAGTGCTTGGTCCATGATGACAACCTCCGAGTGTGGATGTTTGACTAGGGTCTCCGCCGAGAGATTCGTGCTGTCATAGTACCCTTGGGCATTTCCACATATTCTGGGGTGCTAGAGTAGGTGCTGGTGATAGAGAGCTTCATTTCATGTTCTAGATTTGGTGGTGGTAGCAGGCACGTTGGATCCGAGATGTCTTCCACAACTAATGGGCATCAGAAAGCAGGACCTCGACGCAGGTGGCCTTCCCACTGTCGGTTTTAGAGACGTGGTCGTATACCACTGTGGCGGAAAAGTGCAGGGCCTCAATTGAGGGTTCCCTTCTATGAGTGGGCTCTGGGCTGTGGTCGTACACCAAAGTATCACCAGAGGGCACCAGGATAGCTCAGGGAGCGACGATGTTATGCTTGTGACGGGTGAGGTCACTTGGCACGGGACTGTCCGAACAGGCATTCGGAGAGCTTCAGGCAGGCAGCAGGTGCACCACCACAATAGAGGCAGCGCCATGATCAGAGTATTACCCAGAGAGGTGGTGCTAGCAGAGGAGTGGGAGGAGCTGGTAGTGGGGGGAACGAATTTGCGAGGTCCTCCCATCACCACTAAGCAGTCCACGTCAGGCTCCAAGAGCTTACAGTTGGGACCGCAGACAGCCACGAGCTTTGGATGTCTATGATCCTGAAGATCATGAGGTGATAGGAGGTACGCTCTATAACTCTTCTACTTTTTGCAGTAGAATTTTTAGACTCTATGTGTGGAATTCTTTTCTCCACGCTCCTTGCTTGAGGTGTTACCAAGGTGATGCGGGGCATCGGTTTAACCCTGTGTTGGTAAGGTAAAAATGTGTAGGACCTTTTCATTAGTTGATGGTGTTGAATCCTTCGCTCTTCAAGCATGTAAAGAGAGTCTTGGTTGCGAGACATCGACTGTGAAACCTTGGGCAACCAGATATCCTTGGTTGTTCCACCATATGGATATTCTGAAGGAGGGAATCACCGGGCCTTGTTCTAGGTGTGGGTGGTGATTATAGTCGCGACGTGCGATGTAGAGGTTCAATTGGGGAGGTGAGCTACCCTTGAGAGCCTTCGGGCCATTTGAGACCGTGTAAAGGGATAGAGAGGTTCCCTACCACCTTTCCCTAACCCCAAGGTTTGGGGTGGGTTCACGATGTCTCTCGCGTGGTTTACCTGAAGAGATGTGTGCCTTCTTTTATGCACGTCATTGGAGAGGGTAGACCTCACGTGAACAGATCAAATCCTTGGGTCTGTGTGCGGGGGGGGGGGGGGGAGAGCTGGGCGAGAGTTCTTCCGGGTACAGGAGAGCTAGGTGTGGGCTTAGTACCCAGATTTGTTCCCTGGTTTTGCTTTTCGGGGAAGAAAATCTTGAATGAGGGAATGATGTAAGAACCCTGGTTTTTCTGTGAATGATATTGGAATTTTCTTGATAATATTCCAGAGTAGCGCCTTCAGACAACGTCCGATTCCGAGCCCTAGTGTGTCCGGAATTAAATTTTCAGTGCGTTCATACTAGAAATGCCAAATAAATAGGATAACTCCTAAAAGGTGATCCGGATCAGAGATCTGAGTTTACGGATGGGTCCGAAATGGGGTGTTTACCCTAATAACTACATAAAACATGTCGGCGCGGGACGTTTGGACCCCTTGATCGCTTCCAGAATGTTAAACGGATAAATTAAATTATTAATTAATTCCTTTAATGGTGAAACTAAAGTATCTATTAAATGGTGTCTCATATTGGAAAACCAAGGTCAACGTTGAGTTTGGAATGTGCCGTTTATCCTAGGGGGGGTATAAGTTCTGCAGGCACGGGCCCTTTGTGAAAAATGGCTCCAGGGGCATTTTCGTAATTTGTCAGCCTCAGGCGTGGGCGTTGTAACATTTGAACGGGGCCTCAGATTAAAATTTTGAGACCTCTGTTGCGCTCGAAGCGTGGTTTTTATCCTAGGGGAGGTTTGAACCCAATCTTGCCAAACTTTTGGGTTCGCGGCTGTCGAGCGGGCGTTTAAGTGATTTGTACTTAAACACCCCTCCCCTTCTTTTTCTTCTTCTCCTTCTTCCTCAAACCCTCCTCTCTCCTCCATCTCTAGAGAGGCAGCTCCAGCGAGGTGATCTCCGGCGAGGCGCAGCAGTTCCGACGGTCCGCACACAAAGCGTCGAGCTACGCCCTTCGAGGTAGGGGTTTATCGTTTTCGTTTTCAATTTCCCGTAATTTTTAGCCCAATTTATACTATTGAATTGATCTCCGATCATCGATCTAAGCCCACAGATGTGTAGTATATGTCCAATGGTTTCCGACACTCTTCTCGGATCGAAAATCCGAGTCTCGGGGTTCCCAAAGAAGCCCTAGGAAGTTCTGGCCGAATTCCTGGTTTTCTGGTAGTTCCAGGCGGCGAACGGCGGTTCTGGGGTGGCGGCGCAGCGTTCTGGTGCGGCGATGGACCGAGGCGGCTCAGCGGCTTCTCCGTGTGGGCGAGCAGCGGCGTCAGCGGAGGTCTGCGCGGCAGGGAGCCGCCCGACAGGCGGCGACGCAGGCAGGGTCCCAGTTGGCCGGTTCCGACGGTGGGGGCGCGAGACCGAGGGGCCGCGGTGCATGGCCCCATGCAGGGCGACCGGTACCCGTGTGTCCCGGGTCTCTGCGGAGATGCGACCGGCCATGTCGGCCGGTCAGTGGAGGAGATCGCACACATGCGCGGGCCTCACGGGAGGAGGTGGGCTGCGGTGCAGCAGGCCACGGTGCAGCGGCCCACGAGTTCGGCTGGACCAGGCCCAGCGGCTGGGCCGCGGTTCAGCAGGACGGCCGGAGCGGGCCGGCCCGAGAAGGGCGGACCGGGGCGGTCCGACCCAGGGGTAATACCCCTTAGACCTTTGGATGCCCGTATTTTGAGCTATGGGCGTCCGTTTTGCATACCTTCAGTGACAACACATACCTCATGTCAAGGCGGAATTTTTTATATCGTTTTGGGAATTTTTAATTCCTGAAACGAGGGGCCTCGGAGGGGCGACACGATGTTAAGTGGTTTGACGTTTTTCCGGGTAAACTTGTTTTGGATGGCGCAGACATGTCTGATGTCCGATTTTTGCGCCTTCAGCGGCGTTGGGACCCCAGTGCTGGGGCGAAGCTTTCCAGGGTGGTATTGGGCGTCGAAGCCGGAGTTAAGGTGTGGGCCCCACGACCCATCTTTGAGCTGCGAGCAGCGTTTAACGACTTTCTCAATAGTCATCCATTCATGGAATGCTAGCAGTCAATTCTGGATGTTTTCCTAAGAGGATTTCAATGGTGCAATCCACCCGCTCTAATTCGGCATGATGATGTGGGGCCCACGAGGGCCGTTTGGGCATCGACAATTATTTTCCATCTTTATCACCGGGCGACCGTTTTGGACAAGTGAAGAGTCCATCTTATGTGATTTTTTGAGAGGATCGCAATGGTGTGATCCGTTTGTTATGTTTCGGGACAGGGTTGTAGGTCCGATGAAGCACCGCTCATGTGCGGTTCGCCGGAATGCGCCTTTTTCTCCGGATATCCATTTCACTCCTGTCAGTAGTGCTTTTGACGTGTTTTCCCGAGGGGATCATAATGGTGCGATGCGCCCGACTATCTTTGGGGACGAGGCTTGGGATCACGGGACACCGTTCAGGCCTGAGGCGGTGTCGGCGACCTTTCTGTTGGATATCCGTTTGAGGCAATTAAGTAGTCTATCTCACGTGTTTTTTCGCGAGGATTACAACGGTGTGATCTATTCAGATGAGATGATCCTCTTACACGATCTTATTAAATGTGGAAATGTGAATTTTTCCTGGGGGCGGTTCTTCTACTGTGTTTGTAGCAGACCCTTGGCATGTGATCGCGTGCACTGCCGTGTGAGTGAAGTAATTCTTGAATAGATGTGGTTGGGCATGCCCTAGTCGTTGAGGAAGCAAGTTGAAGATGTTATCTCACGCCTTCGCATTGACATTGGGTGTCATGTTCATGATAGCCCTTGGGCTGAAAATGAGGTATCCTCTGGGAGTATGCTGGAGCGCTTGGAGGTATGTGTGGTTTGTACCTGAGACTGTTTGTGCGATTGGTTGGGGATTGAATTGGGTCCACACGTCGTGTGGTCCCCATGTGTGTGTCGTTTTCTGATTTGTGTACCTTTGACCTCTCGCGACGTAGAGGGTCCCTCTGTTCTTGTTATTTTGACCAGCGGGGTTGATTTTTTCCCCTGGCTCTGTGCTCGATCGTTTAGATCTGCAGGGTTGAGTGGTTTCCCCTGGTCCTGTTCCAGAGTCAGATGGTTGCGTGATACCCACTTCGTGTTCGGTTGGCTAGTGTTTTACCATCCATTAGAGATGGCCAGAGCAATTATGGGTTTACCCTGCAGCAGGGCTGGACTGTGGGTTACTAATCGACTTCTTAGGGTTCACCCTCTAGCAGAGACTAGGCAGTGGGTCACCCGATGACTCTTGAGGGTCTACCCTCTAGAAGGGCTGGGCAGTGGGTCACCCAATATCTTGTTTCAGGTCTACCCTTCAGCAGGGCTAGGTAGTGGGTCACATGTCTACTTGTTTAGGGTTTAACCTCTTGCAGAGGCTAGGAACTGTGTCACCCGATGACTCTTGAGGGTCTACCCTCTAGCCGGGATGGGTAGTGGGTTGCCCGTCATCTTTTTTCGGGTATACCCTCCAGCAGGGCTGGGCAGTGGGTCACCTATCGACTTATTCTAGGTCTACCCTCCAGCAAGGGTGGGCAGTGGGTCGCTTGACGACTTATTCTAGGTCTACCCTCCAGAAGGGCTAGGCAGTGGTTTACCTAATGGTGTATTACAGTTTACACTCCAACAGGGATAGGAAGTGGGTCACACGATATCTTATTATGTTTTACCCTCCCACAGGGATGGGCAGTCGGTCACTCATTGACAATCTAGACTCAGTCCTTTCTACTAGGCTATTCTGTGGATTTTCTTTGTGGTCACCGGAGCAGGACACTTGGTTGTACGGGTTAGTGATGGAACAAAATTTAATTTTAGGATACCTCTCGACTGCGGGGCAGTGAGGAGGTGTGGATTGACTTAAACCGGAACTCTCAAGTACGAGGGGCGCTTTCCCCACTGAGATGCATCCTTGTTACGCGACCTAATACCATGCAGGAGAGTCAGTTCCACCAAAATCGGATAGTGTCGAGGTGCGGTGATTGAGCCCTTGACTTGTAGTTCAGGGCAGACGTGTGGGATGCTGGGCATCGATGGTGTTTACTTTTGGGACTATTGGCGACTCATTTTCTTAGGCTGAGCTATGGGATAGAGATTCCCTTACAGTCTTGTTCAGGCTTCTTGACAGAGCATATGGATTTGTATATACCTTGTTCCAGTACCCACTTCTTGGGGTTGGTTACTCTACTTCTAGGAGAGGCAAAGACGCACGGGGTATCCCACGTGCTTTTCGTGTCTAGCTTCTCGTATTTAGACGAGTCTACCCTCCTGCATTAGGTAGAGAAATCTTGATGAGAATTTCATCTTCTCACTATTCCTATATCCTTGTGTTAGGAAGATTCTTATACCTTTCTCTTGTTGGGTTGAGCTATTATTCATTACTACACTCTCGGTTGTACTCCTTTACTTTTTCTGTTCTCTCTACTACTCACCCTTCGGTACCTCCTTTGTTTCTCCCTCGAGCCTTCAGGGTATCCTATTGAGTATTTTGATACTCACCACTTCTTGGGCTTTGCCCGCACATGGTGTGCCCTTGCAGCCGATGGAAAGGTTGGTCGTGACTTCAGTGGAGCATAGGAGTTTAGGATATTGGACCGTGTGCTGTGGCCGGAGTCGGGTTCCAGGTGGGGGACCCTTCCAACTGTTTGTTTTGTTTACCTGTTGCCGGGTTGTGGCACTTTTCTGGTTGGGCGCGTGTTTTTCCTGTTTTCCTTTTCAGTTTATCTTCAGATTACTTTGTACTAATTAGAGGTCGATGCACTTTTGGTGTTTTATTTATAGAATTTACCCTTTCTCTTTACTTGTCTTTTCTTTTACTCTGCACTTTTGCATTGAGTGTGTTGCATGTGTGTGTACAGGTACATATGCAAAGGCCTCCTCGAGTTATTGTGGCTTCGTCGCTGGTCGCCAGCCCCTGGCCTATGGAGGCGGGCTTGGGGTAGTTGCGGCTTGAGCCCGGGTAGGGTCGGGTCGTGACAGGTTTTGTGTTGAAGAAGGAAGTGTCATGCAAGTGGTTAGTTGACACTTTCACACCAATATTGGAGAAGAATTCCAAAGAAAATAGTATCGTGTTGGGCATTAAAGAAGTGTGCCAAACATAGAGAAGCACACCAATCACTCTAGGGCTGTATGGAAGTTGATGAATTTACCAGTACACACATGGTAAAGTTGTATTCATCAGTGGATGAAACTGTAACTTAAACAGATCATATACATACAGAGGAAGATGCATTCATTTGATACAATGAAGGGACATACTAGTCTTTTAAATCTGATTGGATCTTCTAAAGAAGCAGTGAGCACACTTAAGTTGAGAGAGAAGTGAGCTTTCATACAGTGAGTGTTTGTAAACCAGGAGGGATAGTGGTTCTTCTCCAAACATTGTAAACAGAAGTGCGATTTTAGTTGATTTGGTATATCGACAAATCGCTAGTGTATGCTTTTTGGACGTAGCTCAGAGAGGGTGAACCATATAAAAATTTATATGTCTTGTGCATTATTTTATTTATGTTTATACGTTGCTATAGGAATGTGAGAGAAGAGAGTTTTACTTAATAGTAAAATTAGATCAATAGGGGAAGTTGTTTTAATCTTTCATACCCAGATTCACCCCAATCTCAGGGTGCCTAACCTAGTGGACCTAACATATCACTTAATAATATATCTAAAGGAATTCCCCCAAAGAAGAGGTAATCCTATTTACTAACTCATACAAGTTCATGTATTCTTATACTTACTATTCATGTGATATTTCCATGACAAATAACAAATAATGTATTATATATATATATATATATTCCAATATGCTATTATGATTATTAAAAAAACATATTTCACCTTTTATTCATCCTAAAAAAACAAAAACACTGCGCGTACGTACGTCAAACATACCATCTGCATAACATTGTGTAATTTATTTTTCATTACCACTTTATTGGGATGGGTAAAACGATGAAAAAATGGATATATATGGTAATTATGATTTAAATATATAATATATAGTTAATATATCATCCAATTACTTATCATTACACCATTAATAGAATGATATTGTAACTTGTGCGTACGTACGACCTACCGTCTTCCTGATGTGATGCGATTCATTTTACATGAATCACAATTCAAGAATGAGTATAAAAATGTGTATAATTAATAAATATGAGATCTATAACCAGAATATCATTCTAGATATGATGTACCTATTTAATATATGTAATAACTGATACTTACACAACAGAAATGCATAAGAAAATGATGCAGTTAGCACCCAAAGAAAGAGTAATAATGAAATATTACTAACAAATGGGTGAAAAATGATATAAGAGGATCATGTAAGATGAAAAAGAAAAATAATATATTATAAATTAATAACAGAATATAAAGCATTATTCATGAGGTTAAAGAACATCTTACTGATGGATGGTTCCTGTTAAGGGTTTTCTCATCTCACTTTTCACTTCTATGAGATATATGACTTATTCACCAATTATTTATTATATGTAGTATATATATAATGGAATTTTACATGTCTTATCATGAATCTCAATATCATCATGGTGTTAAATGTTTCATATAATAAATAATACTTTTATGAGGCATATGATTATACTGATTAAAAGGTGGAAATCAATTCCATATTAAATTAACTCTATGCCTATTTTTTCTTATGAACCAATTCAGTTCTATGTGGTGTATATACTATCCATTTTACATGAAATACAATGATTTATTCAATAATCACGGTATTTTTTGTTTTCATAAATGTTACTCCTTCATGAGGATTATAATTAAAATGTGTCAATGTGGTATGAGACACTTTGATTACTTGATATAAAATGAATACATTGGACGTGAAGACACAAGAGGGATAATTTGTTGATAGCCACTCAATGCATCAGTTATCTCATGAGATGAAAACATTGGTCAAAATGAGTTTTTACCCACAATGGTTAAATCATCTAATGAAAGGTATTGAGAGAAGTGGTTCATGTGCTAGATACATGATATCCAATAATCAATCAATGCATTCATTCAGATTTTAGTTATACTTTTCCAGGACATTTTCACTATTAATATATATATGGATGAATTTCATTCTCATTTTATTGATTAAATGGGAACTATTTTAAATTATTTACCTTTCCATATTTATTAGTCTCATTGATTCATTATTTATTCAAATGTAATTAACCATCACACGAAATATGATCACACCACTTTAATATGTTTACTTTTTCCCATGATTCCTATAAGTTTACTATGACTAATATATAGGGTTATAAAAAGGGAAAAATGAAATAATTAATGAAATTATTGGGGTATTTTTATATTTTAAAATGTATTATAAATTTCAAGTAAGTATCTAGTTTACCAATACTACTGAACTATTCCATCATTTGGTATGTGATTATTTAAATCTTAATTCAATTTAATAATGTAAGGCACAAAATCTGGGATAATGGGGTCTTGATCATTATACTAAGGGTAGAGAAGGTAATTTTTAAATCGAGGATGTACTTATTATATAGGAATATGTTGATGAATTTAAAATGTAATTAATTGGACATCCCCTAGAGTGTGATGTTTAGTTTTCCAATGATTTGATTTCTTATTTAATACCAATATCAATGAATCTCTAGAGAATATATAGTATAGAATTACTAGATTTGAAGATACGACATGAAGATTTTGGAGATAATGGATTTATTATCTTAAGTGTATTTCTATGGGGGGAACCTATTCTCTTTTTTAATAATAATGTTGGATCTGGGAGACTATTCATTGATTATAGAAATATCTATGTTACTATAATAACAAACATGTATGATATTTCTCATATTTATGTCTTATTTGATAAACTTTATGGAGCCTTAATTTTTTCAACGATTAATCTTCATTATGGGTATCATAAATTATGAGTAAATAAGGAAGAAATTTCAATGATAGTTTCTTGAAAGAGGTATAAAGATTATAAGTTCACAGTAACACCATTTGGATCAAAGAATTCGCACCTTATTTTTATAGATCTAATGAATAAGGTATTCATGGAATATCTTATTGAATTTTTTGGTATTCATTTATAATATTTTAGTGTATTCTAATATCTATGATGTCTATTGAATAATTTTTTGATCATTCTGAAGACACTTATAAGTAAACTATTATATGGGAGGTTTAGAAAGTGTTATTTTTTTCTTCAATAATTTTATTTTTTGTCCTTATTGTCTATATTAATGGAATATCAGTTAATAATATAAAGACAAAAGAAGTGAGTAAATGGAATATACCATCAATCATAATTGAGGTGTATAGTTTAATTGGTTTAGTGGGTTACTATTAAACATTTGTTCATTATTTTTCCCAATTTTCTAAACCATTAACCCATATTACACATAAAATGGGTTATGTTTTTTGGAAAAAGAAACGTGAATGATTTTTTTGATGAAATAAAGGGGATATTGGTCACTTATTTTATTTTTTACTCTACCATATTGAAATTATGGGACTATGATATTCAGAGATCCATCCAAAATGGACATGGTTGTATCATATTAAAAAATGACAATGTTATTAAACATGTATCAAGAAAATTAAATACTAAGGAACATCATTATTCAAACCATGATCTTGAATTGGATGTTGTAATCATTTATATGAATACATAGAGACATTATCACAATAATGAAATATTTAAGATATACACAGATCATAAAAGACTAAAATAAATAATTTAATATAAAGTGATCAATATGAGAGAAATGATATGGCACAAGAAACACATGGACTATGTTTTCTCAATACACTACCAACCATTGAAAGGATGTAATGTAGAGGAAGAAAAGAGTATACAAGATCTTGGAATTATAAAAAAAATGAGGATTAAGTGGGATATTATGTTACTAGATCTAGTAAAGGTAGATATTATAATTATTAAGAAGGGGATAAGACACTTGTTTTTAAAATTATCGTATAAACATCTTTATTATAAATGATAATAATTTCTCAATCTAATGATTAGATGAAAATTAATGATGTGAAATTTGTAGACTTAATTTGTGGAGATGATGTTCTAAATTTTTGAAAGAAATTATGTGTTCCATCTACACCAGAGGTAAAAAATGTAATTATTGGATGACATTCATAGATTAATGTAATCTATAAACATTGCTATAACCAACATGTATAGGGATTTAAGTGATTTTTTTGGGTAACATGAATCTGTAAATTGTAGATTATGTGTCTAGATGATTGGTTTTTCAACAATTCAATTATATAAGGTTCAATCCTATAGGGTTTGTGAAACCTCTTTCTATTTCTATTTCAAAATGATATTATATGAATTTGGACATTTATATAGGACTTAAAAGACTCCTAGATTTAATGATACAATATGGGTTATTTCAGATCGCCTAAAAAAATCCTCAAATTTCTCCTATATAAGTTTGATTTATCTTGTTATAACCTTGAAAATATATTTAGTAATGATTTTTAAGACATTATTGATTTCCTCTCTCAATTGTGTCTAATAAAGAACACCATTATACATTGAAATTCTAGAAATGTCATCTGATGGCTCTTGATAGTAAGAATAATTTTTTGCATTTCCTACTATCCTTAAATTTATAGAATTTCTAAAAGGAAGATTAAAATAATGAATATTGAATTCATAATCACTAGAATTTTATGTTATGTTGAATATATATTTACCATCAATAAAGTCTTACTACAAAAATAATTTCAATTTATGTATTCAAATGGTGTCATATAAAGTATTATAGTGAAAGAGATTTCATACATCATACTATCTAGATAATTATTGTCAAAGGAAACTTTTAGGCCCCGAAAATTTTATATAGACAACTTCAAAGGTAAAGTATATTCATGATCACATTAAAAAAATGTAAAAGTAGGGAAAAAATTTATACCTATAATCGAAGAAAATATTTGTAATTCCAAGTTATAGAACTGGTCTTCCTGAAATTATCCCCATGGATGGGTGTTATAAGGATTTTATAGAAAGGGAATCTATTACCCGGCTATATAGGACCCTTTGAAATCCTATAAAAAATTAAATATTTTTATTATCATTTGGAAATTCCACTAAACCTCTCAAAAATACAAGACATGTTTCATATATATTTATTAAGGAAGTACAATCCAGACCTAACAGATGTTCTCACCACTAGTGAAATTGAATGGGAACATGATTTCCATTACTATGATAAAACCGTCGAAATTAATGATATAAGAGAGAATTTACTGGTGGATCATGTGAGTAGACATTTAATGGTACTTTGGAGAAACCACCGAATTAAGGTAGCACCATGGGGATAAGAGGATTATATGAAGTACAAACTCCCTCGTCAATTTAGAATGAAATATCTATCAAATTTGGAGGAATATGTTTTTCTAGGAGAGAAAAATATAAAACCCAATGCCAGTAAAATAATTATTTTTCATAATAAATTTAATTTTTTTGATTGCTTGTGATTCACACCACATCGGTTTTAAACAAAATGTGACACTCTTTTAAAATATTATTTTAAAATGAACCTTATAACCTATCCATTAAATAGATAATACGGATATATGTAGATAAATTATTAGAAATATATAGTTTACACATTATAATTTTTTATGAATTAATAAGAATTTAAAAAAATTATTTAAATGAAAAAACAATGTATTTCTAAAAAACAGTATTTTTTCTAATATATGGTTTCGTCAGGAATTAAAAATATAATAAAAAATTAATTTTCTAAATTTTTTTAATTTGTTTTATCAAATGAACTTCATTTTTTGATTCATCATATCAAAGTTATTTTAATGTGATTTATTTATTTTTCTGAGATGTTTCATATTTCAATAAATTGTTTATATACTGAATTTTAATTGAAAACCTACTTTTCCTTTTAATTATTTACAAAGATAAATTATATTTTGAAAATGTTTTAAATTGAAATAAATTCAATTAAATATATATTAATCCAATTTATGTAATTTAAATTATATTCACATTTATGATTGTTATAAAAACATTGTAAACTATTTTAAATTTTCTCTTTGAAACCCCACGTTCCCATCGCTGTAATGGAATTAATTTTAAATTAAATTGGTTCAATTATGTGAATAAAATTTGGAATAATGGAATAAATATTTTTAATTATAATAATTTATATAATCTAATATATAAAAATTTCTTTTTGACTTAAATGAATACAAAAAATTGTAAAAATTAATTATAGTGGTTAATTTAAAAGTTGGTTTATCTAGGGTTAAACATAAAATATAAGGGTTAAAAAGAATAAATAAGGTTTATAAAATCTATTTTATTACCATATTTAGAACTTATTATTTCTAGAAATATAAATAATCCATTTTTAACTTTTGTTTATGAAAAAAATGTGGGTATATATTTTTATTTTAAAATGTTAAAAGTGTGACACTCACAACACTTATAAAATGCCACCCACTCTATTCTAATCTTCACACCATACCCTTTTGGATCATGAAATACATACAAAAATAACATTATATCATAGATTTAATAATCAAGGAATCAGAAGTAAGTTCATAAATTCATTTTTGATGTACAGAATGGATAATACTATAATTCTTGTGTGAGAGGAGGTAAAAGTCCTAACTGTGTGTGTTTGTATTATTTATCCTTCAAACTCCTTGAAATAACATAATTATTCAATATCAAATAATATATAGATATATAATATGATAATATGTTATTATTCTTAGGTAATGACCCATATCAATTTCCTCATCCCTCAAATGGGCAATGATAATGTTGCTCGGGTGTACAGCGGACTACCACCTCATGAACAGATGTGACACATTTTCCATCAACAACTCCAATGGTTGGGTATGATAATGTATTTAAAGTTTATTTATGATATTTATAATATAAATATACCTTTGTATCCATAATTTCATTTATTATTCTTTACTTTTCATTCAATAGGGGATAAGATAACCTCTCTATTGTGTATAGTGGACCACCTCCTCGCAAGGAGATGTGATTCGTTTTTCACTAACACTTTGCATGGTATGTAATACAGATAAATTTAATGAATATATTTTCAATTAAAGAAATAATTATGATATTAATGATATATTTTAAATTATTAAAAGATAACATATCATTTTAATTTTTACCATTTCACTCACTGGAATATTATAATGTCATTCCGGCATGTGTGGACTGCCACTTTCACGATGGGATATGAATCTCTTTTAATCTCCACAACACATGGATGAAAAATATTAGTATATTTAAATATATTGTAAATTTTTTACTATATTATGATAGTAATATAAATATAAAATATTACCCACCTCATTTTCTTAATGATCGTTAAAAAATTGAAATGTTACTCATTTGATGTACAACCCACTATCTATATGATCATAACACACTTCATTTCTGGAAACCACCTTTCATATTTGGTCATTGAATACTAATTATTGTATAAATAAGTTAAATATGTCAGGGTTATCATTCTATTTATTTTTAAATAATGCCCACTTTGACCAATAGTCATCCTATCAAAGGAATTTTTGACACATAAACCAAATATCATCGAAACACCCCATATAAATTTAACTAATTATGTGTTTTTATATAACAGTGTAATAAGTGAAATAAAATAACTAATAAAAATTAAACAGTTTTTTAAAAATTTAAATAACTAACATCAATTTATTATTCATGAGTATTAATAATGTATGTGATTAGTCGGACTCAGCGAATTGGACATCATCTCAATTTCCCATTATCGAGGAATATTATAATTTTATTCACATAATTTCTTCTATTTTGTGTATATAACACCCTTTGACATGGAATATAATAATTACATAAAAATTCAAGGTATTCTATGTTTTAATATTAATTATTTTATCAAAGTGTATTTAAATTGAAAATTACCAAGTGGTAAATGTTATTTCATAATCTAACATTATTTTGTGGCTCTTAACATTCTCTGGAAACAATCACTTTCTCGTGAAAATTTTTCATTGTAAATTACATTTAACTTAAATATAATTATTATTTCAAAATGGATATTACTATATCTTAATCATCAAAAAAAATTTATGTATGGCATTTACTTTGATTGTAATTTTTTTACCTTGAGTAATATTGATAAATATACATCCTTTACAAAATACACATATTTTCAGGTAAAGAATACTGATTCATGAATTAAATATATTATTTAATATATGAATAATTATTTGGACATGATGATACGGTTGGGGCATAATAATAGATTTACACTCAATGCATCAACATGACCCGTGAGACCAAATAGTTTTCCAAATTAAATAGGTTTCTTATTATACTTTTAAACCATCTCATAGAAGGTCTTGATGGTAGGGGTATCGTGATTCATAATATCATGAAATCCAATAGTTATGAATTTCCTTCATTTGTAATTTATTTATTAACATTATCCATGTGGTGTTTTCAATGATATTATCACATGATGCATTTCATTCTTAGTTGTTGATTAAATGGAATTCATTTTCTAGTTTTTACCTTTCCATATTGATTATTAATTTTCCAATTATGATATCTATGTTATTGATTAAATGTTAAGTG
The DNA here is from genome assembly GCA_963277665.1 of Viscum album. Classification (NCBI taxonomy): domain Eukaryota; kingdom Viridiplantae; phylum Streptophyta; class Magnoliopsida; order Santalales; family Viscaceae; genus Viscum; species Viscum album. Next base: position 228,245,782 of record OY728151.1, read on the forward strand.
TGTTTAGTTATTTAGAAATCCATTTTGATTATTATTTATTAATTTATGATTTCATTTATTTTATGTAACCCTTAATGATCATTTTATATCATCTTAATTTATCTTCCTTTCCCAAGGATATGAAGAAAAATTCATAAAATGAGTTCAAGGATTGCAAACTTTTTCTATTATAATGCTTTATATTGTACTTACCTATGTAATATCGATATCATGCATATATTTGGATATCCTAAATTTATTAATTGATCAATCCTTTGGGATTTGATGCCTTGTATCTATTCCAATGTAATAAATCATGAATCGACATTATGTTACTATATTTGGGGTCATTACTCCCATAAAGAGGATCCCCATGGTTGATTTCTAAATCACCATCATGTGGGGGAACTCAAATTAGATTTTTAACATTTTCATAAGACGACCTCTAATAATATATCTTGGGTTAGACCACCAGGGTTATTGGTTTGGTTCTTAGTGGCAACACCACTATAGTTACTTGTAGCTGATAATACGGAAAATGTAAGACCTTCAATAAAGTTGATATTTATATTTTTTAGATTACCTAAAAATTTTATAATATGGGGAGGATCTCCATTGTTGATCCTTATTTTTCCATAGGGAGGACCTATTTTAAAGGTACTCTTGTGATGGCCTTAGAAGTTGATTATCTTGAAATCATAGGGAGGGCATCTATAAACCAAAGTCATGTTGACGAGGAGTTTGGAATTTCTTTGGCCAATCTCAAAATGAATCTAAGTCCCGCAATAATATAAACATTTATAGGGGTAGAATTTTTATTATCCTATAAGGTGGTATATTCCAATTGGATTTATATCCTTTCATGATTTAATTTATCAAGAGATCAAGTATGGAACATAGATCATAATAGGGTTCATGTTGTGTGGAACGTGTCGATTATGAGTTGGAGTCCTCAAAGGCAACTCTTTAGATGTGAACATGATATGTTGAAATTAATTCTTTATTGGGGTCTTTGTATTTGAAAAATTCTATAATGACACTAGAATATGTTAATGATTGTTTTATCTCAGAGATAAGATATATTATTAAATTATTTTTTCACTACAATATGATATCAGACATATTATATATTAATGGGAGGGAGAATATGAGCCCTATCAAGATAATTAGTTATCTTAGAGATATGATGACGAATTTTATTATTTATAATTGGATAAAAAATAAATTGTATCTCCTAGGATACTTATAGATTATAAAGTCCATCTTTATAGACTTGAAAAGGGATATGATCAAACTACTATGTCATCATTAGGACATATTACAAATAATCACATATTAGAATGGGAATAACCACAAAAGTCAACACTTAGGATGATATTTGGATATTCCACTAGGATTCATGGGAAAAAAGAATATAAATATGAGATTATCTTGGGGGTCATGGTTCAATCACCACTCTGGATTCTATCCCATAAGTTCACTAGTTAAGACAATTGACATCAATATCTTGAGGCAACTTCTCAAGTATATTTATTATAATATTTGGTTTTTAAGTGTTAAGGGAGATGCCGGATATTAGAACTCCTCGAAGGAATCTCTTGAGAAACCCTTGGGATGTATTATATGTTCCATTTAATCCACTTAATATATTAGTGGAAAGTGTTCTTTTTATCCCAGTATAATCTCTTTAAATATTTAAAGGTGGAAAAGTATTCAAGTTTCTTTTAAATATCCCTTCATTAATCGGAAGGAATGTCGGGCTTCGTCTATTGAATTATTTTTAAAGATTTATCATGAGTCAGTATCGAGACATAGAGCTAGTTCATCAAGACCAATATGTCCCCCAACTGGTGTTGGAGGTGTTGAGTTGGTAATATAAAACACCATAACTCTGTATCCATGACCTTTATCAATGCTAAACTATATGAAAAGTCTGTTATTTTGTTGTGATAAGTGTCATTTTAGGCCTTGTATCTATTATTGGAATGTCCAAAGAGCCTATAATTCAATTGCAAGCTTGGTTATGCAATTTGGATTAATGGGACTTCCTGAATATAAAAAACTATATAAAGGAAACTCTATAATTATGCAATAAAATGAAAATATTTGTTGATAAATCGTTTTAATGTATACAGGATTCACTTCGATTATGTTGTTATTTTTCTAGAACACCTTGGATCACATGGGGTTTGAATCAGTTTGGATATTTTTCATAATGCAATGTAGTTATATTTACATTCCAGTGACACTATTTATTTTCCATCATTTGAGAGGATGAGTTGTTGTCTTATCTGTCAATATATTTAGGCTCTTATTTTCAAACTCTCATACATATTTATGATATATTCTTGAATTCGTCCTAGTAATAGAGTTACTAATATGTACCTATAATATAGTGAGTAATCAATATTATGTGTCTATGTGTTTATATATACATTTTATAGGATCTATATAAATATTTTTCTATTAATTATTCAATTTTTCATATCATCATGGATGATAACTATTGAACGTGACATCATATAGAGAGGTGGTCGGTGTTATGGGGTCGGTATCAGACCCATGATAGTGAATTTTTACATATCCCTATAGATGTGATCCAATCTAATGTAGTGTAGTAGAACTTATTGGGTAATGTCATAACATTTAAGGCCATGGGAAATTAAAAACTATAGTTCCTTTTAAGGACATGCATTCATGAGCAAGTGATGTTCCATTTATGTTTCTATATCCTAGGCCTATTGAATTTCCTTTTATGGTCATGGATGAATAACTAGTTGAATTTCCCTTTATGGTCACCCATCTGAGACTAATTGAATTCCCTTGTATGTTTGTCAATAAATCACCTATGTAGTATTAATTGTCAAAAAATAGAGAGGAATCCTATATATCCTTGCTAAAAATAATCATAAACCATATAATTTGAGTTTCTTAGTAAACTATTTTTGTGATGGGGAATATCATTGCATTTTCACGTCATATGTTAAGGTTGTATTCTCTATGAATGGGAAGAAAATAGGAGGCTGATTTAGGTTTTTATATGGAATTCCATTTCTAGTTCGTCGTGTATCATGGTAACTAGATCTGAGATGATATGATCAAACCATCATATGATATATTCTATTGAGAAATCATGCCTCACATGTAATATTTTCTAGTGAGGAAGATTGAATCACATTGGATATATACCACTGGGGACTGATTGACTCACTAGGAATATGACATACTAATGAAGAGTGGCTCACATGGGATATAGAAAATTTAGGAATGGTCACTCATATGGGATAAAAAAATTAATAAAGTGTGACCCATTAGGGTAATGGATAGTTGAGGAACAGTTGAATCCTTCAAAAATTTTCCCATTGGGTAATAATTAGATTTCATGGGATACGACCCATTATGTAATGGTTAGATCATAGGGGATATTTCCCATTATGGAATGATTGGATCACAATAGATATGTACAATTGAGGAATGATATTATCATTATTTATATGAACCATTTAGGAATTAATAAGAAAAAAATTATAATATAGGCCTGTGGTATGGATGTGCACCTCATTGAAATTTATAACTAGATAATGATGGATGAGTAGACTCACCTAGAATATAGACATGTGATGATGAATGAAGACTTACACAGAGGCTTACAAAATTTTTATGGATCTTTAATAGGGATTATGAAATACTGGTCATTAATGAGGGATGGTAGGTGATTACACCTATGTAAGAGGCACATACACATTCCTTCCTCTAATCCATTAAAAATTAGATAGGGGTGAACTACTAAACATACAATGAATATATCAAGGAGAATATAATTTGGGGATTACCCAAGGGATTCACAAATGTGTTTCCCAAGATCATTGAGTGGATTAAAGCATCCCACTCTATAGTAGGAATAATAGTATTCATTATATAATAAATTTTGGATTAGCATATGGATTCATGAGGTGTTCCATTGTTATCTAAATGAAAATGACACCCCATTTTCATGTGAATATATTATTGTATACACTGTTAGAAACCTATCAGATTGGGAGAGAACCGGAAAACATATATTATCGAAGTAATAGATATTTGAAGGGGATTACATGGGAATTAAAAACCCATTCATGCGTCTCATGATGTCATGGAGAAATCCCTAATAGATGGGAATGTCGAGGTTCTATGCTTGGAGAAAACAATATAGTGATTTACTTTTGTTTAATTTAACCTAAATAGATTAATTATGTTAAATAACGGGTGTAAATGAGCCCCATGTTCAAATAATGGTATCCTTTTATGATGCGACCAACATTTGGTCTAATCCTGCATTGTTTTGGATCATTGATAAGATGAAAATATATACATAAGAAAGCCTTATTTCATATAAAATTCTTCTCATAATGAGTATATAATATTTCACTAAATCCATAAAATATAATGATGCAATTTCATTAATTTATTATATGAATTATCCTTCATGGATATCAATATATGAAGAAGCATCAAAGGATTCCTTCATGAAGTAGTTCTGTGGGAGGCTACAAAAAGGTTTTATGCATAAGGATAATTATCATGGAAACATTTTTCGACTAACCCTCCCCCTTATTTTATCATATTAAATTATAAAATTATTATATGTGTTGTTTTCTAACCATTTTTCTTGAAAAATGCTTCACAAATGATGGGATTTCTTTCTCTGAGTTTGTACAACTACCAATGTGATCTCTTCGATTTTTATGTTTGAAGTATGTTATTCGAACCCCTCCCTGTATATTATTTTATTTATAAATAGAATTTTGGGCATTTATAGGTTGTTCTCTATAAACATCTTCCAAAAACAAGTGGTTATATAGTAAATTATTATCTATTATAATTACATGGCTGCAAAGGATCTTCACCTCACCATAAGAAAAATGATTCAACTCCATGATGATGGTCTCAAACTATGACTATATCATGTGGGAACAATGTACTATCACCATACAACCAGATAGTGATTCTTTTACATGAATATATATTCATCCATTTTGGATGGAATTATCAATTATTCAAATGATGAATTACCACAAACCACTTATTAATTCATAGACAATGTACTACATCTCTATGAAGGCTAGGTCCAACTAAGAAGTTGACATAAATCCTTGAAGATTCATTATTATAATGATTATAAATTTATTATATACCAAACTAATACTATCTTATGATGGAAGGGACCTTTACAATGGATTCCTTTGTGAAAATAAAATCATTTTCAATCTTTTACAGCTCATATAATTGAATTTGGTGATCAATTCATTTGAACTCATTAGAAAAGGGTATGTTATAATAATCGATAGAATGTAATATAGACAATACTATAGTTCTGTCATAGAGTACTTTTTAATTATACAAGGAGGATTCTATGAAAATAAAAAATAATATCTAGCAAAACCTTTGATATAACGTCATGAAACAATATAAAGAATAAGACTGCAATTAATTATATATAAAATTAAAATATTGGTGAAGTATGGATAATAAAAATATTCCATGATTTATTGATATATTATTAATTTTTGGTCATCCATTAGTCAATTATGGATAATTTTGATCATGACATAGGTAAAATCTCAACTAAAATGGGGCCAATATTTCAGGGAATCACACTTTAATCATCAATGAATATATGGTGACATTTTATCAGGGGTTTTTTTTGATTTAATATTGAATAAGGATATATTGTAACTGTATATATTATTGAATTGTATGGAGTAATGGATAACTTCACCAAACAATTTTCGATGTCATGTCATGATGTCACAACTTTTAGATATTTTTTCACACGTTAAATATCCCCGAAATTTAATGGATTTTTTATTAACACTTATAGTTTTAATTATAGGAATGTGGATGGTTTTTTATATCTATCCCTAAAAAATGTATAATTTGAAGTGATTATTTATGTGGGTTAAAATAAAATTTTTATATGGATTTTTTAGAAGAAAAAAAAATTATAAAAATAATAGTGAGTACTCACACATGTGTAATTGTAAATGAAACTACTATTATAGGATAAATTCATTTATTGATATAGTCTTTAAAAAGGAAATGAGATCCCCATGATGGAACCATAAATGCATTTGGTGAATATTTTCTTATGAATATTCATAATGGAGGATATTTGATTCATATATTATCTAGTAACAGACCACTTGGACTAACAAGTGAAAAGAAGGATATTTGATGTGACCCTATGAGAATCAGTGTGACATTACCAAATATTTTAATCATATACTATGAAATAATTTCATTCCATGGTATATTAATACATTGTATATTTGGTATCCTTAGAGTGGTGATTTTTTTAAACCAAGAAAAATCATATATATATCATTGCATTTAAAATTCATTCATGGATGCATTAGACTGATAGTTATTAGTGATAGGTTCACAATGTTATTTTCAACATACGAAGAAGATCATGATAATGTAAATAATAATTAAACACCCAAATTCACCTCCACACACATTATTAGTGTCTGTTGGGATGTTTTGGTTGAAATAGGTTTACTATATTTTCTACATTCGATAATGGGAATTGATTATATTATTAAATTATCACGACCCCCTCCCCCCAAAGTGAACCCCTCATGGGATTTCAATGTGAGAAGGGAGATAATGACCCCCCCTGAGTCCCACCTCCTGTAGGCCTAGGGTTGGCGGCTGGCCCCATGGGTATAATAAACACATAGATGGAAGGCATTAGCCTCTAAGAGAACACATGTGAATGATAGAGATAAGACATGCATCAACCAAATCCAACACAGGCTACAATACGAATGAAATCCAAAGTGGGCATATGTAATGTAATGAAAAAATACTACAACTGAAAAGGGAAAACTACAAGTACCCAAAATAAATTGAAAACAATAGTGACCATAAATTTCAAACAGCTCCTGCAACCTCAAGCTAGTAGAAACCGGCTTGATCTCTAACCTTCTCTAAGTGACCTAGAAAAGAGCTTATATATACATAGTGTGACTATAATAGTATACTTAGTAGGATCCTCCCCAGAACCTCTTGTGAACAAGGAAAGAAATATTTCTAAATCACAGTGAATAACATGTGAAACTAACTCGTCACTTAAATGGGTATACTAAGTTCCCAGCCTCACCATGAATACTCTCACCAAATACCGCATACAAGAGTATATAATATAATAAAGAATATCAAGGGTACCCCTTTACTACTTCCACACTGGTTTACCATTTTTCCCCAATATCACACGTCCTAATAATCTCTCTCCAAAAAGAATTTCCCACAAACACCTAGGTGAATCACCACAACATGCACCTCATGCAACAAAACCACCACGTCCACATAAGAATGTAATCAGTTAGTTTTTGGGATTCACTACATCTTGCATAACCTGTATCATACATCAGGCATTATACCTCAAGCTATTACAGCCCACACACCAAGTAAGAATCTTCAAGGTGTCATAACCTATACACGTTACGCCTATAATAGTCCATAGAGAACTATATCCAGAATATATATTTGTGAATAAACATAAGCCATTAAATCCCTCTACACACATATGTGGGAAAAAATAACCATTCTTCCTACTAGCACAAGTAACTATAAATAGAAGAAAGTGGACCCAAAGGGTGAATTCTTCAATCCATACTCCCACCAGAATGTTGGGGAAAACACCCCCCAGGGATCAGAATCCCCAAGTGTGTCAATTTCCCTAACTGATCAGGTGGTGTAGTGTATAGAAATAAAGAAAATACAGAATATACTATAGATAACAACCACACTATGGGAATAACCTATTCTTAGACTCAACTGCAGCTAATGTCTCTTGGACTCCCGATTTCCACTTCTAAGACTAGGTATCCTATAAGAACACAACCATTTAAAGAGAATTTTTACATTACATAATTCCATTTTTATCAGTTTCACTTTACATTGATTAATTATATAAAAATTAATTAACCAGAAATAATTTTCGCATTATATTTCCTTAGAATCACACACTAAGTAAACTGTTCCTTCAATTTACAACCTCAGTATTGCACCCCAGCAATCTCTAACCCCATGGTTTAACATCATTTATTCAATTATTTATTTACAAAATTACATTCCCATATTCCCAGGCATTCTAGAAAAACATTCTATGCTACTAAACACAAGGGGTCTCAACATGGTGAGTAGATGAACTACCAGTCGAGTATTTTCCCCCTATATCAAGAGCATAGACCATCCTCCCTTGAGAAGCTAAATACAGAAAGCACATGGAATACCCCGCACATCTTCACCCCTTTTAGAATAAGGGTATGCAAGACAAGATGCATTGAGTAGTGGGGAATGTAAAGTAGATAAACAACCAATAAAAATAAGAAAGCATTCAAACATTCTCACCCAACCCATTCTATCATCCATGGTTTCCACCATAACACCCACATGCATAAATTGATGCATATCACCACTTTAGGCATCAACTGCTTCCACAACCAATATGCATCCTTGACCCCACATATCACAACATCCTTCCAGGCTCACATCACAACACAAGAAGTAGGAAAACAACCATAATAACAATTAGGCTCTTGGACCTTAAACAAGAAATATGGTAACTCGGAACCCTTCAAGGAATATATTTTATCAAACAACTAGTTCTTTAATCTTTCATTGATTAACCAATTTATTTTTCGTTGGTTCCAAATTCGGAAACCTAACTGGTAAGCTATCACAAATAAATAAACATGCTTGCTGCACCAATTTGATTAAAAACAAATTATAATAAGAAGAACCCGAATAATTTACATGCCTCTTTATCTCTAACCAAACAATTATCTATTAATTATGGTTTGACGTTCTTTTCCAATTACCATCAAGAAATAAAATATAAACAAAGAAATCATAGATATCACACTATCTACTAAAAAAAGAAGGAAATACCATATGATCAACATCAATTTATTTATTTGGTTCAAATATTTATTATGTAAATTCCATTATGATCTAGTGGGATAAAACATACTAACTATATAGTTTCATGTAAAAGAAAAGAGAATCAACAAATCCCCTACCTCAAATGGTTCCTGACATTTTTTATACAAGAACGTGCCACACAAAGGGTTATGATCTCCATCCCTATGACAATTGTATCCACCCAAGGATGTAGAGACACCCCAACATCGGCCAAAACCCAAGAAAATCCCATTGGGAACATGGAGATAGAATTCCATAAAAGGTAAAGGAGAAACATAAGGAGATGAACCCAAAAGAATGACGATAGATCATACCTTATATCGCAGATTGATTGATACTGCTTGTTTGCATGAAAATAGAGTGGAACCAATTCATGAGGAAATGTTGATTATGAAACTCCTACATGATGGAATTAAAGGTTCGATCATCTCATAGTTTAGAACAAGGAGGAATGTTTCATTGTGCAACTCCTAGTGCTGGAAACGTTAATGAATTAAGACGCCCCCAACCTCCACCACGACCTCTCTGACCCTGATGACGACTACCACCATGGTTGTACTCTACTCTTTGAGGATGGGGAGCATCACAGAGTTTCTTATGACCACCCCAACTACCCTTTTCTGATCTAAAGCTAGTGCAACCTACTGCTGCTACCTTGGCTGGAACTGCCTCAAAGGATGAACCTCAAGCAGAACACATGGTGAATGGTGACTGCTCTGAAAGGTCAGGCACCCTCATTATTAATGACCTTGACCACCATAAGAAAAAAATGCACATGATCCTTTAGCATAGGACTGATAGCTGATACCCCCAGAGAAATGAGATGCTGATGGATAAGACCTACCCCTCGCCGAACAAAAACTCTTCTTCCCTGAAAACCGGGAACCCCGGAGCACAGTTGTGCTTCATGAGGAATCATGATGACTCCCCTCTTGTGATGATATAGTTCTGGCCAATGTCTTATAGATGACCTCTACTCTTTAAAACACCTCATGATATGTATTCATCATAAATGGAGTGACCCGACGCTGGATCTCTAGATGCAAGGCCTCCTAAAAATGCCTCGCCCTGGCCTCCTTATCTGGAAATAGGTCCAAAGAATATTGTAAAAGATTTCTGAAATGGATTCCATACTCTTGAACACTCGATATCCCCTATCGAAGTGTAATAAGATCTTGGTGTCTAGACACCTTCACGGTCGATGAAAGAAAGTCAACTCTAAACATGTCTCAAAACTCCCCCCATGAGATCAATAACTCCTTACGATCCCCAAGGAACAAGAACCATCACTTTCTTGCTTCTCCATGCAACATCATCACAATCAAGGACACCTAATGCTATTTTCAAGCACAGATCAAACTGAATCCTATCTAGAACTCCTCCAACCAGTCTTCCATGGCTACATCTAAAATGGGGCCCTCATACTTCTGTAGACTTTGGCACTAAAACTATTAGAGTGTCCTCCCCCAAGTTTCTTCAACGTCATCCTCTACCCTATGGCGATCTGGTGGCATAGCCCGCAAGACATATTCTAAGCGATCCTGACGAGGACGTCAACCTAGATCCATAGATATAAAATAACAAATAGATAGAGCTCCTAGACCTATAATATGGAAGAATCAACATTAATTAATTAATTTTTTTCTTTTATTCATTTTAAGTTTCACTATCCCAAGGTCTAACCATTCATACACAGTCACAAGGAAGAATGATGCATGATCCTTTCCTTGGTATCTACCCAGAAACTATTATCACCTCATTTAGTATCCATTATAAACTTAAAGGTCTATACATCAGATCATAGCGGGCGCTAAAAACATATGTCTCAACCGGTCTCTAGTGTTTACATCACTTGCTAAACTTGACTAACATTGTTCCCTACCAACCCATGAAACCACACAAATTCCTAAATCCAAACTCCATCCTATCCCTCAACTGGGCCTCTGATACCACTCCGTCACAACCCCCTCCCAATAAACTGTACCCCTTCTGGGTCAACAATATGAGGAGGGAGATAATGACCCCCTCAGTACCACCTCCAGTAGGCCCCCAATTGGCGACTAGCACCGAGGGTATAGTAAACACATAGTTGGGAGACATTACCCTATAAGAGAACATTGGTGAAAGAGAGAGATAAGACGAACACTAACCAACTCCAACTCAGACTTTAATATAATAGAATTCCCAATTTCACATATGTAATTTCATGAAAAACTACTACAAATGAAAGGGGAAAACTGCAAGTAACCAAAAGAAAGTGAAAACAACAGTGACCACAAAGCCCAAATAGCCCCTGCAACCCCAAGCTAGTAGAGACTAGCCTGATCTGAAACCTCCTCCAAGTGACCTGAAAATGGTTTATATATACATATGGTGAGAATAAAGTATACTTAGTAGGTTCCTCCCTAGAGCCTCGCGTGCAAATGTAAAGAAAGAATTCTAATGTATAGTGAACAACAAGTGAAACTAACTCATCACCTAAATGGGTATACTATGTTCCTAGACACACCATGGCTACTCTCACCAAGTATTGCATAAAAGAGTATATAATATAATAAATAATATCAAGGGTACCCCACTACTAATTCCCCAGCAGTTTGCTGCTTTTCCACAATGTCACATGTCCAAAGCATCTTTATCCAAAAGGCATGCCTGTAGACACCTAGGAAAATCACCACAACATGTAGCTCATGCAACAAAGCCACCACGTCCACACAAGAAAGTAACCGGGTAGTGTTTGAGAGCCACCAAATCTCACATAACATGTATCATACGTCAGGCATTATACCTCAAGCCATTACAACCCACACACCAAGTAAGAATCCTTAAGCCGTCATATCCTATACACATTACGCCTATAGTAGTCCATAGAAAAATATATCAAGAATATATGTGTTTGAATAAACACAAGCCATTACAGACCTCTACACATATATATGGGGAAACTAACTGATGTGACTTCCTGTACATGAAACTACCAATAAAAGGGAGTGGTGCCAAAGGGGGGTAGTCAGCCAGCCATCCTTCCACCAGAATGTTGGGGAAAACACCCCCAGAGATCATAATCCTTGGGGTGTCAGTTTCCCTAACTGACGGGGTGGATTAGCATAGAGAAACACAAATGGTTCAGAATATACTATAGCTCACAACCTCCCCATGGGAATAACCAAGTCTATGACTCAACTACAGCTAACGCCTCTCTGACTCCCGGCTGGAATTTCTAGGACTAGGTATCATATAAACACCCAACCATTTAAATAGATTTATTACATTAAATCATTATATTTTGATCAGTTTCACTTTAAGTTAATTAATTATTTAAACATTAATTAACCATCTATTATTTAAACATTATATTTCATTAGCAACATACCCAATGTACTCTGTTCATTCAAATTACATCCTCAGCATTACTCCCTAGTATGCTCCAACCCCATGTGTTAACATCACTTATTAAATTATTTATTTACAAAATTACTTTCCTATATTACTTGGAATTCTTAAAAAACATTCTATGCAACTAAACACCACGGGTCTCAACACAGTGAGTAGATGAACTACCCATCGAGTCTGTGCCACATATAGAAAGAGTGTAGACCATCCTCCCTTGAGAAGCTAAACGTGGAAAGCACGTGACATACCCCATGCGTCTTCACCCCGTTCAAAAGAAGGGTAAGCAAGACTAGCTGCTTTGAACAATGGAGAAATTAATGCAGATAAAAAACCACTAAGGATCAACAGGCATCCAGACCTTCACATCTAACCTGTTCTATCATCCATAATGTCCTCCCCAACACCCACATGCATAAAATGATGCATCTCTCCACTCTAGGCGTTAATTACTACCATAACCAATAGGCCTCCCTATACCCACATATCACAATTGCCTTCTAGGATCACATCACAACACAAGCAGCAGGAAAAAAACCATCATATCAATTGGGCTCTTGGAACTTAAATAAGCAAGAGGGTAACTCAGAACCCTAGAAGGAATTATCTTTTATCAAAAAATCAGTTTTTTAATCCATATTGTATTAACTGATTTATTATTTTTAGTTTCCAAATTTGGGAAACCTAACCAGTAAGCTATCAAAAATAATTAAACATTCTTACTACACCAATTTAATTAACATAAAATTATAACAAGAACATCCATATTCATTTACACGACTCGTTATCATTATACAAACAATTATCGATTAATTCCTTCTTTATGTTCTTTACCGATTTCCATCAAGAATGAAATGCTAAACAAAGCAAGAATAGATATCACAATATCTTACAAAAAAAGAAGGAAATAACATACGATTGATATCAATTTATTTATACTATTCAAATATTTATTATTTCAATTCTATTTTGATCCACTGAGATAAAACAAGCTAACTATAAATTTGCATGTTAAAGAAAAAGGAAGCAATGAATCCACTACGTCAAACGGTTCATGATGTTCTTTATACAAGAATGACCCACACAATGGGTTACGAGCTCCTCCCCTATGAAATCTGTGTCCACCTGAGGATGCAGAGACAACCCCACATTGGATAAAACCCATGAAAACCCCATTAGGAACATGGAGATATCATTTCATAAAAGGGAAAGGACAAACAGAAGGTGATGAACCCAAATGAATAATGATAGATCATACCTTATATCTAATATTGATCAATAATGCTTATTTGCATCAAAACAGTGTGGAACCAATCCAAGGAGGAAAGTTTGATGGTGCAATGCCAATAGTATGGAATGAATGGTTTGAGCATCTCACAACTAAGAACAAGGAGGAAGAACTTGGAAAAAAGATATATCGTCCAGTTAAAAGATTTAACAGAGTAGTGGTTTAAGATATGATGGATTTTCCATTAAAATCATATCGCATTGAACCATGCTGTTTGACCAAGATAAAGCATCCCGAGCCTTAATAGAATTAATATAGGAGTTATGGCTTTTGAATCCGCCTTATATTCCTTCAAAAAAGGCTTTAAATACATTTTACGTCAAAGGAAACATCAAAGGGGAGAAATTGTAGGAAGCTGGAGACACTGTTCATTAACACGAAATTTGGAAAAGGAAAGAGGCCATTGTTGGAACCTCACCATTCTAGAAACACTATTCATGAACTCAAAATTTTGGAAAGGAATGAGGTCACAGTTAGAAACTCATTGTTTTGGAAACACTATTCTTGAACTCAATATTTGTCGAAGGAAAGAGGTCATCGTCGGAACCTCACCATTCCAGAAACACTGTTCATGAACTCCAAATTCGGAGAAGGAAAGAGGTCACCATTGGATCCTCACCTTTCTAGAAACATTTTTCATGAACTCAGAATTTGGAAATGGAAAGGGGTCACCTTTGGAACCTCACCATTCTGGAAAACTGTTCAAGAACTCAAAATTTGGCAAAGGAAAGATGCCACTATTAGAACCTCACCGTTATGGAAACACTATTCCTGAACTGAAAATTTGGAAAAGGAAAGAGGTCACAGTTGGAACCTCACAGTTCTGGAAACACTATTCATGAACTCAAAATTTGGCAAAGGAAAGAGGCTTCCATTTGACCTCATCATTGCACTATTCTCATTAGGTTACCATTTCACTATTCCCCTTAGGCTACCATTGCATTGTCCACCTAAGGATACCGATGACACTGTTCATAAGGCTACCGTTGGGACTATACACCGAATTGGAAATTTGGGAAAGTGCTGGGGATACATCACTTTGACTTCTTAGAACACCACAAACACCATATTTCAGTAAAAAAATGGATTAGAGTGGTCAGTGCAATTACATAAATTTTAGTGATGATTCTAAACTAACCAGAAGGAATTTAATCATATTATTTTAGGGTGGATATTAAATTATTTTAAAGGAACACTTCAATAATTATTTGGATATTAAAAAGAAAAAACTATATAGATTTATAGTTATTATTATTCAAAATGTACATGTGGTATTTAATATCAAAAGTAAAATTTTACTGGTGTATTCCGTAATAATAAAAGATGAGTTACATTGAACTCAAAAAAGGAAAATGTAGACACTTTCTATGTCATTACCTACCACAACTGGGAATCCCTCTAGATCCATAAATGAATAATATATTTACCTTCATGAACACCTCAAAAAGATTATGGTTATAAAAATGGAACTATCGTTATAATTACATACAAATCGGAGGTATTCCCTATCATAATCCATATATCATAAAATAATACAACCTGTTTAGTCTATATAATATTAGTCAAACCCAATCCAAAATTCATATAAATGTCATACATATCAAATATCTATAAAATAAAATAAAAAATGATATTCCTATAGAATCCACTCGTAGAAAGACTTTATTCCTTTAGATATTTCTATATAGCTCGATCATCTACCTCCTCCAAGAAACTGATGAAGTACATTTATATATATTAGGTTCAATGTAAAAATATACTCAATAAGATTCTGTATAAAACCTCTCATGAAAATGTAGAAGAAATATAATAAAGCATTAATGGAAAAGTAATTGAACCAAAACATGCCTACACAATGTTTATTGTCACCCAAACTCGGCATGGCTTGTCAAATCGATATTGCATCCATATACAGTAACATAATATAAATGTAATATTTTTTTAAAGGTAACTCACAACCAATTACATGATGGTATTCACACTCTCTCACCCTAACAAGAATAATTTTTCATTTAATCCCTTCTATATTCATCAATCCCCAAAACCATATTCCAAATCACTACCGAAACAATATAACCATTTCCACAAACTGCATCACGACATCAAGATTTGGATGTCACAATCACATCATGGTAGGCTTCTTAAAAATAAATGACACTATATTTCATGCCCCATCCCCAGATTGCCTCAGAACCAAGGTAGTTTTAAATAAAACATGGTGTGTAATGTATATTATAAAATAGAAGATGAATAATTTCACATAATGTTTCACTAAAGAGGATATTTTCATTTTTGGTCATAGAGAACTAGATACAATTATTAAAATTCCATCAAAACTGAATGAGAAAAGCATCTCCATGAAGTTTCGACCAATCAGTGTAACTCAAATATACTAAACCTATAATAGTTAAGTTAAAATGTAGGGTGATCATACGAACGCCCAGTAAGGGTTTTTAAAATAAAACAATATTTCAATTAAAACCATTTGAAAACATTACCATTAAAATAATTCATAAAACATTTTATTAAGAAAAGGTGTAATACATGAATCATAACAGAACATTTGTCCAATAATTATAATTTAAAATTACATGGAATACCAACAGGGTCACAATGAAACATGTTCCAATTATAAGCATGCTTATACAGAATATAGGGTGTGAAACATAATAAGTGAAAGTCATTATAACTTTAATACCTATTACCTGAGAATGTTAAAATAGAAAATGTCTAACTTAGAGTAATACATGACTATATTTTTGTATAAAATGATGACTTTAATTCCTTTTCTTACTTAATGTAAATCATAAACTTGTCGATGAATCTATGAATGCTGAATAAACATTATTCCATAAGCATTCACTTCTTTTGATACTCATAAGTATAGGATCTTACCCAAGAATATTCTTCAAGTCGAATATCTACTTGTTTAATAAATTATCATAAACAAATTGATGTAAATATATAATGTTATACTATGTCAAGGCCTCATGACATGACTTGATTTGTCTCATGAGAATTACTTATGCATCATATGGCTTTCATTAACCAGTCCCCAACCCATAGGGCTTTCATTAATGGGTCCCCAACCCGTAGGGCTTTCATTAACCGGTCCCCAAACTATCATATACTGAGTCCAATATGGTCCTCATATTCCAAGTAAGGTTGTATATTCAAAGTGTCCTATACCACTTTGAAAATTTAATTTATCATTTCCTCTTATTAAATGTGTCTCTTACCACTTTGAATAAATTATTTCTTAACTCCATAAAAGTTTATAAGAGTTTTAATTAAATTCATTAGCATTTACATATATATAGTGAGTCATGCATTAAGTGTCAACAACAAAATTAACAACTACATGGTTATGGAAATTTAATAAATTAAAAGTATGGTAAAAATATTATAGAACAGGTAATGATATCTAATGGACAAAAAATATAGGTTTTGTCACATAAAATGATAACCCTTAAATCCTAATGTCTACATTATGAAAGTAAACATTTTATATTCCAAAATGCATAATTTGAATTTAAGGTAGATGTCATTTGTATTTATAATATATGCTAATAAATGGGTATCAAAGATGTTTATTTAAAAATAAGTGAATATATATATAAAGTGTATAAATAGGTTTTTCGCAAGGCACAAAAGGTATTTTAAACCGTTACAATTAATAAATACTTCATAAAATTATTTAATCCCCAATGTCACCGGATTGAAAACCAAATATTATAATAGGTTTAAAATACAAAAATCCTATCAATACATACATAAAAACTAATGTTTTTCATAATAATACTAATCCATTTGAACCCAAAACTTTATTCACATAAAATTATTTATTTAATGATTCCAAATCATCTTTAATAAAAAAACAGATTTGGATTGAATTAAATGTGTATGTCCAAATATGAACTATGTGTATATACAATTTTGAAGAATCAAAAAACATGTTGATTGAACCCTTATAGCATTATAGAATGTATAAATATTAATGCACAGAAATTTTATAACCATTGAAAAACTAGATTCACCTTATAAATGATATAGATATATATATATATACCGTATATACATAAAAATGATTGATTGGGTCTTTCCCAACAAATATAGTCCCTTAAAATTTTATTGGAGAAAACAAGAGCTATAGGTAATATAAACACACACATAAGTATATTATCAAAACATAAGTATAAATAAAATCATCCGTTACAATATGAATAAAAATTTTATCCCTTGAACCAAACTAAATTTAATAATAGTTTAGATAAATTAATTATAATCTTGATAGATTTAATTAAATAAATCTCTTATTAAATAAAATTGTAAATTTTTATGGATAGTATTTGAAAAATAATAATCTCTTAGAAAATCCATAAAAATATAAATTACAACATTGAGATAACTAAACGAAGTTCTTTCCAGAAATTTATGAAGAATAAAATACACAAAATAAATCGTAAATAAACCCTTAGAAAAAGGATCAGAAAATAAATAAATGCTTGCAATAAATATTTAACCCTTACGAAAACCATAAAATATAGGGTATAAGTTGACTTAAATAAATAAATTTACCTTACTAGACCATAATCTAAAACATAACTTGATTAGGGCGAAAAATAATCCCTTATAAGTAATTGTCATAAAGAAAAGGAAAGAAATATCATAGTCATGGACTCATATGACTGCAAGTTTCTATTTTCCAATTGAAAAATCACAGAATGTTTTATTGGTATGGTGTTATAAAAAAAAATCTCAAGCTTGAAAGCTATGGGTGTAATAATAATCAAGTAAACAGTAATGCCAGTTGGATACCAGAATCTTGGAAAATCCACAGCAAGAGTGACATAAACAGAATAAAATGAATTTAAATAGAAAACAAATCAATATAAAACATCATTGAGATAAAAAATTATAGATCAAAAAAAAATTGCAGATGTCCAAATTACAAAAGAGGAGAAGTACTGAGCTGATCATGGATGGTCAACAAGACACAGAATATAGACAATGATGAAAGACAATCATCTCATTTAACTAAGAAATCTTCAGTGAAGAAATGATTCAGATAGAAAGAGGATCTACCTCATGCTAGATCAATAAAATCCAAAAAATCATCCAAAAATAAAACCCTAAAACAGTTGGACTCGATCCCCTCAGACCAACCTCACTGGCCACCAGTCTTTAATCGAGATGAACTTGCAACTATGGCCAAACCCTACTCTCCCCATCATCCGCACCTCAACTTGACCGGACCCTGACAACACAACACTAACCTCACTCAACCTACTCGATATCCCCGATGCCATAACATCACTCGATGCCACCTTCAAGTATGACGCACCCGAACACCATGGATACATCCTGCATAACTACGACAAAACACCACCTAGGTCGCGGACTAACAACCTGCACCCGAAATGCGGACCCCCTATCTTCACAGGTATCCACACTTGCAACGCGACACCCCAAATCCCATTATGGGATTACCTATATATTTGTTTATTATAATAATATATTATTATATTTATATAAATATTATTATCATAAGTTTTAAAAAGTCAAAAGTTATATATAAAACCAAAAATCTACTAAATGTATCTAATAATCTATTAAAATTATTTTACCACTACTTTTTATAAAGTAAAAGTTATCATTAATAAATTATTATAAAAGTCATATATTTATATCTTTCATATTATATAATTATAATTTTATAAATTAAATTAATAATTGAAAATGTATATGAAAATAGTAATTATTATAATTTGTTACAAAATTTATATAATTTTGAATCTTTAAAAATGTTTATATTACATATATATATGATTCAAAGTAGTAATAAATTTTATTAAAAATCTTTCATATATGTACCCTTTTAATCATTCTATAAAAATAGTTATATTATTTAATCTAACCAAAATTTATAATCTCACATTAGTACTTTATATATATATATAAATATATTTCTGTATATATTATATGTTCAAAAATATATAAAACCAATGTAATTATTCATATAATAGATTAAAAAAAATTTCCAAATAAATTAAAATATTGAAAAATGTCATTACAATACTATAAAATAATAATTTTCAATGTCATGTATAACCTCAATAGAAAATTATTATTTTATAATAGTATTTTTATTATAATTTCATATAATTCAAATCCAGTATACATATATATATATATATATATCGAATTTTGGAAAACAAACAACAAATTAGATATATTTATATATTAGTATAATTATTATTTAAAATATTCTATTAAATAAAAATTCAATATGTATAAATTCTGTTCAATAAAAATAGGCATTTTAAATTATTCTTTGAACAATGTGAGGTATTATTCTCTTTGAAAACCATACTGGTTAGTAAAATAAATAAACCATAATATTATTATTATTACATATAAAAAAGGTTCACGGCGTCACATTATCCCCCCTTCAAAGAATTGTGTCCTCACAATTCTTTCATGCTCTTAAGCTTCCCATTACCAATCCACAGACATCACCCCTGATGCCCCTTCACCAGGTACACCATCATCAAAGACTTTCTTGGCAGGTTCTTTTGGTTACATTGATCCCCAAAACGCTCTTAAACTCCTCAATTTAATTCACCCAAATACACATCTCACATCTTAATTCAAACTCATGTGGGAAATAGTAGGTCCTTGAAAGGGTGGTTCGAGAGGTGTAGAGTTCGGAGACATTTGAACGAATGTGGTTCTGATAGACTAATAAAATTATTTTTTTTTCTAAAAACCATTTATTATAAAGCCTCATATTCCTATGGTAACATAAGAATTTGAACATATAAGTTTGTGTGGGGGTATCCCACCTCTCCATCCTCTCGAAACTTTCATAGGAATAGATAACCCTTAGATAGGGTGAAAAACAAGATGAAGCCTTTGTATTACCTTCTTTTGTGTGCACAAAAATCATGTTGCGCTTACGACATGAGGTAGTAAATGTGACTCGGTCCTTGATAGAGTTGAAGGATACTTGGGTTGTTAGAATCTTGGTAAAGGTGTTTACAGGTTAGACATAAGTTCACAAATGGCTAGTATGCCTTTGAAAATGACTTTAATGTTTTGTGTTCTAGTGATTTAGTGGGGGGAGACAAAATACTTGATTCATCTGCCATGTGAAAATTTTAATAAACTTTTAATTAGTAAGGAAAAACTTATTTTTTTATGTTGTTATAAATTTACAAGGTTTTCTAAATTGATCCTATGATACCAACTATCACACCCCAACCCCATACTACCTCGGAGCCGATGATATTTTAAATAAAACATGATGTGTGATTTTTTTTATAAAAAATAAGCTTACAAAGGGTATTTTTGGTTTAGGTCCTAGAGGACAAGATACAATTATTATAATTCAATCAAAACTAAAAGGGAAATTCATCTCCACAAAGCTTCCTCCAATCAGTGTAAATCAAATCTAATACGCCTTTAAAATTTAAGTTAAAATGTAAGGTGAGCATATGAATGCCCAGTAAGGGATTTTAAAATAAATAAATTTTTCAATTAGACCCTTTTGATAATATTACCTTTAAAATTAATTCACAAAACATTTTTTTAAGAAAAGATGTAATAAATGCATCAAAACATATCATTTGTTAAGAACTATAAGTGAACATTACAAGGAATACCATCAGGGTAATAATAAAACATGTTCCATTCATAAGCATTGTCATATAGAATATAAGGTGTATGGCATAATACATGAGAGTCATTCTATATTTAATAAGCGTTACATGCGAAAGTGCAAATATAGAATTTACAACTGAGAGTAACACACGATTAGAGTTGCACATAAAATTATGACTTCAATTCATTTCCTTAATAACTGTAAATCGTAAACTGGTAGATGAATCTCTAAATGATGGATAAACATTATTTCATATGAATTTACTTCTTAAGATACTCAACAGTACGGGATATTAAGAAAGAATACTCTACTATTCGAATATCAACTTGGTTAATTAATTATCATAAACATAATGGGGAAAATGTATAATGTCAGACTGTGTTAAGGCCACATTCCATGACCTAATTTATCTCATTAGAACAACTGATGCATCTTAAGGCTTTCATTCACTGGTCCCCAACCCATAGTGCTTTCTTTAACTACTCCCCAACTCATAGGGATTTCATTAACCTATCCCCAACCCGTCATATACTGAGTCCAATACATTTCTTATATGCCAGGTAAGGCTATATATTCAAAGTGTCCCATAAAAATTTGAACATTGAATTTCTAATTTCATTTTATTCAAAGTGTCTCATACCACATTGAATAATTTAGTTATTAACTCCATAAAAGGTCATAAGAGTTTTAATTACATTCTTTAGAATTTACATATAAATTGTGAGTCATGAATTAACTGACAATAAAAAACTAACAACTGCATGGTTATGGAGATTCAATAAATGAAATGTATGGTAAACAGATTATATCACATGTAATTAAATCTAATGAATATAAAATAGTGGTTTTATCACATAAAATGACATCCCTGAAATCCTAAAGTCCTTATTATGAATGTAAAGATTTTATATTCCAAAATGAATAATTTGAATATAAGGTAGATTTCATTTTTATTTTAAACCTATATTGATAAATGGGTATCATAGATGTCTATTAAAATCTGTTTGAATATATATATATATATAACCAAAAATACAATTTGCCTAAATAGGTTCTGTGCAAGGTAGACAAGTTATTTTAAACCCATACAATTAATAAATACTTCATAAAATTATTTAATCCCCAATATCACCGGATTGAAAACCAAAACTTATGTTAGGTTTAAAGTACATAAATTCATGGACATACATACATAAAAACTATTTTTTTGATAAGAATACTAATCCATTTAAACCCAAAACGTTATTCACATCCAAGTGCTTATTTAAAGATTTAAAATCATCTTTAATAACATAAAATAGATTTGAAATGAATTAAATGTGTATGTTCAAATATGAAATAAGTGTTTATATAGTTTTCATAATAAAAAACCATGTTAATTGAACCATTATAGAATTATCAAACACAGAAATATTAATACAAGAAAATGTTTTAACATTTGAAAACATAGATTCACCTTAGAAATGATATATATATATATATATCAACCATATATGCAAATAAATGAGTGAATGGGTCTTGAAAAACAAATATAATCCCTTAAAAGTTTCTTGAAGAAAAAATAAGTTGTAGGTAATACAAACTCACCCTTAAGAAGATTTTAAAAACATAAGTATAAATAAAATTATCCCTTACAATATGAATGAAAATTTTATCCCTTACACCAAACTGTATTTAAAAATAGTTTGGATAATGTAATTATTATCTTGATTGATTTAATTTAAGAAATTTCTTGTTAAATAAAATTAGAAATTTGTATGGAGTGTATTTGAAAATAATAATCCCTTAGTAAAGACTAAAAAATAAAAATTATAATTTTAAGATAAATAAACTAAGTTATTTCTTGGAATTTATGAAGAACATAAGACACAAAATAAATCATAAATAAACCCTTACACAATATTTGATCACAAAATAAATAAATTTTTGAAATAAATATTTAACCCTTACGCAAACCATAGAATAGAAGGTATAAATTGACATAAATAAATAAATATCCCTTATAAGACTATAACAATAAACATAACTTGATTAAGAAGAAAAATAACCCCTTACAATTAATTGTCGTGAATAATGCAGGAAATAAGTATCGTAGTCATGGACTCACAGGACTGCATGTTTCATTTTGGCATTGCAAAAACACAGAAGTGTTTATTGGTATGGTGTTATAAATAAGAATTTCAATATTGCAAGATTTGGGTGTAATAACAATCATGTAAATAGTGAATCTAGATGGATACCAATCTCTTGGAAAAACCTCAACAAGAGTGACATAAACATAAAAAATGAATTTAAACATCAAAAAAATTAATATAAAATTTCATTGAGATGTACAGTTGGTAAACAAAACAAATTGCAGATGTCTAAATTCCAAAAGAAGAGGAGTAATAAGCTGAACAAAGATGGTCAACAATGCATAAAAGATAGGCAATGATAAAAGACAACCGTCTCAATTAGCCATGAAAATTACAGTGAAGAAATTATTTGGAGAAAACAAGGACCTACCTCATGCTAGATCAAGGAAAACTGAAATATCAAACAAAAATGAAACCCTAACATGGTCGGACTTGATCCCCCCAGACCAACCTCGATGTCCACCAGTCTTCAATCAGGATGAACCTGCAACTATGACCAAACCCTACTCTCAATATCGTCTACACCTCAACTCGACCAGACCATGACAGGGCCACACGAACCTTGCTCGAATTGCTCAAGATCCCTGGTGCCGCAATGCTGCTCAATGCAACCTTCAAGGGCGACACACCCTAACACCCCAGCCATAGCATACGAGACTCCGATGAAACCCCACCCAAGTCGCAGACTCATAAACTTCACCCAAAACGCAGGGCCCCTTTCTTCACTGGTCTCCCCTCTTGCACCAAGACACCCCAACTCCCATTACGGGATTCCCTATATTTTTTCCCTTTTAATACCATATTATTATTATTATATCACATTTATTTTCTTAATTTTTTTAAAGCCAAATGTTATATATAAAATCACTAATCTACTAAAACTATCTAATAATCTATTAAAATTATTTTAAAACTAATTTATAATAAGTAAAAGTTATCATTATAAAATTATTTTATAAAAAATACATTTATATATTTCATATTATATACTTATAATGTTATAAATTAAATTATCAATTGAATATGTATTAACATGAAAATAATAATTATTATAATTTGTTTCAAAATATTTGTAATTTTGAAACTTTAAAAATTTTAATATTACATATATATATATATGATCCAAATTAACAACAATTTTTATTAAAACATCATTCATATATGGAAAATTTTAACCATTCTATTAAAATAGTTATATTATATATTTATAATTTTATTAAACAAAATTCAAAATGTTAATAATGTTTTAAAACTATAATCTAATGAAAATTTATAATCTCATATTATTACTTTATATATATATATATGCACATATTTATGTATATATCGTATCATTGAAAATATATAAAACCCATATAATTATTCATATAACAGATTAAAAAATTTGTCCGCATAAATTAAAATAGTTAAAAAATAAAGTCATTAAAAAATTTAAATTAATAATTTTCTATGTCATGTACACGGTCAATATAAAATTATTATTTTGTAATTGTATTTTTTTATAATTTCTTATAATTCAACTCCAATATACATATATGTATGTATATCACATTTTGGAAAACAAACAAAAAATTAGTTATATTAATATAATAGTATAATTGTTATTTTAAATATTCTATTAAATAATAATTTGATATGTATAAATTATGTTCAACAAAAATAGTTATTTTAAATTATTCTTTGAACAAAGTGAGATAATATTTACTTTAAAAACCATACTAGTTAGTACAGCAATTAAACCATAAAATTATAATTATTAGACATAAAAAACGATTGGTGCATCACATTATCATCTCTCTATCCTGGTACCATACAAAAACCTCACTATGTAACTACCACACAACCCCACCCTTTATAGAAAGTATATATGCACTATTAATAGTTTCCATTATAATTGTTATACAAATATCTCTGTCATTGAGCCATGATATCCCATTCAATAATTTAAGTGGGAGTAGGGAAGTGGGAGAAGTTGGTCACCTTTACCCACTTAAACCTTGATATTGAGGTAATCCTCATAACCTAATACCATATGGGTCTCATCATAGTTACCCAACAGGATGGTGATGCATATGAATTATCGAGAAAATATAAGTGTACAATAATCACACAAAATCAAAGCATATGGGCTCACACCAATGTAACACAAGTATCACCTACAACATCTATCAAGTTTTCAATACTATAAAGTATAACTGATTAGAATCACATTGCCACAAACCATCCTTAACCAATCAAATGAGATACACATATAAATATCATTACTTTCTTGTTTATTCATTATTTCTATAAAAATATTACAATTTACAGTACCATTTATTCCAATTTCATCCAATTCCACAAATAAAATATAAAAACACCACATGGAATCCTCTACATACAATATCAACTAGAACTCTTCCACACGATATCAACTACTACTCCAGTCATGAAGCCATCTATTTACAATAAAACAACCCTTTCCATCTCTTCTATGACCAATCTACACATCATCACCCAACCTAACAACTAACACTCTAACCAGTTCACTAAATACCTCATATATCATATCAAAATGATCAATGTTGGTTTCCATTTATTTCAAACAAAATAACCATTATAAATCATTCATATTATGATGGAATTTTAGACGAAAACACAGGCACCTTATTTGTCGATTTAATGAAAACTATTTCCATTCCATCATAGTGATTATCCCATTATCAAATGGATTTGAAAAACATAATTTTAATAATAAATTAGAATTAATGTTGGAAATGTAATAACTTAGTAGAACTATAAACAAAATATTATTATATATAATAAATTTCATGAAATTCCATAAAGTACATGAGAATAAATCTCTTAATTGCAATGAATTTTTTTCTAGTTCATTAACATATTTTGGCTAAAACAAGCTATCAGTTAGTTCCATGAAATGTAATTATTCATCCAAATTCATATAAAAATATATATGTAGATTCTCAAATCTCATATCACAATAATAACATCAATAATTTCCATATGAAAATAAAAAAATGATAAAAAAACATAACATTAATAATTATGGTTGATCCATAAAAGTCAATATCACACCATGTAATGTAAAACCATGAACTACGAATAATAACCCTTATATAAAATTATTTTCACATCCTTTTACAACAAGATATAATGAGAAGGAAGTTGATATGGAAAATGAAAATAATTGTAAATCACTTTGGATTACTTAGAGGTTAAACTCTTCAAACCAATGGAAACAATAAAATGATGGATATATATCTCCAAAATAAGAATCACTGGTCACCTATAATTGGAATTATGTTTTTTCAATAAGGGATAATTATAGATGGATTCTGAATTTTTAATCATTATATATGAATCAGAAATCTCATCATAATGGGGTAATCATGCGACAATAAAGTCTAGATCCATTATTAATCGGATTGTATGACAGAAATTATGAGAGTCAAATTAAATTAAAAAAACATTTATAAATATAGTCATGGACAACCAAGGAAACCATTCCATATCATTTGAAATCTATAAAATTATAATATAATACTTAGCTTATTCCATCAAACCGTATGAACCCCAATCCAAACCATAGTATACTTAAAGGAATGATGAACTAATAGTCATTGAATAGATGGAGTAAAAAAATTACCACGCAAGATTTTATGAAAAAATGGTGATGATTAGATGAGACAACCTTTGTTATATATTTAAACAAAGGCTCTCGTAATATAAACTAAATATATCTTACATGATTTTTCACTCATGTAATATAAACCCTAATACCCCTCAAATTAAACATGTCACAATTAAAACAACCTCATCACAAAAAAACTCATGTAAGAATTAGAAAAATATTCAAGTCAGGTTTTTATAATGAATCCTCTATGTAATAATGACATACAAATATTAACACTATAACTAAATATCATCATTTTATAATCAGACAGCCACACTGATGTTGTGTAGTAGTAAAAAATCCTGGATCCTCCACTGTATTTTAATAATTATTACCCATTGTAACTGAATGCTTTATGGTGTGACATGACAAAATAAAAAAAATCTTATTCTTCATTCAATTCTTAATGGTGATAAACATAGGTCCATGCCAAAATGAATTTATTCCATCAGATATTTTAAATCCATCTCTACTTACATCCCTGTATAACTCTCTAAACTCTTATGAAAACCGAAATATGAAATGCAATAATATTTGAAGGGTAAAATTATCAAATAAGGATTCTTTAAAATTATTCCCATATTTTTTAATCAAAACCAAACGTAAAATGGGTAAAACCAACCATGAAACCCAAATAAACCAAGAATATACCTCTTAATTATGACCAACACCACTACTTGAATGAATTTCTAAATAAAGAAAAAAAATTATCAATCCAATTAGTACTAGATCATGAATATAAACATGAATTAACAATATGTTTCAAAATACCTCATAATAATAACCATTTATCTATGATCCACATTCCCAAATTCGCTCTTCAAGGATAAAAATACTCCACAAGACATCAACAATGTCAATGACATATTATCACAACACCATATCCTAAGAATTTTTAATCTCAATATTCCACTCTATGAATATTTTTCATCCACTATATCTAATTATCCAAAATATATTGCTGGTGGAAAACCATAAATATATTAATATTGATGTAAAACATTGAATACTACATTTATCTTACCCAAATGTCTGGAAATTCTTATCTGATAAACCCACTTGATGACATTCTCTTGCACCACAAATGGCCTTATCAAAAGAGATAAAATGTTACTATATCTTTCAGACCTATAAAGTGCATTATGAGGATAATAATTCATGAAAAAATGATACAAAACCTAAAACTAAATAGGTATCATCCTGAAATTCTTATAAAACTATTCATGTCCACATTCATCCATAATACACCAAAAAATCATCTGAAGTTTCTCATACATACTCAACATCACATATAGATCAATGAGCACCAGATATCCAACAGTGCTCCAGAGAAATAGAGACTTTTATGTCCACCCATAAAAATACTCAAATGGATCCATGATAATTGGAATTTGATACCTATTATTATATTTAATCTCAATAAATATTTGGTTCTTCACCAAAGAACACCCATAAATATGAGCACTCGCACCAAACATGTCCACTATCATTCAAATAATCTCTCCTATTTAATGATATGATCGAGGATGAAATTTATTGATAAGGAATATATCGATTTTGAATAGACATAGATGTTCTTCGTAAAACCATGATGAAAAATAAGGATTTCAGTCATAAAGTATGGTCCTTCACACAATATAAAGCTTCCATATCTCATCCATGTACCATTTTTCTAAAAACATCCAAAATAATTAATTCCTATTTTTCTATGAATGAATATGATTACATTACTAAGTCATTAATCCATAAAATAGAATTACATAGTCTATAAGATCAGTAAATCCAATGATTAAATCCATTGAAATATTCTCCCTCATTCACATGGGAACAACTACTGGGTGTAGAAAACCTATTGGAATATGATTTGGTGTTTTCACATAAAGATAAACAATGGACCATTACACAAACTCCACTAATAACTTATTTACCCCCAGATGCAAGAAGTTACTAATTAGTACATGAATTATCTTATATATACCCAAATTCTAGAAAATGTAAGAGACATAACTATTAAGAAGAACCATATTTCATTATGTTGAAGTGATGAATCACATCTCTCTAAATAGAAAATGATG
Source organism: Viscum album (assembly GCA_963277665.1). NCBI lineage: Eukaryota > Viridiplantae > Streptophyta > Magnoliopsida > Santalales > Viscaceae > Viscum > Viscum album. The sequence continues at coordinate 228,274,955 of OY728151.1, forward strand.
TAAAAAATCCTCTTCTTATACTACATTTGAATATAAACAATATTTAATCTCTTGACACCTCTTAATCTTAGTCATTCCACATAGAATCTTCCACATACAACAATAAAGAATGTTTCACTATCACCAAGTATTTGAAACCAATGCCATCATCCACCTCTATATAAATATACTTTTAACCAATATCCTCTACCACTCTTTACACATCTCTTAACTGTTATAAAATATCTCATCTCAACTTCCTACAAAGTTAATTTGAAACTAAAATCCCTTTATATGAGTTTTAATATTACTTGAAGTCATAATCCTTCAAAAACAATATCAACCATTTCTATAAAAAATTAATATTTCTATGTGAGATTTTATAAACGGATAGTTTATCATCATTAATGTCCATAAATACTTCTCTAATGATTTAATATAAAACTAAAATTGTAGAAAACACTAACACATCTAACTCTATAATACTGGTGTAATTGAAACATTCATGGGTATGGAACTACTAATTCTTGTAGGATATGGGTTCCCCTTCTTCATCAAGGAAAACCCTAAATTGTTATCTAAAGGGTCTCAAAAAACATTAAAAATGACTCCATAATCAAGAAACATAAGAAATATAGAATTTAAAAGATTCTTCTTCAAGTAGTTGAAATTTAAATGACATTGATAAATAATTAAAAAATATATGACTTCCTAGACCAAGATATCCAAAAGGCTACAATCAGTTAAAAAACAGACAAAAACCTCCAATAACATCCCACTACACTCTGGAAAATATGAACCATTTTTACATTCTTTAGTGTTCCCCATGGAATTACATATTTGATCTTTAATGGTCCAACTTTCACTTCCTACTGATAAACCACATGGACAAGGATATTCACATCTTGTATCTAAAACAATCATTTTTATAGCGTTATATAAGTTTGGTGGTATTTAGGGACTCATATTTTTTAGATACATTCAATTTAAATAGAACAACATTTATTTCATGGGTATTTTATAAATGAACACAACCATAAAATCATGTAGGAAAATACTAAATGATATGTTTCATTAGTCCTCTTAAAACCATTATGGTAGTCATTACACTGAACATAATCACAATGATCTCAATGTGCCTGACATCCTAAATAATGAAATTATATTTTGAAAAGAAATCATTGATACTATTTTCCCTCTATATTTCATTTCTAAAGGTCTATTTATTATAATATGTTATTTATTTCATCATAATTCATTCTTATGATGGTTATTTGAGGTGGTTTAGTTGATTTCACCAAAATATCATCATTATATTGACTATGGTCAAATATGTTTTAAAAATAGCCACACAACTTCCCAAATTATTGTGTTTTTTGAATTTTATTTTTCAACTATCATCCATTTCAAAAAAATTTATATAGTTATATATATTTTTCTAAATTGGACCCATAATTTAAAAGGTTCCTAGATATTTTCATTTATGGTGGTCCGGTTTATATTACCATTTATAATAAGTATCACATATAAAATGTATCATATTATATTTAAAAAATATTAATAGTTTCCTAAATATAATTATTATATATTAAATAAAATTTTAAATTCACCCTTGTTAGAAGGATATAATAAATAGAAGATGAATATCATGGAGGAAGTAGTCGACAATTATGCATGGTGACATCACCAATTATTGAATGATTATAGAGAATTATAAAATACATATTCCATTAGTTTAATAAAATTTTAGTGTATAATTAATTAAAACATTGTCATATATTTATAGAAGTGGAATATATTGTCTATAGAAGAAGAAAATAATTAGGACAGTTTGGTTGAGAACATTGCCTCCATATTTAGAAGTTCTCTCTTAGGTGAAACATAATGTCTCATAATATTATACTTTTGGAATTTACAATTATACTTGGATATTAAGAGGGAGTTTTGGATTGTATATTATATGTTATTTTTCTGGATCAGTTACGTGAGGGGGTTGATAGTGGAGGTGAAAGTGATCACCGTGTATAAATGATGAAACTTGTATATTTTAAAATATATCCTCACATTATGTAAAATATTAGAAAATGAGTATAATGTAAAATTATTAAAAATGGAAAAAAATGGGGTGTGGTAAGAATTTGTTATTTATAAAGGAATATAATTCACTTATCCTTTCATTTTTTCCTTATTTTAATCTTTTTTATTCATTAATCATTTAGTATTAAGCTTTTACCTTGTTTTTTTACCATCATATCTAGAATTTACCGATGTAATCTAAAAATTATTAAAAATATATTGTATCCTGAATTAAAAAATTTATTATTTCGAAAATAAATTTAATATCAATATTATAATTTTATATTTTAAAATAAAAAAATTGATTTTAAATTAAAAAATTTAATACAAAAAAGTACTATTTGGTAGAAAAATGTTGTTTTCACCATTATGTGTTCTTAAATATAAATATCATTAATTAATAATTAAATGAGTAATAATATATCTATATATATCTGTAAAAATAATATAATGTCATTATATAACATAGATAAATATAATCTATTTAAAAAAAATTCACGATATATGAAAAAACTCTTTCAAAATATCTCATTCACCATTATTGTAGTCATTAACATTAATCTTAGAAGTCATACATTAATAAAAATAATTATGTTGAAAATGTTCCATAATATAAATATTTTCAAATAAATTATAATATCTATTTAGTTATATATAGTTTCTATATCTAATGAAAACTATTTTCTTTACATGATCAAATAAAATATGGTTTTACATTATTATATTACATATGCTTCCAAAATATTAACCATGGTTTTTATAAATTTAACATAGTATTTTTAAATGATTTATTTTATTTTAAAAATATGTAATCTATTTTAATTTTTCTTAGAAAACTATTAATTAATTTTTCTATTATTATGATATTATAAATATTATAGTATTATAAAAATTGAAAAAAATTCACTATTTGATTAAATATCAATTATTTTAAAAAAATGTAAAAAATTCAAAGAATTTTAATTTCTATAATTTAAATTCAAAATTATATTTCATTTTATAGAAATAGAATGGAAAAATTTAATGATATATAATTTGAATAATAATAAAATAAAATTTGAAAAACTAGTTTTATTTAAAAAAATCCAATTTAAATCATTATGTTCTCTTAATAAAATTTTATATACATTTACAATAAATGAAAAACTTTTTATTTACAATAATATTTTTTATTACAATTTTTTTTAATATTATTGATATAATACGTCATTAATACTTTTATTCTAGTTTTCCATGTGAAATAATTTAATTAACACATTCAGTTTTGAAGGTAAAATATATTGTAAAATAATAGTTACTTAGATTCTCTACTCTTAAATAAATAACATCCTAATTTTTAATTATCTAATAAAAATAACAAAACTTATGAGTATCTAAAATGAAATCATAAGTATAGATATAGATTCTAAGGAAATAAAAACCTTTATATCTTAGTAAAGTTTATGTTACATATATTTTACCTTATAATATTCATATATTAGTATTCTCAAAAATTTATTCCAAATTTACCTATATTGATAAGACTAATGAGTCTCTAAAAACACACCTTCCATAAAATAATTTTCAAAATCCTATCTCCAATTAAATATTAAAACAGTAATGAATATGATAATATCCAATAAAATCAATGTAAATGATCATATGAATATGAAAACACTATCCTAATATGCCTTCACCCAGAAAATAATCATTTCATCCTATGAGGATTTTAGTTCAACTATGATATTATTGGATTTTCATTTCACTCCTTTATTTTAACCAAGTATTTTCATGGACATTTTCCTATTAAAATATCTAACATAACAAAGTATTTAAAACATACTCAAATTATATTTATGTCATTCAAAATGTTTTGAAATCAAAATATGATTTAGAAAATAATATCTCCAATGAGTTTCAATCCTAGTGTGTTGTGTTAGTCTAACTCATAATGCTCTGAGTTTCGATTTAATTAATACTCAACTAGCCTTATACATGTAATTACCCATAGGTCAGTCTATTTCACCACTGTAACCACATACCATTATCAGGATAGAGATATGATTTATTGAGAACTAAACTATAAAACTCAATATTTTATGTATTATATTCTTTAAAATTTATAATTAATTCATTTGATACCAATTAATTAGAAATTATAATAAAAAACAGTCGAATATAAAGGATGAGTTTTAATAAAAACAATTTATGACCAGAATGGTGTTTTATTTTAAAAAATTAAATTGATTACCAATAATAAAATATCTTAAAGATATATATATATACTATACATTCAATTTTTTTAAAATAATCATCTTATGTTTTTTTACAATTGATAAGAATAATTACAATTTCTATTATCTATACTACAGAGCATGCCAACCAATAATGGTGGAACCACCATGTTATTACTCACATATGTGTCTTCATCACCTTTATTTATGCTCTCCCTCCCCGCTATACCCTCCCCCCGATTCCTCCACCCACCCACCAACTATCCTCCCACAACCCCATATTTTCCCCACCTTTACCTCCTCCCCATTGATCTCTCCTCCTCCCCCTCTCCCATACTTCTTCTCTTCCCCTTATCCACCTCACCATCACCGCCACCACCTTTTCATCAATGCCTTATCTTATCGCTGCCACACATCCCCACCTCAGTCATGAATCCTCACCTCACCACCCCAGTGTTACCTCCATGATGGGAGGTATCAATTCATGTATATGTGTAAGCCACAAAATATCCTTCAATGATGGGAGGTATCAATTTATCTCTTTTTGAAGCTTATTGATCTCAACCTCATAACCTATTTTTAGATCTTCCTTCAATTCATTCATCGGGAAGGCATCATTGATAGATATGAAAGTGATAGTTTCAACCCATGTTTCTTTGATCTCCCGGCCTTTTTGAGGAAGACCATGACAGTCTTATAGAAATATGTGGGGGTGAATGTTCTATGAATGGTGAATAGGATAACCTTTTTTTCTAGGGTGAGTTTTGAAACAACCTTCTTTCCCGTATATCCCCAAGTTTGATTAGTTTCTTTTTGATATGGTGATTATGGTGGTGATAATAATTATAGTGGCATATAGATTCTGTTGTTCTCTTCAATCCTACATCTTGGATACTATTTTTTCATATTGAAAATAATTTTGGGGAGTTCAAAAATTGGTTTTGTTTTTATGGTTCTTTGTTTTGGATTATGGAATTGTTTCATAGATTTGACAGTGAATGTACTATGTTGATGATATTCAATCAATAATGATGATATGTATTTTGAAGCTATTTGATCCCCACATTTACTATTCATAAAAATCTTTTTGGTATTATTATTGTTAAGAATGAAACCCCACCTGATGTCAAATATATTGGATCCATAAATCCGACTGTGTCGCCGACAACCTAAGTTTTTCCCTATCAAACTCAAGGCCAACTGCTTTGTGATTCATCAGAATCTCCTTCTGTATTGTATATATCCTCTCATTCCTCCTGAAAACCCACTTGGTCAACTCCTTTTATGTTCACCAAAACTGGGACTTAGGTATGTAATCTTCAACTCATCTACATCTACGACAAGTAAAAGTACCTATGATAATCAGAGAACACCTCCCATTTTCTTTTGCTGATGTTCATTTAATTTCAATTTTTTTTAATTTCACTTATCATTACTCTACTGCTGGTTTAAATATAAATTCATACTGTTATTTATTTATTTAATAACCTGAATTATGTTTTGATGTTTTGTTATCCCATAATACATTTGACATTTTTTTATAATAACTAATTTATTCTTAACAATGATTAATAATTTCATGGAATTTTTTTTGTTTTATCATTGATTTATGTTCCTCTAATTTATTAGGGATTGAATTTGTCAAGAATATTAAATGGAAGTTTCTAGAATAGTTAAAGGGGTCTTAAAATCATTTGCTAATATTACACCCTTTTATTGTAGTTTCTTTATGATCTTGAAACATCTATTTTTTTCTATGGAATTGATTGCACTTATTTTTTATTTCCCTAAAATTTATACATGTATATATTTACTAAACATCGGTCATGCTCAGTTCCCTCATTGATCTAGCTTGTGAATCTCCATCTTTGACTCCCAATAAAACTTTATATCTTTACATATTTCAGTTACATACTGATTCCATCAAACCTAATTGATCAATTAGACTATTTACTATAACCAGACCCTTGAAATTTATTATTTCATCAATTTAAATATTATAATTTTCTAAACGAAATTTCTTCTACTAAAAATGCACTTAGAATACTTGAATGTTCTTAAAATGTATAGTTGTGACAATTGAGTTTATAGGTATAATTACTGAAATCTTTATTTTTTTTGAAATTCTAATTATGTTTATCATTTTTTGTTTTAAAAATAAACTATTTAAGGCGTTTCATTTTATTTGATCTTAAAATTATTTTCTCTAAACATGTATTCATTTATGAGATGATCTATAACCATGTTTTCACCACTCTAATGATCAGGGTGTAAAACATTTTTAGGTTCTTCTAGATTGGTGCATTTTGTTCTTTCCTTGACTGTCTGACAATGTTTTCTATTTATACCCATTTGTAAAATTTCTATTAACTATACTAATTCATGTAAATATCCATCAAAATTTCAAATCCACCTCTATTTACCAAACATGTCTTCCTCGCGGTGTAGTCCACCTGCTTCACGTTATATATTTATCCCCCTCATCTCCCAATTCCCCATCTCCATCTCTGGATCCCCTCTCCACCTCTGTCCCTCATATGCATCAGCTCTCTATCTACGTCTACACTTTTTTCTAGATTCCACATTCCCAATGCATGATACCTCCACTCCTCCCATTTATCCCTCCCTCACTACTTTCTCCGCCTCGACACTGCTCCACCTCATACTCCCACTCGCGTGTTCATTCTCTCTACCACATCCTCGCACCCTGGTATCCATCTCCTAACCCCTTGCCTCCTTCCACCTCTCTCTGCCTTCCCATATCAAACTACTCCTTAAATATATAACTCCGGTTCCCAGTGTTGGAACTATAAACCCCAGAGCACACTCTAGTACATAATATTCCTCCCTCTTATGCCAATTCCATCTTCTCGTTGCATCACCTTCTGATTCACTCTCTTCCTCTTTTTATTTATCATAGGCTTATTCCCCACACTTAGACCCCCTTCCTATATTATTAATATCGGGTTCATCATTTGGTCTTACATCTTAATCATGATCTCTATCAGCTATGTTCTATTCATTTTTTGGTAACATCCTTTTCAGATTCAACCTCACAACTTCTCAATTCCTTTGTTTTGTGCTCTATCACATGTGTTTTATTGTGTTCTTCCTTAATTTTATTCTACACTCATAATTATTATTTACACAATTTATATCATCAAAGTATGAATTTTTATATTTTCACTGTGAAATGATATTATATAGATCTAAATACACATTTTGTAAATTGTATCATAAGATCATTGATCTTGAATTCTTTCTAAATTCTCTTTAATTAGTATTTTTTACTAACTTCTATTAGTTGGTTTGTTTTCAGGGGCATAAAAAAGAATTGACAGAGAACTAAGGTTAACCAATCTTAAAGCCCATTTTAGTAGGGAAATGGGAAGGTAGAGGTGTTTTCCTCAAATTTTTTACTTTTTATTCTAGGAAATTTTAAAAGATGCATATCATGATTTTTTTTGAATTCAATTCAATATTTTTTACTGAAATGGTGTATAAAGATATGTTAATGTTTGTTTTCTTAATGTGATGTGATTAAAATACACATTCATTATTATGTTATGTTATTGATGCATTCTTATGATTATTTTTGTTTTTAATGAGATTTATTCATGATGAACATCTTCTTCTCTTTGTATAAATACATTTAATGAATCATAGTATGTTTGGTTTAAAAACTATATATGAAACCAAAATTTATTTTTATACAGTTGATTAACTGTAATTTCTATGTAAACAATTCACATCAATTTTATATTCCTCATACAAATGATTAACAAAAATTTCAATGTCTAAAATATTTTTGATTAACTTTAATTTATCAGTATAATAAAACTAGTTTAAACTCTTTTTAAAAACTATAATTTTTGTCTATCTGATTATACAAGTACTCTCTATTTTATATGTACCTGTAATTTCAGTATGTTTCAAATGAAAATAATAGATACATTTTAATATTTTAGTAATTTATGTACCATTTTTTAATACAGGTAGCAAGTATTTTTTTATAAATTCATATATTAAGTAATAGGGAAACACTACATACTATTACATTTTGTTCATTAAGGTATATTTAAGAGTATAATTTATACCTCAATGGTATTATACATGTTTATTTTTTTCATTTTCCTTGAATTTGACTTTATTTTTTACTTTTTCATTACATTTTCTTGGTATAAACAAATATTATATTTAGAATCACATATACTCACTAATCTAATTATCCTAAATGTGAAACTTGTGCCCGAATTTGTGATTTTAAGTAGGTTTACTTTAGGGAAGGCATGTCATTGGAAAACATGATACATCAATGCATGATACTACGAACAGTATATGTATGTTTTCTGATTTTTTAATCTATCTTAGTTATTTACTACATGCATCCACTCTTATATATTTTTTTCTTATATTACATATTTTTCACTATATTTTATACTATAATGACCGTCTTCATTGAAAAAAGTAAGTCTTGCACTTCTATTAACAATAACTGTAAAAATTTATTTTAATATTCTATGTATTTGTTTGAATTTAATGTTTAATGTATGTAATTTTTTTTAATGTTTATTGTATTTTTATTTTTTTCATTATTGACTATTAATGTGTTGTATTCTTGTTCTAGAATATAACCTCTCAATTTATAGAGTATTTAATTTGTCATATGAATTATTTGCAGCATGTTTTTTTTATAATATTGATTCCCTTGGTGTTGTCTTATTGTTTTTGTTTAAATATTTATTCAGGATTATTCCCTATATTTTTTGTATATGTATTAATCAATATTTTATTTGACTTTTAAATTGCATATCATTATTTTCACTATAGTTCCCCATATATATCTAACAAGTTTATATTATCAATCATATTATTATTCTTTTTTAAATACAAATTATTATTTTTTTATTACATATTTCATTTTTTGACTATATTTTATTTCATTTTTTTTCCTAAAATTTATTTCATCTACCTTTTAATTTTGACTAATGTTGAGATCATTCTTTCATAGATGATACCATGAAGGATTTTCCCTTTTCAAATGTCAGGGATAGTGCTACAACATAGGCTATCACATTCTAAAAGGTAACATTTCTTTATTTTGGATTAATGTAAATTATTTCTACTCAATTTTCACATTTCATAGATCAAAATATATTTTGTACCCATGAATGCATCTACATAATCTTTTATAGATTTTATTGGACCTAAATATTTTTGTTCAAACAACTTTTATGCAAAGATCATTCTTTACTCAACATAGAATGTATTGACCAATTCTTCCCTCAAATTATAATTGATAATTAGACATGTGTCAGAAAATTATTCTCTCAAATTCTATGATCCTAATATTTTTAATGATGATCAGCTTACTTCTATGGAGATTGGATTACTCTATTATGTCATAATCAGCCAAGATAGGTTCATGCATAAGAAACTTGATGTTATAAATCAACTTCTTCTCATGTGTAAGACAATTAATCCGTCAAACTCTAAGAATTTTGAAGGTCACATTTTTTATATTAAATGAAATATAATAGTGTTAATGAACTATATTTTCATTGTGAAAATGAAAGAAACCATATTTTCATTTTATTCTGAGTTTGTTTTAACAATTTCGAAAAATATGCTTAGGGCATGAACAAATAACTAATTTTTTTTTAAAAAATAGTTACCAGTACTCTTCACCAAAATATTGAGGGTGTGAATATACTAGTTCTAAAAAAAGAGGGAATGGACATACATTAACTATGAACTGGTATTCTTTTATTTTATATTAGTTTAGAAAACTGTATTTATATTTTTAGGTAGTTGTATCTTCATTTTATTATAAAATTGTATTTTCATTGCATATGGAATTGTGGTAATTTGACCAGTTAATAATGTCAACAAAATATTGTTTTAATTAATTCTATTTTACTATGAAATACTCCAAAAATGGGACCATAAGAGTTCATAGTAACGATGTGACCATACCAAAACATCAATGTTTTTAGGAAAATAGTATTTTTTAAAAATCAAGTCATGAAGATATACATAAAAAACATATAGTTTTTGAAATAAACTATTAATAAAATAGGAATAATGAGAACTATAGAATAGAAAATACAGTTTCTAAAAGAAAAAAATGAAATATAGATATTTAAGTTCTTAATAAAAATAGAACTGTTGATGTCCTCAACTGAGATATTAACTATTTTAAAACTACTAAAAAAATATAGTTTTCAAATAATAAAAAATCAAGGTAGCTATTCTATAATATTTAAGGCATGAATAGATATGATTTTGAGGTATCTATATCTTTATGTAACTATATTTTGAGATTTTTAATAGATACCTCAAAAAATAAAATTATTCATGCCCTGAACTATACTTTGAGGAAGCTATATTTTGAGGTAGCTGTATTTACTTCCCCAGTTACCTGAAATATATATTTTAGGGGTAATTTTCGTTTGATGTATCTATTTACACCCTAAATATTTGGGTGATTTAATTATCTATTGGAAAATTACTAGAAAATACAATTTTCAAAAAGCTGTTCATACCCTCAAAATTCTGGTGAGGTGTATTGGTTGTTGAAATTTTATTGATGTTAGAATAATATGAGTTATAAAAAATTAAAATGGTTGTTGATAAACACTATAAAAATATTAGACTCAATCAGTATATCTATTTACCTGATCATACCTAACCTTCAAATTAGGATCCCTATAGACATAATCATTATGATGATTATGTCTAAAGATAACCCCAACATGATTTATAGCCACATTGATCACTGACCACAGTGATTGAGGATTTCGATAGTTACAGCAAAACACCACTTGTGAATGGTGTTGAAAACAATATGACCAGGGTCACATGGTAAACCCCGTATATAGGGTTTCTACTCAGTGGTTTATTTTTTTACCCTGGGATTATCGTACAGAGTAAAGGAATTTTTCCATGGTTCATGTTTTATTGTGGTAATAACCTTAATAAGTAGGGCCTATGCATAATGTTTAAGAATTATATGGGTCTTAGTGTCCCATGTATGACCTACCCCAATGGTTATCCTTTTTTTGTGCAGGTAGAGTATTATGACCTCGATCACTGTTGTTGTAGGTCTCTTAAATAATAACAATACATAATATAATGTATATAGTCATATATTTCAATTAAGTTTCATGGCATAATCTAATCATAGTATATGTGTGGGTTTTTATGAGTGGAACACCCATTTTAAGGGGTTATAAAAATTGTTGATGTTATCTATGGCCAAATAGTAACTACAAGGCCACATATGGTGAGACATACATGGATATAGATCTGAATAATACCACTATGGTAAATGATGATGATTAGAGGTTGAAAACCACCATCAAAGAAGAACACCTCTTGGACTAGGGTGACAAAGGAGATGACCCATTACCATGATTAGGCAACCTACTTCCACGGCATGTTACTGTGGAATTGGTTGATCAAATTCATTTTCAATCAATGTGGGAATTAAATACCCTGTAACCGAGATTTTTAGATAAAAACTCACACTTAACTTCGAAATGTCTATTGAATGATGTTTTTTCCACTTTATAACATTTCCTTTAGATAATTAATCCAAATTGGGGGATGAATAATTCATAAAATTGAGATTAATCCTTAACAGAATTTATGATGGGGAGAAAACAATATGGTTATAGAATCAAAAGTTATTTCTTCACCCTAACGAGGGTATCTTTCTGATTTAGGGAAAGTACATATTTATTGATGGTTTAAAAATTGAAAGTTGGGTAATTAGTGTGGTTTTGAATTAATCTAAAATATTTAGTGAACATGTATATAGAAACATGTTATATACATGTTCAAGGAATAATTTTATGATATCAAACATATTTTTAACATGTGTAAGAGGAGTTATTCTTAGTCACATTTGTGGTCATCATGATATTATTATCCAATATTCTCATTTCCTTGACCATATTCACATGTAGTCTTGGAATTGTTTAATAATTATTTATTTATAAACATAATGAGTTAAAAACTTGATTTATGTAAAATGGTTTAAAAAAACAATAAAAAGGGATATATTATTGAGCCCATGTATAAATAAGATAGTGAATTATAGGGACCTATTAGGTACAATCATTTTCTCTGACATCATCATAATAGTGATAGATAATATTAATATATAAAATCTATGAACATGTATAAGGAACAAATTTATCCTCCTCAATGAGAATAGACTGTATACTAAACATATTTCTGTGTTTTTTTTCTAAGCTATTATTAACTGTAGTAGGGAATGACATTACTATCAACCAAAACCCAGAATTGTTGGTCTACTGCAACAAAGATGCACAAAAAATCTAGATGCCTATTACTTACACCAAATGATGAAGAGAGCCCGAATCTAAATGGCACACCATATGCTATAAAAAACTATTTCTATTTGTTAAATTTTTACCCTTATTTTTTCTAAATAAACCATTTGTGTAATAATATTGTTATGTGTTCTTGGTATCAAAAAATATTTATTTGGTTACATACAAAATATCAATTTTCATGTTACACTTTTTTTATTACCTTTTCAATTTTAATGTTTGAATCTCTATGATCTATTCTGCTACATTCACAATTTCAATTTTCATGTTTCAATGTTTCAATTTTCATGTTTAAATATCTATTTTTTGATACATTGTGTTTTTTATTTTTCCATGTTTTAAATAAATTTCATTCCATTTCATATATAATTTATGCTTACTACTATTGTGATGATTTCTGAGAAAAGTCTGCAACAATTAAATATTATCTATCACTAATGTTGTAATTTTAATATATTTTTAATTAATTTTTATAATTAACTACATTAAAAGACTCAAACCAAAATTTTTGGTTTTCAATTTACAGTAGATTAATAAAAAAATTTATTTTTTCTTGTTTACTTAAGAGAAGTATTATCATTTTTCAGAATGGTCTGTGAAAATAAATTATTTATCCATAGAAACATTTCCCTTTAATGCTATATTTTTAAGTACAATTTTTTTTATTTTATCACATCTCTTTTTTAATTTATATATACATTTACAACCCCGTAATTCCTTATTCAGATTCATTTTATCCCCGTCTACCCAGGATGAACACATTCTCCCACCTGAAATAATACAACATTCTCTTATTGAATTTCCATCTTCTTTAATCGTATCCTTCAAACATCATCTTACATCGATATCTCCCAAATAATATCCTATAGTTTATCTATATTTATGTAATTCATTAGTTTACAAGGGAAACAGATTTATTATAATGTATATTCTTCTTACACTTATAACCTTGAAACATTAAGTTAATCTAAACTTCCATGTACCATCTTCTTCAGCAATATAACACATATGACCTTTCTTTCCAGGACATAACCATAAAAATATGACCCTCTATTTTCATAATATATTCATGTTTGAAATCATATAACTTTTATGCATTCTTTATTCCTGATATAATTTAATTTATATATAATTGGGCACATAAATGCATATATATAGTCATAAAAAATTCTTCCAACAAATCATGTCATTACCATCCCTCTCTCCATTTCCATGTGTGACGAGTATCCCAGTTACTTAATTTCTTCTTCCTTTCTCCCCACTCCTAACAAATGACATAATTGTCATATATCATCACTATATTTTTTGAGAATGTATATAAAAAATTGTAGTTATATGATCATGTTGTAAAAATACACAGTTTTATTAATAGTTAATTATAAAAGATGTATTTTTTCAATAGGTAGTCTTCCCGCATTTATATGGGTGACTTGTTTTAATAAAAAAAATTTTTAATTTTATTTTGAAATATAATTCTCTTATTTTAATTATAATAACGAAATTTACATTATATTAATTTTCGTTTTTAGATGTTTTATTTTTTGGTGAATAATGATGAACACCATATTTTAATTGAAAAATGAAATTTCTTCTAATTAATTGTATATATAAATTTTATTTTAAATTTATTTTAATGTCTAATTAGTTCAATTATACATAAATATATCCAATTTCAATATTTTTAATCAAGTTCACATTGAAATTGAATATAAAAATATTTTAATCATTTAAATATTTTTTACATTAATAACTAGTTGTTTCGTCTCATCTGTAGGATCAATTGTAAAATAAATTCTTACACTGATTTGGTTTGAATTTAGAAAATTTTATTCCATATTTATAATTAATAGACTTTCTCATTTCTAATAATTTAGGTTATGTTTTTTTATAAATAAAATATAGGTGAAATCAAATTAAATAAATTTCAATGACTTTGGTAAAAACTTGTATACTCAGTGGTTAAAACATAACATTATGGGACAAGGGACATATAAACATGTATAATGCCAATTTTATGAAACTATATACAACCATATGAACATGGTATCTATTAATATTAGTTATTTGGAATTATATTCAATGATAGTGACCTATATAATAAATTAAGAAAAGAAAAAGACTAACAAATGCACATTTCATTAATTATTTATTAAGATTTGTGGTGTCGAAAAATATATAGTTTTGGTATAAATGTTATTTTTAACTATAAATGTATTTTTTTATAATATTTTATATTTAACTTTTATAGATAATATAACGTCATTAAATATTTTTTAAATGTCAACGCATGGATTATTTAGTAAATAATTAAATAGAATTAATGATATAAAAAATATTAAATGTAAGGTAAATGGAATGAATTTTTGTGTTCCGTTATTTTTAAGATGAATATATAATGATAAAAATATTGAACAAAATATAATTTAACACCATTTTTTTTATTTTTTAAATGTAATTAAATTTATGATGTCAATAGTGACATTGATGTAGTTTTATAATAAATGATATTTTTTTAAATGATTAGAAATTACAAAAAATCCATTATAGTGTAATTTTATATTTAAATTTTAATATATATAAAATATTATCCATTCATGGACCAATTCGTCTTTTATAATGAACATATTGACCCCTAAATACTAAAAAAATTATTTTCACGGTTATGGTTAAAGTACTATTTTAGAGCATTTTGTAAGGTTCTGTTAAATTTAATTTCCTACACACATAAGATAATTATCTTATAATTTTTTTATATTTGATATACATGGTTATAAATTTTATAATAATTATCATTTTAAATTTTTTTTTAATTGAAAAACAAAAGAGGTTGGAAAACTAGTTTCCTTAATGAAAAACCAAAATGAATAATATAAAGAAACATAAGAGTAAAGGAGTAAAATGTTTAAAATATTATTTTTTTTGTGAGTTTGGATCGACCATACACCCCCTCCAGAAAATTTTTTCATTTTATAAAATACGATGTAAAGGATACCACCCAATATTTTTTACCTTTTTATATTTACAAGAATCCCAGTACTACTCCATTATAAAATGGCATTCACGCTCCCCCTCTATTCACACCTCTCAGGAATTTTGGATTATCAATACCCTACCCAAATAAACTGACAAATTAAATCCTCTCATTCCAAAATCATCATATTTGGATGAAATCAAACCAATAAAGTCTATTGGTGCAAATCGAAAATTGTTACCAGAAGAATAAGTAACATTCTTTAACGAGAACATTTGTTTTATTTTTTCCACAAAACATAAATTATTATTATTCTATGATTAAATAATATCCCAAGAATAATAAATATACTGTTATTTTTTTATTTACGGGGTTACACCTATACTCACACACACTTCAATCAAATGGATAAAGAAATTACAGTTTTTGTGTACGACAGACTTCCACCTCGATAAATGAAGATGTTCGTATTTTTCTTTACCACCTCTCATTGTTGAAAGTTATTGATGAAATACTATTTTAATATGATATATATATATATATATGATATTTATGTCATAATTATGTTTCTAGAATCATTATATAGCTGAAAACTACATCTTTTTCATTTTTTGGAAATATGATAACATCGTTTGTGGATGTGTGGACTACCTTTTTGTTTAGGTGATGTGATATGTTCATGATTTACATTGAATGTATTAAGGACTAATATAATAAAAATATATTATATAGATTAAACAATTATTATATTAATGACATAATTATCTTTCTAATAAATATAATATATCATTATTTTCTTTCCATTTCACAGACTGAATAAGTGATAATGTCGCTCATGGACATGTGGACTATCAACTCCTCTAAGAGATGCGATTCTTAATTTTTCATCACCACATCACAAGAATGATATATATAAATATATATTATTAAATAATTTTTTTATTTATGATATAATGTTTAATATTTAAATATAGACACTACTTACCTTCTTTCAACAATGATTATTGAAAAAAGTGAATGTTACGAATGCGTACATATGACCTACTATATCAATGGTGATAAAATTTGTTCATTTTTCATAAAAATGATTCCTATTTTATTTAAAAATAATAATTAATGTAAATATGTTATAATTATTCCATTATAATTATTCTATATATGTTTAAATAATGAACCCTATGACTGTAGTTGACCTACCAAATTTGTTTTTCACACTTAACTCAAATATGACCAAAACATCAAACCTAAAAAATAATTGAAAAATTAAATATATATTAAAAGTTTGTAATTGAAATAAAAGTAATAAAAACATTAAACTTTTATCAATAATTTAAATAATTAATTTAAGTTAATTATTTAAGATGACAGAGGACAAGTATGGTAAATCATACTCAAGGTATGGGATGTTCATCTCACTTTTTACATTTGTGAGGTAAATGATATATTCACCACTAACATATTTTTATGGTGTATATACTAAATATTTTAATATATTATATCATGAATTATTTTATCTTCATGGTATTTAAATATTCTATTGGATGATGATTACTTTTGGGTTTTCCAATTCAGATGTGACCACAGTTGTAAGGGGTTTCGTCTCAATTTACCTTCTATTGAGACATATTTGTTATTATAAACCTAATTACTTTTATATGGTGTGTATAATACCCTATAAAATTTTATATCGTGTATTTAATTAATTTTATTATATTTTGATATTTAAAATAATTTTCTTCTTCTATGGATCTAATGATTTAAATGTATCTCAAGTAGTAATGGATATTCATCTAACTTTTTACATTTGTGAGATAAATGTCATATTTTAAACTTAGTTAATTTTGTGGTGTATATTACAACCATTACAATATATTATATAATTATATATTTTATATTCATTTTATTTAAAAGTTTTATTTTATTACTATTAGTTTTTGGGTTGCAATATCAAATGTTACCACAATTGTAAGGGTATTTTTAGCGTCACTTTTATTTTTGTGAGACTTATTCCATATTCACCACTTATTTTTGATTTGTGGTGAATATTATACTCATTGATGTATTTTTGATTATTATACATCATATTATATGGATTTACATATCAAATTGATAATATCCTTTTTATAGGGTTTTTGGTATCAATGTTACCAAAACGGTAATGAATTTTGTCTCAATTTTTGTTCTTTGAGATATATATTATTTTATAATAATATCTTCTTTTTTAGGAATATATAATACTCACTTGAGATGTAAAATCATGAATTTCATATATCTTAGGATATTATATGTTTCATTTAATGTTATAACTTAATGTGTATTAGGATTCAAAACATTTATTGTGGTATGGGTCACATTGAATGTTTAACAATTATTTTCCATTAGAATGATTTTAATGATATTTTAAGGGAATTTCTACACATCACACTCAAATATTATTTACTATTCGTACACTAGTTATATTTTTAATTAATATTATCCTCAATATTTAATTGGATGGATTATAATTTAATTAAATATATTTTTATAGAAGACAATGTATTTCCATAGGACAACCATGTTTTATTGAGATTCCAATAGAACCTATTTTATTCTGTAGGATAATCATTTTTCAAAAATATTTTTTGTCAAAACTATTTTTTTTCATTGGTTAATCATGTTTCATAGAAATTGGTATAGAAATCATTTATTTTACATGGGATAACCATGATTCAATGATATTGTTATGGAAATTATTTATTTTCAAAAGGTAACCAGGTTTTGAATAGTTATTTTTATAGAAATAATTTATTTTCATATAGTTAGTCATTTTTCAATGATAATGTTATAGAACCTGTTTCATTTACATGGGTAAATCATGTTACGAAAGGTGTATTTTTTTTAATTTTTTTTATGAAATGAATGATTTTATTTGTTATGATTTAGTAATTATACATGGACATTGATTATACACTAGAAGAGGATAATATTAATTTTTCTAATTTTAATACTGATGTGTTTTATTGTCCACAAATAGAGTTTTTATTACATTTTATAAATTTTACTTCATTTTACATCATTATAAAATTCATGATTAATGTGTTTAAATTTATCCCCAATTAATCATTAGCTTGTGTAATTTATTATTTTGATTATTAGAATTTAATGTTTTGTTAAATTATTCATAAATTTGTGTAGAAATTGTTTTCTTTTTGGATTAATAGATGAATCATAAGGTAATATTAGAATTACTATCCACGAATATCATAATTTATGGATAAGGAATAATGTGCCTTAGGCTCATCAAATAAAACCGGATACAAAAATTCAATCCCAATTAAAATAAAATATTTAATATAGATAGATGAAATAATGGGGAAATTTTAATTCAATTGTTACTAGTGAAAATTTGGAGGTTTTCATAGTGATCTAGAGGCACGTGAAGAAGATTAAATTATGCACCAAATTTTGGGGCCCACAATACAATCCCACCATTTTTAGAATAAAATTTAAATAGATAATCCAATTGTAATGAAATTCGGAACAATATTATAGGAAATATTGAATAAATTATTTATTCTCTATTAGCATCCCATATTCATCCATATTCAATGTCATATTCGCAAGCCAAAAAGTGATAGAATCTTATTATAATTTCCTCATAAAAATTTAAATTTGAAATTTCCTTTTATTTCACACACACGTTTTATTATCCAAATTTAATGGGATAGAATTTATTTACAGTGGTTCTAACATAGGATCTAAATATTTTTATTTAATGTTGTGTTGGTGATGAAATTATGGGATTCATATTTTTTTGGTTTATTTCAATTGTATTGCCACACTTTCAATTTTCAATCACATCATCATTTTTCTTCATGTATGTCATTTGATTCACACTATATTTGGAATAAATTTTATTATTATTCATCTATAATTATAATATTTTCAATATCAAATTTATACCATTTAATTTGGGTGTGAACTTATTCTCACCAACAATTTTGAAATTTTATACACAAAGGTGGAGTGATAGTTATTTCACTATTTGTCTTATTCAATTATTCCCTCATGAGATTACTTCCCACATATATTGAGTGAATTGAATCAATATAGGGATAAAAATATAATGATCTATAGGAATATAAAGTGGATGTATTAGATGTTATTTCTCACTCCATAGAAGCTTCATAATTTGTTTATTTAATTATTTCATTTAATGATTTCTTATATTTCTATTCCATATATTTTTTTGATACACTTTTACCATGGTAGTAAGATCATGTACATTTTAGTGCATAAAAATATTGTCCCTTTAATTTTTAGGTGATTAAATGTGCATGCGAAGATGTTAAACCAGTAAGTGATAATTTTATATTGATCTCATTAAATGAATCATTCTCTAATTTCAGACATTGAAACCAATAAAAGAAATTAATTAAATTCGCATCATGTAATAACCTTGGATCAATAATTTTTTATAAATAAAATTCACATAGGTCTATCAAAACCATTAGAAATAAACTCATCTTGAACCCATGTTATCCACTTTATAGCTAAATAACTATGATAAAATTTATGTTTGTTTTGGTTGTTTCTTATGTCTCTGAGGATTTTATAACCCAAGATTCTATATAAAAAAATTCTTACACTAAAAAATATTGAAAAATTTGGGAATCAAAAAATGTTATCACCCTATTCTAGGACCTAATTATGTTATCATAGACACTAGAATCATTTTATAACCCCTAATTATTTTTTCTCTTAACACTTTTGTTTATATGTGTCCTATAAATCTCAAATCCAAATTTATATCTACTCCACTGGAGTATATTCAACAATAACCATAATTACACACATGATGGAATAAAATTTGAAATCAATATTTTGAAACCCCTAGAAACGTATTTTCTTTTAACAAACATTGAATGATTACTCTACACCCAGCAAGATGAACAATCATTGGTATGATGAATGCTTAAAGAATAAATTTTCATCCCTCTCAAGGATGTTTTATGTGATAAATCATAGGAAAGTCCATGAGGTTCAACCATTTATCCAATATATTCCATAAAAATTACATTAACAACTGTGTGAAACAATACATAAAATGAATTCAGAAGATTCAATATTCAAATTAGAATATAAAAGGCATTGAAACAGTTATTGACCAAATTCCCAATCAGACTATCTAATCCTCAATATTCATAGAAGAATATTTTTACACCCAAACCCATCAATAGTTTACTGAAGAACCAACCATAGGACTTCAGATTGAATAAGAGGATCACAGAAATCTAGAGGAGTCTTTAAATTAAGAGGACATTGATTTTTTAATTCAAAAGTCATGAATTTGATATTATTGATTGAGTTTCTTGAATATTACTCTAGTTATGATATTTTAGAAATAGAAATCACTAAACCATTAAGAGAAATAATAAAAATTATAATCTATACTAATTCTTAAAACATGTATGTCTACTTTTTTGGTTAAAACATCTATTCAAAAGAAACTAATTCTATTAATAAATTTTGAGAATGAAACAAAGTTCAATTCTAAGTCTCGACCTGTGCCTAAATTATTTTTCCAACTTGAGCCTAAATTAATGGTCCATACATCCTCTCCTATTATTCTTTCATACAGGATAATCAAAAATAGAATGTCATTATTTCAACCTCTCTTGAATCTTATAAAGAGAAAATTATCCTCCATGTCTTATGGAAGATTATAAATGAAATTATATGGACCCATTTCTATATTTATAGGATTTATACTTTTAAAAGGACCTACATTATTCTTAAAGAATCAATTTTTAAACATTCCTTCTAACCACATGTGAGACTGAATCTCAATATGTTAGAAGTGCTGAAAAATAGATTCTATGAAATGTTTAAAGATGGTATTGGGTATGATTGTATTCTAAGTATAGATAACGACATTAAATGAGGCACTTTATAGGATATAACCTAACTTTTACATTAATTATATATTATTTTCTATGTGTTGATGTTTTTAGGGGATCCCCTTGGGATTTATATTGTGATTTAATGTTTTTTATGTGATATATAATAGCTGAAGTAGGTTTATTTTTTTCAAATGAAGTGCATGCCTTCTAGAGTTCAAACAAAACCTTCAACCATTCCCAAAGAGTGTAATTGTGGGAAGAATCCAATTTTATCAATTTATTACTAATGGGTCTTCAAATTCAATATAGGTTATTTTGTTTGCTGATTACATTTCAATTCACATTCTACCCTCTTTCTTCCCAATTCTGAGCTCTCTATTATCTTCTCATTTAAAACACAGGGTACTGTCATTATATGTTGGAGGAGTGAAAGTATGGGATTATGACTTTTTTATTTTATAAAAAATATCAATTCAATATCCTTTCATGAATTAATGTAAATTATGAAACATGAAAACTGAATGTGAAATGATTTTTTATTCCAATATTAAAATTTTAACGCATGTTTAAGTACATGAGAATAATTTTTGTAAATTTAGGTTATCTGATGTGATTTTTCATTGATATAATTTTCATCCATTTAATCAAAATGTTAAAATTCACATCCATTGGAATTTGGGGAGAATTTTTAGTTCTTAGGTCCCTTTTATCATAGAATAGAGTTTCAGGCCACATTTAGTTAAATTTAAGTATCTAATAAAAAAATGAAAATGAAACCACATAATGAATTCCTTTGTCCAAATTTATGGGATTCTACACTTGGGGATAACAAATACATAGTTTTATTTCCCAAATATAGGATTTACATATCTATTTTAGATCATTAAATTAGAAAAAAGTCTATCTTTCAATAATTGGGGATTGTGACTCCATATTTTTCTTTCCTAGCGTTAGTATTTTCATATCTATTGTGCTTCTAAAAATATAAAAAAATAAAAGAAATTAGAAATGAAAAAAATTTGATACTCATAGTAGGGTTTAATGTGATTCCACCTAGATCTTCCTTTTTTCCTTTGGCCAAGAAAGTGGTTCCCATACCTTTATTGATGCTCAACACATCAATATGTTTAATTAAAATTGGATTAAATGTGGTGATGAATTTGAAAAATGTAATGGGCTTGATCTTGGGATATGATTTTGAACCTATATTATCTAAAATTATTTTTATTGGTTTTAGGAATTATTGGAATGATTTGTTTTAGTGATCATTGCATATTTAGATGGTTTTCAAAAAGTTCATTCAATTTTCATATATTGGTGATAATTTTTTCTCAGGATTATAAAAACTCAAGTTGGTGGTGTGATTAGCCACTCTAAGATGCTAATATTCCTTGATTATATTTTAATATTGATGTGTTTAAATTTACATAAACAATGGTTATAGTTTATCTTATAAATTGATCCTCATTTTACATAATTGTGAAATTCATGTTTAAAGTGTGTAATGTTGGCCCAAATCAACCATTATATAATGGAATTAATTATTTTGAATATTTTAGTTTTATATCTCAATATATTTTCAAAATATTTGTGTGGTTATTTTTTTAGATCAATTGATGAATCATAAAGGATGATAAACATTTTTGGAAATGAATGCTGAAATTTATGGACAAAGAATAATGGACCTTAAGCGCATCAAATAAATAAGGACCTTAAAATTTAATCCCAATGAAGATAGAAGTTTAACTAAATATAGAAAATATTGTCATGAAATTTTAATTAAACTATATTTGGCGCCAATTAAGGGGGTTTCATGGAAATCCTGGTTGTCTAAATTGATGTTTAAATTATGGGCCATATTATTAGGCCCATAAAATCATCCCACCATTCAGAGAATAAAATATGAATGGTTGATCTAATTGGAGGGAATATTAAAAAAATATTACAAGGAACTTGGGAAAATATATTTTTATTCTTTAATTATCTCATATATGGATATATTCAATGTTGTATTTTCAAAACAAAAGGGGAATGAATATGGTTTGAATTTTCTAGAAAACATTAAAAAGTACAATTTATATTTTTTCTCACCCACCTTTTACTATCCTAATTAACTGGGAGGGAATTGATTTTTGGGGTATTGAACTAAGAATATTAATATTACTATTTATTGTAGTGTTGGTGAT
This sequence comes from Viscum album, assembly GCA_963277665.1. Classification (NCBI taxonomy): domain Eukaryota; kingdom Viridiplantae; phylum Streptophyta; class Magnoliopsida; order Santalales; family Viscaceae; genus Viscum; species Viscum album. Next base: position 228,298,622 of record OY728151.1, read on the forward strand.
GGAATAAGGGGATTCGTATTTTTTGGATTATTTCAATTGTATTGTTATGTTGTCATTTTGTAATAGCATCTTAATTTTTTCTCAAGTATGTTGTTTGATTAAGAATAACTTATGAATAATATTTCTTCTTATTAATCTATAATAACAATATTTTAAATATCACATTGATACTATAGAATAATGATGTGAACTTATTCTCTCCAATTGTTGGGAAATTGTTCACACAATGGTGGAGTGATCATTATTTCATTATTTTTCTTCTTATGTTAGGCCTTCATGAGTCTAATCCTTCTTCTATTGAGAGAATATAATTAATATAGGGATGAACCACTTATGTACTGATTCAAGAGAGTATAAGTTGTCTAGATTTTATGTTAATTTTCACGATATAAATATTTAATAATTTCATTTTTTTGTTTTTCATTCAATTATATTCATTCATCTGCATCCATATTAATTTTTTCCCACACTATTCATGTTCTAATAATATCATTGACTTTGGTGTGATCTTGAAAATGATCCTGTTTGTTTAAAGGTTATTATGATGATTATCTTAAGGTGTCAAACTAGTACATGATAAGTTTATATTGATATCATTTAATGAATCCTTTCCAATGCTACAAAACTGAAAAAATTAAAAAAAACTCATTCTATTTACCCATTGTATTAACTTAGGATCAATCCTTCTTTATAAATAGAATCAACTTACTTAATTAAATCTATTTAATAATCCAATCAAGTTTCACCCATTTTGGAAACATTATATCCAACCCCCCACAGATTGTATGTTTTTAGGTCACATATTAGGTCTCTGAGGATTTGATAACCCAAGATATTTTAAAAGATAACACTTATAATTTTTTTTTTGAATTTCGGATTTACCGTACATTTGAAAACTTTTTATATTATAAACTAATGATGGGTGGTTAACGGATAAACCAATGATTGGTTATTCTATTGTTAACCAATGATGGGTAGGACCATGGCATCATTACAATTAATTGAGAATAGAAGATGACCATATGGTTATTCTATTTTTAATATTTAATGTAAGAGTGAAGTGAAAATGAAATTCCAAGTATGAACATGTAATAATGTTTATTTCAATTCATTTATTATGTTTCTCATGATCAACATTGATAACACATTGCTCATGATTACTAATTTTTTTGTTTATTTCCTTTTCTATGTCTTAAAATTTGATGATATAAGTATTTATGGGTATGGGTGATTTTATGATTCGCTTAAGCACTTTGAATATTTCATCATACCCTTATGCCCTTAAAATGATTAGTTATCACATTAAACTATTTATGCTTTTGATTAACCTTACTGATTATCTAAGATAACCCTTCTTATGTTTCTTTTTCCCTAGGTTTTAAATAATTTTATTAAAGGTTTTATGCCTAAAAGTGATTTTATATGGATAATGATGATGTATTAATGTGATAAAAAAAAGTGTTAAAGGGGAGTAATGCTCATTCAAATTAATGTGAATTGTTTTTGTAAGAGTTTTTCCTAATTATATAAAACATGAAACCTGAAATTTCTTCTATAATGTACATATTAAATGTTTTACATTTGATGTTGCGAGGTTTTGAAAGAAAAATTGTGGAAAAATTATCAGTATCAAATCCTAAAATATAAATTTAAGGATTTCAGCACTAGATCCAAGAATGCAGTTTCGGGGTTTTTATGGTTGGTTTCATGGTGAGGTTTAGATATCTTTAGGGATTATGATTTTATATTTGAGGTTATCTTAGGAGTTATAGATAAGATAATATTACTATAAAATTTATACTGATCATATGTTCAACCATATACGGTTTTTATGTATATAATATTTTGAGTCTATCAAGGAAATTTTTGGATGTGTTTTTTGTGATGAGGTATTTGTAACCACTAGGATACCTAATATGTGTTTTTGGGAGAAATTATTTTTTAGAACTAAAAAGTGGGTCCTCTTGTATACTCAGTGAATATCCATTATATCTGGAAAGATGTTGGGGCATGAACACATTACAAAACTAATATAAGGGTTTCACGAACTACCACTATTCTACCCAATGTCTACGTTATCGTGGAAATTGTTTACCTTTTAATATTGAAATTATTTAAAAAAATATGTTAAAGTAATAATGGTTGGTTTATATTTGAAGAATATATGATCAAATCCTTTTAATATTTGGGTTTCAAAATTAGATAGGAAATTATTCAATAATTTTAGGGATTGTGGTTTATGGAATAATTTAGTTTGAACTTTCATTTTTACCATTTAATTTTTGATATTAATGTATCATATGAAGGCATATAAATTTTAAAAATTTAAATTACCATGTTATGAAATTTTTTTTTCTTTTAATGTCTAATGTTTTCTAGAATGGAAGGATTGTCCATTTTATGGTTATACAGTTTTAAATTTTTATTTTAGTTCTTAAGATGTGGAAAACATCATCTTGAACACTCATTATATAGAGAAATAGATGAGATTTTGGTAAAATATGAAATCAACTTTTCATGTCAATACATTTGTTTATGTTTTCAGTATAAATGGGGAAATAAGTACTTCATATTTAGGAAAATGATATCATTATAAATTCTTTTCCCATTATCATATTTTCTGATGATATCAATGACCTTTTCCACACCCCTTTTGTTGTATAATTTTTTATTTACTTCATGTGGACCACATTCTCTATCACTCTATTAATCTATAATAATTAGTTTTCCATTCTAAATAAATCATTTTATTTTTCTCTAATTTTCTCCTTATATGGAATCCTAGTTATGAAAATCTTCAGGTGACGTTTATGTTTCCCACTTTTCTATTTTATGTGATTTTTTCCTTATTTCGTTTTTCTGATGTGGGTTTCAATAATGGAATTACAAAATGTCAATCCTTTGATAACCAAGATGAATTCTGAGTAGGAAATTAATTTTAAGTGGGGTAGGATGTAACAAACTAAGATTTTAAGTAATATAATATTTCAAATTAAAATTGAATTCATTTTTTACCTGTTATTTATAAATTAAAATAAAAACTGATTGAATATAAAGGTTGAGTTTATATGGAAACTTGTTTTTATGAATATAATGTTATTTTATCTTAATGAATTATATTAATCACCATTAGTGAAATATATTAACTAAAGTATTATATTATACATTCAATAAAATATTTAAAATTCTACTTATCTGTTTTCTAGAATAGATGTAAGTATAAATTCAATTTAAAGCATAAAAAGTTATTTTTTTAAATAGTAGTTTTATTGACATCTATTGAAGGAGTTGATTTAAATATAAATTTTGAAATTTTTTATTTTTTATTTTATAAATAGACATTTCTAGAAGTGTAATATCAAAATTTAACTTCGGTGATGTTTTTTATTTTTCGAATCAGTTTCATTTTTTTATGAAAATTGAAGAACATATGATTTTAATTGAAAACTAAATTTTAATCTAATTTATGTATATAGGTAAATTATATTAAAAGATTATTTTATTGTAAAATTTGTTCAATAATACAAAAATTAGTCCAATTTATGACTCTGGGATCAATTTAAAATTTAAATTTGATATAAAAACATTTCAAACTTTTAAACATTTTGACATTAAAAACCCATGGTATTGTCCTCTCTATGGGATCGATTTTAAATTAAAATATAACAATTATTTGAAATGAATTTAGAAAAATTAATTTCTTTTTTTTGAATAATAATAATTTACAATGTCTAATATATTATATTTATTTTTTGAAAAAACATACTAGTGAAAGAAATAAAAATTAATTAAAGTGATAATTGTAAAAATAATTTTTCTTAGTGGTTAAAATTAAATATTAAGTGAAAAAATGACCCAAAAACGTATCTAAACCCTATTAGACAGAAATATATTGAGCCTTATGATCATTGTATACATTTATAATAGTTAATAGGAATACTATTAAATGAAATTGGCCCCATATAATAATTAAATAAAAGAATCAATCAAAAAAATGTACCTTTCTTCATTTTAATTTCTATAATGATTTAGGGATATGAAAAAACTATATTAGTTTGGTTATAAATATTATTCTCAAATTAAAAATATTTTTTATTATCATAATAAATTATATTTAATTTTCAGAGATTATATAACTAGATTAAATGTTTATGAAAAATCAATGTATGGATAATTTCGTTAATAATTAATTAACATCAATGATACTAAATATATTAAAATTAAGGTATTTAGAAAAAAAATTTATTTTTATATTAATATTTTAGATGAATTTATCATTATAAATATCTTTTGAATTAATATATTTTAATGTCATTATTATCTTGATATTTTTTAAATTTAATTAAATACTTATGGTCAAAATTGACATTAATGATGTTTATTATAATAAATGATATTTTATAAAAGATTTAAAATTAAAATAATAATATATTCTTTAAATTTATTTTCCAATGTTAATAAATATAAAATATATTCTATTAATGAACCAATTGATCTTTTATAATGAACATATTTACACCTAAATAATAAAAAATTATTTTCTGGATGAGGGTTAAAGTACTATTTTTTGTGTTACGTGCGATTCTGTTAATTTTAATTTCCAACATGTATGGGTTTTTATATAATAATATTTTTTAATAATTAAAAGTAGTATGAGTATATTTTATAATAATTCTCAGTTTAATTTAGTTTAAATTTATGAATTAAATAGGTGATAAAACTAGTTACCATATTTAAGAACAAAAATTGAAAAATATATGGAAACATAGGAGTTAAGTAATTAAATTTTTAATAAATTAATTTATGTTTTTTTGGATGTGTTATTTTCTCAACCATAAATCCCATCCAATCCATTATTTTTTATTTTGAAATCATATTATGTAAGGGATACTTAATAATAGTGTTTACTTTATTGTTTTTACAAGAATGCCACAACTCCTCCACTATAAAAGGGAATTCAAAATCCCTATCTCTTCACACATTTAAAGAACATTGGCTCACCATGAACCTACAAAAATAAATTTCCAATATCTCTATTATTATATTAATATTCTCACTTTTTTTCTAAATCTATCCAAGAATTTCCATTGGTGCAAATCAAAACGAGTTACCTGAAGAAGAGGTGACATTCTTCAACAGGAACTTTTGTTTTATTTATTTCAACAACACTAAATTTATTATTACTATATTATTATAAAATAACCCTAGTAAACTAATTATACTCATATGTTTTTATTATACAGGTTCTACCTACACTTACACACACTTCCATCAAATGGGTATTAAAATCATCATTTGTGTGGACGGTGGACTATTGCCTCACGAAGTGATGTAATTTGTTTTCAATTTTACACCTCTGATGGTTGGTTATAATGATGTAAATATTATTTTTATATGTTATATACTATATTTATGTTAAATTAATATTTCATGAATTAATATATAATTGATACCTTCATGCTGTCCATTTTGTAGGAATACAATATCAACTTTTGTGGACGTGTAGACTACCAACTCCTCAAAGAGATGAGATTCCATCGTGATTTAAATGGAATGTATTAAGGATAGATTTACCAAATGTATATCATATAAATTAACCTTTTATTATATTCATTAAATAATTTTCTATTTTGATATATGACATATCATTTTCTTCTTTCCATTTCTCACATGGAAAAAGTTATAATGTCGTTCGAGGACGTTTGGAGTACCACCTCCTCAATGCAATGATATTATTCCTTTTTCTTCACCATAAAACAATAATGATATATATAAGAATATATAATTAAAGAATATTTTATTTATGATATAATGGTAATTCTGGATTTGTAATCTTTACCTAGCTTCTTTGCAAAACAATTATTGGAAAATGAGATTGTTACAAATGCATACGTACAACCTACCATATCAATGATCACAACATTGGTTCATTTTTCATAAAAAACCTACAATTTAAATTTAAAATTATAATTTATATAATAATTTTATTTTTATTTCTTGATTATTATTCTGAGGATTTTTATATAATTAACCCTTTAACCATAGTTGACCATCCTTTTATTACAAATAAGATAAATATGATCAAAACAACCAACATAAACATAATTAGTTATGTAATTGAATAAAAATTGTTTATTAGTTAAATAAAATTAAAAATAAATGTGTAAAATGTTATCAAGAATTTAAATAATTAATATAAGTTTATTATTCCGGAAGATAGAGGACATGAATGATTAATCAAACTCAAGGTAATTGATTTTCATCTCACCTTTTACATCTTTGAGATAAATTATATATTCCCCACATAATTCTTTCATGTTATATATCTACATAACCTTTTATTATAATATATAATGGATTATTTTATTTTCATGGTATTTAAATTTTTATCTTACGATTACTCTATTGGGGTTTTCCGATTCACATGTTACTATAGTTGTAAGGGGTTTCATCTGAATTTATATTCGATTGAGGATTATTTGTTATTATGAACCTAATTAATTTTACATGGTGTGTATACTGAAATATAAAATATTATATCATTAATTTTATTTAATTCATGATGTTTTAATTTTTAATTTTTGTTATTCTTCCGTGAATCACATGATTCAAATCATGCAGAAGTAGTAAGGGATTTTTATCTCAATTTTTACATCTATTAGTAAAATGTCATATTTAGTACTTAATTTTTTTTGTTTATATACTAACACATTTGATATATTATACCATGATTTATTTTATATTATCTTTATTTAAATTTTTCTTTTGATTATTTTTACTTTTGGGGTTTACGATTCAAATGTTACAACAATTTTAATCATATTTTTTCCACATGTTTATTTATGTGAGACATATTCCAAATTCACCAATTATTTTTGTTTTGTGGAGTATAAAATAATTTTAAATGTATCATATGATTATGATAATTTAATTTATATGGATTTACATATCCAATTTATTATCTCCCTTTTATGGGGTTTACTATTTTGATGATAACAAAGTGGTAATGGATTTTGCCGCAATTTTTCTTCTTTTAGAAGTTTGTTCTGTTATACACCTACCTTATATTATTTGGTATATAAAATACTCCATAAAACTATTATATATGAATCTATTTATTCTTTTGATATTAAAGGTTTCATTTAAAGTTATTACTTTATGGGGATTATGATTATAATTTTTTATAGTGGTATGAGACACTGTAAATGTTTAATGGTTATTTTCATCATGAATTTTTTATAGATCATTTAAGGGAACATCCACTTATCAAAATATAGATCCATTTTTACTTATCCTCCATTTGGGATATTTTTTATTTATTCCATAATCATTATTTATTTGGATGGATCATGATTTATTCAATGAGATTGTCATGCAACACATTTCTTTTCCATAGAGTAACTGTGCTTCAATGATATTATTATGAAGCCAATTTCTTATCCATAGGTTAATCATGTTTCAAAGAGATTTTTATGGAACACATATCTTTTACATGGTTTAATATTGTATCAAATATAATATTATGGAACTTGTTTGTTTTCAATGGGATAACCATGTTTCAATGATACTTTTGTGGAACCCAATTCTTTTCCACATGATAACCAGCTTTCAAAGAGATTATTATCAAACCCATTTCATTTTCATGGGTTAATCATGTATCAACGAGATTTATATGGAACCAATTTTTCCATGGGTTAATAAAGTCATAAAAGTGATAATGGTTGTTCCTGTGTGGTTTTTATTTTATTAAAACTTTTATATGTTATGATTTTGTAATTGTACTTCGAAATTTTAAGGGTGGTTACATTATAAACCAACTATGGGTGGTTAATGGATAATCAAGTGACAGGATGTTCCATGATAAACCAATGATTAGTGGGTCCATAATATAACATCCATAAATTGGATATTGAATTTGACCATATGTTTTTTCCATTTGTAAGAGTGAAAGTAAGAGTGAAGTGAAGAAGAAGTTCCATGAATGTTCACGTTTTCTTGATGATTTCCCTAAGTTTATAATGCTTCTCATGATCGAGATTTCTATCACATAGATCTTGATTGTTGATTATGATTTATGTTTCTATTTCTATTATTTCATATTTGATGATAAATTTATTTTTGGGTATGAGTTATTGTATTAATCTCTCATTCACTTTGAATATGCCATCATACCCAAAATCTCATCAAATTCTAATTGGAAACATTCAACTAACAGTTATTACATTCACCTTTACTGACCTTCTACACTCACCCTACATATTTTTACTTTTCACTAAGTTACAAAGAATTATATTGAATGAGTAATTTAAATAAAGGTTTTCATTTAGATGTTGAAAATATATTCATTTTATAAATAAAAGCTATGTTAAAGGGAATAAATAATAATTTAATGTCACGTGAATTGTTTATGTTGGAATTTATCTTAATTAATTAAAACACTAAACCTAAATATTCCTCTAGATTATATGTGATCAATGTTTTAATTTTTATTCTTTATGGTTTTTATGGAAATAATCAAGTAAAAAATTAAGGCATCAAAGTCAACATTGTAAAGTTATGTTTTTTTGCACATTATTTGGGGGTGAGAGTTCTTGGTTGTTACTAAAACTATCTCTATATTACAAAAATAATATTATTTTTTCCATTTCCATAGACTTATCCTTATTTTTATCACTAATTTCCCATTACACTATAACAATACATAACTAAAATAATCATAAAAAAAACTGAACCTTTATTTAATACCAATTATAAATCCTTAGACTTAAAATCCCATATCTTTTTTGAAAAAAAGCTCCTCAAACATTATCTATGATACAAAGTGATATGAACAAATATTTATATTACATTATTACAAAAGTAAATAATTAAGTCTCAAAATTATCACAAAAACACAATATTGAAGTGTTTAATTTATTTGAGGATAATATTTATTGGAAATATATAATAGTCTACTTATAAATATTTGTAAATAGTAAAACTATAATATATTACATTCTAGTATTATCATATGTTAAATGCATCTTCAGAACCTAGGGAATGAAAAGATAAGACAAACATTCACTCTAATTCTGAGTAAGGTAAAAACATTCCATTAAAGTAAAAATCAAATGATAAAACAATATCATGGGATAAAAATCATATTAAAAATAAAATAGAATAATAGGAGTTCATTGGAAGTCATTGTAGAAGAAAAATTAATCTCAAATGAAAACATATATACCATAAATCAAGTTTGGGAAATCTTAAAACAATAAACAAAATCTAATGTGAAAAATCATAGTCATATAATTTATAAATATGGAATAAGAATAGGTAACTAATATATTTTGAACCTTCCTAAGAACATATAATCCATGCACATTCTTGAAGACCTAGGTAATCTATATCGGTTAGGAACTTAATCCTGTAATCCTAGATAATATAAATTGATTTAAAACTCAATATTTGGTTTGTAGACATCATGCACAATCATGTGATCCTTTCTAACCAAAAAAGGGTTCTTTCTCAGTATTGTGAACCTAACTAATCTACATTAGTTTCATGATCATTATTTAAACCTATCTACATTCATCAGGTTCATACTAAATATTATTATCCCATGATACATAAAAACACAACCAATTAATTTATGATTTATACTAGACCCACCCCAGAAATAATAATCATCCATATATATAATTTCCCTCAAAAACTAAAAACATTAATACACCATACATCAATTCATTATTTATTATAAAAATGATGACTTTCATTATAATATTTCCTAGTTAATTTCTTATGATATAAATATAATGATGTAAGATGGTGGTTCTAAAATTTCCCCTAAATAACATAATATTAATTTAATTATGTTCAAATATAAGTAAAATAAAATTTCATGATCATTGGATGAATAAGATGAAATATGAGAGGAAATACTGATTTTTTAGTGGATTGTAAAATCCTTAAACATGATCTCTTTACAATATAATAAATTAGATATCATATATATCTTCCATTAAAAAAAATTTGAAAAAAAATTGTATAAGAAATATATATTTCCAAAAAAAATTATTTAATGTGACATGAAAACACTAAAAAATAATTTCTTATAAATAGAGGCCCTTAAAATGTATATTAAAATGAGGAATTAATTCTAAATATCATAAAATTCACATAAAAATATATAGTCATATATAACTTTCTACTCAACATCCTCATGATTTCAAATAAATTGGAAAAACATTTTCAATCATTAAAATGAGGATTTGTAATGAAGACTTATCATACCATGAGGGAAAACATAAGTATTTTTAGAAAAAAAAATTACAATACTCATAGAATTTGAAGTTATATATAATTTTCAAAAAATATTTTCAAAAATGATATGTGAAATTCATTAAAAAATCATAGTTTGAAAAAGGATCCCACATAATGTAACCATTATAGTTATATAATGGTTCATTATGGAAATGTGGAAAAGATAATAAAACATGTGATAATGGGAGACAAAACAATTTTGAGACTTAATTTAAAATCCCATATCATAAAACATTTAAGTAAATTATTATCTTCAGAAATGTTTATATAAAATAAAAATGGGTAAACAAATACACGGATTTTAAAAAAATTAAACACATTTTAAAAGTAATGTTCTTCGAAATTAAGGGAAACTATCTTTAAATGAGATACAATTTTTCCTTAAAAACATTTCACTTTTAGGAGAATGAAATTAATTTAGAATGTATGTTTCGGATAAAAAATAATTTTACAATGATATGAAATATTAAAAAAGTTATGAAATATGAAATATAACAATTTATCAATCATACACTAATTATTCTCAAAAAATATCTTTTTTACTCAAAAATATTATATATTAGTTAACCAAATCAATTATGGATTTCATAATCCTTGGAGAAAGAGAAATTTTGAAATGATTTTATGTTTTAGAATTGTAAATACATATTAATAATATATATAATTGTACATAATAAAATAAAATAGTAGAATTTATCTATCTTTTAAAAATAAGTTTAAGATGAAAAATAATAACTAAAAAATTATAATTGAGTTAACTAAAACACTTAAAATATTGTTATTATTAAAATAATATAATCAAGATAGGTAGAATGAGAGGTTTATTTTTTTAAATCCTATATATTGGAAGAAATATTCTCATAAATGTAGTACATTTCCAATTTATATACCACAAAATGGAATGAAGTGGTAAAAATACCTAATATATCAATAAAGAAAATTTTAGATGAACAAACGCTTACCTCATGCCATAATTCAATCTTCGTGTGAACTTAAAATACTTAATAATAAATATTATGTTATTAATAAATGTAATAATTTCCATTTAGTCTATTTTTCATTTTATATTGTCAAGTAAATATTATATATTATTCTTTTATTGAAAATAATTTTCTTGTGTTGGTTTCTTGTGGCGCTTCGGTTGATTTCCTTAAAATAAAATTAGTTTACGACATTTGTTCAAGTATGATTCTAAACATCTTCAACATATATAGAAGTATATTTTTTTTATTCCATTATCACATAATTTATCTAGTTTCATAGGTCTTCCCATAATATACATAAATTAACAACGTTGATTCTATGAGTTCATTTAAGGTGATTATGTTTAATAAGACCATTTTTTATTTATATCACATTTATATTTTACAATATTATATTTAAATTATATTAATAGTTTAATAATTATACTTATTTTATATTAATTTTTTTTTAAATTCACCCATTTTAGGAGGACAATAAAAACATAACATGTCATTTATGTAGGTGATTATATGCACGTACACAAGTCGATATATTCATTTTTAATGGTTTTAGAGGAATGAAAAATATAGTTATTAAATAAGTATAAAAAAAATTTATATATCATAATATGTAAGTTATAATACATTAACGGATATAGAATATTTTATGTATGTAGAAGAATGTAATTAAGAGATTTTAGTTGAGAACATTACCTCTCCTATTGGATTTTCACCCATGGGTAACATCTTGTGGCTCTGTAAATCCTTAATTTGACAAGGAAAAGCCTTATAGTGCATGGGGATAATGTTAAGGATATACTAGGTAATATTTTCTTTTATGATTTTTGTTTTTAATCATTTTAGAATGGTTTTTATTGTGATCTTGTTATATAAGTGGAAAAATATTCATTTTAGTAATTAGTCAATACTTCACAATAATTTCATGATAGTAATCCAATGTAGAATAATTCAAAATGGAATATAATTGAGTGGAGGTATAATTTGGTATAATATAATTTTCATAATACTCTGAATAATTCTTTTGGTTTCATCTATTAGTCATGTTTATTTTATTTTACCACCAAGTTTTTAACTTTAACATTTTTGGTTTTTAGCATGATAACTTTTTATATAGTTATTTTTTATATTTTAAAATATATAATGAATCCTATATTAAGAAAACATTGATTCCTAAACTAAATATATTCTTCATAAAATATATTTTATATTTCTAAATAATATAATTTTAAATATAAAATTAAATTATTTCATATATACAAAAAAATTGTTATAGAAAGCCATTGTTTTCAACATTATGTGTTCTTAATCATATATAACATTAGTTACAAGTTAATTAGTTAATAATATATTTTTATATATGTGTAAAAAAATATCATAGTCATTATACATAATATATCAAGTTATTTTATTATATAAATATTACACAATATTAATATAATAATTATTTGAAAATAACACTTTCACAATTATCAGTAGTCATTAAATTTAATTGTATAAGCAGAAATTTATTACTAATAATTAAATTATCCTTATCATATATTATGAACATGTTTATATAAAATATTAAATATACTTTTTGATATTTAATATATATATATTATTAAATCTAAATATTTTAATATTAGAGGATTTAAAAATATTGTATTATAAAATAACACTAATGATTTCATAATGTTAATAATGGGTTTTATAAAAATAATGAAGTTCTTCTAAATGATTTATTATACTTTATACATTTATTATTTTGATATATAGATTTTTTGAATAATTTTTATGCCATTATTGTATTATTATATTGTAATTAAAGTGGTGGTATTGGAAAAATTAATAATTTTTCCTCATTCAACCAAATATCAATTATTTTATAAAAATCTTAAAAATTCATCCCAAACTAATTTTGAACTTATAAATTCAAAAATTAAGTTCAATTTTAAAACATAAAATTTAGTAATTTATACATTTATCTTTTAAAAGTTATTAAAATATATAAATAAAACACATTTTTATTAAGAAACTCAATTTTTAAACATTATGTTTTATGAATATTATTTTATATGAATTTAAAATTGATTTTAGTATATTTATTTATTATAAGTTTTATTATTCATAAATATTCTTAATAATATTCATCTAATATGTTGTGTCTCATTTTAGTTTTTTGTTAGGGGTAAGACATGTTATTTAACACATTGGGTTTTAGAGGAAAAATATATTATAAAATCACTGGTCATTATAATCATTCCCCATCTAAATAAATTTCATCATCAAAATTTTAATAATAAAATACTTATTAAAGTAGAATGGGATATCTAAATATAAGCATGGATTAAGATAATGATTTTAAAAACTGTTCTATTTTATGAAATATTAGATTATATATCTTTTCCTACTTTAAAGGAATATTATATGATTAACAAACATTCATTCCAAATAATCCATTATAGATATGTCTTTTGTGTTCTTACTAACATATCATCCATTGCATTAGTTTTGAAGATACTATTTTCAAAAGAAGATAGTAAAACCAAAATGATTGAAATTATAGTTAATAAAATCATAGTAAACGATCTTATGAATATGAAAATGAAATCCTAGTATAACATCTCCAAAAAAAATTCATTTGAAAATATGGTGATGTCATTTCAATTATGATAAAATTGGATCAAAAAATCACTGCTATAGTTTATCATTGTATTTCAATGGTCATTTTACAATAATTTTCTCTAAGCTAACAAGGTATATATCACATCATCATATTCTATATAATCTCTTCATAATGGATTAAATAGAGTATTTAAATTTAAATGATGCCCGTTGAATGTCTATCTACGTGAACAATATTATGAAAACTTATCATGAACCATGTAATAATTCAGTAAATACTCGACCAATCTAATTCTGGATAATTTCGTTGCAACACATTGAAAATTTAAATGAATAACTCCCCAAAGACTTGAAAATATATTTATTTTACAAAAAATATATTTTATTCGATATCTAACAATAAACACAATAATGAGTCTATTTAGTAGCATATTTTACATGGGAGAACGAGATTTACTCAACAATAAAATGCTATTAATATTGTTATTTAATATGATAATTACATCTAATATATTTGAATGGAATGTTTGAATAGTATTAACAAAATTATGAATATATATATATATTATACATGTTTATTATTTATTTATTATAAATAAAATATAAATTACTTAAAATAAAAAATATATGTTTTCAGAAAAACAATATTTTTCAAAATGACAGTTTAATCGCACATGGAGAACATAATTTAATAATATTTTCTAATAATCATTTAAAATTCATATAAAAAACAAAATATAAATTTTTAAATGAGAATAAAAAATATCTTATTGTTGATTTTTTTATTTTTTTGAGAATTTACATTTTTTATGAATATTAGAAAATATTTGATTTTAATCAAAACCGCCTTTTCCATCTAAATAATTTGTAATGTTAAATTATATATTGAATTGGGTTTGAATTAAAAATAATTAATTAACACATATATTAATCCAATTTATGTCATTTAAAAAATTTCCATTTTGAATTTAGATAAATAATTTTTTTAATATTTTAATCATTTTATCCGTAAAACTCAAATTTTGTGCCCCTTCTATCGGATTAATTTTAAATTAAATATTTCCTCCTCAATAAATTTGATTTAGAAAAATAAATTACATATAATAAAAAATTATAGTTTATAACAACTAATTGGGTTAACATAGACTTTTAACAAACATGATTAGTGAAAATAGTTCAAATTAATTACAGTATCTGTTGTATGTATGAGTTTACATAGTTGTCAAACAGGGAATATAAGGTATAAAAACCACAAAACACTAATCCAAAACCCAATGTCTGTACATATTTTGACCTCATTCCATATATGATTGATAATTGACCATTATGGGGTCATAATGACCTGAAAAAAATAGGGGTGTAATCCACTCTTTCAAAAAAATTACATGTGTGCCACTCAACCCACATATAAAAGGCCACCCCATCTCCTCTAAAATTCACACCATAAATCCACTTTTGTTCAAAAACTATATACGCAAATAACTTCCCAACTCCACCCCTCATACTATAATCCTTATTTTTGGAATAAATTTATCCATTTAAGGATTTAGTGCAAACCTAAAGAATATACTCGAAGGAAAGGTAAGGTCCTTCAAGATTTGACTTAATTTTATTCCATTCTATGCCACCTTCAATTCCTATTATGATAGATTAAATAAAATCCTCAGTATCTTAAATATAAAAATATTTCTCTATTTTTAGGGTAATACCTGCAACCACACACAGTTTGATAAAATGGTTTAAAAAATCAGCATTCATTTGTATAGAGGACTACCAAATCATGAACCAACATTATTTACCTTGCTTAGAGAATTACCCTCCATTCTGTAGAAGATATGATAACATCGCTCGTGTATATTTTGGACTACCACCTCACATAGAGAACACAATTTTTTTTAAATAATGCTTCACATGGAAGGTTATAAAGATAATATTTATGATTATATTGTATATACAAGGAATAATCATGATATACTTTTAATATTTAACATTCTCTAAATATTATATATATAATTATCTTTAATTCCCTTTGACTCATATAATGATGATATCATTTTCCATGTATGCATAGACTATTACTTTCATTAAGCAATGGGAATCTCTTTTCATCACCGCATAACATGGATGAAATATATAAGTACATAATATGATATGAATTATATCATGATAATTATGTAATGCTAATATATTAATTACCTCCATTCTATAATGATCATTGAAAACTCGAGATGTTACTCATATGAGTGTATAACCTATCATCTCAAGGATCCTAACATACTTCATTTTATATAACCATAATTAATGATTATTTTTAAAAGTAAAATTTTGGTACAAGTATGATGATTATGTGATTATTTTTATTCTAGATATTACAGGACTATATAAAATTCATAATTACTAGAACAATCATAACAAAACATGGATGAGAAAATAAGGAAATTAATACACAAAACATTGAAAATAATGAAATATTATTAATGAATGGGTGATAAGATATTTTTAAAGGAATATATATAATATTAAAAATATTAATATGGTTTGGAAATAAGTTAATAAATTTTATAAAACCACTATACATTAGGTTAAATAACATTCACCTAAAGGAAGCATAAAGTAAGGGGTTTTGACTGAATTTCATTTTATTAGGAATATTGTAATGATATGCACCTAATTAGTCTTTTGTGGTGTATATACTTCCCATTTTACATGTAATATCATAAATACATAATTTTTCATTGTATTGTATGCCTTAATTTTTATTATTTCATTGAAGGGGATTTGATCTTTATGTTACCAATTGGTAATGAAATTTCATAACTCAATTCCATTTCATTGGATTATATTACATCTTCATTACAATAAATATTATATTATTATCTATATAATGGATATAGAATATCAATTTTTAATTTCCACTTTTTCCGTTGATTTATAATTGATACACACAATAAATTCATTGATGAAATCCGACATCAAATTAATGATAATTTTAAGGGATTTTTTCACATTCTTATTCTATTCGAGATTATTTATTCTTGAATTTCCTTTAAAAGAAGTTATTTGATCATTTTTAATAAACCAATTAATTTTATTCTCAATCGGTTATTCACTATCTTTTTCATGTGATAATTCCATTTTTCCATTCATTTATACATCAATTGTTTGATAAGTTGTTTTAATAAAATCAGACTTCATTTATCACTTCTGTCAAAAATCAATTTTTTTTAAAAAACCATGTTTTCTGATTTTTTTATGAATATATTCAATAAAATTTTAATAATAAATTATTATAATATTTTTTTATCAAATTATTATTTTTTTCAATGTAATATACTTTTCAATTTCCAAACAAGGAAATTTTCTATTCTTTTTACGGTAAAAAAGAAAGGTTCATTACAACATGTACCAAACGACCCACAGACATGACCATCACATATTTGTTGCTTCGTTTTCAGGATTATGATGATATTTTCAAGGAAAATGTTTTTTAATTTCATTTTAAAAGAAATAAAATTTCAATATGTTTTCTAAAATGAATAAGGATATTTTACAAAATAATACTTTCAAAGAATATATTATGTTATTTATATTCTTAAATGACATCAACATTTTATTCTAACTTAAATTTATTTATATTATATTGATACCATCCTAATAAGTCATATAGATTGTTTATTATAATTTTGACAAATACAAGTTCTGAAATTCATTTTATTATTCTTATTTTTGTCAATACTATTCCCTTGAAATGTACTCATTCTGATTAACATTTTACTTTAAATTTACCCTAAATATTCATGTTACTCATCATGGATATGCTAATTTACATGGATGTATAAAATTTATACTTAAGATTTACCAAATAAAAATTACAATGATATATATGGAAATATTAATAAATATTAATTCTTTACTCAATACAGATATTTAATATGGCATATTATTTATGAATTAAATCAATTATTGTAAATATGATGAATTATTTGGATATGTATGAAATTAGTGGTGCCCAGTTATAGATACCCACTCAATGTATTTTTATTCTCTAGGAATTAATTAGTTGGATAGACATAGTTTGGTGGGTTCTACCAAATTATTTTTAAACCACCTTGTTAATGGTATTGATAGTAAAGGTACCATGATCATGGAAAAAATTACGCCCAATATTTTATTATTACCATCATAAGAAATTAATTTATTACAATGCAAGAAATTTTCATTATGATATTATATTTGAATGAATTTCATTTTCTATTCAATGATTAGATGACATGAGTTTTCAGTTATTTAGCTATATATGTTGATTTTTTAGATCCATTTATATAAATAACATGTGTTATCAGTTATTTACAATTCCATGACGATTTTTCTTATTGATTAATGATTTATTCCACTATACATAACTCTTATTGAGAATTTGATCTCACCCTTATTTTTTCCCTTCTCCAGAATTCCATGATTTTTTAACAAATGATATATAGGGATACACTAGATAGAATAAAATTATTATCAAAAGAAGAAAAAAATATATGTTTAATTTTTTTGTATTCATATGTAATGTAATATATATATATATATATATATCTGGTTTACATAGTCTTCTATACTATTCAGCCATTTGGGATATTTTTCTAAAATGGTTGGGGACAAAGTCGCATTTAGTATTTTATAGAGAAGTCCCCTTTCTAACTGAGTAGAGGGAGACCCATTACATAGCCCGAAGTCCTAAGACCATGTATTCTAAATACAAATCCCGAAATCCCATTTTTTGGCCCAAAGAGTGCTTCAGTGAATAGTACTTCAACAATACCTGGTATAGTACAACTGCTACTACAATAACTGCTATAGTATAGCTAGAGTCCTAGGAAATTCATCCCTGCATAGATTCTATCATGGGTAATTTTGGATGCCAACCAGTAGCCTTTACCACTTTGGTACAGGTTTCATTGGTATAGTCAGTCAGTCAATCATTTGAGATGTGATTTCATACATCTTATGCAAATGTAATTAGAGCAGAAACTAAATTGAAGAATACTAGGGTTAGGGGAACTACAGTTGTATTAGATCATATTTAGTAGAACACATAAGAACTAGATTTAGGAAAACATAGATTATATAGTATAACACTATGAGAGAATTTGAGGACAAGTATAAAATAAAATCATAATGTTTCTATAGATAGATATCATGTGGTTTTCTTTTCAATACATCCCTATATAGATAATAGATGTTTACATGGTTCTACAGAATATGTACCTAGGTGTCATAATACTAGAAATGGAACTTTGGTCTTGACTCAAGAATAAACTAGTACATGAAATAGGTCTTACTATAGAAATGGTTTTTAACCCTTGATGATATTATTATGATAAATAAAAATTTATTAACATACAATTATTGTGGATTTTAATAGATAATGAAAATTAATAACCTAAGATAAACCATAGTCTAAGGAGGGGCCAATATTGAAATTAAATGGAAGTAGTATTGGGGTCTATGAAAAATACTGTAGATCTATTTTTACCAATAGTATTGTGGTTATAAGAGTCACGGATCATCATAGGATTATGTTAGAATCCTATATTTTTCCATTAATATAATTTTTATGGATACCATCATGGTTTAATAAGATTCAGATTGATCATATGAGAAAAGTCACAATCACCTATTTTGGGTTTTATGTGATTGGAGTCTATAATGTTTAGGTATTATTTTCAAGATATTTATGTAAAATATATGATTTAGAAGAAATATTATTTTAGGAATAATGAATTTAAATTTTACAGTCATAATTCTAAAAGAAATGATGTCATTTATTTTTAAATTGATCATTAATGAAATTGTAATAGTAGTCCAAAAATATTATTAGGAATTGAAGAAATAATAATAATTAAATAAATTATTTAAAAAATTATAATAATTTTATTTAAGGAATAAAATTATTTCAAGTATGTCCATATTATTTCTGGAAATATTATATAAATTATATTAAATTTTTTACAAAAAGGAATACATCTTGAAGGGTGAATACCCTTCTTGTCTGTTATGGCGGCGTGGCAAGGACCCATGACCAAATAACGATAAGGGTTTCATTCTTACCAAATATCTAAATGATGTGATATTTAATGTTTTTTCTGTTTTTAGTTAAACCATTTGAAAAATGAAAATTAATGATGAACAAGTAGTAGTACTATTTACGATTATTGAATAATGTATTAAAAATACAATTTTTTAAATTTTATTGGAGATAGACGGAATTCCTTGTCACACTTCAAGGATCTTACAATTTGGTAAAAGTGAATTTTAGTACTTCATGCATAAAAAATATTTTTTTCCATTTTTATTTCATGGTGTGAAGTGATATATTGAGAGTAGAGAGAATAATAAACAAATGATTAAATTTTGTTTGTGAAATAAAAACATTTCAGGTAAGTATATTTCCATATATTTTCAGGTAGTAAAATAATTGCATAACATTAAGAAAATTTTCATTAAAAAAATGCTATCATAATTCCTTCATTTATATTGAACCAATGGTCTTTTAAATCATCATATATTTATGACTTTATGGGCCTCAATTTTTTATTGATCACTTTATTAGCAAAAATGTCCTCCATCACTATCCATAAATATTAAGTGTTTTTTACATTTACATATCTTCACATTCCAACAATGTTATCCTACATAGAATCCCGGTTATGTGTTATTCCATAAGACCCTTTTACACCCATGTTCTCGCATACAATGATGTTTTTTTATTAACTCTTTTATTTTGTACATTTTTTATAAAGGTTATTTCTATATTTCCACCCTTGATATCCATGATCACGTTTAAAGTGCAAGGAAACAATTTATATAAGTTGGGGAGAATGTAACACCTCAAAATTATAAAATAATTACATTTTATTCAATAGAATATTTGAAAATAAAAACATTATTAGAGGAAAATATTTCACCCAAGAACCATAAAATATATTTCTTTTAGAATAATTTTAATTTCATTGATAACTTAAAAACACGAAATAACGAGTTACTTTGAGAGCCAATGATAAAAAAAATAAAATATTTTAATAATTAAAAATAAACTATTTATATTATTATTTTATATGATTGTTATAACCTAGATATTGGAATTAGTGGTGTGAATTATTTTTATCTAAATTATAAAAATAAAAATATTAAATATTTTTCTTAGTTTTATATTTTATATAAATAAATAAATTATAATTTAAAATATTTTTTTTTCAAAAGTAATAATATTTCTTAAAATATTATTTAATCATGATTGGTACACATAAATTATGATTTATTTTTAACAATTTTGAAAATTTTATATGAAAAAAATAAACTTCATTTTCTAAATGACGGTTCAAAAATTTTCTTAGGTTTAATTTTTGGGATTATTTTGAGAAGATTTATTTTGATGAATATTGAAAAGTAATGGATTTAAATTGAAAATTTCTTTTCCATCTAAAACATGAATAATTTTTAGTTATATTTAAATTTTTATTAGGTTGAAATTATTCAGTTATACAAACATTAATCCAAAATATGTAATTGTAATCTTTTTCATATTGAATTTAGATATAAAATATTTGTTATATTTTGAACACTTTACTATTGAAACCATGTTTCTTATCCCATCCATGGGATTAATTTTAAAATAATATTTACAAATTAAATTAATGGAATTTATAAAATTGTATTATATATTTAGAATTTTAATTATTTCTAATTTCTAATTTCTAATCAGACAATCTTCATTTTCTTTCAAAAATTATTACTAAAAAGAGTTAAAATTCATATCAATGATTAAGGTAAAATAAAATTTAATTAATGGTTAAACAGCAAAGATAATGTGTAATCATGACCCAAAACATTTTACAAAACAAATTGGATGAAATATTTAAAAATTATCCCTTATAGGATTGATAACAGACCATTATTGGGTCCTGGTGACATGAAAACAAACTTGTGTGGAATTCAGTTCTTCAAAAAAATTACAAGTGTGTCAATCACCCTACATATAAAAGGCCACTTGCTATGCTCTCTAAATATAACCATAAAACAATTTTTTGGGAAATTCCTTAGCAAATTAACTTCCCGAATTCCCTACCAATATCATGGAATACTTAGTTTTTTTCAGAATGTGTAACACCCTAGGTTTTTAGGAATTATTTTTTGAATCTAATAAAATTCATTGATGGATTTCATTTCATGCTACCAAAAGATAATATTTATTTATATGCAACATAAATTTAATATTTCACAAAATGTAAAACTAAGTCTATAGCGTGGTTTATGAAAAATTATGATTTTATTTTGTTACAAAAAAGACTGATTTCGTTCAATATCATGTGTTATATGCAAGGGAGAGTTTTATTGAACTATAATATATTGTTGTTGTTGTTATTTAATATCATAGTTATTTTATAGCTGTTAGAATGGCAAGGATGAATAGGGTTAACTAACATATGGAAATATAGAGTTTTAAATTTTTTAATAATTTTATATTGATTATAAATAAAATAAATATAATTTAAACGAAAAATAAAAGTTTTCTGAAAAATAGTATATTTTCTAAAAGACGGATTAATCATTCTTAATGCACATAATTTAAAATTAAAATATACCGATTTAAGAAAATTTATATAGAAAAATTATGTTTATTATTTAAATATTAAAAACAAAATTATCTTACTACGAATTTTTGGTATTTTTCTGAAAAGGTTCACTTTTTTATCTATAGTGAAACGTATTGAATTTTAATTGAAAACCACCTTTTGGTTTAAATAATTTATATACATAAATTATGTTCTGAATTATTTTTCTAGTAAAGTTTCATTAATTAAAAATATATTAATCCAATTTAGGTTATTTTAATCAATTTCACATTTATATTTTCTATAAAAACTATGTAAGAATTTGAACATTTTCACTTGAAAAACCCGCTTTCTCATCATGTATGTGGGACTAATTTTAAATTAAAAATTTCCACTTATGTTAGTAAAATCTGACCAAATAGATTATATATTGGGAATAAAAATAATTTATATTATAAAATAATTTCAATGTACTTTTTAACCATAATGATTAGTGGAAATAATTAAAATTATTTACAGTGATTATGGTAAAACAGAATTTACTTAGTAGTTAAAAATTGAAAATAAGGTGTAAAATGGCCTACCCATTTTTACAAAACCAATTGGATGGAAATATTTTGAAACTTGTATCCCTATAATCTAATCTTATAACTTTATAAGAATCCTTTATATGATAGTGACCCATATAATAAGTTATGTAAAGAAAAAGACAAAAAGTGTACCTTATTTGATTTCAATATCAATAATGCTTTAAAAGAATGAAAAACTAAATAGGTTCGAACATAAATATGGTTTATAATTTCAATTTGGTTGTTTTTATCATGATAAGTTATGTTTATTTTTTAGTTAAGATAATTAATTTAAAGAATTAATTCAATCACCACATGAATTATTTAGATAATAATTAACTAAAATAAATGATACTAAAAATATTAAAAGTGAGACAAATTGAATAAATTTTTTTCTACTAAATATTTTATAGATGTATATATTATTATAAAAATTATTAATAAAATATCAATTAAAATTATATAAATGTATTTTTTAATTAAAATTAACTAAATAATATCAAAATCAACATTAATTTTATTATATAATGAATAATAGTTTATTAAACTATTTAAAATAACTAAATATAATATATTTTGAAAAGTGACTTTAAAATGATAATAATTATCTAATATGGTCATTTAATAAACTAATTGATCTTTTATAATGAACATATTGTCCCCTAAATAATAAAAAACATTATTATAATGGTTAATGTTAAGGGAGTGTTTTTATGCACTATATGAGATTCTGTTAAAATTAACTTCCAACACACATGGATTTTTTTTATTTTATAAATAGATATTATATTAATATTAATTAGGTATATATTATCTAATAATGGTCACTTTAATTTATTATTTTTTATGAAATTATCTAAATTTTAAATTTTTTTAAGTTAATAAAATCCAAAATGGTAAAAGTTGGAAGCCTAGTTGTTAAGGAAAAACATTATAAAAAACAAATGTATTTTTATATGGTGGTGGTGTGTCTTGACCAAATAAATCCTGTTTTATATTATTATTAAATTTTTGATCCACATGAGCTAATTTAGATCAACCAATATTGAATACTTCTTATTATTTAAATGAATTCCACTCTTCCTAAACTATAAATGGGAACTCACTCTCCCATATTCTTCAAACCTATCAAACCATATGGCCTGACCAAGATCTTCCCAAATAACATTCCACCACCCCACCCATCATCCTATAATCCATATATTGATAATAAATATATCCATAAAATATTGTTTTTTCAAACCAAAAAAAGATTCATGAAGAAGAAAAATTTTGACTGAGTGTGATGAGAGTTAATAATTGAGGTATGGGTTTTTGTCCCTCTTTTTACATTTTTGAGACACATGGTATATTAACAAAAAAATTCTTCCATGTGGTTTATATAATTTCAACTAATTTATTTAATGATAATTTACCTAAAATTTATTTCAATTCACCTATCCATTTTAGGATCTCTCTTTCATGGGGTTTATAGTTCAAATAGTTACCAAATCAGTAAAGGATGTTTTCCTCAATTTTCCTTCATTGGGAAATATGTTATGATATAGACCTATTTTCATTCACGTGGTGTATATAAAACCCATTTTTATTTTAATATATTGAATTTATATATCTTAGTTTTATTTTATGTCTCATTTTATATTATTACATCATGAGGCTTATGATTCAATGTTATCGTAATCATAAATATTTATGTTACAATATCACCATTTATTGAGATTGATTATTTTTAACTATCAAATGTTTAAATATCTTGATATAACTCTCAATAATTATCACGAATCTTCTTATAAAATAGTTAAATTTGATATATTCTTGTAATATTACCATTTATCCAATCATTGGTACTTAAGAAAATTAAGAAAATGTTTTTTACAAAATCTGAATTTATATATCTTTTCAGTTAGAAATATGTTTTATTAAAAAACCATGTTTTTTTAAAAATATCCTCAATTTTTTTAATTTTAATTTTAATCTCATTTCATGGAAAATGATTTTAAGAATTCATTTCTTTTTAAAAAGTGATTTAAATGATGTTCAAAAAGTCATTTATATGTATTCAATGTTAATTTCAAATAAATTTTTTTATAGATATGTTATGTTTTAAAATTATTTTTCAAAGAGGAACAGGTATATCCCTATATGAATGTTTTAAATTAATTTTGAAATATTTAATTACAATAATTCATGGTTATTTTCAAATAATAAGAAATTAATAGTGTTTTTCAATTGAAAAATATATTTTCAAAGAAATGTTATTTTCTAAAAGAAATATCTCAAGCAGTTATTCATAATTTTATTCCACATAATATGACATTATTTGGTGTTACAAATTCATTAATGAGGATAATATACTAGGACATTATTCATATTCACTCTATGAATATTTTATGTTTTGATGGAAATATGATTATGAAAACTGGTATCTTTTTCATGGGTTATACCATGATAAAACACATATAAAACCCATTTCCATTAATGGGTTTTGCTATGATGAAATGATTATAAGACCATAATATTTTTTATTGGTTATGATATGAGAAAATTTTTATTATAAAAATTTAAATTCATGGATAAGGATATGATAAATTTTTATAATATTGTTGGACACATATGTGTGATATCATTTTGTGATGGTTGGGACCTATATTCCCCCCCACAACAAATTGGGTAATGGTAAATGTTTTATGAGATCATTAATTACACATGTGATTATCCAATTCCCAAACATGTGGTTTTATGAATGATTTTAAAAATAAAACATATGAGGGTATACTGGTGCTCATCCTTTGCTGAAAAAGGATGGTACATTGGTGGTCAACCTAAGCCCGAAGCAAGTAGATGGATGGTAATCCCAAGACTAGAATGTTATTAATTTCTTGTTCATCATACTTGAAAAAAATAGGTTTTATGATTATGTGATTTCCACAAATTCCATTTATAATGATATTATGGATTATATCAATTTATCTCCTTATGAATCTTGTCATGTGAATTACCAATCCTTATTCCATGACTACTGATTATGATATGTGAAATATGGGGTATGTTTTTCTAATTTTATGATCACGAGAACATACACTTATATTCAAGTTATTATTATGTATCTCTTTTATTCATGCTTAATGTATAAATGATCTCACCCCTTATTATGTTTCCCTTCCCCAGGTTATGAAAAATGGTTTCAAGTAGTAGTACAAAATGGGATGATATTTCATTGAAACCATTGATGATATTTAACATGATTAGAATATTTTCTTCTTCTTTCTAAATAAATAAAACAATTATTATCCTCAAGCATGAATTTAGGTAATGTGATTTATATTCATAAAAAATAATGTAATATCCATATATGTTATGGAAGGGTCCCTATAGTTGGTACCAAAGGAAATGTTTATTTATAATTTTGGAAAATTGGATGGAAACTCAAATTGAGATTTCTAGGGACATTTATAAGGATATGTATATGGATACCTCAAAGTATGAGTACGAGGATTAATTAAAGTATATGAAAATTCCCTAAAATTTTAGTAAAGTATATAGCATGTGGATTTAAAGAAATAATTCCTATTATGGATAATACAAGTGGTTGTGGCTCTGGAATTGGTTTACCTAGGAGAAAAAATTTCAAAAATTGATTATTGATCTAGATTTGACTGGGAAATGGTGAAAATCAATGTGCCTCACATTACACTTTTTGTGAATCATCATTAAGGATTTAAATAGAGTATGACTATGAATAAACTAGGATAAAACTAATGTGTCATATAATAACGAATGTTTTATTATTTAGATATTATATAAGTGATTGGTCATCATTTTTCTAGTTTCCCATAATGATTAGAGATTCCCACACTATTGTAGGACCCCAGGACACCCTGAGAGGGGAGGGGTGAATTAGGGTGATAACTTTTTCTTTAAATGTGATGGTTCTTGTTCCCACGTTGGTAGGAACATTTTAAACCTGTATGATCAAAAAGATCAGAAAGAAAACATTCACATGCAGAGAGATGAAAAAACACTTTTTTTACTTGGTTCACCACTAAGGGCTACATCCAAGGAGCATACGCCGACAGGTTTTTGGGTCTACCAAATTCCACTAAGCATTACTAGCTATGTATTACAAAGGTTCAGGCATAGTCACTCTATCCCAGGCTCACTTCCTTTACAAAGGTTCATGGATATCTCACTGCGTCCCTCAGGTCACTCCCGTTGACTCCCCCTGACTCACTGCCTTCGGTGGAGTCCCACTCTGTTTATAGACGTGAAGGTCTCTTCTTCATTCCAAAAGAATGCATCATCTATTTTATGTAGATACTCTATTTATGTCCAACTCTCACCAGTAGATGAATCTCACATCGCACTGAGGGTACCGGGAAATATTTCAGGTATCGTCCAACTTCAACAAGATGGATGTACTTCAACAACACCTGGCATGCTTTCCCAAGCCGTCGCGCAAGTTTCAAAGCTGGTGCACAAGTTATAACTAGTGCACAAGTCTACCTCCAACACTTGCGTGACTCAACCTTATTCAATACCAAACTTGCACGACCCACACCCTTTCTCTCTGAAACTACCTTGGACGCGCAACAAACAACTGTCACATAGCTTATAATTGTGCGACCCACAACCACTTGCACGACCACATCACCTGTGTGACGGGAGAACTGAATTTCTCCAAGTCTCAAACATTGTTAAAAATGAGGAGGGGTGGTCCACTATTTATAGGAATAATCAAAACCCTTTGCAGTGGTGTGCAAGCCTCCTCTCAGCATGCAAGTTCTGGCATGCAACTCTAACCGCCCAAGCCTCTGTCGCGCTACTCACTTGTGCGACCAAACAAATACTTGAGTGACTCCCTTTCCTTTGCCATATTTTTAGGATCTGATCTTGAAAAACATATGCCACACAACTTTCCAATCTTCCTAAGTACTGACACACAAGTCCCATCTCGACGCGCAAGTCACTTGCGCGACACATGTCCAGCGCGCATGTTCCATTACCAAAAAACAACGTTTTCCCCTTTTGTCAATGTTAAGGTCTATAAATTTGGAAAAAACTGGAAACAAGTGCCATATTCAATACTATTATCTTCTTGACCTATATGAGTACTTTACTGGAACACATTCTAAACATCCTCTGAGGATTGACAACATACAAAACCAAATTTTTAAATCTTGCATATATGACTATGGTTCCAACAATCTCCCCCTTGGGGTTTTTTGGAAATCAGTAAAAAAATTTAATAGATCACCATCCACATGATCAACAAAAATGAAAGTATATAATCATCAAACACTCTATGTCTATGTGAGCAATGCTCAGTGTAGAAAAAAAGAGCGAAAGCTTGAATTGAGTTCCTGTGTTTTGGAATTCTCAATTACGCCAAGAAATTATCTTACAGTGTCACAAAAGTATTACAAGCTCAATGTGTTCATTCCCATCCTATCATCGTCACTGGAATCTCAACGTGTCACAAAATCTTCTTTCCCATCATATCGTCAACACTAGAGTCCCAAATTGTCACAAAATCATTACACTACATGACTGAATTTATTCCTTTCTCCCCCATTGTCAATAAACCCAATGATTGGTAAAAGTCCGTTGTTCAACTCAAACCACACTCTCCTTGGATAGTATCTCCCCGACAAACCTGCATCGTATCCAAAAATAGATTAAAAAATATTAATATAACTTGGGATGGGGGATTTTCCTAACCTATTTATGTGCTAGGAGGTGGCTGAACACTGAGGTTCAATTGATGCTTCACAAACACCGCTACTAACAGTGTATTGGTCAGGATATGAGCCACTTTCCCATCAGTTCCCACATGCTCCATTCTAATCACACCTTGATCAACTTTTTCGTTGATAAATTGGTACCTGATTTTAATATGTTTTGTATGATAATGTTGAAAAAGATTCTTTATAAGATCAATTTCACTCTTGTTATCACAGTAAATAACCATTGATTTCTTCACCTCACCACTAATATCTTCTAGTTGTTGCTTCATCCATAGTAGTTGAGTGCAGGCCATTGTGGCAGAGATATATTCAAATTCAGAATTACTAAGAGAAGTACTTTTTTATTTCTTTCTCAACCAGCCAACACATTTATTCCCAATATATAACACTGCACCACTGGAGGACATTCTATCCGCTAAATCACCAACCTAGTCAGCATAAAAAATGCTGATATTTCATTGTCTCTTCCTACAGCAAAGAATAACCCACAACTGTGAGTACCTTGAATATACCTCATGATTCTTTTTACTGGTGTTATATGTTCCTCCTTTGGTATAAGGCCCTGACCTTAAAACTTACTTAATCTTGATTAATTACAAGATTACACATTGAGGATCT
Source organism: Viscum album (assembly GCA_963277665.1). Lineage (NCBI taxonomy): Eukaryota > Viridiplantae > Streptophyta > Magnoliopsida > Santalales > Viscaceae > Viscum > Viscum album. Next base: position 228,328,045 of record OY728151.1, read on the forward strand.
TTTCAGGTTTAGAGTTTTAGAGAATTTGATCATAAAACTTGCATTACATTCCACATTTAAACAAAGTGGTTACATAAATATAGTACTCATTTTTCCCATAAATTAAAATATATTTAAAATAAACATGGATTCTTTCTTGACACTTCCTTGACACTATCATCTTATCATGTACCTTTCCCTTGACCTGTGAAAAACATTTCAAAAAAACTTGGGATGAGCATAAAGAAGCTGAGTATGGGTTATAAAAATATGTAAAGGAAACATGAGTTCATATATACATAATAATGAAATCATACTTTACCCATAAAACATAAGAACTTTTACATACCTAATCAAATCATGAATAAATCATATAAATCATAAGACATAAAGGTAACTTGAGGCATTCATAACATTATTAAGTAGGGAGTAACCCTCTTGGTTACGTTTGGAATACCCATCATAGTATATTCCCTAAATCTCTTCAGAGAAAACATAACGTTTCACTCCTTCGTGTTACCCAATGCATTGGAGAGCTATATCGGGCTCACCCGCCCTTATTTTATCACGGAACCACCCGTCTTCATAATAATGCCCAAGAACCACAACATAATCGTATCACATAAAACATGCATAAAGGAAACATAACATTTCCACCTTTCAATCAAAAGATATCAATATAACACATTGATATAAAAACATTATGAAAACCATTTTCAATACCAAAACAAAATAAAAGTAAAACATGGTATTTATTTTTCTTTTAAAAAAAGGTATGGCTTGTAGAGGAAGCCAAAACTCAAATAATGGTCACGGCGGCGGAGAAGTCATTGTTGCCGCATACATACGACAAAAACATTCCCTTTTGTCTTTTAGTAAACGCTTCATACAAAAAATATTCCTTTTGAATAAACATAAAATTCAAAAGGGTTTATACACCGTATAAAAGAAGGTTGTGTATAAAACAAAATATGCCTCAATGAAAGGAGATTGAGATGAAGTCCCATACCTTGGGTCCGACTTGACTCGGTCGTTCTTTAATCTCCTGAATAATAAACTTGAGTTAATTTCTACTTGTTTAAGAACCTTTTTCAAGTTCATTATTCCTTTTATATCACTTATTGCCATGTTAGGAACACTATGTTATTATTTAAGTTAATAACGGTCGTTTTAACGATCATTGGTACTTGAGTAAAAAATAAACCCTTTATAATTACAAGTTGTTCATGTATCCATTATACCCAGAATGGTATTCATGATATAGATATAATATATGTCATATATATCCAGTACATGCATGCATTTAAAATATTACATAATCATTTAGAGGTAAGAAATGAAATTCACCGTTCATGGAGACGGTAAGTCATACGTATGAATGAACGCTACTTTCATTTCTATTTCGTATTTTATAGAATGGAATCATAATTATATAAAGGTATATTATAATTATAGTGTAATATCATATATAATATCATAACTCCATCCTTTATACGTCCCATATATGGTATTAACAAATCAAATCACGTTGAGGGGGCGGTAGTCCGCACTTCCTTAAATGAAGATATTGCGTTTACCCATAATGGAAATCATAAAAGTATGACCAAAATAAAAAATACATAATCATAAGGAAAACATAAAAATATTTTATATCATATATAAATATAGTGTCATCTTAATGTCCACCTTTGAAGGTGTTAAAACAATGTTGAACTATCATCGTTTTGGGAGGCAGAAATTCGCCATCCACGGAAACAGTATGTTCTTTAACCATTAGATGTAGGTTTGTGTAAGTGTAGCTCGAGTCCTTCTTATAAAAACATCCTAGTATATAGAATATAATAGTGTTTTAACAAAAGAAAATATTAAAAAATATTTTATGGGGTTGGAGAAGCAAAATAAAACAAAAGGACTCAAGTGAAAACATTACCTTAAAATCGGGTAACTCCCTTTGGTTTGAGCTCAAAGGATTCCTTTGGAAGACTTCTGCCCAAATTGAGGCTTAAAGGAGTAAGAGAGGGATGTAGAGAGACAAAATGGGCAGGGGTTGGCCGATCCAAAGGCTTTGGAAGTGTGGGTAAGGAGGTAGAGGTGGGGGCCTTTTATAAGAGGAGAGGAGGGGCACTCTTGGAATGTAAAGAAATGTTACTTTATTTTCAAATGGGTTTCAGATTCAAAAGGTACCACATTGATATAATTCGAGTGTAAGGTGATAAGGGTTAGAAATCCACCCATCCAATAGGTTTTTGACATGTGTAGGTCATAGATTTTACATTATCATTTCATTTTATTTAAATCCTTTCTTAATGAGGTAATCGTTGCATCATCATGATGTCATACATAATTTAATTTATTTAATGTTCAAAAATTATAATAAAATTACTATGATGTAGAAAATCTTTTTTATATATACAATTAATATTTATGGTCCAAATGATCATTTATGTAGAGAAAATTAAAAATATTTTACATAGGTGACATATTTTTGTAACATTTAACATTCTTTAAAAATAAAAAGATAAAAAGTCACTATCTCACAAATGTGACTCCATGGGGCCCCCAAGTTTGGCACAAGGAATCCCATGGTCGGCCTTGAAAAAACCAGTAACCTTAGGACACATTTTTTGGTCATTTCGTATTATTATGTTATTATCTTATTATCCTTAACTACCTGATTACTCATTAATCAAGATAATTAAAGATAATTACCGTCGTTACTATTCATAATGTCCAAAAAAGAGTCTTGATTACATAATTTGGACCTTATGATTCCAAATATGTAATACATTTTACCAAATTCCAAACACATAATTTTAAATAATTGATTTAAAAGTAATTCTCGTTGTCGAAACAAATAGCGGGTTTTTTTGAAACAATATCTATGAAATGATTGGCATTAGTTTATGCCCAATTCCAAAGTAAAATTAATCCTAATGACCACCATTTGATTTAATGGTAAAAATATATTCATATTACACTTTAACACCAATTAAAAAGATAATGTAACCATATAATTAATTTAAATGAGAAAGCAGTTTTGATGTAAAATGCAGTATTTTTCACTATTCATTAAAAAATGAACATTGTCAAAAAAATACCAAAAATTCATCCAATGTAAATTTAAATGTCCCAATCATAAAGAATATGTTTATATTGATAAATAGAGATTATAAAATTTTCAAAAGTTTGATTTAAAAATGGTTTTCCATCAAAAGGCAATAAAACAATCTTTTAAAAAATATTAGTGTATTTCATGCTTAAGATTGGATTTATTCCCATTTTAAGCCTCTAAAACACTATATAATTCATAAATCGACATAGATAAAAAAATCTAGTATTCATTACTTACTTGGATGTTACATCCTTCCCCCCTTTAGAAAATTGTGTCCCTGCAATTTATTTACTTACCGAATAAGTAGGGTACTTATCCCTCATTGCATTTTCAGATTCCCATGTTGCCCCTTCAATCATGTGGTTTTTCCACAAAACCATTTCCTGATGAATCACCTTATTCCGTAACACTTTCTCCCTATGGTCAAGAATCTGGACCGGTTGTTCCTTATAAAATAGGTTCTCTTCCAGCTGAACTACCTCTGGACTCAAAACATGAGATGGATGTGGCATATACTTTCTCAACATCGAAACAAGAAAAACATTGTGTACCTGAGATAAACTCAGAGGTAAAGCCACTCGGTAGGCAACTGATCCAACTCTCTCCAGAATTTCCTACGGTCCAATGAATCTTGGACTCAGCTTTCCTTTCTTAACAAATCGCATCACACTTTTCCATGGTGATACTTTGAGAAAAACATGATCACCTACCTCAAAAGAGAGATCCTTCCTCCTGTTGTCCGCATAACTCTTCTGCCTACTCTGAGCTGTTCTCATGTGTTTCTGAATCAACTGAACTTTTTCTATCATCTCTTCTACCAATTCTGGTCCCATCAACTTCCTTTCACCCACTTCATCCCAGAAAGCTGGAGTTCGACACCACTTCCCATATAATGCCTGAAATGGTGCCATCTACATACTGGAATGAAAACTGTTATTATATGAAAACTCAACCAAAGAACGATGTTGGTCCCAACTTCCCTGATAATCCATCGAACAAGCTCATAGCATATCCTCTAAGGTCTGAATTTTTCGTTCTGACTGCCCATCTGATTGAGGATGAAAAACTGTACTAAAATTTAATTCAGTACCTAATGACTTTTGAAGGCCCTTCCAAAAGTTAGAAGTAAACCTGGGATCACGATCGGATACAATGGATAGAAGAACTCCATGAAACCTGACTATCTCTTTAAGGTACAATCAAGAAAGTTGATCTAGAGAGAAGGTATCTCGTATAGCATGGAAATGAGAAGATTTAGTCAAGCGATCAACAATAACCCAGATTGCATTATTACCTCGAGATGTCTTTGGTAATCCCACAACAAAGTCCATGGATATATTCTCTCATTTCCAATATGGCACCGGTAGAGGCTGAAGCATCCCTTTCAGTAACTGCCGCTCTGCTTTAACCTACTAACAAGTCAAACACTTCACAGTAAAATCATCAATATCTCTTTTCATTACATCCCACCAGTAGTACTCCCGAAGATCTCTATACATCTTAGTACTGCCTGGATGAACTGAAAACGGAGAACTATGAGCTTCACATAACAATTCTCTCTTCAACTGTGAATCAAAAGGCACACACAATCTCTTCCCAAATCTCAAAACACGATCACTATCATTGTTGAATTCAGGCAACTTACCTTTTTGAACCAGCTCTACCTTTTCTGCAACTCACTGTCTTGCTTCTGTGCTTTCTTGATTCTGTCTGATAGAGAATATTTCACTGATACCTAAAATAAAACAGAAGGACATCCTGCACCAACAACTTCTATGCCAAAGTTCATAAAATCCATAACCAAAGGATCACGTTCCAAATTCAACATTGTTAATGAAGCATTACTTTTTTGACTCAAAGCATCATCCACTTTATTTTCTTTTCCTGGATGGTAATGAATTATACAATCATAATCCTTGATTAATTCCATACATCTCCTTTGTCTCATGTTCAATTCTTTCTAAGTGAATATATACTTTAAACTTTTGTGATCGGTCTATATTTTACACTTTACTCCATACAAATGATGCCTCCAAATTTTTAAGGCAAAAACAACAACAACTAATTCCAAATCATGTGTAGGGTAATTTACCTCATGAATTTTCAACTGACGTGAGGCATAATCAATTACTCGATCATTTTGCATTAGGACACAACCAAGTCCTTTCAATGAAGCATCACTGTATATAAAAAACTTACCATTCCTGGAAGGTAGTTCCAAAACTAGAGCATTCACCAATCTTCTTTTCAGTTCCTGAAAACAATCATCACATTCTTTTGTCCAGATAAACATGACACCTTTCTGAGTTATCTTAGTCATTGGACTAGATAACCGTGAAAAATTTCTAACAAACCTTCGGTAATAGCCTGCCAAACCAAGGAAACTAAGAATATCAGTTACATTTGTGGGTCTTGGCCATTCTTCAACAACCTTTGTTTTTGCAGGATCAACAGTTATCCCATCTTTAGAAAAAATATGACCAAGAAAAGAAATTTGTTGCAATCACAAATCACACTTGCTGAATTTACCATACAATTTCTTTTCTTTTATGGTTTGCAAAATAACCCTTAAATGTCTTCCATGCTCTTCATTACTTTTAGAAAACACAAAATATCATCAATGAAAACAACCACAAACTTATCCAAGAACTCATGGAAAATTCTATTCATTAAGTCTATGAATACAGCAGGTGCATTGGTTAGCCCAAAAGGCATTACTACAAATTCATAATGGCCATATCTTGTACGAAACACAGTCTTCAGAATATCTGCTTCTGTTACCTTCAACTGATGGTACCCCGATCTCAGGTCAATCTTTGAAAAATACTGAGCTCCCTGGAGCTGATCAAACAAATCATCGATATGAGGCAAAGGATATTTTTTCTTAATAGTGATGTTATTCAAAGCTCTATAATCAATGAAAAGTCTCATAGAACCATCTTTATTTTTAAAAAATAAAACAATATCACCCCATGGTGATGTGCTAGGTCGAATGAAACCTTTCTCTAATAAATCTTGCAATTACTCCTTCAACTCTAAAAGTTCAATTTGAGCCATTCGATAAGGGGGTTTTGAAATTGGCTTAGCATCATGAACTTAGTCAACAGTAAACTCAACTTCCTGATCTGGTATTATTCCAGGAAACTCAGCAGGAAAAACATTACGATACTCATTTACCACTGGCACATCATTAATCTGAACAGTTCCCTTATTTTCAACGATGTGTGAAAGGTAACATTCATTTCCATCTTTTACAAGTTTCTCGGCCTCTTGATATGTTTTCAACATTAAGGGTTCATTCTTGTACACAAAATGAAAGTCTTTCTGAAAAGAAACTTCTTTATCTCTACAGTCAATCTTAGCATGGTAAATAGAGAGACAATCCATACCCAGGATAACATCAAACTCTACTAGAGGTAGAACAATAAGGTTTTCAAGTAGGTTCTTTCCACGGATAAGGATAGAAGGTTCTTATAAATTATTTTTGCCTCAACATTTCCCCCAGGTGTTTTTACCACATGTTTAGGAGTCATTTCTTGAGATAGTATTCCCATTTTACTTGAAAATGTTTCATAGATGAAATAATGTGTAGACCTCGAATCAAACAACACACTGGCATAATCTGAAAAAACAAACAAAGTACCTGATACAACTTAATTTGAAGGCCCGACATCTACTGAAGTAGTTGAAAAGGATTTCACCACCCCTTTCTTCTTGTAGTCTAACTGCTCCCCATCACTCGAGCTCTTTGTCGGACACTCGTTTGCATAGTGACCCATCTCATTGCACTTAAAACATTTCACTAACTGTAAATCAAATTTGGTCTTACCATCACCCTGATCTTTTTCAGTGTAATCACGAGCCTTATGTCCCATCTTACCGCATCGGTAACACTTTCCAGAATTCAAAAGACATTCCCCAACATGCCTTTTTCCACATTTATCACAAAGTGGAAACTTAGTTTTCTTACCATCGTCCTTTTTTAAAGAATTCTTCCCTTTCTCCTGCCACCTTGGTCTCTTCTTCTGCTGGTTTTTATAGAACACTTGATCATCAGAAAACTCCATTTCCACCTTCTCATAACATCAAACAATATTTTCATAACATTTAAACTCACGAGAAGCTAATGCCCTTCAATATTTTGGCATTAATCTTGAGTAAAAACGATTGATTTTATTATCAAGGTCTCGGATAAAATGTGGAGCATACCTTGCCAATCGAGTGAACCTTTCTTCATAGGTAGCCACTGAGTCTTCCTCTTGCCTCAATTCCAAGAATTTATTTTCCATCCTACATTGAACAGCCTTAGGAAAATACTTCTCAAGAAACATAACTTTGAATTCATCCCAGTTGAGAGCATCAATCTCATCAGCGTCCCTGATATTTTTACCCATCGACCACCACTGATCTGCCTCACCCTCTAAACGGTAAATAACAAGACTAACCTTTTGATTGTCTGAACACCCCAGGACTTCGAAAATCTTCTCCAGTGTTTTAATCCACCCTTCAGCTAGCAGCGGGTCAGATGATCCTCTGAATGATGGGGGATGTTGACTCATAAAATGTTCAACCACTGACATGTTCCTCTGCGGTTGATCTGGCTGGTCTCATGCATGGATACCATTGCCATTTATCGCTTGAGTCAACTATGCCATTACTGCAACAAACTGTTCAGTTCCAATTCCGACCATCTTAGGATGCTAATTCGGAAGGTTATTTCCTTCTGTATGCCTTCCTAGCACTGCTTCCTTGTTTCGTCTGCAGAAAATCATTCTGAACAAACATGTCTTAGATGAAGCAACATGGTAATCTTTAAATGCTATATCATTTCAAAAAAAAATATTTTTGGATTGTAATTTAATAGAATTATTACTCCTAAAGTTATCTAAACCGACCTTTGATAACAACTATAAGGCCCCAGCCTTAATCCTTACTTAATCTTGAGTTATTACAAGATTACACATTGAGGATCTTTTCAGGTTTAGAGTTTTAGAGAATTAGATCATAAAACATGCATTACATTCAACATTTAAACAAAGTGGTTACATAATGATAGTAATCATTTTTCCCATCAATGGAAATATATTTAAAATAAAACATTGATTCTTTCTTGAAACTTCCTTGACACTATCATTTTATCATGTACCTTTCCCTTGACCTATGAAAAAAAATTCAAAAAAACATGGGATGATCATAAAGAAGCTCAGTATGGGTTATAAAAATATGGAAAGGAAACATGAGTTCATATATACATAAGAATGAAATCATACTTTACCCATAAAACATAAGCACTTTAACATACCTCATCAAATCATGAATAAATCATAGAAATCATAAGACATAAAGGTAACTTGAGGCATTCATAACATTCTTACGTAGGGAGTAACCCTCTTGGTTATGTTTGGAAAACCCATCACAGTATATTCCCTAAATCTCTTCGGAGAAACCTTAACATTTCACTCCTTCGCGTTACCCAATGAATTTTTGAGCTATATCGGGCTCACCTACCCTTAGTTTATCACGGAACCACCCATCTTCAAAATAATTCCCAATAACCACAACATAATCGTATCACATAAAACATGCATAAAGGAAACATAACATTTCCACCTTTCAATCACAAGATATCAATACAAGAAATTGATATAAAAAAATTATGAAAACCATTTTCAATACCAAAATAAAATAAAATTATAACATGGTATTTATTTTTCTTTTAAAAAAAGGTATGGCTTGTAGAGGAAGCCGAAACTCAAATAATGGTCACGGCGGCGGAGAAGTCGTTGTCGCCACATACGTACGACAAAAACATTCCCTTTTGTCTTTTAGTAAACGCTTCATATAAAAAAATTCCTTTTGAATAAACTTAAATTTCAAAAGTGTTTATACACCGTATAAATGAAGGATGTGTATAAAACAAAATATGCCTCAATGAAAGGAGATTGAGACAAAGACCCATACCTTGGGTTCGTCGTGACTCGGTCGTTCTTTAATCTCATGAATAATAAACTTGAGTTAATTTATACTTGTTTAAGAACCATTTTCATGTTCATTATTCCTTTTATATCACTTATTTCCATGTTATGAACACTATGTAATTATTTAAGTTAATAATAGTCGTTTTAACGATCATTGGTACTTGAGTCAAAAATAAACCCTTTATAATTACAAGTTGTTCATGTATCCATTATATCCAGAATGGTATTCATGATGTAGATATCATATATGCTATATATATTCAATACATTCATGCATTGATAATATTACATAATCATTTAGAGGTAAGAAATGAAATGCACCGTTCATGGAGACGGTAAGCCGTACGTACGCATGAACGCTACTTTCATTTCTATTTCGTATTTTATAGAATGGAATCATAATGATATAAAGGTATATTATAATTCCAGTGTAATATCATATATAATATCACAACTCCATATTTTATACGTCCCATATATGGTATTAACGAATCAAATCACTTTGTGGGGGTGGTAGTCCACACTTCCTTAAATGAAGATATCGCGCTTACCCATAATGGAAACCATAAAGGTATGCCCAAAATAAAAAATACAGAAGCATAAGGAAAACATAAACATATTTTATATCATATATAAATATAGTTTCATCTTAATGGACACCTTTTATGGTGTTAAAAGAATTTTGAACAATCATCGTTTCAGGAGGCAGAAATTCGCCATCCACGGAAACAGTATGTTCTTTAACCATTAGATGTAGGTGTGTGAAATTGTAGCTTGCATCCTTATTATAAAAAGACCTAGAATATGTAAGATAGTGGTTTTGTTACAGAATAAAAGAATAAAAAGAGTTTAGGGGGTTGGAGAAGCAAAATAAAACAAAAGGACTCAAGTGAAAACATTACCCTAAAATCGGGTAACTCCCTTTGGTTTGAGCTCAAAGGCTTCATTGGGAAGACTTCTTCCCAAAGTGAGGCTTCAAGGAGTAAGAGATGGATGTATAGAGACAAAATGGGCAGGGTTTGGCCAAGCCAGAGGCTTTGGAAGTGTGGGTAAGGAGGTAGATGTGGGGGCCTTTTATAAGAGGAGAGGAGGGGCACTCTTGGAATGTAAAGAAATGTTACATTATTTTCAAATGGTTTTCGGATTCAAAAGGACCCACATTGATATAATTAGAGGGTATGGTGATAAGGGTACTAAATTCACCCATCCAATAGGTTTTGGACATGTGTAGGTCCTAGATTTTACATTATCATTTCATTTTATTTAAATCCTTTATTAATGAGGTAATCACTGCATCATCATGATGACATAAATAATTTAATATATTTAAAGTCTAAAAATTATAAAAAAATACTATAATGTAGAAAATATTTTTAGATTTCCAATGAATATTTATAGTCCAAAAGATCATTTCTGTAGACAAAATTAAAAATATTTACTTAGGTGATACATTCTTTGTTACATTTAACATTGTTTAAAAATAAAAAGATAAAAAGTCACTTTCTCACAAAAGTGACTCCATGGGGCCCCCAAGTTTGGTACAAGGAATCCCATGGTCGGCCATGATACAACCCGTATCCTTAGGACACATGTTGTGGTCATTATTTATTATTATGATATTATCTTATTATCCTTAACTACCCGATTACCCATTAATCAAGATAATTAAAGATAATTACCGTCGTTACTATTCATAAAGTCCAAAAACAAAAGAGTCTTTATTACATAATTTGGAACTTATGATTCAAAATATGTAATCCATTTTACCAAATTCCAAACACATAAATTGCAATAATTTATTTAAAAATAATTCCCACTGTCAAAACAAATAGCGGGTTTTTTTGAAACGGGTATCTATGAAAAGTTTGGCATTAGTTTATGCCCAATTCCAAAGTAAAATTAATCCTAATGACCACCATTGTATTAAATGGTAAAAATATATTCAGATTACACATTAAGACAAATTAAAAAGATAATCTAACCATATAATTAATTTAAATGAAAAAGCAGTTTTGATGTAAAATGCAGTATTTTTCAATATTCATTAAAAAATGAACATTGTCAGAAAAATACCAAAAAATTTATCCAATGTAAGTTTCAATGTCCCAATCATAAAGAATATGTATATTTTGATAAATAGAATTTATAAAATTGTCTAAAGTTTTATTTAAAAATGGTTTTCCATCAAAAGGCAATAAAACAATGTTTTAAAAAATATTAGTGTATTCCATGCTTAAGATTGGATTTATTCTCATTTTAAACCTCTAAAACACTATATAATTCATAAATAGACATAGATAAAAATATCTATTATTCATTACTTACTTGGGATGTTACATCTGGATTACTTTGAAAGCGGGCCGCTAGACAGGTCGTAAAGTCAATATCTGGCTGCGACACTGTCAGGTACAGTAGGCTCCATATTATCCTCCTGTACATAGTGGGGTCTACAGATTCCCCATCCTCATTCTTTCCAAGTTTGGTTCCAACTGCAATTATAGTTGATATTGGTATGAGTCTTACATATTAAACATCTTCAACAGATCTCTTGCATACTTTTCCAGAGAAATAAATGTGTAATCATTCTTTTGAATCACCTGCTGCACCTCGAAATATATGAGCTCCCCAATCATAGAGATTTGAAATTATGATTTCATGTGATTGAAAACTTCATCCAGTGATTTCTGCCTTCCGCCAACAAATATGATATCATCAATGTAGACTAGAACCATGAATTGATCTTTTGGAGAATTCTTCACATATAGATTATGATCTGCTCCTCCCCTTTTGAATTCCAGCTTCTTGAGATAAGGGTCAAGCCGGGAATACCATGCTCGTGGTGCCTACATCAAACCATATAGGGATATCTTCAGTTTGCAGACCTTTGTTTCATCAGTACCAAGAATAAAACCCACTGGTTGTTCAATGTAGACTTCTTCTTCGATAACACCATTCAAGAATGCTGTCTTGACATCCATTTGATATACTGTATATCTTCTTTGGAGTGCCATGGAATGAAAAATCTTAATTGACTATAGTCTAGCCACTGGTGAAAAGGTTTCTTCAACATCAACACATTCAATCTGGGAATATCCCTTACATACTAGTCAATCCTTGTTTCTAATAACACTGCCATGCTCATCAAACATGTTCTTGAATATCCATTTTGTTCCAATCACATTAGGACATTCGGGTCTCTAGACAAGATCCCATGTCCGATTCTTGTCAATCTGATCTAACTCTTCATTCATGGTTTTTACCCAAGATTCATCCTTTGCAGCTTCTACGAATGAGGATATCTCCACAACTAATAGAAATACAGATTGTGTGTTATTTCTCATCCTCCTTGTTTGACGGGGTGCACTCATGTCCCCAATTATGGTAGATGGATCAATCTTAGCTCTACGATTTCTCATGTGTGGTTTAGTTGAACTATCTCCATCAACAATTTCTTCTTCTAATTTGTTTTCTATGTTAACATCATGATGTGACTGCTGAGTTTTTTGTACAACTTCCTCTATTTCTGTATTTGTATTTTCTCCAGGTTCACTTTCTTCCTCACTTTCTATCACATCAGCATATGACGTCCTTGAAGAATTTGTGATTTTCTTTTCGATTATCTTAACATCACATCTTTCTACAATAATTATTAATCGTTTATTAGAAAACTTGTAAGATTTTCTATTCATTGAGTATCCAAGGAAAATTCCTTCATCTGCATGGTCACCATACTTCCCTTGATTTCCTTCTTCGTTCCTGATGAAGCATTTACTTCCAAAAAAATGAAAATATTTCAATGAGGGCTTCCTTCCATGCCACAATTCATATAGTTTTTTCTTATCACCCATATAAATTCCTATTAAATTCTTAATATACAGTACAGCTTGAATAGCCTCTTTCCTGTAATGTCGTGCAATATTACTCTCAATTAGCATAGTTCATGCCATGTTGTTCACCTACCGATTCCTATATTCAAAAACTCCATTTTTTGTGGAGTTATCACAATAGAAACCTCTTGTTGTATCCCATGCTTCTCCTGGTAATTTTCAAATTCAATGGATATGTATTCCCCTCCATTATCATATTGCTGCACTTTGATTGTTCGTCGAGTATCATTCCCGACGATTCAGCAATATGTTTTCATGCAGTCAAGCACTTATCGTTTCCTATGAATGAAAATAAAACCTTCCATTCTATTATAATCATCTATGAATAGAACAATGTACCATTCTCCATGAGTTCCGGCAATATTTATCGGCCCACATACATCTGTATGAATTAGATCAAGAAGATTAGATTCCCTTTTCTTCTTTGGCCGATATGAACTGCAGACTAGCTTTCCACGAATGCAAGCATCACATGACTTTTAAAACTCACCCATCAGGTTGGTAATGTCCATGAAAATCCTTAGTTTTGATATTCTCTCCATGTCTTGTTGATTGATATGTCCCAGTCTCCGATGCTACAAATTGTTTTCTTCTTCAACATTCATATAGCAAATATTTTCTTTACTATCAACTTGATACAAGTTGCCTTCTGTTCTGCATCCCTTCATTAGTGAATTTCCTATCCTTCCATTGATAGTGCAACCTTTATGATTAAAATTAACTATGATTCCTGAGTCCTAGTGTCGATTCACACTTAGTAGATTATGATGTAGTCCATATACATAAACGACATCAGTCTTCTTTATCTCTCTATTAGCTAATTTAGTACTTCCACTACCTTTGATTTTGAGAGCTCCATAATTCCCAAATCGTAATGTACCATAAACCTTCATTTTGATATCTGTTAACAGGAAAAAATTACCCGTCATATGAGATGAACAACCGCTATCTAGAATCCATGTACTGTTGTTTTTTGTATCTTTGAGGGACACCTCTGCAAGGTTGGATTTCTCGATCATCCACTTTTCATTCCATGAGATATTGTATTGAGTATAAGATATTAATGGCCTTCTTATTATTTCTTCCACATAATCAGATTCTTCATACCCATAATCTTCTTCTAGAGAAGCAAACCTGTTTGTGATATAAACACCATCAGGAGGGTGGATATTGAGCTGTCTCTGAGAATTGTATGAATCTTTTCTATTGAATATGTTCCTGCAACACATAGCTTTATGGAAAAAGTTGGAACAATGAAAATAGTATACATAGAAACTATTTATTCTATAAGATGGATGATATGATGTTGGTCTCCCTTATTGATTTACCAGATCTTCCCCATTCAAGTTGCTCCTTGCCTCTTTGCAATATGATATGGTATGGCCCAGATAGCCACAGAACTGACACTTCATGAGAGGAAATGTCTTGTCACTTGAATTTCTCCTCACACCTTCCACCTTGGGAGAATAGTTGGACTGGCTGTCATTTCTGAAAGATTGAGGATAATTTTTAGTTCTTCTTTTAGTTTGGATTGAGGATTTATTGTTCAACACATCAAGAAATGTTTCAACATGTCCAACTTTTATCATGTCTTTCTTTTGGCTCTCTCCACTTCCAGTAGTTGAAGTCTCATCTTCACATCCCATTTCAATCTTTCCAATGCAAGCGGGACTTTGATCTCTCATGATTTTTCCAACCCCATCTAAACCACACTTGGCTCTTGCCAGTAATTCTACATCTGAGAATATTCTAAAATGAATTTTCTTCTTACCCTCATTTTTGGTTGATTGACATTAAATTTTACTTCTAAGAGTAAAAACATCTTCCTCAAGACCCTCAATTTCCTTGGACTTATCTTCCAATCTGGATGAAAGGTCATTTATGACCTTTTCTTGTTCTTTAATTCTAAGCTTTAGTTCCACAACATGATCTATGCTTTCAAGGATTGAAGACTGAACTCTCACTAGTTCTTCTAGTCATTCAATTTCTTCTTCAAGCTCATCAACATATTCTGATGGCTCTTCCACCATTTCCTTCTACTTATTTCATCTCTTACATTTATTCTCAATCTTGGAAAAGGAATACTTAATTTTAATCTTTGGATTCCCACTTGGAGTAATCTGATTGTCTCTGCCTTTTTTGATCGAGGGTTCAAACATTTCAATGGTAGCCATAATGGAAGCATGGTTTCCTATTTGAAATTCTGGTTCTTCTTCATCACAAAAATTCAATATCTTCATCTTATTCTTCACAAAAAAAGCTCTTCTTCTGTATTTTATTTTCAGATTTGAAGTCTCCATTTTTGAAAAACCTTTTCTGAGGCTTCTTGATGTCTTTTAATTAACTCTCATCAGTATCAAAGTTTCTTTGGAACTGAGAGGAAATGTGACCAACTCTTCCACAACGAAAACATGCCAGGAGTATCTTACCGTTAAATATACATTTTCCCTTATTTAGTTTCTTGGAAATGAGAGAAAGAATTTATATTACCTCATCATCTTCATAATTACTATCTTCTGAAATTTTCAATTTTTCTATTGATTTGAATGCCATTTCCATGTTTACACAAGTCGTAGCATCTTTGGGTTTGACCCTCATATCATATGCCACTAGACTACTTAACAGATCATCCAGAGATAGCTTAGAAATATCTCTTTCTTCAAGGGATAAAACCTTTCTATTGTACAAAGGAGTAATTCTTCTCAGGATTTTATTTATGATATCAATGTCTTTGATTTCCTCTCCAAGAACACGAATTTCTCCTAAAACTTCAGTAATTCGATTGAAGAATGAATCTGCATTCTCATTTGGATGCATCATTATATCTTCAATCATGTTGTGTAAGACTTGATGTTTTTCCACCTTTAATTTGGTTTCTACTTCATAAATTTTTTCAAGTTTATACCACATAGGCTTTGATGAGGTGAAACTCATCACCTTTAGGTAGATCTGATCTGGAAGAGCCACAGTGATAACATTATGAGCTTTAGAATCTGCATCAAAAACATTCCTATCTGTATCAGTCACAACAATCCCTTTTGGATCGGTAACATGTATTCCTTGCAAGGTAGCAAAGAGGACTTCCATTCCGAGGGATCATAAATGAGATTTTATTCTGTTCTTACAAATCTGAAAATTACATCCATCAAAGAGAGGAACTCCCCTAGTATTGACTGCATTCTCCATGAAAACAAAAGACAGATCTAACACCAGTAACCTCCCTCTGATACCACTTGTAGGACCCTAGGACACCCTGAGAGAGGAGGGGTGAATCTGTGTGACAATGTTTTCTTTTAATGTGATGAATCTTGTTCCCACATTGGTTGGAACTTGTTAAACCTAAATGATGAAAAATATTAGAAAGCAAACATTCACATGCAGAGAGATGACACATCACTTTTTACTTGGTTCACCTCTAAGGGCTACGTTCAAGGAGAATACGCCAACATGTTTTCGGTCATACCAAATTATACTAAACATCACTAGCTATGTATTACAAATGTATGAGCACAGTCACTCTATCCTAGGCTCATTGCTTTTACAATGGTTCAGGGATAGCTCACTACGTCCCTCAGGTCACTCCCGTTGACTCCCCCTGGCTCACTGCCTTACGTGAAGTCCCACTCAGTTTATAGACATGAAGGTCTCTTCATCATTGCAAATGAATGCATCATCTATTGTATGTAGATTCTCTATTGAAGTACAACTCTCTCCAGTAGATGAATCTCACTCCGTGCTGAGGGTACTAGGAAATCTTCCAGATTTTGTGCAGCTTCAACAAGACGGGGGTACTTCAACAACAGCTGGCACACTTCCCCATGTCGGCGCTCAAATTTCAAAGCTGGTGCACAAGTTATAACGGGCGCTCAAGTCTACCTCCAACACTTGCGCGACTCAATCTTCTTCAATACCAAACTTGCACGACCCACACCCTTTCTCACCCAAACCACCTTAGACGCGCAACAAACATCTATCGTGCAACTTATACATGCGCGATCCACAACCACTTGCATGACCACTTCACCTGTGTGATGGGAGCCCAAAATTTCTCCAAGTTTCGATCTTCATTACAATTAAGGAGGGGTGGTCCACTATTTAAAGGAAAACTGGACACCCTACGTGGTGGCACACAAGGCTCCTCTCGGCACGCATGGTCCAACATGCAACTCCGACCGCCCTAGCCTCGGTAATGCTACTCACTTGCACAACCAAAACAATATTTGCACGAATCCATTTCCTTTTCCATATTTTGAGGATATGATCTTGAAAAACATATGGCGCACAAATTTACTATCCTTCTAGCTACCGGAACGCAAGTCCTTTCTCAGTGCGCAAGTCACTTGTGTGACACATGTCCTGAGTGCAAGTCCCTATACCAAAAGACCAAGTTTTCCCCTTTTATCAATTTTAAGGTCCAGGAATTTGAAAAACACTGGAAAATAGTGCCATCTTAAATTCTGTTATATGCTTGACCTATATGAGTACTTTGCTGGCACACATTCTGAACATCCTCTGAGGGTTGACAAAAAAACAAACCATTATCCAAATCATGCATATATGACCATAGTTCCAATAATCTCCCCCTTTTGGGTTTGTTGGCAATCAGTAAAAAAAATTAATAGATCACCATCCACATGCTCACAAAAACGTGAGAATCAACTCAGCCAACACTCTAAGTCTATGTGAGCAATGCTTGGTATAGAAAACAAGAGAGAAATCTTGAATTGAGTTCCGGTGTTTTGGAATTCTAAATGAAGCCCAATAAATTCTCTTACAGTGTCACAAGAGTATTACATGTCTAATGTGTTCCTTCCCATCCTATCATCGACACCAGAATCTCTACATGTCGCAAAATCTTCTTTACCATCCTATCATCAACACTATATTCTCAACATGTCACAAAATCATTACACTACATGCCTGAATTTTTTCCTTTCCCCCCTATTGTCAATAAACCCAAAGACTGTTAAAAGTCTATTGTTCAACTCAAACCACACTCCCCCTAGATAGTATCTCCTCAATAAACCTGCATCACATCCAAAAATAGATTAAAAACAATTAACATAATCGGGGAGAGGAGATTTTCAAAACCGCTTTATGCACTGGGAGGTGGAAGAACACTGAGGTTCAAATGATGCTTCTCAAACACCACTGCTGACAGTGTCTTGGTCAGGATATCAATCACTTTCTCATCAGTTACCACATGATCCATTCCAATCACTCCTTTCTCAACTTTTTATTTGATAAAGTGGTACCTGATTTCAATATGTTTTGTATATGAATGTTGAAAAATATTCTTCATAAGATCAATTTCTCTCTTCTTATCACATTAAATAACCATTGGTTGATTCACCTCATCACTAATATCTTCTAGTTGTTGTTTCATCCATAGTAGTTGAGTGCATACCTTTGCGGAAGAGATATATTCAGCATCAGCAGTACTATGACAAGTACATTCTTTTTTCTTGATCAACCATCCAATGCATTTATTCCAAATATAGAATGCTCCACCACTAGTGGAATTTCTATCCACTACATCACCAACCTAGCCAGCATCAGAAAATGATGATAATTCATTGTCTCTTCCTACTAGAAATTTTAACCCACAACTGTTAGTACCTTTAATATACCTCATGATTCTTTTTACTACTATCATATGTTCCTCCTTTGGATTACACTGAAAGAGGGCCGCTAGATAGGCCGCAAAGACAATATTTGGTCGTGTCGCTATCAGGTACATTAGGCTTCCTATTATCCTCATGTACATAGTGGGGTCTACAGATGCCCCATCCTCCTGCCTTCCATGTTTGGTTTCAACTACAATTGGATTTGATATTAGTTTGGAGTCTTGCATATTAAACTTATTCAGAATATCTCTTGCATACTTTTCCAGAGAAATGAATGTGTAATCCTTATTTTGAATCACATGCTGCCCCACAAGATTTGTGAGCTCCCCAATAATAGAAATTTCAAATTATGATTTTATGTGATTGGAAAAATCATACAATAATCTCATCCTGCTTCCCCCAAATATGATATCATTAAAATAGACTACAACCATGAATTGATCTTTTGGAGAATTATTCACATATATATTATGATCCACACCTCCCCTTTTGAATTCTAGCTTCTTGAGAAAAGTGTCCAGCCGAGAATACCTTGCTCGTGGTGCCTGCTTCAAACCTTATAGATCTTTCTTCGGTTTGCAGACCATTGTTTAATCAATACCATGAATAAAACACACTGGTTGTTTGATATAGACTTCTTCTTCGAGAACACCATTCAAGAATTTTGTCTTATTATCCATTTGAAATACTATATATCTTCTTTGGAGTGCCATAGAAAGTAAAATCCTAATTGACTCCAGTTAGCCACTAGAGAAAAGGTTTCTTCAACATCAACACCTTCAATCTAGGAATATCGCTTACATACCAGTCTAGCCTTGTTTCTAATAACACTTCCATGCTCATCAAACATATTCTTGAAGATCCATTTTCTTCCAATCACATTGTGAACTTCGGGTCTCTGGACAAGATCCTCTGTCTGATTCTTGTCAATCTGATATAACTCTTCATTCATGGAATTTACCCAAGATTCATCCTTTGAATCTTCTTCGAATGAGGATGGCTCCACAACTAATAGAAATAAAGATTGTGTGTTATTTCTCATCCTCCTTGTTTGAGTGGGTGCACTTCTGTACCCAATTATGTTAGATGAATCAATCTCAGCTCTACGATTTCTATTATGTGGTTCAGTTGCATTCTCTCCAGAAATAGTTTCTTCTTCTGATTA
This sequence comes from Viscum album, assembly GCA_963277665.1. Lineage (NCBI taxonomy): Eukaryota > Viridiplantae > Streptophyta > Magnoliopsida > Santalales > Viscaceae > Viscum > Viscum album. The sequence continues at coordinate 228,347,793 of OY728151.1, forward strand.
TTCTTTTTAGTCAACATCATGATGTGACTTCTGAGTGTTTTTAACAGCTCCCTCTATTTATGTATTTGTATTTTCTTCACGTTCACTTTCTTCCTCAATTTCTATCACATCAGAATTTGACGTCCTTGAAGCATTTTTGGTTTTCTCTTCTATTATCTTAACATCACTTCTTTCCACAATCATTCTTAATCATTTGTTGAAACACTTGTAAGATTTTCTGTTCATTGAGTATCCAAGGAAAATTCCTTCATCTGCATGGTCACCATACTTCCCTTGATTTCCTTCTTTGTTCCTGATGAAGCATTTACTTCCAAAAACATGAAAATATTTCAATGAGGGCGTCCTTCCATTCCACACTTCATATGGTATTTTCATATCATCCATATAAATTCTTGTTCGAATTTGAATATACATTGATGCTTGAAGAGCCTCTTTCTAGTAATGTCGTGGAATACGACTCTCAATCAGCATAGTTTGTGCCATGTTGTTCACCTAACAATTCCTACATTCAAAAACTGCATTTTGTTGTGGAGTTATCACATCAGCTACCCCATGTTGTATCCCAGGCTTCTCCTGGTAATTTTCAAATTCAATGGACGTGTATTACCCTCCATTGTCATATCACACCACTTTGATTGTTTGTCCGATATCATTCTTGGTGATTCGCTGATATGTTTTCATGCAGCCAAGAACTTTTCGTTTCCTGTGAATGAACATAACACATGCCATTCTACTGTAATAATCAATGAAGAGGACAATGTACCTCTCTCCATGATATCCAAAAACATTTATCGGCCCGCATACATCTATATGAATTAGATTAAGAAGATGAGATTCCCTTTTCTTCTTTGGCTGATATGAACTGCATACCAGCTTTCCACGAATGCACGTATCACAAGACTTTTCATGCTCATGCTCTAGGTTGGGAATGTCTATGGAAATCCTTAGTTTTGATATTTTCTCCATGTCTTGTTGATTGATATGTCCCAGTCTCCGATGCCATAAATGTTTTTCTTCTTCAACCGTCATGTAGAAAATATTTTCATTACTATCAAATTGATACAAGTTGCCTTCTGTTAGGCATCCCTTCATTAGTGAATTGCACGTCTTACCCAAGATAGTGCAGCCATTATGATTTAAAGTAACTCTGAGTCATGATTCACAATGTTTAATCACACTAAGTAGATTATGATATAGTTCATCAAAATAAAGGACATCAGTCTTCTTTAGCTCTCCATTACCTAATTCAGTACTTCCACTACCTTTGATTTTTAGAGCTCCATAATTACCAAATCGTACTGTAAAATCAACCTTCATTTTGATATCTGTTAACAGGATAGTATTACCTATTATGTGAGATGAACAAACACTATCTAGAATCCATGTACTGTTGTTTTTTGTAGCTTTGAGGGCCACCTCTGCAAGGTTGGATTTCTCGATCATCCTCTTTTCTTTCCACGAGATATTAGATTGAGTATAATATATTGATGGACTTATAATTATTTCTTCCATATAATCAGATTCTTTATACCCATAATCTTCTACTAGAGAAGAAAACCTATTTGTGAGAGAAACACCATCGGGAGGGTGGATATTGAGCCGTCTCTATGAATTGTATGAATCTCTTCTACCAAATATTTTCTTTTAATACATAGCTTTATGGCCAATGTTAGAATAATTAAAATAGTATCCATAGAAACTATTTCTTCTATAAGTTGGAGGATATGAAGCCAGTCTCCCTTGTTGATGTCCCAGTTCTTCCCCATTGAAGTAGCCCCATGCCTCTTTACAATATGACATGGTATCGCCCAGATAGCCACAGAACTGACACTTCATGAGAGGAAATTTCTTCTCATTTGAATTTCTCCTCATGCCTTCTACCTTGAGAAAATAGTTGGACTGCCTATTATTTCTGAAAGTTTGAGGATAATTTTTAGTTCTTCTTTTAGTTTGGATAGAAGGTTTTTTTTAGCAAATCAGGAAATGTTTCAACATGTACAACTTTTATCTTGTCTTTCTTTTGGCTCACTCCACTTCCAGCAGGTGAAGACTCAGCTTCACATCCAATTCCACTATTTCCCATTCAAGAGGGTCTTTGATCACTCAAGATTTTTCCAACCCCATCTGAACCACACTTGGCTCTTTCCAGTAATTCTTCATCTAAGAATATTCCAAAATGAATTTTCTTCTTACCGTCATTTTTGGTTGATTGACATTCATTTTTAATCCTAAGAGTAACAAATTCTTCCTTAAGACCCTCAACTATCTTGGACTTATATTCCTATCTGGATGAAAGGTTAGTTATGACCTTTTATTGTTCTTCAATTATAAGATTTAGTTCCACAACATCATCTGTGCTTTTAGAATCAAAGATAGAACTCTCACTAGTTCTTCTAGTCTTTCAATTTCTGCTTCAAGCTCATCAACATATTCTGATGACTCTTACACTATTTCCTTCTACTTATTAAATCTCTTAAATTTATTCTCAGGCTTGGAAAAGGCATCCTTAATTTTAATATTTGGATCTCCACTAGGAGTAATCTGATTATCTCTGCCTTTATTGATCAAGGGTTATAACTTTTCAATGGTAACCATCATGGAAGCATGGATTCCTATTTTAAATTCTGGTTCTTCTTCTTCACAAAATTAAATATCCTCATCGTCTTCTTCTCAAACAAAAATCCTCTTATGTATTTTATTTTTAGATTTGAAGTCTCTCTTTTGAGAAACCTTTTTCAAGGTTTCCCGATGTCTTCTGCTTCACTCTCATCAGCATCAAACTTTCGTTGGCACTGAGAGGAAATGTGCGCAAATTTTGCTAAAAAAAACAAGTCAGGCGTAGCTTACCTTTAATTTTACCTTTTCCCTTCTTTAGTTTCATGGCGATTAGAGAAATAATTTATTTTTCCTCATCATCATCGCCATTAATATCATCTTAAATTTTCAATTTTTCCATGGATTTGAATGCCATTTCCTTGCTTAAATGAGTCATAGAATCTTCAGGTTTGACTATCATCTCATATGCCTCTAGTATGTTTAACATATCATCCAGAGATAGCTTTGAAATATCTCTTTCTTCAAGGGATGACCCCTTTGCATTGTACATAGGACGAAGTCTTCTCAAGATTTTTGTTACGATATCAATGTCTTTGATTTCATATCCAAGACCTCTAATTGCTCCTACAACTTCAGTAATTCGATTGAAGAATGAATCTGCATTCTCATTTGGATGCATCTTTAGATCGTCAAACATGTTGTGTAAGAATTGATGTTTTTCCTCCTTCACTTTGCTGTATACTTCATAAATGTTTTCAAGTTTATCCCACATAGACTTTGCTGAGGTGAAAATCATCACCTTTAGGTACATATGATCTAAAAGAGCTGCAATGATAGCATTTTGAGCTTTAGCATCTCCGTAAAAAAAATTCTTGTCTGTATCAGTCATAGCAATCCCTGTTGGATCGGTAACTTGTATTACTTGAAAGGTAGAGAAGATGACTTCCATTCCGAGGGATCTTAAATGAGATTTAATTATGTTCTTACAAATCTAAAAATTACTTCCATCGAAGAGAGGTACTCCCATAATATTGAATGCATTCTCCATGACAATAAAATATAGATCTAACACCAGTAACCTCCCTCTGATACCACTTGTAGGACCCCGGGACACCCTGAGAGGGGAGGGGCGAATCAAGGTGACAAATTTTTCTTTTAATGTGATAGATATTGTTCCCACATTGGTTGGAACTTATTAAACCTGTATGATGAAAAAAATTAGAAAGAAAAAATTCACATGCAGAGAGATGACACAACACTTTTTACTTTGTTCACCACTCAGGGCTATGCCCAAGGAGCATACGTCGACAGGTTGTCTGTCGTACCAAATTTTACTAAACTTCACTAGATATGTATTACAAAGGTTCGGGAAAATCACTCTATCCTAGGCTCACTTCCTTTACAAAGGTTCAAGGATAGCTCACTACGTCCCTCGGGTCACTCCTCTTAACTCCCCCTGGCTCACTGCATTCGGTGAAGTCCCAGTCAGTTTATAGATGTAAAGGCCTCTTTATAATTGCAAAAGAATGCATCATCAATTGTATGCAGATGCTCTATTAAAGTCCAAATCTCACCAGTAGATGAATCTCACTTCGCAATGAGGGTACCAGGAAATCTTCCAACCTTCGTGTAGCTTCAACAAGACAAATGTACTTCAACAACACCTGGAATGATTCCCCAAGCTGATGCTAAAGTTTCAAAGCTGACGCACAAGTTATAACTGGCGCACAAGTCTACCTCAAGCACTTGCAAGATGCAAACTTCTTCAATAGAAAACATGCGTGAACCACACCCTTTCTCTCCCACACTTCCTTGGATGTGCAACAAACAACCATCGTGCAGATTATACTTGTGCGACCCACAACCACTTCCACGACCACTTCACCTGCATGACTGGAGTAATGAATTTCTCCAGGTCTCGAACTTTATTACAAACGAGGAGTGGCGGTCCACTATTTATAGGCAAACTGGACACCCTACGTGGTGGCATGAAAGCCTCCTCTCGGCGCGCAAGTTCTCGCATGCAACTCAAACCGCCCTAGCCTCTGTCGCGCTAATCACTTGCGTGACCAAACCAATACTTGCCTGACTCCCTTTCCGTTACCATATTTTGAGGATCTGATCTTGAAAAACATATGGTGCCCAAGTTTCAAATCCTCTTATGTACCGGCGCACTAGTCCTTTCTCAGTGCGCAAGTAACTTGTGCAACACATGTCCGTTGTGCAAGTTCCTTTACCAAAATTCAAAGTTTTCCCCTTTTGTCAATTTTAAGGTCCATAAATTTGACAAACACTGGATAAAAGTGCCATCTTCAATACTGTTATTTGCTTGAACTATATGAGTACTTTGCTGGCACACATTCTGAACTTCATCTGAGGACTGACAAAAAAACACAAACCATTCTCCAAATCATGCATAGATGACCATGGTTCCAACAACTATGATTTTGATTTTAGTCAATGGATGGAACCTGAAGGGACAATGTTAATGTTGTGTGTGGCAAGTAATTCACTGATGAGAAGTCAAATTATATTATTGTAGGAGTGAGGGATGTTATAGTTATGCCTAACTAACTATCATGAAATTTGATTAACAAAATGAACATTACAGATATTATTAAAACATAAAATAACATGAAGATAACATTTTATAAAATTTCACGTGGTAGTTAACATTGAGGAATAAATATTCAGCTTCTTAAATATTAATAAGGTGGGATAAGAACCTAAAAGAATATCTCAAATGGAGGTTAATATGTTATCTATGTGTAAGAAGGGTCATAGAGTGAACAATTGTCGATGAGTTCAATTTCGTATCTATGGAGAACAAGGGTATTACCCATGTCAATGTCCTAACCCATGAATTTACTTCTAGACTATGGAAGGAATTATTCCATGACAATCAAGGATGTGGAAGGATTGATCTATTTATGTATTTGGATTCATTAATTATTAATTGTTATATTTATAATTATTTTTCATTTTAAGTTTCTCATTGATGATTTTAAGGGATTTGGTGAATAATGATGATGACCTATAAATTTGTTTTAATGGAAAGGTTATATTTTGATAATCGGATGGTTCCCATTAGTATGTTTTGTAATATGAGAAAATAGTATTTAATTTGGATAAAGACATTATTTTTTGGTTAATGTGAATTGGATAGTATTGAAGACTTTATTACCTATGAAGGATTTGTTGAAAATGTTGTTTATGCTATCATTGATGTGGTTTATAACATTTTTTCTATTTAAGGAATGTATCTAAAAATCTACATTCTATGTATGGAATGAATAATCATGTGTGTTTTCAATATGGGTATATGGTAATTCCAGTTACTACCATGTTTTAAAATAATACATGATATAGAAATTCATATATTTGGTTTATAATAATCAACAGTTACATTATGAGATATGGAGAATCAATGTTAATATAATTTTGGGAAATTTAATTACATTATTTCTCATGTTTTGGGTTTTAAAATTTTGAAAGTGTCATAATAAAACCAATTTATGATATGGTTTACATAAAAAAATGGATGCTTTTACATATTAATGTATTATTTAACCATATAAAGAATTATGAATACTAGATTTCAAGTGATAACCATTTTATATTAATTGTAATGAAATATAGATAGGATGACTTATAATTCTATCTATAGAACTTATGATTTGTTTATTTCTTTAAGCATAACAAATCCATGTTCATTTCTCAGAACAAGAGATGATGTGCATGTTAAATGAGGAACAAATCAAGAGTGAAACTATTCTTATTATATGAAATAAAATCAATTGTGTATATATTCTCATGAAAATTATTCAACATTTGGAAAAGGATCATTAAATAAAAATGTTACCCTTGTACATTCTTTTCCAGTGAATTAAATAATCCATTAGATCACCATAGATTTATGTTTTTTCATCCTTAACATTATTCATATGTCTCACATTCTTTTGGTAAGTGATCCTTTTAAATCTCAATAATTATTCATTCTTTCCTCCCATGTCAATATATTTACTTCATAGTAGTGTTATCCTATGTGGAAACTTAGTTATGCATTACTTTGGGTAACCATTATGTATTCAGATTTATTTTTTTAATGGATGTTTTTGGATAAATTTTTATGATGTAAGTTTCTATGAAATGAAATTTAATGTATTAAACCATTAGTGAACAATAATAATTTTGATTTATAAATTCATTTTAAGGGGTGTGTAAGGTAACACCCTATGTTTTATGATTTTTTCCAATAAATTAATATTGTTTGATTGATTTCTTCTCACAGTTCCCCAATTTAAGATTCATTTATATGAAAATCCAAGTAATACTTATAATACAAAACCCTGAGAGTAGATTATGGTATATGAAACACTATGTTTTTCTTGTGTTACACATTGTGCCATATTCTTTCAGTATCTTCCATTACACGCAAGACCAAATTTTACTAAACTATAACATAATAATAATAATAATAATATTTAATAAGAAAATTATTTCTTATCATTTGGAATGATGTGGATAAATAATATTAAATAGATTATGAAAATATATCTGTGTCATATTTTTTTACCTACCCATTGGTTTGAAATAATATAATATTCATTTAAAATAGAAAGAAATGATATCTAAAAAAAGTATATTTTCTAAAAGATGTGTTAATAATGTTTGGTGCTGATAATTAAAAATAAAAAATTACACCTTTTAGAAAAAATATATGAAGAAAACATAATTTTTGGAATATGAATACCAAAATTACCTTAGAGTGATTTTTTCGGTTGTTTTTTAAATGATTCATTTCTTGATGAATACTGGAAAATAATGCATTGTAATTGAAAAATGCCTTTTAGATTAAATTATTTATAATGTTAAATTATATTTTGAAACAGTTTTATGGTAAAAATACTTCAATTATATATCTATTAATTTATTTAGGGTCATTGTAATCAATTTGACAGTGAAATTTGATATAAAAACATTTTATGCTTTCGATAATTTTCACATAATCAATCGGCATTCCCGTTATGTTTATGTTATTAAATTTAAATTAAATTCACCCACTTATATGATTATAATTTTGAAAAATAGATTTAATAATTTAAATTATCATAATATATATTATCTAATATGTTTGACATAATTTTTGTAAATTATGATTAGTGAAAACAATTAAAATTAATTAAAGTGATTATGGTAAAAACCGTTTACATTGTTGTTAAATGTAGAATATAACGTGTAAAATGATCAACCCATTTTTCAAACATAAAATTTATGGACATATTTTGAATCATTCAACCATAGTCACTAATTTTATGACATTTTTTGGACACATGTCCATTATAGTGACCCATATAATAGGTTATATACATAAAAAGAGAACAAAGACGTACCTTGATTTTAATATCTATATATCGTTAGAATAAGTGAAAAGCTACATATGTTTGGTTATAAAAATATTTTTTATATATAAGTGATTTTTTCCCCGTTATAAGTTATTTGAATTTTTTAGTGATTAAATAATTACATTAAATTCTTATGAACCACCAACATAAGAATTATTGAGTTAAAAATTAACTCAAAAAAATGATACGAAAAATATTAAATGTTAGGTAAATTTAACAAATTATTTTATTGAATTTTTTTAGAATAAAATTTAATGTTACATAGGTATTTACTTAATAGATTCAAAATTATTAATTTTCTTCTTAATAAAAAAAATTAATAAATAATTTCCAAATTTACATTAATGTTATTTTAGATTAAATGATTTTAAATTTTTAGAAATTATATATTCTTCAAAGTAATTGTTAAATTTTAATAATTATTAAATATTTTCCATTAATGTAACAATTTATCTTTTATGAAGAACACATTGACATCAAAATAGAATAAACATTATTATAATTCTTCGGGTTAAAGTAGTGTTTTTGTGCCCATCATTCGCTTTAATTAAAACTGACTTCCAACATATGTGGGATTTTTTATTTGATAAAATATATATTATATTTGGAATCATTAGTACTAAATTATATAATAAGAAGCAATTTAATTTAGTTTTAATGAATAAATTATAAAAGTTATAAAAATAGTTACTTTAATAAAAAATGTTAATAGTGGGAAAACATAGAATTTATAGAACAACATTATAAAAATGCACATTTGTGTGTTCTGAATGTGTCTCTAGACCAAATCAATAATCCCCTCAATTAGTATTCAATGTTGGATCTGAATGAGGGAAGGGGGACCTCCCAATAGAGAATAATTTAGAGTATTTATAAGAATACACTACTAGATAATTCCTTTTTTGAAATTGGACATTTGAAAAGGTATCCAATAAAAAATTTCCCATTGATGAAAAAATGTCACAAATACCATTTTGTGATGGGGGTTCCCCATCACAATAAGATTTTATGCTTTAATATATATACTTATTTGAGACTGTAGGTTTCTCCCATAAAAAATACTATTTAAAATGGGCAAATAATCCTATCACAAATAATTTTAAAACTATTTGAGGTGGTATTAGTGTCCTATATGAAATAATTACAATAAAAAAATCTAAAAATAAAATAAAAAAATGAAAATAATTATATATAAAAAACATCATAATAATAATAATAACAGAAAATAATATAATAATATGAAAAACACGATATAAAAACCTATAAATTTGTGAAATATTAATAATATTTAAAAATTTTCATTCAAATGATTAACATAATAAATGTATATAAAAAATATATAATTCATTAGTCAAGGGGGTGCGGTTGATTTAGAGGAGGTGGTGGAGGGAAATCCATCATTATAACCTACTTTAAATTTCCCATATACTCCATCATCTACTACTTCTCTTGAACATGTGCTCGAAGCATCTCCTCATATAGCTACCCCTACCCCTGAAGAAACTCATACTGCTCTCTAAGTTGCATCTATATAACCTCATCATGGGCTCAAAGTTTCATCTCATACTATGTACCTGATGATGATGACTCTCCATGAGATTCCCTCGAGATAGATGACGGCATCACAACTGTGCCATAACAACTACCATGCATCAAGAGATAGTTGATACTCAGCCTATCTCAATGTCATAATGAGTCACTTTTATCAATGCTTCATAATCAAATTCTGGTACACTGGTGGCCTAGCCATCGTTCTTAGCCATACTGTGATCATGTGTGTTAGAAATTAAGGCCTCATATGACTCCTTCAAATTAAATTTCAAATAAAAAAAGTTAAAATTTTATTATTTGTTAATTTTAAAAATTAAAAAAATAATATTACCCCAGTCTAGAACTATAAAAGGAATGTAATATCTAATGTTACTAGGATCAGGTACATCATCGTGTACACATTAATATCTGTTATATCTGGATGCTCAGTTGACTATATAGAAAATAAAATAAATGGTTTAGATTTAATATAATATAAATTATTACGTAAATATTCTTACTATATGTCATCCATGAATACTGAATATACAAATTCTCGCTCTATGGGTGGCCTCCCATCTCCCCCTATTCTGTTGACCTAGTGATGATCTCTTATGAGAACTATAAACTAAAAAATATGAGCATAATCTATCCCAAACCTATGAAAAGGTGTAATCTGGTCAATACCTTCCACATGAATGATCAAAATCTATAACTCAAACATTATTTAGGGAAGTCTTCTCCATATTGTAGAAAACACTACAACATTGATCATGCATAAAGGCTTCACATGCCTCCCAGATAGAGTTCCCCAAGATATCATTAATGAGATACCATAAACCATTTAAATAGTTAATAATAGTTAGTTAATAATTAAATAATTTTACAAATAAATAATATATATTATTATACCATCCTATAATAAAACATGACCTACTAAAAATCAATGGGAATATGATCCCACATCTCACATAATCTGGAAAAAAAAATTATTCATAATATCATTAAACTTCCCAACATCAATTTATGATAAATTTTAGGAAAATAAGAAATAATAATAAATCAATTAGTACATAAAAAATTAATAAAAATAGATGATAATGAAAATAAACTAAATTAGACAACTGAAAATCCCTCTACATATGTTTTTCAAAATCTAGATGTAGACGTTTCTCAAGAATATGCCATGTAATAATCAATATCAAAAGACCATGAGCCCTGCAATTCGATCCGACACCATTATCCTAGGGGCTTATGACATGTCATCATGCTCATCACCAGGTAGTACAACCACATGGAGGTAATGTGAGATACCATCATTAGTCTCGTCATATATTTGAAACAAAAAAATATTTTTAACAAATTATTAAAGATGAGAATTATATATGTATATTTATTCTGACTATAACCAATAAGTGATTGTGCTATTTATCATCTTCATCATCATATTTTTATATAATAGTGTGAATATATTCAACTTCTTCCTCAGCATCATCAATTTTCAGAGGTTATTCAACTCCATCATCACTGGTTTATTCAAATTCATTTTTTACATCATCAAAATCATCATCGTCATTAACTCGTAATGTGGGGATTCATTGTCACTATTCAAGTCCCTTTATTGAGAAGATGTATTTGGATCTTTGTCTTGAAATTTTTTAATTCCTTGTATTTCAATAAAACCACATTCACTTTTTATAAATTGATTTTGAAGGTATTTAACTTTAATAATGCTCCTCCAATATATTAACTATCATGAGGAAGTATAATAATTTTCATAATATATTTGGAGTACTTGATGAGAAAATAAAAATGTTTCATTTACTAAAAGAAATAACATATATTTAATTTCAACTATTCCATGGAATGGATGAACATACAGTCTTCTATCAGTATCAAGCCAATGGAAATTAAGAGTCGATATATAAATGCATCTCAAATAACAAATTCCAATTATTTCATTCAGTATGCCATAAAATTCAATTTCACTTTCTCTATGATGACAACATCCGAAGGAAACACTATTATTCATTGTTTTATTATTCCCCATATGCACATGCATTAAATCAAAATCCATTCACCATAGGTTGAAATATATTTTCTACTATAATATCATTGATTTTGTGTTTAGAGACATAAATAAACACTACAGTCATAGTGGAAGAAAGGAATACCTTAAATTTTTAACAGGAATTAATCTAGAAATCCTTAGTTGAGCCTCTTTGTGTCTCGATTAACCACATGTATTAATATTATCTAATGACTCATTTTAACAATAATATAAGATGCAATCATTTAAACATGCAAGAATTTTTGGCTAACCAAGACCCAAATTATTAACCAGTCTCTTTCTATCAATGAAATTTGTTAGAAAATGAATTTTTTCAGGAAACAATTATTTATCCAAAGACAATATCTCATCAAAATAAATTTTTAACATTCTGCTATATTATTTAAAATCCCTGAATTTTATAACTGCTTCAAATTTTATTATCCTACAACCATGATATATGGAATCCATAGCAATGTACAACAATTCATAAAATTGAGATCATTCTAAACCAGGATTGAAATCATCATCATCCTTTGTTTCAATTTGTTGAAAATATGGAACAACAATACATGTAATAAAGTTTGAAAGCATGGTGGATTTGGAACAAAATTATTAATAGTTTCTCTAGAAATGAATTCACAATGTTGACACAAATTTTTTTAATCTTTTTGAAAATCCAAATGCAGTAGATGGCCCCTATGTTTTCAAATGTGCCCAACCACCATATATCACATTTAACATATAGAAAATTCATTGTCCCTTGTGAAAAAAATTATTATTTTGAAGATGCAAATGATAAAATTGGTTCAAAACACTCTATATATATAGGATTTATAAAAGAATCATTTAGAAAACTATGATTTTTTTATCAATTTGAGATAATGTAATAGTATTCCAAATAATTATTTGGAAAACTATGATGATTTATCTAATTGAGATAATGTAATAGAGATAAAAATCGTCTTCATTATTCCAAATTTCCCTAAAAATGTGAAAAAATTTCTGAATAATTTGATTTAATAAAAAGCAATCTAAAAATAATAGAAAATAATATAATTATAATTTATATGTAAATATTATCAATTTTTTCTATTTACCACTGAATTTTTATAATTACTGCTTATTTTCAATAATTAGATCTAATTATTAAAAATTACCTCTATTTTTTTGTAATTACACCTAATTTGAGGTAATTACCACTGATTGTTATTAATTAGTGCTAGTTACCACAAATTATTATTAATTACCAATTATTACCTTTAATTACTACTAATTATTACTAATTATTTCTACTTATTACTAATTACCACTAATTTTCATTAATTATCACTAAATTTTACTAATTACCAATAATTTTTAGTAATTACCACTAATTTTTATTATGTGCCACCTATTTTTACAAATTACCTATAATTATAACTAATTTTTAATTATAAATTTTTTTTACAAAGTGATGTAAATTTTTAAAAACTGCCTCTTATTATCACCATTTTTTAACTAATTACTACAAATTTTTAGAAATTATGGCTAATTTCAAGTAATTATTACTAGTTATTAGTAATTAATGATAATTAACACTATTTATTATTAATTACAAATAATTATTATTATTAGTTAACACTAATTTTTTATAATGTTTTGAATTAATTACTAATTACTTCTAGTCTTTACTAATTATAATTAATTTGTACTTGGAACCACTTATTTTTACTATGTACCACTAATTACGAGAATTTTTTTACTAGGTGTAGTTACTTTGTACTATGTTCTAGTAATTTTTACAAAGTAGGAATAATTACTGATAATTTCTAGTAATTACCTCTAATTACCACTTATAATAAATAATCACTAGTATTTATCACTAATTACTGCTAGTTGTTACTTATTACCACTAATTTTTAGTAATTACTGTTAATTATTATTAATTAGAGCTAATTATTCCGTAATTAAGTATAAATTTTCTATGCACCGCTAATTTTTTATAAGTGCCATTATATTTTACTAATTGTCACTAATTTTTTATCAGTAATCTAAATTATAATTAATTTTTACCAAGTACCTCTAATTACCGCTAATTTTTAGTAGTTAATGGTAATTTTTAGTAAGTGTGCTTATTTTTTACTAATAGCTACATATTTTTACAAATTAATGCTAATTATTTATATCATTTACTAAGTGTGACTAATTACTACTAATATTTACTACGTACCACTAATTTTTACTAAGCCCATCTTATTTTTACTATGAGTAAATTATTTTTACAATGTACTACTAATTATTGGAAATGTTCTATATGTATTTCTATTTATTACTATGTACCACTTATTTTTAACAACGACCACTAATTTTTACTAATTATCTTTAAATTTTAATTAATAATTCTAATTTTTACTACGTGCTGCTAATTTTTTCTAATTAACATTAATTTTTAGTAATTAACTTTTATTTTTAGTAACTATAAATAATTTTTACTAATTACTAATAAATTTATCTAATAATTTCTAATATTTATTAATTACCTATAATTTTAACTAATTCTAGATAATTTTAACAATGTACTACTAGTTACTTGTAATTTTTACTAAGTACGGAAAATTGTCACTCATTTTACTAAGTTTGTCAATTTTCTTAATATCCAGTAATTTTTAGTAATTACTGCTAGTTTTTATTAATTATAGCTAATTTTTAGTAATTTCTACTTTTTTTTATTATGTTCCACAAATATTTAGTATGTATAGCTAATTTATTCTATGTATTGGTAATTTCTACTAATTTCCACTAATTAAATCTTTTTTATACTATGTAGCACTAATTAACACTAATTTTTACTAACTACCACTAATTATTGCTATTTTTTGTAATTATACCTAATTTTTATTAATTACTACTAACTTTTTGTAATTACCTATAACTATCACTATTTTTTTACATATTAGTTCTGTTTATTATTAATTACCACTAATTATTACTATTTACTACTATTATTTGCTATTTATCGATAATATTTAGTAATAATTTCTAATTTCTTTTAATTTCCATCAATTTCTAATAATTACAGATATTTTATATAAATACTATTGTTGTGTAATAATTACCACTAATTTCTAAAAATCCTCAATCATTTATAATAATTACCAGCCATTTATAATAATTACCATACATATCTAATAATTATCCCCTAATTTTTTCTGATTATTGCTAATTTGTATTCATTAATGCAAATTTTTACAATTTATTTTTAAATTATTAATATTTACCATTAATTATTATTATTTTAATTAATTTATACAAATTATTAATTACTAGTTACTTATAAATAATACAATTTACTTTCAAATAGTATTATTTGTTACTAAGATCTATAAATTGTTACTATGTTCTCTCAATTCCCTCTCAATTTAGTTAATTTTATCTAATTTGAGATTGATACCATAGTTTTCTTCCAATTATGGATTTGAAGACTAATTATCACTAATTCATAACAATTACGACTATTTTCAAAAAAATATAATTTGTTACTAATAATTAAAACTACATAATAATAATTTAATCTAATAACTACTGATTAAAATAAAATACTTCTAACTAAAAATAAACATTAATAATTAAAACTAAATACTTATAATTAAAAATAATTATTATTAAATAAAAGTAACTACTGAAAAATAAAAGTAAATAATTATAATTAAAACAAAATAATATTAATTAAAAACATTTTTTACTAATATACAATAGAATAAATTAATTCAAAATTATAAATATTTAATAAATACCTTAAAATTGAATCTTTTAGCGGATTCAAAGACGGAAATTTCCTTCCCTGTAAAATTTAAAACTATTAAAAGTTTAGAGTGAATAATATGTGAGAAATGGAAAAGTTGAGAGTTTAGAGGACATGAGAATGAATAAAATTCAGGTGGGCGTATATATAGGTTAGATTATTTGTGATGATACTATTTGTGAAAGGAAACCCATCACAAATAGTGTAAGTTTAGATGGGTCCCGTTGCAAATAGTACCCAACATTAATCATCACATTGGTTGTAAAACTATAATTTAGATAGGT
Source organism: Viscum album (assembly GCA_963277665.1). Classification (NCBI taxonomy): domain Eukaryota; kingdom Viridiplantae; phylum Streptophyta; class Magnoliopsida; order Santalales; family Viscaceae; genus Viscum; species Viscum album. The sequence goes on from OY728151.1 coordinate 228,363,402, forward strand.
CATTTCACAAATAGTCTTATGCCAACAAATTTTTTTGTGAAAGGATTTAATTCTCATCATAAATAACTATAATTATAAAAGGTATTTTAAACATGATTTATTTCTCATCACAAATACCATTCTTTAATGGAAGTTATTTGTGATGGAAATTAATTCCTATCAAAAATTCCTTTTCTAGGGTTTGGAAAGAAATGTTTTACAATGTTATTTGTTATGGGAAACCATTATTTTTGCAAATAATTTTTTAAGGATTATTTTTGATGTAAAACAAATCCCATCATAAATATCCCATCTTAGAAGTTGTTTTTCCTATAGTGATACCGCACCTCCTCAATGATAAAAGGACACTCGCTCTACCCCATTCTCCACACCTATGAAGCCATTTGTTTCGCCCATTATCTTCCCAAATTACATCCCAACATCCCTTGCCTCATTCCAGAATCCTTTGTTTTAGATAACAAATCAACCAAGAAATACCTTTTGTGCAAAACAAAAGGGGATAACCAAAGAAGATGAATTTTGAATTAATACGACGAGGTTTATGACTGAATGCGTGTGATTTCTGCCCACATTTTTACTTTTGGGAGAAAAATTCTATATTCACCCCCACACTCTTCTATGCAGTATATATACTTTCAATGAATGTATTTTATAATTATTATCTTAAAATTCATGGCTATTCACCTATCCATTTTAGGATGTATTTTCGATGGGGTTTATTGTTCAACAGTCACAAAAATCAATAAAGGATTTTAATATCATTTTTTTTCATTGAGATGAATGTCATGATATAAATCGATATTCTGACATTAGGTTATTATACATCCCATTTAACATGTAATATTAAAAATTTATCTGTCCTTGTGATATTTATAATTTCATTTTTTTATTAATTCATGGGGTTTATGATTCAATGTTACCAAACTCATTATGATTTATGTTACAATATCATCATTTATTAGGATTGTATATAATTAAGTATCAAATTTTGAATTCTCATGATATGAATTTATAAATTCACATTAATTTTCTTCTTCTATAGTTTTTATGATATATTCATGTAATGGTTTAATTTTTAATTAAGAAAATTTTAAAAATTATGGAGATCCGGATTTATTTTCCATTTCCGTCTAAAACATTTTGTATTTAAAAACCATGTCATCTAAAAATTATTTAAATTTTTACATGATATTTTAAGCTTATTTCTAAGGAAAATTATTTACTAATGTTTTCTGTTTTATAAAATAACCTCAAGGATTTTCAAAGATTCGTTTATATGTTTTCAAGGATATTTTCTAAGGAAAATATTTTCACAACATTTTATGTTTTTAAAAAGGATTTTTTAATGTGGAAAGAATATTTACCCAATTAAATGTTTTAAATGACTTTATAATTAATTATTTATTATATTTCAAGGGTATTCACAAGGAAACATATTTTATTAATGTTTTAAATTTTAAAAAATGTGTTCCAAACAAAGAGATATTTTCTGAATTAAATTTCCCAGGTATCCTTTCAAAATTATTTCCCATTTAAGATGAAATTATTTTTGTTTTATTATTATTTACAAGGCATAAAATACCAAGATTAAAATAATATTATTTCCCCAAATGATGTATGTTTTAATTGATTTATTTTTATGTAACCTGTTTATTATCCATAGGTTATACCACTATAAAATTCTTATGAAAGACACTTCTTTTCATAGGTTATTAAATGATGAAAAGATTATGAAACATTTCTCATTTCCATAGGTTGTGATAATATAAAATGTTTATTATACCCATTTCATTTCATAGATTATGATATGATGAATGTTTATGATCTTGTGGCACACATATTTATGATTTCTTTATGTGATGGGTGAGACCTATATCACCCTCCAATAAATTGGTTAATGTTAACTTTTCTATGAGTTCAGAGGGCTCACAGATGAATATACCATGGCAAGAGATGAGGGTACATTGGTGAATACCCCAATCCAATATATAAGGGTATAATATTTGTTATACCATGCCTAAGATAGAGGGTACAAAAGTGGTTATCCGAAGCCTACAGCCCATACATGGGTTGGTAAAACAAAGCCTAACATGTTACTAATGTCTTGGTTTATAGCCTTGACCAAATATTTTCTATACCTATGTGTATGATACAAATTTCGTATTTTTTTCTCTCATGGATCATGTATTTTTATTCCCTTATTACTCTTTTATTATAATCTGGAAATCATTATTCCCTAACTAGGGATTATTATATTTGATATTTAGGGTATGTATTTAAAATGTATTGTTCAAGTTCTCATACCACTATGATCACATTATTATTATTTATATCATTTAATTAATCTTAGTGTTCTGAGATCACTCATTTTTATGTTTCCTTTACCCATGTAATAAATAAAGTTTTTATGTATGAGTACTAAATGAGAAGATTTTTTGTGGGAAATAGTGAATATCTTTCCCCAAATTATAAAATTATGTTTCAGTTTTTCAAATAGAATAAAAATAAAAATATCAGATTTTTTTATATAATGTTATGAATATTAATAAAAAATTATGTAATATCCAAATATTATAAACCAAGGTCTCTATGAATATAAATCCATTGTAGGATTTACTATGAAATTATAGAGGATACATTAAGGATATGTAATGTTCTTCAATAAGGGTAATCATTTTATCTTCTGATCCACCACATTAAGATCCTATAATAACATGATTATATAATAACCACAATATTTTTCATATTCAATTATGTTTTTTTATTAAGGGTATAACCTAAAACCCCACACACTTCCAACAAATGGGTTATGAAATCATCATTTTTGTGTACGACAGATGACTACCTCACAAACAGATGTTGTTCATTTTTCCATAACCACATTTAATTTCTTGGAATAATAATGGATTTTCAGTTTATATATGATATATATGATATTTATAACATATTAATACATTTTTAATCAATATATCATACACATCTTGTTACATTCTATTCAGTCATGAGGTTATGTGATTCGTCTCTCACTAACGCTTCAAATGAAGGTGGTAAACGTAATTTCAAAAAAATATGTGATATACATAAAATAATTATGATATTAATTATGTATTTATCATTATGAAAATATAATATATTTCATTTTCATTCATTCTTTTCACTAATCTTAACATTATAAAATCATTTGTGTACATGTAGACTACCACCTTCACACAGTGACGTGACTCTCTTTTAATCATCAAAACACATGGATGAAAAGTATAAGTTTTTAATATGATATTATGTATATAATGATTATATTGTAATGTTAATATTTACTTACCTCCTTTCCATAATTATTTGTGAATAATATAAATGGTAGTCATGCGTTTTTATGACCCACTATCTCCATGATTGTAATGTAATTAATTTTTCATAACTGTAATTCATGATTGTTTTTAAAAGTAAAATTTATTTAAAACGATGATAATTATTTCAGGATTATTAATCTACATATGAAATAAATATATAAAATTTTGATGAAATATAAGCTTTATAACCAAGCATGCATTAGAAAATAAGGAAATTATCATATGATATAATGAAAATAATGATAAATCGTTAAGGAAATGGTGATAAGATGTTTTAAAAGGATTATATGTGATATTATAATTATTAATATTTTTATTTTATTTAACCATAATATTCAAAATAAAAAATCCAATTGAATTGGTTTGTCATATTAAATGAGAAAAATAGGATAGAAAAAAAAGAATTGAATTAAATAAAATAAAACATATAACCAAAGTAAGATATGGGGAAAGAAAATATTAAAAAAACATACAATACAAGAAAACTAGAATAAATTTTAAAGTAATTCAAACTCCCACATGAACAATGATCACCTACATAAAAACATAAACAAAAATAAACAGTAAAAGTGAAGCCAACATGCTACAATTTTCTCTTCCCCTTACCTAAATTCTATAGTAAAACATCTAAAAAAACCCAATGGCATGTATAGGGTGTGATCTAAATACCATCAGGATAAAAAACCATTTTCTCTACAAGTAATAACATCAATAATTCAATAATTCAAGCTTTTAAAAGAAAATAGTTTTATAGAGACTTTTTATAAACCTAACCAATTTATAAATCATTTTCCATTTTCTATATTTTGGTTTTCACAAAATAAATTTACACCCTTTGACCAGAAATATGATAAGTAGAAGTGATAAAGAAAACATGAAATTGTATCCACGCATCAAGAGGTATACAAATAAACAAAAATATATGAAACAACCTATCATTCTAAGATAAGTGATACAACCTCATATAAAAATCTATGGGCAATAATCCATGATATAAAAATAATAATTTGATAAATATAAATATCTGTAAAAAGATAGATCACCTATTATTGGGGTAAATCATTTTGCACAATGCTTAATATACACTCGAAAGACTAAAAAAGTATACATTAGATCCAAAATATATTGAGTCCTACCATTCGATACCACAAAAGAGACATCCTAGTAGTGTATTACACACTAAATCTATACATACCTCTTTATCAATGAACCCAAGATTCACAGTGTACATTTATAAAAATTCAATTCAAAATGATGCTCAAAATTTTATTAGACATTTTTAAATCCAATCCAATCTTTTTCAGAGTCTGAAAATCCTATTTGAAAAGAAGAATATCCATTTTCAATGAAAACACAATTTTGAAAAAAAAATTCGCTTCCAAGAAATCATATTAAACGAATTATCAATTCAATTAAATGAAACAAACAGAGAATATTATAATGAACAAAATTAAATTCATCAAATTTACACATTGTATAGAAACACCAGGCATAACATGGTATAAACCTACTTTCTTTTGACAATTAAGATCTAAAACTGTGTGAATGAACACCAAAAGACAAAGAACGTTAGAAAACTGAAAGCGATTGATAGAAAATGATATCAAATCTCAAAACCACATCCAAACCATAGCTACTAATAAAACACATAAATAAAAAAATTGATCATGTGCCTCAAGAGAAGCAATCCAACCACAATGGTGATCAATCACCGAATGTTGTAATTGGGACAATGACGAAAAACCTACAATCATTTAAATATGACTCCATGTTGATATAGGATGGATACATAGAGAATGGATGAAATATATCTCTCATACATCTCCCTAAAAACCAACATGATAACATTTTGATGGTGTGTAACCCATTTGCACATTGAGTAATTCCTAGGGTATGTATACACCAAAAAACATGTCACTTTTTATTAAAAACTGGATTTTACCCTTACACGACGTGAACCTAATACACGATGTGTATTAAATTTTTGTTTTGTATTCATTTTATAGATTCTACCATGAAATTGTTACTTGGCATGTTCTCAACATACATGGTGTGTAAGTGCTAAACAAGTAGTTGAATTTAAATGTTTTCATAGAATATTACAACAAATCACTGACTTCACTATTATATGCCCCCACAAAATATCATTTCCAGTTTGTTGTAAACAAATAAATAAGAAAACCAAAATGTGGGTAAAACCATACTACTCTAAAATGTAATGGGATGTTACAATCTCCCCACCACAATTGATTTCTTCCCATAGAAATCCTTCAGTATCCTACATCTACAAAAAAGAGAAGGCCATTGATGTTGTATTAACGACTCACACTCCAATGTCTTATGGCTATCTTTATTGTACTTATATATTATCTAGACTATGGAGATCATTTTACCTCTAATTACATTATCCTAGAGATTTATAATCTAAAATGGATTCTCAACTGATGTGGTATTTTGTTTAAGATAAAAATCCTTTTATCTAATTACATTGAATGAATCTGATATATACCTCATCAATTAGGAAACAAGAAACACAATATGTTTTGAAGTTAAGCCATATGGTAAAAGAAATTGACAGGACAACCTCCCTAATTGTATAATAACATTAAAGGGGACAACAAATATTTGTGCCAAAATACCCTGCATACCCAACGAATGATGTCCCAAGAAAGCCAAAACTCAAAGAAAGACCGAGTCACCAACCTCAAACTTCAATAGCCTTAGAATATTGTTCGAAAAGGATTTATGAGGACTCCTTTTTGTGATCAAGTCCCTTTGGATCAACTACATCATCTCCTTAATCTCGTGAATAGTAGTCGGCTCAACCAAAAAACACTCTCCCAACTCTCCCCAACATAAGGGAGATCTACATGGCCACCCATAAAAGTCCTCAAATGGAGCCACATTTATTGAAGTCTGATAAATATTGTTATATTAAATTGTAACTAATGGAATTTTTTCCCAATATCCTTGAAAACCAAGAACACAAGCCCTAACCTTATCATCTATCACTTAGATACCCTTCATTATATGTCTAGCTATCTATGTACAGTAAGTTGTGATTTATTAATATGGGAATCCATCACCTCCTACAATCCTTTTCAGAACATGGATGTAAACCTCAAATTCTTATAAATATCAATTGCATAATGAACCCCATGACCTCCCACAATCTCTCAGACATACATGTCCCTAAGATCTTTCTCTCTTGCCTCCTCCCATATAGGTATAAAATGAATAGATTTAATGAGTGAATCAATAATCACCCAGACCAAATATTTACAATGAGATGTATATGGTAAACTAGTAAAGAAACCCGTGGAAATATCATCCCAATTATATATTGGAATGGGTAATGTCTGAAACAACCCTCTATGCCTCTGGTGCTCTACCTTAATTATCTGATATGCATGGAACCATGGAACAAACTTCACTATCATTCTTCTCGTCCCTTTATTTCAGTAATGAAACCTCATTTCATGATACATATTAGCAGCCACATGGTTTACATTCAAACAAGAATTGTTCCCAGTGTCTGAAAACTCCTATCTCAAGGAAAATAGAACAACCAGACTATTATCGAAGAATAAAGATCCACTAGGATACTAAAAACACTAACCCGAGGTCCCCCCACCCTAAAGTCATTCACTAATGTTTTTTAAATTAATTTCTACAACCATATCAATCCAAACATTCTAATAAAATAACAATTGAAATTTCATCAAATCCAAGAACACCTATCCGCTAACCTCTTCCACTTCTAAGCTCATGTCAGCAAAAAAACTCATCGAAGACCACTTCTCAACAAATTATTTCAAATTTTTATCAATAATTTTACGATCAATGTGTCCGCAACTATATTTCCATTCCCAAGGGTATATATAATGTCAAATTAATATTTATAAAGATATCATATCCAATTTCTCTATCACAAATTTCGATCCCAAAGAGTAAAAATATGTTTCAGGATATTATTATCTAAAAACACTATAATATTATTCTTAAAGGGATAATGATGTAGTGTTTTGAGTGCATGAATAAAAACATCCAAATCTTGATCATGGTTAGGGATTTTCTTCTGATGAGTCCATAAATGGACACAAGCATAATCCACAACATTTTTACCCTAAATCAAAAATAATCACAGACCTATACCAAAATAATGGTAGGAAACATTATAACCTAACCTTGTTTTAGGAAGAATAAAAACGGGTGCTGAATTAAAAATCATCATAAAATCATAAATATATATATTTGAATCTTGTCCTTCCATTAAAAAATTACACTTTTATAGGTCAAATAATACATAGAAGATGTGATGTTGGAGAAGTGTAGAAAAAACTATATTAAATAGCCATCCAAACCCATGTAGATCTGGATCTCATTCACATTTATTTGATACTACCAAGACATAACTTACTATACTATTTCAGGATCCACTGAGGCTCCCCTCTCAGATATCACATACCCCATTAACATAACTTCATAGATCCAAAAATCACACTTCTAAATCTTACCATATAGATGATGTTCACTCAAGGTTCAAAGAATGATTTCCAAAAGGTCCACATGCTCATCCTCTAACTTGGAGTAAACCAAAATAACAACCATGAACTCAATAACAAAAGAGTCCAAGAACTAATGAAATATCTAGTCCATCAAATCCATAAATGTTGTAGGGGAATTTGAGAGACTAAATAGAATAACTAGAGAAAATAATCCCAAATCGACTCCTAAATGTTTTATAATGTATATCTTCTTCTCATAATATATAATAGTGATACCCTGACATTTGTACAATATTTAACGACAAATGAGCCCCTCTAATCAGTTCGAAAAGATCATTAATACTTTTTGAATGATATTTGTTCTTAACCATTACTTGATTCAAATTTTGTAATCAACACAAAGTCTAAAGATACTATATAACATTTTAGAAAAGTTGACTTGGTAATCCCATTGGGATATGCTAGATTGAATAAATCATTTAGCCTCTAGGACCAATTGTTGGACTATAAGTTAAACAAACTCAGTAAGTGGGATATGACATGATAACATTGAAATGGGAATCATACCAAGAAGTAGGTAAATAGTAAACTTAACCTCTCACTATAGAAACAAACTTGAAAAATCATTAAAAACGACATTAGGGTAATAATAAACAATTGTAGAAAGTTAACCAACCAAGAAAGGTTCATCTACAAGAATAATATTCTTTTACAAATGATATTAAATTTCCCTAGTATAAAAAAACATGCCCTTCACTTCCTGATATCGAGTCCCACTCACCTAGTAAAACAAGTGCGACTCCATCGATATATAAGAACTAAAAACCATGGTTATAATAGGGTATCTAGTCATTAATAATGATCATCTAATCTATGCCAATAATTAATTCCAAGATGTGAAGATCAAGTACATGGATGTCCCACTCCACTTCAAAGTCAGTTTTCATCACCCGACAAGCGAGACATCTAAATTTTTCTTCAGACCACTTTCCCAAAGTCATGAAAATATACAACATGAATGGAATATGTTCCAAATGAAAACACAATACATCATCTAACTTTGATGATATAATATAATTAGTATTACCCATATCAAACAAATATTTCTCTATATAAGATTAAATAAACAACATACCTCTAATAGTTGTTGGCCCTACTTCATATTCCTCTGGCACAAATTCTACTATGTATAGTCATCCAGTATTTTTCACTTGATATCCTTCCCATTCATAGTAGGATTAGATAGATCACCCATGGAAGCATCATCATGAACCTATAAACCCTTGGTGAGAGTAGATTCAACCCTACTATCCGGAGTTATCACTTCATAAAATCATTTTAGATAGCTATATTTCCCAAAAAGATGAAAAGTGTGAGGATTATTTGCGTAGTTATGCTTTATATAACTATGCCTTCCACAATGGTAGCAGACAACCCACTATTATATTGAACTATTGGAAAAGAGACCTATACTCATGGTTTAATTTTTTTGGTATATTCCCAAAAAGAATGGGTATAGGACATACAGATCGTTTTCAAAACCATAGCTTGTTAAGGCATCGACATAGCTATGAGCTATACCTATAGTTGGAAAATTCTACACCCATGGTTATGAATCGTGGGAATAGGTTTATGGGAAATTTTACATTGTTTGAATAGCTCTATAACCATGGTTCTCAAATGTAGCTATAGGATTTTAAAAAATCATTCCACGAGATTCAAACCCTAGACTGCCTTTTCCTGGTCGAAATGCCAAACCACTACACCACGTACTATTATATGTATATCAATGTATATTTACCCATATATATTTTTTATAAACCACGATGATAGGTGGGAAACCGTAGGTAAATATTTTCCCTTGATTTTTTGTTCCCATAGAAAAAAATTGACATAGTTACATGGGAAAGTTATACCCACGATTCTAAAAAACAAAGTGTATAGTTTGAACATATACCCATGGTTTTTAGAATAGTGGGTATAGGTTTTTAACAAAAACCTATCTGTATATTTTTTTAGAACTGTGGGTTCAGCTCTTGAACCGAACCCTATATGCACGATTTGTGAAAAATGTGTATACATGTTGGAATTTTCAACCATACCCACGGTTTTAGAAAATCATGGGTATAGGGTCGGCCTATACTAATAGTATTATCCAAAACCATGGGTATAAGTTCATTTAAAAATAGTTTTGTCATCAACCCTATGACTGGTCCTGAGGAAAACCGACCACTCTTATACATCCTTTTATGGAATGAAGATACACCCTAGATGACAACTTATATAGCTAAAGCTCCACCCAATATTGTATTCCCAACTCCATCTTCCTCATTTAAGATTCCATTTCATCAAATTCCATAGTGGTATAAAGGCATAGAAGTATCAGAATAAACCAAAAATTGAGTTTCATTCCTAAATCAAACCTTCAAGACTTCAGGTACTCATTTGTGACAAGCTCTCACGCTAGATTCACTAAAACTTAAAAATGCCTAGAATAATCCAATATGGTACTCTCCTCAATCTAAAAGGTCATATACTATGAGTTTTCACAGATTTTTAATTTCTCAATATAGAACTACTGGTTAAATATCTTCTTGTTAGATGTGTAGGTTAGATCCTTATGCAATATTATTTGAAAAATGGAATCCCACCACCTTCTTCTCGATCCTTAATCAGATATGTGGAAAAACCCACATTAGAGTATACATGTGTCTTCATGTTGATGAATATCCCCTCTATCTACTCTAACAACTCTTCAGATTCCTATTATCCATTATTACCTCAAAATACAGGTGGATGTTGCTTAGTAGATTCTATTCCATGATTCACTTGAATCTTGTGTTTCCAACACCCACATGACCCAATATATAAATAGTGCATATAACTTATTATACCAATAGAGGGTCCACTAGATGGTTCACCTTTAGAAACTATCTTAGAGCTTCCTCTCTCATTTTTTTGATGATCTCTTCTAAGAGGAATTTTCTAAGAAAACACAATAACCAATCGATCATGAATAAATTCCAAAATCATAGTAACGACATCACATATTTATAAAAAACATCAAAACATTAGGAATTTAAAGCAACTAAAAAATTATTTACATAAAAATGAACATGTCTATTAAAATGAACTTTACAAATTGTTCATTTAAATGACATCATAATTCAAGTCTCAAACATGGTAAAAACTTCTGAACACCCATGGTAACTTTGTTTTAGTGACAGATGTGAGCTTGAAATTCACCTTTTTCATCTACTATTCAAATTACAATGGTCCTAACTTGAGTCTACTCAAGATGCTGAACCAAAATCATGCAGTTCTAACACACTTTATGCTAATTATACCAATCGATACCAAAATTGCAATGAACCAAACCATTCCAACTAGAAAAGACACATGAAGTATCCTGTAATATGATAAGGGAATTCAAATAATAAAAAACATTATTGAATATAAGAAAACATGATATTTTAGAAGAGTGTGAGGTAGAGAATGAAAAGATACCATAAGAAAAAAATCCAAAAGCAAAAGGACATACTAGAAAGTATGTAATAACCCTATATGACTGACGGTCACATCTATACCAACTCAAATTGAATAAAAAATCAATAAGTTAATTCATCATTGTAAAAGATACTCTCTCGTTTACTCGAATCTTGTAATACAATATCTAAAAATACCCCATTCCACAAGTAGGTTGAAATCCAAATACTTATAAGATACCATCAATGTTTATATAAATGTTTTACTATCAAGAATTCTATAATTAATTCTCTTTAAAAAATTGTTCTATAAATAATTTTTATAAATAGAATCAATTTATAAATAATTTTCCCCTTTTCACTTACTTTGGTTTTCATAAAATCCATTTATATTCAATAACCAGAATTTGATGGTATTAGTGATAATAAAAATAGAAAAGAATATCCATGTATCAAGAGGTATAGATGTACATACATATCAATGAAACAACCTATTATGGGAAGATATGTTATAAAACAACATATAAAAATCATCGAACAATAATCCATTATATAAAAACAATCATGTGGTAAATAACCATGTTTGGAAAATGAAAAATTACCCAGCATTGTTCTCAAGACTATGGGACACTAAATTATAGAGACACTCAAGCCTAAAAAGGAATAATTGAATCCAGAATATATCGAGACTGGCTAGCCGATGCCACCAAAGATTCATCCTTGAGCTAAAATACACACCAAAGATAACCATTCCTTTATCCTGTGGCACCCAAGGACCCCAATGAGAATTTTTCTAAATTAAATTCAAAATAATACTAATGATTTTATAATACATTTTGAAATCTATGGAAATATTCTTTGGAGTTTGAAACCCCATTTCCAAATTGAGAAAATATATTTTCAAAAAAACATCATATTGAAAGAATTTTTTATTCTATGAAATTATTTAAATCAAATTATGACTTACATTAAATGGAAAACCTAATGGAAATTAACAAGAACAACTAGTAATTCATCCAAACAAACCCATTATATAGAAACACATATGTCAACATAGTAAAAACATAGTTTCTTTCACAATGGATACAAAAAACCAAGAGAATGTATGTTCTAAGACAAGGAATGTTGATAGAAAAAAATGGATTGATATAAAACGCCATATAATATCAAAAACCAATAAAAAACAAAGACACAACTAAAACCCACGAATAAAACATACATTACATGCCAAGAGATAATCAATACAGCCACAATGATGATCAATCACTTAACTTTTCGATCTAAATAGAGAGGAATCACCCAAAATCACATAGGCATGACTCTAGGATGATATAAGAGGGTTTCATAGGGAATGAATGAACCATATCCCTCATAAAATTCCCTTAAATCCAAATCTTCTATATTTACATGGTGTGTAACCTATTTATACATCATATAATACCTTGAGTCCATATAGTTCAAAAAAAACTGTTACATTTTTATTGAGAATTAGATTTTCCCCATACACAACATGCAGTTAATAAATGGTGTATAGATAATTAAAAAATTTCTTTCCATTAATTCTTTAGAACAAAAATTAAATGGAATGTACACAAAATACATTGTGTGTAATTTCCCAACAAGTAGTAGAATCTATAGGTTTTCACAACTAATTCCAACAAATACCTAACCTCACCATTACAGTTATCCAACCAATTTCATTTCTAGCATACCACAACTAACGAAAAAGGGAGAAACAGGGAAAAACATACATGACTAGAAATAAATTGGTTATTACAGTTTTAGAATAATTTCATAACATGCTTAAAGCCTCTATATAGGAGGTTAGATCACATTCAACCAAAATGAAGCATATATTATGATATTTAAACTCAATTTCATTTAGTTGAGGCATATTTTAATGAAATACCCCAAATTACTTTTATATAGTGTTTATATTGTCCACTTTTCATGAAATGTCTACAAAACTTCATTATTAGTTGTATTTTATATTTCAATTTTAATGATTTCCTCTATGGGAATATAAACATAATATTACCAAGTGAAAAGAAAATTTCATTACTCAATTTTTTCATTGCCTTATATTACTTCTTCACTATTAGTGATATTCTATGAATATGTTTATAATGGATTTTTACTATCTATTTTTTTATTTAAACATTTGTTATGCGAATTACTAGTAAATACACATATTTGATTCATTTAGTAATAATCACTTAAACATTATTATCATTTTATGGATTTATTTCACAATATTATTCTAACAAATATTATTTAATCTTTAATTTAAATTAATAGAAATTATATTATAATTGTTTCAAAAAACCATTCACTGTGTTCTTCGATGGTTATTCATGATATTTTTTCATGTGATAGTACCATTTTCTATATATTTCCTACTTAAAATTATTGAGAATTTGTTTTTATAAAATCAGACTTCATTTCTATCTTCAGTCATAAATCTGCATTCATTAGAAACCGTGTTCTCTAAAAAGGTTATAATGATTTTTTATCCTTTTCAATATGATTTATGAAATGAAAATTTTCCACATTTTTTCTTTTTACAAAATTTTTTCAAAGGAAACTTATTATCACTTTCGGGAAAAGCACTTTTCTACCATTTTTACCACACAAAAGGAATGATCTTTACAACACATCAGAAATACCTAAGGAAATGACAATAATTTATTTGATGTTTCATTTTTATGTTTAAGATGATCATTTAAAATATATATTTTTTTAAGTTTTTTAAAAGACAATAATTTTTAATATTTTATTCTCAATAAAAAAGGATGTTTTCCTCAAGATTGATTTTAATGAACTTTGTTTGTTATTTAGACTCATAAATGTAAACAACCCATAATTATTAATTCAATGGCTATATTTTATACTGACACCATCCATATTATTTATTTGAATGGTTTCTGATCATTATGTCCATGGAATGGGTAGACATTTACTTTCTTAACTCATTTTTGTATTCAATTCCATTCCCTTGAAATATACACATTTCTATAACCATTAAACATTATGTTTCCCCTTAATATCCATATTAATCATTATGAATATGTTTATTTCCTAAACCTTATATCATTTTTACATATGGGAAACAAAATTGAATGTTTTTCACATCTATGGAAATATTGAAAAGTATGAATTCTTTACTAAACATTAATATTTGATAAGGCATATGTTTTTTGATTAAATTGATTATACAATATATGAGGAGTTATTTAGAAAGGTATGTTACTAGTTGGGCCCATTTATATATATCCCCATGATGCATCAATAGTATAATGGAATGAATTGGTTGGCTTTTTACCTGGTATGTTTTAAAGAATCTTTAGAATAGCCTTGATAGTAACGTTACTAGGTACCTAGGAAACATGGTTTCCTATATATAAGAGTTTACATTATTCAGAATTGAATTATTTCTATCTAAGATATTTTCACTATGATATTATCTCAGAATGAATTTATTTTTTTGTTCTTTGATTAATTAGAATGTCTATTCTATTATTTACCATTCCATATTGAATTTTCCTTATCTAGTTATTTAAATGGAAGGTTTGAAAAATTATTTACCTTCCCATATTTATTATTATCATTTATTTTTTAATTACTAAGATGTACTTAAACATTATGGGGCAGTCAATATCACCCATATTTTGTTTCTTATCCACATGATTCCATTATATTTACTAAGAATGATTTTCCCAAATATACTAGATGGAATTATATTATTCTAAAAAGGAATGAAATATTTTATAATTTTTTCCTTAAAATATAATGTAAAAATCATGTATGTTTTTGGTTTAACAAGACTACCAAACCTCTATTTTTACGATAAGATAACTTGAATCATATACTAATGTAATGTTAGCAATCAACACCTCTGAGCATGCTAGGCTCAAACTATCAACATTCCCCGAGGTGGATATGTTCCAAAACTGAAACAACAATCCATTATGAAAAAAGGGATGTAATATCATGGAAACCAAAAATTCACAACCTTTCCAAAATATAAGGTTGGTTTCCTTTATATTTTCTTATCCTTAGGGTTTTTCCAAAGCTGAAATTATCATATTTTGTATAATGAACTAACAAATACTCATATTTAATTAATCCTATGTCTGATACAAATAATAAATTCCCACAACTGTAATCATAAATATGGTGTCAAATAAACATTCTTTAAATAATGGATTTGATACAAATTGAGATGAATATATATTTATTTTACATCATTTCCATATTATAAACATTAAATATCACAATAATCATAATGTACCAAAAATGGAATGTCTAATTTCTTTGTGGATCATATGTATAAGAACCATATTTTTTTATAATTGAAAAAATTTCACTATAATAAAACCACACTAGACAATCTTCTATACTTTTGATAAGCTATACTAAACTTCATAACTCATGGAATAAAAAAATAGCATTTGGTGAGAGAAAATTCCATGAAAGGGAAAAACTCAATAATATTTCACAAATTATGAGAACATAATAATATTAAAAGTTTATTACATGAGAGAATAATCTCATTAAAAATAAAATGGAATAAATATATTTTTCTATAAATCATTATTAAAGGATAAGAAATCCTGAATTCAAAAACATATAAAATGGAGAATTTGTATTTAATCATGATATATTAAAAAATATCAGTGGTCCATAATCATAGGAATATAACATATAGATATAGAAAAATAATTATCATGGGGATATATAACATTATAAACCTATCTAAACAAATCGGCTCCACAATCTAACTTTTGAACCATGCTAATTTGCATCAGATTTATACTTAATAATGTGAAGATGCCTAATAAATAGTAGGTTAACACTCAATCTTATGAACATATATAAGTCTAAAAGTGTTATCTCTCAATCATGTTCACAAATACAACTCACATTAGTTTGGCACTAAATATTTTTAGCCTAACTAATCTGATTTAGGTTTATTTTCAATAATGTAATCATAGATTACAAGCCTTGGGATCATATTGAACATTAAAATCAAAATAGGTATTAAAACACAAATAATATATTGGAAGGTTATATTGGATCCACCAATTAAAAAATAATCATCAATACATATAATCTCTATTAGAACTTGAAAAAAATAATGCTTTAAATTACTTAATATATCCCGAAAAAGGAGACATGTTTAATGAAAGAACATTCCTAAAACATTCCATAAGTAATCCGATGAATGAAGATGAAAATTAGTTTAAAATTAACCCCCTTGTAAGAAAATAATCATTAAATGATGTTGATATTGATGAAAATGTATTTTCGACATCATTAGATAAATTAACTGAAAATTAGAAGAAATAATCCTTTTTTACACTAAACAAATCCTTATTAGTGTTCTCTATAAAATTGAATACATTGAGAACATTCAATATTGTAATTTAAATTAAAAAATCTATAATTTTTTTTAAAACATTATTTAAGAAGACATAAAAACACTAAAAAATCGTTCTTAAAAAAAAACCTTTAAAATCCTTTTTAATGTCAGGAATAACTAATAAAAATAAAACAATTACATTGAAAAAGTATAATAATATTTATTTTTTTGTTACGAAATCATAAAGAGTAAATTTGTTTTAAAAAAATATTTCATAAATGGATTTGAATAATTGAAATGAATAATTATAATATGGTTATATTATAAATAATTTAATTTTTAGAAAATCTTTCTGATATACTTGTGAAAGACTATGTTATAGGTCATATACTGAGGTCCTTTTGAAAATCGTAATTTGATTTTTTTGAAATAATTTACTTTAATAAATATAACTATAATTGGAGAATAAAAATAATTATAATTGTTTTTAAGGGATATGCGGAATGAATGAAAAATAAAATAATCATGAAAGTAAATAATATTTTAAAAATTTGAAATATATTTCTTGATAACTAACATTATAAAATGTGGTATTAAAACAAACCTTCGAATAGTTGTAATAGAAATGTGAAAAGTAACCTATTTAAAATGGTTTCTGGATATCATAATATGAATGTAAAACATATTTTTTTAAAATTAACATGAAAATGTAGGTATATATATATTAAAATAAGATGATATTTTTCAAAAAAACAATTCACTTTTTTGAAATATGAATTCTTCTAGAAAATTAAAAATAAAACTAATTTTAAAAAAGATAAAAGAGGAAACAAATTATTTAATAGTAAATAGAAGTATTTATTAAACCTAATATTGTGATTCTCATAAAATAACAATTTAACTCAAATAAATTAAATTTGAGTTTATAAAACCCTTACGAATATCTTAATTCAATGTGGAAGAGATTTTTTGAAAGGGGTTTTTATTGTATAAAATTAATTCCCTTAAAAAATAGAAAAATACCCCATAAGAAGATAAATGTGAATAATATACCGAACATATATAAAATTATTTCATGAATAACAAACACAACTAAATGAACAACGATTGAGATAATAAAAACCCTTAGAACATTGTTGTCGATCGAATCAAAACATAATGATAGATAAAACATTATTATATTTTTAAGTTAATTATATTTCTAAATAAATTATTAAAAAATATAATCTATTTCCATTATATACCTAAATAAAAGGACAAAAAATATTAATAAATATCATATCTTGATGATGAAAAATTGAGAAGCAAAAATGCATAACATAGGTCCTGATTTTTTTCTGAGAGTGCGCCAATTGTTGTGAATGATAAAAAAAATTATTAAAAATTATAATAAGAAAAATTTATTACTATATTTAATTTTATATGTTATATTTTCTATTGTATGTCATTAATTTTTTAAAATAGTTTCTCTTATAGTTGATACTTGTGGTAGTTTGGTCAATTTCTTTAAAACTTCCTCATTATATTGGCTATGGTCAACTATGTTATAAAATTACTTCATAATATATAAAATTTTATTGTTTTTGGGTAATATGAATCATCTATCACGAAATATGTATATTTTAATATATTATCCTAAAATAGACACGAATTAAGAAAGGGTCCTCGATATGTTCATTCAAGGCGGTTATGTTTTCTTTAATAGTTTATTGTTTATAAGAGTTATATAATAAAAAATATTATATTAATAAAATATTGAATGTCATAACTATCATTATTATATATTAAATATATTTTTATGTTTTCTATATTTTGAGAAAATAAAAAATAGAAAACACAATTCATAGAGGTGGGAGGCCATATGTATGCAAGATGATGTCTTCATTTTTCAAATTTTTTTGTATCAAGGTAAAAGATACATATTCCTTTAGTATAATTACATTTGGATATGTTACTAATTTTTAATTTACTATTATTCCATGTATAAGTTTTATTAATGTGGTTGAATAAGATAAAATTTAAGATAACTCAGTTGATAAAATTACATCCCCCATTTGATATTCTCCCTTGGGTGATACATTAAGGCTATTTAAGATGGACTTTTGGAAAGGAAAAGGAATACAGTAAATGAAAAGTGATTTTATGAAGTACTATTTCAAATTTAAATTTTATATACGGATTTTTATTCGGTGGGAAATAGTGGTGGATGTTGTCTCTTTATATAAGTGAAGAGAATGTGATTTTGGCAACTACTAATTACCTAATAGTAGTTCCATGAAACTATTATAAATTATAAGGCTTCAAAATGTAAAATAATTTAGTTGAGGAAGATTATGAGAAAAATTATTTCAAATAATAATCTCAAATATTCATTTATCTAGGTTTTAGACATGTTTTGAGTATTTTTCCATTGGGTATATAACGTTTACCTTTTTTATTTTTACTTATTAATTTTTTTTACCATAGTGATTTCGATATTATTAAAAAAAATTGTTGAGCCTATTAGTAAATTATGATTCCTTGAACCTAAATTTATTATACATATATTCATGTTCTATTTTTTAATTATGATAAAATTATCTTAAATATTAAATCAGTTAACATATAAAAAAATTGTTTGTTAAAGAATATTTTTCATCATTAATAGTTTTAAATCTTATATAACATTTACTGCTGAATAAATGAATGATAATATAATTAAATATGTGTGAAAAAATAATATGAATGTCATTATATAAAATATAATAATTTATTTTATTTGGTAAAAAATTAAAATCATTTACAAAAATATATTTTTTTAAATAATCCATCAACCATTATATTGTTTATTTTCATTAATCAAAGTAATCATATTATTCTTCATAAAAATTAAATTTAAAATATTATATAATATGAATATTTTGAAAGAAAATATGAAATTTATTTTGTTAATTTTTATTTCATCAAATATTGAAACTAATTTAAATAAAAAATATTTAAATAAAAAAGTTATAGTAAAATATTACTTATAATGAAAAAAATAAATATGGGTTTTATAAATTGAAAAAAACTATTTTTAAATTAGTTTTTTATTTTGTAATTATAAAATTTACATTGAAAAATGGGTTTTTTAAATGTTTATATCTTAATTTTATTATGATAATTTGATAAAAGTGAGATTATTTTCAAATAGGTGTTTTTTCATTATTCACCTAAAAATAAATTATTTTAAAAATAATTCAAAATTTCACTCAATGTTTATTTTCAAATGCTGAATTCAAATATTAATATCATTTTACAAAATATTATTCAATAATTTAATAATATATATTTTCAATGAGGGTACAATATTTAATGAAAACAAATTTTTTATAAATATCCTCATTTAAAATATTAAGTAATTATAATATTATTCATTATGATACTCTAATTGATTAAATTTTTTCACTATATTTAATTTTTTCTATTTTTAAATGAAAATAAAAATGAAAATATAAAATGTCAATGCTCATTTTATTATAGTATTTTATGTGATTTAATCTATTTAATCTATTAATAATTAATGAAAAAATATATCGTTAAATATCATGGTGTTAAATTTACTCATGGGAGTTTGAGGAAATTAGCTACATGAGTGGGTGGCCAAATATAAAGATGTACCTAATTTGGAAACATGTTTTTTAGATCCCAGATTTAGCCTATTAATTACACTCGCTATAAGTGATATGGATTGTCTAGGTAATGATCCTAGGTCCAACCCCCCTTAATTTATTTATGTCATTATAAAACCTCCATATTTTATCCATGGTATATTTTATTCTTCCATCCTTATTTTTACATCAGGTCGTTTCCCCTCAACTCTTCCCTAGACACTTGTGTTTTTTTCTATCATCATATCAACTTAACATGCATGTATCCCTCTCATCATATTGATGGAGACCTCCCTAGATTGGGGTATCCTTCACATGCAACTATTGTGACCCCTTCCCCCTTCTAATAAAGTTCTCTAGGATATGAAAAATTATTTTTTAGAGTCCACATAAAACACTTCAATACACCACTCTAAAAGTAGCCAATAATTTATCCTAACATTTCTTGGGTCCTTCCACTAATTGATGATGATCATTTTCTAATTAATTTACTTAATGTGATGAAAAAAAGACTAAATCCCTAATTCTCCCTCCCAAAAATGTGTTCGTAGTTTCTTAGACCAAGAGTTGTATTTTTTATACTATTACTCTAACAAAAAGTGTTACTAGCATGTATTAACTCACCAAACCTTCAGCACAGTCTTATAGATTATATAGATTAATTGGGTTATATATTCCCTAGGGAAAATGAGGACCTTATAAAATTCTATCACATAAATATAATTTCTTCGTTTCAAATATCATAACCAATATCTATTCATCTTCCATTAATTATGTTGATAGAAAATTTCATAGATGAAATAAAATGAATAGTGGTCTGGTCAATTCCCATACCAGGATCTCTAGGGTGAATCAGATCCAATTTCACTTTATCAACTCTATAACTCAACATATCACTATCATGTTCAGTAATTATGACATAAACTTAGTCATTTATATTATTTACCCAAGGTTTGAAAAATAAGGGGTCTGTGGGAATATATCTCTTATTTCAATCATATATCCTCTTTGAAGTTCATAGGATGTTACTTCAACACCATCCGTGAATATTTTTAGAGGAAAGGATGGGTACTCTACATGATAAACACCATATATGATTTTAAATCAATCATGGAGTAAAACAAACTTATGGATCTCAGTTTCATATGGGATAATTATTCATGGGGTAACAAAAAATGTGGAATTTGTAGAATCTAATGTAGGTATGATATATGCATGAGAAAATTACATGTAATATATAATTTCATGAGATACTCATTCAAACATGTGGTGTTAATATTTTCTAACCACACTCTATTATTTTATTAGATCCAAATCATGAAGGACTATCAAAGAAACTTCTGGTGTAAAAAAATTATTTTTAAATTAATTTATTGATATGGTCTATACATCATGGACATCAGTACTGCACGGATTAACATTGGTTGAAAATCAGTTTATTTGTGTAACAATGAATGTTTATATTCCAACACAAAATAATTACCAGCTTCTCCAGAGCATCAACATTGATTTCCACTAAAAATAAATTAATGTACTGGATAATAGCTTCCATGTTTAGTGGGATTATGATTCCATACATCTTTTATCAACCAAATAAAGTCAATGATAGGAGTAATTACTAAAGAATATAAAGGAACCTAGATATATATCTTGATCCAATTTATTAATATATGGATACATCAATATTTATTAATTACATGAATGTTTTAGTGAGATATTTTTAGGAAAATCAATATGGAACTTGAGGGAAGATGTCACTTAGGTGATGTATCTATAACCATAACTCTTCTGAAATATTATTTAACTAAATTACCTTCTAATCAAATTATAATGTTGTGAAAGTGGGTCTCTAAAAAGGAATCATATTATTTTAATATCATTTAAAGGATAGATAATGGCCATGGTAACTCTAGGATAAAAATAACTACAATATAGGATAAAGATAAAAATTTGTTAAAATCCTATAGCCGGATAGTTCTCTAGGTCCATATAGATTACTAGTGACCTTATATTCTTCTTCTTAGGTAATTATTTAGATTTAGTTCATTCATATTCTTAAAGATCATTTTAAATGTGATATTATTCTAGTAGTTATCACTAACTGTATTCTAGAGCATATTCCATTGGTGAATCAAAATAATTTATTTGGAAAATTTACACAAAAAATCATTTGTATGTTTATGTAAAAATTTCATTTACACTATTTAAAACAAATTTCATGCTCATCACCTAAATTTCAAAATATAATACAAACATCACAGCTTCATCAAAGTCATAAATATAAAGAGTAATTCCTTTGTCTAAGGCGATGTTATCAGAGAATAATAAAATAGTAGTTGTCTCCAACAACATGGGGAAAATTGATATGTAAAATTATTATGATATAATATAATGTAGTATCATTCCTAAATATCTATGGATATATAACTACTCTGAGTGGTAATATGTCTTCTTTTTTAGTTATCTATACTCTCATTAATACATATTTTTTCTCATGGGGATGGGATTTGGATTCTTCAAATGAATAATAGGTCTTATCCAATTATTTAATCATTCACTAAGTATTTTAATCCATAATAAAGAGATTATTATAGAAAATCTCATTTATGTGATTTATAATGGATTACTCTCCTGAAAATATGTTTGAATGGTTTATTTTATGTCTCTAAATTATTTATTTATAATTATAATATTATATTTATGGTAGTAGTTTATATATCTAAAACATCAATATTGCTTATAATGATTACTAAAATTGAAGTTTTCAATACATTAATGTTAGAAATATTGGTCTTTATATCACTAATAGGTGTGCGTCTATGATTTTCAAACATATAAATGAGAGTAATAAAATTTATAGATATACTATTTTTAGGGACTACCCAAGTGATCACGCGCTGAATAGAGGAATCAATATGCATCATGTTGATGGTATTTTTAAATAGAATAATTGATATAACTCTTAATAAGAAGTGTTGTTTTCTTTCATTTTAAGTTAGGATCACTCTAGTGAATTATGTCTCTTCCTCCATTCCTATACAAGTTCTCATAGAGGTATGATTTTCAAATACTATATTAAGGATCATTGAGATTACTCTTAATAAATTTTTATTGGACTCCCAGAAAAATGGTCACTATCAATATGCTATTGAGGCCATAATTTTCGAACCCATTAATAAAGGGGGTGAAAGCATTAGAGGTGTTGAAAAAAATGCATTCATGATGATAACGATGGTTTTTAAGATATGTCATCGAATTATCTATGGGGATAATTTGTTAGAAAAAAATAAACAAATCTCTATTTATATGGGATAAAAACTCCATTATATCCTATTTATGATGCATATTTCAGTTTAATTACCTATTATCTGTATATGGGATATCATTTTAAAGAGAGAAAATAAGGTGGGACTACCTCTCATCTTCCCTGGTTGTCATATCCCAAAAATAACATTTAGGATATCTACATCCCACCCATACTCATGTAATTAGATCAAATTTTTTTGTACAAGATCTTTTATCATAACATTAAAATGGTGGAAGAACCTAATTTTTATTCCTTAACAATCTCACTATTAGACAATTTAAGATGCTCAAATTATTCATTGGTCCTTTATATTCAGTAGAGAATATATATTATAGGTAGTAATATCTAGAGAAATGATCTTCTAGTTAAATAAAACATCATCATTTGGAACATAAAAAATAATTATATCCCCTCAAATATTAAAATTAAAAGAAATAGCATTCATTTTTCCTTAATATATGCATTTTGTAAAAATTGTAATACTAATGTTGTGTTATATTTATTTATTGAAAGTGATTGGGAATGTTAAATAAAGGATTTAATAGGTTACCTCTCAATATATAATATGATTTTTGGATTAG
Organism: Viscum album; assembly: GCA_963277665.1. NCBI lineage: Eukaryota > Viridiplantae > Streptophyta > Magnoliopsida > Santalales > Viscaceae > Viscum > Viscum album. Next base: position 228,387,621 of record OY728151.1, read on the forward strand.
TTTTTTTCATCCTAAAAACTATTTTTAATGTTCCTACTTGTTCAAACTTTATTTCACATTAGGAGTCTATTCACATTTCTAGTGGTTGTGCAGTGATTTGGGTGCCCCAAAAAATTTTCACCATCATTTCATGAGGCCTAACTCATCCTATATCAAATCTATATTTTTGTGTAACAGTTTTAATCATATTCCACTATGAAAATGTGTTTCTATTCCTCAAAATATTGCCGAATATATTTCATGCCATCTGCCATCTGGAATTTTTAATCATGGATGGAGGTCAAGAGATTGGGTGGATTGGAAAGTTTAAACTATTACCCTATGATAAATAAACATCGAACCTATATTAATGGTGTAATTTTTTTTCTTGATATTATATGGGATCCTCATGGATTAGACTTTTGTAATTTTCATGTTTCTTATTAGAGGGAAGCTCCATTAATAATGAGTCCCAAGATGTGATCATCATAATACTCCTTCGTTACCTAAATATTGTCAACCTCTCAGCGGTTTAATATGAATAATCCATATTTTTTAATCCATTTTTGGGACTATCCACAAGTAGTACTAGGATTTTATACTATATTATACAATATATATAAAGAAATCACATATTTGGGGAGACATTTCTCCCTAGATATGAAAATACAATTGTGAATAATCTTTATATATTCAACAGTGACATGGTCATGCTATTGATTATTTTATAAAGAATTTATTGTCTTTGTTATGGCTATATTATCATTTTCTCTTGGTATTTAACCAAACTCTATCACTAAAATCCCCAATGGATTGGAATCACTTTATTATCCTTTATTGAATAATTTTGTTTCAATTATTAGTCAAAATATCATTTAGTAATGTATTCCAAGAATTATGAATAACAATTTCACTGTAAAGTAATCGATTCATGAATAAAATCCCCTTGAATCCCTTTGAATCATACCAAATCCTATTAATTCAATAATTGAAATTATCAAACAATATAATTTCTATGATACCTAGTATCTCTTATTTGAATACAAAACATCCCCTTGAATATTATGTTTTATCCAAAACCGTGTTATCGAGACATTCTCATGGTATACCACTAATGTTTTTTAATCCTATCTCTACCTCAGTGTAACAATATCTTGTATCCAATCATAAGATTCTCAAAGTTATTTAATATCCTAGATTATTTAATCATGTTAGTTCATATGAGGAATTTCCACAGTACATTAGAAAGGAATCATTATACAACATAGGTAGCTAATATACATTGAGGTACCCGACCGTCCATTGGATGAAAATACAATCATATGACCTATAATGATAATTCCTAAATTTTTGCAAACAATTTCATAAATTTATCATACATATATAATACCTAACCTCTAAAAAATAGATATCCAATAGCAGTATCACGTTGTATAGTATATAAAAGAAATGTAGTCCACATACTATATAAATATAATACATCCATTAAATATAATGAAAAATGAATAATTATATTTATACTAGTGTTACTCATGGTTGATAAAAATATTGTATAACACAATGATGAAACAAAATATCATAAGCTTTAACCAAAAATGAAAACTGTTACATTATTAATTATGATATTCCAGAACACAATTAATCCTGAATCAATAATCCAAATCTATGTTGATGTATTTATCAGTGTTTAAACATGAGAAATTTTTAAAAAATATAAAAATATATTTTCTATATTTAGGTAGGGGATGATTCTTTTAATCAACCAAACTCATTTAATGATATTTATTAGGTGCATGTATTTGAAATTCTATAATGAGTGTCATGAAGCCAACACTTAGTATGCCTCTAGCATCAATATGAAATATTTTGATACCAACATTCCAACAATTCATAAAATCCACACACACACATAATGATACAATCTAGTACTACCTAGGATGATTCCATGTTTATCCTACCCAGAAAAAAATAATACATCATCATACTCTAATTAGAAATGATAATCATAAAATATCATCAGTCACTATCTTATTCCAACTCTAATTTCATTGAACACTGTTATATGGGTGTTTCATCTTGAATTTTCAAAAACTATAACTTAATAATGACACCACATTGACCATTGATCATCTCATTACAATTTAAAAAATGAAAGCATAAATATCATTGGAAATATATAAATTATTAAAAAATTTAAAAAAGGAAAATAGATTAAGTCCCAAACATTAATGAAAATTTTAAATTGTAAATTAAAATAAAAAATAATGTATAATAACGATAAAACAAAAAAATAACCATTGTGAAGAAATTACATTATAAAATAAATAATTAATCCCTAATGATTCCAAAACATAAGAAATGATAGACATTCAATTTATCACATCATTCCCCATTTATCCTCATCACTCACTATTAGAAATATCTTCTCTTCCACCCATATATTAACACTTACTCTAACCCATGTTTTGGGTTGTTAAGGGGATGCTGAACAATGTATAATGGCATAAAAATATGATGACATAAGAATACCTTATATAAAATATCAATCAATTATATCAATATTTCATTCACATATATGATGGAAATAGTCATTCCAAGGTGCATTTTAGAGTTATATAATCTTCATCCAAGATAGGCATTATCCCATACTTTATTTGAGGAACCCTTATCACCTAGATCTGAATTCATTATTTCACATTTTTCATTAAAAAATATATAAGAGATCCATTAGATAAGGCACTTTCATCCAATTCGTATATCATCGTCTATACACATAACCACATAAAAATATGCATCACTACACTAAAAAATATTCATGATCCCAATATTTACCACTTATATCACATCTCGATCATTTCTATATCAAGATAACTATTTTAACCTTTGCGTCTCTTATTTATCAACATAATGTCATTAATATATATCTTCCTAGTAGACCATGTGCATTGTTTTATTATATAAAACATGAAATAGATTAACATAGAATGTATGGAACTCACTCTAATCAAAACACATGATCTCAAAGTAATATAAGTAATATAACTAAAAAATTACTATTTCACAAACCAACTTGGGGAGAACCTATACTGGTGACTTGAGATGATCTGAGACATGGACTAAAGGGAATTTCTCATCCCCATGGGCTAGAAACTAGTGTAGAACATCAAAAAAGAAACAAAAAGAAACACTTTTTCCCCATATAAATTAGTTAAACAATGGAAAACCAATAGATAATCATAATATTAACAATAATATCAGTCTAAACATCTTTTACATATTAACTGAAGATATACAACAAACCGCACAACAAAATCAAACTGATTATAATGACCATTATGTCTCTATGTGAGCACGATGGTTACTTTTTGATAGCAAAACCAAACATCACCCATTGAAATCAAAATCATGTTGGAACCTACAACAAAGTACAAAAAAAAGAACTATAGGAAAGAGTATTAAAACTCAGTCAGTGTGCTCGGATAGTCTATCCCTAATGCATATCCTTTAAAATAACATAACATATTTTTTGTGTTTGAAATAAAATATAAAAGTAACATTTTCCAAAAAATATTGACATTAAAAACCAAACATGATCCACTCCAATTTTTCATCCCAAATCCAGGTTGTATCCAAATAAGAACCATTAATATTTTCATGGGTAACATGAGTCTAAAACATTTCCAAAACATTTTTCCATAACCTTTAAAAATCTATGTTCATACATTTCCTAATAAATATTACACACATCTAGGAACCACAATTAATCACATAATATGGGGAATGGAAATAAGAACATAATAGTAACCAACCAACAATGCATCTCAATCTTTCATCGCAAATAGCTATCTGCCACAAAAAATGGGTAAATTTAAGAGATTTTGAATAATCCAAAACATACTATACATCTTGTGTCATCCAAAAAAAACATGCCCTACATGATTAAATAAATTAATCTCACATGCTTTGACACACCATTCCTAGTATACACTAAGGGTAACTATCCCATTGTAATAAAAACAAAACATAATATTCCATCCTTATTATGGGCCACTAGCAAGAGCGTAATCTAAAACTAGTTTAAAAATCATTATTAGAAAATTCACTATCTATTCCATATTCCCATGTCATGATATAAATTGTGGTGAGAAAACTAATGCCAATCGGGCATCCATTCACATACATAGATACGTATATGACACACAAGATCATCGCACCAAAGCATCACCCGAGTCTACCCAATGATAAATCTCTTTCTTTAAAAAAAAGGTTCATAGGAGTCCACAATGGGGATCTAACACTTCCACAATATTTAAATGGGTCACAGGGACTCCAAAATGAGGACATCCCACCCATTCACATAAATGGATCACGAGTATTTAACATAAATGAAATCACATCCATTCAATATAAACAAGGAATGAAGATTATCCAAGGAGGGATTTCATGATAATAACTATCGTCATATTCACAAAATTTACAAATGGGCCTCAAGAACATTTCTCATATCCTTCAATTTTCAAAGAACCAATTTATCCATTCCCAAAAAGGTAAAAATGTAACATTCTACATTTCAAAATCATTTAGAAAAAGATTCATTTCAACATCCACACCATGTTTCCAAATAAAACCCACTTTCATTAAAGTTACAAATTAGCTACACACTATTTTGAGACCACCCATTTTCAAAAGGAACCAACCCATTTTCTTTCAAATGAAAATCCATTTCCAAAATCTAAATACACACTTATTTAGATTTCAAAAAAACATATAAACCCTTTTTATGAAACTGATATCTAATTGCTAAAAGAAAAAATAATTTACACTGTCAATCCAAGCATTACATTACACAAATAACTAATGACTACCAACCTCATATTTTATCAAACACTTGGTGTGCATAACATAAAAAAGATATGTTAGATATCTCATTACAAGGAAGAAAACACCACTTTTCACACTAAAAATTATTCCAAGGATCATGAAATACTATTTCATAATCACAGATGCTGTGAAATGTAAGAAACCAAAGATTCATAAATTAAAAATGAAAGTGAAAAGGGAAACATACCTCAAATATCATATTATAAAATAATGCCAACCTGAAACCACTTAAAAAATGTTCCAAAAGTCAAGAACTACTATGAGACACCCTAACATCATAAAACCACCAATAAAAATTGATTGAATAATGAACCCTAGATTGATATGGCCAGGGAGAAGAGAATATCAAGATAAAATGGAAGGATAAGGGAGAATAATGAGAGATGTGGATATTACATTGATAAATCTAGCCAAAACCCTGAATAAATCTTTTAGATCTACACTTGGGAGGAAAGGGGAGCTTTTGAGAACTAAGGTGTACCTCCCCTAGGGATTTATGAATCAGGAAGAGGAAGAAATTGGTGGATTAAGGCTAAAATAAAATGAGTTTAAAAAGGTTATTTCACATTTTTAATGACACAAGCATTCTGCATTGTTAGGGCGCATAGTTTTCCAAATAGTGCGCCAAACGTGAACCCCTTACTTGACCCATAAGGAATGCTGCATGATTTTCACCACAGTAAGATAAACTATTTGTTGAACATTTGAAATCGTTCCATCATGAAATAGATCCTCCTTGAACACTTTCCACATTGATTGACAAATCATGTGCAAGCCGTACGCCAAGCCTCATACCCCTTATCTCATCCACACCATTTCCTAGAGTAGGTTACACAGTTAGCTCTAACCATGCACCTGAATCATGAAACCAGATAAAAATTTTCTGATACATATAATTTAAATATGTAATGCCTATAACCAGAGGGACAAACCCAAGAGAAAAAATGGAATTCAAACCATCAGGAAAAAATAAAAATATGAGTGTGACAATTTTTTACACCATTACGCTTTTTACCCTAATAAATTTACAATATTTTCTAGTTGATCGATAGAGGACAATACATTTACAAAACTGCAAGATACAACCTCTCAAAAAGATAAATCTCAACCACATCCAACTAGAGAATATTCTTTTTCCATAAAAAAGAAAAAAACTGAAATAATTTCCTAATAAATTATGGGAAACTCAAGCCATGCTCTCTACAACCATGATTTGAAAGGAACCATTGGGAATACAATAATGAATACAAACATTCAACCAAACAAAAAAGAACTAAAAAACTAACTATATAATAGGACACCTTCTTCAAAACCAACATCCAAAATTAAACAGAATCATAAACATGGAAGGGTGGGACAGACTCCAAACAATTATAAAACAACTAGAACTCCTCAATTGTTGATGAAGCCTCAATTAGAACTATTGTGGGTCTCTCCATTATTAAGAAAAAAATTTCATTAAAGAACTAAAAAACTCCCACACTAACTAACAAATTCCTACCACATGGGTATTTATGGGGAAACCTCATCCAAAGGGAAAACTGAAACCACAGTCAATTCATAAAGAGGATATTTTCAAAATAGAAAAAATTAAATCTTGTAAATTTAGATTGTATAAATACAATGGTAGAGACATGAGAAAATCCATAATTCCCCACAACCCTAGTGGTTCTTGACTATGTGAAAATATTCACTCTGGGACCTTTGGATGGAACCCTGATGTCTGAATCATCTATTTCATAGTAGTCATGATTTGATATAATCTAATTAGAACACCCTTCCTTGGTTCCACAAGTAGCCACATGAGAATCTAGGAATAACCAGAATATCACAACACAACATGGAACTTTCATGCTCAATAATGTACATTCACCAAAATAGGGACTTAGAATATGTAGAAACATCATCTTATTTCACCATAATGATAAATAACATTAACAAGGAACACAAAAAACATGACAAAACATAGAATATAAGGATTCTAGATTTCAAAATGAAAAGAAAATATTTCATTATAACAAGAGTTCATAGAAGATACACAACACCCCCTTACATTAAATCAAAATAGAACACCACTAGGAACATTTACTACAACATAAGGAACCATCACAATTGAAAGAGACATTAAATGATACCCAAAAAACACCCTAATCTTGAAATTGAGATACTTTTTATTTTGGGGAGGTGGATCTGGCTCCCCAACTCTTCCTAAAAACACCTCTATAGAACCATTTCAAGTGACCTTGTCACCCTTAGGTAACACAGGTCTTCAGTTCACTCAAAAAAGAACTTCTAATGATATGACTTGTTGTGCTAATGGAATACCATGACCCTCCTCATAAAAGAAGCTAATGAAAGATCACAAGGCCTTATTATTACATGACTATAACCAACAACATCAAGATAAATTTCAATCCCTTTACTAGGATGAGCTTCACCAATTCTAAGGATAGAAGGTGAGATGACAACCCCAAGCACTCCGTCCATTATAGAATCAACATGAACATCTTTCCTCACCATTTAATTGAATGAGGTTAAACCAAACTCTGAAACCTTCGAATGTATATTACGATGAATCCAATACTGAAAACATGGATCACTCAAGGAATAATCTATAGTGTACTCTAGAATATAAGGATCTTTTTCCACACTGTGACTAAAGAACTTAAAAACTATTTTATTGCATTAATACAAACTACACATCATCATCCCCTTCCTCACTTTCACTATCTCTGAAAAATACTACCATATGAACAAAGCCTTGAAGAACTCCCATGTAAAATACTTCCTAGGATTGGTTCTAGAGACTAACTTACACCACATCTAAGTCAATCCATCAATCCTAAAGGTGGAAAGTATTAACATTAATGATTCATTGAACTCAATGAGGCTAAAGATTCCCAAAATTTTCCACATACACTCTTCCAATTCAAGATGATCCACTTTACCATAAAAGAGAGGTGGATTCAAATTCCAGAACTGAAGAAAGAAATCCTTTGTATAATCAAATGGAAATCCTCCTAATGGTAATACACCCACAACTTCACCATGAATATTAATCAAATCTCTATGGGGGATACTGAGAAAAAATAAATCCAAGATCTCAACCAAAACCATCTCATTTACTAAACTCAACTTGAGAAACAACATAAAAAAATGGAATGTTGGACCAACTAAAATATTCCCAATGTAATTTATAGAAATCATCTAAAGATCACATAAAAACCAAATCAAAAAATGATCTAAATCATGAAACACCACTTTAACAACACTTCCACATTATTGGGAAAAGAATACACAAAACTATTAGTTTTCCAAACACCACAATTTTCCTCTAGAATTATCTGACCTAAAATAGACTTGGTGGGTTTCACACTCACCAATGATATACCATTGAGCATCACACATGCATGTTGTCATGCCACACAAAGTACCCAACAACCATACCGTTCCTAGAACTCATCCACCCATATCATCATCCAACCACTTTCTACACAAATTTATGCATGTGAGAACCCATGGAAATAATGAAGGTCAATAGAAACATTTACATTTCTTCAAAATACACATATCAATATATTTTATCTTAATCAAAAAAATATTATAGATCCCACCCAAAAAAATCCAACTCATCTCATAAAAAACATTTATAAACTAATCAAGGAATATCATCTCATAAAAAATAATTTGATCAAAAACTCATTTCTTCAAATTTAAGGAAACATTTCCTTAACGCTTATTAATATAGACTTCCACTTCTTAATTTTTTTCTGATGAACCCCATGGTTTTATTATAAAAATGTAATCTCATTAATCCATAAAATCATCTTCCAAAAATACAAATTTATAGGGTTTTCATCAAAATAATTCTAAAAATCCATTTTCTATATTTCTATAAAACAATACACTTACCTTATAAATCGAATTATGGATAATTCAAAAACACAAATTTTGAAAAAAAAAATTACGAATAATTATGAACTCAATGAAACTTCTAAGGGGGGACTGGTGTAAATGGATGACTTGGTCGTATGGTTGGAATACATATTCCAATCACACAATCATCCCTGAGAGTACTCTTGGACCATTTTACTGGCTTCACATGGTTTTTCTAGACCTATGAGCTCACTGAGACCATTATATCAAATCCATTTTCATATCCAAAACACTGAAAAACAAAAAGAGCCAAATAACAAAAATGAAACACTATATCCCATGGAAAATAATGGTTTTTTCTAGAAGGTGTTGGCTAGACACTCCCTTGGAAATTCACCCCAAGCTACGATACTCCTACTATATCTACATTGACATCCCCAAATAAAAAAGGTCACTCGGAAAGCTAGATCCTCCAAGAAAACCTGGATCATATACAACATGTCCATAAACCAACATGGGTCGACCATTAACCAGTCACTCGAACTGGTCCATGAAATGGCTCGAAGGGTGTTCATGGTCCCCAATTGCTGAAACAGTTTCCTGGAATTTGAATAGAAACAAAAATTAAATGATTTCTGACAACATGTATAAACTAAATAATGGAAAATAAATAGATCATCCAAATAAAATAACAATAGTATCCAACTGAACCTCTTTAACACAAGAACTAGAAAAAATGGACAAACTACACAAGAAAATCGAACTGAACCTAATGGACACAATGTCTCCATATGACCATGAGAATCACTCTATAACAAAAAACCAATCACCTCCTATAGTAATCAAACCCATGCTGGAACCCTCACTGATGGTTCAAAATAATAAAGAACAATAGGTGTGAGTATTAAAACTCAGCAGGAATACCTGAACAATCTATTCCCAATGCATTTGATTTAAAATAAAAAAACATAAAATTTATGTCTTAAATAAAATATATAAATGTAATATTTTCCACAAATTTTCAACTTCAATGATGAAACACATCCTATTTCACTTTTTAATTACAAATATAAGTTCCATTCAAGTATAAAACCTTAAATTTTCATGGGGGAATGAGACTATAAAATATTTCGAAAACATTTTTTCTATAAGCCTTTGAAAACCAAGTTTATCCATTTCCAAATAAATATGCCACACATGAGAGTTCCACAATTAAGATAAGTTCCAACAATGCATCTCAATAATCTATCATAAAAATATAATTTCTTGGATACATGGGTTACCAAAGGATCTCATGAATAATCCAGAACAAACTATACATATTGACTCATCCTAGAAACCATTCCTCACTAGATGAAATTAACAACTCCAACACACTTGGTCAAAACCTACCTATTATAGAATTAGAGGAACTATCCCATATTAATAAAAAACCAAAAAAAATTCCATCACTGCTATGGTCCACTTCCATATCATAATCCTAATATGGTTCCATAATAATTCTCAAAATATTTAATAGTTCTTACATATTCCCATGTCAAGATATAAAATGGGGTGATCCAACCAATTCTAACCAAAAATCTAATCACATACACGGATACATATATCACACACATGAGCAATACACACAATCATCACATTGAGTCACCCCAAGGATCAATCTCTTTCCTTAAAACCAATAGGTCTCAAAGGATTCCCCACTGAGGATCTTCTACTAATGTACTAAGTAAATGGGTCATGAAGACTCCACAAAAAAGGACCTCCCACATTTTCACATAAATTGATCTTTAGGATTCTATAGTAAAACAATTCCATCCAGTAAATATAAAAAAGGTAATATGATTATCTATTGAGTTTTTTCATGTTAATCACTATCATCATTTTAAAAGTATTTCCAAACAAGACTCAATCACACTTCACAAATCCATCGATTTTAAAATAACCAATTCTTACATTCGAAAATGGTGCGAACATTACATTCCCTATTTCCCAATAAGTTTTAAAAATATTATTTAAACATTCACACCCCAATTTAAAATCAAATCCACATTCATCGAACTTCATAAAGGGCTACACATCATTTAAAGACCATCATTTTTCAAAAGAAAACCAACCTATTTTCATTAACGTGCCAAGAAATTTCAAAATCTAAATAGACATTACATTGTATTTCAAAACCATTTGGAAAACCTTTTTAAGAAAATAACAAATATTATTCTCCAATGCGACAAATGTATTTTCAAAGACAAACCTTGCATTAAATTTCACAAATCACTCACGAATTCCAACTGAGGAATTTATAAAACACATGATGTCCATAAAAAACAAAACAATGAAATATACATCATAACAATGAATAAAAAACCACTTTTCACACAAAAAAATTATTTCGAGGATCTTACATCACTATTTCAAAATCATGTAATGTGTGAAAAGGATAAAACATACAATTCATAATTTAAAAAGGAAAGTGAAAATGGAATCCTACCTCAAATAAAATATACTTCAACAAAAAAACATGAAACCACTCTATTAAAGTTGAAAAATCTAAGAACTACATAGAGAAACCCTATCAACACCAAACCCCTAACATAAATCATGGTAATAATGAACCCTGGATCTATATTTACAAGGAAGAATAATAACTCAAGAGAAAATGGAATAAAAAGAGAGAGGAATTAGGGGATAAGAGATTACATTTAATGATCTACCCAAAACCTTGAATAAATCACTTAGATCTAAAATTGTGATGAAAGAGGAGGCTTAGAGAACAAGGTAAGAGCACCCCTTGGGATGTACAAACTAGGAAAAGGAATAAATGAGAATATTGAAGAAAAAATATTGAGAAGGTAAAAAAGGAAATTTCAAATTATTATAGACCATGTAATGTTGGATGATTATACCAAGAGATTTTCCAAACTGTGCACCAATTGTTCACCCATAATTATACAAATAGGGCATCGAACATAGTTTCTTCATATGTTTTGGGAAAACATGCTTTAATCGAGAAAAATGGTTCTATCATGACATAGAGACTCCATGTATGATTGCTACATGTTTTGAAAAATCATGTGCAATCCATGCACCATGCATCAGACACTATATCACAACCACATGCTTTTTTGGAGAAGCTGTCATAGTTTCCTCTAACTCTTAATTTTAACCATGCAACATTATAAAACTAAAAATTTAATTTTTGAACTCCTAGAACCTAAGGAACAATCCCAATGAAAAAATATAAGTTGTGACATTGAGAAAAAATAAAAATAATGGTGGGAAAAAATTTCTCAGATTTCATTCTTATCCATTAATTAAAAAATTATCATTTATAATCTATATAATTCAATTATTACCCTCCATGTTAATGGTTAATATCTAATCTATTAATCAAACTATCTCAATGTGTCATACACATTCCTTGTGGATATCCCAAATATTAAAAAACATTCATGACTAATTTCCAAAAAATATCCCAAAAACCCATGATTATGTCCAACTATTCAGAGAACCTATAGAGTGCATGACTTAATTATAGTTATAAGGGTGACCCTCAAGGACCCACAAACATATTTTCATTATAAACTGAACTAGAAAATGTATCATAATATATCCAATCTATCACATAATGGAATACTCACATATATTAAAAACAATTGTCAGAAAATTGGTATATTAATAATTTGAAGACATTAATTAAGATATCATATAATATCACACATCCTTTAAAAATATTTCATCACCCATTTGAGGTCTATAAAAAACAATTTCTGAATGAAAAAGCTATATTAATTATTTAAAAAAAGCATGAACTTCCAAATTCCCAATCCTTTGAAACAAAATACCAAGGGGTTTTACTAATTTAATACCCTTATATAACAATATATTGAAAACATTCATTAGAAATAAAAAATATTCTACTATGAAATCTTATTTAAAAAAAATTAATTTTAAATCGAATTATCATTAAAAATATAATTTCAAAAACAGCCTTGATTTTAGAAACTATTTTAATGTTAAAACCATATAAATATATAAATAAATTTAATAATATACTCTCCCCTATATGGTTAACCATTTGATGGGTCATCAATATACATACCTCTTGGGTTTCACCAAAAGAATCATTTTACCCATCTATGTGATCATTTGGTTAAAATTAAGATAACATATGGGATTCTTATTTTATAGAGTCATATAATTACATACAATAATATTTATTTTACTAATATTACATGGATTTAATATAAATAATATTTAATCTAATATATTCCATCACATTAAAATATAAAATCATTAAACAAAGCCAACCTCTTAATGTAACTAATTAATTAATTCATGATCATTTTTAATATTGGTTATAATGATTAAATTATAGATTTATATAATTTTTTTATTTATTATCAAAAATAATTCAGTGAATGTTTTTTAGAATCAATTTATTTTCGATCTACTATTTTTATATTATATTATCTAAAATATAAAATTTTTGGTAACGTGATTTTGAATTCTAAAGATAATGAAATCTAGAACAGTAAATTATGGCATTCCATTAAGTGCATCAATTTCATTGTGTGTTTCACGAATCATGAGTATATAAAGATTTATGATGAGAGATATAATTAAAAAATGAAATAAAATTATTGGGTATGTAACATATATCTGCATTGAAAATATATCTGTACTACTTAATTGAAAATTAGTAAAAGCTAGAAAACACCACATGAAACATAAACATAAAACAATTATGTAATAAATTGATAATTCCAGAAGATACTATTAATAATTTATAAGGTGGTATATGAATGATAAACATGGTGGAATTCCAAATATTATACTTTCATAGTGATGAAACTGTTAAAAGGATTTCCGTTTTAGTCATACATTTCTATGATCATTGATAAATGTTAAAAAATAATGATTATCTAATATTTTTTTAATTCATGTTTAGTGTAGAAGATGTACTTTTTCTAAGATATATGATGATGTATCTTGTTAATTGAAAGGATAATAAATTATTAAATCCCCTTTTATCTTCCACTAATATTTTGATGAATAAAAAAATATTAATATAATTTTCTTCTATTTAAGTGAATATATAAATTAAAAAAATTAAGAGTATTAGAAAGAATATTTGGAGTTTATTTAGATAATGGAATTAGAATAAAAAAATATAAAATAGTTTAGATATTGAAGGATTAATGATTAATAAGATACTTATACTGATATCATTATCTTATAAAAATTTAAATTCCCAGATTAATTAATGTGTGATTAATTAGATTAGACACAAAAGGGATTATGAGAGGAATAAAATTATATAGTGTTACCTTTATTCATGTATATTTTTGAAGGTGCTTAATATTTGTAAATATATCTATGTATAGAAGAAAAAAAATTAAGATGATTAAATTCCATGTAAATTAAAAGATTAATCTAAAGTTAATATATCCTAAAAAAATTGATAGATTTATTGGATTAATAGAAGAAGAAAAGTACAAGATGGGAGCTACATCAATTTAGGTTTTTTATTCAAATTAAGAAAAATATTCTAGAAATTAAAACACCATAAGGTGAAAGTATATTTTTTTCACGCTATAGTAAATATATACATGTGCAAGTTAATGAACACGAATATTCCAAAATATTTCACATATCATTTACATGAAGTCAAAGTGAAGATGATTATGTTAAGCTATACCTAGGGATAAAAAATAATTATTTAAAAATCATGAATATTTTAAAAACTAGTGGAATACATGAATATGGTTTACATTAAGATATATGGGGTTTTTGAATGTGTAAAATCCATATATATTTGTAAGTGTTGAATATGGTTTATAATGATTATAGAAAAGTGATTGATTTTATTTTTAGAGATTATATTCCATACATTTATCAAAAAATGAAAAATTATATGATGCGAGTACTCTATTCGTGGATCAAGTATAGGGTCCTAATATTTTAACACATATTATTCCATGTTTTTAATATAAACATCTGAAAATTAAAACCTAATAATCATTGGGAATATTGTAATTGGTAAACTAGATTCATAAAAAATAAAAGTGGGTCTAAAATAAAAAAATTTAATAATGAAAACCTAAATCCTTTAAATATCCTAAATCTTTATTTAATAACCTGGAGTTTACATAGACAAAATGTCTTATCGAAAAAGACCAGTAATAGAATAAACATGATAAGGAATCATAACTTATAAGCCAAAAGTTTAACATGATATCATAAAAGAGAAGGGTATAAAGTAATCAAATGGGGTAATAACATAAAGAAAATTTTATCATAATATCATGGACTAATATTAAATGTCCCCAAAAATTATAAAATGACATAAACATGAGTAAATTTTTACTTCCTTGATATGATCAAATAGTGGAAAATCATTAATAATGGATTTGGTTTACTATTTAATCCAATACATGATTCCTCATGAGCCTGAAGCATTTCCAAATGAATTGGACTATTATTTGGTTGACACCATTATTGTATATTCATGATTATATGTGACATAAGATGAAATTAAATCATAAACCATAAACCTATTTATTATCCATGGAAATAAAATGGATTTCAAAGTCTTGTCACACATCATCATCAATGGAAGTTTCATTATAATGGAATTTAAAATATGAACATAAGGCATGTATTTCCACATAGAAATTTTAAAATAATATATATATGTGTGATGGAAAAATATAAATAATTTATAATCATTCCATTTAATAAATGGATTTCTTCATTCATTAAAATTTATTTAAAATATTAAATAGAATATTTCATTAGAAAATACCCTATTTGCATTTAAATCACTTATTTAAGATTTTAATAACTCAAAAAATGTATACAAATTTTTTATTTAAAATAAACCATAAAATATTATAAGATTAAATTCAAATAACTAAGCAGTTTTGATTTTTGGTAAATTTTTCCAAGTTATATAAGTTAAAAAAAATCTTTTTTCCCATTTATAATATGGTTAAAAAGAACCTCATTCATACAATAAAAAGAATACTTCTTTCAAACTATTTTCAAAAAAGTAAAAAATTGGTAAAATTTTCTTTTATATATAATTTTGTAAATATAAATAAAATTATTGAACATATTTTTAGATAACCTATGGGAGAAAAAATATTGACTGGAGTGACAAATGATGTTTTATTTTCTAAAAATAATTTTCTAAATCATTTTAATTATCAAATAGAGTAAAGATGTAGAATTAAATAAATTAAAAAATAATGATATGGTTATAAAATTATGTGTTTTTATAGTACAATGATAAAATAATTTCATATAAAAAAATTTAAGAAAAACAATACTGATTATAATGAGATTGCAACATAAACCCTTACAACATTTGTAAATTTCAAATAATAACTCCCATGAATTATGTAAATTAAATTTGGAATAAAAACAATTAATTATGAAGTATTAAATAAATAGTATATTAATGGTTATTATATAAATGATTAAAAATAAATTATTTTCATAAGATGATATGTGTCTCAAATAAGGGAGTTGTGAGATGAAACATTGGCCTTGAGTCCATATATTATCATGCATTTCTTTTATATCCAATATAATAAACTAATATAATTCTTTTATTATCAAATTTTTCCAGGTGTAATACATTATGCCAAAACCATTTAGAAAAATTATTCTATAGATGTGTTTAATTTCTTAACCAATTAAGTCTATGTCCAATGTTTTAAGGATTCTATAGTCATTATTTTAAAACAGACATGGTGTGAAGACCATGGTCAAAGGGGCCATTATTCCATTATCTCCAGAATAATAATAATGACATAATTAGCATCTTTACACATAAATTATATATTAAAAACCTTTTTATTTTTATTATGAAATATAACTATGTTACGATCATAGATATGGTAGGTCATACATACACATGTGTAACATTTCCATTTTTCAATGATCATGATGGAAAAAAGGTAAGTGTTATTTTATCTTTATATAATTTTTATTTCATAATATATATCATTATATTTAATTATATACATTTACATATATCATCCATATGACATGAGAGAAAATTAAATACATCACTCTAGGAGGAAGTAGTCCGCTGTACACCAGAATGATGTTATCATTTTTAAATGTGTGGTAATGTAAAAAAGAGATATGTAATATTAATTTTATATATTTATTAATATATAATTAAAATCATATATAAAAATTAAATCCACCATCATGAATATACAATAGAAGGTATCACAGCAAATGAATTTCATCAATTCATGAGAAGGTAGTCTGTCATACACATGAACGATGGTTTTCTTTCCATTTGATGGATGTGGAGAAGTATTTAGATTATTACATTAACATTATAACATCTTAGTATATAATAGATAAATTTGTAATTAAATAATAATTAATGAATTATATTATATTTTGTGGTAAAAATAAATAAAATGAAACACTCAGTTCATAATGATACCACTAACTCAGACATCTTCTTTGGGTTTGCTGAAAATACCTTTTTTGGAGTGTTTTATAATAAATCAAAGGTATATTGAAAATTAGGTGGGAATTACGGAATGTATTTGGGATGTTATTATAATCACATAATGTCTTTTCTATTTTTTAATGTAAGAGGGGTGGGTGTTTCGTATTATATGTGAGGAATAATGTCATTTTGTAGACTCCCAAAACTACTTAATAATGGGATGTCACTCTCAATTAAAGTGCTTAAAAATGTATAAATAATGGTGTGGAGGATCTATTTTGGTGAGAAAAACTCCAAAATTAGAAAAGGATCTTCTTCAAAACATATTATTCAATTTTCCTTTTTAGTTTAACTCCATCCTTGGTAATCTGGTTTTAATATTAACTGTTGTGACATTTCTTAATATTTTTACTATTCACTTGGAAGAAACATTAAGTTCATATTATTATATAATAATAATTATGATGATTAAAAATATTTAATTCATTTTATCTAATTTAATTAAAATAATAGGAATATTTTAATATAAAATTAATGTCACCAAATGTGTCAAAAAATTGGTTTTCATCAAATAAAATTTTCAAGTATTAGATAATATTATATTAATTTTACGACTTTTAAAACAAATTATATGAATTTTAATTTCTATAAACATATGTATAATATTTGAATTTAATTTAAATATTTCCTTAATAGGGGTTATTTTATATTGATAAAATTTAGAAACTTCATTTTTTTAAATTTATTTTAAAAAAATAGGTATTAAAATATTCTTATATGAAAATAATTAAAATTGATGATTCTAACGACATTAATTATGTTATTATAAATCAATTTGTTCATATGATACATTAGTAAGAAATACAATATATAATGGAACTTTTAAATTTTTTATTTAATGGAATAAAGTTCTAGTATTTGAGAAATCATTAATTTCAAATATTCATTGAAAAATATGACATTTCAGAAATAAATTTTTTTTAACCCAAATTAATTTTTGATATGTTGATTTCAGAAATTATATTAATTTTATAATTTGAAATTTATAAGTGTTCCATTAATTAATTATAATAATGTATAAAAAGTATAATTAAAAATCATTTTTGAAAGAATTTTTTTAGAATAAGATATCATTATTAAAATTTGTGTTCTAGTATATTATGAATTTATTAGTAGACTTATGTTAATAAGGCCCTTTATATATATTTTATAAGGTAATTGATAATATTATTACCTAGCCATTTAATGGATATTTTGAAACCTTAATATATTACACGGGTAATATACACATGGTGTTGTATGTCACATAATCTATCATACATTGAATTTTTATTTTAAAATATCACGGTATTACATTCTACCCCACATAAATAAATTTCATCCCTTAAATTTGAACTTATGTTTTGTAATCAATGGTTTTACATTCAAAAATTTGATTGGGGATAAACATAATCTTAAAAAATGGTTAATAAAATATACTCTTAAAAATCAGGAAAAAGAAACATGAAAGGCATCACATAACTTGGTTTACACGATTTATAACATTTTTGGTATGTAAAAAATTTATTTAAAGTGAAGAAAATTTTAATATATAAAATTATACCTTTTAATATAATTAAAAGACAACTAATTTTTCCAAAATAAATACTTATTTTAAAGATCTTTTTTCTAATATTGAGGTATCCTTTTACCATTTAGATTACAAACATAAGAAAATATACTGACTTCAAATGTATAATTTAATCCTTTACTTATTTTCAGCACAATCTTCTCTATTTCTCTAAATTCTGATTATTTTAGGTGAATTTTATTTATTTTTAATAACTAAAATTATATTCAAATGGAACAAATGATTAAATAAAATGATATAAATATATTACTCTTGTCTTTATATATTACCAAAAAAATTAAATAGTTAACACAACGAAAGATAACTCCTCAAATTAATAAACCAACATATTAATCTCTAAATAAAAGGGTCAAATTAAATCATTACATAACTCTACAACCCTAAAAACTAAATATCATGAAGATTCAAGTATTTAATTTTGATCTTCAAAAATATTATTTCATGTAAAAACGCATGTTATAACTATGGTTTTCATAAAGATCAACCTAGTGAAACATTTCCCAAAATAGTAGCAATCAACTAAGAACCCTAAAGATTCAAAAAAAATTGGCATAATTTTTTTATGAAAAAAAATTAATGTACATTCATGAAATAGTTTTATTTAAAATCAATATCATACTAACTAGAATATCATATATTCCAGTTGTACACACTACACCTTTATTATCCTTTAGTTGTGTGTTCAAACCCCACAACCTTGCCGAATATGATGAGTTATCACTCATCATGTTGGATATCCTTTGTCTTAAATTATATTAAAGTAATTCATATAACATCCCCAATAATATTATTAACACCCTCAAAACTTCATTTATTATAAATTTAGTTTTTATCCATTAATGAATTATACACAACGTATTTTAATATATAAATAAATTATCTTTATGGATAATAACTACAACAACTTCATGAACATATCAATCATTATCACTTCATTTATCATATGTTTTACTTAAAATATCACATTACCATTAAATCACCTTCTTAGTCATTTATAACATTCAACACATTCTTTAAAACCATAAATGAAATACAATTACAGAACAATACCTTGATATTTTTTGATTCTTATAACTATTATACAGTTGATGAAAACTAATAAACAATATGATTCGCCAGATTCAAAATCGAAACAGCCCAATCATTACAGTTCAATTATTTCTATAAGATAGGAACTATGGAATTATTCCTTCTATTAAATCACTAACTTGGATAATGAATAATTTCCCCACATTTATGGAATTGAACGGTTATTGGTTCCTTTGGTTGAACATTATTTCCATTAATCTGGTTTATTTTAATATTCTTTTTTCATTGGAAAATAACTGCTTGGTTCCCTACTTTTTTACATATAAGGCATCATCAAGTTCCAGGAAGGCATTTTCCATGTTTCCTATTATTAGATTTTTTACATTTAGAAAAATGAGTTTTCATTTCATTATTATATTTAACACTTGGAAATACAAGATATTTCAACCGTCACTTCTATGATGTGTTTGTAATTTTATGTATGTTGTAGTTGTTAATAATAAATCTAGATAGGTAATTTGGAATGATAATAGGATTTCTAAAAATAATTAGCATTAGGTTACAAATATTATTATTAAAATAATTACATTCACATCACATTAGTTTTTGAAATTATTTATCCTACTTCTCCACATTAACTGAAACATGAAAAAATATGAGAATACATTAACTAATAAATGTAAAAAAGGGAAACATACCAACATGGTAAGACCAAATTATGAATGATAAGTACATCCTAACTTATGAGAGTATATGTTTCAATATATGTTTTTAATGGTAATGTTTCCTATTATGTTTCCCAACCTAATAATTCTTTCATGTTCTATATAATTGTTAATAAAGAGTTTTTTAATTTCCAAAGAATATTCACCAATAGTTTGAAAATAGGTTGAAGCAACACCTATTGTTATGCTATAGGTGACGATCAATTCCATCTCATTTCACACTATTCAGAGTTACCACCGCAAGGTACAACTACTCAAGAACCACATCCACTATTAGTATCCATATTGGGATGTAATTTCTTAGATCCAAATCACTATATACTTCACCATAATTCCAATAATTTTTTTCTTAAAATAGTATTATCCAAATAGTTATCCTCATAATTATAACTTGAGTTTTCACTAAATTTTTTTCATCCAATCATATGAATTTTAACCAATCATTTGATCTGATAAAAACTATAGTGAAATAATATGTTTTGAAAACATATTCCAATATTTTTAATATAAATATCTAATAATTAAAACCCAAATATAATGAGTCATAATGTCATTTGAAGACTATTTTTATAATATATCAAAGTGAGTTAGAAGCAAATTTAACTTTATTCTATGATGATCTTCTAAATACAGTCATTCTCCTAAAACATCATCAGATAACCTAGGGAATACATACCCAAATGGGGTAAACTAAATAGACATATAAGGGAATAAAAAAAGAAAGGAAGTATGAATTTAGATTCAAAGCTATAAAATGATATCAAAAATGAGAAAGCTTAATATTAATCATAAGGACTCCTATCATAAAGAAAATTGTATCAAAAGATCATGACATTAAAGGTAATTTGAAGGATCATATTACACAATATAAACTTGAGTCAAAGATAATATCTTAAAAAATATCACATGGTGGAGAAAGTCCCACATTTGATTTGTTTTACTCCTTACACCCATATATAATGCCTCTTGAGAATAAGTCATTACACAATAAATTATAGTGTAATATTAGTTCACCGATCATAAAATGTTCATAATTATGTGTGCTAAAAATTGAAATCAATCATAATTAATAAATATAAGAATTACACATGGAATTAAAATGGGTTTCATAATATTGTGTCATTTCATGATAAAAATAAATTTCATAAATAATTCATTTGAGAGATAAAGATAAGGCATGTATTACTATATAAAATTAAGGGGGAATAAGCTAGGTATATTTCTAGGAGACATATATACATAATTTAAAACATATCCATAAAATAAATTTCTATCATGATTGATTAAAATTTTATTAAAATATAAAATGTAATATTTCATGAGAAAAATAAAAATTTAACTCTCAAATAACTTTTTATAAATTGATAAATTTAAAAAATATTATCTAAAATGTTTTATTTAAAATAAAAAATAAAAAAATAAAAGGAAATATTTAATGAATTTTTTGGATATTCTTGTGGGAAATTACATTCATATTGTATAAGACAAAAAACCGTACGTTCACACTTATAATAATGTATAAAAGTACTTCATCCAAAAAATGAACTGAAGATTCATTTAAAACTATTTTTAGAAAAATTAATCATGGGTAATGTTTTAATTAAAACAGTATTTCTATTATGTTAAAAAAGTTCTTCAATATATTTTTAGAAAACATTGATATAGAAGAAAAAGGACATTTGACCAAAGAGGTAAATGAAGACCAATTTTCATAAATATATTTATCAATTATATTATTTAACAAAGAGAGGAAATGATATTATTACATGAAAATTTCTGGAATAAGAAAAGTATAATAAAATTAAATAGTTTTATTAGAAAATGATAAAATAATTCTATTTAATTTAAATTCAATTATAAAAATTCTAGAATAAAATTATATTGAAACTCAAACCCTTATCGCTTTAGTATGTTTTTAATAATAACTCCTATGAAAGAAGTAATTATATATAACATAAAATATCATGAATTATGAATGATTAATTATATAATATGTAAAGTGGTTGTGCATACAACATTGAAAATAAATTAGGTGTGTAAAAGAACATGTTCTTCAAAGAAGGTAGTTTTGAGATGAAACCCTTACCTTGAGTCTATAATTTTTATAGTTTGTATTTCATCTCACATTTAAAAAGATATATCAAATATTTTTTTAATTAATAACATTTTCCCATATTAATACCCTATACATATCCTAGTTAAATAATTTTTTATTCTGTCGAATTTAAAGAATTATTCAGTTATGTCCATGTCCGATGTTTTGAGGATGATTAATTAATAATTTCAAAATAGCATCAGTGTGTTGACATGGGTCAAATGGATCATTGTTCAATAATATAAAGAATAATTATAATTATATAATTTTAATTTATTGATAAATTCTTATTTTTATAATATCCATGAATTATGATTTTGAAAAACGGACATTTTTACTATCATGGAGATGGTAGGTTTTAGGTAGGCATGTGTAAGGTTTCCATTTTTCAATGATCATGATAAAAATATGGTATGTTTTATTTCACCTTTATATAATGATATAAGTATGATTAATATAAAATTATTTCATTAAATTTACATACATATATCATCCATGTGAAACTGTAAAAAATGAATCAAATTTATTCTTGGGGTGGTACTCCTCGGTACACATGAATAGAGTTATGATTATTTAATAGATTGTATAGTTAAAAGGTATATGATATATTATATTTCCAGAATTATCATTATGTCATGAATATGAACATATCCACAAAATCCATCATCCTAAAAATCCATGAGAGGTGATGATGGAAAATGAAATATACAGGTTCATGAAGCGGTGGTCCATTAAAAACATGAATGATGGATTTATTTTCCTTTTGATGGATGTAAATATAGATTTAGGATATTTATTTAACATTATTAAAACATATTATATAGTATATTATTATATTATTATTTTATAATGATTTATAATGATTTAAGGGTATGTAAGGTGAAATATAACCAAATGCTCAGTTAAAACTTACACTACTACAAGATAAAACATCATTAGGTTTTCACCACAAGGCCTACTTAAATGGTTTCATAAAAAATGATTATAGGACATGGGGATGGAATTAATTATGATATTTTGGTAGGTCTTTTCTGAACAAAATCGATTTGGATTTGTGAAAGAAGATGATAGTTGGTTCCCTTTTATAATTCATGAGTGGCATTTTTTAAAATACATAAAATAATTCAATAATAAAAGCCACTATCAAGTCACATGTCACGAAAAATTACAAATAATTGTGTTTTTGGGTTATATAGTTTATCAAAACATCCACCATTAAAGAAAACATTTAATTTTTTTTTACCTATTTAGTTTAACAACCCCCAGTAAAGTGTTTTAAACATTAAATATGGTAATAAATTTGTATGGTTTTGACTATTCATTATGTCCTAGATTTATATTTACCATATTATATAACATATAATTTTTTGATTCTAAATATTTAATCACTTCTATAAAGTTCAATACAAATATGTTTCTAGATTTAATTTAAAATTAAACCTAGAAAATATGTTTAAAATAGTTTTAAGAAAGTACATTTTTTTAAATAGATGATTTTATATTATCATTGTTAATATAATTAATAATTATATAATTTTCAATTCATAAACATAGATTAATAAAATATTAATTTCATTTAATAATTTCCTTAATAGGGGTTATTTTAATTATTTTAAATAAATAATCATTATGAATTTGAAAATAGTTTATAGAAAATCACGTATTAAATCATTAAAATAAATGTGTACCAAAATAATGAAAATTTCTGGCTAAAATGAAATAAATTATAATTCTATAAAAAAGTTTCATATTTCACTTTATGACCAAGTAATAAATATATTGTATCTTTTAAATTACTTTAATTAGTAAAAAGAACATTTAATATTTAAAAAATCAATAATTTTCACTATTCATTGAAAAATCAAACATGTAAAAAAATAAAAAAAAACTAATTTTAGTTTTCATATTATTATTTTAAAATTTCTTTTTTACTATATAATATGATATTTCTAATAATTACATATATAATTTAAAATATTTTCTCACAGAAAGTAACAAAAATCATTTTTCATAGAAAAATATTTTTTATAGAATATATTTTCATTATTAGAATATGATTAGCTATTTATTTAGAATTTTTTAAATGAAATTGAGTAAGACAATTATATATTCTTTATAAAGTAGTTAATACAATTCATACCAACCCATTTAACATCTATATTATAATGGAAATACATTTTTCAAGTCATTTATGCCTTGTGTTACATGTTGTATATGCTATTGAACTTTATGTTCCCCATTTAAAATATAAAGGAGGTACATTGATAAAGAAAATATAAGTATAGAGATATAGAGGTATTGACCTTCATATGATATAATATTTATCTATTAAAATAATAAGAATAGTAATTGTAAATAATTTTTAAGGTGTGGTGGAATCATTCAAATTCTAGATGATCAATGAAATGATAAAACCAATATAGAATGTAACAAAAACTTTCACTTCAAAAATTATGGTTTTGATTTGAAAAAAAAATTAAACAATTTATATATCCTAGTAAAATATTTATTTTTTATTCTAGAAGTTTCTAGTAGAAAAAAGATCATATTCTCTTTGTTTGGTAGTAATATTGTAAATTTGTGGAACTAGTAAAATAATTATTACATAGACATTACTATTTAGGAAAACTTTTGAGTAAATAATGATACCTTCCCATTCCATTAGTAATATTTATTTATTTTAATAGAAATATATTTGTATCTATTTTGACTTAATCAAAGCAAGGATTTCATCACTAACATTGTTGGAAAACATCATTAAAATAATTTTTCCTAATTTGTAGTTTTTTCTACATTTTATGAGTAACATTTTGAAATAAAGACTATGATTATGTAAACTCTATTAATCTATAGAGTTTAATTAAATTTCCTGATAAATATAAATAAATACCATTGATTTATTTCCACCTATGCAATGGTACACCAAATTCTTAGGAACAACTTGTTGTACTAATGGTATATAATTTTCCTCTAAATAATCATTTTTATTTGGGAGATGGAGAAAATAAATTCATTCCAAAATAAAGAACATACTATATTATATGGATAAATTTACCATGTATATATTAATAAAAAGATTTTATATCTCATTTATCAGGGAATAACAATTTTTTATACTAATAATAATGTATTTTCTGCAATTGTTAATGATTCCTGATGAGAATTTTTAATTATATAATATTATAATTTGATGGTAATAAAGGAATGATATTCAAATGGCTTCATTATAAACTGTATAAACTATATTAATGGGACTCCAAATTTCTAAGAATATTTTCAATAAGTAGGATGTCATATTTATAGGAAATGTTAATGTTAAGGAATCAGATTTTCATATTTAGAGATGTATGTTTTTATTTGTGAGGGTGGATGATAATAAACTATTCATGATTTCATCAATATAGTGAATAAAATATTTAGAAATTTTTTTAGTGATATAATAGAACATTCAAAAATTGTCATGGTTTCGATGACAAAGAAACATGATAGGTATAATGAAAACTTTTCTACATATATTGAATGTGATGATATATCTCTTAATTAATTTTATAATAGAATTTTTTTGAGTTGATGAAATAATTAGAATTTAATAAGAACAACAAGGAGTGGTTTTAAGTTGAAACCACAAGAGATATTAAAATCCATGAATTAGAAGACATTTAATATGGGGAATCATAATATAAAAAATAATTTTTTTAAGAAGGTAATACCAATTATCTCAAATAATTTCCAAAAAATTAAAATTAATATATAATGAAAAAATAAGAAACAATATTTTCATGTTTTATTGATTCATGAATTTTGCAATTAATTTTCTTTGGAATAATAGTGGTGTGTGGGAGGATAATAACTAAGAAAAAAACCATAGAAATAAATTAAGTAATTTTTCAATAGAAGTTAAAAAATAACTTGAATCTAAGACAAGGTTTATAAAATAATAAAATAATATGTATATTGATAAAATAGGAATAACAATACTCAATACCATGTATTCATTAAAAATAAAATTTCATTCTTACATTAATAACATCAAGTATCATGTAGAAATATATGAAAAAACTTAGGTAGTAAATAAGAGGAAGGTGATTAGAATTATGTGGAATATATGTTTAAATTAAACCTTAAGGTGTGTATTTAATAATAATAATTTAAATAAATAAATTATACTGTTGTAGAAAGAGGGAGAGGATAATAATAATGGAATATATTATATTCTCAAAAAAAATATTTATAAAATAATGAAATTAAAAATCTCATGATGATGGTTTTGATGTATGTATAGATGAAGAAGGATCATGATAATGAGAATAATGAAATATATGAAGATTTATTTAAAGAGTCATCAAGGTTTCTTAAAAATGAGAACAGTCTAGAACAAAATAATTGATGAATTCAAAATAGATATAGATGTTTTAACTGGATAATATCTCCCAACTTTGAATTCCAACAATAGAGTTCTAGTTAAACCTATTTCATCAAAACATTACATTAAATATGTATTTTTAAATAATATAGGTTCAAAAACTAATGCAGAGAATCTTGGGGATGAGTTGATTCATAAGAAATATTATATTATATAAAATGTTGTTAAGAGAAACTATCCAATGAATGATTACCTATAAAAAAATGGAAAATTTAATAGTCTAACATGGGTTAACCCATATTTTCACACTAATTTTTCTACCATAAGGCCTGAAGTGAATTCCCAATCACTATAGTATATTTAATACAACTAGGGTAACATAAATGAAATTTAGGTAGGATTTTTCCCTTGGAATATGTATAATAAGATGACAACAATTATATTTTCTCATAAGATATATAAAATATATCATATGTCAAAATAAATAAAATATCAATGGTAATATCCCATAATTATATAATATGGTATAAATTAATTATATGAATCCATTAATATGGAACTTAAAAACCCCCAGGGATGAATCTCATTATCACCACATGTCACCATCATCCCAAACAACTGAAAGGAAAAATGTTCTAATAAGGTTGTCCTCTACAATATTATCTTCTCTTTACATATACCTAATAAAAACAAAGATACAAATTCCCAAAGTAAAGTGTTGGGTGTGAGGAATAAATTTCAATAGGGTACCACTAAGGAATCTGTAAAATGTATATCCACCAAAAACCCTTAATTTTTTTAAAAAATACAAAAAATTAAATAAATCATAAAAATCATCATTTGGTTTCTTTTTAAAAACATGTCATGTTCTAATGATCAAGTAAACATTTCATACACATATGTATGAGGTATATAAAGATGAATAAACAATGTTTCATGACACAATTTCCATATCAAGTGGGAAAATAATCATATCAATAATCATATACATATTGTATACAAAAATCACCAAAGAGAAATCCATGACACTATGGTGTACAAAACTAATACACACAAAGGAACAATTTCCAAGATTAGTGAATCCTAAAATTTGGATACCATGGTCCATTATAAGGCTATCCACTAGAAAATAGGGAATCACATGAACACAACCTAGTGATATATTACTCTCTTATGGTTTTTAAATGTTTAATATTTCATTATACACCATGGTCTCACAATGTTATACATATCTTCCTTATATTTTAGGAAAACCATGGTATAATTTTAATTATAATTTTCTATTGTGATGAAACACTATTATCATTTTTTAAAAACCATTTCAAAATAAAAACAATCATTATGACATTTTATAAAAGTCATCATGTGCATAAAATCTAGTTTAAAAAAATTTATATTTTGAAACTATTTATCTATTCCACTATAAATCA
This sequence comes from Viscum album, assembly GCA_963277665.1. NCBI lineage: Eukaryota > Viridiplantae > Streptophyta > Magnoliopsida > Santalales > Viscaceae > Viscum > Viscum album. Next base: position 228,416,108 of record OY728151.1, read on the forward strand.
AATAATCAATTTTATAATTTAACCCAGTGGAAATAATCACAGGAACACTAGAGTACCAAAGGATAGAACATTTATTAGACATTCTTAACTCAATAAAAATAAAAATAGCATTGCCTTCATGTATGGTGATGGTAACTGAATAGATCTATTTCTAATGAAACTATATATACAACAACTAATCACAAGATGATGGATTCACCCTAACGCATATGTCGATGAAGAATGAGTTCCCAAATCCTCTTCTTGGAACATGATAATTCTAAAAATTTAGCAAAAGAGAGGATATAATTTTTTTTAATATAATAAAATCAAGTAAAATTGTACATGGAAAAATATTATTATAGTTATATTTATATAGAATTACCAAGCCTATATAATCAAGTGGCAATTAGTTTCTTTCCAATTCCGAAACCACTTTCACTATAGCCTAGCAGTTCCCACTAGTGTGTGGTGACTTCACCCTTGAAACAGAAAATAGGAAATGTCCATGATGTGGTGTATAAAAGCAATATTTTTGAGACATAAAATCACGTCTACCATGACATGTGGGGTACCTCTTGACATGGAAATGATAAGTAATCCACGAACAATCCCATTGATTCAAAACTCAACATATTGGCATTTCAACCACCCTTGTTTCACATTAAAGTTTCTTCCACACGCAATGACTTATAACACTATTGTGGTCTTACCTATTTTCAAAAAAAAAGAAAAAATAAACTGAAAGGATCCAATATCTTACAAAAAGTATAAATTTGAAAAGGAATGGTTATGGAGGATTTATACATGATTCCATATATTAGTGTTTGACAATTATCCTGATAATAAATATTTTTTTCTAGAAAAAGATAGTTGATCGTGAACATGAATTGAGATAAATCCATTGTTGGATAATCAAAGACTCTCACTCCAATATGTCATGGATCTCCCTACCATAGTACCATATCATTCAATATAATGGAATCATATTTCCATAGAGGACCTTATCTTGTTGGTCCACTATCTGAAAAATAATTTCAATTAGTATGGTGTTAAGATGAATTTCAACATCCTCTTAATCAATCACTTGTGATTGATTCGGTCGATACTTATCCATTTGGGAAACACAGAACACATCATAGATCAAATTTAAATTATTAGGTAAGAATAATTTATAATCTATCATTCCATGTCCCTCCATAATATCAGAAGAGTTAACATGACATGGTGTTAACTTTCCCTACCATCCAAAACATCTTGGTCCCAACATAGGTGAAACACTTCGGAAAATGAAATCACATACCTCAAAAACAAGAAGAATATAATATCAATTGACATATGATTTCTAGTGACATTGGGTTTCACTAATTTTATCCTAATCAATTTCAATATATCAATCATCTTCGGAATAGTACTTGTTCCAACCAATAACTATTCATAAAATGCTCCCAAAAAGATGTGATCTACATGGAATCCTATAAAATACCTAAAATTTAACCATATAGATCAATGCATGATATATATTTTTTGTGAAAACTCCACAAATGTCATATGGTTCTCTAATGACCCACGAAATTTAGTCACATATTCTTATAGAATTTATTCTAAAATATTGATTTCTCAGTTAGTCTATCCATGCATCTAGGGATAACACGTTGTGTTGAAAATCTACAAAGAACTCATCACTATCAATAACACTCACCCAAATTTGGATATTAATATTGTCACCCTATTGAAAAAAATAATCGATGGAACACTAGGATGTCTACCAATGTCCCACAAATATAATTTCCCTTGATATATGACCATTATTGACTACATAATAAGTAGTAAATTTATTAATATCATGATTCAGCAAGTAATCCCTCATATATCATCCCTACCACTAGGATAAAAAGGCAGAACAATCATGAATCACATGTCTATATCATTATAATTCAAAATATAAAGGTGTAAGGGATCTAAAAAAAGAGATCTTTGATATTATGACTTAATAATCTAACATGTAAGGCAAGAAGACACAAAATATACCACTGAACATCTGTGTGTTGTCCACCAATAATTAAATCCCATGTAATGATATGTAATAGTATATATAGGGTTCATGAACCAATTGGATAAAAATATATAATCCATCAAATCCTTGACCAGATCTATAAAAACAGACATCATACTTCAAAATTATTAAACACTCTTGGGATATGAGACCACTCAACAGAGGAAAGACCAAAAAATGTTCCTTATAATGAACCTACACCCTAAATCAGTAGCCTATCTAAGTGAAATCCTATCTAACAGAGATTATCCAATCTGATTAAAATCCATGGATTCATATATATTATTTGTTCCTTCATCCAAGTGTATCTTAGTAAAAAATCCTATCAAGAACCACTATTCCATTGATTCTTTAACTAAATCATTAAGAAATATTTTACTCCATGTATCTATGACCGTGTTTACATTTCCACATGTGTATCTAATGTAAAATTAAATTTTCAAAAGTTACTACACCCAGTTTCTCTATCTCATTTTTATATTCCTCTGAGAGAATATATATATATATATCAAACTATTATGATATTAATACATTGTAAACTCTTATGAGATGAGGTAATGGAACCAAGTCTTAAGAACATGAATCACTATTAAAAACTCAAGATCATGAATGGGATAGTTCATATTATAAGAGTGTAATTAGTGATATCTATTAGACATTCTATCCATGACTCAGAACATAACCAAAAACCGTACTTGTGGAAACTATGTATACATTATATCACAATAGAGACTTAGGAAATAAATTGATTAAATATAAAGTAAATCACACTTTCAACTCCTCAAATGATATCTATAATTGATTTCTCTAAGAAAATGTCAAACCCTTTTAGGTTAAATCATTTACAGGAGACTCAAGCTTGAATAAGTACCCAAAAAAGGGTTTCAATAATAACATTAATGTTCTATTAAATTATGGGTCTCAAAAACAATTTTGGGGTAATTTTTACAATGAAAACTATTTTCACCAATTAGTTGACAGAAATCTGTTGAATGATGTGAAATCAATGACTTTAGAAACAATGTCTTTGAATGGCCTCCAACTATTTTTGTTCGTGGTGCCATAAATACCCAACGACTCTCATATCCATGATGAGTCATGGATATACATTCCTATGAAAGGAGTTTATTGGGTAACTTGGCCAATGACACCTAAAAACTCACATTGGTTTAGAGGATGGGGATTAAGGATCATCACATCCTTTTCGTGTAACTATTTCCTATTTTGGGACTCCCATATATATTTAATATAAGTTCAAAAATAATTTTTTCAATCCCAAGTGTGTATATTACAGAACAACATGTTTTAAAAATCCATTCTGAATGTGCATGAGTTCAAATTCATAAGAATGTATCTAAGGTTCTCCATCAGTGGAATGATCTTTATATATATGAGGTTCTATACAAATGGTACCATTTTCATACAGTGGTCAAATATTCTTTTTTTCATTTATTAAGAAATCACTAGTTTCAAGCCACTTGGTGAGGTTCTTTAGAGTTTATCGCCATCCATGTGGGATATGAGTTTTTTATGTAGAGATCAAAACAATATAATGGGATTCCAATGTATCCTTTCAAAAGGAATCAAAACCGATGTAGAATTGTGCCACTTCAAGGGAACATCACCTTTTATGGCCTTGTGACAAGGACCCATATATGTTTATTTAATACATTCATTTTAAAATGTTTTAATGTATTGATTTTCAAATTTAAATGAATAATCATTCCAATTTTAGAATTAATTGAGTTATTTTATATTTTATAGTTGGAAATAATGAATATGTGGAAAATTAATGAGAAGTGTTGAAAATATAAGCAAAAGGACACCAGTTTTTTGAAGATGAATAGAAGTAGGTAAATGAAAAAACACTATTATATGTCATGTACCACAAGTACACCTAGTGGATTCATCGAAGAAGAAGAAGACCAGTGTAAGAACAAGATACAATGAAAACACACACTATCCACTGCATGTACACATCTTATAACTTCAGTACATGATGTGACAGTGTTTAAAATTCAAATTTATGAGCAATATATGTGAAATATTCTCATCTTGTAGAGGTTACGTGGACAAGGTGTACACGATGTGTATTTTAAGTTCACGCTGTGTAGGTGGTCAAATTTCCAAAAATCAAAGCTGAGATCCATGCATGTATCATGTAGATTTACAAAAAGATTATTGAAATTACACATTGTGCTCCTTCAGTACACATCGTGACCGATGACGGGTAGACCTCAATCAATGCCTATAAATAGAGCCCTTGGTTGTACCTTTGGTGAATTCAAAAATCAGTTGGAGACATAAGCTTTGTGTGAAGCTGTTGCACCCTATCCAAGTTCTTTCCATTATTTATGTTTTAATTTCTCCTTCCCTTTTAACCTCTCATCACTAGGATAAGGGGGTAATCCCGCATTATTCTAGGGTGACATAGTCAATGGAGGAATGTGCGTTTTGTTTTATCATTTTTATTATTCATGTCTTTGGTTTATTACATTCCCTATTTCAACCTCCAATCCCTTTATTTGTCATTAATCATGGCCATTGGTACATGATTATAAAAGTAACATTAACATTTCACAACTGACTACCCTACGGAAGTCCTAACCATTTTCAATAAAAGGGGAAACTAGGTTTAAACATGGTATTGAGACAAACTCTATCTGGTGAAATCCTATATTACCAGACCAAGGGAAATATTGGATTGTTACGCAGAAGAGGAGATACCCTAACTATTGGATCTCCCTTGTCCTGAATACAACACCAATCATCAATCAATAAATCTATTTCACAGAATCCAATTACACCCAAACCTAGAAACTGTATTACCTTGACATGATTCTTAAAATATTTGTTCAAACCAATCAATCATTCTTCTTTTCATTCATCATTTGTTTTCTCAAAATCAATCAAAAAAATGTTTTCCCACCACCTTCTCCAAATTAATTAATCATTTGAAGTACTAAAAAACTAAAATAACATTCTTTGAGGCTTGAAAATTCAACTTTACTTTACTACGAATTGAGTAGCATATTTTTGAGTGTTATAAATTTGGTTTTTCATAGTAACGTTGGGAACTAACGATGCCCCACGGGACTTCCAGACCCAAACATGATGTTTAACATCATGAAGCTAGGATTCACTAGTGAAAGGTTCTTAGTCAATTATGGTTCAAGACTTACATCAAGGTGGACCATGGGACCTAGGAGATATATAGTCTCTTGGGATGATATGACCATTCTAGGAATGTGGCCTTGAAAACATTATTGTGAATTTTGGGTATTGGTTTTGGTCCTTCGGGAGGCTTCCTACATATCCTAAGTAGTTGGAAATAAAATCCCATATTGTTTGGATAAATTTGGGATTACTCATGGGAACTTCCCATTTAAGGGGACATGATTGGGTATTACAGTCAAGGGATACCCATTCTGTGTTTCTTTATTTGGAATATGGAAATTTGAAGATATTGAGTTGGGGAATATACCTTATAAGAGGCCCATGGATGTACAAGATTAGGAAATACACTTAGAAGTATTCCCATATGAAAAGATACTATGTGGATTTCATGATCACCAATAACCTCTAAACCCATTTGAGTCAGGTTTGGTGAGAGAAACATGAGGGAAGTAGTGGATCTCAAGATCGCATGCCCTACTCCATCTGATGAAGGATGGTGCTAGATCCAAAAGGTAGATATAAATGGATTTGAATGTGCCCGTATCTTGTTTTATTTTAGAATACATTATAGTCAAATTTATTTATATTTTTGACCATAACCAAGGAAGAGGTGAATAGGAGAAATGTTTTTCCACTTACAAGAAAGGTTGCAGTTTTACTCCCAGAGGGATGCCCTAAAATTAATTCTGGGTACGAGGATCCCATTATATGACAAAAATATAGTATATAGTGATCCTCACAATCCACATACAAAATAGGGAGGTTCAGGTGAGAACCTATAGGTTGGAACCCTCATTACCATAGGAATGTAAATCGAAGGACATTCATACCACCTACCATATTCTGGTGGCTACACACATGAATCCACTTAACATGAGTATGAAAACATGATATGACACACTAATGTAAAAGATTATCTTATCATACAAGTTAGGTAGATTTATAAGGGTTATTTTCCTGATTCTATTAGACGAGTTCATAGAGGGGCCGACATGGGGACCGATGTCATGTTGAAATAAGGTAATGGAAGATAGAGAGTAGAATTCCCATGTGATGCCCCATTCCATGTAGTATCTTCTTAGGTATGATGGGGTTCCATCCACATATCATTCTACTATGAGGTTGAGGGTACCATCCTTGTTGTGTTTTGATATACATACCTAGGTTCTTCCCATGTATTATTTTTCTACATGGGTCCAAGATCCATCTACATGGCATTTTTCTATGTGGGGATGAGTTTCTCCCACACAACATTTTTCTCTGTGGGGATAGGTTTCCACCCACATACTGTTTTTCTATGTGGGGTTATGGTATAAAAAGTTTCAATTCATTATTCCCCACTAAATGTTGTCATAAAAAGGGGTTTAGTGCTCATGTATGTTTGAAGAATCTATTATTTCCTCATTTCTAAAATGAGGAAAATCATTCCCGGTTCAGGTTAGGGGAACATCTTTGTTCTAAATGGTTCTATGTGGACACTATGTAGCCACCCAACCATGAGATATCCTTACTATCATCCATTCATGATTATACATATATTTTTTACTCCTATCGAGGGAATACCAATGGAGTGTGGAGCTCTAAGTGGGACTTGTGATTTGGAGGGATTTTCTCTTTTGAATGGTCATAGGAATTATGGGTGAACCAGAATTGTATGGAATTTCTTAATCAGTTTGAGACTATAAGATTATACCATGTAGTTTAGGACTCTCAATTTTTAATTTAGTCATAGAATGAGGTGTTTCCTAAATTAATTAGTTGTCGGTGTTAGGGAACCAATCCTTTACACCTATCACATGGTGAACTCGAGAAAAGTTTATGAGACATATATCAGGCATGGTTAATACCTATTCTTGGAAACATGTATGATGAATTCTTACCTATAGACAATACATGGGAAATCACCATTAATGGATTTTCATAAGAAAGGGACTTTCTAACCACAACAGTGGAACTTATTGGTCAGCCCCTCTGTGCTTTCTCACTCGTTCCATTCAATGGATGAATAAAGTTACCTTTTCATGTTAATGTTCCAAGGTAAAATGTCGTCCATAGTAGTACTCATCTAACTCAATAATCGAGAAGCATTTAGGGTAAATACTTGGCTACAATTTAAGTGGGACAAATTTTCATATAGGGAAATAGAATTCACCCATGATGTATCTACTTAATTCAGGTTGGAAGTTTTATTTTCTATGTTCTTGATAAGATGTCTCTTCTTATCTTGGGATAGCTATACTTGTGTAAGGGTATTTTCCAATATGATGGATTCCAAACGGAAAAAAGGAAACCCCATCAACCCATCCTTACCCAACCTTGGTAATGTAACACCCGATACTTTTATGAGAAATATTTTGTTTTTATGTTATATAAATCATCAAAGGAATCTTTCATTACACAAAACACTAGCTTGGCTTTCTTTTCACGCAACTGCGGCCTTCCTCGATAGCTTGTGTCGTATGCAATAACCAAGTTTCACTAAACAACGATATATTATAATATTATCCGTTATGAATATTATTAACTGAATTTTTAATTTTTTAACTTTTTAATTCATCTTATACATTATCTTGAATGAGTTATGAAAACAAAATTAGTTTTTTGGATAAAAGAAGTATTTTTCAAAAAATGTAGTTTTACAGCCTTTTGATGGCACACCCACATTAAATATAGTTTTTGACAAGTTTATAAGTTCAACTTGACAAAATAAAATTCTTCTTTAGAATGAATATATAAAAATTTACATTGGATAAATTTTTCATGTCATTCTGATAACTTTCATATTTTAATGAATAGTAAAAACACTCTATATTTTAATTAAAAACAACTTTTTCATTGCAATACTTTATATGGTTAAATTATGATATTGAATGTTTTTAAATTACAAATAGAATATATTTTTACCATTTAATATAATTTATGTTATTATAATTAATTTTAAATTGAATTCATAGGTAAAAACATTTCAGTCTTTGGCAATGTTTTAACTTTTAAAACCCATTTGCTTAATAACGGGATTAATTTTTAATTAATTACTGCAACTTCTGTGTTTTGAATTTTGAAAAATGGATTCCATATTTGGAATCAGAGGGTCCAAATTATCTTAATAGGTTACTTTTATTTTTTTTATATTATGAATAGTAACTACAGTTAAAGGTAAATAGGGTAATTCAAGGTTAAAAGAATATTATAATAATTCAAAATTACCTTGACACTTGTCCTAACCTTATTGGATGAGTCGTGTCCGACCATGGGAATCCTTGGGTTGATTTTGGGACCCCATTGAGCCACTTGGTAGTGACAATGACAATTTGGATTAATTAATTTAATGTAAAGACAAAATTGACATTAATAAAAATCTTTTAGTAATTAATTTTTATAAGGGGTTATATAAATTATATTTTCGACTATAAATATTCATTGTAAATCTAAAAAGAATTACTACATAATTATATTTTTTTGATAATTTTTAGACACCAAATAACTTAAATTATTTATGACACAATAATGATGAAGTATTTACCCCATTAATAAATGATTTAAATATATAAGATTATAATGATTAAGATATTTTCCAAAACATGTCCAATTCTGATTGAATGATTTTATTTAGACTATGAGTCATATTATCTTCATCTTTAATGATTTTTGGACCTTTTGAAACTGAAGATAAGTTTATAATAAAATAATATTCCCACACTTTCCAAAGGTGCCCCTCTCCTCTCTTATAAAAGGGAACCTCCTCCCTCTCTTTCTCACAACAATTTGAGCCTTGAACCTCGTCCAAACCCTGCCAATTTCACTTACTCACTTCCTTAGAAACCTAGTAGAGGTACTGGTATTATCAAAATACTAACTCCAGTGCCTTAAGAGAAAGTTTAAAGGAGGCACTTCGAGAAAGAGGTTATACCTTCTACCATTTTCATCAAGTTCCATTCTTCTTCTACTCCCTCTTCTTTAGTTGTTTCATTATGAGGTAATAACATCAGTATCCCTAATATACTTATATGTTATTATAAATATGAAACAACTCTATTTCACCTCTTATCCATCCTACGGAAAAATAAATCACCGCGCGTGCGTATGTACGGAATACCGTCTCCACGCCGTGGTGTAATCTGTTTTCCACCACCACCTTACATGGATGGGTATAATGGTGTTAAGAATAACTATATATGATTATTGTAATGTTATATTTATTCTGAAATAGTATACATACACTTCAATACAATTCGACGATCAAGGGAACGATATCATCACTCGTGCGTACGTACGGCCTACCGTCTCCACGATGTGATGCGACTTGTTCTATATGATCTTAATTAAATAATGATTATTTAAATGAATTGAATGAATGAATATGATATATATTACACTAATACCATTATTTAAATGATGTATATATACCCTATAAAGAGTAATAAGAATTTATTCAACAAAACACACATAAGAAGAAGAAGTAATAAACACCCGAATAACAAGTAGTAATGAAATATTACTAATAAGAAGCTAAGAATATGACCATATATGGTATCATAACAATGAATATGATTCTGTAATAATTCAATGACATTATTTAAATCATTATACAGTAGGTTTGGACACGTACAAATCATATCGGACCTAATGTAAGGGAAAATATCAAAATCTCATTTTTATCCGAGATTGGTTATACTTTGGTATTTACTGGGGTGTATTTTATCATCCACATCCATGTTCCCTTAATATTTAATATTATTTATATCCTCCTGAAATTTTTTATATCCAATTTTACCCTTTGGTGAGTTTTTAGTAAAAGATATGAAATGAATCTTTTGTCATTTTTCGTACGAGTTACTTTTTGACTTTTCCAACAAAAGTACGAGAAGAATGTTTTTTTAACTTATACAGCAGGAATGGATTTTTAAAACATTATTTCCAAAAAGATTCCTTTACAAGTTTTAATTTTTATTTTTAATCAACTTATTTTAGTTTAGAATTGTATGACATGTTAAGAAAGGAAAAGTGTTTTTGAAGTAGAAAGGATATTTTCCTCAAGAATGGAGTTCAAGTGTTTTATCAAAATTATTTTCCATCTAAGATAATATAGGGTTATGTTTCAATCCGTATTATTACATTTATTTGATTAGGTTGTGATGGAATTATTTTTATGAATTCCTTTATCTTATATGAATTGTTTTATGATGTCACGATGTTTAAGAATCCCATTTTTATTACATGGGTTATGCAATGATGTATGATTTATGATTTTGTGGAACATATAAGAATGGTATAATTATGATATGGGTGGGACCTATATCTGCCTCCAATTCATTGGGTAAAGATTTTATATCTCATGAGATAGACATGGATGGAACGGCAGGTTAAACCGGTTCAGTGAAACATGACTGAAACGAGGAGTGAAATCGGTTCAGAAATGGACTTTCTCCACTAAGATAGTCTTGGAAATGAGTCTCTACTAATAAGAAATGATTCTCTATGATTATGTGTGTATTCCACAAAGATTCATGTTTTATGTTATGATTATTGGGAATACATTTAACTACCATGATTTATCCCATGTTATGAAATTATGATCTCTTATGAAGGTTAAGATTTCAAAAATGTTATGTTCTTATGAATATGATGTGATTGATATTTCTTTTGTTTACCCTTACTGAGCATTTGAGCTCACCATTTTGTATGAATTCTTTCCCCAGGTTAGGATGAATTTTATTAAGTAAGATATTCCAAAAGGGACTATAGATATGATGAAATAAATGGGAGATAGTGTAGATTCTTTATGAACCAGTTGTTTATGTTTCCTAGTTTCTAAAGACACTATACCTATACGGTCATTTCATGGTTTTGTTATATGTTGTAATAAGTATGGTTCAATTTTGAAGTATTAACCGTGTATGTAATGTATCGGTCGTTATAGGTAACATATTAAGACTATTATGCCATATAAAATAAGGTTGTTCTCAATTTGACCTCTGTGGGATATTCTAATTTTTGTATGACTGGGTGGAAGAACACTATAGATGGTATGAATATCAGTATACTACAACAATTCATTATTCAAACTTTCACCATGTGTTTCTTAATATTTATTCCATTATCATTAGTTCCATAACCATCAATGGTGTTGTCAAAATATTTTGCGACTTTTCCCACTTAATGTTTCTCCTTTACCCCACACCTTCAGGTACGATGGTTAATGATGATGAAAGGAATTTAGAGGAGCATTATTATATTATCTCTCTATTAGATGAAAATATGAATGTACTTGTGAATGGGGCAACCATCTGTGAACTATATGTTCCTCAAATATTTTCCTTGACAATTCAAATGTATGAAATGGTTATCCCCATTGAACATTCTCTAGATTCTAGAATCCCACAGAGTTATTATTCACATACTATGGCCTGTGATGATGAATTATGTTTATGGAATGAAAATTTACTAACATTACAAAATAAAACATGTTGACTTATCCTGGGATTATACATAGATGTGGAATGAATACTATCTTGATGTGATATTTGGGAAGGGAATTCAGAAGGTTCATAATTTTATAACCTCTATCATTTCATTTCTTTATGAACCATCCTCATTAGTTTTTGGGGGAGAATGAATCGCATCTCAATGCTCTAATATTATCAAGGGATTTTCACCCATTAATCCCCTTTTTATTGAAGGAGTTGTTGGTCTGATTATTTTAACTGATGTTGATGATATGCCTGGTGATGATGGTCCTCGTGGAACCACTATGGGAACCCATCAATTGTTTTTGTTCCTATCAACCTAGTTCTGGAAGCAGGCTAGGTGGTGGAGATGGAAGAGTTCCCCATATTGGAGTCAATTTTCAATATGAACCTATCTATTTTATTTACACTAGAAGATTACATAGTCATGGAATAATGTGATGGAGAGATTATGATCCAATTATTGTGACTAAGAACCAGACTATTTGAAGATGGAAATTGCACACAATTTTTACCATCATCACAGGGACCCCTTGGGGAAATGGATGAAAATTTAGACAGCCTTCACCATATTTTCTGTAGCCTGGGATCAGGTGTATTTTATTACCAAAACATGCATATATTTATCATCCATATCTTCATATATCAATAATAAATATCTTCTTGATAATGTTTTCTTACTTTATTTATTTCCATCATCAAGTGGATACCTTTTGGGATACTAATGTTGAGCTTCACCACATGGTTTCTAAATAAGAATGATATTATGATCAAGTTGTTTAATAGGAAAGGGGATATGGGAATGTGATTCTTGTGTTGCAATGTTAAAGTAATAGTGGTCATCTAAAACATAAAATGTTGAAGACATCCTATAGAAGGGAAAATACCTTTGGATCATCATTAGGCAGAAGCATCTAATAGCTGAAACCATATATGGAAAAAAGATCACTTTCAAACATACCATTGACAACTTTCATTAGGTGGTAGTCAATTTTTTCATAAAGGAAATATGGGATTTATGTTAAATAGTTTATCTATTATGTGCCCCTTTTATTTTTAATTTTTATTATCATAAGGGATACACTCCAGGATGAAGACTCTCATATTTTCTAATTGAACAAATAAATGAAAACTCATTTTCCATACAAATCTCATCTTTTATATTTTCTTGAATTATTTTCCCATCAAAATTTGAAGCATGGTTTGAAAAACAAAATACATGAGATGACTTAAATGGTTTCATCCTTATATATCAATTTAAATCACCATTTTGGATAACCAAATTAGCAAGATCATATACTGTACTACTTTTTTCTTGAGCCAAGGGACCTAGTGAGTGTAGATTTGATTGTTAAAAGGGTTACATGGAAAAACCTAGAAACTATGAATCTCTTCATGTTGTGGGATAAATTTTTTCCTAAGTCCACTTTATATCAGACATAGTGGGTAAAAATATCTTTTTTTAGGCCTACCTTTGTGGGTTCCCGAACTAAAAATCATTATATATCTTTTCATTTCTAGTTTCCTAATTTTTTCTAAACCATGCATTGCATACTCTTAGAGTCCTAGTGTTGGAATTTTCTATAGGGTTCCCTTTTTGGGTTTTTTCCTATAGAGCACCATGTTTCTTTCTATTGGGAAGTTTATATTCCTAGAAAATAGAGAAATTCAACTGATGATTTAGGTTGATAGATTTTAACATGAATTATATGGTGAGGCCCCCAATAGGTCTTACTGATTGGTAATGTACAAATATTATTATGACATTAATGAGTGAATTTTTATGACCTTTTTATTTTTATTTTTTACATCAGAGACATGATATGGGGGAAAATTACACGAGGGGTAAGTATTATAATGGTTTCTGGAACGATGTTTTTGGGGCATATGGGGGTAATAAAATCAAATCCTAGGGATTAATTTTTCATTAGTTGACATTCTTTTTTGGTTGGAAAATTATGCACAACGAACATTGGAATATTGTTTTTAGTCAAACAATGGTTTCCCTTAGACAATGACTCTCTATTTCTGATATCTTGGTAATTTGTGAAAATTCATATTTTTCATGCACACAAGGGGTGGATTATTGAGGTAATGTAGTATAAAAATGTTGAGGGCATCTGTATCTGCACTGGAAATGAATGATAAACCACTCGTACAAGAATTTTTCTCTTGTAAATGAGGGATATATCATGGTGAAATTTAATTTCATGAAACTAGGACAAGTATCATGTTTTTTAATATCCTACGGTATTGAGATTTGAGGGCTACGGCTTAAGGTCACATAGATTTTACTAAGGGATAAATTATTTTCCCTTTTTGGGGTAATTTTTCAAAGACTGGTATATCATATCTAGTTATGAATAGGGGGAGGTTTTATGCTATAATATGGGGGTTTCTAAATTTTATGTGTGATGGGGTAATTAAAAGTCAATGGTGTATACAGATATAGGAAAATCCTACCTTGGAGAAGAATATACCTTTGGTTGAAAAGAGTTTTGTGGGAGAATAAGAAAATCAAACTATGGAATAATGTGGATAGTCAAAAAAGGTTACCATAGGATAGTGACCCTCCTTTTCTAATACTCATGATGGTTTATGGATATTCGGAACATTATGGACACAGAGTTTGTTTTGTGAAAAGAATATACCTAAAAATCAAACTAAACCATCATGTTAAATCTTCATGGAAATGGGTAGAAATGATTCCCTTATAAAGTTATAAGAAGGTTCCCTGGTGAGGTATGACCTATGCATAGGGAAGGGAAAAATTAATGTTTGTTGTATATAGACTCAGGATTGGAGATATAGGCATCTCTACATATCCTTTGAGTGATATAATCAAGCAGTATGTAGTTCGAGGAAACCTGTGTAGGTCAATCTCATGTAGAAAAGACATCATCTGTGCATATTAACATCTTACAGTAAGGATGGGGATCCCTCAACATGCATGATCATTGTTACATGGTCCAAAACTAGATGTTCTAGATTCACTACATATCCTATGGTTGCATGATTAAATCCACATGTAGTTTTTAGAAGGATCCCCTAAAATTTGATCAAGATCTAATGCAAGAAAGTGAAATTTTCCATTGGATATGAAATCACATATGGGGTGAGGCTCATATTATACTCTCACATAAATATCTAACCTAGGTATATGAGGGTGGGGTATTTTTTTGGGTCGGACCAGGATGTAGGATCTGGGTGTTGCTACATATCATATCAATGAAAAAATAAGGTCGTTTGTAGTTATTATAAGGCACCCTATGTGTGTCTGACCCATTAATTAGGAATGGGGGACATTTTTTACTCAAGTAGAGACCCAATATTGATGAAACGAGTTTTACTATGTATTGAGTTGAAACGATAATAGACACATACATAGTTCTAAAGAATTACAAGGAATAGTGTTGTGTGACAAGGACACCATCCATGTAGTTTAACATCATAATGTGGGTAATTCATGAGGTCTTACAATTTTATGTTGTGCAGATAAGATCATATGTCATGTAAATGATGATTAATAATAATATCATCAGGTTGGGATGTCCTGATATTCTATGGATGTGAGGGATGAGAAATTGAAAACCATGATTCTAGGGATTATCGAATCAGGATAAATGACATAGGAAAACATTACAATGTTTATTATAGATATAGAATATGTGTTTCACTGGGGGGAGATTTCCATTGGTTGACAGGATTTGTTTTTGGGAATCTTATGGAGTACAAAATAGGAAATATTATTTATAGTTAAATAATGGTATCCTCGGGACACTTACACTTGTCTTAGATGGCCAAAATATGTTGGTGAAGATCATAAATCACTAGGGGCACAAAGTAGATGAATTGAAGGCACATTCCGGGGTATATAAGAAATAGTAAGATTGTGATTATCCATAGAGTGTGAAATTCCTTATATAGATCTGACTCAAAATAAGGTGGTCAATTTTATTCCATTGATAGATTACTAAATGGGGAACCAAAACATGGGATCATCTGCACAGTTCACTGTTTTCATAAAGAATATGGGAACATTTTCTCTATTTACACATGTATAGGACAAGGACACCTAGCCTAGGCATCACTACGTATCTCATCAAAATTTGAATCAAGCCTCATGCAGTTCTAGAAATCATGTTCATTTTAATATCTTGTGGTACGGATCAGGGTCAACTGATGTGATTGAATATTGATGTCATGGATACATGAAGTTTAACATCACATGGAAAGGATTATTTACTTCCATTTTAATGTCATGTGGTAACGAAAATGTTTGTTCCTTTTTATTTATTTCTAACTAGACCATGGAAATACCAATGTGGATTGATACCCCTAAATCATGTAGTTAATCCCTTTTTAGTACTTCAAGGCCCACGTGAGGTGTGATTGGTGTGAGAAATTGGGGCAAAAAAGGTTTATTCCTCCAAACAGATCCAAAAAATGAGAGATATGGGCATTGGAATTTGTGGTGACTAGACGAGGATGAAGAATATGGGCTTCTCTACATATATCGTCAAAATGAGAATAAATCCGTACATATTTCCTAGAATGTTACTAATAAAAATATTACCTATACATAGGGAGGATGGAATTTTCATCCTTTATTGTGGGTGGACCTAGAATAAGAGTCCCAAGATTCAATACATTTCTTGCATGAGCATGAATCGAGACACATGTTATTATCTATGTGCTTCCCTACACAAATCTGACTCGTGTATTGGGAGGGGGAACTTTACATGAAATAGACCCATATGTTGGACCTACTTTGGAATTCCCTACACTGATTTTTTTTGTATCAATGATAGGGAAGGTATCATGTATTTTTTTAGATAGCCTTTGCAGAAGATGTTTGGGTGTAACAATGTATCTAATTTAATGAGAATCATGCCACACGTTGTTCTTGATCATAATCTCCCTATGATGGTCTTACCCATACACAAGGAGGGGGTATTTTTTTCATTTTTCCTTGTTAGGACCCTGAAATAGGGTTTTAATGAAACTATGTATCATGTGATAATTGTAATCAAGTCACACATATTTCTAGATAAATAGAATCCATATATTGATCTTAATCTAACATTTGGATAGGGGAATATCACATTTCTCTTTAACTAATCTAGCATTTTTGTGGAGAATATTGGAGTAAAATGATGATTCCCATACAGTTTTACATCACATGGTGAGTATATTGATGTCATGTAGTTTATTGACAATTGATTAGGGAAAAATACATAGTTTATGGTCATGGAGTTATGACTTGGGGATGGAGGGTTACAAAAAATGGGCATGTCTGGCACAGTTGGGTGAAAAACTCAATGTGAGTGAGGGACCATGTTCCCTGGTTCCATTCCAAACTTTCTAATAGGTTTCCACATAGTTTAGTTTAATTATTTTTGGACATAGATAAAAATTTTCACATCATGTGTTATGGAAAATAGGTGTTATATAGTTTAAAGATATCAAACTAGGATGATTTATCTTTATTTTTATCATCATGCGATCAAGATGAGTTCCATACAGTTTAATGTCATGTTGGAAGGACAAGATACGATGTGTTTTCATGAAATAATTTTCCAGGAACATTTTCTTGAGGGGTCCATGGTAATAATTCAATCCATCGAAATCAATGAATATATCTATTTGAGTAGACCTCATGTATGGAATTAGTCCCTTACCATTTAGGTTCCATCTTTAGAGGATTCTTTCCAGGTATAATTAGAGTCCTAAGGGAAAATACCATCTTTCATTTTAGGAATGATTGAATGCGTAACTTTTTTATAATGGATCGCACAATTATATTTTTTGTGGAACTACAAATGATACAAGGTTTGAAATATTTTCTCATCTAGTTGTTCCAATTAATCAAGAATTTTTTTGGATTCCTCATATATGTAAAATTATTCATATATGGAAATGTGGAGTGAGTGAAATTGAACATTGATGAGTAGAACCTCCTCTATCCTATATTCTAATGAGTATGTTATTTCATGTGTGCTAGTGCATGTCATGGTCTGTTAATCCCCCAAGACATGTGGTATCTTTTCCTGAAAATACTTTTTATCTTTATATACCATCATATGTAGTATATTTTATAGGGTATTATTGACGGCCTATATCTATCTGTTTTCAGTTTCATGGTAGTAGAATGAACAGTTGGACTTGTTGTCATACTCGAGAAATTGTTTCTCCAATTAAGATGAATAAAAATTGGTGTTGTTATAAGCTAGTATTATATGAGGGACACCAAATCTGGTGATGATTTTATCTTTAATGAGGCAAGAAATGTTCCTTGCTTTGACTTCTGCAGGGTATGGCTTCATCCCATATGGAGATGAATCCAGTCTTTGTATGAATAAACTTAAACTTCTAGGATGTGGTAGAGGATACAGCCCTACTATTTCCACCCCCATATGGAAAATGGATATGAGTGTTTCCATTTTTAAAAAAACACTAGGGGTTTGGGAATGATGTTTGCCTAAACATAGTAGAAATGGAACTTTTCAGTGAATTTAGTGTAATCCTATATTAGAGTAGGACAGTAGTACCTAGGCCTTCAAATTTGTTAGGAAATATTGAGTCATGACTAGTGGGTACCACCATATCTGGAATGAACATCTTTTATTTTAACATCATTATATTCCCCATCAGTTTACCTAAGAAGCAACCCATCAAGGATCTGGTGATAAAGTTAATTTGGATGGTTCATGCCATTATAGAGAAAAAAGTTAATTTCTCTTCTTTATATTTTCTCACTCATGGATCTATCTAGTCGGAGTTATCGATATTTAAGGAAGTACAAAATGGGTTTCATCCATATGTTGGATGGACCATACAGTTCTACTATGGGACTAATCTCATTGATCTCTTTCATGTAGGCTTGAATGACAGGTTAGACCATCTGGGAGTGCACGATATTGATGACTATTTCATCATACTCAAGGTCGAATAGAATTTTGGTTGCATTTTATAACGTGAAATCCTTGTAATTTTTCAACCATGGGACATGAATCAATGTCACATCTAGAGGTAATTTTTCCATTATTCATCATACATGGTTCATAAGGAGGATTAACTCCTCCTTTCTGATGGCATAATCCTTATTTACCTTCTTGATAACCAATTTGGAATTGCCAATGTTATTCAAGATATTGACTTGTACTTTAAGTGACTACTGAAGACCTGTAATGAGAGATGTATATTTTTCTTCATTATTCATCCACCCCTCCAATAGTAAGAAGGACTATGGCATGACATCCATTTTCTAGAGATATGATCATGGCCCTTATTCCCAATTTCTTGAGATTGGGGTCTTATACCATTTTTCCTATCAGAATTTTAGATACACCATCAAAATACATCTCCCAAATCAAGGGTACCTCCTAAAAAGATAAAACCTCTTCATCAGGTAGTTTTTGTCCAATGGATTCATTTCTACAAAGAGATTGTCCTCTATAAAATATGTTAGTGCCTAGAATTTAAACACTTTCTCAGGAATGAACTTAATGTAAAACTATTTCAGAATGACCACCAACAATGATAGAAAAAATGGACAACATTTAATGAATAAGGATGTATTTGTGTGGGTTACTACAAGAGAATCAATAGACCACGTAATGTTATAGATAGTGTCTCAGCTTCTAGACTTCAAATATTAGTTCCATAAAACACATTTTGAGAACTAAATAATATATCTTAGCATCGATCATGGTTCGAATGTAAAAATATAGGTTTTTTGCTACTAGTGTCATTCTGTTGTGGGAGGAAGGGACCCAGTGATTTCTCTAAAGCTGTCAAATAAAAAAATATGTTTATATAATTTGATTGTTAGCATCAACACTGTTATTATCAATATATATTTCTTGAGGTTTCCAAATTCTTTATGAAAATCATCAGTCCATTGATATTTTACCCTCTATTTCATCAACCTGGTGAAGGGTAAGAATTTTTTTAAAATTATTTCTATGAAGCCTTAGATATAGGAAAAATGCCCATGAAGTCCTCTAAAATCTATAAGGTTGTGAGGAGTTGACATGGCCTGTATAGTCATTATTTTTTTTGGATTTTTCATCGAGGCTCTAATGGTGTATTATGAAGCCATCAAATTTCCTTGAGTTAACACCAAAATCACATTTCAAGGGTCCATTTCAAGGTTGTGATGCCATAATTTATTGAAGATGACTTCAATTATTATCATTTGGTCTGAGCATTATTGTTATTTAAACACCAGGTCATCAATGAAACATTTGAGAAACCTTTCCAGGATGGTTTTGAAGATTAAAATCATGGGACATTGGCTCGTAATGCTGAAAGTCATCAAGGAAAAGGGAATTACCTGGTAGAAAAACACTCCATATGGGGCCTGAATGAGGGTGATTTTTCATCTTCTTGGGAAATATGAATATTATTGTCTCATAAATATACATGAATGAATGAAAGAGAGTGATATTCGGTTGTTTCATCAAACATTTTTTCTGAGATCATTACTTAGAAATCATCCTTTAGGCAGTTCCTGTTGAGATCATTAAAATAGATACAGACAATGATCTAGACATTATTTTCTTGATAGGGAAGTTGTTGGCCTACCATATGGGATATTGAACTTATGGAATGAATTTGTATCTGGTGATGTTGTCAGCATTATCCAATATTTTTACATCATGTGTTGGGTGATTAATTTTGGATGCTTGTTTATAGCCATGATAGTCCACTTGTGGGACAATGAGGTTAGTGTCCACCTCAGGACAAAGGCCCAACATAACTATGTAGTTCTGTGAAAATACATCCCAATGCTATTATAGGAAGGAGGTATATACCAATTTCTCTTCAGAATATAAGGCCTCACTAATCATGGTATGTTGCAGGTCTTATTCTATGACTATATTTATTTCTCCATGCTCATCAATGGTGGTGGAGATACCCTCCTCAAACATTGAAGTGGAATACATACATTCTTACTCCTCTTGTTCTTTATATTCATATTCATTCTATTTTTTCCTTGGGGAATCATGTATGTGGATATAATGACCCATACTTTACATACATTGTTAATACTTCAAAATTGAAGCACACTTATTACAACATATGACAAAACCACAAAGGACCGTATAGGTATAGTGTCTTTAGAAACTGGGAAACATAAACAACTGGTTCATAAATCTTCTACAGTGTCTCCCATTTATTTCATCATATATAGGGTCCCTTTTAGCATATTCTACTTAATATCCATCTTCCTGGCCTGGGTAAAAGAAAACATAAAAGGATGAGCTCAAATGCTCAGCAAGGGCAAATAAAGGAAATAAAAATCATATCATATCTTTATGAAAATCAAAACCTGCAAAAGAGATCATAATATCTTAACATGGAATAAATCATAGAAGTGAAAATCAGATCCCCATAATCATAAAATAAAACTTGGAACTTTGTGGCATGCACACATAATCATGGAAAATCATTTCTTGTTAGTCATGACTCATTGCCAAGACTATCTTAGTGGACAAAGTCCCTTTCTGAACCGAGTTCACTCCTCGTTTCAGTCCTGTATCACTGAACCGAAATAACCTTCCGTTCCAGCCATGTCTATCTCATGAGATATAAAATCTTTACCCAATGCATTGGAGGGAGATATAGGTCCCACCCATCTTATAATGAATCCTTTCTTATGTGTGCCACATAATCATAAAACATACATCATCGCATAACACATGTAACAAAAATGGGATTCTTGAAACATCATGACATCATAAATCAATTTATATAAGATAAAGGAATTCATAAAAATAATTCCATCACAACATGATCAAATCAATGTAATAATAGGGATAAAAATAGAACCCTTTATTATCTTAGATGGAAAATAATTTTGATAAAACACTTGAACTCCATTCTTGAGGAAAATATCCTTTCTTCTTCAAAAAACATCTTTCCTTTCATAATATGTCATACAACATTAAAATAAAAGAAGTTGATTAAAAATAATCTTGAGAACTTGTAAAGGAAGCTTCTTGGAAATAATGTTTTAAAAATCCATTCATGACGTATAAGTTAAAAAAAACATTCTTCGTACTTTTGTCGGAAAAGTCAAGAAGTACCTCGTACGGAAAAACGACAAAAGATTCCTTTTATATTCTTTACTAAAAACTTATCGAAGGGTAAAATTGGATTTAAACTATTTCAAGTGTATGGAAACAATATTACATATTGAGGGAACATGGATGTGGATGATAAAATACACCCCATTAAATACTTACGAATAAACAATCTCGGATAAAAATGAGATTGTGATATTTCCCTGACCTTAGGTCCGATTAGCTTTGTATGTGTCCGAAGCTCCTGTATAATGGTTTAAATAATGTTATTGGCTTATTCCAGAATCATACATATTGATATGATATCATATATGGTCATATTCATAGCTTCTTGTTAGTAATATTTCATTGTTACTTGTTACTCGGGTCTTTAGTGCCTTTTGTTCTTATGTGTGTTTTGCCGAATACATTCTTATTCTTCTTTTAAGGTTATAGATACCTTATATCGAGAATGGTATTAGTGTAACATATATCATATTTATTCATTCAATTCATTTATATAATTACTATGTAATGATGATCATGTAGAACGAGTCGCATCACATCGTGGAGACGGTATTCCGTACGTACGCACGAGTGATGATATCGTTCCTATGATCGTGGAACTATATTGGAGTATATATATATTATTTCAGTATCAATATTACTTTATAATAATCATAAATAGTTACTCATTACACCATTATACCCATCCTTGTAAAGTGATGGTGGAAAAATAGATTACACCACGGTGTGGAGACGGTATTCCGTACGTACGCACGCGCGGTGATTTCTTTTTCCATAGGATGGATAGATGGTGAAATAGGGTTGTTTCATACTTATAATAACATATCAGTATATGAGTGATACTGATGTTATTACTTCATAATGAAACAACCTAAGAAGAAGAAGTGGAAGAAGAAATAAAGATGAAAGAATTGGTAACGGTAATTACCTCTTCTTTGAAGCGCCTCTTTGAGACCTCCTCTTAGGGCACTAAAATTGTTCTTTGAGAAAGACCAGAACCTCTAGGATGTTTATAGGGAAGTGGAGAAGGGAAAATGGCAGGGGTTGGCCGAGCTTGAGTGCTCAAATTTGTGTGAGGAGGAGGGGGAGGAGGTGCCCTTTTATAAGGGAGGAGAGGGGCACCTTAGGAATATCTCAAAATATTATTTTATATTAAAGTCAAAATCGGTTTATAATGGCTCCAAAGGGTCTTATTTCGAAGATAAGGTGGGGATGGGCCGAAATCCTATCAACCAATAGGATTTATACAAGTTTAGGGTATTATTTTAACCTTATCTATTAGATTTAACTCTAAGTTAAATAATTTCACTTTTACCATGTCTTTTTGTTTTCTTTCACTATATGGTTAATAAACTTACTATAACATGCCAAACGAACCCCAAATTGTTTATTATTAATATATATATCCTTATCTAAGTCATGTGGCCGAACCTTAGATTTTTAGGAATAAAATAACAATTAATAATATAATATTTGATTTAAAAACTATTTTGTGTCAATTTTGACACTATTTGATATATGATTTTTGTGAAAGTCATAACAGAATTATATGTTCGAACCAAGTTGATTAAATCAACATTAATATATCATAGTAACCTATAAAATTAGTGGAATTCATAAAAAAATCTTAAATTACATTTATTTTGGTATTTATATTATCAATTATGTCAATATTTCATTAATAAGATAATTACTGCATCATCTTTGTGTCATAAATAAATTAACTTATTTGATGTCTAAAAATTACAAATAAAATACCATCATGTAGGAAATATTTTTAGATTTCTAATGAATATTTTCAATTGAATTTATCTTATGTATAACCCCATATTATAAATGATTTACTTATTAAACTTTGATTTTAACTATTTTAACCCTTCTTTAAATAAATTAACAATAAATGTCCTAATCTAATCCAAGTGGGCCTAAATGGTCATATTTTATTCCTAAGTTTGTTTTTGGTCGAATTACACTTGTCCAATAGAATTAGGACATGTGTTAGGGTAATATTAATATCATATTTACCCTTAGTTACCCAATTTACTATTAACCGCGGTAAAAAAAGTAAAAAGTTACTATTCACCAAAAAATTATTTTCATCTCATTGAACCACATTTTAGTCCTTGATATTAACCGTGTCTCTCGGATTTTTGAAATTCCATTCACAGAAGCGGTAAAATTAAGTTTTATGCAAAATTCAGTTTTTAACCTACCACTTAGTGGTTTCACTATTCATCAAAAATTGAAAGTTTTCAGAAAAATACCAAAATTTCACCCTAGGCTAATTTCGATATTCTGAGTCCAAAAATGAAGTCCATTTTGAAAAATAAAATTTATAAAATTTCAAAAAGTGATTATTACTATTCATAACGGCTAGTTTTAATAGCATATTGTTGTTTAGTGAAACTCGGTATTGCGTACGACGCAAGCTATCGAGGAAGGTCGCGATTGCGTGTAAAGCAAGACAAGCAAGTGTTGTGTAGAAAAAGATTCCTTTGATGGTTTATATAACATAAAAGTCTCTGGTGTTACATTCTACCCCCCTTAAAAAGAATTTTTCCCTCGAAATTCGTCACTTTGTAACAAACAGATGAGGATACTTCTCCCTCATCATATCCTCAAGCTCCCATGTAGCTTCTTCAAGTTGGTGGTTCCTCCATAAAACTTTCACCAAGCGAGTGGTCTTGTTTCGTATGACTTTTTCGCTACGATCTAGAATCTCTATCGGCTGTTCTTCATAAGAAAGATCTTGCTCCAGCGGTACAACTTCTGAGCTGAGTACATGTGAAGGATCTGGTATGTACTTTCTCAGGAGAGATACATGGAACACATCGTGAACTTGAGAGAGATTCGGTGGAAGCGCCAATCGGTAAGCTACCTTCCCAACACGATCCAGTATTTCGAAAGGACCGATATATCTAGGGCTCAACTTCCCCTTCTTTCCAAACCTCATAACCCTCTTCCAGGGAGATATTCGTAAGAACACTTTATCACCCACTTCAAACTCTAGGTCTTTTCTTCGGTTGTCGGCATAACTTTTCTGTCGACTCTGAGCTGCTCTTATGTGTTGTTGAATAGATCTGACCTCTTCTGCCATTTCATCAACGAGATCAGGTCCTAATAGCTTTCTTTCCCCAACATCATCCCAGCAAGTTGGAGTCCTGCATTTCTTTCCATAGAGAGCTTCATAAGGAGCCATCTGAATACTGGATTGAAAGCTATTATTATAAGAAAATTCCACCAAAGGTAGGTGTTGATCCCAACCTCCTTTGAAATCCATAGAGCAAGCTCTCAACATATCTTCTAGGGTTTGAATTGTTCTCTCAGACTGACCGTCTGTCTGGGGATGAGAAGCAGTGCTGAAACTCAACTATGTATCCAGAGTATTCTGAAGACTTCGCCAGAACTTCGAGGTAAATCTCGGATCCCGATCAGATATAATAGAAATTGGTACTCCATGCAATCTTACCACTTCCTTTACATATATCCTGGCAAGCTGATCTAGAGAGAAATCCTCTCTAATAGCAATGAAGTGTGCAGACTTTGTAAGACGATCAACTATGACCCAGATAGCATTATTGCCTTTGGATGTTTTAGGAAGTCATGTGACAAAGTCCATAGTGATGTTTTCCCATTTCCATTCGGGTATGGTTAATGGTTGTAACATCCCCTTAGACTTCTGTCTCTCAGCTTTAACTTGTTGACAAACCAAGCATCGAGAGACATATTCAGCAACATCTCTTTTCATGTCATCCCACCAGAAGTACTCTTTCAGGTCCCTATACATCTTCGTGCTTCCAGGATGAATAGAGAATGAAGAACTATGAGCCTCATCCAGCAGCTCCTTCTTTAATTCGGGGATGGGAGGAACACAAACCCGATTCCTGAAGTTTATTATCCCATCACAATCAAGGTTGAATTCAGGAACATTTCTCACCTTCTTTTGTAACTCGACATCTTCTTTATGTGCCTCTTTAATCTTCACATGTATAGATGGTTGAACATTAATTTGAGAAAGATAAGATTTTTCCCCTTCCATTATAATTCCAAGATCTATCCTTTGTAAATCCATAAATATTGGATCCTTTGTGATCCTTATCATGGATAAACTAGCATGGTCTTGTCAACTTAATGCATCTTCCACCTTGTTTGCTTTCCCAAGGTGGTAATGGATTGAGCAGTCATAATCCTTAATCAGCTCCAACCATCTTCTTTGATGCATATTCAGCTCCTTTTGTGTGAAAATATACTTTAAACTTTTATGATCAGTATAAATATCACACCTTTCACCATAAAGGTAATCCCTCCAAATCTTTAATGCAAAGATTACCGCAGCCAACTCCAAATCATGTGTTGGGTAATTTTGCTCATGGATTTTCAACTGTCGTGAGGCATAAGCTATCACCATATCATTTTTCATAAGAACACACCCCAATCCCTTCTTGGATGCATCACTGTAGATCACAAACCTTTCTCCACTACAAGGCAGTGTGAGCACAGGTGCACTGGATAACCTTCTTTTCAACTCCTTGAAATTCTCTTCACATTCCTCTATCCAGACAAACTTAACTCCTTTCCGAGTCAACTTGGTGAGTGGATTAGATAATCGTGAAAAATCTTTTACAAAACGTCGATAATATCCAGCCAAACCAAGAAAACTTCGGATCTCAGTTACTATTGTTGGTCTCGACCATCTTTCGATAACCTCTGTTTTTGATGGATCCACAGATATCCCCTCTTTTGAGATTATATGACCCAAAAAATGCAACTTTTTGAAGCCAAAATTCACACTTGGTAAATTTTCCATAAAGCTTCTCCTTTCTTAGGGTCTTCAATATAATTCTCAAGTGATCTTCATGCTCTTCCTTGCTCTCTGAATAGACAAGAATACCGTCTTTAAAGACTACCACAAATTGATCAAGATAGTCTCTAAAGACTCTATTCATTAGATCCATGAAGATAGCAGGGGCATTAGTAAGACCAAATGGCATCACTATAAATTCATAGTGTCCATACCTTGTACGGAAAGCCGTCTTTGGTATATCCTCCCTTTTGACCCTTAATTGATGATACCCTGAACGAAGATCAATCTTGGAAAAGTATTGAGCTCCGCGTAGTTGGTCAAATAAGTCATCAATGCGTGGGAGAGGATATTTGTTCTTGATAGTGATCTTGTTAAGTTCTCGATAATCAATGCAGAGTCTCATTGATCCATCTTTCTTCTTAACAAATAGAACAGGTGCTCCCAAGGTGACGCACTAGGGAGTATTAATCCCTTATCAAGATTCTCTTGGAGTTGCTTCTTCAATTCCTGCAACTCAATTGGGGCCATTCTATAAGGTGTCTTTGAAATAGGCAAAGCACCCGGTACGAGTTCTATTGAAAACTCAACTTCACGATTTGGTGGAAGACCCGGCAATTCCTCCGGAAAGACATCATCAAACTCCCGTACAATGGGCATATTCTTAATCGTGAGTTTCTCACCAACCATTTGAGATAAATAACCTTTATTTAGTGGAATCAATACCCATAAGATGGAAGAAATTTCCACTGGAAGGTTATGTTCATCCTTGCATTGATAGACGATCGTAGATTGATCTGGAATATGAAATGTGACTTCCCTTCTTTGGCAATTGATATGAGCTCCATGTAGAGAAAGTCAATCCATGCCAAGAATCACATCAAATTCCACTAAAGGAAGGATCACAAGATTTGCAGGAAGCACTTTCCCACAAACTTCGATCGGAGAAGATTTATAAACTTTTGATGCGATTGATGTGCCATTAGGTGTTGTCACAGCTAACTCAACATCTAATTGTTGAGGTAATACGGTGATACCCTTAGAAAAGTCTTCAGAAATAAAAGAGTGGGTGGATCCAGAATCAAATAAAACATTTGCTACTTTAGAGTGGATGGTAAGTGTACCTTTCACCACATCGTTATCGTACTCCACATCGCTGATAGAAATTGCATGTGACTTTCCTTTGTCTTTAGCCTTAAGAGTTTGTTGACGTCGACCATCATCATCAACACTTGGATTTGGGCATTGATTGGCATAATGCCCCATCTCCTTGCACTTGAAACACTGAAGTGTAGTAGGTTCATTCTGTGTATCCCTTCCTTTGTTTGCATCATTATACATCTTCTTCCCATTATCACGGCATTCAAATGCCCGATGACCTTCCCTTCCACATTTAAAACATTTACTTGTCCCTTTAAGACAACTCCCTCCATGTTTCTTTCCACACTTTGAGCATAAGGGAAAGTTCATCTTCTTTTCCGTGTGCTCTTTAGATTTTTATTTGAATTCCATCTTCCTCTTCTTATCAAACCCATGTGACTGATGGGTTACTCCAATCTCCATCTCGACTTTGAGAGCACATCGAACGATTTCCTCGTAGCTATTGAAGTCCCTTATGGCTAACGCCCTTCGAAGACTTGGTTTTAAGCCACTAAAGAATCGATCGATCTTACTCTCAGGTTGGATAATAATAACAGAAGCGTACCTTGCAAGTCTTGTAAAATTTGCTTCATAGGTACTAACAGCTTCATCATCCCTTTGCTTCAGTTCAAGGAACTCTTTCTCCATCTTTGTTCGGAGAATACGAGGGAAGTACTTATTGAAAAATAAGTTCTTGAACTCGTCCCATTCCATAGACTCAATTTCATCCCTTTGCCTCGTATTCTTAATAAGATTCCACCATTGATCAGCATCTCCTTCCAAACGATACACTGCTAGGATGACTTTATCATGTTCAGAACATTGAAGAACTGTAAATATCTTTTCAGTAGTACTAATCCATTGTTCAGCAACTAATGGATCAGTAGACCCACTGAAAGAAGGTGGACGCTGCCTCATGAAGGATTCAACAGAATGTTGCTCCTTCCTTTGCTCGTTTGGAAGTCCTGCATGATTCATAGCTTGAGAAAGTTGTGTGAGCATGGCTACAAGATTTTTCATTCCAGCTCCTATATCGTTTGGTTGCTCAGGGGGACAATCATTGCATTTCCCATCGCATTCCGCATTAACACGGTTCCTTCGGGTTCCAGCCATTGACTAAAACCAAGAAGAATAGTGTGAGCAACACTAATTATAATAGGAAACCACATAATTCAAGAATAAAATTTTCATGCTTATGGTCTTATCCTAGGTTATTCAAGGACATTTCTAAAACACTAAGATTGTGTTCTATGCTTAGACATATCCTTAGGGTTCTTACTAAGGCTTTCACATCCTAGTTTCCAAAGGTTGACTATACCTTTCCTCTGATACCAACTACAACGACCCATACTTTACATACATTGTTAATACTTCAAAATTGAAGCACACTTATTACAACATATGACAAAACCACAAAGGACCGTATAGGTATAGTGTCTTTAGAAACTGGGAAACATAAACAACTGGTTCATAAATCTTCTACAGTGTCTCCCATTTATTTCATCATATCTAGGGTCCCTTTTAGCATATTCTACTTAATATCCATCTTCCTGGCCTGGGGAAAAGAAAACATAAAAGGATGAGCTCAAATGCTCAGCAAGGGCAAATAAAGGAAATAAAAATCATATCATATCTTTGTGAAAATCAAAACCTGCAAAAGAGATCATAATATCTTAACATGGAATAAATCATAGAAGTGAAAATGAGATCCCCATAATCATAAAATAAAACTTGAAACTTTGTGGCATGCACACATAATCATGGAAAATCATTTCTTGTTAGTCACGACTCATTGCCAAGACTATCTTAGTGGACAAAGTCCCTTTCTGAACCGAGTTCACTCCTCGTTTCAGTCCTGTATCACTGAACCGAAATAACCTTCCGTTCCAGCTATGTCTATCTCATGAGATATAAAATCTTTACCCAATGCATTGGAGGGAGATATAGTTCCCACCCATCTTATAATGAATCCTTTCTTATGTGTGCCACATAATCATAAAACATACATCATCGCATAACACATGTAACAAAAATGGGATTCTTGAAACATTATGACATCATAAATCAATTTATATAAGATAAAGGAATTCATAAAAATAATTCCATCACAACATGATCAAATCAATGTAATAATAGGGATAAAAATAGAACCCTTTATTATCTTAGATGAAAAATAATTTTGATAAAACACTTGAACTCCATTCTTGAGGAAAATATCCTTTCTTCTTCAAAAAACATTTTTCCTTTCATAATATGTCATAAAACATTAAAATAAAAGATGTTGATTAAAAATAATCTTTAAAACTTGTAAAGGATGCTTCTTGGAAATAATGTTTAAAAAATCCATTCATGCCGTATAAGTTAAAAAAAACATTCTTCGTACTTTTGTCGGAAAAGTCAAGAAGTACCTCGTACGGAAAAACGACAAAAGATTCCTTTTATATTATTTACTAAAAACTTATCGATGGGTAAAATTGGATTTAAACTATTTCAAGTGTATGGAAACAATATTACATATTGAGGGAACATGGATGTGGATGATAAAATACACCCCATTAAATACTTACGAATAAACAATCTCGGATAAAAATGAGATTGTGATATTTCCCTTACCTTAGGTCCGATTAGCTTTGTATGTGTCCGAAGCTCCTGTATAATGGTTTAAATAATGTTATTGGCTTATTCCAGAATCATAAATATTGATATGATATCATATATGGTCACATTCTTAGCTTCTTGTTAGTAATATTTCATTGTTACTTGTTACTCGGGTCTTTATTGCCTTTTGTTCTTATGCGTGTTTTGCCGAATACATTCTTATTCTTCTTTTAAGGTTATAGATACCTTATATACAGAATGGTATTAGTGTAACATATATCATATTTATTCATTCAATTCATTTATATAATTACTATGTAATGATGATCATGTAGAACGAGTCGCATCACATCGTGGAGACGGTATTCCGTACGTACGCACGAGTGATGATATCGTTCCTATGATCGTGGAACTGTATTGGAGTATATATATATTATTTCAGTATCAATATTACTTTATAATAATCATAAATAGTTACTCATTACACCATTATACCCATCCTTGTAAAGTGATGGTGGAAAAATAGATTACACCACGGCGTGGAGACGGTATTCCATACGTACGCACGCGCGGTGATTTCTTTTTCCATAGGATGGATAGATGGTGAAATAGGGTTGTTTCATACTTATAATAACATATCAGTATATGAGTGATACTGATGTTATTACTTCATAATTATACAACCTAAGAAGAATAAGTGGAAGAAGAAATAAAGATGAAAGAATTGGTAACGGTAATTACCTCTTCTTTGAAGCGCCTCTTTGAGACCTCCTCTTAGGGCACTAAAATTGGTCTTTGAGGAAGACCAGAACCTCTAGGATGTTTATAGGGAAGTGGAGAAGGGAAAATGGCAGGGGTTGGCCGAGCTTGAGTGCTCAAATTGGTGTGAGGAGGAGGGGGAGGAGGTGCCCTTTTATAAGGGAGGAGAGGGGCACCTTAGGAATATCTCAAAATATTATTTTATATTAAAGTCAAAATCGGTTTATAATGGCTCCAAAGGGTCTTATTTCGAAGATAAGGTGGGGAGGGGCCGAAATCCTATCAACCAATAGGATTTATACAAGTTTAGGGTATTATTTTAACCTTATCAATTAGATTTAACTCTAAGTTAAATAATTTAACTTTTACCATGTCTTTTTGTTTTCTTTCACTATATGGTTAATAAACTTACTATAACATGCCAAACGAACCCCAAATTGTTTATTATTAATATATATATCCTTATCTAAGTCATTTGGCCAAACCTTAGATTTTTAGGAATAAAATAACAATTAATAATATAATATTTGATTTAAAAACTATTTTGTGTCAATTTTGACACTATTTGATATATGATTTTTGTGAAAGTCATAACAGAATTATATGTTCAAACCAAGTTGATTAAATCAACATTAATATATCATAGTAACCTAGAAAATTAGTGGAATTCATAAAAAATCTTAAATTACATTTATTTTGGTATTTATATTATCAATTATGTCAATATTTCATTAATAAGATAATTACTGCATCATCTTTGTGTCATAAATAAATTAACTTATTTGATGTCTAAAAATTACAAATAAAATACCATCATGTAGGAAATCTTTTTAGATTTCTAATGAATATTTACAATCGAATTTATCTTATGTATAACCCCATATTATAAATGATTTACTTATTAAACTTTGATTTTAACTATTTTAACCCTTCTTTAAATAAATTAACAATAAATGTCCTAATCTAATCCAAGTGGGCCTAAATGGTCATATTTTATTCCTAAGTTTGTTTTTGATCGAATTACACTTTTCCAATAGAATTAGGACATGTGTTAGGGTAATATTAATATCATATTTACCCTTAGTTACCCAATTTACTATTAACCGCGGTAAAAAAAGTTAAAAGTTACTATTCACCAAAAAATTATTTTCATCTCATTGAACCACATTTTAGTCCTTGATATTAACCATGTCTCTCGGATTTTCGAAATTCCATTCACAGAAGCGGTAAAATTAAGTTTTATGCAAAATTCAGTTTTTAACCTACCACTTAGTGGTTTCACTATTCATCATAAATTGAAAGTTTTCAGAAAAATACCAAAATTTCACCCTAGGCTAATTTCGATATTCTGAGTCCAAAAATGAAGTCCATTTTGAAAAATAAAATTTATAAAATTTCAAAAAGTGATTATTACTATTCATAACGGCTAGTTTTAATAGCATATTGTTGTTTAGTGAAACTCGGTATTGCGTACGACGCAAGCTATCGAGGAAGGTCGCGATTGCGTGTAAAGAAAGCCAAGCAAGTGTTGTGTAGAAAAAGATTCCTTTGATGGTTTATATAACATAAAAGTCTCGGGTGTTACATTCTACCCCCCTTAAAAAGAATTTCGCCCTCGAAATTCGTCACTTTGTAACAAACAGATGAGGATACTTCTCCCTCATCATATCCTCAAGCTCCCATGTAGCTTCTTCAAGTTGGTGGTTCCTCCATAAAACTTTCACCAAGCGAGTGGTCTTGTTTCGTAGGACTTTTTCGCTACGATCCAGAATCTCTATCGGCTGTTCTTCATAAGAAAGATCTTGCTCCAGCGGTACAACTTCTGAGCTGAGTACATGTGATGGATCTGGTATGTACTTTCTCAGGAGAGATACATGGAACACATCGTGAACTTGAGAGAGATTCGGTGGAAGCGCCAATCGGTAAGCTACCTTCCCAACACGATCCAGTATTTCGAAAGGACCGATATATCTAGGGCTCAACTTCCCCTTCTTTCCAAACCTCATAACCCTCTTCCAGGGAGATATTTGTAAGAACACTTTATCACCCACTTCAAACTCTAGGTCTTTTCTTCGGTTGTCGGCATAACTTTTCTGTCGACTCTGAGCTGCTCTTATGTGTTGTTGAATAGATCTGACCTTTTCTGCCATTTCATCAACGAGATCAGGTCCTAATAGCTTTCTTTCCCCAACATCATCCCAGCAAGTTGGAGTCCTGCATTTCTTTCCATAGAGAGCTTCATAAGGAGCCATCTGAATACTGGATTGAAAGCTATTATTATAAGAAAATTCCACCAAAGGTAGGTGTTGATCCCAACCTCCTTTGAAATCCATAGAGCAAGCTCTCAACATATCTTCTAGGGTTTGAATTGTTCTCTCAGACTGACCGTCTGTCTGGGGATGATAAGCAGTGCTGAAACTCTACTCTGTATCCAGAGTATTCTGAAGACTTCGCCAGAACTTCGAGAAAAATCTCGGATCCCGATCAGATATAATAGAAAGTGGTACTCCATGCAATCTTACCACTTCCTTTACATATATCCTGGCAAGCTGATCTAGAGAGAAATCCTCTCTAATAGCAATGAAGTGTGCAGACTTTGTAAGACGATCAACTATGACCCAGATAGCATTATTTCCTTTGGATGTTTTAGGAAGTCCTGTGACAAAGTCCATAGTGATGTTTTCCCATTTCCATTCGGGTATGGGTAATGGTTGTAACATCCCCTTAGACTTTTGTCTCTCAGCTTTAACTTGTTGACAAACCAAGCATCGAGAGACATATTCAGCAACATCTCTTTTCATTCCATCCCACCAGAAGTACTCTTTCAGGTCCCTATACATCTTCGTGCTTCCAGGATGAATAGAGAATGAAGAACTATGAGCCTCATCCAGGAGCTCCTTCTTTAATTCGGGGATGGGAGGAACACAAACCCGATTCCTGAAGTTTATTATCCCATCACAATCAAGGTTGAATTCAGGAACATTTCTCACCTTCTTTTGTAACTCGACATCTTCTTTATGTGCCTCTTTAATCTTCACATGTATAGATGGTTGAACATTAATTTGAGAAGGATAAGATTTTTCCCCTTCCATTATAATTCCAAGATCCATCCTTTGTAAATCCATAAATATTGGATCCTTTGTGATCCTTATCATGGATAAACTAGCATGGTCTTGTCGACTTAATGCATCTGCCACCTTGTTTGCTTTCCCAAGGTGGTAATGGATTGAGCAGTCATAATCCTTAATCAGCTCCAACCATCTTCTTTGACGCATATTCAGCTCCTTTTGTGTGAAAATATACTTTAAACTTTTATGATCAGTATAAATATCACACCTTTCACCATAAAGGTAATCCCTCCAAATCTTTAATGCAAAGATTACTGCAGCCAACTCAAAATCATGTGTTGGGTAATTTTGCTCATGGATTTTCAACTATCGTGAGGCATAAGCTATCACCATATCATTTTGCATAAAAACACACCCCAATCCGTTCTTGGATGCATCACTGTAGATCACAAACCTTTCTCCACTACAAGGCAGTGTGAGCACAGGTGCACTGGATAACCTTCTTTTCAACTCCTTGAAATTCTCTTCACATTCCTCTGTCCAAACAAACTTAACTCCTTTCCGAGTCAACTTGGTGAGTGGATTAGATAATCTTGAAAAATCTTTTACAAAACGTCGATAATATCCATCCAAACCAAGAAAACTTCGGATCTCAGTTACTGTTGTTAGTCTCGACCATCTTTCGATAACCTCTGTTTTTGCTGGATCCACAGATATCCCCTCTTTTGAGATTATATGACCCAAAAATGCAACTTTTTGAAGCCAAAATTCACACTTGGTAAATTTGGCATAAAGCTTCTCCTTTCTTAGGGTCTTCAATATAATTCTCAAGTGATCTTCATGCTCTTCCTTGCTCTCTGAATAGACAAGAATATCGTCTATAAAGACTACCACAAATTGATCAAGATAGTCTCTAAAGACTCTCTTCATTAGATCCATGAAGATAGCAGGGGTATTAGTAAGACCAAATGGCATCACTATAAATTCATAGTGTCCATACCTTGTACGGAAAGCCGTCTTTGGTATATCCTCCCTTTTGACCCTTAATTGATGATACCCTGAACGAAGATCAATCTTGGAAAAGTATTGAGCTCCGCGTAGTTGGTCAAATAAGTCATCAATGCGTGGGAGAGGATATTTGTTCTTGATAGTGATCTTGTTAAGTTCTCGATAATCAATGCAGAGTCTCATTGATCCATCTTTCTTCTTAACAAATAGAACAGGTGCTCCCCAAGGTGACGCACTAGGGCGTATGAATCCCTTATCAAGATTCTCTTGGAGTTGCTTCTTCAATTCCTGCAACTCAATTGGGGCCATTCTATAAGGTGTCTTTGAAATAGGCAAAGCACCCGGTACGAGTTCTATTGAAAACTCAACTTCAGGATTTGGTGGAAGACCCGACAATTCTTCCGGAAAGACATCATCAAACTCCCGTACAATGGGAATATTCTTAATCGTGAGTTTCTCACCAACCATTTGAGATAAATAACCTTTATTTAGTGGAATCAATACCCATAAGATGGAAGAAATTTCCACTGGAAGGTTATGTTCATCCTTGCATTGATAGACAATCGTAGATTGATCTGGAATATGAAATGTGACTTCCCTTCTTTGGCAATTGATATGAGCTCCATGTAGAGAAAGTCAATCCATGCCAAGAATCGCATCAAATTCCACTAAAGGAAGGATCACAAGATTTGCAGGAAGCACTTTCCCACAAACTTCGATCAGAGAAGAATTATAAACTTTTGATGCGATTGATGTGCCATTAGGTGTTGTCACAGCTAACTCAACATCTAATTGTTGAGGTAATACGGTGATACCCTTAGAAAAGTCTTCAGAAATAAAAGAGTGGGTGGATCCAGAATCAAATAAAACATTTTCTACTTTAGAGTGGATGGTAAGTGTACCTTTCACCACATCGTTATCGTACTCCACATCGCTGGTAGAAATTGCATGTGACTTTCCTTTGTCTTTAGCCTTAAGAGTTTGTTGACGTCGACCATCA
Organism: Viscum album; assembly: GCA_963277665.1. Lineage (NCBI taxonomy): Eukaryota > Viridiplantae > Streptophyta > Magnoliopsida > Santalales > Viscaceae > Viscum > Viscum album. Next base: position 228,452,258 of record OY728151.1, read on the forward strand.
TCATCAACCCTTGGATTTGGGCATTGATTGGCATAATGCCCCATCTCCTTGCACTTGAAACACTGAAGTTTAGTAGGTTCATTCTGTGTATCCCTTCCTTTGTTTGCATCATTAGACATCTTCTTCCCATTATCATGGCATTCGAATGCCCGATGACCTTCCTTTCCACATTTAAAACATTTACTTGTCCCTTTAAGACAACTCCCTCCATGTTTCTTTCCACACTTTGAGCATAAGGGAAAGTTCATCTTCTTTTCCGTGTGCTCTTTAGATTTTTCTTTGAATTCCATCTTCCTCTTCTTATCACACCCATGTGACTGAGGGGTTACTCCAATCTCCATCTCGACTTTGAGAGCACATCGAACGATTTCCTCGTAGCTATTGAAGTCCCTTATGGCTAACGCCCTTCGAAGACTTGGTTTTAAGCCACTAAAGAATCGATCGATCTTACTCTCAGGTTGGTTAATAATACCAGAAGCGTACCTTGCAAGTCTTGTAAAATTTGCTTCATAGGTACTAACAGATTCATCATCCCTTTGCTTCAGTTCAAGGAACTCTTTCTCCATCTTTGTTCGGAGAATACGAGGGAAGTACTTATTGAAAAATAAGTTCTTGAACTCATCCCATTCCATAGACTCAATTTCATCCCTTTGCCTCGTATTCTTAATAAGATTCCACCATTGATCAGCATCTCCTTCCAAACGATACACTGCTAGGATGACTTTATCATGTTCAGAACATTGAAGAACTGAAAATATCTTTTCAGTAGTACTAATCCATTGTTCAGCAACTAATGGATCAGTAGACCCACTGAAAGAAGGTGGACGCTGCCTCATGAAGGATTCAACAGAATGTTGCTCCTTCCTTTGCTCGTTTGGAAGTCCTGCATGATTCATAGCTTGAGAAAGTTGTGTGAGCATGGCTACAAGATTTTGCATTCCAGATCCTATATCGTTTGGTTGCTCAGGGGGACAATCATTGCATTGCCCATCGCATTCCGCATTAACACGGTTCCTTCGGGTTCCAGCCATTGACTAAAACCAAGAAGAATAGTGTGAGCAACACTAATTATAATAGGAAACCACATAATTCAAGAATAAAATTTTCATGCTTATGGTCTTATCCTAGGTTATTCAAGGACATTTCTAAAACACTAAGATTGTGTTCTATGCTTAGACATATCCTTAGGGTTCTTACTAAGGATTTCACATCCTAGTTTCCAAAGGTTGACTATACCTTTCCTCTGATACCAACTATAACGACCCATACTTTACATACATTGTTAATACTTCAAAATTGAAGCACACTTATTACAACATATGACAAAACCACAAAGGACCGTATAGGTATAGTGTCTTTAGAAACTGGGAAACATAAACAACTAGTTCATAAATCTTCTACAGTGTCTCCCATTTATTTCATCATATCTAGGGTCCCTTTTAGCATATTCTACTTAATATCCATCTTCCTGGCCTTGGGAAAATAAAACATAAAAGGATGAGCTCAAATGCTCAGCAAGGGCAAATAAAGGAAATAAAAATCATATCATATCTTTTTGAAAATCAAAACCTGCAAAAGAGATCATAATATCTTAACATGGAATAAATCATAGAAGTGAAAATGAGATCCCCATAATCATAAAATAAAACTTGAAACTTTGTGGCATGCACACATAATCATGGAAAATCATTTCTTGTTAGTCATGACTCATTGCCAAGACTATCTTAGTGGACAAAGTCCCTTTCTGAACCGAGTTCACTCCTCGTTTCAGTCCTGTATCACTGAACTGAAATAACCTTCCGTTCCAGCCATGTCTATCTCATGAGATATAAAATCTTTACCCAATGCATTGGAGGGAGATATAGTTCCCACCCATCTTATAATGAATCCTTTCTTATGTGTGCCACATAATCATAAAACATACATCATCGCACAACACATGTAACAAAAATGGGATTCTTGAAACATCATGACATCATAAATCAATTTATATAAGATAAAGGAATTCATAAAAATAATTCCATCACAACATGATCAAATCAATGTAATAATAGGGATAAAATAGAACCCTTTATTATCTTAGATGGAAAATAATTTTGATAAAACACTTGAACTCCATTCTTGAGGAAAATATCCTTTCTTCTTCAAAAAACATTTTTCCTTTCATAATATGTCATACAACTTTAAAATAAAAGAAGTTGATTAAAAATAATCTTGAAAACTTGTAAAGGAAGCTTCTTGGAAATAATGTTTTAAAAATCCATTCATGCCGTATAAGTTAAAAAAAACATTTTTCGTACTTTTGTCGGAAAAGTCAAGAAGTACCTCGTACGGAAAAACGACAAAAGATTCCTTTTATATTCTTTACTAAAAACTTATCGAAGGGTAAAATTGGATTTAAACTATTTCAAGTGTATGGAAACAATATTACATATTGAGGGAACATGGATGTGGATGATAAAATACACCCCATTAAATACTTACGAATAAACAATCTCGGATAAAAATGAGATTGTGATATTTCCCTTACCATAGGTCCGATTAGCTTTGTATGTGTCCGAAGATCCTGTATAATGGTTTAAATAATGTTATTGGCTTATTCCAGAATCATACATATTGATATGATATCATATATGGTCATATTCTTAGCTTCTTGTTAGTAATATTTCATTGTTACTTGTTACTCGGGTCTTTATTGCCTTTTGTTCTTATGTGTGTTTTGCCGAATACATTCTTATTCTTCTTTTAAGGTTATAGATACCTTATATCCAGAATGGTATTAGTGTAACATATATCATATTTATTCATTCAATTCATTTATATAATTACTATGTAATGATGATCATGTAGAACGAGTCGCATCACATCGTGGAGACGGTATTCCGTACGTACGCACGAGTGATGATATCGTTCCTATGATCGTGGAACTGTATTGGAGTATATATATATTATTTCAGTATCAATATTACTTTATAATAATCATAAATAGTTACTCATTACACCATTATACCCATCCTTGTAAAGTGATGGTGGAAAAATAGATTACACCACGGCGTGGAGACGGTATTCCGTACGTACGCACGCGCGGTGATTTCTTTTTCCATAGGATGGATAGATGGTGAAATAGGGTTGTTTCATACTTATAATAACATATCAGTATATGAGTGATACTGATGTTATTACTTCATAATGAAACAAGCTAAGAAGAAGAAGTGGAAGAAGAAATAAAGATGAAAGAATTGGTAACGGTAATTACCTCTTCTTTGAAGCGCCTCTTTGAGACCTCCTCTTAGGGCACTAAAATTGGTCTTTGAGGAAGACCAGAACCTCTAGGATATTTATAGGGAAGTGGAGAAGGGAAAATGGCAGGGTTTGGCCGAGCTTGAGTGCTCAAATTGGTGTGAGGAGGAGGGGGAGGAGGTGCCCTTTTATAAGGGAGGAGAGGGGCACCTTAGGAATATCTCAAAATATTATTTTATATTAAAGTAAAAATCGGTTTATAATGGCTCCAAAGGGTCTTATTTCGAAGATAAGGTGGGGATGGGCCGAAATCCTATCAACCAATAGGATTTATACAAGTGTAGGGTATTATTTTAACCTTATCAATTAGATTTAACTCTAAGTTAAATAATTTAACTTTTACCATGTCTTTTTGTTTTCTTTCACTATATGGTTAATAAACTTACTATAACATGCCAAACGAACCCCAAATTGTTTATTATTAACATATATATCCTTATCTAAGTCATTTGGCCGAACCTTATATTTTTAGGAATAAAATAACAATTAATAATATAATATTTGATTTAAATACTATTTTGTGTCAATTTTGACACTATTTGATATATGATTTTTGTGAAAGTCATAACAGAATTATATGTTCGAACCAAGTTGATTAAATCAACATTAATATATCATAGTAACCTAGAAAATTAGTGGAATTCATAAAAAATCTTAAATTACATTTATTTTGGTATTTATATTATCAATTATGTCAATATTTCATTAATAAGATAATTACTGCATCATCTTTGTGTCATAAATAAATTAAATTATTTGATGTCTAAAAATTACAAATAAAATACCATCATGTAGGAAATCTTTTTAGCTTTCTAATGAATATTTACAATCGAATTTATCTTATGTATAACCCCATATTATAAATTATTTACTTATTAAACTTTGATTTTAACTATTTTAACCCTTCTTTAAATAAATTAACAATAAATGTCCTAATCTAATCCATGTGGGCCTAAATGGTCATATTTTATTCCTAAGTTTGTTTTTGGTCGAATTACACTTGTCCAATAGAATTAGGACATGTGTTAGGGTAATATTAATATCATATTTACCCTTAGTTACCCAATTTACTATTAACCGCGGTAAAAAAAAGTAAAAAGTTACTATTCACCAAAAAATTATTTTAATCTCATTGAACCACATTTTAGTCCTTGATATTAACCGTGTCTCTCGGATTTTCAAAATTCCATTCACAGAAGCGGTAAAATTAAGTTTTATGCAAAATTCAGTTTTTAACCTACCACTTAGTGGTTTCACTATTCATCAAAAATTGAAAGTTTTCAGAAAAATACCAAAATTTCACCCTAGGCTAATTTCGATATTCTGAGTCCAAAAATGAAGTCCATTTTGAAAAATGAAATTTATAAAATTTCAAAAAGTGATTATTACTATTCATAACGGCTAGTTTTAATAGCATATTGTTGTTTAGTGAAACTCGGTATTGCGTACGACGCAAGCTATCGAGGAAGGTCGCGATTGCGTGTAAAGAAAGCCAAGCAAGTGTTTTGTAGAAAAAGATTCCTTTTATGGTTTATATAACATAAAAGTCTCGGGTGTTACAGTGGATGAGTTCCCCATATTTAATCGGAGTTTCAATCTTTTTTATTTTCTAAAAACGATGTGACTTCCTCATACCTAGCTATCATCATGGTATTTCTATGAAACTCTGGAGAGTATAGAGTGTGGAATTAAGGATATTCTTTTATCCACATTGAGTAATGAGAAATTATTTCTTCCTCAATTGGTGAGGCATGGTTTTCCTAGGGATATAAGGATGGAATGAGGTCATTTTCATTTGAGATGTCAAAAATGTATGGAGTTTTAGAAAACATTTCAATATTTTTAGACTCATTTTCTATGAGTAAAATCATGAATACCGTTGAATATTAGAATGAACATGGAATCATATGCTCGATTTGATTAGTGGGTAGGAAATACACTTCATCAATATATTTAAATGGTTTTTTCAAGTTAATTTATAGACTTGTCAAGGCAGTGACCTAATCAACACCATTGATTAGGGTTCATTTCCCTTTCCCTTGATAGAATCCTACACCAATGTATTGTGACTCATAGGATTTGAACATGACCTTAACTATTCTAAACGTCCCAATTTTCCCATAAATTCAGTATTTGATGCTTTTATAGTACAATGAGGGGATGTTTATGTGTAAATGTAACTAGGTTCATCCTAGATGGATGTAGAAGGTTATATTCTATCGAATCACCTGATATTCTAAGTCATTTATGATGTCTTCTAACTAAGCCTTGAGATTTATTGGGCCTAATGTCTTATACCCACTTTTTTCATATCCTTGTAGTGTTATGGTGGAAGTCTCCAGGTTATTTTCATCATAGCTCAGATGGTGAAGTGTTCGTACTCAAATGAGATTAACTCCAGATCTATTTTTTGTGAAAAATATATGGAAATCAACACCATTTATCTTATTCAAAACATACAAGGGTCTGTTGTGCCCCTATATAATGGCATATTCATCTTGATTTGTTAAGGAGATAACTCTGTGGAATTATTTACAGATGTTATTTGTCTAATAGACCTCAGCTACAACCGCATTGGATTTGAACATCTAGGGTCAATAAAAATCATCTATGAGTGCTTCCCTGAGGTATTTTTACAATGTCAAGGAATCCTAGAACAATAATTTGGATATTATCTATGCTCACTATATTAGAAATTCATACTTATGGTATAAAGACTAGTACTTCCTAGCATGGGGGTGCAATTTAATATGCACTTTAGGGGCTTGAGTATTTGATGTAGATTTATCATCCCTCAAGATAAGTGTTGGATGGGATCTTGTCAATGGTGCATTGGAAGGGCATTTATGTCTTCTTGTAGAGTGTGATCTAATAAAAATTTGTATCCTTATTGAAATTCCATAGTGATCGGGTCATAGTGGGTTCTGGAAAGTCTATGGGGATTTACCTTTTATTTTTGGACATTTTAAAGGTCACTTCAGTGAGCTTCTATTACATTGTCATTTCGGGTTTGGGTGAGAATATATGTTTGGCTTCTTCCATGGCTACACCATTCTCGGTATTGGCAGCTCAAATGGAATCTCCATCTAGTTACCCCAATCAGGAGTTAAGAATTATGGTTCATATCCATACTCATCAACAAACAATGGATCCATTAAGTGATTTAAATTAATGGATTGTAATATTAACTCTTCATCTAATAAATAATCTACATGAACAACCATTTTTATTGGTGAAATAGGGAGCAGTGGTGCCTATTATTTCATATTATAGGGAATAAAAAATGAGACTATCAAAGATAAATTTGGTCTTTGTGATGGTTAACTATCCTAGGATTTCGTCCTATCATTTCATTGAAACTTCTATTTTAAATGTTGGATTTCAGATGTGTGTGGGGATGAGGAAGTTGGATTCATTGTATTAGGAGCAGCATGGGGTGTAGTTGGTTGTTCCAACTGTTCTTACAGAATACATGAGTTTGGATGATTTTATTTTGATTCCTCCAACTATAAAACTTATATGACTTCATGTTAAATACTTCTCACTACTCTCCCCTTTATCTAGGGTATTAGTAGAAACATATTCCACTTGGGCTTGCAGTACTTATTTTTTTACTTGGATGGAATCATCATTTTATGAATGAGGGAACTAATGATTATGTATTCCTAAATTATGTGTCCTAGTATCTAGTAAAAGGGGAAATAATCAGGTCAATCATATAGACACTCATGCTCGGCCCTTTTTGGATCTGATAGGAGTAATTGATATTTAGATGTGTCTATAAAATAGAAATATAGTTGATCATATTAGAATGATTAATATTTATTCCTCCATTCATCAAATTTATTTCTATTCGTTCCCCTCTGCTTATCCGGTCAAGGCTGGGGTTTCTCTTGACTCCATGGAGGTGTTGTATGATATTGTACAAGAATAGGAGTAAGAGATGGCATGGGGGTTACTTAAGATTAATAGATATCACCTTCATAATTCCTACTCTTTTCCTTGGGACCGGTGGAGTTATTTGAGTCTTTAGCATTTTCCATTTTATAGACTCTTCCATCCATTGGGTTATCGATGAAAAATATCAAAACCCACTTGTGTAATTAACTATGATGATCAGTGTTAAGAGACCAACGTGAATGTAATCAATATATAGAGATATCATATCCCCTGGGGATGTGGTTGGTTCAAGGAGTAGGTAAATCCTTTCAATCCTGTGATTAAATAAGTGAATCTATCATTCAATCACTGTTTTTAGTTTGAGTGGTCACTGAGTGTTTTATTATACAATATTAAGTTGAATTAAATGATAAACTATCAATGGATTCCATCCCATCCGGTTATCGACTGAGCTGAAAAACAGGTGTACTATATGAAGGATGGCCCTTGTACAGTTCTGATGTAAAATAAGAGTTTCACTACTTCTTGTTGCTCACATGATCCCATCATGTGATCACAATTGTATTCATAGTCCATCAAATGTTTTTATGGGTCACCTGAGCAATTGAATATCAGAAATTACATACTCCCAATGTTTGGTGGTGGTATTGTGTCACTTAGCCAATCAGGGTGTGGTTTTCATTTTGGCTTCACCGGTGCACACATCACCTCTAGGTCTTCCAATATATCATTCATTGACTTGATGGTGTCAATTATTCCTTGATGGCTGCTTGTTCTAACTTGATCCTGGATAGCTGAAGCAATGGTCTGGATATGATGCATTGGTTCTGCCATTCTATGGGGCAGATATCTGACTGGGGATATCATTGGGGGATTTTCTCAAACCCATTCAAGTTGTCTCCTTATTAGATGAAAATATTGATATATGTCTACGATCGGGTCCTGGTAGTTCAATGGTTGAAGCTCATTGTGGGTTTGATTTCCTTGCCTTCCCTAAATTACAAGGATAAATCCTTATGGGTTAGGTACACCAACAAGAATTTTATATTGAGGCTTTTCCTTAGGAGAATATTTGATCGGAACTCTAACACAGATCAACTTATCGTTGACTCAACTCAACTATTTCATTTCATCCTCTTTTTGATAGAACATACCTTTACGTGTCGGGATCTTCTCATCATCAAAAGGATGAGGCAGGTCACATATGAACTTTCTCTTATTATGATCTATAGTAGATATTTCTAGAGGAATTGGGGGAATAATCAGGGGAGCACCCAAATTCGGTGGGATTCTCCAGTTCTAGGTACAGACACCTTAAATCATAGTGTGAATCACATTCCAGATGGAACCATCCCATACCTGTTCTTCTTAATTTTAATCATCATTGATGTAATCTATAGGGTTTATATCCACGATGTTCACATATGCATAGTTAATTGTATGTGCAATACTGTCTCTTGAGTGTTAGGATGGTTTCTTGTGTCCTTTGTCTAATCTTTTCCTTCCTTTGTATACCCCAATTTGAGATTCTTAGTTAATGTTAACTTGAAGGGAACCTCTATGCATCCTAGTCATAAACCTCCCTTATGAGGGTACTAGATTTCAAGATGGAGTTAACTGAGAGACCTTTCCTCTTATCATCATCCCTGAATAGGAAAAGACTGATTCACATAGAGGAGGTGGTTGAGTTTAAAATTCCCTTAAAAATGTAGCTAGGGATGCTCCCATTATCTTTTTTGTTCCTTGATCCAGATTTCTTGGTCATACAGTGGAATTTTATGTTAAAAGTCTCCCCATCCCTATATGTTGGGACTGATATCGAACTACAACAACTACTACCACTGTCATCAATCTCCTGATCTCATGCATCCCTTTTCAGGTGTGAGATAGATAAAATAGTGAGCATGCATGTGAACTCTTTTAATGTTTTGGAATTAATATTTATTCATGATTAGATTCCCTTAGTTGGGAAGCATATTGAACTTTCTCAGTTTTATAGTTCTTGAGTTCTTTATTGGACCTCCCTCTTCATTTATGATGTTTATTTAGACTTAATCATGGCCTATTTTTTCATATTTTGCCTCACTTCCAAAGAATAATTTTTTTTTCTTAATTGTCACCATGGGATAGAGATAGTACAAGATTTCATTCCTAATGGGTTTTAATGAATAGGTAATGAGGAGAAATTTAAATATCCACGTACCTCCATCCTCGGATATGAACACGTTGTGGGGTGTCGACAATAAAATGATGCAACTTATATAATGCATTAAGGCATGTCAACTGAAGAACTTTTCATCTCTTCGCTGATCATGGTAACCATGTTTATAGGCGGGATTCTATGTTTATTTGATGATGAAATTCCTCCACTATTTTTATATGGTCTGTATACCCATTGAAAGACATGAATTTTTCTTTTATGTGGTGTAGAGTTGTCCAAACACTAAAATGGATATTGTATATGAATTCTTTTGACAATTCCTTTATAATTTCAAATTGATAAGTGGTGGAGGGCCAAAACATAATGGGTATATCATCCCTATCTAATTTTCTTCTCATGAGAAACATATCAATTCCTTCATTTACTAGAGAATCCGCTACTTGGTCTGTGCTACTTGAACTATTCTTAAAAATTTTGTCTCAGGCATCGGGGCTCATTGGGGTCTCACTGTTATGGGAATGGTATGGGGGTGGCTCAAAAGAAGAAGTATTATCTTATTACATTTCTTTATTTATAAATTATGTCTCTTATCATTGATAGGGTATGTATCATTTTTTCCCTCTCATTTCAAGTACCTCATCATAAGAGGTATTTCTCAAACTTGACTCAGTAAGGGGAGGACCATCTTACCGACATGAAATTTTGTTATAGGAAGGATGATTATACCTAGGGCTATCACAATGAGAACTACCATCATAGCCTGATTTCTAACTATAGGGTGAATTTATGCAGCATATAATCCACATAGGACCTTCTGGGTGGATGAAAGTAAGGGGAGTTCATTTTTGTTGTTCGATCATCTAACCATGAGGATGGATACCATAATGCTACTTAGTGGATAAGCTCTCATGATTTATCATTTTGTTCCCAAAAAAATAATCCTTCAATATATATTCCCTTATGAGGACCTCCAGAACTACTTGTAACAATGTTGTTGGTAGGACATACACAACTACTGCTACAAGTTGTGTAATTTTCTAAATGATTTCTAAGATCCTAGGCCACCCTTGATAGGTGTTTGGTGGACTCAAGAGCAACATATTTCAGTAGATTAAGTTCATGAATGTACATTTAATTTTCCAGATTCCTTGGAATGATTCAGTTTTGGTAAATCTCTTGCAGGGGAATGGGTACAATTGATATAAGTGACGACCTCCATGTATGGGTTCCAGTTCTAATAGCTCCCATGGTGATGTCAGAATATGTGAGAACACTTCCTAAATTCTAGTAGTAATATATGGCTACCCTAGAGTAGCTAACAAAGTGAACCGATGTCCCCCATTTAGAATAGGTATTTCTACCTTATCATTTTTTCTATTTAGAACAGAATATTTATAATGACCCGCTTTGATGGAAGAAGGTATGCATGTATTCTTCAAAAAGATCACACAATTAAATGGATGAGTCACCCCACTTGGGAAGGTAGATTTGTCTGACTGAATCATTGTTATTTAGGGATATAATTATATCTTATAAAGTATGTAGCATATGGTCGAGAATTTATGGTTGATCCTCCATTATTGATAAGAGGTGTTAAGAGACGTACTTGGATGTAAAGAGAATACAAGACCATCCCAGTGTTGGAGAAGGTATATGTTCCTTCTTCAGTCCTCCATTTTATTATAATATGTAATGAAAGATCTCCTGTATAGGGGTAGAGACATGAGTTTAACCCGGATTTACAATTGGGATACTCTATCTTATTTCCCCAATTTCCACAATATATACATAGAGGCCTTGATTTTTGTGATTAAGGATTTATATGAGCTCATTGATTATCATTGTATTTGATTGATGAGATTTATATTAATTCATAGGATTTTTTCACTGGATGTAATTTTCTACCATATTTCGATAGATTTATTCATATTTGGATGTATATATTTTAATCTTCTTGTTGGTTTCCTTCATATTTAACTACTCAGTGTCATGTTCATTTCTAGGGACATGAAACTGCTTATTGTTTTCTACCATATTTTTAAGAATAGATTACTATGTATTAGTAAGAATTTTCCTCTTCACATAGTATGTTCTGATTCTATTGGGATGATGTTTTTCATATGTGATGACAGGACTATGGATCTTTATGTAGTTTTCTGTCTTATCTCTACGACAGGCTTGGCAACTGTAGTATGAATTGGTGCTTTCTCGTATCTTTCCGTTGTCATTGACTGATAGGCTTCATAAGAAGGAGAAATATTGTATATATTCCTTTAGAATGTTTCTATTTTTTCATTGGGGGATTTTTCAGTAGGAATGAGGATGATGACATGTTCCTGATTATATTATTTTCACCATTTGTGGGCCATCCCTGGAACATAGTTTCGTTTTACTTTTGTGGGGGACCATGTGGTAGTATCCTCTCTATGGTGAGGTTGTTTGGCCACACAAAATTCATAATTATGATTTATAGTAGGTGATATTAGGCAGGACCCATGTGCTACTATGATGAAGTCATTGGGGATGACTTCATCAGCCTACCTAAGGTAGGCGAGGCAATAATTCTCCCATTTTGAGGTTATGTGCCCAAAGAGGTTAAGGATGGCTTTTGGATCCATCTTGTTCCAAACTTCCAACTATCCATAGGTAATCTAATGGAAGGGATTTAAGGACTGGTTGTCCAGTCTAGTTACCTCAAGGGTGGGTGGGTACCATTATGGTAATACTCCTAAACATATGCATTTGATACCTACTGTTGAATACACTAGGTATGTGGTGGATTCCTCTATTTGGTTGAGGAACTAGACAATACAGTACTTGATGCCTGTTCTTGTGAAATTTGGAGATATTTCATTGGAATGAAGTGACATTTGGGGAATTATGGAAATAAATGTAATGAATACAGATAAAAAATATCATTAATGTAGAATATCATGACCATATGTGTAATTGATGGTGTCTTTTTGTCCTTTTCAATTTAATACATGAAAGTTGCATAATGTAGGGTAAAACTGCCACATTGTTAATGGATTGACGTTGGGTTCACCATTTTTTCCCAAATAAATCCATTTGTGTGTGGTTTTTGATTGAAAGTAGTGAATATGTGGGCAATCACTGATGTCGAGAACAATGTCTTCAAATAGTCTCCAATGGGTTTTTTCCATGGAGCCAAAAATTACCAGTGGATCACATATCAATGATAACTCGTGGACTAACTTTCCAAAGTCATGCATTCATTGTGTAACATGGCTAATGAAAATAAAAAAATCACATTTGTTGAGAGGATGGGAATTCAGACTCATCACACCCTTTTTGGGAAACTATTGTCTATTTTGGGACTCTGTTATAGAATTTTTATTTGTTCGTGGATCCCTTTTTGATCCCCAATTTTATATATTATGGATTACCCTATACTATTGATCTATTTTGAATGGGCATGGGTTTGGGGTCATCTGTATGTATCTAAGGATCTCCATCAGTGGAGGGATTTGTATGTATATGAGGTTCTCCACCAATGGTCCCCAATTTACATGGTTATTATATAATCTTTGGTTGTTTACTTGGATGATGTTGGTTTCAGGCCACCTTGTTAGGTGCTCTAGGTTTGTCTTCATTCAGTGGGGATGAGAGTTGTTTTGATGATGGGATCGAACCCATATAATGGAGTTTCTATGTAGCCTTTTGAACGGAATCAAAACCCTTGTAGTTATTTGGGACATGAGATGGTATTTCACCTTCATATGTCCTGTGACAAGGATCTGACCATGAAGTTTAATGTCACGCAAAAAGGATGCCCAGGAAAAAGCAGCCTAGTCATGGATGGTGTGAGAGTTACATTGAGGAATGGATGGTGTGAGAGTTACATTGAGGAATCATGTGGGACATGTGATTGATATGGTCTCCCATGCTTATATGAACCAATTGTGAATGTAGCCCGAGGAATAATAGTGTGAAATTTGAGTGTTGGGTTTGGGACACATGGAAGCTTCTTACATATCCTTGTTAGGTAGAAAGAAATTTCCACGTAGTTTGGTAAAATTTGGGATTATAGAAGGGAATTTTAAATTTATGGGGAATGATTGGGGCATACACTTAGGGGATGCTATTTTGGTGATGCTTCAATAAGAATATGACCCTTTGATGGTATCGAGAATGGTTTACACATTATATGAGTCCCATTGCTAGAACTTATTAGGGATTACACTTTGATGGATATATATTTGAATTTAGACATTGTATATGTCCTAATTCATTTAAACTCTTTGACCATGTGAGTCATACTCGGTGTGAGAAATAAGAGGAAGTAGTTGCTATAAATATCACACAACCCACTCTATCCCCAAATGGATGGTACTGGTCCCCAAAGGGAGAGGGAAACAGATTTTAATGTGCATGTATCCATTTTTTTTTGGTAATTGAGATATTCAAATTTGTGATCTATCAGGATACAGAATAGGCTCAGGAAAATACGATAAAATGTGACACCTCATGTAAAAAAGGACAGGGGTTTACTCTAGGAGGATGACCTAAAATTAGTTATGTGCTGGAGTATCTCTTTTTATGATGAATGAAAAATAAATCATGATCCTCACCCTTTACCTCGAAATGGGGAGGTTCACATGAGCACCATGAGGTCAGAACCCTCATCACCCTGAGAATTTAAAATAAATGACAATATGACTGTCCACATTATTATGGAGGCAACACATGTGACTTCTATTACCAAGAGTATGTAAAATCAAGAGTACACACTGATGTTACTGATGATATTATCATACATGTTAGGTGGATTTGGAAGGGGCCTCGACTTTATTTTGTTATACTAGTTCACGGAGCGGCCAACATGGGGACTGATGACATGGTGAATGGGAGTAACCGAATTTATAGAGTATAACACCAAAGGATTCCCTATTCGACATAGAATGTTATTATGTGGGATGGGGTTCCCTCTATGTATAATATCTCTTTGCATGTGATGGTACATTCCATGTAGTATTTTTCTAAGAGGACATGGGTTCTGGTAATATAGAATTTTCCTATGCAGGGCTAGGTTCCCCCTACATAGAGTTTTTATGCAAGTTTGAGTTTCCCCCATGTAGCATTTCATTGTGCAAGGTAGGGTTCTACCCCTATAGATATTTTCAAAGAGGGTTGTTAATCCACAGTGGGGACACCCTTTTTCCCTCACATAGTGGTGTCCACATGGGATTTTTCAGTTCATTGAAGGCTGATTTTTTTTTAATTTTGTCCATTATGATTTCATTGGAATTTTTTTACCTTCTGGGAATCAATGTAGAGGCTCTTAGATTTTTTGTGGTTCCTAATCACTCATATCCTTCATCTCTATAAATTTTTTTATAACATACTCCCATCATCCCTTTTTTCTGGGTCCCCCTTTGGGTGTATTTATAGAATAGTGGAGCAACTAGATACCGACGTGGCCAGTCATCCAAGGTGGGCCATGGGGATTCTTTTGCAGGAGTCCACCGAGGAACCCCATCTCCTGAATGTATTATATAGTGGGTTTAATAATTCATTGGGAGGAAAATCACTTCTAATCACCACAAAAAACTTCATTTAATTCATGGGGGATAAAAAACCGTCTCATCAAGTGAACTATTTAGTTCATAGAGAATGGTCATTTGTTGGGGTGGAAATCACCATACCTCCCTGGAAATTACTTTGTTTTGTTTTTAGATGCTAGGGTACCAACTTATCCCATTACCTATTAAGATCATAGGGTTCTTTGTAGTGTAATAGAACACGTTATGGATTAGGGTACTATAAAGATATTGGTGCTTCCCTGGACCAACCCATCCTTTATAGTGTCTCCCCTTTAAATGTTCTCTTCAAATTATTATTATGGGTTTATTTATACTCATAAATGAGTTTTATTGAATTAATATCTAAAATGAGAAATTTTCTGGAACCAATAGTAACTCCCATGACATCATATCCTGAATCTTCTCAAGATCCATTATGACACCCCTCTTAGAAAAAAATGGATGAAATATTTCACCTCTTGAATCTGTGATATAAAAATGGATAAATTTCTATACAAATGATAATATTTCAATATTTAAGGGTGATATTAATATATTCAGCATGATTAATCTTTAATATAGAATAAATATGGCCATCATCTTAAAAAAACTATGATGGAAGCCATGATCTTATGAAAGATTTGATTCATTAATCTATAAACACCACATAAGTTTTTTTAACTCCAATTGTAATGACTAGATAATAATAATTCCCATATCTACCCATAAACCTCATTTTAGTAATATCATCCTCTCAGACCCTCAGATGATGGTAGCCTATTTTATATGCATGTTTGAAAATCGCCATTATCCCATTGCCAGATCAAAAAAATCATTAATATAAGTAAAGGGATATTCTTTCTTCACTAAAACCTTTTTGAGCTTATGATATTTTTAAAAAAATCCATAGAAACCCATACACCATCATTACAAGGAGTACTGGGGATGTGGATTCTGAAATAAAAGGATGAATAAATCCCATAGCCTCATGAGCCTCGAGATAAACATTTAAATATTTCATTTCTGTGGGTTATATATGGTATGAAGGTAAATAAATGGATCACATCCCAATAGGATGGTCTATAGAAAATTAAAATTACCTCAAGGGTGGAAACCATAATAAATTATCCCAGAAAACATGAGGATACTCGTACACTACTATATTAATAGGGAATATAATATATGGATTATTAACATAAAAAACCTCCAACTGATTACCTAATATAATATAATCACTAATATCATTGTGGTATACTCTTATATATCTAGGATCCCACTCCCTCAAAATAACATGACTAATATCATAATAAGAATTAAACATGACCTGACAATGATATAAATTGACCATAGATTTCTAAATAATCATAAAACCCATTCCAATGATGATATAAAAGATTTTAAGAATAAGAAACTAAAAATATATTATGGTTTTGGGGTCTCCAATAATCACATAACATTTGGGGAATCTAAAACCATACGATGATTTCCTTACCAAAGGAGTGGAAATAGTCATCGCATAGGGTGATCAGAATGAAATCTCAACACATCAAAAATCATGGATGTGAAAAATGAATGATTTTCACCAATATCAATCAAATGATTAAACATATAAGAATAAATAATCATTATAAATCTCATGGAAGTTGGAAGTTCCTCTAACTCTTCAAGTGAACACTATACTGCATAGATTCATCTGACCTCATCCTATTCTTTCGTCACAACCTGAGTTTTACCCTTCGAATAAGGGTGAGATTCTTTCCCCATTTCCATATCATATTAAAATTTAGTTTCCATTGCTTAATGTTGATATAAAACTATTAACCGGAGATGAAATCTTTAATAAACACTAAGGATGACCAGATTTCCCACATATGTGACACACCATGTCTTATTCCTTAAAATCAGGTTGGTGGGGTTCCATTATACTATAACAGTAACACACCACCTATCTCTAGCATGGAATTTATTTCATAAATTTACCACCACCTAATCACTATTCTACCTATTTTATCTTCTATAAATATGAGAAAAATAGGACACCTAATGATTTCATTGATTATTTTAGGATTTATTTCTCCCCACCTATATCCACCTCATCCAAAACTACATTTTATATGCCTTCTTGAAGGTGGGAAAGAACTTATGAATACACATTGACTTTATATATTTCATGAAACCCATATCGAACATTGAAAATATAAAATAGTCATATGAAGAATGATCTGGATATTGGTACACTAGATAAGAAAATCATGTATTATACTCAATGATAGAATGATATCATTCTTATATAGTAACAAAATATCATTCCTTTGAAACACTTCATGTATTAGGATAGACTAGTTGAATGATCTATTTATTCTCTGTTATCTAGGTGATATATTAAAGCAACATGTATTTCATAATATTTTCCCACCACATCCATCCTAGCCTCTCAAGAATATATGTAGTGATTGAATCCTTATAGTCTTACATAGATTTTAGGAAGTGGAGGATTATCTCACACATCTCAATCCATTCTTCTGAAAACATGGGTCCCCTGTCACCATGATTGATTGAAGGAATATGTATAATTCATTTTGAATCATAGTCCACATTTCATTGTAGATAAATATTGGTGAAATGGACACTTAATTAAATTATTAAGGATATGGTTCTCAGAAAAACAATGCATGTTGGTGGATATACTTATAGGGATTTATCTTAACTTCCTATCAAGTATTCATAGATTTTCTTCTTAAAGGATGAAAATTATACAAAATGAATACGATGGAAACACTTTTAAAATACATTTTTATTAAATTATAAAAAACTAAATTAAGAAAATTATTTATTAAAATGATAAAACCACTAACAAGGATTATAGATAACCCCAAAATTAAAATGGTAAATTGTGTTTCATTATGATAGTGAGATTTCTAGGTAAACTTCCATACTACCACTTGAGTTTGTATAGTCTTACCTCGAGTCTATCAACAATCCCCAATAAGAAGAGGTTGATACTCAATCTAGAGTCAAAGAGTTAATGACAAACTGAGATCTAATGTAAATTTATAATAGACCATCTATGCTCAACCCATTTTTTAGACGAATTGGTGCACCACAATGCTTGTAGAAAATTCTAGGTCACTATGATATAGAAAAAAGAACCAATGAATCATATCACAAAACATGGGAATTATTTCACTCCCAACATATATATGATAATGTATAAATAATAAATTTATCGCATATAATATCGAAAATCTTTCATATGTAAAAATAAATAATCTATAATGGTAACACCCAACAACTAGATAATAAGTTCCAAATGAACAATATGAAATATCATCATCAACAAACCTGAGGAAACCCATGGGTCCATCTTCTTATAACCTTATGTCACCACTATAAAATACTATTAGATGAAAACATGATCCATAAGTGTTATCCTCTATATGATATACATCCCTTTAAATGTATCCTTCAAAAAATGCTACAAATTTTGAAAGAAAAAATATTTTTTGAGAACTATATCTTAGTATATTAAACAAAAATATCAGTAATATGTATATCAACTTGTATTGGGTAGTTAATTAATAAAATATATTTATAAACATTTAAAAATAAATCATTTTTCATATAAAATAATCCTTTAATTTTATTTTAAGAAATCATATTATGATAAAAAAAAGTAATTTTGACATAAAAATATCAATAAGGTGTAATAATATGAATAAACTAGGTTTCAAGAATCAGTTCTCATAAGAATTGGAAAAATAATCATATTAACAAACAACCACATATTGTACCTAAATTGAACCAAAGGGAAATCTGTGACAAGATGGTGTACACACCTATGAATAAAAAAACAACCCCAGCTAGAAAAATTAAATCCTAAAATATGGGACTCTCAATCCCCTAAAATAGTTTCCTTCTAGATTCCTTAGTATCTTGTGCACGTAACATAATAAATGTTTTATCAACTAATGTTTATATATGTTATATGTCTTCCCACACAACAAATTATAATATTTCTTCTTATATCATCTTTATATTACAAGAAATCTAATCCCACAATTTATTAATCATTTTTTATAGATATTACAACCTTTTTATATTCTTTAAAACCTAGTTCCAATTCAAACCCATCATCGATGAATTGTATCAAACAAATCATGATACAAAAATGAATTTTTCAAAGATGGCCCACTTTGAAAAAACATACCATTATATTGATATGTAAAATAATAACTTTCATAAATCAATCCAAAGTAAAAATCACATGAACATCAGTATTATAAGGTATCTTCTATAAGACAGAGACACTTACTTACCAAATGATGAAATCACAGTTAATTATGGACTACTAAATTGAAATGAAATTTTTTATCATCATGAGACTATATCTACAAAAAGAAATCCCACAATAAAGGAGTCTCCTTTAGATAATACTTTATGGATGATGAATGTAAAAAACCCCTCCCAGAAAATGACCATTAATAAAATTGATATAAATAGTAAAGAAAGCCTATATAATAGATGGAAGAAATTGAATAGTCTCATTAAATCCCATTGATAATTTTACACATGGATGGAGTAACAACCAATATATTATTAAGAGGTTGGTTGGGAATTTAAAATTCTAAAGAAACTATCACCCCTATTTTGTGTTTCTCACCATGGAATGTTGAAATCACCTAAGAGATATTCCATGGGTATTGGATGTGGAAAAAAAACTAAACAGTTGTCAACTTATTATATTATCCACCATGACGTAGTGAGGTCCCTCTCGTAGTGGTCGACATGATAACTCTCAGCAGATTTTACTTGTAATTGTGCATATAACACCCGATCATCCATTATATCAAGTGAACATCAAATTTTTGTCAAACCATAATGTAATATAAATTTTTAAATTTTGTGGAAAAAATTATAATTTGACAGGATGACTCTCGATTTTGAATATATGAGTCAAAATAATCCACCAATGATTTTTTGAAATTTTCCAACATAAGTAAAATTTTACTAATAATTTAAAATACAGTATTTAAATTTTCAAAATTTTATTTATAATAATATATTAAATTATGGGTAATTAAAATATATTTTGACTCTCAATTTTAAGGGGATAAATATAATATAATTTTGTGGTAAAAGGTATATTTTTATGAAAAAAAAGTATTTTTAAGTATATATTATTCCTAATTTAATTAATTAAAATATTTTCTAATAATTAATTGTGTAATATATAAGAATATTTTAGGTAGATATATTAACATAAAAACATCAAATTATTATTATATGTTATATAGTTATTAAATATAAGTCATGCTTAAAAATTCATTTACTGAAAAACATTTTTTCCTTGTTTTGGAAATTTTTAAAAATTAAATTATTCAAATTATATTAAGTTAATTTAATATAATGTATTCCATATTTTTAATCAATAAAATTTATTTAACCTAATTTTGAAAAAAAAATATCTGTCATGATGAATAATAAAAAAATAATAAATTAGTTACCGTGGTTATGGTTAAAACAGGTATAATAGGGGTTAATATAAAAAATAATAGAAAAAATGACCTAAACACTTAATAAAACAAAATAATACATTTGGATTTATACCTTATCCATGTACCATTATTTTATGAACCATTTTGGATCTATATATCCATGAAATTTACTTGTTATTTTGAAAAAACATTCAAAAATTACAAGTGTGACACTCACCTAAATTATAAAAGTGCATCTCATACCTTAACTTAATCAAACCTCTAAAGATACTTAGCTAAACCAAACAATTAAAAAATATATCTAATAAATAATTGTTCCATTCAATGTGTTATATTATTCAAAAATTACTACCCCTTGTGTATTTAATAATTGATTCTAAGAGGTTTCTTTGAGTGGTGGTATTCAACTTCACCAAATTCTTTCTTATTTACATATTCTTTTACTATACTTAATTACGTCATATAAATTCAAATTTAATAACCAAAAAACAGCCCATAAATTTTTCTGTTATTTTTATTTAATAATATTTTTCCATCTCCCCCTCCATAAAATGCGAAATAAAACCATAATTCGTGTGTACGATGCTATAACGCTTCACAAGCCAATGTAATTTTTTCCATCACAGAACCACAAAGATAGTCATAATGATGTAAATAATGAACATAAATGATATTTATGGAAGTACATTGATTATTTAAAATTAATATATCATCCACTTCCACACCCTTTCTACCATTATGGAAATGGAATCATTGCTTGTGCGTACATACGACCTACTATCTCTAAAAAATGATGTGATTAATTTCCATTGTGTGAATTTCAAGATTGATTATATAAATGTATCTAATTAATAAATATCATATAAATAAAATAAATATTATTGTGGATATTAAGAATATTTATCCACTGAACAGAAAACTATGTCTTCTATTACAAAACATTCATGAGAAAATGATGTAGTTAACACAAAAAATGATTGTAGTAATGAAATATTTTTAACTAATGGGAGATAAAATATTTTAATATTATCACATAATTTATTATAAATATGAAAATGGTTTTGGAATAAATTAATAACATGTTTTAAAAAATATATCAGAAGTTAAATCATGTTTATCTAAATGGAAGAGGTAGTTGAGGGATTTCATCTCAATTTCTATTGCTTTCAGATATATTTTTAATTACGAACCTATTAACTTTTATGTGGTGTATATAATAAAAATTGATATATATAAAATGAATAAATATTAATCACATTGAATAATGTTTTAATTCATGTATATTAATTTTTAGATGATACTGTTTAATCTTTCCAAACATGTAATAATTTATTTTACAATCCCACATTCTTTTAGGATTACATTTATTGTTATTAATGGATTCGTATCATTTATCATAAATAAGATCCATTAATTTTCATATAAAATATATATTTAGTGATATTTCATATTTTCTTTCACCATTTCCTCCATTTTCTACTTGAATTGAGAAAATAAAGTTATCATAGAAAAAAAATATTTCTCTTTTAATCCGATATGTTTTTCTTCAGTGACTATAATTTTAAAAATAATTTTAGAAATGTAGTATTGATTACCCAAATGATTAATAATTGAAATTTTAAGAGATTTTTAAATTATAAAAATTTATATATGGAGTATTTCTAATTTTTTCATAAGGGTTATCTTTTTTCCATCTTTAAAAAAATCAAAATGATTTTTTAACACATGTGATGTTAATAGACATGCCCACGTTCATAACAATTTTATGAATTTAATATTCATATACATGTATTAAATTTTTAACAATGGATACTCATTAATTAATGATTATTCTAATATTTCTCTTCTATTATCATTATTTTTTAAAATGATATGATATTATTAAGAAACATATATTTATGATGAACCTTTTGACATATTGTTTCCCTTTAATATTTTTTCAACAAATTTTCTTAGAAAATTGGTTTTTTAGGATCATTGGACATTGAATTTCCTATAATTATAAACCATATAAAATTGTTATATATTTTGTTATACTATGAATGCTATTTTTTTTGAAGGGGGAAATCATCATAAATACTAATTCATTAATCAATACTTATTTTTAATTATAATTCATATTATATATAATATGTATTGATCATTAAATATATGAGGAATTCATTACACGTGTAATGATTGGTGGGGTCCAGTTATAGATATCCACTAGATGCATCAGTATTATCATGAGAGGAAACGCTTGGCCAAATTAAATGATTTTTTCAGTGTATACCTGGCCATCGATTAAATTTTCTTCATGCAAGGTCTTGAATGTATCAATACCATAATGTATAATGTCATGATACCTAATATTATGTGATTCCTTCATTATGAATTCATTTATTGTTATCCATGAGATTATTTCAATGATATTATCCATATATGTATTTCATGCTCTGATTATAGATTAAAAGAATTTGGTTTTTAGTTATTTACTATGAAAAATTAACTAGGGATTCATTCCATAAGAAATAATACATGGTACTTAACCCCTACGTAGTATTTTATTTCACTATTATTTTGTCCCTTTCCCCATGGAATTAATAATAAATCCTTGAATAAGTTTAAGAATAATAATTTTTTCCATTACTATGATTTATAATTTATTACCAATGTAAACTGGGTATCATATTTTTTATATCTCCAAGGATAATGAAATTTTTGGTCCTGTTATATTATACCCCTAGTTATTATGAAAATGTAATAATTTAACCACTGATTCTATGTCATTAGAGTTGGTGTTATTATAGTTGGTGTTAGATAAATTTTATTAGAAATCTTGGGAACAAGATTTAGGATAACGTAGATTTGGTAACCTAACCTTATAGATAACATATTATAAGTATCTTTGTAAGGTAACATCCTAATGTTTTTGTATGGTAGATATTATTCCTTTAAAGTAAAACCCTATATAGATACTATAAGTGGATTTGGTTTTGACATGGTTGATTATATGGGTAATAAACATGAAAATATATTTTTTGAGTATATCTCTTCCATCATTCTGGTGCAAGGGGAGTGATCCCTTACTACACACCTTGTTTGACAGTCAGGAGCGATTTGATTTGGTTAATTCCAATTTTCATTACAAACAACTATGAAGGATTTGAAAATATTTTTATGATTTAATGTTATACCTAAAGAACCTATGATTATGATTATATGATTAAAACTTCATAATTATTAAAATTAGGTTAAGTGTTATATCATGTTAAAATTTACATATTATGATTTACAATTGTAAATTTTATGAACTAATGTGTTATATGTAATTGTTTAGAAATGGATCCTAGCAAAGAGAATTTTATTAATACATATAGTCAATATAGAAATTTCCCTATTGGGAAAGGAAACATATAATATTGGAAATGAGTAAATCATGGCTATATTGGGGTATCTAATCCATGTTATGACTAATTACCTTGAATTTATTGAGAAACATGATGTTTCATTGCATGATAAACCTATATTTGATTATTATGTGTCACATAAGCCTCAATATTTAACATTAACTACCAATATAGTGGTAGATAAATAATAGAGTATGTTCATTTTAATGATTTTTCTTGCTTTTGGTTTTGTTAAAAATAAAAAATTTGTATTTTTGGTATATTATATCAAAGGTGATACTGGTAAATGGTGGTTGTTGATACAAAAAACAATGGAGGAAGATGAAATAGAGAACATGGAATGGATAGAAATTAATATATAATTCTCTAATAAATATTTAACTCATTATAAACAAACAAAAATGGAGAGAACAGTCATTATCTTGGTGAAATGGTATGGATAATTTTTTGTAGAGTATGTGGAAAACTTTTCATGAAAATAAAGTTATTATATGTATATAATATGTAATATGAAAGGAAATGTTTTTCTATTTATTTGAAGGGAATAATTTGATTCTCTGAAGGGAATTAGTTTTATAATCATTTTCATTATATGAGGAAATAGTTGTATGTGTCATCAAAATAGAGAAGAAATTTTCTATTTACTATTTAATCTAGGATAATCATGAGAATAAAATATCAACATAAAATTAGGAGAAAGCGATTATTAAAAAAGATGATTGTAACTTGAATCAATTTCTATCAATTGAAAAATTTGGAAAGAAACATCCCAGAAAATACTTGAAGAACATGGTAGGCAGTCACATGTGTGAAGTTAAGGGTCATCTAGCTAATGATTGAAATATAATGAAGGTGAAAAATGATTACTATTGAATTAAATATAATGCAATGGGTAACTATTCAAACGAATGTACAAAGCATCAAGGGGACATTAATAAAAAAATTGAGGAGAAAGAAAAGCTAATGTGATCAACACAGCTGATGTTCAAGTTGCTAAAGATGTCTTTGTTCGTACATGTATCATATCATAAATTTTTATATTTCATTTTTTTAATTTGGATCCATTCACCCTTTGATTTCATCACTATTATCAATGAAAATTATATATTTACATATCACATAAATATAGGATTTTTTATTAACAAATATTAGTATAAATTTCATATAAATTAGGATGTTCATTGGTATGGGTTACATTTATAAAAATGATGATAAATTTTCTTATAAAGATAAGGAAATTTTTATTTTTGATGATGATGTGGAATTACATATCATTATAGGGGAGACTACATTGTCTACGTAATGTCTAGATCCACCTGCAAAAGATATTCTATATAAAATTATTATTGGAAAAGAGTAGGAATAATCTATTGATGGAAAAGGTAATCATAATATTAAGGATGTACATATTATATAGGAAATATAATGTTGTTTTTTTGGATGAATATTTTAGGCATCACCAGAGGGTGAAGTTGAGTTTTCCATTGATTTAATACTTGAATAAAGAGATATCTCAATGGCTACATATAAAATGAAAATTGTGGAATTAGTTTAGTTAGATAATAAAATAGATAAATAGTGTGATAATAAATTTATACACCCTAGTGTTTCTCCTTGGGGAGACCCGGTTTTTTTTTGTTACGAACAAATAAGGATCCATGATGTTGTTCATTAATTTTATAGTCCCCAATTCTTTTATAATCAAGAACATCTATCATCATTAATAAATTTATAACTTATTCAAAAATATTTGTGGAGACTCATGTTTTCTGTGATTTAACTTTGACATGTGTATCTATAAATGTTAGTATAGAAGGAATATCTTCCAATGACATCATTTTAAATGAGGTGTTCACATTAGTATTTAACAGTATTTCCGTTTTGATAGACTAATGCACACTCTATTTCTATGGTTCTAAAGAACTGAGTATTCAAAGGATATCTAGAGGATTTTGTTGTGATATTTTTGGATGATATTTTTGTGTATTATATAACCAATAAGGATAAATAAATTCATTTTTAGATCACTCTTTAGTATCTTATAATAAATGAGTCTTATTATAAATGTGGACGTGTAAATTCAGGTATAAGAATGTTACATTTCATTGAAATAATTTCTTAGTGGATGAAATATCAATTTATCTTTTAAATAAAATGGTAATAAAATATTTTCTATACAAAAAATGATAATTGAGGTATATAATTTCATTGGATTTGGTGGGTTACTATTGTTTATTTTTTCAAATATAAATTATGATTTCTAACCCATTGATAACTATATTTTGTATACATATTTTGATGTGTTTTTATATATGAATTCATTTCATATTAATTTATTTATTATAATATTTTTTATAGATATTAATATATTTAAAATTCTTATATAGGATTGAAATTTTGAGTAAAAGGAAGGAAAAAATGGAATTGAGTAACAAAAGGCAATTATTGCTGTAAGGGAAGCAAATTGGGGTGAAAGGACATGAAATGTAAAAAATTAAAGTGTCATGGATAGTTAAATGTGGTGAAACTCAGTTAAAACTAGTGTAATTTTCTAAAAAAATTACATGCGATGAATTCTCATTATACATGATGTAATCACCCAATATAGCAAAAAACACTGACTTTCCAATGTAATGTTTTGACAAGATTATATAATTTCTTTTGAAACGATCGGCCATTTAACTCTATTTTTTGACCAATGAAAACCTTATATACAACCACGAGGCTTATAAAATTGGGATTCCAGACATGATAATTATATTCCATCAAGAGAGGAGAGGTGCGTCCATTATGACGTTTCTAAAGGGTTCTGACCCATATTTCTTCATAGATAGGGTTTTCATTATGTTTTTCTTTCCATTATTTAGTGTATTTATTGGATTCTTGATAGTTTACATCCAATATTTAATTAAACTAATTATCATTCCCTTTCACGATCATTTGTTCTCTTCCCTATGGATTTTGGTTTAATTTTCATTAGAGATCGCTCAATGGTGGTTGTATAAAACCCGTAGGGGGGATAAAATTTTGTCAAAGGGTGTGTATACCATCATAGATCAATTTATCTTCTCTCACAATAATTATTGTATTTAATAATGTCATGTTGATCCTATACGTCTTCATTATTCATCATTTAATAATTTACCATATGTTTCAATAACAAATGATGGCCAAAATGATTGAGATGATTTATTCATGACCAATGAATGAAATTAAACTTCTACTATTGGAAATATGAACTTAGTGCATCCTAGTATTTTAATCTATATGACAACAAATGATTGGGATTCTATTGTATATTTTTAATGAATGAATATTTCTTCTATTGATAAAATGGTCTAGTTGCGTAGCTTTTTGATATAATTGTTTTGTGAGTAAAGATAAATTAATTAATATAGAAAAACCACTCAAAAAAACTGATTCCCCCCTCTTATTTTTTAATTTGGATTAATTTATTTCGATTTACATCATTAGTTTAATTACTTAAACATGAGATTGGAGTGACCCAACCTTTGCTCTAGAGTTTTCATTGTCACATTCCCTGCTATCTGTGGGTTAAACCCTACACATTTTTTTTACTATACCTTTGTAGTTAGTACTGTTTGGGACTTTATAAATTTCAAATTTAACCCACGAATGGAAGAATTTATGATTCCTTTCTTGTTCGTCAAATTGTTTTGATGCTTCTAAGGAGTAGTGTTGTATGACAGAAGACTTGAGACAAATTTCGTAAGTCATCAAATTTACTTATCCCAGTTATGTTTACTGATTTTATTTTAGTTAATAAATTTTTTAGAAAATTTTTTATCAAATATTATACTCTCAGTGTTTTTTTGGTGTTGTGTAAGATAGATGACATGACATGTCACAATTACTCCATGACACCATCAGATGATAATGAATCTAAATTGTATCTAAATGCATGGGAAGCACTAAATTTAAAAGGGTGGAAACAAAAGATCAATGAATGAAATGATTCATATTCTCATGAGTAATATGAATTTCAACCCCTGGCGTGAGATGAAACCTACAATCAGCTTGATGGGGGAGTTATCGAATGTCACATCTACCAAGGCAATTGTTGGGATAAGAAATACACTTGTTAAAACTCCTAACTCTATCTACCTCAAGAGAAACATCCCAAATAAATACTTACTTGATTGCTCACTCAATTCATTGAAGTGATGGATAAGAGGATGAAAAATAATGAGGATGAACATACAAATCATGTATAATTGACTACTCACCTTTCTAAAAACACTTCAAATTTTAATTCCCTTGTTAATTTCATTCCAATTGTTTCTAATTCAAATAATGGTTTCTTTAAAAATGTTATATATCAATGAGAGAAGGAAGTACAAGATGTTAAAATAAAAGTAATTAAAAATAATTACATTCAATAAGATTCATCCTTATAACAACCTCAGGAATAGATCTTAGTTGATATACAATACACATTTCTCAAAAAGATTATTCAAGTGTTGGATAAGTGGATGGATTATCATGAATCCAAACCCAGTGAAAAGGGAGATTTGATTACTCACCTTTATCATTTTATTTTAAATTTAACTCCCCTAGTATGAAACTTACCATTATAATATAAATCAGGGATTGATTGGTTGGAAGATGAAGAAGATCAAAAGGTGTAGGAAGTCAATATTGCTGAAATGAAAAAGGATGAGATATTAGAGGAATATAATAAAGAACTTTACCTGGAGTACATTAGAAACATTTAAATAGATAAGAATCCGGATTTAGAAGAAATATCAGAACCTGAGGAATCCATTACATACATACAAGAAGAAAACTAATAACAAAGAGAAATACTTTTTCAGCTGCTTGAGAAGAGGAATGAAATTTGATGGACATTTTTTATTGGGTGGTTGAAGAGGAAAAAATGGGAGGTGGTCGCAGCAATACAATCTTTAGGATCAGAGGAAAATAGAGAGCTAGTTAAAGATGGGAACGAGGTCAAGGATATACATTCTAGTGAATTTATGATGAATGAAGAAAAAATAATGGAAGAGGAAAATGTGAAGAAAATCAATCAACCTCATTGGTATTCTTGAGACTGAAGATGAAGGAGACTATATCGTACAATTTATAGAAGAATAGAAAAACACAAAGGCTATGATTGAAGAATTTGTTCTAAAATTTTAACCAAAATAAGGAAAGGAAGAAGAAGTGGTGGACCCGGAAAACTACAAATTCTGGTCAGATTAAGATTTCTTTTTTATTTCTATTACATCTATCCTCAAATTGCATCCCACGACAAGTCATGATAAACCAATGGAGGAAGAAGGGAAAGACTACCCAAGAAACACAACAGATTCAGATGTGGTCAAATCCCATATAGCTACCTCTATATCATGTTCCTATTATCGATCCAAGGTAAAATGTTGAGTTGTACAATCATAAAAAAGAATAGATACTGGGAGGAAACTTGGTTTTTTTAAAAGACTCTAAGAATTAGATTTATTTTATTTTATTAGTTTAAAAAAATATCTCCATGGTTGGCCTCATTTACTACTTGATACATATATTTTAAAATTTATATGGAATATCCTTTTATTGTTTATTTTCAGCTTTTAGGCCATTGTAAGGAAGATTAAACAAGTGAGTAAACACTACGGAAAAATGCAGATTTAGCGGCGATTTTACTTTCCGTTTCACGGTGGTTTAATCTGCCGCTAAATCGATTGGCGGTGGTTCTGAATAACCGCCGCTAAATTGGGCGTTAGGAAACTATTCGCGGTGGTTTTCAAAACCGTCGTAGAACATTTCGCGTTGGTTTTTTAGCGTCGGTTTTTTGATTTTTTTTATTTTTAAAAATTAATTATTTATTTATTAAATCATTTATTTATTTATTAGTTATTTATTTATTTATTTATTTTGTATTATTTTTATTATTTTTTTCCTATTTTATTTATTTATTCGTATTTTATTTTAGTTATTTATTTCGTATTTTATTTATTTATTTCGTATTTTATTTATTTATTTCATATTTTATTTATTTATTTCATATTTATTTTATTTATTTCATTTAATTCACAAAACATTATTTACTTTATCAATGCATGCATGCACATGCCCATGCCCATGCCCATGCACATGCCCATGCAATATAAAGAAATACTACGTTTGGTGAGATTTGTACCCCTAACCTCTTGCATATTTTCCAAAGACATTACCACTCAAGCAAGCTCGTCTTGTGGTTAATAAATAGAATTTAATATACTTATATATACTAATTGATAAAACAAATAAAACATAACTAATAGATATAAACTCAATAATAATTAAACAATAAGAAATAATCAATAATTAATAACCAATAATTAATAATTAATAATTATTGATTTATTAGTTATTTATTGAGTTATTTATTATTATTTATTGTTTATTATAATAAATAACAAATAAATTAAAATATTATTTAAACAAATTATAAAATTATGAAAATAAAATAATAAAAAAAATAAATTTACGAAATTAAAAGAATAAAGAATAAAGAATAAATATATAATATACAATAATAAATAATAAATAAAAAATAAAAAATAAAAAATAAAAAATAAAAAATAAAAAATAATAAATAATAAATAATAAATAATAAATAATAAATAATAAATAACAATTAACAAATAATAAATAACAAACAATAAACAATAACCAATAAATAATAACAAATAATAATAAACAAATAATAAATAATAAATAATAAATAATAAATAATAAATGATAAATAATAAATAATAAATAATAAACAATAAATAATAATAAATAATAAATTATATTAAATATTAAATAATTATAAACAAATAATAATTAATAATTAATAATTAATAATTATTAATTAATTATTAATAATTAATATGTAATAATAAATAAAAATAAATAATAATAAATAATAAATAATAATAAAAAAATAACAAATAATAAGTAATAAATAATAAATAATAATTAATAAATACTAAATAATAAATAATAAATAATAAATAATAAATAACAAATAACAAATAACAAATAACAAATAACAAATCAAAAATAAAAAATAATAATAAATAATAATAAATAATAATAAATAACAAATAATAAACTATAAATAATAATAAATAACAAATAATAAATAATGATAACTAATAAATAAAAAATAATAAACAATAAATAATAAATAATAATAAATAATAAATAATAAATAATAAATAATAAATAATAAATACAAATAATAAATAATAAATATTAAAAATGAATAAACAATATATAATATATAATAACTAATAAATATTAATAAATATTAACAAATATTAAATATTAATAAATAAATAATAAATAATAAATAATAAATAACAAATAACAAATAATAAATAATAAATAATAAATAATAAATAATAATAAATAATAAATAATAATAAAATATAAATAACAAACTATAAATAATAATAAATAACAAATAATAAACAAAAATAATAAATAAATAATAAATAATACTAAACGAGGAATAATAAATAATAAATAATAATAAATAATAATAAATAATAATAAATAATAATAAATAATAAATAATTAATAATAAATAACAAATAACAAATAATCAATAATAAATAATAAATAACAAATAAAAAATAATAAAAAATAATAAATAGTAATAAACAATTAATAAATAATAAATAATAAATAATAAATAATTATAAATAAATAATAATAAATAATAAATAATAATAAATAATTTCTAACAAACAATAAATACTAATAAATAAAAATAACAGAAAATAACAATAAATATATAATAAATAATAATAAATAATAAATAATAGTAAATAATAAATAATAATAAATAATAAATAACAAATAACAAATAATAAATAATAAAAATAAAAAATAAAAAATAAATAATAAAAAATAAATAATAAATAATAAATAAGAATAATAATAAATAACACATAATTAATAATTATAATTAAATAAGTAAAAAGTAATAAAAAATAACTAATAAACAACAATTAAAATTAGATAATAATACATAAATAATAAATAATAACTAATAACTAATAACTGACAACTAATAACTAATAAATAAAAAATAAAAAATAATAATAATAAAAAATAAAAAATAAACAATAAATAAAAAATAATAATAATAAACAATAAATAATAAATAATATTAATAATAAATAACACATAATTAATAATTATAAATAAATAAATAATAAATAATAAACATTAAATAATAATAAATAAATAATATATAATAATATATAATATATAATATATAATATATAATATATATTAAATAACCAGTAACAAATAATATATAATAAATAAATTAAAGTATATTATAAATAATATGTAATATATAATAAATAATCTATAATAAATGAAACACATGAAAAAGTATGAAAAGGCATGATAAGGGATGAAACATTATGACAATGCATGAAAACAGATGGAGAAGCATGAAGAAGTAAACATTAGAAAGCATTAGAATGCATGAAAACGCATGAAAACTCATGAAAACTCTGGAAAACCCCTTAATAATTCAACATAATCATCATAATAACCCACAAAAAACCATTATTAAAGATAACAAGTCATGGAAACCTAAATAAACAGTAATAAATGGAGAAAACGTTAAAACCAGTCAAAACAGTCATAAAGTGAGACAAACATTGGACTCACATTAACAGTGATAACTTATGATCTGAGGGTCCGTTCCAGATCTGCGACCAATCAAATCGAAGAACCTAAAAAGATATTCGAACTGATAGGTGAAAGAGACTGAATGGACCAGAAAATCGGAAGTTATGACCATTTAAAAAAAACTGACGGGGAACGGGTGCTAGAAACGTGGCATCGAAAAACATAACAAACCAAATACCAACTAAAAAGGCCATAACATATGATCCAAGAGACCATGTGGGTGACGCGACCAGTCAGACTGATGCTCATGGAAAGAACTACGATCTGGAAGGTAGAGAAGTCCGAACTGACACGTGGATCGATAGTTAGGTCCGTTTGAAGACAAGTTCGATGGGACAACGGTGATGGAAACATGGTTTTGGAGGCCTTTGGAGGGGGTTTGGGGTCCAAAAACACAACAAAAGCATGCTTGTGTTGAACTTGTGCATATCTCTCTTCGTTGGCTTCAATTTGATATTGGTTGAGCCCAAAAGGACAGCCAAAGTGAATGTTATGGCTGTTTGAAGTTAGATAACTTTTTTCAGCTTTATTTTAATGCTCATATCTTCCGCACCTTAGACCATCTCATGGTTTTGATTATACTTGCCTCTATATCTCTTCATTAGCTTCGATTTGACTGGTCGTGGCACTCCAACAGTCGTCTGGATCAAAAGTTATGGTTGTTTTAGTGATTTCAGGGTTTCTTATGTTTTTTTTATTTTTTTCCTTTCATTTCGTGGCGGTTTTACCAAAACCGCTGCTAGTTCACAATGGTTTATTAAAAAACCGCTGCTAATCCTCGAAAAACTTTATAAAAAATAAATAAAAATAGAAATTTCGCGGCGGTTTTTAAACCGCCGCGAAACGACCGTTTTCTTATAGTGAAGGAGCTATAGCCACAAAAATAACACATCTTGTAGTTAGATTACACACCGTGAACCTGGAAAGACAGAACCTTTGAGACACATTAAAAAGAATCAACAAATTGGGAGTACTTTATATTCATGATTATATCTTTATTCCTCTAGTTTTTTATATGATGCGACATGAAAAAAAAATGCTAGAATCAAATTGTTTTCTAAACATAACTGAATTAGATTCATTTACAAGAATTCTTGAATTTTTTTATGGTACTCACTGATCTAAGAGACAACAGCACTATGGAAAAATATTTTGATATGTTAGAATGTTTGAAATATAATTCACATAAATGAAAAATATATAAATGGAAATTTTTAAATTCAATCGCATACCTCAATTTGGTATTTTATGAAAAATATTTTAGATATAATTGTTTTTCATGATGTTGATTACTAGAAGCATGCCTTGAGTAAATTGAATATTTATCTGCACGGTATAACCTGATTTTATAATATTCTATTCTCATTCTAATGTTGATTTTGGACCAAATATTTCCTATTTCTCTAAGAATATTTCTTGAGTGAAACATGAGGCATATAAACCGACTAGAACTTGCATCGTATCATTTCAAAGTTGTGACTGTATAAATTCAATTTTCAAATGATTGAGGCATTTAATTATTGAGACATTTCATCCTAAGACACACCTGAAAATTTATCCTTGTTTATCTCATAAAATCAATGGATGAACATTTTATGATTAAGCCATGTTACAAGGCATTATTTCCCTTCCTACGCAGCATTCTTATTTTCCATGATATCCAATTGAATGAGTGTTGGGGAGAAGTTATTAATGGTATATGTGGGATACATTTTATGATAGGATATTGTGGGGTATTTCAGTGATATTTTGTGGAAGGTTTATATTTATATTCATTATATTCTATTATATACACATCTTATTGTGAAAAACTGAATAAAACAAATTGGGTTATTTCTCACATAGTTCAAAAATAAACATTTTCTGGCTGATGATCTCAAAACAATATGTTTTTTGTTGGTGTACATGATACCTATCCTAAGGATTCTTCCAAAAAATAAAAATAAAAAAAATAAAAAAATGGGTTTTGAATTGGGAGAATAAATATTCTTTATTTTCTGAACCATTTATTTTTATCATATGTGGTTAGGTGGTGGGTGTGATGTTTATTCAAATCATGAATTTCAAAAATAAATAAATAAATAAATATAGCAATAAGAGAAGATTATCATTCATTATGATTACATTTGTTGTGAGCCTTACTATGAGCTTCAGGGGGTGTGTGAGGTGGAATTAAATTATTTGGTAAGAGCATTTCATTGAACTTGTATTTTAAATATCATGGATTGTACATTAGAGTTTAGCCTCCTCCATGATACTTTATTTTCAACCTTTTTCATACCTAACCTCAGCCACAAATCCATTTTATCCTTATTTCAAAGCCATCATGATTAATTGAGATATTTGTCTTAATGGGGCAGCTAAATATGATTTAATAAATGCCTCTACTTTGGAGCATGTACTTGTGGTATGAGCATAACACCATCAAATTTTTACCTTGAGTGACGAATAGAAAAATTAAATCATGAGGTAAATCAAAAATGACATGGGTGTTGATGAAATGTTTCAAAATGTGTGTGAAAAGGTACAAATTTCATGAACTGCACATTTTAAATGAAACATGATTTCTGGGATTCTTTATTATGTATGACTTTTCTCTTTACAAATCAACAGTATAACCCACTATTATCATAATTTCAAAATTCCCTTACTAATTTATGGACCCTTTGTGGATTTTATGTTTTTCTCGAGGACAATAATAGATTTGAGTGTCTTGTCTTTGGTAACACTATTTTTATACATATTTTGATGTATTTTAATATATTAATCCATTTAATTTTAATTCATTTATCATAATATTTGTACTTGATATTAATATTTGGAAAATTATTTTATAGGAGTGAAATTTGGAGAAAAAGTAATGAAAAATGTAATTGAGGAATAGAAAGGTAATTCATGCTGCAACGGGTGAAAAGTGGCATAAAATGACATGAATTGAAGAAAACTAAAGCATCCTAGGCAGTTACACATGGTGTAAATAAATTACACATGGTGTAATTTTCTAGACACAAAACTTCACATGGTGAGTTCCCATTACACTTGTTGTAATCCCCCTAATATAAGGAAACCGTTGTTTTTATAGCGTAACATTTTGATAGGATCTTATGATTCTAATTGACTAGGTTGGACATTTAACTCCATTTTTTGACCCATAAAAACCCTATAGATGACCAATATGGTTATAAAATGGGGATTTTGTACATGATAATTGCATTCCAGGAAGCATGGAGAGGAGCGACCACTAGGATGCTGCCATAGGGTTCTGAACGAGATTTCTTCATTGATATGTTTCTTATTATATTTTCATTTTCTTTATTTTATGTAATCATTTGATGATTTATTGTTTAACTCCAATATTTATTTTCATTCATTATACTTACCTTTCAATCTCATCTTTTCTATTCCCTATGGATTTGGGTTTAATCATTATTGGTGATCACCCAATGATGTTTTGTTAAAACCCATAGGGGGAGTGGAATCAGTTGGAGGAGTGCATACCATCATAATTCTATTTATCATTGCTGGAAATGATGATTGAATCCAATAGTATCATATTGATACTACCCTTCTACATTATTCATCATTGAGTCATTGAACATATGCTTCAATAATAAGTTAACCCCAACATGATTAAGATAATTTATTCATGACCACTGAATATAATTACTCTTCTCCTTTTGAAAATTTGAACTCAATGAATCATACAATTTTAATCCATCTCACATGGAAGGATTGTGATTCTATAGTAGATTAATAAAGAATAATCATTTATTATGTTGATAAAACATTTTGGTTGTGTACCTATTTAATATAATTATTTTTTGAGTGGTGATAAATTAATTTATATAGAATATCCACCCCTGAAACCTAATTACCCACTATTGTATTTATCTATTTGAATTCCTTTATTTTAATTTTCTTCATTAAATTAATTAAACCATCCCCAAATTAGAGAAAAACAACCTTTGGTTGAGAGTATTCATTGTTTCATTCCTCTCCCTCTATGGGTTCGACCACAGACTTTTTCTATACTATGAATTTGTAGTTAGTACAATGCAAGAATTTATAAATTTCTAATTTGATGCATGCCTAGAGGAATTAACGACACATTTTGGGTATGCCACCAGTAACCAAGATTACACAAAACTGGTTTCAGTACATATGGTAATTGTAATATTAATAATGATATTAATAATTTAATAGACGATCGGTGAATGGTAACAACCCATATAATTATGTAAAAAAATAAATTTCGTGATTTCATTCATTAAAAAAATATTAAGTAATGTTTAATTAAAAAGAAAATTGTTTTAGCGAAAAACATTTCATATAAGGTTTTCTTTAAAAATATAACTTATAAATTTCATAATTTTAATTATAAAATCAGTATTTTATTTTTCAAATAATCATATCAAAATTTACTTTTAGTTAAATTTTCTATTTTTTTGGAAAATATGGGTTTTTAGTGAATATTAAAAAATACCATTTTTTTGATAAAAAATCATTTAATTTCAACAAATTAAGTAATTATATTGTCCCATAAACATTTTAGTATGATTTAACATATCATAATTATAAACTAGTTATATTTAATGAACATAATTACTTTTTAATCATCATTATATTCGATTTTATTATAATTTTATTTAAGATGAAAACAAAATATTTCTGAAAACTATTTTAATGTGAATAATGTTTCTCAATTTTATTTAATTAAAATAAAACCTAATAAATATTATTTTAATTTTAATTTACATATTATATATCAATAAATTTTAATTTATATTCATATAAGTATTATTATTAGTCATTTATTTAATATAAAATATGTTTTTATCCTAGAAAACAGACTTTATGAAAACCTCTATTTTCATCGCATCTGTAGGTATTGTTTTAAATTTTTTCCCCCCTTATAAAAATTTAATTTGGTAAAATATATTTTATATTATTAATTAGAATAATTTATGTTTTCTTATAATTCAAAATTACTTTTTGACAATAATGAGGAGCTTCAACAACAAAAATTCATTACGATAATTAAAGTAAAAATCGGTTTCTCGGGTGTTAAACTAAAAATATATGTATTAAAATGACATAAAAACATTTATAAAATATATTATCCTTATTTATTTCTCCCTCATAATGTCTATTTAGTTATAATACTCCATTTTGGTCCCAATTTGTATGTGAAAAATGTGGGTACACTATTTTTTATTAAAATATTACTAGTGTGACACTCACTATGCTTAGAAAAGTTCTGCCACTCTATTGTCTTATTATATCCTTAAAAACCATTTATATCATACAATAATTTCCCAAATAACATTCCAACATCCATTCCATCATCATATATTGAATGGTTTGGTCATAAATCCATTCTAGGAATACATTACTTGTAATCCTGTTGAGGTAGTATGAGAATATGTAAAATTCTTAACAATGTATTTTTTTTATTTCATCTTACACATCATTCATATACTCTTTATTTTTTATTATATAATAAAAATAGTATATATCGTTAAAATATATCGTATTATTTTATTTCCATAACTTATATTCTTCTCCTTTTCTATAAAATGGAGAACGATAACATCACACGTCTCTATGATGGGATTTCACCTCATGAAACGATGTGATACATTTTCCATCAGTACATATCACAGTTGAGGATGATGATGGATATAATGTATATATATGATATTAATGAAATACATATACCTATTAAGTCATTATATCTTTCATTCTATTTTAAATTTACATTTTTTAGTGGATACAAAAATGTTTCTTGTGTGTACGGCGGACTACCACCTAACGATGCGATGTGATTCATTTTTCACTAACACATCACATGGAAGTTTATATGGATTAATATAATCTATAAATGTGATATAAATTAAATAAAATTGAACAAATGACCTATTTATAATTTTTAAATAATAATTTATCATTTTTATTCCTACCTTTTAACACATTGAAAAATGTCATCGACATTCGTGAATAGATGGACTACATCCATCACGAAGTTATGTGACCTTATTTTCAACACCACAACACATGGAATATATAAGTATATTTTAAAAAATAAATATGATAAATATTATGTTAGTATAATTATATATAAAAATAATTTTTCTTACCTTCATTCCCTAATGATCATTGAAAAATCAAAACATAACTCACGTGTAT
Source organism: Viscum album (assembly GCA_963277665.1). NCBI lineage: Eukaryota > Viridiplantae > Streptophyta > Magnoliopsida > Santalales > Viscaceae > Viscum > Viscum album. Next base: position 228,490,932 of record OY728151.1, read on the forward strand.
GTATGACCAACCAACTTCCTGACCATAAACTAGTTCATTTTTGATAAAACTATTTCTTGATTGGTATTAAAATTATAATTGATTTATAAAAATAATAATTATTCATAGACTATTATTCTATTTATTTTTAAATAATGACCTCTTTGACCATTGTCAACCAACCAAATTAATTTTTGACACATTATCCAAACTTGGTAAAAACATATGACATAAACCTAATTGAATATATAATAATATGTCTCATTATAATAAACTAAATAAAAGGAATAATAAACCATAAAAATGTTCTTCTGAAATAAAAAAATTATCATCAGTTCATTATTAAGGAATATAGAGAATATATCTGATGAATGAAACCTAATGTAAGGGACTTGATCACAATTCCCATTCATTGTAGTATATTTTTATGTCATTCATTAATATTAGTTTATAATGTGTATATACAACCATTTTGACATTTTATATCTTGAATTTCTCTATTATTAGGGTATTTAATGTTTTCTTAATGTTTTTCATTCATGGGGATTATGATTCAAACATTTCCAAAGTGATAAGGACCTTTTATTTAATATATTTTGTTTTAATGTTTTCATTGTAATTAAATTTATCCTCTATTTACATGTTATCAAAATGGCATTATGAATGTTTTTGAATGAAAATAAATTATTTATATATTAATTTTTCTTTTTTTTACTTTATAATTATGGTTTTGAGAAGGAATCATTTTACATGCTTAATATGGAAGATTTTGATAAAAGAAAAAAATAAACGTTTTATTTTAATGTATATGGAACCAATGAAATTTCTTCCTTAATAAAAATTATTTAAAGTTTGGATTCCATTAAATAATTTAATTATTTTTTCAATGAAATATCATCATTAATTTTCTAGGTATTTTGGTATATAAAATTTGTTTTTAAATGATACAGTACCCTGGTAATGATTTTTTTAAATAACTAGTTTTTTTATATTTGAATGTGATAGATTATATTTTTATAATATTTTTTGAAGAAAAAATATATGGAAAAGTGAATGAATAAAAAATTATTCATGGTATAGTTCTTGATCATTATACATGAGAAATGAGTGTGCTAATATTCCACTACGTGAACCTGTTACATCTTATACAAGTTTTTCACCATGATTTCATTGTGTGAGCCCATTATAGCTTAAATGATGGGCGAAACTACATAGTGGTCCAATGGATTTGATAATGATTATATTCTCTGGAGGATTATATTGGATATTGCAAATTTGGTTATTCTAATTTTTAAGTGTTCTGTAAGGGTTTGTTAATGACTTTTTGAGATGATGTCCCAAGGCACTAACATAACCATCATAAGCTTAAAAATTAATTTTTATGGAAGTAACATGTTTTGAAAATATAATTTAAATTGTATTTTTAAAATAACAATAACACCATTTTGTGTAAAAAGTCATGATTTTGTGAAAATGTTTTTTAATGATTTTATATTTTTCATTGGACTAACAATTTTACTTATTTTTATATCCCTTAGTGGTCTTTTGGTTCTCACCTCATGTTTTTAAAATGTTTTTCATATGATTTAAGGATAGGTAATGGAATGTAAGGGGTAAATATGAAGTTCCTGAATATTTTACACAAATATAAATCATGTTTTTTTAATAAAAAATTATATATTATACAAATGGATACTGATCGGAACTGTACACTTTATGTTTTTATTTTTTATAAATGAGTTATGAACTAATTTAACTAAACTAAAAAACTAAAGTGATACTCAAATTAATGATAAGGAATTATTGAAATAAAACTAAAGATTATGTCATTTTTACAAATGGTCAATATATTTGTCATTATAGGTTATTTTAGATAAATTAAAAGTTTTGGAATATGATAATGGCATATAATGGAAATATTTAACATTATATTTATGTTAAAATGATATATAGATTTAATATTTCCATATTAATTCATCTAAAAAGAGTATTTTAATAATGGATATCTATAGAGAATATAGGGAGGCTATAGTGTGAAGGAACTATAAGGAAAATATCCTTCAAATCAATAGTCTGAGATTGTTGGATTTGGAAAATAATAGTTTTTTTCAGTCATGGATTAATTCAGACAAGCTATAAATAGTGGTTTCATCAATGATATAGAATAACCCTACCTACCATGTTGGAACATTTCTATATTGGATTATTCTAGGGGAAACATCCCCCACAATTTAGTTGATCAACTGACCCTGTTGTATCGAAATGATGGATTAGTACTATGGGGAAGATATTTGATGTTTGAGGATGTCCTGAATATAAAATGGTATCTATTTTTTATTATCATTTGCAGGCGATGATGTTTGATTGTGTCTTATTTTAAGAATACCAATGAGTAATATGATTATGATTCCATCTAATGGGAATCATTTAATTATAATTTCCTTGATAAATATTTCCATATGTTTGTTCTACTTCATATGGGAAAATAATTCTTTGAATTGAGGAAAAAATATTGACATTTTGTGGCTATGTATGAATCCATTTTTAAAATAATTAATAGGTATGTACCATATTATGTTAGGGACAGTGATAGTAAAATTAATAGATATTACTCAGGATTTCAATAATGGATACAATTATCTCGGGATACACAATAATTTAAAAGAAATGATAAAATTGATGATTGTGTTGAAAATTTGGTGATGATGTTTTCTGGAAAGCATGTAGATCGTGATAATTAAAAAAATAAGTGGCCTTCATAAAACGTTATGGGGGAACAAAAAATAATGAAGTATTGATATAAGAAAATAAAGTTCCAACATAGTAGTATATGTGGTATAAATAACCATATAGAATGTATTATGAATTCAGGGATGTGTTATTGATGTGAAATGTTTGGATATGTAGAACATGATTAAAACTAAGATAATTCAGATGAACCAATGAATAGGGTAACCAATACCCACACAAAAATGATTTTTTCAATATTAATTAGTTGGTTCATTATGATAGAATGTTCCCAAATTTTGTAACTCATTCTCTAAATCATCAATATTAGATAAAAATGGGTGCAAAAAAATAGTCATATAAAACTACAGTAGATGTTGGGCCTTTAAATGAAATGGTGATAGGTATGTTATGTGTGTATTCAAATTATTCCAATATAATTTTTGACATTGGATCATCATATTAATTCATATATAATAAATTTTCTTTTATTTTTTTAAGAAAAGCTCATGAATGTAATATAGAACATTTGATGAAAAATCAAGGAGGAAGAATTAAAGAAACCATGATTTATATGAATATTCATATTTTTATTAGTGATATGGCCCTTCTTTTAAATCATATCAATCTACCCATATAATAGTTATATATAATTTTTGGTATATATTGGATTTCATTTTATCATTATAAGATATATATTTGAGTGAAGAATGATTTATTCAATGGTTTCATGCCTTTGATAACAGACCACGAAGCTGTGAAATTGATTATATATGTTAATAATTTTTTATAGATAAAATTGATATAAAGAAATAAATGATTCAAATTAGTGATGTGGTAGTAGTGAATGAATACATGGATATTTTCTTGATAATTTTCTTGGTTTTATTCATCATTAGGAGGTTGATTTTACAATTTACTTTTTTTTGATGCTTAGCCTATTTCTAAACCCCCATATCAAATTGCTCAATTGGATCTTTAATAATTGAAAAAATAAATTAGAATGGTTTTTAGATAATTTTTTATTCTCCCTAATACATCACCATGGGGTTCTCCTATTATTGTGGGTAAAAATAATTATAGAACAATAAGTGTTTTTATTAATTATAGATCCTTGAATAAAATCAATATTATGAAAAAATATTTATTTCCTCATATCAATGATTTATTTGACCACCTATCGAGATAAAAATATTTTATAAATGATTTCCTTATGGTTGGTTACAATAAATAGAAAATAAAGGATGATGAAAATACAAAGGCTTAATTTCAAACTATATAGGGAACTATGAATTTTTAGTGTTTCCCATTGGGGTTACTAATGGACCTGCTATATTTATGGACCATATGAATAATGTTTTTCCTGAGTAATTTGACATGTTTTTTGGTAGTGTTTATTAATGAAAATTTGATGTATTATAAAATCCATGAGGAAGTTGAATGACACGTAAGGGTTATTTTGAAATCATTAATTAACAGTAAAAAAATTAATAAGTGTGCATTTTTTATGAAATAAATTTATTTCAGTGGATATATTGTCTCTTATAATGGAAAAAATATTGAACCTACTAAATTTTATTTATTAATTAAAATGGGCCAAAAATATCACATAGATTCATAGTTTTTAGGTACTACCAGGTTACTATTGGTAGTTTTTTGAAGAATTTTCTCTATTGTCGTTCCCAAAAACATATATTACTTGACATGGAAATCAATTCATCTGTGTAAAAATAGGTGATTGTTATTTTTCAAAAGTAAAAAAAATTGATGAATGATTTAGTTTTGGTAATACCTTCCAGACATAGATAGTTTTTAATCTATTAGTATGCTTCTTTAAAAAGACTTCATTTTTTCAAAATGAAGAATAATCAGGTAATCAGTTTTTTTTCATGTTAGCTGAATCCTCATGAGTAAAATTTCACCACACATGATCTAGAATAAACATTTATGTTTTTTTTTCTTTAATATTTTATTGGAATATTTTTTATAGAGTAATGTGTGAAATATATTTTAATCACATGATTTGGAAGCATATATTCACTTAGAAATATTTGAACATGAGATAGAGAATTTGGTTGGAATTCCTCAAGTAAAATGATTTCATGATTCATTACAATTATGGAATAAAAAAATGTTTATTATTCATTGAGTTAAAAAATAATTCAATATTAACAATATAGATTTCAAATGTGACCATTTAGTTGAAAATTTGATATATTTTGGCCTTGAAGTTGTTGATATAGGGACATTGTCTCTTTTGTTTCAGGTTTCAATGCGGTCAAATTGGATAGAAAGATTAATTGTTGTTCTATAGGGGGATAAATCATTGTGAGAAATGGTAGAAATATTAATAAGGTTAATTTTATAGATTATAATACTGATTAAGAAGGTTTTTTATGATTTTGAAAAAGATTATGCGTTTTTTGCGATTCCCAGTTGAAGAAATAGTCGTTGAGTAAAGCTCTCAGTTCTCTATTTGAAGCTCATATGACAAGAAAAAAAATGTATAGAGACCTTTTGGAGTATTATATCTGTGATGGAATCAAAAGGGATATTTTTTAATTTACCATGAATGGATTTACTTGTAGAGCGGTTAAATAAGAATTATAATTAAAAAAGTTAATTCTTTAACCATTTCTTGTATCCGAGTGGAAAAGGGAAAATATATCCATGGGATTTGTGGTCGGATTACCAAATAATTCTCAAGATAACAAAATAATTTTGGTTATTTTTGATAGATTAAAAATCATGTCGATATAATTCCTATTTGAGATATTATGTCTCCAGTTTATATTCATCAATTATATCTATATGTGGTATTTATGGTATATGGGTTTCCAATATCCATTGAATCAGACCACAATTATAGTTTCACCTCTATGTTTTGCAAAGGAATTCAGATATAATTTGGAATAGAATTAAATTTATATATATATTTTCATCTTCAAAAAGTTGATTAGTCTATGTGGATGACTAAGAACATGGAACATATGATTACTTCTTATTAAATGGGTTAGATAGTAAGTTGGTATCTATATCATTTTTAGGTTGAGTTTTTTAAGAAAATTGTACTTTTAACTAAATAGATGAAATCATTTGAGTAATTATATAGAATGTGGTGTTGGACAAGATATTTTTGGATGACGTATGAGAAAAAAGTTGATGAGACCATAATTATTATAGGAAATGAATTAATTCATGTATTTTATTAAGTAATATATATGGAATGTTCACTATGGGATGAAAAGTTATAGAGATTTCTAGAGGTAAGATCTTTCTTTTAAGGTAGGTGATCATGAATTTAACAATGTTTTCCATATAAAAATGGTTATGTGATTTCTTAATAATTGGAATATAATTTCATTTTTTATTAGAATATATGAAATCAAATGTAACGGTGGATCATTTCCATACCATGTTTCTTTTTTATCATAATTTATACAATGCACAAAACGTATTTCATGTGTTAGTGTTAAAGAAAATATGTGTCAGATTCATCTTGTGTTTTGAGCCCTGATGTTTTTTAGTTATAGTGGAATACTTCTTATAAAGAATATAAAATTACAATTTTTTCCCATAGAGAGAAATTTTTGTGTAATACGATGATTCGCCAGATTTCTATTTTTTCGGAATACCATATGGGTGAAGTGGGGAAATGGGGATCAATAAATGATATGAAGGAATGATCTACCAAACTATTTAATAAATGAATAAAATTATGAGGAAATTCTTTCAAAAATGGTGGAGGAATGTTAAAACACTTGTAATTATAGAATAAATAAATATTATTAATTTATTCATAATAACAATAGTAAATAATTTTTTAATAAAAAAGGAAATTGTATTATCTAATCCGTTCTAATAAATGTTTTTATATAAAATATTCCATTAAAAATTATATTATATGAATTAAGAAAAATTAATTTCATTTTTAATTAATCATATAAAAATTTACATGGGGTGAAATTGTTAGGAATTTCAAAAGATATATATTTTTAGTGAATAGTTAAAAATACTGATTTTTAAAAAAATATTTTATTTTCAAAAATTATCTCATATAAAAGTTCCAATATTTATTTAATATTATTTAAATTAACTTATATATTATTTAGTTATATTTAATCCACTTAATTTAATTTTCATTTACTTTATAATTCATTTTAGTAGATGATTGTTTTTTGGGTGTAAAAACATTATTTTTCAAAAAAAAATAATAAAGAGAATAATGGTTCTATATTTTAATTAATTAAAATAATAAATAATTAAGAGTGTTTTAAATGAAATTTAAAGATTATATAACAATAAATATTAATTTTTCTTTATACAATTATTATGTTAAATCATATAGTAATTATAGAATCATTTTTTTTAAATTACCACCATTGGAAACATGAATTTTAATCATGTCTCTCAGTTTTTTTAAATTAATTTTTTTCAATAATGCACATTAAATTTAGTCAAATATATTCCATATTTAATTCATAAGATTTTATATTTTCTAATATTTTCATATTATTTTTTTACCACACTAATTTGGGGAAACAATAAAATTTAATTACCATGGTTAAAGTAAAAATGGGGTAATGGGGGTGAATATGAAAATATAAATGTAAAAATTAACTAAAAAATGACCAAAATATATTTTGTGGCCATATTTATACTATATAATTTATTATAATTGAAAATAATCTATTTTTTACCCTTTTGAAATGAAAAAACAAGGGTATACCTTTTTCATTCCAAAAACTACAAGTTTTCCACTCACCTTAGTTATAGGAGGCCACCCCTCCAATCTCTTCTTAAAACCATAAAACACATTTGGTTTAGAAAATACCTACCCAATTAAATGAAAATAGTGTTTTTATATCCAAATGTTATTTCTTATGAGTCTAAAATTTATTTTCAAATATTTTATATAAGAAATTTGAAATTCTAAACATATTTAATTCATGATATAGTAATTGAGCATTAATCATGGGAAATGGGGGCACCAAAATTGTTTTTCAGAGAGCCTATTATAGCTTATATGATGGGTGGGACCTGATAACATGAGGTGAGACCTTTATTTCTCAAACCATGGGTGTTCCCACATAGCACTCCAATGCATTAGGTAATGATTATATTTTCCAGAAATTTATATTGGATGTTGGTCATATGATTATTCAATTTTTTAAGGGTTTATATGGGTTCTATGAGATGATTCCCCAAGGCACCAATGTGACTTTTCTATTCATGCTAATTAGGTTTCATGGAAATAATTTCTTTTTGAAAATAAATAAAAAAGGTATTTTGGAAAAAACCATAATTCCATTTTTTGAGTAAAAATGTCTGTTTTTGTGAAAAAAAAGTTATTATGTTTTCATTTCTTTCACTGGACAAACAGTTTTGTTTCATTTTATATTGCATACAGAAAATTACATTCTCACCCCACATTTAAAAAATAATTAATTGGATTTATGTATAGGTAATGTAAATGAAGATTTCATGTATAAGGCATGAGGATTTTCATGAAAATAAATATTATTTTGTTGTAAAGGTTCTATATGGTCTGAAAATAGATACTGATAAGAGGATTCCCCATTTTATTATATATATTTGTTAGACATAAGTTAGTATCAAATTTTGAAAAAAAATAATCATAAAATGATCCAAAATTATAAAAAAAGGATTATAGAACTCAAAATAATGATTATGTAATGTTAATGGTCTGGTCTATATAGTTGGTATCAGATGTTGGGTAAGATAGATATAGTGTTTTGTACAATGATAATGGAATACCCTTGAAATATTTCACATTATGGTTAATTTAAAGTGATATATCATTTTCCAATTACCATGTTTCTTTATTTTAATTATATATTTTAGGTATCTTTTTTCACAGATTTAATAGGGAAGTTGTGGTGGGAGGGAACTGAGAGGAAACAATAATTCTAAGTTAGTATCTTGAGTAGGTGTGAATTGGAACAAAAGAATTTGTTGTAGGGGTCGATTAGATGAAACAATAAATAAATGGTGGTGGTATCCATGCAAACGAATAACAAAATATACTTGTAATGACCCATAATTTCTGTGGAATTTTTTTTCTTAAATACATGGGAATTTTATGAGCCCGCGAAAACTGAGGGCGCATGATTATGAGGCCTAGGGTGCTCGAAATCAATTTCTGATGTTTTTTTGGGTATGTTCAGTAAATGTATGAGTGAGTTTTTATAAATTTTTAACTATTGCTAGGAATTAAAATATGAGGGCACCATTGAACTCGCAGAACCAGTATTCACTTAAGATGACTTTCACCTCGATGATAGATGGTCAGAAATAAAAGATAGGTTTTTGGTTTTTGGGGAATTAATTAAATAAAAATGAGGTTGTGTAATCTTTATTTTTATTAGTTGTTTAAAACCTCCATGTAGAGTTTGGAGGTTGGGACCGCCACACATTAACCTCCCATTGGAGGTTATAGAGGTGGGGCCCACCCGAACCTAACCTCTACTTTATATTTAATATAGTGGGGATCACCCAAGGATAACTCCTCTTGAACTCCCCATTAATTGGGGAGATACCTCTTGAGCTCCCCACTTTATGGTGTCAAATCCTCTCAATTAATTAATTGAGCACATCAATTAATTAATTTGAATATTTTTGAATTATGTGAGAATGATTAAATAATAGGTAAGTATACTATCTTATTTTGGTTGGAAGTTGTCATTTGGTGGAACTTAGAAGAGGAGAGAACTTGGGTGAAAGCTGCCGATGAAGAACGCTCCAAATGACAATGAACCTCGACGTTTTCCTCAAATTACTCATCTTCTTTTTATACATCAATGAATCGATGTTTTCTTTCTCACACCAAGGTCGACAATCAGCGATCAAAGTTAGGGGTTCGAACTTTGTTTTGTTTCTCATTCTTTATTTTCCGTCGAGGATTATAAATCGAAGATGCATGTTATCACTCTAACGCGGAGGGTGTGGGAGGAAAAAACATGGCCCAACCCCTCTGCCTTCATTATGGAATTTAACGCTAAACATGACATGAGACCAGGATGAGTGATTATCATTCACAATTATGGTGGATCGAAGGCGACGTCCTGAGGAATACGCGGTTACATCCGTAATGAGAATCGGGCCACTGAAACTCTTCTGGTTTCTTGTAGAAATTTCTTACAATGGATGGAGTGAAAATCTTCACCGCATGGTTTGTGTCAGCGCAACCGTACTACCGAAGGAGTAACCCGTGGTCGATGGGCCTCGGCGGTGCAGCAGCAGCCTGTGCAAGTCCAGCAGTGAAGAAAACCAGGGTCCTGATCCACAGAGTCGCCAAAGAAGGCACGACGCAACCGCGCCACGCGGTGGATTGAAACGGGTTATGTGGACCCCTGGTCGTGGTAGTGCAGTGGCAGCCGGCGCAAGGTCGGCCGGGAAGAAGACCGACGGCCCGGGCCACCGGATCACCCGAGGAGGCGCGGCGCAACTGCGCTGTGTGGGAGGCGGCTGGCTGCTCAGCCAGCCTGGAGGAGCAGGACTCGTCGTTGGGTCCCCCAGGATGTAGACCTGTGGCATGTGGAGCCGATTTGACTTCCACCTAAACGGCTAATCCATTCATGATTTCCAGGGGTGCGGCATCCGTCATGGATGCGGCTTGGGCGGACCCCACGGGACGCCAACTGCGCAAGCCACCAGTCGCCCGGGCCGCCAGCAGCGTGGGATGGGCCTAATGTGTGCCAGGCTTCCCCCATGGACTGGGTGGGACCCCGCATACAAGGTCGGACTTATGAACAGGGTCAGATCCCAGTCCGGACCCCGGTCGAGCCGGGTCGGGCAGACGAGGCCGAGACCCTCTTGACCAATTTCCACTCTTTTTCCCATAACATGAGCTACGAGAATCTGATTGACTAACCGTTTATGGAAACTGAATCCTTGTAAGGAGATACTTTTTTTGGTATACCCCACTCACGGTTTGAACACAACCGGTGTACGACTGGGTTGGATCAAACGTAAATCCAATCGGGCCCTCGGACCGGAAATGCCAATAACTCTCAGACTGGGTGTCCAATTGATGCACCGTCTATCACATATACTTTCTTATGGAAAGAAGGATCTTTTGGATACATCAAAATGGGGCTTCGTGGAAGTTGATGTATTGAAACTTGGTTTGATGAGCGAACCCTCCCAAAATCAAGCATGATTTGTGCAGAACCCTGTGGATGGTTGTACACTGACGACTGTTCCTGGATCCTGTGTGGGTTCGACAACACTGATGACTATTCCTGGATCCTATTTGGGTTAGACAGCACTGACGACTATTCCTGGATCCGGTGTGGATTCGACAGATTTGACAATTGTTCTTGGATCCTTTGTGGGTTTGACTGCTTCATTTACTATTCCTAGATCCGGTGTGGGTTCGACGGTTCTTATTTATATTCTTGGATCCTGTGTGGGTTCGACAGAATAGATGATTTAGTGGATACATCTGATCATCTCCATCTCTCTAAATAATTTGTACACATGTGTTAGATGAGTCAATAACTTTCTGTTTTACTCATGATTGAGATGGATTACATGACAACTTAGGTATATGTATGGGCATATACCTAAGTGGGGTTATCGGTTGATCTCATACTTTTTGGTTTATCCTTGATAGATTTTGTGAGAGCTTGATGGTCTCAGTGTCCCTATTGAGTATCGTTATACTCACCCATGCACTGGCTATGCCTACACCTCATTGTGTTGGATACAGATAACAGACAGCTGTGACCGAGGATGAGTGTACCAAGACTGGATGGTACCCAGAGGTGGATCACACATCATGATTGTACATGGAGGGGACGGATGGATGTGGTGTGCAATGGAGGCTATCTGTACCTAACCTTCAGTTAAGATTTCCCAGTAGAAGATCTAGGTTCTATTTCCCTTTTTCTAGTACGTGTACTTTTAGTTTCTTGAACTTTCCAGTTGGGCTTGTATTCTGGCCCCTTTTCACTTTCATTACTCCCATGTTGGTTATTCAGTTCTACTTAGTGTTTTGCTTCCTTCGTGTACTCTATTGTGTGCATTTTCAAGTTAAAAAGGCAATTTCTTCCCAGTTTTAAGGAATTACGCCTTTGGTTCTAGTCGTCAGCCCATGGCCTATGGAAGACGGGTTACAGTAGCCACAGCATAAGCCCCAGGGGACGGGTCATGACAAATTGGCATCAGAGGAGTCTGTTCTACCATAGAACATATGACTCTGATATTTTTTGTGAAATAATAGTGTTAAGGGTATTGAGTGTGGTTTTTAGTTCAGGGATTCCAGTATTGGTGTTGTGGCCAACGTATTCATAAATCAGGACCTTGACTTCTGATTTCTAACTTAGTGCACAAAAACACTGACTGTGTGTGTGTTTTAAGAGTTTTCATAGTGATTTCTTTGAGTCATCTCACCATGTATAACTTATTGACCATGGAGAACCTTTTTCTTTTTATGATGACCCCACGTAGAAATCCATCCAGTGTTCCAGAATTTGTATGAGATGGCAGCCCACGGAGAAACGAGGCCTCGGTGCTGGGCCCTATCACAGTGGAGGCACCAGCAGTACCACTACCCATTGGGCCACCGCTGCCACTAGTACCAGAGGGTGCATGCCTCTTGAGCGTAGTGCATGAGTTCCAGCGCCAGAGGCCACCCTGGTACAAGGGAGAGACGGACCCGCAGGTAGCTGAGGATTGGCTGGAGGCTGTGGTGAGAGTCTTTGTATTGGTAAGGACACCATCATACCTTTTGGTGGTCCTTGTCATGAGTCTCCTTCAAGAATCAGTAGGCAGATGGTAGAGCCTAGTGCTCTAGGTTCCTGAAAAGACGACACTTCTCTGGGCAGACCTCGAGAGCCGGTTTTGGGTGGAGTTTTTCCTTGCAACCCTAAGTGTGGTGAAGATATAGGAGCTATTGTATCTATAGCAGGGTGGGATTATGGTAGCTCCATACTCATCAAGGTTCATCGACCTCTCGTGCTACTCTATAGATATCGTACGAGACCCATTTTTTAGGGATCGAACCTTCAATCAGGGGATCGGGCGAGTGATCAGGGCTTCGATGATCTCCCTCAGCATCCTGACGCAGGACGAGGTGTTGGAATGAGCCCTCTTAGTGGAGAGTTTCCTTGCTGAGCAGTCACCAGTAGCAAGACCCACCACCGGGCATCACGTAGTGGAGTCTTCTGTAGTAGGAAACAGACAGATGTCATAGAGGTCTAAGAGGACCAGACCATCTGGTGGATGACCCCAGGACACGGGTTCAGTTGTGCGAGGCACACAAGATAGATCCAGTCATTCGAGGAACATGCTGTGTTTCACATGCAGTGGGCAGGGACACATGGCTCGTGGCTGTCTGACCCGCCATTAGGATGATCAGAAAATAGTTAAGGTACACCCACCCCCCCCCCCCCCCCAGGAAGAGGCAAAGGTTTGATCGAAGTGATCTGTAGGGAGAAGGTGGACGTAGAAGAGGAGATGGTCATGCAGTTGGCGGTGGATGATGTTATGAGGTGTTACCACCACACCACCAGGAGGTCCACCCCGACCGTAGGGTTTAGGTAGACATGCAAGATCCCAGCTCCAGGTAGCTAAGGCTTATAATCATGGCGCTACAAAGATGATTCGAGGTATGATCTGTGTCTACTCCACCTTTGCTGCAGTTCTTATAGACACAGTTACTAGTCAATCTTTCATTTCCACCACTCTCATTCGGAGCTTGGAGATTTCGACGGATCCGTTGGCTCGATTCTTACGGCTAGATATTCCTATGAGAGCAGATTCAATGATTAGACACTGGTGTCGGCTGTGTGAGCTTACTCTAGGAGGTGAGAGCTTCGGCTCAGATCTCCTAGTAGCGACGTCGAGGACTTGTGACATCACCTTGGGTATAGAAGGGTTATCTACAGTCCATCCTTAGATCTACTGTATTAGGCACAAAGTGAAGTGTCTCCACACGGATGGGACCAGGTTCACCTTAATTGGTGAGAAGGGAGCCTTTGCAGCGTAGGAAAGGTTTACATGGAGGAGGGTGCAACCAATAACTCATCAGTTGGTCTGCCTTACCCTCGGAGCTATATATGTGGAGAGTCTGAGCTATCCTGAAGTGGTGGACCAATACACGTATGTTTTCCCTAGTGATGTTCTAGGTCTACCTCTTCACAGAGAGGTGGACTTTTACATTGACCTGTACCCAGGGATGACACCAATATCTACACCATCATATCGAATGGCTCTCATGGAGCTTTGCGAGCTACGGGTACAACTAGAGGACTTCTAGGGGAAGGGATTCATCCGGCCCAATGTTTTTCCCTGGGTAGCCCTGATTTTGTTCACCAAGATGGCGGATGGGAGCTTGAGGATTTGTGTTGACTACCTTCACCTGAAATAGGTGACCATGAAGAAAAATTTCACACTCCCGAGGATTGATGACCTCTTTGATCAGTTGAAGGGAGCACGGTGGTTCTTGAAAATAGACCTCAGATTAGGTTTTCACCATCTCAGAGTTCGATATGAAGATGTGCAGAAGACGGCCTTCAGATGTCGGTATGGCCACTACAAGTTCTCGGATATTCCTTTCGGCTTAACCATCATTCCAATAGTGTTCATGGGGCTCATGAATTGGATTTTCCCGCCATACCCTGATCTCATTGTCGTAGTCTTCATCGACAACATTCTAATCTACTCGACTACTGAGGAGAAGCATGACTACCATTTGCAGGTAGTACTAGACAATCTCTGAGAGCACCATATTTATGGTAAGCTCTCTAAGTGCTAGTTTTGGATCCGAGAGGTTCACTTTTTGGGACATGTCATCTCAGATGCTGGAGTTGCAGTAGATCCAGTGATGATTGCGGTGTTACATACTTTGGAGCCACCCAGGAGTGTGACAGAGGAATGGAGTTTCTTCGGTTTGGATGGATATTACCGGAGGTTCGTACCAAAATTCTCAGGAGTTGCATCACCACTATCGGCCTTGATGAAGAAGGTCTGACACTTTGTGTGGTTGGAGAAATTCTAGCAGAGATTTCAAGAGCTGAGGCAGAGGCTGAATATTGCCCCCATCTTGAGGCTTCAGAGGAGGGAATAGGGTACGTAGTCTATTGCGACACATCGAGGACCAGACTTGGGTGTGTCCTGATGTAGGAGCGAGCAGTGATCACATATGGTTCTCAGTAGCTAAGACAACATGAGAAGAAATACACTACTCATGACTTGGAGCTAGAAATAGTGGTCTTCACCGTGATGATGTGGCAGAAATACCTGATGGGTGAATGTTTTTCCATGTACTCTGATCATAAGAGTCTCAAGTATATCTTCTCCTAAAAGGATATGAACCTGAGACAATGACATTGGCTTGAGTTCCTCTAGGTTTATGACATCGAGATAGTCTATACTCCTGGGAAGGGTAATGCTATTGCATATTTACTCAATAGAAGATCTGGTATACAGTTTCTAGGCAAGGAAATGGAGCAGGTGGCTACTTTACAGATATCGTTTATGGATAGTGATGGAGCAGGTTTTCATCAGTCCCTTACTATCACTCCCCCACTTCATCAGCGAGTCAGGGAGGCACAACATGGGGACACAAACTGAGAGACACGGCATGCTTAGATATCCATAGGGCAGGCACCTGATGGATTTTCTCAAGGTACGGAGCACGTCATCCTCTTCAGAAGACATACTATGGTACCAGTGTCTCTTTAAGAGGAAGTGTTGAGGGAGTTCCACACACCACCTTTAGCGGTACATCCAAGAGTGGTGAAGATGTACTGGGACTTTTGACGACAGCACTGGTGTCCAGGTATGAAGAATACAATATAAAATTTTGTCTCTCGATGGATCACTTATCAACAAGGGAAGGCAGAGCACCAAGTACCACTAGGCTTGGTTCATCCTTTAGAGGTCCCAAAGTAGAAGTGGGGTGGGATATCCATGGACTTTGTGATAGGACTTCTATGTACATCCAGGGGTCACGACTCGATTTGGGTGATCATTCACCGACTCACCATGTCGGCAAACTTCTTATCAATCAGAGAGAATGTTTCTGTAGAGAGCTCGGGACAACTCTTAATGCAATAGATTGTGGAACAACATGGAGTTACCTCGATTATTGTCTCAGATCATGATGCAATGTTTACTTCCCAGCTATGGAAGGTGTTGCAGGAGGCTTTTGGGACACATCTTCGTCTGAGAACCGCCTTCCATCCTCATACAGATGGACAGACTGAGTGGACCATTCATACCCTTGAAAAAATGTTACGTGATTGTGTCTTCGACATCGGTCTTAGCTGGGAGGATAACTTGCCTTTGGTAGAATTTTCATACTATAACATCTATCACTCCACTATCGAGATGGAACCTTTTGAGTCATTATAAGGGAAACCTTTTAAATCACCTTTGTGTTGGACTGACCCTGGGGAGTCAGCACTAGTGGGGCCATAGATGGTATGAGGTTCCGAGGAGAAGGTGAAAATCATCCAGGAGTGGATGAAGACTACACAGAGAAGATAAAAGTCATATTATGACAAGAGAAGAAGACCAATAGAGTTTGAAGATAGTGACCGTGTCTTTCTATGGGTCTCACCTCGATGAGGATTACAGAGATTTGGCAGAGGCGGAAAACTATCTCTGCATTTCATCAGACCTTTTCATGTCCACAGTAGATTTGGCGAGGTGGCATACCACTTAAGATCTTCCAACTCAGATGCACCGGGTGCACGACGTCTTCTACGCATCCTAGATGTGAAGATATTTGCACGACCCTTCTCACATCAACGACAAGGGGGAGCTGCACGTCGACGATGGGGGGAATTTTACAGAGGTTCTAGTGGAGATATAAGATCTATAGGAGTGGGTCCATTGTGGATGGTTGATACCTCTCGTGCACGTTCTTTGATAGCATAGGAAACCCCAAGAGATTACATGGGAGCGAGAGGCTTAGATGTGTGCTCAGTACCTCCATTTGTTCCCTTAGTTCGAGTTGTAGCTTATGGGGACGTAAATCCCTGAGGTGGGGAGAATGTAAAGACCCTAAATTTCAGTAGATTTTTTTTTTATTAAATACATAGGAATTTTATGAGTTTGAAAAAACTGACGGTGCATGATTGTGAGGCCTGGTGTACCCGGAATCAATTTATGATGTTCTGTTTGGGTACGTTCAGTAAACGTACGAGTGGGTTTTTATAACTTTTGAACTGGTGTTCGGAATCAAAATCTGAGGGCATCGTTGAACTGATAACACTGTTATTCAATTAAGAAGACATTCACCTCGATGGCGTATGGTCGAAAATAAAAAGATAGTTTTGTGTTTTTGGTTAATGAATTAAATAAAAATAAGTTTGTGTAAGATTAATTTTTATTAGTCGGTTAAAACATTCATGTGGAGGTTAGAGGTGGGGACCGCCACACCTTAACCTCCCATGAGAGGTTACGAAGGTGGGGCCCACCTGAACCTAACCTCCTCTTCATATTTAATGTGGTGGGGACTACCGAAGGTTAAAACCTCTTGAACTCCCCATTACGTCGGGAGAAACCACTTGAGATCCCCACTTTATGGTTTCAAATCCTATCAATTAACTAATTGAGAACATCAATTAATTAATTTTAATAATCTTGAATTATGTTTCAATGATTAAATAATAGGTAAGGATAATCTATTATTTTGGTTGTCATTTTTATTTTAGTAGATCTTGGAAGAGGAGAGTACTTGGGAGAAAGCTCCCGGTGAAGAATGCTCCAACCGACGAAGAACATCGACGACGTCCTCGACTTCTTCATCTTCTTTCCCGATGTCAATGAATCAACGTACGATTTCTCACGTGAACGCCGAAGATCAAAAATCAAAGGTAGGGGTTTGAACTTTGTTTTGTTTCTCATTATTCGTTTTCCATCGAGGATTATAAATCAAAGCTGCATGCTATCACCCTAACGTGGAGGGTGCGGGCTGAATAAACATGGCCCGACCCCTCCGCCTTCTTTGTGGAATTTCACGCTAAATGCAGCATGAGTCTTGGATGAGAGATTCTCATCAAAAATGATTTTGGATCAAAGGCGACTTTAAAAGGAATGTGTGGCTACTTCCGAAATGAGAATTGGGCCATCAGAACTCATCCATTGTCCCGTGGAAAGTTCATAGACGGATGGAGCGACAATCGCCACTGCATGGATGGTGGCGACACAACCGCGCCACCGAAGGAGTAACCCGAGGCCGACGGGCTGCAGTGGTGTAGTGGAGGCCGGCACAAGCCTGACCGTGAAGAAAACCGACAACTTGACCCACCAGGTCATCGGAGAAGGCACAGTGCAACTGTGCCATGCGGTGGAGCATAATGGGGGTCATGGCCCCCTGGCCACGGCAGTGCAGCGGCGGACGACACAAGGCCGACCGTGAGGAAGACCTGTTTCCCAAGATTCTAGGTCACAAGAGGAGGCCCGATGCAATAGCGCCACACAGGAGGCGGCTGGCCGCTCGGCCAACCGAGATGAGTGGGACCCATTGCTGGGTCCTGTGTGACACGGACTGGCGTCACGTGGTGCCGGTTTGACATCAACCCGAGCGAAAAACTCATTCGGGATTTCCTGTGGGAGCGGCCTCCCCATGGACGTGGCTAGGGTGGAAACCATGGGCCGCCAGCCATGCAGGCCGCCCTCCCCACAAGTCGCACGTCACAAAGGCAACTAGACTCCTGGGCCACTAGCCGCACGGGCTGAACCAAGCGTGGGCCAGACTCAGCGCAGGTCGGGCCACCCATGTGGGCCGAGCCACCCCCGTGGACCAGGTCGGACCCATGAACTGGGTTGGACCCATAGACCAGGTCAGACCCCAGTCCGGACCCGGGTCAGGCTGAGTCGGTCCGACTCGGTCGGACAGGACCCGAACCCGCTTAACCTGTTTCCACTCTTTTTCCTATAACATGAGCTACGAGCATCCAATTGATGAATCATCTATGGCGATGGAAACCTTGGAAGGAGGTAGTTATTTTATTATTCCCCACTCGAGGTTTGGACATAGTTGGGGCATGTCAGGGTTGGATCGAACGTAAATCCAACCGGGCCCTTGGAACGAAAATGCCAATAACTCTCAGACTGGGCATCAGATTTATGCACCGTCTGTCACATTGAGTTTCTTATGGAAAGAGAAATATTTTGGATACATCAACTAGGGACTTCATGGAAGTTGATGTATTGACACTTGGATTGAGGAACGGACCCTCCCAGAATCAATTATGCTTTGTGAAAAAACCTTGTGGTTGGCTGTGCATTAACAACTGTTCCTACATCCTGTGTGTGTTCGACAGCACTGAAGACAATTCCTAGATCCTATGAGGGTTCGATAGCACTGAAGACTGTTCCTGGAACCTCTGTGGTTTCAAGAGCTTCAACTACTATTCCTAGATCTTGTGTGGGTTCGACAGCTCTGTTTGCTGTTCCTGGATCCTGTGTGGGTTTGACAGTTCTGATTTCTATTCATGGATCCTATGTGGTTTCGACAAAATAGATGATTCAGTGTCTACATCTGATAATCTCTATCTTTCTATATATTTTGTATACCTATGTGAGATGAGTTAGTAAATTTGTGTTTTCCTCATGATTGAGATGGATTACTTGATAACTTAGTTATATGTATGGGCATATACCTAAGTGGGGTTATCTATTGATCTCATACTTCGTGGTTTATCCTTGTTGTATTTTATGAGTTCTTGAGGGTCGTGGGGTCCCTTCTGAGTATCATTATACTCATCCCTGCATGGGCTTTGCCTACACCTCATTGTGTTGGATGTAGAGGATGGACAATGATGATCGAGGCTGAGTGTACCAGGACCAGATGGTACCCAGAGGTAGATCACACATCGTGATTGTACATGGAGGAGACGGATGGATGTGGTGTGTTGTGGAGGCTATTTGTACCTACCCTTCAGGTAGGATTTTCTAGTGTATGATCCAGGAGTTGTTTTCCCTTTTTCCAGTACTTGTACTTTCATTTTCTTGTACTTTCCAGCTGGGCTTGTATTCTGACCCGTTTTCACTTTCTGTACTCTCTTATTGGTTATTCAGTTTTACTTAGTTTTTTGCTACCAACTTGTTCTCTTTTGTGTGTGTTTTTAGGTTATAAAAGAAATGCCTTCCCAATTTTAGGGAATTACGCCTTTATTTCTAGTCTCTATCCCATACCCTATGGAAGATGGGTCTGGGGTAGTCACGGCACGGGCCCCAGGGGACGGGTCGTGACAATACCAAGATGGAACATATCTATATTGGAGTATTTCATAATGAAACATTCCCCATTATTTAGTGGATCATCTAACCCTGTGGGAGTTGAAGGATTGATTAGTCCTTTGGATAATAAATTTTATGTCATTGGATGCTTTTAATGACAAAAGGTAACTCTTTTAATATATTTTTTTGAAGGTAAATTGGTTAATATTGTTCATTGTTAAATTATGATGGAGAGAAATATTATATTAATTCCATGGAATGGGAAAATATTATGGACATTTTCAATTAACAATATTTACAAAAGTTTTTTTGACTAGGGGTGGAGAATAAATATATATATATATTAATTAAAATATGATGATTATTTGTCCACAAATAAATCCATTTTTATAGGACTATTGAGCTACACCATATTTTCTTAAGTGAATTAATATTAAAATTAATATATTTTACTCATGATTGAATCATATTCAATAAACAGATTTTTCCATAAAATAATATAAAATCTATGAGAAAGTCATTCACCATACTAAAAAATATGAGATGGAATTTTTTTCCACTTATGTTCTTCGTGATGATGATTGTTTGATGAATTAAGGATTGAAGGTTTTGGGGAAACAAACAGATAAATATAGTGGTAAGAAATTTATGTTCTCATATTTTGGTTCCTATGGTAAAAAGAAACCTAGAAACTATATTATAACGTCATAAAAGTGTCATCAGTATGGGATGTATGTCCATATGGCCCATTATTAAAAAGAAAACAATCCTGATAAATCAAAAAAGTTGAGAACTGATAGCCACCCAACTATGAGGTGTTTTATTGGAAATTATCATTATTATTAGAATAAAATTGGTGAAGAAAAATATTTTTCTACAACTACAATTGATATTGGGCCATTAAATGAAGTTGTGATAGGTATGTTAATTTTGTATTAAAATTATACAAATAACACTTTTAGTCTAGATGTTTTAATTCATTCACTTATGGAAAATTTTCTAGTAAATTGGTATTATATCCTCATGAATTTATTCTAGAACATTTAGTGAATAATATGGGTGTAATTTTTAATGAAACTATGATTTATATAAATATTAATGTTGTTATTCATGGGATGTTGCTTCCTAAATATATTGATGATCTAGTCAAATGTAGATATTTATATCATCTTGGGTACAGATTGAATTTTAGTTTTTGACAGTAAGTTATATTTCATAACAAATAATGTTTTCTCAAATGATTTCATGACATAGAAAACATACCAAGAAGGTGAGAAATTGAATAAAGAAGGATGTTATAGTTACCTAGATCATATTGATGAGAAAAATAAACTCTTCAAATTAGTGATGTTCCAATAGTAAAAGAATACATGGATTTTTTTCTAGATGATTGGCCAAATGTTATTCACAATTTAGAGGTTGAGTGTTCTATTGATTTTATTCAAGATTCTATGCATATTTTTAAACCTCCTTATCAAATGGATCAAATGGAGCTTTTATAATTGGATAATCAATTAAAATAGTTGATATAAAAAGGATTAGTTCATAGTAGTACATCACAATGGGGTTTTCTTATTTTTTTGAAAATAATGATGGTTCAATGATACTTTTAATTTGTTATATAGCCTTGAATAATATCACTTTTATGAAAACGTATCAATTTCCTTATATAGGTGTTTTTTATCATCTCTAGGAAGAAAAATATTTTTTGATGGTTGAATTGAAGTCTGGGTACCATCAACTGATGGTAGAGGATAATGATAATTTAAATACTATATTTCTAACTATATATGGGAACTATGAGTTTTTCTTTGTTCCCATTGGGTTTTCCAATGCACTTTCTATATTTATCAAGATTATGAAAAAAATCATGAATTTTTGGACAATTTTTGTGTTAATCTAATTGATGGAATTATGGGATATTCAAATTATCTGGAGGATTTTTAAATAAACCTATGAATTGTTTTAAACCGTAAAAGAAAATAAATTATATTATAAAAAATACTAAGGGTGAATTTAGGACGTAATAAAATTCATTTTTAGGGAAATATTATTTCTAAAGGTAAAAGAAATGTTTACCATTCTAAAACAAAAGTTTTTGAAAAATGGATAACGTCCTCATATATCATATATATTATATATTTTATTACATTATATGAATACTGTTAGCGGTTTGTTGAAACATTGTCTCCATTTTATGGCCTACTAACTATGTTAACTATAAAGGGAGATACATTTCTCTATAAAAAAGAATGTTATGATTGTTTTCATGGACTAAAAAGACGATTTTTCAGTGCTCGAGTTTTTAACCTGACTAATAGAAATTAAGAACATGTCATCTATTATTATGCTTCCTTTAATTGAATGTGTTGTTTCATAATATGGAATGATTAAGCAATTTCTTGAGTTTCACATCATTTGAGATGTCATGAGTTAAATTACCCTTCACATTATCTATTATTAACTATTAATATTTTGAAAAAAAAATCAATGAATCATTTTTATGAAGTTAACTGTGAAATATATACTGATTAATTTTTTTGAATTATATACTCACATATAAAGAATTGAACATGAGATAAAGAAGATAGTTGTAACCGATCAAGGTTTATGAGTTCATAATTAATTACCATCCTTGAATAGAAAAAATTTGTTGATGCTTTGAGACCAAAAAAATAAAGATACATTAACCATTTTTTGTTGGGAAGAAGACCCTATGGTTGTCGATTTTATTAATTTTTACATAGAAGTTGTGGATATTGGGATATACTCTATTTTGTTCTAGGTTTTAGCGAAGTCGAATTTTTCAGATGGAATTAAGATATCTCAAAATGGGGATCAATATTTATAGATAAATGTAGAATCCATTAGGAAGGGAATGTTTATAGATTTTAATATTGATGAGGTAGGAGTGATTTTAATTTGGGAAAAGATTATGTAGGACTTGTTATTCCTAGTTGAAGAAAGATTTGTTGAGTGAAGCTCATATTTATCAATTTTATATACATATAAGAAAAACTAAGACATAAAAAGTATATAAGTAGAATTAATTGTTAAATTTATTGAATGTATATATTATAGACGTTAACCTAAAGTGTTTGAATTGAAAATGGGTTAAATAAAAACAACAATTATCCTAGGAAATTATTTAAACTTCTCTTTATTTTTAAACTAGAAATGGGAAAATATATTGGTTGATTTTTTGGTTATATTACCAAATAAAACTTGTGGTAACAGTGTAATTTGTGTTATTATTGATCGATTAACAAAATATGTGAATTTTATTCCCATTTGAGATAATATGTATCTAGTTAATCTTTACCAATTATATATAAAATAGATTGTTAGGATAAATGGATGTCCTCTTTCCATTATATCAAATAATCATCCCAAGATCACATATTATTTTTGGAAAGGACATAATAAATCATTGGATACTAAATTAAATTTTAGTACAATTTTTTATCATTATCCCAATATTCAGTTTGAGAAAATGATTCAAAACAAGGATGATGTTCTTCATTCTTTCCTAATATATTATAAAGGATGTTGTTATATAAATATTTCATTAGTTTAGTTTTCTTATAACAATAGATTCTATTATAGTATATAGATGGAACTATTTGGTGAATTATTTGTAAAGTGGTGTTGGAAATCAATTTTTTATGATGTACACAAAATTTAGTTTATGGGAATATATTTAGTATAAGAAATTGTTGAAAGGTGTTGTTTATTTAGAAATACATGAGGAAATCTCAGAGTATGTATACAATTTTTGTGGCTAATCGGAGGAATAATATTTATCTTGAGGTTGGTTATCAGGACTTCTTAATAGTTTTCACATGGAAAGGATTTTTGTGTTTTTTGTAATAAAGGGAATATAAGTCCATGCCTTATTGGACCAAATAAAATTATATAGAATTTTATATTAATTTCATACCGAGTGTCATTTCCACTGATTTTATCCTAGGTACAAAACGTATATCATGTTTCATTAGTAAAGAAATATGTTTCAGATTTATCACATGCATTGAGAAATGAACTAGTTTAGTAGGAAGAGAATATTTATTATGAGGAGTATTCAGTTCATGTTTATGAATGTTGAGAGAAATTGTTATGGAATAATTTGATTTAACAGGTATATGTATTATGGAAAAATCATATAGTTGAAGAGGTAACATAAGAATTGAAAAATGATATTAGGGAAAGATATCCCCACTTCTTTAATATGTGAATAAAAATTGGAGGAAAAAATTAGAAATGGGGGGAAGAATGTAACAACCTATTTGATGAAATAATAAATTACATTCATAATTTTCTTCATTATAAATGTATTGATTTATTTTTAAGTCATAAAGGAAAATGTTTTAACTATACTTTTTTCATATAATGTTTTTTTGGAAAGTTTCAAAACATAATTTTATAATTTTTATTAGGAAAAATTTATTTAATTTGTTTGATAATCATATCAAATTTTATATTTGATTAAATTTTATGATTTTTTGGAAAAAATATATTTTTCATTGAATAGTGAAAAATATTGGTTTTTGTAAAAAGAAATAATTTAATTTCAATAAATTAAGTAATTTAAAAGTACCCTTATGTGTTAAAAATTATTCTGTCACGACCCACCCTCGGGGTCCGTGCCGTGACTACCCCAAGCCCGCCTTCTATAGGCCAGGGGCTGGTGACTAGCACCAAGGCGTAAATCCCAAAAAAAGGGAAGGCATTGCCTTTGAAAAGTAAACAAGCACCACAAAGTAAGAAAGCGGAAAAGTAAACACTAAGTAAAACTGTAACAAGCTGTGCTGAAAGAAAAAGGGGTCGGAAATACAAGCCCAAACTGTAAAGTACAACTGAAAAGAAAAACAGCAACTGAAAGGTAAAAGCCGCAGCGTCGAGCCGTCCTCTGGAAGTCCCACCTGAAGGGTGGATAGAGATAGCCTCCATTGCTCCTCGGGTCCACCTGACCGCTCCAAGTACGTCCCGCCCAGGGGTCCATCTCCAGGTACCGTCCTACTCCGCATGTCTCTACCACGATCAGCGTTGTCTGTCGTCTGCAACCAACACAACGTAGTGTGGGAAAAGCCCGTGCAGGGGTGAGTATAAGCTACTCAGTAGGGACCCCGACACCCCCGAAGGTCTCCCAAAATCCACAAAGGATAATCCACAAAGGAAAGATACAATCACTAAATAACATCTAAAACGGCTTAGGTATAAGACCATGCATATACCTAAGTCATCAATTCCCGTTCGGCTCCAACGTCCGATCCCAAGCACAACCCAGTCCACACAGGAAAGCAAAACGTATACCCACACAGGATAGCACAACACATTCCACAAAGCAGAGTAAATAGTAAATCCACACAGGATAGCTCAACACAATCCACAAAGGAGAGTAAACAGAAGATTCAGCTCACCCATGTATAATTCTTCGGATGACGATAAAGATGATCACTGATCCATCTAAGTCGTCGGACCCACGAAGGATCAATAGGTAACTAACCCCTGCAAAGACCCACACAGGATCGGGCCCACACAGGACCTGCAGGCGCTGGCTCACACAGAACCGCTGAGCACTGACCCACACAGGATCGGACCCACACAGGATCGGGCCCACACAGGACCTGTAGCACTGATCCACGTAGGATCGCTGGGTGCAGTAGTCGTCGCAGTCCACTGAGGATCTCTGCACAGTCGTCGCCGCAGTCCACTGAGGATCTCTGCACGGTCGTCATCGGAGTCCACGGAGGATCTCTGCACAGTTGTCGCTGTCGAAGAAGCAGTCGCAGCCAGCACTAGGGTTCCCGCACATAGCAAGCTCGTTCGGGAGGGTCCGCTCCACGAGCCGAGAGGCCGACACATAAACTGACACAAAGTCCGAAGTTGATGTATCCAAAAGTTTCGTATCGTCAACAGGAACTCAACGTCGCAGACGGCGCGTTAATCAGACGCCCGTTTTGAGAGTTATTGGCCTTTTCGTTCCAGGGGCTCGGTTGGTTTTTAAGGCAAAACCAACCCGACTGTACTCCACCTGCGTCCAAACCTCAGGTGGAGTATGCCAAAAAAATCTGTCTCACAAAGAGGAATTCAACAAAGCTGACGGCATGTCAATCGGACTTACGTGGCTCAAGATATGAGCGTTTCCGCTCCGAGGGCCTGGTTGGTTTCATGTACGAACCAACCCGACCGAACTCAAAGTATTCCTAAACCTTGAGTGTGATATACCAAAACGGCCGTCTCAATCCAAGGATCGTGTTTCCGCTGATGGCGAGTCGTTTGGAGGCCCGTAGCTCAAGTTACGGGCGTTTGAACGAAAAGGGTCCGTGGACAGCGGGGGGAGCCGCCGCCCCGCGTGACACCCCCGCGGCACCCGCGGGGTGTCGGCCAGACAACCGGACGCGGCTGAAGCCGCGTCCCGAGTGACGCGGGGGGAGCCGCCGCCCCCGCGTGACACCCGCGGGGTGTCTCCCTGGTGCCGGACGCGGCTTCAGCCGCGTCCCGCGAGCGCCGTCGCCGCGGCCGGTGCCGCGGCGGTCTCGTCCGGTGGCGCGCCGGGCGCCACCGCCGGCTTCCGCGGGCCGCCGGAGTCACACCGGTGGCCCGTTTTTCATCCCGTCTATGCCGTTGTCCCTCCTGGGATCCGTTCTTCACTAAGGAATCATCAAAATTCCATTGCGGCACGTTCCATCGTTGCCCCTCAAATCCGCATAACAACGAAGAACAACGGAGGGTCGTTGGGCCGTGTTCGTTTGGCCCGCACCCTCCGCGTTAGTGATAAACAACAGGAGGAATAATATCAACACATGAATTCAACAATTTTTAAGGGAAATAAAAATTGTTCTTATGTCCGGGTTCTTCATCCTTGAACGGAAACAACACGGGAAAAAGGGAAATTCCAGAAATAAAATCCCTACCTCGAAGTCGTCGTCGAACGCACGTTCTTCGCGGAATTGTTCGTCGCGGAAGGAGGGGATCATCGCGTCGTCGCGGAAAGGCGTCGCGTCATCACAGAAAGGCATCGCATCGTCACGGAATCTAGCGTTGAGTCGGTGAACTCAACGGACCAAGAACAAAAGATTTGATTTAATTAATTAAATCTGTGTTTTGGTAAAGAACAACAAAGGAGATTAAAAAGAAAGTCTGAGACTCTTACCTCAAGCAGCCGATCAAAGATCCGTCGCGGAGGAAGAGACGTTGCAGAAGAACGCTGCAGGAAGGGAATGTTGGTGTTGCAGATCACGGCGTTGCTTCATCAATTCCCGAGTTTGGCGTTCTTCGCGTTCTTCACGAAGGAGGTTGAAAGTTCAAGAACTCCTCTCAACGAGTAATCCTCCAAAAGATAGGTTGGTCTTATTTTATTATTATGCCAACAAATGAAAACGGGTAAGTAACGACCCATCAATTCGTTGAATTAATTCAACGAAAGAAACAGCTCATTTAATTTATGAAATAAACCGCCCAATTAAATGGTCTGTTAAGAATTTATGAAAACGCGTCAGTTGACTTTATAATGACGGGTTTTTGCGGGTGCGTCACTTAGCGGAATGAAACGGCGGGGCTCGTGCGGGCCCCACCTCACAAATATCCTACCAAGGGGGTAGGATATTTCTGGATACCATCCTATCTGGTTCAACTTAGATTAAGCCGTCTTTAAGAGGCTTCAAGTGGCTTCCAAGTGGCTTAAATGAAATAAAATAAAGTTGTTGAAAGATTTATTTTATTTCTTAACTTTAAGCCCAAAAATTAAAAACCACACCCAAGCAAACGTAACTCCGGAAGAGGCGTTTCTAAGAAAATACCAGCGCTGCGATTTCATTGGAGCCATCAGAATTCGATTCCGGGCACCGGATCAAAAGTTAGAAAAACCCGCTCGTCCGTTCACTGAATGTACCTGAGCCAAACTTCGGAAAAAGATTCCGGGCACACCGGGTCTCAGAATCAGGTGCCGTCAGAAACTGCGCTCTTGTAAAATTCCAAAGAAAAATAAGAAAAAAATTCGTTGAAATTTACAGGTCTTTACATTACTCCCAACTCAGGGCTTTACGTCCCCGTAAAGATACATCATAAACTAGGGAAACAAATGTGGGTACTGAGCACGTATCTGAGCCTCCCTCTCCCAAGTTCTCTCCTAGAGGTTCCCATGCTGCCATCTGATGCGCACAAGAGGAATCGATTTCCCACGTAGGACCCAATCCTTTCGATCCTCTATCTCCACCGGGACCTCCGTAAAAGTCGCCCCATCATCCACGTCTAGCTCCCCATGGTCAATGATGTGTGTCGGGTTGTGCACGTATCTCCTCAGCTGAGATACGTGGAAGAAGTCGTGCACCCGGTGCAACTGAGGTGGAAGAGCCAAGCGATAAGCCACCTCGCCAACCCTGCTAAGGACCTGGAAGGGTCCGATGAAGCGTGGATACAACTTGCTGCCTCGACCAAATCTCTGCAAACCACGTCGAGGTGAGACCCGCAGGAAGACGTGGTCGCCATCCTCGAACTCTAGTGGCCTCCGCCTCCTATCAGAATATGACTTCTGCCGGCTCTGTGCTGTCCTCATCTGCTCCTGGATGACCTGGACATTCTCTGTCATGGCCCGGACCATCTCTGGTCCCACAAGTGCTGACTCCCCAGGGTCTGTCCAGCACAAAGGAGATCTGCAAGGCCTGCCGTACAACGCCTCGTATGGTGCCATCCCGATGGTGGAGTGGTAGCTGTTGTTGTACGCGAACTCCACCAAGGGTAGGTGGTCCTCCCAGCTGCGACCAAAGTCGAGGACACATGCATGGAGCATGTCCTTGAGAGTCTGAATGGTCCTCTCCGTCTGACCATCCGTCTGAGGGTGAAAGGCCGTGCTCAGACGTAGCCGCGTCCCGAACGCCTCCTGCAACCCCTTCCAGAGCCGGGAAGTAAAACGAGCGTCTTGATCAGAGACGATAGTCGATGGCACATCGTGAAGCCGTACAATCTCCTGAACGTAGAGACGCCCCATGCTCTCCACTGAGCCCTACTCTCAGATGGGTAAGAAGTGTGCCGACTTGGTGTGTCGGTCAACAATCACCCAAATGGAGTCGTGACCTCTGGAAGTGCGTGGAAGTCCAGTCACGAAGTCCATAGATATCCCATCCCACTTCCACTCCGGGACCTCCAAGGGCTATACCAAGCTTGCTGGTACCTGATGCTCTGCCTTCACCTGCTGGCAGGTGAGGCACCGTGAAACGAACTCTGCCACAGCCTTCTTCATGCCCATCCACCAGTGCTATCGTCTGAGATCCTGGTACATCTTCGCCACTCCAGGATGTACCGCCAGAGGAGAAGTGTGAAACTCCCTTAGAACCTCCTCTCGTAAAGTGACTGGTACCAAGGTACATCCTCTGAAAAGGATGTCGTGCTCTGCTCCAAGGGAGAAACCATCAGGTGCATGTCCTGAGGATATCTGTGCATGCTGCGTCTCACAGTCAGCATCCTCACGCTATGCCTCTCTGATCCGCTTCAGAAGTGGGGAAGATATGGTGAGAGACTGAAGGAAGGCTGCTCCGTCTCTATCCACGAAGGATATCTGCAAAGCGGCTAGATGCTTTGTCGCCTCCTCAAGTTGCTGGATGCCCTTCCTCCTGCTGAGGGCATCGGCTACCATGTTCCCCTTCCCAGGAGTATAGACTATATCAAAGTCATAGTCCTGGAGGAACTCGAGCCATAGCCGCTATCTCAGGTTCAGGTCCTTCTGAGAGAAGATGTACCTAAGTCTCTGGTGGTCAGAAAATACTGTAAAGCGCTCGCCCATCAGATAGTGCAGCCATGTCTTCAGAGCGAAGACCACTGCTGCCAACTCCAGGTCATGTGTAGCGTAGTTCTGCTCATGCGGCCTCATCTGACGTGATCCGTAGGTGATCACGGCCCGCTCCTACATCAGGACAAACCCGAGTCTGGTCCCTGATGCATCGCAGTAGACTACGTATCCAACTCCCTCCTCAGGCAACCTCAAGATAGGTGCGCTGACCAATCTCTGTCTCAGCTCCTGGAAGCTCTGATGACATCTGTCTGACCACACGAAGGGTTTCCCCTTCTTCGTCAAAGCTGAGAGTGGTGCCGCAACTCTGGAAAAGTCCGGCACGAATCTCCAATAGTATCCGGCTAGACCCAAGAAACTTTGCACCACCATCACGCTCCTGGGTGGCTCCCAAGCTAGCACTGCCTCAATCTTCGCGGGATCCACTGCTACTCCCACCCCAGAAATGACATTCCCCAAGAAGTGGACCTCACGTAACCAGAACTGGCACTACGAGAGCTTTCCATAGATCTGGTGCTCTTGGAGTGTGTCTAGTACAACCCGCAAGTGGTAGGCGTGCTCCTCCTCCGTGGTCGTGTACACCAAAATGTCGTCGATGAAGACCACGCCAAATCGATCGAGGTATGGCTGGAAGATCCTGTTCATGAGGCTCATGAACACTGCTAGAGCGTTGGTTACGCCGAAAGGCATAACCAAGAACTCATAGTGGCCATACCGACACCTGAAGTCTGTCTTCTGCACATCCTCGTCTCGAACTCTGAGCTGATGATAGCCTGACCTGAGGTCTATCTTCGAGAACCACCGTGCTCCCTTGAGCTGATCGAAGAGATCATCAATCCTGGTTAGCGGATACTTGTTCCTCACAGTCACCTAGTTCAGGCGACGATAGTCGACACACAGTTGCAAGCTCCCGTCCGCCTTCTTGGCGAACAAAATCGGAGAAGCCCAGGGTGAAACACTGGGTCGGATAAACCCCTTGCCCTGAAAGTCCTCCAACTGTACCCGTAGCTCTCGAAGCTCAGTGGGGGCCATCCGATACGCTGGAGTGGATATCGGGGCTGTCCCGGGGTACATGTCAATATAAAATTCTACCTCTCTGCGAGGATGTAGCCCTGGAACGTCATCGGGAAAGACATCCGTGTACTGATCCACCACTGCAGGAAAACTATGACTCTGCACGTCAACTACTCCAAGGATGAGGCTAGCCAACTGATGAGTGATGGGCTGTCCTCTCCTCTGCGTGCGTCCATCCTATGCTGCGAAGGATCCCTTCTCGCCGGTGAAGGTGAAACTGCTCCCATCGGTGCGTACACATCGCACCTTGCGCCTAATGCAGTCAATCTGAGCATGGACTATAGATAACCAATCCATGCCCAAGATGACGTCGTAAGGCCTCAACGCTGCTACAAGAAGATCCCAGCCGATGCTCTCACCTCCTAGAGTAAGCTCACACTGCCGGCACTAGTGCGTAATCGTCGAGTCTGCTCCCGTAGGAGTCTCTAGCCGTAAGGATCGAGCCAACGGCTCTGTCGGAATCTCCGAGCTCCGAACAAGGGCAGTGGCTATGAAAGAGTGACTTGCTCCTGTGTCTATAAGAACTGCAGCAAGGGTGGAATAGACACAGATCGTACCTTTAATCATCTCTGGAGTGCCGTGGTCGTAGGCCTCTACTGCATGGAGATGCGCCTGTCTCTGCCCGCCAGCTCCCTATGGTCGGGGCGGACCTCCTGGTGGTGGTGGTGGCAGAGCCTCAAAGCGTCACCCACCACCTGCTGCTTGGCCAGCTCCTCTGCCTCATCAGCCTCCTCCCTGCGGACCGCCACGGTCGACCCTCTGCCTCTTCCTGGGTGGCCCCTCCACCGTCTTCTGCCCCTCGGTACGGCGGGCCAGGCAGTCATGAGCCATGTGGCCCTGCCCGCCGCACTAGTAGCACTGCCTGCCTCTTAGAAGGCTGGCCCCGCGCTGTGTGCCCCGCACCGCTGAGCCAGTGTCCCAAAGTCATCTGCCGGAAGGCCTGGTCTGCCTGGAACCCTGAGTCATCTGTCGGCTACCTGCTGCCGAAGACTCCGCTCTCTGCCGCCCTACGGTAGGTCTCGCTGTGGACTCAGCTAGGAAGCTCTCGATCAGAAGGGCTCGCTCTTGCACTTCTGCCTGGGTCGGGATGCTGAGGGAGATCAGTGACGCCCTGATCTCATGTCTCAAACCCAGCTCGAAGGTCTGGGCCCGGAAGAAGGGGTCCCGTACCATGTCTGTGGAGTAGCGAGAAAGGTCGGTGAACCTCGCCGCGTACTGGGCGACCGTCAAGCTGCCCTGCCGCAGCTGAAGAAGCTTCTGAATGCGCACCGCACGGAGGGTGGTCGGGACGAACTCTGTGCGGAATAGTCTCTCGAAGTCCGTCCAGATGAGGGAGGCCACATCGTGTACCTGGAGCATCAAGCTCCACCATCTCCCTGCTGCTGCGTGTAGAAGGCTCGCCACGAGGATCACCATGAGGTCTGCTGGTGTCCTCACTAGCCTGAAAACTCGGACGACTACCTCCAACCAGTCCTCGGCTGCCTGGGGGTCTGTCTCCCCACAAAACCTGGGTGGTCACTGGCGCTGGAACTCGTGCAGAGCTCCGAGGCGTCGTGCATCGTCAGCTTCCAGTGCTAGAAGCATCGGGGGCTCAGCAGGTAAAGGTACCGCCGGTGCCTCTGCGGTCAACGGGCCCTGTACCGAGGCCTCGTCGCTCGGCG
The DNA here is from genome assembly GCA_963277665.1 of Viscum album. NCBI lineage: Eukaryota > Viridiplantae > Streptophyta > Magnoliopsida > Santalales > Viscaceae > Viscum > Viscum album. Next base: position 228,523,383 of record OY728151.1, read on the forward strand.
GGCTGTCGTCGAGCTCTACTCTCGGAACCCTAGCTGGCTGCTGTTGTCGGGCCATCCTGAAAAGGAAACAAGTGCACCACGGTCAGAACAGTATACCTGGTGAGCTGACACAAGTAATCACAAAGAAAACTTGAAACACACATGCAATCAATGTTTTCGTGCATTAAGTCAGAAATCAGAAGTCAGGGCCCTGGTGTACGGATACGTCGGCCGCCGCACCAACATTGGACTCCCTGGATTGATAACCACACTCAATACGCTAAACATTAGTGCTTCACATAGAAGAAATATCAGAGTCTACGGTAGAACCGACCACCTCTGATACCAATATGTCACGACCCGCCCTCGGGGTCCGTTCCGTGACTACCCCAAGCCCGCCTTCCATAGGCCAGGGGCTGGCGACTAGCACCAAGGCGTAAATCCCAAAAAAAGGGATGACATTGCCTTTGAAAAGTAAACAATCACCACAGAGTAAGAAAGCGGAAATGTAAACACTAAGTAAAACTGTAACAAGCTGTGCTGAAAGAAAAAGGGGCCGGAAATACAAGCCCAACTGTAAAGTACAACTGAAAAGAAAAACAGCAACTGAAAGGTAAAAGCCGCAGCGTCGAACCGTCCTCTGGAAGTCCCACCTGAAGGGTGGGTACAGATAGCCTCCACTGCTCCTCAGGTCCACCTGACCGCTCCAAGTACGTCTCGCCCAGGGGTCCACCTCCAGGTACTGTCCTGCTCCGCACGCCTCTACCACGATCAGCGGTGTCCGTCGTCTGCAACCAACACAACGTAGTGCGGGCAAAGCCCGTGCATGGGTGAGTATAAGCTACTCAGTAGGGACCCCGAGACCCCCAAAGGTCTCCCGAAATCCACAAATGATAATCCAGAAAGGAAAGATACAATCACGAAGTAACATCTGACACGGCTTAGGTATATGCCCATACATATACATAAGTCATCAATTCCCGTTCGGCTCCAACGTCCGAGCCCAAGAACAACCCAGTCCACACAGGAAAGCAAAACGTATACCCACACAGGATAGCACAACACAATCCACAAAGGAGAGTAAACAGTAAATCTACACAGGATAGCTCAACACAATCCACAAAGGAGAGTAAACAGAAGATTCAGCTCACCCAGGTATAATTATTCGGATGACGATAAATATGATCACTGATCCATCTAAGTCGTCGGACCCACGAAGGATCGATAGGTAACTAACCCCCGCAAAGACCCACATAGGATCGGGCCCACACAGGACCTGTAGGCGCTGGCTCACACAGAACCGCTGAGCACTGACCCACAAAGGATCGGACCCACACAGGATCGGGCCCACACAGGACCTGTAGCACTGATCCACGCAGGATCGCTGAGTGCAGTAGTCGTCGCAGTCCACTGAGGATCTCTGCATAGTCGTCGCAGTAGTCCACTGAGGATTTCTGCACGGTTGTCGTCGGAGTCCAGGGAGGATCTCTGCACAGTCGTCGCTGTCAAAGAAGCAGTCACAGCCAGCACTAGGGTTCCCGCACACAGCAAACTCGTTCGGGAGGGTCCGCTCCATGAGCCGAGAGGCCGACACATCAACTGACACAAAGTCCGAAGTTGATGTATCCAAAAGTTCTGTATTGTCAACAGGAACTCAACGTCGCAGACGGCGCGTCAATCGGACGCCCGGTCTGAGAGTTATTAGCTTTTTCGTTCCAGGGGCCCGGTTTGTTTTTAAGGCAAAACCAACCCGACCGTACTCCACCTACATCCAAACCTCGGGCGGATTATGCCAAAAGATCCGTCTCAAAAGAGGAATTCAATAAAACTGATGGCACGTCAATCGGACGTCCGTGGCTCAAGATATGAGTGTTTCCGCTTTGAGGGCCCGGTTGGTTTCGTGTACGAACCAACCCGGACGAACTCAAAGTATTCCTAAACCATGAGTGTTATATACCGAAACGACCGTCTCGATGCAAGGATCGTGTTTCCGCTGATGGAGAGTCGTTTGGAGGCCCGTAGCTCATGTTACGGGCGTTTGAACGAAAAGGGTCTGTGGACGGGGGGTCCAGGGCCGGGCCGACCCGGCCCGACCCCCCCTGGGTCGGCCGAACCCGGTCCGAACCGGTCCAACCTGGTCGGATCGGTCTGGCCCGGCCAGGGTCGGTCCAGCTCGACTCAGCCGCGCGGCCGAGCGGCCGACGCGGGGGGAGCCGCCGCCCTCGTGTGACACCCGCGGGACACCCGCAGGACACCCGCGGGACACCCGCAGGGTGTCTCCCTGGCGCCGGACGCGGCTTCATCCACGTCCCGCGAGTGCCGTCGCCGCGGCCAGTGCCGACGTGGTCTCGTCCGGCGGCGCGCCGGGCGCCGCCGCCGGCTTCCGCGGGCCGCCAGAGTCGCATCGGTGGCACGTTTTTCTTCCCGTCTGCGCCGTTGTCCCTCCCGGGATCCGTTCTTCACTGCGGAATCATCAAAATTCCGTTGCGGCACGTTCCTTCGTCGCCCGTCAAATCCGCATAACAACGAAGAACGGCGGGAGGGTCGTCGAGCCGTGTTCGTTTGGCCCGCACCCTCCGCGTTAGTGATAAACAACGGGAGGAATAATATCAACACATGAATTCAACAATTTTTAAGGGAAATAAAAATTGTTCTTATGTACGGGTTCTTCATCCTTGAACAGAAATAACACGGGAAAAGGGAAATTCCAGAAATAAAATCCCTTCCTCGAAGTCGTCGTCGAACGCACGTTCTTCGCGGAATTTTTCGTCGCAGAAGGACGGGATTGTCGCGTCTTCGCGGAAAGGCGTCGCGTCGTCGCGGAAAGGCGTCGCGTCGTCACGGAATCCGGTGTTGAGTCGGCGAACTCAACGGACCAAGAACAACAGATTTGATTTAATTAATTAAATCCGTGTTTTGGTAAAGAACCACAAAGGAGATTAAAAAAAAAGTGCGAGACTCTTACCTCAAGAAGCCGATCGAAGATCCGTCGCGGAGGAAGAGACGTCGCAGAAGAACGTTACAGGAAGGGAACGTCGGCGTTGCGGATCACGGCGTTGCGTCGTCGATTCCCGAGTTTGGCGTTCTTCACGTTCTTCGCATTCTTTGCATTCTTCGCGAAGGAGGTTGAAGGTTCAAGAACTCCTCTCAACGAGTAATCCTCCAAAAGATAGGTTGGTCTTATTTTATTATTATGCCAACAAACGAAAACAGGTAAGTAACGACCCATCAATTCGTTGAATTAATTCAACGAAAGAAACAACTCATTTAATTTTCGAAATAAACCACCCAATTAAATGGTCTGTTAAGAATTTAAGAAAACGCGTCAGTTGACTTCATAATGACGGGTTTTTGCGGGTGCGTTACTTAGCGGAAAGAAACGGTGGGGCTCGTGCAGGCCCCACCTCACAAATATCCTACCAAGGGGGTAGGATATTTCTGGATAGCATCCTATCCGGTTCAACTCAGATTAAGCCGTCTTTAAGAGGCTTCAAGTGGCTTCCAAGTGGCTTAAGTGAAATAAAATAAAGTTGTAGAAAGATTTATTTTATTTCTTAACTTTAAGCCCGAAAATTAAAAACCACACCCGAGAAAATGCAACTCCAGAAGAGGCGTTTCTAAGCAAATACCGGCGCTACGATTTCATTGGTGTCCTCAGAATTCGATTCCGGGCACCAGTTCAAAAGATAGAAAAACCCGCTCGTTCGTTCACTGAACGTACCCTAGCCAAACTTCGGAAAAAGATTCCGGGCACACCGGGCCTCGGAATCAGGTGCCGTCAGAAACTGCGCTCTTGTAAAATTCCAAAGAAAATTAAGAAAAACATTTCCTTGAAATTTATGGGTATTTATATATTCCAAGTAACATAAGTATTATTTATTCTTATTTGACCCCCTAAATAACTTATTAATAAATATGATAGTTGATTTTAGTATATATATTTTTCATTTTAAAAAAGGATTAATTTTAAACTATATTAATGTGGATATTGTTTCAACATATTATATTATTAATGTAATCCCTATTGAAAAATGTTTTAAGTTAAATTTATGTTTTATATATAATTTAATATTAATTGGTTTTCATATAGTGATTATTATTAATCATAGAGTTAATATAAAATCATCTTTCTATTGGAAAATACACTTTTTGACAACCTAAATTTCCATCACATCTATGGGTTTTTAATATATTTTTCCTAGTAATATCCGTTGAATTTATTAAAATGGATTTTACATTTTAAATCAACATAATATCTATTTTTTAATAAGGTAAACCCAATTCATTATTTATAATGAATAGTAGAAATAATAAAAATTATTTACCTTGGTTAAGTTTAATGTGGGACAAACTAAACTCCTAGGGGTTAAAATGGTATAATTTTTTCCAAAAAAATTATTTTTTGGTCATATTTAGGCATGATCATGTCTAATAATCTATAATAATTTATTTTTTGATGCTTTTTTATGTGAAAAACATGGATACACCTTTTTATTTTCAATAATTACACGTGTATTGCTCATCTCACATATAAAGGGCCACCACCTCTCCTCTCTAATTCAAAATTTTAAGCAATTTTGGTTTCTATAATCCTTACCTAAATAAAATACCAATTCGATACCATAATCATATAACTATTTTTCATTAATCCATTCATGTAATATTTTAGGTATAATCCTAAATAGGTTATTTGAGAAGATGTATAGTTTGTAACTACAATTTTTTTATTTCTTGTCTTTATTTCTTCAAATATTGTTCATTTATTCACATAGAATAGAACTATTATCCCATGTATTAAATTATTTTACTATGTTAAGGAAATTTCCTATATCCATATCCACTTCCCTCAAATGGGAAATGATAACATCACTCATGTGCATGTCGGGAAATCAACGTGTGTATCGATGTGACACATTTTCCATCCCCAGATCTCATGATTGGGTATGGCAATTGATATAAAGTACATATAATATTTTAAAAGCATAATTATACGTCTAGAGTCATTATATCTTATATTCTTCATATTTATTCCATTTTATGGGGGATATGGTAATGTTTTTCCTGTGTGTGATGGATTATCACCACATGAAGCGATGTAATTCATTAATCAATAATGATTTACATAGATAGAAATAATGATAAATTTAATTAATATATTTAAAAAAATGAAAAAAAATTTATATTAATGAAATTTTTATAATTCCAATTACATAACATACAAACTTAATTTTTATTAAACGAGATAAAACCCAATGTAAACAGGGTTTTATGCAAGGTACACCATTATTTAAGGTGGTCTAAAATAATGGAGACCAAGTTGATCTCCCCTAATCAACCCCACCCCTTACGGTTCAATCTGAAGAATACTATGAAGACAAACAACATTTTTACCTTAATCTGCCACCATCAAGGATGAAAAGTAGTCCGCAACTTTATTACCTTCATGACATGTATGAGAAAGATGAATCTTATTACTGTAAATCTTCCACCTACATTTTTTGATAAGATAAGAAATCGACAAAGGAGTAAAAATCTTACCCTCCATTAAAGTGATAATAATCATTGAATCAGTTTCAATTTTAGAAATAGAAATGTTTATTTGATCACACCATATAATCCCCATATTCATAGCCTCAGCCTCAACATGAATGGAATTCCCACTCCCATAAAACGTAGAAAAAGCAAGCAAGAAGCTTCTAATGCCATCACGTACAACACCACCTCCCCGAATACAGCCTTCAACACAAGATCCATCAATGTTCAGCTTAAGACCCATGTTTGGAGGACACAAAGTCACCCAGTTTTCTTTCCTCGTAAGATCTAGACGAGGAATTACTAGACAGATATACCTCAAGGAAGGAGAATCACTTGAAATTTCAGAATACTGAACCAAGTCATGAAGAAGAATTCTAGTTCTGAAAGCAACCAATATTTTTGAGTAATCGATATCCTCAAAATGAGCTGTATTCCTTTCTTTCCATATACACCAACACCCTACAATAAGTATCATAGATCTGGCTATTTTTTTAGGTCACCCAATATTTAGATCATGAAACCACCTCTCAAGAAAAAAGGTTCCATCAAGGACCGATTCTGAAAACATAGTAAGTCCACCAAAAAAATTCCATACATCCAAACCCCAATCACTCTAAAAAAATAGATGGTTGGAATCTTCCTCCCTATGAGTAAAATAGTAAGGACATTTAGGCGCCATGTAAATGCCCCTCCATTTCACATTCCAATCAATAGAAATTACCTGATTTCTAATTCTCCATACATGGAAATTGAATTTAGTAGGAATGCTCTAACACCATACCATATCATTCCATGAATCATGCTGAGCTTGGTAAATAGAAATATTACGAAACTCTTTAGAATAAAACATACCAAACTTTGAGGAAGTAAAAACACATCTATCCAGATCCATGTTCATCTCGATAAGATCAAAAGTATTCCTTTCCACCTTATCATGAACAACATTGATAAAATTGGGATAACTACAAGCTTCCTAGAAAGAAATCATTAGAGTTGGGAAACTTGGAAAACCAATAACAGACCCATCCAAATTACAATTCCAAAAAGTGAAATCTCCCCTTACTATAATCCAGCACGAGTGTTGGAAAATAATAGGAAAAAAAATTACGAATTAAATCCTAGAAAGGTGAAACATTTCTGCTGTCCTCCCTGTAGATTTCATCCTGTAAGGCCAAAATTCTCCCCTAAAGAGTGAAGCCCTCTACAACCTCCCATGCTAGATTCTCATGTAAACAATGAATTGTATCCCCAATACTTCTGGTGTTAGAACCACCATCCTGATAAGGTCTATCCACTTTCTTCGAAGAGGCCCAATGGAATTTCCCCTCCAAATGAGAATCCAAAATAAAATCAACCAGGACCTTAAAAATAGAAAAAATAACCCCTTAGGCACATTGCATGCTGAAAGAACATAGATTGGAATAGCTGTTAACATGCTATTGATTATTGAAATCCATCCACCAAAAGATAAAAAATAGTTCTATTAGTCAAGAACACGGCTCTGGATTCTATTCAAAATATTATCAATATCACTAATACGAATACGTACAGGAGAAAATGGGGAACCAAGATATTATAGAGGTAAATAATCTTTCTATATATTCAAAAATCTAGAGATAGAAAGAGCCTGATTGTAGCCAAATTTACTGAAAATGTAAACACTTCTCTTCTCCCTGTTAATCGATTGTCCACTACATAAGGAGTACTCATCCAGTACTTTAATCAAACAACCAACCGATATAACATTAACATTATTGAAAAAAAGAGAATCATCTGCAAACATCAAATGAGATATCAATGTTTGTCCCATTCTTCTCTGAAATGGTAAAATATTACCCATAAAAATCTACTTATTGATAAGACAACTCAGAGAATCCTGCATGAGAATGAAAAGGGTCAAATAAATAGGGTCCCCTGATCTTAGACCATGAGCTGTCTTGAAGAAACCATGATATTTTACCATATATGAAACTTACATCAAGGCAGAAGTAAAACGACAAAACATAATGTCACCAACTTTTTAAGATAAACCCATACCTCTATGAATTATGATGATAAACCCCCACTCCATCATGTCATATTCGTTATTCATATACAACTTCAATTCCATATTTAACACATGAAATTTAAAGTTAATATCATAGATCATCTCATGAGCCCACACAACCGCACCCTGAATCGATCAACCTCGAATAAAACCATGCTTCTCAAGAGAAATACAATGAGAAACTTGACCAGATATGCGTAAGTTAATGATGCTAGAAAGAACTTTTTATGGAAAATTACACATACTCACTGGCCTATAATCACTAATAGAATAAGGATTTCAAACTTTGTGGATCATAACCGGGGTAGTAGCACCAGCCACCCTTGGAATAGGACCACCTCAAAAGAAATCCTGAATGGTGAACATCAAATCATCTATGATCACCACCCATTCCCCTCTATAGACAGCCCATGGAAAACCATCAGGACCCAGAGCACTCTTTGAGTTAAGATTCATCATAACTTTATAAATCTCATTCTCATCAGGTATTTCTTCGATCATATCATTATCCAGACCATAGATCATGTTCGGAATCACATCAAACAACTTTGCATACCCACTAGGATAACCATTAACCATAGTCTAATTATGTTAAGAAAGAAAAATTTTAAAGTAGGAAATTGCTAGGAAACCAATCACATCTCTATCACCCAAGAAGGACCCATCCTCCAAAAGAATGTCTGGATTAACCCACCTCTTTTTTTCCTTAATAAATGCATGGAAATAGGTAGTGTTTTTATCACCTTCACGATGCCATCTCATTGTAGCTATCTCACATGAAATACTATCCTGTTTCAGAATAAACACTTTCAAGAAAAGTTTCTTACACATAAGGTCCTCATAAACCCTATCACTCCAGATGTCTTCCAAGGAATTTTCCAAATTCTCAACCTCCTGTTTTAGAAATATCAAATCCTGGTCCATAGATGGAAAAATTTTCACTTAGGCATGAACCTTATGCTTAAGCCATCTCAAATTATTATGAAGGGTAACCCAAGCATAACACTGAACTGCTTCCTCTGAACAATCTTTAAGAAATTTGGTGATAATACAACCTCTCCTCCCAATGATCACTAAAACGAAAATGTTCCCCATAACTCTGTCTAGAAGATAAAGACACAAGGAGAGGGGAGTGATCTGGAATCCCACAGACAAGATGCTCAGATTTGGCATTAGAAAAACCAGAAATAACATGAAAATTTTCCAAACACCAATCAAGACAACTCCAGTATCGCGCATTTCCTTTATGAATATTACACGACATAAAATAGTCCCCAAAGAAAACCATATCACAGTGACCTCTCCTAGCCATAAATTGAAAAAAAATCTACTAGCTGTATGAGGAAAAACACCTCGACCCTTCTTCTCACCGGGTAAAAAAATAATATTAATTTCTCCACCAACAATCCAAGGAAGACCCTATGAATCAAAACAATTCAAATTTTTCCCTAAAACATCCCTCATATGATAATCACAACTCCCATAAACAAAAGACACAAAAAAAAAATTCCATTTTTAATTTTCAAATTAAGGTATTGATCACCTGATTTAACTAAAAAACATATGTAACTTTGTTCCAGAAGACCCATATATGTTGATTATCCATATCTACATGTAACCCAAAATTCATATTTATTCTATGAGTAAATTCACCAATTCTATTTGAATTATGCTTGTGTTCTAGAATAGAAATAACACACACCTTACGCTTCTTAATTTTTGTGACTAAAAAATATGATTTCACTAATCTACGCAAGCCACGAGAATTCGATATGATAATATGAATCATTAAAACAATCTAAGCCTGGTTTTGGCCCCAGGAATCTTGGTCGGACTAGAACTAGATTCCAAAAAATTCTTAATATGATGATGGTTTGTCCTAGTAACCACTCTAGTATCTGCATACATGTGAGCCTCAACAGGAAAATCCAAAATCAGACGCCCTCGATCAAAATCCCATATTCCATTATACAGAGGTTTAATACTACCCTTGTTAGACAAATCAATTCCTTTGTATACAACCAAGTCCCCATGAGATGAAGTCTCATATCTTTCCCCTTTAACTAAAATCATTGTGTCTTTATGCACATCATTGGACTTTCCTAAATACTTGGTATCCTTACCCATTACATCTATCATTGAGGATTCTAGAAAAAGAGCCAGATTAAAACAACTCAACTGACCAATAAAGGGAGAACTCTGTTTGACTGAACCCCTGAAAAATAGACTAATTATTGGTATGTATAGAACATTATCAATACTCATCATTGAAATATGCAATTCAAAAGAAACCACATTTGGTAAAGCAGCAATACTATACACAAAAATAGATTTTCCAAAACACTCATAACAGTTATCCAAAGATAATAGATCAAGATTACAATTAAAATAATTATCATTATATAGGCATACCTATCCCGAATCCCTACTAGAAAAATCAGACAGAACACCCTTATCATTTATAAAAGCATCCGAACACTTTCCCTTTTTAAAAAATTTCTAAAAACACAACCCATCATGCTTATATTTCTTGAAATTCTGACAATAATTCCATTGAATAATACAATGAGAACAATACAAGGTAAATAAAGGATAGACAATGCTCTGATTTTAGGAAAACGACCACCTCACATTCAAGGAGACCACATCCAAAATAGGAATGGATAGATCTAATTCAACACATATACGCACATTTGATTCATTCACACACCCGTTAGTACTACTATAAAAACACAAAAATCTCCCAAGGGAATCTTTAAAAGCATTGAAGAAATAAATATTATGCATAGGTAAAGGCAGACCTGGTAAATAAATACACACTGCTACAAAAGAGTTTTCTTTTACCCTCTGATAATCATGACACCACCACGACAGATTGAATCTCCAACAACCCATGTTACAGGAAGAGTTACAAGAAGAATTCAGCAAATCCTCTTTAGAAACAAAGGACAAACAAAAAGAAGATTGATGAAGAGGTGAAACCTGGACCGGTGAAGAAAAACCCCAAGATTCAAAAAATTTATTAAAAATCACAATTGGTGGTTTTACTAACCCAAAACGTGCAATGAGAGTCCATCGCAGACCACCTACAGTTTCATCATAAACCTCCAGAGGAAACTCCATAGTCATCCCAGAATCATCCTTACAGATTGATGAAGAAAACAGATGTCCCATCAGGGAAACATGCAACCCCAAATCTGGATATGATTCACAAAGAGCCTATCTGAATGATTTAAACAATCCCAAAGTAGGAGAACCTTCATCATACCTAGGAAAACCAAAACCAGAAGTCGAAGCACCAGGATCTCGAGAATGAGAAACCCTAGTCGAACGAAAAAACCGATGAAGCACCAGAAGGAGGACCCAAAAACGGCACGTAAGGTGCACTCTTTTATGAGAAACCCATCCTCTCATACCCTAGAAATCAAATAAAATAATATATCATTTTCCTTCTTATATTTTCACTCACTGAAAAATGATAACTTTATTTTTTCATGTGTGGACTACTGCCTTTATGAAGTTATGCGACTCTCTATTCAAAATCAAAACACAAGGATAATTAATATATGTATATTTATGTAAATAATATTATATATATATATATATATATGATATTTTATTTTTCTAAAAATATAAAATATTATGTACCTTCTTCCCATATTCATCATTGAAAAATGGAAACTTTACTCATGTGTATGTATGACCTAACGAATCCATGATCATAATGTAGTTAATTTTTCATAATAATATTTCATGTCATCTATTAGATGTATAATTTATGTATAAATATGATTATTATTTAATGATTATTATTAGGAATAACTTTAAATAATTACCACTTAGTTTGTAGTCCATCTACCGAAATCATTTTTCCATATAAGGTGAATTTGGTCAAAACAAACAATGTAAACCAAATTGAATATGTAATCATAAATAACATGGTAATAAGAAACATTAAAGTAATAATAACCATGAAAAATGATTACTAATAATTTAAATAATTAACATAAGTTTATTATTCATGAATATAAATAATTACATGATAAATCAAACCAAATTTATGGGACTTCATCTAAATTCCTTTTTATTGAGTAATATTTTGATGTTATGAACCTATATCATTTTATGAAGTGTATATATAACCACTTTGACATGTTATATTTTAAATATATTGATACTCATTGTATTTATTTTTTTTATTGTAATTATTTTATCAGGATTATGATTAAAATATTTTAAAATTTATAAGGGACATTTCGTTAGAAAAATATCTTTTAAGGATTCCATTACAATTCCCTTTAATTTCCATGTCCCTGTTTTTAAAGTTATTTTATGATTATTATTTGTTTGGAAATAAATGATTTATTGATTACATTTTGACTATGTTTTAATTTATAAAAAAATTTCCAAATCGTATTTTTTTACTTGTTGTATATGTATCATTTTGAAAAACAAAAAAAGGAATTTTTTAAAATGTATACAGTGAAAATGTATTTTATATTTTCATAAACATTTGTTTAATCTTGGATTAAATTACAAATTTTTTTGTTTTATTCAAATAAAATGCTTATTTCTATTTTTGTGTTTTTTGTTATTTAAAATGGTTTTTATAAATAAAATGGTACTTAAGTATTCAAAATGTGGTTTTAAAATAAAAGGATATATTACTTTGTGAATGTGATTTATTATGTGTTTAAAATTGTTTTTATAATTTTTTATGATGTAAAAAATAAAATTATCAAGGAAAATTATTCATTATATTGTACTTGGGAGTTATACATTGGAAACAGTTTTCCAATATATCGTTGGGTGAGCCCATTACATCTTATAGGGTGGGTGCACATAGATAACACTATGTCAGCATATAATAGCTTAAATGATGTGTGCACCTAGATAGAATTCCAATGTATTGGGAAATGATTATATTCTCAAGTTAATTATGTGGGATGTTGACTTTATGGTTTTTCTAATTTTTAAGGGTTTTATAAGGTTTCAATGCGATGACATCCCAGGGAACAATTTGGAATTTTCTATACGTGATAATATTTTTTCGGGGAAATCATATTCATTTAAAAGAAAGTATAAATAATCATTTTAAAATAATAATATTTTAATTTTGGATAAAAATTTATGTTTTGATGAAATAAAACTTAAGTGGTTTTAATGTTTTTCACTAGACTAACAATTTTATTTCATTGTATATCCCTCATTGATATTTTTGTGATTACCCAGCATTTTTAAAATGTTTTTCATATGATTTAATGATGGGTAAGAAAAAGTAAGTGACCGTGTTGTAAGTTATATATATTTATCATGAAAACGAATCATATTTTTTAAAATATTTTATATGGTAGAAAAAATGGATACCAATCAGAAGTTTCCAAATTATATTATATAGTTTTTTATGTTTGAGTTATAATCAAATTCTCTGAAAATATTAACCATAAATTATCCTCAAATGTTAGATAATTTAGTCTTATCATCGAACATAAGATTATGTAAATTTTAATTTTGGGGCCTTATATCAATGCACAAATTTTGAATATACCATTACGAAATTATGGATTTGTGATATATAGTGATGAATTGATAAACATACATTATTGTGCACTAAGGTAGAATGATACTGTTTTCTACTTTACATAATGGTAGTTACAGACTCATTAAATAGAACTATATGAATCACAATATTATGTTAGGTGTTGTACTATTTTCATGGATGATATTGAGACATTATCTCTATGGATAAAATTCTGAGATATAAAATGACCATAAGAGCATAAAATAAATATTTTCATAGAAAAATATCAACACGAGGGAATGGTGATCGCTAGAATTTATAATGTATTTCAATTTATAAATTCATAAGAATCTATAGAAGGAAAATATGGTAGTAGCTATATTTATTAGGAAATATCTTAGAGTTATAAACCAAATAAGGATAGAAAAACACCATATCTTTATGAATCTAGTAAATATAGATATTGTAATTTTTAAGGAAGGGGAGACATCCATCCTCCTTCAAATAATTGTGAATCAATATTTATTGAAAAATTTGATAAGTTATTATTCTGATTATGATATTTTTCAAATTAATATTAAATAATTTAATGATATTAAGTTAGAAACATTCATATATAAAGATGTATTTTTAAAATTTGGAAAGGATTCTATGTTTTCTAAATAAATCTGAGCTCAAAATTGAATTTTTATATTTTTTTCATTGCACAAATTTCTCTATACACCCTATTTGAACTGAAATGTATAGGGATTTGAATAATTTTTTTGGGGGATGATATGATATAATAAATATTGGACAATGTATCAAGATACATGGGTTTTTCGCACGTGAAGGATGATAGAGAGCGTACTAAATGATTCAATCACTCAATAACTGTCCCTATATGAAAAATAGATGAAATAAATATGGATATTGTTGCAAGACATAAACAGTGTCCAAGAACAAAAATGCACTTTTGGTTACTGATGAACAGTTTTCAAAATCTACACATTTTATATTCTTAAAATAAGTTTTACCTCTTGAGGTCCATCCATGGATTTGTATTAATGAATTTGTATGACCTCATGGTAAACTGTTTTTATTTATGTTTGATCTTGATCCATGATTTATATCAAAAAACTTGTACAGTCTACAGAAGGATCATGATATTAAGACTCATTTGAGAACTGCATACCACCAAACAAATGAATTTTCCAAAAAATACTATTCAAATATTATAATACTTGTTCACATAGTCATCACATGATTTTTTACATATGTGGGATTATAATTTACATCTATTATTTCTTTTATAAAATATAACCCTCTATTAAATTATTTTAATGGTGTTGTTTGAAGATTTATGTGGAATGATATATCGTATGCCATCATGCTACGATGAAACTGTAGAAAAGAGACATGATTGGCCATGAAATATTTAGGAGAAAAGGAAAAAGTTAATGACTTTAATGTCTTATATTAAAGTAGATTAAAGAACGAAAAAAGTTTGCGTTTGAAACTAGGAAGAATGTTATGGAATATCAAGAGATCATGTTTTCTAGAAATATTCTCCATGGAAGGGTGTTTATATGGTTTGATAACAATTGTAAATTATGCCCTATGTACATAAATCCTTTCTAAATTCTAGAAACAATCAGTTTCATGGATTACAATTTTCAAATTAATACTTGACCTTGAAAATAATATTATGTGTTATATATATCATTATTAAGGAATAACATTCTAGACACAACTGATGTATTAACCTATAATAAAATTTAATTTGAACATGATCTATCTTCTTGTAAAAATAATATCAAGATTAATGAAACTAGAGAGTATGTATTTAGGAATTAGATAAATAAAATTTTAAGATTACATTGGATAAATAATAAAATTGATTATGTAATGTGGGAACCAGAGGATATAATAGATAATGACCACCCTCACATGTCATAATGTGATATCCATGAAAAAATAATGGATGAAATTTTTGTTGTATGGATGAATGCAACATTTGAGAATCAATTAGAGTATATAAACATCATTCATAATAAAACTATAATAAAATTCACACTTAATTATATCATTGAAAAAAAATAAAAATTGATACTGTGAATATATATAATTAATATACCAGGTCAAAATAAGCCCAGGATGAATTTTTCAAATATTACCTTACAAGTGAGATTTTTTTAATCATTAAAAATGTGGTACATAAATATTAAATATTTTATTTATAATAATATGTTATAATATTTCCAATTATCAATTTAATTGCTAATAATTTGATAGAGATAAATTTTGTACTATTTGGAGGTACCAACTTATATTTTCTAGAAAACTATTTTTAATGCATAATTTCGTCCCATTCTGAATTAATTAAAATAATATCTATCAATAAATGATATAAATAAAATATATAAATTATATATCAATATATTTTAATTACAATAAATTTAATTATGATTTCTAGTCATATAGTTAATATTTGATCATCTAATTCTTGAAAAATACAGTTCTTGAAAATTAATATTTCGACATGTTTTGTGGGATAATATTTAAATTAAATTTTATCAATTCAAATAATTAAATATTATAAAATGGATTTAATATTTATAATTATCATTATTAAAATTATGGTATATATTCAATTAATTTTTTATTCAAAATGAATAGTTAAAATTGTTAAAATTAATTACTGCAGTTAAGGTCAAAATGGGTTTACAGGGGGTTAATCTAAGATTATAAGGGTCATAATGACCAACACACTAGATGAAAATTAATTTTTATACTTTATTTAGAACTTATCTAGTAAAAATTAAATATTATACATTTTTTAGAAATATTTCCTTGAATTTGACCATACATTGTTGAAAAACTTTGAAAAATCACGAGACTTCCACTCTCAAAAATTATAAATGGGAACCATATACCATTTTATATTCACACCTATGAAGGAAATTATCCCAACAAAAGACTTCAAAACTCTCCAAACTATATCCTTACCCAAATTATTAATTTTTTTATTCCCAAAATACAACCCCTATAGTTCTTAATAATTGATCCAAAAGCGGTTTTCTTAAGTGATGATAATAATCTTCACCAAGCTCTTTCTATTTTAATTCTTATTTTAACATGTTAACTTATCATAAATATTGAAATATATAAAAAATACTATATATATTAGTACTAGATGTTATTATGATGATATATAATATTTATCCATCGTTTTCTTCATAAAATGGGAAAAAAGCATCTGTCATGTGTATAACAGTCGACCACCTCATGAACTAATACAAATTGTAGTTCATCATTGACTCTCATGGAAAATAATAATGATGGAAATAATGAATACATGTGATAATTAGGACATGATATTTATTCTATAAATATATTTTATAACCAATATTACTTACCCTTTCACCCACTAAGGAAATGATAACCTCACATGTGTGTATATACGACCTACAATCTCAATAAAGCGATGTTAATCATTTTCAATGTAAAATTTTCATGAATGATTATGAAAATACATATAATGAATAAATATGATATTTATAACATTATTATTATTATTTATATTATTAAAACATATCATATTCATAAAAATAGGATCTTCCATTAATAAAATTTCATAAGAAAATAAAATAATTAACATGTGAAATAATGGTAATAATAAAATATTATTAACAAATGGGTCATAAGATTATATAATAAGATCATATATGATATTATAAACATTTATATGGTTATATTATAAATTAATAACATGTTTAAAACCATTATTCATGAGGTTAAATAACATTTAACTACAGGAAAGTATGTGGTAACAGATTTTGTCTTAATTTCCATTCCATTGTGACATATTTTTTATTATACCCATATTCAAATTTATGTGGTATATATACATCCCCATTGATATATTTAACATGATTACATATTTAGTTGTTATTATTAATGATTAAATGTGTGTTTACTCTTTTAGGGGGTTAGAATCTAAATGTTTCCAATGTGGTAAGAATTTATTTCACAATATCTCTTTCTTTCTTGGATGGATTTTATTTTCATTGAAAAATTTAATATTTCATCCTTTATATGCTCCAAAAAAATTATTTTATTCTACATATTTGAGGATTTTAAATATTTTATTCTATATTTTAATATATTTATAATTTAGAACATTAAAAGAATATATTGAATAAAACATATTTTATATCTATTTTAATCAGATAAAATTTTCTTCAGGACCCATATATTTTAAAATTATTTAACAAAAGTCATATTTATTACTAAAATCTTTTATTTATGAATGTTTGAGTTAACCTTGTATTTTTTAATGTTATGAATGGAATCATTATAGTTTTTTAAAAAAGTGATAAATTTGGATTTCTATACAAAAAAGTAAGAAATGATTGTTATTTCTAACATATATAATGTTAATAGACATCCCTTCCACCGTAACTATTTTATCAGATTTTCTTCGACATATTTTCTATTTTATTAATAACTTTTTTTTATTTTTACATTATTTTAAAATTTTACTATGTTTTTTAATTTTTTTCCAAAGGACGTGATCTTATTATAAAGCCTATATTTCTGATGAACCAATGGATATATCTTATACCTAAAACATTTTATTTTCCTGACATCACTTATAACATTAAATTTATTGTTATGATTAGACATTTAATTTCAACTAAATATCCTTATTAGATTTATCGGGGTTGTGATTATTTAATAAATAATATAACATTTTTACATATGGTGTTTTAAAATGAAATTAATTTTATTAATTGGGGGAAATATTGATAAATTTATAATAATTTCTCAATAAGGATATTTATTAACAGGGAATATTATTTGTAAATTTTATTGATCATTAAATATTTGATAAATTCGGTCAACATGTAGTGGTAGGTGGGGACGAGTTATAGATAGCATCTCAATTCATATATAGTCTCATGAGATGAATCAATTGGCAATGTTAAATGGGTTTTTTGATTTATAACTACCCATCGATTAAACTATATTTGAAAAATGAATTTATTTTTTATATATATTGATTTCTATGATAATGAGATTTGATATTATGCATTTCCAATATTGATAATTCTATAATTATTAAGAATAATACCATTTCATTGATATTATCCTAAGATTCATTTTGTGCTCAAATTATTTATTAAATGAATTGTGTTTTCAATTATATAACTATCAATATTGATTATGACTTATTTACACATGATTTATTTTACTATACATAACCATTATAAATTTTTTTACCTCACCGATATTTTTTACATTTTCTAGGATTTGATGTAGAATTATTTTATGGGGTTCATGGACACATAATGTTTTCCATTTCAATTATTTATATATTATTAAAAAGGTAAAATTATTATATTATATGTATCTAGTATACAAGGTGAAAAAATTGATCATTACATTAAGATTAGATCCCCTGTATCTATTTTAACGTGATAAAGTAACCATCAACAATGGGTTTCTAGGTTCTGGAATGTTACAGTTAGTATCAGATGATATTTAGTAAAAATCTCAGGAACCTGATATAGGAAAACATAAATTAGAGAATATAACCCTTTGACTGAAACAATATAAGTCAATGTGAAAGATAACATCATAACTTTTTTTAAGGAAGATGTTAAGTGTTTTTACTAAAAAAAATTCTTCTGATACTATATGTCAAGTTTTTTTGCAGAAGATTCATCTAGGGGTAATGGCCTTAAAAAGGGTTGGTTTGATTATATCATGACCATCATCGTAGTGCATGGTGAGTGTTCCATTACTACACACCATTTTGAAACTCTCAGGGGATTTTAATTGGTTATTTGTTTTTTCCATTGCTAAGCATTATAAATAATTTAAAAATATTTAAATTATTTAATGAATTAAAAAAGCAATGTCTGTTATTATGATATTAAAAATGGATAAATATTAAAATTTGGTTACGCATCACAAAAAATTTTGATTTATATATTATTATTTAATATTCATATTGTTATAAACAAATTTTTTATATTCTATTATAAAGAAATAGAACCTTGATGGAATAATGGAATCAATAATCGTCAATGTATAAATTTATCTACATGGATTGACAATACAATAGGTTATAGCGCTAAGACAACAACAAATATATTGGGGAAGTTCACCAAGGTTATGACTAATATCCATTAGAATATTGGTAAAACTAATTTTCCTTGGCATGATATGACTTTATTTGATAATTTCAGGAAATATGAAGCTCTATGTTTTAGTTGAAAACCCATTCTAATGGTATATAACAAATAGATTACGTCACATCAAAAGATATGTGATTATTTGTGATGAAAGGAAAATAGATTTTTTTACTAGTGATATATTTTCAAAAGGATGATTTCTTTAATGGGGATCATTGATCAAGAGTAATATTTTCGATGAAGATATTGAATATATTGAATTAAGATATTTTAAGGTAACATTATTCAAAAAATATTTCTATCAGAAGCAATGAACATAAATGAAGAGAAAGATCCTCAGCCTGAATAAAAATGAAGAAGAAAATGTTAAATAGTATGAGGGTTCCTTTAAATTAATATCCAAGTATGATATAGATTAAATACATAATACATAAATCATTATTAACCATTTCATTAAAATTCTTTAGAAAAGTCTATATAGGGTACTATTTTTTAGAATTCATCATAGTATGATGAAATAGTATTATGTACCATCAAAATAGAAAAGTAATTTTATATGTGATTTTTATTAAAGGAAAATTATGATATGAATATGTAATATTAATGAACATAAAAAGGGAGTGTTTAATAAGTAATAATAACATAATTAAATACCAAATATGTGAAAGTTGTGGAAGAAAAATCTGGGAGAATTTTTTGAATGGCATTAGAGTTTGTTACAAATGTGGTGATATTGTTCGTATGGCTAATGAATACATGTTAATGAAAAATACCACTAATTTATAGCAATTTGATTGTAATGAAATAGTTCATTATTCAAATCAATGTTCTGATCTTCAATTAAACATACCCTATGATATTAGTTGGGGAAAATTTCATACACATGTGATCACCATGAATGAGGTTGATATTACTAGAGATGCGGTATAATGTAATCTAATAATATATTTAAATTTATATAATTATTTATTTGAATATTGATCCATGAACATTTTTATATATTCTAGGATTTCAATTAATATATATATATTTTGCTAGCACATTATGATGGGATTTTTCGGTAATAACACTTTGTGGAAATCCCACTATAATAAGAATGTGTCAAAAATATCTCATTGTACACGTAACTTTTAAATATTTTTTGAAATTATATCATACCTATGGTAAAATATAATATAATATTTAGTATAGACCACATTTTAAAATATTAGGTATACAAATATTTCTAATGGAATAATATTATGATTCATAATGATGATCTGGATTTACTTATCTCTATATTGGGGACATTTTCATCTAAGTCATTTCTATATCCACATAATGTAGCCATTATAGATTATATTATGTGGTATGAATAGAATTAAAAATCCATATATGTAAAAGGTAATCTTCAAGTTGAGGACATAACAATTTAAAAGATATACATTAATGTGTTTCTTGAGGAATTTTCTAGATGTCTACAAGAGCATAGAGTTGAGTTATCCATTGATTTAATTCATTATTAAAGACCTATATCAATAATTACAAATAGAATGGCCATAATGGAATTATTGGAGTTTAAGAAACAAATATATGAGTAGGGTGATAAGTGATTCATACACATTACTTTTTCTCCTTGGAGATCCTCTATTATTTTTTCTAAGAAAAAAGACAGATCCATGGGGATGTTGATACATTATATGAAAATAAATGAAATTTTGATAAAGATAATGTATCATCTACCACAAAATAATGACTTATTAAATCAAATTAACATAGTTAAATATTTTTCAATTATTGAACTTCTTTATAGAAATCATTTATTGTGAGTAAAGAGTGGAGATATTCCATAGATGGTATTCTAAATGAGATTTGGACATTATGAGTTTATAATATTTCAATTAGGATTGATTAAATCTCCATATTTTTTCGAGGATCAAATGAAAATATTATTCAAGTAATATTTAGCTTATTTTTATGTGTTATTTTTAAGGATATTTTGGTTAATTATAAAGGCTATGAGTACAATCTAACACACTTGTGAATAATTATTTAGACTCTTAGAATAAAATTATTATATAGGAAATATCTTATTTCTGAATTTTGTAATGAGAAAGATTAATTTCATGTTCATATTTTTTATAAGGATGGAATATATTTTTTTCATGTTTAGAAAAATGATTTCTATGAATGTCTTACTATAGGATAATAATCAAGGTACATAGTTTAATGATATTGGAAGTTTACTATTAATGATTTTTTGAAAAAAATCAAGATTTCATAACCTGTTATGAAAAAATATAATTAAAGGTGTTATATTTGTATGGATAAATGAATGTGAATAATTTTTTGAATAATTGAAGTGGAGATTTTCCTATTATCTGATTTGGATTATTCCATCATAAAATGATGAATTTTTAAAATGTAATGCTGCATCAAAGAATAGTCATGGTTAGGTGTATATAAATAATTATAAAGTTGTTTCATATGCATCAAGGTAGTTAGTGGATTATGAATAGAACTATTCAACTCATGATCTTGTGTTTTTATAAGTAGTATTTTATTTGATGATTTGGATACATTAAATCTA
The DNA here is from genome assembly GCA_963277665.1 of Viscum album. Taxonomy (NCBI): domain Eukaryota; kingdom Viridiplantae; phylum Streptophyta; class Magnoliopsida; order Santalales; family Viscaceae; genus Viscum; species Viscum album. The sequence goes on from OY728151.1 coordinate 228,545,216, forward strand.
TGGTGAAATATGAGATATATACACAAACTATAAGATACTAAAATAATAATTTTCAAAAAATCCTCTCAACATGATGGAAATGGTATGGCTTTTACTACTAATTGAGTACTATTTCTCAATACACTACAACCCATGGAAGAATAATAATTCCATGAATGCATTGAGTTGAAAAGATGATAGAGTTCTGGCCTAAATGAGGATTGCAAATGGTCTTATATTTTTGGATATAGTGAAGATGGATATGTGAATTTTTAAAGATGTTGATACATAACTCATCATTAAAATGATTGTGAACACATATTTATTGGAAAAGATAAAATGGTCTAAATATGATGAAGAGAATATTTAAAATAAAATTAAGTCTCGGATTGATAGGAATTTAGAAAACCTTATATAAGAATATGGTGTTATTATTTTTGAAATTAGGGTATATGTTACATATATACATTAGATGAAAATAGAATCAATGGATGATTATCATATCTAATGTTTCTCTATACACCATGGTAGCACCACGTTTTGAAGGTATTTAAAGGAATATTTTTTCTCGGATAATATGAAGCTAGAAATTTCTGATTATGTATCATGATTCATGTTATGTATACATTTAATGGTTTATAAACATCATTATAGGGGATTCATGAAACCTCAAACAATACCTATATGAACATAATATTAAATTACAATGGGATTTTTTATAGGACTACCAAATAATCCTAAAACGAAGAATGTAATAAATGTTATTTTTGATCGTCTTACTAAATCTCGATATTTCCATTCTATGAGAGATTATTTAACTCTTTAGAAACATACATGGCTATATATTAATGATTTTTTAAGTCTTTATTGTGCACCTATTTTAATTTTTTCTGATTTTGATCCAGGAATAACATTAGAAGTGTAAATGATTCTTTATATTTCTCCCGATACTGAGATTGATTTGAGCTCTTCCTAGAACCCTCAAACACATGTGTAGTCCAATAAGACTATTAAAACATAATAATACATGTTATGGTCACGATCACAAGAATTTATAGGTATATGGTATCAATATTAACCTTTTTAATATTTTTTCAAAAAAAAAATAGTTCTCCATTATGTATAAAAATGGATCTATATGAATTATTATATGTAATTATAATTCATAATTTGACTTATAGGGGTAAATTTGGTGAAAGGAAACCTGTAGTTCCATAAAATTATGAGGACAAAGTGAAAAGGGTAAATAATATTAAGGGTTATAATAAATAATCTTAATGTAGGTAAAATATTAATGATAAAAACTAGTTGTTGGATGGGGAATTTCAAGCGGGGATCATATTTCCATGAAATTACCTCCATATAAGTGTGTTATAAGTTTTGATAAAAAATGGAAAATGAGGCCTATGAACATCAGACCTTTTTAAATTGAGGAAAAAATTGAAATTAGGGTTAACATTTGGTAATGACTCCATGCCTCCCTAATGTACCTGATGTGTTCTCTATATACTTGTTAAGGAATTAAATACCTTACCCAACACATGTGCTCACATATGAAAGAAAAGAATTAGAAACTGCTATATTTTAATATAAAGATACTATCTAGATTCCGGAAAATAGAGGTAAAGTATATAGTATTTTAATGACTCAATTATTAATGGTACCTTGGAGAAATAATAAAATGGAGGAAGAAACATGGGAACCAATGGATGTAATGAAGTAAACCACCATTACATTTCTATAAAGTGATGACCATGAATTTTTTAGGGTGATATTTTTCTAACATGGATGATTATAATAGCCAAGATTCATTTAATGTAAGTGAACATCCTATTTCAAAAAAACTATAATACAAATATAGTCCACATTTTTTAAAGGATAAAAACATCTAATTTGATATAATTAATATAGATTCTAAACATAAAATGTCAAAATAATACTAGAAATAATTTTTGAAATTTTCCATTAGAAGTAATATTTTATAAATAATTTAAAATATATTAATTATTTATTATTCTATTTATTATTAATAAGTTTTTATAATATGTATAATTAAAAATTTATTCACTATTAATTTTAATGATGTAAATATAAGATCATTTTGTGGCAAAAAAATTATTAAAAAACTATTCCTTTTTTAAAGGCATAAAGACGTCCCATTTTAATTAATTAAAAAATTAATTTATGATTAATTATTTTAATTAAATTAAAACATAATAATATTAAATATATGAATTTAAATAATCCTAAGTAATTTTAAATTCCATATATTAATATACGATCATCTTATATTTGAGAAAATTATTTCTTGAATACTAGTGTTTTCAGAAATTTCACCGGATTTTTTTTATATTAAATGCTACCAATTCTAATAATTGAATTTTAAAAAATTCATTTGAAATTTGGAATTATCATTATTAATATTAGGAAATATTTTTTACTAAATCATGTTCAAAATTAATTTTATAAACATTAATAATTAATTACCCTGTTTAAAGATAAAATTGGTTCACTAGGGTTTAATCTAATATGATAATGGTCAAAATGAAAAAAAATATATTGAAGCCCTATTTTGGATTTATATAGTCCTTATAAAAATTAAATTCAAATATTATCTCTTTTTTATCCATATATTAACGAATGTGTCATGACATTTTTGAAAAACATTGAAAAATTACATGTATGCCACTCACCTATATTATAAAAGGGAACCTTTCCCTCACTTATTCAGAGAGAAGAAGCCATTTATTTTAAAAAACCATAAAAAAATATCTCTCCATAATCCTTATCCTTGATATAAATGATGTGGTAATCCCAAAATTCATTCCTCTTTGTCTTTAATATGAGATTCAATTGTGGTTTCTCCACATGAAGGTAACCATCTTCACCAAAGTGTTTCTTTTTTTTCTATATATTTTATAACCTTCAGTTATGTACTAACAATTAAAATATAAAAACACATGTATCTTATATATATAATGAAATTTTATTATATTTATGGATTAATATTTTACCATCTCCTTACCAATAAAATAGGAAACCAACCATTAATTTTGTGTACAAAGGATTATCACCTCAAAAACTGATGTAATGTATTTTCCAACATTGAATCACATGGATAGGAATAATTGTAAAAATAAAGTATAAATATATATTTATTAGAAAATTATTACATTATATTAATTTTTTAAAGTTAATATATCATATTTTTCTTTACCCTTCCACCCATTAATAAATAATAATGTAGCACATGCGTACATATGACCTACTGTATCCATGAAGCGATGAGATTCATATTCCATGTACAAATTTAAATAATCATTATAAAAATGTATCTAATAAATAAATATGAGATATATAACATTTATATAATTATAGATATTATGAAACTATATCCTATTCATAGAAATAGAAACATCCATGACAAAAACATCTATAAAAAATGATTCATGAGAAAATAGATAATTTCATACAAGAAACAATGGTAATATTTAAATATAATTTAAAAATGGGTTATAATTTGTTATAAGAGGATAAAATATGATATTATAAATAAAAATATTTTTTTTACAAATATATACCTTGTTTTAAAAAATTATATAGGATCTCAAATAATGTTTAACTAAAAGGGAAGCATGGGGTAAGGGATTTCATCTTTATTACCCTTTCGTTGATTCATTTTTTTTATTATAAACCATGTCACTTTTAAATGTGGTATATAATTCCACATTGATATATTTAAAATGAATTAATATTTATAAATGATAATTAGTAGTCAATTTCATGATTATTCTTTCAATTAGTTACAATTTAAACTTTACAAAAGAGGTAACAATTTATTTTTCAATCTCACTTCTATTTGTGATTACTTCTATTTTTATTGAATAAATTTTATAATTTACACACAAAAAGAACAAATAATTTTATTATCCTCTCTAAATTTAAATATTTTTCATATTTTTTTCCAAAATTTTCTCAGTTTGGAATTTGAATCATGAAAATAAATGATTAAATAAAAATGAATTTTTTTCTCATTTAGTCAGACATATTTTTCTTCCATGTCAATATTTTTTGGAATAAATATAAAAAATTTCATTTTATTACATGACTATTTTGTTAATTACATTTTACGTTATCCATGTATTTTCAAAATTTGTTAAATGAATCATTATAATGTTTTTTAAAAGCTACTCTAATTTTCATTACAAAAGAGCATAGGGAAATGCTTATTTATAACATAAACGACATTAAAAAACTTCCCAGTTGACATAATTTCATTTTGAAATTAAGGTACTTCTTCACATTTATAATACTAATAAAAAAATATCTTTACATAATTATTATTTTAATATTTCACTTCCATTTTAAATATTTTCTATGGGATATTTTCTTAATAAAAAATATATAATTCTAATGAACTGATGGTCAATAGTTATCCCATAATAATTTTATTGTTGCAACATATTTTGAAAAATTCATATTATTATGAATATTAGATATTGAATTTAACATTAATATCCATATTATGTGTATCATGGATATGTATATTTCAAAAACTATTTACAAGTTTTATATAAGTAGTTTTAATATAAATATTATTGATTGCCTTCAGGAACAATTTTTAAATATATAACAATTAGAAAATATAGATATTTATTATGAATATTTTTTTATAAATTTAATTGATTCTTAAATATTTTAAAAATGTATTGGACATGTAGTGATCAGTGGGACCAGTTATAGATAGTTCTTCAATGCATTGGAAGTCACATTAGATGATTTAGTGGACCATATTAAATGAGTTTATTTGTGTATACCTACCCGTTGATTAATGTTTCATATAAAAATTTCATTAAAGGTTAGATATCATGATATATGGGATCATAACATAAAATATTAACAATTTCAATCAATTATAATTCATTTATCATTATCCATGACAATATTACATTGACATTATCCATGGATAAATTTCTTTCTCAAGCTATTTCTAGAATGGATTGTTTTTTCTATCATTTACCCCTCTATATTGATAAATCATTATTTACACATTACATCATCTGTTCTAATTAACCCTCATTCAGAATTTGATCTCACATTTTTTTCTTTCATTTCCCCCATAATTAAATATTAATTAGTTGACTTATATCAATGATATCAAATGTTTTCCATTAGTATGTTTTAAAATATATTTCTAATGTAAAATGTTTATCATGCATGTATTTGTATCTTCAATTGAACTAAAATGATCTATCCTATTTTATAAAACCCCTATTATCTATGAAAATGTAGTAAAAAAATGATAGCACTATGTTACTAGAGTAATGGTTATAACAACATCATGCATTAAGGTGTTTCTTTCATACCCATTTCATATGAGATAAGAAAACTCTCACCACAACCTCCATGATAGTCGTCGTCCTGACCATTTTTTCTAAAAATATGAAAAACCATTTTCAATATAAGATTAACATCCAAAACATTTAAAAATTAAAATAAAATTTACGAAATTGTTTATATTCCCAATTCTATATACAATGGTGTGATATAAAGGGATGTACAAAATAAGAATGGATATAAATAATCATTCCCTAAAAGCCCATATCAGTATGGGATAGAAAAATTTGAAGCCTATTGTTTTTGTTGTAGAATATTTTGGGAACAAATTGTATAACTAATTATACCACATGGATCCCCTAGTAGAATGATTGCATTGATTTTGGGAGACCCTGGTAGAAAATGAATGAACTCTAGGATGTTAAAGGATAATTTATTAAAATAAAAATATATCTCTAAATATTCATAATGTGTGTTTACTTGAAATATATTTTACATTATATATGAAATTTTAGAAATGTGTTATCTGTTGGGAAAATGAGTTGAATAATTTATAACTACAATTCTCGAATAGGTTCCTTATACATAAAAATTACGTAATGTTTATAAAATTAAGAAGGATTAATATTCATTTACTACTAATGTTTCTCTTAATTATTGTAGGAAAAATATTTTGTATAATCTTGATAATTGTTTTTTCCCGAATTTACAAAGTGAACCAAAAAAAGTTCAGAACATCGAAGAACATTTTGGTGGTGAATCTTTATTTTTAAATGAGTGTTCCTTGAAAATTATTGGAATAAATGTGGTTGAGATTCAAATTTAGATATTATATTTAAAATATTTAAAATATTTATGGACTTAAAAAATAATGTTTAGTGATATATGACATTATTATGAATGGAATGATACTATATTAATAAAAAAATCATATATCATCAAATGTTCCAAAAATTAAGATCTATTTACATGGGTGAAAAAACCAGAGGTAAAATATTATAAATTGGTTATCATGAGTAAATAATTCAATTTTTGTGATAAAAATGAAAATAAATAATTACCAAAGAAATATTTCTATATTTTTTAATATAATTTAAGTCAAATTTTAAGTAAATATGTTGTCAGATATCTTACCTTGACTAAAATAGAAAGAAATAATATCTATCAAACTGCCAAAATTAGAAGATGGTACATGAAAGTCAAAAAATGATAGAGATTAAAACCACCTAAAATCTTTAACATATACAATCAATTTTATATACACCAATTATGAATCAGTTAATGAAACTTTATCCATAAGTTATCACGTTTGTTGATGAATTTACGTGGATGAAAATTGTTACATACATGAAATTGAAATATGAATCTTTCTAGATGTCAAAATATATAATAAATATGATGACAAATAACTAAGAAAATTTATTATATAGTTGAGAATATATATTAGTGAAGATATAAATAATAAATCCTAACTATATAGAATGGTATTAAAAAATATAGTTAACCATAAATAGATTAGCATAATAATGATGTAGAATGAAATAATAGATGTTTTGTTAAAATGGTAATAATTAATCATTCTGAACAAAAACTCTCAAAATTATTATTAATATAATCTTCAAATACATATATATATATTTAAAATATAATATTTTTTATGTCGAGAATCAGATATGACTTTTATTCATTGTGGTAGTTGACGAAATGTATTTTCAGAAATTTCACATTATTTATTTAATGATTAAATAATATAAATATATGTATTTGTTTAAAATAAATTAAGGGAAGGTGTATTCATTTTTCAAAAAAATATTATAAGTTACAAGTGTTTCAAAAAATATATAATAATATGGTTGATTCCTATTAAGTGGAATTCATTAAAAATATGTCCATCTTTATAGATGAAAGTGAGGAAGATTTTAAATAATTAATGAATGATAAAATTAATAATTCTAATAAATATAGTGAAAATAAATATGAAGGTGAACATAACTAGGATAATATTTACTCTAATAATTCTGGTGATGATGATATTCTTACTGAAAGTAAGAGATAAAAATTAAAAATGTCACAATATCATGTGAAATTTGAAATTTTTATTAGAGGTTAGGATGATCCATTACAGTCTATTAAAAATTGAGCTTTAAAAATAAAAAAACTCTTATTCCATTGGATAAAGAAAAATTAGTTATATAATTTATTAAGAAAATTTTTAGGTAAATTTAATCAAATAATATCTTAATTATATTGATATAAATGAGACATTGGATCATGTTTCTAAACTAGAATAAAATAATGTTATTTGAAAATATATATTTTTCTGAAATAAACTCATAGATACATGATAGATAAAAAATTATCATTAATACGATTTATAATAGTTTATTCACTTCTAGAAGTTATATAATATGATATTTCTTTTCACTTGTTGGGAGGAATAAATTTATCAAGCTATTTTTTGATATTTCATCTTATAAACACTATAATGTTTATCAGAAGGATAGGATGTCTACCTTTATAAATGGATATATTGAGGAAATGTTTTTTTTAAAAACCTTATGGTTTAATACATGATAGTGAATAATATTTGATGTTCATAAAAAATAAAGTCATGTATTGGTTAAAAGAGGCCCCCAGATCCTTGTACACTAAACATGACAATTTCCTAAAATGGTTGAATATTTTTGGCAGAAAATTTAATAAAAACATATATATAGAGGGGATGACTATATATACTTGTAATTTAATTGTATATATATATATATGAATTAATCTTTATAGGTTTTATGGAGTATTCAAGTGATTAATTTTCATATCAAATGATAATATTTTTTAGATTTTAATGATGAGAGAGTGGACTCTATATTATGGATTTTAAATTATAGAGAAATAAAAAAAATTATTCTTATATTTGGAGAATAATTAGTGTGAATTATTGAAGTTATTTATCTTGAATATTTAAAGGATTTATGCACACCCAATAAAATTTCTATAAATCTAAATAAGATAATGTGAGAAGATGGTTGAATAATAAAAACATCATACTAATTACTAGATTTTTAGTTTAATTTTCTTTATCAAGTTTAGAAAGATTGAATAAATTAATGTTGTGTTCTCAATATTAGATTGAAATAAAGGAATCACACATATTGGATTATAATAGGATTCTAATGTATATTAAATTAATCTTAAATTGTGGTTTCATATATAAAAAAATTTAAATAACATACCTTATTAGTTTTCATTAATGTTGATTGGGACAAACAATATAATGATATAAAATCTATATATAGAGGGTAATTCTTTTTTGGGGTAATTTTTTTGATATAAAATAGAATGAAATAGAGTTCCATGAATTTTATTATATCTCAAACTAAGTATGTTTCTGTTACATATTCATGTACACAAATTTGATGGATGAATGTTCAACTAGATGATTTAGAGGTTAATAGTGAGAAACATTTGAAGATTAATCACGACACTCAATGTGTAATTATTTTTTCCCATAATCTAATAAAACACTCTATACTGAAACATATTGATATAAAATATCTATTCATCAGGGAAATGGTTTCTATGGTATATTTTATTGTGGTTCATATTCCAAAAAAATAGTAGATATATTTTATTTTCATAAAATCTATTCCAATGGGGATATTTGAAGAGTTACGTCTAAAACATCATATTCCTACTTCCCTATAGAAATAAGGAATATATGGTTTCCCCACATTACCTTGGATTTTTTTGCTAAAGGGATAGAGAATTAAAATTTTCATAAATTGAATTATTTAAATCTAAAACTCTTGTTATTTTAAAAATAGTGTGAAAAAGATAATTGAGATAATTAAGGGGAAAGAATATAAAAATTATAACAAGGAAATTTCAAATCATGGGGAGATGTTATTATATTAAAAAATTATTTTCCCTGTAATTATTGTTGTAGGTAAAAAATATTTGGGAAAGGTTATGGTTTGATTAAATATTTACAGTTATTTTGATGAGAGTTTTTAGTGTGGAAAAAAATTTAAATGGGATTATTGAAAAAATTATGGATTTATTTTTAATAACCCTAGTAATGATTGAATAAATCAGGTTCATGTTTATCATTACAGTTAAAAAACAATATTAAGTAATGGAATAGTTTCAATTATACCCTATTATTAGATGGTTTTATTTAAAATTTTTATTTATAAATTTTAGAATATCAATTTTAAATAAATAATGAAATTTCATGAAAAAACATTAAAATTTTCATAGGGTTATATATTTGGAATTTCCAAAAAAAATGGGTTTTCAGTGAGTAGTGAAAAATTTTAAAATTTTTTAAAAATAAATTATTTTAAATAAATTATGCAATTTAAAAGCCCTATTATTTTTTTATTAGGATTTCAAGAAATTTAAGTATCATTTATTTATATATAATACACATATTTTCTTTTTAATTAAATTTATATTGGACTTATGTATAAGTTTGTTTTTTGGGTTTAAAAATTGTATTTTTATGAATATAGTTTTCAGGATAATAATGTTTTATTTGTATTAATTAATAAGGATAATATTTAATGATCATTTCATTAAATGAAATTTATATATAATATATAAATAAATATTAATTTATATTCATATTATGATTTTTAATAATAATATAGTAAATATAAAAGTAATTTTTTTAAAAAATACACTTCTTGAAAACCTAGTTTTTGTCTTATCTTGAGGATTTGTTTTAATTTAAAATATATAACATCGGTGAATTGAATTTGAAAAATTGATTCCATATTCGGAATCATCATAATTTATATTATATAAAAATTTTAACATAATTTTTTTACCAAAATGACTAATGGAAATAGAAAAAATTTATTTATTGCGAATATGGTAAAAATAGATTTATTGGGGTTAGATGAAAAAAATAAGGGTTAAAATAAACTAGAAACATGTCCAAAAAATATTTTATAGAAATATTTTGTCCTTATAGTTTCTAGTTATTTATAATTATTCTTTTTTCACCCCAGTATCACATGAACAGTGTTGGTAAATCTATTTCGATACAAAATTTAAAAGTTTGTTACTCACCGCAATTATAATAGGACACACCCTCTCCACTTCACTTCAAAAAATATATTCCCTTAAGATCAGAAAATACCGACAAAAATAACTTAATAAATTACCTTTAGACAACTTATATATATTATTTCATTCATAAATCCATTATAACACGTTATTTGGTGCTTGGTGATGTTTTCTGAAGAAGAGGTTTCAAGAATTACCAAGATTATTCAAATTATTTCCTCCTACACATCCTTGAAATTTTATTAAATTATTATTATAAAATAAAAAATATCTCCCATATACTTATATATTATTATTGTAATTTGATAACAAAAATCCATCTCCTCTTCCATCAAATGGGATATGAAATCATGATTCTTGTGTGCGGTGGAAAACACCTCGAGGCCCAATGTCATTCGATTTCCATCATTTTATCTTACAAATTTTTATTATGATGGATTTAAAAATATTATTTTTTAATATATTTATACTTATAGAGTTTTGATACCACTTTTACCTTATTACATTACATTATGGGGGGATACGATCACATCGCTCGTGTGCACAATGGACTACTGCCTCACGAAGCGACATGATTCATTTTTCACTAACATAATACATAGGAGGTCATAAGGATAATATGAATGAATTTATGTGATATAAATGAACTAATTATAATATTAATAACATATTTATCAATCTTGAAAGATAATATATAATTTTATTTTTTACAAAAAAAAAAATTAACGTCATTTGTGTGTGTATTGACTATCGTCACCATTAAGCGATGTGATTCCTTTTTTCATCATCACATAAAACGAATGTTATATATAAGTATATTTAAAAAAATAATATCATATATAAGATATTATTTTCATCATTAAAATATAAATTATTACTTTCCTCCTTTCTAAAACAGTAATTGAAAAATTGAAATTCTACTCATGTGTACTTACCACTAATCATGACGATGATCGAAAGACACATCATTTATCATAATCATCATTAACTATTGATCATAAAATTATATTTTTTGTATAAATTTGATAATTATTTCATTATTATTATTAAATATTTATTTAGTAATGACTTCTTTGACCAATTCTCAACCTACTATAGTTATTTTCAATATATAATCTGAATTTTGAAAAAATATCTGAAGTAAATTAAGTTAATTAAGTAATTATATATGACATAGTAATAAGTAAAATAAATAGAATAATAAATATTAAAAAGTTTATCATGTTTGTAAATAGTAAAAAAATTATTGAGGAATATATAGAACAAATGTGATGAATTAAACTCAAGTTGAAGGACTTCATCTCCATTTTCATCCATTGAGGTATATTTTGATATATAATATTCTATAAGGTGTATATATAGCCCCATTATATTTTTATAACATAAATTTCTCTATTCTCATTATAGTTTAAATTTTGTTTAATGTTACTCTATCATGGGTCTTTGTATTCATATATTTTTAATATGATTTAGAAATTATCTTCCAAAACATTCTCTTTTAATGTTTTCCATATAACTCTATTTTTTCTCTATATTTGTGTTTTTACATGATTTTTTTATTGAAATGAGAGTTTTGATAGTGTAAATTTTCAATTTCATTGAATATTTTTCAAAATAAGGGATTATTTATACAGAATTGTTGTCTTTATTTAAAAATGTTAAAATGAACATTTTATTTCAATGTATATAGAATGAAATTATTTTCCACTATGATAACCATCATTTTATGTTTGGATTCCGATGAATGATTAAAATTGTTATTTAGATAAAAACCCCCATTTCCATTTTCTATGTATTAATTTATTGAATATTTTTTTAATAGAAATGGTATTTTAATATCTGAATGCAATTTTTATTCAAGTTTAGAGGAGTGTCTAAATTTATTATGATTAATAAATGAAATAATAAATTTGTTTTCATAATACAATACTTGAGAATTATATTACAAATTAGTGCACCCAGATAGCACTAGATGAGTCCAATATAGTTATACAATTGGTGTGTCGAGCTTAATATATCTTATCTAATGGGTGTAGCCAGATAGTGCTCTAATGCATTAGGTAATGTTCCTTGTCTTAGTACACAAGGAGTGAGTTACCAAATGTTTTCTGAAATAGATTTAATTAGGGGATAGTTACTTCTATCATTGGATTAAAATGAGTTACGAATATGATTTTCTATGTTTCTGAAACACAGTTTTATTTTCATCCAATGAAATTTATTTATTTTCATTTATAAAAATGTGTTTTTTCTTATGAAATTCATTTCCTTATTTTTATCAAATAACATTAAGATATAGTTTACACATTTCAGTTTTTTTCATGGTACTTTCTGTACAAATGGTTTTTATTTATTTAATGTACCTTATTGTATTATTTTTTCTCATTACACATTTTAAAATGTTTTTGAAAAGTTTTATGTATGGATAATGGAAAGGAATAAGTAAAGATGAATCTTGGGATTATTTTCTATGAAAGTAAATCATGATTTGCAATAAAAGATCAATATTATTAGAAAAATGGATAGTAATAAAAAGTGTTCACATTTTAATTCATATTTTTTTATGTTTGAGTAATGACCTAATTCTCTAAAATGCTAAACCTGAAAATATACTCAAATTTAAGAGATTAAATTCATTATATAAATATCATGATTATGTAATATTTATGTCCTGATCCTTATATTTAGTATCATAGGTTGTTTTAAATAACATTAGAGTTTTGGATAATGATAATATCATGTCCTTGAATGATTTCATTTTATAGTTATTGTGATATGATATTTAATTTAAATATTACCATGTTAATTTATCATAAATATGTTTATTTAGAATGGTTTTATATAAAGGAATAAGTTAATATTTAGTCGGAAGGTTTCAAGAGGAAAATATCATTCCAAATAAGCATCCCATGATGGTTGGAATTGGAATAGAAATATTTTTTACAGTGATCAATTAGTTAGAAAAACAATTAATGGTTGTGTTATCCATGCTAGAGAGGAACCTGATATATCATATGTGAACATGTCTAATAGGGAGAATTATATGTGGAAACATCCCCCATCGCTAATATCATTATCAAAACATGTGTTAACTGAATGCTTTATCAATTTTGTCAAGAATATATTTGAATCCATGGGATGTTCATAAATTCAAAAGGTAACTCTTTCTGTTTATAATTTTGATGGTCAATATGATCGATAATGGTATTTTTTTAAGAGTACCATAGAGAATAATGATCATGATTCCATGGAATGGAAAAATTTAAGTATTTTTTTTCATTTAGAAATATTTCTTTATGTTTATTTTACTCTGGATGGAAACAAATCATTTAATTGAGGCAATGATATAATGATTTTATAGGTGCATATAAAGAAAAATTTATAGTACTATCTTGTTATATGATGGAATTTATAAATAACACTAAGAGTTAAATTGAGAGATATTACTCATAAGTTATAAAATAATAAATTTAAAATTGGTTTTATTAGAATTTAAAATATATGATAATGTGGTTTGTTGTGCTAAGAAAATTGAGATAGAGTTTCTTAAAATCAATGTTCCCTAAGATAAAAATAGTAAGAAAATATTAATGTTCATGTAAGAGGAGTATAAAACAACAATTAATCCTAGATTTAGTCCTCAAATATGTTCTAAGTGTGTTAAATCATATTTCAAGCAATGTTTTACAGGATCTATAAAGTGTTTCTGGAGTTGTTAGTTTGGTTAAAGGGCTCATGAATGTAAAGAAATGTTCTTGAATAACCAAGGAATATGGTAAGAGATAGTCATCCAATGGGAACGTTATTTGGTGTAATTAGTTGGTTCCTAATTATAAAATGTGTCTAAAGTTAGTTTCATAGGATTAAAATCATCATGGTCAGAAATAGAATATTTTTTAAAAGTCATTTTCTACTACAACATTGGATGTTAGGCCATAAAATGAAGTGCTGATAGGTATGTTACTAGGTTATTCAGATTATTCCAACACCCTATTTAACTAAACAACATTTAATTAATACATTTATATTAAATTTTAAATAGAATTGTGAATATAACCTATTAAAGGTAAGATGGAACTTTTGGTAAAAACATTTAGTGTAAATATTAAATAAACTAATATTTTTAGGAATATTTTTGTTTCTATCAATAGGATGGTCTTTCATAAAAAGATGTTTAAACTGGACATAGTTTTGTTTGATATCATTATTATTATAGATTATATTATAGTTTATCATGCTATGGTAGATTTAATTTCCATGAATGTTTAGTCAAAAATTTAATATCATTCAAAACATACCAAGAATATGAGAAACTAATATTAGAAGGATGTGAAATTTAACTAACTCATATTTTTTTAAAAGAAAGAAACTATTAAAAATAATGAGGTTCTAATAGTGAATGAACAGATGGTTTTTTTCCTAATGATTCCCCAAGTCTTGTTCCTCATCTAGAGGTTTAGTTTATTATTTTTTTATTTACTAATTTTAAGCCTACTTGTAAACCCCCATATCGAATGGCTAATATAGTACATTAGTAATTTTAAAAAAATTACATGAGGTTTTAGATAAATGATTAATTCAACAAAGAACATCACAACTGTGTGATCATATTTGGTTTTTTAAAAAGGAATATGGTTAAATAAGGATCTTTATTAATTATTAATCCTTCAATAACACCATTGTCATAAAAAAATATCATTTTTCTCATATTAATTCTTTTTTGATCATCTCCAAGTAGCTCAGTGTTTCTAAAAATTTGAAATATGGTTGGGGAATGATGACCTATATGTAATGGATGATGAAATTTTATTACTTCATGTTGAACTAGATTTTTGAACTATGATTTTGTAACTATATCATTAGGGGTATCTGAAAAAATTGTTGTATTTATGGTCCATATTGATAAAGTTTTCATGATTTCCTAGATTTGTTTGAGGTTTTATTTATAAATAGACTTTTTCTATATTATAAAAGTCAATTGAAAAAAATAAACCTAAGGATTGTTTTCAAAACCTTAAAAAATAAAATATATGGTAAATTTAATAAGTGTGAATTTTGGTTGCAAAAATACCATTCCTTAGACTTTTTTCGTCTAAATATTGAATAACTACTGAACATATTAAAACATGTTTATCAAGAATGTAAAAAACCTACATATATCATATAGAATAATAATTTTCTTAGATTAGTGGGGTAAAAATGGTGTTTCTGTGAAAATCAACTATTCTGTTGAGTTGGAGAGAATATTTCTTAAAAGGAATTATTCATCTATATTCTTGATCATAGTTAGTGAATGTGTTGTGGAATTATACAATTCACTAAGTCAATGTTTTATTGAAAACCTATATGGTAGATGAGGAAATATGAGAATTTGAGAATAATATGAGGAAGACATATCCCAATATTTTCAATATGTGGTTAAAATTTTGAGGACGTAATTTTCAAAATGGGCGTAGAGTATAAAAAACTAGGTGAGGATAGAATAAATCACTTTCATGCTTTGTAATATAGTTATATAAAATTATTAAGTAAGGTAATAGTATTAATTAAATAATTTAATTAGATTATTTTAATTTAATAATTTTATAATTTTAATTATAAATAATTAATATAATTTTTTAAAATAAAATATCATAATTTACATAGGTTGAATTTTTGGTATTTTTTTTGAGAATATTGGGTTTTTAGTGAATAGAGAAAATTATATATTTTTTAAATAATGGTTATTTATTTTCAATAAATTATGATATTTAAAATTCCCAATCTATTTTTATTAGGATTTAATGTAACATAATTATTTTGTATTTATATATAATCCACTTAATTACTTTTAAAGTATCTTTATATTGGATTTATAACAAGTTTGTTTTTGGGTTGAAAAATGGGATTTTTCTGAAGACATATTTTAAATATAAAAAGTTTTTCAATTTTAATAAATTAAGATAATCCATAATGAGGAATTTTTTAACTGAAATTTATACATTATATGACAGTAAATTATAATTTATTTTCAATCAATTATTATAACTAATCATATAGATAATATAAAATCACCTTTTTTTAAAAAAAATAAACTTCTTGGAAACCTACTTTTTCATCATGTTAGTGGATTTTGTTATAAATTTAATCTTTAAAATTATGAAAGTTTAAATTTAAAATATTTATTGAATTCTTTGAATCATCATAATTTATGTTATCAAATATTTAAATTTAATATTTGACCAAAATGAAAAGTGAAAGCTATAAATATTAATTATATTGGTTAAGGTAAAAATTGATTTACTAGGGGATAAAAAATGTTACGAGTTAAAATGAGACTAAAAATTGTATAAAATAAATTTTATAAACATATGTAAACCTTATTAAATCTTATTCTTGATAATGATCTATTTTGGACCTTTATGGCTTGTGAAAAATAGGGGTATAACTTTTTATTTTAAAAATAGTTACTATGCCACTCACCTCTCCAATAAAAGTCCAACCTCTATTCTATCCTCTAGAAACCGTAAAATTCATTTGTAGTAGCCAATAACTTCCCAAATACATTCATAAATTCCCTCTAAAAAACCTTGAAAAATTATTTTATTATAAATCCATCTGTGTAAGTCATTTGTTTCTCACTTAAGTAAGTTGTCGAAGAAGAGTTATCAAGATTTACCTAGTATCTTTATTTTATTTCTTCTTATAACTCCATAAAATAAAAATTGATAATTATTATAGATTTACAAAATTATATCCAATATACTTATATATAATTATGATAATGTAACATAAAACATCCATCTAGTTATCCATCAAATGAAACATTAAATCATCATTCTTGTGTACGTCGTATTACCTCCTTAGAAACCGATGTCATTTGTTTTCGATCATTTAATTTAATAGATTTTTTTTATAGATGTAATTAATTTATATATTTTAGATATATATATATATATATATTATTTATAATTATAGAGTCATGGTATCACATATACCCTCTCAATTTCCATTTCATTGGGGATAGAATAATTTAAATAGTTTTTATGGTTGGTTACTACCTCGAGAAGTGATGCGATCCATTTTTCATTAACGTTTTAACTAAAATGTAATGAGGATAATAATAATTAATGTGTGTAATATAAATTAATTAATTAGTACATTAATGACATATTTATAATTCTAAAAAGTAAATATATCATTGTTTTTTTACACTAAAAAATGATAACGCCATTTGAGTATATGTGGAATACCATCTCCATGATGCGATGTGATTCAGATTTTCATTAACGTATCAACAGTATTGATATATATAAGTACATTTATATAAAAAATATGGTATAAATGATATTATTATAATTCTACAATGATATAATATTACTTACCTTTTTTCCATAATGATCAATCAAAAAAATGAATTGTTACACATGAAAACCTATGATCGATCATCTCTATGATCATAGCATACTTTATTTATAAAAACCATATTTCAATATTGGTTGGTAAATTAGAATTGATGTATAAACATGATAATTTTTTCATGATTATTATTTATGGGATGTTTAATAATGATCGCATTTACCAATACTCAATTTATTGTGGTCATTTTTTACATATAAGCTAAATTCCATCAAATCATCTAAAGTATACAGAATTTAGAAAATGTTTCTTTTTTCACAGGAAATAAGTATTGAGATATTAAAGTTTTTATATTATGGATTTAATTATTATCCTACTACTTATGACATTTGTTTTTAATTAGTTATGAATGTGATGATCTCAATTTCTAAAAGGGGTTTGATTTTCTTGATATGGGTTTTATTGATTTTATTTGAGTAGAATATATGTGTTTTCCATGTGAAAATAATTTTTTTAATTATCTAAAATATCATTGTGATAAAGTTAAAATATTATATGGATTTTCATGATTTTCATTTGACCAATGGCTTTTATTTATTTTATTTCCATTACTTGTATTCTTTCCCCCATACCACATTTTTAAAAAAATTCACTGGGTTCAAGGATGGGTGATGGAATAGAAGAATTCAAGTTGAATGTTGTGATGATTTTTCATGAAATTATATAATTATTTATTTTAAAACATCTATATTATGGAATTAATTTATAATAATTTTAATTGTACACATTTTTATTATCAGTTTTGTTCTATATGAGTTTTGACCAAATTCTATAAAACACTATATCTAAAAAGATCCTTAAATTTTGTAGAGTAAATTATTGACCTAAAATTCAATATTATGTAATTTTTAATGTTAGGTACATGTAATAGTAACCTTATTATGTTTTTTCAACCATATATGAGAGAATATGTTTTAAAAACTCTTAAAGTTGGAGTTGTTGTTTTTGGAAATCAGTATCTATAGGATATACGTTGAGATAACCAATTTTTTTTTTTAAAATTGACTAAGTATTAGTATAGTAAATTATAGGCTTCCATTAAAGTAATATGGTGTTTTGGATGTTTCATGAATCTTTATGTTAATAGTTGTAATTATGTGTATTGAAATTTACATTGTAAATAATACTTTGTGTTACATAATATTTGTAACTATATGGATGGTATATTTGAATATTACTCAAAAAAACTTCTAATTAAAAAACCATACTATATATTTAAGGGTAAAAATATTATATATATATATGTTATTGGTTGAGAATAATAATTTTTTATCTATAAGTTACATGATGATCCAAAAATTCTATATTGGTTTTCATTTGGAATTTTTGGTAGTTTTATGGACACATCTACTAAAAAGTTTATTTGTTGAGTTAGAAATTTTTATGTTGATCATAAAATATGAAACATATTTTGTTTTTAATTAGAATAAATTATAATTAACCCTTATATAATAAGTAGTTACTTTTAAATAGAATATTAATTATCTAGAATATATAAGGGATGAATAATTTAAAATATTTCAATATGTTAATACAAATATATGATAGAATAAAAAATAATTTATCAAAAATTATATGATTAAAGTGTTTTAGAAAATTGAAAAATGTAAATCCATTACATGGTCAGTCATCAATGCATCTAAATGGTGGATTTAAATGTTAAATTTATATAATTTAATGTTGTTTCTAATTAATATATGTTAATTTATACTATAATTCCAATAACTTTGGTTGATGTTAATCCAATTTTTTGATGTAGTGAATGTGTGAATAACTAATTTATAAAGTAATTATTTTTGTATAAGATTTTAATTTGTGAGGATTCAATTATACATAATACTATTATTGGAAGATTCTTCATTTTTATAAATGTGTCTATCAATAATATTTAATTATAAGAAAACATGATTAAGAAAGTATTGGATGATAAATCATATGTTGAGATGTCAAATGATAGAGTTTAAATAATGTTTTGGAGTATTAGAAAATGATAATAGGATGATCATTAGCTATTCTCGATTCAATTAAAATATATTATAGTGGTAGATTATTTATATATTGGAAAATCTATAAGAAACCGTTGTGTTCATGTTAGAGTAATAAAATGTTTTCTGATGTTAAAGATCAAGATAATGTCAAAACATTTCATATAAAAATTATGTGAATGAAAAGTAGAGGTGATAATTTTGAGATATAATTCAAGATAAAAAATCATGAATTTTAAATCATAAATCTTACCAAGACATTTCGGATCCATGAATCTTATCAGTGACCAGTTTTTGTTGAGATTTGTTATGTAAAATTTAGAAAATCATTAGAAGCGTTGATATTATTCGATAGAGAATTGTGAAATCTGGTTTATTAGAATATTTTATATAGTATCCCATAAATTTTTCTAAGCATGATTTGTTATATAATTTGGGAATCAATTCAAGGATTGAGGATAATAATTGGGAGTATATATAGATTGAGTGTGACACCCATGTTCAAAAGATCTATCTGAATGAAGAAGAATAGTAGGGATTCCTCGGAATTTTATAATTTCACCATAGTAATCTTATAGAAATTTAAATTATGAGAAGAAAAAAATATTATTTAATAGGATTAGAGAAATATTAGTTTTGGCCTTAGAAGTATCCATAAGTAAAAAAAAATTATTGTTCAGTTTTTGGTAACATTATAACCATTTTTGGACCACATTAACAACATTTCAGGGGACATAATTATTGGTAAAAGATTTAGTTAATGGATGATCCATTCCCAAACTAATGGTAATAATTTATTTATTTTTTTAAAATATATATCTTTTAATAGACCTAAACACAACAAGGATGCAATCAGAAACACAAGAGGAAAATCTTATTAATGTTATTTTCTCCATGTATTAACTTTTATTTCCACTAAATGATTATAAGAGGGAGAAATAATGTTTAATAGGATCATGTTTATAAAACATAACAAAGTTTAATATTTTTGTAGAAAATAATAATAAATATCACCATTGACTCTCCCCTACCCATATCATAGGCACATCACATTCCAATTCAATTCAGACACCAATTATTACCTATCTTATTAAATGAACTATTTTTTCTAATAAAAAATAATTAAAAAAATACTCACATAATTATCTTAAACCCAAAAAAAATCATCATATGAAATAACGGTTTTCCTCAACCAAGTTGTGGAGTGTATAATGCTATTTCACTACTCTCATATCCCCAAGATTAATAGTTCTATTTTTTTAAACCCAATTGTACTATAATTTTATCATAAATTCATGAATTCAATGGATAATTCATTGGGTGAATTAAATTTAAGAAATAAAATCCAATGAATTGTTTTATTTATATATTACCATCTTATAAGAAATTCACATGAAATCCCTATCATACAAACTAACATGACCATGAGTTAGTGAAATCACATTACTTCATCCCTAGCTCAATATTCTGAAATAATGGAATAACTATAAGATTAATAATGAGAATTGGGTTAGAAGATAAGTCCTCTGATTGAAAAACCAAAACTATATCAAATTCCTTGGATCAAATTAGGAAAGAAGGAGGTTAAATTGGAATAAATATTTTTTTGGAGTCCATTATAAGGCTACCCTATAAGAAGAAAACATATATGGTTTTTAAAATAAATCCCTTATAAATAACAAATCAACTAAAAAATAATGTTTTGGTTGTGCATATCAACCAAAATCCATGTAGACCACCATAAATACTCTAATGGTTAACAAATTTCCTAGTAGATATTTTTATCTTTTTAATGGATGGATAATTGTATAGGTCCACCTCTTACCAGAAAAATCCTAGTGTAATACTACCATGCAAATAATGGTAGCTATTAACACACACCAAAATCATTAATTTATAAAATATAAAAAATATCCACAAATCCTCTACACATATAATACCACATCAAACCAATGACATTATATAATTAAAAACACCAAAAATGATTATTCCCTCGATTAGAATCCAAATTTCTGAAGAAAACCGAGATATCACATCCCTAAAATCCGCAAAAATTCATAAATAAATTGATACCTAATAATGTTATTCAATTAATGGAATTGTATTTACATTAATTTTTGTAAATAATTGTGGTTAAAATATAAGGATCAAATTATGAATTTTATTAATTTCCTCTGTGAGTACCTTTTTCAATTAATCTTTAGATTGATCAGTAATGGGTAGATATTTAAAGATCACTATATTCTATGTATTTTTTTTAAAAAAAATCATACATTATCCCTTAGTTGTTTTGACCCAAATGGTTTCTTATAATATATAAAAATATTCTGTGGTGTTTTTAAAATTAATAATTATCAGATTTTCTATTTGAAATAATATGGGTGAAATTTTAATTTTATGGTTTTGAATTATATGTTGATCATTATATTAAACACATTATAGATTTATTACCCATGGGGGTCATTTCTGTTAAAAATATATGTAATCTTAAATATTCATATAATTGCATAATGTGAAATTTTATAATTATTTTACTATATTATTAAATTAAATAAATTATAATAAAATTACTAATGAATATTATTATTTAACTATACTAGTGATATTTAATATTTAGAGGAAATTTCAGAGGCATAGTCAAATATATTAATAAAATATTTTTATGAATGAAATTTATATAGAAATTCAAATGTGTAATTTAAATTTATGTCCCAATAACGATAAGATAATTATATAATAAGGAAATGTGATGGATAAGGTTTTCTTATATGTAAAAATATTTATTATTAATCCCATTTTTTTACACAACTACGACAATTCCATCCCATAATTTGGGTAGATTTCTAGGATTTTCATGTTG
Organism: Viscum album; assembly: GCA_963277665.1. NCBI lineage: Eukaryota > Viridiplantae > Streptophyta > Magnoliopsida > Santalales > Viscaceae > Viscum > Viscum album. The sequence continues at coordinate 228,567,845 of OY728151.1, forward strand.
GAAAATAATGAATAATTTTTTATAAATAAATATTTAGTTGTGGAAGATAATGATCATCATATTATTTTACTATTTAACATCAAAACAAATTATTATATAATATCTATAATAGAATAATGATAATTTATTCACAGATGATTAAAAGGAAAACTCTAAAATAGAGTGAGGTTAAACTTGAAAAATTATTAATATGTTTAATAAACCAAATGAAAAATTAATTCTACTTGAAATTGGAAAGATGATATGATGATAAAAAAATTATTTTAAAAAATTATATATGGTAATATGAAATTAATATATGGTAGATTATATATATATATATAATAATCATAATCTGTTTTGATTATATTTGAAAAATAATCTTATGATCAAGGAAATATTGTAATGCTTGATTATTGAATTTTATATTTAACGTCTTTGAGATTTATTGGTCTTGGGTTGATAAGAAATTATTCTAAAGTGATATTAATAACATGTTTATGAAATTTAATATATTCTTGTGCCAAATGAATCTACGGTTCATGACACACAATTGTTAAAACCTTAAACTTTCCTTTGATTGATGAGGTAATATGATAAACCGAGGTCCTTTCATTCAGAATAGTGGTCAAGTGGTGACGAAATATAATTTTTTCAATTGAATTTCCACTACGATTGTATAATTAAATCATATTTAGTAATGTAGTATAAATCACATGACACACATGATAAAGTCAATAATATTTACTATATTTGTTTTAACAGTACATTTTGATAATAAAAATTTCAAAAAACTCAAAGTATTATAATAGTAATAAAATAAATAACATTAATAAGAAAATGTGGATCTTCTTGATCCCCCAAAATAACCACACTCATGAACAATTCTATAAAAAAATAGAATTTTAGAAATTAAATATTAATTTTGAAATAAAAAATATACAACCTTGATATAAAATAGAATTTAATGAAAAATGATTTAAATATTATGAATTTATGGAATGTGGGGAACCTATATGACCATTAAAAATCAGACCATTGGAAGTGTAATCTGCCTATTTGAAACGAAAACTCACCATTGGAATTGTAATTTGACAATTTGAATTGTATCCCCAATTAAGGAAGTGTAAAATAATATTTAAATTCTTTATAAGATGAATGTATTATAAATTTATACTATGTTACAAGTAAATAGATTTTTCATAATGGTTAATTAAATATTTTTATTATGGTAAATAAATGATTTAATTTCACTTTTATAAAATTTATAATAATTTTAGAGAAATTTTAAATTCATAAGTGGATTTAAAATTTGATATAATGATCTTCTAAAATAATAAGATAATTTTATGAGATAATAATTAGTTCTTCTAAGGGTTAAAAAATTCATGATAACATTAAATTTAGTATTTTTCAAATAGATGAGGATTTTATTTAAAAAAATTACCATATTAAAAATATTATGTTTTAAAACGAATTTTATCTTTCAAATATACACATTGAGAAGTCGTTAGTGTGATGTTTTTGGTATTTATCTATAATTATTGAATTTTCTATGAATATGGAAATACCTTAAAATATGGTATTTAACATTGTAAGATAAATATCTGAATTTCTGATTCATTGATTTTTTTGAACCCCATTACATCAAAATAACATGCACCATTTACTATATATATTCCAAAAAATCAATAATATTGGTAGACATCATAATTTATAATAAAAAAATGAATGTAATATTCAAAAAAACACCCATATTATCTCATAATAAATACCACCCATCGCAATGACTTCTTGTCACACCTTCTAAGCTTTTTATCTTTCCATGTATCTAAAAAATTATCATATAAATCCTCTCCACTATATCCTATTTCTTATATTCCCAAAAAAAATTAGCAACCTCGTACCCAGTATCCCATATCCAATGTCTTCTACCCTTACAATTTCATAAGATATATGGAATAACATTCCAAAGGAAGAAATAGTATAGTAGTCTGAGTAAACTAGATACATACATGAATCTTGTATGACAATTAAATACAGAGTTTTTTTATTTTGAGTATACAATTATTCCATCTAGTGTATCCTTACATATCAATCACAATACTCTTTATGGAAGTGTAGGGAAAGGAAAAAATAAGGGTGATATCAAATTCTCAGTAAGCGTTAAGAATAATGGAAGTTGTCATGAATAAAAAATAATAACCATATAGTATGGTAAACAACTTAGCATACATTCCATTTAAATAACTCGATAATGTACAATAAATATAGAGAGGTATATATCTAAAAAAATATATCATTAAATAAATATACAGAGAATGAAATTCATCAATAGATAATATCATAGAAAAAATATTTGGGACAATAATAAATTAATTCTGAATGAAGGAAATATGTAATTATTGGATGTCTTGTTTCACAGGTACATGAAATATTTATAGTTTAGATCTATTTTAACGATAATTTAAAACCTGATGTGTAAAAACCCATTTGAATTATGTTCAGTCCTTTCACAAGACACTTACTATATAAATCTATCCTTTATATAGTTCAAAACTGCATGGTTAGAGATGCAAAGGGTTTGTGTCCAACTAATTTTTTCCCATGCGCCTGTCGATTTATTATGGGGTTTACATTAAATGGTCACCAAATTGTATCATACTTATACAAATAATTCCATATATATCGAATAATATATTTAAGGCATGAAAAATGTACCTTATCAAATATATTTATTGGGTAATTGATACATATATATCAATATTTCCCTAGTTAATCATATAAAATTAAAATTAAAAACAATATGTGAAAATGATATATATTTTAGGAAATGATCATCTCCATGACAAATTATATGGAAAAATAGGGTTAATTTAAATTTCAATCATCATATTAAAGTGAATAACTCATTTATATTTTAGTGACTATGGAAATTATTTAAGTATTTAAATATCAATAATATCATTGATCAAAATAATCCTAAACCATCGAGAGGAAGAATAAGGATGGTATCAATAAAAGTCATACCCATTAGAGAAAGATTAAGTTTTTTTATCATTAATGAATATAGATAGTATAAAAATATCTTTAAAATGTTTTTGATGAAAATATCAATTTCATTTTGAAAAAAAATTATTTTTTTTCATTGACCCTAAATATTAAAAACATTTTATTTAAAAATAACATCATAAAATTTTAAAGGAAGATTCAAGGAAATTATGTTCATGATGAAATATAATTACTTATATGTTATAAATGTAAAAAATATTCATTTTTACTATAAAATTGTATCTAATGTTCATTGTTCATAAAATTATAAGAAGTTTTTATTCAATTTGGTTTAAAAATACAAAATTGCATTTTTTTTTGAACGGTAAATTAGAATCCTATGAATTTTTTTTAAAAAGATTCAAAATATGTAATAATTATTCTTAGACATAATTTTGAAAAGGTTTGAGACATTTTTTAAAACAATTTAAATAAATTTTTTTGGGAAGATAATATATTTTTCATTGAAGATTGAAATGAAATAAAATTTTATTAAAAAAATTAAAACAAATATATAATTACCAAATAGATAAATGTTTTACTATTACATGAAAAATATAAAAAATGAATATATTAGATGAAAATTAGATGTTTTATTAAGAAATATCAAATAATTTCATTCAATATAAATTCATATTTACACAATCCAGAATAAAATGATATTGTGAAGTAAACCGTATCAAATATTCAAACATTTATCTGATAATCAAACCAATAATATATTATTTTTATAAAATATAAATCCACATAAAATAAGTGGGAATATTAAAATAAAAATTTAAATGTCATTACACACATAATCATAGATTATTAACAAAAATGAGGTAGTAATAAATCCCATTGAAAAAAATTGAGTTATGAAATTCTTTACCACATGGTAACTCTTAATTTAAATACACTTAAGTGGAATAAATAAAATTGAAACTTAAAAAACACTAAATAATGAATTATTTCCATAATTCATTTAAAATGGGTAGTTTATACACCATATAAAAGAAATTATGTGCATAACAACACAATATTCCCCAATGAAATGAAATTAAGAGGAAACCCCTTACCATAAACATACTTTTGGTTGAATTATATTTATCCTACTATATAATGGATTTAAGAATGTTATTTAATTAATATATAACTATATTAATATTTATAAGAACATATTTTATCCTCTTAAAATATATTATCACATGTTTTGTAATAATCATTCATTATTGTTTTCTTGTTTCGAGTGTTATATCCCTTGATTTCTCATGCGAGTTTTGTTATGAATGTTCGTTCATATATATATTACATTGTTTCATGATATAAAGAATAATAATCAGAGAATAATTTTTTATTACATCCTTAATTAGACTTATATATCATATATTTATTTGTGGTAATGAAAAGAGTGTCACATCACTTCATGAAGGCGACAGTCCACACGTACTCAAAAGTTGTTGTCATCTTTATGTGAGTGAAAAGGAAATAATAAAAATGATAAATATATTATCTTTCTAGAATGTTATATATTTCATGAATATAAAAATTATTTCATGTATATCATATACAATAATTAAAATTAGGTTAATCGCCTTTTACGTGATGAGTTAGTGAAAAACAAATCACATCGCTTCAAGAGGCGGTAGTCTATTTTACACACGAGTGACATTATCATATATCATAAGAAATGTAAGATATATATATATATGTTATAATGAATTTTTTTTAATAATATGTCTTAATTATAATATATATATATCATATATTAACTATAAATCCATCATTATTCCTCACCTTCAATGGTGGTAATGTAAAATCGAATAATATAATTTCGCAATGCGGTAGTCCTCCACACACACAAACTATGATTTCAAAGTCCATTTGATTGATTCCTAATTGTTTATAAGTCACCAAAATAAATTTAAAAAAATATTATTATTATGATTAATGTTTTCCCAAAAGGAGTAAAATTATTTTTAATGGATCATAAGATCCATAAAGTAATAGAATGTTATTCATCTTGTTTCTATACATTTATAAAAACGAAAATTGTCAAATAAATCTTATAAGGAATTATGTTCTAATACATCAAAAATAAACCCAAACATTCAATGAAATTCATTCCATAAATTTTTAAACTTGAGTCTCCTCCAAAATATTTCATACCAAAATTAAATAAAAAATATTGTAATGGACTTATCTCATATCCTTCGATAATCAGATTTTCTATTATCTTGAAATAACTTTTATCATTCATAATGCATAATTAAAAAATTTATATACCCTGATCACTTTCCAAAATAATGTCATAATAAAATCAATTTTGCTTAAAAAATATAATTCATTCTTTATTCCATAAATAATCTCTTATAGTAGACATAAAACATCAATAATGGAATCATGGGTTCACTCTTACAATAATATATGATCATTGGTTAATTTGGAATATAAAATTTTAATTAGTTATTCTATAATATATATATATATAAAGAGAGAGATAAATCAATGCATTGAATAACATTAAATTTCACTGAAGGATAAACAATAATATGTTCTTAGGTATCATTCATAAAAAACTACAACATGAAATTCCTAACTATGGAATAAATCATATTTGTTCTCTAATTATCATGATTCACTTTATCTTTAGTGATTTCATAATATCACCCTTTTTCCCTTTTCCATTGGATGTTTTTTTGTTATTACCCTCATTAACCCTTGGATTAGGGAATTGATATTTAAAGTTCCCATAGTACATGCATCAATTTCACTGATGTTTGGGTGGTTCCTTTTTATTACCCCACTCTTCATTAATTTCATTAATTGGATTCTTCACATTAGTAAAAAATTATTTTACATGTTGTACAAGTCTCATACACTTAAAACACATTCATGTTTCTATCAGGAATTCACCATAGTGTTCCAAGATTTTTCACATGTAGGATATGAAATCATTTTCATCCCTCAATGTGACATACCAAGAGAGCATTCATGAATCTCCACTATCCTTTTCATTTCAACATAAAAATGAGGATTTTTATCTTCCAATTTGTATTTGACAGAACATAAAACAACTTCTTCATAGCTTCCAATAACCCTTATAGCCAACTATATTCGAAGACATGGTTTCCAACCACTAATGAATCAGTCAATATTCATGTCCTGGATAATTATGAAAAAACTCATTCCTTTCATGTATTGAAATATTTCCATCATAGTTACCAATGTGTTCATCCGCATTCTTTTTATGAATAAGAAATTACTTCCCATTTTTCTAAATAAAATACAAGTGATGTACTTAACGAAAAATATCCCTTGAAACTCATCTTATTCAATAGAATTAATTACAACCTTTTTTCCTCATATTCCTAATAATATTACACCATTAATATGATTCAAATTTTAAATGATAAATTCATATGAAACCATATTCATTGTTCACTCACTGAGAAAAAGTATATATTTTCCATCAAATTGATCAATTTCTCAACAACCAATGGACCATAACTCCTATTGAAGTCCGGTAGATTTTTTCACATAAAATATTATATGGAATTTTTATCTTTCCTTGGAAAATTCAAAATTTAAACAAGACTCATGTTACCACATATTGCTTCTTAACTATTTTCTTTATCTTGGTGATTGTTCTTGTACTGGACATTACTTTTGATGTTCACACAATTTATTCATGTTGTTGTCTCTAACTATAGAAAAAACATAATGTGAGAGGAAATAATCATAGTGAGAAACCAAATAATAATAATAAATATAATAAATTGGATGTATAAATCATGAAATATACTTTTAAATATATTATACCTTTGGTTTAATGTAGGTTATTAATGGTCATCATATATTCAAATCATTCTGATTGTTTTTAAAGAGTTTGTAAATTTCTAAAACATATCCCCCAAGAGTTTCTAACCAGGTCTGTCATGAGGAATGTTTTCAAGAATAAGGCGATGATCGATTCTAAGCCCAATACACCTTTTTTAGATTTATTACCGCGAGGAAAAAATTAGCTACATCCATTTCTAATTATAGTATCTATATAGGGATATAATATCTTAGAAACCGCTCAATCTATCCTTCCCAAAAATTCTAAGATTTTTTCATATTCTTAGACTTATCCTTAGATATATCAGTTTTGTTCACACTATTTTTTTGTCATCCTAGATCCAATGGAAAACTAAAACTTTGATCTAACAAATACAATAGGGATATGGGCTATTCATATATAAATATCACAGTATTTAGATGAATATTCAACACATTTTACAAATACATGTTTGGGAAGTATAAATGTTACGTGTCATTGGATACTAGACATGAAATCATCTTATTTCCTGAATGATCTTCAACATATCACACAAATACTATCCCTTGGATCACTCTTCATAGAAATTCCCTATATAAAATAGTTCTATATAAGAGAGGGAGATATCAGAGGCTAAGTAAGGGAAAATAATGGTGATACCAATGATCAAATATGAATCACGTGAGAATAATGGAATGATAAAATGAGCATAAAATTTGAAAACAATAACCTATATAATAGAGTTATTAGATGTTGAGTAAGGGAAAATAATTGTGATACTAATGATAAGATAACAATAACATGAGAATAATGGAATAATAAAATGATCATAACATTTGAAAACCATAACCTATATAATGGAGATCATTATACTGATTCATGGAAGAGAGATAAGTAGTTCATAAGACATTAATAATAAAAGAAATGAATGAACAGGGTCTGTGGAAGAATAATATAGAAATGGGAATGTGAAAAAAAATATTAACGTATTTGGAACATGTATAAATAGAAATAGTTTTACTCATTAAGATAAAAATATGAAGTCATACACTTTTTAAAAAATTATGTACATGTAAAACTAGGTCTATGCATAGTGTTATGAAGATGAATTCTTAGTCCACACATAAACATATAGACATGAAAACCATGTCTATACTTAATAAAATGAACATGAAAACCATGACCAAACATAATATTATAGACATAAGTCCAGTTCATCATAGAACATTACGGACAAGATACTATGTCTCCATACAACATTTTGATAACAAAATCATGTTTCAGAATCATATAATTTATTGATTATTTAACTATATTTACCAAATTTATTTAAAGACTATATTATTCTGGTCCCACCAGTCACATAATTAATACCAATATTATTTTTTTCAAAACCCCCTTAAACATTCATCATATCATCATGTCATACATGTGTATAGATTTTGGGTTTAATAAACATTTCATTAATCCATATTATAATAACATAAGTAAAATAAATGGGTTGTATAAAAATATCATCATCATAATTATAAACCATCCAGAGATAAAATAAAGATGGTACTATTGGATCATATCCCATGTAAAACATAAGAAACACCTATGTTTATTTTTATTGAGGAATAGAAATTATGTACTATATTGTTAAAAAATTATTGAAGAAATGATTTATTTTATTTTGAAATTAAATATTATAAATATTAAAATTTCATAAATATTAATGAAAAATATTCCATTTAAAATAACATAGGAAATATTTTTTTGAATCTATAAATCATTGAGTGGTTATTAATTAATAAGAAAATGTTCACCTCATACCCATTAAAATAAATATTCTTTTCATATTTTTTTAATAAAAATTTAAAAGTTCTATATTTTGAAAAATGACAATAAGCTTCCTTTTAAACAATTTTATACACATTAATAAATGGGTAGATGTGAAATAAAATATTATCTTAGGAATATTAAATATATTATATAATTGCTCTTTAAAAATTGTGGATAGGGAAGACAAAAGATATTTGACTGAAGAGAGAGATAATGTTAATTTTCCTAGAAAATTTTCTTTTTATCACTTTAGTTCATAAAGAGTGGAACATGAAATGAAACATGAAAATTCAAGATATAAATAGAGTAGAAGAATATCCATATTTTTCATCACATATAGATCATATGATATCTTTATCGGAAGTGTAATCGTAATCAATGGTAAAAAATAATGAGATTGGAATATAAAAACCATACCACATTGGTAACTTTTGAATCAGAAAACCCACGATAGAGAGAACCATAGATGGGCATGTAAATCCTCATAACATTCATAATAATAATTAAAAATACAATCATGGGTGATATATACACTACATAAAATAAATAGTAGATGAATATGTTTTTCTCTCGTAGAAAAAAAGTGAGATAAAAATCCTTTACCACTTTAGAATCATTTCAATCTTAACACCCAAAAAAGGATAACATCATATAAATAATTAAATTTCATGAAAATAATAAATTTAATGATATAAAATCTCACCTAGGAAGTATATCCACCATTTAAAGGAATTAGGTGCATGAAAATAAAATATTTATCAAAGACGGAAAATTGAGACTAAATCTCTTACCTTAAGTCTCCTTATTCTTGGTATATATTCAAACCTCCTCTTCTTCGAACTACATATCTAATATTTAACCAAAATCATTATTAATAGGTTTTCCATATATAAATATTTCCTCAAGGACATGGTGGATGTATGAGGGATATTTTGGCATATCTTTCTTCAATCCAATTGATTTTGAATTTTTAACATAAAAGGATAGGGGGTGGCCTTTTGTAATTAGGGGAGAGGGTGAAATTATAATTTTTCAAAATAAAAAGGAATACCCACATTTTACATGTGAAACAGGCACAAAAAATGGCTCGACCAGAAAAATTTTAGGGTAAATAATAAAATATGTCTATCCAATATTAATTATTAATGTTTTCATAATATTTCTATCCTTACCATTTTTGTTTAACATATGGTAAACCCATTTTAACCTTTACCACAATAATTAATTTATAATATTTTGAAAGTTATTTATGAAAAAACTTAAGTCAAATTCATTAAATAATTTAAATTATATTGATTCCAAATATGGAATTAATTTTTTAAAATACAATTCAATATAGTGGATGAATTTAATTTCAAATTGGACCCACCAACGTGTTGAAAATATGAATTTACATAGAAAAATAAATTGACATAAAACATTTTAGTGAATATATTATTTATAAATTTAAATATATTAATTAGAAAAAAGTTATTACATTAATTAATGAATACTGAATTCATTATATGTAGCAAAACAGTTTTTTATAAGAACATTTATCTTACTTTCAAAAGGTATTATTTTCATTTATAGTCAATTGACAAGAAATAAATTTATTAAAACATGTGTAAACTATATGCATGTATTAATTTTTATATTTTTATTCATACCCACCAATTGAACATCCATTTTAAAGCTTTTATGTTTAAATATTTTAATAGTATATTGCAGTTTGTTTATTTATGTTATTGTTGTGTAACACAAATTATTGAAAAAAATTAAATTTATATAAAAAAAATTCCTAATTTCAATGCATTTTATAGTAATATTAGGATAAACACACAAAATTTTGTGATCTCTATTACTAATTATCGTCATATTTCTATTGTTGAATCTTTTTAGTAAGTTATACATCATTGGTTTGTGCCAACATATTGTAGTATGTTCAAAGAAATGTACTTACCTATGCCTATATATAATAATAAAATATTTTTTTATGCGAGTAGGATATGAACATCCACACACTACAATTATGGTCATCCATAGAGTGGTGAAAAACAATAACAAATGTGAAATGATGCTTTTTTATTTTTTTTCTTATTTTCTTTATGAGACAATTTCTGAATTAAGTAGTATGGATTAAAGGTTTTGAAAAGTAAATATATTCACAAATTCCTACATCCCCCACCCCCTATATTTATACAATAAATTTTTTATCCAATTCAATTATGAAAGTTGAGTGAGGTATCATAGAAAATTAATTTAATGTGGAAAATAATGATAATCATGGAATTGATATAAGAGATATAAAAAAATTCCACGATTCATTACGTATTGATGAAATATGTTTTTTACTCCATAGTGGGAAAATATTTAATGGTATAATTGACAAAGAATGATATTGATGAATAAGGAATATGTTACATATATAGAATAAAATTCAAATTATGAAAAAATTAAAAACAAGATATAATTATAACCAAAATATAATATTTATATAAATTTATAGATTATCTAACATTAATATGAATAAATATTTAATTTTTTTATATGAATATTTAGTACATATCATCATAAATAAATCTGTATAACCATTAGGGATATTTTTCTAATTAATCGATGCCTAAATAAGTTAATTTTGAACACTATGAACATTTTTCTATAGAATTATAACACTAGAACAACTTATACAAATAAAAAATGTTCTAATTTTTATCATAACCTTAGGAATGGAAGGATAAGAAAGGGGTGAGATTAGATGTTTAATATGATTAATAAGAAGAGATACCAAACATATATCATAATTCAGTACAAGAAGAACATATGAATATGAGATTATAATAATTGTTCATTTTCATATATTAATAAAATCACATGTAATATATAATGACATATCCATAAATATTTTCTAATGTTGAGTTCTAACTCAGAAATTCATTCCCTTTTATTTGGGGATCTTTTCAGGTGTAGTTCTTTTCAAAATTATGTTATACCTAATATAATATTAAAAACATAAATTAAAAAGCTGACACTCCTGATTATTATCAATTTTTCCAATTATATAAATATTTTAATATAATTTATTATTTATGTTAATGGAAAAAAATCAAGACATTCAACATGATTTATTCATTTTAATTAGAATTCTTTAAACAATATTATTTTTTTAATTTTACAAAGATCACAAAAATCATATTAGGGGACCGTTTCGTCTCCAAGGTGGTGAATTTATGGATTTGGAAAAAATAAAAATAATGGTCAGATGGTTGAGGAGCATTTGTCCATTATTCTAGAGACTTTCACATCGCCATATTTATTTTGACATGATCAACAACATAATCCTTTTAGAGGGATTATATTGACCCGACGAGGACTATTTAGTTTATCCTTCCCATATTATGAAGGAGGTTCCATATTCAAATGGTCCCAGTGGGTGATTGGGTGGGGTTAAGTATTTGTGCAATCGATCCTATTAGGATATAACATCCTTGGATAGTCTCCAGTGGGTTTATTGATGGATCCATAAACACCCAACAACCCTAGTATATATGATTCATGGACCTGATTTCCAAAGACAGGTGATCATTGGATAAAGATTTGGAAAATGACACATAAGGAATCCAGTGGTTTAGTGGATGGGAGGTCAGGCTCATCACACCCTTTGGGGGGGAATTATTGTCTATTCTAGGAATCTCTTATATATTTAAGTCATGTTCATATGTTCATGAATCCTTGGTTCATTATTGAAGAGTGTATCCATGGACTACCCATGGTTTGCAAGATCATCATAGACATACATGGATTTGATGCTACAGAGTCAATGTTATCTTAATCCATGAAATAAGGCACTATGAAGTTGATCGTCTTCCAATATGGATAGAAGATGGACTAAATTTGGGATCAGACCAAGTTATAGGCTTTCTATGTATCCTCGAGAGAGGAATCATAACACACGTTGTTCGTAATGGGTCGGGGCTTATGCTTCGAAGTTTCCCATTTGGGGGGACAAGGTTGGGTGAACCATCTTGGAAGGGAACCCCTTTTGATCTTGGGCCTTCAAGCAGGCGGCCAACGTATCAAGGTTTGAACATGAATCAGTGTTTTTGTATTTCAAGATTGGTTGATTTTGTGGATGTCCTAGTACTCACAAATCTCTAATCCCATATGATTCACGCTCAGTTTGAGAAACAAAATGAGGTTAGAGATTCAAAAAACCACACATATTCTCTCTTGATGATGTGAGTGGGTAGGCCTAAAGAGTGACAATCCACAGAAATGGTGAGTGAGGGAACATAGCAATGAATCCTTCATGTGAGATGACATTGGGGTCATGTGGCTTGGCTCTTGAAAGGTTAGGAACCACCTCAATGAGAATTACCCAGGACACGCTTTGGGAAAGGGGAGGCATGTCACCTCTCACCAAATGGATAAGCGTGTATGATTCCTTTGACTGATCATTATTCCTCATTGAATGAAAAAGAAAGTGATCACCCTTAATCCCTAGAATAGGGAGGTTCATGTTATCATCCCAAGGATGGACTTGTAGTTACCATGGGGATGTAGACTTACAAACATCTCTAGAGTCTGAATAGCTATGGGGAAATCCTTCATGACTCTTCTTACCATGGTTATGTAGACTCAAAGGGGTGCTCTAACGAGGCTAATGATCCGATCATATGGGTCTGGTGGATTTGGAGGAGGCTTTATCCTGATGAAGGGGGACTGGTTCGAGATAGAGATATGGAGGACTATATGTTAATAGAGGGTCGAGCTTGGAGATAGATGGAATGACACCCAGAGACACCCCATTTTGAGTACTGTTTTATCATGCGGGGTGAGGGGAGCTCTGAATACCATAGTGGGATGAAGGTAGAGGGGTTGTCTACATTCTGAAGCAGTATGCTGGCATGGGTATGGACCACCACATATCGAAATGGAATACGGTCTTGGATTCATTCCACCACACCACTTCAGGTTCCATCCACGTACTGACGCAATATGCAGCGCAGGGTTCGATCCACATAATGATGCACTATGTAGAGAGCCATATTGAAAGAGGGTCCTAGAACCAATCATTCGCGGGGAGTTAATTCATATGGAATTTTTATACATGATAACACCAATTAGGTTCTCATTTTACACATTATTATTAAGATCCTTCATTGTATGGTTCATGGATGGTTATTCCTGCAGAAATAATGTTCTCGGTTTGAACTTAGTTTATGATTCAAGACTGAAGATAGAATCGTCTCTGAATTCTTAATTACAACCTCTACGATCTCGTTCGTTCTTTCTTTGTTTATCCTCTTATTCTTCATCAGGTTTTCCTTTTATAGTGCATTAGGTAAAATCATATCTATGGGCATGAAACACAATTATTTGAAGCCCATAAAGAGATATCTCAATCTGTGGAATACTCGGTCCACCTGAGTTTGTGGAGGCTGTAATTCACGAGTCATGGTTCATGGAACCCTGTTGATTTTATTCATCTGCGAACTGAAAAGTTCAAGGGATGGTATGCAGATGGACTTCATGCACATTATTTCACTAATTATATAGATCACTACTTCCAAGTTTTTCGGACATTGCTATGTAGTCCAATGCCTCATAAGTCCTTCCACGTACTGGTGGTTCACGATTTATGCATTTTGAGAACCTTTCTTGGTGGTCGTACGTGATCCATTAATTACACAAACCCATCTCGATGGTAGTACGTGGGTCAATTAAAACTCCTGAGAAATTCAATTTTTTCAAGTTTCTTCCCACGTTTGCAATTCAATTTTCATCTATTTTCATTGTTGGATAAGTGAGAATGATTTCTTCCTTCTACAAAGTTCCTGAGGGAGTATTTACTTTCCTTTAAGATTTATTAGGACCCTACAAATTCCCCCATAAGAATGTGGTTTGTTCAGAATGAAGATGATAATATTACGATGTAGAAGCAATCCTGATTTGTAGTGGTTTGTTGTACAACATATATGTCTAGAACGAGAGGACCACACCTATTTATTGGGTCCTAGATCTTTTTTCTTTTACCATTTCTCTTGGAGAAAATTTTTCTCAACCTCCCTTGGATTTATCTACATTTTTTTACCATTTCCTTTTCAAAATCTGTATTTGGGAGTTGCTTTATACATCTTCAAACTGAAATATTCACAATTTTTTCAGCCCATGAACTGAATGTTTGGTTTCTTAAACTACATTTTGTAATTTAAAACTAATGTCTTGACTTCTATGTAGGATAACTATAAGTGATTTTCATGTTCATAATACCAAATATTAAATTGGTGAATAGAACATAAATCATTAATAATACAAACATAAACTCTAAACCAATATTCTTTGAATATCATCATAGCGAAGCCTTGGTTTATGTTTTCTTCCTTATGTGAACCCTTTTGTTCTCTAGCCAATGGTATGTGGGCCATATCCTCTTGGGTCATTCACCTATCGCGAATATATGTTGTATAGATTCTGTGTACAAATATAGTGTGCGGTAAATTACTTTTGTGTACTACTGCAGTACATAGGAAATGGTTACTGTGTACCGTATCTGGGAGAAGTATGTGGAAGCTCCATGAAGACCCACATGTAGGAATCCTAGAATTTTTTTTACATTTATCCAAAAATTCTCATTGGAATGACTATTTTTGGGATTTTGGATATTCTTGTGAAGGATGTAATGGCTCTTCCAGAGATTTTGACGAAATCGACCAAGATGAGGGAAACCCTAGTTGAGAAAACTAAGGACCATCTTCGATCCTACATTGTTCATCAAGATAGCTTCTTAAAATATATCCTTACTCTAGAGCTTTGAGATTTCCCATTATCTGTGCAAATGTCACTTTATGGATTTGGACTTCTTGATGACATTCTTTTCCCATTAGTTGGCCCCAATACTCCATTCATTATCCTAGATGCAAAACATGTCATGTTCGGGCCAATATTTCCTCAATAAGAGAGGTAATAGCTACTCCAAATCAAGAGAATGTGTTTTTATTAGAAGGCTCAGCATGGAACTAGGGAAATCGAAGGAGTACCAACACTACATTGAGACTAATCACCTAAGAGTACACATCCATTATCATCCTTTCATGAGAAAACCCTAATGGTGGGTGAAGCACAAAATGGGACCTTCCAGCAAGAGGATTCTTCTCTAATGAATGGACCTGGGCATTCTGGGTAATCTAAACCTATTTAGAGCCCCCCTATTAGTTGAAGTAGTTGAACTTATACCAAGAATCTTGGGTCTACCAGTTTGCTGCTTTCTCTCCTGGAAAAATCCTTCCTGGTAAATAGATCCACCGGTGTTCCAGAACCACAAGATTCCATTTTCCACATGGGGAATATGGAATCATCTTATGAGAAATCCACCATCTTGGAGGGATACCTATCCATATAAATATGTATGAAACATTTCTTCCAGGAGTCCCTACATGGGGTGATACCATCCATGTGTCCCCATTAACATGTATTCTATTGCTTATGGAAGAGGGATTACTTGATTACCCCCTACAGGCTCCATCTCTTAGAACATTTGTGACTTGGATAGGGTCATTTATGCAGGTGAAGTTTCCTAAGCCAAGATCCTACTATAGTCGAACTCATACTACCCATCAGTCTCGATAAATTCCTAGGTCATATTGAGCCACCCTCGAAGTGGGGTGATATACTTACCTAGAGATATGAGCTTCAACCAGGAATTCTATCTATTCATAGATTAATTTGTAACTTTGACATGTTTTTGAGTGGATGGATCTTCCCATCCCGATATTTATATACTAGGGTCAGGTATTACACTCTGATGGTGGTGGATGTGCTGGAAGAGGGTTGGAAAATTAATTTGGCCACTCTTAATATGGCCTATCTTTATGCAATGTTGGGGTAGATAAAAAAAATAAAAAACATTGCATCATCTTGGTAGACCATTTTAATCCCCATATAGGTGGATATCTAAACACTTCCCTTGAATTGAATATCAAATCACTATTAGGGTTCCTCACTCTAACTTTCAACCTTCCCTACTAAACATATTTGATGTTCATCCTATGAATTTAAGTAATAACGATGTAGTCGGGCTGCTAAATGATGCTTTTCAATTCTCCTTTTCACCATACCCCATAACTCATGGGTCATTTAGGGGTGATAGGGGTATTTCTTCATAGGTTTTTTCACACATTATCATGTTTTTGTGTTGGATTCTCAATGATCTCATAGATTGTGTGGATATATGTGAGTCATACCTCCCATACCGGTTCACTTTCAAATTGGATTACTTCAATAGACTTCTCTTGTTCATTTTGTTCAATTAATGAGAGAATATCATCACATAATTCATCACCAGTTATGGATTATAATCATGCGGGAATGTGTATCTATGGTTGTTACCACCCCTAATACAAGAGGATCTACTTTTCTCTCACTGGAATATGCTCAAGTGTGGGTAGATTATTACTCTGATGGGGTGCTGATAAGACCAATTTTATGGGTCCAAAAGCATTTAACCATCTTTCTCCCTAACTTGACCACCTTTTCCATGCCATATATTCCCTCTCCTGTGGTGAGTGTGACGGCCACACCACTTATTCATGTCCTTATTTTGACTACGATGTCTACTCCTTCTATTCCTATCCAGGTGCTGACTGTAATGGCTATTTTTTTTATTCTTGTCCCTATGGAGAGAAGACGGTCGATGAACCATCATAATCATATAAAAGGAGCTTCATTTGTGCAGCCTATATCTATGGGGTGTGATTCAGACTACTCTACTATAGTTATTTTCCAAGTTCCTAATGAGACTGGTCCCATCAGAGTGTAACTAGATACCCTGGAATTTTTGGCTAGTCATCCAAGTCTGACTCCCGAGGTCGAACCATATGTGGGGAGGGAGATCTTCCCATCATGGGTAACCTATCTCAGGTTACTTACCACTCCTATAATGATGCTTCCTGCCTATAGACCCATTACGATGGGGGAGGAACAAGACCATGTTTCCACGAGGAGGCATCAAGTGGTGCGAAAATTGGTGTGGCATCAGTTATGCGACCATACCATGAAAACCCCTCTAGATCACTTTATTGTTTAGAATAAAAACATCCAATGGTTATTTATTGATTTGGGTTTTGGTGGATTTGATTATTGGAACCTACACCTTCATATCTACCAGATTATCATAGTCCGGGAAGACCTTGCTTCTTGTAAGGATAAACATTCCAAATTCAATTATTCCCATCATCAGATAACGAACTTCCAATATGGTTTGGTGGAACTTGATCACCTGACAGCTAAAGAGGTGAAGGCTCATGATTTGGTGTTTGCTCAAATGGAAGATCTGTGAGAATGTGAGGCTCTCGTAGCAAGGTTGAAACATCAACTGGCCTCTTAGGGTCATAATTATGTATCTATATAGAAGAAAGGGTAGGAAATTAATGTCTTTATAAAATGTGTTCACTCGATGATCATAGACGAAGCATATGAGATAGATTTGTTAGAGAAAACTATAGATATCCCATGACATTCTCTTTCCATTTTTCTATAATGGGAAATCCAAACTCTACTGTATCAATCCCAAATTAGGATGCACACATTTTCTTTTGATACTATGAAGAAACTCTGAACTAGTGATGTTCCTCCATTTATTTTCACATAAGGGAACTAATTTTCCTTCCAATACATCTTCGTTTCCATTTTCTAACATGTCAATTAATCACAAGCAACCATATAAGCATTATTTTGATCAGGTATTATTTTATACTGTGATTCAAAACTATTAAATTGAAATAATCAAATTAGGATCTAATCTTTTCTTGAGTTCTGGGACTAGGTGAGGGTTGTTTGACTATTTATAGGGTTTCATTGAAAACCCCCTGATATTTTTTGTCATTTTCATTATAACCCTAATTTTTTCCTAATCCTGTTTGATATGGGATTAGCAGGTATAAAATAAATTTTTCGGTGGCCATACTTTTCATTTTTTTGCATAACAGGATTTATTTATGTTTTAGGAATTTGATAGATCAATTTTTTTCCTAAAACCCACACAATATAAGTTTAACTACCTAGTACTAAACTTTTATCTAGGGGTTTCATTTGCAGGTTTTCACTCTGACTAGTATTTCATCATTTTCACTGGTGGGTTATAGTCTCGTCACTCAGACTTATTACTAATGTATTAGGTCGAACATTTTATACCAAACATGATGGGGAAGGGGACCAATTTGGGATTCATTGGCTAGGAATGTTCTAATTACCCTCGACATGAATGAGGGATTGTTATTGACCTTGACCTTGACATTGTGAGTTTTAAATGTATATGAGGCTTGGGAGCCATTTTAGGTGTACAGAGGTATGAGAGGACTATCCTGAGGATGAATTTACTTTTTGATTAATGGTCATATTGTAGGAAACATATGTAGATCCACTAGGGAATGATGTGTATAGCCAAAAGAAAGTGTTTGCAGGACACTGTCCTTCCATATCTAATGGTCTGTGGGGATTTATAACACATTGGATTTGATTTGAGGTTGGGGCCATAGTGGGTGGCCTTTCTGAGAGATGATGTACAAAAGTATTCTGAGAATTTGTGTTGTATTTGAAGGGACACGTCTCCCATCTGAATTTTTCATGTATAACGGAAGGATAGTGAATGGTATAGTTCAACATTATACAACCCAAATACATGAAACCTATTAAAGGAGATCATTTTTCTCTAAACAAATGGGACTAAATGATTCATTAGTTCAATTAGAAATTCCTTTCATCTCTGGGAATTTGAAAGTATAAAGACATGTAAGACATAATCCAATGGGTTTCTATGTCTGGGAGTGAGAAGGGACATAGATGACATGTGGGAACACAAAAATAGGAAATGAATATATTGGGGATGAATTTTTCTTTGATTAATAGCTGTTTTGTTGGAAACATATGCAGAGCCACCGGGGAATGATGTGCATAGTCAAATAAAGGTGTCTAAAGGACACTGGCCTTCCATTTATGATATCCATGAAGGATTATGGAAATTAGTACCTTATTGAACATGGTATATGGCCTATAAATAGTGGTGTACCTAAGCATGATTGGGGGAATTGATTTGGATAAATATTACCCGAAAACCTAAAAATATGTTGGGGTATTTATTTTTCATATGTGGATCAACTTCATGCATATAGATGGGTTATATTTACTTTATTGAGTCCTCAAGAGATACCATAGGTGAATTGGGCCAGGTTGTTATGATATATATAGGATGTGGGTAGGAAAGAGAATGTAAACCTGACTCCAAGGGTTCTTGAATTCAGAAGGATTTCATGAGGCTTGGAAGTCTTCAGGTGAACTATGGTCAGAGAGTACTCTCCTAACGATGAATTCACTATTGGATGAATTCCATTTTGTAGGAAACATATGTCGAGCCACCGTGGCATGATGTGTACTATCAAAAAAAGGTGTCTACAGGTTAGTGTTCTTCCATATTAGATGAACATGGAAGATTATGGGGATTCCATATTACACAAAGAATATAGTTTGATGCGTGGAGGGAGTGTATTCAGATACATTAGAAACATTCAGGCTATGATTCAATCATGGGATTAGAAAATCCTCAATATATATTTGAATCATACGTGGGGCAAGGCATTCATCCCATAATTGGAGTACCCTAAAGTTTAACGTTGTATGTCTTCGACCTGGGGTTCCATATGATTAATGGAACCATAACATGCCTTTTATAGTCAGGATAATAGGACAAAAAATCATGGACCGATTCGCCAGTATTCCATGGTGGATCCACTACTGATGTCCTTAAACTCACATGAGCTATGCTCAGTGTGAGAAACAATGGATTATGAGGATTCCCGATCAACATGTAAGAATAGAATAATCAATGGTAGGAACAATATTATTCATAAACAAATTATATGTTGTTTAACATGATGTATCAATGAAAAATTTCACAAAATTCACTGTCTTATGGGGTGGATGTAGGGTAATCCCGATGTTAAAGAAGGGAAATATGACCACTATTAAGTATCCCTGTAAATAGGACTTGTCCAGGGATTGTCTGCTTTGATTTAACTTGTTCGTAGACAAAGGGGACATTTCATTATCTTCTGTTGATGGGTATAGATCGAAGTGTTCGGATCGACCACATATTTTCTCAGGGGGAGACTAAGTGACACTAGATTCCCAATTAACATTCCTTATGTAGGATTTTCCCTCACATGGGAAGGGAAGGATTTATTGTTAGTAGGATGAGAAAAGATCAGAATCTAAGCATTGCAATTGTGTGGTACAATTTAATGTCTTACAACCAGGACCCTTATAGGCTTGCAGTTTAGCATTGTGTGGTGAGAACATTAGGCTGTGCAGTTTAGAGTCACGTAGTGAAGAAATTATGTTGTGTAGTTTAGAGTCATGTTGTGCAGACATTATGTTGTGCAGTTTAGGGTCATGCAATAAAGACATTATGGTATACAATTTAGAGTCATGCAGTGAGGAAATTATGCTGTGCAGTTTAGAGTCATGAATAGAGGTCATTATGTTTTTCAGTTTAGAGTCATGTAGCAAGGATATTATGTTCTTCGGTTTAGAGTCATGCAACGAGTAAATTATGTTCGGTAGTTTAGATTCATGCAGCAATGACATTATACTATGCACTTTAGTGTCATGCAGTGAGGACATTATGCAGTGTAGTTTAGAGTCATGTAGCAAGGTAATTTTGTTAGAAATACCATAAATAGATTTGAGTTAATAATGGTCGGGATATTCTATAATTACTTAGAAATTAGTGTTGATAGAAGGTGTAAACCATTGTCTTGGTGGGAGGGGGATTGGATCTGGAGGAATGACATGGGTCTTGGAATTCATAGGGTGTACTGAGGTAAGAGAGGAATATCCTAAGGATGTATTTACCATTGGTTTATAGTCATTTTTGAGGCGACATATGAAGAGCCACTGTGTCATGATGTTCATTATTAAAAAATGGTTTTTGGAGGGCATTGGCCTTCCATCTCTGATGGGAATGGATGTTTATGGGTACCCATGCTTTCCCGAAGTATGGAGATTGAATGATGGGAATGATGTTTTTTTGAAAATAAGAAATATGCAGACTATGATCATCTGTGAAGTACTAAATAATATACATAGATCTGACTCATATGTAGTGGGAAGCATGATCTTATGAGTCCTTATGTGTGTCAAAATTCAAACGTGGAATTTCCATCATCTCTTTAAATTTGATATTCAGGAAATTGGGGGCATGTGTGGGATCTCATAACATTGTGAATGGGGCCACACATGACATCGAGGAACCTTGTAGTTTAATTTCATGCAATTAGGACCATTCATGGATTCCCTAGTACAAGTATGACCTATGCACATAGGAAGGGAGATTGCTTTTTTATATGCATGGCTAGACCGGTATAATGGATCTGGGCATCACTACGTATCCTTCTGATGAATTGGAATCAAGCCATACATAGTTATGAAGGTTCTCTACAATCATCTGGTCCACGTGTAGGTACATGAGAGGGAATTTTTTAATTTAGTGGTGGGACTGGGATAAAGGATCTAGGAAACAGTATGTATCTCTTGGATGGATGGGAATCAAGCCATATGTTGTTCTGAATATCCCCTACAAAGGTTCGGTCCATGTGTAGTGACATGAGAGGGATTTTTATAATTAGTGATTGGGCTACAAGAAAGCATTCGGGCATCACTATATATCTTACAATGGTGGAAATCAAGCCACACATAGTTATAAATGTTTGAGGTACCGATCTGACATAGAGGTAGGAGTAGGGGCATTTTGGTTTAATCCTCTACAGCTGTTAGGTCTATCATATTCCTATATAGATTGTTTACTTAAGGGAATCCTTACCACCAATCCTAAGCTCACGTGAGTTATACTTGATGAGAGAAACAAGGAGTGATAAGGACATCCCTCATAAAATAGGGAAATAATATAGGCATTTTTTCATGTTGGGGTTGGGCCTAGATCAAGGGTTGAGGCATCGCTACGTTTCCCATAGATGAATGGGAATCATGGCGTATATAGTTATTTGGGTACTATTCATTTTATCTCCATGTGACTAGGATGATTTATGTTATGTGGTTTAATGTCTTGAATCTGGGATGATATGCTATGTAGTTTAGAGTCATGATGCGAAGAAATTGGCATCACAGTTTAATGTCATGTTAGAAGGAATAATACTATATAGTTTAACGCAATGTGGTGAGGATGATAACTCAGAGTTTAGGGTCATAGATTATGGACCATATACATCGTTGTTACGTGATGTAATTTTTCAGAAACCTTGCAGTGGTGGGAGCCGTGATAAGATATCTATCCATTGATATCAAGGTGTATGCTCCACTGGAATAGACCCTATGAATGACATATGGTCCCTCCCACTTTCACTCATGAATTGGGGGTTTCATCATGAATATCATTGTGGTTCTGGGGACCAATACCATCTCTACATAGATGAATTATTGAATGGGAAACTTTTTTTGAAGGCTCATGCAATCCAATTTTTGTAGAATTCCAAATGGTGTAAAGTGTGCAGCCTTTCTAATTTGGCTGCTCCAACTGATCAAAACATTTTTGGGATTGCTCAGCCATGTAAAATTGATCAGAAATGACTATATAGAGTGATGGGGCTTAAATTTCAATTGGGAAATCCTCCTCTGCACCATATACAAGTGAGTATATGGTTTCATGGGTGGTAGTGCGGTTTGTGGTCTGGTAAGACCATAAATCATAAAGAAACTTTTCTGGACATCATTTCTTATCATTATCTACCAACTTCTAGAGTATGTTATATAGAGTCTTGTTGAAATCCTATATCTTCCTATTAGATGTTGCATTATAGCAGGATGAGTGGTTGGTTTTTAATTCCTTATTCATAATATAACTTGTCCAAATTAGTATAACATAAGTTGGTGCCATTATCTGTAAGTATTGTATGAGGGAAACCAAATACGGTAATTATGCTGGCCTTCATAAAGCTAATAATGACTTTTCCCTAAATATTTTAAGGGTAATGGATCCAGCCCATTTAGAGAATAAGTCTATTTCCATGAGAATGAAAATAAATTTTATGGATATGGTATGAGGATATGGTCCCACATCATCCATCCCCTATAGGTAAAATGGTCATGAGTACAAAGCTTTGTGAAGTAACTCTGGGGGTCAGTGGATAAAATTGGCATCAACTTTGTAGAGAAGATACTTCTTGGTGAATGTGGCACACTCCTACATCATAGTGGGCCTATATTATCCAAGCCTTCAAATTTGATGGGAGATAATAGTCGATGATTAGTGTTCTCCACATGCTCTGACGTTCACTTTTTTCAAGGATACAATAGTCTATTCTCCATCAACGCACCTTAGAGGGACTCTGTAAAGGCATAGTTTGTAGAGAACCATTTATTGATTTGAACCATTTTATAAGATAATATTGAATTCTTGCCTACAGATCTATTCTCTTACCGCCCTATTTTTTTGTAGTTCCCCCCATTAAAGCTAATTTTTAATGGGTGGTGTGACCATAAGGCTAAAAATGAGGCTAGTCTCATTGATTTCCTCTGAATCGTTATGAATAAATAGAATGAATATCCAATGATGGGAAATGATGATGATTGTTTCATCCCTGTTTGGATCATCTAGGGCTGCATTTGCTTTTTACAATTCATTTTCTTGAGCATTTTATGACCAAAGGATATAAGTCAGTTTCGGTTTTGATGGTAATTCTACCATCAATTCTCGAACATGATTCATCAAAGTAAAAAAAAACTTCTTTCTTAATGTCATAGTCACCATTTACATTCTTTATGACTAGATCTGAATAACATTTTATCTTAAAGTGTTCATATAGTGCATGAAGTGCCATCTCTAGGCCTACAATGAGGGACTATTATTCTACTTCCTTATTTTCGAACCCCTGTGAAATCATGAAGTATTTAGGCAAGATAGCCTTCTTGAGGGACATGCATATAAATTCCACCACTACTTTATTGATCTTGGGATCCTACAAACATTTCCCTGTCAGGTTTTTGGGAGCACCGTCGAAGTACATTTTCCAGTCATGGGGATCCTCTTGGATGGAGAATACTTCTTCATCAGAAACTTTAGTATCCAATGGGGATGTTTATTCTGAGGGGTGGTCCACATAAAATTTTGCTAACTCTTGGACTTTAATGGATTTATGGGGAACGTACCATATTCCAAACTATTGTTGGATGACTACCCACTATGATATGCTTCCATTTAGCATGGGATGGTTGAGGATATACTTGAGCATGTTTCAATGGGAGACAAGATGGCCCTTGTGGTGCTACAGGTAATGCCAGAATTTTTAAATTGTAATGATTAGGTCTTGGTAGTTCTTTTAAATTCTTGAATATAATTCCTTAGTATCAATCATTGTTCAAATGTGGTTATAGAGATTGTTCTCGTGGTTGAAATCATTTTTTCTAGATGAGAAAAGTTCCTCGTGACCATTCCAAGGTGGTTATGTAAAAAATTAGTGGTCTCCCCTCGAATGGAGGCATCCTTACTGGTGGGATTAGGAAATATATTTTGATATTGTTGAATGATTATTTAAAATAATTATCCCACACATATATAACACCTTTTCTCATTAACTTTGGGAAAGGAAAACATTTACCCGCAAGGTTGGTTATGAAGAAATAGATGTAGGTCAGGAGCCCCTAGAGATCCCTTAGCTCTGTGAGGTTGTGAGGTGGATACATTCCCAGGATGTATTTTTCTTCTCAAGGTTTACTTTGATGTCATGATGGTGTACGTCATAACCAAAGAATTTATGATATTTAATTCTGAAATAAAACTTTTTGGTGTTCAAATTTAAAATAGGTTATCACTATTTGTTGAAGATAGTTTCATGATCTGTTAGGCGGTTTGACCGCTGTTGTGATTTATCCACCATATCATCGGTATGTCACTCAAAAATGTTCCCAGGAAGGTCGTGAAAATGCGATGCATGGTGCACTAATATGTAGCACATTTTTTTAGACAAAAGGACACCACCTTATAAAATAAAAATCACTGGGGGGGCTCTTAAAGAAGTAGATTCTCCATCTTCTCTAGGGTTGTATCTAGAATAACCATCCTTGAAAGAAAGGGCCTCATATCTGGTAGTAACATCGATCAAAAATTTTGTGATCAAAACTGGAAAATCATCTTTCAGGCAGTGCCAATTGAGGTCCCTGAAGTCGATGCAGACTATAACCTGTCCATTATTATTTTTGATAGGGAATATGTTTTCTATCCAGATCTCATAATAGATTTCCTAGATGAAGTTACATTTGATTATCTAGTCAACTTCAGCCTCTATTTTTCCATCATGCATTGGGAGATTCCTTCTTGGTGCCTGCTTTTTTTCCATGATGGTCTTCTGGAAAAACCAAATGATGAGTGGAAGCATCATGATTGATTCTTGCAATTTATGTGTAGTTCTAGGAAAAAATATTTTGATTATTTTTTAGGGATTATGTATATGTCTTTTTCTCCTCGAAAGGAATATCCACACTTATCAGAGTGGGATTCTAGTCATCTTTAGTTCCTAGGATTATCTCCCCATGTTTATCGATTGTGGTCGAGACACCTTATTAGAATACAATGTGGGAATCTTTGATCTCTTATTCTTATTCTTCTTCGTAATTATCCTCTTCATCAACTTCTTCCTTCTATAATAGAGAGAGTATTCTTGGGAAGAAATCTATGGTGTTGGGAGAGTAATCATCTTAAACCTTAGTGAGAAAGGAAATAACTATCTAGGAATCCGAGGACGGGCCTGGAGCATCACTGTTTTGGGTTTCCCGGGCATAATAGGAGCCAGTGTGCTCTTCAGTGTATTTGGACTTGGAAACCATAACCAAAATCATGTAGATGATTGAATCTATATCCAAGAATGAAATTATACATTCAACTTGGTGGATGGGTAATAAAAACTCCTCCACAAGCTGTTGGAGGAGATCAGGGGCGGGAGCCATTTCTAATCCATTTGGGTGGTGATCAAATCAACGTTATTGGCCAAAGACTACTTCTCATTTGGTTCATAGAAATCGACATCGAGGTAATGTGACTCACATGATTCAAATAAAGATTTTTCATTATGAAATGTCCCATTTGGCCATTAGTGTAATATTTAACACAGTAATAGTATGATGGAAGAATCATAGCGTGATGATGCAGCTAGGGCCTCCCTAATAGAATTTTGAAAGCCATACTTTTATGTAATACTAGAAAGTAGGAGTAATACATGAGGTCTCCAAGCCACGTTATAAGCTTGATTCATCCCAAAGACTTTTGTTTTATTTTTTAATATCCCAATAGGGTTTTGTTGGTGGGTGTTAGACTATCCTCATCATAGCCTAACCAAAAAAGTTTTCGTAGTGGGAGGATATTGACTACAGATCCTTTATTGATTAAATTATTTGAACATCAATGTCATTTATCTTATCGAGCACAGATAAGGTTTTCATGTGCCCTTGAATGATGAAATAATCATCCTTTTATTTGAAGGATATGAATACATGAAATTCATTGGGATTGGTTTTTTCCTATAGATTTTGACCACTAAAAATTCAGACTCATATACCTGGGAACATAGAAAGTATTCGATGAGTGAAACACTAAGGTATATGGACAATCTCAAGGCATCCATGATCGATAGATTTTCTAGTACTGATGATATCTACTTCAGAATATCATATTTATTCTCTAAATTTTGGCGCTTCCTAGCTCAAGGATTCTATTTCGTGGGCTTCTTATGGTCTTTAGATTTGGACATAGATGTTTTGGCCTATGAGAAAGGAGTTGATGGGGATGATGTTCTTTATGCGTTTGGACAAATTGATTATCCTAATCACCTTGGGCGATGGGATATATATTCTTCCTTCGGTGGATACTTCAAGATGATTATGCTTAGATTTCTTTTGGTGGTTGTAGAGAAACACTCTGGTTCCTATTGTGTCTACTAGAGGGTTCTTCGGTGAGTTTTTTTGACATTAACAGGTCGAGTTATAGAGTGGTCTAGAATTTGACTCCTTCCATGATCATTCCTTCCATTAAACCCTTGGCCTCAACGACCTATTCCTCCAACTCTCTGGTTGGGAATGGGGAATTTTGGTTTGGGGATATAGTCCACATCAGAGAAGGGTTCCATCAAGTAAATGAAATTAATGTAAATGAAGATCAATTATTAATCTGACAATGATTCTGTATGACTATCTTCATATAATGGAGTAGTTTTTTAGGGGTGGTTCTAATTTTCCCATTTGGAGGGGTGTTCTTGTTTTTTCATTTTGAAGGGTGGTTACCTTTGTTTCAAGTTTGTGGCATGATGTCTGAATGTTTCCAGACTAACATCGGGTTTAGTGCCATCTCATCTTCTCCTCCTTTAACTACTTCCAGCCTTTAGAGGACTCTTGGGTAAAGGATAATGATTTTGTTGTATCATGAGCTACTGGGGGAATGAGTCGTTGCTTCAACTATACTTGGAGGATTTCAAGTGGTCGATTGACTATTTTTTGATTCATCCAACTCTCTAATTGTTGGTGTTTCTTTCTGGTGAATGTTTTTCATTCCTCTTCCTCTCTTGGGTCTACGGTGGATACATTCACCACCTGTGATGGCAGTAAACCCAACTAGACTAGTCTGGAATCCCCCATATTTTTCAAGTGATCCATGAAGATGAAGAACTCTGGGATCGTGTGCTCTAGTATCTGGTGATTGGGATAATAATTTGGATGGTCGTGGAGATCTAATTCATTAGTTTTGTTTGTCTCTAGTATCCAAAGAAAGATGAAATTTTTGGAGGGTAAGATGTTTCCACAAAATTGGACATATCAAAATGAGTAGACATTATTTCTTCTTTCCTTAAACTGATTGATTTTTGCAACTCTTCACTCATCTTTCCAAGGTGGGGGTGGATATTGGCATCTATGGGGTCCGACATGGTTTGGCGGAGGACTTTCAACTGGAGCTGGTCTTAGGGGTGGCTTAAGAGTGATAGAAGTTTCTTATGCTTTTCCATTTCTTTTTCAGGGGGCTGATGGGGCCTCCTGGGAATTAATATTGGTCTGTTTCAAGGGATCTTGTATCCTTTAGGAAATGGTGGGGAAATATCAGAACCAACTTATGTACTTCATTGGGATGGTTGGTGTTATAAATTCATTATAGAGGTTATCTATTCAATAGAGATCATTTCGTCTAGGGGAGCAGCGAGTTCAAGGAGTAAGTCAAGCCATTCCATTTGGCAATGAAGTTTATAACTCTTTCATAATTTCACAACATGATGTTCATGTGATCACTGACTATTGTCTTACGAAATGTCAAACTGAACTGGAAGATAAACAATCGGGAGTTGTCCTCCTAGCCTGTGATTGAGTTAGCTGGAAAGCTACTATACCATACAAAGGAAGAACCCTATAGGGTTCACATGAAACACCCGAGTTTTACTACTTCTTTCTACTCTGGTGTACCCATCATGGGGTCACAATAAGTTTCATAGTGCATTTGGATATATTTTGGGACTCCCGAACCATTGAACACTAGAAATATGGGGTTCCAAACGTTTATCAGTGGCGAAACATTGCTCACCCAATCAGGGTAGGGTTTTGGCTCTGGTTGTTTCTAAGCATTTCACCCTTCCATGGATTCTAGTCAAGAAGAAAATTTCATGACAGTATTCAAGATCCCTTGATGCATATCCTAACTGACTTGAGAAAAGGATTGTGTAGTAGGGGGACATTTTGGACCTGCTAGAAATGATAGAATTTAGGGTTGATGCCTAGCTGAGGGTATCCTTTGTGTGTTTTCCAAAATATACACTGACTTTTTTCCCAATAGTGGGACGTCTTGATATCATTATGGTCTCGAATTTATGTATTTTGATGGTCTCAGTGCTGGATTGGACATGCATCTGAGATTAACATCATTTATTCAGATGAGTGCATGTGGAAAGGGAACCTCTTTTGGGAACACCTATTGACTTTCCTGTTGGGAAACACATCCAGAAAGATTGATCCCTCAGTGGAGCTTGACATTGATTTTCCTGAGCTCCATCATTTCTTCTCCCTGCTTGGTGAATCTTCCCTTGAGCGCGACAAATGCATTTTTTGGGGGAGGAGGTGGGACATATACAACCTGGGATTAACTCTTCTTCTAGTTGGTGATTTTTGAAGGAGTTGGTAATGGTTTTTCTCGGGGTGCACAAAAATATTTGGTAACTCTTTGGTTCCGTGTATGCACACCACCATGATTGATGTGGGATACCTCTAGGAGGGAACCATTTTATCATGCTTCCTCTCCAGTTTCACCATTTCCTATGAGATCCATGTGGTTGATGTTTTCCATGTTCACTGATGCATGCTGTATTGGTGGTGGTGTACCGAGTGTCGAATGGTAGGAAAGGGTTCTGCATCCTTTGTGGGACTTTCTCCTTCCATTCTATCTTATTGTTCGTGTTTTTTTTCAGAAACATCATCCCAGAGGGCCCCTGATATAACCTTGTGACATGCCTTCACCTTGATGTGTATGAATCACAAGATAGGGCGGATCAGATGACCGCTCTTCTCACTATTCTTCCCATACGGGAGAAAAAAGATGTCTGCTATGTGGGAGCTTGAGGTAAAAATTCCCCTAGCCCTATGGGATGGGGTTTCCCATATTCTTCTGATGATGCACTATGGCATAGATTTTTTGGACTTATAGAGAAATTTTGAGTTAAAAATACCCTAGCACTGCAGGCCGTGGCTATTCACGTATTGCGGTGGTAGACAGTGTTATTGCCACCTTTTTGATTTCATGCACTTCTGAGTGGTTTTTGGATGAGTATATTGTTGGATATTCATGAGATTTATTGGATTTAGAATACATGAGCATAGCTTGTGGGTTGGATTCCCTTAGTCGGGAAACCATCTTGATGTTATCGGTTGCTTGGCTCCTAAGTTATTCGATAGCTTGATCTCGTCGGGCCTAACAATTTTGAGACATACTTCATGCCAGTTTTTTTTGTATTCCATATTTCCTGAGAATGGATTTAATTTGATTAATAATTTTTGGTAATTAAATTTTAAGATGCCATTTCCCATGAAGTCTGATAGATGGGACATGGGGTGAAGTGTACAGACCCATGTTCTCCCCATCTCCGAATACGAACTCATGATGCATAATTGTCAATGAGGAAATGAAACTTGTGTAGTGGGTGGAGGCAAGACAGTTCATGGTTTTTTTTTCCTTTATAATTGTGGCTGTTGTGCAGATGGGAGGACATCCAGTTTGATTAGATGGTGAAGATCTAATAATATGGTGACATGGTCTGCATACCCTTCATAGGGTAAGAAATTTTCTTTTACCTAGTGTTAATTCGTCCATATATTGAGGTGAATGTTATGCATTAATTTATTAGGAAACTCCCTCGATATGTTGAAGTGAGAAGTGGTTGTGGACCAATACATCACTGGTATATTATCCTTAGCTAGTTGTCTTCTCAAAAGAAACATATCCTTCTATTGTTCTTCTGGGGACTCCTTTACATGATATGCCCTACTTAATTTCTTCGTAATAATTTTTTTACAACTAGTTGGGTTGGTAGGAGCCTCATTGATATGTGAACAACACGGGGGTGGCACAAAATATGAGTGTGGCTTTGAACCATCCTCTGGTTGAGAAAGGATTTCACTCATCATAGACAGAGTGTCTGATACATCTGACTCCATCTTTTTGAGTGACTCATTATAGGAGGTCTTTCTAAAATTTTTCTGAGCATGGGGAGAGACTTTTTTCCAGTATAAATTTTCATTGTGGGGAGGACCAACATAATTGGTTCTACAATGGATATGTCTACCATTGCAACTTCATGCCCGACCACGGGGAGTGTACCTATGGTGTAAACCTTGGGGATGACCTTCAGGGTGGGCTACTGTGAAGGGAGGACCTTCTTGCTGTTTGATGTCACTAAGGGGAGGACCATCTCATGGATTGAAATGATGTTGAGGACTACTATCATAGCTTGATATCTGGAAGCAGGGAGAATTTTTTTAGTGTACATCCTTGGGAGGGCCTTCATGATGTACTGTAATGAGAGGATGACCTTCTATTGGCTTGATGTTAATATGAGGATGGCCATCACAACAACTTCTATTATGAGGAGGGCCTTTTCAATGACTTTAATCATGGAGAGAATATCATCATGACTTGAAATATGACTATGGGGAGATTCATATCTCTAGCGTATAACCTAGGGGGGACAATTAGGGTGGATGAAAACAAAAGGATGACCTTCTTGCTATCTGATATTCATGTCATGGGGAGTTCTACCCTAGCATACCATGGGAGATAGGCACTCGTGATCAATCATTCTAGTCCCACTGGGTAAGCCCCTGTGGGTGCTCTGGGTAGGACCTTCAAAGCTTGTTGTAGCGATGTTGTTTGGAGGGCCTTCTCAACTGCGACTCCCTCATCCATAATTTGGTAATGTACTGACGGGGTATTGAGACATTATTGATATGTGTTTGAGGGAATCTAGAACTCCATCTTCCATCAGAGCAAGATCCGGTATGTGCTCTTCATTTTATTTTTGTCTTTGGCGCATTTCATTTTTGGGATTTATTTTTGTGGATAACCTAGGTCTTCTGCTGTTGGTAACAAACTTCATTTATAGGTCCCAATCTTGTTGGGTCCCGTTATGTCAATGGGAAATGCCAACAGACATCTTGGGTTTTGGCAGGGATATATGCCTGCCTTGGAGCGGCCACCACATTGGACCGATATCCCCTAGGTAGAAGAAGTATTTGTTCTTGAGCTAATTGAATTTTTATCGTAGTATATTTCCTTCGACCATCCAAGACTAGAGTAGGGATTCATAACTACTCCAGAGTGACTACATAATTTTTCATCCAATCCATTTCGTTCAAGGAAGCCAGGTTGGGGACCTCATTCTTCACCTTTTCCAATGATATAATTATATCTTGGCATGTTTAGAGGATATGTTCAATAATAAACATCTAGTCTTCCATCATTTATATGATTTGTGGCAATACATCTTTTCCTGGAATGGGTATGAAGTCCTATTCCGATGGCAAAGTAGTGGTTTGGGCCTACTCCCATCCTCCATAGGTGTCCATTTGATACTATCGGTTCTAATGTTCTGGGACAGAGGAACGAGTCTTCCACTAGTTTTATTCTCCATTTACTAAAGTATTTGATTAGTGGGATTCATATTCATGAGAAATAATTTGCATCTGCTCGCTTTCCTCTATATTTGTATCACAAGATTTGTATGCATCCAAAGTAAATTTACACTACTGATTTTTAAATACCACCATATTAGAATTTTGGTCTTTATATGCATCAGTATATATTTTTTCTTTCTTGTAGCTGGTTTCCATCCTTTTTGTATGACGAGAATCTTGTGTATCACCAGATATCTGCATATGCCTGTAATTTTCCACTCTGTCTACATGATGGGACCAACCATAACTGCTATGAATGTTCACATTCTTGTATTATTCCACACTATTTCTATGGTTGGATTGATTATAGGGGAAGATTTGTTTGTCTCCCTGTTGAATGCCATTGAATTTGTAGGGCAGAGTGTTTCCTCAAGAATTAGGGTGATAGCCTGTTCTTGATTATATGTTTTCTACTTTAAGAGGGTGAAACAAGGTGCATATGTCTTACATAATTTAGTAGGTACCCTTGGTATAATATCATCTTCAGAATAAGTATACTTGGTCATCCAGTGTTAGCATCGATTCTCTCTATAAGGGGCTTGTGAGTAGGACCCATGTGCAGTTGCGATGAAGTCTTCAGCATCGACACCATCTACCTCCCTAAGATAATAGAGTTACTTGTTGTCAGACTCCACAGAAAGTCTCCCAAAATAGTTCGAGATGACCACTGGGGATGTATAATGCTTGGGTGATAGCCTTGGATAAAGAGGCGGCTAGTGAGCTTTTTCATATTGGAGTGTTTGTCTGTAGCCTCCGATTTCGGGAGAGTAGTATTTCTGTAGTACTCTTTGATCAGTGTATTGGTTACCCCGCATTGAAGATGCTAGGTTGGAAAGGGGGTCCTCCTATTCATAAGGTCCCCGACCACCTATGGGATCACTAAGGGGTGTGTCTTTATTGTTCTTAAAGATTTCATTTGGATTGAAGGATTCTCTACGAGAACCTAAAATATATATATGACATATATATATATATATATAACCCCATCAAATTAGAATTTCTTTTACATATTCATATTTGATTATTCATCATTTCCCACCTAATATTTTTATTTTGTGAGGAGAAGGGGCTTGAGTTGGGTAGAACCACCACCTTTGTTAAATATTCACGTCCGGATTACCATTTTTGTTTTCCCTATAAGGCGTCACATTTACGGGTTTTGGACAAACACAATGAATGGTCTGAGGGTTGATAAAAATTCATCTGTTATTATAGAGACATTCACATCTCCATATTTTTTCCACCTGATCCATGTTTTTATCTTTTAAGATGGATTGGATTGAACCCATGAAAATTGGGTAGTTTATCACTTCCTCATTATAATGGAAGTTCCATAGTAAAATGGCCCCAACAAGCGATTTTACAGGGGTTATGTATTTGTATAATCGGTTCTCTTAGTATACGAATTCCTTAGATGGTATTATGTGGGATTATTAATGGATCCAGAAACAACCAATGACATTATTATCCTTGATTCATGGACCTTCATTCAAAAGATAGGCGCTCGTTGGATGGTGATTTGGCCAATGAAACTTAAAGACTCCACTGGTCGAGAGGATGGTAGGTCAGGCCCATCGCACCATTTTAGGGGGAATTATTTTCGTTTCAAGAGATATTTTATAGATTTATGTCATTTTCATATGTTCATGAACAATTGGTTCATTCCCAAAGAGAGTATCCATGGGAAACTTCTGGTCTTTAGGATCATCATAAACATACATAGATTTGATACTATGAAGGAAATGTTTTTTTAATCCATGCAATAAGGATCTCTAGAGTTTATAATCTTCTAGTAGGGATGGAATATGGATTGATTTTTGGGATAAGACCCATGATATAGGTCTCCTACAAATCCTCATGAGAGGAATCAGATCCCACATATTTCTGTATGGGTTGGGGCTTACACATGGAAGTTGCCCATTTTGGGGGACAAGTTTGGGTGAAACCTCTTGGAATGGAACCTCTTTTGATCTAGGGACTTCATGAATATATCCTACATATCCTGGTCTGAACATGTATCATAGTTTTTGTAGTTCATGATGGGTTAATTATGTGGATGTCATAATCATAAAAAATCTCTAATTCCATGTGAGTCACACTCTGTGTAATACACAAGAGGATGTGAGAGGTTCAACAAACCACAAATCATCTCTCCCACATATGTGATCGAGCAATCCTATGATGAAAGAAGCCAAGGTGATGTTGAGAGAGGGCACAAAGCGATGATACTTTTAATGTGGGAGGACATTGGGGGTCCTGTGGCTCAGCTCATAGAAGGTTAGAGACTTACCATAGTGGGAATGCCTTAGGACACGGTCTTGGAATGGTGAGGCATTTCACCTCCCTCCAAAAGGAGAAGAAATCATTATTCCTTAGATTGATCATTATTCCTAATTGAATGGAAAAAGAATGTGATCAACCTTAATCCCTATAAGAGATAGGTTCACATTAGCATCCCATGTTTAGACTCTGAGTAAACATTAGGATGTATACTTACAGACATCCCTGGAGTCCAAACCATTGTGGGGGAATCCATCGTGACTTCTCTTACAATGGGTATGTAGACAGAAAGGGGAATGCTGATATGCCTGATAAAATGATCATATGGGTATGGTGGCTTTAGGGGAAGCTTTGTCCTAATACTAGGGGGCTGGTTCGCAGAGGAGATATAAAGGACGAGATGGTAATGGAGGGGTGAGATTGGAGTCGGGGGGAAGGAAAAACGAAGACACCCCATTCCGTGAACTTTTTTCTCCTGAGGGATTGGGGGATCTCCACATGCCATAGTGGTATGTGGGTAGAGGGGTCTTCTGGGTATCGAATCAATATACATGCATGGGTATGGACCACCCCATAACAAAGTGGTACGCATTATTGGATGTGGTCTGCCATGCCTCTTCATGTTCTATCTGTGTACTGACGTAGTACGTGGAGCAGCATTTGATCTGTACAGTGATACACTATGTGATGTTCCATATTAAAGAAGGGACCTGGAAGCTGTCATTCATAGGGATTTCATCCATGAGGAATTTTTGGTTCACGATGACACCAATTTGGTTCTTGGCGTGCCAATTATTATTATGTCCCTTATTTTTAGGGTACACAGCTGGTTATACCTAATTAATCATGGTTCACGGTTTGAAATTGGTTGATGATTCGAAACCAAATCCAAAATCCTCTTTGAATTAATTCTTCCAACCTCTAGGGTCTCCTCTATGCTTTCTTCCTCTGTCTTTTTCTTCATCATATTGTGCTCCTTTTATAGAGAGTTAGAGAAAATCCTATCTATAGGAATAAAATACCATTTTAGGATGTCTATGAAGAGATATCTCAATTCATGGAAGAATCAATCATCCCATGTTTGTGGAGGATATGGTTCGTGAGTCATGGTTTGCCGAAAACTATTGATTTTCTTCATCAGTGAACTTCCGAGTTCACGGGATGGTATGTGAATGGCCTTCATGCACATGATTTCGCTAACGATGTGGTTCATGACATATTGGGTTCATTAGCCATTTTCCTTTGGTCCAGATCCTCACAAGTCCTTCTACATACTAGTGGTTCATGATTCATTCATTCCATGATCCATTCCTAGTTGTGGTATGTGATTCATGCATTTCGTGAACGCTTCTCGATTTTGGAACATAGGTCACTTAAAACTGTTGAGAAATTCAATTTTTTCAAGTTTATTTCCATGTTATCAATTCAATTTGAATTCATTTTATTTTCTATACCGTTAGGGATTCTTGCATCCTTCTACAAAGTGCTTATGGGAGTATTTACTTCCCTTTTTTAAGTTTTTAGAACCCTATAGGGATGTAAAAGAATAAACCTTTTATTATAGTAAAAAACTAAAAACCCATGAAATGATTTACCTTTATCTCAATATTATTTTAGAGAATGAAATAAATTATTTATACATGAAAACTAACACTTTTTTCAATGAAAATCATTAAAACACATAACGAGAAAACAAAAACCCTATTTTGAATTGAAGATAATCACATTCATAACATTATCTAAAATCATGTTATATGTAACTAGATCTTACTTAAATACATTGGAGAAACCATTAGATAAATCCCAAATTCTTCATATTAAGACAATTATCATTTAAAAATTATTTTGAGTGCTATCTAGGTGCACCCACTATATAAGCTATATTGATACCACCAATGCTATATGGGCACACAGATTTCTCATAAAACTCTCAATAACCATATCGTGAATAATTTTTTATTATTTCATTTAATCATAAATAAACTTTTGAAAAACACTTTTAATATTATAAAGATATTATATTCGAATATTAAAATACACATTTTTTTTTTCAAAATCCAATTTTCAATATCAAAATACACTTTTTTAAAAATAAAATTTTCAATATAATAAATACAATGAAAAATGGAATGTGGTTTTTTATCTTAATAAAACAGGAAATATTATAAATGATGAAAAACTAAAAAAAATTTTTATGGTGGTCGAATAGTTATTGTCCCTATATACATTAAATGTAATTATCATTTTGAATTTGTAAAGAAAGATACAAATTTCATAAAAAGAATCGATTTTTTTGGAAAACATTAAAAAAATAAAAAAATTTACATTTTTTAGGATTTAATTTATTTAGTAAGATCATTTTGAAATCTTTTAAATGGATAGAGAATATATTTATAATGAGAAAATTAAAGTAGATTTTTTATTGATGAAAAGTCCCTTACCACGTTGGAAATATTTGAATCATAATACAGATGAAAGACTAACATTAAAAAAAGATAAATGTCACGAGAATATAATGATATAACATGTTAAAGGGTATGTATATAAACATAATAAAATATTTTTTGTTCATAACATCAAAATATGTTTCAATTAAAGGAAATTGAGAAGAAGTCACTTACCACATGTTCGATTCATCATGTTCGTTCTATATCATCATATATATTAAACATATTACAATTAGTTTCAATATTTAGAACCATTTTAAATTTTATTATTCACATTTTCTCACTTATAGACATGATATATATAATTATATATTTAATTTAGTTTCCTTTGGAATATCTGATAGTGTTTAGTTTATATATCAAAAATGAATATAATGGGTTGAGTATTGGTCAAGGAGGTCATTATTAATCATTTCAAAAATAGCAATCATGAATAAATAAATAAATAAATATTTACATACATACATAAATCAACTATACATTTATGAATAATAGTGAAATATGGTTTGGATAATTGATGTTCATTACGATCAGAGAGAGGGTGGTTCATATGTACACATGAGTAACATTTACATTTTTTAACAAACATTATGGAAATAAGGTTAATAATATTTTATAATTACATAATAATAATATTATTATATATAACATATTATCTATTTAAATATAATAACATATACCATTATTTTAATTTGGTGATAAAAACAATGAATCACATCACTTGATGGAGGCGATTGTCCACACTTACAAGAATGATGTTATCATTTTTCAGTGTAAGATAAAAAATGAAGTATTATATTTTTAAAATAATAAATTTACAACTAATATAATAATTATTTTCTATATATAAAATATATTAATTTACTCTATCCCTATTATAATTTATGTAAATATTTAGTGAGAAATGAATCATATTTGTTTGTGAGGCGGTAATCCTACACAAAAGCGACAATATTATATCACACATAGAATAGAAACTAAGAAGGTATATGTGATATCATAAATCTAAAAGTATAAATATTTTAAAAATATAACATATATAAATTCTTCCAATATATCATTAAAAAATTTTGATATGTGGTGATGGAAAAATAATGGCATTGGTTCACGAGGTGGTAAACCTCCTTACACATGAATGATGATTTTGTATCCCATTTTATGGAAGACAAGATGTATTTTGGTTATTAAATTTACATGATAAAATATATGTATATGGTAGATACTTATGTTTCAATATAAGAATAATTTTTTATAATTAGAATAATTTATAAGAAGAATTAAAATTATGATTATCGGTAAAGCCTGATACCCCTTCTTTAGAGAACCTCCTTAGGTAAGCACTAAAAGCCTTCTTAGGATGGATTTCATATAAATGTAAGGGAACTAGGTTGTGGTAAGGTATGTTCATAACTTATTTAGGCAGTTAATGTCCAATAAAAATGGATTTTATGGTGTTACATGGAGAGGAGATTGGTTTAATTTATAAGTGAGGTGATTAGTACATTTGTAATTGATGAAATAAAAGATGTATATTGATGTTTTTCACATTAAAAAAGGTTAAAAAGTGGATAATAATAATGATTTAGAAATTATAATGTTCATATATGGACATAAAACAGATTTTATACTATATTTTTTGTTCGTTTTTACACTTATTAATTTAGTTTAACCCACAATAAATCCACATTTACCCTAACCATAGTAATTAGTTTTTCTATTTTGACTATTCATTTTGATAAACAATTAGATGGATTTTATAGATAATATAAATTATTATGTTTCCAAATAAGGAATCTATTTTACCATATTTAATTCAAGAAATTATGAAATGTTAATTTATAACAAAATGCACATACGTGACGTAAAATAGGGTTTTCAAAAAGTGTACTTTTAAAGAGAAATACGACTTTATATAAACTCTATAATTAATAATAACAATTGTATGAATATAAATTAATATTTATTGTTATATATTATATAAATTACATTTAAAAAATTTATCAATATTCATAATAATTTATTAAAATAGTGAAACATTATTCACTTCAAAACAGTTTTCATAAAAATCCCGATTTTAAACCAAAAAACCAACATAAAATGAAATCTGATATACAGTTGTTGAAAATGTAATTATGTGGATTCAAAAAAAATAAAGAATACTTATTTTATGTTAAATAATAATAAAAACATAATTTAACTTTTAAATTAACTAATTTAATGAAAAGAAATAATTTTTTTAAGAAAATTTTATATTTTCACTATTT
Organism: Viscum album; assembly: GCA_963277665.1. Taxonomy (NCBI): domain Eukaryota; kingdom Viridiplantae; phylum Streptophyta; class Magnoliopsida; order Santalales; family Viscaceae; genus Viscum; species Viscum album. Next base: position 228,607,723 of record OY728151.1, read on the forward strand.
ATTAAAACCCTTATATTTTTTTAAAAAAACATGAAAAATTATTCAAAATTAATTTTGATATTATATCTTCCAAAAATAATTTTAAATTTTAAAATTTACATTATAATATTTATAATATAAAATTTTAAATAAATCCTTGTAATAAAAGTATCTAATTAAAACTACTCCCTTACGTAATATTTTTATATAACTATATGAACAAACATGAAAGTTATTTATTATATGATTTCCTTGGATGTAACGTAATAATACGTTGATTATTAAACTTGAGTAATTACATTAGTATTTTTTCATAAAACAATACAGGAGTCATTGGAGTGTGGAACCATAAGTCAGTTCTCATCAGTCATAAGGTCATTTCATAGGTACATTTCATTAGATAAAAGTTTGAGTATGAATGAAAACTTATCATATATCACGCTTAACTGAAAATAAATTCACATTATTGTATATTATGATATAATATTCTCCATTATATAGTGTACTTGAGCTAACCAAACATTCCCAACAACATTTTGGACTTCGGCTAACAGCATATTTATGATAACATTTTACTTTTGGGCTAACCACCCCAATAATCATAATTATTACAACTTAGACTAACCACTGGTGTCTCAAAACGATCTCATAAGATATACAACATTTCAAATTTAATTTTAGGTCAATATTGGATCCGACCATTACATAATGACTATCAAAACATATGTGGGAAACATAAGCATAAAAGAATTCATAATTCAAACATATAACAATTAACCAAAGAGGAACAAGTGGGTTTTATGAAAAATATTGCAAAGATGATCATATACAATCAAGATAAATATGTTGGATGTTATTATTAAGTAATAACCAAAGTAAAAAATAATATTTAATGGATTTTGATATATATGAAATATATTTTATTATAAGATTATAAAATTACATTGATAAATATGGCAAAATATATTTTATGTTTTTAATAAAAAAATCAAATAGGATTTATTCTGACGTAATGCAAATAAATTTTTTTTTGAATAAAATTAAATAAATTAAATTAATATTATAAAATAAAAACTAAATACTATTGTTTAATAAGAATTCATATGGAATGTGTTGAAATAATATTTCTACATTTTATAAACAATGTTAATATATAGTAACATGTGTGGTAAAATTTAAAAACAAATTCCCTTTACAATTTTTTTGAAATGTATAAATCCACAAAAAATATCTTATGTAATCATAGAAGTGAGTATAATGAAATTCACAAAATGGATGCAGTGGGGAAATATTCTCAGTTTATAAGATGAAATATGACCTGTTTTATATAAAATTTTCATTTTAGTTGAATTGTAAATAAAAGATACGTGAAATATTAATTAGAAATTTAAATCCAAGAAAATTACCATAGTAGAAGAATTTAGATTGTACTTTAGTGAAATATCAAATATAAATTCAGTTATGTAAATTTATACATAAAAAAGTATCTATTTTGAAGTGAGATTTGAATGTAAACTCTTATAGCTTTGGTAGCATTTTATAAATATTATTTGAAAGAGAGTACATGAAAAAGAATAGTATATCAATGAAACTGAATTGAAATAATTATAAAAAGAGTAATTCAGAATTTATTCAAAACGTTAATGAATATAATGTTTGGATATAAATAATTTCATAGAAATGGGTAATTGGGAAGATAAAAACCTTACTCCAGACTTCTTCTTGGTTGGACTCACTCTAAATTTATTAATAGAATCTATCCTTATTGAAACTTTTTCCATTGGAATAAGGGAAATTGGATTCCTTCACTATGAATAAAATTTTCTAAATGTGTGATTGTATTTTTGGAAAGTTAATTTTCGAGGTTATTTTAGAGAAACCTAATTGAATGGACTACTTTAGTGTGAATTTAAGAGATGTATTTTAATATGTGAAAATGTTGTACATTTTTTGTAAGATCAAGTTAGCTCTTGGGTATAGATGATGAGATTTTGGTGAGTTTAGGAGGTAAATGTTGGTAACAAATTTAGGAATAACTCTTACACAAAAAAATACATACAACATGTGTTTAAATTAATTTAATTATCAAGAGTTCAATCCATTTTATATTTATCCATTTATACCACTTTATAACTTGTTTAATTATTTACTATAGTAATATGTTTTTTTATAAAAATATAAGATGACCATTATTACCTTCTTTTATTTTTATGATTATAAATGTGGATTCCATTTAATCTTATTTAATTTATATAAATGTTAAATTTATCTTTTAAAAAAAAATTAGATGCATGTATAAAATATTTTCATTTGAAATTGGATTTTAAAAACCTAACTCTTCATATTCTTATTTAATATAAAGTACTAAAAATTAAAAGACTTATAAACTTTTTTATACTTAAAAATATTAATTTTTTTAAATAAATCCTTAAATTATTATATATGTAGTTTTTTAAAAAAACATAACGTGTAAAAATATTAATTTATTAACCATTAGAATATTATGATTATTAATATAAATATTATTATATAATAAAAACATTAAATCATTAGATGAATGATATATTATTTTATTTTATCTATAAATAGTGAATTTATTAAAAAAATACATTAATAGTGATCAATTTACATTTTTAATTCAAAAAATACCCAATACAAAGAAAAGACATTTATTAAAAATTATCCCTTTTAAATAAATTTGAATACAACAAATTATTTATTAAAAAAAATTTAGTTTTATCAATCCATTATTATCAAAATATATCATGTAAAATTATAATCACATAAAATAATTAATTCAAAATACCTATTTTGTAGGAAAATGTATATATTATTATAATAGTCCCCACTATACACATGACAATGAAAGAAAACAATCTTGGAAATCGAACCTCAGTATATATCCAATGGGAATATACCAAATTTCCATATTAGCAATATACATATATCCAATGACATTATATTCAATGGCCATATATCAAATTCTCAAATTACATTCCTTTATAAAGCATTATCTATATCCCTAAAATCATTCATCATATTTAATTACTTATTCCTAAAGATTTATATTATATGTATAATGTTTTCCTTTATTTACATAATTATAATTATATGTTTGATCATCAAGGAAACCCGTAATGATAAAGCTTTCATATTTGTGGTATTTTTATTTACTTGTGGTTTTATTCCACTAGTACGCTTTTTGTGGATGTTTTAAAATTGATTCTTATAATACTTTGATTTTTATTATGAATTGTAATAAAATATATTTCAGTTCATTTTTTGAGTTTCAGTTGAATTAAAAACTATCAAAAACACAATAATTATTTATGGGTAATTACAAAAAAAATCAAGGGGTGTTACATTATAACCCCATTAAAATAATTTAACCATAAAAATTTCATTACTCTGATAAAAAAATATATAACTTCTACATCATTACATTTTAAGGATTATATATTTTTTCCTAAAACATATGATTTTCACATAAGAAATTAACCAGGTGAGTTGTATAACTTCATAGTATATTACCTTATAAATCCAAGATTTATATTGATTATTCCATATAACAGAGATCTTATTATGGATATATTACCTACATTTTTTGTACATGTGAAATTTCAGGTATGTACAACTCAAATGTGATACAAGGACATACCATGAACTTAGGTGATTTTTAGTGGATGTAAAAGTTGACAGGTTACCATAACTACATGATTGAGGATTTCAATAGAGGTATAATGTATCTATGGTTCAAAATTCCCTTCTACATGAATAAGATAACCCTCTTCCATAGTTATATTTTAAGAAATACATTACTTTACATTCTAAATGAAAATATCACAAATGATTTTCAGTGTATCGATTCAATTTACATTGCATAGTTTTAATGTGTCACAAAATGGTTTCAATATTCTCTCACATATATAGAGTAAAATCCATTCCTAGAAGCTTACACTCCAAAAAACAACTCAATGTGTTATAGTTTTTCATCTCTTCATGTAAAGATCCTTATATAGTGCTTTTTCAATTATATAATTGTAATGTCCCGACCCCAGTTACCCAGAGTCAGTGCATTATTTTAATACATTGGAATGATTACAAGGAATCATGTCCCAAAGGACCGATCAGTTTAATAGTCTTTGAAAAAATAGATCACATACATGAATGTTACATTTTCACTTTAAAACATACAAAACAACATAAATAATCTTTATGAACGCCATTATTCCCTTGTATTAACCCTTCATATCAGTCACATTACACTTATTGGAATCCTGTGAAAAATAAAACATAGAAAGGGGTGAGCTCAAATGCTCAGTAAGGGTAAGAGATACAGTGGAAACTTTCAAAAATAAGAATAAAAATTTAAGGCAATGTATAAAATTAAAACACAAGCCTTTTAAACATGAACTTCAGCATAATATAGCAGAAATAAAAAAAATAATTCCATTTACTTTTTCACATGGATATTCTACTAATCGAATAATCACATGCAATATCACTAACCACTTTCATAATGATGGAATTCATAATGCCGAACTTTAATTTCTGTGTCAAGGCCTCGTGCCAAGACCTAAGGTATAACTGTAACCAGAACCCAACCTGGAGAGCCTCTATAACTGGAATCTAACCCGGAGTTCCTCTAATAACCAGACACCAACCCGGAGTGCCTCTAATAACCGGACACCAACCCGGAGTGCCTCTAATAACCGGACACCAACCCGGAGTGCCTCTAATAACCGGACCCTAACCCGGAGTTCCTCTAATAACTGGACACCAACCTGGAGTGCCTCTAATAACTAGACACCAACCCGAAGGGCTTACTTTTACTGGTCCCCAACCCAGAACATACTAGTCCAACACATTCATCTTAAAAATAGAATGAAATATAAATCAAACATTCATATTAAAACTTGCATAAGAAATCCCAAAACATTAGTCATAAACCATTAATGGAATAAAGAGAACTCATCCATAGTCAAACATATCACAAAACATTAAATACAATACGGAATATTTGTATCGTAATAAATCAACTTCAAACAAGTGTAAAATTTATCAAAGGATGTTGACATAGATGAAATCAAAACTATTTGAGAGAAATATCTCTTTTTTGAAATCATTTTAAAGTCACATAATTATAGAGAAAACCTTTATTTTAAAAATATCTTTATAAGCGTGTGAAAGAAGATTCAATGGTGTAATAACGGCGGAGAATAACCACACCCGCCGTATAAGTTAAAAAAAGACATTCTTACCATGATTTTTTCAAAAAGGTTAAAAAGTAACTTGTTTCAAAAACGATGGAATGATTCCTTTCAAAACATATAACATCAAATAAGGGTATAAATGACTTTAACCCATTTTCTATTAAATAGTAAAAATGTTTTGAAAGACATTTATAAAAACATGGATGTGGATGATAAATAAATGCCAGTAGATTATTACGTATAAACAATCCCGGATAATTAAGAGATTGTTTAATAAACCCTTACCAATTTCGTAACTTAGGAAACATACACCCCATGAAAGAGGTATCATACAATGAATATGTAAATACACATAAATTAAAGTTTATTACAAAAAGAATACAATTATAGGTAGTACATACACCACACAAAAGGTAATAGTGGCAATATGGAATGAATCTCAGGGGAATAAGGAGTGAGATGAAAACCCCTCACCTTGCACTTTCCTTTAGTCGAGGGTACGTTTAACCTCTTCTTCTTCGGGTTCTTCCTTTTGATTTGATCAAAAGGGATCCTTAGGATGGATTTCTGACTACAGGAAGGCCTCTAGGATGAATTGAGGGAAGTTGAGAGAGTATTTGGGCTGGGGTTGGCAAAAAAAAAAGGTTTTGAAGGTGTGAATTAACGAGAAGGGGGGGTGTCCTTTTATAAGAGGGGTGATGGCCACCTTTGGAAAAGCTAGAAATATTATTTTATAATAAATTCATATTCGGTTTCTAATGGCTCAAGAATTGGTTTATTTAATGGTTAAGGTAGGGATGGGTCTAAAAACACTCAACCAATAGAATTTAGAAAGGTTTGGGTTATTATATTAACCTTATAGTTTAGTTTTAACTCTTAGTTAATTAGTTTGACACTTACCATGTCACTTTGTATTTTTTTATTTTATAGTTATCAAACTTACTATATACATCCAAGCGACCAACAAGTGGTCCATTCATGATACAAATATCATTATATAAGTCTCTTGTCTGAGCCTTAGATTTTTAGTAATTTAATATCAATTAATAATATAATATTTTTTTTAAAAACTCTTTTATGTCAATTTTGACACAATTCAATAATTGACTTTTGTAAAAATCATAACAGAATGATTACTTCGAAAAAAGTTAATCAAATCAATCCGAATATGTCATATTATCCTATTAAATTAGTGTAATTCATTAATAGTCTCAAATTATATTTATTAGGGTATTTATAATATCAATTATTTTAATTTTTCACTATTATGGTAATTACTGCATCATCATTGTGTCATAAATAAATTAAATTATTTAATGCCTAAAAATTACAAATAAAATATCATTATATAAGAAATCGATTTATGTTTTTAATGAATATTTATAGTTGAATATCCAACATATATGACCATATGTACAAATTGTTTTTTTAAAAGATATATGCTTATGTCATTTTTGTATTTATTTTAACTTAATTAAAATAAAGCATCCATATCACCTACAAGTGGCTCCATTGGGTACCAAAATCGAACCAAAGATGCCCATGGTCGTACATGTATCCACCAATAAGGTTAGGACACGTTTTAGGGTAATTTAGTATTATTATAATATTATTGTTTAACCCTTATTTACTTGATTTACCTTTTAACCATGGTAAATAAAATATTTACCGAAGTAATTATTGAAAATGTCTAAAAATAAAAGTTAACTATTTACACAATTTGGACATCCTTATTACAAATATGGAATCAATTTTTCCAGATTCAAAACACAGAAGTGGCAGAAATTAATTTAAAATTAATTCCCGCTGTCAAAACAAAAGGTGTGTTTTAAGATATAATAACTATCAAAAGATAGATACTTGTTTATGTTCGGTTTAATTGTGAAATTATGTCCAATGACCAACATTGTATTAAATGGTAAAAAAATATTCTAAATATACTTTAAAACCCTAAAATTCATAATTTATCACTATTAATTATTTTGATTAAAAAAGTAGTTTTTAATTAAAATTTAGTAATTTTCAATATTCATCAAAATATTAACGTTATCCGAAAAGTACCAAAATTTCACCTTAGGATAAATTCGATACTCCAAATCCAAAAATGAAGCCCATATTGAGAGATAAAATTTCTATAATTTTAAAAATTAGGTATTACTATTCATAACGGCTACATTGATTGGTCGTGTTGTGTGTTAGAACTCAAAGTTGCGTACAACACACACTACCCTATTATTCAAAGAGAAGCGTACCGTGGAAGCTCGGGGTGTTACATTCTCCCCTCCTTCAATAAATTGCGTCCTTGCAATTTGATACTATTCTTTGAAAATAAAGGTTGAAAATAGAAAATATCTTTGTGGAAAAACCCACATCGGAAATTTGGTTAATAAAACTTAGTCTTAACAAGATGAAAAGAGAAATGAAAGGGTCACCACAAAATTATGATCTCGATTAGGAGGACATTGGTGGCAATTATAGACATTTAAATGGAGGAAAAATGTAAATATTTTTAGGTAGTGATTGAGGTCACAAATCACAAACATGTTTAAAATTGAGGTCTTTATATTCATCAATCTATAATGATTTAAAATACCATCGGTTCAACAAAACATAAGGTATTAAGATAACACATTTTTGACGTTTCAAAATATCTTAGTTTAAATCCCACATCGAAAAATGAATTAATGAGGCCTCTATTTAAAATAAAGAGTGGAAAGTATGAAGATTACCGAAAAAAACACATACTAGGGTTCCATTTAAGAATATATGGTCAAGGAAGGGAAATATAACCATCAATTATCTGATGGAGAGTGGTAGAAAACATGGTAATGAAAAGGCCAACAATCCCAAAGCCATAAATTAGTGATGATCTAAGGTATCATCGAGGACAACATTCTTGTTCTAAGTTCGTTTTCTTAATGTTGAGGAATTTATTTATGAGATTGGATAAGATCATAAGGAGATATACTTACTTTATAATTAGAGTTTTATCCATTAATAAATTTCTACAACAAACTCATCTTTCACCCCAAAACCTAATACAACTCAATAAAACTCTATTTATCCTAATCGTATAAATTTCCTATTATAATGAATTTATAATTCCCATATCAGACCCTTTATGTAAAGAAACTAAATTATACCATCCATGAACTTCATGTAGCACAATGGTAGGTGATAAATCCCAATTGCACTATGGTTGTGGGTTCGAATCCCGCAGCTTTGTCCGACACGACGGGTTGTCGCACGGTCTGCGTGTTGTCCTTTTATAAAAATCCAAAAAAATAATCTTTCAAACTTAATCCATTCCAACCATTAGACTTATCCAAAATACTATTATCCAAACTCACAGTCCAAAATTTACAAGAAATTTAAGCATATTGAGGATCCTTTTTGTCAGGTAATGACATGTGAATGCCTTCCTCATATATTCTTTTACAACACCGCAACATCTTAAATTACAAAAATCAACCATCTCTTATTACAAAATCACTACTTCAATATTAGTACCATATTTAGGTTTATCATTTCTTCAGCCATGTAATTAACAAAAAAAATTAACTCGCAGTAGAGTCACTTTTATTAGTACCATAAAATCTCAAATCCTAAATTAAATAGTACTACAGTACAATCATTATTTATTTCCAGAACATCATTGATACAACACTTAAATGAAATAATTCTAAAATAACAACATAGGAACACTAGTCATTCCTCTTCATATGTGGTAGTATCATAACTTGATTATTATCCAATAGAATCATTTACGACATAGTATGATGACTGGGACATTGGTTCGCGTAGTGTCCAAACTCCTTGAAAATGAAGCATTGTACATTTGAAACCATTTTCTTACCATTGTAGTCACGTACTTTGTTCCCCTTTCCTCCACACTTGTGACAAACTCCCATTACTTTCAGGAAAGTTCCAGGGTGTTTCTTCCCACAGTTATCACATATGGGAAAATTATTCTTTTCTCTCTTCCCTTTATCCATCTTTCTCTCTTCGATCCTTTTCTTCTCTTGCTTCCCTTCAAAGCCATAGGACTCCGAGAATTATTTACACATCTTATCAACACATGATACTATTTCTTCATATGATGATAGTACGTGGGAAACTATTTCCCTTCTAAATTCTGGCTTAGGACCAAAAATGATATGATCCTTCATACTCTTTGGATCATATGTATTACGGAAGTTCACATTCTTTATATTGGGTGCCATTTCTATACAATATCATAAACTAGTTCAGTTTATGAATTGCAATGAATAATTACCAAACTTGTAAAATACCTAAAAAAATTGAACAGTTTATGGATATAATCCATAATCATAAAAATGTTTTCTTGGAGTAAGTTTATACTAATAAGCCCTTCATAATGGTTTGTAAAGAAAATGAGAATTATCCTAATCATATCCCCTGGGAGTGTCGTAACCAAGAGTGCAGCAAGGCCCGTTGTCGTGAACCAGTTCCTATTCAAGTCTAGCTCAAAGTGGTGTTTTCGGGTTTTACCCCTAGGTACATCTGTTCCAGAGCCGCCTCTACCTACTCGTATCCAGACAGGGATGTATTACTCTGAAAACTCACAAAATCCTTACAATATCAAAATTCTAGGAAGTTCTTCTATACTAATCCTCAAAGTCTATCTTAGGGCTATGTGCTCTAATCAGAGTTTATCTAAATCTAGTTTCCAAGGTTATTGCTAAACTTCCTCTGATTCCAACTGTAACGCCCCGACCCTAGTTATCCAGAGTCGGTGCATTATTTTAATACATTGGAATGATTACAAGGAATCAAGTCCCAAAGGACCGATCAGTTTAGCAGTCTTGGAAAAAATAGATCACATACATGAATGTTACATTTTAACTTTAATACATACAAAACTATATAAATAATCTTTATGAAGGCCATTATTCATTTGGATTAACCCTTCATATCAATCACATTACACTTCATGGAATCCTGGGAAAAATAAAACATAGAAAGGGGTGAGCTCAAATGCTCAGTAAGGGTAAGAGATACAGCGGAAACATTCAAAAATAAGCATAAACATTTAAGGCAATGTATAAAACTAAAACAAAAGCCTTTTAAACTTGAATTCAGCATAATATGGCAGAAATAAAATTAAATAATTCCATTTACTTATTCACATGGATATTCTACTAATAAAATAATCACATGAAATTTCACTAACCACTTTCATAATGATGGACTTCATAATGTCGATCTTTAATTTCTGTGTCAAGGCGTCGTGCTAAGACCTAAGGTATAACTGTAACTGGAACCCAACCTGGAGAGCCTCTGTAACTGGACTCCAACCCGTAGTTCCTCTAATAACCGTACACCAAGCCGGAGTGCCTCAAATTACAGAACACCAACCCCGAGTGCCTCTAATAACCGGACATCAACCCAGAGTGTCTCTAATAACCCGACACTAACCCGGAGTGCCTCTAATAACTGTACACCAACCCGAAGTGCCTCTAATAACCAGAAACCAACCCGGAGGGCTTACTTTTACTGGTCCCCAACCCGGAACATACTAGTCCAACACCTACATCTTAAAAAGAGAACGAAATATAAACCAAAAATTTGTATTAATACTAGCATAAGAAATGCCAAAACATTAATCATAAACCATTAATGGCATAAAGATAAATCATCTGTAGTCAAACATATCACAAATCATTAAATACAATATGGAATATTTGTATCATAATAAATCAACTTCAAAAAAGTGTAAAATTTATCAATGGATGTTTTCATAGATGAAATCAAAACTATTTGAGAGAAATATCTCTTTTTTGAAATCATTTTAAAGTCACATAATTATAGAGAAAAACTTTATTTTGAAAATACCTTTATAAGCGTGTGAAAGAAGATTCAAAGGTGTAATAACGGTGGAGAATAACCACACCCACTGTATAAGTTAGAAAAATACATTCTTACCTTAATTTTGACAAAAAGGTTAAAAAGTAACTTGTTTCAAAAAAGATGGAATGATTCCTTTTCAAAACATATAACATCAAATAAGGGTATAAATGACTTTAACCCATTGTCTATTAAATAGTAAATAAGTTTTGAAAGACATTTTTAAATCCATGGATGTGGATGATAAAGAAATCCCAGTAGATTATTACGTATAAACAACCTCAGATAATGAAGAGATTATGAAATAAACCATTACTAATTTGTTAACTTACGAAACATACACCCCATGAAAGAGGTATCATACAATGAATATGTAAATACACATAAATTAAAGTTTATTAAACAAAGAATACAATTATAGGTAGTACACACACCACAAAAAAGGTAATAGTGGCAATATGGCATGAATCTCATGGGAATAAGGAGTGAGATGAAAACCCCTCACCTTGCACTTTCCTTTAGTCAAGGGTATGTTTAAACTCCTCTTCTTCGGGTTCTTCCGTTTGATTTGATCAAAAGGGCTCCTTAGGATAGATTTTTGACTAAATTAAGGCCTCTAAGATGAAGTGAGGGAAGCTGAGAGAGTATTTTGGATGGGTTTGGCCAAACCAAAATGCTTTGAAGGTGTGAATTAATGAGAAGGTGGAGTGTCCTTTTATAAGAGGGGTGATGGGCCCCTTTGGAAAAGCTAGAAATATTATTTTATAATAAATTCATATTCGGTTTCTAATTGCTCCAAATTATATTATTTAAATGTTAAGGTGTGGTTGGTTCTAAAACCAATCAAACAATATAATTTAGACAGGTTTGGGTCGTTATATTAACCTTATCTTTTAGTTTTAACTCTTAGTTAATTAGTTTGACACTTACCATGACACATTGTATTTTTATATTTTATAGTTAATAAACATACTATCTAAATCCAAGCAACCCCAAAGTGGTTCATTAATGATAAAAATATCATTATATAAGTATCTTAGCTAAGCCTTATATTTTTATAAATTTAATATCAATTAATAATATAATATTTGTTTTAAAAACTCGTTTATGTCAATTTCGACACTATTCAATAATTGACTTTTGTAAAAGTCATAACAGAATGATTACATCGAATAAAAGTTTATTAAATCAATCATAATATGTCATATTATCCTATAAAATTAGTTTAATTCATAAAAAATCTCAGATTATATTTATTTGGGTATTTATAATATCAATTATTTTAATATTTTACTATTATGGTAACTACTGCATCATCATTGTGTCATAAATAAATTAAATTATTTAATGTCTAAAAATTATAAATAAAATATAATTATGTATGAAATCATTTTATATTTCTAATGAATATTTATAGTTGAAAATCCAACATATATAACCCTACGTACAAATTGTTTTTCTAAAAGATATATGCTTATGTCATTTTTGTATTTATTTTAACATAATTAAAATAAAGTGTCCCTATCACCTACAAGTGGCTCCATGGGGTCCCAAAATCGACCCAAAGATGACCATGGTCGGACATGTATCCACCAATAAGGTTAGGAAACGTTTTAGGATAATTTAGTACTATTATAATATTATTGTTTAACCCTTATTTACCAGATTTACCCTTTAACCATGGTAAATAAAATATTAACCGAAATAATTATTCAAAATGTCTAAAAATAAAATTTACATATTTACACAATTTGGACATCCTTATTCCAAATATGGAATCCATTTTTCCAAATTCAAAACACAGAAGTGGCAGAAATTAATTTAATATTAATTCCCGCTGTCAAAACAACAAGCGTGTTTTAAGATATAACAACTATCAAAAGATTGATACTTGTTTATTTCCGGGTTAATTGTGAAATTATGTCCAAAGAAAAATATTGTAATAAATGGTAAAAATATATTCTAAATATACTTTAAAACCACTCAAATTCATAATTTATCACTATTAATTATTTTGATTAAAAAAGTTGTTTTTAATTAAAACTTAGTAATTTTCACTATTCATCAAAATATTAAAGTTATCCGAAAAGTAACAAAATTTCACCTTAGGCTAAAATCGATACTCCAAATCCAAAAATGAAGTCCATTTTGAGAGATAAAATTTCTATAATTTTAAAAAGTAGATATTACTATTCATGACGACTACTTTGATTGGTCGCGGTGTGTTTTAGAACTCGAAGTTGCGTACAACACACAATACTGTATTATTCAAAGAGAAGTGTACCGTGGAAGCTCAGGGTGTTAAATTCTCCCCTCCTTCAATAAATTGCATCCTCGCAATTTGATACTGTTCTTTGAAAATAAATTTTGAAAATAGAAAATATCTTTGTGGAAAAACCCACATCGGAAATTTGGTTAATAAAATTTAGTCTTAACAATATGAAAAGAGAAATGAAAGGGTCACCACAAAATTATAATCTCGATTAGGAGGACATTGGTAGAAATTATAGACATTTAAATGGAGGAAAAACGTAAATATTTATAGGTAGTGATTGAGGTCATCAATCACAAACAAGTTTAAAATTGAGGTCCTTAAATTCATCAATCTATGATGATTTAAAATATCATTAGTTCAACAAAAAATAAGGTATTAGGATAACACATTTTTTACATTTCAAAATATCTTAGTAGAAATCCCACATCGAAAAATGAATTAATGAGGCCTCTATTTAAAATTAAAGAGTGGAAAGTATGAAGATTAACGAAAATAACACATACAAGGGTTCCATGTAAGAAAATATGGTTATGCAAGAGAAATATAACCATCAATTATCTGATGGAGAGTGGTAGAGAACATGGTTATGAAAAGGCCAACAATCCCAAAGCCATAAATTAGTGATGATCTAAGGTACCATATAGGACAACATTTTTGTTCTAAGTTCCTTTTCTTAATGTTGAGGAATTTATTTATGAGATTGGATAAAATCATAAGGAGATATACTTACTTTATTATTAGAGTTTTATCCATTAATAAATTTCTACAACAAACTCATCTTTCATCCCAAAACATAATACAACTAAAAAATACTCTATTTATCCTAATCGTAAAGGGTTCCAAATATAATGAATTTATAATTCACATATCAGACCCTTTATATAATGAAACTACATTATACCATCCAGGAACTTCCTGTAGCACAATGGTAGGTGATAAATCCCAATTGCACTATGGTTGTGGGTTCGATTCCCGCAGCTTTTTCTGACACGACGGGTCGTCACACGGTTTGTGTGTTGTCCTTTTATAAAAATACAAAAAAATAACCTTTCAAACTTAATCCATTCCAACCATTAGACTTATCCAAAATACTATTATTCACACTCACAGTCCAAAATTTACAAGGAAGTTAAACATAATGAGGAACCTTTTTGTCAGGTAATAACATGTGAATGCCTTCCTCATATATTCTTTTACAGCACCGCAACATCTTGAATTACAAAAATCAACCATCTCTTATTCCAAAATCACTACCTCAATATTAGTACTATATTACGGTTTATCTTTCCTTCAACCATGTAATTTCCAAAAAAAATAACTCGTTGTAGAGTCACTTTTATTAGTACCATAAAATCTCAAATCCTTAATTAAATAGTAATACAGTACAATCCTTATTTATTTCCAAAACATCATTGATACAACACTTAAATGAAATAATTATAAAATGACAACATAAAAACACTAGTCATTCATCTTCAACTGTGGTAGTATCATAACTTGATTATTATCCAATAGCATCATTTGTGGCATAGTATGATGACTGGGACATTGGTTCGTGTAGTGTCCAAACTGCTTGCAAATGAAGCATTGTACATTTGAAACCATTTTCTTACCATTACAGTCACATACTTTGTGCTATTTTCCTCCACACTTATAACAAACTCCCATACCTTTCAAGAAAGTTCTAGGGTGTTTGTTCCCACAGTTATCACATATGGGAAAATTCTTCTTTTCCCACTTCCCTTTATCCATCTTTCTCTCTTCCATCCTTTTCTTCTCTTGCTTCCCTTCAGAGCCATAGGACTCTGAGAATTCTTTATTCATCTTATCAACATATGATACTATTTCTTCATATGATGATAATATGTGGGAAACTATTTCGCTTCAAATTTCTGGATTAGGACCATGAAAGATATGATACTTCTTACTCTTTGGATCATACGTATTACGGATGTTCCCATTCCTTCTACTGGGTGCCATTTCTATACAATAGCATAAACTAGTTCAGTTTATGAATTGCAATGAATAATTACCAATCTTGTAAAATACCTAACAAAAATAGAACAGTTTATGGATATAATCCATAATCATAAAAACGTTTTCTTTGAATATGTTTATACTCATAAGTACTTGATAATGGTTTGTAAAGAAAATGAGAATTATCCTAAGCATATCCCCCGGGAGTGTCATAACCAAGAGTGCAGCAAGGCCCGTTGTCGTGCACCAGTTCCCGTTCGAGTCTAGCTCAAAGTGGTGTTTTCGGGTTGTACCCCTGTGTACATCTGTGCCAGAGCCGCCTCTAACTACTCGTATGCAGACAGGGATGTATTTCTCGGAAAACTCGCAAAATCCCTACAATACCAAAATTCTAGGAAGTTCTTCTATACTAATCATCAAAGTCTATCTTAGGGCTACGTGCTCTAATCGGAGTTTATCTAAATCTAGATTCCAAGTTTATTTCTAAACTTCCTCTTATACCAACTGTAATGCCCCAAACCCGTTTACCCATAGTCGGTGCATTATTTTAATACATTCGAATGATTACAAAGAATCATGTCCCGAAGGACATATTAGTTTAGCAGTCTTGGAAAAAATATATCACATACATGAATGTTACATTTCCACTTTAAGACGTACAATACAACATAAATAATCTTTATGAATGACATTATTCCCTTGGATTCACCCTTCATATAAAACACATTACACTTCTTGGAATCCTGGGAAAAATAAAACATAGAGAGGGATGAGCTCAAATGCTCAGTAAAGGTAAGAGATACAGCGGAAACTTTCAAAAATAATCATAAACATTTAAGGCAATGTATAAAACTAATACAAAAGCCTTCTAAAATTGAAGTTCAGAATAATATGGAATAAATAAAATTAAATAGTTCCATTTACTTATTCACATGGATATTCTACTAATCAAATAATCACATGCAATATCACTAACCACTTTCATAATGATGGAATGCATAATGCCGGACTTTTAATTACTGTTTCAAGGCCTCGTGCCAAGACCTAATGTATAACTGTAACCGGAACCCAACCTGGAGAGACTTTGTAACCGGACTCCAACCCGGAGTGCCTCTAATATCCAGACACCAACCCGGTCTGCCTCTAATAACCGAACACCAACCTGGAGTGCCTCTAGTAACCGGACACCAACCTGAAGTGCCTCTAATAACTGGACACCAACCCGGAGTGCCTTTAATAATTGGACACCAACCCAGAGGTATTACATTTATCAGTCCCCAACCCAGAACATACTAGTCCAACACACTCCTCTTAAAAAGTGAATGAAATATAAATCAAACATTCATATTAAAAATAGCATAAGAAATTCCAAAACATTAATCATAAACCATTAATGGCATAAAGATAACTCATCCATAGTCAAACATATCACAAAACATTAAATACAATATGTAAGATTTCTATCATAATAAATCAACTTCAAACAAGTGTAAAATTTATCAAAGGTTGTTGACATAGATGAAATCAAACCTATTTGAGAGAAATATCTCTGTTTTAAAATCATTTTAAAGTGACATAAGTATAGAGAAAACTTTTATTTTGAAAATATCTTTATAAGCGTGTGAAAGAAGCTTTAAAGGTGTAATAACGGTGTAGAACAACCACACCCACCATATATGTTAAAAAAAAGACATTCTTACCTTTATTTTGTCAAAAAGGTTAAAAAGTAACTTGTTTCAAAAACGATGTAATGATTCCTTTAAAAACATATAACATCAAATAATTGTATAAATGACTTTAACCCATTGTCTATTAAATAGTAAAAATGTTTTTAAAGACATTTTAAAAAACATGGACGTGGATGATAAAGAAATACTAGTAGATTATTACAAATTAACATCCTCAGATAATGAAGAGATTGTGAAATAAACCCTTACCAATTTGATAACTTACGAAACATACACCCTATGAAAGAGGTATCATACAATGAATATGTAAATACACATAAATTAATGTTTATTACACAAAGAATACAATTATAGGAAGTACATACACCACACAAAAGGTAATAGTTTCAATATGGCATGAATCTCACGAGAATAAGGAGTGAGATGAAAAGCCCTCACCTTGCACTTTCTTTTAGTCGAGGGTACATTTAACCTCCTCTTCTTCGGTTTTTTCATTTTGATTTGATCAAAAGGGCTCTTTAGAATGGCTTTCTGACTAAAGGAAGGCCTCTAGGATGAATTGAGGGAAGTTGAGAGAGTATTTGGGCTGGGGTTGACCAAACCAAAAGGCTTTGAAGGTGTGAATTAATGAGAAAGGGGAGTGTCCTTTTATAAGAGGTGTGATGGGCACCTTTGGAAAAGCTAGAAATATTATTTTATAATAAATTCATATTCGGTTTCTAATGGATCCAAATTGGACTATTTAAAGGTTAATGTGGGGATGGGTCTAAAACCACTCAACCAATATAATTTATAAAGCTTTGTGTCATTATATTAACCTTATCTTTAAGTTTTAACTCTTAGTTAATTAGTTTGACACTTACCATGTCACATTGTATTTTTATATTTTATAGTTAATAAACTTACTATATACATCCAAGCGACCCCCAAGTGGTCCACTAATGATACAACTATCACGATATAAGTCTCTTGGCTGAGCCTTATATTTTTAGGAATTTAATATCAATTAATAATATAATATTTGTTTTAAAAACTCTTTTATGTCAATTTTGACACTATTCAATAATTGACTTTTTTAAAAATCATAACAGCATGATTACTTCGAAAAAAGTTAATTAAATAAATCATAATATGTCATATTATCCTAGAAAATTAGTTTAATTCATTAAAAGTCTCAAATTATATTAATTTGGGTATTTATAATATCAATTATTTTAATTTTCCACTATTATGGGAATTACTTTATCATCATTCGGTCATAAATAAATTAAATTACTTAATGTATAAAAATTATAAAGAAACTATCATTATGTAGGAAATCGTTTTATCATTCTAATGAATATTTATAGTTGAAAATCCAACATATATATCACTATGTAAAAATTGTTTTTCTAAAAGATATATGCTTATGTCATTTTTGTATTTATTTTAACTTAATTAAAATAAAGTGTCCCTATCACCTACAAGTGGCTCCATGGGGTCCCAAAATCTACTCAAAGATTCCCACGGTCATAAATGTGTCCAACAATAAGGTTAGGAAACGTTTTAGGGTAATTTAGTATTATTATAATATTATTGTTTAACCCTTATTTACCATATTAACCCTTTAACCATGGTAAATAAAATATTTACCGAAGTAATTATTCAAAATGACTAAAAACAAAAGATACATATTTAAACAATTTGGAAATCCTGATTCCAAATATGGAATCCATTTTTCCAAATTTAAAACACAGAAGTGGTAGAAATTAATTTGAAATTAATTCCCGCTGTCAAAACAAAAAGCGTGTTTTAAGATATAATAACTATCAAAAGATTGATACTTGTTTATGTCCGGTTTAATTGTGAAATTATGTCCAATTACCAACATTGTAATAAATGGTAAAAATATATCATAAATATACTTTAAAACCACTCAAATTCATAATTTATCACTATTAATTATTTTGATTAAAAAGTTGTTTTTAATTAATATTTAGTAGTTTTCACTATTCATAAAAATATTAAAGTTATCCGAAAAGTACCAAAATTTCACCTAAGGCTAAATTCGATACTCCGAATCCAAAAATTAAGTCCATTTTGAGAGATAAAATTTATATAATTTTAAAAGGTATGTATTACTATTCATAACGACTACTTTGATTGGTCGTGGTGTGTGTTAGAACTCGAAGTTGCGTACAACACACGCTACTGTATTATTCAAAAAGAAGCATACCATGGAAGCTCGGGATGTTACAATAATGGAATGTATTATTATATGATAATTATACCATGTTAATGTGTTTTTATCCCAATCTTTTTTCAAATCCAATTAATAAGATGTTAGAATATATAAAAAATTTAAACTATTCCTTTCATATTGATAATTAGTCTAGGGATGATAATTATATGGTAAAGAACATTTATTTAATTCATGATAAATAATTATCTAAAACATCAATTCATACATAAAATGTAGATTAGATTCAATTTTGGTTGGTTCATTATGTAACCTTTCTAATTCCTTCATGTGTATCTGTAAAAGATGATTGGAAGACATATATTTTTGAATTTAGATGAAATTTTATTTTATAAAGACAGAAACTCTATCCAATGATAAACAATATCCTTTTGTTATCTTTGGAAGTCCTATGATGAAATACCTGGTTATGCTTTTCCATTTACATACATGGTTGGGTAATGGTTTCATCACTTCCTGAGACCTATTATGTTCAATCATAACATACTGGCATATCATGTATCAGTATTTATACTCTTTAATATCCATCAGCATTTTTTCACTTGAGAAATTCTCCTTGATATTTTTATACATCATTGTGTTTCATGGATAGATAGAAAATTATGAGCTATGTGCATCATATAATATTTTTTTCAATTATGTTATTAATGGGATGAAAATATGTTTCCCAAATTTCCATTGTTTTCATGGTTGAACTCTATAATATTATTTACATTCTTTTGTGGCTCTATATTTTCCTCATAGACATAATTTATCATTTGTTGATAGATGGATGATAAATCACATTGGAATATTAGGAATTCCCCAATTACATTATGATTTTATGATCCATTATTTCATATTCCTTAATATTGGGAGTCTTAAAAAATTCATTATGGATAATGTATCATTATCATTCCTACTTAGATCATTATAAAGCTTGTTTTTTGAACTAGAGAGGTAATGTATTGAGCAGTAATATTACATGATTAACTCCAACCATCTCCATCGAAATATGTTGAATTTATTATATGTTAATATATACTCTTTTCTCCTATGATCTATATATATAAAAAATTCATCATATAGATAATTCCGCCATATCATTATTATAGATATTATCTCTCATAACACCAAAATAAAGTGTAAGTTATTTTTTATCACAAACCTTCATCTATCCTAAGAAATATTTGACCATCGTGCCATTTAGAATGTGAAAAAGCCTAATCCCTTATTTAATGTATTATTTAATATCGAAAACCCTTATCCATGGAATGCTAGTGTGTGTAATGTTGTAAATTGTGCATTATATATATATCCTTGAAATTTTTATCATGGTAATTACCCTAAATGATCTTGAACCCATTTCAAGTTAACGTAGATTTTGTATGTTATATCCATGAGAAATTTCTCATATAGAGGAGATAATATCCACAAAACATAGAATGTGTATGTATCATTGTTATTGTGGTCATTTTGGATCACCCATAAATTACCTATATCATTGAAGGATCCACATATATACCTTATCTAATGATTACATGACCGAAGAATGAATTTTTTTTATGAGAAATCACATATATTAAATTTAGAATACAAAATTTTATGTCTCAGGATCTTAAAAAATCCTTAAATCATTTCCATACTCTACATTTAACTTTGAATATATAAGAATATCATCTATAAATTATGAATGAAATTGACTGTGGTTATATTTAAAACTCTTTGTAAGTCTGAATATAATCATTATGAATTCATAGTGACCATATCATGTATAAAACTATTCCTTGGGTACATCCTTACTTTTAACATTTAATTAATTATATATATATATATCAAATATAAACCATTGATTAGTTTTTAATCCCTCACAATCTATAGAACAAGTCACCAATATAAGGTAACTAATACTTTTTTCTTGATTATAATCAGATAAAGTATCAGATAACCAATATAGAGAATAATTCATATATATTTCTACATAACAAATAAAAATTATTCACCATATGGAAAATTATATTTTCCTGTAAAAAAATTATCTATATTGTATATTATTTTATTCTTTTGTTCCTATAATTTAATCAGAACCATCCTATATGGAAATATTCAAATAGAAACTACACTAGGTATCACATTTGTTTTTGAAAAATCAACCTCACGGTCTAGGGGAAGACTATGACACTGTAAATTACAAACATAAATATATTCATTCACAATATAAGAATTATAAATATTAGTTTCTCACTATCCATTTGAGATAAATACCCCATGTGATTTGGTATTGGGACTCAAATAATTCATGTAATTCCTGTAAGATGTCTATAGTTTTTTTGCACTAATAGATGATTATAGGTCCATATGGATATAAAATATGACTTCTCTATACTAGAAATTAATATAGTATCTATTTAGATATTTCAAATTCATAAAAATATCACTACATATATGATTAATTGTATTGTTTTATAATTTTAGTACATTAATTCCTAAAAATGACAATCAGATATGGGTTATAGACATAGTTTCAAATAATCAATCCACAAATATTATTCAACAATAATTCAATAACTAAACATTAGGAATATAAATTAGTACTCATATTTACATTGGAAGATAATTAAAACCAAAAAAACTAGGCCTAAATAATATGTTCTCAATAATGAGTGCGCCTATCATCATCCTATATTCATTATTATATCATTCATACATTACTAAATAAAAAAGGTTTTGAGCTGGTATTATGTAATAAAAATAATTATATGTGATCATATTAAAAGGTTAATTAATATTATTTTGCCCACAATCATGACACCCAATATCAAACTATGATGTTTTAGGTCCATCCAACATCACTTTTGGTTCAGCATATATTATTTCATTTCCTATCCCCCTATTCATCATAACCTAATACTAAAAAAAACATATACAACACTACACTATAAACATAGAAAAAATATCCTTAAAAACATATACATTTGATCATTTTACAAGAATATTCATTATATCTCAAAAAAATTCAACTCTATCAATTATTTTATTTTTTGTCATTAGAGATTAGATATATAAAAAAATTATTTTACAACATTATGAAAATTTCATTTTAGTCACAACACACTATATCTATATCTAGATATATCATACATGATTCAATAAATTATAACCTGAGTAATGGAAACATGTGAATGGGGATGATATATAAAATCAACATGTGTAAACATAAGATATATTAATTGAAGACCATAAGTTATAAAAAGGTAAACATATGGGTATGATAATATATAAACGTTTTATGAACATAAAATAATAATTTGTTTCCCAAGAAAAACATATATAATAAAACATTAGTCATTACATAATGCATTTTAAATAACATAACACAATAGTTTTGTGAGTTTGGAAGCATTAATCCATCATCCTGAGTTATAAGAAGATGACTTTGGAATGTTTCATAACATATGACTTTGGTATATGCATATAATTCATAACATATATCAAGGTAAACCCACAAGAAATTCTCATTATAAAATACTTGTCTTTACAGCTACCCATAACATACTAGACATAAGAAAAACACAAATACCCCATAATAATTTAGACTTGAAATGAACAACCAAGTTGTATATCCTTTTAAAAATGATCAAATAATGTGTTTCTTATAAACATTTTGAATTAGTGTTACTACTCATATCCCATATGGATTTATAGTTATATAAAACCTTAAACAATAAATTATTGGTATATATTAGTCCCATTCATTAAATAATTATAAATAATAATTATGTGTTTCATATGAACATGAAAATATTCATGATACCATCATAGATTAATAAAAATGTGAGAAATAAAATGGTATCAGGAATTTTTCCATGAAAAAGGTTCATAAGTAATAGAGGGAATGAATTTGGATGTTATACATAGAGTATATCCCATGTAAATTGTATGAAATATAAATGGATTTTGATATAGATGAAAAACACCTTTTCATATTATTTTAAAATAAGCTTGAAAAATACTATGAAATACCCTTTATGTTTTTAATATATTTTAATTATAAATAAATATTTTATTAAATAACGTGGTTAGAAATTACATTTAAAAATAATTATAACTTTTATGGGATAATTCACTTGAAAAACTAAAGTATATGGTGGGGTAATGTGTTCACGAGTAAAACATTATAAATAATAATTCAAAACATTACAATGAATGTTAATAGAAAATGTCTTATGTAGAAAATTTTAATGATAGCTTCATTTGAAACTTTAGTAAAAAAGTAAAAAAGAAATTGAAATTTAAAATAAGAAAAATTGATTTAAAAAAAAGTGATATCCATGTAAATATTTTTAAACATGGACATGGAATAGAATGATTCATGTCAAAAATGAAAATAAATAGTTTGTTTCACATACAATCAGTTTTTCAATTTATTTTTAAACCAAAGACTAGTGAAATGGAAAGAAGATATGTAATCCTGAGAATTAAAAGAATAATATAGATTTGGATTTAAAGATAAAAAAACACTTAGTTTCTATATATAGAGTTTTTTTCAAAGGTAATGTTGATTTTAAAGTGATATTGAAAATAAATCTCTTATGGATTTAGTAATCTTTGAATCAAAAACGAATTAAAAGTGTGAACATAAAGTTGATATATAAATTTATTGAATTAAATGAATTTCATATAAAAAAATATTCTTCAAAAGTATATATAGCTTACAAATAAAAAGGGGTGGATTTAAAGTATATCTCAAGGATAGAGAATTGATAAGAAAAATACCATTACATTAATTTTTGTCTTGGGTATTCTCTAAATA
This sequence comes from Viscum album, assembly GCA_963277665.1. Lineage (NCBI taxonomy): Eukaryota > Viridiplantae > Streptophyta > Magnoliopsida > Santalales > Viscaceae > Viscum > Viscum album. The sequence continues at coordinate 228,631,754 of OY728151.1, forward strand.
CGTTGACATAATCACAACTTCTCACAGTGTCATAATTTTGAATGAAAAAAATTTGTTACCTTCTAAGGACTATCTGCTCCAAACAGTGTGAGAGGACTCTTTGAGAGAAACTCCATGTAGGGATTCAAAAGAAAACTGAGGGGTATAATTTCTTTTTATTGAGGGTAATGGGGCTCCTTTTATAGAGAAGAATAAAGGATATTTAAATGACCCAAACTTTTTTCACCTATATTTATCCCTCTTAATGGTAATGTCTTATAGTATGAAGCACAAAAATCTACTTATAGACCATAATAAATGCATTATAAATGTTGAAGTATATAGATAATAATTTTTTCTATATGTTAAGGAACCTAAACAGATAAAATAGTAACTTGACTATATGAATAGTAATATGACCCTAATGAATAGTAAACTTGCCAAATAAATGGTGACCTCACCCATGAATGTATAAATAACCTTTATGCATCATGTATGTGAAAATATTTTATAATTTCTTCATGTAATAAGTTAGTATATATTTTATAAATTATTAGTTAAATATTGGTATTTTTATAAGTCATGAATATTTTATTACAATTTTTATAATTAATTTAATAATTTAAAAGAATTTTTTTGCATAAAATGAAATCATAAATTAATATTTTGATTTATTATGATTATAATATAATTTTATTAGAACTTTATTAATTATTAAAAGTATTAGAAAATGAGTTTTAATTTAAAAATTCATATTTTCCAAGTAAATTACGATTTTAAATAATATTTAAATTACACATATTTAGGAAATTATTATTGAAAAATTGATATTATTTTTTTATTATGCACATCAAAAGATGTATTGGGACAATTGTTGTGATTTTTCTGATATAAATTAATAATTATTGAATAGTGAAATGTGATAATTTACAAAATAATCTAAATACATTAATTATAGAGTAATGGATGATCTTATACTGATGTAAGACCAATTTATTATAACTCACATGCCCTATTTACTATATTTTGTCAACCAAACATCACTATTTTTTTCATAATAAAATTAATAAACAAATGAATATAATATTGTGAAAACCCCTCTCCCCTCCACTATAAATACCACACCTCACTCCCTAATTTCCTCACACCTCTCAAGATTCAATAATTTTCCAAATTAAACCCAAACCATTTCCATAGCTCCCCCCACATGTCTAGGAGCACTTGGTCTCATCAAAAGATGAAGCCTAGGTTCCTTGAGGAGGGTCTCAGTTGGTGAATTCAAGAGGTAATTCCTATCTCTGTTTTAATTTATTTTCCATTCAATTTTAGTTTATTATTCCCTCCTCACATCCCTTATTTAAAATAGAATTATAAATCAATAATGTTTTATATACTATTATTATATCTTGTTAATGGAATATTCTTCATTAAAATCTTCATTCCCTATCTTTTGTTATAATAATGAAATTGTCGCCCGTGATGTGTCATTTTATCGTCATCGTGGGTTATGCACATTCATTTTAACTCAATTACTTCAAGGATGTCAATAAAACCATTAATTTGTTAAAAAGATATTGTAAATTTTATGTTTTAACATTTTTTATATTATGATATTAACCTATTTACATGACACTATGTTAGAAAACAAAACATGTTCACTGTGATTGAAAAACCAACCAAATTATCCAAAGAGATCATTATTAGGTATTATCTAAGGATTCATCCTCTTGGTACAAAAAAATAATTATAAGATAATTTAACCTCCTTTAAGATCATTTATAACATGTAATATTAGTTCTGTATGTTTTTCCATTTTCTATATGAACATCCATTCATGAAGACAACTGATTCGTTTATGAAAACAAAGAAAATGAGCACTTTCATTCAATGAATTTAAACTATATACCGCATCCAACGTACCATAAAAGTACATAATAAAACCATAATTAATAAAATTAGGTTTTATAAGGTTTTGGAATTTTCTATTATTGAATATAATGTCCTTATATTGGGAATAAAATAGAAGAAATTATTCAGTTACAAGTTAAGGGGAATTCTTGAACCCAACTCTCATTCTTTGGGTTTTCCATCCTTCAACCCATTTTTAGTATTGATATTCCCTAAAAATAATTTATTCATATTTATCATACCTTTTTTGGGATATAAATTCTTTCTAATTGAGTTGATGAAAAACATAATGTTTTCCAAAACAATTCTTATTTCAAATAAACAAACCATTCTTACTACTCTAAGAGTGTTTGTTCTTCACTGAAGGTTGAGGGTCATATATCAATAATTTTATTCCCTTCCCTATTTATTTTGAGAACATAATGTATTTTAATGTATTCTATATTAAATTAAGCCCATATCATTCCATGGGTTATTTTGTGTTAAATTTTGACATATGTTCTATGTGGTAAGCATGATAATGTGAATATTATAATGTGACTAGTATTCCCAGAATTATACAGCACTCTAATGCATTGGGTAAAGTCATTAATGTCATGAGTTACTGTAATAAATGTTTGAAAATAATTCTATATTTTCTTATAACTATGTGTGGTAGTTAGAGACTAAGACATGATGTTTCATTTTTATACATTGCCACATTTTAAGTCTTTTCTTAATGTTTCCTCTCATGATTATAATCATATGAATATGTTATATTGATAATGATTATGACCACCCCATGTTGTATTGTATCATGTTCATTTCTTCTTACTGGGCTTTTATATCACCCATTTTTGATTTATATCATCATGGGATTACATGTACTATGGAGAACTAGATGAACAATAAGAATCTAGTGAAGAAGGAATTAAATAAATGTTTATGTTTGTGTGGTAAATGTTTTGTATGGTCCTAGTTTTCCTAATACATTAAACCTTTTTATCCTCATTGTGTAATTTTTTATGTTTTTTATAATTAAAATTTTATAAAATTAAATTATGAAATGTAGGGTTGTTATATTTGGTATCAAAGGAACGGTTTAGTTAATTTGGAGAATAGGATTAGAGAACCTTAGTAAAAACCCTTGTACGAGACTAATTACGTATAAGCACACAGGAATATTTTCTAAAAATTGGGATCCCATAAGATATTATTTTAGTGTTAATTTCATAAACAAATAGATTAATTATTCCTGAATTATTGACTTATGTTTTCTTTTATCCTTTTCAATTTAAGAAAATGGTGGGAACAAAGAGAAACCAGGAAAACAACCCATGTGAGGGACAATTCAATGATTTCCTGAACAACATCCCTAATGATTAAGGAGGTGGAGTTCCAAAATTAATGAATACTCTTACCCAGTTGTCCCAGGTTCTGAATAATAACATGAATAGTGTTGAACATCCTCCTTCACTAAAGAGGTAGCAACTGGTTATCGAGTGTTTTACGCAGCAATGACCACTAATGTTTTGTGGATCTTCCAAACCAAAAGTTATAGAACAATGGTTCATATCAATGGAGAAGATATTTTATATGCTTCAGTATTCTGATATAGATAATGTGACTCTGTAAGTTTATCATTTCGATGGAGAGGTAGAACAATGGTTGGATTTGATTAAGAATGCTAAGCTGAGAGAATAAATTGAAGATATTGAGTGGGATGAATTTAGGATAATGTTTCATAATAATTATTTCGAATGAACTCTTCATATTAATATGGAGAGATAATTTATAGAGATAAATCCAAAGGATGGATTATATTTCATGTCCAATGAAGCAAATTTCACAAGGCATGCAAGGTATGCTTCAGGTTTTGTTATCACCAATGATTTGTTAATTGATAGATTCTTTAGTGGATTAAAACAACACCCTTGAAAGCATCTTTAAATTCGATAATTTGGGATTTATGGAGAAGCTATTCTATGTGATCTCATATTGGTGATGGAGTTTTGATAATGGTCCCATGGATATGGTGATAAGAAATGAAAGATTGAGTTTTATTTTGGAGGATCTAATGAGAAATTTGGAAAAAAATCAACCACCCACATATAAAAAACATGGGAAGAAGAATCATGGGAATTTTTTTCAAAGGGATAGGTAAATTCTTCATGTGTGGGAGAGAATTCCACCATGCTCAACTGTGTAAAAAAATACATGAGGTTGAAGGAGAAAGTGGTGGAGGAAAGGAGAGCACCACCCATAGTCCAATGCTACAATTGTTGAGAGCAAGCGAAATATTCAAGCTAGTGCACTAAACGAAGATCCCCTGAGGGTAATCAGTGTCATCAGCCACTAAATCCAAAAGAGCAGGGGTAGGATTATTCCATCAGTACAATGGAAGTGGAATAAGGAAATTAAGTCATACAAGGAACAATTCCTATCCAACCAAGAATGGAAAAATCTTCATTCTGATTATGGTTCTACACATTCCATTATATCTTCAAAGCTTTCTATAATTAATGAATAAAATCCCCAAAACCTTTAAATAATGAGATATATAAAAAATCTATGTTTTTCAATCATTGTAACCAAAGTGTTGGACTCCTCTCATGTTATTGTAAATGGGATGATTCTTCCAGAAAATCTCATGACACTTAACTTTTTGGAATTTAATGCTATAATGGGAGTGTATTTTCTCTCATTATATAGAGCACATATCAATTGTCGGGAAAATAAAATATATTTTATATTATGAACCATCCCATGATCTCTTAAGAATGCAAGGAAGATCATGAATATCTATTGAAAAATTCTTCAATGGTGTGGATGTTGATTCCATGTGAAGAATTATACATTTCCCAAATGGTTGAGTCAAAGGAAAGTGTTATCCTAGAATAAAATACACATCATGTGGTAATATGGTGATGTATTTACAGAAGATTTACTCATACTTCCACTAGATCATGAGGTAGAGTTCACCATAGGACTCGTGGCTAGAGTTACTCCAATTTAAATGTGTCCCTATATGATGGCTCCTATTGAACTAGAGGATTTAAAGATGTGGATGAAAGAAAATTTGGAAAAAGGGTTCATATGCCACAGTGCATCACCTTGGGGTGCACCGATGCTCTTTTTGATGAAGAAGGAAAAGACAATGCAGTTGCGTATCAATTATTGGGAACTCAACAAGATTACTATAAAGAAAAAGTATTCCCCCCCTAGTATTGATGGCTTGTTAGATCAATTAAGAGGAGATCCGTACTTCTAAAAGGTGGATCTTAATTTTGGATATCATCAGATAATGGTGATTAAGGAAGATATTCATAAGACTACCTCCAGTACTTGGTATGGGCACTGTGATTTTCAGGGGAATCCCTTCAGACATACTTATACCCCTATAATCTTCATAAACATGATGAATAGAGTCTTTTGACATTACCTCGAAATTTTTTTGGTAGTGTTTATCGATGATATTATAATATACTCCAAGATAAATGAGGGACAGAAACCACATATAAGGATTTTTTGGTATCCTTGAAAAGGGATATGTTGTACTCCCTGTTTAGAAAGTGTGACTTTTGGATGAAGAAAGTCACATTTTTGGTACATGTGATCACAAGTGAGGGAATTTATGTGGACCATTCAGAAATATTTGCGATTGAGGAATGGCCCAGACCCTCTAGTGTCACAAAAATATGTAATTTTCTTGGATTTAATGGGTACTACCTATTTTTTTTGAGAAATTTCTCATGACTTTCAAGCCCTCTGAATATGTTTACAAGGAATGGGGAAAAATATTTCTGGATATAAGGATGTTAAGAAATCTTCAAGGAGATAAATTTATGGCTGATTGCTGCACCTATACTCACATTAAAAAATTGTAGAGAAAGTTTTATGATAGATAATGATGCTTCAAAGAAATGTTTTGGGTTGTTTACTCACGCAAAATGATAATGTGATAGCCTATGCCTCGCGATAGTTTAAGATCAATCAGAATAACTACTCGATGCATTATCTAGAAGTAGAAGCTATTTTTTTCCCTTGAAAATATGGTGGCACTACCTATGTAGTGAGAAGAGTAAAATATATGCCGGTAAAAATAGAATAAAGTATATATTCAAACAAAATAATGTCAACTTTCATCAAAGGAGAAAGTTAGAGATACTCAATGACTATAATTTATCTATCCACTATCATCCTGGAAAGGAGAACAATGTAGCTGATGCATTAAGAAAAAAAAAGAACATGCTACTCTGTTGATGTTGAAGCTTGAGAAATAACCTATCTTTATTGATATGAAAAGGATGGATTTGGAAATCATAGATGCAGGGAATGAGTCCAACATTTCTTAAATTATTTTCCAACCATCTATCCAGGAGAATATTAGGGATACCCAAAATAATGATATGGAGTTACAAATAATGATAATTCAGAATATGAAGGGAAGCACAAGAGTTCCATATCGATTATGATGGTGTGATTCGATTAGTAATATGACTTTGTATTCCTTCATTACCTCAGATAAAGAAGGATCTATTGGAAAATGAACATAGCTCAACATTTTTTATCCATCATAGTAGTACCAAGATGTACTGAGATCTCTAAGAACACTTCTGGTGGTATAACATAAAGAAAGTGATTGTGGAATATATCTAAAGGTGCGTAATATGACAACAAGTTAAATAAGAGTGGAAAATGTTCAAAGGGATGATGAAACCATTTCATATACCCATGTGGATATGTGTTAATTTCACAATGGACATTTTCAAGGTTCGTCTAAAGTCATCCATGGGAAATAATGTGATATGGGTTGTGGTGGACCGACTCACCAAGACTACCCAATTTATCACTATTCAGAAAGATCTCTCTCTTTTACAACATGAAACTATATATGTGAAGTGTGTGGTGGTAATTCATGGGGTTACACTCTCTATTGTCTTCTATCATGATCCAAGGATCACATCTAAATTCTGGAAGAGTCTCTAAAATGATTTGAGTACTTAATTAAATTTTAGCCAAGCCAATCACCCCCAAACTAATGGCCTATCAAAAAGGGCTATTTAGACACTCGAATATATGATAAGAACCTACTATTTAAAATTCAAATGTGGATAGGATCAGAATATCCTATTGGTTTAGTTCTCATACAACAATATCTTCCACTCAAGTATTCATATGGATTCATGTGAAGCACTATATGGAAAGTGAGGCAGAACTACAACCTATTGGGATGATGTTGGAGAATGAAATCTACATGGACATGATCTTGTAGAAAAGAATATTTAGATATTTCAATCCATCCAAAAACATATCAAAGATTCTCAGAGTTGGAAAAGGTTCTATGCTGATAACTATTGATGGGACTTGGAGTTCGTTATTGAAGATAAAGTCTTCCTTTTAATATCATCAGGGATGATATTCATGTGGTTTGGAAAGAACGGAAAACTAAGCCCAAGGTACATTGTCCCCTTTGAGATCCTTTACCTCATTGGATTTATAACCTATTATCTTGAAAATTCATGGAATATGGATCAAGTTCATGATGGGTTTCATGTATCACTCTTGTGAAAGTACATACCAGATCCTTCACATGTACTAAACCAAGAGGTGGTACAGTTGAAAGATGATCTATCTTATGAGGACTGGCAAGTAATGATTCTGGACTAGAAAGATAAGCTTCCATGAAACATGAAAACCCACTCTATCAAAGTATTTTTCAGGAACCATAAGTATGAAGAATCATCTTGGGAACTAGAGGATGCAATGAGGTAAAATACCCACACTTGTTTATGTAAAACAAACTTTTGAGGAAAATTTAAAAAAGGGGGGAAGAATGTAATGAACCAAACTTTTATGAATAAAATTTAACCCTCCTAATGGTAACATAATATAGTATAAATCACATAAAACCACTTATATACCCTAATTAATGATTTATAAATGATGAATTAATTATATAAGAATTGTTTCTGGACGTTATGGAAACTAAACTGAGTAAATAGTAACTTGTCCATGAGAATAATTATATGACCATTATAAATAGTAAACCATCCAAATGAACATTGACCTCACCCATGAATTTATAAATAAAATCTATGCATCTTATATTTAAAAATATGGTATAATTAAATCATGTAATAATTAAGAATATATTTTAAAAATTATTAGTTAAATCTTCGTATTTTTATAAGCCATAAATATTTAATTATAATTTTGTAATTATTTTAACAATTTAAAAGATAATTTATTTTGTTCATAAATTAATATTTTTATGAATTATAAATATAATATAATTTTAAGATATTTTTATTAATTTTTCAAAGTGATAGAGTATGAGTTTAAATTTTAATATTTGTATCTTTAAGGTAAACTATGATATCATTTAGAAATTAAATTTATCATATTTATGAAATTATTTTTGAAAAATTGATATCATTTTTTCATTCCACACATTAAAAATTGTTTGGGTAATTTGTTTTCTGAAATATTTTAATTTTTGGTGAATTGTGAAATACAATAATTTAAAAAATAATATAAATACATTATTTATAAAGTCATGTATGATGTTATACTGATGTAATCGCAATTGTTTCGAACTCACATGCCATGTTTGTTGTATTTAGTCTAGGAATCATCATTATTTCTTTCCTTGAGGTAAATTGATAAACTAATGAATATAATATTGACAAAACACCTCTCCCCTCCATTATCAAAACAACACATCCCACCCCCATTTCCTCACACCTTTAAAGATACATGACAAGTTTTATTTCATCCCTAGCTACTACCACATGTCCAGTAGTTCTTGGTCTTATAAAAAGTCCAAGCCAAGGTTCCTTAAAGAGGATATAAAGGTAAGAATTCAAGAGGTAATTCCAACATCTCTTTTCCTTTATTTTAATTTTAATTTCATTTCTCTTATTATTACCTCATCACATTCCTTCTTCCAAAGGGAATGATAATTTCATAATGATTTATAAATTTTTATTCCATCATGTTAAAGGAATATTCTTCATTAAAATCCCCCTCGTATATTTTTTTCTAAGATTTAAATTGTCACTCGTGATGTGTCATTTTACTGACATCGTGAGCGATGCACTTTCATTTTACCTCCATTTCACCAAAGATGTCAATAAAACCATTAAATAATTTAAAACATATTTTATGTTTTATTTTTTATACCTTTTTAAATTTTTTAACTAAATTATTTATATTAGTCTATGTGATAAAACAAAACATGTTTGTTATGATCGGAAAACCACACAAATTAACCAAAAATGATCATCATTAAATTCTATCTAATGATTCACCCACACTGTACACAAAAAAATTAATTATAAGATCAGTTAGACTTCTGTAAGATCATTAATAACATGTAATATCAGTTTTATATGTTTATACATGTTCAACATGAACTTCCATTCATGAAAAAAAGTGAACCATTCATCAAAACAATGAAAATATACACTTTTGTACAATGGATTTAAACTTTAAAACTCATCCAAAGGCCCATAAAAGAAGTTAATGAAACCATAATGAATCATATTTATGTATAAAATGTTAATAAATTTTCAATTAATCAATCTTATGTCATTATACAAGACATAAAAGAGAATAAATCATTCTGATACAAGGTAAGGGAAATTCTCAAACCCAACCCACATCCTTTCGGTTTTCCCACTTTCAACCCATATTAAATATTAATATTCCCTCAAAATAATTTCTTCAAAACTATATTATGTTTTATGAGATTTAATTTCTATCTACATGAGTTTATGAAAAACCAAATTTTTTTCCAAAATAACTCTTCCTTCAAATAAATAAACCCTTCCTACTCCTCGAAGAGTGTGTGTTCTTCACTCAAGGTTGATGATTATATGTCAACTATGTTATTACCTATTTATTTTGGGAACCTAATTTTTATGACTTTGTGCACAATGAAATCAATCCCATATCTTTAAATGGGTTATTTAATGTACAAGTTTGAAATATGTTCTATGTGGCAAGTATGATAATGTGAATGTCATGATGTGATGGGTGCACCCAGAATTAAACAGTATGTGAAGACCCATAAATTTAAAGGTAAATTTTTTCATAAATTATTTGGGATTTTACAAGTATGTAGTTTCTAACGGCACCTGATTCCGAGGCCCGGTGTGCCCGGAATCAATTTATGAAGTTTAGCTCAGGTACGTTCAGTGAATGAACGAGCGGGTTTTTCTATCATTTGAACCGGTGCTCGAAATCGAAATCCTAGGGCACTGATGAATCCACAGCATCGATAATTTCTTTGGAAGACCTTTTCTAGAGTAGCGTTTGCTCGGGAAGAGTTGTTACAAAATTTGGATTAAGTATAAAGAGAAATAAAATTGTGCTGCAATATTTATTTCACTGAAAAGTGGTTATAACCCATGTGCAGGTGTTGGGGTGGGACCCACTATAATTATAACTCCTCTTGATAGGATATTAGTGAGGTGGGTCCCACATGATCCCCACCCCTTCAAATTCCCATAACTAATTTTCCACATTTATGATGCCAACATGACACTCCTTTTAAATTTTGACAACTCTAGTTTTAATTAATGAAATGAATTCAACTTTTGAATTTTGAAAGGTTTGGAAAAGTAAAATAAAATAATGAGTAGATTATTTTATTTTAGGGGTTGTTGTGTTGTGTGGATATTTGAGAGAGGGAGTGTTCTTAACTTTGAAGAACTTCATCTTCCTCCTTGAAGAACGCGAAGAACATCAACACACCGTTCCATCTTCTCTCCACGTCAAAGAAAGAGAGACGATGCTTCCTCCATGGATGATCTCTGTCAACGTATATATCGCCTCACCCCATGACGCCATTTTCTATGAACTTCTTTGAGGAGGGGTGGTATCATCGTTCAATTTTTATTTAACGAACTATGTTGCTAAATAATTAGCTGTCTGTTATCAATATAACAGGAGAAGAAAGGACTGCACGGACACAGCTGAACCTCCTCCCCTTTTCGTTGATGATTTTTCATGTGGCTTGAAACGGAGGCAGTTCCATTGCATCGTGCAAGTTCGAGAGGACCGCGGTGCCGTCGTGCCGCGCCGGAGCACCAGGAGGCTACGGCCGGGGCGGGCAGCGGCGGAGGGACGCGGCGCAGTCGTGCCCCGCTGGTCGAACAGAGGCCACAACCTAAGGCCCCTGCGGTGCAGAGGAGGGCATTTGGACTTCGTCGGCCGCTGGTGGTCCAGGGGGCGGGACCTGCAGGTCCCGCGGCAGCTCTGACCGACCATTACGGTCGGCCGATTTGGGAAGTCCGGGGGTCGTAACCCCAGCCAGCGCGCCTAGGGAGGACCCCACAGGGGTCCGCCGTTTCGAGAAAACAGGAGTGCAGCACCCCCCCCCCCTTCTGTGTCTGCTCAGCGCACGAGCGCCCGAATAGGGCTGGATTGCCCGTGCCGGGTCGGACTGCCTGCGTTGGGCCGGGCTGCCTGCGTTAGGCCGGACACCCGCGCCGGCTAGGCCAGGCCGCACCAACTGGGTCGGGCCGCTCCGGCTAGGCCGGGCCACGCCAATCGGGCCAGGCCACGCCCAACCGGGTAGGACCCGGACCCGTGTCGGGTCGACCCGGTTCGGGCCGACCCAGGGGGTATCGGGCCGGGTCATACCGGGCCCGAACCCCCTATTTCAAGACAGATCCGTTCAAACGCCCATAACTCGGGCTACGAACCTCCGACTGACGCACCGTTAGTCGCGTAGCGATCCTTTTATTGAGACGGTTGATTCATTATACTACACTCAAGGTTTAGGAGAACTTTTAGAATGGCCGGGTTGGTTCGAAGACGAAACCAACCGGGCCCTCGTAGCGGAAACACTTATAACTCGAGCTCTGGATGTCTGATTGATGTGCCGTCGACTTTGTTGGTTTCCTCTAAGTGAGACGGATCTTTTGTCTTACTTCACTTGAGGTTTGGATGCAGCTGGAGTACGGCCGAGTTGTTTTTGGCTTTAAAACCAACTGGGCCCCTACGACGAAAAAGCCAATAACTCTCAGACCGAGCGTCTGATTGACGTGTCGTCTGTCCCGTTGAGTTCCTTTTGATGAGACGGAACATTGTCATAAATCAACTCTGGACATCATGAAAGTTTATTTATCGACCCCTTTCCTCATGGAGCTAACCCTCCAGGAATCAAGCGTGCTGTGTGGAGGAACCCTAGAGCTGGTCGCGTTTGCGACGACGATGACGACTGTACTAGGATCCTCCATGGGTTCGGCAGCGATGACGACCGTACTAGAATCCTCCATGGCTTCGACGACGATTACTACTGTTCTTGTATCCTATGTGGGTTCGAAAGTACTTGACTACTTTACTTGTATCCTATGTGGGTCCAGCAGTATTTGACGCTGTACTTGTATCCTATGTGGGTCTGGCAGAGTAGCTGGTCTTGTTTACTTTGTGGGTCTGACAGATTATCTAGTCTTGTATCTTATGTGGGTCCGACAGCTTAGATGAATCAGTGGCTACCTCTGATCATCTCTATCATCTTACGAAGTGTATACCTATCTGATCTGAGTCTTAACTTACAATAATTATCATCAATATGATTTTCGTTCTTTCCTGTGTGGATTGGGTTGTGCTTTCCTTTGTGGATTGGGTTGTGAATTCCTATGTGGAATGTGTTATTTTTTCCTATGTGGACTAAGTTGTACTTGGGCTCGTGTGCTGGAGCCGAGCTGGAATAGATTACTTAGGTATATGTATGGATATATACCTATATAGAGTTGGTTGTTACTTCGTGATTGTATCTTTCCTTTGACGTTTATCCTTCGTGTATTCTAGGAGACCTTTGGGGGTCTCGGGGTCCCCACAGATTAGCGTATACGCACCACTGAACGGGCTATTCCCGTACTATGTTGTGTTGGATGCAGACAACGGAAATCACTGATTAAGGTGGGAGATCATGGAGCTAGACGGTACCTAGAGGTGGATCACTAAACGAGACGTACATAGAGCGGACAGCCGGAGCCGAGGAGCAGAGGAGACTATCTATACCCACCCTTCAGGTGGGATTTCCAGAGGACATATCAGACTTGCTGCTTTACTTTTTAGTTGTTGTACTTTCATTTCAGTTTTACTTTACTTTCAGTTGGGTTTGTATTATGGCCCATTTACTTTTCAACACTTAATTTTGTACCCAGTTTACTTAGTGTTTACTCAGTTTGTGTACTCTTTGGTGTTTGTTTACTTTATAAAGCCAATTCCTTCCCTTTTTATCAGGATTTATGCCCTTGGTGCTAGTCCTCAGCCCCCGGCCTACGGAAGACGGGTTTGGGGTAGTCACGGCACGGGCCCCGAGGATGGGTCGTGAAAAATTGGTATCAGAGGAGTTTGGTTCTACCACAGAACTCAAGAAACTAATATTTCTTCTATGTGAAGAAATAGGGTTTAGGGTATTGAGTGTGTTTATCAGTCTAGGGAATCCAGTGTTTTTGTGGCAGCTGACGTATCCATACACCAGGACCCTGACTTCTGATTTCCGACTCAATGCATGAAAAAATTGATTGCTTGTGTGTTTCAATAGTTTCCTTTGTGATTACTTTGTGTCAGCTCACTAGGTATACTGTATTGACCATGGCTCACCTATTTCTTTTTAGGATGGCACCACAACGGTATCCAGATAGTGTTCCGAGCATTGTGCGAGACGGCAGCCCACCGATTGACGAGGCCTCAGTGTAGGGCCTCTTTATAGTGGAGGCACCGACGGTACCTCTACCCGCCGATCCATCGATGCCACCAGCCCTAGCCGCTGAGAGTGAATGTCACCTTAGTGCACTGCATGAGTTTCAGTGTCAGAGCCCACCCAGGTTCTGCGGGGATACGGACCCTCAGGCATCCAAAGATTGGCTGGAGACTGTCGTACGAGTTTTCAGGTTAGTGGGGGCAGCAGCTGACCACATGGTGATCCTTGCAGTGAGTCTCTTGCACGCGGCAGCAGGTAGATGGTGGAGCCTAATGCTCCAGGTTCAGGACGAGGCATCTCTTATTTGGATATACTTTGAGAGACTCTTCCACTCGATGAACGTTCTATCCACCCTCCGTGCGGTGCGCATCCAGGATCTACTACAGCTGCGGCAGGGAAGCATGACAGCAGCATAGTACTCGACGAGATTTACCGACCTCTCACACTACTCCACGGACATGGTATGGGACCCATTCTTCCAGGACCAGACCTTCGAGTAGGGACTGAGGCATGAGATCAGGGCATCGATGATCTCCCTCATCATTCTGATGTAGGCATGAGTACTAGAGCGATCCCTTCTTGTAGAGAGCTTTATTGCTGAGCCTACACCCGCAGCGAGACCTACCACAGGGTGGCACGTAGCGGAGTCTTCTGCATCTGGCAGTCGACGGATGTCACAGGGGTCCAAGCGGACCATACCATCAGGAGGACGACCTCAGGATACTGGCTTAGAGGTTCGGGGCACATGGTGTAGAGCCATCATTCCGAGGAGTAGACAGTGCTATGCATGAGGTGGGTAGGGCCACATGGCTCATGACTGCATGACTCGCCATGCAGAGGAGTAGCAGACGGTTGAGGGACCACCTTGGTAGAAGTATAGGTTCGACCGTGGCGGTCCACAATGAGCAGGCGGACGAGGTAGAGGAGCTGGCCGAGTTGCAGGTGGTGGATGATGTTTTGAGGCTCTACCACCACCACCACCATGAGGTCCACCCTGACCACAGGGAGCTGGCGGACATAGGTAGGCACAACTTGAGGTAGTGGAGGCCTATGACCACTGTGCACAAGAGATTATTCGAGGTACTATCTGTGTCTACTCCACCTTTGTTGTAGTTCTTATAGACAGAGGAGCGAGTCATTCATTCAATGACACTGCCGTTGTTCGGAGATCAGATATTCCAACGGAGCCTTTGGCTCGATCCTTACGGATAGAGACTCCTACGGAAGCAGACTTGATGATTATGCACTGGTTCCGTTAGTGTGAGCTTACTCTAGGAGGCGAGAGCTTCGGCTGCGCTCTTCTTGTAGCGGCGTCGAGGCCCCATGACGTCATCTTGGGCATGGATTGGTTATCTACAGTCCATGCCCAAATCGACAGTATTAGGTGCAAGGTGTGGTGTGTCCGCACCGATGGGAGCAGGTTTACCTTCACCGGCAAGAAGGGAGCCTTTGCAGCGCAGGATGGACTCACGAAGAGGAGAGGACAACCGATTACTCATCAGTTGGCTAGCATCATTCTAAGAGCAGTGGACGTGCAGAGTCCGAGTTTTTTTTCAGTGGTGGATCAGTATGCAGACATCTTTCCTAACGACATTCTAGGACAACCTCCTTGCAGAGAGGTGGACTTATATATTGACATATACCCCAGCACATCCCCGATATCTACTCCAGCATATCAGATGGCTCTTTCTGTGCTTTGAGAGCTACAGGTACAGCTGGAGGACTTGCAGGGCAAGGTATTCATCCGACCCAGTGTTTCACCCTGAGCTTCCCCGATTTTGTTCGCCAAGAAGGCGGACAGAAGCTTGTGACTATGTGTCGATTACCATCGCCTAAACCAGGTGACCGTGAAGAACAAGTATTCACTTCCGAGGATTGATGCCCTCTTCTATAAAGACCCGTAAATTAAAAGGAAATTTTTTTCATAAATTCTTTGGGATTTTACGAGTACGTAGTTTCTGAAGGCACCAGATTCCGAGGCTCGGTGTTCCCGGAATCAATCTACCAAGTATAGCACAGGTAAATTTAGTGAATAAATGAGCGTGTTTCTATAACTTTTGAACCAGTGCTCCAAATCGAAATCGGAGGGCACCGATGAAACCACAACACTGGTAATTGCTTAGGAAGACCTTTTCTAGAGTTGTGTTTGCTCAGTAAGAGTTGTTAGAAAATGTGGATTAAGTATAAAGTGAAATAAAATTGTGCTGCAATTTTTATTTCACTTATAAGTGGTTAAACCCCATGTGTAGGAATTGGGGAGGGACCCAATAAAATTCTAAATCCTCTTGATAGGATATTAGTGAGGTGGGGACCACTTGAGCCCCACCCCTTCAAATTCCCCAAACTCATTTTCTACATTTATGATGTCAACTTAACACTCATTTCTAATTTTGACAACTCCAGTTTTAATTAATGACATGAATTCAACTTTTGAATTTTGAAAGGTTTGGAAAAGTAAAAATAAAATAAGGGGTAGCTTATTTTATTTTAGGGGTTGTTGTGTTGTGTGGAGGTTTGAGAGAGGGAGATTTCTGCACTTTGAATAACTTCATCTTCCTCCTTGAAGAACGCAAAGAACATCGACACGCCGTTCCATCTTTTCTCCAAGTCAAAGAAAGGGAGACACTGCTTCCTCCATGGACGATCCCCGTCAACGTATACGAAGCCTCACCCCGTGATGCCGTTTTCCGTGATCTTGTTCGAAGTAGGGGTTGTTTCATCATTCAAGTTTTATTTAATGAACTATGTTGTTAAATAATTAGCCGCCTGTTATCAATATAACAGGAGGAGAACGGACCGTACAAACACAGCCGAACCTCCTCCCCTTTTAGTTGATGAATTTTCTTGTGGCTTGAAATGGAGGTGGTGTCGTTGCACTGTGCAAGGTTGAGAGGACCATGGCAGGAGCGGGCCACGACGGAGGAGCATGGCATCGTCGTGCCGCATTGGAGCACCAGGAGTCCGCGACTGGGGCAGGCCGCGGCGGAGGGGCGTGGTGCTGTCGCGCTGCACCGGTCGAAGAGGGGCTGCGGCCTAAGGCCGCGATGATGTAGAGTAGGGTGGTCGGACTCCGCCGGCCCCCGATGCTCTGGGTGGAGGGACCTGTAGGTCCCGTGGCGACTCAGGCCGGCCATTACGGCAGGCCGATTCGGGATGTCCAGGGGTCGTGACCTTCGGCCAGCGCGCCATGGGTAGACCCCACAGGGGGCAGCTATAACGACCCATACTTTACATTCATTATTAATACTTCAAAATTGAAGCACACTTATTACAACATATGACAAACCCACAAAGGACCGTATAGGTATAGTGTCTTTATAAACTGGGAAACATAAACAACTGGTTCATAAATATTCTACAGTGTCTCCCATTTATTTCATCATATCTAGGGTCCCTTTTAGCATATTATACTTAATATCCATCTTCCTGGCCTGGGGAAAAGAAAACATAAAAGGGTGAGCTCAAATGCTCAGCAAGGGTAAATAAAGGAAATAAAAATCATATCATATCTTTTTGAAAATCATAACCTGCAAAAGAGATCATAATATCTTAACATGGAATAAATAATAGAAGTGAAAATGAGATCCCCATAATTATAACATAAAACTTGAAACTTTGTGGCATGCACACATAATCATGGAAAATCATTTCTTGTTAGTCATGACTCATTTCCAAGACTATCTTAGCGGACAATGTCCATTTCTGAACCGAGTTCACTCCTCGTTTCAGTCCTGTATCAATGAACCGAAATAACCTTCCATTCCAGCCATGTCTATCTCATGAGATATAAATCCTTACATAATTCATTGGAGGAGATATAGGTCCCACCCATCTTATAAGGAATCCTTTCTTATCTGTGCCACATAATCATAAATCATACATCATCGCATAACACATGTAACAAAAATGGGATTCTTGAATCATCATGACATCATAAAACAAATCATATAAGGTAAATGACTTCATAAAAATAATTCCCTCACATCATAATCAAATCAATGTAATAATAGGGATAAAAACAGAACCCTTTATTATCTTAGATGGAAAATAATTTTGATAAAACACTTGAACTCCATTCTTGAGGAAAATATCCTTTCTTCTTCAAAAACACTTTTCATTTCATAACATGTCATTCAATTATAAACTAAAAGAAGTTGATCAAAAATAAACTTGAAAACTTGTAAAGGAAGCTTCTTGGAAATAATGTTTTAAAAATCAATTCATGCCGTATAAATTAAAAAAACATTCTTCGTACTTTTGTCGGAAAAGTCAAAAAGTACCTCGTACGAAAAAAACGACAAAAGATTCCTTTCATATTCTTTACTAAAAACTCACCGAAGGGTAAAATTGGATTCAAACTATTTTAAGTGGATGGAAACAATATTACATATTGAGGGAACATGTATGTGGATGATAAAATACAACCCAGTAAATACCAAAGTATAAACAATCTCCGATAAAAATGAGATTGTGATATTTCCCCTTACATTAGGTCTGATTTGATTTGTACATGTCCGAAGCTTCTGTATAATGGTTTAAATAATGTTATTTACTTCATACATATTGATATGATATCATATATTTTCATATTCTTATCTTCTTATTAGTAATATTTCATTGTTACTTGTTACTCGGGTCTTTATTGCCTTTTGTTCTTATGCTTGTTTTGCCGAATAAATTCTTATTATTATTTTATGGTTATATATACCTTATATACAGAATGGTATTAGTGTAACATATATCATATTTATTCATTCAATTCATTTATATAATTACTATGTAATGATGATCATTTAGAAAGAGTCGCATCACATCGTGGAGACGGTATTCCGTACGTACGCACGAGTGATGATATCGTTCCTATGATCGTGGAATTGTATTGGAGTGTATGTATACTATTTCAGAATCAATATCAATTTTTAATAGTCATATATAGTCATTATTTACACTATTATACCCATCCAAGTAAGGTGGTGGTGGAAAATAGATTACACCACGGCGTGGAGACGGTATTCCGTACGTACGCACGCGCGGTGATTTCATTTTTCCGTAGGATGGATAGAAGGTTAATTAGGGTTGTTTAATATTTATAATAACATATTAGTATGTAAGTAATACTTATGTTATTACTTTATAATGAAACAACTAAAGAAGAAGAAGTTGAAGAAGAAAGAAATTGAAAAGATCAGTAATGGATATTACCTCTTCTTTTAAACGCCTCTTTGAATCCTCCACTTAGGGAACTAAGATTGGTATTTGAAGAATACCAGGACCTCTAGGATTATTCTATGGAAGTGGAGAAGGAATTTTGGCAGGGGTTTTCTGAGCTTGGGTGCTCAAATTGGTGTGAGGAGGAGGGGGAGGAGGTGCCCTTTTATAAGGGAGGAGAGGGGCACCTTAGGAATATCTCAAAATATTATTTTATATTAACGTCAAAATCGGTTTATAATGGTTCCAAATGGTCTTATTTAGAAGGTAAAGTGGGGATGGGTCGAAATCCTATCAACCAATAGGATTTAGACAAGTTTAGGTTATTATTTTAACCTTATCAATTAGATTTAACTCTAAGATAAATAATTTAACTTTTACCGTGTCTTTTTGTTTTCTTACACTATATGGTTAATACACTTACTATAACATGCCAAACGAATCCCAAGTTTTTTATTATTAATATATATATATCCTTATCTAAGTCATTTGGCCGAACCTTAGATTTTTAGGTATAAAATAACAATTAATAATATAATATTTGATTTAAAAACTATTTTGTGTCAATTTTGACACTATTTGATATATGATTTTTTTGAAAGTCATAAAAGAATTATATGTTCGAACCAAGTTGCTTAAATCAACACTAATATATCATAGTAACCTAGAAAATTAGTGTAATTCATAAAAAGTCTCAAATTACATTTTTTTTGGTGTTTATAACATCAATTATGTCAATATTTCATTAATAAGATAATCACTGCATCATTATTGTGTCATAAATAAATTAACTTATATAAATTCTAAAAATTATAAATAAAATACCATTATGTAGGAAATATTATTATATTTCTAATGAATATTTATAGTCGAATTTATCTTATGTATAACCCCATATTAAAAATTATTTACTTATTAAACATTGATTTTAACTATTTTAACCATTCTTTAAATAAATTAATAATAAATGTCCTAATCTAATCCAAGTGAGCCTAAATGGTCATATTTTATTCCTATGTTTGTTTTTTGGTCGAATTAAACTTATCCAGTAGAATTAGGACATGTGTTAGGGTAATAGTAATATCATATTTACCCTTAGTTACCCTATTTACTATTAACCGCGGTAAAAAAAGTAAAAAGTTACTATTCACCAAAACATTATTTTTATCTCATTGAACCACATTTTACTTACTGATATCAACCGTGTATGTCAGATTTTCGAAATTCCATTCACAGAAGCGGTAAAATTATGTTTTATGCAAAATTCAGTTTTTAACCTACCACTTAGTGGTTTCACTATTCACCAAAAATTGAAAGTTTTCAGAAAAATACCAAAATTTCACCCTAGGCTAATTTCGGTATTCCGAATCCAAAAATGAAGTCCATTTTGAAAAATAAAATTTATAAAATTTCAAAAAGTGGTTATTACTATTCATAAGGGCTAGTTTTAATAATATTTTAATAGCATATCGTTGTTTAGTGAAACTCAGTATTGCGTACGATGCAAGCTATCGAGGAAGGTTGCGATTGCATGTAAAGTAAGCCAAGATAGTGTGTAGTGAAAGATTCCTTTGATAACATAAAAAAAATATTACTCATAGAAATCTCGGGTGTTACATTCTACCCCCCTTAAAATGAATTTCGCCCTCGAAATTCGTCACTTTGTAACAAACAGATGAGGATACTTTTCCCTCATCATATCCTCAAGCTCCCATGTAGCTTCTTCAAGTTGGTGGTTCCTCCATAAAACATTCACCAATCGAGTGGTCTTGTTTCGTAGGACTTTTTCGCTATGATCCAGAATATCTATCGGTTGTTCTTCATAAGAAAGATCTTGCTCCAGTGGTACAACTTCTGAGCTGAGTACATGTAAAGGATCAGGTATGTACTTTCTCAGGAGAGATACATGGAACACATCGTGAACTTGAGAGAGATTTGGTGGAAGCACCAATCAGTAAGCTACCTTTCCAACACGATCCAGTATTTCGAAAGGACCAATATATCTAGGGCTCAACTTCCCCTTCTTTCCAAATCTCATAACCCTCTTCCAGGGAGATATTCGTAAGAACACTTTATCACCCACTTCAAACTCTAGGTCTTTTCTTCGGTTGTCGGCATAACTTTTCTGTCGACTCTGAGCTGCTCTTATGTGTTGTTGAATAGATCTGACCTTTTCTGCCATTTCATCAATGAGATCAGGTCCTAATAGCTTTCTTTCCCCAACTTCATCCCAGCAAGTTGGAGTCCTGCATTTCTTTCCATAGAGGGCTTCATAAGGAGCCATCTCAATACTGGAGTGAAATCTATTATTATAAGAAAATTCCACCAAAGGTAGGTGTTGATCCCAACCTCCTTTGAAATCCATAGAGCAAGCTCTCAACACATCTTCTAGGGTTTCAATTGTTCTCTCAAACTGACCGTCTGTCTAAGGATGATAAGCAGTGCTGAAACTCAACTCTGTATCCAGAGTATGCTGAAGACTTCGCCAGAACTTCGAGGTAAATCTCGGATCCCGATCAGATATAATAGAAAGTGGTACTCCATGAAATCTTACCACTTCCTTTACATATATCCTGGAAAGATGATCTAGAGAGAAATCCTCTCTAATAGCAATGAAGTGTGCAGACTTTGTAAGATGATCAACTATGACCCAGATAGCATTATTGCCTTTGGATGTTTTAGGAAGTCCTGTGACAAAGTCCATAGTGATGTTTTCCCATTTCCATTCGGGTATGGGTAATGGTTGTAACATCCCCTTAGACTTCTGTCTCTCAGCTTTAACTTGTTGACAAACCAAGCATCGAGAGACATATTCAGCAACATCTCTTTTCATGTCATCCCACCAGAAGTACTCTTTCAGGTCCCTATACATCTTCGTGCTTCTAGGATGAATAGAGAATGAAGAACTATGAGCATCATCCAGTAGATCCTTCTTTAATTCGGGGATGGGAGGAACACAAACCCAATTCCTGAACATTATTATCCCATCACAATCAAGGTTGAATTTAGGAACATTTCTCACCTTCTTTTGTAACTCTACATCTTCTTTTTGTGCCTCTTTAATCTTCACATGTATAGATGGTTGAACATTCATTTGAGAAAGATAATATTTTTCTCGTTCCATTATAATTCCAAGATCCATCCTTTGTAAATCCATAAATATTGGATCTTTTGTGATCCTCATCATGGATAAACTAGCATGGTCTTGTTGACTTAATGCATCTGCCACCTTGTTTGCTTTCCCAGGGTGGTAATGGATTGAGCAGTCATAATCCTTAATCATCTCCAACCATCTTCTTTGACGCATATTCAGCTCCTTTTGTGTGAAAATATACTTTAAACTTTTATGATCAGTATAAATATCACACCTTTCACCATAAAGGTAATGCCTCCAAATATTTAATGCAAAGATTACCGCAGGTAACTCCAAATCAAGTGTTGGGTAATTTTGCTCATGGATTTTCAACTGTCGTGAGGAATAAGCTATCACCATATCATTTTTCATAAGAACACACCCCAATCCCTTCTTGGATGCATCACTTTAGATCACAAACCTTTCTCCACTACAATGCAGTGTGAGCACAGGTGCACTGGATAACCTTCTTTTCAACTCCTTGAAATTCACTTCACATTCCTCTGTCCAAACAAACTTAACTCTTTTCCGATTCAACTCGGTGAGTGGATTAGATAATCCTGAAAAATATTTTACAAAACATCGACAATATGCAGCCAAACCAAGAAAACTTCGGATCTCAGTTACTGTTGTTGGTCTCGACCATCTTTCGATAACCTCTGTTTTTGTTGGATCCACAGATATCCCCTATTTTGAGATTATGTGACCCAAAAATGCAACTTTTTGAAGCCAAAATTCACACTTGGTAAATTTGGCATAAAGCTTATCCTTTCTCAGGATCTTCAATATACTTC
The DNA here is from genome assembly GCA_963277665.1 of Viscum album. Classification (NCBI taxonomy): domain Eukaryota; kingdom Viridiplantae; phylum Streptophyta; class Magnoliopsida; order Santalales; family Viscaceae; genus Viscum; species Viscum album. The sequence goes on from OY728151.1 coordinate 228,654,480, forward strand.
TCAAGTGATCTTCATGCTCTTCCTTTCTCTTTGAATAGACAAGAATATCATATATAAAGACTACCACAAATTGATCAAGATAGTCTCTAAAGACTCTATTCATTAGATCCATGAAGATAGAAGGGGCATTAGTAAGACCAAATGGCATCAATATAAATTCATAGTGTCCATACCTTGTACGGAAAGCCGTCTTTGGTATATCCTCCCTTTTGACCCTTAATTGATGATGCCCTGAACAAAGATCAATCTCGGAAAAGTATTGAGCTCCGCGTAGTTGATCAAATAAGTGATCAATGCGTGGGAGAGGATATTTGTTCTTGATAGTGATCTTGTTAAGTTCTCGATAATCAATGCAGAGTCTTATTGATCCATCTTTCTTCTTAACAAATAGAACAGGTGCTCCCCAAGCTGACGCACTAGGGCGTATGAATCCCTTATCAAGATTCTCTTGGAGTTGCTTCTTCAATTTCTGCAACTCAATTGGGGCCATTCTATAAGGTGTCTTTGAAATAGGCAAAGCACCCGGTAAGAGTTCTATTGAAAACTCAACTTCACGATTTGGTGGAAGACCCGGTAATTCCTCCAGAAAGACATCATCAAACTCCCGTACGATGGGCATATTCTTAATCGTGAGTTTCTCACCAACCATCGATAGACGATCGTAGATTGATCTGGAATATGAAATGTGACTTCCCTTATTTGGAAATTGATATGAGCTCCATGTATAGAAAGCCAATCCATGCCAAGAATCACATCAAATTCTACTATAGGAAGGATCACAAGATTTGCAGGAATCACTTTCCTACAAACTTCAATCGGAGAAGAATTATAAACTTTTGATGCGACTATTGTGCCATTAGGTGTTGTCACAGCTAACTGAACATCTAATTGTTGAGGAAATACGGTGATGCCCTCAGAAAATTTTTCAGAAATAAAAGAGTGGGTGGATCCAGAATCAAATAAAACATTTTCTACTTTAGAGTGGATGGTAAGTGTACCTTTCACCACATCGTTATTGTACTCCACATCGCTAATATAAATTGCATGTGACCTTACTTTGTCTTTAGCCTTAAGAGTTTGTTGACGTCGACCATCATCATCAACCCTTGGATTTGGGCATTGATTGGCATAATTCGCCATCTCCTTGCACTTGAAACATTGAAGTGTAGTAGGTTCATTCTGTGTATCCCTTACTTTGTTTGCATCATTAGACATCTTCTTCCCATTATCACGGCATTCAAATGCCCTATGACCTTCCTTTCCACATTTGAAACACTTACTTGTCCCTTTAAGACAACTCCCTCCATGTTTCTTTCCACACTTTGAGCATAAGGGAAAGCTCATCTTCTTTTCAGTGTGCTCTTTAGATTTTCCTTTGAATTCCATTTTCCTCTTCTTATCAAACCCATATGATTGATGGGTTACTCCAATCACCATCTCAACTTTGAGAGCACATCGAACGATTTCCTCGTTGCTGTTGAAGTCCCTTATGGATAGCGCCCTTCGAAGACTTGGTTTTAAGCCACTAAAGAATCGATCGATCTTACTCTCAGGTTGGATAATAATACCAGAAGCGTACCTTGCAAGTCTTGTAAAATTTGCTTCATAGGTACCAACAGATTCATCATCCCTTTGCTTCAGTTCAAGAAACTCTTTCTCCATCTTTTTTCGGGGAATACGAGGGAAGTACTTATTGAAAAACAAGTTCTTGAACTCGTCCCATTCCATGGACTCAATTTCATCTCTTTGCCTCGTATTCTTAATAAGATTCCACCATTGATCAGCATCACCTTCCAAACGATACGCTTCTAAGATGACTTTATCATGCTCAGAACATTGAAGAACTGAAAATATCTTTTCAGTAGTACTAATCCAGTGTTCAGCAACTAATGGATCAGTACACCCGCTGAATGAAGGTGGACGCTGTCTCATTAAGGATTCAACAGAATGTTGCTCCTTCCTTTATTCGTTTGGAAATCCTACATGATTCATAGCTTGAGAAAGTTGTGTGAGCATGGCTACAAGATTTTTCATTCCATCTCCCATAACGTTTGGTTTCTCAGGGGGACAATCATTGCATTTCTCGTCGCATTCCGTATTAACACAGTTCTTCCGGGTTCCATCCATTGACTAAAACCAAGAAGAATAGTGTGAGGAACACTAATTATAATAGGAAAACCACATCATCAAGAATAAAATTTCACACTTAAGGTATTATCCTAGGGTATTCATGGCCATTTCTAAAACACTAAGATTGTGTTCTATGCTTAGAATTATCCTTAGGGTTCTTACTAAGGCTTTCACATCCTAGTTTCCAAAGGTTGACTATACCTTTCCTCTGATACCAACTATAATGACCCATACTTTACATACATTGTTAATACTTCAAAATTGAAGCACACTTATTACAACATATGACAAAACCACAAAGGACCGTATAGGTATAGTGTCTTTAGAAACTGGGAAACATAAACAACTGGTTCATAAATCTTCTACAGTGTCTCCCATTTATTTCATCATATATAGGGTCCCTTTTAGCATATTCTACTTAATATCCATCTTCCTGAAATAGGGAAAATAAAACATAAAAGGGTGAGATCAAATGCTCAGCAAGGGTAAATACAGGAAATAAAAATCATATCATATCTTTTTGAAAATCATAACCTACAAAAGAGATCATAATATCTTAACATGGAATAAATCATAGAAGTGAAAATGAGATCCCCATAATCATAACATAAAACTTGAAACTTTGTGGCATGCACACATAATCATGGAAAATCATTTCTTGTTAGTCATGACTCATTGCCAAGACTATCTTAGTGGACAATTTCCATTTCTGATCCGAGTTCACTCCTCGTTTCAGTCCTGTATCACTGAACCGAAATAATCTTCTATTCCAGCCATGTCTATCTCATGAGATATAAATCTTTACCTAATGAATTGGAGGGAGATATAGGTACCACCCATCTTATAATGAATCCTTTCTTATGTGTGCCACATAATCATAAATCATACATCATCACATAACACATGTAACAAAAATGGGATTCTTGAAATATAATGACATCATAAAAAAATCATATAAGGTAAATGTATTCATAAAAATAATTCCCTCACAACATAATCAAATCAATTTAATAATAGGGATAAAAACAGAACCCTTTATTATCTTAGATGCAAAATAATTTTGATAAAACACTTGAACTCCATTCTTGAGGAAAATATCCTTTCTTCTTCAAAAACACTTTTCTTTTCTTAACATGTCATACAATTATAAACTAAAAGAAGTTGATCAAAAATAAACATGAAAAATTGTAAAGGAAGCTTCTTGGAAATAATGTTTTAAAAATCCATTCATGCCGTATAAGTTAAAAAAAATTCCTCGTACTTTTGTCGGAAAAGTCAAAAAGTACCTCGTACGAAAAAAACGACAAAAGATTCCTTTCATATTCTTTACTAAAAACTCACCGAAGGGTAAAATTGGATTTAAACTATTGTAAGTGGATATAAACAATATTACATATTGAGGGAACATGGATGTGGATGATAAAATACACCCCAGTAAATACCAAAGTATAAACAATCTCAGATAAAAATGAGATTGTGATATTTCCCCTTACCTTAGGCCCGATTTGCTTTGTACGTGTCCGAAGCTCCTATATAATGGTTTAAATAATGTTATTGACTTCATAAATATTGATATGATATCATATATGGTCATATTCTTAGCTTCTTATTAGTAATATTTCATTGTTACTTGTTACTTGGGTCTTTATTGCCTTTTGTTCTTATGCATGTTTTGCCGGATAAATTCTTATTCTTCTTTTAAGGTTATAGATACCTTATATCCAGAATGGTATTAGTGTAAAATATATCATATTTATTCATTCAATGCATTTATATAATTACTATGTAATGATGATCATGTAGAACGAGTCGCATCACATCGTGGAGACGGTATTTCGTACGTACGCACGAGTGATGATATCATTCCTATGATCGTGGAATTGTATTGGAGTGTATGTATACAATTTCAGAATCAATATCACTTTTTAATAGTCATATATAGTCATTATATACACCATTATACCCATCCAAGTAAGGTGGTGGTGGAAAATAGATTACACCACGGCGTGGAGATGGTATTCCCTACGTACGCACGCGCGGTGATTTCATTTTTCCGTAGGATGGATAGAAGGTGAATTAGGGTTGTTTCATATTTATAATAACATATCAGTATGTAAGTAATACTGATGTTATTACTTTATCATGAAACAACTAAAGAAGAAGAAGTTGAAGAAGAAAGAAATTGAAAAGATCGGTAATGGATATTACCTCTTCTTTTAAACGCCTCTTTTAGTCCTCCACTTAGGGAACTAAGATTAGTCTTTGAAGAAGACCAGGACCTCTAGGATTATTCTAGGGAAGTGGAGAAGGAATTTGGGCAGGGTTTTTCCGAGCTTGGGTGCTCAAATTAGTGTGAGGAGGAAGGGGAAGAGGTACCCTTTTATAAGGGAGGAGAGGGCCACCTTAGGAATATCTCAAAATATTATTTTATATTAAAGAAAAAATCGGTTTATAATGGTTCCAAAGGGTCTTATTTAGAAGGTAAAGTGGGGATGGGTCGAAATCCTGTCAACCAATAGGATTTAGACAGGTTTAGGTTATTATTTTAACCTTATCAATTAGATTTAACTCTAAGTTAAATAATTTAACTTTTACAGTGTCTTTTTGATTTCTTACACTATATGGTTAATACACTTACTATAACATGCCAAACGAACCCCAAGTTGTTTATTATTAATATATATATCCTTATCTAAGTCATTTGGTTGAACCTTAGATTTTTAGGTATAAAATAACAATTAATAATATAATATTATATTTAAAAACTATTTTGTGTCAATTTTGACACTATTTGATATATGATTTTTGTGAAAGTGATAACAGAATTATATGTTCGAACCAAGTTGATTAAATCAACAATAATATATCATAATAACCTATAAAATTAGTGGAATTCATGAAAAAGTCTCAAATTACATATATTTTGGTGTTTATAACAACAATTATGTCAATATTTCATTAATAAGATAATTACTGCATCATCATTGTGTCATAAATAAATTAAATTATTTAATGTCTAAAAATTATAAATAAAATACCATTATGTAGGAAAGCTTTTTATCTTTCTAATGAATATTTATAGTCGAATTTATCTTATGTATAACTCCATATTAGAAATGATTTACTTATTAAACTTTGATTTCAACTATTTTAACCCTTCTTTAAATAAATTAATAATAAATGTCCTAATCTAATCCAAGTGAACCTAAATGGTCATATTTTATTCCTAAGTTTGTTTTTTGGTCGAATTAAACTTATCAAATAGAATTAGGACATGTGTTAGGGTAATAGTAATATCATATTTACCCTTAGTTACCCTATTTACTATTAACCGCGGTAAAAAAAGTAAAAAGTTACTATTCACCAAAAAATTATTTTTATTTCATTGAACCACATTTTACTTACTGATATCAACCGTGTCTATCGGATTTTCGAAATTCCATTCACAGAAGCGGTAAAATTAAGTTTTATGCAAAATTCAGTTTTTAACCTACCACTTAGTGGTTTCACTATTCATCAAAAATTGAAAGTTTTCAGAAAAATACAAAAATTTCACCCTAGGCTAATTTCGGTATTCCGAATCCAAAAATGAAGTCCATTTTGAAAAATAAAATTTATAAAATTTCAAAAAGTGGTTATTACTATTCATAACGGCTAGTTTTAATAATATTTTAATACCATATTGTTGTTTAGTGAAACTCAGTATTGCGTACGACGCAAGCTATCGAGGAAGGTCGCGATTGCGTGTAAAGTAAGCCAAGCTAGTGTGTAGTGAAAGATTCCTTTGATAACATAAAAACAAAATATTACTCATAAAAATCTCGGGTGTTACAGCAGCGCCCCCCCCCCCCCTCTTCCGCGTCCGCGCAGCAAACTGGCGTCCGCATAGGGCCGGACCGACCGCGTCGGGCCGTGCCTCCCGCGCTGGGCCGGACCCCCGCGTCGGGCCGGGCCGGACTCGGACCCGAGTCGGGTCGCCCCGGTTCGGGCCGACCCATGGGGTATTGGGCCGGGTCGGACCGGGCCCGAACCCCCCTATTTCAGGAGAAATGCATTCAAACGCCCATAACTTGGGCTACAGACCTCCGATCGACACACCGTCTATTGCGTAGTGATACTTGGATAGAGTTGGTAGTTTTGGTATATTACACTCAAGGTTTTGATGAACTTTGAGAACATCCAGGTTGGTTCGAACATGAAACCAAATGGGCCCTCGGAGCGGAAATTCTTATAACTCGAGATCTGGACGTCCGATTGATGTGCCGTCGACTTTGTTGGTTTCCTCTTAGTGAGACGGATCTTTTGGCTTACTTTTCATGAGTTTTGGACGTGGCTGGAGTATGGTTGGGTTTTTTTTGGCTTAAAAATCAACCGGGCCCTTGGGACGAAAAGGCCAATAACTCTCAGACCGGGCGTCCGATTGACGCGTCGCCTGTCGCGTTGAGTGCCTTTTGATTAGATGGAACATTGTGATACATCAGCTCTGGATATCGTGGAGGTTGATGTATCGACCCCTTGGCTTGTGGAGCGGACCCTCCTGGAATCGAGCGTGCTGTGTGCGGGAACCCTAGAGCTGGTCGCGATTACGACGACGATGACGAATGTACTAGGATCCTCGGTGGGTTCGGCAGCGACGATGACCGTACTGAAATCCTCTGTGTGTTCAACGGTGATGACTACTGTTCTTATCTCCTATGTGGGTCTGGCAGTACTTGACTGCAATACTTGTATCATATGTGGGTCCCACTGTATTTGACTCTGAAGTTGTATTTTAAGTGGGTCCGCTAGAGTAGCTGGTCTTGTAACCTTTGTTGGTCCGACAGCTTAGCTGGTCTTGTATCCTATGTGGGTCTGACAGCTTAGATGAATCAATGGCTACCTCTGATCATCTATATTTTCTTACGAAGTGTATACCTGTGTGAGCTGAGTCTTAACTTACAATCATTATCGTCGATATGATTGTCGTGCTTTCCTGTGTGGATTGTGTTGTGCTTTCCTGTGTGGATTGGGTTGTGAATTCCTATGTGGAATGGGTTATGTTTTCCTCTGTGGACTGGGTTGTACTTGGACTCGTGTGCTGGAGACGAGCAAGAATAGATGACTTAGGTATATGTATGGGCATATACCTATGTAGAGTTGGTTGTTACTTCGTGATTGTATCTTTTCTTTTGTGGTTTATCCTTTGTGGATTCTGGGAGACCGTCGGGGGTCTCAGTGTCACTACTGAGTAGCGTATACTCACCCCTGCACGGGCTATGCCCACACTACGTTGTGTTGGATGCAGACGACGGACAATGCTGACTGAGGTGGGAGCTCGTGGAGCTAGACGGTACCTGGAGGTGGATCAATGGACGAGACGTACATGGTGCGGAAATCCGGAGCCGAGGAGCATAGGAGACTATTTGTACCCACCCTTTAGGTAGGATTTTCAAAGGATGGCTCAGAATCCCTGATTTAATTTTTAGTTGTTGTACTTTTATTTCAGTTGTACTTCACTTTTAGTTGGGTTTGTATTCTGGACCATTTACTATTCAGTACTTACTTTTGTACTCAGTTTACATAGTGTTTACTCATCTTGCGCACTCTGTGGTATTTTTTTACTTTATAAAGGTAATGTCTTCCCTTTCTATCGGGATTTATGCCTTTGGTGCTAGTCACTATCCCCTGGCCTATGGAAGGCGGGCTTGGGGTAGTCACGACACGGGCCCCAAAGATGGGTCGTGACAAATTGGTATCCGAGGAGTTCTGTTCTACTGCAGAACTCAGGACTCTGATATTTCTTCTATGTGAAGCAATATTGTTAAGGGTATTGAGTGTGGTTATCAGTCCAGGGAATCCAGTGTTGGTGCGGCGGCCAGCGTATCCATACAACAGGACCATGACTTCTGATTTCCGACTCAATGCACGAAAACATTGATTGCATGTGTCTTTCAAAAGTTTTATTTGTGATTACATTGTGTTAGCTCACCATGTATACTTTATTGACTGTGGAGCACCTATTTCTTTTCAGGATGGCCCCATGACGGCAGCCATCTAGGGTTCCGAGCTTTGTGTGAGATGGCAGCCCACCGAGTGACGAGGCCTCGATGTAGGGCCCCTTTACAACGGAGGTACCGGCAGTACCTCTACCCGCCGAGCCACCGATGGCACCAGCCCGAGCTGCTGAGAGTGCACGTCACCTTAGTGCACTACATGAGTTTCAGCATTAGAGACCTCCCAGGTTCCACAGGGAGACGGACCCTCAGGCAGCCGAGGATTGGCTGGAGGCTGTTTTATGAGTTTTCAGGTTAGTGGGGACACCAGCTGTCCTCATAGTGATCCTTGCAGCGAGTCTCATGCACGTGGTAGAAGGTAGATGGTGGAGCCTGATGCTCCAGGTGCATGAAGAGGCATCTCTTCTTTAAACGGACTTTTAGAGCCTCTTCCGCTTGGAGTTCATTCCAGCCACCCTCCGTGCGGTGCGCATCCAAAAGCTACTACAACTGCGACAGGGTAGCATGATAGCAGCCCAGTACTCGGCGAGATTTACCGACCTCTCTCGCTACTCCACGGACATGGTATGGGACCCATTCTTCTGGGCCCGGACCTTCGAGCAGGGTCTGAGGCATGAGATCAGGGCATCGATGATCTCCCTCAGCATTCCAACGTAGGCAGGAGTACTGGAGCAGGCCCTTCTTGTAGAGAGAATTCTTGATGAGCCTACACTAACAGCGAGACCTACCATAGGGTAGCACGTAGTGGAGTCTTCTTTGGCTGGCAGTCGACAGATGTCACAGGGGTCTAAGTGGACCAGACCATCAGGCGGACGCCCTCAGGATACTGGCTCAATGGTGCGGGGAACATGGCGCAGAGCTAGCCTTCTAAGGAGAAGAAAGTTCTATTCATGCGGCGGGTAGGGACACATGGATCGTGACTGCCTGACTCGCCTTGCAGAGGAGCAGCAGATGGTTGAGGGACCACCGAGGCATAGGCAGAGGTTTGATCGTGGCAGTCCGCAGGGAGCCGGCAGACAAGGTAGAGGAGTTGGACGAGCGGTAGGTGGTGGACGTCGTTTTGAGGCTCTACCACCACCACCACCAAGAGGTCCATCCCGACCACAGGGAGTTGGCAGGCAGAGGCAGGCGCAACTTCAAGCAGTGGAGGCCTATGACCACGACACACCAATGATGATTTGAGGTACTATCTGTGTCTACTCCACCCTTGCTGTATTTCTTATAGACACAGAAGCGAGTCATTCTTTCATTTCCACTGCCCTTGTTCGGAGCTCGGAGATTCTGATGGAGCCGTTGGATCAATCCTTAAGGCTAGATACTCCTACGGGAGAAGACTCCATGATTACACACTGGTGCCGGTAGTTTGGGATTACTCTAGGAGGCGAGAGCTTCGGCTGGGATCTTCTTGTATCGGCATCGAGGCTTTACGACGTCATCTTGGACATGGATTGGTTATCTTTGGTCCATGCACTGATCGAATGTATTAGGCCCAAGGTGCGGTGTGTCTGCACCGATGGGAGAAGGTTCACCTTCACCAGTGAGAAGGGAGCCTTCATAGAATAGGATGGATTCACGTAGAAGAGAGGACATTCAATCACTAATCAGTTGGCTAGCCTCATCCTAGGAGCAGTGGACATGCAGAGTCTGAGTTTTCCTGCAGTGGTGGATCAGTATGATGACATCTTTCCTGACGACGTTCCAGGACTACCTCCTCACAGAGAGGCAGACTTCTATTTTGAACTATACACTAGGACAGCCCCGATATCTACTCCAGCATATCGGATGGCTCCCACTGAGCTTAGAGATCTACGGGTACAGCTGGAGGACTTGCAGGGCAAGGGATTCATCCGACCTAGTGGTTCACCCTGGGCTTCCCCGATTTTGTTCACCAAGAAGGCCAATGTGAGCTTGAGACAATGTGTTTATTACCATCGCCTAAACCAGGAAACCGTGAAGAACAAGTATCCGCTTCTGAGGATTGAAGACCTCTTCAATCAGCTCAAGGGATCACAGTGGTTCTCGAAGATAGACCTCATGTCAGGTTATCATCAGCTCAGAGTTCGAGACGAGGATGTGCAGAAGACGGATTTTAGGTGTCGGTATGGCCACTATGAGTTCTGGGTCATTCCTTTCGGAATAACAAATGCTCTAGTAATGTTCATGAGTATCATGAATTGGATCTTCCAGCCATTCCTCAATCGATTTGTCATAGTATTCATTGGTTACATATTGATTAACTCAAATAATGAGGAGGAGCACGCCAAACACTTGTGGGTTGTTCTGGACACACTCAGAGAGAACCAGCTTTATGGTAAGCTCTTGAAGTGTCAGTTTTGGATACGTGAGGTCCACTTCTTTGGGCACATCATCTCTGAGGTGGGAGTTGCAGTAGATCCTGCAAATATCGAGGCAGTGCTAGCTTGGGAGCCACCCAGGAGCGTGAAGGAGGTGCAGAGTTTCCTAGGTCTGGCTGGGTACTATCGGAGATTTGTGTCAGACTTCTCTAGAGTTGCAACACCACTTTCATCTTTGGAGAAGAAGGGGAAACCATTCGTGTGGTCAGATAGATGTCAGCAGAGCTTCCAGGAGCCGAGACAGAGATTGACCAGTGCACCCCTCTTGAGGTTACCAGAGGAGGGAGTAGGGTACGTAGTCTACTGCGTTGCATCAGGGACCGGAATCGGGTGTGTCCTGATGCAGGAGCGGGAATTGATTGCCTATGGATCATGACAGTTGAGGCAGCATGAGCAGAACTACGCTACCCACGACCTGGAGTTAGCAGCAGTGGTCTTGGCTCTGAAGATGTGGCGGCACTATCTGATGGGTGATCACTTTACAGTCTACTCTGACCACTAGAGTCTCAGGTACATCATCTCGCAGAAGTTCCTGAACCTGAGACAGCGACGATGGCTCGAGTTCCTCCCGGACTATGAATTTGAGATAGTCTATACTCATGGGAATGGGAACGTAGTAGACGATGCTCTCAGCAGGAGTATGGGCATTCAGCTACTTGGAGAGGTGACAGAGCAGCTAGCCGCTTTGCATATATCCTTTGTGGATAGAGTTGGAGTAGCCTTTCTTCAGTCACTCACAGTCACTCCTCTACATCTTTAGTGGGTCAGAGAGGCACATCGTGGGGACGTTGAATTTGAGACACGAAGAGCACAAATTTCCTCAGGACATGCACTTGTTGGATTCTCTATAGGAGGAGATCACGTCATCCTTTTCAGAGGACGTACCATCGTACTTGATGCTTTACAGAAGTAGGTACTGAGAGAGTTTCACACTTCCCCATTAGCGGTACATCCAGGAGTGGCGAAGATGTACCAAGATCTCAGACGACAGCACTGGTGGCTGGGTATGAAGAAGGTTGTGGCAGAGTTCGTTTCTCGATGCCTCTCCTACCTGTAGGTGAAGGCATAACACCAGGTACCAGCAGGCTTGGTACAGCCCTTGGAGGTCCTGAAGTGGAAGTGGGACGAGATATATATTGATTTCATTAATGGACTTCCACGTACATCCAGAGGGCACGACTCTATTTGGGTGATCGTCGACCGAATCACCAAGTCGGCCCACTTCTTAACCATCCCGGAGCAGGGCTCCGTGGAGAGCATGGGACGCCTCTACGTTCTGGAGATCGTACAGCTTCATGGTGTGCCATCATCTATCATCTCTGATCAAGATGGTCGGTTTACTTCCCAGATTTGGAATGGGTTCCAGGAGGCATTCGAGAAGAAATTACGCATGATCACCGCCTTTCACACTTAGATGGATGGCCAGACGGAGAGGACCATTCAGACTCTCTAGGACACTCTCCATGCTTGTCTCATCAACTTTGGTCGTAGCTAGGAGGATCACCTGCCTTTGGTGGGGTTTGCATACAACAACAGCTAACACTCCACCATTTTGATGTCACCATACAAGGCATTGTACGACCAACCTTGCAGATCATCTCTATGCTGGACAGACCCAGTGGAGTCAGCACTTGTGGGACCAGAGATGGTCCAGGCTATGATGGAGAAGGTCCAGGTCATCCAGGAGCAGATGAGGACAGCTCAGAGCCGATATAAGTCTTATGCTGACAGGAGGCGAAGACCACTACAGTTCGAGGATGGAGACCACGTTTTCTTACGGGTCTCACCTCAGTGTGAATTGTGAAGATTTGGGTGGGGTGGCAAGTTATCTCCGCGCTTTATCGAACCACTATAGTTTCTCATGAGGATAGGTGAGGTGGCTTATCACCTGGCTCTACCACCTCATTTGCACCGGGTGCACGACATCTTCCACGCATCTTAGCTAAGGAGATACGTGCAAGACCCGACACATATCATCGACCATGGGGAGATGGACATCGATGACGGGGAGACTTTTGCGGAGGTTCTAGTAGAGATCGAAGATCGACAGGAGCAGGTCCTACATGGGAAGTTGATTCCTCTAGTTCACATCAGGTTGTAGCACAGGAACCTCTAAGAGATCACATGGGAGCAGGAGGCTCAGATGTGTGACCAGTACCGCCATCTGTTCCCCTGGTATGTGATGTATCTTTATGGGGATGTAAAGACCTGAGGTGGGAGTAATGTAAAGACCCGTAAATTTCAATGGAATTTTTTTCTTAAATTCTTTGTTATTTTACGAGTACGTAGTTTCTGACGGAACCTGATTGCGAGGCCCGGTGTGCCCGAAATCAATTTTCGAAGTTTAGTTCGAGTAAATTCAGTGAATGAATGAGCAAGTTTTTCTAACTTATCAACCGGTTCCTGAAATCAAAATCTGAGGGCAACGATGAAACCGCAACATTTGTAATTTCTTAGGAAGACCGTTTCTAGAGTTGCGTTTTCTCGGGAAGAGTTGTTGAAAAATGTGGATTAAGTATAAAGAGAAATAAAATTGTGCTGCAATTTTTATTTCACTTATAAGTGGTTAAACCCCATGTGTAGGAGTTGGGGAGGGACCCAATAAAATTCTAACTCCTCTTGATAGGATATTAGTGAGGTGGGGCCCACACGAGCCACACCCCTTCAAAATCCCCTAACTCCTTTTCCACATTTATGATGCCAACTTAACACTCCTTTTAAATTTTGACAACACTAGTTTTAATTAATGAAATGGATTCAACTTTTGAATTTTGAAAGGTTTGGAAAAGTAAAAATAAAATTATGGGTAGATTATTTTATTTTAGGGGTTGTTTTGTTGTGTGGAAATTTGATAGAGGGAGAGTTATGAACTTTGAAGAACTTCATCTTCCTCCTTGGTGAACACGAAGAACACTGACATGCCGGTCCATCTTCTCCCCATGTCAAAGAAAGGGAGACGCCACTTCCTCCACAAACAATCATCGTCAACGTATACAGAGCCTCACCCCGCGATGCCGTTTTCCGCAAACTTCTTCGAGGTAGGGGTTGTTTCATCATTCAAGATTTATTTAACGAACTATGTTGTTAAATAATTAGCCGCATGTTATCAATATAACGAGAGGAGAACGGACCACACAAACATGGCCAAACCTCCTCCCCTTTTCGTTGATGATTTTTCTTGTGGCTTGAAATGGAGGCGGTGTCGTTGCACCACGCAAGGTTGAGAGGACCGCAGTCGGAGTGGGCTGTGGCGGAGGAGCGCGGCGCCATCGCGCCGCGCCGGAGCACTATGGGGACCACATAAGTGCAGAGGAGGGAGGCTGGACTTCACCAGCCGTCAGTGATCCAGGAGGCGGGACTAGCAGGTCCCGTAGAGGCTCCGTCCGACCATTACGGCCAGCCGATTCGGGAAGTCCGGGGGTCGTAACCCTCGACCAGCGCGCATAGGGTGGACCCCACATGGGTCCGCCATTTTGGGAAAACAGGGGGCCTGTGCCCCCACCCCCTTCCGCATCAGCTCAGCGTGAGGGGCACCCGCACAGGACCGGACCAGCCGTGCCAGCCCAGACCGCCAGCACCGGGCCGGACCGCCCGTGCCGGGACGGGCCGCCCACGTTGGGTCGGACCCCTGCGCCGGGCCGCGCCACGCCGGCGGGGATGGGCCGGGCTGTGCCTGCTAGGCCGGGTCGCGCAAACAGGGCTGGTTCATGCCCGACCGGGCTGAACCCCGACCCGAGTCAGGTCGACCCGGTTCAGGCCGACCTAGGGGGTATTGGGCGGGTCAGACCAGGCCCGAACCCACCTATTTCAGAACAGATCCACTCAAATGCCCATAACATGGGCTACAGATCTTCGATCGATACAACATATATTTCGTAGTGATCCTTGGATCAAGACGGTAATTTCGGTATATTGCACTCAAGGTTTCAGAAAACTTTGAGTATGGCCGGGTTGGTTCGAACACGAAACCAACCTGGCCCTCAGAGTGGAAACGCTTATAACTCAAGCTCCAGATGTCCGATTGACGTGCCGTCGACTTTGTTGGTTTCTTATTAGTGATAAGGATTTGTTGGATTACTCCCCTTGAGTTTTGGATGCAGATGGAGTATGGTCGGGTTGGATTTGGCATAAAAATCAACTGTGCCCTTAGGACGAAAAAGCCAATAACTCTCAGACCGGGCGTCTGATTGAAGCGCCGTCTCTCACTTTGAGTTTTTTTTATGAGAGTGAAATTTGTGATACATCAACTCTAGACTTCGTGACGGTTGATGTATCGACCCCTTGGCTCGTGGAGCGACCCTCCTTGAATCGAGCATGCTGTGTGCGAGAACCCTAGAGCTGGCCGTGATTACGACAACGATGCCGACTGTACTGGGATCCTCTGTGGGATCGGTAGTGAGGACGAAAGTACTGGAATACTTTGTGGGTTCGACAGCGATGACTACTTTTCTTGTATCCTATGTGGGTCCGGAAGTACTTGACTACTGTACATGTATCCAATGTGGGTCTGGTAGTATTTGACTCCATACTTGTATCCTATGTGGGTTCGGCAGAGTATCTAGTCTTGTATACTTTGTTGGTCCGACAGCTTAGCTGGTCTTTTATCCTATGTGGGACCGAGAGCTTAGATGAATCAGTGGTTACTTCTAATCATCTCTATCATCTTACGAAGTGTATACCTGTGTGAGATGAGTCTTAACTTACAATCATTATCATCGATATGATTGTTGTGCCTTCCTGTATGGATTGGGTTGTGCATTCCTGTGTGGATTGAGTTGTGAATTCCTATGTGGAATGGGTTATGTTTTCCTATGTGGACTGGGTTATAATTGGGATCGTGTGCTAGAGCTGAGATGGAATAGATGACTTAGGTATATGTATGGGTATATACCTCTGTAGAGTTGGTTGTTACATCGTGATTGTATCTTTCCTTTGTGGTTTATCCTTCATGGATTCTAGGAGACCTTTGGGGTTCTCGGGGTCCCTACTGAGTAGTGTATACTCACCCCTGCACGAGCTATGCCTGCACTACGTTTTGTTGGATGCAGATGATGGAAAGTGCTGATTGAGGTGGGAGCTCGTGGAGCTGGACGGTACCTAGAGGTGGATCACTGGACAAGACGTACACGGAGCGGATAGCTGGAGCCGAGGAGCAGAGGAGACTATCTGTACCCACCCTTCAGGTGGGATTTCCATAGGACGACTCAGACTTGCTGCTTTGATTTTTAGTTGTTGTACTTTCATTTCAGTTGTACTTTACTTTCAGTTGGGTTTGTATTCTGGCCTATTTACTTTTCTTCACTTACATTTGTATTCAGTTTACTTAGTGTTTACTCAGCTTGTGTACTCTGTGGTTTTTTTACTTTATAAAGGCAATGCATTCCCTTTCTATCGGTATTTATGACTTTGGTGCTAGTTGCCTGCCCCTGGCCTATGGAAGGCGGCCTTGGGGTAGTCACAGCACGGGCCCCGAGGACGGTTCGTGACATCTTTGATCAGCTCAAGGGAACACTGTGGTTCTCAAAGATAGACCTTAGGTCAGGCTATCATCAGCTTAGAGTTCAAGACGAGGATGTGCAGAAGATGGCTTTTAGGTGTCGGTATGGCCACTATGAGTTCTTGGTTATGCCTTTCAGCATAAACAACGCTCCAACAGTGTTCATGAGTCTCATGAATAGGATCTCCGAGCCTTACCTCGATTGATTTGTTGTAGTATTCATCGACAACATATTGATTTACTCTACTACTGAGGAGGAGCATGCCTACCAATTGAGGGTTGTACTGGACACACTCCGAGAGCACTAGCTTTATGGTAAGCTCTCAAAGTGTTAGTTCTGGATATGTGAGGTCCACTTCTTGGGGCACGTCATCTCTGAGGTGGGAGTTGCGGTAGATCTTGTGATGATCAAGGAAATGCTAGCTTGGGAGCCACCTGGGAGCGTGACAGAGGTGCAGATTTCCTAGGTCTGGGTGGGTACTATTGGAGATTTTTGCCAGAATTCTCTAGAGTTGCAGCACTGGTTTTAGCTTTGAGGAAGAAGGGGAAACCATTCGTGTGGTCAGATAGATGTCAGCAGAGCTTCCAGGAGCTGAGACAGAGATTGACTAGTGCACCCATCTTGAGGCAACTAGAGGAGGGAGTAGGGTACGTAGTATACTGCGATGCATCAGGGACCGGACTCGGGTGTGTCCTGATGCAGGAGCAGGTAATGATCACCTATGGACCATGATAGTTGAGGCAGCATGAGCAGAACAACACTACCCATGACCTAGATTTAGTAGTAGTGGTCTTCTCTTTGAAGACGTGGCAACACTATCTGATAGGCGAGTGATTTATAGTCTAATCTGACCACCAGAGTCTCATGTACATCTACTCTAAGAAGGACCTGAACATGAGATAGTGGCGATGGATCGAGTTCCTACAGGACTATGGCTTTGAGATAGTCTATACTCCTGGGAAGGGGAACGTAGTAGCCGATTCTCTCAGCAGGAGGACAGACATTCAGCTACTTGGAGAGGTGACAGAGTAGCTAGCCGCTTTATAGATATCCTTCATGGATAGAGATGGAGCAGGATTTCTTTAGTCACTCACAGTCACTCCACTTCTTCAGTGGTTCAGAGAAGCACAACATCGGGATGTTGACTGTGAGACGCGACGTGCACCATTTCCCTCAGGATAGGCACCTGATGGATTATCTATAGAAGGAGAGCACGTCATCGTTTTCAGAGGACGTACCATAGTACCAGCTGCTTTACAGGAGGAGGTGCTGAGAGAGTTTCAAACATCCCCATTAGCGGTACATCCATGAGTGGCGAAGATATACCAGGATCTCAGACGAGAGAACTGGTGGCCGGGTATGAAGAAGGTTGTGGCATAGTTCATTTCTCGATGCCTCACCTGCCAGCAGGTGAAGGCGGGGCAACAGGTACCAACAGGCTTGGTACAGCCCTTGGAGGTCACTGAGAGGAAGTTGTACGGGATATCTATGGATTTTGTGACTGTACTTCCACGTACATCCAGAGGACATGACTCTATTTGGATGATCGTTGACCGACTCACCAAGTCGGCCCACTTCTTACCCATCAGGAATCAGGGCTTAGGGGAGAGCGTGGGACACCTATACATTTAGGAGATCGTACGGCTTCATAGTATGCCATCATCTATCGTCTCCGATCGAGATGCTCGCATTACATCCTGAATTTGGAAGGGGTTGCAGGAGACATTCAGGACGCAGTTACGCCTGAGCACAACCTTTCACCCTCAAATGGATGGCCATACGGAGAGGACCATTCAGACTCTCGAGGACATGCTTTGTGCATTTGTCCTTGACTTTGGTCACAGTTGGGAGGATCACCTATCTTTGGTGGAGTTTGCGTACAACAACAGCTACCACTCCACCATCGAGATGGCACCATACGAGGCATTGTACGAACGACCTTGCAGATCACCTATGTGCTGGACAGACCCTAGGGAGTCAGCACTTGTGGGACCAGAGATGGTCCAGGCTATGACGGAGAAGGTCCAGGTCATCCAGGAGTGGATGAGGACAGCTCAGAGACAACAGAAGTCTTATGCTAACAGGAGGCGGAGACCACTAGAGTTTGAGGATGGCGACCACGTTTTCTTACGGGTCTCACATCAGCATTGATTATGGAGATTTGGTCAGGGCGTTAAGTTATCTTCGTGCTTCATCTGACCATTCTAGGTTCTCAGCAAGATAGGCGAGGTGGCTTATCGCCTGGCTCTACCACTTCAGTTTCACCAGGTGCACGACGTCTTCCACGTATCTCAGCTGAGGAGATATGTGCACGACCCGACACATATCATCAACCATGGGGAGCTGGACATCGATGACGGGGATACTTTTGATGAGGTTCTGGTGGAGATCGAGGATCGATAGGAGTGGGTCCTACATGGGCGGTCGATTCCTCTAGTTCGCATCAGGTGGTAGCACGGGAAACTATAGGAGAGCACTTGGGAGCGGGATGCATAGATGCGTTCTCAGTACCCCCATTTGTTCCCCTAGTTTGTGATGTATCTTTAGGGGGACGTAAAGTATTGAGGTGGGAGTAATTTAAAGACCATTAAATTTCAAGGAAATTTTTTTCTTAAATTCTTGGGGATTTTACGAGTACGTAGTTTCTAAGAGCACCTAATTCTGAGGCTCAGTGTGCCTGGAATCAATTTACGAAGTTTAGCTCGGGTACGTTCAGTGAATGAACGAGCGGGTTTTTCTACGTTTTGAACCTGCTCTCATAATCGAAATCTGAGGGCATCGAGGAAACCACAACGCTGGTAATTGCTTAGTAAGACCTTTTCTGGAGTTTCGTTTACTAGGGAAGAGTTTTTAAAAAATGTGGATTATGTATAAAGAGAAATAAAATTGTGCTGCAATTTTTATTTCACTTATAAGTGGTTAAACCCCATGTGTAGGTCTTGGGATGGGACCCACTAAAATTCTAACTCTTCTTGATAGGATATTAGTGAGGTGGAGCCCACACGAGCCCCACCCCTTCAAATTCCCCTAAATCCTTTTCCACACTTATGAAGCCAACTTAACTCTCCATTTAAATTTTGAAAACTCTTGTTTTAATTAATAAAATGAATTAATCTATTGAATTATGAAAGGTTTGGAAAAGTAAAAATAACCTAAGGGGTAGCTTATTTTATTTTAGGGGTTTTTCTGTTCTGTGGAGATTTGAGAGAGGGAGAGTTCTGCACATTGATTAACTTCATCGTCCACCTTGAAGAACACGAATAACACTGACACACCGTTCCATCTTCTCTCCATGTCAAAGAAAGGGAGACGCTGCTTCCTCCATGGACGATCTCCGTCAACGTATACGAAGCCTCACCCCGCGATGCCATTTTCCACAAACTACTTCGAGGTAGGGGTTGTTTCATCATTCAAGTTTTATTTAACGAACTATGTTGTTAAATAATTATCCACCTATTATCAATATAACGAGAGGAGAATGGACCGCATGAACATGGCCGAACCTCCTCCCCTTTTCATTGATGATTTTTCTTATGGCTTGAAAGGGAGGTGGTGTCATTGCACCGCGCAAGGTCGAGAGGAACGCGGACGCAGCGGGCCGCGGTGGAGGAGTGTGGCACCGTCACGCCACGCTGTTGAGGCTGAAAGAGGCTACGGTCGGAGCCGTGCCGCGGTGGAGTAGCGCGGCGCCATCGCGCCGTGCCGGAGCACCAGGAGGTTGTAGCTGGGGCGGGCCATGGTGGAGGGGTACGACACCGTCGTGTCGTGCCGGTTGGACAGGGGCCACGACCTAAGGCCGCAACCGTGTAGAGGAGTGTGGCTGGACTCCGCAGGCCGCCGGTGCTCCAGGAAGTGGGACTTGCAGGTCCCATGGCGGCTCCGGCAGGCCATTATGGTCGGCCGATTCGGGATGTCCAGGGGTCATAACCCCCGGCTAGCGTGCCTATGGCGGACCCCATAGCAGTCCGCCGTTTCGAGAAAACTGGGGGGCAGCGCCCTCCCCCCCTTCCTAGTCCGCTCAGCGCGCGGGAGCCCGCAATGGGCCGGACCGGCCGCGCCTGGCCAGACCGCTCACGCTGGGCCGGACCCCCGCGCCGGGCCGCACCGTGCCGGATGGGCCAGGCCATGCCTACCGGCCCAATCCGTGCCCAATTGGGCCAGACGCGGACCCGAGTCGGGTCATCCCTGTTCGGGTCGACCCGGGGGTATCGGGTTGGGTCAGACCGGGCCTGAACCCCCCTATTTAAGGATAGATCCGTTCAAACACCCATAACTTGGGCTACAGACCTCTGATCGATGCACCATCAGTTGCGTAGATATCCTTGGATTGAGACAGTCGTTTTGGAATATTACACTAAAGGTTTTAGAGAACATTTAGTATGACGGGGTTTGTACGAACATGAAACCAACAGGGGCCTCAAAGCGGAAACACTTATAACTCGAGCTCTGGATGTCCGATTGACATGCCGTCGACTTTGTTGGTCTCCTCCTAGTGAGACGGATCTTTTGGATTACTCCACTTGAGGTTTGGACGTAGCTGGAGTACAGTCGGGTTGGTTTTGGCTTAAAAATGAACTGGGCCCCTATGACGAAAAAGCCAATAACTCTTAAACCGGGCGTCCGATTGACACGTTGTCTCTCGCATTGAGTTCCTTTTGATGAGAGAAAACATTTTTATACATCAACTCTGGACTTCGTGACAGTTGATGTATCAACCCCTTGGCTCTTGGAGCGGACCCTCCTGGAATCGAGCGTGCTGTGTGTGGGAACCCTAGAGCTGGCTACGTTTGCGACGACGATGATGACTGTACTGGGATCCTCCGTGGGTTCGGCAGCGACGATGACCGTAATCGAATCCTCCATGGGTTCGACACTAATGACTACTATTCTTGTATCCTATGTGGGTCCAGCAGTACTTGACTACTGTACTTGTATCCTATGTGGGTCCGGCAGTATTTGACTCTGTACTTGTATCCTATGTGGGTCCGGAAGAGTAGCTGGTGTTGTATCCTTTGTGGGTCCGACAGCTTAGCTGGTCTTGTATCCTATGTGGGTCCGACAACTTAGATGAATCAGTGGCTAACTCTGATCATCTCTATCATCTTACGAAGTGTATACCTGTGTGAGATAAGTCTTAACTTACAATCATTATCATCGATATGATTGTCGTGCTTTCCTGTGTGGATTGGGTTGTGCTTTCCATGTGGATTAGGTTGTGAATTTCTATGTGGAATCAGATATGTTTTCCTATATAGAATGGGTTTTACTTGGGATCATGTGCTGGTGCCGACCTGGAATAGATGACTTAGGAATATGTATGGGCATATACCTAAGTAGAGTTGGTTGTTACTTCGTGATTGTATCTTTCCTTTGTGTTTTATCCTTCGTGGATTCTGGGAGACCTTTGGGGGTCTCGGGGTCCCTACTGAGTAGCGTATACTCACCCCTACACGGGCTATGCCCGCACTACGTTGTGTTGGATGGAGATGACGGACCGCGTTGATTCAGGTGGGAGCTCGTGGAGCTGGATGGTACCTAGAGGTGGATCACTGGATGAGACGTACACGGAGTGGACAACCAGAGTCGAGGATCAGAGGAGACTATCTATACCCACCCTTCAGGTGGGATATCCAGAGGATGGCTTGGACTCACTGCTTTACTTTTCAGTTTCTATACTTGTATTTCAGTTGTACTTTACTTTCAGTTGGTTGTGTATTCTGGCCCATTTACTTTTCAGCACTTACTTTTGTACTCAGTTTTCTTAGTGTTTACTCAGCTTGCGTACTCTGTGGTGTTTGTTTACTTTATAAATGCAATTAATTCCCTTTCTATTAGGATTTACGCCTTTGGTGGTTGTCGCCGGCCCCTGGCCTATGAATGGCGGGCTTGGGGTAGTCATGACACCGGCCTCGAGGACGGTTCGTGACACAACACTCCAATGGATTGAGTAAGGTGATGAATATCAGGATTTTATGTGAAATACCCATGAACATGATTCTATATTGATTAATAACTATGTGTGGTAGTTTACCACTAAGACATGATGTTTCTTTTTTATGAATTTCCATATTCTATGTATTTTCTTAATGTTTCATCTCATAATTTTTATCCTATGATTATGTTATGATGATAATGATTTTTCTCCCCTAAGTTATATTGTCTCATTTTCTTATACTCTAACAAGGATTCTATCTCACCCCTTTTCGATGTATTTCCTCAGGTTATCACATGAACTAAGGAGAACTCAATCACCAAGAAGAAGTTAGATAAGGAGAAATAAAAAATGTTTATGTTTATTTTGTAAATGTTATGTACAGTACTAGTTTTCCAAAGACACTAAACCTTTGTATCCACATTGTGTAATGTTTTTATGTTGTTTTTCATTAAAATGTTGTAAAATTAATGTAATAAAAGAAAGGTCTTCATAGATATTCATTTGAAAAAATATTTTATGTGATGGGTATAGATTTTATACCTTGTTTTTTGGTGATTTGGGAAATTAAACATTGTTGAGAAGTAAATTACTTACTCCCAAATCTATGCAAGGAATTATAAAATGTGTTTATATCATTTTCATTATCATGAATGTTTACCATGTTACATTTATAAATTTATACCTATTTTAATTTTTTTAACTATTTATCATGGTAATATTTTTATAAAAATCTACATGAAACATTCTAAATTGTTTTTATATAATGATTATAAATTTAATCTCTATTTAATATAATTTGGTTTCTTTAATAATAAAATGAACTTATAGATAAAAATATAATATATATAGAAAGACTATTTTTATAGAAAATAAATTTTAAAATTTTAATGTGTTCTTATAATTATTGGAAATAAAAAAAATGCTAAAATAGTTGATAACCCTTTTGTACCTATAAAAATTAATTTATAATAAAATAATCATAAAACCAAGAAATATTTTGTTTGTTAAAAAAATAAATATCAAATAAAAAACTATTTTTTTGGAAAAATATTTTTTTATGGTAAAAAATGATTTATTTGTATTCCATACAAAATAGTAGTCATTATATTAATGATATATTTTTGGATTAGTAATAATGGAAATAAATTTCACAGAAATTATTTTTCAATAGTGATAAATTTAATTTATCGTTAATAAATTTACCCAAAAATTAGAAACGAATTCTATAAAAAATATCCATTTAAAAGAATTTAATCACATCCCATTAATTGTCTTCAAACCATTCAATTTTACCAATACATTAGTATAATATTCTTTCATTTAATTTTTTGAAAACATAAAATCCTTTTTTATAATTACACAATTCTAAAATAAAATATTTTTACCAATTATAATCATTTTATTTAATTCAAGTCTTAATTATTTTTTATGAATTACATTAATTTTAATATACTAACAATAATAAAACATTAATTTTCCCTTTTAATATAATTAAATAAATTTTAAAAATATTCAATGGCCATATATTTAATGACCATATGTCCAACATCCATATTTATAGTAGCCACATATCTAACAAACATATTTTATTCTTATATAAAGCCATAAATACATCACTAAAATCAGTCATCCTATTATTTTTATTTTTTATCAAAATTTATAAAATATAATTAATTCTTTCCATCATTTAATGTTCATAATTAAAGGAATGATCTTCATGGAAAACCATGAGGATAAATAATTCAAGTTCATGGTATTTTTTTTAGTAGTTATTTTATTCCTATGTTAATTTTATTAATGATGTTTCATATTGGATTTTCATTTTGTGTTAATAACTTTCTTGAATTATAATAATACATATCATAGTTTTTTTTGTTTTGGTTTTTTTGCCTTTCAAGATATAAGACAAATGATATATATTTAACTCGAAATACATACTAACATGATGAGTTTTTAAATATATGCCATAATATAATTAGTTTATGGTTAAGAATATCTATTACGAAAGGGGTAATGATAGTTTAGGATTATATATGATGGTGAATTTGATATTCATTAGAAATTTTTTATGCTTAATTATGATCATTTTTTTAAAAACATAGATTCATATCGATCATTATTTTTCGAATTCATTGGTTGTCAAAATTATGTGATTTTAGTATCATGTTTATAATATTTGGAATGGGGGAATTCCACTCTCAATATGATAAACATGAAAATTAATATTTCTTTTGTATGATGAGATAACAAAAATAATAGGAGCAATACCACTTAGTAGTTTAATGTAATTAGACTTGTTATATTTTAGTGTTCAATGCAAGTATAAAAAGGGTCCTTGTTAAGATTGCATGGTTTAATTACAATGTGGAATAAGGTAATTTCATGTCAACATGGGTGTGGTTCTTCATAGTCATCATTTTCTTCTTATTTTCCATCTTATTCTATACTGGTGTTCTATGTTTTATAATCTCCTTAAGAATATTCAATGAAATTAAGTTATAGTGGGATTATGAAGGAGTATAAGTCAAATTATTATGATAATAAGGAGGTTAAGTAATGAAATAACTCCTAGTATAAATATTGATGTTGTATTCAAAAGGGATAAATGTACGGAGGTTTGAAAATGGTATTTCAAATAACTATTATGGGTATATATTTTGATATGTATAATATTGATTTTTGAGAAAAAATCATTTTATTCATATACTAATGATATATGAAAATGTATTTTTGTGGTTAGTTATCCTCATATCCATTTATGTTGGATTTTTTTGGTAACGGGTAATGAGATACATGATGGGGATGTATTGTGGATGATAATGTAAATTATTATTAGTGGGTCCTGAAAATATAAGGTTCTTGAGAAAATTGATCGATGAAATTAAAAGGATTATAATATATTAAGAGTTATCTTGAATTATACGTCATTCAGAAAAAATTTAATTTATTAATTTACCAATACTTATTAACATATCATCTATATTGGTAACAAGTGTTGAAAAACATAAACATTGTATTGGATTGTAGATCACTTTCCCATTTCCACTTTTCCGTGAGGGATGTTTCATTCCCTAATAATGTGTTAAGGAGAAAATCATATTCCAATAAGGATATTATATTCACAATAATATAGTATATATGGGTGTGTATCCTATGGTGATGAAGTTGTATAGAGGGATTTATTTTTTAATATATAGACAATGTAGTGTAAATAATTACTTGGTTTTAGGTAAAAAGTAATGGGGTCCTCAAGAAATTTTTCACTGGGGACTATGAAGATTAATTTGATGTGAGATTTTTTTTGAACACTTATATATATATATATTTTATTCACTTGAATTTGTTATAATAAATTTATATCATCTGATTATGGGAAATTGTTAGAAATGATATTTTTATGATAAATTAATATAGTGGATTTTCTTAAAGAATGTGTGGACATCATATTTTATTTTCTTGTTTAGAGATGAAATATTATGATCCAATCACATTAATTTAAGGGTTTAAAATTTAGATCCTATTGAGTATTGAAAATTCAGCCTACTTATATATATATATATAAATATATATATATAGATATATTGTATCTTGTTGTTGGTGGTGTATGAAAACATTATCTCGTACATGGAGTTTTGAAGAGTTATAGTTTTCTACATTTTACTTTATAAATTCTAGGATACATTTTCGTTGTAGTGTTTTTTTAAGGATTTATAGAATTTAATTATTTTTGTATATTACATTGAATTAATAATATTACTCTGATTTTTAGTTTTGAGTTTATGTTATTAATTTAGTGACTTCCCATTTTATATTATATTCATAGTTTTGTTATCTTTTAAGGGCAGTTCCTTAATTTTTTGTAATATTACATGCTCAATGCTAGACACTTGCTTATTCCCTACCAAATGGAGAATATGAGTGTGGATATTAATCTAATATATCGTATAAGATGACTATTTAAGGTCCAGTTCATGACTTTGGTACTATTTTTTTATAATTTATATTATGAATCAAAATAGATATGTTTTTGTAAAAAAATTATCTATCATCACCATTTTATTTCTCTATCTGGATTAATTGATTATTTTATTAAGTTGTATCAATAAAATCAACATTTATGACATTAAATGATATATTTACATTCTTTATTACTATAATTGAAATATAATTTCCTCATAAATAGAAATCACTTTTAGTATTATATTTGTGATCATTTACATTAAATTGAGAATCAATATCACAAAACCATTTTATTTCCACTATTTTCAGTATAGTGTAAACTATACACTATTATTACATATATATATTTTATTACTCTCTTCACAGGTTATATATAGGACACATGTGGATTTCATTGGTATCTTTATACCAAAAATGTAACATACACATTATTGGGTCTAGTGATAAATAAAAATAATACACTTATAATAAATTTTCTATAAATTTTTATGTTCACTATTCATTTTCATTATTATTTTTAACATTTGTTCTAATTTAAATTGGTATATTCATTTTCAATTTTTTTTCAAGAATATTTTATTTGTAACGTTGTAATATTTTCTGAAAAAATATTCCCAAAGGAGTTTACATAACCTTTAATATAGAGAATATTAATTTCACTAATTAATTATATTTTAGAATCACTTTTCATCATATATATAAAATACATATAACGTCATTAATTTTACCACATAATTTGAAATCAAATATAATGAAAAAATAGAAATAATTCATAATTTACCTTCTTCACTAAGTGGTGGTGATTAATTCATCCATGTTTAAACCCCAAACATCTTTAAAAACACATCAAACTGAGAGTTTCATTCTAATGTTCTTACATCATTCAATATAATTCATTGTTTATTTTGATGAACCAAATCAGATCACCCCTATACTGCTTAATTGAGATGTTCTAAAACAAGTCTTGAACTATATTCATCATACCCATCTAAAAAAGAAAAGAGACTAAGTATAAAAAACACAATCAGAATTATTTTCCCCAATAAAAGAGGAAACTAAAAAGTAAGAGGAAAATATACATCTGTAAAATGGGAACATAAGATGAACTCCAATATAATAAATAATATAGGGGATTTGATATCCTATAACTCCGGTAAAATGGTACATAAAATTGGAATATGGAGATAAGATAAAAAAAAAATCGGCCATGAAAACATTCTGATGTGAAAACTATGAAAGGCAACTCATAGCTCCATTAAACACATACCATTATTTTTATAATTATCTACTACATCAGACAAAATTGCTAACATATAATATATATTAATTATATAAACATTCTAATTAGTCACCACCCTTTAACCCAAATCAAAAAAAATAAATGTATATCGATTTTATGTTATTTTCAAAATGGGGATACAAAATAAGATTCAGTAATTTTCTCATTTAAAAAATCAAAATGTTTCTTCCTTGAAAACAACACCACTTTATAAATTTAAATGTTCTATCAAAAAAAATTATTTTCCATTTTTAAAATCAGTCATAAATTGTTGTTATAGATGTTCTGTGAAAAATCATGAATGATACTAAAATATGTTTTCTCACACTATAAATAACGATAATTTTTTAAAAAAGTTCTTATCAGAGAATCCTAGGTAATTAAAGGGATTAATCGAGGAATAGAGCTTACTATGCCATCAATGTTGAAAATTTTATATTCAAGATAATAATCAATAAACAAATCTTACATTCCAAACACTAGGTCTTACATTATTTTTGTATTTGAGGTATAATAACCCATTGATCGACCTATGTTCCCACCTGGGAACACTATTAAGAGAATAATTATAAACAGTTAAATTTGTTTACATAAACATCACATCATTCTAACATACTCTTACCATGTAATATAAAATGAGGAGAGTATTTTAATGTAATGATCAAACCAATAAATAATATCACAATGTATTCATTTACCTAACTTACACAAAAAAACACCAATATATGAACATACCCTTTATATATGCATAATAAAACATTTCAACTTCCATCAATATGGATACATATTCCATCTATAAATTTTATCACATATAAATGGGTATTTTCTATGGGTTTTCATATTTATTAAAATCAATAAAAGTTCCAAACAGGGCTTGGGATCTTCATTTATGGTTAAAATAAATTATCACACCTTCATAAAACCAAATTCAAAGTTTTTCATTTGATGACTTCAATAAATACAGTATTTCAATGAATATATCAAAAAATGAACAAACATACTTAATCATAGATAAAAAAAATTCACTTCATTTTAGAAATTAATATTTCATCTAATTAAAATATAAAAAGATCAAAGATTAAATAGGGGATTTAAATTCCAAAAATAATTCTTTTAAAATTTAAATTGATTTAAATATCAATGCATATAAAAAATCCATTTTACCTATAGAATGAATACATAATATAAAATGATTTTTTTATTTCTACCCAAATATAAGAA
Organism: Viscum album; assembly: GCA_963277665.1. Lineage (NCBI taxonomy): Eukaryota > Viridiplantae > Streptophyta > Magnoliopsida > Santalales > Viscaceae > Viscum > Viscum album. The sequence continues at coordinate 228,682,850 of OY728151.1, forward strand.
GTTACATTAAAGAGGCACATAAAAACATTTTCAAAGGAATAAAAAATAAAATTTATTTTTCTAAATATAGATGCAAGGGAATCATACCACAAATCATTTCACTTTCACTAACCATATAGGTAACCCACCTTGAAAAGGAATAAAAAAATGTTATAACAAGGCTATAAAAAATAAAACAAAAGCCCCCCCAATTAAGAATAACCCTAGATCAGATATTGTTCCACCATGGCTTCCTGGGATATGGATGATATATAGATAATAAATAAGGCGAAGAAATTTGTTTCCTTGAATAATAAACATTATGATATGAAGAAGCTTTAAGGATCCCCATTTCAGGAATAGGGAAACCAAGGTCACACTATTAGGGGATATGGGTATTGAATGATATTGAAATTGACCCACAAAGGCGTTAAACATGATCATTGTAAAATTATTAATTACCCCTTATTTAAATCATGTTGACCATACAAATGGATTTAAGCACCAGTCATATCATGAATGTACCTTTCACATGCAAAAATAATTCTCTAAAATTATCCTTCATGGATTGAATGAATTCCAACAATAGTGGTAAAAAATTTGAGATGGGATTGAGAAGTAAAACAAAAAATTAGTTTATAGTGTGAATCTATAGCTCATAAATGTAGACTACTACAAATCATAGTTTATGGAACTGTAACATATCTAATGCCCTCCAAAACTCTTAGAATCCAAATCACAATAATGGAGTAATGTTAAACTATAAAATAATATAAATAGAGAATAAATGTATGGTTTTGATTTGATAATTCTCCATTAAATATCATTTTATATCCCCATAGATTCTCAAGGTTAATATTTTATCACGAAAATATAAAAACATACATCTCTTAAGGAATAAATAAATGTTATATCAATCTATTGAAACATAAACAATAATTAAAATCCTCTATATCTAAAACCATTAGAAAATAACAAAAGTATCAAATATATTAAAAATACTTGCCTTTAATTGTGACCAGGAGGTTTATTCCTCAATTAACTATTAATAATATTACTAATGGACAAGGTTCTATGGTGGATCAAAACACAACACTCAATCTATATTGATATTATATAGGAACAATGGACCTAGAATAATCATAATTCTATAAAAAATATTCATTCAAAAAGATATGGATAAATAAAAAGGAATTGGAAATGATTCAACCAGTACTACATGATATAGACATAGGTCGGGTGATGTTAACCCATGTTCGTATGTTCCGAACACTGGATCCATGTTAATTAAATAAGAAATATAAACATAAGAAACTCTTTCTCTCCATCACACCAAAATGTATGCTAGATTTATTATAAAAAACCATCAAAATAAATCTTGAATCACAATTATAATGTCCATTAAAAGGGAAAGAATAACTAAATTAAAAGTTCTAAGTATTTCCAATATAATAAATACAAATCATAAGATAACCAAAATAACCCAAAATGGATGGAATCAAATATATATATCATATTCACAATTTAAACATCCCAATTTATATCTTACTTTGTTTAGAAACTAAATTAAAAACACCTAATATATTCAAAAAAAAGAAAAATTATAAGTGTTTTACAATGATATGGAACAATTGTAATAGATTCCAAAAAAATAAGAATGAAACCAAGGCTAACTGATAAAAATTAAAACGAATTATTAATTCATCAGACTAGGATTCTAAAAAAAATAAACTTCCCAAAATATTATAAAAACAAATAAATACTCTCTCACCCTATCAATAGTTTTGGAACATCCAAAAACTAAAATAGAGCATATAACACCCCAAAACATTAAAATATGCATTTCATATTCGATAGCATGGGTCACACGAAACACCATGAAAAAAATGAAATATCAAATCCCTAGACTTTTTGATATATTTAATATTTTAAATTAATACAATAAATTCTATAGATTGGAATGTACTCAACACATGTTCATCATTTATTACATGGTACAATTCCTTTCTTTTATGGCTTGTGTTACATGAAATATTGAGTTTTACTGAATACAATTAATATTATTATTTGAAATTTAAATCATCTCCAAACCATTAAATTTGAGTTTATGAATACTATTAACTAAATTATTAAAATAATATTCTTTAATTTATTGATTACCTATTAATTATAAATTAATATAAAATCTAATTGAATATAAAAGAAATGTTTCTATAATAAACAATTTTTATACACCAAATGTGTTATTATTAATAAATTAAATTAATTAATAATATTGGATGATAATAATTAATTTTCTTTATTAAATGTTAAATAATTGTTTTTTCAATTAATAAAATATATTTGATAGGTATCTGATAAGAAAAATTCTAATTCAATACATAAAAAGAAATGTTTTTCTAACAGTAGTTTTTGTTCCTTTTAACAGTTAAATTATTTTAAAACTAAATTTTGATAATTTTATAAATTTTAAATGAAAAAATATAAATCATTATTTAATGAATAATTTCAACATTTACTTATGGTGATTTTTTTTGTATTTTTCTGAGGAGTTTCATTTTTTATGAATGGTGAATATTACGAAATTTTAATTGAAAATTGCATTTTTATCGAATAATTTATAATAAAAAGTTATATATATTATTTTTATGTCACAATAGTTTAATTAATGAATTATTAATTCAATTTTTTTCATTTAAACTGGTTTAGTATTTAATTTAAAAGTAAACTCTTTGTAATATTTTGAACATTATCACTTCAAAAATCCACTTTCCCATCCCGTATATGGGATTAGTTTAAAATTAATTTATGTCACTCCTTTCAGTTGAGTTTTAAAAATTTATTACATATTTGGAATCATAATATTTCAAAATTTATAATATGGTCAACATTATTTTTTGGACAAAAAAGAGTAGTGAACGCAGTTTGAATTAATTATAGTGATTAAGAGAAAAACAAGTTTACCAAGGGACAAAAATTTAGGTTTAATTGAAAAAGTTACCATGAAACATGTCCAAAATCCATTTAATGGAAATATTTCTACTATAAAAATTATATTATGTTGTTTTTTTGAATTATTTGACCAATTTACATGAAAAAACATTTGTTTAGTTCCCTCTTTTAAACATTTTCATGTTTTCCACTCACCTAACATATAAAATACCTCCCCTATCCTCCTATCTTCACACCTATAAAACCCTTTTTCTCAGAAACTAGAAAGAAAAATCAGAATTCCACTTTATTAGAATAATTATATAATCCATAGTTTTATTATAAATAAAACCTTTGAAGTATATAGTAAAAACCTAGGGAGGGTACCTGAGAAAATGGTTATATTCTTCAAAAACTGTTTTTTTATTTTATTCTCCACGTACATTAACACTTTTCATAAAATTCGTATATAATAAACCTATTATCATAAATAATCTTATATTTACTCTTTTATGGGTATGATCTCTAACCACAAAAACTCATATCAAATAAGTTATGAAATCTTTTTGTGTGTGTAAGGCACACTACAACCTCATGAACTGATGTTGTTTATTTTTCCATTAACACCTATCATAAATGAGAATAATGATGAATATACTATATAAATATTACTTATTTTATATTTATTATGAATTTATTATTATTTAATTATTATATAACACACAAATTCAGGCTTTCATTTAGGAGGAATATGATAACGTCGCTCATGTGTACGATAGACTACCACATCATAAAGCAATGTGATTCGTTCATGTTTTATAGGGAAAGTATTAAGGAATTATTTAATAAAAATATGTAATATATTTTACCCATAAATGATACTATAATGAAAATATACATATATATTATTTACTTTTATTTATCTCAATATGACACAAAAAATGAAAATGTGATCATGCATATATACAACCAACAATCACAATGAATAGTATATTTCATTTCCTATAACTAAATTTTAGAGATTAATATAAATATTAATATAATGAAAATATATGATATTTATATCATGGTAAAAATTATGGATATCACTGAATCACGATCGATGTAATAGGTACAAAAATAACAAGTCAAAACCTATTAAAAAACAATGCAGTTATTAACCAAAATGATGAAAATAATAAAATATTATTAACAAAAAAATAATAATATATTATAGATGATCTTATATGATACCATAAATATTAATATGATAAAATTAATAGTTAAAAACATGCTCAATACCATTATATTCAATTTAAAATATCATTTAACCATAAGGAATCAAAGCCATGAGATTTCAACTCAATTTCATTTTATTGAGGCACATTGTAATGTTATAGACATAATTACTTTTATATTGTATATATACATCCAATTGAAATGTAATATCAATAATAAATCCTTTTTATGGTAATTTATGTTTCCATTTTAATTATTTCATCTATGTGGACATCAATTTAAACGATACAAAGTGGTAAAGAACAGTATAACTCAATTTATTTTCATTAGGTTATATGTTACTTCTTCATTGTCATCAATAGTATATGATTATATTTATAATTTATTTTAATTATATTATGTTTTATTTCCAATTGTTTTATGTGGTTTTATAGATGAAAATTATAATCAATTCATTGATATATTCATTTAATGGGATTATTTCACAATATCATTCCAATTGAGATTCTTTATTCTTGAATTTCTATTAAAGTAAATTTTGTCTTTTTTGTTTAATAAACCCAATAATTTTCTTGTACCATATTTATTAAGGATATTTTCTAGTCGTAGAATAGATTTTCCAATCATCAGTACTATGAATTATGGTAAAATTATTTTAATAAAATCTATCTTTATTTCTCCTTTTGGTTGGAAATCCATTTTCTTAGAAAAAACATTTTTTTAGAAAAATATTTTCAAAATTTTTTGTTTATCTTTTTTCAATATCATTAAAAACCTTTTACATTTTTTTTAAAATATTTATAAATGAATAATTTTTTCACTTCTTGATCCTTGAACTATTATATATAGTTTATACTGTATATGGAATGTTCCTTTTACCATGTATCAAATAACCCCTCTTTAAATTGATGTTTTATGAAGATACATTTAATCAAATTGTGTATAAATGTTATTTTAAATGAAAATTAATTTTCAATGTTTTTTTTCAAAATCATAAATATATTTCCTTCAGGAATTTTATAATTATATTTTTATTGTATTTCTTTTAAAAAATTAAAAAACCCAAATGATTACTCTAATTGGTATACATTGTATTAATATAAAAATTATTCTCCCATTATATGGATTATAATTATTTTGGCCATGGAGATTATTGAAATTCACTTCCCTAAATCATTTGTTGTCATTAACTTCCCCTTGAGTTATTAACTTTCCAATGACAATTAATCGTTAAATTACTCATAAATATATATGTTATTTATAATGGATATGATTATTTACTAAACTATATAATATTATTATATAAAAATTTTACATTGATAGTTATTTTATTAATTTGGTAAATATTGGTAAATATATATATTTTACTTTATTTCGATATCTGATGATAATAAACATTATTCAATAATTAAATCAATTATTCGATATATAAAGAATGGTTTGGACATATAGTGATGTGTAGGTCCTGGACATTATATAACCGCTCATTGCATCATCCGGTCCTATGTGACAATTTAGTTAGCCAAATTAAATATGTTTTTACCTATTTTTTTAATATTTCTAGATGATAGATCATGATAGTGGAGGTTTTCATGCACATTATAGTTTATGCCTGATAATTCATTATTTCCTTCATTTTAGATGTCATTATTATCCATGCAATTTCGCTATGAAAAAAAAATATGGATTCATTTCATTATCCTCATATTAATTTAAATAGAATGTCTGTTCAGTTATTTACCCTTCCATATTGATTATACATTAACTTTCCATGATATTTGAGTCACTAAAATGGAATCTGTGTTAAATGTTTTACCTTATTATATTGACTTTACTTATTAATTTAGGATAACATCAATTGTACTTAATTTTAAATGATAATTTGAGTTCAACATTATTTTTTATCATTATTTAAGAATCCATGAATTTTAATATGACTAATTTATATAGGATTATGCTATATGGAATAAAGTTATTCTCAAAAAAATATGTTGTAATTTTTGGATTCAAATATAATGTATAACTCAAGTACCTATATAGTGTACTAAGACTACTTAACTATTTAGGAACCAGATGCGGGATAACTTGGGTTGGGCTTCTAAAGTTGGTATAAGTGGATTTTTAATATAAACCATGAAAAATATATTTATTAAAACATATATTATGAAACATAATCTTATTATATAATTTTTTGAAAAGTATATAAGAGTATCATAATTTTTTTAAGTTTTACATTTGTGTTGGTCTTATTAAAAATACATTTTTGTCATTATACTATAGGTGGATGTGGTTCTGGAATAAATGTATATTGGGGAATAAAATCTTAAAATGGTGGTGTATTTTTGCTTGGCTCGAGCATTACCAGGATCATGAACACAAGCCTCATGGAGTACCTCTTACGATACAACCAGGGGATATTCCTAAAATAATTTAGATTATATTAAAAAACCATTATAAAGTGGTTGAATAAATAATGAAAATTAATTAACTAGGTTATATCCTAGACCTGGAAGAACATATGTTGAAATAAAAAAGATGAATTATTTGTGTATTCAGATTAAATAATTAAATTGTATAATTATTTTTACAAATATTATTTTGGTTACATTAATCATGAAACTTATAAAGATTCTATTAAGTTTTAAAAGCAATTGTGTAACATAATATGTTATGGAAACAATCATGGTTTATGACTTCAATGTCTAAAACACCTCATTTAGGGTTTTCAGTGATTGGAGTCTACCAAGATTATAGATATTTTGGGAGAAATTTAGTAATATTATATTTTTAGTGAAAGATTTATTTTAGGAATAATGAATTTATATTATATATACATATATTTAGAGGTATTTATAAACATTAGGATTGATATAAAAATATGGTTATTAGACATTGTAAAAAAATTATATTGAAAACTACAATGCGAAGGACATTTAATGAATAAATTCCAAGAATGTTCATCATATTTATTATTAGAATTATATTTAAAAGGGAAGAACACATATAGGATAAAAAGTTGTTGCATCCAGAATATTGGTGGGCCTTGAACCCGTTAGCAAAGTAAAATAATGGTTTTGCACCACCCATTGGCCTACATGATGTCCTGGTTGATATGTCAATCTATTTAGTTAAAATATCAGAAGATCATATATTAATCATTAAATAATAGTGTTAATTTTTAGATTTATATATTTATTTATTAATAATATCAGATTGGTGAAATATTTAGAGATATATGGATAAAATGTGACACATTTTTGCATCATATGAGCCATTAAAAGTCATTTTTAGTGCTTTGGGAATAATCAATTAATTTATGGACATTTATTTTATGGAGTAAGATATCAAATAAGAAGCAAAGGATGGATTTTTTTTATTAAATAGAAATGTATAAATTATATATATTTCTATATATACTTAGGAGGTAATATAATTCCTAATCTTTTGGAAAAATGATCTGGAATAAAAAATGTCAACAAGTTAAATTAATTTCTAATAAAAAAATGATGATTTATTTCATAAAATATTTATGGTTTTGAATCCATTATATTTCCATTGATTTTTCACTTATTTGTGATTAGTGACACTTATAAATCTCCATTATTATTATGGTGTTAGTTTTCTATTTCATGTCTATGTTTTAATTTCCCACCTATATTATGAAAATCAAAAACCTTGTAATGTGATTATGCCAAATGACCATTCTACTTTACTTTTAATATTACTATTAAAATACTTTAATAAATGTATTATTATCTATGTTATTAAAAAATGAATTTTTAAATATAAAACTATTAATTACTAATATTCTTTTTTATATTGAGATGATGAAAATTATTTAAGGTTGGGAGAATGCAACACCCCAAACTTTTAAAATATGAACTTCGTATTCTATTGTGAATATGACAAAAAACACCAATCATAGAAAGAAATATTACATCTAAACTCATTATGATATATTTACTATTTTAAATAAACTCAATAAATTATATATATTTCCATACAAAAAACAATGAATTTAGATTTCATTACATGGAAGAAATACTTTTCTCAATGGCTTGCATTGCATGCATGATTGAGTTATACAAAATAAAATTAATTATATTATTTAAAAAAAATTATATTCAAATAGAAAAAATTGGTGTTTATGAATTAGATTAAATAACACCTAAAAAAATATTTTTGAATTCATTTTTACCAATTAATTGCAAATGAATATAATTAACAATTTAATATAAAGGAAATGTTTTCATAAAAAAATTTATACACCAAAAGAGTTTTATCTTAATAAAATAAATTAATTACTATTATTTAATGATATTAAGGAAATTTATATATTACATATTCTTTATATTTTTTCAAATTCTTCCAGTATATTTGATGGCATATGATTTGAAGAAAAACAAAATTTACACATAAAAGGTATATTTTAATAATTCCATTTTTGCTGCCTTTTAATGTGGCAATTTTTTAAAGAGAATTTTTTAAACTTATATAAATTATATTTGAAAAAATAATAATTTTTAACATTGGAATTTCCAAATTGTATTAAAGTGAATTTTTGGTATTTTTTTGTGAAGTTTCGTTATTTGAAGAATAGTGAATAATAATGAATTTTTATTAATAAATGATATTTTATCTATAAAATTAATATCGTTAAATTATATTAATAATTAGATTAAAAATTAAAAATATTAATCTTATAAATATATTAATCCAATTTAGGTAATTTAAATCAATTTCAAACTGATTGTAGACATAAAATCATAAAAATCATTCAAACATTTTCACATTAAAAACCCACTTTCTCATCCATTATGTGGTAATAATTTTAAAATAATTTCATCCACACATGTGAGTTGAATTATAAAAAATGGATACCATATTTGGAATCCATATAATTTATAATGTTTAATATTTTGTGATTACTTTTTGACAAAAATTATTAGTGAAAGAAGTTAAAATTAATTACAGTGATTAAGAGAAAAACGAGATTAACAAGGAACTAAACATTAAACATATGGGGTCAATAGACAATGAACATATAAAAACCCCATTTTAAGGATATATTTCAATGATATACCTTCTTAGATCTATTTTTTGGAATTTTTTTATCCATTTTACTTGAAAAAACATGGGTAGAATTCCTCATTTCAAAATCATACAAGTTTTCCACTCACCCAACATATATAAGGTCCACCTCATCCTCTATTTAAAACTCTCAAGTCCTTTGGATAAAACAATAAATTCCAAAACTACATCTTTATTTATCTACCATAGTCTATGAATCTTTATTTTTTCTATAATGAACGCATTTTAAAGTTATATTACAACCTAAGGAGGATACCCGAACAAGGGTTATTGTTTTTGTAAAAGAATTTTTATTTTATTTACCTCTCCACCAGCTTCAATTAATTTTAAATTTATCTAATATAATTAAACCATTATCTTTATCATTATGATATGTTTGTATTTTATATTTATTACCTACAACAACACATACTTCCAAAAAATGTGTTACAAAATCCCTATTTGTCTGTATTTCGGACTAATCTCTCAAAAATTGATGTTGTTGTTTTTTCTATTACCACCTATCACGGTTGGAAATAAAGGTTGAAATAATATTTATATATATTTTCATGATATTTATGATATTTTTATTCTTATTTAATCATTATATAAAAAAATATCTGTATGATTTCTATTTTATGGAAAAAAGATATTGTCGGTTGTGTGTACGAAGGACTACCGCCTCATGAAATGATGGGTTTTGTTGATGATTTACATGGAATTTAATAATGATGGTATTAATAAAAATATGTGACATATAAGACATAAAAAATGAGACATTAAAGAGAATATAAATATTTATCATTTAAATATCTTTATTTCAATACGAGATGAAAATAGAAACCGCATTCATGCATGCATATGACCTACTATCTCCATAAACATTTCATTTATTTTCCTATAAAAAAATTTTATGGATTAATAAAAATATGTATATACTGAATAAATATAATATTTTTATCATATATCACATCATGGGGATTAATAAATCCTGATTGAATAAATATATTGAAATTACTTGTCAAGAGATACTTGTAAAGCAATGTAATTATTACCCAAAATGATGAAAATAATCAATGATTATTAACAAACCATTATTAAATTATTATAAAGGATCATATATGATTTTATTAATATCCATATGGTTTTTTTAAGTTAATAAAATTATTAAAACCATGATAAAGTAGATTAAATTATGTTCATTCAAAAGGAAGTGTAAGGTAAGGTATTTCATCTCAACTTCTTTTTATTTTGGAATATTGTAATGTTATACACATAATTAATTTTATATGGTATATATACTTCCCTATGAAAAGTAATATAATATATAATTAATTCATCATTTTATTTTAGGTCTCAATTTTAATTATTTTGTTGATGCATATTTGGATTAAATGTTACCAAATGATAAAGAATTTAATAACTCAATTTATTTTCTTTGGGTTATATCACTTCCTCATTGTCTTTAATATTATAATTTTATGTTTATAAGTTATTTTAATTATATAATGATTTTTATCCACTTTTTATGTGGATTTATAACTGATAAAAAAATTTATTCACGGATATGACCATTTTAAGGGTTTATTTCACTATCTCATTATAATATAGACAATTTATTCTTGAATTCATATAAAAGGAAATCATATAATAATTGTCTATTAAACCATTTAATTTTATTCCCCTAGTTATTTATGATATTTTTTATCTGATTGTATAATGTTCCCACTCTTTGGTACAAATTTTTTTTAGGAAATGTTTCAATAAAATCTGACATCATTTATCTCTTTAGTTGAAAATCCATTTTCATAAAAAAAACCTTGTTTTCTAAAAAATAATTCTTTTTTATTTATCCCTTAAAAAAAGATTTATTAAAAAATATTACACATTATTCCTTTTTATAAATTTTCTTCAATAAAATATTCTTATCACTTTTCGAAGAAAAAACATTTTTAACATTTTTACAGAGTAAAAATAATGTTATTTCTTACCTTATATAGAATTACCCAGAATTATTTTTTTGAAGATTACTTATCAAATATAATAATATTTTTTATATATTTTTTAATATTATTTTCAATGAAACTAATTTAAAAAAATGAAACGAATATTTTCCACAACAATTTTTTACATATCATTTTATTGTATTTTTATTCATTAATGATAATAACCTTTATTTTTAGTCTAATGGGTATATGTTATATTGATTTCATCATTATTCTTCCTTGGGATGGATGATGATTATTTTTTACCAAGGATGGTATTAACATTCACTAACATGAATTATTTTTAGTCATTAACTTCTCCCTGACTTATTCAATTTCTAGGAACCATTGAACGTTAAATTTCTTCAAAATATACATATTTTTTATCATGGATATTTATATTTCCTAAATTGTGAAACATTTTTACATAGTGTATTTATATTTAAGTTTTTTGATTAATTGGGGAAATATTAATAAATTTTTATCTTTTACTCAGTACAAATATTTGATGATATGAAACAATTTTCAATAATTAAATCTATTATTCGGTATATGAGGAATGCTTTAGATACATACTAATGAGAGGGAACTGTAATTTATATAGCCCTTTTATTCGTTGGAAGGTCTCATGAAAAAAATCTGTAAGCCAAATTAAAAGAGGTTCTACATACTATTTTAAACAATCTAGAGGAGAGATCTTGACAGTGGAGGTTTTATTGTTCCCAAGGTATAATGTGTGATAATTAAACATTACCATTATTTTAGTTATCATTATTATACATGGTATTTTAAATATTAAAAAATCTATTTATTCATTTCATTCATTGGTTATTTATATAAATGGAATGTTTGTGTAGTTATTTACCTTTCTGTATTCAATTTACCTTATCTTTTCATGATATTAATATTATATAAATGGTACATCTGATTAGTTATTTACCATTCCATATTGATAATTCATATTGATTCATGAAAGTTTCTTGTATACTTAACCCTTACTAAGAATTTTATCTAACCCAATTTTTTTATTCTATGGAATGCATGATGTTTTTTATGACATATTTTTTGGGTTATGCTTGATTGAATTATGTTATTTTAATTTTTCTTTATTTTTGGATTTAAATGGAATTTATAACTAATATACTTTTACAGTTTACCAAGACTACTATGTTATTTGTTCAAATGGGATAATTTGTTTTCATTATATTCCAATTTAAGGGTAGCAGGCACCAGATACTCTCTTACTATGGTTGAGTGACTACAAACTCAAAAATAAAAAAAGGATAAGGTGAGAGAAAATAAAATTGTTTATTTAGAAAATAAAAAATTAAATTTACTACCAAAAAATACAGAATGTGAAAGGTCATGGGAACATCATTATATTTAATGTTCTATGTGGATGTACTCAATGATTACATATATAGATATAGAGAATATAATTCAACACAAAAAACTCACTAATGGTTCTCCTCCCACAATATTATAATTCCACATATTCAAATTGTTCTAAATCCAATAATAATAATATTTGAATTAAAAAATCATATTAAAATACCTACAAACAATATTCTTAGATAATAAATATATAATCCATATATGGTGATAAAAATTTCTAAATGACCAAAAGAACCACTCCCTACCTCATAAGAACAATTGGAGGAAACAAATTACATCGAAAAAAAACTAACAAAGACTTAAAATGTCAACCAAGTTATTTATGATGAATTATATGATTACAAATTGAAAATATTTAGATCTACCTTTCATGTGGGAAACAACTATTCAAGTCATTTTTAGATGACTGAAATAACTATAAAAATGATAATATTTGGGTGTTCCAGGACAATTGGACATCATATGTCCCATCATCCTATGTTGATATAATACCAAGTGACTAAATAAATATGAATAGGTTTGGAAGAAACCAAAAGGTATTTTAATATCAAATCCTACTAGGTCTATCTTGGATCACATCAAAATACCTATAATAGAGATTCCTCTACCATAGTTAGGAATAAGAGAATCCTCTAGCATCTCTAGTCCTCCAAACAATCCCCATAATCTCTGAGATATTTATTCCCCACACTTCATAATATTTGAGGTTTATGGATGACTCTACTAATGAAAAATATTGTCGAATACCTTCCTCTATAAAATAATATATTAGATAGTATCCCAAATCTAGATCAGGAATGTATTCCACCGACACAATTAAATGTTGTTCATACTACATCCCCATTTATCTTCTTACTTAGGGCCATGAAATCATATCATCTTTAGTAACTTCAACCCAATAGGAAATAATTTACAAATTAATAATTATATTAATCCTTATTATGTGTGGTATTTTTTCTACTATGATAAAAAAAATATACTTTTAGAACTCCCAATCTCAACACTCTAGCTGCATGGTTACATACATAATGATAATGGTTTTCAAATTATCTTGATGTATAAAAATATCCTAAAGCATATACATATATAAAACTTCTTCTAAAAAAATACAGTTATATAAATAAATGATGAGGTTTTAGGTTTTAGTATCCTCAAAAAAACCATAGACTAGGAAAATAGTTGTTGAACACAAATATCTAACTTGGGATAAGATGGAACAACCATCCCGTGAAAACCATGATCAACCAAAGAGTGAGTCAAGATAGATATTCTCTCTAAGTTCCACTCAATAGTCTATTAAAACTCAACGGTGACTACTCTTAAAATATTAAACACAAAATCTATAAAAACAAACATAATAACTCAAAAAATATATAGGAAAACACACAAAAATATGTGATCACAAAATTATATTTAAAGAGAAATCATATCTATAATTTAAAAAAATAATTTTATTTAATTATTAATTTCAAAAAATAAAAAGTTATTATTTAAGAAACTAGTTTATACATGACATAATGTTTTCTTAAAACACTATTAAACACAAATATTTTAGAAACCAAACATTTAAAAAAAAATCAAATTTATTCCCCTTAAATGATTCCAATTAAATTTCCATAACATCACAAAAAATTAAGAAAATATGTAACACTATATCTTATCCTATAGTATGAAAATTAATTCCAAAACCATATCACCATTTCAAATCCAATATATTTTATGGATTTTATAAAAATAAAATTATCAATAGGAATGTATTTCCAATTTATGTATAAAACTCATGTCTTTTCCAAAATAATTTTAAAACATTCCTCTTTAAAATTTTAATTTCAATTTTACACAAAAAAACACTCTTAAAACACCATAATTTTTCAAAAACCAATATTTACCAAAATGGAGATAACTCATATTCCATATAGTATTAAAAATTAAAAGTTCATTATTACCATGATAATGTAAGGATTAAATAGATTTTTGAACTAAATGTACACAAAACATATGAATCTTAATGGAAGTTACATAGGTCATGTGCTTTATATATTCTCTTCTAGAACCAGTATTGGTACATAAATCCCTTATGCTCCAAATAATTTCAATTGCATCTTTGAAATCCCCAAAAATCAAGGATCAAAATTCCCAAATAACCAAGAACCAAGCTTCATAACCATAAATAATCATCATGGAAAACTTGTAAATTAATGTATCATCACAAAAGGTGGTGATCTAGTACCTATTCATGATTTATCCCATGAGTTCCAAAAATCCAATCACATGTATACCAAACTTCCCTATATAACAAGATAACCCCTTTGAATACAATTTCTTATTAACTGACCAAGGCCACCCATGAACCGAGCACCCAAGCCAGCCCAAAACAAGATCTAAAGGGCATTACTAATCCCATTATACTATAAAATATCTGTCACGACCCGTCCTCGGGGCCCGTGCCGTGACTACCCCAAGCCCGCCTTCCATAGGCCAGGGGCTGGCGACTAGAACCAAAGCGTAAATCTCGGTAAAAAGGGAAGGCATTGCCTTTGTAAAGTAAACAAGCACCACAGAGTAAGCAAGCAGAAAAGTAAACACTACGTAAAAAACAAAGTACAACTAAAAGTGCAGAAAAGTAAATGGGCCAGTATACAAACCCAAACTGAAAGTAAAGTACAACTCGAAAGGGAAAACAACAACTGTAAAGTAAAAGCCTCTACACCGAGCCATCCACTGGAGATCCCACCTGAAGGGTGGGTACAGATAGCTCCACTGCTCCTCGGGTCCCACTTTCTGCTCTGAGTACGTCCCGCCCAGTGGTCCACCTCCAGGTACTGTCCTGCTCTGCATGCCTCAACCACGATCAACACTGTTTGTCGTCTGCAACCAACACAACGTAGTGCGGGCATAGCCCGTGCAGGGGTGAGTAAAAGCTACTCAGTAGGGACCCCGAGACCCCTGAAGGTCTCCCAAAATCCACAAAAGATAAACCACAAATGAAGATACAATCACGAAGTAACAACCGACACTGCTTAGGTATATGCCCATACATATATTTAAGTCATCAATTCCAATACGCTCCAACCTCCGAGCCCAAGTACAACTCAGTCCACACTGGAAAGTAAACGTATTCCACATAGGAAAGCAAAACGTAATCCCCACAGGATAGCACAACATAATCCAAACAGGAAAGAAACAGAATTCAGCTCACACAGGTATACTTCTTCGAAAGATGATAAAGAAGATCTCTGATCCATCTAAGTCATCGGACCCACGAAGGATCGATAGGTAACTAACCCCCGCAAAAGACACACACAGGATCAGGCCCACACAGGACCTGTAGGTGCTGGTTCACACAGGACCGCTGAGCGCAATGACCCACACAAGATCGGACCCACACAGGATCGGGCCCACACAGGACCTGTAGCACTGATCCACGTAGGATTCCTGAGTGCTGTAGTCGTCGTCGAATCCACCAAGGATCTCTTTACTGTCGTTGTCATAGTCACAATAGTAGTAGCAGTAGCAGTAACAGTCACAGTCGCAGCCAGAACTAGGGTTCCCGCACACAGCAAGCTCGTTCGGGAGGGTCTGCTCCACGAGTCGAGAGTCTGATAGATCAACTGTCACAAAGTCCAAAGTTGATGTATCCAAAAGTTCCGTATCGCCAACAGGAACTCAACGCAACAGACGGCGTGTCGATCGGACGCCCGGTCTGAGAGTTATTGGCTTTTTTGTCTCAGGGGCCCGGTTGGTTTTTAAGGCAAAACCAACCCGACCGTACTCCACCTACGTCCAAACCTCGGGCGGAGTATGCCAAAAGATCCGTCTCATTAAGAGGAACTCAACAATGCTGATGGTACGTCAAACGGACATCCGTAGCTCAAGATATGAGCGTTTCCGCTCTGAGGGCCCGGTTGGTTTCGTATACGAACCAACCCGGCCGAAATCAAAGTATTCAAAAACTTTGAGTGCGATATACCGAAACGACCTTCTCGATCCAAGGATCACATCGCCGCTGACGGTTCATCAATCGGAGGTCCGTAGCTCAAGTTATGGGCAAAAGATAGAAGTCGAAACGAAAACGGGGGTCCGGGTCCGGGTCGACCCGGCCCGACCCCCCCCCCCCCCCCCCCGGGTCGACCCGACCCGGGTCCGACCCGGCCCGGCCGGTGGCGCAGTCTAGCGCGGCCCTGCACGGTGGCGTGGTCCGGCGTGGCGGCGCGGCGGCGCGGCCCGGCCGGCGGCGGCGCGACCTCGGCGCCGCTCGGGTGCCACGTGCGGGGGCAAAGCCCCCGCTTTCCTTCAGCCGGCGGCGCGGCTGGATGCCGCACCTTGGAGACACCGGCCCCCCCTCACATGGGGGCCTTCCTTTGAGAAAAACGGGGGGGGGGGGGGCTCTGCCCCCCCTTGGTGTAACCGCGGCCCCCCCATTATGGGGGGCCGGTTTTGGCCAGCCGGGGGAATTAATTCCCCCGGTTCTTCTCCCTTCCGGCCGGCCCGGCTAGCCGCCGGTCTTCTCGTTCCGCCACGGCCCGGAACCGGCCACGGCCTTCGTCGTCCGGCGCGGTGCGACGACACCGGGCCCCTCTGCCGCGGCCCCACTCCGGCCGCGGCTCCTTTGGTTTCCTTCGACGCGGCGCGACGTCGTCGCGTTCATGATAACCTTTCCACGGCGCGGCGCGACGGCGCCGCACAATTATAGCCTTGTGATTCCCGCGTGGTGTGATGACACCATGCCGTCTCGTTCATCCACAAGAAAATAATAATATTCAAGAACAAGGAGGGGCTTTCGGCCGTGTTTGTGCGGTCCGGCCCCCCTCTTGTTAGATGATAGCACTTAAATACTTATCCACAATATTTTCATGCTAGAACCAAGAACGAGAGTAAATAAATAATGAACAACAAACCCCTACCTCAGTTTCAAGAACGATGATCGTCAACGACCCGCGGAAGACGCGTCGCGGTGGTCGGCGTCACGGAAGAAGGACGTCGATGTCGTGAAGCAAGGATTCGAAGTTCTTTGACGATGATTTCGTCGCAGGTAATCGTCGTGGAAGAGATGACGTGGAAGAAGACGTCGTCGGTGTCGTGGGTATAGCGTCGCGAAAGTCAATTCCCGGGAACGTGGCGTTCTTCGTCGATGTTCGAAGGTTCTTCGCGTTCTTCGTCAAAGCTTGAAGAAGAAGAAGAAGAAGTAGGCTCCAAATTCTCTCAAGATTGACTAGAGAATTCTAACCCAAATAAAATAAGCTAAGGTCTTATTTTATTTACTCAACCAAGCCATTTTGAAATTCAAAGGTTTGAAATTAAACAACTCCACCCATTTAATATCCCAACTTGTCAAGTTAATTAAAGAGGGGTTATTGGAAGTTTAAAGAAAGAAGGTGAAGAGTTATGCTCCATGTGGGCCCCACCACACTTAATCCTCCCAAGGTAGGTTATGTGGATGTGGGTCCCACCTCTAACTCCCTTTGGGAGAAGTTAACCAACAAGTTAAAATAAAAAATTTTATTCCACAATTTTTATTTAACTTATTCTAAACTCCCAAAAACTAACTCTCAACCCGCAATAAACGCAACCTCGGAAAAGGTCTCCTTAAGAGAATATCGGCGCTGCGAGTTCATCGGTGCCCTCAGAATTTGATTCCGGGCACCGGTTCAAATGTTAGAAATTCCCGCTCGTTCGTTCACTGAACGTACCCGAGCCAAGCTTCGGAAATTGATTCCGGGCACTCCGGGCCTCAGAATCAGGTTCCGTCAGAAACTACGCTCTTGTAAAATCCCAAAGAAAATTAAGAAAAAAATTTCCCTTTAATTTTACGGTTTATTACATTACTCCCACCTCATAGCTTTACGTACCCGTAAAGATTCATCAAAAACTAGGGAAACAAATGAGGGTACTGAGCACGCATCTGAGCCTCCCACTCCCAAGTGCTCTCATGGAGATTCCCGTGCTGCCATCTGATGCGCACTAGAGGAATCGACCGTCCATGTAGGACCTACTCCTGTCGATCCTCGATCTCCACTGGGACCTCCGTAAGAGTCTCCCCATCGTCAACGTTAAGCTCTCCATGGTCAATGATGTGCATCGGGTCATGCACGTATCTCCTCAGCTGAGATACGTGGAAGACATCGTGCACCCGGTGCAACTGAGGTGGTAGAGCCAGGCGATAAGCCACCTCGCCAATCCTGCTGAGGACCTAGAAGGGTCCGATGAAGCGCAGAGATAACTTGCCGCCTCAGCCAAATCTCTGTATACCACGTCGAGGTGGGACCCGCAAGAAGACGTGGTCTCCATCCTCAAACTCTAGTGGCCTCCGCCTCCTGTCAGCATATGACTTCTGCCGGCTCTGAGCTGTCTTCATCTGCTCCTGGATCTCCTGGACCTTCTCTGTCGTGGCTTGGACCATCTCCGATCCCACAAGTGCTGACTCCACAGGGTCTGTCCAGCACAAAGGAGATCTACAAGGTCGGTCGTACAACGCCTCGTACAGTGCCATCCCGATGGTGGAGTGGTAGCTGTTGTTGTATGCAAACTCCACCAAATGTAGGTGGTCCTTCTAGCTATGACCAAAGTCGAGGACACATGTGCGGAGCATGTCCTCGAGAGTCTGAATGGTCCTCTCCATCTGACCATCCGTCTGAGGGTGAAAGGCTATGCTCAGACGTAGCTGTGTCCCGAACGCCTCCTGTAACCCCTTCCAAAGCCGGGAAGTAAAGCGAGCATCAAGATCAGAGATTATAGATGTTGGCAAACCGTGAAGCCATACAATCTCCTGAACGTAGAGACATCCCAAGCTCTCCACTAAGCCCTACTCTCTGACGGGTAAGAATTGTGTCGACTTGGTGAGTCGGTCAACAATGACCCAGATGGAGTCGTGACCTCTGGAAGTGCGTGGAAGTCCAGTCAAGAAGTCCATAGATATCTCGTCCCACTTCCACTCCAGGACCTCCAAGGGTTGTACCAAGCATGCTGGTACCTGATACTCTGCCTTCACCTGCTGGCAGGTGAGGCATCGAGAAACGAACTTTGCCACAGCCTTCTTCATGCCCGGCCACCAGTGCTGTCGTCTGAGATCCTGGTACATCTTTGCCACTCCTGGATGTACCTCCAAAGGAGAAGTGTGAAACTCTCTCACCACCTCCTCTCGCAAAGAGATTGGTACCATGGTATGTCCTCTGAAAAGGATGTCATGCTCTATTCCAAGAGAGAAACCATCAGGTGCCTGTCCCGAGGATATCTGTGCATGTCGTGTCTCACAGTCAGTGTCCTCACGTTGTGCCTCTCTGACCCGCTGCAGTAGAGGAGGGGTGACTGTGAGAGACTGGAGGAAGGCTTCTCCATCTCTATCCACGAAGGATATCTATAAAGAGGCTAGCTTCTCCGTCGCCTCCTCAAGTAGTTGAATGCCCATCCTCCTGTTGAGGGCATCGGCTACTACGTTCCCCTTCCCAGAAGTATAGACTATCTCAAAGTCATAGTCTTGGAGGAACTCGAGCCATCGCCGTTGTCTCAGGTTTAGGTCCTTATGTGAGAAGATATACCTGAGACTCTGATGATCAGAAAAGACTGTAAAGCGCTCGCCCATCAGGTAGTGTCGCCATGTCTTCAGAGCGAAGACCACTGCTGCTAATTCCAGGTCATGGGTAGCGTAGTTCTTCTCATGCGGCCTCAACTGACGTGATCCATTGGCGATCACTGCCCGCTCCTGCATCAGAACACATCCGAGCCCGGTCCCTGATGCATCGTAGTAGACTACGTACCCTACTCCCCCCTCAGGAAAACTTAAAATAGGAGCGCTGGTCAATCTCTGTCTCAGCTCCTGGAAGCTCTTCTGACATCTATCTTACCACACGAAGGGTTTCCCCGTCTTCATCAAAGATATGAGTGGTGCTATAACTCCAGAGAAGTCTGGCACGAATCTCCGATAGTATCCAGCTAGTCCCAAGAAACTGCGAACCTCAGTCACGCTCCTAGGTGGCTCCCAAGCTAACACTGCCTCGATCTTCGCAGGATCCACTGCAACTCCCACCTCAGAGATGATGTGTCCCAAGAAGTGCACCTCACATATCCAGAACTGGCACTTCGAGAGCTTACCATAAATATGGTGCTCTCGGAGTGTGTCTAGTACAACTCGCAAGTGATAGGCGTGCTCCTCCTCAGTCGTAGAGTAAATCAGAATGTCTTCAATGAAGACGACGACAAATCGATCGAGGTATGGATGAAAGATCATGTTCATGAGAGCCATGAACACTGCTGGAGCATTGGTTACTCTGAAAGGCATAACCAAGAACTCATAGTGGCCATACCGACATCTGAAGGCCGTCTTCTGCACGTCCTCGTCTCTGACTCTGAGCTGATGATAGCCTGACCTGAGGTCTATCTTCGAGAACCACCGTGCTCCCTTGAGCTGATCAAAGAGGTAATCAATCCTCAGTAGAGGATACTTGTTCCTCACTGTCACCTGGTTCAGGCGGCGATAGTCAACACAAAGTCGCATGCTCCCGTCCGCCTTCTTGGCGAACAATATCGGGGAATCCCAGGGTGAAACACTGGGTCAGATGAACCCCTTGCCCTGCAAGTCCTCCAACTGTACCCGTAGCTCTCAAAGCTCGGCGGGGCCATCTAATATTCTAGAGTGGATATCGGGGTTGTCCCGGGGTACAGGTCAATATAAAAGTCTACCTCTCTGCGAGGACGTAGCCCTGGACCGTCGTCGGGAAAAACGTCCGCAAACTGATCCACCACTGCAGGAAAACCAGGACTCCACACGTCAACTGCTCCAAGGATGAGGATAGCCAACTGATGAGTGATGGGCTGTCCTCTCCTCCGCGCAAGTCCATCCTGTGCTGCAAAGGCTCCCTTCTCGCCGGAGAAGGTGAACCTGCTCCCGTCGGGGCGTACACATCGCACCTTGCGCCCAAAATAGTCAATCTGCGCATGGACCGTAGATAGCCAATCCATGCCCAAGATGATGTTGTAAGGCCTCAACGCTGCTACAAGAAGATTCCAGCTGAAGATCTAGCCTCCTAGAGTAAGCTTACACTGCCGGAACCAGTGCGTAATCGTCGAGTCTGCTCCCATAAGAGTCTCTAGCCGTAAGGATCGAGCCAACGGCTCTGTCGGAATCTCTGAGCTCCGAACAAGGGCAGCGGCTATGAAAGAGTGACTCGATCCTTTGTCTATAAGTACTGTAGAAAGGGTGGAATAGACACAGATAGTACCTAGAATCATCTCTGGCGTGTCGTGCTCGTAGGCCTCCGCTGCCTGGAGTTGTGCTTGTCTCTGCCCGCCAGCTCCCTGTGGTCGGGGTGGACCTCCTGGTGGTGGTGGTGGCAGAGCCTCAAAGCGTCGCCCACAACCTGCTGCTCGGCCAGCTCCTCTGCCTCGTCCTCCTCCTCCATGCGGACTGCCACAGTCGACCCTATGTCTCTGCCTTGGTGGTCCCTCAACCGTCTGCTGCTCCTCGGCACGGCGGGTCGGGTAGTCACGAGCCATGTGGCCCTGCCCGCCGCACGAGTAGCACTGTCTGCCTCTCGAAAGACTGGCTCCGCGCTGTGTGCCCCGCACTGCTGAGCCAGTGTCCTGAGGTCGTCTGCCTGAAGGTCTAGTCTTCCTGGACCCCTGAGTCATCCGTCGACTGCCTCCTACAGATGACTCTGCCACGTGCCGCCCCGTGGTGGATCTCTGCGCTGGTGTAGACTCAGAAAGGAAACTCTCAATCAAAAGGGCCCGCTCCAGTACTCCTGTCTGAGTCGGTATGCTGAGGGAGATCAGCGATGCCCTGATCTCGTGTCTCAAACCATGCTCGAAGTTCCGGGCCTGGAAGAATGGGTCCCGTACCATGTCAGTCGAGTTGTGCGAGAGATCAGTAAATCTCGCCGAGTACTGAGCGACCGTCATGCTGCCATGCCGCAGCTGAAGAAGCTCCTGGATACGCACCGCACGAAGGGTGGCTGGGACGAACTCCGAGCGGAAGAGGCTCTCAAAGTCCATCCATAGTAGAGATGCCTCATCATGCACCTGGAGCATCAAGCTCCACCATCTTCCTGCTGCTGCTTGAAGTAGGCTCACAGCGAGGATCACCATGAGGTCTGCAGGTGTCCTCACTAGCCTAAAAACTCGTACCACTGCCTCCAGCCAGTCCTCTGCTGCCTGGGGGTCCGTCTCCCCACGGAACCTAGGCGGTCGCTGGTACTGAAACTCGTGCAGAGCTCCAAGGCGACGTGTATCATCAGCGACTGGTGCTAGAAGAATCGGTGGCTCGGTGGGTAGAGCTACCGTCGGTGCCACTGCTGACAAAGGGCCATGCACCGAGGCCTCGTCGCTCGGTGGGCTGTCGTCACGCTCGACTCTCGGAACCCTAGCTGGCTGCCATCGTGGGGCCATCCTGAAAAGGAAACAGGTGCGCCACGGTCAGAATAGTATACCTGGTGAGCTGATATAATGTTATCACAAAGAAAACATTGAAACACACACGCAATCAATGTTTTCGTGCATTAAGTCGGAAATCAGTTATCAGGGTCCTGGTGTACGGATACGTCGGCTGCCGCACCAACACTGGACTCCCTGAAATGATAACCACACTCAATATGCTAAACATTATTGCTTCACATAGAAAAGATTAGAGTTCGCGGTAGAACCGAACTCCTTTGATACAAATTTGTCACGACCCGTCCTCGGGGCCTGTGCCGTGACGACCCCATGCCCGCCTTCCATAGGCCAGGGGCTGGCGACTAGCACCAAGCCGTAAATCTCGGTAAAAAGGGAAGGCATTGCCTTGTAAAGTAAACAAGCACCACAGAGTAAGCAAGAGGAAAAGTAACACTAAGTAAAAATAGAGTACAACTAAAAGTGCGGAAAAGTAAATGGGCCAGTATACAAACCCAAACTGAAAGTAAAGTACAACTCTAAAGGGAATACAACAACTGTAAAGTAAAAGCCGCTACACTGAGCCGTCCACTGGAGATCCCACCTGAAGGGTGGGTACAGATATCTCCACTGCTTCTCGAGTCCCACCGTCCGCTCTGAGTACGTCCCGCCCAGTGGTCCACCTCCAGGTACCGTCCTGCTCTGCAAGCCTCAACCACGATCAACGCTGTCTGTCGTCTGCAACCAACACAACGTAGTGCGGGCATAGCCCATGCAGGGGTGAGTATAAGATACTCAGTAGGGACCCCGAGACACCTGAAGGTCTCCCAAAATCCACAAAGGATAAACCACAAAGGAAGATACAATCACGAAGTAACAACCGACACTGCTTAGGTATATGACCATACATATACCTAAGTCATCAATTCCAATACGCTCCAACCTCCGAGCCCAAGTACAACTCAGTCCACACAAGAAAGTAAACGTATTCCACACAGGAAAGCAAAACGTAATCCACACAGGATAGCACAACACAATCCACACAGGAAAGTAACAGGATTCATCTCACACAAGTATACTTTTTCGAAAGACGATAAAAATGATCTATGATCCATCTAAGTCGTCGGACCCACGAAGGATCGATAGGTAACTAACACCAGAAAAAGACCCACACAGGATAGGGCCCATACAGGACCTATAGGTACTGGTTCACACAGGACCGCTGAGCGCAATGACCCACACAGGATCAGACCCACACAGGATCGGGCCCACACAGGACCTGTAGCACTGATCCACGTAGGATCGCTGAGTGCTGTAGTCGTCGTCGAATCCACCAAGGATCTCTGTACTGTCGTCGTCGCAGTCACAGTAGTAGTAGCAGTAGCAGTAGCAGTCACAGTCACAGCCAGCACTAGGGTTCCCGCACACAGCAAGCTCGTTCCGGAGGGTCCGCTCCACGAGCCGAGAGGCTGATACATCAACTGTCACAAAGTCCAAAGTTGATGTATCCAAAAGTTCCGTATCACCAACAGGAACTCAACGCAATAGACGGCGCGTCGATCGGACGCCCGGTCTGAGAGTTATTGGCTTTTTCATCTCAGGGGCCCGGTTGGTTTTTAAGGCAAAACCAACCCGACCGTACTCCACCTGCATCCAAACCTCAGACGGAGTATGCCAAAAGATCTGTCTCACTAAGAGGAACTCAACAAAGCTGACGGCATGTCAAACAGACGTCCGTAGCTCAAGATATGAGTGTTTCCGCTCCGAGGGCCCGGTTGGTTTCGTATACGAACCAACCCGGCCGAACTCAAAGTATTCCGAAACTTTGAGTGCGATATACCGAAACGGCCGCCTCAATCCAAGGATCGCATCCCCGCTGACGGTTCGTCAATCGGAGGTCCGTAGCTCAAGTTGTGGGCAAAAGACCGAAGTCAAAACGAAAACGGGGGTCCGGGTCCGGGTCGACCCGGCCCGACCCCCCCTGGGTCGGCCCGAACCGGGTCGACCCAACCCGGGTCTGACCTGGCCAGCGGCGGCGCGGCCTGGGCGCCGCTCGGGTGCCACGCGCGGGGGCAAAGCCCCCGCTTTCCTTCAGCTGGCGGCGCGGATGGATGCCGCGCCTTGGAGAAACCGGCCCCCCCTCACGTGGGGGCCTTCCTTTGAGAAAAACGGGGGGGCGATGCCCCCCCTTGGTGTAACCGCGCCCCCCCCATTATGGGGGGCCGGTTTTGGCCAGCCGGGGGAATTAATTCCCCTAGTTCTTCTCCCTTCCGGCCGGCCCGACCATTCCAGCCGGTCCTTCCTCAACAGGACCGGCAAGGCCAGTCCCCTTTCCGGCTTCCGACACCGGCGGCCCGGCTAGCCGCCGGTCTTCTCGTTCTGCCGTGGCCCGGAACCGGCCGCGACCTTCATCGTCCGGCGCGGTGCGACGGCACCGCGCCCCTCCGCCGCGGCCCCGCTCCGGCCGTGGCGCCTTTGGTTTCCTTCGACGCGGCGCGACGGCGTCGCGTTCATGATAACCTTTCCGCGGCGCGGCGCGACGGCACCGCACAATTATAGCCTTGCGATTCACGCGTGGTGCGACGACACCACGCCATCTCGTTCATCCACAAGAAAATAATAATATTCAAGAACAAGGAGGGGGGTTCGGTCATGTTTGTGCGGTCCGGCCCCCCTCTCGTTAGATGATAGAACTTAAATACTTATCCACAAGATTGTCATGCTAGAACCAAGAACGAGAGTAAATAAATAATCAACAACAAACCCCTACCTCGGTTTCAAGAACGATGATCGTCAACGACCCACGGAAGACGTATTGCGGTGGTCGGCGTCACGGAAGAAGGACGTCGATGTCGTGAAGCGAGGATTCGAAGTTCTTTGACGACGATTTCATCGCGGGAAATCGTCGCGGAAGAGATGACGCGGAAGAAGACGTCGTCGGTGTCGCGGGTATAGCGTCGTGGAAGTCGATTCTCGAGAACGTGGCGTTCTTCATCGATGTTAGAAGGTTCTTCGCGTTCTTCGTCAAATCTTGAAGAAGAAGAAGAAGAAGAAGTAGGCTCCAAATTCTCTCAAGATTGACTAAAATTCTAACCCAAATAAAATAAGCTAAGGTCTTATTTTATTTACTCAACCAAACCATTTTGAAATTCAAAGGTTTGAAATTAAACAACTCCACCCATTTAATATCCCAACTTGTCAAGTTAATTAAAGAGGGGTTATTGGGAGTTTAAAAAAAGAAGTTGAAGAGTTATGCTTCGTGTGGGCCCCACCACACTTAATCCTCCCAAGGGAGGTTAAGTGGATGTGGGTCCCACCTCTAACTCCCTTTGGGAGAAGTTAACCAACAAGTTAAAATAAAAATTTGTATTCTACAATTTTTATTTAACTTATTCTAAACTCCCAAAAACTAACTCTCAACCCGCAATAAACGCAACCTCGGAAAAGGTCTCCTTAAGAGAATATCGGCGCTGCGAGTTCATCGGTGCCCTCGGAATTTGATTCCGGGCACCGGTTCAAAAGTTGGAAATTCCCGCTCGTTCGTTCACTGAACGTACCCGAGCCAAACTTCGGAAATTTATTCCGGGCACTCCGGGCCTCGGAATCAGGTGCCGTCAGAAACCGCGCTCTTGTAAAATCCCAAATAAAATTAAGAAAAAAATTTCCCTTGAAGTTTACGGGTCTTTACAATATCCAATTGGAATAAAAAAAATTGGGATTTATTTATTTAAATTAAATACATAGATAAATAAATATTTAGTATAAAGAAAACAATCAAAGGGAAATGAACCCTAAACTCTAATATGATAAATAAAACTACATGATTTGAGATCATGGAATACAATTCTAATAGACTATATAATTTAAAGAAAATAAATAATATATGAAAAATCAAATAGAAAAAGACTCCCCGTAGAGGTAGGGGAGAACCACTTTTACCTCCGTCAAACATGAACCAAGAAATCCATGGAGACTTAACACATTAATGTGGCATTGTAACCTACAATATATCTGTGCAAGCTAAATATTCTTGAAGGTCACAACCTATAGTCCTAAAATATAATGTTGAAAATTAAATCTATTTTAGGATAATATAAAAATAGAGATACATAATATTTTTAACCTATTTTTTAATTTATAACAATCATAAAGTATTTTCATTTTAAAAACACACCACTTCTATAAGTTTATAATTATTTATAAATAAAACCAATATTTATTTTCCATTAACAAAAAAACCATTCATATATTAAAGTAAAAATTGTTTTATAGAAAACCATGAATGAAACCAGAATATAAATTATCAAACCTCTAGTGCCAATACATTGTAAAATATTTCATCATCATGGAATCATAGGTTTACAAGAGCAACATTATAGTATATGGATAACATAGTAGCAAATAATATATTATATATTCATCTCATTACAATACACACATCAATCGTACTTTAAAATCACTCATACTTTCTCGGTCTGGCATAACTAGTATGCCATATGCTGGCCTATATCGCCACAATGAGCCACTCGCTATATCATATTTCCAAACTAGTGTGCACATGTACCTAGACTTCAAATCCATCCAACTGGGTCTTCCCATTAAATTTTATGGGAGGTGAACATTCCAAATTAATATTAAAACACAATAATAATATTATAAATATTCAATTTATCAACCAACTCAACTGAATTAATACATGAAAATATCACATTTATCCAAGAATAAAAAACATTTCAACTTCCCTAGATAGGTATACTTATTACATCTATATTTTTTAACGCAAATAATGGTTTATATACTATGGTATTTTCTTTTATTTAAATCACTAAATGTTAAAAATAGGCATTTTGATCATTATTTATGGATAAAATCAACAAAAATAATTTTTAAAAACCAAACACAGAATTTATCATTTCAATGATTCAATAAATAGAAGTTTTTAATGAATTTTTCAAAGATTTATAAACACACCTATACATAAAAAAATCATCACCTTATAAATAAACACTTCATAACATTGAAATATTAAAATATCAAAAAACAAAACAAGAGTATGAAGTCCAAAAATAAGTATCAATATTTTGAAATATTTATATTGAAAAATTCTTATGAAAAAATTATGTTTTTTCATGAGTTGAAAAGTCATTAAAATAAGTATCCACAAATATGGCTAAAGAAATAAAAAAATAACATTAAAGGCACACTTAAAACATATAATGAATTCCTAATAAATAGTAGTTCCAATTTTAATGTGACATTCATCAGCCACCTTAACCGAATAAATATATTTATATAATGCAAAGGTAATCCACCATGACATCAACCGAGAATCCTTATTAAAATAAAATAAATCCTAAGAAATATTAATATGAAACAACCCTACAATTAAAAATAACCATAGATACTAGATTCATCCACCGCATCCTCTAGAGTGAAAGGTGATATAATAATAATAGTGAAGTCAATGGAAGATTTTAAAATGTAGAACCAAAATTATTAATTGATGATACTCAATTAATCCTCAATGGAAGAAGAAAAATGAAAATAAATTATTTTGGGAGTCTAGGGTTTCCAATTAGTAGTTGTATAAACTAATAATGTGTTATAATAAATAAGGTGAAAGTGGTAAAACCCACTATTAAAACATGGTCGACCGCGTTCAGATTATGAATGTAATTTCAACCTACTAAATCAGATTGTGAAATTATCTATCATGGCATGAATATATTCCTCCCAGTTCAATGATAAATTTGATATGATATTGACGATATAAATTTAAATATGGTGTGAAAAAAATCATCGTTTATGGGGTTAAGTACTTTACTCTTAAATATCTATCACTTTATCCCTTCATGGGACCTCTAAAACTTTTAGAAACCATAACGGAAGATTCAACCCTATTGAAAAAAATAAAAATTAAAAATGAATGTGAGATTATGATGATAAAATGATCCTATAAAACACACTTTTAACACTGTCAACATTAAAAAAAAATAATTTTTAATATGTTAACATCCCCTTCAAATATAAAATTACGTAAACATAATTTCATATCCATTTAACAAGTAATTGAAAATAAATATAATATTAATTTCTGGAGATGGCCTAATTTTATTCTTTATTTTTAAAGAGTAAAATATATCATCAGTATATTCTCATTTAATCTAGAACTAACCAGTATTTAATATAATTTAATTAAAATAAATCACTATACCATCCTTGTTGAAATAATTATAAAATTTTGATTTATACTTAGTGATATTTTTATATCATTCTAATATACATGTATCCAAGTTTATAGTATTCTCAATCTAATCAAGTTATTTATTAATATATTTAACCCAAATTCCTTAAATTTTTTATTATTAGAAATGTTGTTGTTTAATTTTTGATAGTAAAATAATTATATAAATTTTACTCATTAGTTATATTTTAATAGAAGATAATTATTCACTAAAAATAATGTTCACATCAACTCCAATCATGTTATATGTTTTACAAAGTGGTTTGATATATTATAATTTCATTATATTTATCTTACACCTCATTATCATCTATATAACTGTCACCATATATTTCTAAATTTTATAGATAATTAATTTCCTCTTCAAATTATTCAATTATATCATAATTTTTTCATTATCCTTTTAATATTCAATAATATAAGAATCTAAAATTTCCACCATCACCTCAATCATATTATAATAATATCAATGGTTCGTGATCTTGAATGAGAATCCTTGAAACATTCTCCCATCCCCTAGCTAAAAAGTATTCTTCCTTCCCCTTATTTGTGAAAAATAAAAAAATTCCTTACAAAGACCAAAATATATTTGGATGTTTTCTCTTCTGTAAAATAAATCATATGGATTATTTACGTCACACAATATCAAAAATTTAATGTTAATTTTGTAAACCACTTTTATCACTACATTTATCTCATATATTTCTAGAATATTCTTATCTAGTCAGATACTTTTAACCATGTTAGTACTATTATCATGATACATTCTAACAACTTAATCATATTGGGGTACTCTCACATTAATGAATCAATATCATATCTTTTTTAGGATAAAAATAAATTTAATGACTTTAAAACTAGGTTCCATTATAAAATATTGTAATAATTTTCATATGTTGTGAGGTAAACTTTTAAATATTTTTTTTCTCAAAAGAAGATTAGTTTTGTGATTTTCATTGGTTTGAGGAGTTAGTTGTTTCATTTTTTCTATAAAAATTATCACCCCAATGTGGGGGTATTTTTTGTGTGACGTGATATATTTCATCATTATGGTATGATTTTTCTCATATAATGTTGCACTATACATAAGAATAACATCACAGGAAGGTCTCACAATAATATGAGGCAAAAAATCAAGACATAGTAATTAATATTCTATTTTCAAAAATTGAATGATAATGTCATAACAAGAGGGGTATTTACCAAGATACTAGAGTAAGAATAATTTCATGGATATCTATGGAGATTCCTATAAAATATTTTATATTTCACCATGATGCACTTAATCACACCATAATGTTTGAATTTTATTATATTGGGTTTCTCTATAAGATGTGGTTGTTAGCATGAATCAAACTGTCATGCAATAATGGTTTGTTGGTATTTTTTCATGTTTACCCACAATGGGGCATTGTGTTGTGACATGAATGGTAACACTTTAACCCAACCCTATATATTTTATAATATTAAATCATTTAAATTATAGGTTATTCTTTTTTATAAAATAATTGTGAACCCAATTTGAAAAAATACGGACAAGGGGGCGATGAAACCCCTTTATTCATTCTTTTCCATTTATCGCCAATTATATATTGGGGATTATAATCAATATTAAATGATGAATGAGGTTATTTCTCCTTTCATCCATCGTTTATTCCTCCTCTTATAATATATCTCAAATTTTAGAGGATTGGAAATATGGGATTTCTTTTTACTATAACTATTCATAGTGAAATAAAGATATAATAATTGATATTTTCTCATAATGCCCAGAGTTGGATTATGAGAGGTTATTACAAATTTTTGTGCATAAATTTATTTATAGTATGATTACTCTTGGATTTTTTCATTCTAAATCAATATGAAGTGAAACTGGTATTTGATTTGGTACTTATTATTTAATATTTATGTGGAAAATGGACTACAAGTTCTTCAAAGAGAAAACTACACCAATCTATTTGATGTTATTGGTGAGGATACATTTCTTATGTCTTGAATATGATAGTTAATCTTGATGATAGTTTGGAAAATTATGGAGAACACATGTTATGGGGGGATAACATCATTATTGAGGTAGGTGGTCCTATATATTTAAACATTATATTTTTTTCATATATTTTACAGATGGTATGAATGGGTAAGCTGGTGTGATTTACCCATAATAGAATCATGGGTGAGTTTTTTATATTATTTGTTTATAGGGAATTTTTTTACCTATATAAAGTCCTTAATTTTTAGGAATTAATTATTTTTGCACTAAAGAAAATGTTTCATATGTGAATGTATTTGTTAGAGTGATATTTTTACAAAAGGTGGGTGTTCATTAATATTTTATGGATTTATTAATCTGTGGTGGTCATAGTGATAAGTCATAATATCTAATGTAGATGTTTAACGGTGAGTTTATTAATTTTTAAGTGATTAACAATGTGATATAAGGGACTAAATTGGAACATGATTGTGATTGGTAACAAAAACAATGGTAGATTATTATTATTTATGTGATGATTATAGAATATTTTTATTATTATGGGTCATTTAAACCTTATAGGATTCAAACTTAACTACCTACAACTACATCACCTTAAGTAAGTTGTAATGTGACATTGAACATCGAACCTAAGATGTGTGAAACCCTGGACCTTCAATATCATATCAAGAACTACTATATATATTGTTTACATTCCACCAATGAAATCCTTATAACTGAACCAATTTTAACCATACATAATTAAAATATCTATATAATATGTGGAAATATTTACACACATTTTTCTAACTATGTTTATAGTATTATAGTTTTAATAAGAATCATTCACTAAAAAATCTCATATCATTCCTATTCAATGTAAATATTTAACATTAAACCAAGGATACATTATTTTACAATAATTTATCAACATATTCAACAAATTTATCCTAAAATGATACCCATCAATACATATCATACTTATGAAGCTACATCATAACATGGGGAAAAGTAAAACATAAGAAGGGTGAGATCAAACACTCAGATAAGGTTATCATATAACTGAACCTATCACATAATAAACAACTCATTACTAATATGGTAAGAATAAAAAATAATCAAATGATTTTATATTGATGATAAAATTAGTTCATAATTTATCCATGGATAACAATAATATTTCAATAACATCTTATATAATAATAATCATTTCAGCATGATGGAATGAATAATTTTGGATGTTTAGATTAAACAATCTAGGTCTAATTCCATGAAATTATAATTAAATCAAGCACTCAAGGACTCATGCTAAAACATTATAAATAAAATCACTCAAATTAACCAAATAATGAATAAAATACTCCCTTGTGAGAGATACTAATTATTTGAGGGGATATATAATTTCAATCTCTACTCATAACTATGTCCAATATGTTAACTATATAAAAGAAAGGTATACAAAACTTATAATATACATTCCATAGAAATCATTAATTATCTGTATTAAAATAACCAGCATATGATTTTTCAACAACTCCCATCTCATTAAATTGAATATCAATTAAATTAAACAACCTTAAATTTTCAAGGTATTTTCATTATATAGTAATGGATATATGGTAAGTCAAATATGGGAATTATTGATCATAATCCCATGAGATTATTGAATAATAAAATGATGGAAAGAATAATTTCATGAGAGATAAAACGATTAATAGATAACAAAATCCTTATAAATAAGGTGACTATAGACTATAAATTCAAAAGGGAATTTAAAGAGTAATAAATAGAACACAACATTAAAGAATGTATAACTTTTATATTCTTATTTGAAATATGTTTTAATACTATGAAATGTATTTTCATATATCCTTTGTATCATTTTTATAGAAGAAGACTTGTCTATCACATCAAAATGAGTTTTGGAAATTGGTGTATATAGGACACTGAAAACCATAATTTGAAAGAAATTTCAAATATAGAAACCCTTTAATAAAAAATATTTCAATATAATAAAAGTGGGTTGGAAGATTAATGTCATGAACATGACATGAAATCTATTTTAATACATTGAAATATATTGATAATAAAACATTCATTTGATGATTCCAAAATTGAAATTTATTGATCCAAATATATAATTTATATTTATATTACAAGTTAAGAATAAAAAAATTATTCTAAGGAAAAATATGGACATAGGAGATAACAAACACATTAGAGTGGATGAAAACTATTTATTACAACTTCTTTTTTATTAAATAAATAAATAAATCATAGAAGGATAATTTTGAAGAAAATTTAAATCCCATCGATATAAAATATATTTAATATATTATTTATATAAATGGAATTATATAAGAATTATATAATGATGTAATCAGCGAAGATAAATATGACACAATAAATAGGAGGTTGTGTCAATAAAACTGACAAAGATAAAATTATCTTGGAAACATAAGTCCTTCTAAAAATAGTTAATGAGATTGATTTTTTCATCAACACGAGGTAATGTTATGATAAATGTTGATATATTAATATGTTAGATTAAATCAAACTATGAATAACAAGGTTCAAGCAGAAATATTATAACGCAATGAAAGGAAACTAAATTTTTCAAAACCCGTTAAACATATAGTGTCATTGGAATCAAATACCCGTTAATGATGGAACCAGATGTAGGTTATTAAATCAATTGAATTATTGATAATTATTAAAAAATAATTCATAGGTAAATATCTGTACCACAAAAAATAATACAATTGTTTATAAGGTAATTTTTCTCAATGAAAGAAAATTTAGATGAGAAACCATTGTCTTTACTCTAAACAAAAGAAATAACGTTCCCCTAATGTATAAAAAACAACACCATATTATTAAATTATTTTAGAAACCTACTCACATATATAACCATTAATACAATTTAATTATAATTATTTATTATTCTTTACTTAGTTAGTTGTTTTTTATTTTCATCGCTAGATGTTATTAACCATAAAACATTCATACATCTTTCTTAATTTCATTGTCGATCCTTGTTCATTAATACAGAATTTATAATTTATAGATTATTTAGTGAATTGGAATAGAGTTTACATATTTACTTATAATTTTCTAATATTAATCCATTATATTTTTAGTTATGATTCTTGAATATTAAATTAGTGATTATATTGTTTCATTAATTTTTAACAATTCAAAATGGTATTTTAATAATGACATAAATTTTAATATCATCATGAAAATAAAAAGGGAAAAAATAATTCAAATATTAATATAATATTATACTTATAAAAATCATTCCATAACTATCTATGAAAAACATTATAGTATAGTTCATATAAGTGGTTGAACTAAACCAAACGTGAATATTCTATAATTGATGGATGGGTATGAGAGTGATTTTATTATAACATCTCAATTCAAAAAATATAATTATACTATTTATAATTTATTAAATATAAAAAATAATATTGATATGTTTTTAATTAATATAGTTTTACAAGAATATATTAGTTACTAAAAATAAATTGTTCATTCTCTTGCTAAACACGTTTTATTTGGTTATATTTACAGTTATTGCATATTATTATTTATTCCCTTATAATGTATAATATATAATTCCTAAAAATTATTTATTTTATTAAAAAATTTATTTTCGATATCTATTTTAATAACCAACAGTAAATGGTTTTGATGAAAAATGAAATGTCATGTTAATGTAGGCAGTAGTCCACAAGTAACATGAGAAACATTTTTCAATTTTGAATCAATGAGAGTGATATAGATAAAGGTTTTCCCATAAACAAAATAATATTTTATTTTCATAACTAAATGGATTTAGTTATATTAGTATTCTAATTATTGATTTTGAGGAGAAATATTGAGAAGAAAATGATTGGGAGTAGAAAATAATCACATTGAGGAGTTTGTTATTCACTTTGAGGACCTCTTGTAAATAAGGGACTTGGGAAACATTCAAAAAATAAAGAAACTATTTAAGTAGAATTTTTATCTAAGAGACCAAAATTTTTTAGATTTTCAATAGTAATTATAATGTTAATTTTGGTATGATGTTGGTGGAAGAGATCTCCATTTATCTCCAATAACATTTGATACACTAAATTATTGAAAATAAAAATATGTACTCCTTAATCACATAGTCTCAAATATTTGATAATCATTTTAATAAATAAACTGAATCACCATAAAACCAATTTAATATTATATATAAATTAAATAGATAAATCAAAATTAAATCCTAAAATTGAATCCCGTAAGATAACACAATGTTCCCCAAAATTACAGTGATATTCTTCCAAAATTAAATTTATTACTTATTTATGAAATTACTCTTCAATAACATAGTTATCTATATGATAAAACCATATTTATTATGTTCTAATAAGTTAATATTTACCTAATAAAAAATATTATCTTAATCCTAAAAAATTTAAATGACATTAAAAATTATATAAAAAATATAAACACAATTTTTCACAATTAAATTTTTTCATTAAAACCAAGGGCTAAATATATATCAATACGATAAAATGTAAATCATATTTTCAATAATAACCTAATAATTAGATCACATAAAACCACAAAAATGTGTATTTAAGACTTTTAACCTGTAATACCCAAATATTTTAAAATATGAAAATCTTATTTGATATCATGCATGACAGGTAAACCTAAAAATATAAAGAAATATAACAAAACAAGGAATTTTGATATATTTTATACTTTAAATAAATTCAATCTATTATATTTTCTTCAGTGCACACAATAATAATTTATCTTTCATTGTACGCAATAACAACTTTCTTTTATAGCCTGCATTACAATCAAGACCGAGTTTTACTGAACAATAATATATTAATAATATTATTATCTAGTATGATATTTATTGCCCAAAATATGGAATGTTCGGAATGAATAATAATAATTATCAAATTAAAGTTTTATGTTTTCAAATTTTTATTAGTTACCTATTGATTATAAATAAAATACATATCATTTAAAATAAAAAAATATTGTCTTTCAAACATTTTTTTTCTTCTAAAAGATGATTTAATCATGATTGGAGCGAATAATTTAAAATTAAATTTTAATACCATTAGAAGATTTATATAGAAAAATTAAAATCCTATTTTAAATTTTAATATCATTAATATATTAGGGTTAAATTTTGGTATTTTCTGGAGAAGTTTCATGTTTTGATGAATACTAAAAAATATTTTATTTAATTAAAAATGGACTTTTCATCTATATTATTTAGAATTTAAATTAATATTTTGAATTGGTTTTAAATTCAAAATATTTAAATTATAGATCTATTTATTCAATTTATTTCAATTTACCCTTTTTTTAAATATAATTTAGATATTAAAACTTATTAACATGTTAACATTTTATCTTTAAAACCCTCTTTTCTCGACCAGTTATCAAGATTATTGAAAATTTGATTTATCCACTTTTGATAATTTATTCTGGAGAAAATGATACCATATTTTTATTCAGAATAATTTATAATGTATAATTATTTAAACCCAATACCTGACAAAAATGATTACTCAAAATAAGAAAAATTATTTATAGCGATTAAGGAGAAAAAAAGATTACATAGTGGATAATCATGGAATCTATAATGTAAAATGATTAAAAAACTTTTGAAAACACCATTTTATGTATATATTTAAAACTTATCCCATATAGGATCTATAATTGTCAATTATTGTTTCCTCATTTCATGAAAAAATTGTGTACGCAATTTACTCTTTAAAAAAATTATATGTGTGTCCGTCAGCCAACTAATAAAAGGCCTCCCTTTATCCTCTCCATTTCATACATTCGAACCATATTTGATATTCCAATACCTTCCCAAACCAATTAAAAAACATCCTCCCCAAATAATATATGTATTATATTGGAATTAAATTCAACATGAGCAGCTTTTATTGCAAACTAATGGAAGTTACATGGATAAGAGGCAATATTCTTCAACAAGAGTCTTAATTTTGTTTCCTTCTACACATCCATCATATAATATTATAAAATTATTATATTAAAAAATAAGTAATATAAATATACTTATAATTTTTTACGTTATGTTTATGACTTAAAACCACACACACTTCCATTAAATTTGTTATAAAATCATCATTCATGTGTATGGCGGACTACCGACTCGTGAATCGATGTCGTTCGTTTTTCCATTACCATCCTTCAAGGTCAAGAATAAAGATATATATATATGTTATGTAATATATTTTATAATAATTATGTTAATATAATTATTTAATTATTAAATCATCCATACCTTTATGTTATCATGTTGGTGGTAATTCAATTGCAAAACTCATGTGTATGGAGGACTACTGCCGCACGAAGTGAACTGATTCATTCAAGAATTACAGGGAATAAAAGATGAAATTATTTAATAAAAATATGTAATACATAGGAAAAAAATGACTATATAATAATAATATATATATTTAGCATTACCTTTCAATATTCCAATATGATAAAAAAATGGAGACAATGTTCCTACGGACGTATGACCTACCATCTCTACGAACGATGTATTTAAATTTCTATCACTAGTTTTTTAGATTATAATAAATACATATATACTGAATATATATGATATTTACATCATGGTATAAGTTATAGATATTATTAAATAAAGATCTATGTAAAAGGAAAAAAAATAACAAGAGAAATCCTAATCTAAACACACGACAACTAACACCCAAAACAAAAAAAACTCTAAAATATTATTAATATACGTTTGATAAGATGTTACAAAAGAAACACATAAAATATTAAAAAGAATATTTTTTTTTCATTTTAAGTTAATAACATGCATATAACCATTATATAGGTGGTTTAAGAGAATTCAACCAAAAGGATGTGTAATGTATTAGATTTCATCTCCATTTTAACTCCATTGAGACTTATTTGTTATTATATACCAATTATTTTTTTTCTGGTGTATATGTTTCCCATTTGACATGAAATATCATGTATAATTATTTATCCATTGTATTTTAGGATTATTTTTGAATCATTTAATCCAATTTTATCTCTCATTAATATTATTAGATTTTTTGTATATTGACTTTTTACTATATATTATGGTATTGCCACTATTTTTATATGGACTTACAGTTGGTACACATAATTGATTCATTGATTAAATTTCAATTCAATATAACTATAATTTTAATTTTAATTTAAAAATCTCATACTATGATCATTATAATTAAATTTCTTTTAAAAATTCATATTACTTATCCTGAAAATTTTTATCACCCAAAACATATATCATTTCTACATATGGTGTACTAAATTTATTGTTATTTGATATCTAGATAAATATTGGTAAAGAGGTAATCTTTAATCAATGTGGATGTTATATGAAGAACATTGTTTTTGAATTAAATATATTATATGATATATAATGAATTATTTGTACTGGTATGACACGAATTAGGGACCATTTAAAGCATGCCCCTTGATGCAACAGTGGTATCATGTGATTAATTATATAGATATCTATAGTTTACATGGTCTTTACCTATTTTGTGTTAAACCAACTTGTGAATTGTAATAAAAGTAAACAGACAATATACCTAGGAAACATTTTGTCCAATAATTATGTATTTCCTACATTTAGAATTTAGTTATTATTATCCATGATATTAATAGTATGAAAGAATCTATGGATGCATTTCATTATCCGATTATTGATTTAATAAAATGGGTCTTTAGTTATCTACCATTCAATATTTATTATTATTTATCTTATCATGATAGTCATGTTATATAAATTTATTATTTATTTAGTAATTTACCTTTTTATATTAATTTCTCCCTTCATTATCATTTTATTTATTAAATGGAATTTGTGTTCTATTATTTTCTTTGTAATATTATTTATTAGCATTGATTTATTATTTATTCCACTATACATAATCCTTAATATGAATTTGATCTCACTCTTACTTTTTTCCTTTATATACGGTTCTCTTATGTTTACTATGATAGATATTTCTGGATACAATAGAATTAATAAAGTTATTCTCAAAAAAATTTATGTTTTTACTCAGTTTACACAAATGTAATATGTGAATAATGTATGTTTCTTGTTTTTTAAAACTACTAAATTAATTTTTACATAAAAATGTGTTTTCATGTATATTATTCCATTTTAATGGTAGAAGGAACAAACTTTAGGTTTCTGGGGCTGTGGTCTCTACAGTTGGTATTAGAGGATTTTTAGTAGAAACCTTAGGAACTAGATTTATAAAAACAAAAATAAGGGATCATAAAACTATGATAGATATTGAGGATACACATAGAAGAACATATAAATGTTTTTATAAGGTAAATATTATGCTTCATTCACTGAAATGCAACAATGTATAAATACTAAATGTGGGTATGGTTCTATCACAAATGCACCTTGGGTCATATCTCTGAAAAATGTGTGTCGTGTTTGACTCGAGCATTAACTGGTACACGAAAACAGGCCTTATCGCACACCAATTTTGACACTCTAAAAGGATATTCTTATGATAATTCACATTTTATTCACACACAATAATGATGGATTTTAATAGATAATGAAAATAAATGATCTCAGCTAAACCCTAGACCACATAGGGACATACGTTGAAATAAAAAAGATGAAGTGAATATTTGGATTCAAAAAGTTATATTTTAGAAGTATTTTTACCAATTTTATTTTGGTTATAATAATCATGAAATATCATTGGATTGTGTTAAGATAATATATATTTACTAACTAACACATTATTTATGTATTATGTCATGGCTTAATGAGTTTATGGATGATCATAAGTTCAATAAAAATGAATGAACTCAGCTAACATATGATTTACTAACTAATATACTATTTACTAACTTATATATTATTAATATAATTAACATTTTCCTCACAAACCATAAATATGGATTTGAATAGATAATGGAAATGAATGAATTCGGCTAAACCCAAGACCACAAAGGGACCTATGTTGAAATAAAATGGATGAAGTACATATTTGGATTCAAAAATTTAAATTTTGAAAGTATATTTACCAATTTTATTTTGGTTATAATAATCATGAAATATCATTGGATTGTGTTAGGACAATATATATTTACTAACTAACATATGATTTATGGATAACATTATATCTTTATGATTTATGGATACATTCACAGGCGTTTTTGGGTTTGATGTAATGGTATTCCATCAACATTAATGAAATTTGAGGAGAAATTTATGGAAATAATATTTTTTAGTGGAATGTTTATTTGAGGAATAATGATAGTACTTTTTATAGACATTTTTTTAAAGGTAGTGATAGCCTTTTGGTTTAATATGATTTTTGAATAAATTTAAAGAATAGAAATATAATATTAATAGACATTAGTAATAAAATAAATTTTTTATTAAAAACCATTGAAAAAAGATTATTTAATGAATAATTTTATTTCAAGGATTTCCATAAAAAATTTTAGAACATTATAGAAATTATTTTTGTAGAAAATCTTTGTTTTTCAAAGAGGATGTAATGATTATAAGGATAATTATGGTAATGTGAAAATAATAAATATCCTTAAGGAAACCCAAGGTTCATTCCCAAATTTTCCTACACTAACATACCCATATGCATTACAAAGGTCGTGTGTCAACCCTTCATAGATCAAAGGATCAGGTCACCCAGACACGGGACACCTCTGTCGGGAACCTTTGCATGTGACCTATGTGACCTAGAAGGTGTAGCCCCCCTATCCGAGGTACCTATGCTAAGAACCCATGATAGGGACCAATGTAGGAAAACCTCATAAACCAGGGCCACCTATTTTCTTATAGATAGGACCCTTGGGTTCCTCATTTGTAGAATTGAACAATTGGATGAACCCCTAGAGCTCTGATTGCACAACACCTTTGGCTTAGTGCCATGTAAATACCTAGCTAGAACCTATAAACCTAAGAGAAGAAGGAATTAAAGGGTATAAGTAATTTCAATGTCTAATTAGGGTACCGAACATAACAAACCTATATTAGAACAATTATTTTCT
Organism: Viscum album; assembly: GCA_963277665.1. Taxonomy (NCBI): domain Eukaryota; kingdom Viridiplantae; phylum Streptophyta; class Magnoliopsida; order Santalales; family Viscaceae; genus Viscum; species Viscum album. The sequence goes on from OY728151.1 coordinate 228,724,101, forward strand.
AAAGATAAACAACTTATGTGAGGCCCATGTCCATAATCAAGGACCTAAATGGGTTCCTTATAGGGATAGAATGGGAGATCCATGGTGCCTATGATAAAGCCTCATCGAACTATTGTTTCCATAGTTGTAAATTTATTATGTAATATCCAGTTCATGTAGGATTTTCCCCCATATGTGAAGCATTTTTCTGTTCCTCTCAGATCCTACACGGCACACATGTGCCCTAGGACCAGCACGAGTCACTCTTCAGGCCCTTTTACAGGCCACCCATGGTAGGACCACTACTTATTTGCCTAATTATTTTAGAAAGGGAATAGGTTAAGACCTCCACCAAATCATTTAGACTTTAACAATCATGTAAAGTGGTACACAATCAAGCCCCCATTTGGGTTTTTATTCCAATAGTTTGAGGTTTCTCGTAGTTGTCTGATTCTCTGGTTAGGGTCCTCAGGGTACATGTGACTGTGTATCCCCATAGTGATGAGGACCCATACCCTAGGGATAGTGTTATGGATTTCCCAGTAACAGATACTAGGTCTAGGACTATGTAACCCCCTTCTCATTTCTATGACCCAGGGCCTCTAGTTCCAGTTAGGGAGGGAAAGGATTACTCTTGATTTTCCTTTCAAAATTGAATAAGAGCATTCTTCTTCACTATGAGAACAATTTTAGGGTATCCATCGTTGAGTATGCCCCTATCCTTTTTTAAATTATGTTACACTCTTTCCCATCTCTGCCTCCTGGACCCAACCAAGAGTCTTAGTTCCTTTTCAATACCGTAGTCCCATTCTAGGGTAATGTGATGAGTGGGAAGTGTTGTTTCCCTAACCTCTTCTATCAATATAAGATAGGTTAGAGGTAGTTGGCACACTCAACACACCATCCCACTCCTTTTAGGACATGTATCCATGTACACCTATGAAAAAAACAAATATTTTGTGGGTTTCTAGATCATCCACATACTCTTACTTATCACACAAAGCAGGACTCACATTAGCATAGAGGTTAATAGTTATCATGATATCCTCCCAATACACACGATAAAATTGAACTATGAGAACTATGATTCCTATTCTAATCAAGAAACATAGTAAACCTATTGAAGGCCCGAATATCATTGGGCGTCCTTCAAATGAGTAAGCCCCAATCTCATCCCAAACCTAATGTGGGCATCCACCTCAGGTGTAACCCATATTCATACCAATCCAACCCATATTGGGTATCCCAATGCATACTCCCTAAATATTGAACTACAAGTACTCTATTTCCTATAAAAATTAGGATTTGTAGGACACATACCAAAGGCTCAATCTCATATTTAAATACTCTTTAAGAATAATCCCCAATCATAATTCCTTTAATCTAGGAATCCACATCATATGTAATCCCAGAAGTAAACCTCCAAACCTCCATGACTTATAATGTCCCACACGATTCCTTTTATAGGTCATCATCTTCAAGAGTAAGGCCCAAATTAATAATTCAAAAGGGCCACAATCCCCCTCAATAATCACCAATCTATGTGGGATTATATTCTCATCCAAAATGGGATATGTAGGAATCCTCCATGAAGTCCAAACCCAACACCCCAAATTAAACATATTCTTTATGGGCTATGTTACCTGCATGGTCTAATTTCTACTTGGAAATTCATATCCCTTCATGATTCCATGGATAGATTCAACATAGGTCCAACAAAAAACCATGAAAAGTAATATTCCACCTAAAAATCCTTACCACATGTCATTTAAATGTATGGTTAGGTCTTTATCAAATGACCTTAAATGTTTTGATATTCCCCAATAAGTGGAACCATGATACATGGATTTGATTACATTCATGAGGATACATAGGAATCCCACCACACATGTTCGATTCCAATATCAAAACAACTCCTGTCTCATTGTAGGATGATATACTCTAGATTATCTTCTATCTTCCTGGATAAATATATAATCTGGAGTGCCCCACTGCGTGACGAGAAGACCAACATCATCATAATAACAACCATAGAATATCTAAGGTGTACATAAGAGGATATCGTTGATTTAGAACCTCATATATATATATCCACAAATGAAGAAACTCTAATACAAAAATAGGATTCTAAATTCCATACATACTAATAATTGGTTGTTAATTAATGGGCGACCCACCTCATTGTTGGGAATGAATGAAGGACTCATGAATATGTATGGATTATATTAAAGAGACCTATAGTAGGCAATAATTCCCCCCAAAAGGGTATGATGAGCCTCACCACCCATTCCCTTGACCAGTCTGAGTTCTTAAGAAATATTGGTCAAACCTCCCAATAAACACCTATATTTGGAAAGCTGTTCCCCATGGATATAGTACCATGGGATTTTTTTGGTTCCCTGAACAAACCAATTAGAAATTGTTTGGAAATAAGGTTTCACAACCTGGAAATATCTTTGGGGGAAATATAAAATGGTGAACCTGACGTCAATGTTTAACATAGATGATAATGTCACCCACTTGTCAAGCAACTTTCACTTGACATGAAAGGTCCTGACAAGACAATCAATCATGCATGTATTTATCCAAATGAGATGCAGCTTTGGAAATGTTTTCTATTTATGTTTGTCATATATATAGGTAACTTCATTTTAAAACACACCTTAATCCAATGACATCTTTCCATCTCTCACAAATGAACTCATTGGTTGACACGCACAATAGGACTTCATCTGCATGAGGGGTTCCATCACCAACCCATCACCTTCAATGCCCTGTAACAGATTAATTAGTCAGATAATACCACGATAATAGTATAATACCAACCATAGAGGCATCCTAACAATCCCTATAGATCCAAAAACACCACCAATGGTTTTTTAATGATGACTGGTGGTATAAAGGTAGACATATCTAACCACCATTTTCAACCATTTTGGTAAATTACCTTTAGATCATGACAAACACTACATCCCATATGTCAGAAATGTGGATCAGGATGTTTCATACAGCCTCACCCTAAAGACACAAGTATCCTTCTCAAGGGATACTTCCTTCAATCACCACTACCAATGTAACATGATAATAACCACTCAATAGTATGATGGTCTTATCCCCAGTTGTCTGAATCATGACCTATAAACCTGGGTATTCAATATGGATTTCCATGGATGAAACCAGAGAATAAGGATCAGGGGAACACCACTATTCCCTACAAATAATCCTACCAACGAATTTTTGTGAAAAATTGTGATCGAGAACATACACTCATACACCATTATTCATACATCCAGTAGACTCATATAGAAACACAAAATAAATCCCACCATTCATATCATGAAACATGTCGTAAGTAAGAACCCACACCAACTTGCACCCACCAAGAATTCTATTAAACTTTCCTAAAAGTAAAAAAGGATGACCTCCAATCCATTTTGATGGAAAACCATGAGCAGGAGAACACACCTACGTACATTCATCAAACCTACCAACAACCCTATTTGGTAGCACCCGGAGAAGTCAGTTAGATTGTCCCAATGACAAGCGTGTTGGGGGGAGACTCAACTATGTTCCCTGAAACAAGATTACTGATAATTTCCACAAGAAGGAAATAGAGGATAGAAGTAGGAACATACAACTACAGTAACGGCCCGACCCTAGTTTCCCAGAGTCGGTGCATTATTACATAACATTGGCATGATCACAAGAAAGATCAAGTCTCGAAAGACATATTAGTTTAGTAGTCGTGGAATAACTAGATACGTTAATAAAGTTTACATTACATCATCAAATGAAAACTACAACAACATAGTCTCCATAGTCCACACTCTTATCCCCTCATACTATCCCTACAGGTTTTTCATAAAATACTTCTTCAAATACTGGGTAAAATAAAACATAGAAAGGGGTGAGCTCAAATGCCCAGTAATGATAACAATATAGCAGAAACATTTATAAATAATAATAAACATTTAAGGAAATGTATAAATAAAACAAAAGCCTTTTAAAACTTGAACTTCAGAATAATATGGCAGAAATAAAATGAAATAATGCCATATATTTATTCACATGGATATTCTACTAGTTGAATAATCACATGGAATATCAATAACCACTTTCATAATGATGGAATGCATAATTCTAGACTATCATAACCACAAAGCCAAGGCCTCGTGCCAAGACTACAAATAAGATTTTTTCAAGGCCTTATCCCAAGACACTAGTTGGCCTCATGAGACCTACCGATGTAATTTTTTATAAGATACTTACGTTTAAAAATTTCTCAAATATACTCCAGTGTTTTTCTGAAAACATTATGAAAGCTTATGAAAACAAAATAACTAATTCTGAGACTGCTAGACTAATTATAGGCCATGAGGGGTCCACACCCAATCCCTTCCTATCTACCACACTCGAGAGTTGGGTTTTATGAAAACATTTTTATTCTTGCGTTAAATATGTATACATTTTCACTAGATTTTCATATAATTGAGAGAAATATCTCTTTTTTGAAATCATTTAAAAATAACATAATTATAAAAGAAAATTATTATTTTGAAAATATCCTTATAAGAATGTAAGGGAAGATTTAAAGGTGTAATAACAGCATAGAATAACTGCACCTACCGTATAAGTTAAAAAAACATTCTTACCTTAATTCTGTTGAAATGGTTAAAAAGGACCTTGTTTGGAAAACTACAGAAAGGTTCCTTTATAAACCTCTTATAAAAAGTCAAAAAGGTTATAAATTACTTTAACTCATAGTATGTAAAATAGTAAGAATGGTATGAAATATATTTTTAAGAAACATGTATGTGGATGATAAAGATGTCCTAGTAGATTATTACATATAAACAACTTTGGATTATGAAGAGATTGTGAAATATACCCTTACCAATATGGTAACTACAAAACATACACCCCTTGAAAGAGGTATCATACAATAAATATGTAAATACAAATAAATTATAGTGTATTACACAAGGAATACAATAATAGGCAGTACATACACAACACAAAAGATAATAGTGGCAATATGGCATGAATCTCACGGGAATAAGGAGTGAGATGAAAACCCCTTACCATGTACTTTTCCTTGGTTGGGGGTAGGTTAACCTCCTGTATAATGGTGAAATAATTTTTATTGAATTATACAATAATCATATACATTATTTTGATATCATATATGATCTTTTAACATTGCTTTGTTAATAATATCTTAATATTATTGTCGTTTCAGGTGATAACTTACTCATTATGTTTTGTTACATATTCCATGTTTGTTGGGGATAGGTTGTATCTTATTCATATACAGAATTATATTATGTCCTTAAAAATTATAATTAATCATCAAATGATAATTATACTTGAATGGATACGATGGATAATGAATCTCATCGCGTTCGTGGAGACGGTAGTCCATACCTACACATGAGCGACAATATGATTTTTTGATATGAAAATAATATTTAATTGGATGGTATATCATATATAAAGAATCATTATCATGTTATATTTATTATTTATATGAATTACACATCATTATTATACCCATCCAAATAATAATGTATTGAATAACAATTACACCACGACGTGAAGACGGTAAGCCGTACGTACGCACGTATGGTGACATGTCATTCAAAGGATGGATAGAATAATGAAATATGGTTGTAACGTGTTTATAATAACATAAAATTATAAATAATATACTGGAGTTATTATTTTAGAATGTTAATAACAATGAAATAATAAGTGGAAGAAGAAAGGAACTTAAAAAAGGGTGGTGAAATCGTTACCTCTTCTTCAGGTTCTTCCTTTTGATTTGATCAAAATGGATCGCTAGGTTGGATTTATGACTAAAGAAAGGCCTCTATGATAAATTGATAGAATTTTATAGAGTATTCTGGTAGTGGTTGGCAGAAACAATAGGCTTTGAAGGTATGAATTAATGAGAAGGGGGGGAGTTCCCTTTTATAAGAGGGGTGAGGGGACCTTTGAAAAAGCTAGAAATATTATTTTATAATAAATTCATATTCGATTTATAATGGCTCCAAAGTGTATTATTTAAAGTTTAAGGTGGGTATAGATATAAAACCACTCAACCAATAGGATTTAGACAGGTTTGGGTTTCTATATTAACCTTATCTTTAAGTATTAACTCTTAGTCAATTGCTTTCACTTTTACAATGTCTCTTTGTATTTTTATATTATATGGTTAATAAACTTACTATACATATCCAAGAGACCCCCAAGTGGTCCATTAATGATAAAAATATCATGATATAAGTCTCTTGGCCGAGAATTATATTTTTATGAATTTAATATCAATTAATAATATAATATTTGTTATAAAAATTCTTTTATGTCAATTTTGAGACTATTCAATAATTGATTTTTGTAAAAATCATATCAGAATTATTACTTCAAAAAAAGTTCATTAACTCAATCCTAAAATGTCCTATTAATCTATAAAATTATTGGTATTTATAAAGAGCATCAAAATTATATTTATATTGGTGTTTATAATATCAATTATTCTAATTTTTCATTAATTAGGTAATTAATGCATCACCATTGTGTCATCAATAAATTAAATTATTTAATGTCTAGAAATTATAAATAAAATACCATTATGTAGAAAATCTTTTTAGATTTATAATGAATTCTTAAAGTCTAAAATCCAACATATATAACCCTATGTAAATTTTTTTTCTAAAAGTTATATGCTTATGTCATTTTTGTATTTATTTTAACTTAATTAAAATAAAGTGCCCCTATCACCTACAAGTGGCTCCATGGGGTCCCAAAATCTACCCAAAGATGACCATGGTCTGAAATGTATCCAAAAATAATTTTAATACACGTTTTAGGGTAATTTAGTATTATTATAATATTATTGTTTAACCCTTATTTACCGGATTTACCCTTTAACCATGGTAAATAAAATATTTACCGAATTAATTATTCAAAATGTCTAAAAATAAAAGTTTCCTATTTACATAATTTGGATATCCTGATTCCAAATATGGAATCAATTTTTCCAAATTCAAAACACATAAGTGGCAGAAATTAATTTAAAATTAATTCCCACTGTCAAAACAAAAATCATGTTTTTAAGATATAATAACTATCAAAAGAATGATACTTGTTCATGTCCTGTTTAATTGTGAAATTATGTTCAATGATGAACATTGTGTTAAATGGTAAAAATATACTATAAATATACTTTAAAACCTCTCAAATTCATAATTTATCATTATTAATTATTTTGATTATAAATTTTTTTTAATTAAAATTTAGTAATTTTCACTATTTATCAAAATATAAAAGTTATCCGAAAAGTACCAAAATTTTACCTTAGGATAAAATCGATACTACGAATCCAAAAATTAATTCCATTTTGAGAGATAAAATTTATAAAATTTTAAAAATTAGGTATTACTATTCATAACGGCTAGTTTGATTGGTTGGGGTTTGTGTTAGAACTCGAAGTTGTGTTCAACACATGATACTATATTATTCAAAGAGAAGCATACTGAGAAGCATGGGGTGTTACATTGTTAATTTTTTTTTACCCATTCTAAAGAATAAATTTATTTAGTCAAATTTAATATATAAAAGTTTTAAAATATTGGATTTAAAAATTGTTCACCATTAAAAGTCGGTAAAAGTGCATTTTTGAAAAATACTTCTTTTATCTAAAAAAATCAATTTGTTCTTACATCATGTCTATGAAACTGATAATTTGGATTATAAAATTATAAGGATTATATAAAGTTTAAAATTCAGTTAATACTATTCATAGCCTCTTTTGAACGGCTAGTTTGGTAAGTCATGGTGCGCTTGAACTCAGTGTTGCATGTAGTGAATGTTATTGAATTATTTTGAAGAAATAACACACTATGAAATCATGGGGTGTTACATTCTCCCCTACTTCAATAAATTGCATCCTCGCAATTTGAAATTGTTCTTCTAAAATAAAAGTTTGAAAATAGAAAATATGTTTGTGGGAAAACCCACATCAGAAATTGGGTTAATAAAATTTAGTCTTAATAAGAGGAAACGAGAAATGAAAGTGTCACAAAAAAATTATGATCTCTATTAGGGGAATATTGGTGTCAATTAGAGACATATAATTGGAGGAAAAACGTAAATATTTATAGGTAGTGATTGAGGTCATCAATCACAAACAAGTGTAAAATTGAGGTACTTAAATTCATCAATCTATGATTATTTGAAATACCATCGATTCAACAAAACATAGGGTATCAGGATAACACATTTTTGGTTTTAGGATCCCTTAAATAAAGTATAATAATTAATTTCATCATAGAATAAGAAAAGAAGAAAAATATATTCTTGACAATTATAGTTCCATCCATTAACTAATTTCTACCACAAACTCGTCTTTCACTCTAAAAGATAATTATACGTAAAATAATAATCTATTTATCCTTTTCTTATAGAGTTCCAAAAAAATAATTTATAATTCATCTACCAGATCTTTAAAAAATACTACATTAATTAATCTAGGAAATCACGTGGGCTAGTGGTAGGTGACACACCCTTGTCGCCCTTCGGTTGCGAGTTCAAGTCTCGCGGCCTTTCCGGACGCGACGGGTTGCCGCCCAACCTCCGGGTTGTCCTTTTATGGAAATCCAAAAATAATCAAAACTAGAACTATCCAAAATACATCAGTCCAAAATTTATAAGGAAGGTAAACACAATGATGATCCTTTTTATCCCATAATGGAATGTGAATAAATTCATCATGTATTCTTTGAAAACATTGAAACATCATGAACTACCATAAAACCTTATTGATTAAATTTAGGCTCCCTTATTCCTTATAGAATACTGGATATACTTCATCCATCCAAAAATGTTGTAAACTCCAACAATGATGGAATATACAAATCCTTAATGAGTTTTGAGGCAGTCAATAATATCCAATATAATTTACCCAAATCAACCATATCTTATTCCAAAATCAGTACCTCAATATTAGGACCATATTAAGGTTTATCATTCCTTCAAAAATGTAATTTCCAAAAAGTTTAACTCGTTATAGAGTAACTTTTCTTAGTACCATAAAATCTCAAATCCTCAATGAAATATTACTACAGTACAATCCTTATTTATTTCTAGTACACCATTGATACAACACTTCAATGAAATAATTCCAAAATAACAACATAAGTATACTAGTCATTCCTCTTCATTTGTGGTAGTATCATAACTTGACTATTATCTAATAGAATCATTTGAAGCATAGTCTGATAACTGGGACATTGTTTCGCATAGTGTCCAAACTCCTTGCAGATGAAGCATTGTACAATTGAAACCTTATTCTTACCCTTGTAGTCACGTACTTGGTGTCCTTTTTCTACACACTTATAACAAACTCCCATTCCCTTCAGGAAAGTTCCAGGGTGTTTCTTCCCATAGTTATCACATATAGGAAAATTCTCATTTTCCCTCTTCCCTTTATCCATCTTTGTCTCTTCCATACTTTTTTTCTCTTTCATCCCTTAAAATCCATAGGACTCAAAGAAATATTTACTTATCTTGTCAAAACATGATAATATTTCTTCCACTAGGCGCCATTTCTAAACAATGGCATAAACTAGATCAGTTTATGAATAAAAATTCATAATTCTATACTTATAAAACATTTAACATAAATTGAACTATTTATGGATATAATCCATAATAATAAAAATGTTTTCTTTGAGGAAGTATATACTCATAAATTCTTTGTAATGATTTGCAAAGAAAATGAGAGTTATCCTAAGCATATCTCCTGGGAGTGTCGTAACCAAGAGTGCAGTAAGGCCCATTGTCGTGAACCAGTTCCCATTCGAGTCTAACTCAAAGTGGTGTTTTTGGGTTTTACCCCTAGGTAAATATTTTCCAGAGATGCCTCTACCTTCTCATTTCCAGACAGGGATGTATTTCTCATAAAACACACAAAATCTCTACAATACCAAAATTCTTGGAAGTTATTCTATACTAATCCTCAAATTCAATCTTAGGACTATGTGATCTAATGAGAGTTTATCTAAATATAGCTTCCAAGGTTTGTACTAAACTTCCTCTGATACCAACTGTAATTCCCCAACCCTAGATGCCAAGAGTCAGTGCATTATTACATAACATTGGCATGATCACAAGAATGATCAAGTCTCGAAAGACCGATTAGTTTAGTAGCCATGTAATAACTAGATACATTAATAATGTTTACATTACATCATAAAATGAAAACTACAACAACATAGTCTCCATAGTCCACAATCTTATCCCCTCATACTATCCCTTCAGGTTATTTATAAAATACTTCTTCACATACTGGGTAAAATAAAACATAGAAAGGGGTGAGCTCAAATGCCTAGTAAGTATAACAATATAGTGGAAACATTCATAAATCAGAATAAACATTTAAGGAAAAGTATAACTAAAATAAAAGTCTTTTAAAACTTGAACTTCATCATAATATGGAAGAAATAAAATGAAATAATTACATATAATTATTCACATGGATATTCTACTAGTCGAATAATCACATGAAATATCAATAACCACTTTCATAATGATGGAATGCATAATGTCAGACTATCATAACCACATAGCCAATGCCTCTTTCCAAGACTACAAATAAGATTTTTTCAAGGCCTTGTGCCAGGACACTAGTTTGTCTCATGAGACCTACCGATGAAATTTTTTTAGAAGATACTTACATTTAAAATTGCTCAAATATACTCCAGTGTTTTTCTGAAAACATTATGCAAGCTTCTGAAAACAAAATAACTAATTCTGAGACTGCTCGACTAATTACAAGCCATGATGGGTCCATGCCCAATCCCTTCCTATCTACCATACTTGAGAGTCTGGTTTTATGAAAACATTTTTAAGCTTGCGTTAAATATGTATAAATTTGCACTGGATTTTCATATAATTGAGAGAAATATCTCTTTTTGAAATCATTTAAAAATAACATAATTATAAAATAAAACCTTTATTATGAAAATATATTTATAAGCATGTAAGGGAAGCATCAAAGGTGTAATAACGGCAGAGAATAACTTCACCTACCGTATAAGTTTAAAAAAACATTCTTATTTTAATCCAGTCGAAAAGGTTAAAAAGGACCTTGTCTGGAAAACGACAGAAAGATTCCTTTATAAACCTATTATAAAAATTCAATAAGGGTATAAATGACTTTAACTCATAGTATGTAAAATAGTAAGAATTATTTGAAATACATTTTTATGAAACTTGGATGTGGATGATAAAGAAGTCCCTGTAGATTATTGCGTATAAACAACCTCAGATAATGAAGAGATTGCGAAATAAGCCCTTACCAATTTGGTTACTTAGGAAACATACACCCCATGAAAGAGGTATCATACAATGAATATGTAAATAAACATAAATTAATGTTTATTACAAAAAGAATACAATTATATCCAGTACATACACCACACAAAAGGTAATAGTGGCAATATGGCATGAATCTCACGGGAATAAGGAATGAGATGAAAACCCCTTATCTTGTACTTTTCCTTGGTTGGGGGTAGGTTAACATACTATATAATGGTGAAATAATTGTTATTAAATTATACAAGAATCATATACATTATTAGGATATCATATATGATATTTTAACATTGCTTTGTTAATAATATCTTAGTATTATTGTCGTTTCAGGTGTTAACTTACTCATTATGTTTTGTTACATAAGCCATGTTTGTTATGGATAGGTTGTATATTATTCATATATATAATTATATTAAGTCCTTAAACATTATTATTAATCATCAATTGAGAATTAGAATTGAATTGACACGATGGAGAATGAATCTCATCGCGTTCGTGGAGACGGTAGTCCGTACGTACGCACGTGCGACAATATCATTCTTTTGATATTAAAATAATATTTAATTGGATGGTATATCATATATACAGAATCATTATCATGTTATTTTTATTATTTACATGAATTACATATCATTATTATACCCATACAAATAATAATGTTTTCAATAACAATTACACCACGACGTGGAGACGGTAAGCCGTACGTACGCACATATGGTGACATTTCATTCAAATGATGGATAGAATACTGAAATATGGTTAAAAAATGTTTATAATAACATCAAATTATATATAATATACTGGATTTATTATTTTATAATGGTAATAACAAAGAAAGAAGAAGTGGAAGAAGAAAGGAACTTGAAAAAGGGTGGTGAAATCATTACCTCTTTTTCGGGTTCTTCCTTTTGAATTGATTAAAAGGGCTCCTTAGGTTGGATTTATGACTAAATTAAGGCCTCTAGGATGAAGTGAGGGAATTTTATAGAGTATATAGACAGGGTTTGGCTGATCCAAAAGGCTTTAATGTTGTGAATTAATGAGAAGGGGGAGTTCCCTTTTATAAGAGGGGTGAGGGTCACCTTTGGAAAAGCTAGAAATATTATTTTATAATAAATTCATATTCGGTTTCTAATGCCTCCAAAGTATATTATTTAAATATTATGGTGGGTATTGGTCGAAAAATCTCAACCAAAAAGATTTATAAAGGTTTGGGTTACTATATTAACCTTATCTTTAAGTATTAACTCTTAGTTAATTAGTTTCACTTTTACAATGTCTCTTTGTATTTTTATATTATATGGTTAATAAACTTACTATATACATCCAAGAGACTCCCAAGTGGTCCATTAATGATACTCATATCATTATATAATCCTATTTTCCGAACCTTATATTTTTAGGAATTTAATATCAATTAATAATATAATATTTGTTTTAAAAACTCTTTTATGTCAATTTTGACACTATTCATTAATTGATTTTTGTAAAAATCATAGCAGAATTATTACTTTGAAAAAATTTAATTAAATCAATCCTAAAATTTCATATTAACCTAGAAAATTATTTGTATTTTTGTAAAAAGTCTTATATGACAATTATTTGGTTATTTATAATATCAATTATTCTAATTTTTCATTAATTAGGTAATTACTACATCACCATTGTGTCATAAATAAATTTAATTATTTCATGTCTAAAAATTATAAATAAAATACTATTATGTAGAAAATATTTCTATATTTCTAATTAATATTTATAGTCTAAAATACAACATATATAACCCTATTTTAAAATTGTTTTTCTAAAAGATATATTCTTATGTAATTTTTGTATTTATTTTAACTTAATTAAAATAAAGTGTCCCTATCACCTACAAGTGGCTCCATGGGGTCCCAAGATCAACCCAAATATGACCATGGTCGGACATGTATCCACCAATAAGGTTAGTACACGTATTATGGTAATTTAGTATTATTATAATATTATTTTTAACCCTTATTTACCGGATTAACCTTTTAACCATGGTAAATAAAATATTTACCGAAGTAATTATTCAAAATGTATAAAAATAAAAAGATACCTATTTACACAATTTGGACATCATGATTCCAAATATGGAATCCATTTTTCCAAATTCAATACACATAAGTGGTAGAAATTAATTTAAAATTAATTCCCACTGTCAAAACAAAAAGGGTGTTTTAAGATATAAAAACTATCAAAAGATTGATACTTGTTTATGTATGGTTTAATTGTGAAATTATGTCCAATGAACAAAATTTTATTTAATGGTAAAAATATATTCTAAATATACTTTAAAACCTCTCAAATTAATAATTTATCACTATTAATTAATTTGATTAAAAAAGTTGTTTTTAATTAAAATTGAATAAAGTTCACTATTCATCAAAATATATAAGAAATCTGAAAAGTATCAAAATTTCACCTTAGGCTAAATTCGATACTCCGAATCCAAAAATGAAGTCTATTTTGAGAGATAAAATTTATAAAATTTCAAAAACTAGGTATTACTATTCATAACGGCTAGTTTCATTAGTTGTGGTGTGTGTTAGAACTCGAAGTTACGTACAACAAATGCTAATGTATTATTCAAAGAGAAGTGTACCAAGGATGGTTGGGGTGTTACATGGTAAATTTTTGATTTCCCCATTCTAAAGAATAAATTTATTTTGTCAAATTGAATATATAAATGTTTTAAAATATTGGATTTAAAAAGGGTTCACCATTAAAAGTCGGTAAAAGTGCATTTTTTGAAAAATTCTTCTTTTATATAAAAAAATGAATTTGTTATTAAATCATGTCTAAGAAACTCATAATATGGATTTTAAAATTATAAGGATTATATAAAGTTCAAAATTCTATTAATACTATTCATAACCTCTTTTGAACGGCTAGTTTGGTAAGTCATGGTGCGCTTGAACTCGGTGTTGCGTGTAGTGAAAGTTATTGAATTATTTTGAAGATATAAAAAAATATGAAATCTTGGGGTGTTAAAACTACTCTATATATGGATTGATAATATATCAATGTTTCAGTCGATGAAGTCACCAACCTTATCCAAAAAATTGTAAGTGGGATGATGAAAATCTCTTCACCCTTCTGGGTGATTTTACAAGACACCATAATGACGAATACACAAGTTATAAAGGGATAGACACATAACATTGTCTCTAAAAGTTGGTTGTAGCATTATCATATCACCCCTGAGATGATACACACATCTACTCCCATCCAGTAGGATCATGGGGAAAATTCACCCATATTATATGGACAATCGGATTGAGAAAATACACACGCTCCAATCATAGGTAATTAGCCTAAAAAATGGCCACACTAGGGGAGGAGGTAAAACATACCCATGAAAACAAATATTTCTAGAATGTATAAGTAATCTCTCATAATAATTCATCCCAGAAAAATCCTCATCCAACACGACTAGAGAATTTGGAGGCCATCTGTGATCTTTATCTACTTAGAACATGCGTTATTAAAGACCTCATACTATTATCTATTGAAAATCAAGATACAAATATCCCATTACCTAATTAATGGAGTAGTAATTTTAATTTTTAATTCCCTCTCCTGACATGTAACCATGAAATCATTCATCATGACCACAATCTGATCAACCATGAGATCTTATATCGTGGTGTGATCTACAAAAACACTCTGTGTGGCTAGATGAAAAAGAAGAAATATGGTCTTCCCCTTACTATAATTCACTTGGGTGGTATCCCCACCATGATTTTGTTTAATGTGAAATTTATCTCCACAGTAGTGTTTCGCATATTCAAGATGATACTCCAATTGGAAATGTAGTGACGAGAAAGCCCTCATATCATGAGGATCTTGTGAAAATAGTTCCATTCATGTCTGATTCCTTATCACTAGTAGGTGAAATTCCTTTTCACCAAAATATATCCCACTATTATGTTATTCATAGAAACTTTTTTGGATCACCTACCTTCCTTCATAATTGATGAAATCCCAACCAGTTTCATTACTTGTGATAAAGAAGTCAGTAAGTGTCCACTCTGTTCAAAAAATGTAGTAGAGCCTTTATTAAAAGATGATGAATATATACTGAATATGAGAAAACAACTAGATTATGATTATGTAAAGGACCAGTTCAATCCATTATCTGCCCCTCAGTATAGCATTCTAGAGGCATTTTCAGAAGAATGTGTTCCTGATATCCAACTGAACATATAGAAAACTCATAGTCACTTGAATGAGAAAGTACTACCATATAATGAGTATCAAAATCATACCAAGTTAATAGATAGTATTCAATACCAATTTGACTTGGAATATCTCATTGCTTCCTGATATCCACGATTTAGAACCATTAACAACCCCTTTAACGTGCATGCCTTAGTGGATTAATGAGGTTGTCAAATCTGATCACTGACACCCCATCTATTATTTGTATTAGAGGATGTGGTGCACATAGAGCATTACATTTCACTATCCTCCCATATAAATAGTGTATACAAAAGGTTATATCGTGAAATTTTTTAACCTCAGGCATGCTCAAGAAAGGAGACCCTCTCCTTGACCAAAGTGATGATAAAAAAAACTATCCCCGACCAACTATCACTGACATCAAGACATATGATAGTTGAATATTGAAAGGACTTTTGTGTCATTCAAATTATAATATCAAGAAAGTATCCAATTTAGTGTATGGAAATATTCAAATATTAAAAATGTCAGAAATAGGGTAATGATCTTCAAAGATGGTTTATCTAACTCCAAATGAAATTACACACCCCACTCATGTTTAGAAAAATATATGTATAATTAGAAGAGAAGCCATGGAATATTTATCCATGAACATTTAGGAGATACCCCAAACCATATTGATGGGTGATTTTCTAACCTAGCCCTCAGTGTCCGTAACCCTAACTCAAAGGGTTGTGAAAGAAGAATGGGAACAACACTATACCTCAAGGCTATGGGCTCATCACCTCAACAACAACATACTCAGTGGGAATCCATCTTCACTTAATTTGGGAATGTTAAATAATGAAAATCCTCACAGTTTTCACATCCCTTTATTTGGTTCCTTCCTTCAAGACAAGCATATGAAAAATATATAGAGATTGTCATCAATTCAATATTCACCAAACAACCCCCCATAGGATAAACAAAAGAAAATAAAAGGCCTAATGGGGGACTAAATAGATGAAATTATAACAAAGTCACTGATTTAATTCTTACATTGTATTTTTCATCAGTGGATGTCATCAATGCCACCCACGTTGATCATACATAATATGAGTCCAATAAAGAGGACAAGTCTAATGATGTAATTCTTAATGAGGTCCACACCAAAACAATAATTTTTATGTGCACCCGAAACAAGGTGTTTTCTCAGATTCTAGGAATTACCTCAGAAAATCCATCATTGCCTCATCAAAAGGCATATAATAGGGATAATGGTAAGGGAAAAATTATACCTCAACTCTATCTTCAAATATATAAGATCATTTTTAGGGAAGATATAGATTTTAAACAGGTGGAGTAGTTGAAATTATTGAAGATACTCAATTAAAAACTACTCCATGGAATCCATTGTACAAGATATGTTCTACCAGAAGGTCCAAAACTCGTACTTCCAATTGTCACACCTCAAAAAAGAGAGTTTTTTATATAAAATGATATAGATTTACACCATATGGTTAATGTGGGATACCATGCCCCAAATATATTTTGACCACATGGTAGCATATTAAGAATTCTGATAATTGGGTACACAGTCAAAACATATTATAGAACATCCTTATAGGCCTGCTCTTTTGGGATACCCATGAAATGTACTAGTAGAACAAACAACAATGGCCCATCTGGCTTCCAAACCTTTTCAGTTTCCATTCATCGCACCCATCTAGTCTTCAGTTCAACAAGACGTTCCCCAAATGATTTTGAACACCATTGAGCCAGTTATGGATCGATTGGAAGGCATGGAGGAATGAAGTGCGCCAATATATCTAGAAAATAAAGCTTACCCTAAATAGGTAAATCTGACTCTTCCTCTACAAAGATTTGGGAATCATGTATTATCAATATTCAACAAACTTATAGACTTAGTGCAACAGGTGATGTATTTTGTCTCTCACAACGATCCCATGATGGGTAATCAAGAAGAGAACGAGGAAATGAAACTCAGATGTTTCATGTAGTCACGTCAGGGACCAACCATTTTATATTACATGTGGTTTCAATCTCAATCAATCACTAGATAGGAATATCTCCATTACAAGTTCCTCTTCTAGTTCATCTCAATGATGAAGAAGACAACATCAAAAAATATCTCGATTGTAAACTATGGGATAATGAAAGGGTATCATATTTCATTTATCGATGGAAAGGATTGAAAAACTCTATAGATCAACCTATTCCTCAAGAATAATTGTTTCCCATCTTTGTCGTGAATATTCATGATAATTTTTTCACTCCACTAGTACATATGAAATGTGTTAGATGATTTCATGAACCTTCCTTGATTTCTCATTAGGTAGAATACTCTATTGAATTGATAAAGATAAAATTCTGAATAATTCCATCAAAATAGGGAAGAATAATAGGAAAACTAGTGTCCACCATAGTTACATATAAGCAAGACCCTATACCCACTCCTACATCAAATCATTCACCATACCATATAGATCCTCCTCTCAAGGGTCCAAAAAAATTCCCACCTCATCAAGATGATCAATGATGTTAGTGGCAGAAAATTTTAGAATAAATAAAATGTAAGTTCTGTTTTTTTAAGAATAACTAAGTCCTTGGGTACTTCATCTTGGCACTAGAAAAAAAATTCAAGTTGTAAAAACCTAGGAATCCTAAAAAATGAGTTGATGAAAATCTATCATACTATTTCCCATTATATAAAATTTTGGGGCATCATATCAAATATTTTTTCTGTTTTCAAAGATCTCACAAAAAAATTGAAATATATGGGAAAGTGATGTTGATGAATTATCCCACTTTATTTCTATATGTTTCATCCAATAGTCTAGAGGTATAAAATGAATGGAAATAAGTTAAGAGAAAGTGTTTTCAAATGAATAGTGACTAAATAGTCTAAAAAAATGATCACCCAAAATCATGCTATTCTACCAGTAGAGTTGAGACATAAAACTATGCCTCATGTCACTTTCTTTATAACACAACCAACTTCATCAGTAGCTTAGTTCTATGCAAGGAAATCCTCAAAAAAGTGACATGACTAGAATGATAAGGAGGAAAAAATGAAGATAATCCTCCACCAAATCCGATGTTTTCCTTGACCCTATAATCCATCTTGGAAAAAGTTCTAAAAGTACAGAAACCACCCCGGAAAATGATACAACGAGAGATGACCCATCATACATAATCATAATAAAACAATGATTTGATCTTCTAATCCATTAATTTTTTTCACTTAATGGATCCCTTCATGGATGATGATTCTGGTTATGATCATAAATTCCATTTGCTTGATTGGGGGACTAGGTGAAGAGGTTGTGAGGATAGATTTTGTAGGTTAATACACGGTGGTTCTCAAAGTCACTACAATAACTAAACCCGGGATCAGACTTTTTACATAGCCAAAACACATTGGAGAGACCTCTAGCGAGCTTAGAAGGAAAAATGTAATTCCACCAAACGTGATTGGGTCTCCTCTAACAAAATTATCCAAGATTATATACTATAGGTTATTCCACCTCCAAACCATCCTCAGTGTATAGGCTGACCCAGCTGACCTAATATACAAAGAGTAGAAGAATATCCATCTCATATTCTAAGGGTTGGTCCATCTACTCCATTAACATTATCTTACATTGAACCTACAAATAATACTCTCATTCTAGTAAGTGAATACATCTAGATCTGATGTATGATGTTCTAATGTGATCGGCCTAAGTGACAACCAAGTTTTCAATACTGTATTCTTTGAGTATGTCAAAAGGCCTCTTAGAAGAACTCATATAGGCCTTGGTAATCTCTCTATAATTTGAGGATGATATTGTAGTTTCTAAATTGTATCGTGTAGAGAAATATGTTGAAGAATGACATGTAGTCATCTATTTCATAGAACAATATAAGGACTCTATTGTACAAGGACACATCATGCCCATGAATATACCTAGAATAATAAATGACATTGATATTCCATGAGCCTTTATTAAAAATGACTCAGGAGACAACCTAATTCTGGTCCATAGGCTTCAACAACTTGGTCTCAATGAATCTCACTTGTCCCCTTCAACTATAATGTTACAAGGTTTTGAGAAGAACATGAAAGATCCTCTATGTGAGATCACACTAAAAACTCAGTTTGGTGATATAGTATTTGATTTATATTTCATGGATGTCTTGAAGGATTCAACCTTCAATATATTACTATAAAGACCTTGGCTACATCAACATGAAACCATTACTTCTTTATACCACCAATGTCTCAAATATTTCATTATTGGTAAAATTGGGGCTTTTCATGGTGACAAATCACAACTCAAATTCTATGAGTCATAGTACATTGACACAGGATTCAACCAAACTAGAGGGAAACACTCCATAGTGGATACTATTGCTCATATCAATGCCCAAAATGTCATAGGGATGATCCCATCGAAACCATTTAGGAATCATAGTATGATATTTTTACTACCTATCAATAAAATCAAAAGGGTGGTCCTGAATTCAAACACACACTCAAAGGATTACCTAATTTCAATCATGACAACTGAGCCTGATAGTGGAAGAGATGTTACAAACTCTCCATATTAGAATGGATGCATGGATGAAAATGTATCCATTTCATTCGATGATCTTTAAAAACTATTCATTTATTCTTTTGGTCTGGATTTAGTATCCCTAACAATGGTGGAAAATAATATTCCCATCCGTAGTCCCTTATCTCCCCTACTAAGCTCTGAAGCAATCTAAAACCACGAATTGGGAAATAAATGGTTGTTAATTCTTCTGAATTTCTAAATATAAACTCTTCCTCTAACTATGAAATTATGATTCTTCACATAACTCCCTGGAAGAGGTGAAAGAGGTAAATAATGAGGAAGAGTATGAGGAAGGAGACCTCAGGGATTCTACTATAATATTTGCGGAAGGTTTCTCCACCATTCTGGATGAAGGCTTAGAAATAAGTCTAGCAACATATAAAGATCCATGACCCACTCCGATTAGTACGAACATGATTTTTGAAGAACATAAAGTATATAATACATTTATAAAGAAAAATGAGATTTCATTTCCTTGAATTACACCAACATTCCTAGCATTGATCCCATGGCGGACACCCATAATTTGGGATGTCTATAAGATCATTTGGGGTACAAATAGGTAGATAGAAGGAAATATCATACTCACGACTCAAAAATTGAGGCTAATGTATACAAGCTCATAATGAAAAAAATAGATATGAGAAGTACAATATCCAAAGTGGCTAGACAAAATTATCCCTAGAAAGTACAAAAATGAGAAAATAAGAGTCTTAATTAACATCACAGATCTCAAATATCATTGTCCCAAAGATGATTTCCTGATATTGATAACATATATATTGAATGATGAGATAGATGGTTATAAAGCCCTCTATTTCATGGAAAACTACTTGACATATAACCAAATTTGGATGACCACATATAATGAATAATCCAACACCTTTATATCCTCTCCCAGAGTGTTATGCTATTGGGTAATTCCCTTTTGATTAAAGAATACTCGTTCTATATTTCAACCTGCCATGCATCATATCTTCATCCCCTTCCTTGGACAGTATGTCTGACACTATATTGATGATCTAGTGGTCAAGTCACGACAATGTTCGGACCAAATAGGTGACTTGGGAAAAAATTTCAACAAACTATGATAGTAAATCGTAATGATGAACCCCTTGAAATGTGATTTTAGGGTACCCTTAAAGATGTTTCTCATCTTCATTGAACGCCATTGTAATATTGAAGTTGATCCTAATAAAACTAAATCTATCCTTAGAATTTCACCTCCTCAAAACCCAAATAGGTTGAGATTACATGAATGAATATTTTCCTACATCCACCACTTCATAAATAATCTTGCTGGAATGTGTTTTCCCTTCGTTAAATTCCTGAAGAATGTGGTCTCATATTAGTAAACGAATGAAATCCAAGAATAATTAGACATCATCAAGACATAACTCTTGAGCCCATAGGGGTTGATTGCACTTATTGAGGGGAGGCTACTCTTCAATATATAATTTCCCTGGGGTGATAAGTTGGTTCCTTCTTAGTAGAATAGAATGATGCTATGAACAAAAACAACTTCTATTATCTCAGTCAAACCATGCTCAACAAGGAGACTCGATATTTAGATATTGAAAAGAGATTCCTAGCATTGATATTTATAGTTTTGATGATATGAAATCATTTTCATCACCGAAAGGTCCAAAATGTCTCTAGATATAAACCACTTAAATATATCCTTAGTCATCCTATATTGATAGGGCATCTGGCATGTTGGGAAGTTATTCTGTAGTAATTTCGTATTCAATATTTGCCTCAGAATGTATTTAAAAGCTAGGAATTGGTAGATTTTCTTCCAGAACACATGTTTGTAGAGACATCATTATCAAATACTAAACTTCCAGACAATAGGAATTTTTCTATTCAAGAGAGCCCCCCAAACATGGGAATTGTGTTTTGGTGGCACATCGAAGATCCCAATATGGAAGAGAATGGAAGACCGAAATCTAAAAAATGTTGGGTTAGGGATCGAGCTCTTTTTCCAACCAAAGAAAATCTTCCCTCAGTCCTTTATATTTTCTGATGGTTTTACCATAAATGAGGCAGAATATCAGGCCCTTATTGCGGGACTGGAACTAGAGATGAAACTACTAGTGAGTCACCTATAGGAAAATGGTGACACATAGTTAGCAATCAAACACATCAATAGGTATTACACTACCATAAAAGAATAACTAGTCCCAATATATGACTGTGTGTGAGGGTTAATGGATGAGTTATCCTTATAAGAAACATTGAAACACATCCTGAGGTCACAAAATGACCAAGAAGATTCATTGGAAAATGTAGCTACAACTTTGGAAGATCCATCCCAGGACGAAATGATCATCAGTATCACCCATCAAAAAATTAACTCCCCTTCTTTTTTGAGTCAAAATAGTGGATATCAATGAATATATCCCTAAAACGTCTCCATATGGCCCTAAAACTATGTAGATGACACCAATTATGGAATACATATAGGATGGAGGACCCCAAATAGATAGAGTTAGAAATGAAAATATCTAGTAGTGACCATCCAACATCACCCTCAATGATGGCCCAAGTCACCAGAAATTCCTCTAGAAACTATGATTTCATGGAGTCCTCATCTGTTTTATTGATGGAGAAGAGACTTGGGCCATTATGGATGAAGTACATGCTAGGGTCTTTGGTGCACATTAGTCTATATACATACTATCCCACAAAATTTGAAGGCATGAGTATTACTGGCCCACTATGAAACATGACTATATATAATTCATTAATAAATTTATTTCCAATCAAGTAAATTCCATAATCATCCATAAACCCCGAGAGTTTCTATATATATCCAAATACTCATTTCCATTTTCATTATGGAGAATGAATGTTATGGGGAAATACCCACCAACTATGGACAAGTAGTTCAAATACACCCTTACTTTTGTTGATTTCTTCTATAAATGGGATGTGGAAATAAATCTAAAATATGTCAGGGCCAAAATAACTGAAGGCGTCATAAAATCCAACATCATTACAATATTTGGTGTCCCTCACACAATACGAATACAAAATGATCTCAATTTCTATTTTGATGATGCTGAAATTCAATATCATGAATATGATATCAAATCCAACCACTCGTCCTGCTATCATATATGGTATAATTGATAGATAAATTAATTAAACAAGAACTTGTCGAACATACTACAAAAGATGGTGGACAATGATAAAAAAATCTTGGCCTGAAATGATCATGCATGCCTTAGAGGATTACTAGAGCACAACCTGTAATACTAAATGGGAGACCCCATACTCAATGGTATATAGAATTGAATTAGTTTTTCTCATAGAGGTCCAATTTCTATCACCCCATGTTTCCATATGATATCAACTATCCACAAATGAGAAATATTTGAAATGATTGGGTGAATTGGAGTGACTAAATGAAAAAGGATTGCATACCTTGCATCAGTTAGATATCTACTATAATTGGATAACATGATATTTTAGCAATATGGAACTCCTTTACTCAATCCTATCATAGAATTTGTGTGTGCCCTTTGGATTCCAATGATTCCAGGAAATAATCTTCCAATACTTGTTCTAATTTTGGAGGGGCCTTACTCTAAACAGAATGTATACTCCAATAAATCTTGTTTTAGGATATTAATGGGTGGGGATATCATTAAGAATCCAATCAATGAAAGGTTCCTGAAAAATTATTTCAAGTAATCAAATGAAATAATGTCCTAGCAAAAAGATGTTAAACTACATAACACCATATATGTCCCTACTGCAAGCTATTAACCTATGAAATCTTTCATTATCACATGACCTTTAAAGGAATTAAATAACATCCATAATATAAAAAATTAAACTATGTGAAATCATCTTCTTAGACCTAAGATGTTAAAATTCATGACATATGGTCCCATTCATATTACCTAAAACCATGAGACACCATTTTTCCTCACCACATGACGTTAAACTGAATGGTTATCCTCCCCCTAATTTGACGTTAAGAACCCACAAAACAAAATGAGTTGACACTCATTATTGTCACTCAATTATGATATGATCCAATTCATAGGACCCAATCACATAATTGCCAACTAATGGTGGAATTTGGGACCATTTATAGGTATAATCCACATCATTATCATATCCTTACCTCAAGATGGTAAACTGTACTTCCAACTTCCTCATCGTATGATGGTAAACTGCATTGTTTTTTCGAAAACTACTTGTGGATTTATTATCATTATGATGAGATATGTAGAGATGCCTAGATCTACAATATTGTGTCAAGAAATAAAAAATATAGCTCATTTTCTCTATGTACAAATCGAATCTATATAGGGATCCTTTTCAAGAATAATGTGTGGATTGATTCTCATTAAAATGAGATATATAGCGATGTACAGATCTCTATTCTCGAGTCTAGCTATGACCATAGAGAAAAAACCACCCTTTCCCTATGTATGAACCAATGATACCTAGAGAAACTTTCCAAAACATTTGGCTCGATTATCATTACAAATAGATTCATAGTAACGCCTGATCCCCATTTCTTGGGATGATCCATTATTTTGAAAAATATTAAATCCTGCATTATTCATGTCAATGTCTAATTGATGTGGGGAAAATTCATCATGAACTACATGTGTCTGGCTTCATATTCTATAAATATTGGTAGTGACACCCAGGTCTCAAATATTGGGTCCTGCCACAATAAAAAAATCTCCCACTCTTTATGTAGGAATCAAACCTACATAAAGAATATTACAAAAATACACATGGATTGATTCCCATTATAATGAGATAGGCTGTGATGCCTAGTTTTTCTTCCATGTGCATTGCCAAAACATATCCATTCTTTCACATGGGATCATATTCTTCCTCATAGAACGACATCAGACTATAATGTATTTCAGGGACTTTATATTAATTCATTATAATCATAATGATATAAGTAATGACACCGGGATTTTATCACCTGGCACATCCATCATATAATATAAATACACATATCCTACACTTTTTTTACCTTTGTGTCTGGAAGAGACATTTTACACCCCTTGGTTCTCACACCATGAATGGATCACGTGATCTTATGAAATTTGGTAAAAGATTTTCCCAACATATGTATGGAATATAAATCCCCATTGGGGATACCATAGACATGGCTGAAAGGCCTTAATAGACATACTAGATATCCTTTTCATATTACAATGAACTAGACTTTGATATTAATAACTATGTGTGGATAGATTATTACCCTAAAAAGGTTCCTAGTAACACCTGGGTCTTACACCTTAGCCAAACTACTATATCCCTTTTAATGTTAGAATCACCCACTCCTCACCACATTATGATAAATTATGTGGTTTATCAAGAACTATGTGTGCCTTGATTATCACCCTTATAAAATATGTTGTGACATCCATATGTTTACACTTGGTCCTAATAGTAACACAATATATAAAATTCCCCTATTATCCCATGTATGATTCTGATCTATTTGAGGGGATATAATACGAGTTCTCATCCTAAGAATGAACCCATATCCAACCCCCTCCCCATTTTTCTCCATTAATGAATTCAACATGGGTGGGGAACATTATTTATGAACTATGTATGGATTGATTCTTGCTCTAATAAGATACATAGTAAGGCTTGGTCCCTATTCACTAGTACATAAACAATATTCCATTTCTCTTCATGCTGAGACACCTCTTTCCTTATCACATAAAATTAAAATGTGTGGATAATTTTTTTCTGTAGGAATTTAAAAAGTATGGTACTCTAGAAAACTATATATGGCTTGATTCTCATTCTATTACTATGAATAGTGACACCTATGACTTCATCCCTTGTCCTAGAAATTGGTTAATGAAAAAATGCCCCTCTTCTGCATACAAACCAATATCTATGTAGGAGAGTTTAATTCAGGTCCCCCTCATTAAGGGTCCCACCAAGGAAATAAAGATTCCTCCATCTACACATGAGTTAGATCTAGGCAAGGGACATCAGATTCATGATTAATTTTGTTCTGAGTGCTTTATTTTTACTTAGAAACATCCCTTCAAAAAGGAAAACACATAATCATGAACACTTTTAGATCATTATAATCATATCTTAGCTACCATTTATATAATTTATAATACCACAAGGCTCATTTTCCTAGAAATATAGTGAGACCTAGATATCCTTTCTTAAAAAAACCCTCGTAATGGGCCTTTTATCAAAAAGGTACCACTATTTTTCTATGAAGTATGTGCCCTAGTTGTCTATTAATAAAACATCCCATATAACATGATTTTCAACAAGTGGTAACATTGAAGTTGGGAGAATCCTCTTATATCCTTGTAAGTGATGAAGAAAATATATCAAACCCCATGATTTATGATATTCTATTGTTATCATGCATATTATTCCCACATTCTCTCTCCTGATATGAGAACCCCCAAGACCTTGATTTCAAATTTCTTCCTTCATGTGTTCAAAGTACACTAGAACGGTCTTTCTTTAAAAGGTCATACCTCCCTATTATTTTTTTAATGGTATGGTATTAGTCATATGATCTATTAAAAAATACAATATATTCCTTATATAAGATTATACCTACGTGGTAAACCTCATTTCCCAATTCTTGTAAAATTTATAACTGAAATTCTCGTTCGTTGTCCATGTATATTTCTTCCACAAACTAAAATATATCTCTGGGAAAATGTAAATATCTTCCAATATTCATCAGATTTTACCAATAGAATGATGGAATTATCGGGGACTTCATTTTTTGACTTTTTCATAACATACCCCAGTTGGTTTTCTATATGTTAGGTGCCAATTTTAGGGTATGACAACCAAATCATGCCACTATTGACTATGTAGTAACTCACCCTATTTGAACTTGCATACAAATCCAATAAAATGGGCTTTTCAACCAGTGATAACTTCATCCATAGGATAGAACTCCTCTAACACCACAATAACGCTTCCAAAAACCAATATTATGATCTAGAAATCACGAAATAAAATCATACTGTTTTTTTATCTGACACATGAATATGTTAGTACATTTTTTGAAAAATTTATAAGAATGTGATAATAATTAGCCTTTTGGTAAAATATAAAGGCCTTAAATTATAACCCCATGATATCCTTGATGTACAAATTCAAAGTACACAACATAATGTCCTTGTTGTTTCACTTTAAACATCATAGAATAACATCCTCACTATAAGACATTAAACTAAATTGTTAATGTATTGATTTCATGATATTAAATTTCATGATACATTTTCCCCTTCCAAAGAAGGTCCTTTCCCCTATTAAAATCAACCATCTAACAAAATTTACCATCTATAAAATGAGTCCAATTCATGTAGGATCGGTTTCCCATTCGTGGAAATTCCAATATAGACACTCCCATTATTCTCATAAACATTTCCTTGGAAAAACCAACGATCTAGGACATGAAAAATCATAATTTTAAACTCTTACCATCAGTAAAGGAATGTCATAATTCCTGATAACTTCCTTTCCTAAATATGTTTTAACACACAAAAATTAGATTTGGATAAGTTACTCATATATTTTAGGACCCGTTAGACAATGAATACTTCTATTGAATATGAAGTATCTTCCCAAATTGGACTTATATTAAACAACCCACAAAATAGGTTTATCAATTAGTAGTCACTTAATCCATAGGAGAGACTCCCTCTATTATTAAATATCATTTATTAGATTTGGGAAGCAAAATATAAAGACTCAATATTCCCCATCCGAGATCTATATAATTTCATAACATTCTTGGCCAAGATGCCATATTTAGGTCATTATTAACAACATTATGGTCACAATTGTTTGACCTAAAACATCAGTTTCAAATTTATAACATTCATGACTTTAAAGTACCCATGAGAAGGGACATAACACTGACCATATTGAAAACCAATATAGGGAAGTCTGAAAAAAAAAGTTGAGTCTCAACTCGCTAAACATGTTCTTTGTATGGTTTAGAAAAAATATCGAGTAATAAAATGATAAATGGAAAAAAACATGTAAGGTTGAATTCTCAAAAAGTGTGGCCTAAAAAATCCATATATTGAATTTTAAACATAATTTATATCAAGATTAGTATAAAAATTATTAGTGATGAAAAAAACGACACAATGTTTGTTGGGTTGTCCATAAGATCCTTGATATAGTCAGACTACATTCCCTAAGCCCCTTAGTCTAGGAAAAAATTAGAGTGTTTTCACTATCCTTTTATTTTGTGGTTATAAATGGCTAGCACAAATTGTTTTTAATGAAAAATAGTTCTAATGCAATATTAAAATCACATAATGAGAATAGGGATGAAGAAACAAGTGATTTTGAATAAAAAATAATCCTTCTCATTTATGTTATAAAACATAGCGGAACTCCCACATATCAGAGCCACACAACCAAATTTTATATTTTATCATTGATATGGACCCGAAGAAGTTGAAATATACCCTAAGAATCTACTTTGGCTTCACTAAAGTCATCCATTTTTAATTTTGATAGCCTCCTCATAATTACAGATCTTCTCATGCACAACACTAATGGAATCTCCCATTCATGTTGAAGCCCTTTCTATTGATTGATGGGTTTGGGATACCTCTTATCATGCATGATTTAATTATTTTTCAAGGGATATTATTTAGATAGAAATACCATCTAGTTAATTATAATACTCCTCTATCTCCATGGAATAGATGTAATCATCTAGGATAGTAGAAGCTCTCACTTCTTCAAACTATCAAGCATGTTTTAGATCAGCCTGATGCGCTCTTCATTCTTCTACCCTTTTCAAGATGATCAACATCACCATTTTATAGATATCATGGTAATTAAATATTTTATATTACATCATGGAAATATTTAATGGAAATCGGTAATGTTGTGGTAGAATGTTCTCAAGGTGAGACTCCCTGAATAACTTCTTGATGTCCCACCATACAAGGAGGTATATAGGGAAGAAAGATTCTTGTAACTCCAGATCATTCTCAGAATCAATTTTAGCATGAGAGATATAATTTAAGACAATATCACTCAATGGGCCACATTGTTCTACTTCATCCAAAGAAATCTGAACATCACCCACAAAATTTGGTGGTGCTAACATGGAGTCCCCCATCTCATGTCTATTATTTGATATAGATGGATCCAAATAAACAAGGCAATGACACTTATTATTAACATCAAATGATCAACAAGTAGTTTGGGTGGAAAATAAACTAAAATAGTAGATTACACTCACCCATTTTCAGATCAACTACCAGAACCAGTATCTGTCCAGCAGCCCCAGTTTCAAATAATATGGTTAGTACCTCCTAATGAGGAGAATCAACATCAGTCTACTCAATAGTTGAAATCATAGGCTCCCTAAAATTCCCCAATTCGGGATTCTTAACCAATGTTCTTTCAGAAAAAAAAATTATGGTAGACTTTGATGCCCTATCCTTAGAGACATCTGGAGACATTTTCTACAAAAACTTTTGACAAGTTGGGACATGATAGGAAACATCAAGTGAATGACAATAATCTATGTTTTGAAAGCGAAAGAATGACAAAACTCATGTCCTTCCAATTCCTTGTAGAAATATCTGAACTTCATTATGGATCTTGGAACAAAATTTCATGGATTATGTACCTCCATCATGTCATGATAAATGGGGCCAAGACTTGTAGAATACTCATTCATATGAGTATTTGTGGTAGGTTTATTAGAACATGAGTTGGATCCTCCATTGATCCCGTCAACTGAATACTCCACAAAAACAACATTGTCATCCCCCGTAGAGTCAGGCTTAGTATCAATACCTTCATCAGAAAGTCTAAGATCACTTTTAATAACTTCTATAGTGATAATAAGATCAATATTTACAATAGTGTGGTCCTCTAGTATAGGTGACAAATCTAAAGTGTCATGAAGAGAGAAAAGTGAGAAAAAACACGTGACACCCAAAAAGTGGTAATCTAACATTACCATGACCTTCCTCTCCCTCTTTATATCTGGGGGAAGACACAACCACACCACATTACACTTTTTCCATCAACTTGATATATTCGTATGCATTAATCTATACCTCCCTTGTAGTCTCCTCCTTAATCCTTGAATAACTAGTACCATATCAATTAACGGTGGAAAGAAATGCGAGTTTTGAAAAAGATAATCATTTCCAGAATGGTGTGTGTAGAATATTATAATATAAAATGACATCATAAATACTTATTAGGAGTGATTCATTGAAACAAATTTAATTACCTCTTTATATTCCACTAATCAGATAATGTAGAGCTTGTACCACTCTTCTTTCCAATAAATACCTTTGGTAACATTTGAGGATTTCCTACTGTCGTCACCTCCATCATGGTCCTCTGACCAACATATTGTTCTAAGTACCCAAGCGATCCATCCACTACCTCAAAGGTGGTACATGAAGGCCTGCACTTTGGTCACCCAATTTCTTGTTTTTTCTCGTTCTCATTCGTCTCTAATTCCATGATATAATATAAAATCACCCAAAGAATTATGATGGTTAGTGTAATTAGCATGAAATGGAAATACGAAAAAAGAAAAACGTCAGTATGCTTAATTTAAATTTCTAATTATTATCTAGGATAAAAAAATCACCACTTCATGAAATACTTAATCTAGCATATTTGACACTCGCTTTGAGTCTAGGACTTGATCATCAGTTGAGTATAAAAAAGATTGCATCTACAAGAAGTACATTGTTACCACAAACAAAATATTTTTAGAATGGAGATCATATGTTTCTTTGACATATGAAACTCTGAGAATTAAAAACCAACTTTAATAAACTACTATACATCACTGATATCATTATTCCTAATCTCCCAAAATTAGATTTCCTTGGGACGAACGTAGTTTCGATCTGATTTGGATGGTTGCGAAGAAGAAACAACACCCTTCAATTATGAAGCATTTTTCAGGCCTACATTCTCTTTCATAAGAATAGGGAAATGGGAATGGTTCCTCCTCCTGATGGTGTGACTAGACCACCTTGGCATTGGATGTTTTTTCCTCTCAACCTTTCCTACTTGGTGGTCTTTTTCTAAGAATGTTTCGAAGGATCCGGAGCCTCTGCATTATATTTTGATTGATCCTTACTACAGTGCTTACCGTGACCATCAGTTGTCATGGAATCCACTAGATAAATACCTTCTATAAAAACCCCCTGAGGGTATGATGATTTAAATTCCTTGGAATATCTTTCTTAAATACTGATTAATTCCTTTGACGAGGTTGTATTATTTAAATTTGGGATACCTCTAGATCCATCCAGATATATAACATTCATTCTACCATCAGATGCTTCTCATTCCTAACATGTGTAGGGTAATGGTACTTGACTATTGAATACATTTATACTAGAGATACGATCAATAAGGAGCATAATCTTCTCATATAATATCACTATAAATATGGGCTAAAAGTACATTGTCCCTGGATTATATGATGTTGGAACTCATCTTATAATTATTCTCCTTTCCTTCATTAGTGCACATTCCAGTAGGTTGGTTACCATATCAGAATAGATTAAATTCCCCAGATACATTTATCATCTTCAGTTGATCATTATACTTTAGGTTTATAGAATTAATCCTAGATCCTTTTATAACAAATGGGATGAAATGAATGAGATAAATTTTAATAGAACACAAAACTAAATATGAGGTAAAATCGTCTACAATTCTTCCTCACAACCCTTTAAATGGACCTGAAATTTTAAATAGGGCCTTTAAATTTCATGTATGAAACAAACAATTATAAATACTTTATAAAACAGGGTTATGAAACCCTACGTACTTTCACTCTTCTAATTTTGCCATAATAACAAAATTCCCCAGCCTCACACTGCAACCGAACCTACATACAAGGATCAGGAAAATTCATAGCCACTTAATGAGGATTCTGACCAAAAGAATATTTACATCAATCATGGGATTAACCTTATAAATCCAATGCCTATAATCACCCTACTAAATTGTGGCTCGGAATGTGCCAGAAGCACCCTAATTATTTTCTATGGGGAAAGTAGTAGCTCACCTTCATGTAAGACCCTCTCCTACTAATTCTAATAATGTCTTTATCCATGTTCCCATGTACATGTAAGCCCTATTTCAAGGATCCAGATCATTAGTCATTTTATTCTCTATAGTGAAGATCTCATGGGAAAATTATTGCATCCACTTAGTGTCATCCCATGTTTACAATAATGTGATAAACAGATCATCTATTTCCCCAAGAATGGGGACCATAAAAATTTTTATATGTTATCACATGATTTTCTAGATCAGGAACTGTAAATTCAACATTTTTATAATTATCAGGTCTGACCACATTGATCATTTCATCTTAGATCATGCATGTCCCTTAATGAGATGCATCGAGTATACTCCTCACTAAGGTGACTTTGGGAATCCCCATCGCTCATGTTGTTTTACATTGAGAGATCCTTTGGGAGACCTTCATGAAAGAAAAGTGTGGTGTATCTGGGAAGAATACTAAAACAATGAGATTGTAATAAAAAACATAGAATTTGAGGAAAACAACAAAGGTGGGGGTATTTATTGACACGTTTGGTTTATTCCACCCACCTACATCGATGCCATGCACCCAGAATCTACACATAAGGCCTACACTAAAGACCATGCATAGACAAACTATGTGGGAATCATGTGAAGAGACCATACATGATCCATAATTTTACTCCTTCATAATCGTTTCCACATTTTTTATGTTATTAATAGACCCTCCTCTATCGTTTAGATCCAATCATGAGGTGGGGATTATGATGGAATTATTTTTTATCAAGGAGATAAAAATAGTATTAAGTGAATATAGGAAATGTTAAAAGGATAATGACCCTTAGTGGGAACTAATGGAATTTCCCAAATAGGTCTACACGAACATACCCCTATCTGTTACAAATGCCACACAACTACCCTGCACAGACCAAAGGACCGGGACACCCCTACATGGGACACCTATGTTGGGCACCTACACACAAGACCAACACATCCTATAATATATAGTCCGCCTATATAGAGTACCTACACATAGGATGTTCTCAGGAAACCTCCATCAAATAGGGTCCCTTATTTACCTATAAATAGGACCCTTGGGCTCTTAATTTTCATAATTAAAAAATTGGAAGAACCTTTGAAGCCCTGATTTCATAGAAAATTCACCTATGAACCCTTAAATTTCATAGGTAACTGTCCAATACCATAGATAAGAAATAATTTAGTTGGATAATTAAGATCAAATCACTGTCAGGGACCCGACCATAAGGCACATGCATGAGGAATATTCTTCCCTAAAGAGAAACCCCATGCCTGAAGCCCCTCTCCCTAATTAGGGGTCTATGAGATACCATTATAGGGACACTATGGGATACCAAGGGTGTATAGTAAAAATCCATATCTATTATTTTTTCATTGGTGGTACAAATCTTGAATAATATCTAGTTCACAAAGTTATATTCCCCCCTATGTGAGGATTTTTTAGTTCCCCCCTATCCCTGCATGGCAAACTTGTGCGAATAACCTATACTAGAAGACATTTCAGAGTATCCATTATGTATATATTTCAAGACACCAATGGTATGAACTCTCTTATTTTGGATCCCTTGTCTAAAAGGGACCATGTTGGGGCCTCCATGAAAACCTCCATTTTTGCACATCCTTGGCAATTGGCACACCAGTGTGCCCCATATTTTGTTGTGTATTCCTATGGTTAGAGGAATACCTCACCCATATGATTTCCAAGTCAGGGTTATCATTTTACATGAGAATTTCTATCCCCATGGTCATGAGGATCCATACCCTAGGGACACTGTTAGGGATGTCTGAGTATCAAATACCACTGTTAGGACCATGTCACCCCCTTATCATTTCTAAGAGATGAAGTATCTAGTTCTATGCAGAGCGGGTGAGGATTATAGTTGATTTTACATTAAACATGGACTCAAATCCTACAACCATTATATGAGACCAATTTTAGGTAATCCCACATAGAGTAATCCACTATCCTTTCTTGTTGGATGTTACAATTTTGCTCCCATAAACCTCATATCCACCACAAAGGATCCTGCTTCTTTCTCTGTACCCCAGACTCATTGTAGGGTATTGTGATGACAGGTATGTGTCGTATCTGTAGCCTCTTCCATCAGCTGTATAGATGTCAGAGGATGTGGGAACACTCAACACACAATACCTCTCCCATTTTCGTTGTCTCCATGTCCAACTATGGACAAAATTAGATTTTCTGGTTTTCCAGATCAGATGCTTAATAAGATTTCCAACACCGGGCATGACTTGTGTGGGACTAGATGTTAATGGTGATCATTATTTTCTCAAAATCCACCAGATAAATTTTATCTATGATGACTCTGATTCCTATTAAAATCATGATACGTAGGATGACTACATAAACCCCAATCCCAATGGGTTTTCTCCTCAAGAGTAAGTCCCAATCACATCCTAAAAACCTAAAATGTGCATCCTCTATAAGAGTAATACCCACTCATTCCAATACAATCCACATTGGTCATCGTCAATGCGTAAGCACCAAATGTTTAACTCTATGAACCCTGATTCATATTACAATAAAGATATGTAAGATGAGTAACTAAGGCCTAATCTTGAATGGGAATCCTTTTAAAGAATAATTATGAATAATAAATAAATTAATCCAGGCATCCTTCTTTGGAGTAATTCTTGGAGTTGACCTCCAAACCACAGGGAGATAAAAAATCCCTCATGGTCTCTTTTTTAGGGAATCCTCTTCAGGTGTAAGCCCCAACAAAATATTTTCAAATGGGAATACACTCTTATGGGATTTATCAAACCATGTAGTCCATATTCGTATCCAAATTGGAAACATAGGAAGCTTCCATGAGGTCCAAACCTAATTATCTAAATAAACCATGTTCTCTCTAGGAAATCTTTATATAATTCTCTAATTTCAACTTGTAAATTCATATCCCTTACAGGTTCCTTGTATGATTTGGCATAGGTCCCACACTAAACCATCACTAGGAATATTACTCCTAGACATCCCTTCCATATAACGTTAAATTTTATGGTTAGGTCCTTATCACGTGACCTTAATAAGCATGATGTTCCCTATTAAGCATCACTAAACTATGTGGGTTATGATTCCTTTCATGAGGATATGTAGGAATCCAATCACATGGGTTCGATTCCAACATCCAAAAAAGTCTTGTCTCTCTAGATGATGATACACTCTACAGTATCTTTGGTCTCCCAAGATGATGATATACTCAAAAGTTCCCCACTATGTGGATAAAAAGAGAGAATCATCATTATAATGACCAAATAATTTCTAATATATACATAAGAGGATGACATTGATAGAGAACCTCAGATACATAGAGATATCTTCATTGATGAAGAACCTCGAAAACATAAAGACGATTCTAAATTTCATACTAGCTAATAATTTGTTATTAATTAAAGATATACCCACATCAAGCATTGGAATGAATAAAGGATTCACGAATATGTCTTAAATATATATGGGAGTCCAAGAGTAGGAAATAATTCCCTATGAAAGGGTGTGATGAGCCTGACCTCCCCTCCTCTCATCAAATGTGAGTTCTTAAGACTTATTGGCCAAATCTCCCAATGAGGGCCAGCCTTTTGAAATCATGTACCCATGGATATAGAACCATTGGGTGTTTCCGGTTCCATTAAAAAACCCATTAGATACTGTTTCAAAATAATGATTTGTAACTAAAAAATATATTTGAGGGAAAAAAGCTAAATATAGTTTATAAAAAGAAAAACCAAAATGTTGGGTGATAGTCTGTCTCTTTCAGAAAAGCAGTGGGGCTTGTTCCGACGACTGAAGGATGATAAGGGTTTCACCTCTAAAACTGGCCTACATAATTTCGTAGTTAATAATTCCTTATTTTTATTTAAAATTTTTTACAAATTAATATTAATAAATAAGAAATAGTGTTACATATTTATGATTAGAGATTAATTTATAATATTATATAACTTGTTCTAAACATGTTGGTCTTAGAAAATATTTATGGATATAAAAAAAGAAATTACATTCTTTTATCGATCATAATATTTTTTAAAAGTTAATTCTAGTTCTTTAGGAAAAAAATTAAATTTTGGACATTTATTTATTGGAATAAGATAAATATTGGAAACTAATTAAAGCATGAACAATAGATAAAAGAGTTATCATGAAATATAAATATATCATGTATGTATATTTCCCTATATTATTCATATGTAAAATAATTAATCAAAACTATAACGAATGAACTTGAAAAATTCAATTTACCATAATACCTTCATTTTTGTTGAACTGGTGGTTTTTTTAAATCCACATAGATTTATGGAATTGAGGCCCTCCACATTCAATTGATCATTCAAATTATTGTTATTAATGTCCTCAAAAAATATCTGTAAATATTTATTATTTTCCTTTGATTCCATATCAACACATTCCACCTTTTTTCTCCAACTTAGAATCCTAGTTATGTGTTATTCCATATGGACAACGTGATTCCCATTTTCTGCTATTAATAGAACGTTTAAGAAACCCTTCTCACGACGGGGGTGTATTTTCTGCATTGGAATATGAAAATTTTAAACCCTTGACTAATGATATCTTGTATAAATTTTGTGGACACAATTTATTTATGTTCAGAAGAATATAAAACCTCAAAATTTTAAATTATGATCATCAAATTCAATAGCGTGTAAGACACACAACACCTAGAGGATAAATGAATATAATGATAAGAGACTTTTTGATATATTTAATATTTTAAATAAATTCAATATATTACTTATCATTCAATGTGTGAAATATTTAATTATCTTTCATTTGACATAATAATTATTTTCATAGACAGCTTGTGTTAGACGCATGACCATGTTTTAATGAAAAATATTATATTATTATTATTATTATTATTTAGTATGATATTTATAGCCTAAAAATAAGAATTATGGGAATGAATAATATTAACTAACATGTGAAAATATATAGTTTTCCCATTCTTATTAGTTACATATTTATTATAATTAATGTTAAAATTTATTGTAAGAGATAAAATGTTTGGTGAAAAAATAGATTTTTTCTTCTAAATGACAGTTTAATAATGCTTAGATCCTTAATTTATAATTAAATATTTTAAAATTTTCGCTATTTATATAAATAAACTTCATTTTTGAAATCATAATATCAAAATTATCATTGGCTATTTTTTGTATTTTGATGAGAATATGAATTTTCTGTTGAATAATGAGAAATACTCGATTTTTATTAAAAAATTCCATTTCATCTAAAATATTTATATTGTTAAATTAAAATTTGGATTGGTTTTAATGTCAAAATAGTTCAGTTATTCATATATTAATACAATTCATGTTATTGGATTTTTTTTCATAGTGAGTTTATATATAAAGGATTTGTAAACGTTTGACCATTTTATATTTAAAAAAATCCGCTTTCTCATTCCCTATATGGGATTAATTCTCTATTTATGTTTTCTAATTATTTGAGATGGATTTGAAAAAATATATTCCATATTTGGAATTAGAATAATTGTTACATTTGAATGAGGTTAAATTAATTTTTTTTAAAATTAATAGTGAAAATAATTAAAATTCTTTACATCAATTATGGAGAAAATGAGTTTACATAGTTGTTAAACATAGAATATAAAGTGTAAAAATGACCCAAAACATATAAAAACCCATCATATAGACATAATATGAACTTATTAATTCCAGTTTCTATCATTAAACATCATTGGGGTATTTTGGCATGAATGAAGCATTGTTGAAATA
This sequence comes from Viscum album, assembly GCA_963277665.1. Classification (NCBI taxonomy): domain Eukaryota; kingdom Viridiplantae; phylum Streptophyta; class Magnoliopsida; order Santalales; family Viscaceae; genus Viscum; species Viscum album. The sequence continues at coordinate 228,762,143 of OY728151.1, forward strand.
TACTGTTTAAAAAATTAAATGTGTGCCACTCACAACATTTATAAAAGGCCAACCCTCTCTCATCCACTAAACACATTAAAAACAAATTTCATAGGATAATTCCAGGACATATAACATCCCAAAAAACCTAAACTCATACAACAATTATTTTCTTGGATATAAATAAAACCTAAAAAGGGTTTAGTGTATGCTAAAGGAAGATACACAAAGAAGTGGTAATGTTCATTAACATACGTCTTAATTTTATTTCTTTTTACACCTCATTAAATTATTATTAAACCTTTGTAATATATATAACTCATTATCTTACATATACTAATGATTTTTATGTTAATTTTAGAAGGTACAAGTTCACACACATATATCAAATGGGTTAAGAAATCATTATTCTTGTGTACGACATACTATCATCTCATGAACCGATGTCTTAATTATTTCCATTAACATATTTCATGATTTGAAATAATGATGGAGGTATAGTTTATATATAATATATATGATATCAATGACGTTATTATGATTATTCAATTTTTATATCACACATACCTTCATGTTTTCTATTTTTTGGAAATATGATAATGTCACTCATTTGTACAGCAGATTGCCACCTCACGAAGCAATGTGATTAATTTATGAAATAATGATAACTATAAAGGGATAGTTTAATAAGCCTCTGTGTTATATTTTAAATAAATATGATAATGGATTTATAATATATGTATCACATTTAGTTTTATTTCTTTTAATATGACATGAAAATGGAAACAATAATTATACTTTCCATTTGACATCAAATATCATGAATACAACATCCTCCATGTTATTTTAACATTCAATTTTAATTGTTTCATATAAAGGGACATATTTTTAATATTATATGATTATGTGTATAATTAATTTTTACTATCAATTGTTGTATTTCTATTTACATTATGTGGATTTACATTTAAAAAACATAATTGATGCATTGATTAATTTTCACATCAATGTTATTATCATTTTAAGGGTTTATTTAAAAGACTAATCATATGATCACTGGAAATTAAATTTCCTATAAATATCCATATTACTCTTCTTGGATAAAATTATTTCATAAACTGTATATAATTTAAACATACATTGTACTAAATTGATTATTATATAATATCTGCTGAAATATTTACAAATCTAAATTCAAATCTCGATAAATGTGTTTTATAAGGAAAATTTTTTATGAATATAATAGAGTATTAAAAATAAAAGGAATGATTTGGACTAGTAAAGAATGGATTATGGACTATTTAATGTAATCCCATTAGTGCATCAATAGTCTCATTGGATGAATATTTTGGTAGTCCTAGTTACGTGTGTTTTCACCTAGTATTTTGTAAACCATGTTGTGAAAGGTATTGATGCTAAATGTACCATATACCTTGGAAAAACAATAAAAAATAATTTTGAATTTCCTACAATCAAAAATTAATTATTATTATCCAATATATTTTTACTTTGACAAAAATATATGGATGAATTTCATTGTTAGTTTAATGATTAAGTTTCATGTGTCTCCATTTATTTAAATATCATATCGAATCTTATTTATTTTATACTGATAGTAAATTTATTTAAATTTCATGTGTTTTCGATAATTTACCATTCCATATTATTTATCCAATTTTTCCAAAATTTATTGATTATATGGAATAAGTGTCTACTTATTTACATTTCCATATTGATTATTATCATTTATTCTTTATTTCTTACAATGTATATAACCATTATAGAGTAATCGATCTCACCCATACTTTGTTTTATTTCCCTAGGATTCAATGAAGTTCACTGTTACTAATAAGAAGGGATATGCGGGATGGACTAATGTTGTTCTAAAAATTAAATTATTTTTTAATTTTGTATATTCAAATGTAATATGGGAATCCTTTTTGAATCTAGTTTATAAAAAATACTAAATTGATCCATCCTTCAAGATGTGTTTCCTTTTATACTACATCGATGTAATGGTATCAAGCACCATCTCTAGGTTCTGTAGTCATTACCAGTATAGAAAATATGATTATCCTTAAACTCATAAACTCTTGATGGTATCAATAACTCATAAAATATACTATAATGAATCTACACAGTCATATAAACCTTTCTTTGATACCACATGTAATATTATAGAACCTGCACTCCCATATTCAGTGTTAAAAAAACATTACATTTCTAATGTTGATACAGAAAAATGTGATTATATTTTTTTCCCTAAAAACAACTCAACATCCAATGGAAATATTGGATCACTTACATACCCAAGGTTATTTTAATGTTGGAGTTTTATATATTTATGTAATACTCATTACACCATTCATTGATAAAGAAATGGTTCATAAAGATCAACATAATATACTATAAAATTATCAACTTGTCAAAACTTTAAAGTCCCAAATCGTTCATCATAAAATTTGGAAAATGATACGTTATAAGGGTGATAAAAAATTCTTAGTAAGTTTAAAAATAAACATTAAAAATTAAATTTAATCATTGGGTGTAATATAAGAATTATGGTATGATGACATAATCATATTTCATGTTCATAACATAAGGGAAATCATACCCATCAATACTGAGATAATAAATCATGAAACATGAAATATATATTTATCAAAGGGAAGATATATTGGAAATAATAAACAATAGATATTTTTTTCCAATGTTGATCAGTTAAATCACTAATAACCTATAGAAAATATAATTAAACTATCCTCATATCTTGGAATAATATATTCATTACCCATGTTATAAATAACTGGATCCAAGTTTAATACATTAGAGAAACCATCTAGTAACTACATAATTATTACCTATAAAGACAAAGAACATTAACCAATTCATGTACTACTATATGGGTGCACCAATTGTATGAGCTATCTCAGGTTCACAGAAATCTATTATTGAACACCCTTTATATTAGCTCTATCTGTCTCACTCATAGATATTTAAGAAAACCTATTATATAATATGTTTAAGGATCACCCGAAACAATCTATGGGAACTAATTTTATATATTGTATCAGTATCATTTACCGATATCACAAAACATCAAAATAACATTCATAAATAAAACATTTTGAATATATCACTTTTCGACAGAACAACAATCATTATTATTTCATTTCATAATTCACCCATGGAAAATAAATGGATTCCATTTAAATATCTTAATACTTGTAGAGAATTAATATTAATTATATCATTAACACATATCCTTGGTGGAGTGTAATTTTCATGATGTTTTGTTGACTTTGATGAATGGAAATAAAATTAAAAGATTAGTAAAAACATTCTTGAAAAAAATAATCTTCTCATTTTGAAAATTATTTTTTAAAAAAAATTAAATCTATAATGAAATTACATTTCATTGAAAATAAAATCTAAGAAAAATAAATGAAACATTGATGAAAATAATTTTCATGATTGTTAAAAAATACATCCATGTTGTAAATATAAAAAATAATCATTGTTTTGTAAATTTTTTAAAAGTAGTCTAAAGTGACCCACTATAAAAAAGGGTAAATTTTTTTATTATTCAAGCCTATGAGAAGAAGGTAAAATACAATGTGAAATTTTATTAAAAAACATTTATTTTTATAAAATATATTTTTATAAAACATGGATATTGATGTGAAAGATTCTGATCTAAAAGAATATATATGGTCGATATAACTTATAAGTAGATTTATTGATGATTCTTTAATAAGTATGTGAGGAAATAGAAATTAAAATTTTTAACCAAATTCTAATCTAGAGAATAAAAAGATAATTTGGTTTAATAAAACAAGATAATATTATTTCTCTCAAAGGATCTTAGAACATGAACAATATAAAAAAATATATATTGTAAGAGAAAACCTTTGTCACATTGTTTACTCTTAAATCTTAATCCCCATGAAATAAAAACATAAGATAATAATTTAAATATCATTAAAATAATGAAATTAATGATATAAAAAGTTAAATGGTATGTAAATACACCTCATTAAAGAAGATATGTTTATATGAAAAATGTATATCCCAAAGAAATAGAGTTTGATAGAAATATCCTTTATAATCATCATATCATTGAACTGAGATTGAATCAATGAATATATTATTTGTAAAAAACTCAAGTCCAAGGAAAATAATATCAAATACATAAAACAATTTAGATATCAATTCAAAAATATCATGTCTTAACATAGTCAATCAAGAAGTGTGGCAATCTAGTAAAGGGAAATAGTGCTGAGTAACTATTTACCACTTAATAACATTTAATTGAAATCACATAAGAGGAAATTCTTCATGTTGAGTCATATATTTACATCAAGTGCGAATGGTTCATGATATAACATGTAAAACTGATGTATATAAACTATATAAGCTAAATTAGTTGCAAAAAATTAAAATATTGCTCAAAGAAATAAAATTAAAAAAAATATCTAACATCAAGTCCAAACATACCATGTATCTTTTTTTTTAAATCATGTATAATAAATTATATAAATTATTTTATTTCTTGTTAACATTTTACATGTTTAAAAACTTATCCATAAACTATTTATTTATTTTATTGTATATATATAATTAAAAACATAATCAATTATGTCTTGATCAGGTATTTTGAGGATGTTCCGTTCGTAATATCAGAATGACATCAGCATGTTGAACATTATAAAATGGGTCATTGTTATTTCATCCCCTGAATCATAACAAATACCTTATTATTATTTTTATACATCAATTATAATTTTTTAACTAATCTTGAATAATGGGTATGAAAAAAGAACTACTTTCTAATCATGGAGACGTTAGGTCTTACTTATGCATGATTAACATTTTTGTCATTCAATGATCAATATAGAAGGAAAAAAATAAATATTATATTATTATTATTATTATTATATTATTATTATTATTATATCAAAAATAAAATATTGTTTTTTTAACTACACTTATATATAATCCATTTTATTTTTGGATGGAAAAAAAATCGTGTCGCTTTGTGGAGGTGGTAGTCTACACATATGCACAAATGACGTTATATTTCCATTAATGAAAATGTAAAAAAATATTTATTATATTATCTTTAAAAATGAAAAATATTTCATAAATATCATACATATATATATACACTTTAAATACACCATTATTACCATCCATTAGTTGATGATATTAAAAATGAATTACAACGACCCATGGGGCAGTAGTCCACCATACACATGAATGATGGATTTCATTACCATTTGATGAAGGATATAGATGGATATAGGTTACAAACTAAAACTATAAATTCTAATATTATGTGACATAATTATTTTATTATATGAGAATGGTGTTAGAGAATTTAATGTAGGCGTATCATGAAATAAATTGAATACATCTGGTTAAGAAATATACCTCTTTACCAGAAAACTTCTTTTTGTATCCAACGTAAGACCTATAGTATTATTATTAATCAAAAAATGAGGCACATAGAATTTTGGTAGTTATTTATTTGGGGATTTGGATTTTCCTTGGTTGAACCAAATTGTTCTTGAGAAGTGATTAGAAGAAGAGGTTCCCTTTTATAAGAGTGGGTGGGTCACTCTTGGAATTTCTTAAAATATTATATTGATATAATATAATTTTTATTTCTAAATGGTTAAAAATGTTAATTATTTAAAGATATACTTAGTGTGAGGTGAAATAATCTCATTGAATAATATTTTGAAAAAATTAGATAATGTTTTTCAATTGTCTTTTTTAACCCATTCTAAAAAAATTTAACAATTATCATAATAATATGTTTTTTACACTTTAAGGATCGAGATAGTCTCTGTTAATAGAAAACAAGATAATAAATGGAATAAGGTTTAAATTTTAAACAATATCTCAATCACAAAGACTAATATAATATTTTTAGGAATTTTAATACAATTAATAAAATATTATTTTCATAAAATATCAGTAATGTCATTTTTATAAACATTCATTTACTAAGACCTTTTATAAAATTAATAAAAATAATGAAATTTAACTCAAATAATTTAATCTATTCATAAATGGTTATCTTCATATTGATAATTTTGGATCACATTAAATATTTAAATTATAATATTTATAATATTTTTATTATCAATTTATTTTATTTTTCCATTAACTTATTAATTAGCGAGTCAGATTTCACAAATAATTTCATGTAATTGTTTCATTAATAAAAATTGAAAATAAATTTCCCTGATAAAGACAATTATTTTTTAAATTATTACATATATTCAATCATATCATTTATTAATCAACATGTTAAAAATATTATAATAATTAAAAATAATAGTGACATTATTTTTCATTACATAAATTCTTAAGACGCTATAGTTACATTGAAATGAAAAAAGGTCATATAAAAAATCATGGATTAAAATAGAAATAATTGACAGATAAAATTGAATTATTTCATTTGTTAGGATCATTTTCAAGTCCTTATCATTTTATTTTTTCCCTTAATTACCTAATTTACCCTTAACCAGACTACTAAAAATTAGTAATGTTACTACTCATTATTTCTATAAATAATAGGGACCTATTGATTAAATTTGGTCCTTATAATTTCAAATATATAATATCTTTTTTAAAATTCACAACATATAAATGACCTAATTTTATATAAAATCGAACTATAAAAATACGATGAATTTTTTTTTTGAAAAATTACTTTTTTCAAATACAAAAGAAATCAATATCAAATACCAATATAAATCTCAATGAAAAAAAATAAAATTGGGTTATTATAAATAATAGCAGTATAATTTAAATTTTTTTAAAAATCATTAATAAAATTTAATATTGTATATACTTTAAATTTAAACATAGGTCCAATAGAATATGTAATTTATACTTATAATTAATAATCAAAATTTGAAAAAAATATCAGATGTTAGTCATATGATAACTCTAGTATGGTGATTTCAAAAATTATATCCTTTTTATGAAACAGAATTTCAAAAATTTATAGAAACTAAATACATTATTATCTTACAAAAACAATAAAAACATTTTTGGCACAAAATTTTTAAAATGTATTTGATAAGAAAATGAGTTCATAATTTTTAAATATTAATCTGTAAAATTTTATTGATTAAAAAACTTCTATATTTAAAAATTTATTTAATAAAATTAATAACATCAATTTAAATGTCTAGGTTATAATGATCATATTAAATAATAATATATTTTTGTTTTTTTATGATTAGTGTTTTGTATCTTTTATACAATCAAACATAGTCTTATTTTATGAAATTACATTACCTAAATTTAAATATATTTTAATATATTTATATTTATACATATGGTTTCCCCTAGGGTATTAATTTCCTAATTCCCTATAACAAATAAATCATGAAAATTATTATGATACCCTGGACTTGAAATTCATGAAAACCATAGCTCTTAGAATTCAAATTAATATTTAATACCTAAACAAATAAAGTATCAATGAAAGTAAATTTTATATAGAGACCTCATCCCTAGTAACCTAGATCTAATTTATACTTTATTTCATTAGAATAAGATACATGTAATCATATCTCAATGGACCGATGAGTTTTTTAGTCCTTCTAAACTAAATACATACATGAAATTTTATTATAACTTAACCCTTGAAACAAAAAAAGTATTTTCTTTGATAAAAAATTTATTCCTTATTTTAAATGCCTACATATAAATCACAAAACACATATGGGTATCCTAGGGAAAACCATAGGGAATCATTGACCTCAGATGATTTATAAGGGTATATGTACTGCAGAAGTTATGAATAAATAAGGAATAATCAATATGGTTTGTTAAATAATTGAAACATAAGAAATTTAATCAATAACATGAGCATAATATGGAATGAATAATTTATGAGAAAATAATTTAATATAAATAATCATATGACATTGAAACTTACCCATATATATTCCATCTAATCGAATAATCACACGGGATATCAATATCTAAATTCATAATGATAGAATGCATATTTCTGGACTTTTAAAACATACAATTGAGGTCATATCTAATGCACCAAATTCAATAGAGTCCTTGTTCCTAGACATCTATATAAATTGGTAAGTACTCATCTAAAAACAAATCTATTTTGTATCATGGGACCTATCAATGCATCGAAGGCCTATAGAGGGCCTCTTGTGTCACTTACTATGTCCAATAAATTTCTCATAAGAATGTCGTGAAACATAATTCACATAAACATTCATATTTAAAAGAAAAAATATTAAATTTTTATTCTTATTCAAATCATTAAGCATAATCATAAACCATCGAGAGTAAAATAGTGAATGGTAATGAATTGGTACATCCGTAGTCAAATTAATCATAAATATATCAAAATAGAAAATAAGGATAGTTCCATGTGAGTATATACGTGTTAAATCATAATTAACATCAAATTATTTCTTCATACATGGAAATAAATTTTGAATGATTCAATGGAACATAACTCAAAGAAAGTAACATTTTCTTTTAAATTCACCTTTTTATTTTAAATCTAATGTATTAATAAAATATTATCAAAATCCGTTTAATTAAAAAAAATTATTTATTTGAAATATATATAATATTTGAAAAAAAATTAAAATAACTATATAAACATGTAATTTAAGATTTAGTGAGATGGTGGTAATGATGGAAGGTAAGTCCATACATGTCGTATAAGTTAAAAATAAAATTTCTCTTACATTGTAGAAAGATTATAAAAGTAATATGTTCATAAATTGAAAGGAATATTCCATTAAATTTATTTTTTAAAAATTAAAACATGGGTAAAAATTTATTTAATAAAACATTTTTATAATTCTAAAACAGTTTTAGAAAAAACAATTTGGAAGATGAAGGATTTCCAACTGATGAGTGAAATAATCTAATATTTTCTTAAAAAATTCTCAACCATTTCAGAACCAACGAGTGGAAAAATTGTACTCTTAATTGATTGAGTTCTTAAATGACGAAATGTGATGATGATAAATTTATTACAAGATATTAATATATGATTATTTCCCCAATTATGACTTAAACAATAACATTCCCAAATAATGAAGTGATTGTGAAATAATCTCTTACCACTTTTGTATATGTTGAACAATAATCCCCATGAAAGAAATAACATTAAATGAAAAATTAAGTACCATTAAGATCAACTAATTCATGATATAATATGAAAAATGATAGTATATACACAGCTAAATTAAAATAAGTTGTGAATATGATGTATGTCTCACAGAAGATAAATTGAGCTTTTAAATAGTTATATTATATTCTATTTATCACGTACGTTTTATATCATCCTGAATAATAAACATATTTTAATTATTTAAATTATAAAGAATAGTTTTCATGTTTATTTTTAATTTTCTTTTCACTTATTACCATTTAATATATTATTATTTAGTTAATTTATTTAATGCTAGATGTTTCAATGATATTTTTCTTATGTGTAAAAAGTGAATTTCATAAATTGACCATGGTCCAATAAGTCATTATTTAAAAATATCAAGAATAATAATAATTTCATAATTATCATATTTATATTTATATTTTAAATTTAAAATAAATAATGAAATATAGTTACGAAAAATGAAATATATTATAATCCTCGAGACAGTATACCGTACATACGCATTTTTAACATTTCCAGTTTTTTATGATCATTATTGAAAGAAGGTCGGTAATATGATATATTTACATAATAATAATAATATCAAATATAGAATATTATTTATTTAAATATACTAATATATATCATTTGTGTGGTGTGGTGAGGAAAAGAGAGAGTCACATCAGTTCATGAATGTGGTAGTTCATATGTACATGAACAACCTTAATATATTTTAGGTAATGAAAAGGTAAGAAGAAAAATGATATATTATCTTTTCATATTGATCAAATTTTTATGATTATAAAAAATATTTCAATTATATTTCATATAGATATTAATGTTACTTTTATCACCTTCATTGAAAAGTCTTAGAGAAAGATGAATCACATCGCCTCATGAGGTGGTTGTCCACATACACACGAGTAACGTTATCTCTTATCCTATTGAATGGAATATAAAAACATATATATGATATAATGACTAAAAAGATATATTTATGTTATAAATATCATATAAATACTTTAGATCCATTATCATACCCAACTGTGGTAGGTTTTAATAAAAAAAATTATGTCGTCTCTTCGTGAGGTGGTACTCTACCATACACAAGAACAATGATTTCATAACCAATTTTGTATAAGTGGATATAGTTTTATGTCATTAACTAAGAATGAAAAAATATATGAATATTTAATAGAATAAATATTTCATTAATTCATGTATTAATAATAATATTAGTAGGTTTAAGAATAAGTAAAATAAAAATTTTCATTAAATAACGTTACTTATTCAACAGGTAACATCCTTTGGTTTGTAATAAAATCCTCCCATTTATTTATTTCTTCCAAAATAAAGGCTTCTAGGATGAGGGGATGGAATTTGGGATGTTATTCTGAAGGGTATTATCTAAACCGAAAGGGATTATGGTGTTATAAAATGAGGAAACAGTTGTCCTTTTATAAGTGAGTTGAGAGGAACACTTGTATGTTATGAAAATAAAAATTTGTACCCATGTTTCTAATGTACCAAAAGGGTACAAAATAGAGTATTATAGATAATTAGAAATTATAAGATCTAAATATAGATATCAAATAGATTTTATAAATGTTTTAGGTCACTTTATCCCTTATATTATCATTTTACCCCCATTGAAAACAATCTTTTACCTTAATATTGGTAATTAATATTTACTATTTTCAGTATACATTTTTTTCAAAAATTAATTTAACCTTATTATGTAATATATTATTTGATAATTCCAAATATAGAATCCATTTTTCTAAATTTCAACCAAATGAGTTGACAAATTTAATTTAAAATTAATCCCATGGACATGATGATAATGTCATGAGGTATGCTTCTTTTTTCAAAATTTGGGTCGTCCGTGAGGTGTGATGGTTGATCATTTCTTGTGTATGTTTTTGTGTCCTATGGGCCCTGTTTGGGCATTTGGGTTTTCTTTTTCATAATTTTCACATTTTTTTCCTTGTGAATTATAATTGATTCCCCATGTTTCTATTTATTATTAGGTTTCCTTAGTTTTCTATTCTATAAATGAGGCTTGACACTCAACACATTAGTATTTTTCACTATTCATAGAAAAATAAAATATTTCATATATAGAAAAAAATATCACTGTAAGAAAATGTTGAAATGGTTATTTCAATAATTTATTCTATTTTATCAAATAAATTTTCTAAAAGTGATAAAAATTATTGTTAAATTTGGTGTGAAATTCATAACTAAACTGTCTTTTAGACAAAATAAAATTTCTCATAAAACAATTCTTTCTCTTAAAATAATTCTTATTTTATTTACATTGAATAGATAACAATTGAATTTATTATATACATGTGAATTTTTTTTTCTTATTTTATTTATTACTATCATACCAACCAATTTAATAGAAATGTTACAATGGTAATGTCTAAATAACAATATTTTAATTGAGTATAATTTTTCATTCGAACTCGTTTTTGTGTGCATTATATAAAATCAAATATAATTAATTTTTTAAATATTAATATATCATAATGTATCATGAGGTTATATTAACTTATATATTAGGGGTTTCATGTCACCCATGCTATCAAATATTATGTTCATATATTAAAGGAAATGGGTGTCTCATTCTATAACACTTAAATAAATTGGGTCCTCAAAATTTAATCATGATCTAAGTAAGGGTTTGTGATTTGAAAATACCTTTATTGAAATCCGAAAACATGATAAGGGTAAACAAAACATCATCTTGATATGATAAAAATAAAATAAAATGTTCATTAAGAATAATAATTTACTATATTTCAATAAAGGACAACCTTGGTGGAAAGTGAGGATATGGACCTCTATGAAAAGTGTAAATAATTATGGAAAATAATAAAATACATTGATCAGAATAATGTGAATGATTAATGGAAAATTAAGGACCTTAAAACCCTAATTCTAATATGATTTAAGAGATAATAAGAACAACATAAATGAATTATTCAGATAATATTTTGTTACAATATCCCTTTATTATAGTTAATCAATTCTTTTACCATATAGAATGAGAATATATGTATATATACTTCATCCATTTCGTTATGATCTCAAATATCATTGTCCCAAAGATGATTTCCTGATATTGATCACAAATATCTTGAATGATGAAATAGATGGTTATAAACCCTCTATTTCATGGATAACTACCTGACATATAACCAAATTTGGATGACCACATATAATGAATAATCCAACACCTTTATATCCTCTCCCAGAGTGTTATGCTATCGGGTAATTCCCTTTTTATTAAAGAATACTCATTCTATATTTCAACCTGCCATGCATCATATCTTCATCCCCTTCCTTGGAAAGTATGTCTGACACTATATTGATGATCTAGTGGTCAAGTCACGACAATTTTTGGACCAAATAGGTGACTTGGGAAAAAAATTCAACAAACTATGATAGTAAATCGTAATGATGAACCCCTTGAAATGTGATTTTAGGGTACCCTTAAAGATGTTTCTCATCTTCATTGAACGCCATTGTAATATTGAAGTTGATACTAATAAAACTAAATCTATCCTTAGAATTTCACCCCCTCAAAACCCAAATAGGTTGAGATTACATGAATGAATATTTTCCTACATCCACCACTTCATAAATAATCTTGCTGGAATGTGTTTTCCCTTCGTTAAATTCCTGAAGAATGTGGTATCATATTAGTAAAAGAATGACATCCAAGAATAATTAGACATCATCAAGACATAACTCTTGAGCCCATAGGGGTTGATTGCACATATTGAGGGGAGGCTAATATTCAATATATAATTTCCTTGGGGTGATAAGTTGGTTCCTTCTTAGTAGAATAGAATGATGATATGAACAAAAACAACCTCTATTATCTCAGTCAAACCATGCTCAACAAGGAGACTCGATATTTAGATATTGAAAAGAGATTCTGAGCATTAATATTTATAGTTTTGATGATATGAAATCATTTTCATCACCAATAGGTCATAAATGTCTCTAGATATAAACCACTTAAATATATCCTTAGTCATCCTATGTTGATAGGGCATCTGGCATGTTGGGAAGTTATTCTGTAGTAATTTGATATTCAATATTTTCCTCAGAATGTATTTAAAAGCTAGGAATTGGTAGATTTTCTGCCAGAACACATGTTTGTAGAGACATCATTATCAAATACTAAACTTCCAGACAATAGGAACTTTTCTATTCAAGAGATCCCCCCAAACATGGGAATTGTGTTTTGGTGGCACATCGAAGATCCCAATATGGAAGAGAATGGAAGACCGAAATCTCAACAATGTTGGGTTAGGGATCAAGCTCATTTTCCAACCAAAGAAAATCTTCCCTCATTCCTTTATATTTTCTGATGGTTTTACCATAACTGAGGCAGAATATCAGGCCCTTATTGCAGGACTGGAACTAGAGATGAAACTACTAGTGAGTCACCTATAGGAAAATGGTGACACATAGTTAGCAATCAAACACATAAATAGGTATTACATTATCATAAAAGAATAACTAGTCCCCATATATGACTGTGTGTGAGGGTTAATGGATGAGTTATCCTTATAAGAAACATTGAATCACATCCTGAGGTCACAAAATGACCAAGAAGATTCATTGGAAAATGTAGCTACAACTTTGGAAGATCCATCCCAGGACGAAATGATCATCAGTATCACCCATCAAAAATTTATCTCCCCTTCTTTTTTGAGTCAAAATAGTGGATATCAATGAATATATCCCTAAAACGTCTCCATATGGCCCTAAAACTATGTAGATGACACCAATTATGGAATACATATAGGATGGAGGTCCCCCAATAGATAGAGTTAGAAATGAAAATATCTAGTAGTGACCATCCAAAATCACCCTCAATGATGGCCCAAGTCACCAGAAATTCCTCTAGAAACTATGATTTCATGGAGTCCTCCTCAGTTTTATTGATGGAGAAGAGACTTGGGCCATTATGGATGAAGTACATGCTAGGGTCTTTGGTGCACATTAGTCTATATACATACTATCCCACAAAATTTGAAGGCATGAGTATTACTGGCCCACTATGAAACATGACTATATATAATTCATTAATAAATTTAATTCCAATCAAGTAAATTCCATAATCATCTATAAACCCCGAGAGTTTCTATATATATATCCAAATACTCATTTCCATTTTCTTTATGGAGAATGAATGTTGTGGGGAAATACCCACCAACTATGGACAAGTAGTTCAAATACACCCTTACTTTTGTTGATTTCATCTATAAATGGGATGTGGAAATAAATCTAAAATATGTCAGGGCCAAAATAATTGAAGGCGTCAAAAAATCCAACATCATTACAATATTTGGTGTCCCTCACACAATACTAATAGAAAATGATCTCAATTTCTATTTTGCTGATGCTGAAATTCAATATCATGAATATGATATCAAATCCAACCACTCATCCTGCTATCATATATGGTCTAATTGATAGATAAATTAATTAAACAAGAACCTGTCGAACATACTACAAAAGATGGTGGACAATGATAAAAACATCTTGGCCTGAAATGGTCATGCATGCCTTAGAGGATTACTAGAGCACAACCTGTAATACTAAATGGGAGACACCATACTCAATGGTATATAGAATTGAATAAGTTTTTCTCATAGAGGTCCAATTTCTATCACCCCATGTTTCCATATGATATCACCTATCCGCAAATGAGAAATATTTGAAATGATTGGGTGAATTGGAGTGACTAAATGAAAAAGGATTGCATACCTTGCATCAGTTAGATATCTACTATAATTGGATAACATGATATTTTAACAATATGGAACTCCTTTACTCAATCCTATCATAGAATTTGTGTGTTCCCTTTGGATTCCAATGATTCCAGGAAATAATCTTCCAATACTTGATCTAATTTTAGAGGGGCCTTACTCTAAACAGAATGTATACTCCAATAGATCTTATTTTAGGATATTAATGGATGGGGATATCATTAAGAATCCAATCAATGAAAGGTTCCTGAAAAATTATTTCAAGTAATCAAATGAAATAATGTCCTAGCAACAAGATATTAAACTACATAACACCATATATGTCCCTACTGCAAGCTATTAACCTATGGAATTTTTCATTATCACATGACCTTAAAAGGAATTAAATAACATCCATAATATAAAAACTTAAACTATGTGAAATCATCTTCTTAGACCTAATATGTTAAAATTCATGACATATGGTCCCATTCATATTACCTAATACCATGAGACACCATTTTTCCTCACCACATGACGTTAAACTGAATGGTTATCCTCCCCCTAATTTGACGTTAAGAACCCACAAAACAAAATGTGTTGACACTCATTATTGTCACTCAATTATGATATGATCCAATTCATAGGACCCAATCACATAATTTCCAACTCATGGTGGAATTTGGGACTATTTACAGGTATAATCCACATCATTATCATATCCTTACCTCAAGATGGTAAACTGTACTTCCAACTTCCTCATCGTATGATGGTAAACTGCATTGTTTTTTCAAAAACTACTTGTGGATTTATTATCATTCTGATGAGATATGTAGAGATGCCTAGATCTACAATATTATGTCAAGAAATAAAAAATATAGCTCATTTTCTCTATGTACAAATCGAATCTATATAGGGATCCTTTGCAAGAATAATGTGTGGATTGATTCTCATTAAAATGAGATATGTAGCAATGTCCAGATTTCTATTCTCGAGTCTAGCTATGACCATAGAGAAAAAACCACCCTTTCCCTATGTATGAACCAATTATACCTAGAGAACCTTTCCAAAACATTTGGCTCGATTATCATTACAAATAGATTCATAGTAACGCCTGATCCCCATTTCTTGGGATGATCCATTATTTTGAAAAATATTAAATCCTGCATTATTCATGTCAATGTCTAATTGATGTGGGAAAAATTCATCATGAACTACATGTGTCTGGATTCATATTCTATAAATATTGGTAGTGACACCCAGGTCTCAAATATTGGGTCCTTCCACAATAAAAAAATCTCCCACTCTTTATGTAGGAATCAAAACTAGATAAGGAATATTACAAAAATACATATGGATTGATTCCCATTATAATGAGATAGGCTATGATGCCTAGTTTTTATTCCATGTGCATTGCCAAAACATATCCATTCTTTCACATGGGATCATATTCTTCCTCATCGAACGACATCAGACTATAATGTATTTCAGGGACTTTATATTAATTCATTATAATCATAATGATATACGTAATGACACCGGGATTTTATCACCTGGAACATCCATCATATAATAGAAATACACATATCCTACACTTTTTTACCTTTGTGTCTGGAAGAGACATTTTACACCCCTTGGTTCTCACACCATGAATGGATCACGTGATCTTCTAAAATTTGGTAAAAGATTTTCCCAATATATGTATGGAATATAAATCCCCATTGGGGATACCATAGACATGGCTGAAAGGCCTTAATAGACATACTAGATATCCTTTTCATATTACAATTAACTAGACTTTGATATTAATAACTATGTGTGGATAGATTATTACCCTAAAAAGGTTCCTAGTAACACCTGGGTCTTACACCATAGCCAAACTAAAATATCCCTTTTAATGATAGAATCACCCACTCCTAACCACATTATGATAAATTATGAGGTTTATCGAGAACTATGTGTGGCTTGATTATCACCCTTATGACATATGTTGTGACATCCATATGTTTAAACCTGGTCCTAATAGTAACACAATATAGAAAATTCCCCTATTATCACATGTATGATTCTGATCTATTTGAGGGGATATAATACGAGTTCCCATTCTAAGAATGAACCCATATCCAACCCCCTCCCCATTTTTCTCCATTAATGAATTCAATCTGGGTGGGGAACATTATTTATGAACTATGTATGGATTGATTCTTGCTCTAATAAGATACATAGTAAGGCTTGGTCCCTATTCACTAGTACATAAACAATATTCCATTTCTCTTCATGCTGAGACACCTCTTTCCTTATCACATGAAATTAAAATGTGTGGATAATTTTTTTTCTGTAGGAATTTAAAAAGTATGGTACTCTAGAGAACTATATATGGCTTGATTCTCATTCTATTACTATGAATAGTGACACCTATGACTTCATCCCTTGTCCTAGAAATTGGTTTATGAAAAAATGCCCCTCTTCTGTATACAAACCAATATCTATGTAGGAGAGTTTAATTCAGGTCCCCCTCATTAAGGGTCCCACCAAGGAAATAAAGATTCCTCCATCTACACATGAGTTAGATCTAGGAAAGGTACATCAGATTCATGATTAATTTTGTTCTGAGTGCTTTATTTTTACTTAGAAGCATCCCTTCAAAAAGGAAAACACATAATCATGAACACATTTAGATCATTATAATCATATCTTAGCTACCATTTATATAATTTATAATACCACAAGGCTCATTTTCCTTGAAATATAGTGAGACCTAGATATCCTTTCTTAAAAAAACCCTCGTAATGGGCCTTTTATCAAAAAGGTACCACTATTTTTCTATGAAGTATGTTCCCCAGTTGTCCATTAATAAAACATCCCATATAACATGATTTTCAACAAGTAGTAACATTGAAGTTGGAAGAATCCTCTTATATACTTGTAAGTGATAAATAAAATATATCAAACCCCATGATTTATGATAGTCCATTGTTATCATGCATATTATTCCCACATTCTCTCTCTTGATATGAGAACCCCCAAGAGCTTGATTTCAAATTTCCTCCTTCATGTGTTCAAAGTACACTAGAATGGTCTTTCTTTAAAAGGTCATACCTCCTTATTATTTTTTTAATGGTATGGTATTAGTCATATGATCTATTAAAAAATACAATATATTCCCTATATAAGATTATACCTACGTGGTAAACCTCTTTTCCAAATTCTTGTAAAATTTATAATTGAAATTCTCGTTCGTTGTCCATGTATTTTTCTTCCACGAACTAAAATATATCTCTGGGAAAATGTAAATATCTTCCAATATTCATCAGATTTTACCAATAGAATGATGGAATTATTGGGGACTTCATTTTTTGACTTTTTCGTAACATGCCCCAGTTGTTTTTTTATATGTTAGGTGCAAATTTTAGGGTATGACAACCAAATGATGCCACTATTGACTATGTAGTAACTCACCCTATTTGAAATTGCATAAAAATCCCATAAAATGGGGTTTTCAACCAGTGATAACTTCATCTATAGGATAGAACTCCTCTAACACCACAATACAGCTTCCAAAAACCACTATCATGATCTAGAAATCACGAAATAAAATCATACTGTTTTTTTATCTGACACATGAATATGTTAGTACATTTTTAGAAAAATTTATAAGAATGTGATAATAATTAGCCTTTTGGTAAAATCTAAAGGCCTTAAATTATAACCCCATGATATCCTTGATGTACAAATTCAAAGTACACAACATAATGTCCTTGTTGTATCAATTTAAACAGCATAGAATAACATCCTCACTATAAGACATTAAACTAAATTGTTAATGTCTTGATTTCATGATATTAAATTTCATGATACATTTTCCCCTTCCAAAGAGGGACCTTTCCCCTATTAAAATCAACCATCTAAAAAAATTTACCATCTATAAAATGAGTCCAATTCATGTAGGAATAGTTTCCCATTCGTGGAAATTCCTATATAGACACTCCCATTATTCTCATAAACATTTCCTTGGAAAAACCAACGATCTAGGACATGAAAAATCATAATTTTAAACTCTTACCGTCAATAAAGGAATGTCATAATTCCTGATAAATTCCTTTCCTAAATATATTTTAACACATAACAATTAGATTTGGATAAGTTACTCATATATTTTAGGACCCGTTAGACAATGAATACTTCTATTGAATATGAAGTATCTTCCCAAATTGGACTTATATTAAACAACCCACAAAATAGGTTTATCAATTAGTAGTCACTTAATCCCTAGGAGAGACTCCCTCTATTATAAAATATCATTTATTAGATTTGGGAAGCAAAATATAAAGACTCAATATTCCCCATCTGAGATCTATATAATTTCATAACATTCTTGGCCAAGATGCCATATTTAGGTCATTATTAAAAACATTATAGTCACAATTGTTTGACCTAAAACATCAGTTTCAAATTTATAACATTCATGACTTTAAAGTACCCATGAGAAGGGACATGACACTGACCATATTGAAAACCAATATAGGGAAGTCTGAAAAAAAAATTGAGTCTCAACTCGCTAAACATGTTCTTTGTATGGTTTAGAAAAAATATCGAGTAATAAAATGATAAATGGAAAAAAACATGTAAGGTTGAAATCTCAAAAAGGGTGGCCTAAAAAATCTATATATTGAATTTTAAACATAATTTATATCAAGATTAGTATAAAAATTATTAGTGATGAAAAAAACAACACAATGTTTGTTGGGTTTTCCATAAGATCCTTGATATAGTCAGACAACATTCACTAAGCCCCTTAGTCTAGGAAAAAATTAGAGTGTTTTCACTATCCTTTTATTTTGTGGTTATAAATGGCTATCACAAATTGTTTTTAATGAAAATTAGTTCTAATGCAATATTAAAATCACATAATGAGAATAGGGATGAAGAGACAAGTGATTTTGAATAAAAAATAATCCTTCTCATTTATGTTATAAAACATAGAGGAACTTCCACATATCAGAGCCACACAACCAAATTTTATATTTTATCATTGTTATGGAGCTGAAGAAGTTGAAATATACCCTATGAATCTACTTTGGATTCACTAAAGTCATCAATTTTTTATTTTGAAAGCCTCCTCATAATTACAGATCTTCTCATGCACAACACTAATGGAATCTCCCATTCATGTTGAAGCCCTTTCTATTGATTGATGGGTTTGGGATAACTCTTATCATGCATGATTTAATTATTTTTCAAGGGATATTATTTATATAGAAATACCATCTAGTTGATTATAATACTCATCTATCTCCATGGAATAGATGTAATCATCTAGGATAGTAGAAGCTCTCACTTCTTCAAACTATCCAGCATGTTTTAGATCAGTCTGATGCGCTCTTCATTCTTCTACCCTTTTCAAGATGATCAACATCACCAGTTTATAGATATCATGGTAATTAAATATTTTATATTACATCATGGAAATATTTAATGGAAATCGTTAATGTTGTGGTGGAATGTTCTCAAGGTGAGACTCCCTAAATAACTTCTTGATGTCCCACCATACAAGGAGGTATATAGGGAAGAAAGATTCTTGTAACTCTAGATCATTCTCAAAATCGATTTCAGCATGAGAGATATAATTTGGGACAATATAACTCAATGGGCCACATTGTTATACTTCATCGAAAGAAATCTGAACATCACCCACAAAATTTGGTGGTGCTAACATGGAGTCCCCCATCTCATGTCTATTATTTGATATAGATGGATCCAAATAAACAAGGCAATGACACTTATTATTAACATCAAATGATCAACAAGTAGTTGGGGTGGAAAATAAACAAAAATAGTAGATGACACTCACCCATTTTCAGATCAACTACCAGAACCAGTATCTGTCCAGCACCCCCAGATTCAAATAATATGGTTAGTAACTCCTAATGAGGAGAATCAACATCAGTCTACTCAATAGTTGAAATCATAGGCTCCCTAAAATTCCCCACTTTGGGATTCTTAACCAATGTTCTTTAAGAAAAAAAAATTATGGTAGACTTTGATGCCCTATCCTTAGAGACATCTGGAGACATTTTCTACAAAAAACTTTTCACAAGTTGGGACATGATAGGAAACATCAAGTGAATGACAATAATCTATGTTTTCAAAGCGAAAGAATGACAAAACTCATGTCCTTCCAATTCATTGTAGAAATATCCGAACTTCATTATGGATCTTGGAACAAAACTTCATGGATTATGTACCTCCATCATGTCATGATAAATGGGGCCAAGACTTTTAGAATCCTCATTCATATGAGTATTTGTGGTAGGTTTCTTTGAACATGAGTTGGATCCTCCATTGATCCCGTCAACTGAATACTCCACAAAAACAACATTGTCATCCGCCGTAGAGTCAGGGTTAGTATCAATACCTTCATCAGAAAGTCTAAGATCACTTTTAACAACTTCTACAGTGATAATAAGATCAATATTTACAATAGTGTGGTCCTCTAGTATAGGTGACAAATATAAAGTGTCATGAAGAGAGAAAAGTGAGAAAAAACACGTGACACCCAAAAAGTGGTAATCTGACATTACCATGACCTTCCTCTCCCTCATTATATGTGGGGGAAGACACAACCACACCACATGACACTTTTACCATCAACTTGATATATTCATCTGCCTTAATCTATACCTACCTTGTAGTCTCCTCCTTAATCCTTGAATAACTAGTACCATATCAATTAAAGGTGGAAAGAAATGCGAGTTTTGAAAAAGATAATCATTTCCAGAAAGGTGTGTGAAGAATATTATAATATCAAATGACATCATAAATACTTATTAGGAGTGATTCATTGAAACAAATTTAATTACCTCTTTATATTCCACTAATCAGATAATGTAGAGCTTGTACTAATCTTCTTTCCAATAAATACCTTAGGTACCATTTGAGGATTTCCTACTGTCGTCACCTCCATCATGGTCCTCTGACCAACATATTGTTCTAAGTACCCAAGCGATCCATCCACTACCTAAAAGGGGATACATGAAGGCCTGCACTTTTGTCACCCAATTTCTTATTGTTTCTCCTTCTCATTCATCTCTAATTCCAAGATATAATATAAAATCACCCAAAGATTTATGATGGTTAGTGTAATTAGCAGGAAATGGAAATACGAAAAGAGAAACACGTTAGTATGCTTAATTTAAATTTCTAATTCTTATCTAGGATAAAAAATCACCACTTCATGAAATAATTAATCTAGCATATTTGACACTCGCTTTGAGTCTCGGATTTGATCATCAGTTGAGTATAAAAAAGATTGCATCTACAAGAAGTGCATTGTTACCAAAAACAAAATATTTTTAGAATGGAGATCATATGTTTCTTTGACATATGAAACTCTGGGAATTAAAAACCAACTTTAATAAACTACTATACATCACTGATATCATGATTCATAATCTCCCAAAATTGGATTTCCTTGGGATGAACGTAGTATCGATCTGATTTGGATGGTTGCGAAGAAGAAACAACACCCTTCAATTATGAAGCATTTTTCAGGCCGACTTTCTCTTTCATAAGAATAAGGAAATGGGAATGGTTCCTCCTCCTGATGGTGTGACTAGACCACCTTGGCACTGGATGTTTTTTCCTCTCAACCTTTCCTGCTTGGTGGTCTTTTTCTAAGAAGGTTTCGAAGGATCCGGAGCCTCTGCATTATATTTTGATCGATCCTTATTACGGTGCTTACAATGACCATCAGTTGTCATGGAATCCACTAGATAAATACCTTCTATAAACACCCCCTGAGGGTATGATGATTTAAATTCCTTGGAATATCTTTCTTAAATACTGATTAATTCCTTTGACGAGGTTGTATTATTTAAATTTGGGATACCTCTAGATCCATCCAGATATATAACATTCATTCTACCATCAGATGCTTCTCATTCCTAACATGTGTAGGGGAATGGTACTTGACTATTGAATAAATTTATACTAGAGATACGATCAATAAGGAGCATAATCTTCTCATATAATATCACTATAAATATGGGCTAAAAGTACATTGTCCCTGGATTATATGATGTTGAACCTCATCTTATAATTATTCTCCTTTCCTTCATTAGTGCACATTCCAGTAGGTTGGTTACCATATCAGAATAAATTAAATTCCCCAGATACATTTATCATCTTCAGTTGATCATTATACTTTAGGTTTATAGGATTAATCCTAGATCCTTTTCTAACAAATGGGATGAAATGAATGAGATAAATTTTTATAGAACAAAACACTAAATATGAGGTAAAATCGTCTACAATTCTTCCTCACAACCCTTTAAATAGACCTGAAATTTTAAATAGGGCCTTTAAATTTCATGTATGAAACAAACAATTATAAATACTTTATAAAACAGGGTTATGAAACCCTGTATACTTTCACTCTTCTAATTTGGCCATAATAACAAAATTCCCCAGCCTCACGCTGCCACCAAACATACATACAAGGATCAGGAAAATTCATAGCCACTTAATGAGGATTCTGACCAAAAGAATATTTAAATCAATCATGGGATTAACCTTATAAATCAAATGCCTATAATCACCCTACTAAATTGTGGCTCGGAATGTGCCAGAAGCACCCTAATTATTTTCTATGGGGAAAGTAGTAGTTCACCTTCAAGTAAAACCCTCTCCTACTAATTCTAATAATGTCTTTATCCATGTTTCCATGTAGATGTAAGCCCTATTTCAAGGATCCAGATCTTTAGTCATTTTATTCTCTATAGTGAAGATCTCATGGGAAAATTATTGCATCCACTTAGTGTCATCCCATGTTTACAATAATGGGATAAACAGATCATCTATTTCCCCAAGAATGGGGACCATAAAAAATTTTATATGTTATCACATAATTTTCTAGATCAGGAACTTTAAATTCAACATTTTTATAATTATCAGGTCTGACCACATTGATCATTTCAACTTAGATCATGAATGTCCCTCAATGAGATGCATCGAGTATACTCCTCACTAAGGTGACTTTGGGAATCCTCATCGCTCATGTTGTTTTAAATTGAGAGATCCTTTGGGAGACCTTCATGAAATAAAAGTGTGGTGTGTCTGGGAAGAATACTAAAACAATGAGATTGTAATAAAAAACATAGAATTTGAGGAAAACAACAAAGGTGGGGGTATTTATAGACACCTTTGGTTTATTCCACCCACCTACATCGATGCCATGCACCCAAAATCTACACATAAGGCCTACACTAAAGACCATGCATAGACAAACTATGTGGGAATCATGTTAAGAGACCATACATGATCCACAATTTTACTCCTTCATAATCGTTTCCACATTTTTTATGTTATTAATAGACCCTCCTCTATCGTTTAGATCCAATCATGAGGTGGGGATTATGATGGAATTATTTTTTATCAAGGAGATAAAAATAGTATTAAGTGAATATAGGAAATGTTAAAAGGATAATGACCCTTAGTGGGAACTAATTGAATTTCCCAAATAGGCCTACACGAACATACCCCTATCTGTTACAAATCACACACAACTACCCTTCACAGACCAAAGGACCGGGACACCCCTACATGGGACACCTATGTTGGGCACCTACACACAAGACCAACACATCCTATAATATATAGTCCGCCTATATAGAGTACCTACACAGAGGATGTTCTCAGGAAACCTCCATCGAATAGGGTCCCCTATTTACCTATAAATAGGACCCTTGGGCTCTTAATTTTCATAATTAAAAAATCGGAAGAACCTTTGAAGCCCTGATTTCATAGAACATTCACCTATGAACCCTTAAATTTCATAGGTAACTGTCCAATACCATAGATAAGAAATAATTTAGTTGGATAATTAAGATCAAATCACTGTCAGGGACCCGACCATAAGGCACATGCATGAGCAATATTCTTCCCTAAAGAGAAACCCCATGCCTAAAGCCCCTCTCCCTAATTAGGGGTCTATGAGATACCATTATAGGGACACTATGGGATACCAAGGGTGTATAGTAAAAATCCATATCTATTATTTTTTCATTGGTGGTACAAATCTTGAATAATATCTAGTTCACAAATTCATATTCCCCCCTATGTGAGGAATTTTTAGTTCCCCCCTATCCCTGCATGGAAAACTTGTGCGAATAACCTATACTAGAAGACCTTTCAGAGTATCCATTATGTACATATTTCAAGACACCAATGGTATGAACTCTCTTATTTTGGATCCCTTGTCTAAAAGGGACCATGTTGGGACCTCCATGAAAACCTCCATTTTTGCACATCCTTGGCAATTGGCACACCAGTGTGCCCCATATTTGGTTGTGTATTCCTATGGTTAGAGGAATACCTCACCCATATGATTTCCAATTCAGGGTTATCATTTTACATGAGAATGTCTATCCCCATGGTCATGAGGATCCCTACCCTAGGGAAACTGTTAGGGATGTCTGAGTATCGAATACCACTGTTAGGACCATGTCACCCCCTTATCATTTCTAAGAGATGAAGTCTCTAGTTCTATGCAGAGCGGGTGAGGATTATAGTTGATTTTCCATTAAACATGGACTCAAATCCTCCTACCATTATATGAGACCAATTTTAGGTAATCCCACATAGAGTAATCCACTAGCCTTTCTTGCTGGATGTTACAATTTTGCTCCCATCAACCTCATATCCACCACAAAGGATCCTGCTACTTTCTCCGTACCCCAGACTCATTGTAGGTTATTGTGATGATAGGTATGTGTCGTATCTGTAGCCTCTTCCATCAGCTTTAGAGATGTCAGAGGATATGGGAACACTCATCACACAATACCTCTCGGATTTTCGTTGTCTCCATGTCCAACTATGGAAAAAATTAGATTGTGTGGTTTTCCAGATCAAATGCTTCATAATATTTCCAACACCGGGCATGACTTGTGTGGGACTAGATGTTAATGGTGATCATTATTTTCTCAAAATCCACCAGATAAATTTTATCTATGATGACTCTGATTCCTGTTAAAATCATGATACGTAGAATGACTACATAAACCCCAATCCCAATGGGTTTTCTCCTCAACAGTAAGTCCCAATCACATCCTAAAAACCTAAAATGTGCATCCTCTATAAGAGTAAGACCCACTCATTCCAATACAATCCACATTGGTCATCCTCAATGCGTAAGCACCAAATGTTTAACTCTATGAACCCTGATTCCTATTACAATAAAGATATGTAAGATGACTAACTAAGGCCTAATCTTGAATGGTAATCCTTTTAAAGAATAATTATGAATAATAAATAAATTAATCCAGGCATCCTTCTTTGGAGTAATTCTTGGAGTTGACCTCCAAACCACAGGGAGATAAAAAATCCCTCATGGTCTCTTTTTTAGGGAATCCTCTTCAGGTGTAAGCCCCAACAAAATATTTTCAAATGGGAATACACTCTTATGGGATTTATCAAACCATGTAGTCCATATTCGTATCCAAATCGGAAACATAGGAAGCTTCCATGAGGTCCAAACCTAATTATCTAAATAAACCATGTTCTCTCTAGGAAATCTTTATATAATTCTCTAATTTCAACTTGTAAATTCATAACCCTTACAGGTTCCTTGTATGATTTGGCATAGGTCCCACACTAAACCATCACTAGGAATATTACTCCTAGACATCCCTTCCATATAACGTTAAATTTTATGGTTAGGTCCTTATCACGTGACCTTAATAAGCATGATGTTCCCTATTAAGCATCACTAAACTATAAGGGTTATGATTCCTTTCATGAGGATATGTAGGAATCCAATCACATGGGTTCGATAACAACATCCAAAAAAGTCTTGTCTCTCTAGATGATGATACACTCTACAGTAACTTTGGTCTCCCAAGATGATGATATACTCAAAAGTTCCCCACTATGTGGATAAAAAGAGAGAATCATCATTATAATGACCAAATAATTTCTAATATATACATAAGAGGATGACATTGATAGAGAACCTTAGATACATAGAGATATCTTCATTGATGAAGAACCTCGAAAACATGAAGATGATTCTAAATTTCATACTAGCTAATAATTTGTTATTAATTAAAGATATACCCACATTAAGCATTGGAATGAATAAAGGATTCACGAATATGCCTTAAATCTACATGGGAGTCCCAGAGTAGGAAATAATTCCCTATGAAAGGGTGTGATGAGCCGGACCTCCCCTCCTCTCGTCAAATGTGAGTTCTTAAGACTTATTGGCCAAACCTCCCAATGAGGACCAGCCTTTTGAAATCATGTACCCATGGATATAGAAGTATTGGGTGTTTCCGGTTCCATTAAAAAACCCATTAGATACTGTTTGAAAATAATGATTTGTAACTAAAAAATATATTTGAGGGAAACAAGCTAAATATAGTTTATAAAAAGAAAAACCAAAATGTTGGGTGATAGTCTGTCTCTTTCCGGAAAGCAATGGGGCTTGTTCTGACGACTGAAGGATGATAAGGGTTTCACCTCTAACACTGGCCTACATAATTTCCTGGTTAATAATTCCTTATTTTTTTTTAAAATTTTTTACAAATTAATATTAATAAATAAGAAATAGTGTTACATATTTATGATTAGAGATTAATTTATAATATTATATAACTTGTTCTAAACATGTTGGTCTTAGAAAATATTTATGGATATAAAAAAAGAAATTACATTCTTTTATCGATCATAATATTTTTTAAAAGTTAATTCTAGTTCTCTAGGAAAAAAATTAAATTTTGGAAATTTATTTATTGGAATAAGATACATATTGGAAACTAATTAAAGCACGAACAATAGATAAAAGTATTTTCATGAAATAGAAATATATCGTGTATGTATATTTCCCTCTATTATTCATATGTAAAATAATTAATCAAAACTATAACGAATGAACTTGAAAAATTCAATTTATCATAATACATTCATTTTTGTTGAACTGGTGGTTTTTTTAAATCCACATAGATTTATGGAAGTGAGGCCCTCAACATTCAATTGATCATTCAAATTCTTGTTATTAATTTCCTCAAAAAATATCTGTAAATATTTATTATTTTCCTTTGATTCCATATCAACACATTCCACCTTTTTCCTCCAACTTAGAATCCTAGTTATGTGTTATTCCATATGGACAACGTGATTCCCATTTTCTGCTATTAATAGAACGTTTAAGAATCCCTTCTCACGATGGGGGTGTATTTTCTACATTTGAATATGAAAATTTTAAACCCTTGACTAATGATATCTTGTATAAATTTTTTGGACACAATTTATTTATGTTCAGAAGAATAAAAAACCTCAAAATTTTAAATTATGATCATCAAATTCAATAGCGTGTAAGACACACAACACCTAGAGGATAAAGGAATATGATGATAAGAGACCTTTTGATATATTTAATATTTTAAATAAATTCAATATATTACTTATCATTCAATGCGTGAAATATTTAATTATCTTTCATTGGACATAATAATTACTTTCAAAGACAGCTTGTGTTACACGCATGACCATGTTTTAATGAAAAATATTATATTATTATTATTATTTAGTATGATATTTATAGCCTAAAAATTGGAATTATGGGAATGAATAATATTAACTAACATGTTAAAATATATAATATTCCCATTATTATTAGTTACATATTTATTATAAATAATGTTAAAATTTTTTATAAGAGATAAAATGTTTGGTGAAAAATAGATTTTTCTTTCTAAATGGCAGTTTAATAATGCTTAGATCCTTAATTTATAATTAAATATTTTAAAATTTTCGATATTTATATAAAAAAACTTCATTTTTGAAATCATAATATCAAAATTATCATTGGATATTTTTTTTATTTTGATGAGAATATTAATTTTCTGTTGAATAATGAGAAATACTCGATTTTTATTAAAAAATTACATTTCATCTAAAATATTTATATTGTTAAATTAAAATTTGGATTGGTTTTAAAGTCAAAATAGTTCAGTTATTCATATATTAATACAATTCATGTTATTGGAATTTTTTTCATAGTGAATTTATATATAATGGATTTGTAAACTTTTGACCATTTTATATTTAAAAAAATCCACTTTCTCATTCCCTATATGGGATTAATTCTATCTTTATGTTTTCTAATTATGTGAGATGGATTTGAAAAAATATATTCCATATTTGGAATTAGAATAATTGTTACATTTTAATGAGGTTAAATTAAATTTTTTTTAAAATTAATAGTGAAAATAATTAAAATTCTTTACATCAATTATGGAGAAAATGATTTTACATAGTTGTTAAACATAGAATATAAAGTGTAAAAATGACCCAAAACATATAAAAACCCATCATATAGACATAATATGAACTTATTAATTCCATTTTCTATCATTAAACATCATTGGGGTATTTTGGCATGAATGAAGCATTGTTGAAATATACTGTTTAAAAAATTAAATGTGTGCCACTCACAACATTTATAAAAGGCCAACCCTCTCCCATCCACTACACACATTAAAAACAAATTTCATAGGATAATTCCAGGAAATATAACATCCCAAAAAACCTAAACTCATACAACAATTATTTTCTTGGATATAAATAAAACCTAAAAAGGGTTTAGTGTATGCTAAAGGAAGATACACAAAGAAGTGGTAATGTACATTAACATACGTCTTAATTTTATTTCTTTTTACACCTCATTAAATTAGTATTAAACCTTTATAATATATATAACTCATTATCTTACATATACTAATAATTTTTATGTTAATTTTAGAAGTTACAAGTTCACACACATATATCAAATGGGTTAAGAAATCATTATTCTTGTGTACGACATACTATCATCTCATGAACCGATGTCTTTATTATTTCCATTAACATATTTCATGATTTGAAATAATGATGGAGGTATAGTTTATATATAATATATATGATATCAATTATGTTATTATGATTATTCATTTTTTATATCACACATACCTTCATGTTTTATATTTTTTGTAAATATGATAATGTCACTCATTTGTACAGCAGATTGCCGCCTCACGAAGCAATGTGATTAATTTATGAAATAATGATAACTATAAAGGGATAGTTTAATAAGACTCTGTGTTATATTTTAAATAAATATGATAATGGATTTATAATATATGTATCACATTTAGTTTTATTTCTTTTAATATGGCATGAAAATGGAAACAATAATTATACTTTCCATTTGACATCAAATATCCTGAATACAACATCCTCCATGTTATTTTAACATTCAATTTTAATTGTTTCATATAAAGGTACATATTTTTAATATTATATGATTATGTGTATAATTAATTTTTACTATCAATTGTTGTATTTCTATTTACATTATGTGGATTTACATTTAAAAAACATAATTGATGCATTGATTAATTTTCACATCAATGTTATTATCATTTAAAGGGTTTATTTAAAAGACTAATCCTATGATCACTGGAAATTAAATTTCCTATAAATATCCATATTACTCTTCTTGGATAAAATTATTTCATAAACTGTATATAATTTAAACATACATTGTACTAAATTGATTATTATATAATATCTGGTGAAATATTTACAAAGCAAAATTCAAATCTCAATAAATGTGTTTTATAAGGAAAATTGTTTATGAATATAATAGAGTATTAAAAATAAATGGAATGATTTGTACTAGTAAAGAATGGATTATGGACTATTTAATGTAATCCCATTAATGCATCAATAGTCTCATTGGATGAATATTTTGGTAGTCCTAGTTACGTGTGTTTTCACCTAGTATTTTGTAAACCATGTTGTGAAAGGTATTGATGCTAAATGTACCATATACCTTGGAAAACAATAAAAATAATTTTGAATTTCCTACAATCAAAAATTAATTATTATTATCCAATATATTTTTACTTTGAAAAAAATATATGGATGAATTTCATTGTTAGTTTAATGATTAAGTTTCATGTGTCTTCATTTATTTAAATATCATATTGAATCTTATTTATTTTATAATGATAGTAAATTTATTTAAATTGCATGTGTTTTTGATAATTTACCATTCCATATTATTTATCCAATTTTTCCAAAATTTATTGATTATATGGAATATGTGTCCACTTATTTACATTTCCATATTGATTATTATCATTTATTATTTATTTATTTCAATTTATATAACCATTATAGTGTAATAGATCTCACCCATACTTTGTTTTATTTCCCTAGGATTCAATGAAGTTCACTGTTACTAATAAGAAGGGATATGCGGGATGGAGTAATGTTGTTCTAAAAATTAAATTATTTTGTAGTTTTGTATATTCAAATGTAATATGGGAATCCTTTTTGAATCTAGTTTATAAAAAATACTAAATTGATCCATCCTTCAAGATGTTTTTCCTTTTATACTACATCGATGTAATGGTATCAAGCACCATCTCTAGGTTCTGTAGTCATTACCAGTATAGAAAATATGATTATCCTTAAACTCATAAACTCTTGATGGTATCTATAACTCATAAAATATACTATAATGAATCTACACAGTCATATAAACCTTTCTTTGATACCAGATGTAATATTATAGAACCTGCACTCCCATATTCAGTGTTAAAAAACATTACATTTCTAATGTTGATACAGAAAAATGTGATTATATTTTTTTCCATAAAAACAAATCAACATCCAATGGGAATATTAGATCACTTACATACCCAAGGTTATTTTAATATTGTAGTTTTATATATTTATGTAATACTCTTTACACCATTCATTGATAAAGAAATGGTTCATAAAGATCAACATAATATCCTATAAAATTATCAACAGGTCAAAACTTTAAAGTCCCAAATCGTTCATCATAAAATTGGGAAAATGATACGTTATAAGGGTGATAAAAAATTCTTAGTAAGTGTAAAAATAAACATTAACAATTAAATTTAATCATTGGGTGTAATATAAGAATAATGGTATGATGACATAATCATATTTCATGTTCATAACATAAGGGATATCTTACACATCAATACTGAGATAATAAATCATGAAACATGATATATATATTTATCAAAGGGAAGATATATTGGAAATAATAAACAATAGATATTTTTTTTCCAATGTTGATCAGTTAAATCACTAATAACATATAGAAAATATAATTAAACTATCCTCATATCTTGGAATAATATATTCATTACCCATGTTATAAATAACTGGATCCAAGTTTAATACATTAGAGAAACCATCTAGTAACTACATAATTATTACCTATAAAGACAAAGAACATTAACCAATTCATGTACTACTATATGGGTGCACCAATTGTATGAGCTATCTCAGGTTCACAGAAATCTATTATTGAACACCGTTTATATTAGCTCTATCTGTCTCACTCAGAGATATTTAAGAAAACCTATTATATAATATGTTTAAGGATCACCCGAAACAATCTATGGGAACTAATTTTATATATTGTATCAGTATCATTTACTGATATCAACAACATCAAAATAACATTCATAAATAAAACATTTTGAATATATCACTTTTCGATAGAACAACAATCATTATTATTTCATTTCATAATTCACCCATGGAAAATAAATGGGTTCCATTTAAATAACTTAATACTTGTAGAGAATTAATATTAATTATATCATTAACACATATCCTTGGTGGAGTGTAATTTTC
Source organism: Viscum album (assembly GCA_963277665.1). NCBI lineage: Eukaryota > Viridiplantae > Streptophyta > Magnoliopsida > Santalales > Viscaceae > Viscum > Viscum album. The sequence goes on from OY728151.1 coordinate 228,794,786, forward strand.
ATGAAGTTTTGTTGACTTTGATGAATGGAAATAAAATTAAAAGATTAGTAAAAACATTCTTGAAAAAAATAATCTTCTCATTTTGAAAATTATTTTTTAAAAAAAATTAAATCTATAATGAAATTACATTTCATTGAAAATAAAATCTCAGAAAAATAAATGAAACATTGATGAAAATAATTTTCATGATTGTTAAAAAATACATCCATGTTGTAAATATAAAAAATAAGCATTGTTTTGTAAATTTTTTAAAAGTAGTCAAAAGTGACCCACTAGAAAAAATGGTAAATTTTTTAATTATTCAAGCCTATGAGAAGAAGGTAAAATACAATGTGAAATTTTATTAAAAAACATTTATTTTTATAAAATATATTTTTATAAAACATAGATATTGATGTGAAAGATTCTGATCTAAAAGAATATATATGGTCGATATAACTTATAAGTAGATTTATTGATGATTCTTTAATAAGTATGTGAGGAAATAGAAATTAAAATTTTTAACCAAATTCTAAATTAGAGAATAAAAATATAATTTGGTTTAATAAAACAAGATAATATTATTTCTCTCAAAGGATCTTAGAACATGAACAATATAAAAAAATATATATTGTAATAGAAAACCTTTGTCACATTGTTTGCTCTTAAATATTAATCCCAATGAAATAAAAACATAAGATAATAATTTAAATATCATTAAAATAATGAAATTAATGATATAAAAAGTTAAATGGGATGTAAATACACCTCATTAAAGAAGATATGTTTATATGAAAAATGTATATCCCAAAGAAATAGAGTTTGATAGAAATATCCTTTATAATCATCATATCATTGAACTGAGAATGAATCCGTGAATATATTATTTGTAAAAAACTCAAGTCTAAGGAAAATAATATCAAATACATAATAAAACAATTTAGATATCAATTCAAAAATATCATGTCTTAACATAGTCAATCAAGAAGTGTGGCAATCTAGTATAGGGAAATAGTGCTGGGTAACTATTTACCACTTAATATCATTCAATTGAAATCACATAAGAGGAAATTCTTCATGTTGAGTCATATATTTACATCAAGTACGAATGGTTCATGATATAACAAGTAAAACTGATGTATATAAACTATATAAGCTAAATTAGTTGCAAAAAATTAAAATATTTCTCAAAGAAATAAAATTAAAAAAAAAATATCTAACATCAAGTCCAGACATTCCATGTATCTTTTTTTGTAAATCATGTATAATAAATTATATAAATTATTTTATTTCTTGTTAACATTTTACAAGTTTAATAACTTATTCATAAACTATTTATTTATTTTATTGTATATATATAATTAAAAACATAATCAATTATGTCTTGATCAGGTATTTTGAGGATGTTCCGTTCGTAATATCAGAATGACATCAGCATGTTGAACATTGTAAAATTGGTCATTGTTATTTCATCCCCTGAATCATAATAAAAACCTTATTATTATTTTTATACATCAATTATAATTTTTTAACTAATCTTGAATAATGGGTATGATAAAAGAACGACTTTCTAATCATGGAGACGTTAGGTCTTACTTATGCATGATTAACATTTTTGTCATTCAAAGATCAATATAGAAGGAAAAAAATAAATATTATATTATTATTATTATTATATTATTATTATTATTATATCAAAAATAAAATATTGTTTTTTTAACTACACTTATATATAATCCATTTTATTTTTGGATGGAAAAAAAATCGCTTCGCTTTGTGGAGGTGGTAGTCTAAACATATGCACAAATGACGTTATATTTCCATTAATGAAAATGTAAAAAAATATTAATTATATTATCTTTAAAAAATGAAAAATATTTCATAAATATCATACATATATATATACACTTTAAATACACCATTATTACCATCCATTAGTGGATGATATTAAAAATGAATTACAGCGACCCATGGGGCGGTAGTCCACCATACACATGAACGATGGATTTCATTACCATTTGATGAAGGATATAGATGGATATAGGTTACAAACTAAAATTATAAATTCTCATCTTATGTGACATATTTATTTTATTATATGAGAATGGTGTTAGAGAATTTAATGTAGGTGTATCATGAAATAAATTGAATACCTCCAGTTAAGAAATATACCTCTTCACCAGAAAACTTCTTTTTGTATCCAACGTAAGACCTATAGTATTATTATTCATCAAAAAATGAGGCACATAGAATTTGTGTAGTTATTTATTTAGGGATTTGTATTTTCCATGGTTGAACCAAATTGTTCTTGAGAAGTGATTAGAAGAAGAGGTTCCCTTTTATAAGAGTGGGTGGGTCACTCTTGGAATTTCTTAAAATATTATATTGATATAATATAATTTTTATTTCTAAATGGATAAAAATGTTAATTATTTAGAGATATACTTAGTGTGAGGTGAAATAATCTCATTGAATAATATTTTAAAAAAATTAGATAATGTTTTTCAATTGTCTTTTTTAACCCATTCAAACAAAATTTAACAATTATCATAATAATATGTTTTTTACACTTTAAGGACAGAGATAGTCTCTATTAATAGAAAACAAGATAATAAATGGAATAAGGTTTAAATTTTAAACAATATCTCAATCACAAAGACTAATATAATATTTTTAGGAATTTTAAAACAATTAATAAAATATTATTTTCATAAAATATCAGTAATGTCATTTTTATAAACATTCATTTACTAATACCTTTTATAAAATTAATAAAAATAATGAAATTTAACTCAAATCATTTCATCTATTCATAAATGGTTATCTTCATATTGATAATTTTGGATCACATTAAATATTTAAATTATAATATTTATAATATTTTTAATATCAATTTATTTTATTTTTCCATTAACTTATTAATTAGCGAGTCAGATTTCATAAATAATTTCATGTAATTGTTTCTTATAAAAAAAATTAAAAATAAATTTCCCTGATAAAGATAATTATTTTTTAAATGATTACATATATTCAATCATATCATTTATTAATCAACATGTTAACAATATTATAATAATTAAAAATAAGAGTGACATTCTTTTTCATTTCATAAATTCTTAGGACGCTATAGTTACATTGTAATGAAAAAAGGTCATATAAAAAATCATTGATTAAAATAGAAATAATTGACAGATAAAATTGAATTAATTCCTTTGTTAGGATCATTTTCAAGTCCTTATCATTTTATTTTTTCCCTTAATTACCTAATTTACCCTTAACCAGACTACTAAAAATTAGTAATGTTACTACTCATTATTTCTATAAATAATAGGGACCTATTGACTAAATTTGGTCCTTATAATTTCAAATATATAATATCTTTTTTAAAATTCACAACATATAAATAACCTAATTTTATATAAAATCGAACTATAAAAACACGATGAAAATTTGTTTTTTGAAAAATTACTTTTTTCAAATACAAAATAAATCAATATCAAATACCAATATAAATCTCAATGAAAAAAATAAAATTGGGTTATTATAAATAATAGCAATATAATTTAATTTTTTTTAAATATCATTAATAAAATTTAATATTGTATATACTTTAAATTTAAACATAGGTCCAATAGAAATATGCAATTTATACTTATAATTAATAATCAAAATTTCAAAAAATATATATTAAATGTTAGTCATATGATAACTCTAGTATGGTGATTTCAAAAATTATATCCTTTTTATGAAACAGAATTTCAAAAATTTATAGAAACTAAATAAATTATTCTCTAACAAAAACTATAAAAACATTTTTGGCATAAAATTTTTAAAATGTATTTGATAAGAAACTGAGTTCATAATTTCTAAATATTAATCTGTAAAATTTTATTGATTAAAAAACTTCTATATTTCAAAATTTATTTAATCAAATTAATAACATCAATTTAAATGTCTAGGTTATAATGACCATATTAAATAATAATATATTTTTGTTTTTTTATGATTAGTGTTTTGTATCTTTTATACCATCAAACATAGTCTTCTTTTATGAAATTACATTACCTAAATTTAAATATATTTTACTATATTTATATTTATACATATGGTTTCCCCTAGGGTATTAATTTCCTAATTCCCTATAACAAATAAATCATGAAAATTATTATGATACCCTAGACTTGAAATTCATGAAAACCATAGCTCTTATAATTCAAATTAATATTTAATACCTAAACAAATAAATTATCGATGAAAGTAAATTTTATATAGAGACCTCATCCCTAGTAACCTAGATCTAGTTTATACTTTATTTCATTAGAATAAGATACATATAATCATATCTCAAAGGACCGATGAGTTTTTTAGTCCTTCTAAACTAGATACATACATGAAATTTTATTATAACTTAACCCTTGAAACAAAAAAGTATTTTCTTTGATAAAAAATTTATTCCTTATTTTATATGCCTACATATAAATCACAAAACACATATGGGTATCCTAGGGAAACCGTAAGGAATCATTGACCTCAGATGATTTTTAAGGGTATATGTACTGTAGAAGTTATGAATAAATAAGGAAAAATCAATATGGTTTGTTAAATAATTGAAACATATGAAATTTAATCAATAACATGAGCATAATATTGAATGAATAATTGATGAGAAAATAATTTAATATAAATAATCCTATGACATTGAAACTTACCCATATATATTCCATCTAATCGAATAATCACACGGGATATCAATATCTAAATTCATAATGATAGAATGCATATTTCTGGACTTTTAAAACATACCATTTAGGTCATATCTAATGCACCAAATTCAATAGAGTCCTTGTTCCAAGACATCTATATAAATTGGTAAGTACTCATCTAAAAACAAATCTATTTTGTATCATGGGACCTATCAATGCATCGAAGGCCTATAGAGGGCCTCTTGTGTCACTTACTATGTCCAATAAATTTCTCATAAGAATGTCGTGAAACATAATTCACATAAACATTCATATTTAAAAGAAAAAATATTAAATTTTTATTCTTATTAAAATCATTAAGCATAATCATAAACCATCGAGAGTAAAATAGTGAATGGTAATGAATTGGTACATCCATAGTCAAATTGATCATAAATATATCAAAATAGAAAATAAGGATAGTTCCATGTGAGTATATACGTATTAAATCATAATTAACATCAAATTTTTTCTTCATACATGGAAATAAATTTTGAATGATTCAATGGAACATTCCTCAAAGAATGTAACATTTTCTTTTAAAATCACCGTTTTATTTTAAAACTAATGTATTAATAAAATATTGTCAAAATCCATTTAATTAAAAATAATATTTATTTATTTGAAATATATATAATATTTGAAAAAAAATTAAAATAACTATATAAACATGTAATTTAAGATTTAGTGAGATGGTGGTAATGATGGAAGGTAAGTCCATACATGTCGTATAAGTTAAAAATAAAATTTCTCTTACATTGTAGAAAGATTATAAAAGTAATATGTTCATAAATTGAAAGGAATATTCCATTAAATTTATTTTTTAAAAATTAAAACATGGGTAAAAAATTATTCAATAAAACATTTTTATAATTCTAAAACATTTTTAGAAAAAACAATTTGGAAGATGAAGGATTTCCAACTGATGAGTGAAATAATCTAATATTTTCTTAAAAAATTCTCAACCATTTCAGAACCAACGAGTGGAAAAATTGTACTCTTAATTGATTGAGTTCCTAAATGAAGAAATGTGATGATGATAAATTTATTACAAGATATTAATATATGATTATTTCCCCAATTATGACTTAAACAATAATATTCCCAAATAATGAAGTGATTGTGAAATAATATCTTACCACTTTTGTATTTGTTGAACAATAATCCCCATGAAAGAAATAACATTAAATGAAAAATTAAGTACCATTAAGATCAACTAATTCATGATATAATATGAAAAATGATAGTATATACACAACTAAATTTAAATAAGTTGTGAATATGATGTATGTCTCATAGAAGATAAATTGAGCTTTTAAATAGTTATATTCTATTCTATTTATCACGTACATTTTATATCATCCGGAATAATAAACATATTTTAATTATTTAAATTATAAAGAATAGTTTTCATGTTTATTTTTAATTTTCTTTTCACTTATTACCATTTAATATATTATTATTTAGTTAATTTATTTTATGCTACATGTTTCAATGGTATTTTTCTTATGTGTAAAAAGTGAATTTCATTAATTGACCATGGTCCAAGAAGTCATTATTTAAAAATATCAAGAATAATAATAATTTCATAACTATCATATTTATATTTCTATTTTAAATTTAAAAAAAATAATGAAATATAGTTACGAAAAATGAAATATATTATAATCCTCGAGACAGTATACCGTACATATGCATTTTTAACCTTTCCAGTTTTTTATGATCATTATTGAAAGAAGGTCCGTAATATGATATATTTACATAATAATAATAATATCAAATATAGAATATTATTTATTTAAATATACTAATATATATCATTTGTGTGGTGTGGTGAGGAAAGGAGAGAGTCACATCAGTTCATGAATGTGGTAGTTCATATGTACATGAACAACCTTAATATATTTTAGGTAATGAAAAGGTAAGAAGAAAAATGATATATTATCTTTTCATATTGATCAATTTTTTATGATTATAAAAAATATTTCAATTATATTTCATATAGTTATTAATGTTACTTTTATCACCTTCATTGAAAAGTCTTAGAGAAAGATAAATCACATCGCCTCATGAGGTGGTTGTCCACATACACACGAGTAACGTTATCTCTTATCCTATTGAATGGAATATAAAAACATATATATGATATAATGACTAAAAAGATATATTCATGTTATAAATATCATATAAATACTTTAGATCCATTATCATACCCAACTGTGGTAGGTTTTAATAAAAAATAATTATGTCGTCTCTTCGCGAGGTGGTACTCTACCATACACAAGAACAATGATTTCATAACCAATTTTTTATAAGTGGATATAGTTTTATGTCATTACCTAAAAATGAAAAAATATATGAATATTTAATTGAATAAATATTTCATTAATTCATGTATTAATAATAATATTAGTAGGTTTAAGAATAAGTAAAATAAAAATTTTCATTAAATAACGTTACTTATTCTACAGGTAACATCCTTTAGTTTGCAATAAAATCCTCCCATTTATTTATTTCTTCCAAAATAAAGGCTTCTAGGATGAGGGGATGGAATTTGGGATGTTATTCTGAAGGGTATTATCTAAACCGAAAGGGATTATGGTGTGATAAAATGAGGAAACAGATATCCTTTTATAAGTGAGGTGAGAGGAACAGTTGTATGTTATGAAAATAAAAATTTGTACCCATGTTTCTCATGTACCAAAAGGGTACAAAATAGAGTATTATAGATAATTAGAAATTATAAGATCTAAATATAGATATATAATAGATTTTATAAATGTTTTAGGTCATTTTACACCTTATATTTTCATTTTACCACCATTGAAAAACAATCTTTTACCTTAATAGTGGTAATTAATATTTACTATTTTCAGTATACATTTTTTTCAAAAATTAATTTAACCTTATTATGTAATATATTATTTGATAATTCCAAATATAGAATCCATTTTTCTAAATTTCAACCAAATGAGTTGAAATTTTTTTTAAAAATTAATCCCATGGACATGATGATAATGTCATGATGTATGCTTCTTTTCCAGAATTTGGGTCGTTTGTGAGGTGTGATGGTTGATCATTTCTTGTGTGATGTTTTTGTGTCCTATGGGCCCTTTTTGGGAATTTGGGTTTTCTTTTTCATAATTTTCACATTTTTTTCCTTGTGAATTATAATTTATTCCCCATTTTTCTATTTATTATTAGGTTTCCTTAGTTTTCTATTCTATAAATGAGGCTTGACACTCAACACATTAGTATTTTTCACTATTCATAGAAAAATAAAATATTTCATATAAAGACAAAAATATCACTGTAAGAAAATGTTGAAATGGTTATTTCAATAATTTATTCTATTTTATCTAATAAATTTTCTAAAAGTGATAAAAATTATTGTTAAATTTGGTGTGAAATTCATAACTAAACTGTCTTTTAGACAAAATAAAATTTCTCATAAAACAATTCTTTCTCTTACAAATAATTCTTATTTTATTTACATTGAATAGATAATAATTGAATTTATTATATACATGTGAATTTTTTTTTCTTATTTTATTTATTACTATCATACCAACCAATTTAATAGAAATGTTACAATGGTAATGTTTAAATAACAATATTTTAATTGAGTATAATTTTTCATTCGAACTCGTTTTTGTGTGCATTATATGAAATCAAATATAATTAATTTTTGAAATATTAATATATCATAATGTATCATGAGGTTATATTAACTTATATATTAGGGGTTTCATGTCACCCATGCTATCAAATATTATGTTCATATATTAAATGAAATGGGTGTCACATTCTATAACACTTAAATAAATTGGGTCCTCAAAATTTAATCATGATCTAAGTAAGGGTTTGTGATTTGAAAATACCTTTATTGAAATCCAAAAACATGATAAGGGTAAACAAAACATCATCTTGATATGATAAAAATAAAATAAAATGTTCATTGGGAATAATAATTTACTATATTTCAATAAAGGACAACCTTGGTGGAAAGTGAGGATATGGACCTCTATGAAAAGTGTAAATAATTATGGAAAATAATAAAATCCATTGATCAGAATAATGTGAATGATTAATGGAAAATTAAGGACCTCAAAACCCTAATTCTAATATTATTTAAGAGATAATAAGAACAACATAAATAAATTATTCAGATAATATTTTGTTACAATATCCCTTTATTATAGTTAATCAATTCTTTTACCATCTAGAATGAGAATATATGTATATATACTTACCTGATATCTTTATATTGAATAGAAACAATATCTTATTTTGATTGTTCTTCGATAAATTTCAAAATCATCACATACTCTAATAAATGAGAAACCAAAAATAAATTTTGTATTCCTAAAGAAATAAAATAAAAATTTAAATGATTGTTGGATCCATAATAAAATGAGAACTCATTAATTAGATCTATAGTTATTAATATAACAAGATGGATAGGAAAATTTATCCAATATACATAAATCCTCATATAGTGTAGAAAAAAATTAATCACTAAAACATTATCTAATGTTCAATTTACATCATTTCATAAAAGGTAATCCTTTTCGCTCTTCCAAATAGTAAGATCCAAAATGTCAAAATGATGGTAAATAAATATCAGATATGAAATTATCAGTAATCACAACCAATTTATTCATTACTTTCTAATTTACATTATCCATATAGTACACTCCTTATAAATTTTATTATTCTGATAACTAGGGTATCTTTGATAAAATACCCAAATGAAATAATTCTTGAATCCCAAAAATAACATTAATCATTCTACTTCATCTATAGTAATTTCATAAGCATGATCATGATACATTTTTTAATTTTGAGGTATAATTCATTAATTTTTGTGGAATTAATTTCCATGTAGAAATATTTATTTATAGTTAAAGCATTGATCATTGATTTTTTTCCATTCCTTTGAAATCATGATAATGGAATAATTTTTCTGTATACTTGTACAAAACAATCATTCCTAATATGGATGTACCATGGTTTTTCTTTAAACAATTATCACTCGTGGTAAAATATTTCATTCCCTTATTACCTTTATATATCTTTTTCTCTTCCATCTTTTTACTCTCTTGATTCCCATCAAAGCCATAATAAATAAGGAATTATTTATCTATATTTCTATCACATTATAATGTGTCCTCATATGATTAGTGTGTTTGGGAGACAAGTTCCCTTTGAATGAATGGATAAAGTGTATTGATTTTTTTCCCTTTCTTTATGATTGGATGCATTTCTAAATGATGGAATAATCTATATTAGACCATAAATTTATGAAAATTTCTGTATAATCCCACAACTGGTGAAATACATAACAAAAATTAGAAAATATTATTCATAGCATAACACATAATAAAAATCATATCTTTTAGGTATATATTTATTTTCAAAACCTTCATAATGGGTTATAAAGAAAAATTGAATTATTCAAAAATTATGTCTATAGGGTGTCAAAACATTGGTTTAGTAAGGCATTTTTCAAGAACCTGGTGATGATCATGTTAATTCCAATACACCATTTTCATATTTTTTATTCCTTGTGTAATTCTCTATTACCTTTCTAGAAGGTATGTTTTGATCTTATTTTTTGGTTTCCCTTTTTGATGGGAATGTATTTTCAACCCTAAAATTAATGGACACATGTCAAAGTGATATAAGGATTTATTGGATTTTCATATTTCCCATCGACTTTTCTACTATTCATTGGGACATTACACAATGTGTAGAGGGGTTTCATTATTTGTAATGTCATCTAAACTCATCATGTGAGTTGAAGTCACAGGATGATAATTTACATGTCCTGTCAGGGTTACAGATCGTGTAATGTGAAAATATAGTTTTTAATTTAATAGGTGACATGTTTATCGGTATAAAAGTGATTCCTGAGTTTTAAAAGATTAAAAATCACGTAATTCCAAAAAATTTAGTTTTTAGGATGTCATGAGGGTGTTTAAGGCTTTTATAAATATTTTACCCTTCTCCTCAGGGTTAGAGTGCTCAGCCAAGGTGAATTTAGGTGTCTTACATCGGTTGAGATGGGTTTGTTTAACAATTGTCTATCAATGTCAGAAATCAACCCGGGTCGACCCAGAACTGGTCACCCGATCCGGTCCACGGCATGGCCTAAGAGGAATTCCCGATCCTCTCGGGCTATCAACAAGCGCCAAGTAATCACTAAAAGAAAATTGGGAATGATTTTTTCCAGTAAAAAGAAATAAAGCAGTGGGAAAAGTAAAATAACTCCAAGTAAATAAACCACACGAAAATAATGAATGACCACCAACAAAAAATCTAACTTGACCACAACCAAAACTCCTCATAACCTCTAGAGTCACTCTCCAAACCACAACCAAGTCTCACCCATGGCGAACAATCTTGAGTCAAACATCGAACAAAACTAAAAATAGGAAAACACTATAGGTGTGTGTATAAAAACTTAGTAGGTCTGCCCAAAAAACTATTCCCAATGGACTACCTTTAAATAAAAATATTAAAAATTTAATGTCTGAACTAAATTATACAAAATATGGGTTTCCACACACACACTACCATTTTTAAAACAAGTAATAGTCTATTTACCTTTTTAATTTAAGTACAATATTATTGTTTGAAAGTAACATGTGCATTACAATTTAAAACATTTTTACGAACAATTAAAAAATACATATTTTAGTTGTTATTCAAAAGAAAACCAAAAACAACACACAACACACATTAAGGTAGTTGTAAAAGAAGTGGTACACATGGTCCACCAACTGAGCTATACCTCACAATTTTTTGCCACATAAATATATATACTAAAGAAAACATGGGTCTAACCTAGGAGCTCGTGAAAAATCCAGAACGTACTATATATGTGACTCATCCTAAAGGAATTCCCTACTCAATGATGTCATAATGGCCTAACACCCAGTGTTCCCCTATATGGCCAATCCAAGGGGCCTAATCCCATATCACTGATAACATAACACCTCTCTTCTATGGACCACTATCCAGTGCGTAGTCTAAACTAGTGCCACAATCATTCCTAAAAGATTCACTTCCTATGCCAGGTTCCCATGTTCACACATGCAATAAAATGGGGTGAGAAAATAATGTCAATCAAGTGACCAATCACATTGCACAAACATCACACACAACTCATGCAATCAACTTACACAAATGATCACCCTGAGTTACCAGAAAAAAAGATTCCCAACATAATTTATTTTATTAATCTATCAAACTTTCCTTCACAAAAATTAAAGAAAAAACTCATTTCTCAAGAGAAAAAAAAACTTATTCATGCTTTAGATGAAATAATTTATCCTTAATCCAGAAATACACTTGAATTTTTTTGAATTATGGTTGAAAGGACAAATAGGCATTCTTTCACTATTGTGCATTCATTCGTCAAAAAATATATATCAAGTTTTGTGTATAAAATAAACACCTCTTTTTACATCGAGTAATTATTAAAAAAATAATTATCTAATACTACATCCTATTTATTGAAATTATTAAAATATCAAGAAATTAATAAATTCTAAATTTAAAAGACGAGTGCAGTAGGGGACCTAAATCAACTCGTAGCTCGAACACGACAACGCGACACACCTCGCACAGGTGAACAAGATTGCACAAGCCAATGATCAGGGTAACACAGGGTTACCCTGCCAACACACTGAAATAAATTCACAACAACAAAGGTAAATAATAATGGACTTAAAACAATCCAAATAAAAAAAAATACAAACTCCACCTAGACATGTTTTCAACACACAAAATGCACCATCCAAACTATTTACTAAACCCCTTTACAACCCAGAAAGTGTTTACAAAAACCGGAAAAAACTAAAATAACTCACTAATCATTTTAAAGAGACAAACGTCCATTTTATGAAAACACATATAGTGCACAACCTAAAAAAAAGTGCATGACACGATGAGATTAAAATTTAAAAACACATGCACATGAACCCATTTTCAAAACCAGGCTCGCAATGCCCATATTATTTAATAAATCATTTTAAAATTTATAAAACAATTTTTAATAGTATACAATGGATTTAAACACATAAAACCAACTCCAGAGTCATTTCATTAACTCTAAAAACATTAAACAACAAGCGTGTGCTAGCGGGACTAATTAGGCATTTTCATGAAAAACCCATCAAATTCAGACCACAAGTTTAAACAAAATAATTGTGCACAGAAAATCAATTCACATAAAGAGGGTGAAAAATATGAAACGCAACTAAATTATTTTAAAAACTCAATTTATACCAAACTAATTAATTAGATCATATACTAATATAATTAAATAAAATTTAAGCACTGTAAAACACAAGGAAACAATGTATTTCAATACTTAAAGGAAGAGAGTGCAAGGGGTTCCTACATCAAATATGGATGGACCTCCTCAAGTCGGTGAGAAACATCGATCACACCACAACCGCACCTGTGTAAATCCAAAACCAGCCTATGCAACAAAGAAGATCACACAATTTGAATAGAAAGACCCTAAAAAACAATAGATCTTACATTTAGGGTTTTTGAAAAAACCAAAACCCTAAATCAAGAATAAAACTAGGTGGTAGCCATTACGGACTCTTCGAAGGGAAAGGGGTCACCAAGAGAATTCATGCGCAGTGGGGGGGGGGGTCTATGGGTCTGGTGGCTGGAAATATGGATGGATGGAGATCACCGGTTTTTTACTTATAGGAGGAAGCTCCTCGGATTGCTTATGATGGCTGGTGGGAGGAGGTGTCGTCATGAATAGTAGTGGCTCACACATGAAGGGAGATGGCTGGGTGCACGCTACTGTAGGGAGGCCCGAGGTAGGGTGCTTCATGGTGGAGGCATGAATGGGAGGGTCTTTCATGGGCCATGTCACAAGGTTGAGTTGTCAGCTATGGTGCATAGTCAGCAGTGCGAGGAGGCTCATGAGAGCGCTGTAAAGGTGAATCTGGATGAGGTGGTATAGGTAGAGAAGGGAAAGAGGGGTGCTGTAGATCTTCGGGTGCACTGAGTTATGGGATAGGGAAGTAGTGGCTCATGCTGGTAGGAGGGAAATGGCGGTGGCCGCCTAAGCTGGAAAGGTTATGGGCGGTGATATCCAAGCAAAGCCAGAGGGTCGGGTGGCCGGTGGTGCGTAGGAGGAGGATAGGGGTGTCCCACGAGCAAGAAGGAGGAGGCAAGGTCTAGGTACAACTGTGAGTGCACAGGGTAGGATGGCTGGGTAGAAGTGTTTCAGTAGGTGTACAGATGGTAAAGAGACAACCGCATGGAAGACAACAAAAAAATAATAATGAAAGAATGAAAGAAAGAAAAAAGTAAAAAAAGTAAAAGTCAAAAAAATTTAATAAAATTATATAATAATAATAATAACCTTAATTACAACAATAATGATAATTAAAATTATAACCATGACCATTTTAAATAATTCAACTAACATTTATTTATCTATTTTAATTTTCTGAAGATAGGCAGACTGTTCCATTGCGTGGGTGAATCCACATAGGGTCTCCAAGACGTGCTCTGCATGGGTGCTCAATGACGTCAACTCAAAACCGCTTGTTTTTTTTTGAAAAAACTCAAAAGTCATGTTCAAAATTCAACCTGAACCTTGAAAAAAAAATTAAATCCAAAGAAAATAAGAAAATAAAAAAATAGATAGGTCGGGGTCTGAAAATTCTCTCCACCAAAATGCTTCCCATCCCCGGGAAGCCACAACAAGACCAAGACTCGGGAATAAACTACTTCTGTGTCAGTCACCCCCCAAAATTTTAAGTACTTCCATTTGATTGATCCAAATGAACACCAAAATACCATGATATTCAACTTATCCTCAAAACATAAACACCTAAACACCACCAAAACATAACCCTAATACTAACACGGGGAGGCCCGAACGAACTCCCCACCATAAGAAATAATACAAACTTAATTCGATGAGACCCACATGGGTCTCCCCACAATAAGGACCAATGTGATTAAACGAACTTGAAAACATACCACACGGACCAAAAACCCCCCACCATGATTGGGAGAAGGGAAGTACCCAACCAAAAGAGCATCAAAACTACCTCCAATGCTACCTTAATGACATCACATCCTCAGAAGAACCCAAACCAAGCCACACTAAAGATCGAGATTAAACTAAGTCCATTTCTTCACCGTTGGGGTTCACCTGACTATGCACCGACTTCACTCCAGGACATATGGCTAGAGCACTGATGATTGAAGCCTCTCCTAACACGCAGTCAAGCTTCAAAAACTCCCAATCATAACACACGATCCCAAATTTTACCAAATGCACATCCACCCGAATAAAGGTTTCAAAGAGGTTCAATGAGAACCATTCTTACTACTAAATGAAAAGAAACACCACAAAACAATACAAGTGATGACTACTACATCGTTGAATCACCACAAAGAGAAAACCTCAAACTGATCCCTGAACATCACCCTACTCAAGCTGCCAGGCTGAGGTGACCTTCGATTAGTCGTGTCTATCTTCAGTGCGATTCTTCAAAACACCATGGTAGAATCACTGTAAGTGACCCAGACGTCAACAGGTGTGGCAAGGTATTGGAGAACTCAGGCACATCGGCCTCTTATGCCCCCTCTTACTACATAGGTGACAGATCAAGGAATTGTGCTGTGAAGAAAATGAATGAAGGTATAAAGGCCACTTGATTCCTCTTCCAGTACAACCAGCATCAGGCCACTTCCCATTCATCTTATCGCTATCTACCGCACTAAATTCCAAGGCAGGAAGAGGATTCACTAACTCAAGTCCTCCTGCTAACTCAACTTCGTTGAGGAATTCATGTCTCACCATATCTGGGAGGGTGATTATGTTGAATTCTTCCACCTTTGACTACAGATTAGGACGTAATCCAAACAAAAAATTCTAAGCTTTCATGGGATCTTTTCCAACATACCCTGGTTCATATGAAGAAAGGTCCAGGAAATGATGAAAGAATTCCAACACCGATCCAAAAAATTACTGAAAACCACACAACTCCATCATCTTCCTCACATTTTTCACCTCAGAAAAGTATTATTGGATGATTTTCAACTTGAAGAACTCCCAAGTGACATCTTCTCGAGGATTTCTACGAAACACAAGCTTCCACCGCTTTCTGGTTGGACCATCAAGCATAAATGTTGCCAAATGTACCTTTAATGACTCAGGTAGTATAACAGAACATGAGTTCCTTTAAATATTCCATAACCACTCCTCTTCCTCAACATGATCTTCTTTCCCATAAAACAGGGGAGGGTTAAACTTTTGAAACTCAAGGACGTAGTCCAGGGGCAAAACAACTGGAGTATTTTCTAAGGATACACCACCCGAAGCTACACCTTTGGCATCCAACGAACCATCATGGGGGGGGAGAACACTAAGTAACAAGAAAATAAGGTTTGAGATCAAAATATGGTCATTGTCATTTCAAATTCTAGAATAACACTTTTCACAAAGATTTTCAGAATGAAGGAAAACCCAAACAATTCACTTGGGGGAAACTAGTGTTGATGTGTGACTCAGACATATGGTTGGTGACCATATTCCAGTCACACCACCATCACTAAGATCATTCATTGGTAACATTCCTAGCTCCACAAGTATTTCTAGGACCTGTGAGCTCTCAGGGCTACTTTCTCAACTCCCTTTTCATTTCTCAACATAAAACAATTCACAACAATCAAAGGACACCAACATGCCTGGACATCCCATGGTAACTTGAGGTTCAGAATGAGCATGGTTTCATGATGTCCTTCTATTACCTATTCCTCAATTCCTGAAAAATCTACGCCATATACCATTAAAACCCAAAATAACAATGGGCACTCTGAGAAACATGGTCTGCTTAGGAGCCGACCTCCTCTAATACCATTTTGTAACGAACCAACCTGGGTCGACCATGAACTTGTCACCCAAGCTGGCCCGCAGCATGGCTTGAGAGGCATTCCTGATCCTCTCGGGCTGGCGACAAGTACCATGGCATCAATAGAGAATAATTGGGAATTATTTCACCGAGTGAAAATAAATAAAGGAGCGACAAAAGTAGAATAACACAATGTAAATAAACAACACGAAAAGAAAGAACGACCAACAACAGAAAACTAACTTGACCACAACCAAAACTCCACGTGACCTCAAGAGTCACTCTCGAAACCACAACCAAATCCCACCCTCGATGAACAAGATCGAGTCAAACATGAAAAAAAAATGAAAACACTATTGTCATGAGTGTTAAAACCCAGTAGGTATGCACAGCAAAATATTCGCAAAGCACTGCCTTTAAATATTGAATTTACCAATTTCAGGTTTTAAATAAATTATATAAAATATTGGTTTCCAGACACACACATTCATTTGTAAAACAAGAAACACTCCATTTCCCTTTTTAATTTAAGAATATGTTTAATGTTTGAAAGGAACAGGTGAATTGCATTTTAATACATTTTTTCAAACAATTTATACATCCAAATTTTAGTCGTTATTCAAAAGAAAACCACACACAACACCCAAAACTCACTAAGGGAAATGGAAAGGAGTGACACATAGGGGCCATCAGTGGAAATCAACATCACAATCATCCGCCACATAAAAATAAACCCAAATGAAATCATGGGTCAAACCTAAGTGCTCGTGAACAATCAAGAACATACTATACATGTGACTCATTCTGAAGACATTCATTACTCAATGAAATCCTAATGCCCTTTTGCCCGGTGTTTCCCTACGTGACCTAACCGAGGGCCCAATCCCATAACACTGATAACAGAACACCTCTTTTCTATGGACCACTATCCAGTGCATAGTCTAAACTAGTGCAACAATATTCCTTAGAATATTCACATACTATGCCAGGTTCTCATGTCAACACTTGTAATAAATGGGGTGAGTTAATAATGTCAATCAAGTAACCAATCATGTTGCACAGACATCACACACAACTCACGCAATCAACGTACACAAAAGATCACCCCTGAGTTTCCCCATAGAGAGTTTTCCCAAATAACATATTTTATTAATGTGACAAATAGGCCTTCAACAACATTAATGAAAAACTACATTTCTCAAGAGAACCAAAACACTTGTTCATGCTTTAGAAGAAATCATTAATCATTAAGATATAACTACACTTGGAATTTAGTGACTTATGTTCAAAGTCCTAATGGTAATTCTTTCACTATTGTTCATTCGTTCATCAAGAAAATATTTCAAGTGTTGTGTATAAAATAAACAACTCTTATTTTATATCAAGTAATTATTTAGAAACCAATTATCTAAAACTATTTCCCATTTATTAAAATTATTTAAATATCAAGCAGCTAATAAATTATAAATTTTCAAAGGCGAGTGCAGTGGGGTACCTACTTGAACTCGCAGCTCCAACACAACAATGCGACATACCTTACACTAGCACACAAGCACGTGCAAGCCGATGATCACTGTAACGTGGGGTTACCCTACTAACGTGTTGTAATAAACGCACAACAAAAAGGTACATTAACACGGACTTAAAACAATCCAAATTAACAAACAACGTGAACACCACATCGACATGTTTCCAACACACCAAACTCTCCATTAACACTATTTACTTAACCCCATTAAAACATGCAAAATGTTTACAAAAACCACCAAATGCCAAAATAACTCACTATTCATTTTAAAGAGACAAAAAACATTTTAATAAAACAAATAGAGTGCACATCCTGAAAAATTTGTAAAACATAATGAGATCAAAATTTTATAACATGTGTACCTAAACACATTTTCAAAACTAGGCTCGCAACACCCATATTATTTAATAAATCCTTATATATTTATATAACAATTTTGAAATGTATACCGTAGCTATAAACACACAAAACCTACTCAATAATCATCTAATTAATTCTAAAAACATTAAACTATGAGCAAGGGATAGTGGGATTAATTAATCCTTTGCATGCAAAACCCGTCAAACTCCGACCACAAGTTTAATCAAAATAATTGTGCACACAACATCAATTCACATAAATAGGGTGAAAAATATCAAACACAACTAAATTATTTAAAAAAATAAATTAACACCAAACTAATTAATTAGATCATATACTAAACTAATTAATTAAAATTTAATCACTAAAAAAACAAAAGAAAACAATTTATTTCATTACTTAAAGGAGAAGAGTGAATGAGGGGTCCTACCTCAACCATAGATGGACCTACCAAACTCAGTTAGAAACCTCATTTGCACTGCAACCACACCAACAAGAATCCCAAACAATCCTGTGCAATAAAGAAGATCAAACAATTTGAAGAGAAAGACCCTAAAAAAATAGTAGACCTTACATTTCGGGTTTGAAAAAAACAAGAACCCTCAATCAAGAAACAAACCATGTGGAATCCATTTTGCTCTATTTTAAGGGAAAGTGGTCACCCAGAGGAGTCAAACGTAACAAGGGTGGGATCTTTGCGGGTCTGGTCATCTAGTGGGAAGGATGGCTATAGATTTTTGGTGCTAGAAAGTAGAATAAGGTGTCACGGATCACTGAAGTTGATCGGTAGGATGAGGTGTTATTGGGAAGAGTAGGAGCTCACACTGGAAGGGAGATGGCTGGGTGCGCACTGGTTTAGGGAGTCTCGAAGTAGGGAGCTACAAGGTGGAGGTGTGGCTAGGAGAAGCTCGCATGGACTAGATCGCAAGGGAGAGCGGTCATTCGGGCGCACAGTTAGCGGTGCGAGGAGGCACAGGAGGGCGTTGCAAAGGAGAAGTTGGTCAAGGTGGTGTGGGAGAAGCAGGGCGGGAGAGGTGGTACAGATCTTCGAGCATGCGGAGCTGGGATATGGGGAAGTAGTGGCTCGCACTGGTTAGGGGAAACGATGGCAGTGGCCTGTGCTGGATAGGGTAGGGTGGTGCTGTGCAGGAAAAGCAGGATGACCTAGTGGTCGGTGGTGCACAAGTGGAGGACAGGGGCATTGCGTGGGCGAGAGGGAGGAGGTGGGGCCTGGGTGCAGCTGGGAGTGCATAGGGCAAGAGGGTCGGGTGAGAGTGCTACAATAGGTGCGCGGAAGGGAAGAGGACAATCACGTGGAAGACAACACCGAAACAAGGAAGAAAGAAAGAAATAAGAAAAAAAGTAAAAGTAAAAAAATCAAAAAAAATATTATATAATAATAATAATAATAATCCAAATAATAATAATTATTATAATAACCTTAATTAAAACAATATTAATAATTATTATTATTAAACATGACCATTTTACATAACACAATTTATATTTATTTGTCCATTTTAGTTTTCCAAAGATAGGAGAACTATATCGTTGCATGGGTGAAGCCGTGCGGGGTCTCCAAAATGCGTTCCGCCTGGGCCCTCAGGGACGCCAACTAAAAAACATGAGTTTTTTGACAAAACTCAAAATTCTTTTTCAGAATTCAACCTAAACCTTGAAAAATAATTTTAAAACCAAAGAAAACAATGAAATAAAAATAATATATTGGTCGGGGTGTGACAATAAAGGTTAGTCATATCCTATCTCTGGGTAATCCTACCTCTTGGTTTCCCTCTCATTTGTGGTTATGACAACATTTGTTATAGGTAATGGTAATTAAATTGTGTTTTTATATTAATTCATTTTAGTCTTTGTAATTTCCATGTCTATTGAAAAGAGATCATGTGGTTTATAATCCCTATTTTCAAATGAATTTAGGTTTTCCATGCTTTTGAGGTAGGTGGATCTAATTAGTTATTCTAATTTCATGATGTGATTGATTCTCATATTAAATACCTGAGATTTGAAATTATATTGCATGTGTTGAGATTGGGAATGGATTTGTTTCATATTTTAATTGGGTTATCAATGTAAAATAAATTGACAAGATTCAAAATGGATAATATATTTTTAATCCTTGAAGCATATTTTCATGGAATTGAAATTGATTTTTAAAAATTTGATTCTGGTTTTAAAACAATAATTGGAAAACATTTCACAGCAGGAATATTGGGTATGACAAGATAGAGACACGAGTAGCCTTAGTGTGTGTGACATCACTTAATGGTAACATCTTTAATATTTATGGTCTATGTTAGGCCTTAATGTTATTTGGATTCATCCTTATTCCTTGTTAGGGTTTCCAGATTCTAGTAAATATTTTTCCATTGGCTAGATCTGATCTGATAGGTGCATTATTGTTTTTGGTTGTTTATTATACGAGTGTTTATTTCGTGGATGTTGTATCACATGTATATTTATGTTTTAGTATCTTTACCTTCTTGTTTCTTAAATTGGAAAACATGGAATGAAATTTTTGAAAACTCATGGATTATTTTAAGAATGATTTCAAATAAATTTTTATATGAAACTAATTATAAATATTTTTTGTTTTATTATGTGGAATACTACATTATTGTCATTAGAACTTGTATATATATTTTTGTGGTATCCTATGGGGATCTATTTTTCCCACCCTAATTCTACCTATAGTTGTATGTAGACCCTTTTTATAGTATTCACATAATGGAATATTATTCTATAACATAGAGTCTTCTCTTTGTGTTTCTATTTCATTTTGGGATTGTTTTGAAGTAATATTTTTTTAGCACGGGGACTTGTTTTTTCTAGATTTTTTTTCATTATTGTTTATTTGTTTTGGATTATTTTTATCTCGTGTTGTTTTGTCAATGTAAACATATTTTTTTCTATTTTTTTCATATATATGAGACTAGTTTTGTAATAATTTTTTACCCCACCTTATGATGGTCTGACTAGGGTTTTCTAGTTTGGTAGACCCTGGTTGGTATATTACAATTATATATTAGAGACATACTTATCAGGTTAGGAGTCATCACTTCCTATGTTGTTTCTATATAATGGGTAGATAGGAGTAGCATCATCAGAAATCAGATTTTGGGTGATGAAATGGGGCTTGTCAAGCTCACTCTTGTTATTGAATCCGTCTTTCCATGGGTTCTTGTAAAATATGTACGAATACAATACTAATTATTTAGGTTCATTAGAATAAATTTTCTGTGAATTTTATTTTAATCAACCATTATGTAATGTTTGAGGAATGTGTTGTGTCTTTTGAATAAGCTATCCAAGTAGTTCATTTAGATGAATCCATTATATTAAAAATGTGTTTTCTTCAATGATTGGACTCATAACTTCTTCTAATTATTATTTTTTAAATAATTATTTGGGATTCATGTTTTTTGTTTAATGATTTTTGAATTTTCTCATGGTTTATTGGTTATTCACTGGTTTTTAAAAAAATCCTCTTAAAAGATCTCTTCCAAATACTAGATGGGAATCTGAGATGCATTTTCTTTTGGCGGATCCCCCGGTTGAATATTCATTTGGTAAATCAATGATTTGTACCATTAAAACTCTAGGGTTAGTGGGCATGGTGAACCCATGAAGGGTAGTGGATCATGGTTCAGAATTTACCAAGCTGTGTCCTCCTAACTTATGTGGTTACCCACAAGAGTTTTAGTAGTGGAATGAATGGATTGAGATGGTCTTCAACGTTCTGAAGACTCTTGAGGATTATAATGTGGGGTTTTCTACATTAATTTTTGAATCATCACGAATAAGATGGTGAGAATAATTATTTTATGCTAAGTTACATGAAGGTCTATCCTGGGTTACTTTAATATTGATCATTAATCAATATTTTTATCCTGTAACTTTATGTGAGGGATAGGCCAAGGAGATTCGAATGTGGATCATGGGAAGTATATTTTTCTGGATTACTCCATCCACTTTACTCAGTTTTTGCATCTGTAACCATTGATTTTCCCTGATGATTACATAAAGGATCAAAGGTTTGAGATGAGGAATATATACAAAATTTGGTCAGTTAATATTATTTATGACTTTCTAACTTTATGGAGGTTATGGATAAAATAACATTGGTTGAGGAATAAAAACCTAAGAGTACAGTCTTGGTCGAGGCTTCAGTGGGGGCAGTTGTAAGCCAAGGTTCTTCTTCTAATCAGAATAGAAAACACAAGAGTTTTTAGTATTCTATAGGAACAATTATATGTGATTATATAGGGAAGAAACATTTTAATTTATATCAGTTTGGAAGTTGTGGTTATAATAGGCCTCAATGTATGGATGTTCCTATAACAAGGAATGTTTGTGGGTGATCTGGCCATTGAAATCATTTATATGATATGATGTCCCAAGGTAGTAAGGAAGGATCCACTTTCACCATGGGGTAACAAGTTTAGGTTGATACTTCCAAGGATGGTGGGTCTCATTATCAAGAAAAGGATTTTTTCTAGGCGGCTATTTCTAGTTGGATTTATGAATCCAATTGTACAACAACCGAATTTGATGTAGGACAATCTATTATTAGAGGTACGATATTTATTTCAACTTCTGTGGTGCTGGATTTATTTGAAATTGGTGAAATACATTCTTTTATATCATCAATTATGGTTGATGTGTTTGGTTTGAGTGTAGATATTATATAGTTCATGATGGATATTTCCATGCCTTTGGTAAATATATCAGAGTAATGTTTCAAATGTCATGTGTATAAAGTGGTGATTAGTGACATAGAGGTGTTTTGGGACTTCATATTGATTGATCTATAAATATTTGTATTGATCATCAGTTTGGATAATATGATTAATATAAAGAACCAGATAGACTGTTATCATGGTCTCATATAGTTATTTTATACAAGATAGGGTCACTCACATTTTTCTAGGTGATTGAGACTCTAGATTTGGAAGCGTAGGGTTGGTTGTTGCTTATTCAAATTTAATCTCATTTTAGTTGATATGAATTTTTCTTGATGTATTTGACTCATTCTTGGGTGGTCATCAACTTTTTATTGTGTTTTCATACCCTGTGGCCCGTGTGGATGATTTTTCTAGTTTTCTACCATATATAGAAGTTATGTTTACTATTTACCTGTTACATAGAATGATGAAAATTTATATTATATCCTATCAAATGGAACCCGCTGAGTTGGGGGAACATAAATTCCACCTCACAGACTTTAATGTGAAAGGATTTAGTATAACTAGCATTTCATAGTGGTCTTATCCTTTATTATTTACAAGGAAATAATATGAAATGATTATAGACTGTATTGAATATTATAATTTGAATCATGTGATTGTAAAGAACAAGTATCCTTTGCACAAAATTTATGACCTCTTTAATCCGTTGAGTGTGGGGAGTTGGTTTTCTATAATTATACTATAACTGGCGTACCACTAGTTGGGAGTCCGATAAGAGGATATACTCAAGACAACATCTCAAAGTAGATATAGGCATTTTTAGTTTTTAGTTATTCCATTCAGTGTTACCAATTCCCATAAAGTAATCATGGATTTGTTAAAAAAATATTTTATCGATTCTTGGACACTTTGTTGTTGTGTTCATAAATAATATCATGGTGTACTCCAAGACAGAGGATTGTAATAGAGAATATATATATATGATTACTAAAACCTTGAGGGAACATCATATATAATGTAATATTTCAAAATGTGAGTTTTGGATCTTATAAGTGAAGTTTCTAAGGAAAAAGTTTCCTGATAGTGGTTATTCAGTTGATCTTGAAATGGTGCAGACATTTTTGTCTTGGGGGAAACCCAGAATCATATTTAAGACCCAATGATTCTTGGGTTTTCTATGTTAATATAGATGGTTTGTTCAGAACTAATCTAGGATCATGTATTCTATGATATCATTAACACATAATGGTGTAATGTTTTAATGGAATGAAAAGTGTCATAGATCTTTTGAGGAGTCGAAAATGAGCCTCACTACAGCACGAGTTTTGATTCTTCTGAGATCTGGGTAGGGTTACCCTATTTTTAAAGATTCTTATAGTATAGTTTTGTGATGTGTCTTGATGTAGTGGAAACATGTTGTGGCTTATGTATCACACTAGTTATTCCCTCATGATAATGACTACCCTACCCATGATCTTAAGTTGGATGTTTTTATCCATGCACTTAAAATGTGTTGTCACTTTGTCTTTGGAAAGTAGATTACAGTATATTCTGATCATAAAAGCCTAAAATATATTTTCACTTTGAGATATATGAATGTGTGATATATAATTTATGATGATTATCATTAGATCACTAATTCTGATATCATATATACCCCCAAAAAGGGAGTGTGGTGGTCAATGCATTAAGAACCATACTACTGACATAATCCATGAAGGAATCATTGGAAAAGTGTCCTATGATGTGTTTTTTTACTGAAATGAGTATGGGAGTGGAGGAGGTTGGTGGAAATATTTTATTGGATTTGATAAATGATGACTCATATTTTGATGATCGATTTTGAATTAGACAGATGACAAAAACTAATATCTGATGCTAATGAAAATTCATAAATGGCGGGGAGACCTTATGTGAGTTATATCAGTCTCCTAGTAGAGATTTTTAATTTTGTAGAAATTTTTTTGTCATGTTTTTCTTGATTAAAAGTTCACTAGAAATTATAAACTAAGCTTATTGGTTTGATCTCAATGGGGATTCAAAGATATAACCTGATTTGAGACGTTGGTATTGGTGGTTAGGGATGATACAGTCAGTTGTAGATTTTTTTTCTTGGTTTCTCAATTTTCAAAGAGTTAAGGTGGACCACTAGATATCTGCATGTTTTTTACAACCATTTCCCATTATGGTATGAATATTGGATGATATTTCCAACGATTCCTTCATTTGTTTACCATAAACACTTAATGGGAAGAATGATTTTTTTGATGTTGACAGACTCACTAAATAATCGCATTTATTTCTAATAAAGGAAATGAATAAAGTTGAACGGTTTTGGGACTAATATGCCCATGATATTGTGATGCATAATGGGGTTTCTTCTATAGTTATTTCTAATAGGGCCTTTGGGTTCACATCATGATTACAAAAATTTTACATGAGGTAATCAGTTCATAGTTTAAATTCAATATGGATTTTCATTCATAGATACATTTCTAGACAAAGAGTGTTATCTATTTTCTTGAGGATATGCTCCAGCATGTTCTCTTGGTCTTGATGGATCTTTGGGAAAGAATTTTCCTTTAGTTTAGTTTTCCTATGATAACAGTTATCGGGATTCAATCAAGATGGCACCCTTTAAGGAATTTTATGGGTAGTCATATCAACCCCCCCTTGTGCTAGGTAGATTTGAGAGAGGGGTCCTAGGATAGGATTAGTGTTGTTCAGGAGATTATAGAGATAGTACAGTTGATCCATATTCATTTGATTATGACAATGAGTCATCATAAATATTATCTGGACCATCGTTGTTTGATATTGGTGTTTTAGGTTTGAGATCAAGTATTTTTAATAATTTCACATTACATGGGACATATTCGGATTAGTAAGCAAGGTTGGTTAGAACCAAGGTTTGTGGGTCCCTTTGACATTGTTTGGTGATTGGGAGAGTTTCCTATTAGCTATTGTTACCATTTTTCATGACATATATGTTTTATTTGTTTCATGTTTCCTAGTTGGCGAGGTATATACCAGATACTTCCCATGTAATTAGATGGTATGAGGTTTTTCTTGAGCTTGATACTACTTTGGATGAGTAGCCAGTTCAGATTATAGATCATGATGATAAGGTACTCCATGGTAAAATTATTCTGTATGTCTGGGTATTGTGGAAGTGTGTATAAGATCACCATGAGATGTGGGAGCAAGTTTCATTGATGATGCTTCAGTAGCCTACAATTTCTTTTGATTAAGGATCTTGAGATCTATCTGGAGGCATAATGGTTTTATAGTGGGAAGATTGTAATGACATGTTACCTTTCGATTAGGTATGTTCTGATATTTTTATTTAGTTTCCTTTTTTCAATGGTCTCGTTATTTTTAAATATAATTAGGAGGATACCTATAATGGTGAAGTAAATGATTTTGTGGATTTAAATATTTTCCCAAGTCTTTTATGTTGTTTGTTGGGAAGTTACACGATGTGTAAGGTTGGATGAACTAATCACATGAGTGTAATTCATAGTGTGCGGATTTACATTCCATGTAAGGGTTACAGATTATGTAATGTTAAAATATGGGTTTTAATTAGAAAGAAGATTAATTTTTGACCGAGAATTAAAATAAAAGTGATTTACAATGTGTAAATGATTACACACCAGGTAATTCTCTGAGTTTCAGTTTTTAGGATATACTATAGGTGTTTGAGTCATTATTCTATAATGAATTCTTCTCCTCTTTCCCAGATCTCTAAACCTAGATGATTTTGAATTTCTTCTTTCCCTATGTATTGATTCATTTACATTTTTATCATAAGGTTTAGATGCTTTGTCTCTCCAGGTAATCCTTCCTCTTAATTTCCCTCTCATTTGTAGTTGTGGTGATGTTTGATGTAGGAATCAGTAATTGGATTGTTTTTTCTATCAACCCTTTTATTTCATTGATCATTCCATGTCTTCTAAAGAATGATCTTGGTGTTTCCAATCCTCATTGGCAAAGGTGGTTAGGTTTTTTATTCTCTTTAGGTAGTTAGATCTATTTAATTGTTATAATTTCATGAAATGATTTTTATCCATATTGATGTTTTGATATTAGAAATGTGTTTTAATTTGTTGAAATTGAATTGATCATGGGTTCATGTTATAATTTGTGTTTTCCCTTGAAAATGTAATTTCCTTTATTTGAAAAGGAAAATTTATTTTAAAACCTTGAAATAGACTGCCTTGGCATTGAAATTGTTTTTTAAAAATACGAGCATGGTTTTGAAAATAGAAATTGTGAAACATTTGAAAGCGGTAACCTTGGTTACATCGATGTGGAGAAATGGTTAGCTTTAGTGTGTGTGGAACCACTAGGAAGTATCATCGTGTATGATGAAGGTCTCGGGAAGACCTCAATATGAGTTTTATAGAACTGTATTCATTATTAATCTTATTATTTTTTAGTACATACTATCCCATATAATAGATCCTAGTTGGTGGGTTTAATATTTTTCTAGTTGTATATGACATTATAGTTTATTTCAGTGATTTTGTATCACATGTATATTCATATTTTTATATGTTTAACCACTTATTTCAAGATTTGGAAAACATGTCATGCAATTTGTTAAATATAAATAATTTTTTGACAAAGGATTTAAAGTAGATTTTTTATGAATCATCTTATTAAAAAGTTTTTTTAAAGATTTGACTTGTGAATTATTTTTATTAGAACTTGTATGGATATTTTGGTGGAATCTTATTGGGTACTTTTAATCAAACTATACTTCTTCATGTGTGAGGATGTTAAACTATTTTTTCAGGATTCACGTAAAGGGAAGATCATTCTATCACATGAAGACATCTCTTTTAATTTCTATATCATTTTTGGGATATTTTGGAGGTTATGCTTGGTCACATGGAGGCTAGTTTTTTCTATACTTGTATTTATTTATGTTTTATCTAGTTTGGAACCATTGTATCTCCTCTCGTTTCCTCTCTGTACTCTGGTTGTGTTTATTTATTTTCTTATATACATGTATAGTTTTGTATTCATTTTTTTCCACAAATTGTGGTGGGATGAATTCGATGATTGGTCAGGTTGACATCAGTTGGTCCATAACACCTAGGTATGTTTGTTTCAGAACTATAACGATTAATATTATCAAGAGAGAGATGTATTTGGTAGAAGAAACCACATAATTTCTCACTTACCGTAACATTAATATTTCCTTCTATAGAAGTCTTTAGTTTCTATCATAGGGTATTGTTCCCAAATAAATGTTTTCCAAAATCTAGTTCCCAAGGTTTCTACTAAATTTTAATGATACCAACTATAGTGACCCAAACCCCAGTAACCCATAGTCGGTGTGTTTATTATTAAATTATTATAAAATACATTGAATCACATCCTAATAGAATGTATAGTTCGTTAGTGTTGGTAATCAATATAAATACATTATATTATTATTAAAATTAAAAAATACACTAATTATATTCATTGATATTTTCATTTATCCCCCTAGAATATCCATGTATATCAATCAAAAAACACTTCCTAGTATCCAAGGGAAATAAAAGATATGAAAGGGGTGAGCCTTGATTCTTCGTAAGGGTAAGAATATATCCAAAGATATGAATTATTAAGGCATAATTTGTTAGGTTTTGATGCCCACAGCTGAAGATGGTGGGTCATGGATTTTAATGTTTTTCATCGGTAGATTGACAGTACTTGTCTACGCCAATGATCCGAGCCCCGGAAAGGTCTGAGGATCTCTCATAAATTGTAAACAAAATAATACATAAACATAATACATATCATTCCAAATCTGAAGGTTCTCTTGACTACAACTTGTCGATGGAGATCACTGCATGAAGAATCCATAGCAGGATCCCTCCAGATCGTCCACACATGCTACAAAATCTGCTAGAATGTCGATCGTCAAACTTCGGGTGCAAGCACGACAATCCGATGATGTATTCGACATCCTGGCGATCACCACATCGATATGCCTTTGATACTTGAGGAAGATATTGATCTGAAATCTTGGATCAACATCTTATCTCTCTAGGAAGTTAGAGGATAGAGAGGATCCCAATTTTCATTCCATGAATGAATTAATAGTGGAATGGACTGTCACGACCCGTCCTTTGGACCCGTGCCGTGACTACCCCAAGCCCGCCTCCCATAGGCTAGGGGATGGTGACTAGCACCAAGGCATAAATCCAGACAAAAAGGGAGGGAATTGCCTTTATAAGTAAACAAACACCACAGAGAAAGTATATCAATTGGAAGTAAAGCAGAAATGTCGATCCGCCCACTGGAAGTCCCACCTGAAGGGTGGGTACAGATAGACACCTTAGCTCCTCGGGTCCAGCCGTCCGCTCTGTGTACGTCCCACCCAGTGGTCCACCTCTAGGTACCAACTGCTCCACTAGCCTCTACCATGATCAGTGTTGTCCGTCATCTGCATCCAACACAACATAGTGTGGTCATATCCCGTGCAGGGGTGAGTATACGCTACTCAATAGGGACCCCGAGACCCCCAAAGGTCTCCAAGAATCCACAAAGGATAATCCACAAAAGAAATATACAATCACGAAGTAACAACAACCACTACTTAGGTATATGTCCATACATACACCTTAGTCATTGATTCTAGTTCGGCTCCAATGCCCGAGTCCAAGTTCAATCACGTCCACACAGGATAGTACAACACAATCCACATAGGAAAGCAAGTAAATCATATCAATGATATTGATTGAAAGTCAAGACTCAGCTTACACAAGTATACTTCTTTGTAAGGTGGTAGAGATGATCTGATATAGCCACTGATTCATCTAAGCTGGGACCCACGTAGGATACTAAACCAGCTACTCTGCCAGACCCACATAGGATAGCAAGAACAGAGTCAAACACTGCTAGACCCATGTAGGATACAGGAACAGTAGTCATTGTCGTCGAACCCACATAAAATTACAGTACGGTCTTCATCACTACCGAACCCACATAGTATTTCAGTGCAGTCTTCATCTCCGTCGAACCCACATAGGATTTCAGTACGTTCTTCATCACTGCCAAACCCAAATAGGATTTTAGTGCAGTCTTCATCTCCATCGAATCCATATAGGATTTCAGTACGGTTTTCATCACTGCCGAACCCGCATAAGATTCCAGTGTATTCTTCATCTCCGTCGAACCCACATAGGATTTCAGTACGGTCTTCATCGCTGCTAAACCCACATAGGATTTTAGTGCAGTCTTCATCTCCATCGAACCCACATAGGATTTTAGTATGGTCTTAATCGATGCCAATCCCACATAGGATTTCAGTGCAGTCGCCACAGTTCCAGTCGCAGTCGCAGCCAGCTCTAGGGTTCCCGCACACACTGGGAGGGTTTACTCCACGAGTCAAGGGGGTTGTTACATCAACTGACACATATTCCAGAGTTTATGTATCTCAAAGTTCTTTTTCAACAAGAGGAACTCAACGTGACAGGCGGCGCGTCAATCGGACGCCCGGTCTGAGAGTTATTGGATTTTTTTGTTCCAGGGGCCCGGTTGGTTTTTAAGTCAATACCAACCGGACCACACTCTAAATGCATCCAAACCTCAAGCGGAGTAAGCCAAAAGATCTATCTCACCAAGAGGAATCAAACAAAGTCGATGGCACGTCAATCGGACGTCCGGAGCTCAAGTTATAAGTAAGGGTGCAGGTGAGTTACCATATTTAATACACGTGAAAGGTAAAAAGGAAACGAAGGGGTGGGGATCATGTTGGCCCCACCTCACTAATATCCTACCTAGGAGTTAGGATATCAGTGGGTCCCACTCCAACCACCAGGCCTAGATTAACACTGCTTAGAATAAAAATAAAATCTGTTGCACATTATTTTATTTTATTCTTAAGTTAACCCAAAAATTTAATAACCTCACCCGGGAAAATGAAACTCCGGAAATGGTGTTCTTAAGCAATTACCAGTGCTACGATTCCACCGGTGCCCCCGGAATTCGATTCCGAGCACCAGTTTAATAGTTAGGAAAACTCGCCCGCTCATTCACTGAATGTACCCGAGCCAAACTTCGGAAAATGATTCCTGGCACACCAGGCCTCGGAATCAGGTGCCGTCAGAAACTTCGTTCTTGTAAAATCTCAAAGAAAATTATGAAAAAATTTCCCTTGAAATTTACAGGTCTTTACATTACTCCCACCTCAGGGATTTACGTCCCCGTAAAGATACATCATAAATTAGGGGAACAAATGTAGGTACTGAGCACGCATTTGAGCCTCCTGCTCCCAAGTGCTCTCCTGGAGGTTCCTGTGCTTCCATCTGATGCGCATTAGAGGAATTGACCACCCATGTAGGACCCACTCCTGTTGATCCTCGATCTCCACTAGGAACTCCAGAAAGGTCACCACATCTTCAAGGTCTTGGTCCCCATGGTCGATGATATGCGTCGGGTCGTGCACGTATCTTCTCAGCTGAGATACGTGGAAGACATCGTGCACCCGGTGCAACTGAGGTGGTAGAGCTAGGCGATAAGACAACTCACCTATCCTGCCGAGGACCTGAATGATCCGATGAAGAATGGAGATAACTTTCTGCCTCGGCCAAATCTCCGTAATCCACGTCGAGGTGAGACCCACAAGAAGGTGTGGTCGCCATCCTTGAACACCAGTGGCCTCCGCCTCCTGTCAGTATAAGAATTATACCAGCTCTGAGCTGTCCTCACCTGCTCCTGGATGACCTGGACCTTCTATGTCGGGGCCTGGACCATCTATGGTCCCACAAGTGAGGACTCCCCAGGGTCTGTCCAGCATAGGGGTGATCTTCAAGGTCAGCCGTACAATGCCTTGTATGGTGCCATCCCGATGGTGGAGTGGTAGCTGTTGCTATACGTGAACTCCACTAAGGGTAGATGGTCCTCCCAGCTGCGACCAAAGTCGAGGACACATGCTTGGAGCATGTCCTCGAGACTCTGAATGGTCCTCTCCATCTGACCATTCGTCTGAGAGTGAAAGGCGGTGCTCAGACGTAACTACATCCCGAATGCCTCCTACAACCCCTTCCAAATCCAGGAAGTAAAGCAAGCATCTCGACCGAAGACGATAGATGATGGCACACCATGAAGCCGTACAATCTCCTAAACGTAGAGACATCCCAAGCTCTCTACTGAGCCCTGCTCTCTGATGGGTAAGAAGTGGGCCGACTTGGTGAGTGGGTCGACAATCACCCAAATGGAGTCATGAACTCTAGAAGTACGTGGATGTCCTGTCACGAAATCCATAGATATCCCATTCTACTTCCACTCTGGGACCACTAAGGGTTGTACCAAGCCTGTTGGTCCCTAGTGCTCTACCTTCACCAACTGGCAGGTGAGGCATCGAGAAAAGAACTCTGCCACAACCTTCTTCAAACCTGGCCACCAGTGCTGTCTTCTGAGATCCTGGTACAACTTCTCCACTCTAGGATGTACCGCCAAAGGGGAAGTGTGAAACTCTCTCAGCACCTCCTCCTACAGAGCAGCTGGTACCCTGGTACGTCCTTTGAAAAGGACATCGTGATCTCCTCCTATGGAGAATCCATCAGGTGCATGTCCTGGGGATATCTGCGCACACCGCGTCTCACAGTCAGTGTCCCTATGTTGTGCCTCTCTGACCCGCTGCAGTAGTGGAGGAGTGACTATGAGAGACTGAAGAAAGGCTGCCCCATCTCTATCCACAAAAGATATCTGCAAAGCGGCAAGTTGATCTGTCGCCTCCCCATGTAGCTGGATGTCTGTCCTCCTACTGAGAGCATCAGCTACTATGTTCCCCTTCCCAGGAGTATGAACTATCTCAAAGTCATAGTCCTGGAAGAACTAGAGCCATCATCGCTGTCTCAGATTCAGGTCCTTCTGTGAGAAGATGTACCTAAGACTCTGGTGGTCAGAGTAGACTGTAAAGCGCTCTCCCATTAGATAGTGTCGCCACATCATCAGAGTGAAGACCACTGCTACTAACTCCAAGTCATGGGTAGCACAGTTCTTCTCATTCTACCTCAACTGACATGATCCATAGACGATCACGTCCCGCTCCTGCATTAGGACACATCTGAGTCCGGTCCCTGATGAATTGTGGTAGACTACGTACCCTACTTCCTCCTCCGGTAGTCTCATGATAGGTGCGCTGGTCAATTTATGCCTCATCTCTTGAAAGCTCTGCTGACATATGTCTGACCACACGAAGGGTTTCCCCTTCTTCGTTAAAGCTGAGAGTGGTGCCGCAACTCTAGAAAAGTCTGGAACAATCCTCCGGTAGTACCCATCTAGACCCAAGAAATTCCGCACCTCGGTCACGCTCCTGGGTGGCTCCCAAACTAGCACTGCCTCGATCTTCACAGGATCCACTGCAACTCCCACCTCAGAGATGACGTGTCCCAAGAAGAAGACCTCACGTAACCAGAACTGACACTTTGAGAGCTTTCCATAAATCTGGTGCTCTGAGAGTGTGTCTAGTACAACCCGCAAGTGGTAGGCGTGCTCTTCCTTAGTGGTCGAGTATACCAATATGTTGTTGATGAAGACCATGACAAATCGATCGAGTTATGGCTGAAAGATACTATTCATGAGACTCGTGAACACAGCTGGAGCATTGGTTATGCCGAAAGGCATAACCAAGAACTCATAGTGGCCATACCGACATTTGAAGGCCGTCTTCTGCACGTCCTCATCTAGAACTCTGAGCTGATGATAACCTTATCTAAGGTCTATCTTTGAGAACCACCGTGATCCGTTGATCTGATCGAAGATGTTGTCAATCCTTGGTAGCGTATACTTGTTCCTCACAGTCACCTGGTTCAGACGACGATAGTCGACACAAAGTCGCAAGCTCCCGTCCGCCTTCTTAGCGAACAATATCGGGGAATCCCAGGGTGAAACACTGGGTCGGATGAATCCCTTTCTTTGAAGGTCCATTAACTGTACCCAAAGATCTTGAAGCTCAGTGGGGGACATCTGATATGCTGGAGTGGATATCGAGGCTGTCCCGGGGTACAGGTCAATATAAAAGTCTATCTCCCTGCAAGGAGGTAGTCCTAGAACGTCGTCAGGGATAACGTCCGCATACTGATCCACCACTACAGGAAAACTAGGACTTTTCACGTCAACTTCTCCTAGGATGAGGCTATCCAACTGATGAGTTATGGGCTGTCCTCTCCTCTGCGAGAGTCCATCCTATTCTGCAAAGGCTCCCTTCTCACCGGTGAAGGTGAACCTGCTCCCGTCGGTGCGAACACACCGCACCTTGCGCCTAATACTGTCAATCAAAGCATGGACTGTAGATACCCAATCCATGCCCAAGATGACATCGTAAGGCCTCGATGCCGCTACAAGAAGATCCTAGCTGACGCTCTCACCTCCTAGAGTAAGCTCACACTACCATCACCAGTGCGTAATTATCGAGTCCACTCCCGTAGGAGTCTCTAGCCGTAAGGATCGAGCCAACGGCTCCGTCGGAATCTACGAGCTCTAAACAAGGGAAGAGGTAATAAAAGAATGACTCTCTCTTGTGTCTATAAGAACTGTAGCAAGGGTGGAGTAGAAACATATCGTACCTCAAATCATCTCTGGCGCGCCGTGGTCATAGGCCTCCACTGCCTAAAGCTGAGCCTGTCTCTACCCGCCAGCTCCCTGTGGTCGGGGTGGGCCTCCTGGTGGTGGTGGTGGTAAATCCTCAAAGCGTCGCCCACCACCTGCTGCTCGGCTAGCTCCCCTGCCTCTTCCGCCTGCTCTCGGCGGACCGCCATGGTTGACCCCCTGCCTCTGCCTGGGTGGCCCCTCAACCGTTTGCTGCTCCTCTGCACGGCGGGTCAGGCAGTCACGAGCCATGTGGCCCTGCCCGCCGCATGCGTAGCACTGTCTGCTCCTCGGAAGGTTGGCTCTGTGCTCTGTGCCCCACACCTCTGAGCCAGTGTCCTTAGGTCGTCTTCCTGATGGTTCGGTCTGCCTAGACCTTGTGACATCCGTCGACTGCTAGCTGCAGATGACTCTGCTACGTGCCGCCCTAATGTAGGTCTCACTACTGGTGTGGGCTCGGCAAGAAAGATCTCTATGAGAAGAGCTCTCTCTAGTAATCATTCCTATGTCAGAATGCTGAGGGAGATCATCGATGCCCTGATCTCATGCCTCAGTCCCTGCTTGAAGGTCCGGTCCCAGAAGAATGGGTCACATACCATGTCTATCGAATAGCGCGAGAGGTTGGTAAATCTCGCCGAGTACTGCGCGACCGTCATGCTGCCCTGCCACCGCTGTAGAAGCTCCTAGATGCGCACCGCATAGAGGGTGGATGGGACGAACTCTGATCGGAAGAGGCTCTCAAAGTCCGTCCAGAGGAGTGATGCCTCATCGTGCACCTGGAACATCAAGCTCCACCATCTTCCTGCTGCCGCGTGCAGGAGGCTCACTGTGAGGATCACCATGAGGTAATCTGGTCTCCCCACTAATCTAAAAACTCGAACAACTACCTCCAACCAATCCTCGGTTTCCTGAGGGTCCGTCTCCCCACGGAACCTAGGCCATCGCTGACGCTGAAACTTGTGCAGTGCACTAAGGCGACGTGCACTATTAGCGGCTGGGGCTGGTAGCATCGGTGGCTCGGCCGGTAGAGGTACCGCCGGTGCCTCCGCTGTCAAAGGGCCCTGCACAGAGGCCTCGTCGCTCGGTGGGCTGTCATCTCGCACAATGCTCGGAACCTTAGATGGATGCCGTTGTGGGGCCATCCTGAAAAGAAACTGGTGTGCCATGGTCAAAACAGTATACCTGGTCAGATGACATAAAGTAATCACAAGGAAAACTTTTAAAACACACATTCAATCAATGTTTTCGTGAATTGAGTCAGAAATCAGAAGTCAGGGTCCTGGTGTACGGATACGTCGGACGCCGCACCAACACTGGTCTCCCTAGTCTGATAACCAGACTCAATACCCTTAACACTATTGCTTCACATATAAGAATGATCAGAGTCCAGTGTTCTGCAGTAGAACCAAACTCCTCTGATACCAATTTGTCACGACCTATCCTCAGGACCCGTGCCGTGACTACCCCAAGCTCACCCCCCATAGGCCAGGGGCTGGCAATTAGCACCAAGGCATAAATCCCAAAAAAGGGAAGGCATTGCCTTTATAAGTAAACAAAAAACACAGATCAAGAAACCAGATGCAAACACTAAGTAAACTGAGTACAAGTAAGTGCGGAAAAGTAAGTGGGCTAGAATACAAACCCAAACTGAATGTAAAGTACAACTGGAAAGAGAGTACAACAACTGAAAGTAAAGTAGCAACGTCGAGCTGTCCACTAGAAGTCCCACCTGAAGGGTGGGTAGAGATACCCACCTCAGCTCCTCGGGTCCAGCCATCCGCTCCGTGTACGTCCTGCCCAGTGGTCCACCTCCAGGTACCGACTGCTCCACTAGCCTCTACCACAATCAGTGATGTCCGTCGTCTGCATCCAACACAACGTAGTGCGGGCATAGCCCGTGCAGGGGTGAGTATACGCTACTCAGTAGGGACCCCGAGACCCCCGAAGGTCTCCCAGAATCCACAAAGGATAATCCACAAAAGAAAGATACAATCACGAAGTATCAACCAATACTACTTAGGTATATTCAAATACATATACCTAAGTCATCGATTCCAGTTCGGCTCCAACGGCCGAGCCCAAGTTTAATCATGTCCACACAGGATAGTACAACACAATCCACATAGGAAAGCAAGTCAATCATATCGAAGATAATGATTGAATGTCATGTCTCAGCTCACACAGGTATACTACTTCGTAAGTTGATAGAGATGATCAGATATAGCCACTGATTCATTTAAGCTGGTACCCACGTAGGATACTAAACCAGCTACTCTGCCAGACCCACATAAGATAGTAAGAACAGAGTCAGACACTGGAAGACCCACGTAGGATACATAAACAGTAGTCATTTCCATCGAACCCACATATGATTTTAGTACAGTCTTCATTGCTGATGAACCCACATAAGATTTCAGTGCAGTCTTCATCTCCGTCGAACTCACATAGGATTTCAGTACGGTCTTCATCGTTGCCGAACCCACATAGGATTTCAGTGCAGTCTTCATCTCCATCGAACCCACATAGGATTTCAGTACGGTCTTCATCACTACTGAACCCACATAGGATTTCAGTGCAGTCTTCATCTCCGTCAAACCCACATAGGATTTCAGTACGGTCTTCATCGCTGCCAAACCCACATAGGATTTCAGTGCAGTCTTCATCTCCATCAAACCCACATAGGATTTCAGTACGCTCTTCATCGCTGCTGAACCCACATAGGATTTCAGTGCAGTATTCATCTCCGTCGAACCCACATAGGATTTCAATATGGTCTTCATCGCTACCAGACCCACCTAAGATTTCAGTGCAGTCTCTACAGTTGCAGTCGCAATCGCAGCCAGCTCTAGGGTTCCTGCACACATCATGCTCGTTCCGGAAGGGTCCGCTCCACGAGCCAAGGGGGTCGATACATGAACTGACACATATTCCGGATTTGATGTATCTCAATGTTCCGTTTCGACAAGATGAACTCAACGTGATAGACGGCGTGTCAATCAGACGCCCGGTCTGAGAGTTGTTGGATTTTTCGTTCTAGGGGCCCAGTTGGTTTTTAAGTCACTACCAACCCAAACGCACTCCAACTGCATTCAAAACTCGATCGGAGTAAGCCAAAAGATCTGTCTCACTAAGAGTAATCCAACAAAGTCGACGAAACGTCAATCGGACATCTGGAGCTCAAGTTATAAGCGTTTCCGCTCCAAGGGCCCGGTTGGTTTCGTGTTCGAACCAATCCGGCCATAAACAAAGTTTTCGGAAACCTTGAGTGTAATATACTGAAATGGCTGTCTCGATCCAAGGATCGCTACACAACTGATGGTGTGTCGATCGGAGGTCCGTAGCCCAAGTTATGGGCAAAAGACCGAATGTGGTCCGAAAATGGGGGGTCTGGACCCAGTCCGACCTAGCCTAACCCCCCCTGGGTCGCCCGAACCGGGTCAACCCGACCTGGGTCCGGGTCTGACCGGACGGGGCGCGGCCCGGCCCGATGCGGCCGGTCCGGCCCGAGGCGGTTCGACGTTGGACGAGCGGGGTCGGCTCAGTGCTGGATGAACGGACGCGCAGGGGGGGGGGGGGAGGGGGCGCTTCCCCCTTGATTGGAGCTGCGGCCCACGCGTGGGGGCCGCTCTTTACCAGCGGACGCGGCTCGGCACCACGTTTCCCTCGGTCTCGCACGGCCGCGGGACCAGCCACATGTCAACGCGGCTCTAGCAGCGACGGTACTTCCCGGCGGCGCGCCGGGCGCCGCCGCCTCCCGGAGGCCGGCCGGTGCCGGCCGCCGCCTCGGGCCGCCGTCGGGATCTTCTGCGGGCTACCGGACGCGCTCCGGTGGTCCGTTTTGGCTGTCGTCTTTGCCAGTGGTCCTCCCTGGACCGGCTCTTCACTGCGAAGTCTTCATAACGCCTTTGAGGCTTGCTTCGTCGTCGCCTGTCGATCCGCACACCAAGAACAAAGAAACGGTGGGTTCAGACATGTTCGTTGGTCTGCACCCACCGCGTTAGCGGTTCAAACAACTTCCGACAATTAAATACATGTCGTGGATACAATTCACATATATTTAATAAAACCAAAACCCCCTACCTCAAAGTATTTATGAATGGAGATCGTCGCGGGAAAAGACGTCGCGGGAGACGGCGTCACGGAAGAGGATCGTCATTGTCACAGAAGGAGGATCGTCGGCATTGCGGTACACAACGTCACGTCGTCGATATCCGGGGAACTATCATTCTTCATCATCTTCCATCAGAGGCCGGTGTTCTTCATCGTTCTTCGCATTCTACAATGAAGAAGATAAAGATTCAAGGCTTGAGTAATTCCTCCCCCAAATTCTCGCATGACACAATATCTATAATAAAATAAGGCCTTGCCTTATTTAATTTCCCATGCCAACTGTTTTTGAAATTCAAAAATAGATTATGCTTTAATTATCGAGCGTTTTCCAAATAATGAGTCATATAATAATTCTATGAAACGTGAGAGTTGACTTGGCATTTAAGAGGGGGGTGCGGGTGAGTTACCATATTTAATGCACGTGGAAGGTAAAAAGGAAATAAAGGGGTGGGGCTCGTGTGGGCCCCAACTCACTAATATCCTACCCAGAAGTTAGGATATCAGTGGGTCCCACTCCAACCATCATGCATAGATTAACACTGCTTAGAATAAAAATAAAATCTGTTGCACATTATTTTATTTTATTCTTTAGTTAACCTAAAAATTTAATAACCTCACCCGGGAAAACACAACTCCGGAAAAGGCGTTCGTAATCAATTACCGGTGCTGTGATACCTCCGGTTGCCTTGGAATTCGATTCCAAGCACCGTTTCAAAAGTTAGGAAAACCTGCTCGTTCGTTCACTGAACATACCCGAGCCAAACTTCAGAAAATGATTCCGGGCACACCGGGCCTCGGAATTAGGTGCCGTCAGAAACTGCATTCCTGTAAAATCCGAAAGAAAATTAAGAAAAAATTTCCTTTGAAATTTACGTGTCTTTACATGGATACTCATGAGAGAGAGGCATCCTTTTTTATTTATAGTGACATTGAGAAATACCCAGTTGGGTTCCCCAGCATCCATTTATTTCAACATACACTAATTAAATAATTTCAATGACCTAAATTGCATCAATATTATTTAATATTTTATCACATACTTGTAATCTATATAAAATATATTTCAGGGTTAAAACCATGCCATTTAACTCGACTCGCTATCCCTCTTAATATTAAATGAACTGAGATTATTAAAATAATATTTGTTCAATTAATATTTTTCTCATATTCACTAATCTCCTAAATACCTTAAATGAATGCAATCTCAATTATTCACAACATGAATATTAATTAATTTATTTAATTATTTTGGTGATCGATAACTTGGACAACACTCAGACCCCCTGGTGGGGCCCACTATGTCCATGTACCTATTCAACTGAATATACCCAATTCTTGAATAAACTATTGTGTGTGACCCTCCAGGTGCTTATCTCAATCATAGTGAATAAAATCCATAGACTAAGAGTGAATTCTAGAAACCCTCCATGTCCCCTAAAAAGATAAGGATTTCCATAAAAACGACAACCAACCTACGAACACAGACATTGTACTATAATCGCTATTTCATTAAATATATCATAATTCAGGACACAAACTTGGGTCATCATCATTTTCTTACTTTATTATTTTTTGATCTATATGGATGGATTTATCTTAGTATTGTTTTGGCCAAAGTCTTGTGAAGGTTACACCATCCTAATCAACCAGGCCTGAGATATATAACTTACAAAACATGGAAGTGAAAAATCCATTTTTGACCATTAAACCAATGTCATACCACTAAAAATGAACCCAAAAAAGCTACATCATCACGATTTCAATATTATGGTATTCGTCTTTCATCATAGTACATAATCAAATGGTATACACTAGTAATTATCTCAAGTTATGAGACCAATACACATGTCTGTAGATATGAACGACCAATGAAACCCAAAACATGTAATGTTCCTTTTGGAGGGTCTGTCCTCATGATATCACTACTAGAGATCACCAAGTATGAACATAATGAGAATAAGTCTCAATTATTATGATCCCACAGCACATGATAGTCAAACTACTATTGTGTCCAGTCAGTAAGATGTATCTAGACCAGATAACATATATTTAAGATTAATTTCATAGTATCTTGAGGTTCTCATTATACCATGGGATCTACTATAACCATTTCACGTGACAATTAATCTTTGGAAATTACCATTATAATAGTGGAAATAGAAATGTATACACTATAATGGTATGATGACATCATGTATACCGAACTTTATACATGATATGGTAATCAGAATTACATCAAATTTGATTCTATGGAACCCACTATTTCAACACTCCCACTAAAAATAGAGCCAAATTTCTATCCAAACCTGTTATCTACTCACATGATAAAGATCATTCTTCTACTGAGTAACAACTTTAACTGCTGCGGCTGTCACATTTTTTCCAAGTGGCATATCTTCTTTATGCGACCTTATATCCTTGAGTAAAACTTCTCAAGATAAGTTATCCAGGAGTATATCATGTTTTTTTTTTCACTTTTATAATATGACAACTTGGATGGTAGGAACATAATAATTTACATTATTATAATAATTTTATCACTAGGTGAGATTCAAAGAACTAGAAAAAATTGTTTAATTTAACTACTACTTAGATTCCATAGCAGCTGTAATGTACTCAGTTTTTTTAGATATGGATACCACTAGATTTTATGAGATTGAATTAATCATCGTCATAGCCTGACGTTGGTTCTAGATCAAATAGATCTACAGATGCCTAGTTTGTGAGACACAAAAACTAGTATACCTTCTTCTCCACATACCATGTAAATATCATTTGTAAGAAGTACAAGATGATAGTTCTGACTAAATCACTTGAAACGATCCTAGATATAATGGATATATGAATATAATAATGTATATCCTATTAGTATCAATCCTTGTACATATTATTGAATAAATGTTTGATCCATTGCTGATGCGTATGAAACTCAACTCATAACTTTAATTTCTTCTCATGTT
Organism: Viscum album; assembly: GCA_963277665.1. NCBI lineage: Eukaryota > Viridiplantae > Streptophyta > Magnoliopsida > Santalales > Viscaceae > Viscum > Viscum album. The sequence goes on from OY728151.1 coordinate 228,836,672, forward strand.
CGGAACTTGACACCATGAAGAGTTTAATCCATGTGGCATTGGCCAGAATTCTAAACATGAATTGTTCCAACATGAATTTTCCAATACATTGAAACTTTATGTATGATTGAATAGGTCCATGAAACTATTAGATCTACCTTGATAGATCAAGTTCCCTAGATCTTAGGTTTCTATGTTATGTAAATCATTGGATAATTACTTTTATTCTAGAATTAACTAACTGTAAGACCAATATCTATTTTCCATATGTTGCTGAATATATTTCACTTGGAAGAAATTGGTTTTCCCACTAACCATTGGTAGACAGAAATCAAATATTCATTTGAAATGAATTCTCTAAGATATTGTTTCTTCCTTTAATCCAGTATTGGATTTCAGTAACTTTCATCCATCATTGGAATTCGATGGTTTCATTATCCCATTCTTATTGTCTCATATAGACACCTTCTACAAAAGATGACAATGACATCCAATGAACAATTTCATGATCTTAGTGGTTAGCTATGACAAGTAAAATTCTAATGGATTTAGGCATACCAATTTGGTATAGACAATCGAGCCTTATTGATACAAGACTTTTACCATCCATGTATCATTTCATTTGAATACCCACCACAATATTAAATTTATAAGCCCCGTTGAAATTTGAAACTTGTAATCCATTATTGAATTTTATCTAGTCAATTATAGCTAATTTCCATATACTTCTCAGTTTTAGGAATTATTATTCTCAATGAATAATGTATCTCTGGCCACGGTGAACTCAAAACCATCACCATGGTTTCATTCTTCCTATGTATTATGTGTCACTAGTACATTCCTATTCCAAATGTACTTGTAGAACATGTTCATATTCCAATAATTTTTGTATCTTGAGCATTGAATAATTTCAAGTAAATTAATTTGCCAATGTCTCTAATAGAGATGTGCACCATTATATAGAAATGTAGTCTAATACCTGACTACATATTTTCTATCATAGAGATTTATGAAATATGCTAAGAAACCCTTTTTATAATTACCTTATTTTCACAACGTGTTTAACTTGATGCATGTTTATTCAAATACTAACAAACACTTTGTATCTAAACACGTCCTATGGAAAAATGGTTTTCCCATTATATGACTTGTATGATATCCATTTTTCATTTATTAGTTGACATATTGGTTATGGGATTACACCATTATTTTCAAAGAACATTTTGAAATATAATGGATGTTACAGCAAGTTTCAACATTGATACAACTTATATCATTACTTTGATGTATGAAATGTGCGTTTAGGAATTTCTTCATGCTATATTTTGTTGATCTATGTAAACATGTAAGACTATATGATCGATCCTCTTTATGAACATCAATAAGGAGATGTAGATAAGGTACAATGCATTTAGGAATTACTTCATGCAACATCGTCATGATTGATGAATGTTTGGTCAAGATATTCTTAAACATATAGATCTGAAGAAACTCATATCTTCTGACCAACTATTAAATTCCTTAATAACTGAAAGGAATATTATGAAGTATCTTTACCTCTATCTTTCTTTTGAATATGTCACACTCTCTTGTTGTACTAACCTCGAAAGATTTGTGGAATACTTTTATTTCTAAAGGTATATTTTTCTAAACTAAGGATGTCAATAATACCATAGGTATTCAGTTGTGATGAGCCTAAATACCATAGTCGTTGTATTCTTGACATCCATTTTTAGTTTCAGTTGACAAAGAATCATCTTGCCACAACTGAATGAGTCTTACATTTTATATTCATCAAGTATTGCATTCGATTCAAGAATGTCTGAACAATTTCTAGAGTATGTTACCAAAAAAACATTCATTAAAAAAAATGGATCAATGTATTATTATGACCAAATGGAATCATGAGATAAATGTTTTGGTTATACTCAAAAACTTATTTAGTTTGAATAAATCACTTATAAATTAGAAGTAATGTGTTTCTCACCACTGACATAGGAATCAACCTTTCTCAGCTACTTATAGAAGACACCTTACTCCTAGTTATGTTTCTCTACTTACATGGTTACTATATTTCAATAAGTATATGTGAAAAAAATATCTTATTTAATACCCATTATGTATGTGACAAAACAATACTTTTATTTGATAAACCAAATGAGAATCATGTACTTTCTTATTGTATTTCAGTTCATTGAATTTTTTAAACTTCCAAAAATTTATTTCATTATGCAATAAAAATAACCTTCTGTTAAACAACCAACCTTATTTCTTTGAAGGACTTGCCGAAGGTGAATTTAGACATATCTTTCCCAAGGCCTTTTTTCCTTATCATTCAATATATTCACCATAAGAACAAAATATTGTACTTTCTTTACAATTCTTGTTACATGTAGAATGTTACCGTAATGGTAATGAAGAACATACTCCCTACCATTCATTTCCATCATTAAATGAAACAAGAGTAATTGGTTGTAAAAGGTATAAGAATGGGATGAAATGAAATATTGTGAACTTTCATTCACTTTGCACAAAGAGAGTGAAATCATCACATTCATATCCTGCATAGATTTCTCTATAGAAATGTCTTGGAGATAAGACTAAATGTAATCATTATCCATGTCATGATGTAGAGACCATAACTAAAATTAGAAATTGATCATAGAATTTTGACAGAACCATCATATGCCTGATTCATGAGTCTCTTGTAAGTATTTTTACACCCTCGCTTGCTGAGGTGTCTTAACAGGTTGGGACACAAGCACCGTGAATTTTCATTATAGTAGTAATGTGTGAAAGCACCTATACTACACTTTGAATGTCTTGCTTGTTTGGACATTAACTTTGTCCAAACATTATCACAATTTTACTTGTGGTATTTCTTTCTATTCTCTATGAATAAACATTATTAGATAGTACATTTAATGTTGATAACCCAAAGTGATATTACTGATTAATTTATTCATTAAATGTCTCCCACTAATTTTTTGAATTTTATGAACCATATATACAATAATCAGAATACTATTGAGTATTATAGTGTCATGGATCCCAGAACCTACCTCATATTCTACAATATATGGTAATGCCACTACTCTGAGGGTCCAAGGTAGGATTTTGGCTAGCCAACTGCGTTAACTTGTGGTTCCATAATCTATTGAGTGAAGTACCAAATTCTGAAATAATAATATGATTTACGCAATGATTGACTCAATAATTAAAGAAATCTATATATGACTATTTATTTGCTGAAATTTTAGTTAATTCAACCCACCACCCGAATTAGAACTCCCCGGTAGTAAGAGGAACCCTTAGTTATGGAATGACTGGCACTAAGAACAGTAGGTTTTGTTCAAAATGAATGATAGAAGGTAGTGGTAACTTAATATTACTTTTAGGATTTTCTATTTTTCTCTCGATGAATGTAATCAATTTCTGTTAAACTTTTTCATCTATGTTGTCGTGATCACAATTGAACATTTATAAAAAAACATAAACAGCTTCTTTAGGATTTATTATTTATTATATTATGCATTTACCCACTCTTCTGAAATGAATAAAAAAATTAATAAATGAATAAAGGTTAGTTGCTACCTGACGGGTCTTGAGTATCTAAACGACCTAAGGCTATCATACATGAGTCAAATCTTGACTCTTGATGCACCTTTCCACCTTATTGTATGACTTCTTGAAATTTGGAGTATCCCCTCATCCTAGAAGGATCCACGTCACGTCAAGGAGTACCGCCTCATCTTGGTGGGATCCACATGTTGTCTTGGATTATCTCCTCATCTTGCATCATCCTCATCTGAGGTACAAAATACTCGCACACAGGCGAGCGGGACTAGGGATATAAATGTACACCAGATTAATTGGACACGCCGGTCCTTATTCATTTCTATTGAATAAGAAATACGATGAGTATTCCATCAAATAATTAATTACGAGCATCACACGTAGTTAAATAATTGATTAAATAAATGCGAAAATCATAGGTCGGTGCTCGAGATCATAATGTGGGTAAATCAATGTGCGATAAATTTAAAATTGCATTAATTAAGTAGGAGGGTTATCTACATTATGTTAAATGAATTAATAAATTCAAATAATTTAATTAATTATAGTTATATAATTAATTTAATTTTAATTACAAAATGAAATTAATGAAATTAATTCGATTTAATAATCAAATTGAAATAATTTTCTCCAGATGATAAAATAATTAACCAAAATTAATTATAATTATTTTATTTTAGATAATAAAATTAAATTACTTAAATTATTTTATTTTGATTAATTTTAAATGGTCGGTCCCCAAATCTTCATTGCATGGCTTGTATGGGTTGGGAAAAACTAGAGTTGGGCCATGCCAGACCGTGCAGGGCCAAACTAGGCCGGTCCGATCGGCCCAAACCCCTTCCAGGTTGGGTAGGTACACCCATACCACTTCATAACCAATTTTACCCTATGAAAAGATAACTTACAAGTAAATTAAAATATTACCACCCCGACCGGTGCGGCTCCACTGGGCTGCACGTCCCCGAACATCACTATGGCCAGTGGCCTTGGTAGGCCCGGCTGAGAGCAGAAGAGTTGTTGGTCCTCCGCGGTGGGATATGGTTTCCGGCTGCCTACTGAAAATTAGGTTAGGGGATCGACGCCCAACATTAGGATTTCCGATAGGTGAGTAGTTAGAGGTGTGCCAGGTAGAGCGGTGGTGGCCGACTGCTGTAGGGAGCCTAGTGGCCCGCAACCGAGGCAGGGCGGCACCCTCAGGAGATCAGCATGGAGGCAACTGGTGCACGAGAAGGCTAGGTAGAGGAGGAGGGAATCTCCTACAGCCTAGATAGGGGTGATGTAGGGTGGAAGTTTTAGCGCCAATGCCAGGAGAGGAGGCACTATGTGGGAGAGGGGCGTCGCGCGAGAGCAGGCCAGAGGATGATATGGAAGGTTGAAGGGAGGGTGGATAGTGCGAGCAAGGACGTCATGAGTTGCCTGTACTTGGAAATGCAGGATTCTTGAGAGCTCTAGTGGTAGAGAGGAAGCCTTGGTTGGGATGCAACCACGAGACATGACGAGGCCCTAGTGTGGGTGCGCGATAGTAGACGGACGCCGGGGCCTTGGTGAGCTCGAGTTGGGCAGCTTCCAGGAGGAGGCCGAGAAGGCCAGTTCTAACTGGATGGGATGTCTTGGCAGAGGGGCGGGTGACCATAAGACAGGGAGGGTGGCAACCTTGGTCTAGTGTGGTGTGCTATATGAGGTGGTCTTCCAAGTGTAGTGTCCCAAGGAGGACAAGCCAGGGGGTCCACATAGCCCCTTTATTTTATTTTTTTGTTTTTGTTACTTTTTGAGCCCACCCCAACCATTTAATTTTTTTTAGACTTCTTCAGGATTATTTTTTTAGTATCCCTTCCATTTTTTAATATATAATCATGTCGTGTAAATTCTCATCCACTGCCCATATTTTTTTCTTTTATGTGTTTTTTCACACATAAATTTTTTTGTTATAAAAGCTATTCAAATTTCATTTAAAATTAATAAAAATAAAATTACTATAAAAATATAATAATTTATTTTTGGTATATTATAATAATAAAAAAATAAATATCCTTATAATAATAAAATTTTTATGAAAATTATAAAATTATAAAATTTATTATTTTTCATATAATTTTAATCATATCCGACAAACTGATCTAAACAAGATCTATTCTTCAGAATGAAATAAAATGTAATACCCGTGATCAAAATGCTAATTTGGATCCAATCTGACAAATTAATTTGGCCATAACATAGCCATTTGAGATCAGATCGATGTGCGGTTTGAACGTCTGGGACCGATTTTGAAACCTCTATTTAATTTTAATGCAAATTTAATTTTTTAGGCATATAAATTTTACATGATACCTATTATACCACTTTTAGGTTCCGAGCCCCACAACAGAAGCTGGTGGGCTAGGGGATTTTAAAATTTATCTTTGTTCGATCAACGGTACATGTCGACGCCGATGATCCGATCCCCAGAAAAGTCTAAGGATCTTTTGTAAATCGAAAGGAGCACAAAATATAAACAGAATACATACCATTCCAAATCTGAAGGAGCGCTTGAGTGCAACTTGTCACTAGTGATTGCTTCTTGAAGAATCCATAGTAGTATCCCTCTAGATCTTCCACAAGCGATTCAAAATCCACTGGAACGTCGATCATCAGACATCGGGTGTTATCGGGGAAATATGACAATTCTTTTGATGTCCTGACGATCACTGCATCGAGATGCCTCTGATTCTTGAGGAAGATCTTGATCCGAACTCTTAGATCAATAGTTTCACTCTCTAGGAAGTGGGAGGAGAGAGAGGCTCTCAATTTTCATTCCATGAATGAAATAATAGTGGAATGGAAACCCATGTGAGAGATCCATCCCATGTATTTATAGTGACATTGAGAAATACCCGGTTGGGTTCCCCAACCCCCATTTTTTCAACGTCCACTAAATAAATAATTTCAGCGAACTAAACTATATAAATATTATTTATTATTTTATCACATACTTGTAATATAAATAAAATATATTACCAGATAGAAACTGAGCCATTTAACTCGACTCGTTTTCCCACTTAATATTAAATGAACCTCAAATATTAAAATAATAATTGTTCGATTAATATTTTTCTCTTATTTACAAAACTCGTAAATACCTTAAATAAATTCAATCTCAATTATTCATAACAAGAATATTAATGAATTTATTTAATTGTCTTGGTGATTGATAATCTGGACAACACTCAGACCCCATGACGGGGCCCACTATGTCCATATACCTATTCAACTGAATAGGGTGGATTCTAGAATACTATATTCTGTGTGACCCTCTAGGCGATTATCTCGATAGTAGAGAATAAAATCCACTGACCAAGAGTAGAGTCTAGTAACCCATCATGACCCCTAATGAGATAAGGATTGTCATAGCAATGAAAAACAACCAACGCACACCGACTGTGTACTATAATCTCTTTTTCATACAATATCTCATAAACCAGGACACACACTTATGTCATCGTCCTTTTCATTCTTTATTAGTTTTTGATCTATATAGATGGATTTACATTTGTACTTGTAAAATCTTAAGTAAATAAATAATAATACATTTGAATGTTTATTAATATTTGTGAATTAAATATTAATTTTACTTTAAAGAAGATTCTATGTTCGATAGCATACCCAATACACAACAGCAGGTTTCTTTGAAATCTTCTGTCGCACACTAATAATATAATATTATTATTTATAATGGTAGTTAACAACTTGAAAATGCATCAACGAGAATGAATAGATATAACTAAAATATGATTATACATGTTTGTAAAATTATTTTTTACATTTATCTAATAAATGTTAGAGGCTTAAAATTTGAATGAATCTAAGCACAAATACTCCAATATTCATTAAAAGGTCGATTTACCACTATTTGATGGAGAACTCTCTTTAAATATAGTTTTGGTATTTTTTATATGTTTTATTTGAAAAAATATAAATTTTTTAGATTTAGGACATCAAAATTTACTTTGGGTAAATTTTTCGTATTTTTCTGATAATGTTCATGTTTTAATGAATAGTGAAAAATACTGTATTTTAATTTAAAAGTGCCTTTTAACGAAATTTATTTATATGGTTATATTATATTTTTAATTTGTTATAAAGTGTAATCAGAATATATTTTTACAGGTTAATCCAATTTTGGACTTTGGAATTAATTTCACTTTGAAATTGGACATAATCCAGTGTCAATATTTTGATAGTTATTATTTCTTAAAAACACACTTTTTGTTTTGACAGCGGGAATTAATTTAAAAATAATTTCTGCCACTTCAGTGGTTTGAATTTAGAAAAATGGATTCCATATTTGTAATCAATATGTATAAATTTTGTAAATATGTAACTTTAATTTTTAGACATTTTAAATATTTACATCAGTAAATATTTTATTTACTATGATTAAAAGGTAAATATAGTAAATAAGGGTAAAATATAATATAATAAAAATATTAAATTACCATAACATGTGCCTTAATCCTATTGGATGACACATAGCCGACCATGTTCATACTTGGGTCAAATTTGGGACCCCATGAAGCCACATGGGAGTAATAATGACAATTTATATTAATTAATTTAATGAAAAGAAAAAATGACAAAAACAAATTACCTCTGAGTAAATAAATTTTTACATGGGGTTATAAAAGTTATCTTTTAGACTATAAATATTCATTGGAAAGATAAAACGTTTTCCTACATCATGGTATTTTGTTTATAATTTATGGCCATCAAATAAATTAAATTATTTACGTCACAAAAATGCTGCAATATTTTCCTCATTAATAAATGGTTAAAATAAATAAGATTATAAATAATAAAAAAATATCCAAAACCTATCCAATTAATATTGGATGATTTTATTTCTACCATGAGTCATCTTAACTTCATATTTAATGATTATTGGACCCTTTGAAACTGAATATGAGGTTATAATAAAATAATTGTTTCATACTTTTCTAAAGAGCCCCTCCTCTCCCTTTTAAAAGGTCCTCACTTCTAACCCATTTCTCACATTTATCAAGCCTTTGAATTTTGAAAACTATACTCCTATAAGCTACCAATATCCCTATATTCATCCTAGAAGCATTACCTTAGGCATAAAACAATTCAATAAACCCTTTTGGTTCAAACCAAACAGAGTTATCCAATTTAAAGGTAACGTCTTCTCTTAAGTTCTTTTGTTTTATTTTACTTCTCCAACACCTAAAATCTTTTTATTCCATAATTTTATACAAAAAATCAGTATACTAAATATAATAGGATAATGTTATGAGAATTATTCTAACTACACTTATACACTCCTCCATCTAATGGCTGAAGAACATACTGTTTATGTGGATGGAAAACTAACGCCTCACAAAATAATGATTGTTCAATTATCTCCTACCGCCACACATGGTGGAAATTATAATGGAACTGTATTTATATATGATATATATTAGTTTTATGTTTTATTTATGCTTATATATTTTCCATTTATATAATACCTTTATAGTTTCCTTTATGGGTAAACAAAATAATTTTATTTGAGGAAGTGCGGGCTACTGCCCGCTCAAAGTGATATGACTAATTAATGCCATATATGGGTCATATAAAGGAAGGATTTAATGTTATCATATATAATATCATACTTGAATTATAATATACCGATGTTTCATTATATTTTAATTCCATTAAAATACGACATAGAAATAAAAGTAGTGTTCATCCGTACGTATGACTTACAGTCTCCATGAAAGCTGCATTTCATTTCTTATCTCCAAATGTTATGTACTAATATAAATACATGCATATACTGGATATATATGATATATATGATATCTAAATAATGAATATAATTCTTGAGATAATATAATATTGACCACATGGACAGCTTTTAAATATATGTTGTTCATTTTTTACTCAATTACCAAATATCGACAAAACAACCATTATTAACTAAAATTATTACACAATGTTTATAACATAGTATTATGTTTTATAAAAAGAATAATACAATTGATAAAAGGTTCTTAATAAAGTATAAGTTAACTTTAGTTTTTTATTCTAGAGATTAAAGGACAAATGGGTCAAGTCAGACATTAGGTAAGGGACTTCGTCTCAATCTCCTTTAATTGAGGCATATTTTGTTTTAACACACTATTTTCTTTTATACTCTTTATAAAAACCTTTGAATTTTCATTTCATTCAAAAGGAATATTTTTCTATGAGGCGTTTTACTAAACTGAAAAAAAAAGAATGTTTCTTTTTAACGTAAGCGGTGACAATGACCTTTCCACCGCTGCAAGTATTATTTTATCTTTTCTTCTTTAACAAGACGTACTGGTTTTAAAAGAAAAATAAATACCATGTACCCTTTTACCTATTCTAGTGTTGAAAATGGTTATGATAATATATTTTTTATGTAATATATTTAAATGATATATTTTGATTAGAATGTAGAAATTTTATCTTTCTTTTATGATTATTTTATGTTTTATGAATATGTTATGGTTTTTGGGAATTGTTTACATATACAGGTGGTTCCTTGATAAACCTAGGGTGGGTGAGCTTAGGATATATCTCCAATGAAATGGGTATTGTGACGGAGGTAAATGTGAATGTTTCTCCTAAGATATTTAGGGAATATATTGTGACGAGTATTCTAAATGTAACTCCCTACATAGCTATGGTAGCTGCAATGTATGTATGATATGGATGCCAAAAGTTACCTTTCTGATTTATGTTTTCTATGTGTTATTCATAAATCATATGATTTTATGTTGTATGTTAAATAGTTTTTGTTTTGTATGTATTGATGGACTAATGATTTCTTTCTTTATTTGATAACCCTTAGTGAGCATTTTATGCTCATCCCATGTTTTGAAATGTTTTTCATATAACTTAAAGTTAAATAGGGTCAATGATGCGATCAAGGAAAAGTCTTGCTATCTAAAACATGGAACTAGACATGATTTTTTTTCAAGAGTTTTATTTTATGAAAAAAATGGATACAGAGTAGAATTGTCTACATGTAATATTCATGTTGTTATGTAAATGTTATGACCTAATTCCTTAAAACTCTAAACCTAAAAAGATCATCATTGTGAATTATTCTTTTAATTCAAGATTATGTAATGTTTAAGTTTGGATCCTTATAGTACTGCTTTTCCCAAATACTTATTAAGGTTGCACCATCCTGATAAAACATGTCTGAGATATACATCATCCTAAACATGGAAGAAACAAATCTTTTATTGATCATTAAACGAATGTCATACCACCAATGATGCACCCAACATAAGCTACCCCACCATGATTTTAATACCATGGTTTTCTTTTTGCATCTAGGTATGCAATCAAAAGGTATACAATAGTAATGATCTCAAGTCAGGAAATCAATACACATGTCTGTATTTTGGAATGACCAATGACACTGAAAACATGCGGTGTTCTTATTTGAGGGTCTGTCCTCATGAGTTCACTACTAGAGATCACCTAGTGAGATATTCATTAGAAGAAGTCTTAATGCTTAGGATCCCCCAGCACCAAATAGTCAAACATCTACTGTGGCCATTTAGTAAGATGTATCTAGACCATAAAACATAAATTTATGGTTAATGTCATAGGAACTCTATGTTCCCATTATAGCCTAGGATCTATTATAACCCTTTTATATAACAATTAATCTTTGGATATTACCATTATAATATTGGAAACATAAAATACTATACTATTATGGTACGATGACATCATGTATACAGAACTATATACATGATCTGGTAATCAAGATTACCTCATATTTGGGTCTAGGGCACCCACTATTTCAACATAATCAATATGCCAAGGTAAAAAAATGAAACATTTTATTTATTCAGTAACATGAGAATAAAATTTCATGAATAAATGAGTATAAAATTATTAAATATAAATAATCACATGTTTTGTAATCATTCCCATGGATACTCTACCAATTTTAATAATCTCATGGGTTATTAATAACATTTTTCATAGTTATAGCATGCATCATAATGGGTATCTAAAACATACCATCAAGGCCTTATGCTAGAGAATCTATTATAGTCAAGTCCATGCTCCATGAATTATATATAAATGGATAAGAATCCGTGAAAATTAAATCTAGGATATCTCATTTGTCATACTAATTCATCTAGGGTCTATAGTGGTCCCCTCTCTTCACTTACATAGTCTAATGCATTCTTTATATGCTAGGGGTGAAAAATTATACACATAAAAATTTATGTTGTAAAGCTACATATGGTATTTAAATTCATACCCTAAATAACAAACATAATTATATTAAATCTAAAGTAAAATGTTTAATCCAATTTAAATTATACATCCCTAATCAAATTGATCATAAACGATCCTTAAAAATAATAATGATAGTATCAGGGGATTGTATCCCCAATAAATAATTTGTAACAACAAATTATATCTTCGTAGATGGGAAATTATTTTTAAATATCACATGGAACATTCCTTGAAGAATATAACCTTACTTTTAAAATATCCATTTTTATTTCAAAGCTATAATATCCATAAAATATTTCAAAAGTCATTTTCATTGAAAATCACTTCAAAAAAAAATAAATTAAAGAAAATTAGGAAAAAAAGTTTCATTAAAAATGGTCTTTATTGAAATCAAACGGATGATTCAAGGAAATTATTTTCATTATGACATGTAATTGTATACATGCCTTAAAATTTAGGAAACATTCATTTTTCATTGTCAAAAGGATAAAAAATTTTCTTTTTCGGAAAATGAAAAGAACGTTACATTGAATATGATTTTTAAAAATTCATGCACATATAACAAAATATTTAAAATATCATTTGGATAATGCGTAAAAAATTTGGAATTTTTTTATAACACATGGTTTTGGAAGAAAAATATTTTCGATCGAAGAGATAAATAAAGGAAAATTTTTTATTAAAGAAATTATTAATCATCATAAGTACCGAAGAAGAAGAAACATTTTATTAATACTTGAAAAATTTCATTAACTACCATAGGTGAATAAAATATATTTATTTGAACATATAAATGTCAAATAATTCCCAAAGGGTGATAAAAACTAAAAAAATTAGCAATAATGCAGATATTGTGAAAGAATCCCTTACCACTTTGGTAAAATTTTAATCACATGGCCCATGAATGAAATAAATTTCAATCAAACATTAAATTCCCTGAATATAATATTATTTAGGATATAAAATTCTAAAATTGAATTACATACACTAAAAAAATAAGTGTTGAATATTGCTTAAATCTAATGAAAGTAAAATTGAGATGAGAATCCCTTACATTGTGTATGACTCAACATGTATCTTCATTATCATCGTGAATAATAAACTTATGTAAATTATTTACATTAAAAAGAAACATTTTAAAGTTTATTGTTCATTTTATTTCACTTATTATATTGTTATATATCATTAATTAATCAACAAATATTACATGTTATGTTTCGATGATAGTTTTCTTATATGTCAACAAGTCATTAGTAGGTTGACTATTGTAAAAGTGGCCATTATTTAAAAAATTTAAGAATAATTTTGAGGAAATAATTTTCAAATTTACACTTAAATTATAATTTTCAAATAAATCATGAAATATTATTATAAAAAATTAACAATGTTACAATCATGGAGATGTTAGAACGTATGTATGTATGAGTAATATTTCCATTTTTCAATGATCATTTTGGAAAGATAGTTATTATTATTTTTCCATTATAGAATCATAAAAATATCATATATACAGAATTTTTTCATTATATATACTTATATATAACATATATGTGTTGTGGTTATGATAAAAGCGAGTCACATTGCTTTGTGAAGGTGTTCATCCACGCGTACACAAATGATGTAGTCAATTGTCAATGAGTGAGAAGTTATGAAAAAATTGATATATAATATATTTATACAGATAAAGATTTCATGAATTTAATAATTATGAAATTTATATCACATATAATTATTAAAATTATCCTTATCTCCTTCCATGTTAAGTATTTGTGAAATATGAATTCCATATGTTCACGTGGTGGTAGTCCACCATGCACACGAGCGTTGTTATAGTATCTACTACAAAAAAATTGGAAATATATATATATATATATATTACCTAATTACTAGATAGGTATAATAATTTTATAAATATTATATATATTATTTATATACATCATGATACACATCCAAGATTGGGTTTTATGGAATAAAAAATCACATCATTTTATGAGGTGACAATCCTCCATATACACAAATGTTGATTTCACGACCCATTTGATTTAATTGGGGATGGTTATGGGAAATTACCTCAAGATAAGAAACTTTATGTATATTTAAGATATTATTGTAATTATATAATAATGTTTTAAATATAATTTATTTAGGATTATGTAGAAATAATATAAAAATCATCATGGAAGAACATTGCCCATTATCAGGTAACCTCATTTGGTTTGCAACAAAATCATTCAAAAGTTGTATTTATTCAAAAAATATGGATTCCAAGATGAGGAGAGGGATTTTTAAAGATTATTTTTTAGGTATTGGCTAAAAAAATGGTATTAAGGATTCAATAAGGGAGGATAGTCTGTGGCCTTTTATAAGTCAGGTGAGTATTAGAATTGTATGTTATGAAAATAATAAGGTGAACACACAGTTTTTAAAATGAAAGAATGGAAAAATGAATTATAATAAATAATTAGACATTATAAGGTACATATATTCCATTAATGTAGATTTTATACAAGTTTTTATGTAATTTTGACACTTATCATTTTTGTTTAACCCGTAGTAATCTAATTTTTAATTTAACTATGGTAATTAATTTTTACTATTTTCAATATTAATTTAAGTAAAAATTATGTTTAACATATTAGTTAAAATAAATTATTTTTATTAAAAATATAGAATCCATTTTTTAAAAATTACATTAATATATGTTGAAAAATTTATTTTATAATTAATCTCACGGACATGAGGAGAAAGCTGGTTTTCAAAGAGGAAATGTTCAAAAGTTTACAATGTTTTCATATAAAAATATTATATGAGAATAATTAAAATAAACTAAATTAGTTTAATATATATATATATATATAATTGAACTAATTTGACATTAAAATAAAATCGAAATATAATATAACTTTGTAAATAATTTATATAAAAAGGCAGTATTCGATTACAATTTAGTATTTTCCAATCTTCATCAAAAAATGATATATTACAGAAAATACCCAAAAGTTACCATAAGATAATGTTGGTATTCAAATTTTAAAAATATTGATATTTTTTTCAAATAATGTTTCTATATGTGATAAAAATTAATTTTAAATTATGTTCATAAAGCGTGACTAAATAGTATTTTAATGAAATTACAGTGTTTATGAAAACATTTCATTGTGTTTGAAATAGTTTTTATTTTATATCTAATAAATATATTACCATTGATTTTATTTTATACATGTGTAAAAAATTATATTTAGAAAATTTAGTTATTATTATTCATATGAAGGAAATTAATTGTTAGGATACAATGTTATTGTTTAAAAAGTAAAATTTTAATAGAGTATTTTGTTTCATTCAAAACCATTATAAGAGTGCATTGAATGCATTTGAAAATATTAAATTTACATAAAAATATTTATTTTTTAAAGTCTTGGGATTTTATATTACCTTCTATTCATGGTGTTCCATGTCATACAGGCTATCAAATATGATGCCCATATTTTAAAATCTCAAGGTGGAATATTTTAATCCTATATACACCCAAAATGATATTAATAATTTCCAAAAATAAACTGACTCATATTGTCACCAAATAACTTTTCAGGACCAAATTTAATCAGGTATCCTCAAATTATATTATAAATATTAATTAAACTATTATTATAATATAGCATATTTACTTACTAATAAATCACATATAAGCCGAAAGGGTTATCTAAGACTGAATCATAAATTATTCTTAAGACCTTGTAAAAAAAATTAAAAAAATATCACTAGTACTGGTAGAATATAATCACATAATACCTTTAAAAAGTGAATTTATTCTTTTAGATATATGATTAAATAAAAATCATCAACAAATAATGTAATATAAAACTCTTAACATATCCCTATATGATACCATCATAAAATCTAAAGTTATTTAAAACCAACATTGAAACCAAGTATAACAGGCAAAATAAAAACCTTTTGATATTATTCTAATAAGAATATTAACTATATACCAACTTTGTAAACAATTAAAGGGATCCAAAACATAAAATCATATTTTTAATATCAATAGCAAATACTGATTCACATAGAATCCAATGACCTTTTAAGAGTACAATTTCAGAGTGTAAGAAAAAATTCGACAAGAAAAATCTAAATAATTCTAATCCCCCTAAAAATATTCCAATTTAGATAGGGATCCCATATTTTGTAATAAATTTCCATAAAAATAGGTAATTAACTACCCATGATAATCATATTGACATATCATACATAATATTATTTTTTATTACATGGGTGAAAGGAAAACATATAGAGGGTGGGTTAAAATGCTAAGTAATGTGTAGCATATAATGGAATCTATATATACATAAATAAGTACTCAATAAAATAATAGTAATAAATAATAATATAATAATTAAATATTACTAATAACAAGATAATATAATATATCAATGGAAAAAAGGAAATATAAATAATCAATTGGGTAACAAAAACCAATTTCATGGAAATTGAATTCATAATTTTATACGTCTACCTAAAACCATCATTACCTCATGAAAAACTGATTATTCATTTCTGACATCATCAAGGCCTTATTCCAATGCATTAAAAATTTATGAGAAGGTAAAAAATATATACAAACTAGAGTATCTCTTAAAACATATAGAATCATTCAATGAGAAAAATATTTAATTTCCCAAACTATCACTAGTTATATCTATTGCATTATCTATATAAAAGAAATTAATAAATGATACATAATAAATGTTACTTATAAATACATAAATTACCATATTTAAATGAACAGTATACTAATTTTCAATAATTCCATATACAATATATGTAATGACATTTAGGGTAAATACCATTAAATCAGTAAGGTATTCACACCATATAATGTATTGGATATAAAGTTATGTTAATAATGGGAATTACAAAGAGTACTTCCATGCGATTAAGGAATATCATAATTAAGGATAAAATTAAGGTTATGAAAGAGATAAAGAGATGGATAATGTGACCATTACAAACATGTTGTGGTGTGAACTATAAATTCATAATGGAATTTATATATTAAATCATATAACATAACTCTAATGAAGATATATCATTTAGATATTGAGAGTAAAATGAATTTTAAAATTTAAATATTATTTTCCTAATGCTATTATATATTTTTACAAAAAAAATAAAAATTACTTCAAAATACATTTGAATGGGGTGAAAAAAGAACATTAAAAAACATATTTTTAAATTAATTTCAAATACAAAATCCATGAAATAAAATATTATTGTTGATAAGAATTAATTATAGTTAATGAAAATTAAAAAATCTGATATGAAATTACTTTTTATTATTTTGAAATATAATTACTAAAACAAACATTATTAAAAGTGAAATAAAGCTTCCTTTTGAAAATAAATATCTCGAAATTTTAAAATCGTAAGGAAATTTTGACATCGATATTTTTTATCAATAAATGAAATATATTAACAAAGGATATTTTATTAGGAATATATAAATCCAAAAAATTGGTAGATAAAGTTAAATATGTTGTAATAAAATAGAAGAATATGAGAAACTAATAAGAAAATAATCATGGGATAAAATTATAACTCAATAAAGATGATGTTGATTCAACAAATCCCTTATTGATTACACACTCTATGAGTTATGAATCCTTTATAAAAGTGTTTATATAATAGGATTTAAATAAATATAAAGAAAATTATAAATAAAATTCGATGCTATCATAATATATCATAAATTAAATATATAATATTGGGGTTAAAGAAGAAACACTATTATTTAATGAATGGGAATCCAGTTTTGAAAAAACCCTTTAATCATTGTTATCATTTAGATAAAAAACCAATGAAATTTAGAATGTGAAATGGAAATAAAAATTTATTGAATATCATGAATATTAGGATAAAATATATCTATAAGTTTATATACCAAGAAATATAACACAAGTTTTGAATATGTAAAATGTCTTGAAGAAATAAAATTATAATGAGAAACCCTTACCTTTAATCTCAACTTCCATGAAAATGTTTAACCATACAGTATAGTAAACATAAAAATATTATTAACTTATTTCATTACCTTATTCAAAACTATATCTATTAAAACACTATAATTATTATTATTTATACCTTTATTAGTATGTTATTGTTTATTTTCATCTTTGGAAGTTGATAAAAATGATTATTTCATACATGTTTCTTAATTTTTATGTCCAAAAAATTCATCAACACAAATTAGATCATACCAAAATAATTTTAGGTAGTAAAATAAATGATACAAATTGATTTATAAATTTCTAATTTCATTCCATGATATTTTTAGTTTCAATTCATGAAAACGAACATAGTGATGAGCTTAAATCGACAATATTAAATGAAAAAATATGGTATCTGAATAATGATAAAAATAATATTATTAACATTATAAAACCAAATTATATTAATATTATAATCATATTATACCTGTAAGTATGTTTTTATAAACATTTATTATTTACATTTATAAAATTCTTCATGTAGGTGGGTAAACCATCCAAATCTAGAACATTTTAGACTTGATGAATGAGAATGAAATTGATATTTTTATATAATCACAATACATGAATCCGAATGATATTAAAGAGAAAAATGATAATTTTTAGTATCTTTTTGACTAGTTTTCTTATAAGAAGATATTAGTTACAAAGAATATATTATTTCTACGTGTTATTCTCATTTTTGGATGTAAACTTGACAATGATCATTTGTACATAATATTAAAAATATAAATACTAATTTATATTTATAGAACATTAATAATTTCATTAAAATAATTTTTATTCATAAAATATATTTTTATAGGATTTTATTAAAGTCTATGATGAAACAAGATATATTTAATTCCAGGATATGGTAGTCTACATGTAACACAACTGATGTTTTCATTTTTCAAATGGAAGATAAGGAAAAAGATAATTGTTGTTCCATCAATATAACATAATTTGGAAATAATAATGAAATTTATTTCATTCAATTTTTATTATTATAAATTTTTCATAAGATAATGATAATAAATACATGATAAGGGTAGAAAATAGTCATAATGTGGATTGGATTATACTCTTGGGGGACCTATTATAAATAGAGGATGTGTGATGCATTCTTTAAACCATGGTTTGGAAAAAAATGGAATTTATTAGAGGTAATATGGGTGGGAATTTGGGATAAATTCAAAGGGTTTGTTTGGATTTATATAGGTTTATCTGTGATCTATTTATATGTGAAAATGTGACATTTCCATGAAATTGAAATTTATGTGAAGTTTAATGATAGAATTGCATGGTATTTAGATGATTCCTAAGAGGGATGGTTGTAGAGACATACCTATATTAATTTGAAACATATTAATGGTATTCTATAATGATTATGTGTTATTTTAATTTATAAAAATTAAATCTATTTTATGTTACCCCTTTTTACACTTATTAAAATTGATTAAAATTCGAATACGAGGAATAATATTTTCTATTAAAATATTAAATGACCCCACACAAAAAAAATTTGTTCTAATTTTATATTTGAATATAATTTAACAAATTTATATTTCTATATATGTGAAATATATATTTTAAATTAATAAATAAGATATATATAAAATATTCTTTTTGTAAAAAATTACTTTTTATACATTTAATGTTTTTATTCTTATTTATAATCAATTAATAATTAATTGAGTGTTAATATATTTGGTCATATTATAAAAATATATGAGAGTCATCATTAAAATGATATAAATTTATTTCGTTATGATAAAAATATATAATATATTGATAAATAGAATAATTTTTAAAAATAAATAAGTATTTATTAATTTAAATGATTTTAATCACATCACATTGAATATAAATTTTTATCTTATAAAAAGTACATAAATTCATTAGTATTATAAATAAAATATTATATTATAAAATAATAATATTATTTAATGAATTTAAAAAATCAATTTAATAATATTTTTTATCACTTGGGGTTTCACACTTCCATTAATTTTATGAATGATAAATCACAATTTATTCCTAAGGTGTATTAATACTTGTCATATAATATAATATATAACATGGTTCATTTTAGTTCGTTCATAAGTTTTATACATGTTATTCAGCAGTCTAATTACTTAATGTAAAAAAGATATTATAATTGTGGATAGTTACAATAGGGTTTTCTCATATTATATTAAAATAATGTGGACCTCGATAGGTGCCTCTAGGATTACATAGATGATATAAAACTATTTTATATAAGGAGAAAACATGGGTTCTATACATTGAATGATTATTTGAGTATATATAGTCTCTTTGCTGGTTTTAATTTTAAAAAATTTGAATACTACAAAAATTGAATTTTACAATTTTGTGTAGAATACCTCAAATGTAAGATAGAGAGAAGAAGTAGTTGGTGGAATACCCAAATAAATATAAATTTTAATTTTTAATGGCGATTTAGTGCCCAATTATTTTATGTTTCCATCTAATGTGACACTATTCCCACTTCTCAATATATCCAATGGATTGGAAAGAGATTCCTAATTCTGTTGGTATGGTTATAAGCATTAGAAAATATTCCCCCAAGACCTTAGACATGAATAAGGCATGGGAGATCAGAACCGTATGCCTAATATTGATATCAAATTGTATTTATTACCATATATTGTATTTTTTCAGTTTATGAGGCCTATATTAAATTATGGTTAATTATTCCACACTTAACATAGTACCTCCAAAGATTCAATATATATATCAGGTGAGATAAACCACCCACTAAAATGTGGTGTTAAGCCAGGTGGGATGTATTACTACTTGAGATTTGTTATTATACACAGTGGAATGTAATACATGTTGATATTTGGTTATATTTTAGGTGGGAAATCTTACTTCTAGATATTTGTTTTTATACCATGTAAAATATACTTACACATAATATTTGGTTATATATATATATATCTGTTGGGATAAACAACCATGGATAAATGAACTTATGATAAACGGGATGTATTCCTCCATATAAATTAGAATTAATAAATTTTTGGTATACATCAACTAGATATTTGAATTTATACAGGGTTGTATGTACTTTCCAATATGATTTGTGTCAAAAATTATAGAAGGTATATTTTCCTTCTATGGTTGAATGTGTATGCTAAGTGCAATATTCTTCAACTGATATTTGATATCATGATGGTTAGACAAACTAAAGGTTTAGATTTTATGTGTATCTCTAGTGGGAAGTACGACCCCTAAATATAGTGATAAGTTACCTAATAAATTGACTTTTTTATCCTCTTGTTACCTTAAAATTGGTACCCTTTGATCTTTATATTGGGACCCCTATTTTATTTGGTTTTTTGTACAAATTTATAGTGAAGAATATTGTGATAGGAGTTTACAAAATCTATAAACTAGTTACATGTTGGTTATTGATTTCCATGTGCATGTATTGTGTTCAATACACAACATGAATGGATTACATGCCATGTTAAGGATAAGTATAATATAATGTTTGAGAATAAAATTTTAAGAAAAGGGTATAAGGTTTTTAGTGTTTCTGTGTTCCAGGGATTAAATAATTTATAATGGGATTACATTGTATGTAAATATCAATAGTTATGGTATCTCAAGAAATGTATATGTGACATTAATTTAATTCGATGATTAAGCCTCCCTCTCTCATCCTAGAGATCACCCTTGGTGATTTTTGTATTTTAGTTCTTTTTTGGATCTTTTATTCGATTATTAACCATCATTTAGGTTTCGTTTTGTCTTCCCAAAAAAGCCTTCCTTTAGTTTCATCTTTTACTTTTTTCATGGCTACCAATATTTCTATGTTTATGGTTTATTATCAAGATTGGATAAATGTTTCTATTGATCCTTGTATTGTCTTGACATTTTATTCATTTTGAATGTCGATTTCTTAGTTTCCAATATCGCTTATCAAAGGCTTGTAGTTTTATACCGATTGAGGAAGAAGATTATATAAAATGGGTTAATTTGATTGAATGATTGTTGTTATTCCAAAATTCATTTGGTTTCATTATTAAATAGATGTGATATACAGTTTAGAAGGATTTCATGGAATAATAAATGTTTTCAAATAGATTTTCTTTAAAAAAATATTTGTTCTAATTCAGAAATGGGGTTATCAAACATCAGTGTTTTTTGAATTGGGTTAGAAACTGCTTTATAAATGGTGAGTAATGTATTGAAATTCAATTTTAAAATCATAGTACCTTGGGAACCCTAGGTGTGTTAGGAAATAGATATAAGAAATCATAGTGATTATGTCACCATTACTGGACGTTTTGTTTATATTGAAAAATCATGGTAGAACTCAATATCAATTGGATCCCAAACTTGACAATGCTTATGTCTATTTTTATGTCAAGAACATATTTTAACATATAATAGAGACCAAATTATAGAGTTCATGGAAATTTAAGGTTTTTATCATACGATGGTTTTATCATGGATTGTTGCTCAGAAAATGTTATATGAGGTTCCATCGCATGGAATCACATGATAGTATTTAATAGATATTGGTATAATTTCATTTCTTATGATGCATAGATATGTTGTACTATTTTATCACTTATACTTTTCATATTTTTTTCTTTTATAGTATGATATTATTTTATGAAAATATAAATGTTAAAGGATTTATAATTTTTTTTCGTATTTATGAATATTCATGGTAATGAATCTTTATTTTAAAAGCTAGAACTGATGCCTTTTTGATATTAGACCATGTATAGACTGTGTGGTGGAATACTACTAGACAATTTTCTCACACCCTACTTTTTTATTTTGGTTATTTATAGATGTTTGGTTCTGGGATTCTGGTAATGTGAAGGGAATCTTATAAAATGATGGGTTATCTTTTTGACGTTTCCTTTAGTATGAGTTTTCTTGGAGGGGTTTGTTGGTTACATGGAGAATTATGGTGTTTTAGGATTTATAAATTTCTTATTTGGCATATTTTTAAAGGTTTCTATGGATTTAAATATATATTTTTCATTCATATAGAACTCTGGTGTTATATTTTTTTGTTAAAATAACAAAATGTTCTATTGTATTTTTTCACCTCATCATGTTATCATTGGATCATTTTATGATTTGGTTGACCTCATTTGGATTGTTAAAATTTGGTAGAAGAGGGTTAGAATCAGCTAAAAGAGTTTTAACACAGCCTGCTTTTGTTTATGTGTCTTTGGTACACATGATTTAAGACCATCAAAATCTGGATAGTAAGTGTGGGAAAGTGTATTACAAATATCACTTCCATGATTGAAATCAAGTTATCATGGGTGGTTAGGGACTTTTACAATGTTTGAGAATTTGATATTGAGGTCATTATAATGGTATGTATGGGAAGTTTATTTAAATAGTACTATTCATTTTAAAGTTATGATTTTTTTGGTATAATTCAAAATTGATTTAGATTCAGGTCTTTTTAAATCAATAGTTTTAATTTTAATGGTTTTTCTGAAATTTGGGAATGTGTTAATGATATAATTGTTAATTTTATTAGGGTTTATTATAAAATTTATCTAAAAAATATATCTTCCAAATCCAAGAGAGGAATAAATGAGACAAGACCTATAGGTGAATCTCCCAGTTAACGATTCTTTAGTTGAATCTTTATTCTACACAAATTGGAATCTGGGTCAAGTGGGTGTTGGGAACCAAGGACATTTGGTGTATCATGGATATGAGTTCACTATGAAGACCCACTCAACTTTTGGGGTGAAAACGTACCACCGGAATATGTGTAGTGGCTTGAGTGTATTGAGTATATCATAAATTTCATGAAGACTCTTAAAGACACTAAGGTGTATTTTTCAATGTATGTTCATAAGTGACTTAGAAGGAGATGGTGTGACACTATTTTTAAGGAATTTATTAAAGAGGATCTCACCTGATCATCCTTTAAGAAAATATTTTTCTATATATTTTATCCCAAGATGTCACATGTGGCAATGAACTGGGTGTTTCAAATAATGGATAAGGGGGAGTATATCATTATAGATTATTCAAGAAGTTTTTCAAAGTTATTGAATCTAAATCTAGTGCTTGTCAATAATGAGAACCTAGTGGCTCAAAGTTTTGAGTTGGGAATAATTCCTAAAATTTAGTCAACATTGATTCTTAGTTTCCTTCCATTCATTTTAGAGGTAGTTGGAAAACCAAGTTTTGATGATTCATTAATTTCTAGAATGAATGGTTTTAGTGGTTCATTGATTGGTAGAATAGTTAGATGGGTTTTATCATTTGCACCAAAAAATAATTTCGAAGGGATATAGTTTTCAATAGTTCTAGTTTTGGGGTCTTTGATAGAAATGAAATAGGATGTTTACTATTAGTGGTGGTGGCCTAGTCATTCCGAGCTAAATTGCAGAGGGGAACCCATGAATTGTCATCTTTTTATATTATCTAGCTATCTAAAATGTTTTTTATAGGATATACAAGAGTAGTATGGTAAGAACCATGTTCACTAATGATTTGTATGTTTGTGTAGAAGGTGGCATTGGTCGTGGGTTCTATAATCTTTCTTGGGGGTGTGCATTTGGAAAATAATGCTTTAGGATGAGCTAAGACAATATGTCATTATGTAGTGGAGTGCGCACCAAAGCTATCTGAATAGGTCTTGATACTGTTAAAGGTATAGTTCATATTTCATCATGTATGGTGTTAGATTTTTTTGATTCAAGTGCTACTCATAATTTTATATCATCAAATTTGATTAACATTTGAGGATTTCATTCATAGCTTATGTGTTTCTTGTTGGATCGTTCCAATCATTCTGGAAAGTCACCCAAACAATGTTTTATGTGCCCCATGATTTGGGTGATGATATAAAACATCGAGTTGGTTTTTGAATTTTTAGTTCTTGATCATTAAATATTCAACATAATTATTGATATTGATCAGATGACTAGAATTAAAGACTATATAAGCATTTATTACCATAGAGTTTATTGATTTTCATTTGATGCGGTCACTCATATTTTTGAAGGTGTGTGGGAATCTAGAGTTGGGAGACCGGTCCTTGGTGGGACTGATTCTTGTTTAAGAGATTATATATAGGGTGAATTTGATCTATGGAGATTGATCACATCATAGAGTTTTCATAAATATTATGTGGACCATATTCATTAATCATTAGTGTTTGATGTTAGTGATTATGTATTTATTGGTGTTCCACATCACTATTGGAATCGTCTGTTAGGTACGTAGGGTATGTTGGCACTGAGGTTTGTGGGACCATTTGAGATCAATGGATGACTGGGAGTGGTGGCCTATCAGTTATAATTTCCATCTAGTTTTGATTATATCCATGATGTGATTCATGTTTTCTTTTTGATGAGGGGGTATATATTAGATCTGTCCCATGAAATTAGAAGGGATAATGATGATCTTGAGACCAATATCCCTATGATTGAGAATTCATGTTCAAAATATGGATCATTGAGAGAAGTTACTGCTCGGTAAAATGATTCCTCTGAACTAGTTATAATGGAGGTGTGGTTGGGATAGAAATTTGTTTTGGGAGAGGGAATTATTGAAGAGGAATAACTGGCCTTCAATTTTTATATATCCAGGTTATTGAGTATATTATTTTGATTGAAATAATTTATTTTTTGTAGATCATATATACTTGTCACCATCGAATAGGTATATTTTGTCATTTTTAGTCTCTTATTTGTTTACAGTTTTGTACAGAATCATGGGGATGCACAGTATGTTGGGAGTTTACATTTCATTTAAACTAGTTACATTCCATTTATTGGTTTTCTCGGTATACAAAATTAATATATTACACATCATGTAAAGGCTACATGTTATGTAATGGTGGAAAATTTGATTTTAATAAAATGCAACATGTTATTCATCATTTTTTTTGGTTTCCATGGATTAAAAATTGTGTAATGGGATTTCAAATCATTTTAATATCATGAGTTTTTTTGTTTCAGTGTACATCTCCCTTTAATTTCATTCGACCTTGTTACCTCCCTCTCCCAACTCTGACCACACCCCAAGAAATCTGGGAGCTCTCTCCACCTTTCAGACTATTCATTCAGAAATTGGTCTTCATTGTGGTTGTGATGCATCCTTCTAGGTAATTATTCCTTAAATTTATTCTTTTTCTTTAGTCATGGATACTGTTTTTTATGTGTCTATGGATCGTAATCAATATGTGGTAGTGTTTTATATATATCCACTGTAGTTTCTTATTTTTCCATTCATTTCAAAGGTCGATCCTTGGTTTCTAATAACCATTGTGGAAAGTGGCTACATTTATACTATTTTTTGGTTTTTTTCTATAAATTTTTTAATTGGATGAATTTCTTATTTCTATTAATAAATTTTATTGTTTTGTTACTTGAATTGAAGTGATTTGTGTTTTAAAATGATTTTTTGGAATTATAAATTTTTTTAAAGGGGGTTTCTTTAAATATAGGTTTAATCCGATTCAGAAATGGATATTTAAAAAAATACTTTTATTGGATTTGAAAACGTTTTATAAATTGTGTGAATAGTTTTGAAATGTAATTTTATAATATTTTGACATTGGGAACCTTGGGTCTACAAAGAAATTGATATAGAAAACCTTTGTGTGTGTGTGTCACTACTAGCTATTGTTTTATAGATATTGATAGACTATATCTGAGCTCGATATTGGTAGGATCCAATGTTTGACCTAGTTTATAGTTTTTTTCAGTACATATTGTCCCATAGGCTAGAACCCAAAGGACTATGTTCATGGTAATTCATAGATTTTTATCTCATGATGGTTTTGTTATGGAGTGTTAGTTATATGTTTGTATATGTGGTTGAATCACATGGAATCTAATGAAATTTCATTATGGATATGTGATACCATTCATACCTTAGGATGAATGGATATGCATTCCTATATTGTACTGTATACGTGTAATATATTTGGATTTGATAATATGAGAGAATTATATGAAAAACAAAAGGTAAAATGTTTTATAAATTAGTCTAGATTTATGAGAATTCATGGTAAATATGTTTTTTTTAATTTAATAAAGATGAATTCTTAATATTATACCTCGTATTGACTCTATGGTGATATCTAGCTAGGATTGTTTTTCACACCCTATATTTTTTCACTAGTCCATTTGAGATTTTGTATTGTAGGATTCATGTGAAGGTAAGGGACTCCTTTAGACTGATGGATTATCTTGTTAATTCTTCCATCAATTCATGTCTTCTTGGTGGGTAAAATTGTTCACATAGAGACTTATGGTCTTTTATGATTCAAAATTTTCTATTTTAGCCTATATGGTATGGTTTTTATAGATCTGGATGTATATTTTCCTTCTAGATTTTACTATGGTAGAATTTTATTTTTTTTATCTTATTAAAGACATGTTTTATTGTCTTTATTTTACCTCACCATGTGATGGTAGGATCAATTGTATGGTTTGGTTAACCAGAGTTGGTGTGTTACTTCTAGCCTAGTAGATGTACTTTTGTTGAAAGACTATAAAACTATACTGTAGAAGTAATTTATGAGTCTACCATGAGGGTTGATTCATGAGTACGCAATAACATGATAGGTTTATACATGTTTTTCTACATATTTCTTTCATTTATAAAATGCATGAACATAGATGATGGTTTTTATTAGGGGCTATACTGGTGATCACATATTATGTTTTCTGCTCACACCCAACAATGAAAAAATATTTCACATATAAATGTTTTGATTGATATAAATCATTGGGTGATGTCCCATGTATAGGTGGATGCAATAGAGGAGATGTTACGTGATGTGAATATGGGTTTCTAGTGACGAAAATTATCATGCTTAGGTCTCAATTTATTAGTCTAATTTATTACTCTATAGTCTTCAATTGACCCAATGTGTGATCTTATTATGATTCATAATTTTCTACCTACATGTGTATAGTTTATTATAATATATAGTTTTCATTAGTTAATAATATATCACACTAAAATACTAGAGGCTTACTTTGATATTTATATACTTATTCCATGTTTTGTTATTTCCATAAGATGTGTTATTATGATACATAGGGTATATTCTCCTCACATGAAATTATCACACTATTTTTGAAATTAAATATCCTTTAATGTATGAGAATGAATGAATTTTGTCATGTGATATAAAGTTCTATAACTATTGGTGTTAACAAAGTCCCGTACTACTAAAACATAGTTTTAATGCCAATATTATTTGGGATATTTGAAAAAATATTGGACAAGTTAAAACATTGGATTGATTCTATGATTTTTTCTAGCTAGCACCTATATGTCAAAATTTATTTGTTTCTAGGGTGTTGGGATTATGATTATTTTTTCTTCAATTATAACTGATATTTATTTAATCATTTACATGACTAATGATTTTGTTGACTGATTTAATTGTTTACTCATGGACTAGGGTTGAAAGAGGTGAATGTCCAAGAATATGTTTTTTCTTATAGATACAATTGATGTCTTATTTCTTCTATTGAATTAATATAATGGTTATATATGATGGTATCTTGTTATTTAACCGTTGAAAAAAAATTATTCAATGATTTAATAAATAATATATTCATGGTCTTCTACATAACCAAACCATATGGCTATGGTTGTCCACATATGATTTATTAAAAGGTTATTTTTTCAATATTTATATGGATGTGAAATATATCATAAGGGATAATCCTTGTATTTGGTTACCTAATGAGGATTGTTACCCATGAGTGGGTATTTTTGTTTGGGTATGGGTATAATCGGTATTGATGTGATTTATTAAAGGGGGTGATGGAAAATAATTGTCTATAAGTTATCAGAAACTACGTGACTGAATCAAGGGAGATTTTTTATCTATAATAATTTATATATTATGTAGGATATCCTACTGATGGTGTTATATGACTCATTATATCCCTGATTTGAGTATGTTTATTGTATAATAGAATTAATTTTCTCTTATTACTCAAGATGGTATATGGTATATGAAGGTAACTAGATAGAGGGTTTATCCTCCACACATGGATGATTTTTTATATTATATGAATGGGTAGATGTTTTATGTTATTGGATCAATAAATGAGAGTTTTGATCAAGTATATGGTTTAAAAATATGACAATGTATTGGTAAGGTATTTTAACCTAGATGTGAATGATTATTTGAGTAAATGATATAACTAAAAAGTATGTAAGGTACTTCTTCTTTTGATTAGGCCAAATATCCTAGAAGTTTTTGGATCAAGCTATTGATTATATGAATCTTTTTATCCTAAAAGGTAGTTTTTTGGTATATTCCAACTTAAATATGCATATTTTTTATAACAAGGGTAGTTATGAACTATTGTGAGTGTTTTATTTTAATATATCTTACAATTTATTAAGGTAGTGAGTTTTAATCTATAAATATGGAATGATTATTACCTATAAGTTAATTTAACAAATTAAAATATAATATGGTGAATTGGTTGAGTTTTTTGATTATTATAAGGAAAATGGGACATGGTAATGAAATTAGTTTTTTGAAAATACCAACAACTAGGGGACTGGTATTCAAAGTCATGTGACTTTATGGAGTAGTTCACAGTTAAAATAATGGAAGTATGTAGTGGCATGAGAGAGTATGGTTTGCCTCACAAAAAAAATTAAAAAGGGATTATCTAAAGGAGTCCATCATTCTTCAAAGTGTAGTAACATGAGATCCTTCCAATTGTATGAATTTTACAGGTCGAGATTGTGTCTTAAGTTGTTTTTATGATACCCAGTGACCAAGTACCTTCCCATCCTGTGATATAAAAAAAGGTAATTCTCAATCCACCTGGTCTGGAAAATAATTTTAGGATTTAAGTGTATACTCTTGATAATGGTTTCTGAAAAAAGAAAATAGATATATATATATATTGAACATGACACCATAAAAGGAACTATAACCTTAAAATAATAACATGGTCTAACAATCAAACATAGCCAAACACACAGACACACACACACATATATAACACTCTAAGAATAATGTATAAGGGTAAATGGGATGCAGAGACTATAATCCAATACAATATTGCATGTATTATATCATAGAAAAACCTAAATTAATGAAAAGAATTATTAAACATATGCATGTGATGTGATGGTAAACTACCACCCTCAAACCACCACCAAACATAATCTTACACAACATAGATCTCCACCACCTCTAAGTAGTATCGTTCATTTTTTAAATAGCAATTAAAATAAGGTTTTGATAAACCTGAATGGTTCATATAGGGTGTTGGAATAACTACACATGTAAGATCTCATTAATTGTAATATGATAACCCTTTTTTATATAATCGTGGAATTAATGTTTTAAAATGAAAAAATTAAATTAATCATTTATTTTTAATGAACTTGTGTCTAGATATTATAAAATGAAACAAGGAATTATGATCCTTATAAACAATAATTTTAAATCCATAATTTTGGTATATGACATGTGGTAAATACGGTAAAGGTATATATGGTTCCAAATATTATCTATAACTAAAACACGTATTTGAAACAACATGTAGTCCACTCTCAATATTGGGATACAAATCTAGTGGTATATCCCCTAGAGACTGTGGAACTATAACTAGGGTTCCATAGAATAGTTATAGTGGAATCATTCCTTAGAAAGGTACTTTTTCTATGTTCCCTACCAAACAACTCAAGGTTCCCATGTTGAATAATCATTATTAAATAATTACATTTAATTCTTAGAACCCTTTCCTAAAACAAGAAGTCTGCAAAATTAAATTCTATAAATAAAAAATGATATGAAATATCATTAATTACTCATATCAAAGGTTAAATAATATAAATAATTTTTAAAATATATATTAGTCCAAAAATATGGATTGTGTCACTTTAAAGTAAATTAAAATATAAATTTTTAAAATCAAGAACACAAGGTTCCACAAAAAAGTGTAACTCATGAATCCACATAATAATAACTGATTAAAATATAATAAAATGGTGTTTCAAATATTGAATTATTAATGGATCCCTAATGACATGATTATAATCCATAAAAAAAACTAAAATATAATTCTTCCTAACAATGTATAAAACACGTTTTCTATAAAATTTTAAAAAATATAAGTAGAAGAAGAGAAATAAACTAGGAAGAATAAGTGTAACCACTTAAACACATATTTCTTGATGAAAGGATGACAAAATCCATGAGAACTCAGACCAAGGATATGGATAAGTAAGGGTAAATTTGTAAAATGATCAAGAAATTTTAGTTGCGAGGGTTCGGGATAACCCTACCTTATATTATAAAAAATTGATAAACACACTTTTTATATTTAATTTAAACCACATAATTAATTATTTTTTAAAAATATATATATTTCTCATTACACTCTATATTTGTGAAAATTGATGATTTAACCTTATGTTTTAGAAGATTAATCCTTATTAATAACTCCATAGTAGAGTTTCCCGTGCATATAAACACTTAAAAATCATCCCTTAAACATATTAGGGTAAGAATAATTTTATTCAAATATGATGTTATTCACTCAACCATTACATATCATAGAGTTTACCATTAAATATCATAGGGACCCACGTACATTTCCAAATACCTTACCTTTGAGATCCATTACATATTAAAGGTATCCTTATGTATCATTGGGTTAACCCATTTACATAATATTTAATCCAAATTCGAAAAAAATTGTACACTTTAATATTATATTTATCTCAGGAAAAACTTACACAAAAAAACTAAACCATTTTTTGGAAGGAGAACAGTACCATTATTAATACATAACACAGTACCCTCACATATAGGGACATTTTCACTTTAATATATAAGACTGGTACCACACCATGAAGATTTCCAATTACATATATTTCCCCCCAATTAAAATAGCCTTCCAAAATTCATTTATCAATTCAAAATAGTATAAATTAATATAGAACATAGCCTCAATCTTGGAGAGAATCCTAAGACTCAATTTTTTACCTTAAATAATACCCTTGGAACCTCAATAAGTTCCAAACACAACTGTTCAACATAAAATCAATCTCTAATGAAGAAATTATATCAAAAAATTTAAATAATAAATCACATTCTAGAAAATGATATCATGGAATGGAAGATTATCCTCACCAGATCACATTCAACCCAAAAGAAAATCATCTTGAAGATAGATTTCAAAGAATTTATGATGACATTGATATCTAATTAATTATTCTCAAACAAATATATGATGAGGGTCACTATTTTTATTATATAATACCTCATTTAATGGAATGGATTTTTAATGTATAACTTTATTTGGGGATTCAGTAATTTATATTAGTTACATAGTTACAAAAAAATCCATATCTAATTCTATCTCATCCATTTTCAACATAGTGGATAGATAATCATGGTATTTCATTAGATAAGTTACAAAAAATACATTATGAATTGACATCATCAAAGTACAAAAAATCCACTCTATAGAAATCCTTATCTATCATTTTATTTACAATAAAGGGATGCACATACCTTCCTGTGAACTTCCCATGATTACCAATCTATTAGTGACATAAACTAGGTAACACCTTAAAAAATTTAGTATCACTAATTGAAAACTAAAAAATTAGTAAATGATGATTGACATAAGATTTATAGTGAATTTTAGAAATAATTATTTTTGAAATGATAATTTAAATATTATCATTCAACTCTTTGAGGTTTCTTAGTCCCACTATATTTTTATTTCCCACACCAATATAGTAGATTCAATACCCACACATTTTTTCATATATATCATGTAATTAATAGATCCATATTTAATATTTAGAGTTACTATTTTTTGAAAACAAAATCAACAATATAAATTCATACCATGAGAATATTAATTTCAACTCTTTGGAATGGACTATATTATAAAAAAATCTAAAATTATTTTCTTATTTTTTCATCAGTTTGTTGATGACAAAAAATGTTCAATTTCAATTGCGATCATATTCCCTCCTAAAGAAAATTACCGAATCATGAATTGAACTAGGGTTCTTTTTTAGAAATGATAATTTAATAAATAATATGGTGTTTTAAAATATCATATGATCCACTAAATTGGTGTTGTCCTTGATCATGTTAAAATAAGTAGTGTTAGTTAGCAAGTCAATCACAACTCAGATATAATTATTTCAGGCACAATTAGGTGGCAATCCAATGAAAAAATCGATAGATATATAATCACATTTCTTGGTGGGAAATTTAAGAGTATGAAGACAACCAAAGGGTTTATGATGTTATTATTTAATCAAATATCTGGTGAATCATAAAAAGATTAATTCAACCATGGAATATATTATATGAGGACATCAATATCAAATCCTCATATCATAGAACATATTAGTGGATGCTGATAATATAAATCATCTATCACCACATACATTAGAGAGTGGTGGATTGTATAGAATTTCATGAAGCACATTGAGCCATCATGAGATAGAGAAACTACACATATGGATACCCTACCAGAATCCTTTCTTTGGAGGCACTAACACTCTAATACCATAGTTTATTCAGATGGGAATTCCTAAGGATATAAGTTTTAAACTAAGTATTTGTTGGAGACTTGTTCTATTTTTCTTTAAAAATTAAGTTAATTACTAAAAAACTCTATGAATGTTTCATTCATCATTGGATTCCTTTAAAAACTATGACTAAAACATCCAATTATGAGTATTGATAAACAAATTTATTACTCTAGTGTTAATGTGTGGATGAGGAAAAATGTTTATGAGTATTACACTGATTTAATCTATCTAATATTCTAATATTTCTGATAAAATATATAATTTTTGATTTTTTAATAGAAAATACACTAAATCTATCATTGAAGGTATATTTTTTCCAACATATGATATCATACATAACAATCACTTTCCCAAAAAAGTGGGACATGTAATTTATTTTATATTGATAAATTTTATGATATTTATATAACATAATGTGATCACCATTAATACAATTACATAAAAATCCCATGATTTATGGATAATAATACACCACATTAACCATATATGGTATCTGGTTGAACTAAAATAGGTGTTGATGTAAATCACTCTTTCATCTTGTCAATATTAGAACCACAATTAGGTATCCATATAAAATTCTTCCCTCTTAGAGTAAGAAATGTCAAAGGTTATTATATATAAGATAAGTCCTTCAAATAATTTTCATAGACTCTATATAATGAAGAAGATAAGTTTCATAATGAAATTATTTGGAAATTATGAAAACAAAAACTATTTTAACTTCTCATGTTCAGTCAAAATACCAGATCATGACACCACATGCCTTATGAATAAGACATAATAAATCCAAAATCAAAATTTTGATTACATTTCATAATGTAAATGATCATTGAGGATTATCATAACAATATTCAATAAATTCCCATACTAATCTTCATCTATGAAATAAAACAAGATCTCACCATTGAATATCCTGGAAAAAGAGTCATGGTATAAATAGAATACAATTTTCACAAGTGATATAAATATGGTGGGATATGTAGTCATGCTGAGAGGCTTAATGACATATTCAATGTGACCAAAATTCCCACTAAATATTATCTTAGTAATGTTAGATTCTTTCACCCTATAATTGTTGTACATTGATAAGAGGTAAATCATCAGAAAAACAGTAACCTTTTAAATTATCAAAAGAATCATCAATTAGATGGATGGGGTGTTATTTCATGATATTACTATGATTTAACATCTTATATTAAATACCTATGTGAAAGGGTTAGATCATTATTCAATGATTATAGTCTAGATGCGACCCATTGAAAGATACTGAGTCCAAAAATCCCTTGATTACCAAATTATCCAATTAAATCATTATTTCATTTATTTGATTAGGTTACTTATCAATTGAGTGAAATAAAACTTGTTTCTCTTTGGTATATATATCAATTTAAATCATGGCTTCCCACTCAAGATGAAACCATGATATGTTTTCCAAGAACACTTCAAGAAGCTTTTTAACCCCATGATAAAACTCAGTGTTGATGTTACCATTAATAGGATATATTAGATGATATTCCATATATTAATTTAAAACACTATACATGGGTAAATGAGGATAAACTCAACTATATTGGAATAATTTTTTTATGATGAATAAATGAAATCTTTTATCAGGGGAACTGAAGGTAACCCTAAATTGATAGAAATCAATATGAGCTATAAATATAATCATCTGATCCACTATGTGAATAATATAAATGAATTAAATATGGAGAATAAGGTTATTCCCTTATAAATAAACATCATATAAAAATATTATTCATTATGTACATTGAAATTCATAGTCTCTTTTTCTATTAAGAGGTTGATATATTTCCATAATAGACTACATAGGATTTGATTGAAGGATTAATAGATTGTAAATAAAGGTAGATATAAATGAATTATTAGAACCTACATAAAATAAAATAATATCCATTGATGATATAATAATAATGTTACCTCTCCTAGTTTTTTGTCATACATTTGATTTTATGGGTAGTTACTCCACCACATGAAATTTCAGTAATTCAAAATGGGATTAAGTCCTACCACTATCTTGAGGTCGATACCTCATCTAAATTTGTACACATGATTTACCACTCCTCCCTCCATACCCTTATGTTCAGAATGATGTTACTATAGAATACTATAATTACACTACAGGTCACATGGGTGACAATGAACATACATGCATCTTCTACAATTTCATTCTCATAAAAAACTATGAATAAAATACACAAAAAAAGTAATGTGTTAGAGACCTCCATGAAAGACTTTTCTATGCCTAACCCTACCACAATAATAGAAAATAAAATGTATTACCATATTATGAAAGGGGAATACATATCCAATTGATTCATGCATACATTTTCACTACCTATTTAGATCATTCAAACACACTCCTCCTCTCGATAATGACATAATTACTTTTATGAGTTGTGAGAGTAGATTCAACCATCCTTCACATCCTCAACAAATTTATTTCCAAAATTAGGGATTATTCCACCACTAATTCATATTTGGTGAGTATTAATATAATGAAATTGGATTAGGTTTTAGTTTTTTGGACTATTTCAAATAATTGATCTTTCAAACTACAATTTCCAATTGTCTTGGGTGAAAAGTGAACAATCTCAAAAAATTATTTAGAATACTCCCTAACTATCCATTTTTTAATTTGTTGGTATAAAAGAGTATAAGACAACTCCATGTACATTTTATCTAAATTGATCTACTTTGAAAATATAACCTTGATGTTCATCCGAACTATTTTCTTGTTTGAATTTTCTTTGAAAAAAAAACTCAAACTATTTATTTATGCTTCCCTTAAACATATTGACAAAATATTTTATATTAATGGTTTTAGGAGCCCCATGAAATCTAAAAATATCTATATATTTTTTAAAAAATTCTATAATTATTGGGGTTCATTGGTTCTATAAAAATATAGAGGCTTATGATGAAAAATTGTTAAACTTTGTCCCTATCTTGACTTAGTCTTGGACTAACTTATTTAGCTAGTGTCAAACCATTCCCTTCTCGACAACCATATCATAATTGTTTTCACCCCATTCATAGTATGATTATTATATGCTTGGTAATTTTTCACAGTATTATAGTATAGTATTCCTCTAGTACATTCACATTGGGTATTTCTAGGGGAATAGTAATAAGAATATCAAAAAGAAGTATAAATACATTAAAAGGTCAATAACATTATTTAAAACCCTAAAAATAGGTAAATACTATAAGAATCATAAAAAGGAATTTAAATGATGGGAAATAATAAATTCATAAAATTTACAACTATGCATCGGTAGGTCACACCATCTAATGACGATATTTATAAACTATGATCTATGTAAATTATAAAATTGAAAGTAAATAAAAAGTAACTCAAATTAATAATTTAATTTATTCTATTGGAAACATAATGATCATTAAAATTATTGTTTCCTATAAATTAACTAAAAACCAACACTTATTGTCGCAATGGTCCAATATCAAACCTATTTTAGTTTTCCTAAATAATATAAATCCAATCTAGGATATGATACCATATTCCTATAAATTTCCTAATCTTCCCTTGACCCGATAACTAAGCCCGTACATTACTACACATGAAGGGCATTACAAAACTACAAAAACTAGAATATAGTTCAGTGGTATAAAAGATAAATTTTTTTGAATATTTTTCCCAGAAAAAAATATTGATATATATATATTTATATATAAACAACATGATAAATCATAGTGAAACATAATCATAAACACAAAAACATGATCAAATGATCAATAATATTATTATAATGTAAAATATAAAAAATAAGTAAGAGGTAAAGACATGTTGGTGGTTGAAAAGGTGATAAATAGTATAAGTATACTCGATGGAAAAACTAGACAAAAATAACCCCATCCCATATGCATGTGACCTGAGGTTTAACTCCCCATCGAAAACCACAATAAAAACCATGATTTACCATCATTATTTTCAACCATACAACATAACAGAAGTGTTGATTATGGAAAATGCGTCGACTAAAGAAGATTATAATGATAAACCCTAACATTTTCTCTCAACTTCCAAGAAAATGTTTAACCCTACAGTATAGTAAACATAAAAATATTAATAACATATTTAATTACCTTATTAAATACTATTTCCATTAAAAAAGTATAATTATAATTATTTATTTTAGATTTGTTAGTATGTTATTATTTATTTTCATCATTTGATATTGATAATATTGATTAATTCATATATGTTTATTAATTTTTATGCCTATAAAAATTCATCAACACAAAGTAGATCATTAATAAATTATTTAAGGTACTAAAATAAATGTTAAATATTGATTTATAAATTTTAAATTTCATTCCAATTTATTTTTACTTTCAATTCATGAAAATGAAATCAGTGACGATCTTATATTGAAAATTTTAAATGAAAAAAACATGGAATCCTAATAATGAAAAAATTGCATTATTAACATTATAAAAACCAAATTATATTAATTTTAAAATCATATTATACTAGAAAGTTTATTTACATAACCATCTATGATTTACATTTATAATATTATTCATGTAGGTGGCTAAACTGTACAAAATGATAACATGTTATAATTGATGGATGAGAATGAAATTAATTTCATTATATAATCAAAATTAATGAATCATATGATATTATTTAAATGATATTAAAGAGAAAAAAATAATTTTTATATGTTTTTGAGTAATTTTTTAAAGAAGATTTTGGTTGGAGAGAAGACATTTTTTCCATGTGTTATTCTCATTTTACGATGTAAACGTTACAATGATCAATTTTATATAATATTATAAACAAAAATCCTATTTTATATTTATATATCATTAATAATTTCATAAAATTATTTTTATTCATAAAAAACATTTTTTTATGAATTTATTAATGTGGGTAATGAAACATGATATATTTCATTCATGGATATGGTAGTCTATATATAACATGATTGATGTTTACATATTTCAAATTTAAGATATGTAAAACAATAAATAAATATAATAAAATTTGAAAATAATAATGAAATTTATTTCATTCAATTGTTCTTATTATAATTTTTTCAAAGGATAATGATAAAAAATAATATTATGGGGCTAGAAAACAATCC
Organism: Viscum album; assembly: GCA_963277665.1. NCBI lineage: Eukaryota > Viridiplantae > Streptophyta > Magnoliopsida > Santalales > Viscaceae > Viscum > Viscum album. Next base: position 228,875,244 of record OY728151.1, read on the forward strand.
CTTTTAGGACTATATTCTTCTCTCGGATGACAACATTGAAATAGAGGAAGTGCGACCCATTATAGAAACCAAAGTATTGAAATCATGGAAAATGATTTTATGGTTGGTAATATGGTATGGATATATTGGATAATTTAAAAGGGTGTGTTCGGATTTATATAGGTTTATATGAGATGAATTTTTATGTGGAAATATGACGTTACTATTAAATTGAATGTTATGTGAAGGATCATGATAGAATCAAAATGGATTTAGATGAGTCTTAAAGGGGATTGTTTGAGAGACTTACTAGTATGAATGTAAAACATATAAAGGTTATTTTATTATATTTGGTTTTATTTTAATTTATAAAAATTCAATATATTTTATGTTACCCCTTTTTACACTTATTAAACATGATGAAAATTTTAATATGGGAATTATTATTTTTAATTAAAATATTAAATAAAACCTTACCAAATTTTTATTTAATAATTTTATATTTGGACATAATTGAATATAATTTTATTTATATATATTTGAAATATATATTTAAAATTGATAAATATGATAAATATGTAATATTATTTTTTGTAAAAAATATTATTTTTATACAATAAATGATTTTATTATTATTTAAAATCAATTAAAAAAAATTTAGAGATAATATATTTTTCCATATTATTAAAAAACATAATAGAGTCAACATTAAAAGGATATTAATTTATTATATTAAGATAAAAATACATAATATATTGAAAAATTCAATTATTTAAAATAAATAGGTATTTTTTACTTTAAATGATTTTAATCATATCACATTGAATTTGAATGTTTATATTCTAGAAATTACATAAAATCATTTGTAGTAGAAAACAAAAAACAAATATTTTGAAAATAATAATAGTATTTAATGAATTTAAATAAATAATTTTAATAATATTTTTTATTATTTGAGGTTTCACTCTTCTTTTAATTTTTTGAATTATATATCACATTATATTCTAAAAGTGTATTAATATTTATCTTATAATATAAAATATATCATGGTTCATTTTAGTTTTTTATTATGTATTATACATGTTATTCATTAGTCTAATTACTTAGTGTAAAACACTTATAATAATTGTGTTCTGTTACAAGAGGTCTTTCTCATCTTATTTGAAAACAATTTGGACCTCGACAGGTGCCTCTAAGATTACAAGGTTGATATAGAACTATTTTATATAAGGAGACAACATGGGTTCTATTCATGGAATGATTAATTTAGTATATATAATGTCTGTTTACTAGTTTTACTTTTAAAAAATGTGAATACTGCAAAAAATGAATAGTACAATTTTGGGTAGAATACCTCAAATGCGGGATAGAGATAAAAAGTTATTGGAGGAAGACATAACTAACTATAAATTCACATTTTTTATGGGGATGTAGTGCCCACATTTTTTATGTTTCCATGTGATGTGACACTATTAGAACTTCTCCATATATCCAATGGAATGGAAAGAGATTCCGAATTCTATTGATGTGGTTATAGTCATTAGAAAATATTCCCCCAAGACCATAGACATGTATAAGGCATGGGAGATCAGACCCATATGCATAATATTGATATCAAAGGGTATTTCTTCCTACATATTATATTTTTTCTATTTATGTGTTCTATATTACCCTATAGATGATTATTCAAAAATGAACATACTACATTATAACATTCAATATGTATGTCAGGTGAGATCTACCACCAATTGAAATATTGAGTTAATCCAAGTGGTAGGCATTAGTGCTTGAGATTTTTTATTATAAACAGTGGGATGAAATTCCTATCTATATTTGGTTTTATTTAATATGGGACATGTTACTTCCAGATATTTGGTGTTATTCTATGTTGGATGTACTTACACATAATATTTGGTTCTATATATAGTGGGATAAACTGCTATGGATTATTGAATATATGATAGAATAGATGTATTCCCCCTTATGAATTGGAATTAATAAATTTTTGGCATACATCAACTAGAGATTTGTTTTATACAAGTTAGGATATACTTCCCATGATTATATAGTATCAAAATGGCTGGAGTGTAACTCTTTCTTTTATGGATGAATGCATTTGGGAAGTGAAATATTCTTCAACTGATATTTTATATCATGAGGGTTGGACAAACTACACCTTGATATTTTATCTGTATCTCTAGTTGGATGTACTACCCCTAAATATAGTGATAAGTTACTCAATAAATGTACTTGATTAATATCATGTTACCTTTAAATAGGTACAATTTGTAATTTTTTAGGGACCCCTATTTTATTTGGGGTTTTGTACTAATTCATGGTGATGAACATTCTGTTGGGAGTTAACACAATAGGAAAACTGGTTACATATCGGGTATTGGCTTCCATGTGCAAGTCTAGGGTTCAGTGCATAGTGTGAAATGATTACATGCCATGTTAAGGTTACTAATGATAAAATGGTTGAAAATAAAATTTTAATAAAAGGAAAAATGTTTTTTGTTGATTATGTGTTCAATTACTCAAATGATGTGTAATGGGATTAAATTGTATGTATATCTAAATAGTTATGGTTTCTAGGGAAATGTATGTGGGAATTTAATTTCATTTGACCATTCATCCCCCCTCTCTCATCTTAGTGATCACCTTAGGAAATTTTTAAAGATCTCTAATCCTTCTGGATCGTTCATTTGATAATTAGTCATTAATTTGGTTGTGGTGTGTCTTCCCAGGTAACGGTTCCTTCTGTTTTATCTTTTCCATTTGTCAGGGCTACCACAATTTTTATTTTTATGGTTTGTAATTATGTCAGATAAATTTTTCTATCAATCCTTGTAGTTTCTTGTCATTTCATTCCTTTCGAATGTGGATCTCATGGTTTCCCATCCCCATTGTCAAAGGAGGTTAGTATTATACCGATTGAGGTAGCTGTTTCTATAAAATGGTTTAATTTTATGAAATAATTATATTTATTGAAAAAATCATTTGGGTTCATTATTAAATAGAAGTGATATATGTTTTATAATGATTTCATTTAATGATAAATGTTTTTAAAGGTATTTTCAATAGAAATATATTTGTTCTCATTCAAAAATGGGGGTATAAAAAAACTATGTTGTTGGAATTGGATTTGAATCTTTTTAATTAATGGTGAGTAATGTAATGAAATTTTATTTGAAAATAATAGTACCTCAGGAACCCTGGGTGGGTCAAGAAATATACATATTCAACCTTAGTGAGTGTGGAACCACTAATGGATGTTTTGTGTATATTGAAAAATTGAGGTAGAACTCAATATCAGTTACATCCTACATTCAAAAATGATTAAGTCTATTTTTATTTCTAGTACATATTTTACCAAATAATAGAGACCAAATTATATAGTGCTTGGAAATTTATATATTTTTATCAAATGATGGTTTGATCAAGTATTTTTTCTAACAAAATTCATATATAAGGTTATATCAAATGGGATCACATCATATTATTTCACAGATATTGGTTAAATTTCTTACATTATGAAGCATAGATATATTGTACTCTTCTATCACATATATTTTTCATATTTTTGGAATTTAGAATCTGAGATTATTTTATAAAAACTAAATGTTAAATTATTTATAATTTTTTTGGGATTTAGAAATATTCTTTGTAGAAAATATTTTTTTTAAATCCCAAACTAATGTCTTCTTGAGATTAGAACTTGTATTGAGTCTGTGGTGGTATCCTACTGGGTTTTTTGATCACACCATAATTTTTTTATTATGGGTAGTTTTAGATGTTGTGATTCATGATTCTGGTAATGTGAAGGGAATATTATATACAGATGGATTTTATTTTTGATGTTTCCTTCGGTTTGGGTTCTCTTATAGGTGCTTGTTGGTAACATGGAGACTTATGGTGTTTTAGGATACATATATTCATACATTGCTTATTTTTATTGGTTTTATAGATATGGATCTATATTTTCCACCCATATTGAACTCTGGTATTATGTATTATTTGGGTTTTATTAAAGACATGATTTATTGCCACTGTTTCACCTCATCTTGTTATGATTGGATCATGTTTATGATTTGGGTGACCTCAGTTAGTTTGGTAAAATTGGGTATTAGAGGGTATGGATTAGTCTAAAGTGTGTTAACACTATATGAGATTGTTTATGTGTGTTTTATACATAGGATTTAAGAGCATCAAAATTTTGATATTAAGTGTGGGAATGTGTCCTTTAAATCTCACATATATGATTGAACTCAAGTTACTGTGGGTGGTTAGGGATTTTTACCAGGTTTTAGAATTTGATTTTGAGGTCATTTGAATGGTCTGTATGGGATGTTTATTTAAATTTTTCTATTCATATTTATGTTATTTTTTGGTTGGTACAATTCATAATTTGTTTATATTTCGGTCGTTCTAAATCAATAGTTTTAATTTTAATGGTTTTTCTGATATTTTGGAATGTGTTCATGATTTAATTGGTCATTTTATAGTGTTTATTAATAAATTTATACACAAATAGATCTTCCAAATACAAGAGATGAAGTACTAAGACAAGACCTATAAGTGAATCCCCCAGTTAATGCTTCTTTAGTAGAAGCTTTATTCCACACTAATCAGAACCTCGTTCAAGTGGGATTTTCTAATCTAGGACCTTTGGTGTGTCATGGATCTGAGTTCACTAAGAAGAACCTATTCCTCATCTGAGGTGAAAAAGTACCCCAAGAATCTAAGGAGTTTCTTGATCATATTGAGTAGATCATCAACTTCATGAATACTATTGAAGACACTTTGGTTGGTTTTTCCATGTATCTATTTAAGGGAAATGGAATGATATGGTGTGACACAATATTTAAAGATTTGTTGGAAGAGAATATCACATGATCATGCTTCAATAAAATATATACCCTTTAAATATATCCCAAGATGTTACATGCATAAAAGACCAGGGAGTTTCATATAATGGATAAGGGGGAGTGTATCATTCTTGATTATTCAACCCTTTTTTCCAAGCTAGTGAATCTAAAACTAGTTCTTTTCAACAATGAGAACCTAAAGGCTTAATGAATTCAGTTGGTAATAATGCATGAAATTCAATAAATTCTGATTCTTAGTTTCCTTCCATCCATTTTAGAGGTAGTTGGAAAACAAACTTTTGATGATGCATACATGGATAAAAAGTATGGTTTTGGTGGTTCTTTGATTGGTATAGTTGTGAGATAGGGTTTATCATTTGTACCAAAAAAGAAATTCAAAGGGGCATAGATTTCTATAGGTCTAGTTTTGGGCTGCTGCAGTTTTTTTACTATTATTGTTGGTGGCCTTTTCATACCATGATGAATTGTATAGGGGTAACCTTGAATTATCATCTTTATGTATGATCTAGCTATCTGAAATGTTTTTGTTTTTTGATATCCATGGTCAGTAAGTAATGATCCATATTCACCATGGATTCTTAGGTTTGTGTAGATGTTTCCATTGGTGGTGGGTCCTACACTCTTTCTAAGGGGTCTTCATGTTGAAAATAAAGCTCTGGGATGAGCTAAGACAATATTTCATTATGCAATGGAGTATGCACCAAAGTTATCCGAATAGGTCCATATACTATTAAAGTTATAGTGCATATTTCATCTTGTATGGTGTTACATTTATCTGATACAAGTACTACTCATTATTTTAAATCATCAAATTTAGATAAAATATTGAGCTTGCATGCATAGCTTATGTTTTTCTTGTTGGATCATTCTAAGAATTTTAGAAAGCGGTCTAAACACCGTTTTAAGTTCCCCGTGTTTCGAGTGATGATAGAAAACATCGAGGTGGTTTGGGAATTTTTATTTCATGAACATTAAATATTCAACATGATTATTGATATTTATTATATGACTAGTATTAAGGTCCATATTAAAATTTACTACCATAGACTTCATTTATTTTCTTTCGATGGTGTCACTCATGTTTTTCACGGTGAGGGGGAGTATAGATTGAGAAATTTGGGGCCTATTATCCCTTTTGTTGGGGTAATCTTGTTCAAGTTGTTAGAGTTGTTTCTTGATACATTTGAATTTTTTTGGGTGTTTAGCTTCATTCCTGGTGATTACATACCCCAATATCTTTTCCATTTATTTTTATGGTTTACCAACCTAGATTGATGTTTATTTTAATATATGCATTCTCCCTGGAATCATTTCTATATCTACTCCATCATATTGATGGGAACATAATGATTTGATGGAACAAAAGGACTAGTTCGAGAACCTGGAGGATAATAGATTTACTCATTATAGTGTTTCATCAATGGTTTCACCTGTTATATTTTAAAAGGAAATATATGAGGAATTCATACATTGTTTTGACTATCAGAAATTAAATAAGGTGACCATTATGAATAAATATACTTTAATAAGGATTGATAACCTTTTTGACCATCTTTGAGGGGTGTATTGGTTTTCAAATATTTACCTTCGGTCACGGTACCTCTAGTTGATTGTTTGAGAAGTAGATATACCAAAGACATAATTTAGGTGATGATATGGGAATTATGAGTTTCTGTTAATGCCATTTGGTGTAACTAACACTCATGTGGTGATTATAAATTTGATTAACTATATCTACCATTGGTTCTTGAAATATTTTTTTTGTGTTTTTTGTGGATGATATTTTGGTTTAGTTAAATGTAGATGAGTCACACATTTAACATTAGTATATAATTCTTAGAAATTTGAGGGAAAATATTTATTATGGTATGCTTTCCAAATTTGAGTTATAAATCTTGAAATTGAAATTTATAGTGCATGCAATATCGGAATTGGTTGTCTTAGTGGATCCTAAAATGGCACATGTTATTTTGTCCTAGGATTATCCTAGAAATGTGTTTGATATATGAATATTCATAGGTTTTTAGGGTTACTATAGAAGGATTATTATATATTTTTGATGGATCCCATCTTTAGTAACAACTTTAAACTATAAGGGTGTAATGTTTGAATGGATCAAAAATTATCAGAGATCTTCCGAGGAGATGAAGTTGAGGTTGAATTTTTCACCAGTATTGATTCCTATGGAACCACATTCAAGTATTTAGATTTTTTGGGATGCTTTGGGGTCTATTATGGTATTTATCATGATGTAGTGGAAACATGAGATGTCCTATGTTTTTTCCAGTTATTCCTTACTGAGAAAAACCACCCCAACCATGGTCTTGAGTTGGTAGTAGTAATTATTGAAATCAATATGTTGGTGCACTACCTCTTCTGGGAGTGGTAAACTATGTATTCTAATAATAAGATCTTGAGATATATTTTTACTCTTATAGATCTAAAATTATGATATTGATGCTAGTTGGTGTGTCTTTAAATGTTTGATATTGATATTGTATACACCACTATGAATAAATATGTGGTTTCTTAATCATTGAGAAAAAAAAATTTAGACACATTCCATAAACGAGTCTATCAAAGAGTAGTCTCTAATGAGATTATTTTTGGAGATGATCTTGGGACTAAAAGTTGATTGTGTATAAGTGTTCTTGGATTTATGGGTGCCTTAATTTCCTTTTGATAAGAATTTTTGGCTCAAGATGATTCTATAAACCGAGTGTCAACAATTGTGTAAAAGAAATTATCATGGGGATACCTTGTTAGAGTTTTCTTTGTCTCTTAGAAAAACTTTGTGTTTCTTTATAGGTTTTATGTTCTACTTTAAATGATCCATGAGTTGATGGAAAGTGGAAACCGGTCTTGTTGGTCGATTCATCTTGGGGATACCAATGTGTATCATGATTTTAGATGTTGGTATTTATGGTAGGGGATATGAAAATATATTCATATTTTTGTTTCACGATGTCTTTCTTGTCAGATAATCAATGTGGAACTCCAGAGATATTAATTTTTGTTACATCACTTACCCATTCCTATTTTGAAAATGTGGTAATATTTCAACAGATTTTGACAATTGTTTTTTCTATAAGTTCTTAGTGGGAATGATTCAATTTTGGTGATAATTGATAAAATCATGAAACTAGAGAATTTCCAACCTATCTAAGAGATGATGAAGTTGGAACAACTTGGGGAATTTTATGTCTAAGATATATTGAGTCTTCATGGGGTTCCCTCTAATTTTTTATCTAACAGAGACACAAGGATTATATCTAGGTTTTCAAAAGGTTTGAAGGAGGTGATGTAATCCAATATTAAATTGAGAACATATTATCACCTATGGGATGGTGGAAGTACATAAAGTGGTATCCATGTTCTTGAGGATATGATGTGGGAATGTTTTCTTGATTTTAGTGGATATTGGGAAAAAAAAATTCCTTTGGTTGAGTTTTATTATACCAATAGTTGTCATTCATTGATTAATATAGAACAGATTGAGGCTTTTTATGGGTGTACATGAATATGCTGCTTGTTATAGGCAATGTTGGGAGAGCAGTCCATGGTGGGACTAATTCTTATTTAGGAGATGATATAGAAAGTTGATTTGATCAGTGGAGATTGATCACATCATAGAGTCTTCATAAATATTATGCAAACCATTTTTATTTGTCATTATAGTTTGAGGTTAGTGATTATATATTTATTGTATTTCCACAACACTTTTCACATCATCAATTAGGTATGTACAGTAAGTTGGCACTAAGTATTGTGGTACCCATTGAGATCAATGGATGAATGGGAGTGTCGGCCTATCAGTTAGACTTTCCATCTAGTTTTAGTTATATCCAAGATGTGTTTCATGTTTCTTGAGTATATTATTTTTTTAGAAATCATTTATGGTTGGTAGATTGTGTCTACTTGTTACCAATTAATAGGAACATTTTATCCTTTTTAGTCTCTTTTTGGTTTACAGTTTTGTACAGACTCATGGTGATGCACTGTATGTTGGGATTTTACATGTTATGTATACTAGTTATAAGACATTTATTAGTTTTTTAGTTATAAACATTAATAGAATACACAACATATGAAGGCTATATGTTTTGTATTGGTTGAAAATTATATTTTATAAAAAGTCCACATGTTTTCATCATTTTTTGTTTTCCATGAATTAAAAATTGTGTAATGGGAATATAAACCATGTTAATATCATGAGTTTTGGTTTTTATTGTAGCGTACAAGTCCCTTTAATTTAATTTGATATTTTTACCTCCCTCTCTCAACCCCGAGATCACCCTAGGAAATTTTGAAGATCTCTTCTCCTTTTAGACAATTCATTCATAAATTGGTCATTGTTGTGGTTCTGGTGCGTCCTTCTAGATAATTTTTTCTTCTATTTAGTCTTTTACATTGGTCACAGATACCATTTTAGATGTTTTTATGGATCAGGTTCATGATGTGATATTGTTTTATAAATATCCATTGTAGTTTCTTATTTTTCTTTTCATTTCGAAGGTCAATCCTCGGTTTCCAATCACCATTGTTGAAGGTCACTACCTTTATACTATTTTGTTGTTTTTTTCTATAAAATGTTTTAATTTGATTAATTTATTATTTCTATTGATAAATTCCATAGGGTTGTAACTTGAATAGAAGTGATTTGTGTTTTCAAATGATTTTTTTGGAATTATAAATATTTTTAAAAGGATTTTGTTTAAGTATGGATTTAATCTGATTCAGAAAATGTTATTTCAAAAAATAAAGGATTTTTAATTTTCATTAAAAAGGTTTACAAATTGTGAGCATGGTTTTGAAACGTAATTTGAAAATATTATAACATTGGGAACCTTAGGTACATCGGGAAACTGAAAATGGAAACCATAGTGTGTTTGTGTGTGTCACTACTAGAAGTAGTTATGTTGATTTTGATAGACCATATCGGGGATTGATATTGGTAGGATCAAATGTTTGACCTAGTTTAGAAATTATTTCTAGTAAAAATTTTCCCATAGGCTAGACCGAAGGTGACTGTGTTTCTGATAATTTATATATTTTTATCGCATGATCGTTTTTTCATGGATTTTTAGTCATATGTATTTATATGTTGCTAAATCACATGGAATATCATGAAATATTTTCATGGATATATGATTACATTCTTACCTTATGATGCATGGATATGCATTCCTCTGTTATCCCTTATACATTTCATATTTTTTTATTTGATAATATTAGAGGATTTTATGAAAAACAAAAGGTAAAATGATTTAAAAATGGGTCTACATTTAAGAGAATTCATGGTAAATATGTTTTATTTAAAAATCTAGAAATGATGCATTCTTTATATTATACCTAGTATTGAATCTATGGTGATATCCAGATAGGATTTCTTATCACACCCTTCTTTTTTCGTTTGGGCCATTTGATATATTATATTGTAGGATTCATGTAAAGGTAAGGAAATCATGTAGTATGTTGGATTATCTTGTTATTTTTTCATTCAATTCATGTTTTTTTGGTTGTAAAAATCGATCACATGGAGGCTTATGGTCTTGTATGATTCATAAATTTCTAGTTCATCCTTTTCATTACTCTTTTTATAGATATGGCTATATTTGTTTCTTCCACATTTAACTCTGGTAGTATTTAATATCTTGGTTTTATTAAATACATGTTTTGTTGTCTTCATTTCACCTCACCATGTAATGGTTGTCTTGGGTTTACGGTTGGGTTAACCCCAATTGGTCTGGTAAAACTAGCCTAATAGATGTATTTTGTTGAAATACTATAAACTTTTACTATATAAGTAACCATAGAGTCTACTATAGGGTTGATTCAAGAATACACAATATCATGATAGGGGTATACATGTTTTTTGACATATTCTTTTCATTTATAAAATGAATGCACATAGATGTTGGTTTTTTATTAGGGGCCATATTGGTGATGGCATATTATGTTTTCTGCTCACACCCAACAATGAAAATATGATACACATATAGATATTTTGATTAACATGATCATTGGGTGATGTCCCTTGTATAGGTGGATGTGTTAGAGTAGAAGATAAATTATGTTAGGATGGGTTTCAATTGATGAAAATGATCATGCTTTAGTCTACATTTATTAATCTAATTTATTCTTCTATAGTATTTGATCGACCTAATGTGTGATCCCATTCTGATTCATAATTTTCTTCCTACCTATGTATAGTTTATTATAATATAGTTTGTTCATTACTTATTAAAATATTACACCAAAATAAAAGATGTTTACTTTTATATTTACCTACTTATTCCATGTTTTTTTATTTACATAATATGTATTACTATGATATATTGGTTATATTATCCCAACAAGATATTATCATATCACTTTTGCAATTCCACATTCTTTAATATATGAGAATACTTGAATTTGGTCGTGTTATATCATGGTCTATCACTATTTGTGTAAATCGAGTCACGTACTTCCAAAACATAGTTTTCTTTCCCATAATATTTGGGATATTGGAGAAAATATAGGACTAGTTAAAATATAGAATTTATGTAATGATTTGTTCTAGTTTACACCTAAATGGAAAATATTTCCATGCTTTAAGGGTGTTGGGATTATGTTTGTTTTTCCCTTAATTATAGTTGAGATTTATTTTATCAATTGTATGACTAATGATTTTGTTGATTGATTTATGTGTTTACTTTTCACCTAGGGTTGAAAGAGGAGAATAATTATGTATATGTTTTTTCACATAGTTATAACTGATGTTTGAATTCTTATATTGAATTAATATATTTGTTATATTTAATGGTATCTTGTTATTTAATTTTTCAAAAATAGCTCATTCAATGTTTTCATAAATAATATAATCATAGTGTTCTACATAACCTAACCATATGGTTGTGGTTTTACACATATAAATTATTTGAAGGTGATTTTATCAAGATTTATATGGATGTGGAATAGATATTTAAGGGGGAATCCTTGTATATGGTTACCTAGTGAGGATTCTTACCCTAGAGTGGGTATTTTGGTTTGGGTAAGGGTATAATCGGTATTGATGTGATCTATTAAAGAGGGTGATAGAACATAATTTTCCATGAGTTATCAGAAACCATGTGACTGAATCATGGGATATTGTATCTCTATTATAACTGATAGATTACAGTTTAGATCCAAGTGGTGGTGATATATGACTCAATATGTCCATGATTTGAGTATATTAATTGTATAATAGATTGAGTTTTCTATTATTAGTCAAAATGGGAGATGTTATATGAAGGTAACTTGTTAGAGGGTTTATCCTCAACACAAGGATGAATTTTTATATAATATGAATGGGTAGATGTTTCGTGTTATGGGATTAATAAATGATAGTTGTGATCGAGTATATGTTATAACAATATGAAAATGTATTGGTAATGTATTTGAAACCCAAACATGATTGATTTTTTGAGTAAATGATATAACTAAAATGTAAGTGAGGTATCTTCATGTTTTTATTAGTCCAGAGATCCTAGATGTTTTTGGTTTAGGCTATTGATTATATGAAACTATTTATCCAAAAAGGTTGTGTTTTGGAATATTCAAACTTAAATATGCATTTTCTTATAAAAACTGTAGTTATGAACTATTGTGAGTGTTTCATTTTATTATATATTAAAATTTATTGAGGTATTGAGTAATATATATATATAAATGGTATGGTTATTACTTGTAATGTAATATAACAAATGATAATATAATATGTTGATGTGGTTAGGTGTTTTCATTATTAGATGGACTATGGGACATGCTAATGAAAATGGTATTTTAAAAATCCCAATGACTCAGAGACTGGGATTCATAGTCATGTGACTTTATAGAGTAGCTTACAGTGAATATTATGGAAGTATGTAGTGGAATGAGAGACTACAGGTTCCCTCACAATCATAATCAAAAGGGTATTATCTAGAGAAGGCCTTCATGCTTCAGAGTGTAATTAAATGATAACCTTCCTATTGTATGGATTTTATAGGTTGTGAATGCGTCTTATTTTCTTTTTATGCAACCCTGACCAAGTACCTTCCCATCCAATGATATCTAACAAAGGAAATTCCCAATCATCATGGGTTGGAAACTAATTTCAAGGCTTTAATGGTATACTCTTTATAATGGTTTCTCTAATATATATATATATATATATATATATATATTAAACATGACACCATATAAGAAACTATAACCTTAAAATAATTACATTTTATAATTGTTAAACACACAACAAACTAAATATATATACACATAGAACAATTTGATAATAATGTAAAAGGGGAAATGGGATGGGGAGATGATAAGCTAATACAAGAGAGCAAGTATAATATCAGAGAAAAACCAAAATTAATGCAAATAATTATCAAACATGTCCTTGTGACATGATGGTAAACTACCACCATAAAACCTCAACCAAACTTAGGATTACACAATATAGAAATTCACCACCTCTAAGAAGTATCATTTATTTTCAAATATCAATTAAAACATTTTCTGGATAAACATTAAGGGTTCATATAGGGTATATGTATAACTAGACATGTAAGATCCCATTAAGTGTTATATGATAACCCATTTTTAGATAATCATTGACTGGTAGTTTTAAAATAAAATTTTTAACTTACACATTTATTTTTAAAGAACATTTGTTAAGATATTATAAAGTTAAACATAGAATTAATATCCTTATAAACAATAATTTTAAATCCGGATTTATGGCCCAGGACCTTCGGTAAATATGGTAAAGGTATGCATGGTTCACTATATTATCTATAACTAAAACAAGTATTTTATATGACATTTAGTCCACTCTAAATAGTGGGATACAAAACTAGTGGTATATCCCATAGTGATTGTGGAACTATAAATAAGGAGGCGCAGAATAGTTATAGTGTAATCATTCCCTAGAAAGGTACTTGTAGTAGGTTACCTGCCAAAGAAATCATGGTTCCCATTATGCATAATCATTATTAAATAATTAAATTTCATTCTTAGAAACATTTCATCAAACGATAAGTTTTCATAATTAAATTCTATAAATAAAAAATGATTTGAAAGAACATTAATTACTCATATCAATGGTTTAAGCATATAAATATTTTTTAAGGTTTATATTAGTCTAGAAAGATAAACTATGTCACTTTAAAGTAAACTAAAACATAAATTTTTTAAAATCTAGAACACATGGTTCCCCAAACAATAGTAACTCATGAAACCACATAACATTAACTGATGAAAATATTGGAAAATGGATTATCCAATATGGAATGAGGGAAAAATCCCTAACGACATTATTATAAGACTTAAACAAATATCCCCTAAAAGATAATTCATCCAAAAAATGTATAGGACACATTGTCTGCTAAAGTTTAATAAACATAAGAAGAATAAGGGAATGAAAACAGGAAGAAGAAGTGTGACCACATAAACACATATTTCTTGATGAAAGGATGAAAAAATACATGAGATCTCAACCCAAGGACATGGATATGTAAGGGTAAATTTTTAAAAGGATTTAGAAATTTAAATGGTGATGGTTTGAGGAAACCCTCTCTTATATTATAAAAAATTTATTAGCACATTTTTTATAAATAATTTTAACCATAAAATTAATTTTTTTTAAAAATAGATATAATTCTCATCATACATCATATTTTGGAAAATTCTTGATTTCTCTATACGTATTAGTAGATAAATCATTATTTATAAATCTATTGTAGTGTGGCACATGTGTATAAGCACTTACAAATCAAACCCTTAGGTATATTAACATAACCAATAATCTTATACAAGTATTATTTTTTTCAATCAACCATTAAATATCATAGAGTTTACTATTAATCATTATAATGATTCATTTACATTTTAAAATATCTTACCTTTGAGATCCATTATATATTAAAGGTTTCCTTGTGAATCATATACTTAACCATTTATCATTATAGTTAAACTAAATTCATACAAACTTGTACACTTGTATAATATATTTATCATAGAAAAAATATACACATTAAAACTCTACCACTTTTTGGAAGAAGAAGAGTACCATTATGAATACGTAACTGAGTAACCTTACATTTAGAGACATAGTCACTTTAATATCCCAGACATATAAAACACCATGAAAATTTCCAATTCCATCTATTAACCCACCTATTATAATAGCCTTCCAATCCTCAATTTTCAATCTAATATAGTATAAATTAATATAAAACATGGCCACAATCTTGAGGAATATCCTAAGATTAAATTATTTCCTTACAATAATACCCTTTTCACCTAAATAGGTTCAAAACACATATGTTCAACCTAAAATCAATATTAAATGCATAAATTATAGAAAAAAATATAAAAAATATATCAAATATTTTAAAATGATTTCATGGAATGGAAATTTATCCTCACCACATCACTTTATACCCCAAGGAAAATCATCCTGAAAATAGATGTTAGAGAAGTTATAAAGTAATTGATCCCTTATTAATGATTATCAAACAAATATATGTTGAGGATAACTCTTGTGATTCTATAATACATCATTTAATGGAATGGATTTTTAATTTATAATCTTATTCAGTGACTCAGAAATTTTGATTGGTTACTCAAACACTAAAACATCCATATCTATTTCTATCTCTTAAATATTCAACATAGGGTGTGGATCAGCTAGGTATTTATTTAGGTAAGTCACAAAAAATACATTATTAATTAACATTATCCAAGGAAAAAAATCCATTTTATAGGAAACCTTCTTCATTATTTTATTAATAATATAGGGATTCACATACATTGTTATGAACATCCCATGATTACTAATATATCAGTGACATAAAATAGGTTACACCTTTAAAAATTCATGATAAATAATGGAAAACTAAAAATGTTGTAAATGATGATTGACATAAGATATATAGTGGATTTTAGCAATAATTATTTTCTACAAGATAATTTGAATATTGTTTTTCAACTCCTAGAGGTTTCTTATGCCTACTATATTTGTATTTCTCATAATAATCATTTAGATTGAATACCCACAAATTTTTTCATATGTATACTAGATTTAATCGATCCATATTAGATAATAATAATTGCTCTTTTTTTGAAAAAACAATCAACTATATAAGGTTATACCGTGAGCATATGTTTTTCAAGATATTGGAATAGAACATATGAAAAAAAAATCTATCATGATTATCTTATTTTTTCTTCTGTTTATTGATGATAAGACATGATCAATTTCAATTACGCTCATATCCCCTCATGAAGGCCATTACAGAATCATGAATTGAACTAGGGTTCTAAATTATAAATAATAGTATAATTCACACTACGATGTTTTAAAATCCCAAATGATCCACTAAATTGGTGGTATCCTTGACTAGGATAAAATAAGTAATGTTAGTTATCTAATCAATCACACCTTAGATAGAATTATTTTCTACTCGATTATGTGGTAATCCAATGATGAAATAGATAGATATATAATCACATTTACTTGTGGGAAATTGAAGAGTATGAAGAAAACCAAAGGTTTTATGATGCTATTATTTAATCAACAATTCAGTGTAGCATCAAAACATGAATTCAAACATGTAATATATCATATGAGGACATCAATATCAATTACTCATATCATAGTATATGTTAGTGGCTACTGATAATATAAATCATCCATCACCACCTAAATTTGGGATTGGTGTATTGTATATAATTTCCTAAAGCACACTGAACCGTCATGAGTTAGTGAAACCACACTTGTGGATTCCCTATAATAATCATTTATCCGAATTCACTGACACTCCTCATCCCCTAGTTTATTCAGGTGTATATTCTTAAGGAAAGATGTATTGAACTGAATATTGGTTTGAGAGTTGTTCTCATTTTCTCTAACCTTTATGTTCGTCACTTAAAATACTCTCCTAATGTTTTATTCATTATAGGATTCCTTTAGAGACTATGAAAAGAACATCCTATTATGAGTATTGGTAAACAATTTTATTTCCCTAGTGTATATGTGTAGATGAACAAAATTATGAGTATTACACTGATTTCCACTATTTGATGTTCCAATATTTATAATAAAAGATATAAGTCATGACATTAATAATAGAAAAAATAATAAATTTATAATTGAAGATGTATTTTTTCCAACATATGATATCATACAAAACCATCACTAGCCCAAGAAAGTGGAACATTCAATTTATTTTACGTTGATAAATTATAGGATATTTATATAAAATAATGTGATCACCTTATATAAACATAAATCACAAACCCATGATTTATGGATAATAATACACCACATTAACCCTCTCTGGTCTCTGGTTGAACTAATACATGGGTTTATGTAAACCACCCTTTCATCATATTAATATAAGAACCACAATTAAGAATCCATATAAAATTTATCCCTGTTAGAGTTTGCAAGGTAAATGATGATTCTAGCTATGATTTTTCCTAAAAATAAAATTTATAAACTCTATAGAATGAATAAGATAAGTCTCACAAAGACATTATTTGGATATTTCCATAATATTTCATCATTCAACTTATCAAGATCAGTCAAAATACCAAATCATTACACCACATGCCTCAAGAATAAGACTTCCCAAATCCAAAATCAGAAAATTGATAAGATTTTATAATGTAAATGATCATTGAGATTTCTCATAATAATATTCAACTAATTCCCATTCGATTCTTCATCTTTGATATAAAATAAGATATCACATTGAATAACATGAAAGATGTGTCAAGCAATAAAGAGAATATATTTTTCATAGGTGATATAAATATGGTAGGAAAACTAGTCATGTTGAGAGGATTTATAACATAATCAAAGTGACTTTAATTTCCTTATATTTTCTTATTAATAATAGACTCTTTCACTATAAAATAGTGGTAAATTGATAAGAGGTGAATCTTCAGAAATACATTACCCTTTTAAATTATCTAATGTATAATCAATTATATGTCAGGGTTATTTTTTCTTGATATTATTCTGATTGACCATCTTATAGGTAACAAACATGTGAAGGATTACATCATCATTCATAGATTATAGTCCAGACGTGACCTATGGAAAGATAAAATGTCTCAAACTCCCATGATTAAGAAATTATCCACCGAAATAATTATTTAATTTTATTTATCAGGTTACATATTAATTGAGTAAAATGAAATTTTTTTCTACTTGGGAACTATATAAAGGGAAATCATGGAGTCCCACTCAAAATGAAACCATGAGATGTATTCCCAGAACACTTCAAGAAGCTCTATAATCACATGATAAAACTCAATGTTGATGTTACCTTTATTAGTATCTACTAGATGAGCTTCCATATATGAATTTAGAACACTAAACATGGGGAGAGGAGGATAAAATCAACTATATTGGAAGAATTTTTTTTCAGATTAATAAATGATATCTTCCACCAGGGGTAGTGAAGGTATCCCTATATTGATAGAAATACATAAGGGCCTTAAAAATAATGAACTGATATACTTTTTGAATAATATAATTGCAGTAAATATGGATGATTAGGTTATTCCATTAAAAATACACATAATATATAAATATGATCCATTAAGTACATAGAAATACATACTATCTTTTCCTACTAGGAGGTTGATATATTTCCATAATACACTACATCAGATTTGATAGAAGGATTAATATATCAAAAATAAATGTAGATATAAATGAATTATTTGAACCTATATAAAATAAAATAATAGTCATTGATGATATAATAATAATGTTACCTCTTAGAGTTTTTGGTCCTACCATTTATTTTTTTGGTAGTTCCACTACCACTTGAAATTTCCTTAGATCAGAATGGGATTGAGGCCTACCACTAGGCTAAGGCCGATCCCTAAGATAAATATGTACACATGATTTACCACTCCTTCATACATACCCATATGGTACTGAGAATGTTCCAATAGAAGCCTCTAATTACACTATGTGTTACATGGTTGATGATGAACATATACTGCATCTTATAGAATATTTTTCTCTTAAAAAACTATGAATAAAATTCATATGAAAAATTCATTTAGGGGAGACCTCCATGAAAGAGTGTTTCTATGACTAACCCTACTAAAATGATGGAAATTAAGATGAATTACCATGTTATAAAAGGTGAATCCAACATTAATTTATTCATCAAGACACAATTACTACCGCTTTAGATCATTCAAACATCCTCCTCCTCTAGATAATTACATTGTTACTTTTACTTCATATGAGAATTGCATCAACCATCCTTCACATCCTTACCAAATTTATCTACCCCATTAGGGATTAGTCCACCACTTCTTCAAATGGGTTGAGTATTACTATAATGACATGTGCTTTGATTTTATGTTTTAAGACTATTTCTAATAATTTATCTTTCAACCTATAATCTCAAATTTTCTTGGGTGTGAAGTGAATAATCTCAATAAATTTTTTTAGAATACTCCATACAATCCAGTTTTCCATTTTTTGGTATAAAAACATATAAGAAACCTGAAAATACATGTTATCTAAATTCATCTACTATTTAAATATGACCTTGATGTTCATCCGAACACTTTTCTTGTTAGGTTTTCCTTGAAAAACAGACTCAAGCAATTTATTTATGCTCCCCTTCAGCATATTGAGTACGTATTTTACATTTAATGTTCCAAGAGATTCATGAAATTTTAAAAATCTCTTCATATTTTTAATAAAATTATATACTTATTTGTTTCGTAGGTTCTATAAAAATATGCAGGTTTATGATGAAAAAATTGATAAACTTGATCCTTATCCGTACTTAGTCTAGGACTAACCAATTTTCCTAGTGTCAAACCATGAACTTCTCCAAAGTCCACAATCTATATTTTTTTCACCCCATTCATAATATTATTAGTATTTTTTTTTTGATTTTTTCATAGTATTATATTAATATATTATTCTA
This sequence comes from Viscum album, assembly GCA_963277665.1. Taxonomy (NCBI): domain Eukaryota; kingdom Viridiplantae; phylum Streptophyta; class Magnoliopsida; order Santalales; family Viscaceae; genus Viscum; species Viscum album. The sequence goes on from OY728151.1 coordinate 228,895,090, forward strand.
GTACATTCACATGGGGTACTTCTAGGGGAATAGTAATAAAAAATATCCATAAGAATAATAAATCCATTAAAAGGTAAATAACATTATTTAAGAACATAAATATCCTGCAAAAATATAAGAATCCTGAAAAAGAATTTAAATTTTGGGAAATAATAAATTCATCAAATTTATAACTTTGCATGTGTAGGTTAGACCATCTAATGCCGATATTTAAAAACTATGCTCAATATAAATTAAAAATCCAAATTAAATAAAAAGTAACTCAAATTAAAAATTTAGTAGATTATATTGAAAAAATAAAGATCATTACAATGATTGTTTCCTACAAATTAACTCACAATAAACCCATATTCTCCCAAAAGTCCAATATCCAAACTATTTTAGTTTTCATAAATAATATAAATAAAATCTAGGCCATGATACCACATTCTTATGAATTGTCCTGGTCTTCCCCTGACCTAATAACTATGCCCGTACATTACTACACTTGATGGGAATTACAAAAATACACAAACTAGAAACTTGTGTAGGGGTATAAAGGATAAATTATTTTCAATATTTTTCCTAGTAAAAAAATTGATATATATATATATTCACAACATGATAACTCACAGTGAACCATAATCATAAACCCAACAACATGATAAAATGATTAAGAATATTGGTATAATGAAAAATATAAAAAATATGTAATAGGTAAAGAAATGTTGGGGGTTGAAAAATTTATAAATAGTATAAATATACTAGAAGAAAAAAACAGGACAAAAATAACCACATCCCATCTGTATGTGACATGATGGTTAACTCCCACCCTAAAACCTCCATAAAACCCATGATTTACTATCATTAATATCAACCACCTCTGGGTGGTTTCTTTAATTTTCATATATATGTAATATCAATATTTTCATATACATAAATAATTTATATAGGGCTTGAGAATAACTATCCTCATAATATCTCTCTTAGTGTTCAATGAGAACCCTATGCTAGAAAATACAAACATGAGGGATTGAGAATAAATATATGAAATTATTATTTAAATTTTGAATAATTTGAATAAATTTTTAACACAATTAAAAGTATATTTAATATCTATATAAAATTTTATTGAAAATAATGCATCATGGGATATACCCAAGGGTTACCTAGATCATGGCCTGTTAGGATCCTCATACTAATTTTTAACAAAACCAAGTATCTCAATCTTTACATAGGCCACTATACATATCCCCATAATGACCAATACCTAAGATCTTGGGGTTACCATGTGGAATAAACCTTATTTTATTATTTAAATCCACTGTAAGGACAATTTTTTCAAATATATAGAAAAAACCAAAAAATTATATATGAAATTAAAATATTAAAATTACATCAATTACTCATGTAAATGATGAAATGATATATATTTTTAACATTTAGAGAAATCATCAAAGATGGAATATATTACTTATAAAAAATTATAACATCCATTATTTTAAAAAAACACATGGGGTTCCTAAGAAATGTAATTAATGAATTCACTAATCAATAATTTGTAAAACATTTCAAAGATGATGTGAATACACTAAATTATAGTCTAATGAACCATGGAAACTTGATTATAATAACTAATTAATAATACCTTTCTCTTATAATTCACTAAATATAAACCCTTGACTGCCTTTAACATATGAGAGGGTGATACTTAGTATTTAGAGAAATAAACCAATTAGAAGAAATATAAAATCTTACATAAATATTTATTGACTAAATGATGATGAAATCAATGGAAAATTAGGTAATTGATATGGAGGAGAAATGTTATATACATAAAAAAATATTAAAACTGAGTGGATAGAGCAATGTATAACTGTATATTCTATTCAATAAAATGGAATAAATCACATTTTATATTTAATTTTAATAAATTTAATAATGATTTCTAGAAAATTTGAAATAATTTATCTCATAATCAATATTTTTTGAAATTATATAACAACCATTATACATCACTAGAGACACTATTATTCATCACTCTATAGTAGAGAATGCCTTATGTGTGAATCCTTTCATCTCAACCCTTTCTTATAATAAAGCAACTCATAAATTATTATATATCACATTCTAGTTCATAAAAACTAACATATCAAGGATTTTACCCATACATATCATAGGGAATCATGTAAATTATAAAAACTATATCCCTTGAAAATCATTATATATATAGGGTCCCCATAATTATCACAGGGTTACATTTATGCAACACTCTCAACCCTTACAAATCTAAATGTGACCCCTTATAGATTTTATTACTACAAGGAAACCCTAAGGCATAGGAAATTACTAATTTTTAAAATGAGATCATCACCCACTTCTATTGTATCTAAGTACCATTACATATGAAAAATCATATAATAAATATTCTCTAACCTATGTATCACAAAAATATTTCCATAGTGCTTCAATGAACCCCAAAATATTAACAGTCTTCTAGAATTCATCCAGCCAACACCTATAGGTGAAATTCTCATAAAATCGTCTAGATGACTTGGATAACTCCCAAAAATCGATTTCTACCCCACAAGAACTCCCTTAACACCGATATAATTTAAAAAAATATAATGTTCACAAAATATCATACCTGAATAAAAAATGAAGGACAAACGTCAATAAAGAAGAAATAGCATTCCTTGAAATTACATAGTTGGTTTGATAGTTGTTTTAATATCTATATGTACTATAAAACCATTGGTTGAGGATGGAAGTTATGGTGATGTGTAGGAAAAATTGCTTCCACAACAACATTGTAATGTTTTAAGGAAATAGATGATTTTAAATGGAGGCTCACTCATGGGATGTAATCTAATATGGTATAGCTATGGGGAATTGTGTAAGATGTATTAATATAAAAGAGGAATAGAAAGGGTGTTTTTTGAGATGCCTACTAGAACATTATTTTGAGTAATTTCATATGATAATGTAGTACATGAATTTATTTACTAGTGATAACTAGTAAATTTAGATATTATCATTTCACTAGACAAGGCCTCTATAGTTAGAGGGTAACAGCCTAGCGGTTAATGATGGTATAGTGAAACCATGATGGTCAGGTCATGTATGTGAGGAGTTAAAACATTCTAATGATCATTAAATTTGGTGGGTCGACACACAGATCCTTTGAGTTTCCAATGAGCCTAGTAGTTTCGTGGAATTCTTCAATAAAGAAAATTTGGGTTTTATTCAATAATGACGCCCCAAGTGGAAGCATGGAGTATCATCACCTCATATAACATAGAGTGACTCTCATAGGATGGGTCTATTGGGATATTATAAGGAAGGCTTCTGAGTATCAATGTTAGGCTGAGAGAGTGATGTATGTTGGTTAGTGTGTGACAAATAGTGACATTATATTTCCTATAATGTAGAAAACATGATAGATGATATTAATTTATGGAACCTATTTTATATTAATTTTGGTAAACATTGTGGGTGACATGGTTAGTAGACCTAACGCGGTGGTGGTTTTACATTTAAATTGATTCTTATATATAAGTGGCTAGGTTATATTTTATCAACAAAAAAAAATTAAATGAGGGTACTAACCCATGATTATTGAATGTAAATAATTTCTGAAATTGAAATTTATGAGTTGTGGGAGAGTAGTCTATTGAGATTACAAGGTATTTATTTTGGGGATATCTCATTGTGCTAAAAAGGTCATAATAATTTTGGTACTTGTGGAAAGAATAATAGAATGTCAAATGAAGATAAGATTGTGTTTTGAATCAGTCTCAATTATCAAACTATGGTTTCAAGAAAATTAAGATTTAAGGAATCTTGTGTGTAGAGTGAATTTAGTTATAGTCGATTTTAAACTAATGATATAATCGATTGGATTATAATGTTATTGAAATACAAATTAATATTTTTTACAAAAATAATTCATCATTATGGATTCTATATGATGACTTGGTATTATAGTACACTGGTCATCATGTCTCTAGAGGCATTTTATATTTAAGGGTATCAACATGTGTATTTTATGAATGATCAACATTAGTGCATATAATATTTATTTAAACATTTCATTATAAGAATGGTTATTAAATTTGGTAGATTAGATCTTGACAATTTTGGGTTTTTGGGATATTTAGAACATTCAGTGTGAAAAATACATGACTGTATATAATTGGATAGAAATTATTAGAGGAAACATTTGATGTCAATGATCCATACAATTCATGAGAGATCCATTATGAGACTTCTCAATGACAATATTTTTTTATAGTGGTGGTTATGAAAACCAACATATCTAATGGTATTAAATTGTTTATATATTATCTAAAATATTGATTAGTTTAGGGTTTTTTATTTTTTAGAGTCATTTGATGTTAAATTTTTGGAAGTGGTAGATCATCAAGCCCCCATCAGAAGAAATATTATGTGGAGATATGCTTAGAATTTTGATGGAATACATTGTTTCAGGTATCCTTGTGTAATGATTAAAAATAACTTCAATGGAATGTCACACAAGATCATGGGGTAAACGTTGTGATGCTCTATGTATGAGTAATTTTTTGGTAAAATATTGATCACATCCTACATGATAGTTTCATCATTTATCCCAACGTAGGGTTATATTCACTGATATAAAGGGAGGAGATTTTCCATTATATGAAAATGTTGAACCATAAATAACATTGTCTTTTAATAACATATGGACATGATTATATAAAATTAAATTATAATTGGTTTCTATTCTATAAATTATATATCTACAACACATCAATTTTTTGGCGAATTTTGGGTCTCCATATAATTATAAGTTTTTTTGTATCTTGTTAAGTCATAGAACAACTCACATAAGAAGTATTTAATTATTTTTAATAATATCAATTAAATTTTATAACTTTTTTTAAAAAAATTGGCAGCTAAATTTGGAACAACTATGGTCTGAGGAAGCCACACCCCCCATCATTATTTCTTCCCTAATTTCACTCCATCGATCAATAGAGATTTTATTATGATCAATCATCAGTGTTTCAAGGTTATCCTTCCTTTATCACATTCTTCCTCATGCTTTTTATTATATCTAATTTAAAATGAGAAAAATTTGGGATACAATATCAATTATTTTAGATCGTTGTAAAATTATGTTTGGATGATGGGTGTTTTTTTTCTTCATGTCTAGAGGATGCCCAAGGGAGGGGATAACACAATGTTGTGCCTTGGGTTGTGTTTCATAAAGAACAATATTCATTAATTTTGGGTTGTCATGTTTTTCTAATTAAATTTTTTGATTATTTGGTATATAATGATAAGGATTTTGTTATAATTGGACTTTGGATTGTGTCATATGTATAAATAAACTCATTTCTTGATATCTGTATAAGGATATAACACTCAGGGCTCATACATGTTGGTGGTTCTTGATGAATGGGTTTTGGAGGATATGGTGGGATTATATTGAGGGGATAACTATATTTTTGAGTTTATTGGTCCCAAATATAACTTAATTATATTGTTTTTAATATATTATATATACAATAATCATGTGTTAGTGGGTGTGTGTGACATGCCATATAATCTTTCATGATTTTTATCATTTGATTCATTTTTTTAATGAGTTTGGATAGACCCCATGTGAGTAATTATATGTATATTATGTATTATTTAACCATCAATTGATATGTTTCCTATGTAAGAGACTTGTTTAGAGTGTTTTTGGGACCCATTTATGGTTTCCATTATTCAGTTACGGATATGTTAACCTCATCAGGTATTAGTGCTATATGAAATTGACCAAGACAGAATTTTAGGGTGAGTATTTTGATTGATATGTGGTTAAGATTATTATATATAGACATGGGAAGATCTATGAGGATTAAATATAATAGATCAAATGTTATCTCCAAAACTTATTGAGTTGTGAATAAGGACTATTTATCTTGTGGCTGTTCCTTTAATCCTTATTATTTGCACACCTAGTTGAGGATTTTTATGTTTCCGTGTGTAAAATATATTTAATCCTTGTGTGTTAAACTAAATAAGGGTATCCAAATTTCTATCTCAATTATATTGAAATATATATGTTCAATTTATATTCCCTCTTTGATAAGGAACATTTTATATGGGGAGCTAGGATGGCGTCCATCTAGGGAATTATTTGTTTTATAATTATAGACCCCATTCTAATCATATGAAAAACAAAGTGGATGGAAACCATAGTTGAATTATAGAGTTAAAATTATATAAAAACATGTATATGGGATAAAGAGAATATTTTGTGGGATGAACCCCAAAAAGTTCAGTATATTTTATTTTAAATTGGGATTAACTTCAAATGTGGGGGATGTTTTCCCTGGAAAGATCCCTACACCCATTATAAAATGTATCCACAGAATGGGATGTGATAACCAACTATGATATGGTAGTTATAGGAATGATTTGATATTACCACATGGATATGGTGTTATATGAGTCATGAGATGTCATTTCAATAAGACAAATATTGATCTTGGATGGTTTTCCCGACTTTATATTGAATTTTATGTTTCTATGAGAGAAATATTACCTTATGATCAAGTTTTTTAGGTGTAATTTACAACCTCTTGAGATTTTATGTGTATTCAAATTGGGATATAATTCCCTATATGGTTTCTTTATTATGTTAATTTAAATGATCTAGTTGATATTTTTTTAATAGGTACATACATCCCCCAATAGAGTTGATGTTATATTTGGTGTTACATAATTATCCTTGATATTTAGTGTCATTTTGGTTAAGACATACTACCCCTAAAGATTAAGTACTATTATAGTTTTCCAAATAGATTTAGTTTCACTAAATGTTTGATATAATACCCTATTTTAGTCATTGTTATTCCATGTGCAATAAACATATCATTGCAATTATGTTTTATTCAATATAGGATATGCTGGCTACTAAGATTTGGTGTTAAGACTAGTGTAATGTATTTTCTCCCCAATGATGTTATTTTTATGGGAATTGGAACATACCTCACCAATTATTAGTGTTTAGTTACTCAGTACAAGGATTATATAGGTCATGCTAGTCTTAAAAACATACCATAAATTAGTATAAGATGAGTGATGAATGAGTCGACCCTCATGGTTTTTTTCAGTACCCAACGTTTTGAATGATATATATGATTTTTTATATAGATTATTTCATTCATTATATGAATAAAAAATAATATTTGTTGAGGGGAATGTTTCATATTTTCAATTAAGATTTATGCCTTCACCCTATATTTTCTTTTCGGTGAGTGTGTAGATCATACTGATGACATGTTGGCTATTAGAAATAGTATAAATATTTAATCGAGATGGGCTATGAGGGGATAAAGATATGGGTTTATGTAGATGTATTAAACATTGGGTGTGTATACATTTGTTTTTTAGTTTAATTCCTCTATAATATGTGATCAAAAAATGGATTTCCTTTTTACAATATATTATTTCTTCTGTGATGTGTATATTTTGTTATATAATGCAAATTTCATTTATTAGTCTAGATTTCACCATATCATCAAATTTATTCTATGTTTCTTATCAATTTATATGATGTTAATTTGTTTATTTTTTTCCCTTTAATAATAAATAAGGAAATCTGTTTCATGGGGTATTATGAAACCCAATTTGTTTGTTGAAAAACAGCACCGTGGGGGAGGTATGTTGTAGGATCTACAGAAACCTAGTTTGGCAATATTTTAGTTGACTAGTCTAGGTATGTTAAAAATTTAATGTCTCAAATCATCTGTTGAAACATGTTTTTAAAAATTTTATGACTATTTTTAATAATTTCTACTTATATTTTGTAATATATTTGAATTATGTTATGCTTACTCTCATTATCATTAATAATGTGAACAAATTACCTTTTTATATTATAGAATTTTGGACATATTGGCCCATGTATATTCCATTGAATGAATTAAATCATGCTTATTAATAAATTTAATTTATAATTTTATGGCTTCATGATGATTTTTCTTCTAAAAATGCTATACAAATTTATGAAATATCTCCCATTAATGATGTATGTCTGTAAAATCATGATATATTTTTTAATAATTATATTTTTTGGTTTGTATATATATGCCTATAATTTCATAAATTATTTTTATTTAATTTTAAATAAATTCTTTTCATTACTGTTTATTTTAATAAAATTATCTACATATAGTTTTTCATTTATTACTACAAAATCATAAATAGTATTTATATTTAATGTCTTATTTTGAACTTAATACCATGTAAAAATCCTATAATTTACTTAAACTGAGTAAATTTTGACTTTCTCCCATAATAATTCTCACATATACATTTCTTATATATTTTTCATTGATCCTTTCATTCCCAGATTCTTTAATGCACACATATCAAACATTTAAAATGTATATTTATCCTCCCTCTTAGTTTTCCATATCCATTATACATTTTATATTTCCATTGGTCTAGGAAGAATAATTAATTCATAAATCTTAACTCCATCAATAATAAATTTATTGAGAAATAATCTATGTTAAATTATCCATATAAAACTATATTCTCCTCAATGAAATTATTTAATAATTAAGTGGTGACATTATTGATTTAAATGTGGTCATAAAATGGTAACTAATCTCCTATATATTACAATAAATTAATTTTTTCCGCATTATTATCATGCATTGTAATGATATTTATTGATTTTTCTTGGAGTTGGTCTAATTATTATCATTGGAAGACTTCATCACCTCTTTAATGAAAAATGATTTTATTTGGGAAAAAATCCCATTCAATTATTTATATAATGCATAAATTTGAAATTTATTTGACTATCAAATAGTTTCTTCATTTTTCATTATAAACATATAGAGATTTATATTCGATTTATAATTGAACATAATAATAATACCAGTTTATATGATACTTAACTTAATAATTTGGTTAAAAATTTATCTCATATTTTGGTATACCAAAATAAATTCTCTTCATTTGAATAGTAGCATATTTCTTCATATATGAGTTATTTATAAACCATTTTCTTATATAACAAACTAAAATTACACATAAAATATGAATAATATTAACATAAATATTTATAAAGTATTCTTAAAGGTTTATATAACTTCTTATTTTATTCATCAAGTGATTGAATTCCAATTTAAAATAATGTTCTAGAAATTGTACTGTGTGTAGATAATATTAGTATTTATTCATGTTTTATTCGTGATGATATTACCACATCATCAAAATTATATATTATTTTAATCTTTCCTTTAACTATAAAAGTCATCCAATCAATGATCATGGCTTGTTTTGGATATTTTTTTAAATAGTATTTTATATATTTTTATAACTTCCAAACATTAATATTTTAATTCCATTTATCCTCCATATACCAACGATTATTATCAATTAAAATGAATGTAACATCGATGAATGATATAGTTAGCCTCATTAAACCTTTATCTCAATATATGATCCTCATCTAATGTTTCATACACACACATATTAAATCACACTACTCTATGAAACTTATTATTCTCTTATTCAGTGAATAATTTAGAGTTGTATTAGTTAAAAATAAAAACCATTGAATCCAAAAAAATATATCATAAAATTAATATATCTCATCCACATCTTAATCAATAAATTTACTATATTCTTTTAAGATAGAATTTATCTTTTTAGACATATTTTTATAATGGTTTTCTTTGTTTTAAAAATTCATAGATATCCAATTCTATACTTCAAAATACATAAAATGATCTTATAATACTCAATATTCATACACCAAAAACACCAATGTGGAAATATATAATTAAATTTGATGGAGGAGGAAGGGGGATATGAGTATACCCCCGAACCAGCAACTACAAATTTTGTGTGAATCATGATGTTACCCCATATCAAGTTGGATAATATCTAGAAACAAATTATCATTTTTTAATTTTCTGTATAAAAATATATTCCATTGTTACACGTTAAACTAATCAAGCATAATGGGGTGAGACCCTACTATTGCATTGACTCTAATGAGAAACTTTATAGAGGTTGTCTAATCAGCTGCTAACTTACCATTTTTATAATTTGACAACTATCCCACATGGAGGACTATTAATAATGGATGGATGGTGTAGTATCATCCAATCAACATGTTGTAGTGGAATGTGAATTTTTTTAGTAACTCCAAAATTGCATGTGTTCTCATTCCAGGGGGGTGATATTTGAGTTTTAATGATCTCACCCACATATTCATGGAGATGTTGTGATTTGAGGATTAGAAGATGTCAGTGATATGGTAGGGTATTACCATGTTGTCTTATAATCAGATGAAGTAAAATGAAGGTCCTAGAGTTTCAGATATATCTACTTGACGGTGTTGTTGTAGAGAATTCTATAATGGGATAAGAATTTTGGTATTGGTTATTTTTTAAACACTTTTACTATTTTATGGGTTCTGATCTTTAAACTAAATTGATTGTATTGTAATTCTCACATTCTATGGGATATAACCTGTTTAGTTTGAAACCATGTTAGGATATATTGGAAAACTAATAATACAATATTTTTGAGCTATTATAGAATCATTGTGGAGATGTATATCTCTACCACCCTTGTGGAAGAAGTGCTCCTAATAAACATGGATGATAGTATCAACATTTAGAATTATTTTGATTTAATGGCCAAATTCTACTCAATCAAGAATATTTATGGGTACTAATAATCTGATTGTAATAGGTATAATTAATTAATCAATTTTAATGTGAGATGTCATGATGAATGTACTTGTTGAAGGAAAATGGGGCAGAAAAATACATACTCTTAGAAAACATGAAATAATTGATGTGTAGTTTTTCAATGAGGGGGTATGGAGACTGGAGATGGGATGTTGATGCAAGGAATTCTTCTTTAGACCCTAATGATAAACCTAGAAATAATCTCCAAACATATGAAATTGAGAGGATTTCTTTAGAAATTTAGTTTATCTCTCTCACTGATATCATTGAACAATAAACATTGGAAAATATTTATGACATTAGTTTAACCCTAATAAGGTACTCCTGTTAGATTTCAATGATCAAAAAATCGAGCATCAGGAACCCATACTATTCTTAGCGAATGTTTTTTGAAATTATTTTCACCTAGATTCTGGACTCCCAAAACATATCAAGAAGGATACTTTTAGAATAGTGTTCAAAAATGGGAATGAATAGGGCATGAAAATAATAGCTTCCCTTGGAAAAGAGATTACATGCTACTTTCTTATTGAAAATTACAACACTAAAAGGGAACCATAAGTTAAACCTCAAAGGGATGGTGATGGTAAATCATTGGTTAATTAGATAAATTTTTATATGAATGCTAATAAGGATGATAACCAAAAAAGGGTTCATGATCATAATGTTGATCATGAAGCATCTTTCTCACTAATAACATCCTATAAAACTATTAAAATGTGGATCTATGTGGATGGAATTCAGGAGGGTATGCATCCTAATTATAAATTCACCTGTTTTAGAGGCTACTTATTGATATACGAGGTTGAAGACTCTTACACAGCTAAAAAATTGATATGAATAAAAATTAATTTATAGTAATAATGAGGGATCTATACCTACTGTATTCTAGGATAAAATGGAATTCCCTAGGACTAAATAGTGTTTAATGTTTAATTCAACCCATAGTGAATGGAAAAAATACAAATTCAAAATAAAGTAAAATCTATTTGAATGTAGAAGAATTAGGACGACCTCTATGGAGGGTCAAATATCTTAAAAATGAAGATTATTTATTTTATTTATCAAGGTATAGGGAACTCCCACGTGACCAGATCAATTAGACATTATAACCTTTTCAACAAACCAATGATAATAGAATTTCTGAGAAAAGAAATATACTTGATAATTAGAGTATATTCAAATGGGATTCACGTCATAACACTTTTATCCCAAAAAAATTCATGATACCTATATGGATCACTTATGGGTCTTCAAGCATTAATTCATACAATTTATCACATGTAGACAGAACCCCCATTGTTTATTGATTTCTTTTTTCTACCATCACAACTCCATATCTGTATCTTGTATTAATGCTTCAAACACATATATGATTATAAATGACTTATGGAAGAAGATTGAAGTAGAATTTTATAGTAGGAATCACAAATTTATATTTTTGGGAGACTTCAACATTATTTTTATTCCCAGATAAAATTGGTATCCACTTCAATAGGTAAACTTATTTAGACTTATCTTCCTTTATTGAATATTCTAACCTCACAGAGGTACCAATTTTTAGGTCATCCTTATATTGGATAAGACATAAATTTAAAGGGATGATAGATAGAATGATGTATAGGTTCTTTATCTTGATAGATGATGGGAGTGTTTCTATTGTTGTCTTTGGATTTACCCTCCCCAATTATCACTCAAATTAAAACCCAATCATTTTCGATTTCTCAACTCCTTGGACAAGGTTAGTTTTTATTCCTTTTAAATTCAACAAGGGATGACTTGTAACACTGAGGTATATGAATGTTGTTCCCGAGGCATGTAGGATTATGTACCTTGATATCAATATGAAATAACTTTCTAAAAAACATAAATATTCAAATGGTATTATAAGGAGATTAATCAAGAATTAATTATCCAAGAAGGACAGTGATATTATGGCCTCTAAATAGAGCCTTATAGGATTCCAAATTAGAAATTAAAGATGGAATACTCTATATTTGGATGTTATATAGGGTATATCCACTTTCGAGGACTAATTATTAATGAAATAATGGTTGGATCCCAACCAAATCAATGTAATTTTGTTGAATGATATAAATAAGAAATCATTGATTATTCACTGTTTATACATATAAAATAATTTTATACCAATAATTAATGTTATCACTATTAATGGATGTCTGTAAACATATGACAATAAGATTTCCAGCACATTGGTTGGCTATATAATAGATTTATATACTGTTCAAGGTGTGGAAAACACCAAAAAATGATTGATAGAATTTCTTTTTGAATTAATCATAACAAAATAAATCTCTCTTAATGGAACAATCTGAGGAGGAAGTCAAATAAACACTTTTTCACATAACATGGATAGTTCTTGAGGCTCAAATGGGTTCACTAATATATTTTACAAGTTCTATTAATACATATTACATGACAATGTGAACTATATTGTGAGGGAATTTATTAATAATACCTCCATTAGATATGATATTAATTTTAACATCATTTCCATGATTCACAAGGAAGAGAGTGATACAAGTATCAAAGAATTCTGACTTGTTTTGAGGAGAAACACTATTCCTAAAATTATTAGCAATGTTATTGTGACCAAGATGGGAGGCATTGTTAAAGAAATTTTTACCCAAAAGAAATTTTAATTTGTTCTTTAGAGATTCATTCATAATCTTCTCCTCAGAGAATTTTAATGTGTTAATGACATGAAGTGGAATGAAACTGATTGGAATTTTTCTATGAAGATTAATATATACATTGATTTTGACACTCTGAAATGGGGATTTATATTTTTATTGTCCTTAATTAATAAATTTTTATTTTCAAATTCTTTTATCATACTTATCAAAAATATTTTCATCTTAATTAATAATATATTCTAATTAATGGATCCACTATAGTTTTATTTTAATGTAAAATATATTAAAAGAAATGAGATCCACACTTTTTCCTTTATTTTTCCACATAATTGGACTACATGAAAATATACGTCAATCACCTAAATCAGGTTAATATTTACTAATAAATAAGGGTTTTCAGAGGAGTCTATACTACATAAAATATTCTATATGTTGATGACATCCTCATACTTGTACTATATGCAAATAAGAATATTGATTCTATTAAGTATCACTTTTCTCATTATGAAGATCTAGAAGGAAAATCAATTAGTTTGAATATATATGTTAGGGAATTTGTTGATGGAGTTCTTATTACATAGAAAATACTGTTAATGGATCAATTCTGGTGAAAAAGTGAGTCATCCCATTCACCTATCATGCATTCCCCTTGTTTTGGGAAACAAAAAATAGATTTCAACTTTGAAACATATGCTCTAGAATCATTAATCAATTAGACAAATGAATAGGGAATTATATATCCCAAGCTAGAATGGTCAACATGGTGAATATAGAACTCACCTATTAATTTTGGTACTCTTTCTAAATTTACAAATGACATAGAACCCTAATCAATAAAATTTATTCAAAGAAAAGGAACATCATATAGACTGGAACTAGTCATTAAAAAAATTGATAATTGATTTTTAGAAAGGATGAACCCATCCTATTGATATTGGGGGGTCTTCGGAGAAAGGACCATAGGAATTTTAATGATGGGATTATTAATAAAATAACATAGAACCTATTCATGTATAATGTTGTTTACATTTATTTTCTATTAATAAGGTTCAAGAAATGGATGATTTGTGGATATTATTGTCCTATTATATCATCTTTTCATCCTACAATTATGACCTCTTTTAGAAACAACAGGAGTAACTCAAAATGGATGGTAAGTAGGAATTCTAATCTTAATTTATGGACCTCCATCTAACCAGATAGACCCCTACCAGAAACCATTTATTTCCCTTCTAGAAGATATATGATGTCAATTTCATATTTTATGGTCTCCTTCGTCAATTACAATTCTATTGTGCTTGAAAAAAAAAATTGTGGATGTTCTAAAGTATGTTTTTATGGATAAAGACACTATTGTTTTTAAAAAAATATGAATGGTCAATTTAATACTAAAAAATAATACATGATGAGATGTGATGAATTCTATATTACACCATATTGGTTTTTTAAGCTACAGATTAACTATATCCTACCTTCAAGATTTATACTCATCTAGAAAATCAATAAAAATAGGACACATAATCATAATAAACAACGGAATGTTAGTTAGTATCTTGGTTTATCATGCTACATATGTTTGAGGGATGAGATAAATGCATGAAATCTATTTATGTGATATAGTTTTTTAATGATACTTATTAATGTTGGAATCATATTTGGAATTAAGAACAAAAATTTCCATCAAATAGACGATCTTATGGACACCACAATCTGGGCTAGTCTGATTGAAAATTCTTAATCCTTCTTTGGGTGGCTACATCTTCTATCATTTATTTTGTTTTCAGAACTTTGAATGCTAGGTTTTTTTATAGCTAGCATCATTCCATACATGTGTCTATCTTAAAAATACACAAAAAGGTGCATATATCACCAATGGAGAAGATAGTTTCAATGTGAAATAGAATGGTTAAAATCAACTTCATTATGTTTTTACGTGCTCAAAGTAGTACCAAAAAATAACTAGTGATCAAATATGTCTATTATATCTCTTAGATCATGTCATTTATTGGGTTAATGTGGATTGTGTGACCTCTAGTATGACAGGTCCCTCATGTTATTATGGTGTCTTCATTACTAACCATATATTTATAAATGTGTTTTCATCAATTTATTTGAATTAGAATCACATAAAAGGCAGAATCAATGAAATGTTATGTTCTATTAAATAGGATTTGAATCATAAATGGAATTTTCTATTGGTAGAATCTGATTCTATGCCTGTTATTGATGCCCTTAGGAGTAGAATTAGGAATGTATTGTGGAGTATGCTACCTAATTAGTTATAACTCTATCAAAATGGGAACCATTAAAACCTTATTGTCTAAAATGTTATCATTAAGGCTAATCATGTTGTGGATTCATTATAAATATATATATAAAAATAATAGAAATGTGTATGATGTGTTCTTTCATGGTCCTTTAAAGTTATATATCAATGGTGGATGCTGACTTGTGGAGTGAAATTCACACCTGTCATCATAAAAACCCATTTAATTCCATATCAACCTTTCTTTTTTATTAAAAAATACGAGGATCATCTTTGTCCAGATCCAAATTTTTTTATTATATCTATAAATTTTATTTTTCTGCTTTTCATATTTAGGGAATAAATTTTATTCATTTTATATACTTCATCAAAATATAGATCTTTAACTATATATATATATATATTAATTATAGATTTAGAAGTCTTCGATTTGGTCTACTTCACATTAGTCATCATTTCAAATTTTATTAAAACTTCATATGAAACATGGGTAAATTTAAAATCATTGTGATACAAAATTTTAAAAAACAACTTCTTTTTATTATAATTTATAAATTTAAATGATTTAGTAATCATTTTATAATATTCATTAAAATTATTACATCATTTATAACATCAAATAACCAATTCATATATCAGTTAAGTCCAATTACATGATCAAAAAAATTCATTAGTCGTTTCAGAGGGATACTCCTTTGAATCTTTAAACTTATTACATAAGATTTTACAATTTCATCCATTTAAATTTAATTTTATTTATAAATATAAATGAATTCATCCCAATATATTATATATATATTTTACCAACAACCTATTTTTACAATATGATATATGGTTATCTACAATGAGTAATCCTTATTATAGTATCTTCATCTAGTTCTTTTGATATTTTTTAATATAATTACAACTATCATATCGTCATCTAAAATCCCCTAAAAATGAATAACATAAAATTTTCTGCCAAAAAATTAATGGTATTTTGACATATTGTGTTAAAATAGTTTATAATGTTTTAAATAAAAAAAATTAATCATAATAAAGTGTATTATATTCTTTATGATATATAAATTTAGAGACATAAAAAACCAAAAACATCAACATTGATACATGTTTCAAGGAACAATTTTTTTCATAAGATATGTTCATTCGATTTATATTAAAATGTAATTATTTTATATTTTTCATTCTAGTAGATTATATTACGTAAAGTAAAAATAGACTTCTCTCTCCCTTATAATGTATTTGAAATTTAAGACTAATATAACGAACTAACATACAATGAATTAACTAACATCATCTTTAAAAATATTGGATAATGTAGGGATATTAAAAATTAGCTAGAAATTTTATCAAATTTAATAAGTGAATTTTTTGTAGGTTTATTGAAAAACACTATTCCTTTCATGGAATGATTCTATGATAGTAGTTTAAAATATAAATGTTTTGATAAATAATTGAATAAAAAAATATGAAGAATTACAACCATCAATGATTGTGTAAGAAATCAATCTTATTGGAAATAATGATATTAGTAATATTCTGTTGTGTTTCAATAATTCTCTCAATGAAGGTTATTATACAGTAGGATATGTCTCCATATATATTTTCTTTGATGAATTTATATATTTAAATGATATATTTGTGTTTCTATTTTTTAAAATCCTTGATATATTTCTATTTAATTACATCCAATATGATATTTTAAATCTATAACACTACTGGAATTACGGTTTTGTGCAACGGGCTATTTGCAATGGGCCCCCGTCGCAAATAGCCCCTTGTAGAAAACAGTGTCGCAACATATATTTTTTTCGAGGGGCCCGCCACAATGAATATCTGTTGTGATAGGAATTTTACCCATCGTAAAAAACCTCCCGATTATATAAATTATATACACAAAAAATTTTGCGACGGGCCCGTCGTAATTAGTTTTTGCAATAGGGAACTTACCCATCGCAAATAGGCTTCCAATTATATACATTATATACCCATACACATTTTTCGATGGGCCCATCCAAAATAATATTTGCGATAGGCCTGTTGTCCCATTGAAAATACAAATCTTAAAAAAATATATTTCACTTATTTGCGATGGGGGCCCGTCACAAAAGTCTGCAACGCAAATACTAAAAATAATAATAAATAATAATAAAATTATTATTAATGAAAAAATTATATTATTATTATAAAAATAAAAAAATAGAAAATATTATTGTTATTAGTAAAATAAACAAAAATTAAAAAATATAATACTAAAAAAATATATTTAATAAAATTATGATTAATAAAAAATTAATATTAATATTATTAAAATAATAAAATAAAAAAAATTTATAAAAAGTTTCAATATTGTCAAAAAAATATAAAAAAATAATTAAATAATATTATTATTAGTAAAATTAACAAATATTAAAAAATATAATACTAACAATAAATAATAAAAAATTTAAAAAATTAAATTATGGAATATTTCCACCAATATAAAAGACAGAGACTGTAAATAGTACATATGATTACAAAACATGAATTGAAATGTTTTTAACATAATAAAACAAATCACTGGGTGGGGTCGTCTGGAGGAGGTGGAGGAAACTCAATCCCTAAACTACAAGGCAGACAGCACATGTACTCCATCTGCTCGTGATACTCTTGTTGCCACTGCTGCTTCAATCGACGTAGCTCCTCCTCATGATGTTGCTGCTACTACTGCTGCCACTGACACATCTCTTCATGCTGCTTCTGCAAAGTCTCTATAATCTCATCATGAGTTCGCAGCTGCTCCTGACAATGTGATCCAGAAGATGATGTCTCTCCATTAGATCCTCTCTAGTTGGATGCCGACATCACAGAAGTACCATAATATGTACCAGGAGTCAAATGAGAGCTGATACTAACTACTCAGCCCTTCTCAAATCCATACTGAGTCACCTGCATCTATGTCGCCTCATCGAAATGGTGAGCACCAATATGTTCAGTCGTCTCATCCTAACCCTCAGCCCGTGTCTAAGAGGTCGCAGCCTCATATGACTCCTTAAATTCCAATTTAAAATTAAAATTGTGAAAATATTATATGCTGTTAATTGTCAAACTGAAAAAATAATTCAAACCACAATCTGACATTGCCGATCACCTCTAATCTCTCTAGTGGATGGATCACTGTACATCCTCTTATAAATGACGAACTCCATAATATCAGGATGCTCGACTGCCTACAAAAATATAAAATAAACTATTTATATTTAATTTTATATAAAATATTTAAAAAATATACTTACCAGATGCTCTCTAGGAGAAATGATTGTACGGCTACCAGCTCGATGTGTTTCCTCCTGTCTCCACTGGTTCTTCCATCCCACTGAAGATCTCCTCTGAAATCCACCACCCAACGAGTGTAAACATAATCTGTCCCAAACGTGAGATGAAATGTACTCTGGTCAGTGAGCTCTACACGACTCATTAAATTTTGTCACTCTATCTTTCTTAATGGTAGTCCTTCTCAAATTGTGAAAAAAATGGACGGGAATGATCACACATAAAAACCTGCCATGCTGCGAGGATAGCTTCGTGCATCATGTCATCGAGAGGATACTATAAGCCCTACAAATAATTTATAATATCAAGTTATTAATAAAATAAATTTCAAAATAAATATTATTTATTTACGTACCAGCCAAGGGTGGAAAATGTCACGTCACACATCAAAGGGAATTTGTTCCCAGTGATCCATGGCTGAGAAAAATTATTGTGCAAGATAGCGCTCCCCTTTCAAATAGATACATGAACAAAGATGTGAAAAAGGAATAAATAATCATACAATTTATATATATATAAATAAATAAATGAAATCTAACTAAAATATATAGGTTACCATACCTCCGTGTGTGTGGATCGAAACCAAGATGTGGACATCACTTGGGGATAGGGTCAGGAATCATCAGTCATGCAAGACATCACCCCCTCCACGTACCCCTTGAACCGCCAGTAGGCTGAGGGTCAGATGATCCAAAATCCCCCTCATCCAACGGTAGGTCAACCTCCTGCAACTCGTGATATATATCAGGGTCCATTTGAAGCACAAAATTATTGTTGTTAGCAGATAGTTTAAAATAACTATTATATATAAATATGTATTAGTTATGATTATAACCAGCATTTAACTATTTCAATGATCATCTTCATCGTTTTCACTATAGCTATCAATGCCAATGTATTCATCTTCCTCCTCAGCATCGTCAATATCCATATTAGTTTCAGTTTCAGCATCTCTTGTCATTTCAAATTCATTTGTAACATCATTAACATCTTCATCACTATCAATACATAATTGTGGGGTGTCATAATTGATATTCATGTCTCTTTGTGAATCAGATGGATTTTGAGCTGTCTCTTGAGAAATTTCAATTCCTTCCACTTCAGTCGAACAACATTCAGTTCGAGTAAACTGATTTTCCCGAGATTTCATTTTTATTTTGCTCCACCAATCACTCAAGTCTCTTGAAGTAGCACAATACATTTCATAAAAAGTTTTATGTTCCTATTTAGCTAGTAAACATGGTTCATTTATTTCAAGAAGACTTTTATATTTAATATCGAAGATTCCATGAGTCGTATGAACATGCAAGCCTCTATCAGTATCCAACCACAGGAATTTATGCATTGTTATGTAATTCTGTCATAGATAACTCAGCTCAATAATTTCATCCAAAATGCCATAAAAGTCAACTTCAGTTTCTCTGTTATGTGATCCTCTCAAGAAAACTCCACTGTTCATTGTTTTTTTGATTCCCCATATGCATGTGTATGAAATCAAAAACAATTTACAAAATATGGATTATAATATTTAACCATTTTGGATAGTGGGTTACTCAATATACATAGTATCTTATCAATTTTATCAGTATATTGAGACACGTGAAAATTTGTAAAACAATTATCAATATAATAAATAATAAACAGAATTGATATTAAACCATCAGTAATTTATGTTCCCAGGTTTTGAAACCATTGAGAAATTTTTTGTTTGTTTGTGTTCTTCAAGAGCAGCTGCTGTAATTTGTGGAAGTTGTTTCTTGATATGATTATCATATAACCAATAAATAAAATATTTTTAAATACTGTAACAGAAATTATAGAATAAGTGATAGAAGCACTCACAGGACAAATGATGTCATTACATCATAGTTGTGCAGAACATATGTATGAGCACTGTGATGTTCATCATCTAAAAGCCATTCTTCAGGAACTCCACTGATACTAAGATTTGTCTGATTAAAAACTGTTAAATTTATTTTCCAATTATTAATTAACATTACACTCATTTCATCCCATGCGATTTTGTTTTTAGGGATATTGAGATTAAAAATAATGGGAGCGGAATAAAGGAATTTCCACTTTCAAATAACCTTATGAAATTGAGCCTTCAACTGATTCTTTTTTACGTACTTTTTTATTCAATTCCTGCATGCATCTCTTGAATGAGTACATCCGTCAGGACTATAATAGACTTCTACATTCATCTTCATGTGGAAAATGTGATATCAGATGTTCCATTGAGTCAAATAAATTTTGTGGAATGGGTTTTTCTAGTTTACCTATAATTACAACAACATCTTCTTCCAGTTTTCTTAGTACATTGTAGTCTATTGTCACTGCACAAATGTCTCGAAAAAAATATGATATGTCTGTTATTGAATCACAAATCATATAATTCAACAAAACTTTGAATCCAATCTGTATTATTCTTTCCATTATAACCTGAAAATCATGACTTTTTAATCCAGTAATATATCCATTCTTATCACATCTTCCCAAATTGGAAGGATAGCCATCTGAAAGTCTCAAATTTGAAATCCACTGAAAAAATAATAAGTGAATATCTTTTATAGTGTATATTCTACTTTTTTCTTTATTAATCTCTGTGATCTGACATTTTCAATTAGTTCAAGTTCTCGTCCCCTGTAAATTTGGGCAATATCTAATCGTGCCTTTACACTATCTTTGGTCTTACCTGGTGTATCCAAAACTATATGAAATAAATTATCAAAACTGTTCTTCTCAATATGCATAACATCTAACATGTGGTGGACCAAAAAATCAAACCAATATGGAAGATCCCAAAAAATGATCCGTTTTATCCTATTATTTTCTTTCCCAAAGACATTAATTTTTTGTTGGTTTACTTTTGGTCCAAATTTTATAGGAGGTAATGAAAATAAAAATGATTTTAACTCTGTACCTGAGATCATGTTTGGAGGTTCATCCCTTTCAATTGTACCTTTTCTAAAATGAGATTTGTTCCTCCGAAAAGGATGATTGGTTGGATGAAATCTTCAGTGACAATCAAAATAGCATGGTTTTTTTTCCATTGAAGATCCTAAAGGATTTGTTGTCTTTCATGCTGTAAGGAATTGATATCGGACCATGTGTACTCCAACCAGATAACATGACATATTACATAAAGTCACTAAGCATCCACATGAATGCAACTTTTAATATGAAATTTTTTTCGCAGCAACATCATATGTATTAACACCTTCACTCCATCGTGCATTTAACTCATCAATCAGTGGTTTAAAATAAAAATCAGTATTCTTTTTCAAATGTCCTGGGATTAATAGAGTCAAAAAGATATAAGGATCCTTCATCAACATCCATGGAGGCAAATTATAGGGAGTTATAAAGACAGACCAACTTGAATACTAACTACCAAAAGAACCAAATAGACAGAAACCGTTAGTAGAAATACCCAATCACACTTTTCAAGATTCTATAGCCAAAGATGGATGCAAATAGTCAAAATGATTCCATGAATCACCATCATATGGATGATTCAAGCTACTATCAGTTGAAATCTTGGTTTTGTGCCATGATGTCATTGACACTGTGTTCTGAGACATAAATAAACGCTGCAACCTGTGTGTAAGGAAGAAATATCTCAACTGTTTTACTGGAACCGATCCAGACATTCCCAGTTGAGCTTCTTTATAACTTGATTGTCCACATGTGGGACAACTATCCAACAACTCATTTTCGCCAGAATATAAGATGCAATCATTTGGACATGAATGAATCTTCTGATAACAATGTCCCAGATTATGAACCAACCACTTGCTCTCATAGTAATTTTTAGGCAACAAATTTTCTACTGGTAACAGTGTTTTAACCAAAGAAAATATCTGATCAAAATAGTTGTTTGACATTCTATTATTGAATTTAATAGCCATAAATTGTTCAACCTCTTATAATTTTCTTATCTTGTAACCAGGATATAATGCATCCTCAATAGACCCCAACAACTCATGAAATTCATATGGTGCCAACTCAAGAGTTAAATCAATATCATCATGAGTTTTAGTTTGTTGCACAGATGGACCTACAACTTCATGTACTAAATTTAAAAACTGTGATGGATCCAGAATCAAGTTATTAAGATCTTCTCTAGAACTGTGTTCACTGTGTTGATACCAAAAAACATAATCTGGTTGAAAACCAAACCACAAGAGATATCCCCCCAACCTTGTGAACTGTGTCGAATATTCTCAGATCACATTTTTAACAAGGACACTTAATTGTGCCTTATGAAACATATTCGAGTTTTGATGATGCAAATGCTAAGTAAGCTTCAACACCCTCAATATATACAGGATTAAAACTACAACCATTTCGATTTTTGTGCTAATTAATCCAAGCATGATCATCTAATATTGACTGATTTCGACTTCCTTGTACCATATTTTTCTACATAAAATATAAAATTACCACTTTTTTTGAATAATTTGAAATTATAAAAAAAATATCTGAAAAAATAAGATAAATAATTACAACAACTTCTTAATAATTACCATTAATTAAGGGCAACACAATTTCTAGTGGATTGACAGCTCCTCTTTTGTCTGACGGCTCACTTACTTCCATCTTTCTCAAACTGAAATCAGAATGAAGAATCTGGTCCCAGGTATGCATATTCATTCTCATATGCATGAGAATGAATATGTGTACCTCCGACCAGATTCATCATTGTGATTTCAGTTTGAGAAAGATTCATGTAAATGAGTCGTCGGACAAAAGAGTCCACTTTTTTTCGATGAATCATCTTCTTCCAACTATCACTGCCTGAAAACATTATAAAAAATTTGATCCTATGAATTCATATCCAATATCGTGCATACAAGATTGAATATGTCTATGTAGCAGCACATTTTTCATAATGTTTTGAGTCGGTGAGAGTTGAATGGAGAAAAGTCATCGAGCAAAAGGAGTGCTGTTAATCCACTGGAAATTGTGATAAGTTCTTAAAATTTATTAAAATTTATTAAAATTTCTTCCTAACGGTTCCTAACTAATTATTACTAATTATTCCTATATATTCCAATATATTCTTATTTATTCCTATATATTCATATATATTCAAAATTATTACAAATTATTGCTAATTATTACAAATTATTTCTAATTATTACAATTTATTGCTAATTATTAAAATTTATTACTAATTATTTGAATTTATTGCTAATTATTCCTAATTATTCTTAATTATTCCTAATTATTCCTAATTATTCCTAAATATTCCTAATTATTTCTAATCATTCCTAATTATTGCTAATTATTTATAATTATTGATAACTATTCCTAATTTACCTAATTATTCCTAATTATTTCTAATTGTCACCAATTATTACTAATTATTACTAATTATTACTAATTATTACTAATTATTAATAATTATTACTAATGTTTATAATTTTTACAATTTTTTACAAATTATTACAAATTTTTACTAATTAGTACAATTTATTACTAATTGGTACTAATTATTACCATTTATTACTAATTATTACAATTTATTACAATTTATTACAATTTATTACTAATTATTACTAATTATTACTAATTATTCATAATTATTGCTAATTATTTCTAATTATTACCAATTATTTCTAATTATTACTAATTATTACAAATTATTACAAATTATTACAAATTATTACTAATTATTATTAATTATTACTAATTATTACAATTTATTACTAATTATTAGAATTTATTACTAATTAATTCTAATTATTAATATTTATTACTAATTTAGCAATGCATATAAATACGTAGAAAATTGAGGACTGCTTGAATAATGAATGGAAATTTGGTAATCATCATTGTGGAGATGATTACAAATTTTCCATTCATTATCCAAACAGTTTTCGCTTACTAAATATTACTAATAAAAAAATTTATATTATAAATATTTATGAGAAAACAATATTTATAATATTAAAATAATAAAAAAATTTATAAAATATTAAAATTATCAATATTCACAACAGGAATTGCTCTATTCTTATAATGTTCAAATCTCAACGGGTTGCCAATAGTCAGGTCATGCACAACAAAAAGTTTGTGTTAGCCATGTCCAATGTAAACTCTATAATTGTCCTTGCATGGTTGATCACCTCTCAAGTAGTGTTGCAATAGGACGACCAATGTAATGTCGTTCTCATCTCTAAGAATCTTCTCACTCCCTTTACATAGATCATTTTTCTTTAAAAATTTGAGGGGATATCAGTATCTATCGCTTAAATTTTCAAGGAAGAATGGCCTATGTAAAGGGTCATTTGAGATAATTCTTAGAGATGAGAAGGGCATGACTTTGGTTATCCTATTGCAACGCTACTTGCATGGTGATCAACCAAACATATCTAATTATATCTAATTATATCTAATTATATCTAATTATATATAATTATATATAATTATATCTAATTATTTCTAATTATATCTAATTTTATATAATTTTATCTAGTTATATCTAATTATTTCTAATTATATCTAATTATATCTAATGATATCTAATGATATCTAATTATATCTAATCATATCTAATTATATCGAATTACTACTAATTATTACTAATTATTACTATTTATTAAAAATTATTACTAATTATTACTAATTATTAATAATTATATATAATTATTTCTAATTATATATGATTATTACTAATTATATCTAATTATGACTAATTATATCCAATTATTTCTAATTATATCTAATTATGACTAATTATATCTGATTATTACAAATTATATCTAATTATTAATAATTATATCTAATTGTTACTAATTATATCTAATTATTACTAATTATATCTAATTATTACTAATCATACCTAATTATTACTAATTATATCCAATTATTACTAATTACCCTAATTATCCCTTATTATATCTAATTATGACTAAATTATGCTAATTATATATAATAATCTCTAATTATTGCACATTAACACTAATTATTTATAATTATCACTAACAATATCAATTTCGTACTAACAATAAATATAAATAAAAGTCAATTTAAATCTAATTTAATTACAACTAATAAACAACAACTAAAATAAATATAAAAAATAAAATAAATAAAAAATAAAATAAAATATAAATACCTTAATCTCTGATATTCTAAAGGTATTGGTGCCTTCCAATTTCTCTCATATTAAATTTATATCTAAAATATTTTTTTCCTTAAAAATGGAGAATGAAGAGAGAGGGAGGGAATGATTTGAGTGAATTGAAAAAAATAGGTGGTGGTGTATATAGGTTAGATTAGTTGCGAAGGGGTTAGTTGTGACTGGAAACCCGTCGCAAATGTTACTATTTTCAATGGGGCTGGTCGAAAATACCCTCGTCCACATTAATTACAGTTGGCAGTTAAATGGGTATTTGCGACGGGTCCTGTCGCAAATACACACCTACCGACATACTATTTGGGACTGGCAGCTTTGCCCGTTGCAAATGGTATTTATCACCGCCGAGCTTTTGCAATGGGCTTCATCACAAATACCGTCACCCGTATTAATTACAGTCGATAGTTAAAAGGGTATTTGCGATGTGTACCATCGCAAATACACACCTGCTGACATACTATTTGAGACGGGTGACTTTTCCCATCGCAAATGGTATTTACCGCCGCCGGGCTTTTGTGACGCGGATGCATCCCCATCACAAATACCCTTCCTGCATTTTGGCGTTAAAACCACACCAAACCTATTGCAATGGTTCACATATTCCTGTTGCAATTAACCTACTATTTACGAGGGGAATAGACTCCCGTCGCAAAGACGTATTTCATCGGACCTTTTGCGACTGTATATATTCCCGTCACAATTGTCCCGTTGCAAAAAATGACTTTTCCTATAGTGTGAATATTAAAATAATAAATTTGAATCATTTTAATCTTATTTGATAGTTATCAATATATCTTCCCTAAATAATGATACAATATATAGTGATTTTCTTTAAAAAATGAAAATCCTATAAAAAATAAGTTGAATCCAAATATATATATGTTTTTTAATTTTTCTATTTATCCGATATGAATATTAATTATATTCCCTGAAAAACCCTCAATTTTTTTATTGTGGATGAATATCAATAAATCTAATAAATCTTAAATAATATTGAAATTTTTAATAAACAAATGTTATATGTGAACTCATTTAAGAAACTGATATTATTTAGTACATTGATGTTATTTTTTATACTTTTTTTTCACAGAATTATTTAATTTGAAACATTTTTTGCATAATATTAATAATATTATATATTAATATCATGAATCTCTTTAACAGTGGAGTTTTGTTTCACATAACTCTGTAAAGTCACATATCTACTTCATATGACTCTTCAATCATGATGTTTCATCTCAAAAAACCCATGAATATCATGGATCTAATTAAAATACATCATTATTGATTTTTATCATTTGTGATGATTTTTAATATCTTTGATCTAATTCAAAGGGATCATTAGTCATGTACGTGTATTTTAGGACACTCTTGAATCTCTCTAGTCCATCTTATGTAGATCTTTAGTCATAGTAATCTATATTTCAGCATCTATTTTATCTTTTTAAGTTGACATCAAGAAATGTATATTATACTCATTCAAAATTACATATATCATTAATTATTATTATCCACATAATGCATATCATTTGTTAAAATAATTTTCTTTACACATTAGTATTTTACTAATTTTTATCCATGGTCACTTTTAAAAAATGTTATATTTTATTCCTCGACATCAAATTCAAAATAAAAATCTCCAAAACAAAAAATTTATTTTCTCTATAACCCTTTCAAATCATCAACAACCCAGTCATTTTTACAAAGTAATCTCTCATATTAATTAAAAAAACCTAATAATACTACTCTCAATAATGAGATTTTTATGTCATCCAATTAATATTGATATGAAAATATATAATAAGGCTCAAATATATTAAAATAAAATAATGAAAAAAAATATATTAGATAATAATGATAACACCACTCCACATGTTGGATCATTTAATCCATGTATTCCTATAATTAAATTGATTAAATTTAATTGGTGATTCACTGACGCCTTGGTGAACAAGTAATTTAGTTTTGATTTGGATCATATTTTCCACAATAAAATGATTATTTTTTTTAATTTGGGGATGATCATAGTGAAAATTGATTTTTGTGTGTTTGGAGTCCCTTGATAAAAAATATTAACAACTATATAAATGGTATATTTATTTTCAATATATATGTCCAGAGAATAATTTAATTTAATTTTTAGTTTTAACTGAAGAGATTTTAGATAAAGAGTATCACTAGTATAGAAAACAATATCTTGATACCCTAATTTGTTTAATGAACCCAAAATTGTAATTTTTTGTTATTTTATTTAATATTTATAATCAAAGGAATACTAAATGATATGATATGATGTTATAATATGAGGGAAAATAATCCTAATATAAGTTACTAAAGGAATGTAGTTTCACAACACATTATACTTGATTGAATATTATTTATCCCAAACCACTTTAAACGTATTATTCTATACTTATGATTAGATCCTTGTGTAATTTATATTTAGGAATATAATAAATAATAGAAAATATAAGTAGAATAATATAACCCAATATATATAATAATTAAATAAATCAAAATCTAGATATTTTTACTGTAAGAAGAATCATCGAATTAGACCACCTTCTCCAAAGAAATGTGATGATCAAACTCCAATAAAAATTCTATGGGATTCACATGAACTGGTTTTGAAAATAATGTATTGTCCAAGTCATAATTATCTAGGAATAATAATGTGTCATCATATTATTATGTAACACTAAATTACTAGACAAACATGAGATGATCAAGTTCATTAATATGAAATAATTCATTTAAGTAATTCAAAAAAGAGTCAAATGTGTCTCAACTATTAAAAAGAAAATGTGATCATTGATGTGGATAAGAATTTAAAGATATAAACTAGAAATAAAATATATAAATAGAGGGTAATGAATGAGTGACTAGATGAATTCTTAAAATTTAGTTACTTTTTTCATCATTTAAAACAATATCTAAGAGGTTCGTAGAATACCTTATCAGAATCATGGAGGAGACACCCTATTTCATCATATTAAGAAATAAATAGAAGAGGAATTTTAATTTTACTTTTTTCATCAAAATTAAAATGAATATTATCACTATGGGTATCTAGTTTATTTATTTATAATTATGTTTAAATATAAATTAAAATGAAATCATAAATGGTAAAAGTATTTTCTATAGAAGTAAACACATCATAGAATTCGAAACATAATGGTTACTTGATTCCATTAATGATATGGAGGGCCTTGTAACATTTTAGTGATCCTTATAACATTTATTTTATCTTGTCTAAATAATTAATTTCAATTGTATTTTTTTTCTAGTAATAATTGGAACAATGAAACAACACTTATATACACTCAATGTTTAGATCCTCTATGAAATAGTGTTATGGTAATCCATAT
The DNA here is from genome assembly GCA_963277665.1 of Viscum album. NCBI lineage: Eukaryota > Viridiplantae > Streptophyta > Magnoliopsida > Santalales > Viscaceae > Viscum > Viscum album. The sequence goes on from OY728151.1 coordinate 228,924,576, forward strand.
TCAAAAAACCATAAAAATAAGTCTTTGTGTCAAAAATTGAGAAAAAAACATCAAAAGTATAGATGATGCGTTTTAAATCCTGAAATATTACATATTTAGAGAGTTTATTATAATTATGAAGTTTTTTTGATTATAATGTTAGAGGGATAATTTAATTATATATACCATGAAGTATTTATATCATGATATATGATAAAAACTATATCTCATTATCTAATATATATTTGTAGATTAACAACATATGATACCATGTTATCTGTATATATTTCATATATTAAATGTTATCTATTATCAATAATGTTACCACATTATTAGATATTTTAATTAATAGTTTTTAAATGTGTCCCCTTAGTGGTTAAGTGTTAAATGATTATTTAATGATATATATTACTAACTAAATTTCATGGGTTTTATAATATAATTTTTTATAACAAACATTTTTAATAAATTATTATAATCCTATTGTATCCTTCCTTTATTAAAATAATATAATAAAATGAAATCCAAGACAAGATGAAAATTTCATGATGTTTAAAAACACTACATTCAATTATCTTTATTCATCTCTTTTTTGCTTAATAATTTTAAGGATTCAATAAAAATAGGATGAAAAGAATATCCAAGAAATTTATAATTGGATTCATTACCTAATGAATAATTAAAGGATCCAAGAACCAATATTTCTTAGTAATAATCAACAAAAAAATTGTGTATTTGTAGATTTAATTAATGGTACAACATGTTTTTCATTTTTAATAAATAAGTTTTATTCTCTTATTCTTATTTTGGGTTATCTTATGATTTTTTCTGTTATTTTCCACTAAATGTAAAAAATTTATGACATCTACTAATACTATCATTCGTATAAAAACACTATAATGAATACATACATAACTTTATAATATTATATAAATTTATTGAAATACATGAACTAGGTGATTCCATAAAATGATATATATTAATATCATTGGATATGATATGGTTTATTTTTTATGTTTTTTTTATCTTAACTGGATTAATATTTCATGTAAAATAATATGTAACTTTGATAGATGAGTTATATGTATATGTATATTCAAAAAATTAATAAACAAATCAAAGATATATATTGAGTTATCACACAACATGAAATAGTTAATTTATTTTTTTGGTATATTTTAAGATATTGAAGGATATTTTATGTTGTGATATCAAACAAGGGTACAGATATAAAATTACTGTGACATGATAATGGTTATATAGTATATTATAACAAGTGATAAATGACAATACATAAAATAATATTCTTGTTATGGTATGAGATATCACAATATAATTGACTAGTTACATAGGCTTATCCTATATAACAGTAAGAGATAAAATATATAATTATATGTGAAATACATGATTTAAAAAATGATAAAATATCATCCTCACACTGAATTAATGTGACTTTTCATTGTAAACAATATTTTGAAAGATATGATCTTCTTATAGTGTCTTTATATCAGCTGTTATATATATATATATATCAATTATATACTGATTTATTCAATTATATATTTTAAATACATTGGAATATAAATTATTGTGTTACGGTATTTTATGATTTCTTATATAAATATAAATATATTATATAAATAACATAGCATATTTTTTTGTTGGTTAATTTAATAATTTAAATAAGAAAAATATGAGCTTAAAAATTATCTTATTGGAAGATAGAAATTAAAAAAATATATCTTTTATATGGATTATCAAAAAAGGAAAAGTTCAATTAAATAAATCTAGGTCTTGAGATATTTTGGTAGATGGAAATGAACTGATGTCCGAGTGAATTAAAAATATATATGAAAATATTGAAGTGAACATAAAATTATTTCTTATATTTTTTCAATTTTTTATTTTGTAATGATATCAATAATCATGTATGGTAATGATGTATGTATTGGATGTTATATACGATAATATTATGGTTAAATAGGTTTTCTATTTATTGAATATAATAGATAAAAAACCTGTAATATTCCCTAAATGAGTGAAATTGCAGAATAACCAATCACAAGGCTCACCATTGTATAACAAGACTCATTTTTTAGATTAATATATAGTTTTATAACAATAAGAACAAACACCATATATTATCAGTTCATGGGTAAATAAATTATCATAGATTATTTTTAGGATAGTTCTTTAATACTATGAATCATTTGTACTTTACAAGACAATATAAAAATATTATAATAAAGAATAATCCATACAATAATTTTAACCATAATACATATTGAAAACCTATATATTTAATCAATATTTATAATTTAAGTGACGTTTTAAGATTATATGAATTGCTCTTAAAAATGACCATTTACACTTATTTATTGCATATTTAAGAATATATTACATATGTGATGACTATATTTTTTAATATAAATAATTTTCATTAGAAGTGACATTACATTTTTATTTCATAAAATCAATTCTCATAATTTACATCTGGTTTAAAAGAAATTTATAACTCATAATAACATCCTACCATACATTATAAACCATTTTGATTCTTCAATAAATAAATTTTGTTCATATCACATGATTATGACACAATAAAGGTTATTAACACCGTCTAACACAATTCAATATTTATTTATTCCATAAATAAAATAAATATTTCCTATAAAAACACATTTACATGGATATTTATCACCATTTAACTGATAACCAATCATTTAATCTTGTTTATTAGTTCATATTAATTAAAAATCAATTAACTAATTAGTATAATTTGTCTTCAATATTAAATGGGGAATCTATAGAAACAATTGTAACATCTAGACTCTAGTAACATTGAGTCATGGTTATTTTACTATACTGGCACAAAATACAAGGGGTAACATCCTAAAATATCGAGTAGCTTAGTAATATTTTGAGGTTAGATTCCTAAATTATCCTCTCATTACATTTGAAAACATTAAATTCAACTTAAAATTATATTGAGAAATTCATCATTTATTCGATTATATCTATGAAATCATTCATATATCCAGTCATCATATCATGGGGTAAGAAAAATATTAGCTATGGGGGAGCTCATATTCTAGATTCTGTAAAGCCATTAACAAAATCTATCATAAAAAAATAAACCATTAACAATATGGTCGAGATAAATTATGATCAAATAATTCCTTATAAATAATTTCCTGAGTCTGAAAAAGATCTATGGATTATATAACTATTCAAATAGTCACATTGTCATGTATAACATGTTTTTTAATTAAGGAATTCATAATTTTAGACATCATAATTTGAACATCAATGCATTTTTATAAGACATCATAAACATACCATCATTGAATCGGGCTAATAAAACATGCATAAATGGGTATGTTATACCGAATAACAAAAGTAGTTTGTCTCATGAGACTAACCAATTATAAGGACACGACCTTAAACCTTACATAATATTGAATTAAAAGAATAATTCAAATTGAGGATCTTTTTAGGTTTAGAGTTTTAGAGATTTAGGACATAACTATTACATCTCAAAAGAATACAAAGTAGACAATTCTATACAGTTTCCATTTTTCACAAAATAATAACTCTTGAAAAAAAAGTCATGTCTAGTTCCATGTTTTATATAGAATGACTTTTCCATGATCCGATCCTTGACCCTATTCCACATTATGTCCTGTGAAAAACATTTCAAAAACTTGGTATGAGCATAAAAAGCTCTGTATGGGATACACAAAGAAGGAAAACTGTTAGTTTTTCAAAACAACAAGTAAACCATGAATAATTTATCATAAGTAATACTTATCATCACTATAAAGTAGTAAATACTCTTAACATAATAAAATATCATTACTTAACCTTTTGTAACCAAATGATTACCAAAAAACCCATATAAAGAACACATTACATAAAAAGGAAACTTGGGACATAAACATACTGAAATGGAATAACCATACGGTTGAATTCCACACGTATCAATAAATGGAATGGCCATACGGCTGACTTCCATACCCAATACATTGGAGGTTATAACTTAACCTCCCATCGTAGTATTCATAGCCCCACCCGTCATTTGGTTTATCACGTAACCACCCATAAAATATCCAAGTACCATTATAAAATCATATCACATAAAACCAATATAAAGTAAAGGAAACATTTCATCATTTCAATCAAAATATATAACTTAAATACATTGACATAAAAATCCATTTTCTAAACTATTTTCAATACCAAAAATACGTAAAAGAGTATATGGTATTTATTTTATTTTAAAAACATTATGGCTAGCAGAGGAAGCCAAAGAATAAATAATACTCGTGGCGACGGAAAGGTCATTGTCATCACTTTTGTAAAAAAACAATCCTTTTTTCGTTTCATAAAACTTTTCATAGAAAAAGATTTCATTTGAAAATTCAAGGGTGTTTATACAGCGTATAAAAGAAAGTCGTGTATTAAAACAAAATATGCCTCAATGAAAGGAGATTGAGACGAAGTCCCTTACCTCATGTCCAACTTGACTCAATCGTTCTTTAATATCCTGAATGATAAACTCAAGTTAATTTCTGATTAGTTAAGAACCTTTTTCAAGTTTATTATTCCTTTTATATCACTTATTAACACGTTATAAACATTATGTAATCATTTAAGCTAATAACTTCTATTTTGTCTATATTTGGTACTTGAGTAAAAAATGAACACATTATACTTACAAGTTGTCCATGTGGTCAATAGTACATTATATACAGAATGGTATTCATGATTTAGATATCATATATATCAATTATATCAACTATATACATGTATATATATAGTTACAAAACATTTGGAGGTAAGAAATGAAATGCACCGTTCATGGAGACGGTAAGCCGTATGTACGCATGAACGCTACTTTCATTTATATTTTCTTATTTTAATATAATTAAAACATAATGAAAAATAGGTATATTATAATTACAGTATAATACCATATATAATATCATTAACTCCATCCTTTTTACATCCCACATAAGGCATTAATGAATCACATCACTTTGAGGTGGCGGTAGTCCGCACTTCCTCAAATGAGATTATCGTATTTACCCACTATGGAAACCATAAAGACATTCTATAAATGGAAAATATAGAAGCATAAATAAAACATAAAAATAATATATATCATATATAAATATAGTTCCATCATAATGTCCGCCTTGAGAGGAGATAAGAGATAATCGAACAATCATCATTACGTGGGGCGTTAGTTTTCCATCCACGGATACATTACGTTATTCACCCATTGGATAATGGTGTGTGTAAGTTTATTTAGAATCCATCTCGTAAAAAATCCTAGAATATTAAGGATACTGTTTTTGTTACAAAATAAAGGAATAAAAAATGTTTAGGTGTTGTTGAAGTAGAATAAAAGAAAACAATTTTAGAGAAACTATTACCTTTAATTTGGGTAACTTCCTTTGGTTTGAACCAAAAGGACTTCTTGAAGAGATTTATGCCTAAGGTAATGCTTCTAGGTGGAGGAGAGGGATGTACAGAGCTTAATTGGGAAGATGTTGGATGAGACAAATGGCTTGAGAGGTGTTAGGAATTGGTTATAAGTGGTCTCCTTATATAAGGGGGAGGAGGGGCTCTTTTGGAAAGTGTGAAAATATTATTTTATTATAAACTTATCTTCAGTTTAAAAAAGTCCAAAAATCATTAAAGATGAATTAAGATGACTCATGGTATAAATAAAATCATCCAATCAGAATTGGACATGTTTCGGATAATATTTTAATCATTACAATCTTATTTATATAAATCATTTATTAATGAGGTAAATACTGCCTCATTATTGTGTCCTAAATAATTTAATTTATTTGATGTCAGAAAATTATAAAAAAAATACCACGATCTAGAAAATCTTTCTATATTTACAATTAATATTATAGTCAAAAATATTATTTATAAAACCCCTTATAAAAAATTAATAACTAAAATATTTTTGTTAATGTCAATTTTGTCTTTACATTAAATTAATTAATCCTAGTTGTCATTATCACTACCAAGTGGCTCAATGGGGTCCCAAAATCTACCCAAGGATTCCCATAGTCGTTAATGACTCAACCAATAAGGTTTGGTTAGGTGTTAAGGTAATTTTAAATTATTATAATATTCTTTTAATCTTGAATTACCCTATTTACCTTTAACTGCGGTAAATAAAAGTCAAAAGTTACTATTCACAAAAACTATTTTCATCTTAATGAACAGAATTTTACTTCTTGATAAAAACCATGTATATTTTATATTTGAAATTCAATTCACAATAGTGGTAAAATTTCATTTAAATGAAAAATTTTGTTTTTTTAACTACCATTAAGTGGTTTCAGTATTCATCAAATATTGAAGTTTTTCAGAAAAACACCAAAAATGAAGCCTAATCTATATTTTATATTCCGAATTCAAATATGATGCCTATTTTTCCAAATTTAAAAATAAAAGTGGAATTAATTAATTTTAAAATTAATTCCTGTTATCAAAACAAGTAGCGTGTTTTAAAAAAAACAATAACTATCAAAAGATTGATACTAGTTTATGTCCAATTTCAAAGTGAAATTAATTACAATGACCAAAATTGGATTAAATGGTAAAAATATATTTTAATTTTACTTTAAAAACAATTAAAAAGATAATCTATCCATATAAATAAATTATAATAAAAGGCACTTTTGAATTAAAATACAATATTTTTCACTATTCATTAAAAAATGAACTTCATCGGAAAATTACAATTTTTTTTTACAAAAATAAAATTTGATGTCCCAAATCTAAAGGAAAATTTAATATGGTCATATAGAACATATAAACATGACTGGAACTTTATTTAAAGAGGGTTATCCATTAAAAGGCAGTAAATATGTCTTTTAATGTAAATTATGATTAAAATTAGATTTATTCACATTTTATGCCTCTAACTTTTATTGGATAAAAGTAAATACATTTAACAAACACGTATAATCATATTTTAGTTAGTTTTGTTCATTCCCCCCAATACAATTTCTAGGAGTTAACTACCATTTAAATTAATAATATTATATTATTAGTGTGCAATGTATGATTTCAAAGAAACACATTGTTGCGTATCTAGTACGCTATCTAACATAGAACCCCATTTAAAGTAAAATTATTATTTAATTAAATAATATTAATAAATATGAAATATGTATTATTCTTTATTTACCTGGGATGCTACATCCTTCCCCCATTTTGGAAATTGTGTCCTTGCAATTTTTATTCACATATCAAAATAAGTCGAGGTATTTATCCCTCATAGCATTTTCATAATCCCACATTGCCTCTTCAACCATCTGGTTTTTAAAAAAAAACTTTACCTGGTGAATTAACTTATTCCGCAACACCTGCTCTCTACGGTCAAGAATATAGACCGGTTGATCATCATTAGAGAGATTCTCTTCCAACTGATCTACATCTGGACTCAAAACATGAGATGGATCTGGCATATACTTTATCAACATTAAACCGTGAAAAACATTGTGTACCTTGGATAAACATGGAGGTAGAGCTACTCTATATGCAATTAATCCAAGTTTCTCAAGAATTTCATAAGGTCCAATGAACCTTAGACTCAACTTTCCCTTCTTACCAAAACGCATCACACTTTTCCATGGAGAAACTTTGAGAAAGACATGATCACCTACCTCAAAGGAAAGATCCTTCCTCTTGTTATCTACATAACTTTTTTGTCCGCTCTGAGCTGTTCTCATGTGCTTCTGAATCAACTGAAATTTCTCTGCCATCTATTCTACCAATTCTGGTCCCATCAGCTTCCTTTCACCTATATCATCCCAAAAAGATGGAGTTCGACAATTCTTTCCATATAAAGCCTCAAATGGAGCCATATGTATACTAGAATGAAAACTGTTATTATATGAAAATTTAATCAAAGAAAGATGTTGGTCCCAAATTCCATGATAATCTTGCAACTAAGCACGTAGCATTTCCTCCAAGGTCTAAATTGTTCATTCTAACTACCCATATGATTGCGGATGAAAAGCTGTACTAAAATTTAATTAAGTACCCAACAACTTCTGAAGGCCTTTCTAAAAGATAGAAGTGAACTTGAGATCAACAAAGAGGATTGTGGGGATGAGGTTTCTCCCTTTGAGAATCCATTGGATGATCCCATAGATAATCCGGGTTTCATTCTGTCATTCCCAAAAAAAATAAGCCTCTAAAGCAACATGGGGGAAAGGCTATATAATGTATAACGTCTCACCCTTAGGGAATCTATAAATATAAGGAGATATATGAGACATATGAGATATACAATGATCTATTTATAAATTAAATTCTAGATTTGGTTCTATTTGGGCCTCATTTAGTCATGAATATTGCTTACATTGAACGCCTAAACATCATTGGGACTAAATTCATTGAGGAGATACACACAGATGTCCAACATTATTCAAAACCAAATTCCTTCTCCAGAATTATTATTAATTATAACATGGGAAAAAATGATATTTTTTATAACTTATTATTTTGATTCTCCATGTGGTAAAGGACATAGGGCATGAAAACCCTTTATTCCATATGAAGAATAAGAAAATAAAGAAGAAGGAAAATAATCCCAATACATATAACTACTATAAATCTCCAAAGTATTGTAATTCCAATAAGAATAACATCTAGTGACATAGAAATGAAAAGGATATAACATATTTTTTGAGTGGCATGCAATGCCACTGGAAGAAGAAATAGACCCAAATGGAAGGTAAAGCTAAAGGTGTGTTCATTATTTGGTGAAATCATTCAATATCTACAAATTGGGTATTAAATATAAAATTTGGTGCTCACATATATATTAAATGGAATGAAACGTGTATATTTTAAATTATTTCTATAGGACATGTGTATTTATGATCTTCCAATGGAGTGGGTTTGTCATCTATATCCATTAGAGACCATCATGATACATTGTAAAAAGTATTGATATTGGTTTTAATATATTGTTATTATGTACCAACTATAACAAAGAACATATTTTTTATATACTTCATTGATTGAGATGGTTTTATCTTCTTATTTTTGAAATTAATATTTTTATTTTATACTTATAAGATATGTTATAGTATAAAACATTTAAATTAAGGTATATATATATTTAATTATGAATATTTTGTATTGTAAATGGATAACTACTCATGTTTAGATGACTAATATAACACCCAAATATGGATTCACTATATTATTCATGTAAAAAAATTCTCTGAAATAGATATCTCAAAATGGGTTTTTAGAAACTTTTCAACTAAATCCGCATGAATGATTTCATGCTTATTTATAAATTAAAATGATCTATCCAATATTCAATTGATATTGTTAAAGATCCACATATCATTCAATATTGGTTTACACTTACATGCATAGACAATTTCTAGTATGATATATAGGTGGGAATTCATACTTAATAGCTTTTATTGATGACATAATTATATATTTCGATGTCTAATTTATGAGGTGTAAGTTTTATCCCATTAATAAATTCAATGATTTTATGAATGATGTAGAGAATAAATATAAAATGAAGATAATGAATAATTGATCAGATCAATGGTGTGAATATCATTACTAATAGTTTATTGGAATTCTATTGGTGTTTGGGATTCTATCTCAACTCATTCTGTCGTAGATCCCATAGTGGAATGATGATAGATAAAGGAGTAACTATACCTTTTTTGACATGGTAAGGTTGACGATGAGTCGTGCAGATTATCCACTAACCTTCAAGGGAAATGGTTTAAAACTATGTCATAAACATTAAACGGACTACCAAAAAATAGAAAAAAAACATCCCTTCTTGTTATGATTATGAAAGATACATATTTTGTCACATACATGTGTATGGTGTTTTGAAGAATATTTTGATGTCGTATCATAAAAGTAACTAGTACCTTAAGGAATAAAGTGTATCATTATATAGTATGTTAAGGAAACAAAGGGATATTACCTATATAAACCATTATACAAGAAATGGATTATTTCATGAAAATATGACTTTCTTTAGAGGGATCGCACCCAGAAATTTCATTATGGGAGACTTATTGACTTTGAAGAAGATGATTCTCAAGATACAAAGGAAGTTGTATTGGAAATTATTGTCTTGGAACCCATGGAATAATTAGTTCCTAATAAATAATTACTACATAATAGAACTATAGAGGTAAGAGAATCATATAGATATGGGTTTCTAGTCACCGAATATAGTGACTCATGGTTTATTGAACATGACAAACCTAAATCCCACAAAGATTTTGTAAAAATATTTAAATATTAAAGATGTAAAGAAACCATTAATTATCGAGTGGATTCAATGAATAATGACCAATTTTTGGCTCTGGTGAATTTTTCAGTTGATGTAAATACTGTAGTGTGCACATGGGTATTTGCAGAAAAATGGAAACTGAAGGTAAGGTATATACCTATAATGAAAGGCTAGTGGATAATAGGTTTAATCATTATCAATAAATTAACAATGATGAAACTTTTTCATTAGTTATCACATTTAAATCCTTCATAATTCTACATTATATAACATATTACCATAACATTTAAATTTGAAAGATGAATTTTAAAATTATTTCCTTAATGGGACCATTTATGAAGATGTCTACATGACACAACCCAAAGGCTATGTGACTCCAGGTGATGAATAAATGATAGTAATATTTTTGAGATCCACTTTTTTATTAAAGAGAGCATTTAGCTCATGGAACATTTTATTTAAAAATCTATAAATGATATTTTTTCCTTAATAAATAATGTTATCCAAGAGTTTATAAGAGATTTTGTGTGAATATTTTATTATCCTGGTATTAAATGTTGATAACATATTACTTATTATAAATGGAATACCTATCTTAATGTTCGTTAAGAAGTTGTTAAAAAATGATTCTATATGAAGTAATTAGGTTGAATTGCCAATATTCTAGATGTCCACATCATTATTGATAGATTAAGAAGCCTTCTTGGACTAAATAAAAGTATATACATTGACCAGATATTAAATGTATTAATTATGGAATAATCCCAAAGGGTTTTGGTTCTCATGTCACATGATCTACATCATTCTACGAAAATTAATCTTAAAAAATAATTGGTTAAAGATGGAATGAGTAATATATCATACACTTTTACAATAGGATTAATCATGTATTCCATGGTATGTACTAGACATGATGTTGCCTATGTATTGATCATTTTTGGAATATATAATTCTAATCCAAGAAAACATAATTGGTCTATTATGAATCATTTCTTTAATTATCTATAATGAACTAATGACATGTTTCAAGTTTACGGAAGATATGTGGAGCTAGTCATTAGGGGTTATAATGATTCTATTTTTCAAATAGATCATTGTTATCTCAAGTCACAGAAAGGATACATTATCTATATCCATGGAGGATATGTGATCTGAAAGAGTTTAATTCATCCCATTTTCATTTATTCTTTTGGGGGATCTAGAAACATTTAAGCTTCTAATACATCCAATGAATCCATTGGTATTAGAAACACAATCCATGTGCCTTACATGGTACTAGATTTAATTACTCTATCCCATTATATCATGATAACAATGAAGTGGTGGATCTTTCAAATGATCCAAGGTCAAACCAATGGAAAAATAACATACATTGGAAGTATCACATATTGAGGGATTTTTCTTAGTGGGGTCATGTTTCATTAAGAAGAGTTACCAAATAAGAAAAATGATTGTGACCTTGACTAAAGGCATTTCATAGTAGAAGTATGAGTGTCATGTGAGAGGTAGGGGATTCATGGTTGTTATCAATAATCTCCAGTGTATATTGGAGTCTGTTGGAGTTGTTTCCTAAGAAGAAAATATTTTTTTACTTTATAATAACATATATTATTTATTTTTAATATTAATAAACATATTATCACATCATGATGGGTTTTTAGCTTGGAATAGTATATGATAATGTACCACTAATAGTTGACACACTTAAATACAATAACAGTTCCCTACTATGATGACAACATGGATGTAAACAAGAAAGTATTACGAAATATATTGAATGTAAATGGATGAAATCATTATAGTGACACAAATGAAATATCCTATAATTGCGTGGAGACTCATAGGACTTTCAGTAACCTTCACATGTTGTACTCCATTAGTAATTTTAAGCATAAGAAATTATGAGAATGAGAACATCTAATAAGAAATACACATTTATACAAGTCTTTGGATGTTCTGATTTATGGACTTGTTTACTGATCATTAGAATTTAAAATTATTATTAATGATTATTACAAGCTGCATACTTTGGAAGATTGATGAAAATAATGATTAAAAATGTTTGTGGTGTGGTAAGATACAATGGTTGTCTCTCGAGTAATATTTAATTAATTAATATTGAGAGATTAGATTTTTATGTTCTATTATATAATTAATTTTGACTCTTAGACCCTTTAATGTTAATTATATTGCCTAAATATATCCATATCCATGGTTTTTTATAGGTAGGATTGATTTTTAAAATGTCAAAGATAGATTCATTGAGAACATAGGTTTATCACACCATCATGAAAAATTCTCCATTAGATATATCCTAATAAAGGGATTATAATAAAATGTAAGTATATATTTGTGGTGTAATTTAATCACATCATTAAATTATTTCTAAATGTTTTCCTTGGTAGTTTACTAGATGATAACCTTGAACTTTAGGCTTCTTCACCTAATGAAATTAATAAAGAAGCTTAGGTAGTTACAAATGGGTGTATCCAAAATCTCACTTAAATAATATATTATAATTTATTATTTGACAAGTAAAATAAATATTATTCCCATACATGGTTTAATAATTATTCATGATTGATTGATCACATATATCTTGCTATCGATTATTTTAGAGAATATTATGTGATCAGAATAATTAATAAATATTTTTTTATTCAGTTAATATAATATTTAATCCCTTATTCGTTAATAATGAAATGATATTTATTAATTAAATAAATAGTAATTATTCATGGAGCAATAAATATGGTGTTGGAAGAATTGACCGAGTTTAATGGTCCAATGGGAAATAATATATATTTAATATTATTTTAATAAATAATATTAAATTTAATTAATAGTTTTAACACATGTCAACAAATAATAATATTAGTAATGTTGTTGTTATTATTATTATTATTATTATTATAAATTGGGTTCTATATGGATTACAAAAATAATAAGGGTGCATGTGAAATTATTATCTTCTAACCCTAGTAGTATAGAAACCTAGTCATAATATTTTCCTAAGAGAGTCAATTTATTTATTATACATAATGAGATCAGAGTTAATCCCCTCAAATCCTTAAAGACATCCCTATCTAAGAACACTCTAAAAAACAACGAGAGATACTCCACCACTTCCACTCTTTAGTCTAGAGAGATCAAGTGAACCATTCCTTGATGTGATTCTCAGTATGATCAAAGGTGAATGATATAAGGGATATGTTCCATTTTTCTAGCACCAATAGATTCCTACAATAATGTTTAGAGGATTGTGGAAAATAATTAGTTTAACAATAGGGGAAATATATTATTGATTCCTATAATGAAATGATGGAATGATCTAGAGACTTTTTTGTGTCCCAGAACTAATAAATAAATTATCATTAAGTAAATATTAATTATCTTAAATTAATTATAAATAATATGTGATGACCCTGAATGTGGTTCCAGTGTTTTTATATTCCCTATAATATTTTATTAAATTAAATTAATAACAATATTTATCACCATGTAAATAATAAATTAATAATTGATCATGACAAAAATAAGAGTTGGACATTCCCCATCCGACACTCTTGTTGTGATTTGAACCATCAGAACGTGGCCAAATGAATCCTTTTTCATGATTATCATGGAGTTTCTTCTTCAATTACAACATCTCAATTGGGGTCATTGTATATATAGTATTTGAAATAGGTGTAGAATTATATAATATTTCTATTGAGATATTGACTACAGGATTAAATGGAATACCCGGAAATTATTTTAGAAAGACTTAAAAAAATTCCAACACATTGGGTATATTTTTTTTGTTTTCCCCCAACCATTTAAGATAACCACTCCTTTTATATAAGAATCATGACCCATTCAATGGATGTATCTTTAATAGAAGGTATATATTTATCATTGCATATTTATGAAATCATAGGTTGATTCTATGTATCTAATGAAACATACATTCCCCAAAAATTTATCACAACCAAATTTTTATATTTGATGTAACACCCCAAGCTTCTACGGTACGTTTCCCTTCGAATAATGCGATAACGTGTGTTGTACACAACCTCGAGTTCTAACACACACCACAACTAATTAAACTAGCCGTTGTGAATAGTAATACCTACTTTTTGAAATCATATATATTCTATATTTGAAAATGGACTTCATTTTTGGATTCGGAATATCGAATTTAGCCTAGGGTGAAATTTTGGTACATTTCGGATAACTTTCATATTTTGATGAATAGTGAAAATTACTAAATTTTAATTAAAAACAACTTTTTTTAATCAAATTAATTACTAGTGATAAATTATGAATTTGAGTGGTTTTAAAGTATATTTAGAATATATTTTTACCATTTAATATAATTTTGGTCATTGGACATAATTTTACAATTAAACCGAACATAAACAAGTGTCAATCTTTTGATAGTTATTATCTCTTAAAAACACGCTTTTTGTTTTAACAGCGGGAATTAATTTTAAATTAATTTCTGCCACTTCTGTGTTTTGAATTTAGGAAAATGGATTCCATATTTGGAATCAGGATGTTCAAATTGTGTAAATAGGTAACTTTTATTTTTAGACATTTTGAATAGTTACTGTGGTAAATATTTTATTTACCATGGTTAAAGGGTAAATCCGGTAAATAAGGGTTAAAAAATAATATTATAATAATACAAAATTACCCTAAAACGTGTCCTAACCTTATTGGTGGACACATACCCGACCATGGGCATCCTTGGGTCAATTTGGGGACCCCTTGGAGCCACTTGTATGTGGTAGGGACACTTTATATTAATAAAGTTAAAATAAAAATAAAAATGGCATAAGCTTACATCTTTTAGAAGAACAATTTTTACATAGGGTTATACATGTTGGATTTTCGATTATAAATATTCATTAGAAAGCTAAAACGATTTCCTACATAATGATATTTTACTTATAATTTTTAGACATTATATAAGTTATTTTATTTATGACACAATGATGATGCAGTAATTACTATAATAGTGAAAAATTAAAATAAGTGATATTATAAATACCCAAATAAATATAATATGAAACTTTTAATGAATTAAACTAATTTTCTAGGATAATATGATATATTATGATTGATTTAATTGACTTTGTTCGAAGTAATAAATCTGTTATGAGTTTCAAAAAAAATCAACTAATGAATAGTGTCAAAATTGACATAAAAGAATTCTTAAAACAAATATTATATTATTAATTGATATTAAATTCCTAAAAATCTAAGGTTCGGCCAAGAGACTTATATCATGATAGGTTAATCATTAATGGACCACTTGGGGGTCTCTTGGATGTATATAGTAAGTTTATTAACCATAATATATAAAATACAAAGAGACATTGTAAAAGTGAAACTAATTAACTTAGAGTTAATACTTAAAGATAAGGTTAATATAAGTACCCAAACCTGTCGAAATTCTATTGGATGAGTTGTTTTCGACCTATCCCCACCTCATCCTTTTCATAGTCAACTTTGGAGCCTTTAGAAACCGAATATGAATTTATTATAAATTAATATTTCTAGCTTTTCCAAAGGTGCCCCTCACCCCTCTTATAAAAGGGCACTCCTCCTTCTCATTTCTTCACACCTCTAAAGCCTTTTGGTTCGGCCAAACTCTGCCCAAATACCCTCCCAACATCCCTCAATACAACCTAGAGGCCTTAGTTTGATCAGAAAGCCAACCTAAGGAGCCCTTTTGATCAAATCAAAAGGAAGAACCCGAAGAAGAGGTAATGATTTCACCACCCTTTTCTAAGTTCATTTCTTCTTCCACTTCTTCTTCCTTTGTTCTTACCATTCTAAAATAATAACTCCAGTATCTCACATATACTGTGATGTTATTATAAATATGGTACAACCATATTCATTATCCTATCCACCCTTTGAATAACATGTCACCATACGTGCGTACGTACGGCTTACCGTCTCCACGTCGTGGTGTAATTGTTATTCAATATAATATTATTTGGATGGGTATAATAATGATGTGTAACTCATGTAAATAATAAATATAACATGTTAATGATTCTGTATATATGATATACCATCCATTTATATATTATTTTAATATCAAAAGAATGATATTGTCGCTCGTGCGTACGTACGGACTACCGTCTCCACGAACGCGATGAGATTCATTCTCCATCGTATCCATTCAAGTATAATTATCATTTTATGATTTAAAAATGATGTTTAAGGACTTAATATCATTCTGGATATGAATAAGATACAACAAACATGGCTTATGTAACAAAACATATAAAATAAAATGAGTAAGTTAACACCCGAAACGATGATAATTCTAAGATATTATTAATAAATCAATGTTAAAAGATCATATATGATATCATATTAATATATATGATTCTTGTATAATTTAATAACAATTATTTCACTATTATACAGGAGGTTAACCTACCCCAACCAAGTAAAAAGTACAAGGTAAGGGTTATTTCACAATCTCTTCATTATCCGAGGTTGTTTATACGTAATAATCTACTGGGATCTCGTTATCATCCACATCCATGTTTCTTCGAAATGTATTTCAAAACATTTTTACTATTTACAAGAATATGGGTTAAAGTCATTTATACCCTTTTTTGACTTTTTATAAGAGGTTTATAAAGGAATCTTTCCGTCGTTTTCAAAACAATGTTCTTTTTAACCTTTTCGACAGAATTGAGGTAAGAATGTTTTTTTTAACTTATACGGCGGGTGCGGTTATTTTACGCCGTTATAAAATCTTCAAAGCTTTCCTTACAAGATTATAAGAATATTTTCAAAGAAAATGTTTTATTTTATATGGATCTTAAATGATTTCAAAATAAAAGGAGATATTTCTTTAAAAAGAATTTTGATTTCATCTATGTCAACATCCTTTGATGGATTTTAAGATTATTTGAAGTTGATTTATTATGATACAAAACTTCTATATTGTATTGAAGGTTTTGTGATATGTTTGACTGTGGATGTGCTATTTTTATACCATTCATAGTTTATTGTGAAAGTATTGACATTTCGTATGCTAGTTTTAATACGAATGTTTATGTTATGTTTAAACCTTTTCATATGGGAATGCATTGGACTTAATAAGTGACGGGTGGAGCCCGCTATAGCTCCTCGATGCATCGGTAGGTCTCATGAGACAAACTAGTGTCTTGGCACAAGGCCTTGACGAAATCTTATTTGTAGTCTTGGCACGAGGCCTTGGCTATGTGGTTATGATAGTCTGGCATTATGCATTCCAACATTATGAAAGTGGTTATTGATTTTTGCATGTGATTATTCGATTAGTAGAATATCCATGTGAGTAAGTAAATGGCATTATTTCGTTTTACTTTTGCCATACCATGTTGAAGTTCAATTTTAAAAGGCTTTTGTTTTAGTAATGCATTGCCTTAAATGTTAATTCTTATTTATGAAAGTTTCCGCTATATTGTTATCCTTACTGGGCATTTGAGCTCACCCCTTTTCTATGTTTTATTTTTCCCCAGGATGTGAAGAAGTAAATTATGAATGACCTGCAGGGATATTATGAGGGGATAGTAGTGTGGATTATGGAGACATTATGTTGTTGTAGTAGTTTTTCATTTTATGATGTAATGTAAAACTTATGAATATATCTAGTGTTTCCAAGGCTACTAAACCAATCGGTCTTTCGAGATTTGATCTTTCTTGTGATCATGCCAATGTTATGTAATAATGCACCGACTCTAGGCAACTAGAATCGGGGCGTTACAGTTGGTATCAGAGGAAGTTTAGTACAAACCTTGGAAGCTAGATTTAGATAAACTCTGATTAGAGCACATAGACCTAAGATGAACTTTGAGGATTAGTATAGAAGAACTTCCTAGAATTTTTGTATTGTAGAGACTTTGTGAGTTTTCCGAGCAATACATCCCTGTCTGGATACGATCAGGTAGAGGCGGCTCTGGCACAGATGTACCTAGGGGTAAAACCCGAAAACACCGCTTTGAGCTAGACTCGAACGGGAACTGGTGCACGACAACGGGCCTTGCTGCACTCTTGGTTACGACACTCCCGGGGGATATGCTTAGGATAACTCTCACTTTCTTTACAAATCATTATGAAGGGTTTATGAGTATATACTTCCTCAAAGAAAACATATTTATGATTATGGATTATATCCATATATAGTTCAATTTATGTTTAGTGTTTTATAAGTATGGGATTATGTATTTTGATTCATAAACTGATCTAGTTTATGACATTGTTTAGAAATGGCGCCTAGTGGAAGAAATGGAAACCGTATCAATGCACGCACTCCATGTAGGGATTTCCCTCCTGCTCAAGATAATTATAGTGGGGCTGGTGATGCAACTGGTGCTGATCAGCTAATCACCGTACTGGGACAACTTACTCAGGTTATGAATAATAACCTTACCCGTATGGAGCACCCTGATCCGCAGCGTGGAGGATCAATGTTAGATCGATTCATGAGACAACAACCACCAACGTTCAATGGGAGTACAAATCCCTTAGTAGCTGAGCAATGGATATTTTCCCTAGAGAAAATATTTCAGGCTTTGGGGAGTAGTGAAAGGGAAAAAGTTACCATGGCAGTTTACCGCCTCACTGGAGATGTTGATCAATGGTGGTCATTGATTCAAAACATGAAGGAAGATGATGAAGTATCAAACATGGAATGGAGGGAGTTCAAAGATCTGTTTTTAGAAAAATACTTTCCTCGCGACTATCGAGCAGATATGGAAAGGCAATTTCTGAGTCTGAGACAAAAGGAGGATGATAATGTCACAAAGTATGAGGCTAACTTTACAAGGTTAGCGAGGTACGCTGGTGATTATATTCGCAACCCAAGAAGTAAGATTGATCGTTTCTTTGATGGGTTAAAACCATTTCTCCGTCGAGCATTAGTCTCACAATCCTTTTCATCGTACGAAGACATTGTCTCATGTGCTATCAAGACCGAAAAGGAATTCTCTAAGTCTTATGACTTTAAAGCAAAGCAAGAGAAGAAGAGACCTGCTGATCAATCTGGGAATGGAAATAAGGGGAAGAAGGGAAAGGTTGAATATCCATCTTGTGGTAAGTGCGGGAAGAAACACCCCGGTGCTTGCCTGAAGGGAATGGGAGTCTGTTACAAGTGTGGTGAAAAAGGCCACCAAGATCATGATTGCAAGGGGAAGAAGGAAGCTACCAACGTTCAGTGCTACAATTGCAGGGAGATGGGGCATTATGCAAATGCATGTCCTAAGCGTCAGGAGAACTTACCTCAGAAAAGGCCAAGGGATCAAGGCCAGGCTTATGCTATCACTACTGCTGAGGTAGAAGCTCCGAAAGACGTGGTGGCAGGTAATTTAATGGTTTCCTCAAGTTTAGCAAATGCATTATTTGATTCTGGATCATCGCATTGTTTCATATCTTCCCAGTTTGCTAAGAAAATTAGATATTTCCAATTTGATTTAATAAGGGAGTTGTCAGTTAAAACTCCTAAGGGAAGTATCGTTGCAACAAAGTTTTGTGAATCAGTCCCCATTAGAGCACATAAATTTTCTTTATCTGCTGATTTCATCGTCATACCTATGATTGAGTTTGATATAATCCTCGGTATGGACTGGCTTTCGGACTATGATGCGAAGATTTATTGTAAGAAGAAAGAGGTTACGATTCTCGATGATAATGATAAGGAACACCTTATTTTTAGAGCAGAATCGTCACCACCTAATTCTTATTTAGACCCACCCCCAGTAGCTCAACTTAATTCAATTATTGGGGAGGAAGAGAATGAAATAACTGTCGGTGAGGAAAGGAATGTTCAAATAGAGGATGTACCTGTTGTGAAAGAATTTGTAGATGTATTTCCGGAAGATTTACCTGGACATCCTCCAGAACGAGAAGTTGAGTTTTCCATTGATTTGATTCCTGGATCAAGGCCTATATCGAAGACCCCTTATAGAATGGCCACTGTAGAGTTAGTCGAACTAAAGAAACAACTAGAGGAATTGAGTAATAAGGGATTTATTCGCCCTAGTGTTTCTCCATGGGGAGCCCCTGTTCTTTTTGTTAAAAAGAAAGATGGATCTATGAGGTTATGTATTGACTACAGGGAGATAAATGCTATAACGATAAAGAACAAGTATCCCCTACCTCGTATTGATGATTTATTTGACCAACTGCATGGAGCTCAATACTTTTCAAAGATTGACCTTCGATCTGGATACCATCAGTTGTGTGTGAAGAAGGAAGACATTCCGAAAACAGCATTTCGAACCAGGTACGGGCATTACGAGTTTACTGTAATGCCGTTTGGATTGACCAATGCACCCTCTGTATTCATGGATCTGATGAATAGAGTTTTCAAGGAGTATCTCGATGAATTTGTGGTAGTATTTATTGATGATATATTGGTATACTCCAAAACCTATGAAGATCATGAAAATCACTTGCGCATTATCTTGAAGACTCTGAGGAGGCATGAATTATATGGAAAGTTTAGCAAGTGTGAATTCTGGCTTCAGGAGATTTCTTTTCTTGGACATATTGTCTCTAAAGATGGAATCTCTGTTGATCCTTCTAAGACCAAGGCAATCCAAGAATGGCCAGCACCTACGAGTATAACTGAGGTACGTAGTTTTATTGGTTTGGCAGGTTATTATCGACGTTTCGTCCAGAATTTTGCCCGATTGGCAAACCCATTAACGAAGCTCACACGTAAAGGGGTTAAATTTGTTTGGACAAAAGAGTGTGAAGAATGTTTCGAAGAACTGAAGAGAAGATTAGTCAATGCTCCTATATTGACTCTACCATCGGGGAATGATGGGTTCGTTATTTATAGTGATGCATCAAAGAAAGGACTTGGCTGTGTCCTTATGCAGAATGATAGAGTTATTGCCTATGCATCACGACAGTTGAAAATTCATGAACAAAACTATCCTACTCATGATCTCGAGTTAGCAGCAGTGATCTTTGCTTTGAAAATATGGAGGCACTACCTCTATGGTGAAAAATGTGAGATTTATACTGATCACAAGAGTTTGAAGTATATTTTCTCACAAAAAGAACTCAACATGAGGCAAAGGAGATGGCTTGAATTACTCAAGGATTATGATTGTACGATACACTACCACCCAGGGAAGGCAAACAAGGTGGCAGATGCTTTGAGTAGAAAAGACCATGGAGTTTTGAACAATATGAGAATTGAAAGGGATCCAATTTTCATGGAGCTAGTGAAGATGGACATGGGAATAACCAGGGAAGGTGAAACATCAATGCTTTTTCAAATGGTTGCCAAACCATCTTTACTAGAAAGGATTAAGAGTTCTCAGACTGATGATGAAGAATTCCAAAAGAAGATTAAAGCTGTGAATGATGGGAGATTGAGAGACTTTGCACATGAAGGTGGAATTTTGAAATTCGGGAAGAGACTTTGTGTTCCCAATATACCTGATCTAAAAAGGGAATTGCTGGATGATGCTCATAGTTCCAATTTCTCTATACACCCTGGGAGCACCAAAATGTATAGAGATTTGAAGGAACATTTTTGGTGGGACAACATGAAGAGGGAGATTGCTGATTTTGTATCAAGATGTATGGTTTGTCAACAAGTGAAAGCTGGAAGGCAACAGCCTGGAGGAGTCATGCAACCTCTTCCCATACCGGAGTGGAAATGGGACAATATTACGATGGACTTTGTCATGGGGCTACCAAAGACTCCTAGAAGGAACAATGCAATATGGGTTATTGTTGATCGTCTTACCAAGTCAGCACATTTTCTTGCTATAAGAGAAGATCTACCCCTGGAACGTCTAGCAAGACTATACATTAATGAAGTTGTGAGACTTCATGGTGTACCCCTATCGATTGTTTCTGATCGTGATCCCCGTTTTACTTCAAGATTCTGGAAAAGTCTTCAGAAATCCCTGGATACTGAACTTCATTTGAGCACTGCTTACCACCCTCAGACAGACGGACAATCAGAACGGACTATTCAAACCTTAGAAGACATGTTGAGATCTTGCTCACTTGATTTTCAGGGTATGTGGGATCAATATTTACCTCTGGTAGAATTTTCCTATAACAATAGCTTCCATTCGAGTATTCAGATGGCACCATATGAAGCGTTATACGGAAAGAGATGTCGTACACCAACCTGTTGGGATGACGTTGGTGAAAGAAAACTTGTAGGCCCAGAACTGGTGGAGGAAACGGTGGAAAAGGTGAAAGTAATCCAAAATCACATCAAAGCAGCTCAAAGTAGGCAGAAGAGCTATGCCGATAATCGAAGGAAGGATTTGGAATTTCAAGTCGGTGATCATGTTTTCCTGAAGGTATCTCTGTGGAAGGGATTCATACGTTTTGGTAAGAAAGGTAAATTGAGTCCCAGGTACATCGGACCTTTCGAAATTCTAGAATGAATTGGGGCTGTAGCTTACCGATTGGCAATGCCGCCAAGTCTCTCCAAAGTTCACGATGTGTTCCACGTATCTCTGTTGAGAAAATACATGCCTGACCCAACGCATGTACTCACCTATGAGGAATTAGAACTGGAACCCGATCTGTCTTAATGCGAAGAGCCCGTCAGGATTCTTGATACAAGAGAACAAGTACTGAGAAACCGGACGACGCGTCTGGTAAAAGTTTTGTGGAGAAACCATAAGATGGAAGAGGCAACGTGGGAACCCGAAGAACTTATGATGAAGAACCACCCGAGTCTTTTTATGCAGTAATACCCTAGAAATTGCGAGGACGCAATTATTTGAAGGAGGGGAGAATGTAACACCCCAAGCTTCTACGGTACGTTTCCCTTCGAATAACGCGATAACGTGTGTTGTACGCAACCTTGAGTTCTAACACACACCACAACTAATTAAACTAGCCGTTGTGAATAGTAATACCTACTTTTTGAAATCATATATATTCTATATTTGAAAATGGACTTCATTTTTGGATTCGGAATATCGAATTTAGCCTAGGGTGAAATTTTGGTACATTTCGGATTACTTTCATATTTTGATGAATAGTGAAAATTACTAAATTTTAATTAAAAACAACTTTTTTTAATCAAATTAATTACTAGTGATAAATTATGAATTTGAGTGGTTTTAAAGTATATTTAGAATATATTTTTACCATTTAATATAATTTTGGTCATTGGACATAATTTTACAATTAAACCGAACATAAACAAGTGTCAATCTTTTGATAGTTATTATCTCTTAAAAACACGCTTTTTGTTTTAACAGCGGGAATTAATTTTAAATTAATTTCTGCCACTTCTGTGTTTTGAATTTAGGAAAATGGATTCCATATTTGGAATCAGGATGTTCAAATTGTGTAAATAGGTAACTTTTATTTTTAGACATTTTGAATAGTTACTGTGGTAAATATTTTATTTACCATGGTTAAAGGGTAAATCCGGTAAATAAGGGTTAAAAAATAATACTATAATAATACAAAATTACCCTAAAACGTGTCCTAACCTTATTGGTGGACACATACCCGACCTTGGGCATCCTTGGGTCAATTTGGGGACCCCTTGGAGCCACTTGTATGTGGTAGGGACACTTTATATTAATAAAGTTAAAATAAAAATAAAAATGGCATAAGCTTACATCTTTTAGAAGAACAATTTTTACATAGGGTTATACATGTTGGATTTTCGATTATAAATATTCATTAGAAAGCTAAAAAGATTTCCTACATAATGATATTTTACTTATAATTTTTAGACATTAAATAATTTATTTTATTTATGACACAATGATGATGTAGTAATTACTATAATAGTGAAAAATTAAAATAAGTGATATTATAAATACCCAAATAAATATAATATGAAACTTTTAATGAATTAAACTAATTTTCTAGGATAATATGATATATTAGGATTGATTTAATTGACTTTGTTCGAAGTAATAAATCTGTTATGAGTTTCAAAAAAAATCAACTAATGAATAGTGTCAAAATTGACATAAAAGAATTCTTAAAACAAATATTATATTATTAATTGATATTAAATTCCTAAAAATCTAAGGTTCGGCCAAGAGACTTATATCATGATAGGTTAATCATTAATGGACCACTTGGGGGTCTCTTGGATGTATATAGTAAGTTTATTAACCATAATATATAAAATACAAAGAGACATTGTAAAAGTGAAACTAATTAACTTAGAGTTAATACTTAAAGATAAGGTTAATATAAGTACCCAAACCTGTCTAAATTCTATTGGATGAGTTGTTTTCGACCTATCCCCACCTCATCCTTTGAATAGTCAACTTTGGAGCCTTTAGAAACCGAATATGAATTTATTATAAATTAATATTTCTAGCTTTTCCAAAGGTGCCCCTCACCCCTCTTATAAAAGGGCACTCCTCCTTCTCATTTCTTCACACCTCTAAAGCCTTTTGGTTCGGCCAAACTCTGCCCAAATACCCTCCCAACATCCCTAAATACAACCTAGAGGCCTTATTTTGATCAGAATGCCAACCTAAGGAGCCCTTTTGATCAAATCAAAAGGAAGAACCCGAAGAAGAGGTAATGATTTCACCACCCTTTTCTGAGTTCATTTCTTCTTCCACTTCTTCTTCCTTTGTTCTTACCATTCTAAAATAATAACTCCAGTATCTCACATATACTGTGATGTTATTATAAATATGTTACAACCATATTCATTATCCTATCCACCCTTTGAATAACATGTCACCATACGTGCGTACGTACGGCTTACCGTCTCCACGTCGTGGTGTAATTGTTATTCAATATAATATTATTTGGATGGGTATAATAATGATGTGTAACTCATGTAAATAATAAATATAACATGTTAATGATTCTGTATATATGATATACCATCCATTTATATATTATTTTAATATCAAAAGAATGATATTGTCGCTCGTGCGTACGTACGGACTACCGTCTCCACGAACGCGATGAGATTCATTCTCCATCGTATCCATTCAAGTATAATTATCATTTTATGATTTAAAAATGATTTTTAAGGACTTGATATCATTCTGGATATGAATAAGATACAACAAACATGGCTTATGTAACAAAACATATAAAAGCAAATGAGTAAGTTAACACCCGAAACGATGATAATTCTAAGATATTATTAATAAATCAATGTTAAAAGATCATATATGATATCATATTAATATATATGATTCTTGTATAATTTAATAACAATTATTTCACTATTATACAGGAGGTTAACCTACCCCAACCAAGGAAAAAGTACAAGGTAAGGGTTATTTCACAATCTCTTCATTATCCGAGGTTGTTTATACGTAATAATCTACTGGGATCTCGTTATCATCCACATCCATGTTTCTTCGAAATGTATTTCAAAACATTTTTACTATTTACAAGAATATGGGTTAAAGTCATTTATACCCTTGTTTGACTTTTTATAAGAGGTTTATAAAGGAATCTTTCCGTCGTTTTCAAAACAATGTTCTTTTTTAACCTTTTCGACAGAATTGAGGTAAGAATGTTTTTTTAACTTATACGGCGGGTGCGGTTATTTTACGCCGTTATAAAATCTTCAAAGCATTCCTTACAAGCTTATAAGAATATTTTCAAAGAAAATGTTTTATTTTATATGGATCTTAAATGATTTCAAAATAAAAGGAGATATTTCTTTAAAAAGAATTTTGATTTCATCTATGTCAACATCCTTTGATGGATTTTAAGATTATTTGAAGTTGATTTATTATGATACAAAACTTCTATATTGTATTGAAGGTTTTGTGATATGTTTGACTGTGGATGTGCTATTTTTATACCATTCATAGTTTATTGTGAAAGTATTGACATTTCGTATGCTAGTTTTAATACGAATGTTTATGTTATGTTTAAACCTTTTCATATGGGAATGCATTGGACTTAATAAGTGACGGGTGGAGCCCGCTATAGCTCCTCGATGCATCGGTAGGTCTCATGAGACAAACTAGTGTCTTGGCACAAGGCCTTGACAAAATCTTATTTGTAGTCTTGGCACGAGGCCTTGGCTATGTGGTTATGATAGTCTGGCATTATGCATTCCAACATTATGAAAGTGGTTATTGATTTTTGCATGTGATTATTCGATTAGTAGAATATCCATGTGAATAAGTAAATGGCATTATTTCATTTTACTTTTGCCATACCATGTTGAAGTTCAATTTTAAAAGGCTTTTGTTTTAGTAATGCATTGCCTTAAATGTTAATTCTTATTTATGAAAGTTTCCGCTATATTGTTATCCTTACTGGGCATTTGAGCTCACCCCTCTTCTATGTTTTATTTTTCCCCAGGATGTGAAGAAGTAAATTATGAATGACCTGCAGGGATATTATGAGGGGATAGTAGTGTGGATTATGGAGACATTATGTTGTTGTAGTAGTTTTTCATTTTATGATGTAATGTAAAACTTATGAATATATCTAGTGTTTCCAAGGCTACTAAACCAATCGGTCTTTCGAGATTTGATCTTTCTTGTGATCATGCCAATGTTATGTAATAATGCACCGACTCTAGGCAACTAGGGTCGGGGCGTTACATTTGATATTTCTTTCAGTTCATTTTATGGATCTCATTTTTCTCTCTAGTTATGAATGTGATAGGTTCTAAATTTTAATGTGTTTATTTCATTTAGTTTTGACCTCATAGATGTTCCTAAATTTCCCAAGAGTTTTTTTAGAAAACTAGGTTTTATGCTTGAAAAGAGCCCTCACGTGGTTTTTGAATTGTATGAAGAAACTATTCATCTTTCTCTTGGAATCCATTTGAGATTTCGTGTGCTTCTAGTTGAGGGAACACAACCTACACATGAAAATCCATAATGTGATTAAATTGTACAACAATCCATTGTCTCATGAAAAAACCATTCCTCATAGTTGGCACATGTTTTACCAAATTTTTCTTCTAAACAATGTAGGTTCCCTGGTGTGTGTTGTATGGGGTGGACGGTTAGCACAATATTTAGAAAACCATGTGGCCGAACCATGTGATCTGTATAGATCTCTAAAATTGTAAATATTCTTAACTACCATATATGGATTTTTAATTGAAAATTATCTATTTTCCCTCCTCCTAGTTATTTATTCCTTGGGGTGATTCCCCCATGTTCTCCAAGATACCTCATCCCTCTTATAATGTGGATCTAGGGTTTTGTTCATGTCAGCATAATGAATTCTCAAGTTAATCCTCTAATATCTACTCCCTCTTCATCTTTGTTAGATATTCTATTGAGAACATATTCTCCCTTGGTCATGTGGATATTGGATTTGCCTTTATCATGGTTTATGTTTTGGTTTTTTCATGGTTAGGGTTCCACTTATAATATCCTAGATCATGTATTCATCGTGTTTTGATATTAGGCATGTGTTGTTAAAGCACCCTAATATTGAGGTAAGTTCCCTGGACCATGAATTTTTAATATAATAATGATTGGTTTCATTCATTTCTCAAATTACTTATATGAAAAATAATGATGTGTGATATTTTTAATATTTTATTCGGGTAAAAAATTGTGGTTCCCTTCTTATAATGATGTATATAATATTATTTTGATAAATGGTACCCACCAAGTCTTCAATAAAATGTTTGTTTGGTAAGAGTATGGGATTTGATGTTTTAAAAACGTGGTTTATCATTGTTAATTAATTTTGTTACATGTGAAATGATGTCTTGGGCTTCGTGAATGTGTTTCAAAGTGGTTTAGAAATTTTAATAAGCGTGTGTGTAGATTTAGAAAGTGGATTGACATGTAATAAGGGATTGTGGCCCATTTAAAATTTTAAGGAAATGGATTTTTCTTGTAAATGTTTACGGGGTTTTAAAGGAATCATTTTATAAATTATTGTGAAATGTAAAGCGGTGTATTCCATATTTTTGAAGGGGTGATTTTATTCTTTGATTAATTATGTTGTTTATGAAAAATAGCTTGAGGCTTGTTTTTCTATTCTGTGAAAAATTTGAAAGTGTTTAAGAAGAAAACTATCCGTTGATAATTCACATGCCATGAATATTTTTAATGGATGTAATTTCCACTATGGAATCCTCATGATCCATTTATTTAAATGGGTGGGACATCCTCATTATGGGCCCCTGTTGACTCATTTACATAGTGCAGAAAATAGGACATCCATAGCGTGGACTCCTTTGTGATCTATGAGTTGTATGGTAGAAAATTGATCCATTGGGTGGATATAGGTGACGTCGGTTGTGTAGGTTATTATATGTAACATATGTGAATTTGATTGGATGTTATTTTGTTATTGGTTATCTCACCCCTATTATGTACTATTGACAGAGAGAACCTAACATATATATTGTATTTTCTGAGAAAGATAGATGTGTTTGCCAGTGTAACACAGTAGGGAGATAACTTTTGTTTTATTGTTATGGGATAATTCCCCTCATCCAGTACCATTTCAGGTGTGGATGAGTGTGTTAGGATAATTTATTTCATCCAGTGAGGAATTATTTTTGAGATGATTCAGCATGCATTATAATGTTATCGATTATTCACGATCTCCTATGATTTCAACCATTTTCATTGGAACTTAGTTGATTATAGTGATGATTTTGATTCATTTATGGTGGGTTACCCATGTGTCATAATTTCCATTTCCCTTTTTACATGACTATTTTATATCTTTTGTGTTTATTTTATTTCATTATAAATAAAAGTGTAGGTTTTTGAAGGTTTGTGGAAAAATGTTTTAAACTATAATTGTCTTATATTCTCTTGTGATTTTTTTAAAATGAACGAATTAACTTCCTCATGGAAATGATAATGTTTTTTAAATGGAATCAATCTGGATTTTTATTGGAATAGGGAAATGACCCGTGTTTTTTTTTAAATTGAGAAAGTGCAGAAAGGATTATTTTTAAATATTGTATATCAAAATTGAAGTTGATTTTTCTTTTATTTTATAGAAAGTGAATTGGAAATAGAATATTTCCACATTCCTACTGAGTATTAATACTCACAACTATATATATATATTGATTTTGGTGAAGGTTTAATCTTTTTTTAGATCACTGGTGGTGATGGTTCGTTTTGGAATCGAAGACTAGCCATTGGGGTCACATGGAGATTCTGCGATCATTTTGATTAGTTTGGTTTTTGTTGTTCAGCTATTTTATTTTTTGTTTTTCTATAAAATATTTTTCAGTTGACTATTTATATATTTGGGATGATATTTTTATCATTTCACTATTTATTTTATTATTTTAATTTTTTCAAAATCATTCCCTTGGTTACTGTGATTACACCTGGAACTAGTTTCCAGCCCGTGGGGATTGGGAACACCCTTCTAGTATTTCCATGGATCGGCTCGGGGGACCAGTTCATGGTCAAATCAGGTTTGTTTGTTAAAAAATGGTATCATAGTAGGATCCCTTGGAGGACAAATATTTCCGAGTGCCCTTTGTTACTGTTGGTGTCTAGGTTGATGGAGTAGGACTATCTGATCTTGAGGTGAAAGTATGTGGATGTGTCTGGCCAACACATTCTAGACCAAAACGTGAGTTTCCTTTTGAATTTGGGTTTCTTCTAGTTTAACTAGTTTTTGATGGTTTTTTTATTGGGATATTATATGGGAGTTGGTATAAAGGTTTTAGTGAGTTAGAAGGTCTGGGAAAGCACTGTGGATCTGGGGACATAGTCTTAGAATACTCTCATTAGTGGGGGCTTGTTTGGCATATGACTACCAAGCATAATTTCAAGCTATCCATTGAAAGTAGTTTCCCTTATGAGACTTTTTAGATCATATTTTATTCTGAACTTTCTTTTGAGAACCCTTGATTTACAATTATGAAAGGTGGATTTTTTAGCAGGATTGGTTTGTTTTTGGTAGATGGAAAATGAATTTTCAGAATCATTTTTAGAATGGATTTAGAGAAATTGATTTTAATAAAATAAAATTTGGTTAAACAGGAATGGTTTAATTAGGTTGATTTTTTTAAACCGAATATGAATCTTAATATGATTTTTTGTTTTGGATGAAATAAATCTATTTTAAATAGGTTTTGAAACTTTTTTAAAATTATAAGAAATGATTTTTAATCAAATAGTTTCGATGATATGAAATGGATTTTGAGTAGAAATAAAGGGGATTTTCTTCTAAATAAAAGATAATATGGATTTATATGTGGAGTTTGAAATTTTTTTGATTCGGAGATTAGTGATATTTTTAAATGTTTTAAAATTTTTGAAATGTGATGTGGATTGAATATATAATGTGTGGGTTAAATGTTTTTCTTTTGAAAGTAAAAAAGGTTTGGTTTTGAGCTTGGGTATTTTTCATGTGTGCTCACACGCATGGATATGTGTGGGAAAGTCGATGAATTATGATGTGGGTGGGTGATTTCCCAGTTAGGCATGGTTGATATGTACCTGGATTGGCATGGGAATGTGCATTGGAGTTTGATTTTTTTTGAGTTTGAGAACTTTTTTTTTGAGCTGGTTTTGATAGATCTATGGATTTTTTAGTTTCCTAGTGTTCTCCTACATAGTTATTTGATGTAAAGACAATATGAAGATATGGAGATTACCCATTATAAAGATTTCCAATTGATCAATATAATGATTTCATTCATGAGTTATGCATGTCAATTCCTCTATTTTATTTCAATGTGGATCCTCAAAAATTGTAAGATTATATTTAGAAAATTAAAATGATATTTAGCCTCATTGAGATTCCTATGTTTTTTAAGGTGAATTATGTTAACTCTATTGTTGAAGGACTGACTTGGAAATGGATGGAGTCAATCTCTCAGAATAAACCATAAAAAGATATTTCATGGGAGTTCTCTATGGCTTTGTACATCCATTAGTATATTTATTAGTTTGTAAAAGAGATAAAGGGAATGAAAAAATGATGTGTGAAACAAGGTGATGGGATATTTTTTGAGTACATAAATCATTTTTTGGATCTTGTTCCTCTCACCCTAGAGTGGTCTACAGTAGATTCCCTAAAGGCTAGACATTTTGGGTTTCAGCATCACCTTGATCTGTAGTCGAAGGTATCAGAGTTCAGTTTAACCTATTTTTTTGATGTGGTGAGGAAATATGTTAAATTTTAGGTTGTGTTAGTAGGAGTTCTTGAGGTATTAATACATTTTTCATTCTTTGGAATCATTAAGGGGAATTCGAATACGGATGTGGGGGAAGATTCTGGTAGATTCTGTAGCTGAACACAGAATTAAAAGGCCTCAAGATCATTCATAAACATCTTTTGGGCATGGAATTATGGCGCGTCGTCAGTGTGGAAATCAAAATCACATGATTTTTTCATGTTCGGGTGCACCAAATACCTACCAGGCCTGTAGGATTCTAGTATATTTGCAACAATTCTATCGAGGTTTTCCTAGGAATTGATGTGGTGCCAGTGCGTAGAAGAAGAGTATTGTTTGGGGTCATTTTAAAGAAACATTTTTTAGTGTTTTATTATGTTGTTGTGGTTTTTCATGGTGGTGTTCACTTTTCATTGAGATATCAGGGGATTTTTTTGATCTTATGAGAATTCATGTTCTAATGAAAGTGTGTTATTTCTTTTCAAAATTATGAATCATTCCGTTCTAAGTGGAGATGTCTGTCCCATTTGAACACGTTAATTTTATTGTGTTTCATGATCATCTTTTTATGTGTGGGTTGTTGAGTGGATACTTGGGGTAGTAAAAGAATTAGTCCTAGTAGGGGATCATTAACTCATGACTATAGGGAAGCAAATGCTTCAAATAATAGGTCCCATCTATAGGTCTAAAAATGAAGTTTTTCACATAGTCAAAAACCATAGGGGGTGGGTAGATCATTGTATATGTTCTTATATCCACTATTCGGGTGAGGTTGTTTATTTGTTACTATTATGGTTTTGGTTTTCACTCATATAGATATGGTTTCTTCTTTTGGAAATTATAAATACTAAGTTGGTTTTATATTTGGTTTGGTGCTCCTGTTTTTGGGCTCATTCCATCCCTTCTCCTTCTAGTGGGGATATTTAGTCAGCGTGGGAATTTTTTAGGTTATTTTTAACCATTACTTTCATAATGGTGTGGAGAACCACTGTGGATCTTGTTGAAATTCCTCCTAAGTTGAATCTATGCTATTTATTTCGTAATGGAAACAGTTGAGATGATCATGGTTTATGAGGCTTGATCATGTGGTTATAAAATTATTAGTATTTAATCAATGAACTAGAAAATTTTGTGTCTTTATATGGTAATAAAGCCTTACGGTGGGGTGATTATCGCTCCCTACTTTTTTACATTTGACATTTTTTCAAATTCTTTTTGGGATCTTGGTTTTTTATCTCTAGTTATAGCTGTGGGGAGTTCTATATTTTGTGGAATTGATTATTTTTATATTTTTGAACATTGGTTTTTTCCTCAATTTTTCTAATGACTTTTAGTGAAAAGTTGAGATTTTTATCTTGGTAGTAGAATGATTATAGTTTTCACATAGATGGAGGAAATCGTCATTAAATAATGAATGAAGCCATCATCTCATGGAGGAACCATTCCATAATGTTGGTGCATGGTTTACCAAACCATGTTACTTCCCATTACAATCCTGTAATAGGTACATGGTTGGTACATGGTTTAGTAAAATGTTAAAGCTACCCTGATCATAAAAATTGTGAATTTTCTATATGATCCATTCAGTATTTTTAACCAAAATACTTCTCATTTCACATCCCTCTTGTCCGCGCAACCCTAGGCGTGAGTCCCCTTATTCTCTACACTTCATACTTCCTCTTATGGTGTGGATATACAATTTTATTCATGTTTGGGGATACATTTCTTAATGTTAACCTCCCTTATCTTCTCCCTCTACCTCTTTCTTATATTATCTTTTGAGAACCACTTATCTATTTTTCATTTCGATATAGGGTTTTTTATTCCCTTGGTTTATATAAGTGGTTAGTTTTTTTCTATGACTCCTCATGGTATATACTGTATCTTTAATCCTTCATGGTATGATTTCAGCCGTGCATTGTTGAAGCATTGTGAGATTGAGGTAGGTTTTTCTTGGACATGACTTTTTAATTACAGAATCATAATTTTACTGATTTTTCAGACCTTAAATATATGATAATTAATGATGTGGGACCATTGAATTTTTTTTTTGTAAAAAATGGTGTCTAATTTATTTTTAAGAAGTATATAATGATGTTTTGTAAAATGTTTTACAATAAGGGTATGATAAAATGTCGGGTTGGCCTTTCCATGAGATTTGTGGATTATAAAACATGGTTTATATATGTTAATGAATTTCTAAAATTTTTAATGAAGAATTGGGTTTCGTGAATGTGTTTTTAAGTTGTTTTGGAATTAATATAATTGGGTATTTTTCTTTTGAATGTGGTTTGACATGTGACGTTGGATTGTGGCTAATTTTTCATTTTGATGAAATAGAGTTGTATTATAAATGTGTGGAGTTATTTTAAGTAATGTTTATTAAAAATAAATGTGAAATGTAAAGTGGGGTGTTTCCAATTTTTGGGAATGATTATTTGGATCATTAATAAATAATGGTTCTTGCGAAAAATAGTCAGAGGCCCATTTGGAGATTTTATGAAGATGGTAAAATTATTTTCATGAAAAAATATTATTAGAAAATTCCCACCCTAATATTATTTTT
This sequence comes from Viscum album, assembly GCA_963277665.1. NCBI lineage: Eukaryota > Viridiplantae > Streptophyta > Magnoliopsida > Santalales > Viscaceae > Viscum > Viscum album. Next base: position 228,958,524 of record OY728151.1, read on the forward strand.
AATGGATTAGATACCCTTTCCATGAAATCATCATGTTCTATTTATTTTAATGGGTGGGATGTCCTCATTGAGGACTCCTAGTGACACATTTGTTTATTGTAGAAAATGGGAGATCATCGATGTGGACTTCATAGTGATATATGAGTTGTATGGAAAGAGATTGATCCTTGGGGTGGCATGTGATGAAAAATGTTGTGTATATTATTATATGGGATGTGTGTGATTGTGATTGGATGCTCGATTGACATTAGTTGTCTCACCCCTCTTTTTGTAATTATGACATGTAGAGAAAGTCATAGAAATTGAATATTCTGAGAATGATTATTCCAATAAAAAGGTTACACACTAGATGGTGTCCCATAGAAGGGAGATATATTTTTTTATGTATATGGTATAGTTCCCCTTGTTCTGTACCATGTGAGTTGTGGCTGGGTGTGTTGTGTTAATTCATGTCATCGAGGGAGGAATGATTTTTGGGATGAGCCTACATGTATTAGTTTGTTCTAGATTATTCATGATCACCTAGGAATTTCCCAATATCTATTGGTACTTATTTTATTGCAGTGATGATTATGATGCATTTTTGGTTGGTTACTCATGTATTCATATTTTCACATTCCTTATTACATGACTACTTTAGATCTCTCATGTGTAGTGTATTTCTTTGGAAAGTGATGTGTTGGTTTTTAAAGGTTTATGGAAAATTTTTTGAAGTAGAAATGTATTATACTCACTTGTGTCGTTTTTATATGAAAGCATCACCTTCCACAAGAAAATTTTTTGTTAGATAAATGAAATGAATATCAATTTTAAATGAATAAGAGAAATGGATTATGTTTTGTTTTAAAGTGAAATAGTGTGGGAATGATTATTTCTATATATTTTATTCGAACATTATATTTGATGATTCATTTATTTTAAATAGAATGAATTGGTAATTTATTTGTTCCTAAATTACTACTGAGTATTAATACTCACACCCAATGTTTCTTCACATTTTTAACTTGCGGTTCACGTTTCATTTTGGTTTGATTATTGTGGGATACAGTTGGTTTTTCTATAGGAGAGTAACAATCGGTGTCACTGATAGAACAAATATTTTCAATTATTTTATTCTGAATTTCAATGTTTTTAATCCCACCAATGTGTTATTTAAGGGTCAATTGTCACATTTTATGTTTTAGGAGTATTTTTGAGCTTAATTGGAAAATGGCTTATTTTGGATTTAAACAGTTTTCATTTATTATAATGTTTCGGCCATAACGTTATCTAAACTGATCCAAATTGAAAAATTCTTCTTTTACATGTTTCTATGTTCGATGGGCTTAATTTTATCCTCCTGGACCAAAAGCTCAATCCATCATTTGGAAGCTCAAATCTAGCTCACAAACCAGGCCTCGAAAACTGTGTACAGAACTGCATAATGTTATTGTGGGGACCATATCTCATAAATGGCCGACCCAATGGAGCTGAAAATTTACATGGAGATGAAAGACATCCGGATGAAGAACTTTCATTAATAAGGCCGCGCATTATTCTTTCATTTTCAAGTACATGAATGCGTTGGAACTCGGTGTATTGGAATACGAACAGTCTGCCTGGACAGAATTAAATACTCTGAGTGAGGCGGCCATAACGCCTTCATTACATGTCCAATAAAGCTGACATTTCGTGGGTAGACAGAGGAGAAGTTTCGGAACAACTTTCAAGAAGGACCAAGTTCCAAATTCGGTCATTAAAGAATCCATCCACGCGCCTACATTCGGGGATTATTTTTGGAGCCAAATTTCCACACCCTTTCCCTATAAAAGTGTATCTCGTTTTCATTCCAAAGGGTTGGCAACTTAGGAATAGCCTTTGTTGGCCATTATATGTAGTTTAGCTTTGTATTTTATTTTACTTTCATTATGTAATAGCATTTCATATTTTTATTCAAGTGTTCTCCTTTCTTCACTTTTCTTTCTCTCTTTTGTTATCTCTCCCCGTTTTCTTTTCACTGTGAACTCTTATGCTCGTGATCATGAGTAGCTAACCCGAGGAAGTTCCCGGGGGAGTAATACAGTGATGAACCCAAGTATTTGAACATTCATTCTTAATGTTTCTTATTTACTTAGAGTTATACCGAGGGGGATCTTAGTGGGTAAGGCGCCTTTGTGTCTCCACTTGCCACCCGAGGTTTAGCTTTCACTTCTGTCACATTTTCCCTCGATCGAGGAGGTGGATGTATGGTCTCTCGACGATCGTTGAGTGTATCATACATTCACAACCATAGGCAGAAGGGGATGTTCATGCATACGATGGAGCATGTTCATTAAGTAAATTTGAAACTAATATTGAGACGATGAAGGTTCACTCTGGGTGATGCTCTCGGGAATGTATCCTTTCTGTCTAACATCATTCTGTTTGCATTCATTGTGTTTGCATTGCATCTGCATATTTAATTTTAGTATTTCATTATCATTTTTTAAATATCATTTCTGGTCATTTAAGTTTATATATATTTAGTGAATTAGAAGTAATGAGTGATTGACTGCAAAAGGCTCCTCAAGAGATCGACCTAGGTCAGCCACTGTGCTGCACTTAGTATAAATATTTTTGAGAGCGTGCACGACAATGCTACATCAAATTGGAGCCGTTCCCGGGGAGGCAAGTAGTCTTAACTAATTATTTTTATTCAGTTATTGTAAATTATTTTTCTTCCTTTAATTTAAAAAAAACACAAAAAATCATAAATTTCAAAAACTAAAAAAAATATTTGTTCATGATGAATTTCAATTCAAATTTTTACGCATGGACTGATCAATCAAAGGTGCATGAAGAAGTTCAAAATGATTATGAATCCAAAATGAAAGAACTTCATGAAGAGATTCAAAAACTGAAGAGAACTGAAAAAAGGTTTGATGAATATATTCGTTCACTGATGGAACAACCCGAACCTGAACTAGAACCACAACCTGAACCCAAACAAGTGGTGGAAGAGATTTCACCGATTATTTTTTATGTCAAAGAACCTGAGGAGGGTGAGAAGGAGCTTCTAAAGGAATTAATCATATCATCCCAAACTCAACCATTGCTCATGGAGGTCCCTAATGTATACATTCCAGCTGATACACTTATGGGAGATCAACAATTTTTGGATGAATCGTGGAATCTCTTTGTTGAAGATAACCTGAAACTTGATCTTCCCATGGTTGATATTGAACAATCAGAACCTTTTAAACTCTATTTTTCATTGGAGGATGATGAAGAATATGCACCTGCTGAGATGGAGATGCCAATGGTCCTACCAGAAGAGATCAATTTTCAAGCTGACTTACTTGAAAGGGAAGATTTCTTAATTGATTCCTCTTTTTTTAATCTTATTCAAACTGAATTGTTTTCTAACTTCCCTTTTCCTAAAATTTCTGATACAGTAGAAATGGGGCAGACCTTGGATGATATGAAGGATACCACTCAAGTGGTGGTGATAAAGGAAGAAGAGTTAGAGAAGCTAGCGGTGGTGCGACTGCCTCCTCTACAACAACTTTCATACCATTTGGAGGAGGACACCATAGATGATCACAGTGAGCACCCCTATATTCTATTCCCTCCCACTCTGGATCTCAAATTATATCTTTCTTATTTCATGGGGGTTGGGAACTTTCTTATTTTCTTTGGGGTTCTCCAATCTCAGTGTCTACTGATGGACACTGGAAAAAGTCACATGTGGTGGTTTATCTCAAAAAAACCACATCCACCATCTGATTGGGGATAATCTGATGCAACTGCCTGACTAGGGGCAGTAAAAACCTAGCACCCGATTGGGGGGGTCAAACCAAGCATTATCCCTTTTCTATTTATTTTTATTTATTTTTTCTTATGAGTTGTCATTTCTTTTATTTGTGCTTTCATTTTATTTTTCATCTTGTCTTTTTGGAATTTTCTTATTTTACTTTTTCATGTTGTTTTGTGTGTTTTTAGGAATCTTGAGCTAAATCGAATACTTTGGAAAATTAAAACCATATTGGTATTTTTGGAACATTTCTTGATTTGAGTATTTGAGGATTTAAATGATTTCTGAATGGATTTTGCTTCTGATTTCTGATCTTTTCATTTGATGACTTTTGATTGATTGTGAAACTCATGTGCACTAGTGCTGTCCAAATTGAAAATCTTGCCTAACCCAAGAGGTTTATAAACCTGTTTGACATATTCTTACATTTCTCTTTTTCTTGAGAGTCTTGAGACATGTTGTGTGATCCAGAACTTTCTATTTTTCTCTTTTTCAAAGCTGTTAGAGTTCATGGAATGTGTCACGTATGATTAAGGCATCACTTTGAAAGCCCCTTTTTGCATTAAACTCTTATTTTGCCCTACCTTTTCATCTGACCTTATTTAAGCCCCTAGTAGCCATGAAATACCTTGTTAGGTAGCCACATTATAATCCATTTATCCATTTCCAACCTTATCTAGAAGTTAAATGCATGATTATTGTTGAACTCAAGTGTGGGGGTGGGAGAAAATGGGCTTTATTTTGCTTTCCTGAAGAATCTTTTTGAGCTGAATTGAAAGTGTTGCCATATTTATTGCTGCTTGGGTGGAATAAATGTAATGATGAGAAGATGGATGGGTGGCCCAAAATATCATCACATATGGGCTGGGTGTTCACCAATTTTTGAAGATCAAAAGCTGCCTCTCCTTTCCTCCAAAACATGATTCTCAAGAGAAATCCAGATCTGAATTCAAGCTGAAACAATGCTACAAATGGGGAAAAGAGGGATGAAAATAATTGATGCTGAAATCCCAAGTGTGAACTTCCCGAAAAAGGAGGTGTTTGGAGGTGATTCGTTTTTGAGCTGATTTTGGAGCACACCATTCTTGAGCAAAACTGTTTTCATGCATTTACTTCACTTTAGAGCTTAACCCTCCTCTTTCTGCCTCAGATGTTTTTACATTTTAAACCTGCCAACCCTCAGCTTCAGAACAACCCATGAAAAATACCTCATGATTGACACATTTGTGACTCTGTGAAGTGGAGATACTAGGAGTATAACAAGCCTATGGAAATCACACATGTTCTTGGGAATGAGAAAAACTCCACATTAAATATCCTTGAGTGAAGAGAGAAATAATTTTCCGGGGAGGTAGGTACGACATGCATGTGAGGATTAACATGAGATTTAATGGATTCATATTATTTTTGAGGAGTTCTGAAATTTTTATCCATGTAGGAGGCATGATATTTCCTTTGATATGATAATTGAGCTACGTTGTCATTTATGCTTTGAGAAGTTTGTTTTTGACCTTGGTATAAGATGATTGCCCAGGAGTGCAATGTTTAAGTGTGGGGGAATTGATAGAACAAATATTTTCAATTATTTTATTCTTAATTTCAATGTTTTTAATCCCACAAATGTCTTATTTAAGGGTAAATTTTCACATTTTATGTTTTAGGAGTATTTTTGAGCTTAATTGGAAAATGGCTTATTTTGGATTTAAACAGTTTTCATTTATTATAATGTTTCGGCCATAACTTTATCTAAACTGATCCAAATTGCAAAATTCTTCTTTTACAGGTTTCTATGTTCGATGGGCTTAATTTTATCCTTATGGACCAAAAGCTCAATCCATCATTTGGAAGCTCAAATCTAGCTCACAAACCAGGCCTCGAAAACTGTGTACAGAACTGCATAATGTTATTGTGGGGACCATATCTCATAAATGGCCGACCCAATGGAGCTGAAAATTTACATGGAGATGAAAGACATCCGTATGAAGAACTTTCATTAAGAAGTACTCGCATTATTCTTTCATTTTAAATGACATGAATGCGTTGGAACTCGGTGTATTGGAATACGAACAGTCTGCCTGGACAGACTTAAATACTCCGAGTGAGGCGGCCATAACTCCTTCATTACATGTCCAATAAAGCTGAAATTTCGTGGGTCGACATAGGAGAAGTTTTGGAACAACTTTCAAGAAGGAACAAGTTCCAAATTCGGTCATTAAAGAATCCATCCACGCGCCTACATTCGGGGATGAATTTTGGAGCCAAATTTCCACACCCTTTCCCTATAAAACTGTATCTCTTTTTCATTCCAAAGGGTTGGTAACTTAGGAATAGCCTTTGTTGGACATTATATGTAGTTTAGCTTTGTATTTTATTTTACTTTCATTATGTAATAGCATTTCATTTTTTTATTCAAGTGTTCTCCTTTCTTTACTTTTCTTTCTCTCTTTTGTTATCTCTCCCCGTTTTCTTTTCACTGTGAACTCTTATGCTCGTGATCATGAGTAGCTAACCCGAGGAAGTTCCCGGGGGAGTAATCCAGTGATGAACCCAAGTATTTGAACATTCATTCTTAATGTTTCTTATTTACTTAGAGTTATACTGAGGGGGATCTTAGTGGGTAAGGCGCCTTTGTGTCTCCACTTGCCACCCGAGGATTAGCTTTCACTTCTGTCACATTTTCCCTCGATCGAGGAGGTGGATGTATGGTCTCTCGACGATCGTTGAGTGTATCATACATTCACAACCATAGGCGGAAGGGGATGTTCATGCATACGATGGAGCATCTTCATTAAGTAAATTTGAAACTAATAATGAGACGATGAAGGTTCACTCTGGGTGATGCTCTCGGGAATGTCTCCTTTCTGTCTAACATCATTCTGTTTGCATTCATTGTGTTTGCATTGCATCTGCATATTTAATTTTAGTATTTCATTCTCATTTTTTAAATAACATTTCTGGTAATTTACGTTTATATATATTTAGTGAATTAGAAGTAATGAGTGATTGACTGCAAAAGGCTCCTCAAGAGATCAACCTAGGTCAGCCACTGTGCTGCACTTAGTATAAATATTTTTGAGAGCGTGCACGACAACGCTACATCAGTCACATTGAGATTTTTTAGTCACCTTGATCAGTAGGGTTTTAATTTTTTAGATGTTTCAATTTCAATATATTTTGTAAAATATGATCATTTGATTATTTATAGTTTTTTTTCTCTTTTTCTCTTTTTTTTTATATATATACTTTTGGTGTAAAAATTCCCTATGTCACTCTAAGGATTTTGACACTAGTTTCTTGCCTGTGGGGCTTGGGAACGCCCTTCGGGCATTTCCACAAATTAGAATTGGGGACCACTTCGAGGTCGACTTTGGTTGGTTCGTGAAAGAATTGATATGGGGTTTATATAAATATATACAATCTATTACATAAATAAAAATTAATTCATCTAGTGGAACAATACCTGGAATTATATGACGTTCTCCCCAACAAACATGAACCGAAAAATAATCATATACTTGAGATGAAATAATCATTCCGTTAGGTGATTTTATTACTAACTACACATATAATAAATTGGTTATAATTTTTATACCGTTATAAAATTCCTCAAATAAAAAATACTGGGTTGATTGATAATCAAATAAGACATTAGTAGTTCTATATTGGATGGTAAGTGTACCTTTCACCACTTCGTTATCATACACTACATCAGTTATAGTGATTTCAAGTGATTTTTATTTCAATTCCATCCTAATATGTTTATTAGGTAAATAATTATCATTAACCTTAAGCTATAATAATTGTATTGTATAATTATGATACTACTTGCATTTAAAACAATGTAGTTTTATCGGAAAATTCATTGGATCTTTATCTCTACATTCATCGATATTTATCTTCTTACCAACAAATAAACAATTTATTTCTCTGTGGCCTTCCTTTCAAGATTTAAAACATTTACCATCCCATTAATAAAATTTCCACCGTGTTTCTTTACATACATTATGCATAAGGAAAAGATCATCTTCATCACCTCATTGTTTTTGGGATTTACTTTCAATTACATATTATTTTTTGGTCAAAAAAATTATACTAATGGGTAAATCTAATACAAATTTACACATTGAAAATAAATAACAAAATTTCTTCATAGATTATAACATATCTTATGATGAACTCCCTTTGGCTACTTGGATTTAATCCATTGATGAATAGATCAACCTTAGTTTCATGTAAAATGATAAGAACTTTAAACTGAAAGTCCTATAAAATTTACCTCATAGGTACCAATAGATTCATAATACATTAGTTTCATCTCTTGGAATTTCTTCACTGTTTTCTTATAAATAAGATGAAGAATGTACTTAATGGAAGATAATCTCTAAAACGCATCACCCACTATGGAGGAAATCTCATCAGGATACCTTGTGTTTTTTATAATATTCCACCATTCATCTATTTATTAGGATTGATTTTAGACATATAATATGATATTTTCATGTGTTGAACACTAGATAATTGATGATATCTTTTTATTGGTACTTATACATTAGATGAAAATAGTGGATCTTACTAAATACTGAAAATATATTGGGGTTTTCCTTATAAAGGACTAAACTTAACATTGTTCCCTCCTTTTATAATTTTGATGTTCAACATGATTCATAACCTATAAATTTTTTCTGAGAATATGAAAATTATATTACATTCTAGCTCCCAAAAAAATTTTATTCTCAGGAGGATATTCATTTCATATTTCATAACATTCAAGATTAACGTGACAACATTATGTTTTATCCATTGAATAACAACAAAAATAAAATTCAATGAAATATTAATCATAGTGTAAGGAAAAATAATCATGAAAAATCATTTATAGAATGTCTAAATAAATTCATCTTAATTACAATATATGAAATGTCATGATTTACCTATGTCATCAATGATCATTACTAAAACATTTTGATGTTATAGTTTATTTACGATTGACCCCATGGATATCAGTAAATCATTCTCAATAAGTTTCCAATGGTTTACTAAAGCGTTCATAGTTACTATCTATAGCTAATAATTTATTTCATAAAAATATATTAAAATTTATTAAATGATTATCCATTATGTAACAGAATGATCCATGCTAGAGTCATATAATTCAAGTATAATTTAAGACTTGGAAGCATAAACAACTAATTCGTAATCAAATTACAACATCTCCCGCTAGAAAATTTATAACTATAACCCTTCATAGATATATCATACTTAGTAGTATTCATCATAACCTATAGAAATGTAACATAATAAATGGATAGAAAATATTCTTAGTTGTGGTAAAAAGGAATAAATCAATGATCACATAAGAATAATCAGAGAATATGGGTATGAGAACATGAGCTTAAGATTTTAAATCCATACCATTTCTATCATATATCATAATCATTAGTATTGGAATAAATTATGGTAGTTCATAAGAAGTGAATCATAAAGGAGTCACAAAAAATGATATATGAGAGAATTGAAATTATATAAAACTTGTAATTGAGGAACACATATAATAATAACAAATCATTTATATAGTATTATATGCTCAATTCCAAGACTATCATTGTTGATTAGGATCAATCCACAAACCATAAAAGTATTCAACTTTCACCCCCATGACTATTATAGTGGATTATGTTTTCTCCCCAAACTATCATCATATTCAAGGTTCACTTTCAAGAATATCATAGTGGCCACAGTCCTATATTGAAATGGGTTCACTCCCCACGCAAGTCCTATTTATATCAATACATATTTCTCATTACCCAATACATTTTAGGGATAAATAATTCTAATCCCACCTTTCACATAATGTAAAATCACTCATATTTATAACATAATATCATAAAACATTCATCTTATCAGTACCCATGAAAGCAAATGGATTTGATAAACATTCCTTCATTTCATCATAACATATAATTTGGAAAAGGGGAGGGATTAATAAAAATATTTTCAACATAAACCATAAATATAAGTAAAAAATATGGTATCATCAGAGAATATACCTAGTAAAAATAATATAAAATCAACTTATGATATCAGTTATGGCAAATTTCATTAAAAGATAACTAAAACATTTCATGGAGGAAATAACCTTTTAATTTCAACCTCACATATTTAATATCATAAAATTTCATCAATAATATTGGAAATAGTTTCTTTTAAAAGAAATATGAAAACTAAAAAAATATTCATCAAATTATTGAATGTTCATGATAGAAGAAAATTTCTATTAGGCCATATATATTAAAAAACATTCCTTTCACATTTTTTTTAAAAAATTCAGTAAGTGCCTCATATGGAAAAAGTAATGAATACTTATTTTACTTTTTTTTAATAAGTAAATATTGGTAAATATGACTTTGAAAATTCATTTTAGAATAGTGAAATCTTTACTGAGAACTTTTTTTAAAACATGGATATAGAAGAGAAATTTTTTTCGATTAAAGGGAGAAATGAAGTCAGTTTTCCTTAAAAACATAATTTTAGTCTATTGGGTATATAAAGTGGGGAAAATGAATATAAAATATTTATTCTAAATATATAAAAATATGAGAGTTTAATTCATGAGTTTCATGGGTGGTATATCAATATTTTTCTATCATCATAAACATTTTTATAAATAATCCCAATAAAGGATGAAATTATAACATAAAACCCTTATTTCTTTGATCAAATTTATATTTTTATGCCCCATGGAAGAGTGAAACATAGATTGATATGTAAATCCTTAAAAACATTCATGATAATAATCATAAAATTCTTTCATATTCATTAAAAATATCACATAAAAGAATAAATTGGTGAATGTGTCATGTGCCTCATAGAAATTAAAGTGAAAATAATATCCATTAGCTCATTCCTGAATTCCATCATATGTGTTCAAAAATACTATTTACTAAATATATATTTATTATAAAAATACCATGACTAAAATTATTTATATAATATCATATATTTTTTATGTTAATATTTTATAGCCATTTTTAACAAATATTTATTCAAATCATTATTTCGGGTTCTATTAGCATCATTTTCATTGTATGTTTTCGTTTCGTAGTTTTGTTTCTTTTAAATTTATCATTTTTCAATAATTTAAATAATTTTAATAATGATATAAAAATCATATGTATTAATTTCATATATTTTTTTAGTTCTTCATAAAATCTTGATGTATAAAAACAAAATAAACCATTGATGTAGATGTTAAGTGGTGTGTATGAATAAATGTTAATTTTACTTTTGGAATGATGGAATCAAAGAACGTTAAACAATAAATCACCATTAATGATTAATTATTATATCATATATATCATTTATTTTATTCAAACCCATATTTATTACCATCCTTGTAAAATAGAAATGAATAATGAATTGCATTTCTCTGGGGATGTGGTAGTCCACAGAAATGCATGAGCGATATTATCATTTTCCAATGTGATTAAATTTAAGAAGAATGTTATGATATTATCACTCCAAAATCATAATTAAATCTTAAAAATCATAGATAAATTTTAATCTCATCATAATATTTATCCATTAACTGTGGTGATGGAAAATGAAATTTGTTTCTATTTGGAGATGATAAATCATATACACACACGAGTGTTACTTCCACCTCACATTTAATATAATGAATGTGAATAAAGATGTTTTATTATTAATAGTAAAATTTAATTATATTTATATTACTGAATTAATTATTTTATATAAAATATAATTTATCTATTTGCGGTAAAATAATAATTAAAAAGAAAATGACTGGTCAAGGTTATTTCCATTTCATTGAAACAAGTCCATTAGATCTCTTCTTAGGGACCCTTGGGATGATCCTTTGGGAATACATAAACCTCTAAAATTTTGTAATGAAATTTTATAAGTTATTTTTGTAAGGGATGTTCTAGATGAAGTAACAACAAGTTTGATTATGTTTGGGAAGTATGAGAACTTTTATAATTTAGGTGAGGAGAAATTTTATAATTTTAAGAAATATATATAAAAATAATTATAAAAGAAAATTTTTTGACATATAAGAAATTTTAATATTTCTATATATATTTCAAGAGCTACAAACTATTAAGATATGTGATTTTGAGGTGTTGTGTGCCTGAAAATAATTTTATTCAATTATTAAATAAATTTTATATTATGTGTGCACATATTATGAATGAAAATAGGATAACTCTTAAATGGTAACCCATATAAAAAATATTAGACCACATTTAAGTCTAGAACACGTGTTTACCCAAAAATGACATAAAATGGGTTATTGTGGGATGTTTGGAATCCACACCCATCAACAGTACGTAAACTGAATTAATTAATTATTAAATTATATAATTAATTCATTTTAGTCCAACAGATAACTCTATAAATGTTATTCTAGAAAAAATTCTCATGGGATAACCAAATTAATACTAGGAGAAATCTATAGCTCTTCCTAACTCATACTTTAATAGATCTCATTAGATGACGACAAAACTCCAGACCAGAGTAGATTATGATACAATGACTGCATTAACATCTATCAAATTTTTGGTGGACATGTTCTTCGTCAATGATTGATCTAAACTAGGTGTAAGACTCTTCCTTTGGTTTTTATGCATTCTAATTAAATTATTGTGTAGATACATTCTGAATATTAGATTTGTGCCAATTTCTAGACAATTGCATTCACCAGTGTGTAGAAATTAAGTTGTTTTAACTTGTTTTCGAATATAGAATCCCTGGTCTTGATCAATTGTTCATGAATTCATAGCATCAATCAATTAATGTTTTTTGTGTTTACTATCTCCCCATTATTCGTCATGTTATTCACCGGTTAGATCCCTATGTTCTTGGTTCAACTTTTTTAGGTGGTATTGAGCTCAATTAAATCCTATATTTGTGGAGGATTCATAAAATAGGCTCAAAAAAATTAAATGAGAACAGATCAAAAAATATTTTATTTCATGGATTGTTGATTTGATTATTTGATGATGGATCATCAATGATCGAAATATTAGGTTCATGTGGAACAAATAGTGAAACCTACTCAACGAGAGATATTTTTTTGCATTCAGTTATCAAAGACTAAGATCCTTGTTTTTTGGTTGGATCCATCATTTTCAGCCATAGATAGTGCTGGATTTAGAGCAGTTCGGACATATTTAGGCCTGATGATTAGATATGGGATTTGTGAAAAATACCAATTACACACTGTGTTCAAGGATAAACACAATTTGTGTATCCCCCTCAGTGGCAGTGGCTAGGGTTTTAGAAAAGTTATGTATGTCACATTCCATAATATCACTTATATGTCTTTTACCCTTTTTCAGAGAAAAAAAACCATGTGACAGACCACATAGACGAGACTCCATGAATTAGTATATTGACACAACTTGAGTTCATTGGTTTTATCTCATGTGAAGCCACACTCCATGAACTAATGTAAATAGACATAGGATTAATGTATGCAGACATGGGGTCTTGTATGCAGACACAGCCAGCGAACATGATCTCAGTCCCATTTAGCCTGAACATGCTGTACAACCCACCTAAATGGAATTTACTATTAAAAGGGGTGGATACTTTTGTCATCCAAATATATTAATAGGAGTTGGAGTGGGACCACACACCATGTGAGTCCAATCACACATTGCGTACCCCTAGTTTCTTTTTGAGGAACATTCAACCATTCATATCTCCTTCATTGAAACACATATTTTTACACATGGGAAGCCTATACTGACTATTTTCCATGTAAATCATGGTGGTTCACTATATTTTTTTCATTCACATTACTATGTGAAATGTTATAAGAATAGAACGTTCTGAGGAAATTCCCAGTAGAGTTAGTGATCACACACGATCACTGAAGACTTTTTGAGTGGTACCCTCTATTAGAATTGGGCAGTGGGTCCCAAATATCTACTGAGTGGTACCCTCCAATTGAGATATGTAATGAACCCTCTTCACATTTAGAATTTCACCCCCTGATGTACTAGGGACTAGGTCCTCGACCAATGAGTTGTAACCTCTACTTGAGCTTGGTAGTGGGTTTGTGACACCATCAATGTGGTACCACCAAGACTTACTAGGGTTCATGTCCTCTATAACCTTGTGGTACCCTATAGTTTATCTAATAAATGGTTTATTAATGCCTTCAGTTTTGTACCCCATTTACCTACCAATTTGCAGGTTCTCAACCACAAGAGTAGAACCCCCACCTGAATGGGTGTGGTTCCCCTACATCAAGTTTTCACCAGCATGACTATGCAGCATTGTGATGAGTAATGGTTTGACTTAGATGGTTACTTCTGGAAGATGGGTGAGATTCTGGGAATCCTTGTTGGACTTTTGAAAATTTTGGAAACTCTTCTTCATTGATTGGGTAATGATATAGAGATCCCATTAATCTATCATTCAAGAATATTTAACTGAGAATATATATTATTCTTCTATATCCACACCTTGGATTTCATTACTCTCCTTCAAGGATATGTGAAGATGTGAAGGTTATTCCTCATGCTTTCCATTTTTAGATTATCAATGTTGGATAAGTACATTCTCCTGCTATATTTGGAAATTATTTAATGGGTAGTTCATCTATACACCCTGTTCATAATCTTGTGTTTGGATGAGCATGCATTAACTCTCTGTTGGGATGATCTTTACACTGTCACCCAATATTGTTCCATCGATGGTCTTTATATTATTTTGTATCTCTTAATTATCCCCATTTTTATTTTGGTGAATCTTACTGTTTATGTTTATACCCAACCATGCATTGTCATATCCTACATGTATCTTGTCTTTTGAAAACAATGGACATTCAATCTGCCACTATAGAGGAGCATAGGGATACTCGGTTATTCAATCACGAATGATGGTCAGTGTGTGGGATTCAAGTGATTGGATATCTTTTATCTATTTTCTCAGTTCATTCATGTTTAGATACATTTCTAGTTGGGAATGTTGTTTTCCACATTTTATTTTCATTTTACACCACTATAATTTTCTAATTTCTTGATGTTTAGGCATGATTGGTTTAATTTATAGTCGGCTTCCATATTTTATTCTTTCACTATAATATTTTTCGTTTAGATTTATATTTTTTGTGTACAGATACATTGGAAATTTCCTCCCAAAGTTAGTTATTCCTTAAGAACTTTTCACTACCCCCAAGCATATAGAATCAGCTTGGTGTAGTGGCGACATGAGCCCTGTCTTAGGTCAGGTTGTGAAAGATTGGTATTAGAGAATGTTCATTCCTTGGGAATTTGTTTTGGACATATCTCATTAAAAGGATTTGGTTGAGTTTAGGAGAACAATGTCCATGTTTTTGAAAATAAATCTCTGTCTGGGGAATCTAGTGATGGTTCGGTGGCCGATATATCCATTTTCCATGACCTTGACTACGTGTTTGTCATCACGACATGCCGAGACATTCATTGAAGGGAATAATTGTACATGCATTATATATCATTGAATCATTTAATTTACTTATTTAGTCATCTCCCTATTGTGTGTGTGTATATATATATGATCATCTTACTATGGTACTCCGTGATAAATTTCAAGACCCCTCCATGAAGACATCCAATCAGGATACCATCTATGGTTCACGTTTATCACCAGATGAGCAATGAAGCCTCAGTTCAGGATCCATCCCTCTATCACATTCTTCTTGGTGGGTAGTTAGTATAACATCCCCATGTTTTGAATAATATTGTTCTAGTAATGTATGCTAAAGATGCGTACATGCTTAACGTGCTTTGTGAGTTATAGCATCAAAGACCATAGAGGTTCCACAGTGAGTTTGATCTTGAGGTAGTATAGTATTGGATATATTTATTGATCTATATCATTGGGATTGTTGACATATCAAAGGATCAGGTGGTTGTGATGGAATCTGTCCTTCTCTATAGAGCAGCTGGGTACTGGTGGAGCCATGTTACACATATACCTGATGATTAAACACTCTTGTGACCTGATTTATAGCTGCTATTTTTTGAGGAGTGTGACCCATCCATCTTTCACTTAGTATGGATCAAGAGATTATATATATGTAGAAGAAAGGGATGAATGCGGATGAGTATACAGAGATGTTAACATAACTTTCACAATACTCCCTTTCCATGATATGGGGGTGGTACTTCTGAACATGGATGTTTGAGTATGGATTCTATAGAGAGTATGTTGTTAGTGATGGACCCTTTTGAATCCATAAATATTATGGGGTGTTGGGTAATGCACTTATTATAGATAGATTTATATCAGAGGGATTCCAGATAGTTGGATCTGGAATTCAGCACCAGATAGTAGAGTCGTCTACAGCAGCTAGCAGATGTCAGTTGATAGTATCTTGGTGCAGGAGACCATTCTGTGATTAGAGTCAAGAACATGGTTATATTAATAATATATCTCGATAGTTTTTTGGAGAGGGGATGTGGTTACATTGTGATGAGAGTGGTGACATGGGGAGATAATTCCAAACCCTACTTTTTGATCAACATAGGAAGAACAGTGATAGACCACCATTGTAGAGGTAGCACTTTGATCAGGGATCTCCAAGGCATGGAATGGGTGGACCAATGGAGGTGTAGATAGTAGAGGAGTTGTATCATTTATGGGTGGTGGATGAATCTATGAGATCCGTACACCACCACCACCACCGTATGGACATCATACGGATCAGGGATCAAGTTGATAGGGTCGTAGATGGCTGTAGGTTTTTGTTGCTTATGACCCCACAAAAGATGAGATAATAAGATTCTAGATCAATGTTAGTTCTAATATTTCATCAATTATAGTATACTTTGTTTCCAGTCATTAATTTATGTCCATAATATTTTTCTAAGTATGGAGTACACAGTTGAAGAGTTGGCACATAGGCCTTCTCTTGAGGTTCCTATAGGGAACACTTATTTTGTATTGTTCATCAGTCGAATGTGAAAGATATCACTTAGTGGAGAAAGAATCACATGGAACTTGTGGTCATCATGATATAGTCCCTTGAAATCATATTGGGTATGAAATGGATTTCCATGGTTTGATCCTAGTTCGACTCCTACCAATGGAAAGTCAAATTCCTACACGTAGATGGAAGAAGAATATCCATTTCTAGTGATAGAGATATGATGGTCAATAAAGAGGGTTATGTGAGCAGGAGGCTACTTCCCATTACCCATCATTTGGATAGTATAGGCCTTGGTGTAGTAGGATCCTTAGGTATCTAGTTTCCTAAAGATATGGATGATTATTTGGATTTCTTATTTGAAGATGTTTCATGACTACCTCTAAGGCGAGAGATGGATTTTCTCATTGACATGCATCTTGGGACTTCTTTGATATCTTTTTTGGAATATATTATAGCCCCTATAAAGTTATGGGAGCTATAACTATTGTTATATGACCTTAGAGATAGGAGTTTCATCAGAACCAGTGTGCCCCCCTAGGTAGCTCCAGTGTTTTTTGTGAAATCAGTTGATGAGAGATTTTGGAATTTAATGGATTATCATCCCTTGAACTAGGACATGATAAAGAACAAGTACCCCTTACCCAGAATTGATATCCTCTTTGACCAATTGTGAGGCAAATGATTGTTATGAGAGATCAATATCCAGTATATCTACCACCATTTGAGGGTTTTGGGGGATGATATCACAATTGTTTTCATTCTTATGTCACAGTAGACACTATGAGTTCATAGTGATTCCATTTGGTGTGAAAAATTCCACCACCATGTTCATTGTTCTGATAAACCATTTTTTCCTGATGTTGTTGTACCAGTTTATTGTCATCTTCATAAATGACATACTCATATACGTTTCATGAAATGAAAATCATGTAGTGAACTTATTAATTTTCCCAGACATTCTTTAAGCGAACTAGCTTTATGGAAAGATATCTAAGTTGTAGTTCGAGATTTATGATGTTCATTTAACGGGGCATGTCATTTGTGAGTAAAATTTTTCCACGGGCCCAAAAAATATTGATACGTTGATTTCTTGGTATCCTCCCAATGAATGTGTCATTTGTGAGAATAATTCTTGGCATGACAGAGTACTATATATTTTTTATAGAATAAATCAAAAGAATTTCATCCCCTTTTACTTCCCTGACAAGAAAAGTGTGTCTGTTTACCTGGTATGAGAAGTTCCAAAGGGCTTATGAGGATTTTAGACATGGGTTGAAGAGTTTTCCAATGTTGAGACTACCATATGAAGGAAGTGTGTTTGTAGTGTATCGTGATGCATCATGAGAGGGTCTTGGTTTCATATTAAAGCAGAAGTAGGTAGTTATAACTTACAGGTTGAGAAAGATGAGACCCCAAGAGAATAACTAAAAAACAATTAACTATAGATAACTGCATTAGCCTTCTCCCTAACGATATGGAGAAACTACCTTATGGGGGAGAAGTTTTTGGATTACTCATACCACTAGAGGCTTAGGTACATCATCTTGCAAAGATATCAAACCCTAAGACATTAATGATGGTTGGAGTTCTTATAACACTATGACTTCAAGATAGTCTATACTCAAGGGAAGGTAAAATCCATATTAGATTAACTTTTATATGAAATCCCAGGATTTCTTAGTGTAGGATTCTTTATAGCAGTTTTCCTCTATATAGGTAACCCTAGTAGAGGAGGTGAGTAAAATATTCTACAATGGATGGTTTTGACTCCATCAATCCTCAAGCCTTTGAGAGACTCCCAGGCATGAGATATTGACTATGAGTACTTATATGACCAGATATACACAAGAGACTCACCTAATGGATATTATGAAGGGTGGAGTAATTTTACATTATTCCACAAATAATCAGTGGTTCTGGTGACTTTAATGTAATAGGAGAAGTGGGGGTACCACACATCTCCCTAGTAGTAAATCCCTGTGTGGGAAAGATGTAAAAATACCTTCAGTGGAATTTTTGGTGGTACAGAATAAGATGAAGCATAACTGTGTTTATCTCTTGATTCAACACCTATCATAGGGTAAATGAAGGCCCCCAAGATCCAACATGTTATATTACAACCACATGAGATACCATAGTGGAATTGGTACGACATATCAATGGACTTTGTCATATGGATACCTTGCACAATGAAGGGACTTGACTATATCTGGGTGATATCTAACTAACCCATAAAGTTGAAACATTTCTTCACTACCAGGGAGCAGGGTTCAGTGGTATATTTGGGGAATCTATATGTTTGATAGATCATTCACGTTCACATGGTTCTTTCAATGAATACCCTCAATTGTGACTTGAATATTACGTCACTATCCAGCTGTTAGAGGAAATGTTGAGGTAAAGTATGTTAGAATTCATCCAGAGTTGGTAGGATAACCTACCCTTGGTAGATTTTTCAAATAACAATAGTTACCAATCTACCATAGACATGAATAATTTTTTGGACTTATAAAAGTGACCATAGAGGTCACCCTTATATTGGATATTGATTTATGAGTCATCTCTTATGGGGCCAAAGATGGTGTAGTTAATGACTGATAATGTCTATGTTATCCATTAGTTGTTGAGGACAACTAATAGAAGATAGAAGTCTTATGAATATAACTATTATAGTCCATTAGAGTTTGATATGGTAGACCAAAATTTCATGAGAATCTCGCCACAAAATGGATTTTGATGGTTTGGCCTTAGTGGAAAGCTATCACTATGGTTCATTGGGTCATTCTAGGTTTTTCCTAGGGTTATGAAGGTTGTTTAACAACATTCCCTACCTCCACAGTCAGACCAGGTGCAAAATGACTTTTATGTGTCACAAATGAGGCGATACGTGCATGACCCCACACACGTCATCGACATGGGTGAGATGGACATCGATTATGGAGCCACCTTTGTTGAGAACCTAGTGTAAATAGAGGATCTATAGGAGTACACCCTTGGTGGATAGACCATAACTTCAGTTCACATGTTGTGGGAGCACATAAATGTGTTAGAGATTTATTGGGAGTAGGAGTGCCATGTGGGGGATCAATATCATGAGTTTTTTTCATAGTTTTTTCTTTTGGGAGAAGAAAATATTGGTAGAGGAAATAATATAGAGAATAAATTTTTAAATCTTAATACATTTAACTATATATATATATCAAGATCTAGTAGATTATAGGACTTTCTATTCTGAGGCATGATTTTCCCATAATAAATTTTTAAATTTTTTAAAATATATTTCAAATTAATTAAACGCAACTTCTTAAGGAAAATAATATAAATCATAAATGGTTAATTGGATCAAAAATATGATACCCCAATTGAGTCTAGAAAACTGTGCATACTCTAGGTTTGAAATAACATGGGTTAGTGTAGGCTGTCCAGACTCCTATCTCATTCACCATATGTTTAGTGAATTAATTAATTATTAAAATAATTAATTAATTCATTTTAGTGAAATGAATAACTCTATCAGTGTTCTTCTAGGAAAATTTCTCCAGGGATATATTCATAAACCATGGGAGAAATCTAGAGCTCTTTTTCAATCCTTTATTGTTGGTTCTTGATGGAAAATGAAAAAACATTATATCAATGTAGAACACGACACATTAAATGCAATGACATATCTAAAATTTTGGAAGACATGTTCTTCATTATAGATCGATCTGATACAATGGTAGGACTCTTAATTTTGTGATTTCATTCCGATTTATTGAATTCAGGTGAAGATACATCCTTGTTTTTGGATCAACACAAATTTATATACATTTGTATGCACTCGAGTTTTGAAATTTTGTTGTTTTTGTTGATTTCTCACTACTAGAAAAGGGGTCTATCCCCACGGTTTATCAAACCGTGGGAATAGTAATTTTTGGTTTATCAATACCCATGGTTTTATAAAAACTGTGGGTATTAAATCCACAATTTTACCCCCCCCTCCTCCCCCATCAAGATCTCCTCCTCACTCTCGCGCTCCCCCATCGGTTCTCCTCCTCACTATCACACTCCCCCGCCCGAACCCTAGGTTCCCGACCTCTGCCTCTGGCCCTCTTCTCCCCTCCCCAACCACTGCCTCTCGACTATCTGACCTCCACCACCCAGCCCACTAGTACCCTCTCCGACATCCTCCTCCCGGCCATCCAACCACCAGTTCCCGACCATCTCATCCCCTCACCGGCCTCCACCTCCACTCCTGACCTCGACCTCCCGACATTCATCTTCACCTCAACGTATCGGCCTCCACCTCCCTTCCTCCAGCTCCAGCGACGTTCCCCTTCCCCCTGTCAGATCTCTCTGATCTGGTAATGTCCCAGCCGATTCATTGCATTTAGGATTGTAATTTTTTCTCCGTGATTTTTTATTCATTTTAAACTAATCACCGATTCTTATATCAAATGCCTCAGCAAGTTGATTACCCAATTTTTTCTAGCTGATTTTCATTGAATAAGTGGATTATTTTTATTTCCCTTAGTCATTTCACTTCAATTTCCCCCATTTTTCTAGAATATCTTGTATGTTTTTTTGTAGATGTCATTCTGCTTAGGGTATAGACAAATTTATCCAAAGCGTCAAAATGATTTTTGACCGATTATGGTCGATAGAGTGGGAAATAAATCAACTCAGCTAACTGGAGTGTGTAAATTTCTAATAACATCTTGTCTAAATGTTCAAAATTCCTTAAATTTTCACTTAGAATCTCTATGAATGATTTTCCTATGAATTTTTGGGTTCCTTATTTTCTTCATGTAAGATTCGTATTTATCAATTGTATTATTTAACAAATATTATTACTGGTCATAAAACTAATTAAAACATTAGTTACTATCCTTAGGATACATTATCTCCCTAATTAGCACCATGTTATCCTCTATTACTATATATAATCCATTAGCCATCAGGTTCCCTAAAACGATCATCCCGGGCATAAAAACTATCCTCGATATCTCCGTGTGGGACTCCCAAAATGAGGGGAAATATCACTATGAGTGATGTTATTACATGGATAAGATATTATAGAGGGTGTGATTAATTTAATAATTCTTTATAAGACCATTAAATCTATATAAGTAATAAAAGTATATGAAGTGCTTGTGGGTTAGTCTCTTCAAGGGCCCTTTTATACCCTGATCGTTCATTCTCACTCGATCATGGGGAATGGTGACATATCCTATTGAAATGATAACTAGTATGGGCATATGATATTCATTGCAAGGTGTTTGACACTAGAAATATCCTTAAAAATGACATGTGAACATCCAGGATCATCAATGTTGTCCTCAATGCTGAAATGAAAACACTTTACTCTAGAATTTAAGTAGATAATATCCCAAATACAATATTTTTTCCCATAAAGTATAACTTATTAAATGTGTTTGACATCCATAGGCCCATCCATGTAGAGTAAAATAAATATTTCTTGAAAAAATTGTATGGTGTGAAGCTATACCTAACTTGTATGGTAAGCATAGAATCGTACTATTCCCATTAATTATGTTGTGCAATGTAAAGGTATTCAACTATCCATGAAATGTTTACACATCAAAAACTCAAACAAAAATAGTGTTATGTCTATTGTATAATGGGGAGAAATATCATTTCATTTATTATTTCCATGAGGTGTATAGAGGGTGACATTTTTCTTGGTCCATCATATACTTTTTTGCCTACCACGACCTCCGACTCCTGGCCATGTCCTCCCCTGCCCGACCATCGACTCCCAACCATCCAACCTCTGCCTCCTGGCCATCTCATCCCCACCCCGACCTCAGCCTCCCGTCTTCACCTCCGCTCCTAACCTGGACCTCTGGGCCTCCGCCTCTGCCTCAACATCCCAGCCTTCGCCATGCTGCCCCAGCTCCGGCAATGTCCTCGCTCCCCTCTCTCGGCTCCCTCTCCTCGAACAACATCCCGGACAAGTCATTCCATATAGGTATATAATTTCATCCCCTTATTTTTTTTTATTTTGAAACTAATCACTTTTTCATATATCACTACACAATTTAACTTCTACATTGTTTATTTAGTCAATCATAAGTGGAAATCTGGGTATGCATCTTTGGGGAATTTTTTTTAATTCATTTCTATTGTCTGGTCTATTGGGGATCAGATCTTCCTGCTTTACTGGACTGCATTTTGGAATCTATATTTGGTTTCGACTAAACCCTTGGTTTTGTGGTTTGATGGTCTACCAATCCATCACCTTATTCAAAAAAAATTCATCTTAGAGATAATTTTTACTTCTTGTGATTGTTATTGAAACAATCTGTTTTCATTTACAATTTAATATATTACTGCATTTTGTTATTTCTATATAACTGACAAAGACAACTAATTTAGGATGATATACTAGGGATTAGTTGTATTTAAAGGACATATAAGTATTTGGAAGGAGATAATATTGAACTAAAGTGGCATACCCATGGGAACATTGGTGTCTACTCGAAAATGTCTATATGAACAGCATCTCCTTATGCTATAGCTTGCCTAATAGATTGCATGAAGGGCATGGGGTCATCAAACATGATTTTATTATGTATTCCATCTTTTATCTTCTTTATAAACCCTATATTAAAAATCACATAGATTCATTCAATGATATTTTAATTTAATTAAATTTTAATCAAGAAGGTCTGTGGGATGCCCTACGTCTGTCAAACCAAAATTCCACTATGTAATTTGTGTTGATCATGCAAGGCACATAAGTATTTTTTATGGTTATTTCTTTTCTTCACATGTATATTAGTCTTATATACATTGAGTTTATTTTTAAAAACTAAAGTTTGCAGTGATGTTCAGTCTTACATAACATTTACATAATCTTATGAAAGACTAGTTATATCATTGTATCTTCCATAATGGTGTGTCAAATCATCAAGAAATCCATATTATTATAACATTCAATAGGTTATGGTGTGGAATATACTTTTCAAATGCGGTCTCTCTAACAGTGTGTTATGCCCCTTCATAATGTTTCCCATGCACGATTTTCAAAATATTTTCCCAGGCCATATGGAAAAACCATGTCCAGTATATATTTCAGGTGAAATTACAATTTCCATTAAAATATTATTAATCTAAACACACTAACATTAATATTTTTTAGTGGTGGAATCCCTATTTTATCTTCTTTATAAGACAAATGCATGTCTATTCTAGGAATTTAGATCCAATTTTAGTCATAGTTTGATCAGATATAATTTTTCTCATTTTATCTGTTCCATTACATTCATGATTAATTTCTAGACATACATTCTTATGGTTTCTATCAACAATGCTACTGGGAATTAGAATCACATGCCAAAATATCATTTCATTGATCTTTTCTTCACATCTACACAAATCCGTGATGAACTAAAGGCTGATACTGATGGAGAGAGTCCTATGGGACTAGGGTACATATTTTATAAATCTTATCATGGTTTCCATCATTTTTGAAATTTTCATGTTGTCATGCTAATTTAATAGGGTATTATTAATTTAATTTATATTTCATGATTATATTCCTTAGGACTATGTTCAATGAAAATTTCTATATACAGAAATTGTTGGTGGTGGTTTCATCTAGAAATACAACTAACAGATGAAAGATTATATTCCATATATGGGTTTTTAGTGTTTTGATATCGTAGAGACATCATTATAATGTGTTTTATATTTGTAACTCTAATGATATGCCACCATTTATAAGCTAGATATTGAATTATGAATTGATTTGGGAAGTCACTACCATCACCTTCCACTTGACCCGCCAATGTTCAATACCTGAAGATGATTAATGAATTGTAAATGAATATGAAACAGATTCGTTATATTAAATAAAATGCACTTGGTTTCTTATTTTTAGCCTATAATTGTCATGGTATTAAAGGTAAAGGATAAAACTAGGTAACTAAATATGAAATCTCTTAAATGGTTGGGTGTACCTTTTTCCTTATCACAGTAATCAAATGAAATTTCATAAATCATGACATTTGAAATTATATGACCGTTAAATTTATTATTAAATTAACTTTAATGAGATGGTTCCATGATTTAAATCATTGAATTAACTAAATAATTATGACATAAATTATTTGACTAAAGGATTTCGTGTCTTGAGAAGCTTTTCACTTTAATGAAAACTCAGAATGAACCATATGGCATATTAAATGGATAGATTATCATATGTCATGAACAATTACATGAATAAATTTTAATGTTTTCATTTTTATATAGACCTTAACATATCCATAGAAAGTTCCTGAACTGAGTTAGAATTTGGATTCCTGTGGTAATTCAATGAGAACTCAAGGATACCATTTCGATTCAAGGATGTTTGTTTCCTTGGCTATAGTAGCCATTGAACCCGATCCTCATATAATAATAAATGTATGGTATGACACAATATGGCCCCTCGTTTAAAATTATAGGATTCCTTGGATACACTCTTGGGGTCTAAAATGCATTCTACGAACATGACTTCAATAGTTATATCCTTTGGCCTATCCATAGATTTTCCAATTTTATTTTGTATATATTGCTTGGACTATGTTAGATAATACCATTATTTAATTCCATGGATGATTCTATTTGGATTAAACTCATACCCATAGAAATGTTAAAGTTACTACTAAGTTGGTGACCCTTTAGGTTTGGGATGGATTGGTTATTACCTTGTAACCCTTTAATTATTTATGTCACACTTCAAAATGACTTATTATTCATTATAACCTTACTATTACTATCACATGGTGATGTATATCCTAGATTCACATCACATGAAATACTTATAAAAGCTGTAACCTGATTAATTAATTAATGAGATTATTTTTAAAAACCATATGAGGGATGAAGAATGTACTTGGGTGTTTATATTTAATATACTATATTACATTGTACAATTGAATTATTTAACTATTATGGGTGTAGGGGGAGGGGGGATGAGTGCGGGGGGTGGGGCTGGGTGTAGGGGGTGGGATTGGGTGCAAGAGGTGGGGGGATGGGTGCAGGGGGTGGGGGGCTGGGTGCAGGGGGTCGGGCTCGGTGTAGGGGGTGGGGGGCTAGGTGCAGGGGGTCCAGCTGAGTGCAGGGGGTGGGGGCAAGGTTCAGGGGGTGGGGTCTGGGTTCAAGGGGGTGGGGGCCGGGTGCAGGGGAGGGGTTTTGGGTGTGGGGGGAGGGGGGCTGGGTGCGGGGGGTGCGACTGGGTAGGGGGATGGGTGCAGGGGTTGGGGGTTCAGGGGGTGGGGGGTCGGGTGCGGGGGAGGTGTTTTGGGTGTGGGGGGGGGGGGGGGGTTGGTGCGTGGGGTGGGGCTGGGTTGGTGGAGGGGGGCTGGGTGCAGGGGTTGGGAGTGGGGGATGGGTGCAGGGGGTAGAGCTGGCTGCAGGGGGTGGGGGATGGGTTCAGGGGCGTGGGGTTGGGTGTAGGGTGGGGGGGGGGGGCTGGTTTCAGGTTGGGAGGGAGTGGTATGTATGTAATTTTTCTTCTTCTTTTCCAGCGGATTCATTTTATTTATCCAATAGTTCTTATCCATCATTTATTGTGTGTTTTACAGTGGCTTGAATGAAAAGATTTGAAAGCACGACTCTCAACAAGGTGGAATCTCTTTCCTATGTGTTTCTCCTCTATGCATCTTTTTATCCTTTTTAGATTCAGCGGATACTCCATTTATTTTAATATCAGTATAATTTTTTTAATTCCTAGCTAGGAATTTTTCATCCTCTATCATAATTTATTTGGATTCAATAAGAGATGAATGATTGTGATGCTTTATTATTAAGAATTTATTTAGGAATTTTTAAATTCGCATTTTGGTTTGCAGGACCAAGGTGAAATAATCCTAGTTTGATAGTCATGGTCGTGAAAGCAAGGTGAATTATTGTGATGCTTCATTAGTAGATACTCCATTCTGGTTTGCATTCTAGTTTGATAGTCTTCTTCTGGTTTGCATTCTGATTGTTTGTATGCTTCTGTTTCTTGTGTTTGCTGGTCCGCTTCTGGTTTGCATTCTGTTTGCTGGTCTGCTATTGTTTCTAGTGTTTTCTGGTCTCCATTCTATTTACTTATGTCTGCTTCTGTTTCTCAGGCTGGCTGCTTCTATTTGTGAGGCTGGTCTGCTTCTGTTTCTGAGGCTGGTCTGCTTCTGTTTGTGAGGTTTGTGAGGCTGGTCTGCTTGGGGAACTGTCTGGTAAAGCATATATACCCATGGTTTGAATAACCGTGGGTATATATTCTACTATGAAATAGCCTATACCCACATTTCCATGGGTATATATATATATTGTGGTTTTAAAATTTATATCCACAGTTCTGTAACCCTAGATAAGATGAAATTTGACTGTGATATACCCATGGTTTTCATAAAACCGTGTGTATAGACCTATTACGACGACACAACAATGCATGGTTATTGAAGCCGTGGGTATAGCCTACACCCATGGTTTCATGGGCTATAACCATGGTTTCAAACCACGGGTACAGGCTATATTTCCAGTAGTGTCTAATATGGAATCCTTGTTCTAGATCGATTTTCCATGAACTCTTGGTATCGACCAGTTAACCATTTTTTTGTGCCTTTCTTCCCAATATTCATCACATTATTTAATTTTTTGATCCCCTCAGTCCCACATTGACTTTTCTAGGAAGTAAAAAGATTTCTCATACCCATAGATTCATAGTGGATCAAAGGAATTTTCCCAAAAGGATAAACCTAGCATATATCTAGAACTATTTTGGCTAAGTATGGTTGATGTGACGATTTGAGGCCATATCATTAACATAGTAAATCATAGTTATGTCCAGAAAGAATACAGAATCCCCCACGATGAACAATGATTATTTTATGTTGATCGATGGATGAGATCGATTTTTTCATCTAGATCCATCCAATTTGGCCAAAGATAGTGTTGAATCTGAATCATTTTTGATTGATTTAGGCCTAAACAATGGATCTAGGTTTTTCTTGAAAAAAACAAAACCACAAACTGTATTCAAGGATGAAAACGCGGTGTGTAACCCCTCATCAGTGGTAGAAAATATTTCATAAAATTTATGTATGACAAGACATGTAAGATATCATACATTCTATGTACTCTTTCATAGTTGTAAAAATTGTGTAATGAACAACATGGATGGGAATACATATTGGAGTAAATAGACACATGTTGAGTACATATGTGGTATCTAATGTAAGGCCATACATTGTGTACCGAAATACATAAATATAGGATAAAAGTACATAGACACGGGGCCCGGTACACGGACACGTCCCTAAGACATAGTATTCAGACTAGTTATCCTAGAGACATTGTGTAGTCCACCTACAAATCATGTTCTACTATATGGGATGGAGTTGTGTGATGGCCATAGACATGGATATAAGATGTTACAAGACCACATGTTGTGTGGGTCCCCTTAAAATCCATGTACCCCTAGTTCCTTTTTGATAATCCTTAAACCATCCCTATATCCTTAATTTAAACTCAAATTTTTGTCAATGAGTCACATATCCTATGTGTTTTTTATGATGAATCATCACTTTTGGATTTAGAGATATGATTTGAAAATTTCCAGGCATAAAACATACTAAGGAAACACCCGATGATGACACTGATCAAATAGGATCACTAGTGACTTTCTGGGTGGTACCATCCTTTAAATCTAGGTAGTGGGTCACCAATGTATATTGAGTTGTACCCTCCAATTGAATTATGTAGTGGGTCATCAATTCCTTTTGAGGGATATACCCGTGGAATACTATTGACGGGTCCTTGACCTCTGAATGGTACCCTTCATTTGAGTTGGGAAGTGGGTCCTCAGCACCTTCAGAGTGGTACCCCCTGACGTACCAGGGTGTGGGTCCTCGAATATTGAGGGGAACCCTCAAGTTGATATGGGTAGTGGGTTGTTGATTCTATCATAGTTGTACACCAATGATGCACCAAAAAATAATGGTCTCGACCACCAGAGAGGAACCACCATTAGTATGGGAATAGGTCATGTACTTTGATTTTGTGCACCCTTGACTATGCAGCAAAGAGATGAGGTGTGGATTGACATGTACGTTTACTTATGGGTAGACATGTGAGATTCCTGGAATAATTGTTAGACATTCGTAACTATTGAATACTCTTCTTACGAATCATAGTTGTGAGAATTAAATCCTCTTACTCTCTTATCTGGGTTTCTTTGATTGAGCATGAATATTTGTCTTTTGTACCCACACCATTGATTTTGTTACAATCCTTCAATTAGAGGTGAAAATTTATTGGGTATGACACATGATTACATGTTTATCTTATCATTATTGGATGCGTCTATTATCCTCTTATTGGTAGTGAAGTCTTTATGGGTAGTTCATCTACTCATCATGTTTAGTCCCTTTTGTTTGAACGAGCTTACATTCACTCTTTTATGGGATGATCTCTCATATTTCACTATAAATTATTCTACATACTATGATTATATCCTATTATATCTCTTATTGATCCCCCTTCATCTTTTGGGGTGTCATACTGGGTACGTTTATACTCCCCCCTTCATGGGATTTTCCAGAACGTATTGTGTCATATGCATACAATGAACATGTCAGCAATGTCTATATAGGGGCTTTGGGATGCTGGGTGTTTGGACCACGTATGGTGCTCATAGCTTGGGATTCAGGAGAAGGGATATATTTCAACTATTATCTTTTATAGATATATTATGGTAGAACACATTTTATGTATGCGCATGTATTTTTTCCCTTTATCTTTCCATTTTACACTATAGTACTATTATATTATCAAGAGGATCAAACATTCTTGGTTTACATTATAGTAGGGTTTCATATTTTATCCATTACCTCTACTATTTTGTATCGAGATAAATGTGTGGGTGTTTAAATGTTCTTATGAAATGGTCTCCTTGAGTTATTTATACCTTTTGGGATTATCACCACCCCATGGCCTATAAGGGTGGGATTACGGTAGTTGTTGCTCGAGCCTTGGTTTAAATCATGTTGTGGAAATAATTCTCTTGAAAAATTGTTCAGGAATTCTAGGGATTCAAATATAATATAGAATGTAGTTTAAATCCCATAAACCATTAATATTTTTAGATTATTATGTGGTGTATTAAAACTTATCATTTTGTTTAACCCCTTAGTTAACACATTTCAGAATTTATTATAGAAACAAATTTCACACTCTGAAATGGTTTTAATTTTATTTAAGAGGTGAAAATTTTCTAATAAATGTACAATATTGGGAATTTAAAACTATATATAATCATTATTTTAAGATTCAAATATTTTTTTGTTCTTTTATCATTTAATAAAATATTATTCTAGTAAAATATCATTAATGTAAATTTAGGGTTATTCATTTAATTTGACTTAAAAGAGATAAATACAATGTTGGAATTATAATTTAATCCTTTAACATAAAAATAATATGTAATATTTATCTATGTTATTATTAGAACACTTAAAATAAATCCAATTTTTTTACTTTTAATATTTTTAAAATAATTTATTATAATTTCTTATTTATTGAATTAGTATTGTATTGCTGTTGCACAAGAATGCATAGTAATTATTTAATCTTTAAATATGAGAAATAAAATTTCAACATGAATATAATTTAATTATACACAGTATGAACATTTATATTCATTCAATACTTTATTTTCGCATATATGAACACATTATGTATATTTAAATATAAGATAATGAAAATTTTAAACATTCATTTCATTAAGTTTCATATTGTTCATTTTCAAGGAAACATGTTCATTAAATAAATTTTTAGTGAGACTAAAGTTATAATTGGGAAATTAACATTATCAAGTAATAATTAAAATAAATAATTATGCACATATCAATTATTTTTGACCAATATTACCCTTATTTTCCCATTATCAAGGTGATAAATTTTACCACAGTTACTAGTCATATTGACAAAAAGGCATATTTTAAAATTTTGGATATCATGAATCAAAATAATTTATATAAGAGGAGGAAATTATTGTAAATAATATGTTTGAATAACTCATTAAATTTTTTATGATAAAAAACTATATTTTATAGTATTAAACTTAATTTGTTGTTATCTCATGATGAAAATATTTAATTTTTAATAAAAAATTACATTGTATGCATAAAAAATAGTTTTTCAGAAAAATATCTCTATTACTTTCAAATGATTTTAATTTTTATTTCTTATTTATTTATACTAAAGGATTTAATTTAAACATGCATTTCTAATAATATAGTCACTTGAATTGATACTCGTTCATCCAAAATCAAGGTGATAACTATTAAATAATAATATTTTGATTTTAGAGAGAAATTTTTTTATACTCGGTGGTATATGTATTATATGCTACCAAAAATATTATTTAGAGTGAAAAGTATTATAAATTCATGAGGTGTTACAATGATAATGTTAAATATATATCACAAGGACCTAGTAGCCTGAAATTAAACTACATGATTGTTTCCAAATACTAACAGTTTAAGTGAATTAATAATGTCCTCAATAAAATAATTTAAATTACTATCTTACCCATTTCAAAGAACATAGGAATCCCTCAGTGATTACTTTGGAGTTCCCAGTGTGATGAAAAAATGATTAATCATGTCCAAAAATTGATATTACATACACCACATCATGAAATATAGTTATGTATACCCCATAGAAATCTTCTTCTGGCCTACAGTATCATTTGATGGCTTGTGGCATATTCATGAGACCCCCTCTCTATGTGGATCTCATTTTGCAATAAGAATGCTTGAGTTGAGAGACAATAAAATACATATCATAGTTACATAGTCACATGATCATTAACTTCATGAAAAAATAATGATCACGTGATATAAAAATGTATCAATGTACTATGAAATAGACATTGGATTCCCAGAGTTGTAATCTTGTATACCCCATGCCATGAGCATGGGATGCCTCATGTGACGACCATGAGATGATTCCCCCATCTTTTGGGTAGATCTGATGTGTGATCCCCAACATCATCTCTTTGTGTCACCACTTTCACAATATAATAGTCCTTATCAAATGTCATTAAACATAATGGTATAGTCTCATATCACAACTTTAAACTATTCAGTAGAACTCTATTTGTTTTGATCCCTACCATCAACTATTGAATATAGAATTACCCATAGAGGTTCAATTATGACACACCAAAAAACTATGTTTCGCCAATATAATGAGAGGCTTGGAACGAAAATACCATCAAAAAAACAATAATCACATTAATATTTAATTCACCCATGGGATATTGTAAGAGGAAATATTTATCATCTTTTATGATTATATCAAACCTATCAAAAAAATCAATTCCACACTGAACATTGTCATTATCATAATTTGCTAACATATACCTAGTCCAGTATATGATAGGTGTATATTGTTAGCATACCTCCACTATACTATAATCCATTGAGAAACCTTAATTTTCTTTAAACCTATTCATATCCCTACACGTTACGATTGTATATGGGAAATTCCCACCCATTGCACTTGAAATATGATATTTCCCTCACTCATCTTTAAACATGTGCCCCCTCTTGATGAAAAAACCCATCCCATTTGATGATCCTCAATCACCATAGGTGAAGATCATATGATTCATATGTGATGATCATGGGATATATTCTCCCTCTACTGTGGTAATAAGTATAAGATATTACTTCATGTGATTAATGTAAGATGCCTTATGTGATGATCATAAAAATCCAATGTCACAAATGTTTAATATCTCTACCATTTCCATAGGTGACGAGTCTAAGTTCTTAAGAATTTTTAATAGAATATGATTCTTTGGGATAAGACCATATTAATCCGTATCTGATAATAAATATATTCCTAGTGTGATGTGCATAAAATTCAACACACTATAAATGTGGATCACCTTTTGTGATGAGAAAAGGATGCCTGAGGTGGTAAGCCTTAAATTCCCTACACATTGAGTCTATATTTCAACAATGTGACCATAGTATTTCTCATGTTATATAGTTTATATTCCTCATTTCATGATCATAAAATTCTTTAATAACCTCAATGAAGACATTAACATATTTATAAAATCAATGTAAGATCCAACTATAGGTAGATGCATTGTTACAACTTTAAGCTACATAATTAACTAGTATCCACTATAATATGGTGTCCAGAATGAGTTTCATTCAAAAAATTGATCTATAAGGAATTATTAGAGTAATAAATTCTCCCCATTGGGGATATATTTAAGAGAGAGATAATATACCATCATTCCATTCTTATCAAGTATCTGATAGTATCAACCAAGGTGGTGAAGGTATCCTACCTTTGGAAAGAAGTAATTTAGGGCAATGGGATCATG
Source organism: Viscum album (assembly GCA_963277665.1). Classification (NCBI taxonomy): domain Eukaryota; kingdom Viridiplantae; phylum Streptophyta; class Magnoliopsida; order Santalales; family Viscaceae; genus Viscum; species Viscum album. Next base: position 228,991,617 of record OY728151.1, read on the forward strand.
AACATTCCAAAGTCATAGAATCTAGACTGATGGTTCACCCAAACAAATGAATTGTAAGATAAAATTATGAATGGAAAACAAATATATTTTACTATAATAGTGATTTGATGTTTAGAATTGGGAAACATTGGTTCTAGGCATCATTGGCATGAGTCCCTCATCCTCATAAGAGGGGATAAGTAATTTTGGGAACATTAGGCATCACCTTTTGCAAACATATACTAATGGATGTGTTCATATGGCCCATTTGTCACCATCTAAAATCTATGTTCGACAACTCATGGAAGATAGGTATGGGGGTATCATGTACAACTATATGATAATTCGATTTAACTATGCTTCTACATTGATTACCACCTCTCAGGTGGATTCAAGGTTTATGTGCACCATTTATCCCTCATATAATATGTAGAGGAGGTTTATCATTACCCTTATCTAATGTTATAAGGAGGAAGGTGTCATCCCCACCAATAAAAATTAAAAATAAATATTTCAACACTATCGTGTTACATGATCATCATCATTTTGATGGAGAATGTAGGGGAACCCCTACCCTTATTTCCCTAAAAACATGTATTTGGAGTCTCTCCACAATATCCTCTCAAATCTATATCATAATGAAATGAAGGTATGGGATGTTCTACATTCACCAATTTTATTCCCCACTAATGATTCTCCTAGGATGGATTCTACCACATAACATCAATATTATCGAAATATGGTCTTGTGGGTATTCATACATGTTGATCACATCTATATATACCTTCCCTAGTCAAAAATTCATGGGAAGAAAACTAATGGATAGATTCAATACCTATTCCATGAGACACCAAATTGATAGAATTCATGGACCTAAAAACAATTAATTGAATAAACCTCACCAAATTAATAGGGTATTTCTTTTTCATGTATGAATTTAATACCCTATCCACCCATTAGGTGGGTTGGGGAAACTATCCCAACCATCGATATCCCATGATGATTTCATGAAGGTACCCACTATAATGGTGAATCCCATTATAAATGCTCTATATATGATTTCATCAACCAACATGGACGTCCTCCCTGTGATGAGGAATTTTAACACCTTAAAGTTCCCCATTGGGGAAGAGGGGTTATTCATCACATAAAGAACCTACATGCAACACAAATCATAACTCACATAGAGGAATCCCATTTTATTATCGTCATATTAGTCTCAGGGAGATCCAACATAATATCTGATGGAAGAAAAGAGGGAATCATTTCCTGGTCACTCAAGGCCTATTAGAATCAATGAAAACTGGCGATTCAAGAGAAATTCTCCTACCTCCACCACCAAAACTACTGGTAGGGGACTAATGGTCACGGATAACCATCCCTAAGTCTATGGATCATATATTTCCAATATCCCTCTTCATGTACCAACATATGTATGATGTATTGGCTTTAATTTAAGTAATACTTATGCAACTGTCTCTATAATCCTTTTTCTCCCTCTTCTATGCCATATTGCTAGAAATTGGGGAGATGTCGAGATCCTGTTTTGTACCCTCCAAAGAAGGGGAACATCCCATATTTCAACATGTTCTTTATGAACATACCTACTAGAAATAATTCATATATTTCCCATCAAAGATGGATATGGTCATGAAACAAGTGATTACTCTGAATGATACTCCCTCATTTTGGGGAATATTGGATCATGTGAAACCTATTTTTCCCGAGGATTAATAGAAGAAAATGATTGTATCAATTCATCATTCATATTAATGGTTTCATAAAGTAGTATCTTGTATTGGAAAATAAAATGATTTCCCTCCCAAAAATTAATATGAGTTTGAATGTTTGTGGGACATATTGGCTATTAACAAGGTACATATTGTGGTTTATCCATCTAAAAACTGGATATTCATTGTCCTAGAGTTTAATGATAAGGATGAAATTATATTCCTCCACAAGAACAATTGTTTAAAATTTAAACACCTTCAAGAATATCATTTTATCTGTTTATGAATCCATGGAACCCTTATTTCATTCATCAGTTTCTTTTTGAATTTTTTGCATTGCAACACACCCAATAAAATAGCACCTTGATTTACATAGACACTTCTATAGTTTTTATTGAACCTGTGTATAGGGCCTTGATATTATTCATTTAGTCAAGGAATATGAATCTCATAACTTTAAAATATGATGAAGGGGAAATTATTCTACCCTCTAATTATTCCCTCTCCAATGGATATAGAAAACATTTGATACCACTACCCTCATTCACAGTGGGAGTTCTCCACCAACCATATCCACCATGAACGAAATCACTATCAGTCCTTCATATAAATAGAAACATGAGACTACTTACAAGGAAAATGAGGATGTGGAACTACCAAGACGGCTGATACAACATTAGGTTGACCTTTGGATGTGTGATCTTAATATTGTGTAGACACAAACATAGGGCCTTTGGATTCCAACTATGGAACTCCCAGATTTTATTTGACACCTTATAAAATGTAAAGTAATTATTAAAAACACTATCTAATTGAACTATACATAGGGAACTATAGTAGATGAAAAAATTAAAACATTACTCCATGATCTCAAAAACTATAGGAGGTTGAAATCCTAACTTCCCAACAATCAATTTCAAAAGTGGGGATACATTTATGATGTTTCTATCCCTCCCCTTGTATAATATAATTGATTTACCCTCCAGGTTTGGACATCCAGGAAAAAAGAAGGAATCTCCAACAATTTGATTAGGGTAGAATCTATTTCATATTTCCACCTAAGGCATGTCTGCGTCTTCATGGTAGCTCCTTCTTTGGTCAATCGACATGAATTCCCACCTTTAGTCCATAGTAGTTCCATTATTTTTCTAGAAGACCAGTCATGGGGAAGATACAAGATGAGCCTCCCATTGATGATGTGATAAATTCCCTCCGTGCATGTCTCAAGACCATTATAATATAATTATCCTCTGTTTACCCTAATAGAATTCTATATCCATCATGGGATGTTTAAACTCCTCTACCCTAAGACGCTAGTAACTTGATCTTTTCCTCATTCAAAGGAATATGGGATCCATAGAAACACCTAACCAATTTTTCCTATTATTGTGGTCCAATGTTTGAACTCCATAACAATTGAAATCCATAAAGATTCTATTATTTTTCAATAATATTAAAGGTCTTCTATCTTATATTAGCCTAGTTATTGAGATGATACAATCTGACCCATCCCCTAATACCGTGATATGTTCCCTCACTTCATATCTAATGGCTACCAAGATACCGCGATACTATGTTCAATAGGTTATAATTCTATATCGGGCATGGTTTTCTACACTCCACCACCCACAAACATTGGAAACCCATAAATAACATCATTCAATGTAATAGGTGGTCCAGTGAGACACCATTCCCATTTTTCCACTTGGTGTCGCACGATATTAGGAACTCCTAAACAATAGGATGCCTACAATCATAGATTATTTTTTCAAACCAAGAAATATCCTCCCATTCTCTTGTATATTCTATTAGCTTTGGGTCCCACCAGCAATTGGGAGGATCTCCATAGAAAATTCCTCTAACTGTTCCTTTCCACCTTTTATATGAAAAAGAGTACTAACCTCTCTAAGTGCATGAAGTAGGATTATGATTGTGCCTCTAATTTTATTTCCCAAGGGAATGGACAAATTATTTCCATTGATGTGACTATTTCTAAGGAATAATTATTAAATATATAGAGAGAATATCTGAGATGATCTAGTCGAGACTGTCATTTTCTTGAAATATCAAATCATATTCTAGGTTTTCATTGAGATTCCTCATTATATAATGTATTATATATATTTGAAAAATATATGGTCATACCCATTACCTCCCTATACTCCAATATTAAATCATGATATAGTATAGACACTTTTCCCCATAGAGACCCTTGTTTCCCACCCAATCCATATATAGAAATTCTAATAAATTAAGAATTTTTTAATGAAGCTGCCCTATGAGAATTTTTTCCTAGGACACCTTCCTAGCGAAATTCCTAGGGTTCCATAAACACATATAATGAATAGGGTGTACTTATTCAATTATGTTTTGGACTTAGGTTTTCCACTACATTGTAAAGAGTAACGTACTCGAATTTAGGGAGACCAAAAGGAACAACTAGGTTGGGTTAATGAACCTTTCCATTTATTTTCCCTACTATAGGCTCCCTAGAGACACTATAAAATAGTATTTTCTCATCAGGAAATAACTCCAATACATGGTTGATCATGGAATAGTTGGTTGATTTCACTATATAAAACATGTCATGTATTTCATTGATAAAACCTTAGGCATTGATGAGTATAAAGAGAAATAAAAATTGGAATCCCATAGAGAATATAATAATTGTATCATATTGGTGGGAAAAAAATAAATCACTATAACTCACATGATTATTCATTCATGACCGAACTGGTTAGAAGTCCCCTATGGGAACACATCTCCCCTAAAATACCTCATTAAATTTACCACATTCCATTTCATGAACAATTCATCACTGAATATGAACGGATATAATGTTTTATTAACTATTTATAAAACTATTTAACACCCTCATAAACTCCATTCCCCTTGAATTAGAAGGTGATACCATTCAACAACCCAATTCTTTAGGTACCCGATGATAAATAGAATGAATAGTCCTCTTTCATCACTATTATATTTGTGGATCTTTTCATGTCACATACCAATGGGTCATATACCTTAACTCCCCATTCCTTCCTATAATACAATTGGAGATAGAGACTATCATCGAGTAGACATATCATTAACATGGGAGGCCTTGTCCTAATGTACCAATACAAATTCACACATATCCAATCACATAAAAGATAAAATGAAAAACAATTGACAAACCTTGAATGAATAAATCTAAATACCACAGAAATAGTACAAAAACATGCATTGGAATGTTAACAGGACCAAATACAAGCCCACCACAAAGAGTTTGAAAAACAAGTCCATCCTAAATGTAAATATGGGGACTTATGTAAAGATAACTACATGAACACACCTCGGTATATAAAGCTCAAAATGAACTTTCTGGCCCTAGTCTATCTAGAACTCAATCAAAAGGCCAACCATCTATTAAATATATGAAAAGTGTGGAAAAATATCATGATCTTGTGAATAAATCAATATTTAGTAGGACACCCCAGAAAAATAATCATACAACAACAAGAATAGAAATCAACTACACCCAGGTATTTGTCTATATAATATATAAAAAGAGTATCCAAATGGACTCAACAAAGACACACATTCTCAATGTAAATTTATAATGATAATGCCACAAAAGGTTCATACCAATATATTCCACATAGAAATATTCCTAAGTAACACCCTCCATGATTTAAGTAACACTGATGATGTTTTTTCTAAGATATCTTCTTTTTCAAGTCTCATCATATGAAGCACCCACTAAGAGTATGAGAATATACGATACACAATTGAGGATCACAACCAAGGCCATGAGGTATACCAATTACTCATTCCGGAATAACCCACTAATTATTGGATCTGTGCTCATATAGTTTTTTTCGTGACAATATAAATAACTCCACCTAGTTTAAGGAAATTATAGAGGATCCCACTCAGATCCTTAGGGAAGGATTCCAAAAACACTATCCAAGAATTTCTTCTGAAGGCATCGTAATCTGATGTGTAGGATGGTGTTCCATATAGTCCCTCAAGGAAAGGATATAGGGGATAAAACATAATGAAAATTTTCCAGCATATAGGGGAAATAGTTTTTAATCCATCCTGAAGGATGTACACTGTATATACTAGTACTACACGGTTTGTACCTTTGACATTGGATTCATCAAATTAAATGAACTGTGTTATTTTCTTTGTCAAAGTACGTGGTGCTTCCATGATTGTATAATTATTAATAAAGAAAGTTACATAGATCTAACCATGTAAAATCAACATGACTATGCTAGAGTACACAACGTGTTTATTCCCATGTACCCCTTTTAATTTTTTTTACCCTTCGAGGTTCACACCAAATCTTTAGTTTGATTCAAACACAATGTGATGGATCCACATGTCATGTGATATTTTATTCCATTCTAGAAACCCTATCTTCTTCAAAGGTTCCTACACATTGTATGCCTATAGAACACATGCTGTGTAACATGGTATTTCTAAGATCTTAAAGGAATCTTATCCATGTGTATGTCCACTACTATAACCCCCCAAATCTAATGTGAATCGTGTGGTAATGTGTGGATATACTCTTGTTAATCCTTTCCATTTCTGGTTGGTAGATTATTATCACCCGTTTCCCATGGAAATTATTTATCATCCATTCATGTCACTTCTTCATGAACTTATTGAACCCGAAGGTCTCAAATATAGTAAAAATCACTCATATATTGTTCTCAATTATATACCAAGTTCGTCTTTATGATATCAAATATTTCTCCCCGGATTTAAGGGAACAACCATATATTTATCAGTAGTTTGGTCAACCATTGGAATAAAAATGAACTTATGATGAACCCATGTAGAATAATGCGGGAGAAAAAATAAACATGAAAATGTGGAATGAACCTTATCCATGTTCAGTTGGGATCAATCCATTTTCTATAGAAAGACAAGAGAACAACCATAATGTCATAAAAACATCTTAATAAATCCCCCCAGGTAAACCCTTCCCTCAATATGAGTGATCTATTAATAAATATATTGGTGGATTCATTCGCGCTCATCATATAAATTTATAATAAGGAATAAATCCAAAAAAAACAACATCATACCTCATTTATGATCGATCTCTAGTAAAGAATGATTGTTTCAATTGTAATTTTTGATCTCCTTGAATTCTGTTGCACACTGATCGAAGAACATTGATTTGGTTATTGTTCCACAATGTAGTTATTCTATTGTTATCTATTATCACATGATGATTTTTATGGTTATGCAGATAAACCTGAAAATTTTCCAGAAGCATGTACTTAAATAATTTTATTGGTACATGTAAACATTTAAATAAAAATATTATTTCATTAATTATTCCCAATGATCAACCATGACCACTCCTCAACCTGATTGGTCGATGTGTTGAATGGTTATATTGTTCGTAAGGTAAAATTCACACTCTAAACTCAATGATGTACTCATATTTATGATCTAGGCCCCAGTTTAGATGTTACTCCTCATTTTCAAACAAATTGTCCACATGTGCATTTAATATGTTAAATATATTTCAAAAATTTATCCTAGGTACACTAGTCCATTGAATCACACTCTATATCATCTCCCATTCTAATGAATAACTAGTAAAATATAAAAACAATAACTAGAAAATTCTAGTTTCTATATTCTACAAACTATGGGGTTTTACGTCTTGAAAATCCAAAACAAGTTGCTATACAAAATATTTTTGGTACTAATCTCGCATCGGGTTCTCCCTATCTCAGGTTCTCTTCAGATTATTCTCATGCTTCCACTAAAAACACATTAATGGAATCTCCTTACCATAAAACATCCTCTCATTTATATCCTTGATCTCTACTGGGTACTCAGTAAATGTTTCCTCATCCTTGATCTCCATCTCACCCTTGTCAATAACATGTTATAGATTCTATACATACCTTCTCATCGATAAAAAGTGGAAGACATTTTGTGCCTAGTATAACATTATAGGTAGATATAATTTGTATTCTACCATTCCAAATCTATTAATTATCTGAAATGATCTAATGAATCTTGGAGATATCTTTCCTACCAAGCCAAAACTCTGTAATCCATGTCAAGGTGAACACATAGGAACACATGATTTCCCTCCTAGAACTCCAATGGCCTTAATCATATGTTCACATAAGAATTATGATGGTCATGTGTTGTCCTTTTACCCTCCAAGATATGCATAAACTTCTCATTACTAGCTCACACTAGCTCTAGGCCCATGAGTACTGACTCTCCTAGGTCAGTCCAACAAAGTGGAGGCCTTAAGGGTTGCCTATACAAGTCCTCAAATAGTTCCTTAAAAACATTGCAATGGTAATTATATTTTTAATCAAACTCCACCAATGATAGGTGATCCTACCTACTATGAGAAAAGTCCAACATGCATGTTCACAATATGTCTCCAAAATCTTAATGGTTTTATCTGTCATTTCATAATTTTGTATGTGAAAATATGTGTACAAACATAGCTGATTCCAAAAACTTCACCGGAAATCCTTTCCAAAACTGATATTTGAAGTGAGAATCATTGTAAAAAATGAACATTTATAGTACTCTATGATGTTTAACTATATCATGCGTGTAAGGATGTACCAATATCTCAGCTGAACTCTTATATAGGATAGCTAGGAAGTGGGACAACATCGTAAGTTAGTTTATAGTCACTAAGATGGAATTTTCTCCCATACATATGTGTTGGACATATATTTAATTTAATGGATATACCATCCCACATACAATCGTTCACCTCATGGAGATTAGCTTAACTCACTGACACTTGGTGTTCAACCTTCAATTGTTGACAAGTAAGGAATTTAGGGACAAGATCTATAACTCCCTTATTCATTCATAGCCACCAAAAATGACATTGGTTGTCCTATTAAATTATTTCAACACCTGGACGTACTGCCAATGGATGTGTATAATAATATCTAAAAACCTCCTCCCACAATTACACTCATGAAACCATGCATCCTATAGAAATAATAAGATGCTCTAAACCTTCATAAAGATTATTAGGATCTTGTCTAGGGGATATCTAGGTACATAGGGTCTCAATGTAGGCATCCACAATGTGTTCCTCCCTAACACGATGTAATAGTGAAAAGATAGAAACCACCAACATGAGGTAATATTCTCCACAACCATCCATAAAGGATAACTACAATGAGGAAAACTTGTTGGATGTATCATTCAATAACTATGAGCAATTTATCTGGTAGTGATCATCTTCTACTATATTCCCCTTCCCATGAAGTTATACAATATCAAGTCATTATAGTGGAGGAACACTAGCCATATCCTCTGTATCATGTTAAGATCCATCTAAGAGAAGATATAATTGAGAATCTTATGGTCAGAATAGCTGTCAAACTACTCTCACATTAAGAGTGTTGGAATATCACTAGTGTGAAGAAGACCACTGCTAAAAAAAGTTCATGGATCATGTAGTTATTCTCATGTGGTCACCACTAAAATGAATCATAGGAACTCACTATCTACCTCTATATTAGAATGAAACCGAGCCTAGTTCCTAATCCATCATAGAAAACTACGCACTGGATACCCTCCTCTTGAAATATCATGACGGGAGAACTCTAAAATCTCTACCTCAACAACTAAAAATCATGTTTTAAACTCTCTATCCACATGAAAGGATTCATATTTTGGGTAAAATATTTATATGTGAGATTATATCCTATAGAAATCAGTTATGAATCTTAGGTAATTTCTTGAAATCCCATATATGTTCCACACCTTCATCTTGAGCTGAGGTGGATCCCAAGAAAACACTACCTAGACCTTCACCAGGTCCAAATCCACACCATCAGTAGATATAAAATATCTAAGAAAGTACGCCTCCTAAATCCATAGTTGTAAATTAGAGAACATTCAATAAATCTAGTTATATCAGAGTACTTTTGGAACTGTCCTCGAGTTTCTCGCATGCTCCTCCTTGGTAAATGAGTATATCATAGATGAAGACTACCATTAAAATTTCTAAAATGGGCTGAAAGGTCATATTCATGATTATATTACACACTTCTAAAGTTTTCTCATGCTGAATGGAATCACCATGTACTCATATGACCATATCAATTCTTTAATTCATTCTCCTATATATCCCTATTACATACTCGCAACTGTTAATAGAATATCCTGAGATGAATATTTGAGAACTATCACACCCCTCTTAACTGATTAAATAGGTTATCAATTATTGGTCGTGGATAATTATTCTACATTATCACCAGGTTCAGGTGCCGTTATTTCCCACATAACCTCAATGTCATGTCCTCCTTCTTGGTGAACTAAACTAGGAAATCCTATGGTGAAACATCGGGTCTAAAAAATTCCATCCTTGAAATTCCACCAACTGCACCCTCAAATCATAATTTTCTGTGGGATCTATCCCATATTTTTGTGTAGATATCAGGGTCTTCTTGTGTTTTAGAATAATGCAGGAGTCTATCACTCTGTGGGGTGGTAATCCTCACACATCCTCAAGAAATATATCATTGTACTATGTCACCACTGCGCAGAACTGGAAATTCATAACATCCAATGCTACATGGGTAATTCTATCCAATTGTTGAGTAATCATTTGTACCATCATATAGATGATTCCATCATGTCCTTCTCGGGTTTCCTTTTAACCAACAAAGGAAAACATAATCTCATCATTGTATATATAACACATCTCCTTCCTAAAACCGTCTATATGTGGATGAACTAAATATAACCATTACATTCCTATGATGATTTAATAAAGGATCATTGTTTCTACCAAGAGATTGCAAACTAAAATCCAACCTCTATGATTCAGTTCACACTATTTCCATAAGTTTTTGATTACTAATTCACCTCTAGTAGGGGTCTCTATAGACAAGGGAGGATCCTAAGGCTCAACTGGAATATCTATATGTCGAACCAAATATGTGTAAATAAAGAAAAGACTATAAAATATGTCTATTGGTATATTGTATATGGTAGAAAAGACACATATCATAACATGTATAATTCTAAGAGCCTCCGGGTCATAAGAAAAAACATCTTGCAACTTCACCCCATCATCCATCTCCCAATGAATAGTGTGGACTCCTTTGGGGTGGTGGTGGTAACATTTCGAAGTATCTACCACCTATAACTTCTCTTATGACTCCTTTTCCTTTTCCTCCACCATATGGACCTATCTCCTCCTTCCACTACCTCTGCATTGGTGACCCATCCACTTTCTCTCTATTAATCATATGGATTGTTGGACAATCTCATGCAAGATGTGCCCTGTCATCATCTAAGTAGAACCGACTCTAATTAGATTGAATAGAACCACTCCATTATCAAAGAATTATATACACTTATCCTAGGACCTCCCCCTAAACCCACTAGCACATCCATGTACCTAAGACTGTTCTCATCTCCCTATTGCCGAAATCCGTACTCTTGTATTACCACTTCCAGCAACCAGTGTCTATGTCTGTTCAAAAAAGACACTCTAGACCAAAAAAGATCTCTCTTGTTTCCTAGCATAGGTAGGAATGCCTAGATTTATAATTTTTTCTTTGATGTCTCTATAAAGACCTCTCTCATATGTTTTTGTCTGTATGAACTAATCACAAAATATATTCATCATGTACTCTAGAGGTTGGAGAAACACAATTAATAATCAACCACTTTCATAATTCCTAGAAGGATATATAGAAGATCTTGGACGTGTATATCCCTTACTGTAGCTGGAGAGAAATCCTCTCTGAAAAGGCACTCGAACTCTAACCATACTAGAGTCACCTCGTCATATTACAAGTTCAATACACCCCATAATAATATTTATTATCCATAGATAAGGATCACTTCCAAAACCAACATCCATTCTACAAAAGTTCTATCAATTTGAAAAACTTAGGTGGCCGTGTCGAATTTTTCCTCAGCCAGCTATAGGTCAGGCTATCCTTAGAACCTGAGGGGTCATTTTCATTGAAACTCATGAAGCACCCTCAACATTCACACCTCATCTGTCAGTATTGTATGTTAATATGTGGTGATTCAATTTGTGCACAAACTGGTGGTAAATCTCTAGAAAAATACCACATATCAGTTCCTCATCACTGATGGGATAATCATCATGATCCTGAGGCTGAATCCTAGTTAGAATACATAATAGAGGATTCATGAAAAAGACAGGATGTTCCACCCTTGATGAGTATACCTAGAGAGATAACTCTAGAAATAAATTGTAACCACAACCCATTCAAATATTATTCATGTACCAATTTTTCCCAAAAACCAGTGTCTATATTTCGGAGTTGAAATGTTGGTGATCAGAGTCCTATTGTATTGTTATGTTGGTCACTACACCAACACAAGTGTCACTAGACTGAAAGATGAACTCAATACAAATAACATTGTTTCCCATAAAATATATCCCACACTCTAGTATTTGTGGTAGAACTGACTCCACTGATACCACAATGTCGTGACTCATCCCAATGGACCCATGCTGAATATCCCCAGGCCTGGATCCAATAGGACAAGAGCCAGAAACAAGGGAAGAGTAGGCATATCAAAAACATGAGAGGCTATAGCCTAAATTACTCATACACACACATACATGTCTGAAACCATAAAATTATGAAATGTAAAACAAATGGTAAACCATACATTAAAACATATAAATACCATGACCAATTTACAATAACAAGAACATGATAGTAAAATGGAAAAATAAAATCCCACCACAATGAACCTAAAAAATGTCAAACCAGAAAGTATAGATGGTGAATTCTATCAAGATAACCACCAGAATAGACCATTTTCATTCTAAATAATTATGAATTATCTGTTCCTGGTACCACTATGAATTTTTCAAAAGTTCAATAATCTGCACCAGACATTACACATATGAGAAAACCCAGTGTATGGGTGAGTATAAAAATACCCAACAAGATATCAAAAAAACACAAATAAAACAACAACAAGAATAATTGTCATATAAAATTGTGTATATGTATACAGTACATATAACAATAATTTTTAAATATACAAATAAAATTACCAACAATGATAAATTAAATTCAAAACTGCAATTCCATCAAAGGATCCTACCTATATATTCCACATAGCACTCATCAAAGAGAATAAACTCCAAGAGATAGGTAACGCTAATTAAATTTATATAAGATATCATAATTTACATGAATAACCTAATAATGTACATACTAGAAGTCTGATGTGATATGATCCAAAGATGAGGATCACATTAAAGGCAATGGTGTGTACAAAAAACACATTCTGGAATAACCCACCATGTAGTGGATCAACTCCCATGTAGTGTTGTTCACGAAGATACCAGGAACTACACCTAGGTAATGAAAATGATAGAGGGTCGCACTCTACACCTTATGAATGGTTTCCTAAAATTCTACCCCAAAAGTAATGCTGATCAGATTACTATCCCATATGTAGGATGTGATTCTATACTAACCCTTAGGGAATGGATATTGTGAATGCACCCAAATGAAACATGTCCATGATATTCAGGAAAATGGCTCTAATCCATATTAAAGGATGTACACAGTGTGTACTATTAGTCCATTGTGTTTCACATTGTCAGTAGGTTCTTCTCATTTAAATAACCCATGTTTTTATCTATGTCAAAATACATGGTGTGCCCCTTCCCAAGTACTTCAGATCATATCCATGTATAGGGATCTTCCCATGTAAAATTATCCTTGTCGGGAAAGAGGAAACAACATGTCCTTTATAATGTAATACTTATATAATATGTGTACCCTATGAGGTAAATTATTGTTTTCTAGTTCATGTCACACACCATGTGATGGCATCACATGTTTTTTAATATTTAATTATATCACATAAACCCTCAACACTAGAATGGTCTCTAATACATTGTGTTTTTATAAAAAAAGTGTTGTGTGCCCTGGGATTTAATGGATCATTTGGGATTCTTCTATTTGTCACTATCAACTCCTGAAACCCCCAGAATCCTTCATAAATCTTGCCAAATATTATGATTCTACTCCAACCAAGCCTCATTATTTCTACCCACTAGATTCTGGTCACCTGATTTTCATGGGAATTAGTTATCATCCATTCCCATTGATGTCGCATGCACCATTCTAATTTTGTATCAGTGATATCAAATTGCTTCTCCAGGAAACAGGTGCACAATGTTTGATTTCATAGTATTTTCATCGAACCACCGGTCAACAAAAGACATCAATGATGAAAACACATATAACCATGTGAAGAACGAATGGAACACCCAAAATAGGTAGGAACCTTTGTCATGTTCAGTTTTCCTTGATCATTTAATATTATAAAAAAGAATAAAGAACCATAATATTATTAACAAATCACTTAATAAATCCCCATAGGTAAACACATACCGCAATATGACCAATCTATGAATCAATATATTGGATGATTAAATATAAATCATCTTTTAAAATAACAAAGTGGATGAAATACACATAAAACAATATCATACATTGTTTAAGATCAAGAACTGGAAAAAATGGTTTTGTTCCATTATCATTGGCATTATCGTTGAATTTTGTTGCCTACCAATCTAAGATCATTGATCCAGTTTTAATTTTCTAATATAGTTCTTAAAATTCACTCCAAAGGCACTCCTCGATTTCAATGTTTATGTGGATGTTCTCACATGAAAATTCCGCAAACCTAATTCCAAGGTGTTTTAATGATATATCATTCCTAGGGTAAAACTCATGCTTTAAACTCAACAGTTCAATCATATATTTAAATTGGGCCTCCATTTATAAGTCATTCATTTTTTTTGAAAAATTTATTCTCTTGTGAATTTAATATATTTATTTTATTTTAATATTTTAATCCACGTACAACACATCTCAGAATCACACATTTTCTCAAAGTCTGTTATTGAAAATAATCTGAAAAATATCCAAAAATAATAAATGGAAATAATGAGATATTAATATCCCTATGTTGAACACAAGGATGAGATGTGAATGTCAATTCCATCAAGAACCTCCAATAATCATACCAATAGTTGAGGAATGAATCATTTCAGTAGGCATGGTGTTCAAGGATTCATCCTAGAGAACATTTATTACTCCATCTAGGTAAAAAATGAAGTTTATTCTTAACGTTTAGTAGGTCTAACCTCCTAATGCCACATCATACAGTTTCACCGAACAACCCATTTAGTTAGTCTCCTTTTTGACCCATCTACATCCATCAAAGGATCCAAATCAATGATAACCACCTATGTTTCAATAATATCCAATAAAGGCCCAACCATAGTCATATAATCTACAATATGATTCAAAATGTGTCAATAAGGCCATATCACCTCGATTATAATGATCTACAACACTCCCCATTAGGGGAATCCTATAAAAACTATGAATATTCAAGTATTCGAAAAATAATATGTTCTTAAAAATATATAAGGAATAACACCACAAATATTAATATTTTATGCAATACACATAAAAAATAAGCCATTTGAGGCCCTCAATGAGGCTCTACAGATATCTCTCATGTATGAAACTAAGGTAGTCATTGTAAATTCCTACCAATAATAAGAATCCATGAAGGAATAATTATCTTCCATCATATCCTTATTTATTGATAATGAGGGTTCCATTATTCTAAGGCACATATGTTTTTACTATACGTTATTCTAGTTAAATGATGGAGTTTTCCGATAGTGCTTTGTGGAAACTAGTTTCATGATCAACCATCGCCCAACTCTATCACTCTACATGTAGAACTCACTATGGTTGATTTTTCCCATAAAACATGAAAATATCATGATATGAAAATATTTAGAAGAATTTATATGGTGACATTCTTTTGAGGAACCATTTTTGAGACTTGGAATCATACATTGAATTCATTGTTCTCTCAGAAGACATGAAGTGAAATATTTTAATCGGGTGGCATTAGATCCTAATACATGAATTAGTCTCCATTTTGTATCATAAGGGAATTATATACATTATCAATGGTTGATTATAGGTACTCTATGGGTATTTTTCTCCCTTTGACTCTTATAAATCTCTATATCTTCCTAAATGGTGTTACAAGAGGAATGGAAAATATCATCAATCCACATATTGAGCATTTTCATGCTTCAAATGACATTAAAACCACTACATCAGATTTGTAGGATGATCTAAAAGATTGTTTTGTCCCATTAATTCACCACATTGAAGCGATGAAACTAGAAATTAGAAACCATTTTATTATATCAAAGTAAATATAATGATATCAGATCACCTCATAATCCTTAAAAGGATAACTTTACCTAAGTCCCAAAGAGCCTGTTCGAATATTTCACTTGAAGGTAAAACATTTTATTATCATTAAATGCGAGAACTATGTATTTTTAAGATTTGTCTTGCCCATAAAATGTCAGATATATATTCCTATTTTGAAATCATGTGTGGACCGCACTAGTCGGTGCCTATTTAAATGGATTATCAGAATCTATTTATACAATTTTAATGATCGCGAAGGATATGAATCCATTTATAAGATCCTTCCCCCACAAAGGTAGAATAAAATGTCAACCAATAGTCCCCTATTCTAGAATACCTACCACCTCCCTCTAAAAATCATAGTTATGATGAATAAGGGAATTTAGATAAAACATCTCTTTATTTATTAGATCTAATCTCTAACACTATTTATGAACTCACTCAAGTGAACCTTAGTGTAAAGGAAAACTGATTCCAACTTTTATCAAGGCTGCCATGCCTCTAACCGAGAAATAAAAATACATCGTGTTCCTAATTTATTATCAAGAATATGTGTATTGAACTATAATGAAATTATAGGGATTATTTCTATGGTTTTAATCTATTATCTCATATTTCCTATCATTCATCATCCCTCCAATCATTTCTTTAGGATAGTGCATCCCTCCAATGGTTTGATTAATGGGGATTAATTTTATTATATCATTAAAAAACATTATAATGGATTTTCAATACCCCGGATGTTTATCCATCATTGAAACATTAAAAAAAATAAGGGAATTATCTGAATCTTCATCAATATTTGGGACCTCATACTTTATAGTTTCAATGATAGATCTATTTTACTAATAATAGATTTATTTATCGACATATGTGCCTGATTTTAGGTCTTTTTCATCATGATTGTTTACTTCGAATAAAAAAATCTAGATGTCCCTTGAATATGAACGAGAAACAACATTCATTGGATCACAAATAAATTTTTTTCTATTAGGTGGTGTAATTAATTTTAAGTAATGTTGGAGAAACTTATTAACGTACCATGAATATCGCATTCAAGTCACTCTATAGAATACTGGAGGAGTGTTATGTAGATGATTTTGTAGTTAAATCTCAATAATTATTAGACCATCTTAACGTTATCTAGAATTTTTCATCATGATTTCTTCCCACTACCTAAGGATGAAGACCATGAATTGTGTATTCATGGTTACCTCTAGGATGTTCATTGAATTTTTCTTTAGGTATATATGCATTAAGATCAGTTAGGAGATTATCATGGATATTATGAAAATGCCTCCTCAGTGAAAGGAATTAGAGTTCTGAGGACATCAGGTATATCTAGCCTATATTCAATTTTTCTACCCAATTTATAGGGAAAATGTATTCTCTTTTAATTTTAATAAATAAGGCTATCTCTTACTTGTCATATAAGTAATTCTTATCTTTTTTTGGCAACATCACAAATATTCTACTCATTAATCTGTGTTGATAATACCATTCCATTGGAACCCCTTGATATTATATGTGGTTGAATTATAGTGATCCCATGGAATCCTACTAACAAAATATAATTAGGAATTTAATTAAAATAGTCAATACTTTATTAGTCACATGATACTCATCACTGAGATATGATATTATCATATTGATATGAAAATTCTTGGTTCGGTATTTTCAGTTCAAAATTCATGTTACAACATACAATACCCCAAGGCTTGTCTAGTTTATCATGAAAATAAATTAAATAATAACCTTAATTTTCCTTTATTAAATAGTGGTTATTATGGTTGGATGAAATATAAAAATACATTGATATCAATTTCATACCCATGAAGACTATCGAGGTCCATGAATTTGGGGATTTCAAAATCATACAGCCAACATTTTCTAGGAATAACCAATATGTCAACCGAAAAGATGAGGGGAACCTCATAATAACCTATGTAAAACCATACTAGAAGATTCAACTTTACAGCGAATCTAGAAGACAAACTAATAGGCAGTCAACAACTATTATCTAAATAGATGTTGTCATGGGACAATATTTATTTATCGTTATATGGATCCCATTCGATACCTTTCCACTTTTCCCAAGGGTTCACAAACAATGAGGTTAGTTACTAATCCCTCATCATCATCCTTTAGATAGATCCTATGATAAATGTTTTTGTGTATACACGTGAATGTTGACTCTGAGGTTTTCATTAGTAAAACGATCATGTACTAACCTATTAGAAAAAATGATATCCTCTTGTTACCTTCATGAACTTCTAAGATAATGTCTTAGTTTACTTATAATATCATGTTTTATAATAACTTGTTATATCATAATGGTTAAATGATTCCCTCACAAGACTTGTTGTACCTCTTATAGTGTAGGATCCTGATGATTTGATCATCCACATGGCATGTTGGAAGGTTATTTACACTATGTCCCATTATGAGGGAAACTAGAAGGGGAATCAACATAATGATGAGTCCACCCAGGTAGGACACTCATATATTCCCATATTGGATAAAATATCTGACAAGATAGTGCCCTCAATAAATTTCCATCATAATAGAAAGCTTCCTTTAGTTCATTCTAAGCATGATCCAATCCACCGGTGTGCATCTCACATTATCATTCATGATGGACCCAACATATAAAATTTCCCCAATAATATATGTAACAATGGGATCCTTATCTATTGTATCCAAGGAAAATAGATCCCTTGAGTTAAATAATATTTACATGCTAGTTCTTGTGGGTACCATTATGAGGGTTTAATATCTCCCATTAGATCTATATGTTTGGGTACTTTTCATCAAACATGTTTCATGAAAACATAAAATTCAGTATGATGTGTAATGAATGAAACATTAATAATAATTTCACTCATAATAAAATATATATCTCCCATTAAAATATGTATTCTTAGAATTTTTTTATAGTTATTTGATGTTCTTAACACATATGCATGAAAAATATCTTAACAGTTTAGGATTTCCCATACTACCACTTACATCGAATAGCATTGGGATGAAGCCATCCCTTAAAAATAGGTGAGGATGAATTCTGTGGTGGAGTTTATTTTTTATTATATCATTCACTGTTTTAGGACCCCTCACATCATTCATATAAATAAAAAACATATAGGCCCTTACTTCCCTTACATAGATATTTTTCCTTATTAAATAAATACTCCTTTTGTAGCATAATGATCCACGCAAAAATTGTAATGGCCAAGTGCATTGAAAAACATGGATACATAAAAACATGTTCATAAGTGAACTAATTCATCATGAACAATGTTCTACATAAAAATATACCCTCTTAGTCAAATCATATTTAATAACTTTCTTTATAAATTGGGTAAAATAGAACAAAAGAAAAGGGTGAGTTCAGATGCCTAGTAAGGGTAAAAAAGAAAGATATCAATGATCACATGAGAAAAACATGAGCATAAGGGTATAAAAATATTAGAATAAAATATTAAAATCATACACTTTATATTAAATATCAAAAAATTTATTCTTGTCCTATGTCTTTACAGTTCATATGAGATGAATCATGTAGGAATCAAAGAACATATTCCATGAGAGAAATACATAGCCATAGGTAAGTAGAAAAAACATAATACGATAACTTTATGAACATGTATAAATAAAAAAAGGATCACTAATTATGTTAATAACATGCCATTAGTACCTTGAATAAACTTATTGACATTCAACTAGGTCCAAACATAATCTTGTGGACATGAAATATAGGTCTGTAAACAAAAATTTGGACATGAAAATTAGACTAACACAAAATCTAATAGACATGAAATTGAACTACAAGGAAAAATTTTGAACATGAAATTAGGTTCATAAATAACATATTTAAATAATGTGTTATATTTATTTATAGAATTCATGGGAAGGATATAATGGACCTAACCATTACATAATCATAATTAATTTGTATAAATTATACAATATCAAAAATAAAAACATTATAAAATAACACAAGGAAAATAAAACAGTTTTTTTGATATCTTATCATCACAATCATAAACCACCCAAAGATAGGATACAGATGGTGTTATTGGTTCATATCCATAGTAAGGCATAACTAACATCAAAGGATCTTATCATAGATGAAACAATCTATTAATGGATCATTAGAATTTTTCATGATGAAAAAATAATTTTCTATTGGAAATAACATTTTAAAATATAAAAATAACCCAAATATCAAGGAAAAACTTTTCATGGAAAATAACCATAGAAACATATAATTTAAAATTGACATAATTTATTGAATATGATGAGAGGAAATTTTATTCATGTCATATACATTAAAATAAAACATTCCTTTCACACTTTTGTAGAATAATATAAAAAGTACTTCATTTCAGAAAACGACAATAATATTTATTTTAAATTATTTTCCGAAAAGTAAATCATGGTAGAAATTACTTTAAAAACTGAGTTATAACAGTAATAAAACCTATGATAATATTTGTTTGGAAGCATGGACAGTGAAGATAAATGATTTTGGATCAAAGAGATAAATAATATATATTTTCCTTAAAAAATTTCTTTTGATATAAACGTTATTAGATAAAGTAAAATTGAAGGGAAAGAATTATACCCCGTAAATAAATATAGGATAATAAAATTACTTGGATTATTCAAAAAAAATCTCAATAAATAATGATATTGGAACATAAAACCACTACTGATTTCATATCATTTGAATCTTCATCCCAATAAAATAAAATTTTAAAATTAAATGTTAAATATCATGAAAATAAGGATATTAATGATATAAAATTTAAAAATTTACAAAAATAACCTCATAAAATAAAGTCATTTCATAATATAACAAATATCCCAAAGAAGACAATTTCAAATGATAATCCTTTAGCTCAAGTTCCATTTTCTTTAGAATCACTCTAACCTACGGTATGATAAATTTAAATATATTATAATTATATAAAAGAACAATATAAATTAATATAATATCACATAGGACCCCATTATATCATTTAATCACTAATTTTTTGACAATTCCTTATTCAAATCATCATTTCGGTGTGTTAACTGATTCATTTTTCCAGATAATTTCAGTTTGGTATTTTTTTCATTGTACATTTACCATGCTTCCTTAAATTCTATATATTTTATCACGATAAAAATATCATATATATCCATTATATAAAATTTTTTAATCATCTATAAAAGATAAATATAGAAAATTAATTACACCATTCATGGAGATGGTAGGTCGTATGTATGCATGAATGATGTTTTCACATTTTGATGTGTAGAATGAATTAAAGTTAAATAATAAATCATATTTAAAAAATAATTATAAAATAAAATATCTAATATATATTCAATAAATCTACCAATATTACTATCCAAGTAAAATGTAAATAAAAAACAAAACACGCCATTTCATCGAAGTAGTAGTCCCTAGGTTTGCACAAGCATTGTTATCGCTTTACAATGGGTTGGAATGTGATAAGGTATATATGATATTATAACTCAACAATTAAAATTATTCAGTAATAATAATATATAAACATTTAACCTATCATAATAACTATCATTGAAATATTGTGTTTGGAAATGAATTGCATCGCTATGTGGAGAATGTATGTCTTACATGTGCCCAACTGATACTATCACTTCTCATTTGAGGGAAAATATGGTGGAAAATGGGTATATATTAATGAAAAAAACATATCATTATTTTTAATACTATTAATTTATTATTTTATTACTAATGTCATATTATTATAAGAGTTGAAGAAGAAGTAAAAAAAGAAATTTACTGGTTAATGTGATGACATCCAATTTGAAATAACTCCATTAAGTCTCCTCTTAAGGGCCCCAGGGTTGGTATTTTGGGAAGAATAGCACATATATAGTTTTAATAAAGACCTAGAGAATGTATATTTTAAAAGAATGGTCTAGCTATATGGCTCAACGTGATGTGAAGAAGAGAATGGAGGGGTTGCCTTTTTTTATTGTGGGGAGGGTACTCCTGGGATCTCTTAAATGATTAAATTGTAAATAAGTAAGTCAAAATAAAAATGATTCCAAATTGACATATACATGATGTTAAGGTAAACATGTTTTGTAAAATTTATAACCAATAAAAATAATATATATATATATATATTGTGTTTTAGAGATTATATTTTCCTCTGAAAATATAGTTCACCCATATTAATCTTAACCATGGTGAATCCTTTTCACTATTAAAGGGTTTTAATTTTACATATAATTTAACTATTGGAAAATAAATGAAAAATGATAATATATTAGTCTATATAATATCATAATTTTTATGTATCATACATTTTATATTTTTTAACAAATATAATAGTATATTGTTTTGATAAAATATAATTAATGTTAACTTTTAAACCATCCATTTATTTTGATGTAAATTACATAAATAGAAAGTTAAAATTAAAAAAAATCCTTTTAAAAAGTACAAATATGTTTAAATTATCTAAAAAATTTATGGAAAAATATATCTCACTAATATTTTATTATTTTTATATTTTTGAAGTCATTTATTCTATTGTTCTTTTAAAATATTATATGCTATATCAATGTTCCATAAAAATTTAAGGAAATTATATAATTTGTAAAAATTATAAATAAATTTAATCTAAAATAATATATTATTATTTTAAATTTATAAATTTATATTCATTCAAAACAATTTTCCCCTATGTGATAACATAATATATATATGTAAAACTACAAGAGTGACATTTTATAACTTTTTTTACTTTGAATATTATATTAGTCATTTCATAGAAAAAGGTTATAATGGAAAATTAAAATTTGAGACTATATTTATAAGGGTATAAAAATAATCATCCAATATGATGCAGGAATAAAAATTATTTTATCATGCCTTAGTTTTATCCTAGATGAAAAATATTTATCATTCCCCACAACGATAAATTTTACCAATGTTACTCGTCAAAATTCCTAAAAATTATCGTGGATTATTTACAAAATTTTCAAATAATGATTCCATATATTTAATTCATTTTATAAAATTATTTATTTTTAAATAGATTAAAATAATTTAAAAATAATCATTCAAATCATGATGAAAACATTTTATATAAAAACACTTTTTAAGAATGAAAAACGGTATATTATTACCCCACACCTATAAAAATATAAATTAAATTTTATAAAATATAATAAAATATATACTTTTTATTATTCATTTAATATTTTCACCAGTAATGTTTAATTTATTTATTAGTATAAAAATGCATTATCTTCTTTAAATAAGTTATTCAGATTTTTTCCAATTTTCAAGTAATTTTTTTTACATTTATATCCAATAAATTCATTTTATACATATTTACCATATGTTTTTTATAAATTAGTTAGTCCAATTCATAGAAATCAATCTGATTTTTATGAAATAAATTTCTCATAATAATATTCTAATAGTATATAGTGGTTTTGTTAAATTTAGTATTGTGTCTAACATAGGCTATCAACAGAATCAATTTATTTATAGAGAAATATATTCTAAAATATCAAGGAGTCACATTATCCACCCAATATTTATTAAATTGTATCCTTCAAATTCAATATCATTCTCCTTAATAAATGGTTTGATGTTTTAAAAATAAATTTTTACAAAATTACATAATAAAGTGTGACAATAAAACATAATATTTAAATTAGGGATAGGTAAATACAATTTTAATTTTAAATAACACGTATATGGTTTTAGAGAATGTTGGAAATTTTTGGGAAGTGAAACTATGAATATATAATGAAAACATAATACAAATTCAATAAAGGATAGTGATGGATACGATTTATCATAAGAAAGAGAATGATCCTGATAAAGTTAACAACCCAAGAACTATAAGTCAATGAGGTTCAAAGAGAGAGTTCATCAATTCACTTGAAATATACATAATATGAAAACATTTTTCATTTTGAGTATTTTTACCTAGAGTTTATAAAATCCTTTACAATATAGACTATAGAAATAAGACAATATACATTCTTAACAGGTAAAATTTATTCCATTAATAAATTTCCACAACAATATCATCATCTACACTAAACAAAGACTAATAATTATTAATTAACCATTCTTGAAGCACTAAAATTAATTTTTAATGAATATTGAAATTAATAATTCATTAATTCTACCTTGATTTATTTTCCAAATCAAAAATCAGATACACATATTAACCAATATATATAAATACAATATGTAAATTTATTAATCCTCAACAATAAAAAAAATAGTTCATTGTAATCCTTTCCTTAACGATGCTCCAAAATAAGTCTATAAAAAATTGAAATCCAAATACATGATCTCACATCCTTCCTTGATCAAAATAACAATTATAATGAAACAAATTTAATCACACATATAAGTTCATAGAAAAATTAATTTTCATAAATAATTTATAAAAATAAATCCCCAATAAAATCATATATTCTTCTAGAAGAAAATTTACCATTTAATAATTTTAATAAACTACTATATTTACCAAAAATATTTCTATTTGGTTTTTCCTTTAACAAATATCTGATCATAGGTTGATTTAAAAATATCAGATATTATTTTTTTAATTCCACTCTTTTATATGGAATCTATAGAGGGTGAGTTATTCAATACTCAGTATCAGATCAAAGCTCACAGTGGGATAATGTTAAATTATTTATTTTTCATACAATATTCAAAATAGATTCCCCAAATATATTGTGTAGGATAATTTTACCCTAGCTATAATTATTATCTTTAGTTATTTTTATTTCATAGGAATTTCTTTTATACTTTAACTCCAAAGGTTTTTGTGGTTTATTATCCTAATTATTCCTTTTAATAAGTTGTTGATTTTGATAATTCATAAACATATTTCATCAATATCATTGAAGTGTGAGACATGTACTATATTGAGTTCTCTCTTCATTCATTCCATTAACTAGTCTCTTCACATAACTTCAATATTCTATTTCATTATGTCAAGCTTTCACACACATGAAACATTTTTTTCATCTTTTATAAATTCACCTGAGTGCTCATTCACACATTTTTTGAAATCGTGAGGCTGAAACATTTCCTTCCATCTGAGTGAAATACCACTATGGATTCCATGAGCCTCCACCTCAATTATATTATCACTAGAACCATGATGGATTTTATCTTCTGTTTCCATATAGGGTTTGCATCAAATTATTTTACAGAGATTTTGAAGTCCATTATGGGTAATAAATCATGAATCCTTTTTTCAATCCATCAAATAATTCATCAAATTTCCTTTTAGGTATGATGGTTGAACCATTTACATTTGTTTCATGTCATCTAAAAGTTTCCTTATTGGAAAAAATGGAATCATCATCCATCCATTGAGAGCAATGAATTCACTATCTCATTTTTTTTATAAAATATGATTAATTTAATTGCTAAAAAATATCCTATTAAACTCATCCCATTCAATTGAGTCAATTTCATCATCTTTCCTCATATTCTAAATAAGGTTACACCATTCATCAATATCACCTTCCAAATGAAATATGGATAGATTTTTTTCCATGATCTGAGATATTAGTAATGGAATGTATCACTTCCATCACATATATCCATTTACCATTTACCAATGGAATTGAACACCCATATAATGATAAAGGTTTTTTTCTAATAAAATTTTCAAAAATATATATCTCCCCCACAGTGTATTCTAATGTTAAATATGATTTTCATTTTCACTATTAGATTGATATAGTTGAGTGAAAATAGTCACATGATATTACATACCATCTCTTAATATATTTATTAGGTCATGAGGATGGTTGTTTCATTGGATTCCAAATTCAGTTTTTATATGAATCCTTCGAGTTCTGGCCATTGACTAAAACCAAAAAAATTATGTTTAATCATCAAGAAATAAAAATAAATGTGAACAACAATATATTCAGGAATATAATTCTTAAGATTCCCAAAAATATGTCACCAAGGTAATTAATTGTTATTATCTATTCAAATACCTCATAATAGTTCATAATGAAAATATGAGAAAACCTGAGCCTATCCCACAAGAGATTCAAAACAGGTGTAAAGTAATGAAACATAGACCGTTTCCTAGAATTATGGTAAATATATACTCTTACAAATATTTTTAGGGTTACTAAAAATACATGTATCAACACTAAAATCACATCAAATTAATGTATCCATAATATTCTTTATTACTTATAAAATAACATAATATCTTACCTAATAAGAAATTATGAAGTTATCTTTTACGTGGAATTATCCATAGGGTTCCCAACAATGTGTTCACATTCTATTTTAATATGGTTAACTAATTCTCTGATACCAACTATAGAAACCAATACTTGATAGACATTGATATTTGATATTTTCTAATGAATATTCTATATATAAAATTACAATCCAATATAGAATCATATAGTAATAGTTCTTTATGAAACATTGATATATAGACAAATGGTTCATAAGTGAAGTACATCATCACCCACTAATTACTTTAATACTACCATCTTTAATTACAAATATCATAATTAATAGAATTATTATTAACCTAAGGAATAAGGAGCATAAGAAAATCATGAGATCAGATGCTCATTATGGTTAAACAATTGATATATCAATGAGAACAAGAGCATAATATCAACATATGAGTATGATAATATGAGCATAAAATTTGAAAATAATACCATTTGTTTTAGATAACATAATCTTGAGTCTTAAAATAATGTATGGAAGTTCATAAGACATTAATCATGATAGAATCTAAGGGAATGTTCCATGAGATCATTACATATACAGAAAAATATGGAATAACATTATTTTTTACATTTTTATCATTTATAAATTTAAATAGATTTACTGACTTACATTATGGAATAGAAATAATGACCTCACATAAACTTATTATCATGAAACTGATCCTATTCATAATCATATCAATATAAAAACATGGTCATCATGTAAAATTATGGAAATGAAATATAGGACCATGCATAATCATTTTGACATTACTACCATGGAAAAAATAATAATATGATATTAGGTTCTTGTATAAAATATTTAAATCATGTGTTATCCATCATTACCCAATGAATTTGTGGGATTTAAAGGACCCAACAATCTTATATTAATAATTAATTAATATAAATTACAAAATATATAAAATAATAACATTACAAAATTACCCTTAAAAAATAAATGGGTTTAATAAAAATCTAATAATCATAAACATAAACTACCCATAGAAAATCTAAGGTTTTTTATAATTTTATCATATCCACAGTAATGTATAATTAACATTGAAGGATCTAATCATATTTGAAAAAAATACTTTCAAGGTTTAATGGAAAAATTTTTGGGGAAAATATCATTTCCATTTTAAAATAACCATTTTGAAAACATAATAATTACCAAATATTAAAGAAACCATTTTGTTTGAAAATAACCAAGGAAACTTTTAATAAAATATTAAAATAAATGATCTATTTTGATGGGGTGAAATTCTATTCATGTCATATATGTTGAAATAAAATATTCCATTAACCTTTTTATAGAAAAATTCAATAGGATCCTTTTTCCTTGAAACATTTAGTCGGTCTCTTGAGCTCATAATGAGAGGAAAATTAAAGGAAGAAATTATTCCTAATAAATATGTACACGAGATTAAATCTCATTGTATTCATATATATAATTCATAAAATTCCATCACCATAAACTTAATCCTAAACAATCCTGATCAACAATGAGATTGTAGTGAAAAACCCTTTCCACTTTAGTTACATTTGAATCATAATCCCCATAGATGAGTAACATCAAATGAAACATTAAATATCATAAAAATTAAGCTAATCATGACATGACATGTCAAAGGGAATTATATAAACCTAATAAATGAATAAAGTAGAATTAAATGACATATATCTATTATAAAATGATTTCAAACAATAAAACTATACCACAACATCCAGTTTCCTTAAAAAGGTATATTCTTCATAATAATAAATTTAAATTTATATTACCTCTTTACATAAATCATGTATATACTCATAATATTATATATAACCCCTTATAATATTTAAGCACCATTTTATGAATAATTAGGTATTAAATTACATGTTTATGTGTTAAATGATTTTGTTTTTATGAGTATTTTGGTACAGTATTTCTGGTAATTTTACATTAATCACAGTTACATCATCTCCAGAATCATAATCATTATATAGATTTCATATATAAACATTAAAAACATTTTTTATAATCATTCATAATATATATATATATATATATAGAAAAATTATTTCAAACATTAATAAAGAAAGTAGGTGATACACATGCATGAACATTGTTTTAACTTTTTAAAAGGTGGAAAAAAGAATGGTAAATAATATATAACTATTATAGAAGCATTATTATATTATATATGTCATATATATTCATTAAATCCCTCTTTATTAACATCCATGTAAAATGGAAATGAAAAACTATTCAAATTTCCTTATGGAGATTTTAGTCTACATGTATGTACGAGTGACATTATTATTTTCCAATGAATTAGAAGGTAAAACGGATTATATGAAATCATAATTATAGACATATATATTTTTAATAATTATTTTATATAAATAGATAATCCATCATATTAACCATCCACTAAATTTTGTGGTGGAAAATGAATTATATCCCTATATTAACACTATAAGTCAAACGTATGTACGAGGGGTACTTCCACATACTATTTGAAAGCAACGAGGGTGGATAATTGTGATTTCATATGGAAAAATTTAATAATTTTTTTGGTATTAAATTTATTACATAGTAAAAATAAATAAATTTTAGGTGGTAAATAATATGTTAAAAAAATTCATCAGTTATGTTGAGTACCTCATATTTCAATGATCTCCTTTAAATCTCCTCTTAAGGGTCCTCAGGTTGTTATTTTAAGAATACCGCCACATCTAGAATGTTAATAAATAAGTTTATAAGTTATAATTTGGGGTGGGATGAAACTAGAATGGTAAATGTTTTGTGTGGACGAAAATGGATTAGTGTTGTTTTATAATTGAATGGAGGGGCACTCTAAGGATTTCATAAAATATTAAATTATAATAATCTAATTCATAGAAAAGATGACATCAAATTTTCATATATTCTATGATAAGGTATGATGTGTTTGTAATCAAATAATCCAATGGATTTTTTGTTGGTAGAATGGTTTCTTAACCTTACCTCTAGGTTTAACCCTTTAGTTAACCCATTTTAACCATAACCACGGTAAAACCATTTTCACCCTTAATGAGTTATATATTTTTTTATAATGTTAATATTGAATTTTAAATGGAAGAAAAATGAAATTATAAACTGTATTTTATCAAAGTTATACTCATTAATTATTTTTATTATATTTTAAAATTTTAATAAAATATTATTTTTATAAAATATCATTAATTTCAATTTTTCATATATTAATTTAATTTGAATTAAAATATATAATGAAAAATGAAAAATTATAATATAAACCATTATCACATTACTAATATATAATGGGTATCTACAAAATTCTACGAATAATATAACTCAGAAAATTATATAACTTTTTTTAATTTAAAAATTATTATTTTATTATTCTATTCATTGTAGAAATACTATACTAGTGTTACCTAACAATTTAATGTAATTATATGATTAGTAAAAATTTGAAATAAAATTTCTTAAAAAAATTAAATTATGATGATAACTATATATTTTTATCTTTTCATAACTTTCTTTTTTTCTTATATGAACTCATAATAGTTATGTAATACTTGGAGAGTGACATTTCTTCGTTTACTATGCTTTAAATATTATATACCCCAATTTCCTGGACATTTGTCATTTAAAAATAGAATTCAATCTGAAGTTGATAATTTTTTAATTTAAATTATCTAACAATAATTATGATGAAAAATTATGGACTTACCCCTTTGTTTTAAATTATATTTAACTAATTTTCCCATCATTGTAGTGATAAAGTTTACCACAATTAGTATTTATAAAGCCTAAAAAAATATGGGCCTATTTAAAAAATGTGTACATAATTATTATAAATATTCTATCAATTATATCATATTCATTACCTATATTGGTAGAAATTAATTTAAAAATAAACAAGTAAAATGCGATGAAAACGTTTTTTTTAAATATAATTTTTAGGATAAAACTCTATTTATTTTTATCTAATGCATAAAAAATGTTAAATTAATGCTCAAAGATGTGGATGATTCTATAATATATATATATATATATATATTTAATTAAAATCAATCACTAATAGTGATTAATTTATTTTAATAACATAAAAATACATTTCATTCATTAATTTTATTCCTAAAAAACATTCTTTTAATTTTAAAGTTATTTTAATTTTGTATTAATTGATAACCAATAAATTTATTTTCCACATACGTAAATATGTTTTTTCATAATATATTTTGTCATATTCATTTCCTTATATCCAATTAGTATGTGATAAGTATGTCACAATAATATTTTAATTTTATACTTTTGTTATTTTTAACTTATTGTTTTGTGTAATGAAAGCTACTTAAGAAATCAAATTATTTAAATAGAAATATATTATAATATATTGGGGAGTTACTCCAGCACTAAATTTTAATATGTGAGGTTAGAAAGGTTTTATTCCATGTACACTATATAACCTAACAGTACATTCCATCATCAAAGAGTAGAAAATTGCCAAATTAATTTTCTCATGGATGTCTTATCAAATTCTTTTCAGAAGATGGTAGATCAAAATAAGAAAACCATGCCTAAAAATCTACCCAATACCATATATACATACCAATTGATTGCTAAAAAGAAACCTTGTTAACAACATATTTCTTAAAATATGTATCAAAAAAAATTTATCATCAATGTATTGTTTACTTATCTATGAACAACCATATGGGATAAGGACATAATAGATAAGAAGTCCTAACCTCAGCTAGATTACTTTAATTCCACTATATATAATAGTCTAAAAACCTTATAAATCATCAAGTTCGATCTGAACTGGGTGGATATATAATTCAAAAACAAGATTCGCATTCACTCATTCCTCTAGGGTGACATGGTGTCAGATTTGAGAGTTCCCATGATATGTGGAAGGAATGAACAAATGTTATAACCCAAATAAAAGGACCCCTTCTCTATCCATATGGTAAAATATAGTGCTAAAAATTCATTAATAACTATGGATATATATCTTATAACACCTTCCACTAAAGTAAGGTTCCACAAAAGGTACATCGAATGATTTCGACGTTGACAGTCATCTTTGTCAAATATTTTAAACTATCGATCAATGTTAAGATGATGTTGGATTAAAATATATGAAATTAATTCTTATTCTAATATATTAAACAATATGGTTTTCATCTTAGTCACATGATGGAAAATTGTAGGATGTTATCTGAGTCAAAATATATTAAACTGTATGAAATTCATCACCAAAGAAATATGTTATACTATTGGTTTATCAACTTGGGTGTAGGATTTTTAAATATAAGACAATTTTAAACACACAAAAAATTAAATAGTATGAAATTATTCCTCTCTACATGTCACTAACCTTTAGGGTTCTCTTCCTCAATATATGATGTTAACCTACTTGTTTACTATCAACATTACAAGGTGTAAAACTATATCAGGACATCCTTTATGTATGATAATAAACATCCTATTTTCCATTTTTTTGTATTATTTAACTACCTATATAATTGTTTCATTATCCTTACCTAAGATAATACACCCCCTTCTAGTGGTAATTCTCCTACTACAATGCCTATAAGAACTATGTGTGTGTATCGATTCCAATTTAATGAGATATGTATAGATACTAAAATATCAGACCCTTATCTATACCACCATTATCCCTAGAAACATGTGATTCTCATCACATCAATACCATATAATTGAAAAATTCTCTTTTGTTACATTAATTACTCTCATAGGGCACCCGGAGTATGCTTCTCTCAATAAATGAGTTCATCCCTAACCTATGTTTATACAAATCATCTATATTCCAATGAACATAGTGGTGTGATACATAGAGTGTTTGACACTTCATGAACCTCACCTTTTCTCTTTTATCCAACATTGAGACTCATGTGATATGGATATTTATAATCCTCCAAATTGAAATGGATTCCCACCTCTGACACCGCATGACAAAATTGGAACACCTCTCATTCAGGGTACAAGTAATGGATGACTCTCGAATATTTTTGATTGTTCCCATATATATGATAATTTATTCATGGTTGATAAAAAATTATCTCAACCTATACATGGTATAATGGTATTAGAACCCTCTTATCCATATATTTTCAATATTATTCCCAAAAAAAACATTACGCCCATTTTTTGTCCAGATCCATGATGTGGTAATTTATATCAACCACATACCCTAAATTCTATTAAAATCAAATTCCCTTGGGTTTTCCAAATTTTTAAAGTAATGTAATAATTTAAAATGAATATTCCTTTAACTGGAATCCATTTTTAAGGGATACAATCAATGGTAAAAGTATAAATTTGGCCCAAACACTTTTTCCCTAGTTGATCACTCTCAAGTGAAATTTATAGTCTTTTTCTTCTACCTCTTGGAACCCACAAAAAGTAAAGCTCCTCTAGGAATAGGAATTTTAGTGGATTTATTCTAAACATTATTGACTAAACTATCATTTATAGATAGGGATCCCAGAACATTCCTTATCAAATGATAATATGCTTTATATCCCCCTTCAGACACTGTATTCTTGGCCCCATTGTCCCCCAATAACATCGTGGCATTCTTCCACTAGGTGCTGTAAAGGTTGTCTACCCCTCTATCCCAGAATCATGTCTTCAAACTATTATACCTTTATTTCAGGGATTTTTTTCTGGAAAAATCACATTTTCCACTACATTCACATTAGGATTGAACTATATTTAATGTAATATGAAATTTCTTGGAACACTAATGGTCTATTAATTATGCCCTTAAATGGGTAAAAGCCCCCCTAAGTCCCATGCACCATGAAAATAAACTATTTGTGTTGAGTCCAAGAATCATGCCCCTAAATTATATGCCTTTCCCATAGTTATGTTTGGGTGGTGTGGGTCTCTTGGCACTCCTATCACATCAAGATCATATTACACTTTTATTCTAAAAAACTACCTCACCACTATTTTAACTAACCATAAAATGTTAAAATACACATTTCTTATCGTCATTGTACATCATTAAACTACATGTTAAAAATCATAGTGTCCTAAAATAATATATCCATACCATTTCATATATGAAATACATTAAAGTGGATATCTATCATCATTTTGTATAATTTTTAAAATAAATAACTTTTCTTCCACCCTCATTCATGGATATGACCCCACTTTTAGTTATATTCTTCTACTTCTCCATATATATTACTTTATATAACTCAATTACCATATCATGAGATACATATTGATTTCTGGATATCTTATCATCTTCTTATCCACAAACGATTCTTCTTTATACCATCTTGTGTGATGATCAAAACCCTTTCACTAGGATTTTTGTCCTTGTTTGATGTTAGCATGATCCCTCCCATTGAAAGATGATACATCATCTAAAATTCAATAAGATTATTTGAGGTGATCATATTCATAATTGTGTAGCTCCTAGAGTGTGTAATTGTATTTGGAAATTAGATCTATTCACCATCATACATCGATCTATCCTCGATTTGGATCCAAATAAATATCCATGCCTAATTATTCTACCCAATAGTGATGAAGAATTTCCGAAATTGTCTCAAATCCCTTCTAGGGATCATTACCCAATGTATTTTTATTTGAAAATTATTCTTCCTGAATGAAAAAAATGTTTAACAATTGATCAATGTTTTTTCTTTCTCCATTATAATCAAATCAATGATAGAACCTTCATCCCAATTGTAGTTAGTAATCATACTCCACCCCTTGGTCACCCTTTCCATTATTTTGATACTAATGTTCATGATTTACTTATTATCACATAGAAATTTATTATTATTTAATTTTAATACCTTTAATGATTTTCCATCATGTGTTTTTAAACATCAACTGGTAAAACTATTTCAAAATATTCCATGTCAAGTTCCCATATATAACAATGGCAGTCTACCTCTACTCTATTTTTTTCTCACTAATCATGAATCACATTGTCTTAAGAGACTTAGAATTGTAATACCCACAGTAATTTACTCTTCAGGTAATATTAAATCCCTTAAACATATTCCTTAAAAAAATTAAATAAACAACCAACTTTCCTAATATTTTGATATCCTCCATATATAATTTGACATCCACCAATTCCAATATAGGGTTTTTATTCTCGTCCTGATTCACGTGCTACTTTAGGAATAATTCCAAGAATCATGAACATAAACTGTGTTTCCTCTATTATGAGGACATCTATGTGGTAGTTTTACCTTAATTCCTTTATTTTTTTTTAAATATTTCATTCCAACTTCCTTCTATGGTAAATCATATATGGATATAAGTTTTATAATGCCACTTTTCCTCCTATAAGTATAATGATATATTATGTGATCAATGGTCCTTGGGAATTATATTATACTACATGATAAAGTCAAATTCTATTAAATTAAAATGAGATGATGTGTTGAATCCTCATACTAATGGAGGCCCCTATATATATATTAGAATTGTCCACTTACTGCATCAACTTATAGATATACATATGGATTGAATCCCATTCAATGAGATATGTTGTGCTATATGGACCTACTATCGTATGAGCATCAATATAACCACACTATTTTTTTCACCTAATGCCCCATGTCTAGATTTTATATCATCCCTACATGTCATGAAAAATTCACACTAATGTGGGATTAGTCTAACTTCTATGACCTTTAATCCAAAATACCCATTATGATAAAAGAATCACAAAATTAAACATTATGCACATCATTTATAGAATGTTTTTATAGAACATATTATCTTACTCCCTACCATGATGTCAATTTATTTTAAGTTATTCATGTATCTTGAACTAACCCACAACAACCCTTATTCCATGATCCATTACCATAAACTGGTATCCAGTCTTTGGTGTAGATATCATGTCTTCAAATTATATATACACCATCTAAATGCACAAAAATTATTTCTTTATTCTCTTTCATGATATAACGGACACCAATATAAACCCTAGTTTTGTGTTTCATCTCTTTTTAAGGATAGATTATTGGGTACATCACCCTATTATTCATGGGATATCATGATGGGTACTTCATTCGTCTATTAGAATTTTTTTTCTATTCTATAACTAGTTATAACACCCCATTAACATGGTTCATATGAAACTAAAATAGGATATTTATACCTCAATGGTCCATATATTCTAACAATAAACTATATGTTCCCCTCTTTTATGTACATATGTGTGAAACATGGCCCTATGGACCATTATTTTTTCCACATGGACCACCTCAACCATTTGATCTAGGTTCTATAACCATTAAACCAATGTATATCATTGTTAATGATCTAAGATATTAATACCTCATCATTCTCCATGGCAATATATTTTGTACATATTTTGGGAAATGGAACCCCCACCCCTATGGGACAACTAATTTATATCGATTTATCCACACCAATGATTTTTACACATCTTTCCCTCTTTTATATGCTCTAAAACATTAAACTAGCAAAAAATCTCGGTCAGTGGTAGATGACCACAAACTCTGGCCTCCTGTAATATGACTATAATTACTACAATCAATCCAATAAAAGTTCCACAAACCATTATTAGGAAATAATCAAGAAAATGAATTCCAATGAATATGTAAGGAATATAAATTTCATGTTTCTCACAAGGAATTAGGAAAATTGAAATGTGAAAATAGGAAAAAAAAAGTTGTATAGGACACAACGTTAAGTGCCAAAAAATCTGGGTAATTCTTGAAAACCCCACTTGATCAGTATGATGGTAAAGATAATAGTTTTCATCATTACCACCCTCCATTATTGGTTTTATAACATTAAAATTTGTTGTGTATCATCCTCACTATATGAAAATAAATAGTTTTGTCTGAAAACATGTTTCATGACCTTAAAATCCCTCTATTTAGTCTAGGCATCATGATATTAAACTATTAGAGCATATCCTAATGGAACATGTATTGTACTTGGATTCCCCAAATTTATATTTGGATTCTTCACATGATACCACAAAACCCACCTCTACCCAAGGGGTATGTTTTATGACATTAAACTATATTTTACCATGATCCAATTTGGATCCTCAAGGAATTTCCCACCCTCCCCCTTTATTTATGGTGGATTCAACACCCCATTATACCAGGTTTATCATATCTATTTTCCTATGGAATAGGAGTGTGGATTTGAGGTTCTTATACCTCTATTTGATCTTCCCATTCTCATCCTCAAAATGTATCCATCGATTTGAATAAAAATGTCATTTTTATTGTCTAAATGGGATTCAATATGGTGATCGTACATGGCCTAGTCATACTAACCTCCCATATTGTATACAAGCCCCTAAGGATTATCAAATATAAAAAATGGTCATCATATATTGAAAGTGTTTAGAGGTAAATCCAAAAAAAACATTCCCCCATTAATGATAATGTGGCAATGGAATCATTATATTGAAAATGCTCAATTGCCATCCATTGATTACTTATCTCTTCCTTTGAAATTTATTTTCTAGATGACAAAAATTATCTTAAGCTTCAAAAATTAATCCAAAATTTTGTGTTATCATCTTTAATACTTACATTTCATACACTATGTTTTATTATAATATTAAATCATCCTCATGGATTTGTTCTTTACAATAATCTTTCCCCTCACTGATTTTCGAAAATGGAAAATGCATCATTTTGTACCCCAACCGATTCATTGTAGATAATATTTTGTGGCATAAGTAACCCTTTACTGACCATTTTTCTCACATCTTGAATGGATCATATGGTCATAGGGATTTTAGATAGGTTCTCTCACTAACATGATTGATTTATACTTCATTTTATCCTTTTCATGGGACATTAAACTACATGATTTTCTTGCACATGATATGAAGCTAATATAAATGTACAATGACCATACCATATGATGTTAAATTTAATATTCGATCATTGTCACATTAATATAAAATGTGTGATACCTAGGCCCCCAAATTGTATGTTATCTCTGGTATCATATTCGCTGTCATACTTGTGCCACCATCAGTGTTATAAAACAACCACATATCATCTAGAACTATCCCTAAAATGATTCACATGAATGGGATATATATTAATTTTATAACCCCATACTTTAGTACTAGCTATAAATTTATAACCCTTAGGATAATCTGTTTTTACTATCATTGAATTTACCTAGGTCCTTCCTTCCACATTGGGAATATATTATTTTTGAAAATGGGGAAATGATAAAACCCATAGTCCAAACATCATAACTCTAATATTTTAATTCCATATCCTTAATGAATGAACAAAAAATAAAATTAAAAAATTCCTATATTTAAAAACATTAAATTATATAAATTTATATTGATGATATGAAACATTAAAATAATATCCCTTTTAGTTAATGATATGTGAGATTTATCTAAGCAGCATCAGGGATCATCAATATCCTCCTAGGATAATGGTTGAGTTTTACATTCTTTATCACTCACCTAGTTAGAATTTCTATTTTCTAAAACCAATCACATACTATTCATTTCGTTTGTATAAGCCATTGATATGATTTATGTATGTGAGTGAAAACATAAGAGTTTCCTAACACTTTATAACTAACTAAATCATCCAAAAATTCACTTGTGTGCCATTTATTTGGATTTGAATCTAGATATCCTATCCAAAAGTACTCCCCAATAGTAATGTTGCATGCCCTAAATTGAATATTGTCTTGTTTATGTCTCAAACCGTGATGTATCCATTATCATATTTGAATGTAATCCATGTTGGTCACAAAACATGCCTAAATTGGGTCTCCTATAATCTAGGGAACACATATAAGAAAAGACATGGAACCTATAATCTATCAATGGTCTATGGTATAGGGTCCCATACTTTTCAGGAATAGATATCACTTCTTAATAGATGAATATTCATTACATAACATAATGATCTAGCACATAATTGTATATGTATAGTTCCATTGGGACCTTAGATTCATAAATTACAACATTACAAGTGAACTACATCATCTCTCATTGGGTTCTCCATAAGTAGAACACTTCTTATACATATCAGTTATAATATATTTCTTTGTAAACTGGGGAAAGGAAAAATCTTTAATGGTGAGATCTAACATTCTATATGTTTAAACAAGGGATATATCAATGATCACTAAAAATATATTGCGATTAATGGTCTGAAAAGTGAGTAAAACATTTGAAAACTATACCCCATATTTCATAGATCCTAATATTGATTCATTTCATAAATTATCAAAATTATTAAGACATGAATCTTAATTGAATCAAAGAATAAGATCCATGGTAATAGAATGCATGAATAATATATGAGTTTGAAGTATACAAATATGCATATAAAATAATTTTCTTTGTAGTCAATTCTTACTATCGAGACTACCAATGTTGATTTGTTTCAGTCCCCAAACCATCATATTAGTCACGGTTCACAACCAATACTATCATAGTGGACATAGCCCCTTACTAAACTAGGATCACTCCCCATTCTAGTTCTATTTATTACATGAGATATCCATATTTACCTAACTCATTGGATTTCTATTAATTTTAGGCCCACCAGTAACATAATTAATATTATAAACAAATACTTTCCATAAGAACATAATAAAAATTCATATCATTACTTCTGAAAATAAATACATCTCATAATAATGTCATCATGGAACAAACCATGGAAAATAAATGATTTTCCTAAATATATTATCATTATATTCATAAATCACCTAGAGAAAAAATAATTATGGTATAATTTCATCATATACCTAGTAGGGATTTGTAAATTTCAAAGGATTCCATCATAGATCAAAAATGAATTTAAAATATCACTTTGAAAATTTATTCTGAAAAATACAAAACTTTCATTGAAATACCTTATTGAAAAATTTCCAAAATATTATGAAAACATATTATTTGAAAATAATAGTCTAAAATTGTTATATAATAATAAAATCATTAAGCAGTCAGAATGGAATGAAATTATTTTCATTCCATATCAATTTATTCAATAATTCCATTATCATTTTCTATAAATAGTCAGTCGTGCCTCATTTATAAAATTAGAAATAATATTCCTTTTAAATTATTTTTCATAAATTCAATGTTGTGTCAAAATTAAATGGAAAAATGTTGCATAATTTTAAAAACATTTTTATTTTTTAAGAAAAAATGGCCAGGAAGAGAATGTATTTTCAACCATATTGAGAAATAAATTTTATTTTCATGAGAATCAATTTCTAGGTTTTTTGTTTATATAAAGGGAGGAAAATTAAATGAAATCATAATTTTAAAGAAATAACAGAATGATATTATACCCAATAGAACTTTTAGAATTTAAAAAGTTGTTAAAAGTATTCTTGATTTTTTTTCAGCCTGCAAAAACACTATTTATTGGGATGATCTTGTTTTATTTGATAAAAGAAATCTTTTTATGATAATTTCATTAATTATAGAGAACTAAATTACTTCACTATCAGAAGGAAGAATGTTTTTCCCCATGCTGATTACTTTATTATAATATATAGGGTTCTTAACATTCTCAATAATTAATCTCTAGTCATGGTATCACCAGATATAGATAAATGAGTAATAATTCATTATATTGGTGTTCAATACTAGGTATGGGAATTATGTATCTTTTGGTATAACATTTGAGTTCACAAATTCACCCTATATATTTAAGAATCTTATAAAAATAATTTCACAAAATTCTTTTGATAAAATTTAGGTTGTGTTCTAAAATTTATGAGGGGCATGAAAAACACATTTGGATTGTTTTATAGTATTTAAATGAAAATAATTTATTTATAAAATTATGTAAATATAAATTATGGTATCAAATGATTTCATTCTTATTGAATATTGTACATAATTATTGTTTAATTATTGATCATACGAAAAACAATGCAATGTGAAATTATGAAACACATATAAATTTCACTAATATTTAATGTTTTCATAGAATAATATATTACTGCTGATTATTTATTGAAAAAATCACACTGTTATCTATCCCGCTAACTATGTTAATATGGAAAATAGCTAATATAATCTCAAAAAATGAATGTTATGAATATTTTTATGATTTAAAATAAATATTGTTTAATTACATAGTGTTTTACTTTATAATAGGAAATAATTATTATTTTTATTTTATGTTTCATTTCATTGAAGAGACTTAGTTGAGTTTTGATACAAGATGACTCAGTAATTTCATCTACTTCATGTTAATTAAAACACTATGATCATAATTATCCAACACATGAGCATAATCTTGTTCCTATGTTTTTCCATAATAAAATAGTTGTCTTTAATATGGGATAAAATAAGAATTCTATAAATACCATAAAATAATAATTTATGTATTTAATCAAATAGAGTATAACTTGATGAATATAATATAGATGGAACAAAAAAAGTATTATGAAATATTGATTCTCTTTTATCTGGAAAAGTAAAACACAATAGTTTATGACTTGAGTGGAAAATATAATATGTGAGTATCCATGTTATAATTTGAACTTCATCCATTGGTTAATGATTTAATTATTGTTAGGATAGAAATTTTTGGTGCATAAAATCCTTCACATTTGGTTCTGGTTTCAAAACAGAAATCAATGTAAAAAAATTAACAAAGCATTAATTGTAGATACTTGATTTAAATTAATGTTATAATCTATTAAAAAATGTAAATTCACCTAATTTAATTTTGAAACATATGGTGTTTTCATATTTTTAAAAAGTTTGTGTGTTCTACATGATTCCCATAAGAATATGAAATTTCTGAGTGAAAATAATTTATCATTTTTACCTATCCTAGATGTAATAATGTACATACCCTCTCCCCAATAGCCCAAATATAGTTCCTTGAATAATTATATTGGTACTAAGAACAATTGTTTCTATCCCAAAGTGATGAATAATATTTTTTTTAGGAAACTAGATTAAAAAATAATTGTTATTTAAAACATGAAAGGAAAACAATAAAAAACACCATTGGAAACACAAATATAATACTAGATTATCCATGAAATCCATTCATAATATTCATCTCCACATCCTAGTGAAACAATATACAATAATAAAGGGGAGATCCCTGATTCTCATTAAGGGTATGTGATACATCTGATGATAATATAAACATATACAATAAGGTATGGTGAATAACCAAAATCACATGCCATTAAAACATAGTCTTGAGCATATTATTACGTGAATACAAGATGAATAAATAATTATCTACAAATAATCAAATGAGAATAAAAAATAACAATGGATATTAAAGTAGTATAATAATCACATTTATTGTCAACAACTAATATCAGAACCATGGAATGCAGAATAATGGACATCTAAAACATACCATTGAGGCCTTGATGAAGATTTCTAAAGATAAATTGTTAAGGCCTTGATGAAGATGACTAAATAAAAATTGTTAAGGCCTTATCAAAATCCATATATGTTTCGTCTCATGATACCTACCAATGAATCGTGTGGAATATAGATGTCATGACCCGTCCCAGTGGGGCCCGAGCCGCAACTCCCAAAGCCCACCTCCAATAGGCCAGGGGATGGTGACTAGCACCGAGTAGAAATTCTAGTAACATGGGAGGCATTGCCTATAAACCTGTACACACACACACACACATCTCCAAGACCACAAAGCGGAAAAGTAAAAACTACTTAAAATGAAAAGATGCATGCATACACTCAATCCCAACCAACAGAGTACGACATGAAAGTAAATTACAAGAAAGTAAAACCCTAGACCAAAAGTACAAGACCACCAAAAGAAAGTATGCAACAATGTACAACCTATAAAGAAAGGAACAGGGACTAAAATCTGTAGCCGTAGGAACACACCTCTACCTGTCTGATCTCACTAAGCACCGTCCGGTCCTGGTCTGCCTAGATTCCTGTCAAAAGCTCGATCTTATGCACAAGACACGACACATGCGGGCAAAGCCCATGCAGAGGTGAGTATAACAATACCCAGTAGGACACCCCAAAACCACAAAGGAATACGACAAGGGAAAACACCACAATGGAAAAGATACAGTCATCTCCACATAGTATATGTCTACAGATTATATAACAAGAATATACATATATACTCATAAACAAATGACCATCGCGATACCGACACTAGAATCCAACTCGAAGATTCAACTAAGAACGTAACAAGGAGAACACACTCCTAGGTCTGAAGAGATAGATACAATGTACTCGTTCAATGAGAACACACTCCACAAGTA
The DNA here is from genome assembly GCA_963277665.1 of Viscum album. NCBI lineage: Eukaryota > Viridiplantae > Streptophyta > Magnoliopsida > Santalales > Viscaceae > Viscum > Viscum album. Next base: position 229,034,165 of record OY728151.1, read on the forward strand.
ATTTGAGAACATGATGCTCATATGAGGATCACAACCAATCACCATGGGGTGATTCCAACAACTCAGTCTGAGCTAATCCACTAGGCAGTGGATCGATGCCCAGGTAATGTTGGTCACGTCGGTAACAAGAAATCCTCCTAGGGTTCCAATAAAGAATAGATGATCCGGCTCTAAGTCTCACATAAAATATTCCAATAGCTTTATTCATGAAGTCCTACTGAAGGGATCATACTCTTGTATGTAGAAAATGATACCAGAAACCTTCCGGAGAAAGGCCAAGGGGACAAACCCTAAGAAAACTAGTCCAAGTCATAGAAGACAATTGGATCAAGCCTTGATGAATTGGTTACATGGAATTTATTATTGTTACACAACGTGTTCATTGACCCTGGGTACTGCCCATTTAAACTGCCCGTGTCATCCGTTCAAGCTGTGTAAAACTCAACTACACGACGTGTAGAAAAGTTCATGCCGTGTTCTTGGCTCTGGGTACTACCCGTTTAAATGGCCTGTGTCCTTCGGCTCATCGTATAGAATGTAACTACATGGTGTGTTGAATAATCACACACTGTGTCCGAGAACCTGGGGCTCTCTCTGTGTACGCTGGCCATGTGACCATACACGACCTCTGTCTTTGTTCGTGTCGCCATCCCATGTACCAGTACACGGGGTATCTCATGTATCAAGCTAGGTCTGGCAGGGGAGGGGTATATACGACATGTTCTTGGATGTGTACCCAACCCGTGCCCTTGTACTCCCGGAGTACACGCCATGTGGTCCGCTGACAAACACACACCGTGTAGCCCATACTACATGTCGTCCAGTCGGGAAGTTTCCATAATCATTGTCTTCCTCCTCGCACCTCGACCGATTCTCCGGATTGCGTTTCTCTGGTCTTTTTTCCATGAAACCCATGATCATGGGTCGCTTCATCATCATGATGCCAATTCCATGGGTTTCGGGCCTTTGACCATCTCCAAAATCTGATTTTGATCACCCGTGCGAAAATCGTTTGAAGAACAATATCATCCAATCCACTTTGATCATTCCGTTTCCACTATAGCTGCACCTCTGTAGGGTTGTAACGATGCCAAATCATCAATTTGGGATCATTGAATTTCAAAATTGGTGTGAAATGATCCTTCGTTCATATCACTACGAAGAACACGTAGAACGCAGCGAAGAAAGTGTGAATTTGGGGAAGAAGAACACAACAAATCGAGAGGGACGAACATTGATAGATGTTTGTGTTGATATTGGTCTTTCACCGATATGAGGTTGAATGAAACCAAAATAATTTCAAGAATCAAATCCCCATGATTCCCAAAAAATCCCATCCCGCATGAACGATCGATCTGTTTGCTAATCTGTTCATGGATTAGACCGCGTTCATCGTGGAAATCAAAAATGGGGAATAAATCATCAAACAAACATCCTACCTGGATTTGCATCGTTCGTTGGCAAAGATCTGGTCACCACGTCGTCGTCGCTGGTAAAGCTCGTCAAGAACACCATCACCACATTGGGAGGTTTTCTCTAGAGCCTCCAGAGCCTCCATGGGAATCTAGGGTTACGGGAATTGTAACCCTGATCCCCTAAAAAATATCCATTTAAAAGATAAGATATTTCACTGTAAAAAGGCTTTAAATAAAATATTTTAATCAAATATTTTATTACGGTTGCTTTCAAAAACCAGATTTCACCACCAACCTGCGCTGACCGATGTTAGGCCTTGCCTAAGGTAAAATCGCTGTTTCGAACGCAACAGTGCCTTAGATTTCTGATCCGAGTACCCTTTCAGGAGTTATTACACTTTTTCAGAAAAACCACACGCTCACGTTATTTAATTATTAAATTTAATTCAAACATTTGTTCCAGGATCACCGGGCCTCAGAACTGCACGTCGTCTCAGAGCCTGGACTCAAATTAATTCCCATATAATATCAATATAATACATGAATAAATCCGGGACATTACATCACACCCACCTTAGAGATTTTTCATCTCCGAAAATCCAAAACAAATGCTACTCAAAAATATTTGGGTAATGCATGCGTATCTGAGCCTCCCTCTCCCATGTTCTCTCTTGGAGATTCCCGTGCAGCCACCAGACACGTACTAAGGGAATAGCTCGCCCCCAAAGGATCTTCTCCTGTGGATCCACGATCTCCACTGGGTACTCAGCAAAGGTCGCTCCATCATCAATGTCAAGCTCACCCTAATCGATGACATGAGATGGATCAGGCACGTACCTCCATAGCTACGATACATGGAAGACGTTTTGTACCCGATCCATCTGAGGAGGTAGATCCAAGTGATATGCCACCTTGCCAACTCTACTCAAAATATGAAAAGGTTCAATGAACCTCGAAGATAGCTTGTTTCCTCGGCTAAATCTCTACAATCCCCGTCGAGGTGAGACCTGAAGGAAGACACATTCTCTCTCCTCAAACTCCAAGGGCCTTCGACTACTATCGGCATAGAAATTTTTCTGACTATGTGTAGTCTTCATCCGCTCTTGGATGGCCTGCACATTCTCTTTCATAGCTCTCACCATCTCTGGGCCTATAAGTGCTGACTCTCCTAGGTCAGTCCAGCAAAGCATTGACCTGCAAGGTCGCCCATACAGAGCCTTTAATGGTGCCACACCAATAGTGGAAGGATAACTGTTGTTATAAGCAAATTCCACCTGTGGTAGGTGATCCTCCCAGCTATGACTGATGTCATATATGAAAGCTCGAAGCATATCCTCCAGAACCTGGATGGTCTGCTCCGTCTGACCATCAGTCTGAGGATGGAACGATGTGCCCAAGTGTAACTGAGTCCCAAAGGTCTCCTGCAATCCCAACCACAACTGGGATGTGAAACGAGCATCACGATCTGAGATGATCATGGATGGAAATCCAAAAAGTCGAAATATCTCTTGCACGTAGAGGTGTACCAAACTCTCTACTGAACTCTGCTCTCGTATGGCTAGGAAGTTGGCCGACTTGGTGAGTTGATCAATGATCACACAGATGGGATCGTGTCCCCTGGATGTACGTGGTAAACCCGTCATGATGTCCATGGATATCCCATCCCACATCCACTCTGGCACCTCAAGGGGATGAGTCAAGCCTATTGGCACCTGGTGCTCAGCCTTTACTTGCTGAAAAGTAAGGCACCGAGAAACAAAATCTTCCACACACTTCTTCATTCATGGCCACCAGAACTGATGTCGGAGATCTTGATACATCTTTATCATGATTGGATGAACCTCCAAGGGGGGTGTATGGGACTCCCTTAGAACCCCCTCCTGTAGTGTCACTGGTACCACTATATGCCCTATGAAAATAACAACGTGCTCCCCACCTTCTGAATATCCATAAACCGCAACACCTGTGGATATCTGAGCATGTAGAGTCTCACGGCTATCATCCTCAGGATGTGTTCCCTTGACTCACTGTAAGAGTGGAAGGGTAACAACCATCGACTAAAGGTAATCTCCCTCAACTCTGTCCATGGAGGATAACTATAAACAGGCCAACTGGCTCACCGCCTCATCCAGCAACTGCAAACTGGATCTCCTGCAAAGAGCATCCACCAATACGTTCCACATCCTAGGAGTATAAATGATCTCAAAGTCGTAATCCTAGAGGAACTCAAGCCACCGCCTCTACCTCAAATTTAGATCATTCTGAGAAAATATATACCGGAGACTCTTGTGATCAGAGTATACAGTAAATGTCTTGCACATCAGGTGGTTTCGTCACATCTTCAACACGAAGACTACTACTGCCAACTCAAGATCATGGGTCGCGTAGTTCTACCTGTATGGCCTCAACTGAGGTGAGCCTTAGGCAATCATTGTTTTCCTCTACATCATGACACAACCAAGACCAGTTCCTGATGTGTCATAGAACTCTACGTACTTGACACCCTCCTCTGGTAATCTCAAGATCGGGGCGCTTGTCAGACTCTGTCTCAACTATTGGAAAGCCTGCTGGCATTTCTCGGTCCACAGGAAAGGCTGCCCCTTTCAGGTCCAAGATGTCATGGGTGCTGAAATTCTGGAGAAATCAAGAATAAATCTCCGATAGTAGCCTACCAACCCAAGGAAGCTCTGCACCTCCTTCACGCTCCGGGGTGGCTCCCATGCTAGTACTGCCTCCACCTTGGTTGGTTCCACTACTACACCATCTGCTGAGATAATGTGTCCGAGAAAGTGGACCTCATGTATCCAGAACTGGCACTACGAGAGTTTCCCGTACAACTAGTTCTCTTGGAGTGTGTCCAGAACCATCCTTAGGTGTCTCGTGTACTCCTCATCGGATGCATATTACACAAGGATATCATTGATGAAGGCCACTACGAACTGATCTAGATAAGGATGAAAGATCCCATACATGAGTCCCATGAACACTGCCGGGGTATTCGTCACACCGAAGGGTATAACCAAGTACTCATAGTGACCGTAGCAGCATCGGAAAGCCATCTTCAGTACATCCTCATCCCATACTCGCAGCTGGTGATAACCTGAACATAGATCAACTGTCGAGAACCATTGTGCCCCTCTCAACAGGTTAAAGAGGTCATTGATCCTTGGTAGTGGATATCGGTTCTTCCCAGTCACCTGGTTCAAGCGCTGGTAATCCACACATAGCCACAATCTCCCGTCTACCTTCTTGGAAAATAGCACTGGGGCCGCCTAGGGTGAAACACTGGGTCTCACAAAGCCCTTATTCTGCAAGTCATCCAACTGCACTCTCAGCTCACGATGCTCTTCAAGAGCCATCCGATATGTTGATGCTGATATCGACGTCATCCCGGGTTCCAACTCAATATATAAATCTATCTCCCGATGGGGAGGTAGCCTGGGGACATCCTCTGGAAAGACGTCCTCATACACAGCCACTAATGATGGAAACTGGGAACTCATAACATCTAATGCACCAAGGGCTAGGCTATCCAAATGATGTGAAATCGGTTGTGCCTTCTTATGCATGAGTCCAACCTATCCTTCCAGGGTCTCTCTTTCACTGGAAAAAGAGAAACTCATTCCATCACTATAGACACACCGCACCCGTCGCCTAAAACAGTCGATCTGGTTATGAACTATTAATAGCCAATATATACTAAGAATGACATCATAAGGCCTTGACGCTACCACCAAGAGATTCCAACCGAAACTCTCACCTCCAAGGGTTAGGTCACACTACCTACAGAGATGTGTGATCTCTGAATCTTCTCCAGTCGGTGTTTCTAGGCGTAAGGGTTGAGTCAACGGCTCAAATGGAATCTCATGGTCTCGAACAAAATAAGCAGCCAGAAAGGAATGACTAACACCGGTGTCTATTAGTACGATAGCCGAAGTCGAAAAGTCACAAATTGTACCTCTAATTATTCCGGGAGTACCTGGGACATAAGCCCCGGCCGCCTGCAGCTGTCCCTGCCTCTTTCCACCAGCTCCCTGAACCTGGTGTGGACCTCCTGGGGGTGGAGGTGGTAAATGGTCAAAATGTAAACCACCTCCAGCTACTCTCCCAGCTCCCCTATCACGTCCGCCGCACCATAGATATATCTGTTCCACATGTTTCCTCTACCTTGGTGGTCCATCCACTGCTCTCGTTTCAATAGTACAGTGGGTTGGACAATCTCGAGTGAGATGTCCCCTGCCATCGTATGAGTAGCATCACCTCTCTCAAGGCTGGTTGGATGTGCCATGTGAACCCTATACGGAAAATCCCCTATCCTGGGATCTCCTCTGAAAATATCTCCCATGCATGGGTCCCTGGTGTTGGATCCTTGCTGCCGAGGTCTCTGCTCCAGCTCACCCACTATTAACATATGTCTGCTATCTCCGCTCCACCAAGAAGATATCGACCACCAAACCCCGCTCGAGCACCCCCAACATAAGTATGAATGCTCATAAGGATGATCGTAGCTCAGATATCTCTATCAAAGGCCCACTCAAAAATCTGATCTCTGAAGTACTGATCTCTGACCATATCCATCGAGTACCGAGGGAGGTCAGTAAACCTCGATGAATAGTCAGCCACCGACATGGTTCCCTACTGGAGCTGAAGAATCTCATGTATACGTACTTCTCTTAGGGTAACTGGTGAAAACTCCTCTCTGAAGAGACGCTCAAACTCTGACCACACAAGAGTCACCTCATAGTGGGTCTGGATAATAAAACTCAACCATCGACTTGCCGATCCCTCTAGAAGGCTCGCTTCCAGGATCACTTTCTGGTTTATTGGTGTACGTCCTGACCAAATGGAATACTCTGGTCACTGCCACAAGCCATTCCTCTACTGCCTGAGGGTCAGGCTCGCCTCGAAACTTGAGGGGTCTCAGTCTCTGAAACTCATGGAGTGCGCTCTGCCTGCACCCCTCCTCCATAGGTATTGTATGAACTAAACACTGCTCCACAGGTGGCGGGACAACTGGCACACCACCTGATAGTAAAACTGGGGGATCTAGTCCCTGTATCAAGGCTTCATCACTTAGGGGGTCATCCTCGTGATTGAGCTGCTGGATACTAGAGGGTGCGCATTGCGGAGGCATCCTATAAAGAAACAAGATGTATCTCAATCAATGAGTATATCTGAAGAGCTGACTGAAGAAGTACATGGAAACCACAACCCATTCCTATATGATGTATGTACCATTATTTTCCCCTGCAACTAGTGTTCTCATGTTCTAAGTCAAAAAGAATGTTATTAGAGTCCTCGTGTATGGATACATCGACCGCCCTCACCAACACTGAGGTTCTTGGCCTGAAAGTTGAACTCGAAACACTTAACACTATTACCCCAAACCAACTCACAGAATCTCGGTCCTAAGGTAGAACCGACCACCTCTGATACCACTCCGTCACAACCTGTCCCTATGGGCCCTGAGCCGCATCTCCCCAAGCCCGCTTCTAATAGGCCAGGGGCTGGTGACTAGCACTGAGTAGGTATAATTTTAACATGGGAGGTGTCTCCTATAAACCTGTACACATGCACACACATCTCCAAGCCCACAAAGCTGAAAATTAAAAACTACTGAAAAGGAAAAGATGCATGCATACACTCAAACCCAACCAATAGAGTACGACAGGAAAGTAAAGTACAATAAAGTAAAACCCTGGGCCAAAAGTACAAGCCCACCAAAAGAAAGTCTGAAACAAAGTCCAAGATGTAAAGAATGGTTCTGGGAATGCAATCTGTAGCTGTAGGAACACACCTCGGCCTGTCTGATCTCACTGAGCACCGTTCGGTCCTGGTCCACCTAGAATCCCGTCCAAATATATCTCATCTAGGCAAGACACGACATGTGCGGGAAAATCCCATTCAGGGGTGAGTATAACAATACCCAGTAGGACACCCCAAAACCACAGAGGAATACGACAAGGGAAAACACCACAAAGGAAAAGATACAATCAGCTCCACACAATATATTTCTACAGAACATATAATAAGAATATCCAGATATACTCATACCCAAACGACCATCTCCATACTGCCACTAGAATCCAACTCGAAGATTCCACTAAGCACGTAACAAGTAGAACACACTCCTTGGTCTAAAGAGAGAGATATGATGTACTTGTTCCAGTAGAACACACTCCACAAGTACATTGAGAACATGATGCTCAGATGAGGATCATAACTAATCGCCATGGGTTGATTCCAACAACTCAGTCTGAGCTAATCCGCTAAGCCGAGGATCGGTGCCCAGGTAAAGTTGGTCACGTCGATACCGAGAACTCTACCTAGGGTTCCAGGAATGAATAGAGGATCCGGATCTAAGTCTCACAGAGGGGATTCCAACAACTCTATTCAAGAAGTCCTACTAAAGGGATCATAATCTTGTGTGTAGGAAATGATACCAGAAACCTTCATGAGAAAGACCAAGGGGACGAACCCTAAGAAAACTAGTCCAAGTCAAAGAAGACAAGTGGCTTAAGCATCGAAGAATTGGATACACGGCAGGTAGAATGGTTACATGTCGTGTTCCTTGACCCCAGGTACTGCCCATGTAAATGGACCATGTCATCTGTTCAAGCTGTGTAAAACTCAATTACACGTCATGTAGAAAAGTACACGCCGTGTTTCTGGCCCCAGGTACTGCCCGTGTAAATGGCATTTGTCCATCGGCTCGTCGGATAGAAGGTAACTACAGGGTGTGTTGAATAACCACACGCCGTGTCCGAGCACCTGGGGATCACTCTATATACACCGGCCATGTGCCCGTACACGGCCTCTGTCCGTGTCCGTGTCGCCTGCCCGTGTACCAATACACGGGGTATCCCGTGTATTTGGCCAGGTCTGGCTGGGGTGGGGTATACACGTTGTGTCCTTGGCTATTTACCCAACATGTGCCCGTGTACTCCTGGAGTACACGCCATGTGGTGCATCGATGAACACACGCCGTGTATCCCATACTACATGACGTGTAGTCGGGATATTTCCAGAAGAGTCGTCTTCCTCCTCGCGCCTTGGCCGATTCTCCAGATCGCGTTTCTCTGGTCCGTTTTCCACGAAACTCAAGATCATGGGTCGCTTCATCACTGTGATGCCGAATCCATGGGATTCGGGCCTTCAATCGGCTCTGAAATCCGATTATGGTCACCCGTGCGAAAATCGTTAGAAGAAAAATATCTTCGAATCCGCTTTGATCCGTCCATCACCACCGCAACCACACCTCCGTAGGGTTGTACTAACACCGGATCATCAATTTGGGATCGTTGCATTGCACAACGAGTGTGAAACGATCCATCGTTCATATCCCCGTGAAGAACGCGTAGAACGCAACAAAGAACGTGAGAATTGGGGGAAGAAGAACACAACAAATCGAGAGTGACGAACCTCAATCGATGTTTGTGTCTTTCATGGTCCATCACTGTTATGAGGAAGAACAAATCCAAAATAATTTCAAGAATCAAATCCCCACAATTCCTGAAAAATCCCATCCAGCAAGAAAGATCTATCCGTGGGCTAATCTGTTCGTGGATTAGTCCGCGTTCGTTATGGAAATCAAAAATAGGGTAGAAATCATCAAACAAACATCCTACATGGATCCACGGTGTTCGTTGGCGAAGATCCGGTTGTAGCATCGTCGTTGCCGGCGAAACTCATCAAGAACACCATCGCTGGTTTTGGAGGTTTTCTCGAGAGCCTCTAGAGCCTCCAATGGAATTCAGAGTTATGGAAATTGTAACCCTAATCCCCTGTGAAATATCCATTTAAAAGATAAGAGATTCCACAATAACAAGGCTTTAAATAAAATATTTTAATAAAATATTATATTACAGTTTTATCCAAAAACCAGATTTTACCACCGACCTATGCCGACCGATGTTAGGCCTCGCCTAAGGTAAAATCGATGTTCCAAACACAATGGTGCCCTCAGATTTCTGATCTGAGAACCCATTTGAGATTTATTCCACTTTTTCAGGAAAACGGCATGTGCACGTTATTAAATTATTAAATTAAATTCAAAAAATTGTTCCGGGCTAACCGAGCCTGAGAACTGCACACCTTCTTAGAGCCTGGCCTTGAATTAATTACCATCTAATATTAAAATAATACATAGAAAAATACGGGACATTACAATAGAGGTCCCCACCCATCACTCACTATGTCAAATAATTCTTTATAAGAATGGGTTAAAACATAAACAACATATACATATTAAATGTAAATAACATTCCCTAATATTTAAAGATAAACACTAACCATTTTTAGTAGCATAGTATCATGATAGAACATCTATAATCAAGCTGATCACAAACCATTTAATAATATATAGTGGATAATATCACAAAATATCAACCTAAATTAATCATAATATCCAATAGAGTGTTATAAAAAAGTTGAAAATACTCAACCAAAAAAACTGATGAATTCTTGAGAGAAATGCACCTTTATACATTTCAAAGAAGTGTAATTTTGAAAAAATCATTTGTATTTTTCACAAAATGAGATTGTAAATATGTATATCCAAAAAAATAAAAGGAAATTAAATTGAAATTATGATTGATTCATAATAAATTTACATCTTGTGTGAGAAAATGTACAATGAGTTTTTAAGAAACATAGAAAAGAGCATCTTTGGCTTGGTTTGAGGGAAAATATTAAAGAGTATTTAAAAAAGAAAAATGATTAATTGATTTCATTAAAAAAAATTATCTAAGAATGATTTACATGATAAAAAGATTTATTTTTGAAAAATATTGGTCATTTAAAAGAATTTATGTAGTGTACATGAATGTTGGTATGAAATTCGAAGGTTCCCTTAAATCAGACCTACTTATCTGGAAGAATTGAGAAAGAAACCATGTAAAACATATATTTCTCATTATAATAAAGATTACCGGATATGGATACCATTTTTTTTTAAACTTATACACAAATAATGGAATAATTATAAAAAATTAGTATTTTATTGGGTTAAATAGAGAGAAATTGTAAACCAAATGGAAAATGGTGGTTTTGGAAGAAACCCTTACCTTATATCTAAAAGAGTTATGAACTTGTACATCCGTGATACTAAAGTGAGATTTCTTAATCAATTAGTTTATAACAAATTCAAAATTTATTCTATTTATTATCATTTTATTATGTTCATTTAGGGAATTTTTTGATGATCTAAAAGATTCAATTCTCTGGTTCAATTGTGTTCATTTCCATTGTTTTTTAGATTGATTTACATGTATACATGTATGAACAATCATATAAAATAGAAATAGTAATCCATAATTGAAATTATACATCATTAGTGAACTTGTAAGATATTTAATTTTCTTATATATCACTTTGTTTCAAGATATGTGGATAATTCATTAGTCAAAGTGTTAATGATGACAATTTATTTTTTTTGGTATTTTTTTCGATCATCAAGAACTAGTTTTGTCGTTCGAATTAATATTATTTATATATACTAGTTACAGGACATTAAATATATTTGATTAAATAAATCAAATCAATTTTAACCATAAAATGGATTTAGGACTATCCTTGATGGTGGTAATGGAAAATAAAAATGCATAATCCATGATGTCGGTAAATCGACACATCATAGACGATGTTATGATTTTTAGAATAAAAGGTGGAATATAAAATAATTGATGGTGGATATCCCATTATCATAATAAAATTATATTATATATAAGATCCTAAATTTATCATTAATTTTTATATAAATTTTTATGTGAAGGATGCAAATATAAAATAAAATCAAATAAAAATAAATTAACAAAGGGTATTTCACGACTTGAATTACTCTCTTTGAGAACCTCCTTAAGAAACATTGAAATGGGGCATTGGTGAGACTAGAAAGACCAGAAATTGGGGGAGAGGTTTGGGAGAGGAAATGGAAAGAATATAATAATGCTTCATGAATTTTGAGGTGTGAGGAGAAGGGGTAATGAGGGGTGGTGTTTATAGTGGGGGAGAGTGGTGTTTTTTGATTATTTAATTCATTTATTTATTATTTTTTACCAATTATATGAATAGTGATGATTCTTGTGGCTAAAAATGGTAAATATAGAATTTGATTTCAAGATAATGGTCACTTATATCATCTATGACTCACGAATGACTATGTAATTCAATTATTTAATTATAATTTTACATACAGTAAATTACCTTATTTCACTATTAACTAAAAAACAATTATTTTAGAAAAATCCAACAAATTCACAATAACCATTTTGTTAGTTTTATAAATTAAAAATGGACTCTATTTTACGAAAATAAATTTTAAAATATGAAAATTTTTAATTTTAATTAAAATAACCATTTATTCTGAAAATATCGATTTTATAATTATAACAGATTTTATGACATTTCGAAAAATTAATTAACGTCTTGTAAAACTATATTATAATCATAATACGTCAAAATATTAATTTATGAATATATTTTGTGAAAAAAAATATTCTTTTAAATAATTATATTAATAATAAAATATTAAATAAACTATTATGTTTCCCAAAAATATCATCACATAAATTATCGTTTTAAAAAAATTAGTTACTTATTCCATGATATAAATAAAAAAAATTTAATTTATATGTTACAAAAATTTTATTTATACATTTATAGTTGAAGTTAAAATTATATTTTTGATATTAATATTCTTAATGGTCACATTACTATTCCAACTATCATATTTAATATTATACAATGGTTTTAAACTCAATGGTCTATGAAACCTAAACTATCGAGGGTGTTAAATATTAAAATAGGTATAATATAAAATTTTGGGGTTTTACATTCAATAATCAATCAAAAATTTTCATCCTCCCAATATTAAGATTTAAAACACCCAAAAATATTTTTTTAGTTTTTTATCATAAATTCCTATGGATTCCACATCGCCTCATTAATCTTATGATCTTCTGATGTAAATTTAATATTCTGGACTCTTGATTTCTCAAAAAATTATCTTTTGTTTCAAAAATCTAGATAGGCTATGTGTAGTAAGATAAATGAGGTTCTAATTCTATTCCTTCAGAAGTTAGAACATTTGTTGGTTTGCGATGTACTTCTTTAACAAAGTGATTTAGAACATGTTGTGTTCTTTTTAAAGGCTATGTGGCATCATCAAATGTTAAGCCACAACAGCAATTATCTTCAAGAATTAAAATGTTCCAATGTACCTAAGGATCAATTTCCCTTTATTTCCTAATATTATAACACCCTTCCATCGAGATACCATCATGAAGACATGATCTCTAAATTGAAACTCTAATTCTTATCTTTGGTTATCATAAAATGTCTTTTTCCTACTTTAATTTTTTTGAGATGGGATTATACAGTGTTTACTATTACTATTGTTTCCTCAAGAAGTTTTGGTCCTACAAGAGTCCATTAACCAACTTCTTTCAAACAAGTTTGAGTACCAAATATCTTTCTATATAATGCTTTATATGGTTCCATCAAAATAATTGAAAGGAAATTGTTTATTTAGGTAATCTCTACCAATGGTAAATACTTATCACAAATACATCGAAATATAAATGATTCTGATCTCAAAATGTCTTCTATAGTTTAGATGGTTCTTTCAGACTTCTCGTTGATTTGAGGGTGATAAAAAGTAATCAAATGAAGCTTAGTATCAAAAGGTTTATGAATAATTTTCTATACTTTTAATGTAAATCATTGACCATGATTAGAAATAATTGAAATATGTTTTCCAAAAAGAATTAAAACATAATTAATATAATGTAGTTCAAGGCGCTGAAGTGGAAAAACAACTATTAATGTGAGGAAATGTGTGTATTTGGTATGTTGATCAACAAATACCTGTATTTCATCTTTTGTTCTTGGATTTATTGGTATCTCAGATAAAAAATCCATCATAATGTATCCTATAGCCATATAGGAATTGGAAGAGGTTTCATGGCTCCTCTAGGATGTTTTTTTAGGATTCACCTATTGAGAGACTAAAAATCTTGATCCATAATTAGAAATTTCAAACTTCATATTATCCCACCTGAAATGTTCCTTAAAATCTATATATACCATAGTGCTACTAGTGTGTATAGAGAAATTATATCTATGAGAGTCATCTAAAAATTCCATTTTTATCTTGAGTATAGAGGGATCATAGAGAATATTCCCAAATTTCATAATCCAATCCTCATAAATGATGTCTTCCAAATTCCCATCATTTATATCATTAATTTTCCATTAAAAATTATCATCATCAGATTGAGAACTTTTAATACTCTTTAATAAAAATTATTGGGTAAACATCTGAAAAAAAGTAATGTTTCGACATACTTAATAATCCCCATATCCATCTTTTCTAAACCCATACACACAATTTCACTGTCAATACTCTTTTTGTTCAGATCCCGATGATCATTCATTCTCAATTCATGTTCTACATTATTCACCATACCTGGGTGGTAGTGTATTGAAGAATATTAATCCTTGAGTAGCTAAAGCCATCTCTTTTTCCTCACATTGAGTTCTTTAAATGAGAAGACATATTCATATCTCTTTTTATCTATATATATCTCATATATTTCACCATATATATATAATTTATCCATTAATCAATGCAATGATTGCAGATTCTAACTGAAGATCATGATTTGGATAGCTCTGTTCATGATTTTTTAACCGCATTGATGCGTTTGAAATAAATCAATCGATCCCAATAAGAAAACAACTAAATTATTTCTTTGATGTATCACTATAACTCACAAATCCCCCATTTTTTTCTAGTAGAGTCTAGATCAGAGAATTCACTAATATACTCTTTAATTAATCAAAGAATTCTTCACATTACATTGTGAAAATAAACATGATCCATTTATGAGTGATATTGGTTAACATGTTATCTAATCAGACAATATGAATAATGAAACAACAACAGTAACCTGCTATCCCAGTAAAAATAGGTATCTCGATTTTTTCCATTGGTTCATACCATTCCAGAACTACCATTTTCATCACCGGATCAACTGAGATTCCTACATTTGAGACAATTTATCCAAGAAAAGAAACTATTTGAAGATAGAATTCAGTCATTTGAAATATCCCATATAAATCTTGTAACAACCCGGTTCCGGAAGCCACCAAGATTCACCCCATACCTGATTTGTTACATGGCCTCAAGAACAGTTCCACAAAAATCAGAAGCAGCCAACTAGCAGTGAGGACTATTGGTGTGATAGTGGGGAAACCATGCCCACATTGGCAGTGTAACATGACAGAAGAAAGAAATAGAAAATGAAAGGTGGGAATAATCCATAAAAAATAAAACAGTAGACAACTCGAAATAAAATATTGGAGAACACATACTTATATGAATGATGCATGATACATAAGTCTATGAAAATAGAAAAACAAATCACAATGCTGGAATATAATAGTACTAAACCAAAGTATAATAGAAATAATGTAAACCACTACTCATCATCGCAATCCATAGCTTATCCCATTCTCTCCACGAATCAAGTACCTGAAGTTGAAGGGAAACTACCCTTATCTATACATACAACAATATAATCTATTTGGGCCTAAAAGAATAGCCTAAACAGGGCGTGAGACTAAATCCCCATAGGCAACCACCACAATATTTTTTACTAACATCCAGTGAATATATAGTAGGTAATAAGTATAGAAAGCAGTGAACAAGGAAGTACTCAGTAGTAAATAATCCATAGTTTTAATGCATTCAGTTTCTTATATCAATCAACAGCTAATCAAAACAGATAATCACAAAAGTTAACCCTCTAGGAACTACTCACATCCTATCCTCTGTGATCCTACCTAACAACACAACCAATTAGATAACGCAATAGGTAACCCTCTGGGAAGTACTCACAGCCTATCCCCTCTGGTCCTACCTAACAAGTACAAGAAACCCTATGGGCAGGTGAAGCATAGACTCTCTAAGGAAGCACTCACCGTTAATTGCTTCTAAAGTCTCGTATTGGTTACTAAAGGTGATCTAGGGAAGCAATTACATCACATTACCTCTATGGCCCATGTCGAGGAACTATAGACACACGGAGGAAGCACATACGTCAATTCCCCCCTATAGCCTCACATTGTAAATAAAACACACTTTGGGAATCCCTTACGTACATTCTCCCAATAGTTAGCCACACTAGGTTCTTATGGCCCAGTGTAAGTCCTGTGGGTATATCAACGCATATCTTCCAATGTTAACCTCATGAAAAACATGGCAAGCAGTCTATAGAATATCAGCAAATCAGAACAATCACACCATCCTACAACTAGGCATGGGAAAGTAAACAGCAGGCTAAGTGGAAAACCAGACCCAAGGGTCAAAACAGGAAATCATGCAAGGGAAAAACATCCAAATCATAACAATTAACCTTATTCACATTCGACTAACCTCTACCCAAGCATACAAGCATAACAGGAAAACAATAGGGCTAAAACAGTAAACATGCAATTCCCTTTTCATGGGTATTGGAAAAAATTTCACATATAACTCAATGAATTTTTAAATGAAAGGCACAAACCACATACCTCTATGTTGGGAGATCTCTATAAGTGAACCTCAAGACTTTAATCACCTAAGAACACGGTAGATCTATAAAAATGCTCAAAACTTTTAACCAAGGATAACATGAGAAATAAGTGGAATCATGAAACAAATATCCAGCAGAAGGAATAGATTACTGAGACGATTCCAATGCAATCAACAAAGTATGAATCGAAAAACAGATGCTCGATCTGGGAATAGGCAAATATCCACACCATACAGACACTCTTGGTCGAGTTCAGCAGAGAAGAAGATGTTTTAGTCGATTAAACGCGACCCCATTCCAATTAATGAAAAAAAGAAAGTACATGGTGTGTACATGAAGTTTTTTTACTCCACTTTAGGTGGAATCCAGGTCACCCCCATATGGCCATTTGTGTGGCCATCATAGAGCCAGCACATGACCTCCTACGGTGACCCATTACTCACCGTGAACTCATAATGTATATGGTGTGTACTTCAGAAATTCCAAAAAATTACCATTTTTCTAAAAAATTACCAGAATAAAGAAAAAATTCTTTTGAAAAGAAGATCGGTGTTCTTACAATATTTCCCCCTTAAGGAAATTCATCCCTGAATTTATGTAGAAAGGAGACTTAGAAGAAGAAACCCCAAAAAGCATTGGCCACTATGTTTGTATATCAGCCTCCCTCTCCCAAGTCTCATCCTATACTCGCATGTGGTGCCCTTTCACTCATACTAGAGGGAGAGACCAAACGCATAGAACATTTGTACTTAAATCATTAATCCGGATAGGATTCTCCTTGAAGGATGCATCCACTTCCAACTCAACCTCCTCAGGTTGGAAAACACGATACGGGTCTGAGAAGTAATTTTTATGATGAGAAACATGGAAAATGTCGTGCATAGCCCGATACCTCTGAGGTAACAACAACCAATTGGCAACCAGACCAACTCTCTCCAACACATCAAACGACCTAACATACCTCAGCAAAAGCATACCATGTCTCCTAATCCTAATGTGTCTTAACCTCAATACGACACATAGAAAAACCTAATCCCCAACCTCAAACTCCAGACATCGTCTCTGTTGATTATCATAAGACTTATGTTGATACTATACAGTATCCATTCTCTTTCGAATCCACTATATCAGCTATGAGATCTCTTAAACAAGACAAGGTCCCAGCAAAGCTACCTCTCCCCCATCCATCCAACATATGGGTGATCGGCATGGCCTACCATACAATGCCTCAAAAGGTGAAATCTGAATAGTTTTTTGAAAACTATTTTTGTATTAAAACTCCACAGGATGTCTGTTCTTCTACCGAAAACCTCCAACATCTAGAATACATGTTCATAGCATATCCTCAAGCACCTGTATCGTATGCTCAGAATGACCATCTGTCTGGGGGCGGTAAGTTGTACTCAAAAGCACCTATGTACCCAAACGATTATGAATCCATTTCCAGACCCATGATGTAAAACATGCATCTCTATCTAAAACAATAGTGTGTAACTCCATGTAAGCGCACAATCTCTCAGATGTACCACCACCCTAGCTCATCACACTGTGGGTCTCTTTAATAGCTAATAACTGATCTACCTTCATGAGTTTATCAATGACAAACCAAACTGCAGCATTCCCTCAAGGTGACCTCAGTAAACCTATCACGAAATCCATAGTGACATCATTTCACATCCACTAGGGAATGGGTAAGTGTTGTAAAATTCCTGCTGGTCACTGATGCTCCATATTCACCTGCTGACAGGTGGAACACCTCCTGAAATAACTAGATACTTTACTCATCATACCTGGCCACCAATACTGATGGTTTAGATCACGATACATCGTGGTGACACCAAGATGAACTGCCCAATCTACGAAATGAAAGTCCCACATCAGCTCCTCATGTATGTCTTCT
Source organism: Viscum album (assembly GCA_963277665.1). Lineage (NCBI taxonomy): Eukaryota > Viridiplantae > Streptophyta > Magnoliopsida > Santalales > Viscaceae > Viscum > Viscum album. Next base: position 229,052,056 of record OY728151.1, read on the forward strand.
GGCACCCATACGTGCCCCTGGATATGCAAGATCTCATCCTCTACTATGGTTTATCCATGAAAAGGGTCCTCTCCAGACACAATCTCTTGTAGGACTAGGCCTTCTTAGTTTGAGAGCTACATCATTCGCACTTGATCATGAATGGTAGAGGTAACAGCTACAGAAGATAGAAACATTTCCCCTGTCTATCGGGAACCTCCAAATGCATCTCATAGAACAGAGCCATAAGCTGCCACTTACTACTGGCCTCCTGAATTACCTATATCTGAGTCCTCCATATCAAATAATCAGCCACTATGTTTCCTTTCCTATGAATATAGGAAATATTCAAGTCAAAAGACAAAAGGTACTCAACCCACCTTCACTGTCTCAAATTCACATCATGTTGAGTTAAGATGTACTTGAGACTTTTGTGGTCACCCCGTACCTGGTTGGTCATATGGACTCAAGCACTTTTCCCTGAATGCCAGAGGCTCCCGACTAACAGTGAGGGCCTTGGGTGTGATAGTGGGGAAACTATGCCCTCATCGCCAGAGTAACACAACAGAATAAAGAAATAGCAATAGAAAAAGCATTAATAATCAATAAAAAAGTAAACAACGGAAGAATATAAATAATAAACTGGAGCACACATACATATATGAATGATGCATGACGCATAATTCTAGGAAAACAGCCAAACAAATCACAATGTTATAATTCAACGGTATTAGAACAAAGTACAAAAGAAAGAAAGTAAAGAATTCCTTAGCATCGAAAGCCATAGATTGGACCCATTCCCTCTACGAATCTAGTACCAGAAGTAGAAGGGAACTTGCACTTATTTATACATGCAACAATATAATCTATTTGGTCATAAAATCATGGCCCAAAAAGGGAGTGAGAATAAATCCCAGTAGCCAAAAACCATAAGATTTGTGCCTAATAGTTAGTGAATATATGGAAGGTAATAAGTACAGAATAAATTTAACAAGATGTAATTAGATGTAAACAATCCAAAGATTCAATGCATTCAGTTTCTTATATCAATCAACAGCTAATCAAAATAGATAATCACAACAGGTAACCTTCTAGGAAGTACTCATTGACTATCCCCTCTTGTTCTACCTAGCAACACAGGAAATAAGATAACCCAATAGGTAACCCTCTAGGAAGTACTCACAAGTGATCCCCTCTTATCTTACCTAACTAGTACATGAAACCCTCTGGGTAGCTTAAGCATAGATTCTTTGAAAAAACAGTCACCATAAATTCCACACATTGTCTCGTATCGGTATCTAATGGCGCTCTAGTGAAGCACTTATGTCACATTCCCTCTGTGGCCCGCTTTTAGGAACTAAAGACACTGTAAGGAAGAACTTACGCCAATTCCCCCTATATGTTCTCACATAGTTGTAAAACAGACACTTTGGAGAAGCCCATGCATCCATTATCACTGTGGTCTACTACACCAGGCTCTCACGACCCTGTGTAAGTCATGTAGGTATAACAACACGTATCAGCCAATGTAAACCTCAAGAACTATTCAGCTAGTATTCTACAACATATCAGTATATTAGAACAATCACACAATCCTACATATAATCATGGGAAAGTAAATAGCAGCCAAATAGGAAAACTAGACACAATAGCCAAAACAGACAATCATGCATGGGATAAAACTTCCAAAGCAAATCAATTAACACTATTTACATTCAATTAACCTGTACTCAAGCAGACAAGCATAACAGGCAAACAATAGGGCTAAAACAGTAAAAGCATAATACCCTATTCATGTGAATTGTGAAAAATTGCACAGATAATTCAATGAATTTTTAATGGAAATCCAAAAAAACCTACCATTGTGTTGGGAGATATCTATACATGAATCTAAGCCTTGAATCTCCAAAGAACATGGTAGATCTACTAAAACACTCAAAATGTTCAACCGAGGATATCATGAGAAAGAGTAGGAATCATGAAACAAGGATCCAATAGAGGGAAGAGCTTACCGAGGTGACTCTAATGAAATTGATAGAGTTTGATTTGGAGAAAGGATGATCGATCAGGGGCTCATCGAAGATCCATGTTGTAAGGATTCTCCCGGTCTAGTTTGGCGAAGAAGAAGACGTTTCTGTCGATTAGACGAGACCCCGGTCCATTTAATGAAAAAAAAGAATGTACATGGTGTGTAGTTTGGATGTACACAACATGTAATTTCCATTTCCATACTACGCATTAGGCGAACTCTAGGTCACCCCCACATGGCCGTGTGTGTGGCCATCACACGGCCAGCACACGACCTCCTACGACGATCCAGTACACGACGTGTACTCATAAAGTACACATCGTGCACTTATAAAATTTTAGAATTTCCCCCTTTTTCCCAAAAATTACCAGAAGAATGAAATCATACCTAAAATGTTTTTTGGGTTCTTATAAATCTTCTCTTATTATCGTCTGTAAAACAACCCATAAGTGGCTCTCATGGTCCTCATTTATTTTGTAATATATCAATATATAATAAATAAATACCAAAAAAAATTCAAGATATTCCTTGAAAACTCTATTCATTAGACACATAAAAATATTGGGTTAATTAGTCAATCCAAATAGAAATACTGTAAACATGTAATGTTCATACATAGTTAGAAATAATGTCTTTAGAATATCATCCTTATTCACATTAAATTGATGATATCTATATTGAAGTTAAATATTTGAATACTATTGAGTGTTATAGAGGTGATCAAATAATTTCTCAATATGAGGTAGAGGGTATTTGTTTCTTGTAATAATAGTATTGATTTCCCTATAGTCAATGCACAACATCATAGGTCAATCTTTCATCTTGACAGAGTACATGGGTTCCTCATGGAAAAATATAAGGAAGAATAAATCCTTAATTACTAAACTTGTCTAGTTTTTAATTCATCTCCAATAATTAGATAGTGGAAATTCTATAATAATTCATATATATATACATTTATTCAATGGTTAAATCGATGTTAAACTCAACTTCATTCTCTGGGGGGGGAGGGTTATTCAGGTAAATCCTCTATAAATACATCAATGTATTCTTGTACAATAGACACATCCTCAATTTGAATATTCTTTACTCACCCATGGATGATGGTCTCTATTCCTCCACATTAATCTCATTCAGTAGAGCTTTGGGGGCTTGATCTAAATAAGAATTTGATGATGATGTCTCCACTATAAATATAAGAAACAACATTTATCAATCACCATTCAAAATTTACTTCCCTTTTCAATAAATTTATTATTTATATTTTGAAATCTATTCTATTGCACATATTACATCAAAAGAAACCATAGGTATGATTATAAACTAAAAAATTATATAAATTTCATGTTTCATAATAGGAACTACTCAAAACATCATTGTCGTAGTAAGGTTTCAACTAGTATTTATTACTGACAACTAGCTTCTTAATGTTAATTGGAAGTATATTATTTTTAATGAAAATTGGAAAGGTATAAAAAATATGATGATATAGAATCAAATAATTCTTTCGCTAAATTTGAGGATATAATTAAATTGAAAACCACAACATCATTATGAACATAAACACCATCTATTTTGATAAAAAAAGCTTACCCTTATCTACTGATATTTTCGGAGGCAAGTATCCTTGATGCTACAAACATTTATTTTCATTGTGTTCCATGCCTCTTCAATAGTATCATTGAACATTAGAATCTTATTTCATCCCCTTGAACTAATGATCATGATTTCCTTTCTCACCACACTTATTGAAAACTCATTTTCCCTTTAATCACACTCTAGGGTGTTTCCTTCCATATGTATCATATGTTTTAAAATTCCCCATGTTATTCTTTCATTTATCCATTATTTTCTCATCCACCCTTTTAATATCATATTTATCTCTAGAAGTCATAAGAAGTGGAGAATATTTTCTATGCCTTGATAACACATGAGACTATATCAGAGTATAGTGAAATGTTTTGGAGACCAGTTCCCTTCAGATTAATGGATTTAACCCATCAAATAATCTATAAATCATGGTCTCAAGATTATGTACATAATCCATAGCATGAATTTATAACTTCATAATGCTGGATTTATACTTTTTAATGTTTTCATACAATTTTTGTCTCATGTATAATAATTTTATCTTCCTATACTATAATTATTCTCGAGGGAAATCTTCTTCAATGAAAATTTCCTTAAATTCCTTCCATTCTATATTTTTCAATTTGTTCATCATCCATTGAGTTTTTAATTAACTACCTCCATTGATCCACATGTCTTGAGATATGATAAATTAATATTATAAAAAATATATTTTGATTCTTCCCAAAGTGAAAAATATATTATCTATGGAACTGATCCATTGATAAGCTAATAATGTATTTGTAGTCCCATTGAATGATGGAGTTTGTTCTCGCATAAAGCGATCTAACATCGTTACACCATGTTGTGAATTCGTATGCACATATAATAAATTTTTTAATTTATTTTATACTTAATATTACTATATTTAATCCCAATATAATTTTATTTCAAATTCAATTGTCTAATTTTATGCGTTTTGAAGTATTTTGGGCATAATTTCAAAAATGGATAATTTTGGATTTTAACTATTTTTTTTATTTCATTGCTTCAGCTATATTTTTTTCTTAAATGATCAAAATAATAAAATTATTATTTTATAAAATTTTTTGTTTGATGGGATTCATTTTTTTCTTTCAAGGCCAAAAGCACAATAAATCATGTTATGTCCCAAATCAATCTCACCAGACAGACTAGTAAATCTGTGGAAAAATCTAGATAATTTTATTGTTAGACCCATATCTCATAAACTGATTAAACTAATGCAATAAAATTGAACATTAAAAAATATGAAATCCATAGTCATAAATTTCACTAAGATGGATGCACCTGAATCATTCATTATCAAGGCATTAAATGCACTGGAACACTCTACATTGGAATATGAACAGTCATCTTGGGGGGATTAAATATTCATAATAAATTATCTATATCTCTCTTAATACATTTCTAATGAATATAAAAATTTCCGAGACTATAGAGAAGCTATTTTATATCAACTTTAAAGAGAACAAATTACAAAATTATTTCCAGTAATGGGACATCTAGGGACATAATTGCTGAGGATGGTTTTTTGAGCCAATTTTTCACTCTCTTTGCCTATAAAAGTGTACATCTTCTTCATTACAAGGGGTTGGAAACATAGGGGTATCCTTTGATGGAAATTTTATATATTTTATTATTTTATTTTATTTTATTTTGATTTTATAATATAATTTAATGTTTTAATTTATATTTCCCCCTTTATCTATTTTTCATTCTCTTTTTTTGTTTTCTTCCCCTATTTTCTTCTTCATTGTGAACTCTTATGCTCCTGATATTGTGTCGATGACATAAATAAGTTCCAAGGGGAGTAATAAAGTGATGAAACCATGTATTATAATACTAATTCATAATAATAATTAATTTATTATAGTTTTTAAATGGATATCTTATTTATAAAGGTGTCTTTGTGTCTCCACTTGCTACCCGAGGTTTAGCTTACACTTCAGTAATATTTTCCCTCGATCGAGGAGGTGGATGTGAGGTATCTTAAAGATCATTGAGAGAACAATATATTAAAAACAGTATTAATAGGAGTATTTTAAAACATATTATGGAGTGTATTCACTATGTAAATTCAAAACAAATTAAGAGATGGTGAAGGTTCACTCTGGGCAATTCTCTTGGGAATGCCTCCTTTCATCCTAACATCATTTTATTTTCATTTATTCTATTTTCATTAAATTTTCATGTTTAATTATATTTTTTAATTATAAATTATCAATATATTTTTCTCATTATTTTATTTCATATATATATATATAATATAAAAAAAGTTAATTAGAAGTAGTGAGTGCTTAAACGCAAAGGCTCCTCAAGAGAACGACCTAGGTCAGCTCTAATGCTGTATTTAGTAACAAATATTTTTGAGAGTGTGACCAAAAATACTCCGTAAAATTGTTTTCTTTTATAGGTATTTAATTTGTCCACATTCACTATTTTTTCTCACATTTTAAAAATTATTTTTCTTCCCTTTATTTAAAAGAACACAAAAATTCATAAAATTCATAAACAAATCATTGTTCAGAATGTCTATCAATTAAAATTGTTATTCATGGACTGAGCAATATCATTATATAGAATAATTTCACAATGATATTGATTATATATTTTAATGTATAAGTTATTTAGTGGAAAAATTGGGCATCCAAATAGATTTGATAGCTGAATACGTACATACAGGTTAAGTGAAACCATAACCAGAATGAGTGGTGGATGAAATTTCATTAATCTTGTTTTATGTCAAAGATCCTAAGGAGGGTGAGAATGATATACTAATGTAGTTAATAATTTAATCTCATAGTCAACCATTAATCTAGGAGGTCACTTATATACACATTATAGAAGATGAAAATAAAAAAGATAAATAGTTTTTGGAATAATCTTTAAAACACTTTCTTAAGATGACCTCAACCATGATCTTACCATCCTTGACAATGAATAGTTTGAAAAACTCTACCACTCTCTTGCTTTTGTAGATGATGTTTTAAATGCAATTTCGGAGATTTAGTTTCCAATGGTCTTTCCCAAAGACAAAAATTTCCAAGCTAACATACATGAAAGGGAGTATTTCATGATTGATCTATCATGTTTTAATCACATTCATGCTAAATTATTTTCTGACATATCCTTTTCCAAAAGGCATTATAAAACACAAATGGAGAAGGACTTGGATTTTAATGAAGGTGCCACCCAATTTTCGTTGAATGAAAAAGAAGAGCCAGAAAAGATTATTGTGGTGCGACTACCTCTTCTATAATAACATGAATTCTATATGGATGAGAAATCCACAAAAAGTTAACCATGAGAACACCTATCTTCTTTTCCCTCCCACTCTTGATATCTAATTTTATAATTTTCCTTTATTTGGGGTTGGGATTTATCTTATATTATTTTTGGTTATCTACTTTCAGTGTTTACAAAAGGGCACTAGGAAATGTTACATGTGGTGGTTCCTCTCAAAGGAACCACTTCCACTATCTGGTTGGGGATAGTCCACTGCAACTGCCTAACTATGGTTTATAAAAACTTATCACCTACTTGGGGGGTCAAACCAGAAATTATCGCTTTTTCTATCCCTTTTCACATTTTTTTATTTATATTATGTTTTTTCATATATTTTTGGTAGTTTTAATGTGGTATATTCTTGGATCTTATCACAAGGATTCCACTAAATAATAAATTCGTCCGTGATTTTCATTTTTTATATTTTATTTTCTGCCAGATATAAATTTTTTCTAAAAACCATTCACAATTACATTTGATTTAAAAATATGTAGAAATGGAATAAGTGTTGGGGAGGGATTTCAATCTATTTTTAGATTTTTTATGCCAGTATTTTTTTCATGTTTATTTTCATTTCTGATTTTTTCATGATTTCAATTTTTAATGTTTTTAGGATTCTTGAGATGAATCGAATATGTTTGGAAAATTTGTGTCATTTTGGTTTTTTTTATATTTTATTATTAGAATATTTTATGATTTAAATAATTTTTTGAATTTATTTTATTTTATAATTTCTTTTCTTTCCATTTGACGATGTTTGATTGATTGTGAAACTCATGTGCATTAATACTATCAAAATTGAATATATTTCCTATCCTAAGTGGTCTAAAAACATTATGTATGTATTAATTTCATTTATATTTTTCATGATAGTATTGATACATGTATTTTGATCTATAACTTTTTTTTTCATTGTTTCAATGCTATTAGAGTTCATTGAATGTGTTGACTATGAATGAGGAACCACTTTCAAATCACTTTTTGACATTAAACTCTTATTTTTTTCTTATGTATCCATATGAACATTATTATGCCCCAAGTATCTGTGAGATAAGTTTTAAGGAATCCTCGTTATAAACCATTTACCACTTTCCAAACTTATCTATAAGATAAATTCATTAGAATTGTTAAACTCATTTATTGGGGGGGGGAGAAGATGAGTTTTTTTTTTCTTTCTAAAAGAATATATTTCATCAAAATTGAATGTTTTTACATATATATATATTGCTTATTGGGTTTAAGAAGTTTTATGATTGGAAGATTTATGAGTGCGCTAATAAACATTACACATATGAGTCAGTTATTAACCAATATTGAAAGATCAAAAGCTTCTACTCTTTTACTCAAAATAGGATTCTAAATAGAAATCCATATCTAAATTCAAGTAAACAATTTTCTCCAAAATGGGGAAAAGAGGGATGAAATTAATTTATGATTAAATTAACTATGTTAACATCCCAAATAAAGATTTCTTATAGGTGATTCATTTTTGAGATAATTTATATCACACCATTCTTGATTAAAACTGTATTCATGCATTTACTTCACTTTAGTACATAACCCTCCTTATTTTTTCTTAATTATTATGACATTTAAAATTTACCAACCCTCAACCTTAGAAAACCAATGAAAAATCCCTCATTATTGACACATTTTCCCTATGATTTTTATATTCTATAATAATATAAATCCTGTGGAAATCACACATGTTATTGGGAAATGAGAAAAACTCCACATAAAATATCATTGAGTGGAGAGAGAAATATTTTTCTTGGGAGGTATGTATGAAATGAATGTGATGATTAACATGATATTGAATGTATTATTTTTTAGTATTTATGTAATTTTTATCCATTTAAGTTGTATGATATTTTCCTTGATATGATAATTGAGTTATGTTGTCATTTATGCTTGTGTTGTTTGTCTTGACCTTGGAAATAGTTGATTTCCATAGAGTGTAATGATTAAGTATGGCATAATTGATAGAAAAATATTTTCCATTATTTTTTATGAATTTTATAGTTTTTAATACCATTAAATTTTTATTTTAAAGGAAATAGTCACATTTTACTCTTTCTGAAGTATTTTGATCTTAATTAAAAAATGGATATTTTTTTATTTTAATTGTTTTAATATATATATTTTTTGGCCATAAATATTTATTAAATGATAAAAATTGAAATATTATTATTTTATAGGTTTTTTTTCAATGTGATTCATTTTATACTTTATGAACTAAACCTCCATCCATCATTTGATGGCCTAAATCCATCTCACAAGACAAGCCCCTAAATCTTATCACAAATTTGGAGAATTTTATTGTTGTACACATATCTCATAAAATAATAAATAAAAGATCTTATATTCAATATATAGAAATAATAAATCCATAGGAAGAACATTAATTAATACTTCCTCACCTAAATCATTCATTATCATTTCCATAAATTTATTGGAACATTCTGCAATGGAATACGAACATGGAGACTATAAATTTTAAATTTATATATTAAATCATCCCTTTCACTCCCCATACATATCCAATATAGCTAAAATATTTTGTAAATATTGAGGAGAAATATATGAAAAAAAATTTATGAAGGAGAATCTTTTAAATTTGGTCAATTAATGGGTAATCCACACAAATACATTCAGAAGATGTTTTTTGAGTCAATTTTTCATTCCCTTTGCCTATAAATGAGTAATTCTTCTTCATTCCAAGTGGTTAGAAATAGAAGGGTAGCCTTTGTTGCCCATTTTCTTTAAATAAGTGTTATATTCTATTTTATTTTCATTCTATAATTGAATTTTATGTTTTTATATAAGTTTTCTCCTTTCTCTCTTATTTTTTATCTCTTTTTTATTCCATCTTTTTTCTCTTCGTTCGAAACTCGTATGATCGTGATCATGAGTAGCTATCCCATGGCTGTTCTAGAGGGTGTAATCATCGGATGAACCAATGTAATTAAACTTTAATTATAAATGTTTTTTTATTTTATTAGAGTTATTATGAGGGGAATCTTAGTGGGAATGGCATATTTTTGTCTCTACTTTCCACCTGATGTTTAGCTTTAACTTCTATAATATTTTCCCTTGATCAGGGATGTGGATGTACTATCTCTCAGTGATCATTGAGAGCACCATATTTTCATAAATATATGAATAGGAGGATTTTCACACATATTATTGACTGTGTTCATTAATTTAATTAAAAACTAATTATGAGACGTTGAAGGTTCACTCAGGGAATTCTCTTGGTAATGTATTCTTTCTTCCTAACAATTTTTTTTCCATTCATTCTATTTGAATTTAAATTGCATGATTAGTTTTAGTTTTTAATTTTTAATTTTAAATATTCTTTTATGGTTATTTTATTCATTATATATATAAAATAAAAAAATGTGAATAAGTAATAATGACTGCTTGACTAAAAAGGCTTCTCAAGAGAAGACCTAGGTCATCCCTTATGATGCACATAGTTATAAATATTTTTCAGAGAGTGTATAAAAACACTTCATCATATTGGATCTATTTGTGGGGATCCATGTGTTCTTCATTAATTATTTTTATTCAAGTTTTGAATCTTATTTTCTTCCATTCGTTTTTAAAAACACAAAAATATCATAAATTAAAATAAAATATCATTGTTCATGATGTCTCTTTATTAAAATTTTTATGCATAGGCTAACCAATAGTAGGTCCCAAATGAATTTTACAATGATCTGGATGCTATATATAAAATTATTAGTTATTTAGTATAATACTTAGAGATCCAAATAGATTTGATAGAAGAATACGTACATGCATGTCATGAGAAACCCGAACCTGAACAAGTGGTTGAAGAAATGTCATCGATCATGTTTTATGACCAAGAATCATTGGTGAGTGAGAAGGATCTACTCAATGAGTTTATCATATCATCTTGTACTAAACCATTGGTTGTGGAGGTCCCAGATTTACACCTTCAAACTAATTCACTTATGGGAGATCAACAGTTTTTTGATGAATCTAAGAAAGTATTTGTTTAAGATCTCCTGAAATATTATCTTCCCATCCATGATTATGAATAATCAAAACTAATGTACCTCTCAATTTATTTAGAAGCTAATCATGAAGATTCACCTACAGATATTGAGTTTCCAATTGTCATTCCCTAAGAGGACAATTTATAAAATGACATACATGATAGGGAATATTTCATTATTGATTCGTCAGGTTTTAATTGTATTCAAGATAATTTTTTTTTCTAACATCTCCTTTTCCAAAATTTCTGATGCAGAACAACTAGAGTAGGCCCTGGATATTAAGGAATACACCACTCAAGTGTTATTGATTGAAGAAGAAGAGAAAGAGGATATGTTGGTGATGAAACTACCTCTTCTACAACAACATTCATACCATATAGAAGAGGACACCACAAAATATAACAAGGAGCACCCTTATCTTCTTTTCCCAAAAACTCTTTAACTCAAATTCAATAATTATCCTTTCACAGAGGTTGGGAATTATCTTATAATTTTTGTTTTTCTCTACGTTCAATATTTACTCTTTCAAACTTGGAAAACATTCTTTTGGTTGTTTATCTCAAAGGAACCACATCAACCATCTGATTGAGGATATTCAACTACAACTTCTTGAATAGGGGTAGTAAAAACCTAGGACCCACTGGGGGGGGGGGTAAAAAAATCATTATCCCTTTTATATCCCCTTTATATTTCCTTTTTTTCTTAGGACTTTTCATATTTTTCTTTTAGTTTTAAAGTGGTAGGTTTTAAGTTCTTTGCTAAAGGGTTCCACTGAAAAGTAAATCTGGTTGTATCGTTCCTTTTCATTATTTTCTTTACTTCCCAATATAAATTCAATTTGTAAAAATTTATTAATCTTATATAAACTAAAAATAGGGTAGTTAATTGAATAAATTGGGTGGGGGATTTTAACCAATTTTTTGTATTTTTTTTTTGTGTGCATCCATTTAATTTTTCATGTTTGTTTTCTATAAATTTGTCATGGTTACATTTTTTGTGTTTTTTAGGATTCTTTAGTTGAATTGAATAACGTTGTAAAATTCAATCCATCTTGGTGTTTTTTTATATTCCTATAATTTAATATTTTATTATTTAAATGATTTTATAATGGATTTTATTTTCTAAATTTGGATCTTATCATTTGATGAAGATTGATTGATTATAAAACTCACGTGCACTAATACTATCAGAATATAAAATATTGTCCAACCAGAGAGGTTTATAAACCATTTTTATATTTTCATTGAATTTTCCTTTTATTGAGTGTATTGAGACATGTTTTGTGATCTAGAAAATGCAGTTTATTTTTTTTAATGCTGTTTCATTTCATAGAATTTTTTAAGAATGATTGAGGCACCACGTTGATATCCCTTCTTGAATTTTAATACTTATTTTTCCTACCATAATATATGACCATTATTAAACCCCTAATATCAATGAAATTCATTTTTATGTAGCCACATTTCAATCCATTTATCCCTTTTTAACCAGCTCTTGTAGTTAAATCCATGATTGTTGTTGAACTCAAGTGTGGGGGAGGGAGAAGATGAGTTGTGGTTTTCTATCCTAATGAATCTATTTGATATAAATTGAAAGTGTTTCCATATTTGTTTCTACATGGGTGTTCAAAATTTAATGATGGTATTATGAATTAGTGGAATAAAATTACATTACACATATGGTTTGGGTATTCCCAATTACTTGAAGAACAAAATATTCCTCTTTTTCCTCAAAACATGATTCTAATGAAAAATCTCAATATAATTTCAAGCTAAAACAATGCTCCGAATTAGGGAAAAGAAGGATTAAATTCCTTGATTCCAAAATTCAATGTGTGATATTCTCAATTAAATATGTGTTTGGTGGATATTCATTTTATAACTAATTAAATATCACACCATCCTTGAGGAATTTTTTTTCATACATTTACTTCACTTTAGAGCTTAACCCTCCTCATTTTCCATAGATGTTTTAACATTTAAAACATACTAACCCTCATCCTAAGAAATTACCATGAAAAGGTCCTCACTATTGACCAATGTTTTTCATTGGGATGTGGTGATTCTTAGAGGATAGAAATCCTATGGAAATCACACATGTTCTTGGGAATGAAAAAAACGCCACCTAAAATATCTGGGAGTAGAGAGAGAAATATTTTTCCAGGGAGGTAGGATTCAATTCATGTAGGGATTATAATGATACTGAATGTATTTCTATGATTTTTTAGGATTTTGGGAAATTTTTTTCATATTGGAGGCATATATTTTCCTTGATATTATTATTTCATTGTGTGGTAATTTATGTGTTGGGAAGTTAGTTTTGTCCTTGGTATAAAATGATTTCCCAAGAGTGAAATGTTTAATTATGGGGGAATTGATAAAAAAAATATTTTCAATAATTTTATACTGAATTTTAGTGTTTTATTCCCTCTAAATAGTTATTTCAAGGGAAAGTTTCACAGTTTATGGGTTTTAATGTTTTTTGACCTTAATTGTTAAAATGGGTAAATTTGGATTTTAAATGTTTTAATTTATTTCAATGATTTGGACATAAAATTTTCCTAAATGATCCAAATTTAAAAAATAATTATTTTATAAGTTTTTATGTTATATTCTATTCATTTTATTCTTCATGACACAAATCTAAATCCTCTATTTGAAGGACAAAATTTATCTCACAAAACAAGACTCTAAATATTTTCACATATAAGGAGAATTTTATTGTTTGACCCATATCTCATAAACTGTTTAAAAAATAAGCATCAATTTAACATGAATAAATAATAAATCCATGGAAATAAATTTCATTAATATAGACTATCCAGAATATTTCATTATTAAGGCCATAAGTTCATTTGGACTCACTACACTGGAATTCAAAAATTCATCCTAGTTAGTTTAAATATCCAAATTAAATTAGCCATATCTCTCTTAATACCTATATAATGAATCTAAAATTTTGTGGGAAGACAAATTATAGAATTAATAACAACATTTATAAATAAAATATTTTAAAAAAATTCTTGTAATTAGTCATCCATGTGCATACTTTCAGTGGACATTTTTTGGATCCAATTTTTCACTCCATTTTCTTATAAAAGAATACATATTTATTCCAACAAGTTGATAATGTAGGGGTAACCATTTTTGGCCATTTTTCAAAATTTATTTGATTATTTTATTTTATTTTATTTATTTAATTTAATTTCATGTTTTAATTTAAGTGTTCTCATTTCTCACTTATTCTTTCTCTCCTTTTCTTCACTCATTTTTTCTTCAATATGAACTATTATGCTCATGATCATGAGTAGAAAACCTAAGGAATTTTTTGAGGGTGTAATCAAGTTATGAACCCAATTCTATGAACATTCATTATTAATGTTTAATATTTTATTATAGTTATTCCAGGGGGATATTAGTGATAATATACTCTTTGGGCCTACATTTTTTACTCAAGTTTTAGATTTTAATTATGAAATATTTTCCCTCGATTGAGGAGGTGGATGTGCGGTCTCTCAATGATCATTAAGAGAAGCATTTAGTCACAACCATATGCATAATATTATGCTCACATATACTTTGGTGTGTGTTAATTATGTAAATTCTAAACTAATTTAGATATGATGAAGGTTCACTCAGGGTGATTCTCTAATGAATTTCTACTCTCTTAATAATATAATTTTGTTTGAATTCATTCTATTTTTATTAAATATTTATGACTAATTTTTGTTCTGAGTTTTAAATTATGAATCCCCTTTTTTGGTTATTTTTTTCATATATATAAAAAATATAAATAATTTGAATTAGAGGTAATGAGTACTTTACCACAATGGATCCTTTAGAGAAGGACATAGGTCAGCCCATATTTTGCACTTAGTTGAAAATATTTTCGAGAGTCCATACAACAAGACTTCGTCATCTAGTCCATTAGGAGTAAGGGTACTTCTCATAAACGTAATGTGTCTTCCAAATATAGTTACAATATGTTCTGGTCTAGTTGTAGTACCATATCTATCATCATTATCTTGCATAAGAGGGAAATCTATACATGTAATATGTGCAGTGATTGGATTTCCATTCCTTCCACTAAGAACCATTTTCAATAATGGCATACACTAAATTGGATTATTATTCATAACGAATTATTTAAAACTAGTAACATTTTATCTAAATACAATATTTTTTAAATAGAAAATATCATAATCATAAACAATGTTTCTTTTGGGGCATATTAATATTTAAATACTTCATAATTGTTTGAAATTAAAATTTCAATTATCCTGAGAATATATCCTGGAAATTATAGACCAGGTGTCCAGTGAATCCTATTTTAATATACCTAGTTATACGAATTCATGACCAACACATCTTTTCATAGTTATTTTCCCTAGGTACATCTATTCCATAACCAATTCCACTTGTATTATCCATGCATCAATTTAGTTTAAGGAAGACCCACATAATCTTTACCTTAACGAAATTATAGGATGTTATTTTATGATTACCCTCAAATCCTATCTTTGGGTTTTTTCCATAATAAATATTTTCTAAATATATTTTCCACAGCTTCTACTAATCATTCTATGATACCAACTATAAATAACCTAACCACATTATAATTAAGCAGGTGTCTTCCATAATTACGCTAGTTATAAGAATAAGAATTCACATCCCAATGAACTAAATAGTTTAGTATCATTGTAAAAATTGTGACACACTAAATTCTTACATGAAAACTTGAATGGAAAACAACAAATCAACTCCATTAGAAACACCCATAAAATTCAATATTATCCATGAATTTCCTTCATAATATACATCTTCACGTCCTTGGAAAAATTAAAACATAATAAAGTTGTGAGATCAAATGATCAGTAAGGGTATGTAATATAGTGTAAGATAATATAAACATAAAAAATAGAACATGTTTGAAAGCTACTCTCACATTCAATTAAAACATGTTATTAAGCATATTATGAAAGGAATAAAATCTAAAATAAATAATTATCTAAAAATAATTAAATAAGAATGAAAAGTTACCATTGATATTATACTTTTGGAAAAATCACATGGACTATAAATTACTAATATCATTATGATGGAATGCATAATACTATACATCTAAAACATACCATCAAGGCCTCAGCCAAGACATCTGAAAATAAATAGTTGAGGCCTCATCCAAATCAATATTTATGATGTCTTGTGAGACCTACCGATGCAACAAGGGGATATAGTGGGACACTCTCATAACTTACTATGTCCAATGCATTCATCATATGAATGGGGTGAATCATTTACAATATATAAATATGGAATGTAAATAAATTTCCAAAATTAGTAATCGTAATCACTAACTATTCTAAGTAGTATTGTATAAAGACAACAAATCCACATTCAAGAGGATCATGAATAATTTTTAAAAAATATTATTGATGATATCATAAAATATCAATCCCAATAAAGAATAATATTCAATATAGTGTGCTTAAAGATATAAAAATACTTTAATAAAATCATCAAGAAATTCAGGAGATAAATACCCATTTATACATTGAAATAAAGAGTTATTTTAAAGAAAACATTTGTATTTGTGATAAAATCATATTGTAAACATGTATTTCCAGAAAATAAAAAAGTTAAGTTCAATTAAATTATATTTTTGGCATAAAATGAATCTATCTCAAGTGAGAACATGAAAAAATTATTTTTTTGAAACACAAAATTGAGAATATTTATCGTGGTTTAAGGGAAAATATTAAATTGTAATTTAAATAGATAAAAGATTCATTGTTTTCATAAAACCAGAAATGAACTAAAATATTATTTCATGATAAAAATATTTATTTTAGAAATATATTTGTTCCCTGTAATATATTTTTGGGTGTACATGAATCTGTGTTTGAAATTGGAATGTTCCCTTAAATCGGGCTTTCGTATCAGGATGAAATTAGAAACGAACCCTGTAAAACATGTACTTCACAATAAAATAAAGATAAAATGATTTGGATACATGATTCTAGAAAAAATAAAAATAATTTATAATAATTATATAAAAAAAATTATATTTTCAATGGTGTAAATATATAGAAAGCATATCATGAATGGAAAATAAAGGATCCAAAAGAAACCCTTAGCTTATGTTTGAATGTGTTATGAAGTTGTACATGATGTCATGGATAATGAAATTATATTTTTAAATTATTCAATTAAGAACATATTAAAAATTTAGTTGATTTATTATAGTTTTATTTGGTTCATTTAGTTCATTTTTTATGAGATATAAGATTCGATTTCTTCTTTTGGTAATTTTTGTTTCCTTGGTTTTCATTATTTATTTACTTTTATACAAGTATGAATGATCATATGAAATGGAAATAGTTATCTTGAATTGAAATTAAATGTAATTAATTAAATAATAGGATATTTAATGTTATTATATATAATTTTATCTATATATGAGTATCCTTTACAAGAAAAAGTGTTAATGATAACTAATTAAATTATTTTGGCATTTTTTCAATAAAAAAGAACTCGTTTTGTATTTTTAATTAATATTGCATATATATTATGGTTCCTAAACATTAAATAAGTTATAATGAATTTTTTAAATCATGGTTAGACCATTAAAATGAATTCATTACCAAACATGATTGTGGAAATGGAAAATGAAAATTCATCACCCATGATGGCCTTAAATAGACACATCACGGATGATGCATTAATTTTTAGAATAAACGGGGTTAAAGAAAATAATTGATGATAGATATAACACTTAAAAAATAAAATTAATGTATATATAATATAATATATTTATCATGATTGTTTGGATTGAGGAGGTATGGAAGGAATAATAAATGTAAATAAATTTAATGAAAAATAAATTAATGAAAAGAAATTTTAAATCATGAATTCCTCTCCTTCATAACCTCATTATGAATATTTGAAATGATTATTTGGTGATACCAGAAAGGATATAACATGGTGGGTAAGTTTGGGAGAGTAAATGTTCAGATTATTAGAAATATTGAAGGTTTTGTGGGTTTAAGGACAAAGGTTGGTGAGGGGTGGTATTTATACTGGAGGAGAGGTGTGTTTGGTGATTATTTAATTTATTTGATTCTTATGTTTCATAAAAAATATGAATAATAATTATTATTGTTACTAAATAAAATAACTAGAGAATATTAGATCTAGATAATGGTCACATATATCATCCATGAATCATCAATGACTTAATACTTTATTTATTTATGTTAAATACTAAAACAAAAAATATTTCAATATTCACTAAAAAATCAACTATTTTAGAATAACCCAAAACATTAAACCTTTAATATTTTTGATGTGACGAATAAAAAAACTAAATTTTACTGAAATAATTTTTCAAATATGATAAATTTAATTTTTAATTAAGACCTCATTTATTCAGAAAATATAGATTTTTATATTATAACAAATTTTATGACACTTTGAAAAATTAATTTAGGTCTCCTAAAATTATTTTATAATAATAATATATGAAATATAAATTTAGGAATTTATTTTTAAAAAATAAATATTCTTGTAAATAATTTTATTAATAATAAAATAGTAAATAAAAAATATGATTCATTATATTACCAAAAACATAACATATTGTTTTCAAAACATTAATTTACTTATTACATTATATAAATATATGTTATTTTAATTTTAAGGTTACCCAAAAGTTACTAATACTTTCATAGGTGTATTTATTATTTTATTTTTCATATTACTAGTCATAATGTTAACATTACTATTCCAATGGTCATGTTTAATAGTATAATACTTTTTTTAAACTCGGTGTTGTGTGAAGCATAAACTATAAGAGATTTTAAATTTCGAAAGAGTCATGCCATAAAATCATATAGTGTTACAACTAATATTTCTAGAGACCGTAAAAATAATATTGGATGGACGAAATTTAATATGATATTGAATAATTTACAGTGAGATGTATTAATTTTAAATAGGTTATATTTTAGAGGAAACTACCGAGGGGAATAATATGAAATTTTAATGCGCTTAGATGGAAATGAGATAACAAATCGATGTATTTCATGCTAGTATTGAAAAATGTATCTCAAGTTAATAATTTGATTTGTGTTTTTATTTATAATTTTTATAAATTTCATCATTTTCATCATTGTTGTGATACTGTGTATAATGATCAACTTGGTTGATTTTATCTAAAATGTATATTTATATTACATTGAGTGTGCCTATTTATTATATTTAATCATGATCTTGTTTTTTTCTATTTTTTTTAAAGGACTTAAATTTTTTGGTAATGAATTAAATTTCAGTGCAGAATTTCATCATTCTTTTTTACTGTCCGACTGAACGACTCAAACATCATAAGATATGATTTGGTCTTTTTCTATGGATTACCAAAAATGTTTTGATTAAAATATTTTACTAGTTTAATATTATAATAATAAAATTTTTATTGAATTATAGAGATGTAGTCTTTTGCAGTATATATAGAGAGCATTACCAAACTCCATCATATTGGGTCAATGTTAGTAAGAACATGTTGTTGGGGCCAAAATTGCTAAAAGAGAAGTTTTTAAAGGAAAATATGATTTAACACTATAAAGTGGAAATGAAAAGTATCAAATGAAGATATGTAGATAAGATGATGATATATAATTTATTTTAGGTAGTCTATTATTATTTTCAAAGAGTATCTTTTTAGAAACGTTTTAGGTGTTTTAGTAAAAATAGAAAGTTCATTATATGGTTCATTAAACCCTTTCAAATTATGGATGAAGTGGGGTAATTATATTAATAATTTTACTTAACTATGATTTTAACCCTATGAAATTATGTTTTTCATATTATTTGAGTAGGAAATCATGTATTTAATGCATCTTAGTTTTTTTAACACTTGGGTGTTAAAGTTAGAGGAAATCATTCCTAAAAAAATATATGGTTCATGTATTAAATCGAAGATAGAAGGATCTAAAAAATAAGGTGGTTCTCAAGGTTAAGGTTTTATATAAGAAACATATTATTGAATAAACATATTGGGAATCAAAAAAATCAATAACAAAAAATATTTACTTGATTAAATAAGGAATAAAAGTTTGACGATGCAGTTCAAAAAAGTAAAGAAGAATGTGATGACCTAGGTAATATAAAAAATAAATTACCATATGATTTATATGAATTAGTTTTTTAAATTCCTATTAATCACATTTTTTTAAACGTTGTTATAAATTTTTCCAATAAAAAAACAAATAGTTTTTTATATATATTGTTTATATATGCATATATTCTTTTATTTAAAAAATATATTTTTTGATTTTAGAATTTTAAATATGTAAAAATGACTTAATTTTTTGGAATAAACATACTAAATATATCTTTGAGTGAATTTTTTATATTTTATGAAATGATTGACTTCATAGTGACTAGTAAAAAAAAATAATTTTTATGAAATTAACCAAAAAATCAGTATTTAAAACTCTATTTATATAATATATTGCTTTTAATATTATATTAATTTAATTAATAATAATATAATCGAATAAATACTATAGTAATCAGAATTATATATTATTTTAGTATAAAGCAATTTTTATCCTCAAAAGGGGGATTTTTTCAAAAAATTCTTTTCATTATAATTTTTGTTTTTAAATTACAATTATTTTATTCCCAAAATAAAAATTAAATCATGAATATATTATTTCTTCTTTTGAATTATCATGTCACTTTTTTTGTTTGTTCAATTTCATTTTTTTTCATTAGGATGAGTAACTGTGGTAAATAATTATGACCCCATTAAAGATAGGAAGGGTAAAAATGGTTAATTAAGGTAGTAAATGTTATAAAGAAAAAAATATTATCCTAATTTAGATTTTACAATGATATATATTTTATTATGAACTTTTATTCAAAATTGGTATGTCTTTATGCCACATTCCCAGGACGGTGACTTTACATTATTTTAAAATTTTGAAATATTACAAGTGTTCCTCCCTCATTTAAGAAAGGTCACATCCTTTTTAAAAAAAATTAAATTTCACCTATTATAATCTCATATTCACACAAATGTTTCCTTATAAACCAACCAACCCCATCCAAAGTAACTTCTCAACGTCCCCCACCTTGTTCTAAAGGTCACGATATCTCCAAAAAACTAAGTGTTTCAGGTATTTGTATTTTTATACCTCTGTAGAATATTATTTAACCAATATGGTATAATAACATCAGTAAAATCCATATAATTAAATTTTATTATTTATATGGTACAAGATTTTTTCATTTCCTTTTAAATCCTATGGGAAATGAAAACATCTCTCATGTGTATGTATGAACCACATCTTTCACAAAGCGACCAACTTAATTATTCAATATTGGATTATTTGGATAGTTTATATTATATTAAATGAATATTTATAAAATTTACTACATCATAATAATTATATCAAGATAAAATATTACTTTTGTTTTTACCATTTCCATCGATTTGAAATGGATAACGTCACATATATGTATGTTATAAATACCACATCCTTGATATTATGTGATATTTTTTCATTTACACCTTATAAATGTTGTCATAAGGATAAAAATAATGAATAAATATTACATGGATAACATTTTACTGATTCTAAAAAATAAAATTATTATCTAATTATCTTATGTATAGTGAAAAAATGAAAATTTCATTTCTAAATACATAAGGACTACAATCTCCATGAAATGATTTGATTAATTTTTCTTGATTACCTTACATGGTTGGTATTAAAAGTGTATTTAATATATAAAGATGATAACTATTATGTTTAAATGTTTCTGAAGGATTTGAAACCCTAACCTCATTGACCACTTTCAACTCACCAATGTTGTTTTGGGATTATAAATCAAATGATCCCAAAATGTCTCATGTGTACTTAACCAATTTAGTAACAAAATAGGCCATAAAAAATGATGAAATAAAATTAATAATAAAAATGTAATGTTATAAAATGGTTTCTTAACCAAGTTGAAATATTATTAAACATTGTTTCATAGGAGGTTACACGTATGAACAAAATGAGTTGTTAGTCATTTTAAATGATTTAAATTTAAAATGTTGTTTTAAATGTTTTAAAATATTTCTCCTCTGTATCAATATTTTTCAAAATTATGTATAAATGTTTTAATTTTTATATAAATGACTATTTATTTTCATTTCCAATTAATTTTGGACTTCTATTTTTAGATTTTTCAAATGTAACTTTTAAACATTTCTTATACGGTTCATTTTTTATTGTTTTTTTACAATAATAGATCATACTGTTTTAAAAATTTATCGCTAGGGATCATTTTTATTACATATTTGTTATTACTAGTTATCATCTATACCATATAATTTTATTTTTTTTCTAAATAAAATATTTATCCTACTCTTAAAAAAATAAATTTTAATGAGTTTTTAATGAAATAAAATATTTCTCTTAATGGTTCTTTTAAAATGGATAGTTTGTTTTCAGATGTTTAATGATATTTTGTGATAATAAATTAAGAGTGTAAAAATATTTATTCATGACATAGTAAATTATAATTATATATGATTATGGTTTACCCAAATATTTCACATGATGATGGGTGGTCCCTATATAACTATCCAATGTAATGGGTAAAGAATATTATTCAAAGGTGGGAATGAGGGAAATAATGGGGTAGGTTACTCCTATATAAATAAATATGATTTTGTATTTCTAACAAGGATTACAAATGGGGGAACACATGTTTTAAATGTTACACTCTACGATACCAATATTATGATTTCATGTAGTATTTTTTATGGAAATCCTATGATTCCATGAGGTAATGAATGTTATAAAGGGGATGTTTTTTTTTTCAAGGATTGTATTCATGAGTTATCATGTTCCTAGAGATCCCTAATTGGTTATTCCTATATTGAACCAATCCATTTACATATATTATTAAATTATTTTCAACATAAATATTCAATATATACAATCCAAATATCATGGGGCCTATAGTCTTTAATAGACCAGGTTCACAATACATCAAAAGTAAACTAATATATTATGTCAAATATTACATATAAAATAATTTATAATATTATAATAAATTATTTTGGACATATTTAATGATAATTTAAAAGGTTATCATTCTAAAGTGCATTTTTTATATAATAAAATCTTAGGTAAAAATTACAACCAAAATTAAAAACCCATAATTTTTTAAATACAAAATAAAATATCTAAAATTGATATTCAATTAAAATATAATATAATTCATAGATGCATTACAAATAATCAAAACATAATCCCCTCAACATAATAGAAATAAATAATAATTTAGATTCAAAATTGAATTTTATTTAGTTGAATGTAATATATTTGGAATGAAAATAGATTAAAAATATAAATAAAATTTCATGTTTGAAAAGATTGGATATTTTTATTTGTTTGATGATTTTAATAAACTGATAATAGATTTAATTTAAAACAAGAGATCCCATATAAAACATCTAAATCTCTGATATATATAAAATAAAATCATTTTTCTTATAAACCTCTAGAGCATATCATATAATAATGTCTACAAAAAATGTAAATTGAACCTATGAGCCCTTAAAAGAGGGATATTTCATATTAAGAGTAAATAAGTTTAAATAGAAATAGATATTCAAAACCGTAGAGACTAAGGAAGAATTAAAAAAAGATAAAATAAAAAGGGTAATGAGAAATTGAATTAAAATAATCATATATGAAATTAATCCAACAATTGATGATGCTAATAATGTCAATTATAAATATATTTTTAGATTCTTATATTTAATGTAGCATGTTTTTTGATATAAAATTAAACTGAGATATAAATAAAAACAACATTTTTGAATATATTATAGATTAAATGCTATTAGATATATTAATTTAATATAAAACAATACAAAATATTATGTAATGAATACACCATTTCTAAGGTGCTACTATGTATGGTTTTTTTGAAGGTTTGTAACTTGATCACATACATGAACTAAAAATTTAACATTTAAATTCGATAAATATATATTTACATGTAAATAATTAATTTTAAATGAAAAAATATTTCTCTAGGAAGGTTGGAGGTATTCAATTCTAAATATGAATTTTACTCATGCTTATTCACATGCATTATTTTTTATCATTGTTGTCATTTATGATTTGAAATCAACTAAATATCCAAATATAAAACATTTTCAGAACGATATTTAAATTCAACACCTTGAGACCATAATAGACATGTATGTTGAATGATTATCCCTATTTGGTTGTGTAGGTGGAGGTTTCCCAGTGTTTTAAGACATCCTCTTCAATTAAATCAAATGAATATTTCATGGATAGTGAAATCTGAATTTAAATATCCATTGGATGTGAATATAAATAACAAAAAACTAAGAGTCAAAAATCCAAATAAATTTGTGTAGATAGAATTCAATCCCTAATTATAAACAATACCTATCTCTGTGATGCTGTCAGTATTTGAGACAAGCTGTCTAAATAATAATATATACTAACTGACAGAATGGAATATATGATACAATTGATTATTTAAAAAATTAGATGTACTATAAAAAATAATAATTAAAAAGAAAATAAAAATAAAAATAATTTATTAATAAATATAAAATAAGTAAGTAAGATTTAAATAAATACTGACCCTATGTTGATTAACGAATGCTTTCTTAACTGGAAATGATGTTGTATAAAAGATCATATCTCCAGAACCCATATAAAGACATCAATGATTCTGCTGAAACTTTCATAATATTAGGAAAAATGAAGGGAAACTGTTAAGGAACACATTAATAACGATGGAACTTTATTGATAAATTTGTCAAAGATGGATCATGGAACATGATGAAATTTTTTGTAATGGGATTGGTTGAGCTGTACGTGAAATCAGAAAGGCATGATGGAGATATATTTATCATTCTAGTTATAACACAAGATTAGGAAAATATTTAAATGTTAAAGAGTTTGGCCACCTACGGTCTAGATATTATGTGAGAATGACTGGTGGGGTGGAATCCAGAAGTCAAAAAACAAAGGAGACTATGTATACATAGTTGGGGATCGTTATATAGGGAGGAGGGGTTAGAATTATATGGGATTCGGGTACCCTAGGATAGAAAGGAAGCAAATATGTAAGATATGGGTGTTTTGTGGAGTAAAAGTGGAAGAATGTTTTTTTGGAGGGAAAATTTTTACATTTAAATGACCCGTGTGCATAGAGAAATCCATCTTATATATATTTTATATTTTTTCTAAAAAATTAAATAAAATACATATTTGAGTAAACCATACATTTTTTATGAATAAAATGACTGTTTTAAATGTTGAAATCATATTTCCTAATAATAAATCAATATATTAATATTTCAAAATAATTGTATATGTATTTCATAAATTAGTCAATACTATAGAATACCGTCTTTTTTGAACTGGATTAAGGTATAAAGGTTTTTAAACTTTTAAATTATCTAAACTGATCATTTTTAATATTGAGCTTTAGAACCTAATTCCGAGTGTCGGAACACTTATACATGTTGTTTTTTGGACTTGTGTGAAGGCCCGAGAAGTCTCTCGAGTGGCTCGAGAAGTTTCAAGAGTACCGGACCAAAAACACGTCATGTTTTAAAAGAAAGAAGAGGGTGCATGGTTTGTGCATGACCTGCTAAACTGTGCATCCCACTGTAGGTAACCATGTGGGCCCTTCTCAAGAGTGGTAGTGGATTTGCATATGACCTGCACACAGCTTCCTAAACTATGCGCCTAACCAGTGTGGGGTGTGTCTAGAAGAAATTGGGCGCCAAACAGTTTGCACATGGTTCAGAAAACCGTGAGGCCCTAACCATGCATGACACCATGTTTTGTAAGTTTAATTAATTTGATAATAAAATTGAAAATATATATTAAAACATAAACTAAAACATTTTTCTTTTCCCTTGGACACCCGTGCAACATAGCTGGAAAGGGGATATCCTCTTCAACATACGATGCCAACGGTGGGACCCCCTATCCTAGTTCGATTTCATCCAGATATCCACTAGATTTTCGTTTAAATTTCAATGGTAGGACTTCTCCTCCATTCTCCTCCCTTCATGGTAATCTCATAGACCTAATAAGTGTTTGGTGAGGTGCGTTTTAAGCCTATATTCTGGGTTAACTCATTTTTATCAATTTTTCATGTGTTATAGGTTGTTCAAATGGTCTCTCAAGCGCTGTTCTTGAATTTTTCATCAACCGCTGCCAAATGTGAGGTAGTTCGGGTGTTTTTGATCCATCAAATTTTCTTTGGGGTACATTTTCCCCTTTTAGAAAATAAAATTTTTTGGGTTTTGAGGTTTATGAGTCTATGGTATGTTCTTTGTAGTGCGTTGGCCTCTTCTCTTTCATCCGGGTTTTTTCACTTTATTTTTGTTCGTCGTTGACACTCGAGGTGAATGTTTTCCTTTGTTTCTTGGTCCTTGCATGTATGTGAATGTGTGTATTCTTATTGGGGGCGCAACTACTTTTCGATAGAAAGATCCTAGAGCTGAATTGGACAACTTGGTTCCACCCTGAGGTATGATCCCATTCCATGTCCTCAATTTATTAAATTCATTTATAAATTTCTTGACTGCACTTTAGATAGAATTTAAATTCTTGTAGTGAAGTATATATATTAAATTATACAAAATAATACTTATCATGATTCATATTTAAAATGATTATGGTGATAAATTATTTTTGTGATAATTAATATCATAATTTTATTATAAAACTCCTCTAATAGAGGTGCACTGCCTTCATGATAAAAATTAGTTGTTTGACCTCGATTTCTTTACTTTTTGTGTTATAATTTTTTTGCCTTGATCTTAAGATGACATACAAATTTTTTTTGGAAAGGCCCTAATGTCATTAGAAACATTGAGTTTCCATTTTTAAATGATTAAAAGACTAAGGCACCGCATAAGTGGTTGGTCTAGTTTTTAGATTGGAATAACCCATGTAGGTAACTGACTATTACACGGATACATAGAGATGTATAAATGAAATTTAAATGTTATGGAAAATGAAATGAGTTGACTTAGAATATTGTTAAATGTTTAATGATTGACCGTAAAAACAAATTACCAAATTGTTTTCATATGTTTTTAATGCTAATAACAGCTTGGGTGGCACGTGGGTTCCAAAGTAGGAATACCATCGATGGATTCAATAGAATTTCATCATCATACCTTAAAGGATACATGAAATCCCATATAGTAATTCAATAGACGGATCTTAGTTTATAAGAGAATAATTTGTCCATGTTCATGGAAACCCTTTCAATGTTAAGGGAAGGTAGTGGTGTGGAACTTTATATTTGAAAATGCCTTGAGAGATTGTAAATAAATTGTTGAACTGCTACTTGACATTTCCACACTAATGAATGTAAAGGATTAAATAAGTAAATTTTTTTTTGCAACTCTGCTTCACCTTTCTACACTAATGGATGCAAAGTCTTGGACCAAAATAAATTATTACATGAATTTTTATTACATAAGAATTTTTAGACTCAAGCTTGTCTTGGATTCTAATCATAGAATTCCTTGAGAACTTGTGTAAGTCATTCCAAATTCAAGGATTGGTTACTAAGGTTATGACTCACCAAGATCCCATTCCTTGTCTCATAATTGGATTCCTGATATACTACTGTTGGTTCCACATATAGTACTACATGCTTCCTTGGATACACTCCTTGGATCCAGCATTGACAAGTAGGTTCCTTGGATATACTTCATAGACCCAGTCCTTACATAGCCCCATTTTACCTTGGATGTACTCATTGGAATCGATAGGTCCCATAATGTGGAATTCTTTGGACTATGATCCCTGTATTGCACCCCTACCCCTTAGCTAGATCCATATACTACTATATTAGAAGCCCTTGTGAATTATGTGGCCTTGGTTATTGTCTGGGACTTTTTTACTGAACATCATCGCGGGATGGCTTGGATACAGTTCTTGGGTCCAACATTGACATGTAGGTTCCATGGTTAAATTCTATAGGTCCTGGTCATTGCTTAGCCCTATTTTACCTTAGAGGAGACTCCTTGGACTCGATATGTGACTTTCTCCCATGTAACTAATGAGTAAACTAGTAATACTCAAGTAATGAACTAATTACATGACCAGACACCAACCGGGGGCATAAGCAGGTACTTGGGTTTTTAGAAACATTGTACTTATAACTATATTTATGTTTTGTTTCACCGTATTAAATTTATATTAAACTATTGGGATTGGGCTAGACACTGGTGGTGTCCCCCTATTGAGATACATATTTCACTCCCTACTGGGGCTACTATTGTACCGGGGAAGCTAATTAGAATTTATTGTTTGCAAGGCCTTAGACCTTGCATATTGACATTTTCTTGTACCAATTTTTTAGGACAAAAGGATAGAGCTGGAGATTAGGATGATCGTGGAGATCTCCTTTGGGATTTTATTTATTTTCTTTACTTGATTCCTATATTGTATTGTAATAAATATCAAGTTGTACAATTTACTACTTTCTATCATGAATCAACATCATGTCATGAATTCATATATTGTATAAACTGGCATTGGCCACTTTTGTTCATTTTTATGAAATCTGTATTCTCTTGCATTTTTTTTTCTATTTACTACATCATATGTTGATTGAAATTTAGCCTTTTATGTCACTACACGACTCTGATTAAAGGGTATAGTCTCCCACTAACTATCCATTCACCCTTTCTACTGGTCAGTAACCTCTGGCATATAGGGAGGCATGCTTGAGGTCAGGTGGGGACCAGTCCAGCCACTGTCTTAGTGGTAATTTGGGCCAGGATGTTACAATGTGGTATCAATTCAAGGTTTTTCCATTAGACTTACTATTTTGGGTAGGTATACCGGAGAATAGAAAAGTGTTATCACTTTGTTAGTAGTCATGTTTGTTACTGATCACCCCACATACGGGGAATGACCTTGTGGCAAGAACTGGGATTTTTATTTGTGTTTTTTGCTGTTATAATTGATATTATTTCACCATGAGTGAGTAGTGTAAATTTCACTTTAATTATTTTAGATGTTTTGGAAAAATTCCTTGGCCTGATATGCAAAGGAAGTTGCATTAGATACACCAAATTAGTCACATATAAATTAACATGCCATTAATATATGTCATTCAATGTAATTTCATTAGTAGGTTTCCTGCTATGTATGATTTGGAGACTTATTGATATTCCATGCTCAGATTTATACATGATTAGGTAGTACAATAGCATGCCTTCTATGCTTATTTTAATTAATAGCATGCTCCTATGATTAAAATTCCACTCTTATGTGATTTCATATTGTTTCTCTATGTTTGCTGCTCATAGTGACAAGCTAGATTACCTTGATATATGTAAATGGTTTCATGGTCTATGTTATAGTTTATGGTTATAACAAGATCCAGTATTCAGTTTTGAGGTGTATGGGAACCTTATCGCTAGGAAAAGGTAACTTTTGCAATTGAATCCTTGTAACGGATTCTAAATTCAAATTTTTAGTGAAGTTGGTAGTGAATAAAGGGATCCAAATTCATAACTATAAAGTGTATGGGCTCTTTTTAGGCTAGTATGTGGCCACCCTTATAATTTTTACCATTATTTTTTATCATGTTATAATCTTAATTGACATCTGTATCGATTAATCAGAGCCAATTTTCATTCCATGGTTTCTATGGGTACTTCATGAATTGGGAACTGAAAACCCATAATAAATTTTTTGGCATGAGGCCTTATGAGATTCTTATAAATGTGAATGAGGATTGACATTGATCTGAATTCAAATGTTTAGCTTCTAAAAATTCAACTAGACCCATGTATGGAAGTTGTGGAATTTGTTTATGAGATGACCTATTTAGGGGCTTTAATCTTAATTATTTTTGGAAACTACTATTGGGTTTCATGATAAGGAACTTAGGATGGCATAGTGGGACCCATGTTGTAAAACTTAATTATTAAAAATAATTTCGTTGTTAAATATATTATATATGTAGGAATTCTAATAAAAGTAATTGTTTAAAAATTATGTTTCATAAAACAAGCTTGTTTTTCCCTTGAGACATTTGTTAAAATCATTCACCTTGTAATTTTAAAAAAAATGGTACATTGAGGTTTTAATTAAATTTTTTATAATTAATGATTAAATGTGATTAAATATAGAAGGCCTATAAATGGAACCTGTTTTAGTGTACACTATTTAAAACCCTCGTTGAAAGTGTACTTTAGACTCATCTGAAGTTTCCTTGGAACAGAAGCATGATTACATTCTGTGGGTCTTATTTTTCTTATCAATGGATTTATGATCAGCTTTTAATCCTAGTAGTTTTTTTTATATTGAAATCAAGTTAGGGTCGATGATTATTCATTGTAAGGGGTTAACTTGATGTAGGTAGCACCATCAAATCATAAATTCCTTTCCAGTTCTTGGCCTTTTCTCACTTTAGATGATTTTTGGGTGTTATTTACCCAAGTGGTACTTTTAGTTTTAAAGTGCCACACTTTTTCAGACAAGCGGTCTTGTCTTCCTTGATCTTGTTATCAGTTTAACCATTTATTAATGATCTTTTTTAGATGGTTAGGCATTCCTCGTCCATGGTCGACTTCTTTGTAGGTCATTTGATCCTCTATTTTTATTAGTGATGGATGAATTTTTATGGTGTCGTCCAGAAAAATGGTCATATGAGGCAATATGAATCCGAAACAAAATATCTTGTACTGTTGAGTACGGTCTCAAGTAATATCCAAATGGAGTTCCTTGAGCGTTAAAGAATCTGTTTTATCTAAATTCTAGGGATGATTTTTTAATGACTTGGGCAGTTTGAGACGCCAGACTCATTGTTATAATCTAGCACGCTTATGAGCGGTTAGTTTTCATCCCTTTTGTATATGACACTCCTATGGTGGGTAGTGTCCTATTGAGTCTGTTAGAAGAGTCATTCCATGTAGAAGTAACACCTAATAGGACCATTAGTAAATGGTTTTTTATTTCTTGAATTCCCTTGAGGCTTGGAAGTCTTAAATTATGTTAGTGCCTTATCGACAACACGACCTTACTTTGGTTTGACTATTATTCCTTCCAGTTTCTGGGTGAGTTTCTCTAGAAAACCCATCATAAATCCTCTTAGTGTACTCTCCTTAACAGATAAGCATGCCCTCTATATTATTTTCATCCTCGGTGAACTAAGATATTATCAGTCTTATGTCATGCAAAATCATTAAAAACATGTTGAACATGTTAGATGATATTTGTCAGTGTTGCACACTAAAGCATGGTTCTTATCGAGGTTTTAAATGTCCAATGTGATTCCTAGGTTACCAAGTAGGAATTACTTGTTTGGCTCATTAACATCAACTATTTATTTTGAATTGAGTCGGATGCTAAAGAAGAATATCTTTTAGATGAGTCTTCCAAGTGGCTCAGCTCATTCTCTCTCTCTCTTTAGATTGATTTTTACGGTTGGTGAAGAATCCATTTTCAATCATGTTTCTAGGTGATGGTAGGTGGGGTTATAATATATTTAGTGTCTCTTGAGAAAGCTTGATCAACAATTTCTATTAGTTCGATCATAATTCAAGCATTTCTTTTTAATTAAATCATTTCAGAAATATTGTACTAACACTCAAGGTTGTTCCATGTACAACAATTCTGACGATGAAAGTATCGTGGCTTGGAATTTCTGCTACCATAAGTTAAGACCTAGGGTGGGAAGAACCATCTATCGAGTGTTTATCAAGACATTTATGTGATTGTTTCCATATCTTAATAGACTAAAGTAAGCTTTGTTTTGGTGTTTTATTTGAACAATGAGAGTTGGATTGGGTTGTAGAGGCTGAAGTTCATAACGCATAAAAAATTGATTAACGTGCATTGAGCATTGGGATAACAATGAAACCATTAGAATGAAATTTCACAACCCTTTTAGGATGGATGATGTGTATGTTGTAAATGAAATCTTCTTGTGGATGATATGTTCATAAAATGGGAAGATTTTAGAATCCCATGTTTTTTAGTGGGATTAAAGTACGAAGGTTTTTGTACTTTTTCTTTTACTAAATTAGTAATTTTTAAAATTGAGCTTCAGGACATATTTCTGAGTATTGGAACACCTATACAGGCTATTTTTTTCCTTAGCTAAAGGCCCAAAAGGTTTCCTGATTTTCTCGAGACTCTTTGGCAGTGATGATCCTAAATAATTCATGTTTTAAAAGATATAATATGGCATGTGGTTTGTGAACATCCTCCTAACCCATGCGGAACAATACAGGTAACTGTGTGACCACATTTTAAGAGGGGTAGTGGCTTTGCACAGGGGTTTCACACGGTTTTCTAAACATTTCATATTCTCTGTGTAGGGTGTGTCTTGGATGCAATAGGAACTGCACAGTTTTGTGCACGGTTTGGAAAACCATGTTGTCTGAACCGTCCGTGACACCCTATATTAGAATTTCTTTAATTAAAAATTAATAAAAATATAGATTAAAACCTAAACTAATACATTAATCCTTCCCCTTTGAGACTCGTTTGACACAACCCAAAGGTGGATATCCCCTTCGATTCATAAAGTCGCCCTCATAACCCCCTCTCATTGTTTGATTCCAGCTAGATCTCTACTCGATTTTTATCTGAATCTCCATGGTAGGACTTCTCCTCTCTTCTCCTCCCTTATTATGGCCTCGCTTCGACCTAATGTGTGCTCGGAGAGGTGTGGCTAAACCCTAGATTGAGGGTGATCTCATTTTTTTATAATTTTCCAAGGGTGTTTGGTTATGAAAATGGTCTCTCAATCGTTATTCTTTCATGTTACATCAACCTCTACCAAATAAGAGGTGGTTTAGATGTTTCTGGTCAACCAAAATTTCTTTGGGGTAAGTTTTCTCATTGTTTCCTAGTTAATTTTTGGGGATTTGGATGTTTATGACTCCCTGGTATGTTCGATGTTGTGCGTTGGCCACTGATCATTGTTCCATTTGGATTCACTTCATTTTGGTTTGTCACTGACACCAAAGGTGAGAGTTTTTCTCTTTCTATTGGACCCTCAACATTTTAGTTGCGTTCTATAAATAATTTATGCTCTATAGTGTTAAATGTTTCATGCATTGGTCCCTATTGTTGGTTTCGAGTCTCCAAGTCAAGGGTGACTCATCTGTGTGTTCATAGGTATGTAAATATTTATATATATGTGTGTGGGTTCCCTTGTTATATGTGAAACCAACATCAGAAATGATTAAAATGTATGGGTTAGGTGTTCCCATATATATATATATATATATATTCTTCTGTAGGTTAGTGGATATGGTCAGGTGAATATAAGAATATATGTGAGGATCATATTACACATTCCCATGGCTATACAGCTGTGTGAATAGGGGATATGTTTCTACTCATGTATGTGAAAGTGTGTATGCTCAGTGGGGGAGAAGCTTCTTTTAGTTTGAAAGCTCCAATAGCCGAAGTGGATGGTTTGGTTCCTCCCTGAGGAAGGGTCCCTTTCTAAGTCCTCATTTTTATAAATGCATTAATAATTTTTTTAATGAACACTAGTTAGAATTTAAATTCCTATAGTGGAGTATCTATATTCAATTCTATTAAATGAGACATAGCACATTTCATATTTATTATGATAAGGGTGATAAATGATTTTGTGATAATTAATTTCATGATTTTATAATAAAAACCCTCCAATGGAGGTGCAAAGCCTTTAATCAAAAAAGTAGTTATTTGACCTTGTTGTATTGACTTGTGGTGTTATAATTTTAATTCCAAGATGTTATTTTGAGATATGATGTTTTTAAGAAATGGCCCTAATGGAAATAGAGACACCGAGTTTCCCTTTTTTAAATGATTAAAGGACCAAGTACCCATCTAAGTGTTTGGTCTATTTTTAAAATTGTAATTACCCATGTAGGTAATTTCCTTTTTCATGGATACTTGGAGCCTTATAAACGAATTTGAAATGTTTTGGTAAATGTAATGAGTTCAGTTAGATGTTTGGTTAAGGGTTAATGATTGACCCTACAAACAAATTAAAAGATTGTTTTCAAATGTTTTGAATGCTAAAAAAGCCTTGGTTGACATGTGAGTTCCAAAGTAGGAATGACATGGATGACTCAATGGGATTTCATACTCATACATTGGGAGATACATGGGTTCCCATGTATGAATTCCCTGGTTGGGCCCAGGTTCATGAGAGAATAATTGGTTCCACTTTTGTGGAAACCATTAAAAAATAATGGTTAGTCTCAAGCTTGTCTATGATTCTGATCGGAGAATACCATGAGAACTCATGTACCCCATTCCAAATTCAAGGATGGGATGCAAAGGTTATGACCTGCCTAGATCATGTTCATTGTCTTACCATTGGATGCTTAGTATATTTCTATTGATTCACCAGGTAGTATTACATGAAGCCTTGTATAGACTCCTTGGATCCAAAACAGACAAGTCGGTCCCTTGGATACGCTCCTTGGACCCAGTCTATTCATAGCCCTATTTTACCTTAGATTCACTCCTTAGACTCGGTAGACAGCTCATCGTAGAATGCCATGGACTGTGCTCCATAGATTACACCCTTACCCCATTGCAAGACCCTGATACTACTAGGTTAGAGGACCCTGTGGATTTTTTTCCTTGGTTATAACTTTGGGACATATTTACTAAATATCATAATGGTAGGCCTTGGGTATACTCCTTAGCTCCTTTATTTACAATTAGGTTCCAAGGTTAATTTTATTTGGTCCGGTCACTACTTAGCCTCATTTTAACATGGAGGATAATCCTTTGACTCGGTAGGAAACCCACTCAAATGTAACTTATGAGTAAACTAGTAATACTCAAGCAATGAACTAATTACATGACCATACACAAGAAGAGGTATGAGGCAGATACATGGTTATTTAGTTACATTTTTTTGCTTACTATATTTCTGTATGATTGCAACCTATTTAATTTATAATACACTGTGAGGATTTCTCTAGACACCGATAGTGCCAAATTACTATGATTTATATCTCACACACTACTCAGGCCTCGATTTCACTGGGATACCCGAGTAGACATTCTTGTTCACTTGGCCATGTACCTTGATTGTTGATGTTTTCCTGTACCTAAGTGTTTGGAGAAACAGAATGAGATGGAGATCAAGATGCATGTGGATATTGCCTTTGGGAATTTAGTACTTTTCCTTACATTATTCATACATTGTATTGTACTGAAAATAATGCTGTTCTGTTTTCTATATTCATTCATGAATCAATATCATTTCATGAATTCATCTATTATTTAAACTGTAATAGGCCTATTTTGTTCATTTTTATGAAATCTGTATTCTAAAAGTCTCCCAATGACTATGCATACACCCTTGCTTCTAGCCGGTAGCCTCTGGCATATAGGTAAGCATAGTTAAGCTCATGTGGTGACTGATCTAGCCATTGTCTTAGTGGTGAGAATTTTTAGAATGTATCAGATACTATTATAACCCCCAATTTAGTTGTAGTTTATAATGATGATATTTAGATAATTATCTTTCATTTAGGATCACCGTTTTTTGTTTTAAATGTTGTTGAATATAATTTTCTTCTTAAAAAAATGGGGTGTTACATTTCAAATATTTTCTTCTAGGATTCATATTTATTATTTTATCAGTGATTTATTTTTACATATCTAAAGATTTTATTCATCAGATCAATGGTTTATTGTAAAAAATGTAAACCTTTTACAGGTTTTAATGTTTTCTGAAAGTGTAACAGGAATCATTTAGTTTTACATAATGTAATGAGATCTTTTTTATCATTACAAATTATTAAATGTTTTTCATATGATAGGATGAGTAGAAATTTATTAAAGTTCAGTATTTCTACTATGTTTACTTGTTTTAAAAGAAGAATTTTTTTTGAATGAAATAGAGGTTTCAAATAAAAATGTCTACTTTTGTATAAATATATACATTATTAGTATGTTTCCACCTTTTTAAGTAATTTTTTCTCTTATTATCTAAAATTCTATTAAAAACATCTAGAATGTATAATAATGTGAATTACTTGTTACAAATCTTGTAATCAATGGTTGATTATCATACAGGTCATTATTGTTAACATCAATATAGTTTCCTCCTCCATGAATTGATAAAAACTGTTGAGGTAAAAATTTACTTCCCTCCACCTTCCACTTTCTATGGAAATGATGTAACACCCTTTGTGGAATGAACTTTCACACCATTCACATTATTGTGGTAACCAAAACCACAGGGTCATACAAACTCAATTCTTATATCATTACTGTTATATTATGGTGATAAACATAATATTATATTCCTAAAACATACAACGTTTCCTTTACTCTTCTACAATTAATAGAAATTATATTCACCACTTAATTTTTATAACAATCTTGGATCACATGGTCTTACAAATTTACAGTCATTTATCTGATTAATACGATTTAAATCAAATATCAATATGGGAGAATAAAATAATAAATTTCATTTATTTCTCAACATAATATGTTTTGTCATCCATACAATATATCATATCCCTTACTATAAAAAGAATATCCTCCTATGGACTGGATCAAGTGATATATTTCTACTCTTATCCAGCTTATGTGTGGTTTATTCAAGGACATGTCACTGATTAGCTGGCTTCACCATCTCTTTCTCAAACACCGGATGTGTCTCATTAGCCTGAAAATGAAACATTCCTTTTTGGTTACTTACTCTTCCACCATATAGGCCTCCCCTAGTACCAATGTTTTTGTCAATAGCAGCAATACCCTTAGCAGACCAATGCTTGACAGTGATCACATCCTCATATTGGATTATTTTCTCTTTTAAATGTTAATGTACTGACCCAGACATAATTAGTGACATTATTTTTGTGAATAAATATGTGTTATATTATAACCTTTTATACACATATTCCTCATTATGAAAAAACTCATTATATTAATAACAGAGATCCTTAAATTAGTGTAAAAACTGCAACTCTAGATTCTCAGAATCATTACTTATTTTAATATGTTGGAATAAGATAAAAGGCCTCACATCACCAAGGATCGACCTGTTTAGTAGCCTTTACGAACTAGACAGATACTTGTTTCCCTTATTACTGATGTAAAAAACGTATAACATAAAAAAGGAATGTAATATGAATCCTTCAACTCATTCAATGATTTCATCTTCATATCCTTAGGAATGGAATAAAAATAAGGGAGAACTTAAATGTTCAGTAAGGGTTACGAACAATAAATACTATTATGATTAAATAAGGTGTAATCAATATATAAATATAACTAATTTAAAACATATTCCATTTGATCAATAAGAGGACAATGAAATTCATATATAGATAATATCAATTTTAAAATAACATGGATATTAATTATAAATGTATTCTCAGTGAATAAAATGATAAATACAGGATGTTATGATCTCATACTTCATGATACCTAAACATTTGAGACCTTTCACAAGATAGTTTAAAAATATAGGTAAAACCCCATTTAATTTTTCCAATTTATTTGTCTCATGAGATGTTCCAATGCATCAAGTGGCTATCTATAATTTGACCCCTCCTATAACTGCAAGTCCAAAGAATTATTCATATATTGAGTGATCAATTCATTTTATAAACAATATGAATTACAAAAACCAATCAGAATATAATAAAAGAAAATATATTGTCAACATTTTCCCATTCATTCAAATAATGTCTATAGTAAAACATCATTTTTCAAATGGTATAATGATTAAAAAATTATCATGTACACTATACAAAGAATATGAATATTTTAGACAAATGTAATATACATTGATCAAAAGAAAGTGAATGGGTAAAAGGATCATATCATTAAAACATATCACTATTAATTAATAATTAAAATAATAGGTTATTAATTGATGAATATAAATTCCATTACAATATTTTTATAAAATTATGGAGGAAAATTAACTCTACATTTTTTAAATAACTAATATAAAAAAATTATAAGAATATAATGTAATATAATTATTTTAAAATAAAATAGTAAACATGTAAATGATGATTTAAATAAATATTACTTATTACATTGGGAAAATTCACCAATTATGTATTAGTTAAAAAAAGTCTTTTTATACTTTTTTGGAAAAGTCACAAAGTAACTCTTTTGGAAACTGACAAAAATATTCTTTTATCACAAGTTTTAAAAAAGATTAAAATTAGTATAACTTTATCATTATAAATATTTATATAAGTTTGAAAATATTTTTTTAAAAAAAATATAGAATATATTGATATGGAATTAAAATATATCTGATCAAAAGTTAAATAAGATCAGTTTTTTTAAAATATTTCTTTGGATGATTCATGTACCAAGGAGATGAAAAGTTGAAAGAAAATATTGAATCTCTTTAATTGAGTAAACTTTAAATAATATTAAATAGTTATGAATTAATATAAATTATTTTTAAGTAACTGAATGAAACATATATACCCCGCATAAAAAGTTTGGTGAATAATACCCAATATATCTCAATGTAGTGTAAATTGAATTAAAACCTCTTACCTCACACTTCCCTTTAGTTAACCATTATATAACCTAAATTAATTTTTTTTTAAATGTAATTAATTTATTCTAGAACCATATTAATATTTATAATATCGTATCTGATCCCCTTGTATCATTTTATCACATGTTTTTTAATATTATTTCATTATTACCCTTCCTTTGGATGTCAATTACTTTATTTTCTCATGCATGTTTTTTCATGTAAGTTCTAGTTATTATGAATAAGATATAATTAAATAATTTATAAAATTATATTATGGTTATATGTATCATATTTAGTAATTTTATATAACATTATAATCTTCCTTGAATTGTGAACATTTAAAATGAATCGCATCACATTGTAGAGACAGTAAGTGATACGTATGCCCAAGCGACGATATTATTTCTAAATGATTGAAACTTCCAAAAGATTAATGATATTTTAATTTTATAGAATCAATATGATGTAATAGTTATCTTATATTTAAAATATGTACATAATTATAACCATCCAAGTAAAATGGTGATGAATAACAAATCACACCACTTTGTGGAGACCGTAAGACATACATACACACACATGGTGGTTCTGTTTTTTTGTAGGATGGAAAAAAGTTGGAATATGTTTGTATAATAATTATAAAAACATATAATTTAATATATTATACTACTATAATTAAATAGGAATTATAGAACCAAATTAATAGTAAGTAGAATATGAAATATACTCGATAGAGAGAGTAATGATTATTACCTCTTCTTCGGTGGACTTCCCTTATATTATTTCATAACATATTTAGGGATGAATTTTTTAATGTCGAGATATGTTATTGCTTGTGTAATGTTTTTTATAAGAAGAATGAGTAGGATTTAATTAACCTAGATTGCTCAATTTGATGTAATGGAGTTAGGAAACAGTTTTCCTTTTATAATTAAGTTGAGAAGAATCGCTGGAATATCATACAATATTAAATTAATATAAATTAATTCTCATGTAAAAGTGGTTAAAAATTGATTCAATTAAAATATAAGTTGAATATAATTAAATATCCTTTCATATTGTAATTTTCTTACAAGTTTTAGATATCCTTTAATTCTAATATTTTATTTTTAACAATCCATTAACCCTTTTTGAAAAATACTATAATATAAAAATTTAATACTATATAAGTGTAAATAATGATTCTATAAAATAAAAAAATAACCATTAATGAACCATATTTTATGTAATTAAATATATTTTAGAATATATTAATTATATTAATTTTATATCATTTATTAAAATATTATTTATTATATAATATTAATATTTTCCACTTTTAGAACTATTCAATACATTAAATTTAATAATATCAATAAAAAATTTATATTAATAAAATATATTATTATATCCATAAAAAATATGTTCATGTTTGTAATTATTTTTTCAAATTATTTATCTAAAATTATGTTACTTTTAGTAATTCAAATATCAATAATTTGATATTTACGTCAATTGAATAATTGTCACATTTGTGCAATCAATGTATTTAATGTAATTATTTGTTAATTAAATATTACTAATAAATTACTAGGATGAAAAATAATATTTTATATTTAAAAATACTGTTTATATTCGAATGTATCTCCTGGATAACCTCATATTAAAAATATTATAGTCATTACAAACAAGAGTGCGACAAGTTTGAATTTTCATGAAAAAATAATATAATAGTCATAATATCATCCAAATGGACCAATGATTCCATATAACCAAATAATGGACAAGTTATGATGAAATTAAATCATAAGATTTTATTAATTAATGTTTTATTTTCATTTTTATTGCTTATAATTTTATTTTTAACAATAATTACCAGGTTTACTCTACCTTTGTAAAAAAAATTAATGAAGTTATTAGTCATATCAAAAAAAAAACGGAACTACTTACAACATTTTGAACTAAAAAATTTAAATATATAACCTATTTTTTGAAATTAGAAACCCAGATTTGGAATAATTTTATTTTAAATCATGTCAACAAAATGAAATGAAAAACAATTTTTCAGAAACAAATGTATATTAAGTGTAAAAATGTTTTTACCAAATTCAACTATAAAATTGATTCCAATAAACATAATTGGATTATTACAAATAAAATATCTAAAATTTTACGTTAAATAAAAATTAAAATACAATCGATCTTTTTAATGGATGAAATATAAAATATAGTTGTCAATAAAAAGCATAATTTTTTACTATTCATTGGGAAATGAATCTTTTCAAAAAAATGAATAAAAATAACCATAAGTGATTTTTGTAAGGATTGTTTAAAAAATGGTGTTTATTTTACTAAATAAATTATATTAATTCTTAAAATTCTATTATATTTATTTTCTCCTTGAAAGAAATAAGAATATATTTTTTATGAATGGGATGACTTTAGAAAAAATTGAGTGTTTATTTCCTATTAATTCATATGTATTACATTTTATATTCAAGTATATTTTGTTATATTTTAATTCCTATCCTTGACCTATAATTGAATGGTTAGGTTATAATTTTTTATTTAAATAACAATATTTCACAGTTTCTTTAAACTTGGTGTTTTATGCTCTATATCTTATCAAACGTTGTATTATTTTAAAAATACACATGATATTACATTCTACCCACCTATAAAATACAGTCCTTAGGGTGTTACTTATTATTACCTTTTAATTTGATGAGACTAGATCTTTTTTATATTATCCTTTGGTTCCCATGATGATTCATTCATTTTATGATTTATCTAATGTTTATTTATAAGTCAAGTCATCTGATTCTTCAACTTTTCTCTCAAGTGTCAAGAATCTAGATTGGTTCATCATAGTAAGATATATATAGTTCCAATTATATTTCCTTATAGGTGAACACGTTTTTTGGATCAGTCATGTAATTATATTACTTTTAATTTTGGAACACATCATATACTTTAGAGTCACTTGGTGGGCTAGATAAACAGTAATCCACATCACCTATCCTTTCAATTATTTCAAAGGGTTCGATGTACATGGGGACCAGTTTCCATTTCTTAACAAACCTATCAAATCTCTTATACTGAGATACTTAACAAAAAATGATCTCAAACTTGAAATAATAAATAATTCCCCTAGTTATTATCAGAACTATATTTCTTACTTTGAGCTACATTAAAATGATTCAGAAAAGTCATTACCTTTGATGATGTATCCCCACCACATCCTGGACCTAAATGATTCTATTCAAAAACTTCTTCCCATAATGTTGGAGTAAAACTCCTCTTTATATATAATTCTTTATATGGATCCATTGGAATACTTGAACAAAAGTTATTATCATTGGTGAATTGCACCGAAGGTAAATATTGATCCCACATGACTTGAATGCAATGTGAGCATTATCTGAACATTTTTTTTGATTTTTTAAGTAGTCCTTTTAGACCATCCATTAATTTTAGGGTTATAATATGTAATCAAACGAATCTAATTATCCAAATCCTTATGATAACTATTCCATAAGTTTTTTTTGTAAATCATTTATTTTGATAAGAAATAATTGTATGGGGTGTCCAATTAAGCCTTAAAAAATCACTTATATAGATTCATTAGAGGAGATCAGGTGGTATGTCTTCTCTTATATAAAGTATATGTACATATTTTGAAAGACTATTAAAACACATATTTAATCATTATTTATGTGATTCATAGGGAATCCAATAACATAATCTATAAAAAGGTAATCCTACTTCCACATAGGAATAGGTAGAGGTTTCATTACTCCAATAGGATGTTTATATCAACCATATCAAATTTTTAAATGGATTATATTGATACATAATCGCAAATTTATCATTTCATGTTATCTCACCCAAAATATTCCTTCAAAACCCTTTACATCTTGGTTCTTATAGGGTGTATACAGAAATTTTAGCTATGAACATCATCCCAAAATAACCTTTTCAACTCATATATATAGAGAACATGTAGTTTATTTTAAAATTTCAAAATACTATCATCGCATAGAAAGTATTTCAATTTTTCATCATTCATAATATTAATTATTCATTGCAAATCTTCATCAGCAATTTACCATGTTTATATATCTTTCAATAAATATGGTATTTAATTTATTTGAAAAATAAATGACATTTCCTCATCCTTAAAAATTCCCATATCCATCTTCAATAATCCATGACATTGGACCAAAATCAATCCTTATTCTAGTCAGTAGTACATGTTTTTTTATGCTCAATGCATCTACAAACATTTTTTCCTTTATTGGATTGTAGTGTATTGAGAAATAATAATCCATAAGTAGTTTGAGCCAGTGTATTTGTTTTCTTATTGATTTTTCGTTTTTGAAAAGAAAAATTTTAGGCTCTTGCTCTTATTTTATATCTCACATATTTCACCATAGATATAATGAATTCATATCATTGAAGAAATAATTATGGCTACCAACTCCAATTCTTGGGTTCGATAGTTTTGTTCATGAATCTTTAACTCCCTTGATTCATCTGAAATTAATGTATAATTCTATATAAGTACAAAGA
Organism: Viscum album; assembly: GCA_963277665.1. NCBI lineage: Eukaryota > Viridiplantae > Streptophyta > Magnoliopsida > Santalales > Viscaceae > Viscum > Viscum album. The sequence goes on from OY728151.1 coordinate 229,095,132, forward strand.
CAATTCCATTTTTCAAAGTGTCACTCTGTATAAAAAAAATATCATTTCTTTATGGTATAGTAAAAATTGGTGCATTGACCAATATCTTCTTCAAATAATCAAAAAAAATTCACATCTGTTTTTCTATATGAATTTCTATTTTTTTTATAATATTGGTTAATGGGTTAGATAGTCATTCTAAATATTGTTGAAACACAATAGAGTAACCTATTAATCTAATGAAACTACATACCTTAGTTATGTTATTTGGGGCAGTACATTAATTAACAAAGATTATCTTCACATGCTCAACTAAGATATCCTCATTGGGGACAATGCGACTATGAAATGAAAAATTCTATATCTAGATTTCCCACTCTCTCAACTTCCTATGTAATTCATTTTCCCTGAGGGTTATAAGAATAATCTGTAGCTCATTTATATGATCCCCATATATTTCAGAGTACACCAAGATATCATCAATAAACACAAAAACAATTTTCATGATGTTCCACGAATTCACAAGATTCAAAAAAAGTGGGTGCATTAGTCAGTACAAATATAAATTCAATAACTCATAATATCCATAACTCATATAGAGTGTTGTTTTTGGAGAGTATTATTTTATTAATTTCAATTGATGATATCCTTAATGAAGGTCAATAATTACGAGGAAAATTATCTTTATGAATTTTATTGAATAGGTCATCAATTTGTGGAAGAGAATGCCTATAATTTTCCATAATAGAATTGATGTCCATATAATCAAATAAGAGAATCATAGAACCATCATTCATTTTGATAAAAATAATAGGCCTCCCCTAGTTGAAACATTGGGGAATATAAATAACTTATCACACACTCTTTTATTTTTTTACTTAACTCCACTCATTTCATAGTCTCTATACTATATGGTGACATTGATATAAATTCTACATTATTAACTAAATCAATAAGAAACTCTACAAAACTTTCTTGTGGATGTCTAAGTAATTATTCAATAAATACAATAATTTATTCCTGTATAATTTATACATCCTAAAATTTGTGACTACATTCTTCATTCTTATATTTTGTATTTTCATCTTTATCAGTATTATGTTTTAGAAAACCTATTAATGGTGGGTTTTGGCATGAATTTGGTGATGAAGTATCTTCTCTAAATATAAGGAATTAAACATCCTAATATTGAATCATAACATCATTATATTTGAAATAAATTTTTTTATCATATTTTGAAATGCATTCTGATCCAAGAATTATACAAATTTCCAAAATAGGTATAATAATAAAAATAGAAAATAGAAAACATTCATAAAACATAATGTCATTTACCTGATACATACTTCTTGTAGTTTTACTCTAACTAGGATTTGTTATTGATAACTATCTCTTTAAGGTAATCCAGAAATATAAAATTTTCTTGGAAAACATTGATGATGTAGTAGAGTGTAAGGATCCAAAATCAAATAAACCATTAGGTAAATTTTAGGATATGATTATGTATATTCCACCACATCATTAGAAACTTCAACCATAACAGTAGTGACTATGTAATCCTGGAATTCTTATCTTGAACCCTTCTATTATATGTTCCCTTTTCACATAAAAAATTGGATTGAATAATAAAACATTTCATTATAGTTGAATAATTGGATGGTAGTCTTTGGTTTCTTCCTCGGACACTCATTAGCTCAATGGCCCTAATCTCAAGAATTTTAAAACAATGCCACCCCTTTAAGAATTTTAGAGGATTATTTGATCCATTGTATTATCTTTATGAAAGATTCTTCATCATTTTCTTCTTCTTTTATATATTTCCTTTAAATTTTTTTTTCAGTCGATTAGTTTTTTTAGTTTCCCTTGAAAACATATGTAACATCCTGAAATTTAAAAAAATATTTTCATTAATATTAATTTAAATTCATTGATAGCTTGTGAACCATGCAATTAATTATTTATCTTTCATTATACACTACACCATGATTATTTTTTATTGCATGTAATATTGAGTTTCTTTGATAACATACGTAACATGAATGGTCAAGTCTTACCTTACAATAATATACTATTAATATTATTATTTAACATGATAGTTATCACCTAGCTTATTGAATGGTGGGAATGAATATTATTAACCTGATTATGTATATATAGTTCAGAAGTATTTATATTATGAATCATTCCACGACTAATTTTTAAGAATGTAAAATTAAAACCAATTCAATACAAAGGATATATTCTTATGAAAAACTACTTTTATTCCCACAAAGTCATCATATATTAATAAGTTTTATTTATCACTGTTATGGAAATATATTAATGAAATATATATTTTCTATACTCAGGAAAATGGTTTTGAAATTCATCAAAAAAAATTTATAGGCATAATATAAGAATAAATCTAATTTTAAGCATAAAATTTGTATTTTTCTAAATTAATAATTTACAACCTTTTAATAGCAGACATGTTTGAAATTTTTTTTACACTTTTCAAATTTTCAATTACATTAAATTATTCTTTGAAAATATAATTTCAATAATATTTTATGGCTAATATTTGTCATATTTCTGAGAAGATTCATTTTAAATGAATATTGAAAAACACATAATTTTAATTGAAAAAGATATTTTCACATAATTATTTATTTAGTTATATTTATATTTTAATTTGGTTTTAAAGTATAATTAGTTCAATTATAAATAAATAAATCAAATTTAGGTCATTTTAATCAAATTCACATTAAAATTGGATATAAAATCATTTACAACTATTGGACATTTTACTTTAAAACCCCATTGTTTGATGTCATTTTTGGGATTAATATTATATTAAAATCTTCCAATTATGTGGTTTTAATTTGAAAATATGTATTAAATAATTTTCAACAGAATATGTTATAATTTTTATTAATTTTTATATACTTTTTTATTAATAATTTTACTGAATGTAATTAAAATTAATTTCCTTGAGTAATGTAGAAATGAGTATACTTAGTGGTTAAAATTTCAAATAAAGGGCCAAAATTTCATAAAAACTTGTAAAAAACATTTTTGGTTATATTTCAAACATTAAGGCTCTAGGATCTAATTATTTCTATCGTGGAAGGTTCTATTTTGGTATAAACATGTGTAAACATGACTTTCATTACAAAAATACTAAGTGTGTCCTCTCCCACACTTATAAATGGCCACCAACTCTCCCACTCTCTTCACACCACTCATGAATTTTGTATCATCCAAACCCACTAAAATAATCTATCAACATACATATTATAATCTAATATGAATAACTTTGGGATGAAAGAAACCACAAAAGTCATTTGGTTCAAACCAAAAGATGTTTCCCGAAGAAGAGGTTACATTCTTCAATGACCTCTTTTATTTAATTTCAATCTCCATCCCTTAAATAAATCTTCATAAATTATTATATAATAACCCCATTATATAAATTAACACAATATTTATTAATGTAACGTTTTTTACCTAAACCTATACACACATACATTAAATGGTTTATGATATCCTTGTTTATGTGTATGGAGAACTTCCGCCTTGCGAAACGATGTTGTTTTTTCCTTTAAAACCTCTTATGGTTGGTAATTATTATGTAAATACTATTTTTGTATTATAAATATTGTATTTATAATGTATTAATACTTCTTTAAATATTATATAACACATACCTTCATTCTTTATATTTTTTGGGAATACGATAAAATCGTTTGTGGACATGTGGACCACTACCTCCTCAAAGCGATGTGATACATCAATAATTTACATGGAACATACAATGGAAAATATTAATAAAAATACAAGATATAAATGAAATATAAATGATATTTATGACTTAATTATCTATATTTAAATATAACATATCATTTTCATCTTTCCATTTTATACACTGAAAAATGGATGATGTAATTCGTGGATGTGTTGACTACTACCTCCTCAAATCAATGTGATTCATCCTTTTTCATCCCCATACAAAAATAATGATATATATATATATATATAATTATATATAATTAAATAATATGGTATTTAAGGTATAATTTTCATTATGGAAATATAAATTTTACTTACCTTGCTTCTATAATGATCATTGAAATATTGTAAGGTTACTCATGCATATGTATGACCTACCATCTTTGTGATCATAATTTTGGTTCAATTTTCATAGACATATATCTTGAATAATTATAATATTATACTATTTGTAAAAATTTGATAATTATTTCATGTTTATTATTATGTATATGTTTAAAAAACTCCCTCATGGACCACAATCAGCCTATCAAAGTCAGGTTTGACAAATACATCAAATATGGTCAAAACATCCGACATAAACATTATTGATTAAGAAATTGAATATAATTTTTTTATAAGTTAAATAAAATAATAATAAACATTGAAAATCTTAGGATGAAAATAAATAATTATCATACATTTATTATTCAGGATGAGAGGAAAAAATCATGACAAATATGACTCAATTAAAGGCATTTTCATCTCACTTTTTCTATATATGAGATAAATGTCATATTCAACACATACATATTTTTTTGTGGTGTCTATACAAAACTTTTTGATATATTATTTAATTAATTCATTAAAAATCATGGTATTTAAAATTTTAAAGTTACGATTATTAATTTTGCGGCTTCTGATTCAGATGTTACCACAGTTAAAAGAGGATTTCTAGTCTCACTTTTATTTCTGCAAGACTTATGTCATATTCTACACCTATATTTTGTTGTGTGGTGCATATAAATACCATGAATGAATTTTATGATTCTTATAATTAAATTTATAGTTCATTACATATCCTTTTTGTTATCCCTCTTTCATGGGGTTAATACTTTCTATGTTACAAAGCCATTAATGGTTATTTTTAAAAAAATATCTTTTTTTGAGGAATTTGTTATGTTATAATTCCAACTTATTTTTTCATGTGTATATAATTATATATTAAAATTTTATATATTTAATATCATTAGTTTTTAACGATATTATTTGTTTCATTTAATTTCTTTACATTATGGGGATTATGATTAAAAAGTTTCGATGTAGTATGGGACACTTTGGAATGTTTGATAATTTTTCCCCAAATAATGTTATAAATGAACTTTTAATGGTATTTACATTCCTAAACTTAAACAAATCATATATATACTCATCCTCCACTATGGATGTATTTTATTGAAACCATATGTATTATTTTATGGATGGACTAATATTGTTACAAAGAGAATTTTATAGAACATGTTTCTTCCCGTGGGTTATTCATGTTAAAAACATATTGTTATTAAACACAGTTCATTTCATTATTTATTCATTTTACAAAGCTATTTTTAGGTATCCCATTTACTTTACATAGTTTAACCATTTTTCAAACAGTTTTTTGTTGAACCCATTTATTTTTCACGGCCTAATAATGTTTGAAAAAGATTATTATAGAACTCATTTATTTTCTGCAGGTTAATCTTTTAATAAAAGGGATAATTGTTTTTCTATGAGTTTATGATGATATTTAATATTTAATTTTTTATGATTATGTAATAGTAAATAGGATTTTTTTGTTTATTACATGATAAACCAATAATGTGTGGTTCCATGATAAACCTATGATAGGTGGTTCTATAATAAACTAACAATGGGTGGGTCCTTGACATTCCACTAATGAATTGGGTATGGATATCAAACATATAGTTATTCCATTTATAAGAGTGAATATAATAGTGAATTTGAAATGATTTCCCAAGATACATACTTGTTTTATTTATTCTTTCTATTGGTTTATAATTTTTTAAATTATTGATATTTACATCACATGGATTTTTATTATTGATTCTGATGATCATTACCTTCTCCATCTTTTCATATTTGATGATAAAGGTATTGATGTGTATGAGTCATTTTATTATTTTATCATGAACTAGGATAATTTCATCATACCCTTATAAAATCTTATTCTCATTGATTACAATAAATTATTTGTCACGACCCGTCCTCGGGGCCCGTGCCGTGACTACCCCAAGCCCGCCTTCCATAGGCCAGGGGCTGGCGACTAGCACCAAAGGCGTAAAATCCCGATAACTGGGAAGGCATTGCCTTTATAAAAGAAAACAAACACCACAGAGTACAAGCGGAAGAAGTAAACACTAAGTAAAAACTGAGTACAACAGTAAGTGCGGAAAGTAAAAAGGGGCCGGAAATACAAGCCCAACTGTAATGTACAACTCGAAAGGAAAAACAGCAACTGAAAAGTAAAGCTGCTACGCCGAGATGTCCACTGGAAATCCCACCTGAAGGGTGGGTACAGATAGCTCCTCTGCTCCTCAGGTCCCACCGTCCGCTCCGAGTATGTCTCGCCCAGTGGTCCACCTCCGTGTACCGCCTCGTCGTCACGTCCACCTCTGGGTACCGCCTCGTCGTGAGGTCCTCCTCCGGGTACCATCTCTTCGTATAGTCCACCTCCAGGTACTGCCCAGTCCTCGAACACTCGGCTTCTGTCAGCACTGCCCGTCGTCTGCAACCAACACAACGAGGTGCGGGCATTGCCCGTGCAGGGGTGAGTATAACGATACTCAGTAGGGACCCCGAGACCCTCAAGGTCTCACTAAACCAACAAGGATATCCACAAAGAAGATCTCAACAGATAACCTCTACTTAGATATATGCCCATACATATACCTAAGTTATCAAGTAACCCATATCAATCATGAGGAAACACAAGGATTGTGAAATCAACGGATAACCACTACCCGGGTATATGCCCATACATATACCTAAGTTAGCAAGTGACCCATCTCAATCATGAGGTAAACACAAGGTCAAAAGTCTTAGCTCAAACCGGGATTTTCATTATCGAAACCGTAACTACTGAAGAGCTCTGTCTCTGGAGTGTACAGTGGTCATGTCACGATTCCGAGGTACTGCTCACTAACCTAAGACTGCTGAAGAACTCCACCCATCGAGTACTGCGGGCCATCTGCTACAACCAAGCGCTCCCATGTGCCGCAACAACCAAGCGCACCTCTGTCGTGGGTCTGCCGCTACAACCATGCGCTCCCATGTGCCGCTACAACCAAGCGCACCTCTGTCGTGGGTATGCCGCTACAACCAAGCGCTCCCATGTGCCGCTACAACCAAGCGCAACTCTGTCGTGGGTCTGCCGCTACAACCAAGCGCTCCCATGTGCCGCTACAACCATGCGCACCTCTGTTGTGGGTATGCCGCTACAACCAAGCGCTCCCATGTGCCGCTACATCCAAGCGCACCTCTGTAACACTCCGAGTCGTTCGATCAGCAGTCGTCGGGTCTCAGCCAGCTACACGGTCTTCGTACTCCGCACGCTCGTCACTGGGAGGGTCCGCTCCACGAGCTACAGGTCGATACTCCAAGTATCTCAAAGTCCCATGAAGATGTATCTCAAAGGACCGCCACGTCATAGTGGTCTCAACGCAACAGACGGCGCATCAATCGGACGCCCGGTCTGTGAGTTATTAGCCTTTTCGTCCCAGGGGCCCGGTTGGTTTTGTGAGCAAACGAACCCCGGCTGTATCTCAAATGTACCCCGGACTCTCATAGGGTAAACTCATAGGGAACGTTTCTCAATGTGATCACCAACGCCGCCGACGGTTCGTCAAACAGACGTTCTGTCAGAAAGATATCAGCTTTTCTGTTCCAGGGGCCCGGTTGGATTTCGGTGCGATCCAACCCGGCCACTATCCATCTGCATGAAAAACTCGGGCGGATGATGCCAAAAGTTCCGTATCATCAACAGGAACTCAACGCAACAGACGGCGCGTCAATCGGACGCCCGGTCTGAGAGTTATTGGCTTTTTCGTCTCACACTCACCTTGGGAAACTTCCCAGGAGGTCACCCATCCTGATCACTACTCTAGGCCAAGCACGCTTAACTATGGAGTTTTAACCACGTAGGTTCCCGAAAAGGAAGGTGCACCTTGAGTATAGTATACCGAAACGACCGTCTCGATTCAAGGATCGCGTTGCCGCTGACGACGAGTCGTTTGGAGGCCCGTAGCCCAAGATACTGGCATTTGACCAAACCGCTCGGTAACAGGGGTTTCGGGCCCGGGCCGTCCCGGCCCGGGACCCCCCGGATGGCCCGAACCGGGTCGACCCGCCCCGGACGGGGTCGACCCGGCCCGGCACAGCCCGGCCCGGCACAGCCCGGCCCGGCGCGCCGGTTCGGCGCAAGGCAGCGCGCTGGGGGCGCTGCCAGCTTGGCCGAAGGCCGAGCTTGCTGGAAACGGGGGGCCGCCTGCCCCCCCTTTGTGAAACCGGCCCCCCTCATAATGGGGGGCCAAATAACTGCCCGGGGGAATTAAATTCCCCCGGTTTCCACCAACCCGGCCGGCCGGCTTCTTGTCAACAGGACCGACAAGGGCCGGTCCTCTTCCGTCTTCTGGCACCGGCGGCCCGGCTGGCCGTCGGTCATCACGATACGCCGCGGCCCGGAACCGGCTGCGGCCTTCGTCATCCGGCGCGGTGCGACGGCACCGCGCCCCTCCGCCGCGGCCCAGCTCCGGCCGCGGCGTCTTCGGTTTCCTTCGACGCGGCGCGACGGCGTCGTGTTCATGATAATTATTTCCACGGCGCGGCGCGATAGCGCCGCGCAATAATTTCCGTGTGATTCCCGCGTTGTGCGACGGCACCACGCTATCTCGTTTCATCCGCAAGAAATATTCAAGAACAAAGGAGGGGGTTTCGGCCGTGTTTGTGCGGTCCGGTCCCCCTCTCGTTAGACGATAACACTTAAACGTTCATCCTCAAGTTTGTCATGCTAGAACCAAGAACGGAAAAATAATTAAATAAAGCAACAACAAACCCCTACTTCGCTTTTCGTTATGTGTTGACGAAGTCGCGGAAAGGCGGCAGTGATTCATCGACATCGGAAAAGAGAAGTCGTTGACGACGTCGGCGTTCTTCGTGAAAGGCGCTCCCCTCTTTATTCCGGAAGGAGTGGGAAGGAGGCATCCAAGAAGGGATCGACATTGGAAACATCACGTTCTTCTTTGGAAAATGCATTCTTCGTCGAGAAGACGTTGTTCCATGTTTGGAGATGTCCTTCGTGTTCTTCGTCGAGGGGGGAATTCTCTTCAATCCTTCCATGACTCTATCACAATGATTTAGCCAACCCCAAACAATAAAACAACACACCTTATTATAGTGTTAGCATAATGAATTCAAAATAATTCAAATTCATTAAGTTACATCATTCATTAATGGGTGGAGAGGCTCCAAAATTAATGAAGGTGGAAGCGAAGTGTCACATTTAATTGGGGGGGGGGTTCAAGGGAGTTAAGGAGTTTAAGGAGTTAGGAATTTGAGGGGTTTTGGCACATTAAGTGCAAGGGAGTTTAAGGGGGGTAGAAGAGAGTTAAGAGGAAGGTGAAGGGTTGGGGCTCGTGTGGGCCCCACCTCACCTTAATCCTCACTTGGTTAGTTAGGAACTTGTGATTCCACCCCAACTTCCACACTTAGGATATAACCACTTAAGAAGATAAATAAAATTTGTAACACAAATATTATTTTTCTTTACACTTAAACCACAACCTTAATAAACAACTGCTCCCAAGCAAACGCAACACCAGGAAAGGCATTCCTAAGAAAAAACCGGCGCTACGGTTCCATCGGTGCCCTCAGAATTTGATTCCGGGCACCAGTTCAAAAGTTAGAAATTCCCGCTCGGTCGTTCACTGAACGTACCCGAGCCAAACTTCGGAAATTGATTCTGGGCACACCGGGCCTCGGAATCAGGCGCTGTCAGAAGCTGTGTACTTGTAAAATTCCAAAGAAAATTAAGAAAAAAATTTCCTTGAAATTTCTGGGTCTTTACATTACTCCCACCTCAGGGCTTTACGTCCCCGTAAAGCTTCATCACAAACTAGGGTCACAAAAGCGGTACAGAGCACGCATCTGAGCTTTCCGCTCCCATGTGCTCACCTGGAGGTTCCCGTACTGTCAAAGGAAGTGCACCCAAGGAATCGATCATCCTCGTAGGATCTGCTCCTATCTATTCCTGATCCCCACTGGAACCTTCGTGCATGTCTCTCTATCATCGACGTCCAACTCCCTGAGGTCGATGATGTGTGAAGGATCAAGCACGTATCTCCTCAATTGAGTTACGTGAAAGTCATCGTGCACCTGGTGCAACTGAGGTGGATGGGTCAAGCGATAAACCACCTCGCCTACCCTGCCGGGGACCTAGAAAGGTCTATAGAACCTCAGAGATCTCTTGCCGCCTCTGCTACATCTCCGTAAACCTCGTCAAGGTGAGACCTGTATAAGAACGTGGTCGCCATCCTCGAACTCTAAAGGTCTCCCTTTCTAGGTTATAACTGAAACTCAAAACTCCTGCTGCCACGAGGGTAAGGTTGGCCGACCCAAGAATGATCGGCTACACCCTCCCATGCACGAGTTTATCTTGTGCTGCCCAGGGTTTCCTTTTGGCCGACCAAGGAAAACCCATCCCAACGTTTGCCTAATACCGTCAATTTGAGTATGAACAGTGATTGCCAAATACATACTCAAACTAACGTCGTAAGGCCTCGATGCTGCCACCAAGAGGTCCCAACCGAGACTCTCGCCTCAAGGGTCAGATCACACCATCGGCGTAAGTGTGAATATCGAGTCTCCTCCCAAAGGTATCTCCAGACGTGAGGGTCAAGTCAATGGCTTAACCAGAATCTCTAGGTCTGGGACTAGATTCATGGAAGGAAGGGATGATTCGTTTCGATGCCTGTGGATACGGCAGCTAGTAGAAGATAAATTCCACACTTCGAATCATCCTTAGAGCCCCTTTTTGGTCGCACTCCATGACCGCAAGCAGCTACCCTCTTTCCCTGCTCTCCAACTCCCTGAGTATAGCGGGGACTACAAAGGCGGGTGATGGTAACATGTTGAAATGTAAACCACCACGAGCTGCTCTCCAAGCTCTTCCTCCATGTCTGCTGCTCTGCAGATTCATCTATCCTTAACATTTCCTCTTCTTGAAACATTTACATGCCCAAGTCTCCGAGACTGGTGTCAGTTTCCTACTTTCCAAACTTCTAACATTCTCTGGCTGTATTCAATCAGCAAAGAATTCTCAACCACAAAGGTTCCTTCTAGCACTCTAGCCTAAGTAGAAATGCATAGAGAAAAGGTGTTGTCTCGGAAGCCCTTAAACATACCATGCTCAGAGGTTCGACCTCTATTGCACTGATCGAAACTCTTCCATCGAGTACCTGATTTGTTCGGTACGCCTCGATGAATTCTCAGCTATCAACACGTCGTCCCGCCGAAACTGTAAAAGTTCTAGAAAATTCTCGGCCACCTCCTCAAGCCAGTCCTCAGCCGCCTATGAGTCAGGTTCACCTTGGAACATGAGGGTATCTGATGTTAGAACACATGTAAGGCAGTAAACTTACATGTGTCACCTACCGGTACCGCCGGTTATAACTGCTGACCAACAGGTAGTGATGTATAGCTGACACACTACCCAAAGGCACTATCTCAGGCATCGGTTCACGTACCGAAGCCTCATAACTATGCGGACGATCCTCATGGTCATTCACTGGAAAAAACAAGTGGCCAAGTCCACCATCCACTCTACTGATGTCTCATCTAGGCGGAAAACTCTAGCAATCGCCTCCAGCCACTGCTCTGCTGTCTGGAAATCTGCCTCGCCTCGTAACTTCTGAGGCCTCTACTGCTGGAACTCGTGCAATGCGCTCCGCCAGCGTGCACAGTTTGCTAGTATAACCGTTGGCATCTGCTGCCCAACAGGTGGTGATGTACTGGTACACCACCCGAGGGTGCCAACATAGTAAAAAGGGCCCTGCACCAGAGCCTCTTCGCTCGGTGAGCCGTCATCGAGTACTCTCTCGGAACTCCAACTGACTGTCTGCGTGGAGACATCCTGAACAGATGCGACATGGTCAACGTCTTATACCTGGTGAGCTCACATGGTTTGAGCTGACTTTAAAACTTTGGAAACACACACGCAATCAGTGTTTTTGTGTACAAAGTCGGAAATCAGTAGTCAGGGTCCTGGTGTACGGATACGTCGGCCACCGCACCAACACTGGACTCCCTGAACTGAAAACCACACTCGGTACCCATAACACTATTGCTTCACAGAAAGAAACATCATAGTTATATGTTCTGCGGTAGAACTGAACTCCTCTGATACCAATTTGTCACGACCCGTCCTCGGGGCCCGTGCCGTGACTACCCCAAGCCCGCCTTCCATAGGCCAGGGGCTGGCGACTAGCACCAAAGGCGTAAAATCCCGATAACTGGGAAGGCATTGCCTTTATAAAAGAAAACAAACACCATAGAGTACAAGCGGAAGAAGTAAACACTAAGTAAAAACTGAGTACAACAGTAAGTGCGGAAAGTAAAAAGGGGCCGGAAATACAAGCCCAACTGTAAAGTACAACTCGAAAGGAAAAACAGAAACTGAAAAGTAAAGCTGCTACGCCGAGCTGTCCACTGGAAATCCCACCTGAAGGGTGGGTACAGATAGCTCCTTTGCTCCTCAAGTCCCACCATCCGCTCCGAGTATGTCTCGCCCAGTGGTCCACCTCCGAGTACCGCCTCGTCGTCACGTCCACCACTGGGTACCGCCTCGTCGTGAGGTCCTCCTCCGGGTACCATCTCTTCGTATAGTCCACCTCCAGGTACTGCCCAGTCCTCGAACACTGGGCTTCTGTCAGCACTGCCCGTCGTCTACAACCAACACAACGAGGTGCGGGCATAGCCCGTGCAGGGGTGAGTATAACGATACTCAGTAGGGACCCCGAGACCCTCAAGGTCTCACTAAACCAACAAGGATAACCACAAAGAAGATCTCAACAGATAACCTCTACTGAGATATATGCCCATACATATACCTAAGATATCAAGTAACTCATCTCAATCATGAGGAAACACAAGGATTGTGAAATCAACGGATAACCACTACCCGGGTATATGCCCATACACATACCTAAGTTAGCAAGTGACCCATCTCAATCATGAGGTAAACACAAGGTCAAAAGTCTCAGCTCAAACCAGGATTTTCATTATCGAAACCGTAACTGCTGAAGAGCTCCGTCTCTGGAGTGTACAGTGGTCCTGTCACGACTCCGAGGTACTGCTCACTAACCTAAGACTGCTGAAGAACTCCACCCATCGAGTACTGCGGGCCAGCTGCTACAACCAAGCGCTCCCATGTGCCGCTACAACCAAGCGCACCTCTGTCGTGGGTCTGCCGCTACAACCAAGTGCTCCCACGTGCCGCTACAACCAAGCGCACCTCTGTCGTGGGTATGCTGCTACAACCAAGTGCTCCCATGTGCCGCTACAACCAAGCGCAACTCTGTCGTGGGTCTGCCGCTACAACCAAGCGCTCCCATGTGCCGCAACAACCAAGCGCACCTCTATCGTGGGTCTGCCGCTACAACCAAGCGCTCCCATGTGCCGCTACAACCAAGCGCAACTCTGTCGTGGGTCTGCCGCTACAACCAAGCGCTCCCATGTGCCGCTACAACCAAGCGCACCTCTGTAACACTCCGAGTCGTTCGATCAGCAGTCGTCGGGTATCAGCCAGCTACACGGTCTTCGTACTCCGCACGCTCGTCACTGGGAGGGTCCTCTACACGAGCTACAGGTCGATACTCCAAGTATCTCAAAGTCCCATGAAGATGTATCTCAAAGGACCGCCACGTCATAGGGATCTCAACGCAACAGACGGCGCGTCAATCGGACTCCCGGTCTGTGAGTTATTAGCCTTTTCGTCCCAGGGGCCCGGTTGGTTTCATGAGCAAACCAAACCCGGCCGTATCTCAAATGTACCCCGGACTCTCATAGGGTAAACTCATAGGGACCGTTTCTCAACGTGATCACCAATGCTGCTGACGGTTCGTCAAACAGACGTTCTGTCAGAAAGATATCAGCTTTTCCGTTCCAGGGGCCCGGTTGGATTTCGGTGCGATCCAACCGTGCCACTATCCATCTGCATCCAAAACTCGGGCGGAGGATGTCAAACGTTCCGAATCGTAAACAGGAACTCAACGCAACAGACGGCGCGTCAATCGGATGCCCGGTCTGAGATTTATTGGCTTTTTCGTCTCACACTCATCTTGGGAAACTTCTCAGGAGGTCACCCATCCTGATCACTACTCTAGGCCATGCACGCTTAACTATGGAGTTTTAACCACGTAGGCTCCCGAAAAGGAAGGTGAACCTTGAGTATAGTATACCGAAACGACCGTCTCGATCCAAGGATCACGTTGCCGCTGACGACGAGTCGTTTGGAGGCCCGTAGCCCAAGATACGGGCATTTGACCAAACCGCTCGGTAACGGGGGTTTCGGGCCCGGGCCGTCCCGGCCCGCGACCCCCCGGATGGCCCGAACCGGGTCGACCCGCCCCGAACGGGGTCGACCCGGCCCGGCACAGCCCGGCCCGGCCGGCGCGGCGCGGCGCGGCGCGGCCCGGCGCGGCGAACTGGCCCGGCGCGCCGGTTCGGCGCAAGGCAGCGCGCGGGGCGCGCTGCCAGCTTGGCCGAAGGCCGAGCTTGCTGGAAACGGGGGGCCGCCTGCCCCCCCCTTTGTGAAACCGGCCCCCCTCATAATGGGGGGCCAAATAACTGCCCGGGGGAATTAAATTCCCCCGGTTTCCAACAACCCGGCCGGCTGGCTTCTTGTCAACAGGACCGGCAAGGGCCGGTCCTCTTCCGTCTTCTGGCACCGGTGGCCCGGCTGGCCGTCGGTCATCACGATCCGCCACGGCCCGGAATCGGCTGCGGCCTTCGTCATCCGGCGCGGTGCGACGGCACCGCGCCCCTCCGCCGCAGCCCCGCTCCGGCCGCGGCGTCTTCGGTTTCCTTTGACGCGGCGCGACGGCGTCGCGTTCATGATAATTATTTCCACGGCGCGGCGCGACAGCGCCGCGAAATAATTTCTGTGTGATTCCCGCGTTGTGCGACGGCACCACGCTATCTCGTTTCATCCGCAAGAAACATTCAAGAACAAAGGAGGGGGTTTCGGCCGTGTTTGTGCGGTCCGGTCCCCCTCTCGTTAGACGATAACACTTAAACGTTCATCCTCAAGTTTGTCATGCTAGAACCAAGAACGGAAAAATAATTAAATAAAGCAACAACAAACCCCTACTTCGCTTTTCGTTATGTGTTGACGAAGTCGCGGAAAGGCAGCAGCGATTCGTCGACATCGGAAAAGAGAAGTCGTTGACGACGTCGGCGTTCTTCGTGAAAGGCGCTCCCTTCTTTATTCCGGAAGGAGTGAGAAGGAGGCATCCAAGAAGGGATCGACGTTGGAAACTTCACGTTCTTCTTTGGAAGAGGCATTCTTCGTCGAGAAGACGTTGTTCCATGTTTAGAGATGTCCTTCGTGTTCTTCGTCGAGGGTGGAATTCTCTTCAATCCATCCATGACTCTATCACAAAGATTTAGCCAACCCCAAACAATAAAACAACACACCTTATTATAGTGTTATCTTAATGAATTCAAAATAATTCAAATTCATTAAGTTACATCATTCATTAATGGGTGGAGAGGCTCCAAAATTAATGAAGGTGGAAGTGAAGAGTCACATTTAATTGGGGGGGGGGGTTCAAGGGAGTTAAGGAGTTTAAGGAGTTAGGAATTTGAGGGGTTTTGGTACATTAAGTGCAAGGGAGTTTAAGGGGGGTAGAAGAGAGTTAAGGGGATGGTGAAGGGTTGGGGCTCGTGTGGGCCCCACCTCACCTTAATCCTCACTTGGTTAGTTAGGAACTTGTGATTTTACCCCAACTTCCACACTTAGGATATAACCACTTAAGAAGATAAATAAAATTTGTAACACAAATTTTATTTTTCTTTACACTTAAACCACAACCTTAATAAACAACTGCTCCCAAGAAAACGCAACACCAGGAAAGGCATTCCTAAGCAAAAACCGGCGCTACGGTTCCATCGGTGCCCTCAGAATTTGATTCCAGGCACCGGTTCAAAAGTTAGAAATTCCCGCTCGTTCGTTCACTGAACGTACCCGAGCCAAACTTCGGAAATTGATTCTGGGCACACCGGGCCTCAGAATCAGGCGCTGTCAGAAGCTGTGTACTTGTAAAATTCCAAAGAAAATTAAGAAAAAAATTTCCTTGAAATTTCCGGGTCTTTACATTATTAATGTTTATATTTACCCTTACGAAGAAATTGAGATCACCCTTCGTATGTTTCCATTACCAAAAGTTTTAAAGAATGATGTTAAATGAGTTATATCTTAAATGGATTTCATATAGTAGATTTTGATTTCATAATGTAAAAAATGTAAAGGGTTAAGTGGGAGAAATTATCATTTAAATTCATGTGAATTGTTTATGATTGGGTTTTTATTAATTATGTAACACTCTAAACCAAAAATGACTTTTGTAACCTAACTCTTCCAAGTTTTACTTTTGATATTGATAGGTTTTTAAGGAATCAAATTTGGTCACAATTAAAGGCTTAATAGTGGAAAATATAATGTTATGGATTTCAGCATAGGATCCAAGGGTGTGGTTCCTTGGATGTAACATTTTCAATCAAAGTTTGGTTTAGATAACATTAGGTAATTAGATGTTATCATATGAGGTTATGTTAAGTGTTATGGATACTATCATAGAAATATAAGATTAAGGTTTATCATCATATCAATTTTTTTAGACGACCCATTTGAGGTTTTACATTTTTTGATGTTGTTGAAGATGTTTTTTGAGACAGTTTTTTGGGTTGAGAAATTTCTAACACTTAGGATCAACATGAAGTAATTTTGGGAGAAATTAATTTTATTTTTAATGGAAAAAAGGGACACTCATATAATGGGTAAAAACCCTCCATATATGGAAAGGTACTGGGGATTCAACCATTGAAGGATGGATGATAAGGGTTTCATTCCCTACCACTGGTCAGCACAATGACCTATTTTGAATGGATTTTTTTTATATTATGGTTATTTTTATTTACAAAACATATGGGATTTCATTTCAGGAATAATGGTGTATTTATCTTGGAAGAATATGTGGTCAAATCCTTCTAATCATTGGGTTTCAAACTTAGTCAAGATATTTTTTTAAAATTTTAATTATAGTAATTTATGGAATATTTAACTCTAAACTTTGTGTTTAACAATTGAATTTTAGAGATTAATTTATCATATTAAGGGTTATAAATTATTGTAATTACTTACCATCTATATAAATTTTTTGTTTTCATTAATGTATAATGATTTCTAGAATATCTTGATTAAAAATTTTATGGTTATGTGGTCCTTAAATTTATGATCAATGACCTCAATCACTCTCTATAATTATTTACGGTTTTCATATATTCACAACTATATTCTCTCTATTGTGAATCCTTATAATGCATAACTTTGAGTGACCTTTCTGTTTACCATTTTCCTTTTTGAACGTTTTCATATTTATTTCATTTGAAAAATGTATGTTTCAATAATTATATTATAAAAATGTTAATCCTTTGATAATAAAGGTGAATTTTGAAGTAGATATTATTTTTAATGGGGGGTAGGATGTTGCATCCTGAGATTTTATGAAATATATTTTTTAAAATTACTTCAAATTAATTTATATCATGTGATATATGAAATGAAAAGTTTTTCATGAGTTATAAACAAAACCATGTTTATCTTTCACAACATCTATCATTGAGTTTCTCTGAAAACTTTTGTTACAGGAATGTTCGAGCCTTACCGAACAACAACATACAATTTTTATTATTATTTAACAAGATATTTATCAATTAGCCACTAAAATGGATGGAATGAATATGATTAATTGTATTATGAATATATGGTTTACACATGTCTATACAATTATTCCTTTCATGAAAAATTAATTATTAATTAATATAAAAACCACTTGAATATAAGGGATGTGTTTTTGTGACAAACTATTTTTATGTCCATAAATGAATTTTAGATTAATAAATTTTATTAATCACTATTATTGAAATATTTTAGCTAAATATATATTTTATATATTCGATAAAATTTATTCAAAACCATCCAATATGTATGATAGTCATATGACAATATTAAATCCAGTTTTATTTATAAAAGAAGTATATTTCTAAAATCCAGTTTTCAAGCCTTTAATGGTGGAATTTTTTAGAATCTAAATTTTCAAAAATTTATAAATCTTATTGGAATAAATAAATTATAATTTTAAATACAAATTTATAATTTTTCTTTCAGTTATTTTTATGTATATTTCTGAGAAGTTTCATTTTTTTAATGAATAGTCAAAAACATTGAATTTTAAATGAAAACTTCATTTTCACCCAATTATGTATATAGTTATACTATATTTTAAATTGGTTTTTTTGTATAATTATTAAAATTATACATCTATACATCTTTTATTTCTAAGTACCAGATTTCACTATCCAGTTCCCTAAACTCGGTGGGTCCTTAGGCCACATGTACAACTTCCCAAATGCTTGAGGCTGTCGAATACTTGTGAGGTCCTTGGTGTTTCATTGGGGAGACTATTACATCATCACCAGAGTATATAATTTTTGAATTCAATAACAAACATATACCCAAAATATATACAACTAGTAGATAACTGATAAATAAGAATGAAAACAATATATAACAAAGCTAAAAGTGTCTCATATACAGTGATGCAGACGATACATGTATCTAGATAAAAGTAAAAAAATTTACATGGTAGTATAATAGATGTTTTAAAAAATTCAAAATACCTAAAAGTGTCCTAGTAGAATCACAGGCCTTAGCTTGGTCACATGCTACCCTACTCCAAATAAACAATCAATAACTAGTGTTAGTGTGATTTACCTATCAACTCCAATAACCATATAATCTATTTGGGTCCCCAAGGGAGGCCTAAATAAGGTGTTAGTTAACATCCCAAAAGGAAACCACCTATGATCAATACAACTCTATGCAGTGTACCATAAAAATATATGCATGAAAACAGTAAAGTAAGTGGGTAGTAATGAAATATAAAATGAACAAGGGATTTCCACCACTATGTAGGTTGTACTGTCTATACTATCAGGTCTCCCTATAAAAATTTGTGTCAAGCTCCTATACAAGGATGTTATATAAAAATAATAAGTAAGTATCATGGTCATGCCATTACTTCCATCTTTTCATACCACCACTGACATGCCTTATATTCAAAGAGTTAAAACATAAATGACCATGCCTTATAATCTTCTGTATCACATTTCCATGACCATGGTGAATGTCAAAGTGTCTGATCACAAAGGGACAAATCAAAAGTGTCAAGAACCAAGGAATCCTCATTTAGTCCTAGGAGCATCTAGGTGAAAACCTGGTTAGGAACTGGTTAGAGTCATACGATCTTGTCATACTGTACATGTCCTATGTGAGCCCAAACATGTCGGATCCATAGGTTAGCAAGGCCCATTGAATCCCAAAGAATCCAAACCCCTGGATAATCTCTATCAAAGGAATCCACTACCATGTTCGATATCCAAGGAATATGTCCAGGGAATATATTAATACATTTACCATTCATGTAAAAGATCATTTAATACCATGTGAGTATACACACAGACATTACCATATAACATTCATGTTAACAAATGTGTATACACATTCATAACATCCAATTCAACACAAGGAAATCAAATAGTTTACCCCCAAAATGATTACAATAAACACATTCAATTAAACCATTCACAAATTTATGTTATAACCCAATGAGTATACCCACTCATTAGAATAGGTCAAAATTAAGCCAAATAACCATTTTTAAACATGTAATATAATCCTTACTTTATAAAAAGAGGTAATACATCTCCTATAAAATCCATTAATTTTCACTATTCACCATTTATTCCAAAGCATCATCATGCTATAGAGGTATCCCATCTCACACTCAATTAATTCATTTCAATTCACTTATTAAAGAGCTCCCTCTAAGAATATAATCATTAACTCACACCATGGGTGGTTCATAAATACATAACAAGGCATTTTAATAAGGAACACCCCATACATGGGAATGATTTTTGGAAAATGAAACCAAAAAATCAAAAAGGAACCTAAGGGATACCAAATAAGTCTGATTTCATTTACCTCAGTTAACCAATAAAAAAATAGGGTATCACAGAAAAGTCTTGTTAGTGGAATAGTGGAAGGTAGTCTATTAAAGCACCAAAAGATGAGGAAGTTGTATACACCACCTACAATAGGTCGGTAGTGGAGTTCTTTTAGAGTATTGGCTCTTGATTCAACTCAAATTGAGATAAATATGAAGAACAAAAGTAGAATGAGAAATTATAAAATTTGAAACTAAATCGAAATAGCACATATGATATCCAGAATTATCAATAATGGATAAAAAATAAATAATGTATTATTGATGTGGATCTGATGAGACAAACCATGCTTGAATTGGATATCAGAAGGAAGACCATGCCAAAATTCTATGGTAGTATCCTCTAAGAGCTTCATAATGGGTCTCCTTTTCTATCCCATCAAGAAAATCGATTTAGGGTTATAAAAGATTTCATTTTAAAAATAAAATTGTTAAAATTCCAAAAATAAATGGGTTCCATGGTTTATGTATATGGTTTGGAAAATTGTTCCCCAACTATTTACTCATACCGTGCAGCCTGTACAAGCACACTATCCAACCTTGTATGGTTTGTAAAAATTATGTGACCTTCCCTATATGGATTTTATTAACCATGCGCCAAGATAAAATTAACTCTAAAATTGGGTTTTAGGCTTCGAAGAATTCCCAATCACCCCTTGA
Organism: Viscum album; assembly: GCA_963277665.1. Lineage (NCBI taxonomy): Eukaryota > Viridiplantae > Streptophyta > Magnoliopsida > Santalales > Viscaceae > Viscum > Viscum album. Next base: position 229,115,918 of record OY728151.1, read on the forward strand.
AACCACTTTGAACTTACAATGGGATTCACATTTTTCTATATTTTAGTATTTAAAAAGAAAATAAAGGGATAAATTCCTTATCCGAAAACCTAGGTTCTTAATATTGTCCCCCATAAAGCAATACATCCCCAAATTTCCTTCACATGGGTATTCAAGATTCATATGAGAATATCTTCGGACACTAAGAATCTACATCAGTCTCCTACTCCCATGTATTGTCTTATAAATGACTATGCATCCATTTTTCCCATACTAGAAAAACTAGCTGGCCTCGAAGAACCTTTTTGATCCTATCAACAATATGAATCAAATGATGTTCAAAAGATGCATTACAATTCTAAACCTCCCTAGGAAGAAAAGAATGTTATGGGTTTGAATGATAGTGTCATAGTTGGGATACATGGAATCCTTCATTCCTGTATTGATACCTCCGAGGTAATTACAACTGATAGGCTACCCACCTGACTCTCCCCAAAATCTTGAAGGGGCCAAGATATCATAGGGAATATTTTCACTATCTCATGATCCCTCTCTATCCCAGCCTCAGTTTAACATGCATGGAAATTTTATCCCCATCCTCGAACATTAGAGTTTATCTATGGCGATCAACATATGATTTATTTTGATAATTTAATATATACATCTACGTCTAAATCACCTGAACTTACTCAAAAGTCTCCTACCTGAGATGTGGTCCAGTAATCCTACCTCACCTACCTTTAACTATCATAGGGTAGATCAACATGACCAACCATACGAATCATTATATGGTTACATCTATATGTCCACTTGATGTCTAATGTTGTAGGAAAACCCTACAAGGGATATATTCTTCTCCAAAAAGCCGCCAAAATCTAGGATTCATGCTAACAACATGTCTTTTGGAACATGTATCATATGCTATAACTAACCATATTTTTTATAGTGGTATGTTTTCCTCAAAATCATTTATGTACTCAACTCCCTCTGAAATCTCTTCTAGAAACAAGACATAATGTAGGAATCCATCTATAAAATAATAGTGCACGAGACCCTGTGATGTTTTAATATCTCACGAATGTGAAAATTCAAATATGATTAACACTAAAGGACTATTTTATTGGAATTAAATGAAAAACCATCATGATCATATGAACAAAAAACAAAAAAAAACATTGTTACATTAAGGAATTCTTATAAAACCAGTCACAAAATCCATCGCGACATCATCCCATTTTCACTATATAATATGTGACTATTTAAATATAAAGAATGGTCATTGATGTTTCTCCTTCACATATTGATAGTTGGAAATAATTGTAACTAAAATATCTCTCTCCCTCTTTATACACAACCACTAGTACTTATGACAAATGTTATGGTACATCTTGGTGACCCTAAGGTGCAATTCCCAAGATAAAGCATGAAACTCCTACATCAACTCCTCTTATATGTTCGCTATAACACAATGATGAACATAGATATTAAGGATATCATCCTTTCTTATGGTCCAATCAATATATGGTTCTTCACCTACCACACTCTACCATAATACTAGGCCCTTAGATTATGATATTTTATTCATGTTCACTCAATCCAGTAGGGTATAGATCACAGATAAGGATGATAGATATGCTTGTCACTGACTACCACCCACCTCTAATTGAATTACTCTATAAGATACCACTCACACCTAACCTAATTAACTTCCTATATTTAAGTCATCTTACTTAGTTCATGAGCTACGATATTTCCATTACTAGGCATGCAAGGAAGCTCGAAGTTGAAAAACCAATGGTACTCCACCCATCATCTATACCTCAAGTTCATATATTTATATGTAAATAATAACTTAATAATTTTTTAGTATGTATACACTACAAAATTATCTCCTTATAAATAGCCTCTCATATTACATAAATAATTAATGACTGCAACTAACATAATATTTTGCATCAGATAGTTCCTCTCATGTGGCCTCAGCTATTGAGACATGTATGGCATGACTCTACTTCCCACATCATCACTTCTCCCAGACCAATACCTTATGAATTATAATACATATTGTATTTATTTACCTATTATGGAAGTATCAATATTTCTATACATGTAAACATCCCTTTCATCTCTAGAAAGGTTGTCTCACAAGAATATTACTGAAGAAACATCACATCATTCATTGTCAAGACTTTTAACGACATTGATAAGTGTTATAATACCTATATGAATCACTTTTAGTAACAAGTTATCCCCATTATACTCTTTATATCAAATGTTTTCTTGGTTTTCCCTATGAAACTAATTCTCTTACCTTCCTTGTGTCAACTAATACTCCAAAATCTGAGTTGATGTGACCTAGTAAGTGAATTTGACCCATCCAGAAGTGGAACATTGTGAGCATAGCATAGAACTGGTTCTCTTAAGTGTATTAAAATGATATCTAGATGGTTGAGAAGGTTGTGTTGACTGTGAGAATACAACAAAAATATTTCCATGGAAACCACCACAAATGAATCCATGTAAGGATAGAACACTTAGTTCATGAACATGATGATAACTTCTAGCATGTTCCTGAGACCCAATTGAACATCCACATACCCATATAGTCTATAACTACAATTAATTTTTTACAAGGTATGTCTATAGGTCAAAAAGATATCTAGTGATATCCTGACCTCATGAAGTTTTTTAGGAAAACTCTTGTTCCTTGAAGCTGATCAAATATGACATCTATTAGGGGAATGGGATATTAGTTTCAAACCATCAGCTAGATCAGATTCCAATAATACATGCATATACTAAGAGTTATATCTTTTCTTTACAAACAAAATGACCAGTGAACCAACAAATATGTAAAGATTCAAATAAACCACTTTTCCTCCAAATCCTCAGGCTACCTTTTGAGCTCGTCCAACTCCATCATAGTAATCTTATAAGGATGAATGAATACCAATACTGCAATTGGAACAAGTTTCATGGAAAAATACACCTTTCTATTTCAAGATGTAAAAAAAATTCATTAGGAATGAAATCCTAGAACCAATCAACCATTTGATGAATTTCCTCTTTACTCACTCCATGATCATCTGGATACAAACTAGAAATTTGGCCAACCATTCTATATATCCCATGATTATGTGGTCCATCTTAGCTCACCTAGACTTCCCATTCACCCTTGTGAGTATAAAATTCACCCTTTAGTGATGTGAAATTCACCCTCCAATTATAGTTGTAATGGGAAGCTCGATATGAAACTAGCCAGTCAATCCTATGTATGACCTCAAACCCGGTCATATTAATGTCATTATGATCCTAGATTAAATGATAGACACCATCTTCAAGAGGGAACTCCCTGCAATATTTCACATCCACTTTTCTAATTACTAATAGCGTGTCTAGAATCATAACTCCCCCAAAAGAAAACACAACCAGCCTGTAGATTTTCACCACTAGGGTAGATATAAAACTGTGTGATGCACCTAAATAAAAAAGAGCAGATGCAATAGTTGATGCTACTAAGATCATAACTTTCACCGTAGAAGGCCTAGAACTTTTCTCCTCAGGGGTAGGCAATACATAATTGATCTACCCTATTCATTGACCCTATGATATAAAGTCACTCCCGGTTATAGGACCACTCTAATGTCTATGTGTAACTGTTTCCTGGTTTCCTCATCCATGACCACTATAGCCTCATCCGAATCGACCAGCATTGCAGTAGCTCCCTTCTAGACATTAATTTGAGGAACCTAATCTTGAAATTAGGGCTAGATATGACCCCATACTACACACAGTTTGAGGGAAGACCTTATAAAAAAATTTCACATGGCCCATCCTACCACAAGCTTGGCACTCGACTGAATCGTGGTTTCATTTACTCTTCATGTTGCCTCACCTATCACATTGATGACAAAACACAGAGCTACTCGTACTCATAGCCGAACAAGGACTCATATCTCAGGAATCCTAAAAATTGTGCTTCCATACTAAATAGGTTTAAACCATAGTTTAGTAAACCATAGTACTTAGTTATGTGCCCCTATCCTCACTCAGGTTCCTCTCAATAATTAGTGTATGATTCAAAATTTCAATGATATAGGTCATCCAATACCCGTTGACCTGATATATGATATAATTCTAGAGGCAAACTTCCAAGAATCTCTCTCTAGATATCACATATATAAGGTACATCAGCACAACAATTTGTAACTCTATAAAGAGGGTTTAATACTCCATTCACATTCATTAAGACCTTCTCTAGATGCATGAATTCACTTCCTGTTCTTTCCATTGAGTTGCAGGGTAGAAATTTCCCTTGAATAAAGTTTCGACATATTCCCAACCATATCTCAAATCCTACCATCTTGGTTCAGAACATACCACCAACTCTTTTCTACTCCTTGTAGTGTGTATATGGTGAGTGTGATCCTCCTCTCTGGTGGAATCATAATATGATAAAAATTCACTAATGATGTCTTAAGAAAAATTTCATCGTTATTTGGAAACCAATCCCTTGAAAACATGGGAGGATGTTGTGGTTGGAATTCCCACGTCGGCTCATCCATAGACTATGTAAGATGTGGTTAACAATAATAACTCTGCATGAATTGAAATAAACCCTCATAGAGATAATCGTTAACCCCTTTGTTTGGAAAACTAGTTGGTCTCAAATCTGGAACTCAAGGAGGATCCACCGGTACCAAATGGAACACAACCTATAGAGTTTGGTCATAACCTCCCTCCTGGAATATGAACTGAGTTCATCATTGTGGATTTCTTATACAATGCCAAAGACACAATTTAGAAACGAACAATATCAAAGCTCGCAACTCAAAATCAAATGACATTTCAAACCACTCCTAAAACAAGTCATAATCCACATCCTACACATAATTCTAGGACTGTAAAAAGGACATTCACAATGAAATAGGAAACTATGACAGTTGTCTGTCAAAATAAAAATCTAGGTCATGTTTCTGTTAATCATCTTAGGTTTCTATTTAATTTACTTTTTAAATCACATTCATTTTAAATTCCATTTCTATAAATCAATTATTTAAGAGGATTAACCTATAGTTCTTCAATTACCAATGCATGAGGCAATATAACACCTCATGAAACCAATATTTAGTTCCCATTCAATCCATACAAATCAAATTCAATTTTCAATTGAATTTAAAAGGTGTGTCACTTCCCAGCCCTTAAGGGCCCATACACCTTATGAAATGAAATAAACTATCACTTCTCTATCCATTTCACAAAATCTATTACCACAACATATATAATTATAATAGTAACAATCCCAATAGCATGAAATGAGTAATGCATGCTTAATGGAATGGGATAATGTAGGACATGTGATTTATAACAGTAACCTATATGATACAAGATATGGAATACCCTCATATCATCATGTTTCAAAAAATAATAGAACCCACAATTTTTTCAATAGTAACATCATAATCCAAGTTCATCACCCAATGGTGAAATCAAATACACTATAATAAAAAAATCCAAAAAATAACCTTTCCATTCAAGGATATTTAGATTTGACCTATATGAGGGGTAGCTACTCCCAGGTACGACTTATTACCAAACTCTAATTCCTTCATATACCTTCCTATTGTCACCAAATAGTAAATTAAACAAAAAAATATCCCTCTAATACAACATTACAATGTCTCGGTCCCGGATGACACTATGAAGTGCATTGATCCAAGTGGATCATAAGGAATCAAGTGTATCTCCACAAATATAAGAGGCTATTGACTAGTAGCGACAAATTAGTTGTGTCATTAGGGATACTATGACCTCATCACCAAATTATATCATAGTGGAAGTCAATAACATATAGATAGTGGAGGCAGATACAATAAGTAGAATACAGATAAATAGGAAACTAATGAATATATAACAATGAAAACAATTGCTTATATAAAATTATATATTTTATACATGTATCTAGAAAACAATCAAATAGATACATGGTAGTATAATATAATACATGTGTTAAAAAATTAAAATGACCCAAAAGTGTCCCAATATAATCTCAATCCTCATCACGGCCTCATGATCCCCTACTCCAAATCAATAATGAACAACTTATGTTAGTTTTATCTCCCCTATCAACAACTAAACCATATAATTGGTTGTGGTCCCCATGGGAGGACCATATAGGTTTTGAGATAGAATCCATGTTGGGAACCACAAAATATCTATACAATTCAAAACTGTGTAATAAAAAAACTATGTAGGAAAATGGTAAATGATGTGAGAAATATTGAAATGTAATGATCCTAACAAATTTCCACTACTAATCAGGTGGCAATAACTAGCCTCTCAAGGATCCATATAAAACAGGTTTTAAACTCCTATTCATGGAAGATATATAAAAATCATAAGTAAAAAACACGCCTTTGTCATTTATTCCATCATGTCATACCACAGTTGACTTTCTTTATAATCCAATATTCATGACATCCATAGACAAGATTTATATTCGAGTGTATCGCATTTGCACGGTCATGTTGTATGTCAATGTGTCATGCAACTAAGGGCTAGATCCAAGGTGTCATGGACCAATGAATCCTCATTGAATCCAATGATAATCTCAGTGGAAACACAAGTAGTACCCTATGGGATTCCTAGGAACATTTCACACCAGACGTATCCTATGTGAGTCCAAGAATTCTAGATCAAAGGTTTAGCAACGCCCATGTCATCCCACACAATCAAAACCCAAGGGGAATCTTCATCCAAGGCTCCCAATACCATGTTACATATCCCACAAAAATGTCCAATGCATCTAATCATAAATATACCATTCTTACCCCCAATAATTTCAAAATGTGTGAGTATACCCACTCACTTTACCAATCCAATTTGAAGTTAAATTACGAGTATATCCACTCATAACATCCAATTCAACTTAAGGAAATCAAATATCTTACCCACTCAATGGTTACAATCCACACATGCCATTCAATAATTCAAACATTTAAGGCCCAATGAGTATACCTTCTCATTAATCTAAGTCAAATTATGGCAATTAGCCAATTTTAAACATGGATTATCAATATAGAATTATTAAAGGAGGCAATAAATCTCCCAAATAAGATATTAATCTTCTATGATAAACATTTAGTCAAAATCATCAACATTATATATAGGAGACTCATACCCCACTCAATTGATCCATTTCAATTGACAAATTTAAGACCTCCCTCTATGAAAACAATATTCAACTCACCCTAGGGGTTGTTCAAAAATACATAATAAGGAATTTAGATTAGTTGCAACCCATGCGGGGCTATAATTTTGGAAAATGCTTCCAAAACATTATAACAGAACCTAAGGAAATTCTTAATAGGTCTAATTTTATTTAATTCAATTATCCATTTCCTAAATAGTGACACATAGAAAAGTCTGATGGGAATCATAATGACAGGTATAATATTAAGACACAAAAATTTTAGGCATTTGTATAGACAACCTACCTTATCTTGGAAGTGGAGTTTTCATTCTATATCATCTCTTGATTTGACTCAGATTGAGTAAATATGAATAAGGAATGAAGAATAAGAAACTAAAGAATATGATCCAAAATCCAAATATTAAAACTGATAGATAATATAATCAATAATGGATTAAATGAAATGTATATCGTAGCGATGCAGATATGATGAGACAAACCAAGCTTGAATTTTTGATCAAACATAGGATCAGGATCAAATCCTAGGGTAGTCTTATTTGAGAGCTTCAAAAGGGGGATCCTTCTCTTTTTGATGAAGAAAACCCATTTAGGGTTATAAAAGATCTAATTTTAAACATAAAATTATCGAAATTTATAAACAACAAGGGACTTATTGAATCCACTAAGCCAATAGGAATCCACATGGTTTCCTCACAGAGTTTCAAAACCATGTGGAAATCGTGTGAAACCCTACAGTCAAGATCTGAAAAAACAACATACTAGGCCGCATTGATGTCTTCCACATCTCATAATGTTTACTAATACTGTATAGCCTATACACCCCACTATCTATCCTCGCCTATTTTGTACAAATCATGTATCAATTACTCCATGGTTTTAAAAAGTTTACAACAAGCTAAAATAACAGCAAAAATTGGGTTGTGGGATAAGAACAAACCAGGAAAACCACTAAAACCTCTTTGACCTCAAAGGGAATTTATATTAGATAATATTTATTCATCAAAAAAGTAAACGAAGTGATATGTATGTCATATGAGTTCTGAGGTTCATACACAATCCAATTTATTTCATTGGAATCAATTTCGAAATTAAATTGAATATAAAAACATATCAAACTGTTGAACTTTTTTACTCTAGAAACTCATTGTTTCATCCCATCAATGTGATTAATTGTAAACAAGATTATTCAACTTATGGGTGTGGAGTTTTATAATTTATAATCATATTTTCAATACATATTATTTATAATATATTGTATTTTCAACACTATTTTTCAAAAAATATACCAGTTAAAGTAATTAAATTAATTTATAGTGATTGAGGTAAAAACGAGTTTACTTAGTGGTTAAAAATTAATATTAAGGGTAAAAATTACCTAAAAAGATGAACTAAAATCATTTTATGGTCTTATGTTGACCTTACCACCTCTATTATTTATTATTTTGTTTTATTTAATTATTTTTCCAAGGTAAAAACATTAGTACCCCTATCGTTCTTTTCAAAAATAACAAGTCTTTCCTCTCCCACACTAATATAAAACAAATACTATCCCCATATATTCACACCTATAAATACTTTTGGCTAATAAAAACATTAAAATAAAACCCCAAAATCCCTCCTTTCATCTTATAATCTTCATATTGGGAATATATCAAACTAAGTAAGTCCTATTGTGTAAACCAAAATATTCTACCTAAATAAGTAGAACATTTTAAAAAAAATAGTTTTGTTTTATTCTATTCTCCATCACTTAAATTATTATTATTAAATTATTATATAATAAATACCAAATATTAAATATTAATTTTTATTTTTTATGAATTTTAACTTCACCTACACACACTTCTATAAAATGGGTAATGAAATCACAGTTCTTGTGTATGGAGAACCATCTATTCATGAAACGATGTCATTCGTTTCTCCTTTACAACCTTTTATGGTTTGTAATTATGTCAATTTTTTTTCTGATATAAATTATAATTAAAATATATTTATACTTATGTAATTACTATATTACTCATACCCTAATTCTTTCCAATTTGTGGTCATATGATGACATCATTTGTCAACATGGGGACTAACTCCTTATAAAAGAGATGTGATACATTAACACTTTATAAAAATATAATATGGATTGGTTTACTAAACATATAAAATATAAATTACAACTTTATTATATTCATGAATTAGTTTTCTACATATCCTTTTTTATCTATTTCTGAAATAGAAAAATTACTAATGTTATTCGTGGATATGCTAACTACTGCCTCCTCTAAGTGATGTGATTCATCCTTTTTCATCACTAAATAACAAGAATAATACATATATAAGAATATATAATAAGAAATATGGTATTTATGCTATTATTATTATTCATTAAATATTAATATTTCTTTCTTTATTTCCATAATGGTTACTAAAAAATGGAAATGTTACTCATGTGTAACTATGAACTGTCGTCTCCATGATTGAAAAACATTTGTACATTTCTTATAATGATATTTACTATATGAATTAAAATGGATACCAGAATTAAAAATTTGGTATTGATGTCATTTTTATAATTATAGTTATTATTAAATGACGACAGCATAGAAAAATGTTGACTAATTAAGGCCATCATTGACACATAAGTTGAATATGGTCAAAACAGCTGACTTAAAAATTAATGATTAAGTAATTGTATATAACATGTTTAAAAGCTAAATAAATGTGATAAAAAAATTAAATGGTTCTGAAGAATGTAAATAATAATCCTATGTTTATTATTTTGGAATATAGAGAAAATCAAGAAAATCGAACTCAATATAAGGGATTTTCCTCTCACTTCTTACATTTGTTAAATAAATGACATTTGCACAAAATTATTATTTTAATGGTCTATAGACTACCTATTTTTATATATTTTATCATTATTTATTTTATATAAATTTTATATTAACGTTCATCTTGTGGATTATTACTTTCAGAGCATCCAATTTAGATGTTACCATAGTTATTAGTGGAATTATATTCTCACTTTTATTTCTGCGAGAATTTTACATTTTCACCACATTTTTTTGTGTATATACTTCCCACAAAAATATCTGAATATTAAAAATCTAAAATTTATGAGATTTTACATATCCATTTTATGATCTCTATTTCATGGTATTTACGGTTTCAATTCTTCTTATGTGGTAATGGATTTTTGCCAAAATTTTCCTTCTTTGAGTCGTTAGTTATGTTATTCACCTACCTTATTTTAGGAGGTTTATATTATTCATTTTTGATATGTTATATCTTGAATGTCATTATTATCCATGATATTTTAAGTTATATTTAATTTTATTCCTTCTTCGGTATTATGATTCAAATGTTTCCCAGGGGTATGGGACACATTGAAATACTTAAAGATTATTTTCCTCATGTATATAATTATTGACTTTTTAATGTTATTTCAATTCATCCAAGTCAACAGGCCTTATTTTTTCTTATCCTCCCCTTGGGATATATATTATTGATACCATCCACATTATTTTATGTGTGGATTAGGACAGTGTTAAGGATATTTTTACAGAACATCTTTTTTCTCCATGGGAAAATCATCCTTCGAAGACACTATTATTGAAACTATTTATTTTAATTGTTTAATCATGTTCCAAATATGTTAGTATAGAACCCATTTCTTTTCCTTGGGTTAATCATGTTTCGAATAGATTTTTGTTGAGATAATTTATTATTCATATGTAAATCATGTTTGAAAAATATTATTATAGGACCTATTTATATTCCATGGGCCAATAATGTTATAAAAGAGATAATTGTTGTTCGTATGAGTGTATAATGAAATTCAATATTTTATGTGCTATGATTATGAAATGGTACTTTTACATTGGTAAAGTGGTTAAATGATAATCAAATAATAGGTGGTTTCATTATAAACCAATGATGGGTGGTTCTATGATAAACCATCGATGTGGGGGTCTGTGATAGACATCCAATGCATTGGATTTAGAAGTTAACCATATTGTTATTCCATTTGTAAGAGTGAATACAATAGTGATGTGAAAACGATTTCCCTTGTTTCATGAAAGCTCTATTTAATCTTTTTATGGGTTTATAATGATTCATATGATCGATATTGACATCACATGGATTTGTGTTGTTGATTATGATGACTCTTTCTTTTTAAAGGATTTATAATTGGATTATATAGTTATTTATAGGTATGAGTTACTTTATGATTCAATCCTGAACTTTTGTTATTTTATTTTAAAATTAATCAATCTTATCATCATTAATGACTTTCAATTGTTGATTCTAATGTTTGAACTTATTTAATATCTGAGCTCACCCTTCTTATTTTTTCATTTACCCAAGTTTTAAAGAATTATTTTTAATGAGTTATATCTAGAAGGTATTTCATGTGGTTAATAATGATGTATGAATGTGGAAGAAAAATAATATATTGGTAAAGTGGGATAAATTCTCATTTAAAGTCATGTGAATTATTTATATAGGAGATTTTCCTATTCTTCTAAAACAATAAACCTATAAGGAAATCATAAATATAAGAGATAAATGTTTTCATTTTTGTTGTTGTAAGGTTATGATACAAAATAATTGGGTCACAATTATAAACATAATAGCCAGAAATGTAATGTTATGAATTTCAGCATGGGATCTAGGACTGCGGGTCCTGGTTTATTAAAATATAGGATCTAGAAAATTAATTTTCTATTTTAATGTAATATAATACTATTTAATCATATTATTAAAATTATTGAGAATCCAACTCCCTTTGGATACTCTACTTATGACCCTTGAAGAAATAATCAATCTTATTTTTAAAATTACGTATGCAATTTGTATGATACCAGAATAGTATTATAAAGGTAGTGTTATACTCTAGAACACACTCTTATTCATTTTTATAATGGATAAAAAATCCATTAAATTACATTAATTTATCATATGGGAAATATTTTTAGAATAATGCTTCTTTAAAAGTAATACATTCTGTATGTTTTTTTCATCTTACTCCCTATTATTATGGAGCAACGACCACCATTGATCATTATCTACCTTGAGAAAATTAACTTCTGTAATGACCTTTTCCATTTCATCACATCCAAAATACATAAATATTCTTTTAAGGGACATTATCTGTTTCTATGCTACCACTAGATTTGTTGTCCCACTAAATTATTGGAATTTGTTTCAGTTGCAACGATCAGTCATTAGTGTATCATGCTAGGGAGAATCATGATGCTCCATTCAAGAATGTTTATTTTTCATGACATGAGTATGTCAACCTAATGTAGTCATAAAATTCTCATCTCTAACACCAACTGAATTGTCCGACTTAGTAGGAAAATTCATACATTGACTATAGGTATTGATTAATTTTTTTCTATTATATGCCACAACTAAATAATGGAACACACTGTGCTATCTCATAATCATCATTAATATTGATAAAAAAAATATAAAAACCTATAATGGAAATGTTTTTTCAATTATGTAAAGAATTATCATTATTTGAATGTTATTTAGGGTTATTTAAAAGAATTTCCTCTAGGATTCTACTTGCCACCTCTGATACAAACTATACAGACCAAAAATCTAGAAGCCTGAATTTTTTAGTTATTTTAGTATATTTTCATAAGATATGAGGAATATCATCTACATGTATCAATGATTTTAGTATTCCTTTAAAAGTGATAAATACATGGACCCATTATTACATTGTAAATAAAACACAGTACATAAAAACGGAATGTAAACTTCATCATTAAACTCATTCAAATGTTTCATATTCATATCATAAAAAAAGAAAACAAAATAAGGGTGAGGTAAAAAACTAAGTGAGGGTTATGTGAATTGGAAACTATTATGAGTAAATAAGTAATAATAAATATATCTCAGCAAAATATTTAATTTATATATCCTTTAATGAATAACTAGATAATGAAAAGTATCCATAGATAATATTAATGTTAAAATATTAGAAAAACGAATAATAATTGAATTATTAGTCAATGAAATAATTGATGTTACATTCCATGATCTTAGGCATCAATATACTACTACTACAAATACCTTTAACAATATAGATTAAAATTAGTGGTAAACACCCATTTAATTTGGCCAACTAATTTTTCTCATCAGACCTGTCGATGAATCAATGGGATATCCATATCCAAACCCACCTGTAACAACTTTTATAAATAATTCCCAATATATTGAATGATAAATTCAATTTTTTAGTAATATTACTTATCAAAAAATAATTTTATTGAAAAATAGTTATAAATGTTCCAATATTTTCCACATTCAATCAAATAACTTCCATAGAAAAAATTGTAGGTTAATTGTTATAAATTTCATGCAATCTAAATATATGTGATACAATTTATTTCGATATTTGAGATAAATTAAATATCCATTTATAAAATATAATTGATTTTTCCAATGTATGGTATCATTACAACATATCCCCAATTGTTAATAATTAAAATAATGTGTATTTTCCAAACTTCACATATATAAAGTAAAATATTTTCTCTGAAAACAACCTTGTAAACAAATAAATTATTCTTAAAATAAAATATTATTCATGATGGTAGGAAAATAATTTCAATTTTTATATGTTAAAATACATTCCTTCATTACATTTTTGGGATAGTCACAGAGTACCTTGTTTTAAAATTTATAAAAACATTCACATCAAAAAATATTTTAAAATATAAAACACTGATAAATATGAATTATAGAAATCATTTTACATGTGAAAAAATATTTTTGTAAGCATTTTATATAAAATATTAATTTGGAATAAAAATACATCATAGAAATATATAAATAAGATATGTTATTCTATTAATATTTTATTGGTTATAATAAACATCCAAAGAGTGGAAAAGATATATGAAAAAATATATAATCATTAAGATAGTAAAATTTAAATATTTTTATCGTCACGGAAAAATATATATTCATCTTAATTACCTTAAAGGGTAGTATATACACCACATAAAAAATAGGTTAATAATACTAAATATGTCTCAATAGAGTTGAAATTGAGATGAAACACCTTACCTCATGCATCCTATTAGTTAAATGTTTTTCAAATGTAGTTATAATGGTCTTAAGAATTTTATTAATTTATATGAGAACCATATTCATATTTATAATATCATATATGATACACATATATCGTCTTATCACCCTCTTGTTAAAAGTATATCATTATCACCCTTGTTTTGTGTTTTAATTGCATCATTTTCCTATACATTTTCTTAAGATAACATGGGCTCTTAGGAATAGGATGTAGTTCCATAATTTCTTGAATTATATTAATGTTATAGTTATCATATTTATTCATTTGATAAATTTTTATAATCATTGTTGAAATGTGAGGAATGAAAATGAATTACATTTATTCATGGAGATGGTAAGATGAACGTATGCTTAATAGCTGATATAATTTCTAGATTATTTAATGGGAAATAAATTGGATTATATATTTAATTTCTAGAAAAAATATCATTTCTTAAGTATAATATATATCAATTATTTCAATCATTATACCTATCCATGTAATGTGGTTATGAAAAACACTTACACTACTAAGGTGGGATATAGTTGTCTCATTATCATGATAATATATTAGTATATATATGATCCTTGAGTTATTAATTTACAATGAAAACAACACATTTATATAAAGTATAAGAATAAATAAATATTAAAGAGTTGGTAATGAATAATACCTTTTCTTTAATGTACTTATTATTTCTTCTTAAGGAAAAGAGGGTTGGTATTTTGGAAGGATATTAACCCCTAAAACATTAATAAGGTTGTTTATAAGACAAATGAATAGGTTTTATTCATCTAAATAGATCAAACATAAGTAAATAAGTGATCAAGTAGATTCTCTTTTATAATTGAGGTGATGGGATACTATGAAATTTCTTAAAATAGAAAATTAATATAAATTATATCTCATGTATAAGTAGATCAAAATGTATATAATTAAAAAAAGGTGAATATAAGTTGAAATTATTTCATCCAATTAAATTTTCATAGGTTTTATATGTATTTTTAGCCATTATCTATTAGTTTTATCCCCAATTAACCCTTTTAGAAAGTATTATTCTAATAAAATTTTCTACCCTCTTGGGGTCAATGATGTAACAATAAAATTATAAAATACCAATAAATGAACCATGTTCGATATAATTATCCATAACATAGTAATTTGAATATATATATATATATATATGTGTGTTTTTTATGAATTTTATCTAATTTATTAAAATACTATTTATTAAAAAATATCAATAATTCCATTTTTAGAACTAATAATTACATTGAGTTTAATAATTTCAATACAAAACATATAATTCAAAACAAAATAATTATGTCCCTATAATTTTATGGTCATCTAAAAAAATCATATATCACATTATTTATCTAAAATTATTTTTCATTTAATATTTTAAATTTTATTTATTTGATATTTCCATTAATTAAAGAACTATTACATCTGTGTTTTGTAAATGTTTAAGGTAATTATTTATTCACTATTTTTTTAAGAAAACCATGATTAAGGATAATATTTTATATTTCAAAAATCTATTTATACTCTATCATTTCCTCTATATAACCGCATATTAATGATATTATAGTTATTGAAAACAAGAGAGTGAAATGTTTGACTTTTCATGAAATAAAATACTATAAAGGTCATAATATAATGTAAATGAACATAAAATTACATATAACTGAATATTGGATGATTATGGATGAACTAGACTCATGAAATAATATTAAATCATGTTTTAGAGTCATTATCTAGTCATCATTATTTTATTTTTTACCTTAATTTCTAGATTTGCTGATTACTGTAGTAACACCAATTACTAAAGTTAGTATTAATTTTAACAATAAACAAAAGGGTTATATTTACAAAATTTTGGCCTCATGTATCCAAATATTTTTTTCTATTTTCAAAATTCATAACACAATATTTCATATATCCAATTTTAAATAAGACCATAAAAATGCCAAGAAAAATAGTTTTTTCTAGAAAAATTCATTTTTAGTGTAAAGTAATAATGAA
This sequence comes from Viscum album, assembly GCA_963277665.1. Classification (NCBI taxonomy): domain Eukaryota; kingdom Viridiplantae; phylum Streptophyta; class Magnoliopsida; order Santalales; family Viscaceae; genus Viscum; species Viscum album. The sequence continues at coordinate 229,132,219 of OY728151.1, forward strand.
CTAATAAATTATATAAATGTTTCATGGCCAAGAATACATTTAAATTTATAAAAGAGACATTTATATACATTAATTTATTATCGAAAACCTATTAAACATTTTTCAATGTCTAATGTTTATTGTATTCCATTAAAATAAAATATTCTCATTTTAACACAATTCCATTCGAGTAAACTAATAAATTCATTAAATAAATTTATTCAAATACCTGAAATAAAGTAATTTTACTAAAATAAATTTCATGATTTTAAAAATAATTATATTGAAAGTATTACATTCAAAATGACATTAAATTCAATATTAAAACTCAAAAATACCCCTCCCAATATGTAAAAACAACCCCTCATCCGTCATATGGATACCCATATAACATACAAATAAAAAATATAAATATCATCTCAAATTATCCCTCTAAAGACCATTATAATCTTTATACTTGTTCTATAGTAATAAAAATCCAAACTCTTAAGAAGATGAGGTTCGTAGAAAATAAACAGCTTCGAGAAAGAGCTAAATTCTTCTAGTGTTTTCATTTTGATTTCCTTTCCAAATTCCCTATCCACCTATTCATTCCCAATAAAATCCTTCTCAATAAAATTATAAATAATGTTTAAATGATCTTGGAAAATATATAATCCTATAAAAAATTTTAAACACAGATTGCATATCTTTAACCTCCTATTCGAACAGTGTGTAGTAAATAGTTGGTTAATAACCAATGAAAACATTAAAAATTATTTTATTTTCATCTCTATTATGGATAGTTATAATAAATTATTTATAATATATATATATATGTGTGTGTGTTTTTAAATTATACTAGATTTAAATTTATTAATATATGAATTTTAATTAATCACTAAATTTAAATAAATGTAAGATGGGATATTTTATGGAAAATATGTTATGAAAATTTTTCACCTATAAAAAATGGAATTATGAAATAGATTTCAATGATTATAATTGGTCAAGAGTTAAAAAAAATAAAATAATTATTTTATGGTAACAAGTTTTAATAAAACAAACATTATTATTTTTGATTCATAAAAACAAAAAATAATAATTGATTTAGGGAAAGGGTGTTCTCAAACTGACCACCTTTATTTTGTGTTATCTTCTCCTTCACATTATATTCTTTGTGGATGTTCTTATAATGACCCTAAATACCCTTATACTATCCTTACATTTCATTTATCATGATGTAATTTTTTATACCATTTTGAAATCTATTTTATTCCATTTACAATTTTTTTTCAAAAATGACATTAATTTCCAAAAACATCTCATAGATTCTGCATTAGTTTTTTATTCCCCACTAATGAATGATGATGTTTTATGCTAAATAATAATTTTAGTAATTTTTATTTAAACCCAAATTTTATTAATTAAATAATTATTTAGAAATAGTTTGTTAAATAAATTCATTTCTGATGTGTTTATTTCATGAAAAGAATTGTTATATGTTATCACTCCAAGAAGAATGCATGATTATGAAAATTCAATCATATGTCAGGTGGGATTGGAATTATATGTCCTTACAATGAATTTGGTTATGTGATATATCACACGAAATAATTTTTATTATTGATGAACGTGTTATAATATTTTTTCCTAAATTATGTTGGTATGATGTATAGACATATGTTATGAATGAATATGTGGCTAATTTTTGTCACAACTATTTATGGCACTTCAAAACTATGTTACAATGTTTTATTATTATATATATTCCACATTACATGATTTTTAATTATTTCCATCCATATTATGATGATGTGTCAATGATTATGATATGATGATATTGACTATTCTCAACCCTTTCTTTAATGTACATTATCATATGATTTTATATTATAAGAATAATGTAATAGTGTTTAGGAGGATAATTAATAAGGACACAAATAATGACTAGGTATTGTTATTTTCATCTGATTCATGAGTTTAATATTTCCATGATACTATACCTTTGAATCCTTGATTCCATCACTACTATATTTTTTATATAAAATTGATTTAATAGTCATTTCAGAATGTTTTGTGTTGTTATAGTTTGTATTAGAACAAGGTTTATATAATTTGGGAATTAATATAAGAAAAAAATAGTATTAACCATACGGATATGTCTATGTATTAGAGAAAATCCTATGATTTTGTAATATATAAGAGTGTTTTGATTTTTAGAAATGAATGTCCTATCAAGATTCTAAAAGTTTATGTGGGACTAGTACATATGTACCTTAGGGTAAGCCCCCCACCCAATGGGTGGATTTGGTAGAAAATTTATTGTCACATGTTGTGAAATAATGAGAAAATTCCAAAAACCTCATTTCACACTCCTAGAGGATATTCATAAGTTAATCAGAAAAACTATCAAAATAATTATAATGTCTATATAGCTAATGTATTTCCTTATTTTATTTTTAGGAAAAAATTAAGTACAAGTTCCTAGAAGATTCATTTAGAAAAAACCATAAACAAAAAATTAAAATATGGATAAATTTTTATTTTAATTTCACATGAGATTAAATTATTTATTCATTCTTTGTTGAATTTTAATTTTTTTAATACTTCTATATTTTAGAAAATACTACGTACCAGGATGTACCAGAACAAAAAACTCATGTGGAAGCCCCAAATGGACATTTTAATACTTACCTACTTTTCCCATGGTATGAATAAAATCCCAAACCTTGTACAGTGTCTTCCTTTACCCAAGAAGAAGAAACTATTCATTACAACATTTATGTGGAAAAATTGATAATATTTATATGATCTTCTGATCCAAGACGAATGGGTTAACTCAATGGAAAATTTCATTTTTATGCTCAATAATTGTAAGAGGTATAACATTACAATAGTTTTAATTCATTTGGAATGAGATGTTGATCAATATTGGGTGTTGATAAATAATATAAAGCTGAATGATGAAATAGAAGAAACTGTGTGGGAAAACATTAAGAAGTTATTTTTTAAAAATTATATCTTTAAATATATTTGAAAAATGATAAAGAGGTAATTCATAGATCATAACAAAAAGGAATTTTAATTTATCATATCTTACATTGAAAATTTTCCCAGGCTTCCAAGGTACACGTTAGATTATTCTTTCTACAATGATGGTGATATAGATAGATTATATATTTGTTTAATACCACAACATCAAAAAAATTCCAAGACTCTGAGAGTTACATTGATGTAGTATTATGTGATTTCAAAATAGATATATATATATATATTGGATAAAGGGACCATGTATGTGGATATATGAAATGAATGATGGATTTTCAAGCTATGGGACATAATTAAATAGAATGAAAGATGATCCCAAAACCCACATGGTGAAAATGTGGGAAGAATTTTCATGTGAATTTTCTCAAAAGAGTAATTAAATTCATTAATTTCATGGGTAAAGGAAACAATACTCGTTAATTTTGAAGATACATGAAGAATTTTTCCAATGTGATGGCATAAATAAAGGTTCCTCATAATTCATAGCATATGGTTCAATGATTTAACTATATGGATCAAGTTTTTTATGCATGACATTACACTAAATTTATATTATTTTAGTGTAATAAGCAACGTAATCCACCATAGTAAAATGAGTAAGGTAAATATTATTTTTTCCCTACCTATGATGGGTAAAATGAAAATGAAGTATTTCAAGGTACACTTAATATTCACTCAAAAATGGAAAAACAATTATTTGTTTCTTGTTCTACACATTACCTTATATCATATATTTTTTTAATAAAATTTTAATCACAACACCGACAAAATGAAGTATTGATGTCCATAAAAACATTGTGATGCGATTAATGAACCCAAATTGTTGGACTCCACTTAATTCAGTGTATATGTGAATATTCATCTAGTGATTATCATAATCATTCACTTGGTTTAATTTATTCAATGTTGGGAATGAATTTTATCTCATTTCATAGCGCTCATGTACACCATCAGTACATGTAAATTTCAATCTATATTTTGAACCATCGCATGCAGCTTTAAAAATTCAAGGAAGATCAGGAATATCCTTTTAAAAATTACTTAATGGTGTGGAAGTTGATACCCATCAAAGAAGATGACCATTCCCAAATTTTCATGTCAAAGTAAAACACCATCCTTGAAGAAATTCCCATTATAATGGAGTATACTTATTTATTTCATATAGTATAATAACCCAGGATTGTCAAATATAGATATTTTATCTTTTAGTTGAATATTCAATACATTACACAAATAGGCACTTGAGGGACATAATTGTTTCTTCATTTGATATAGGATACCAATTCTTCTTATTTCATGAAATATATAAAAAATCTCTCTCAAAGATAATCACATCTATTACTATTCATGGACATACGCTACTTAAATCCTTCCAAAACAACCATAGAAAAGGAAACATAAGTATGTGTGAGGTCAAATGATCAATAATGGTAAAAATGGAAGATATCAGTGATCAAATTGGTATAAAATGAGAATAAGGGAATGAAAAAATGAGACTAAATAGTCATAATCCATGAGAGTATAATATATAGACAAGAATTTGGAAATGGAATAAGTTTATATCATTGTGAACATGTATAAATAGAAATAGGTCCGATCATTAAATTAAGGACATAGAATCACACACTAACGTAATCATATGGACATTAAACCATGCCCATTAATATACTTATTGACTTGAATCGAAGTCGAAGAATAACCTTATAGACATGGAACCGGGTCTGTAGATAACTTTATCGATAAGAAACTAGGGTCATACAAATCCTAAATGACATGAAACTAGGAAGACACATAACCTTGTGTACATGAAACTTTGTCCACACGTAAACATATGTACGTGAATCCTATTCAACTTATAATATTGCGACCATGAGATATAGTACACGCCTTGAATATGTAACTCATGAGTTATCCATCATTACTGAAAACATTGGAGGCATATATAGTTATTGGAACACCTGTAAAATAATTAAATTCATATATATGTGTTCCTAAAAGATCATTAACCATTCATCATATTAGAACATTTGAAAAAGAAATGGGATTAATTATGATATGGGTGGTCCTAGAATTATATATCCCTCCAATTTATTGGGTAATGGTGGATAACAAATGATTTAGTTATGATAACTATGTACCAGATTTCATGATCAAAATATTATGAGTGGAACTGGTTTTGATTCCATAAGGATATGTGTGGACCTAATTTCATGTACATGAGGTTATCTATGAAGTTGGTTATAAGGCCCCGGCCTAAAACATCTCTTAATATTGAATTAAATGAATAATTCACATTGAGGAGCTTTTCAGGTTTAGAGTTTTAGAGAATTAGAACATAACTACTACATCTCAAAAGATTACAAAGTATACACTTCTACTAAGTTCCATAGAATAAAAAAACTCTTAAAAAGAAACATGTCTACTTCCAAGTTTTATATAGAATTACTTTCCCTTGATCCCATCCTTGACCCTATTCAACATTAGGTCCTGTGAAAAACATTTCAAAAAAACATGGGGTGAGCATAAAGAGCTCAGTAAGGGATACACAAAGAATGAAAACTGTTAGTTTATCAAAACAACAAGTAAACCATGTATACTTTATCAAAGTAATACTTTTCACCTTTATGAAGTAGTAAAAACTCTTCACTGAATAAAAGATCATTACTTACCCTTTTGTAACCAAAAGATTACCATAAAACCCATATAAAGATCACATAACATATAAAGGTAACTTGGGACATAAACATACATAAGTGGAAGAACCATAAGTTCAACTTACACACATAACACTTAATGGAATAGCCATTCGGCCAACTTCCATACATACTTAAAGGAATAGCCATACGGCCGACTTCCATACCCAATGCATTGGAGGTTATAACGTAACCACCCGTCCTAATATCCACGGCACCACCCATCATAATGTCCAAGTACCATTATTACACATAAAAAATTGGAAATTTAAACATTTCAATAACAACATTTCATTTGCAATCACAATAAGTAATTCCCAGATATTGAATTAATCAATCCATTTTCAAAAACAATTTAAAAGAGATTTTTGAATCATAGTGTCCCATACCACTTGGAAGATTTTAATAGAATTATAATTTTAAAACATTAATGTCTATATAAAGAAATACTAAAAACCATTTTTAAAACATGGACATTAAAGATAAATATTTGGAATAATAAATCATTAAAACATTTAAAATGATATTTTTGCTAAAGAGTTTATTAACAAAATGAGAGACTCTTGAATACAAAAAATTGCGGAATAACATTTAATCCGAACTTTATATTATCATGAGAATAAAGGGATTCATGATAAAATATGTCAAAGGATAGTATACACACCATATAAGAGTGAATTTGTGCATAACAACAATGAAGTCTCAAAAGAAATGTAAAATGAGATGAAATCCATTATAAAGAAGGTATCCTTAAATTATGGATAATTCAATCTCATAATTATGTGTGACAAATATAAATACACCCAATATAAGTGTATATTAAGTGTAAAACAATCAAAGGTCATTCACACATATTCAAAGGATGACATATTCAATAACTACATGTTGAACCCAAAGAAATCGAAATTTGGTTAAGAAGTTCCCTTGGTAAAATTCGACAGCCTAACGGCGTCGCATAAAATTTTAAAAAAGGGTTGATGAGAGAAATAAAGGGGATCTCATCACTTGGACATAAAATTTACATAAATAAGGATATAGAAGAACATATCCCAACATAATAGTATGTTAATTAAAATATGTAACAAAATAAGTCTTTTAAAACAAGAGGGTGAATGGTTCCCTTACCGACATGGGTATCTTTCGAAACATACACCCCATGAATGAAGGACAATACAACATTGATGTAAATACTCATAAATGAAATTATATTACACAATGAGTAAAATAATGGGCAGTACATACACCAATCAAAGGAAATTATGGAAAATGTATCATAAATCTCACGGGAATAAAAGTGAGATGAAAAATCCCTTACGAAAACTCGGCAGCCTAACGACGCCACATAAAACATAAAAAAATAGATTGATGAGATCAAATAGGGTATCTAATCATATTAACATAAATTTTATATAAATATGAATAAAAAAGAACATCCCCCAATATAACAAATAGGAGCTTAAAAGAATTGACATAAATGAGAGTACTTTAAAAGAAAGAGAGAGGTTAGATCTCTTACGAAAATTCGGCAGCCTAACAGCGCCACTCAAAACTTCCAAAATGGATTGATGAGAGATAATAGGGTCTCTCATCATATGAACATAAAAATTACAGTAAGAGTAATATAAAAGAACATCCCAATGACAGGAAAGATGAGCTTTAGAAGGAATGACATAAAAGAGTGTACTTAAAAAGAAAGAGAGGAGTAAGATCCCTTACCTCGGGTCTGACTTGACACGATCGTTCTTTAATATCATGAATAATAAACTTGAGTTAATTTATACTTCCTTAAGAACCTTTTTCAATTTCATTATTCCTTTTATATTTCTTATTAACATGTCATAGACATTATGTAATCATTAAAGTTAATAATGTTTGTTTTGTCGATACTTGGTTCTTAAGTCGAAAATGGACTTCTTACAATTACATGTGGTTTGTGTGGTCAAAGGTTCATTATATCCAGAATTTTATTCATGATTTATATATCATATATTTCATATATATCTAGTATATTCATGCATTTATAATATTACATAACATTTAGAGTTAAGAAAATAAATGCACCGTTCATGGAGACGGTAAGCCGTACGTACGCACGAACGCTACTTCCATTTTAATTTCATATTTAATGGAATTAAAACATAATTATACATAATAGTATTTTACTTCCAGTATGGTATCATATATAATATCATTAAATATATCCTTTATACGTACCACATACGGTATTAACGAATCAAATCACTTTGAGGGGGCGGTAGTCCGCACTTCCTTAAATGAAGATATCGCGTTTACCCATAATGGAAACCATAAAGGTATGCCTTAAATGAAAAATACAGAAGCTTAAGTAAAACATAAACATATTAGATATCATATATAAATATAGTGTCATCTTAATGGCCACCTTTTAAGGTGTTAGAATAAAGTTGAACAATCATCGTTTCGCGAGGTTGAAATTCGCCATCCACAGAAACAGTATGTTCTTTAACCATTAGATGTAGGTGTGTGTAAGTGTAGCTAGAATACTTCTTATAAAAACATCCTAGTATATTTAAGATACTGGATGTTTTATAAAATAAATTAATAAAAAGATTTTGGGGGGTTGGAGAAGAAAAATAAAACAAAAGGACTCAAGCGAAGACATTACCTTATAATCGGGTAACTTCCTTTGATTTGAGCTCAAAGGCTTCCTTGGAAAGGATTATGCCCAAAGTGAGGCTTCAATGAGTTAGAGAGGGATGTGGAGAGATGAAATGGGCCAAGGTTGGCCGAGCCAAAGGCTTGAGAGTTGTGGGGAAGGAGGTAGAGGTGGGGGCCTTTTATAAGAAGAGAGGAGGGGCACTCTTGGAAAGTAAGGAAATGTTACTTTATTTGAAAATGTGTTTCAGATTTAAAAGGTCCCAAATTGATATAATTCGTGGGTAATGTGATAAGGGTTCTAAATCCACCCATCCAATATGTTTTGGACATGTATAGGTCTTAGATATTACATTATCTTTCCATTTTATTTAAATGGTTAAATAATGAGATCATCGCTGCATCATCATGATGTCATAAATAATTTAATATATTTAATGTCTAAAAATTATAAAAAACTACTATGATGTGGAAAATCTTTTTATATTTCCAATGAATATTTATAGTCAAAAACCGGACTTGTATAACTCCATGGAAAAATTGTTTTAGTAAAACATTTCAAGTTTGTGTCATTTTTACCTTATCATTAAATAAAAAGGTATTTATGTCATTTTTCAACCAATGTGGCTCCATGGGGTCCCCAAGTTGATTCATGGATTTTCTTGGTCGGACATGACACATCCAATGAGGGTAGGACATGTGTCTAGGTCATTTCATTTTATTAAAACATTATTCTTACCTTAAACTACACTAATTACCTCTAATCGCGATTAAAACTTAATAAGTTACTATTCACCAAAAAAATTATATTCATCCCATTGAAACACATTTTACTTCTTAATGACAACCATGTATGTCGGAGTTTTGAAATTCAAAACACAAAGGTGGTGAAATTTCATTTAATCGGAAAATCAGTTTTTATAAGTACCACTTAGTGGTTTCACTATTCATCAAAAATTGATGTTTTTCAGAAAATTACCAAAAATTCACCCTAAGCGATATTTGATATTCCAAATTAAAAAATGATGCCTATTTTACAAAATTAAAAACATATAAGTTGCATTAATTAATTTAATAATTAATTCCCGCTGGCAAAACAAATAGCGTGTTTTTATGAAACCAAATGTTTCAAAAGATTGACACTAGCTTAAGTCTGATTTCAATGTGAAATTAATTCCATCGACCACTATTGGATTAAATAGTAAAAATATATTATAATTTCACTTTAAAACCAATTATAAATATAATCTAATCATATAAATAAATTATATTAAAAAGAGTTTTTGAATTAAAATACAGCATTTTTCACTATTCATTAAAAATTGAACTTTTTTGGAAAAATACCAAAAATTTACACAATGTAAATTTTGATGACATGATTCTAAAGAAGAATTTCATTTTGTCAAGTATAACACATAAAATTGTCAAATAGTGGATTTAAAAGAGGTTCTCCATCAAAAGGTGGTTAATCGAACTTTTAAAGAATATTAGAATGTTTACGCTTAAAATTGGATTCATTCGCATTTTTAATCCTCTAACATTTATTGTAAAAAGTAAAAATATTTGACAAACATATATATTCATTTTTTAGTAAGTTCTGTTCATTCCCTCCATTACAACGGCTAGGCATTAACTACCATTTAAAATAATATTATTTTATTATTAGAGTGCATCGTAAGATTCCCAAGAAACTCGTTGTTGCGTATTGGGTACGCCATCGAGCATAGCATCCCCTTTAATGTAATATTAATATTTGATTCACAAATTTGGATAAATATAAAGATGTCAAATTCTTTATTTACCTGGGGTGTTACATCCTTCCCCCCTTTTGGGAATTGCGTCCTCGCAATTTTAAAATTGGGCTTGGAAACATCCTTGAAAGTCCCACATTGAAACAAGAGTCGGTAAAACAATCACTTTAAAATAAAGAAAGATAAGTACAAAGGTCACCCAAGTTAACCCATACTGCGATTCCAAGTATGAAAATATGTACATGGAGGAAAAAAGGGTCATGTTCTGATGGAGAGTGATAGAAAACATGTTTAAGAGAAAGTTAACCACAAGAAAATCACAAACTTGTGATGGGTTAAAAGGAATTCGATTCCCTAGTAGGAAAATTAAATAGACAACATTTTGGTTTTATGTTACTTTTTATTGAATAATTTATTCATAAGGAAACATAATCACTTATCATGTTGACTTTAAACTTTTATTAGATTCCTTACACAAACTTATATTTTCTCCAAAAGACGAGTATTTAGGAAGACTTATTCAAATTAAGAGTACTATAATCAACTTCTAGATAATCAACTAATCCACAAAAGAGAACTATATACTTCCCATGTCTTTAGACTTTAACCAAAAACAAAACCAAAATGGATAGCACAAGATCAGATAATCCAGAAAAGGATAACCCTTTATAAAAATAAAATCTATTCTTAACCTCAAAAATTTGTCCAACAAAACCCAAAGTTCAACGAGGACCATTCGATAATCAATTTGTCCATATAATTCTTCAAAGTAAACCAAACTAAGATTGAAACCCAAATATTTTAAGGATTTAGTCACATAGTCTTCCAAGTTAAATCGTAACATTTATCTCCAAACAACATCAGTTTCTCTTAATGTCTCGTATTGAAAAGTAATTAACCTAATCACATATCCTCCATGATAGGTTAATAAATATCCATAGATAACCCAAAATCAACTTACTCTTAATTAATAAAATTATCTAACTAAAAAGAATCAGTCAAACTAACCAGGGACTTCATGTAGTCCAGTGGTAGGCGATAAATACCTGTCGCACTTTGGTTGTGGGTTTGATTCCCGCAGCTTTGTCCGACGCGACGGGTTGTCACACGGTCTGTGTGTTGTACTTTTTCCAAAACTATATAATTCTTAAAACATTCCCCAAAAGAGATAAAATCTTCAAAAATCTTCATAATATATTTTAACCTCAAGTTTATCTCATACCTTTCATTTTCCATCATAACATATGATAACCCATAATTACCTCAAAAGTAAGGATCATATAAACTCTAATGGTTACCTTTATAATTATTACCTGAACATCCACATTGATTGGGCATCTCGTACATGATGCATTACAGAACATACCAAGGTTTAAGTAGTTGATCATGACTCCTTGATATTTGGTTTAGAACAACCACGAGTTTCCTCATTGAATCCCCCATTTTATCAAGTATCTTAATCAGAGAACCACCACAGTTTCCTTCAAACCTGTTGTCTCTCTGGTGCCTGCTAGATCCATCCATTCACTAAAACCAAAAAGGTCAGTGTGAGTATATCAACAAAACCATCATGTACTACTGAGGATGATAAACAATAAGATATACTTACTCATTCACTTTATTCTAAAGCTAGGACTCTTTATGAAATCCTAACCATTATGGTAATGTCACTTATGCTTAAAGAATACCCTAACCTCTAAAGTTATCTAAACCGACCTTTGATACCTACTATAAGTCCCCAGCCTTAAAAATCTATTAATATTGAATTAAATGAATAATTCACATTGAGGAGCTTTTCAGGTTTAGAGTTTTAGAGAATTATAACATAACTACTACATCTCAATAGATTACAAAGTAGACACTTCTACTAAGTTTCCATAGAATAAAAAAAACTCTTAAAAATAAACATGTCTACTTAGAAGTTTTATATAACATGACTTTCCCTTGATCCCATCCTTGACCCTATTCCATATTAGGTCCTGTGAAAAACATTTCAAAAAAACTTGGGGTGAGCATAAAGAGCTCAGTAAGGGATACACAAAGAATGAAAACTGTTAGTTTATCAAAACAACAAGTAAACCATGTATACTTTATTAAAGTAATACTTTTCACCTTTATGAAGTAGTGAAAACTCTTCACTGAATAAAAGATCATTACATACCCTTTATTAACCAATATATTACCATAAAACCCATATAAAGATCACATAACATATAAAGGTAACTTGGGACATAAACATACTTAAGTGGAAGAACCATAAGGTCGACTTCCACACATAACACTTAATGGAATAGCCATTCGGCCAACTTCCATACATACTTAATGGAATAGCCATACGACCGACTTCCATACCCAATGCATTGGAGGTATAACGTAACCACCCATCCCGGTATTCACGGCACCACCCGTCATAATGTCCAAGTACCATTATTACACATAAAAAATTGGAAATTTAAACATTTCAATAACAACATTTCATTTGCAATCACAATAAGTAATTCCCAGATATTGAATTAATCAATCCATTTTCAAAAACAATTTAAAAGAGATTTTTGAATCATAGTGTCCCATACCACTTGGAAGCTTTTAATAGAATTATAATTTTAAAACATTAATGTCGATATAAAGAAATACTAAAAACCATTTTTAAAACATGGACATTAAAGATAAATATTTGGAATAATAAATCTTTAAAACATTTAAAACGATATTTTTGTTAAAGAGTTTTTAACAAAATGAGAGACTCTTGAATACAATTAATTGCAGAATAACATTTAATCCGAACTTTATAATATCATGAGAATAAGGGGATTCATGATATAATATGTCAAAGGAAAGTATACACACCATATAATAGTGAATTGGTGCATAACAACAATGATGTCTCAAAAGAAATGTAAAATGAGATGAAATCCATTATAAAGAAGGTATCCTTAAATTAAGGATAATTCAATCTCATAATTATGTGTGACAAATATAAATACACCCAATATAAGTGGATATTAAGTGTAAAACAATCAAAGTTCATTCACACATATTCAAAGGATGACATATTCAATAACTACATGTTGAACCCAAATAAATCGAAATTGGGTTAAGAAGTTCCCTTGGTAAAATTCGACAGCCTAACGGCGTCACATAAAATTTTACAGAAAGGGTTGATGAGAGAAATAAAGGGGATCTAATCACTTGGACATAAAATTGAAATAAATAAGGATATAGAATAACATATCCAAACATAATAGAATGTGAATTAAAATATGTAACAAAAGAAGTCTTTAAAAAAAAGAGGGTGGAAGGTTCCCTTACCGACATGGGTATCTTTCGAAACATACACCCCGTGAAAGAAGGACAATACAACATTGATGTAATTACTCATAAATGAAATTATATTACACAATGTGTAAAATAATGGGCAGTACATACACCACTCAAAGGAAATTGTGGCAAATGTATCAAAAATCTCATGGGAATAGAAGTAAGATGAAAAATCCATTACGAAAACGTGGCAGCCTAACAACGCCACATAAAATATAAAAAAATGGGTTGATGAGATCAAATAGGGTATCTCATCATATTAACATAAAGTTTATAGAAATAGTAATAAAAAATAACATCCCCCAACATAACAAATAGGAGCTTAAAAGAAGTGACACAAAGGAGAGTTCTTTAAAAGAAAGAGAGAGGTTAGATCTCTTACGAAAATTCGGTAGCCTAATGGCTCCACTAAAAACTTGAAAAATGGATTGATGAGAGAGAATAGGGTCTCTCATCATATTAAAATAAAAATTACAGTAGGATTAATATAAAATAACATCCCAATAACATGAAAGATGAGATTTAGAAGGAATGACATAAAAGTGTGTACTTAAAAAGAAAGAGAGGAGTAAGATCCCTTAGCTTGGGTCTGACGTGACTCGATCATTCTTTAATCTCCTGAATAATAAACTTGAGTTAATTTATACTTCCTTAAGAACCTTTTTCATGTTCATTAATCCTTTTATATCACTTATTACCATGTCAAAGACATTATGTAATCATTTAAGTTAATAATGTTTGTTTTGTCGATACTTGGTTCTTAAGTCGAAAGTGGACTTCTTACAATTACATGTTGTTCGTGTGGTCAAAGGTTCATTATATCCAGAATTGTATTCATGATTTATATATATCATATATATCATATATATCTAGTATATTGATGCAATTATAATATTACATAACATTTAGAGTTAAGAAAAGAAATGCACCGTTCATGGAGACTGTAAGCCGTACGTATGCATGAACGCTACATCCATTTTTATTTCATATTTAATGGAATTAAAACATAATGATACATAATAGTATTTTAATTCCAGTATTGTATCATATATAATATCATTAAATATATCCTTTATACATACCACATATGGTATTAACGAATCAAATCACTTTGAGGGGGCGGTAGTCCGCACTTCCTTAAATGATGATATCGCGTTTACCCATAATGGAAACCATAAAGGTATGCCATAAATGAAAAATACATAAGCATAAGTAAAATATAAACATATTATATATCATATATAAATATAGTCTTATCTTAATGGCCACCTTTGAAGGTGTTATAAGAAAGTTGAGGAATCATCGTTTCGGGTGGCAGAAATTCACCATCCACGGAAACAGTATGTTCTTTAACCATTAGATGTATGTGTGTGTATGTTTAGATATAATTCTTATTATATAAAAATCCTAGTATATTTAAGATACTAGATTTGTTATAAAATAAATGAAGAAAAAGAGTTTTGGGGGTTGGAGAAGAAAAATAAAACAAAAGGACTCAAGCGAAGACATTACATTAATATCAGGTAACTTCCTTTGATTTGAGCTCAAAGGCTTCCTTGGAAAGCATTATGCCCAAAGTGAGGCTTAAAAGAGTTAGATAGTGATTTGGAGAGATGAAAAGGCTAGAGTTTGGCCGAGCCAAATGCCTGAGAGTTGTGGTTAAGGAGGTAGAGGTGGGGGCTATTTATAAGAGGAGAGGAGGGGAACTCTTGGAAAGTAAGAAAATGTTACTTTATTTGAAAATTAGTATAGGATTTAAAAAGTCCCACATTGATATAATTCGTGGATAAGGTGATAAGGGTTCTAAATCCACCCATACAATAGGTTTTGGACATGTTTAGGTCTTAGATATTACATTATCTTTCCATTTTATTTAAATCGTTAAATAATAAGGTCATCGCTGCGTCATCATGATGTCATAAATAATTTAATTTATTTAATGTCTAAAAATTATAAAAAAATACTATGATGTAGGAAATATTTTTATCTTTCCAATGACTATTTATAGTCAAAAATTGGACTTGTATAACCCCATGTAAAAATTGTTTAAGTAAAACATTTCATATTTGTGTCATTTTTACCTTATCATTAAATAAAAAGGTATTTATGTCCTTTTCCAACCAAAGTGGCTCCATGGGGTCCCCAAGTTGACCCATGGATTTTCTTGGTCGGCCATGACACATCCAATGAGGGTAGGACATGTTTCTAGGTCATTTCAGTTTATTAAAAAATTATTCTTACCTTAAACTACACTAATTACCTCTAATCGCGATTAAAACTTAATAAGTTACTATTCACCAAAAAATTATTTTAATCCCATTGAACCATATTTTACTTATTAATGACAACCATGTATGTTGGATTTTTTAAATTCAAAACACAAAGGTGGAAAATTTTCATTTAAACGGAAAATGAGTTTTTATAAGTACCACTTAGTGGTTTCACTATTCATCAAAAATTAATGTTTTTCAGAAAATTACCAAAACGTCACCCTAAGATATATTTGATATTCTGAATTCAAAAATGATGTCTATTTTAAAAAATTCAAAACATATAAGTTTCATTTATTAATTTAATAATTAATTCCCACTGTCAAAACAAATAGCGTGTTTTTATGAAACAAAATGTATCAAAAGATTGACACTAGTTTAAGTCCGATGTCAATGTGAAATTAATTCCATTGACCACTATTGGATTAAATGGTAAAAATATATTCTAATTTTTCTTTAAAACAAATTCAAAAAATAATCTAATCATATAGATAAATTATATTAAAAAGTGGTTTTGAATTAAAATACAACATTTTTCACTATTCATTAAAAATTGACCTTTTTCGGAAAAATACCAAAAATTTACACAAAGTAAATTTTGATATCCTGATTCTAAAGAAGATTTTTTTTTGTGAATTATAACACATAAAATTTTCAAAAAGTGTATTTAAAAGAGGTTCTCCATCAAAAGGCAGTTAATCGACCTTTTAAAGAATATTAGAATGTTTACGCTTAAAATTGGATTCATTCACATTTTTAATCCACTAACATTTATTGTAAAAAGTAAAAATATTTTACAAACATATATAATCATTTTGTAGTAAGTTATGTTCATTCCCGCCATTACAATGGCTAGGCGTTAACTACCATTTAAAATAATATTATTTTATTATTAGAGTGCAATGTATGATTCCCAAGAAACTCGTTGTTGCATATTGGGTTCGCCATCGAGCATAGTATCCCCTTTAAAGTAATTTTAATATTTGATTCACAAATATGGATAAATATAAATATTTCATATTCTTTATTTACCTAGGGTTTTACATTGGTTATATTTTCTTAATGTTTTTTGTGATCCTACTTTCATTTCCATTGTATTATGTGTTGACCCATTTTGATATCCATAAGGATATGTGTGGACATTGATTCATGACTATAAGGATATCCATGGATATGGTTTAATGTATATATGTTTATGTGGGGTTATGATTCCATGTACATGATATAATGATAGAATCCCTTTTTATCATAACATAACTTGTGTGTAGGGAACATGTTTCATAATACCATGTCATCATAATACCTTTTTTACTTTCAAGTCACTCATTTAAAATCTAAAGAATTTCCCAAATATTAAAGAGTAAATTTTATTTTAAAAATCATTTAATAATGTAATTTAATATTATATCCTTTAATTTTTATAATGGTTATAAATAAAATTCATATTTTACATGTTAAGACAAATACTTCTTTCAATTTTTCAATAAAAAGTAAAAATTAACTCATTCAGACCACAATAATAAGATAAATTTTAACCCATTTTTAAAAAATTAAAACACGTGTATAAATAAAATTAATCAATAATTATAGATAAATATTCATGATATTAATTTGATATATACCATATTATTTCATAATCGATAGAATTTTCTTGAATATTCTCGATAAACAAAGAGATTGTATCTTTGAACCATTACACATTTGGTAACTATTCGATTATAAGTAAAATAAATGATCTATAATTTGATGTTTATTTATATCCCATATTTTCATTTTATGAATCATAAAATATATTAATGGTAATTATAAACCCCACACCATTGAAATACATGTGTATAAGGCATGTGGCTCATAGAAATGAATGTGAAATGAAAATCCCATACCACATAGGAATATTTTGAATTGTATACACCATTAAAGAATAAAATCAAATGAAACATTAAATATAATTAAAATAAGGATATTAATAATATTCCATTTCATTTTGTTATTTTATACACCACTCAAAATAAATGAGGGATAAATATGGCATATGTCACTCAAAATTAAAAGCGAGACTATAAATCCCCTAGTGAGGTTGAAAATATCTTACTTTGTGATCAAAACACCTATAATATATATATATATTTATTATGTATATATTATATTAAAATTAACATGTTTATCATACTATAATTTATTTACTTATAACATTTATCCACTAGACCATAACAATTCATTCTTAAAATCACTATTCCAGGTGATCACTGATTCACTTTTCTAATATTCATTGGTTTGATAGTTTTGATTATTATAATTTTATTATGTTTATATAATATAAATAATTTTAATAATTATATAATATCATAGTGGTTAATTTTATTCATATTTTTATCCATTTAATAAGTTTTTTAAAAAAAATAATTATACAGTTCTTGGAGATGGTAGGCTATACTTATGTATGAATGTTTCTATTTTTTCAACACACAAAATAAAAGATAGTTAAATAATAATTAACCTTAATTGAATAATTTTCAAATCATATATATATTATAAATTAATTTTATCTATCATTATTAACATCCTTGTCAAAACAAAATGATAACTATATCACATTGCTTCATGGAGGATGTAACCCACATATATGCATGAGAAATGTTATAATTAACCATCATATTGAAATATATTAAGTTGTATATGAAATTATATTTTATTAAGTGTAATTATTTCATAATTATCATATATATTCATTAAATAAACCATTATAACCACCCATGTTCGGTTGTGATGGAAACAAATTGCATAAATGCGTGATACAATAGTTCTTCATACACACGATTGATGATTTAATTTGACATTTAATAGAAGATGATATGGATATAAGCTATGAAATTATCATAATTAATTCCCAATATTTGGTATATAATTATTATATTATATTATAATGGTTCAATTATATTTTATGGCAAGGGATAACAAAATAAAAAATGCTTAGTTATGAACGGTGCCAATTCTTCCTAACAACTACAGAGATTTATGCCGAAAGCCTTTATAGAAGGTATTTATAATCAATATAAGTCATATATAACATAATTGTGATTTAAGGAATATATGTTTATGGGAATTTTATGAAACAAAATTATTTTCAATTGTGAATTGGAGAAGATATGGGTACCCTTTTATAAGTGGGGGAGAGGACACACTTGGAATAATTGAAAAGAAAAAGGTAAACCCATGTTTTACTATTGCCAAAAGGATAAAAAATAGCTCATTATATAACAATAGAGAATAAAAGGTCAATATATGTCCATAAAATATGAATTTGAAACGTTTTTAAAGTCATTGAAACCATTATATGTTTAGATCAACCCTCAGAAACTCATTTTAAACTAAACTATGATAATTAATTTTTATATTTATTACTATTCATTACCAAAAAATTATGTTCAAATTATTATATAATATTAATTATTTTGAAACAAAAAATTGAATATATATTTCAAATTAAATTAATGTAATTAAAAGATTTTAATTTAAATTTAAGGCTAGATACGCAATGAAAAAACTGGTTTCCAAAGAAAACTCCTTCCAAAGTATACACTATTTTTTACATAACATCAACACGAAATTCATTAATATGAAATAAATTTTAGTAATAATAATATAATTTTACTAATTTTACTATTAAACCACTCTAAAATATAATTCAATTGTGTAAATACATTAATTAAAATTTTATTTTCTAATATAAAATCATTATTTTTTAGTATACAAGGAATAGTTAATCATTTTAGAAAATTCTCGATAATACACTTTAATTTTTTAATGAAAATATGATTTCAAAAATTAAGTTCCTATTTTTTAATTATTTTTCTAAAATATTAAAAAATAAATTTTAATATAAGTGTGCAGTGTAATACGAAACAATTTTTTAGAAAAATGTATTTTTATGCATAAAATTAGATTTTTTATTTTCTAATTGTATGATAAAAAATAGATGAATGGAAAAAATATTGGATTGAATATATGATATATTAATTATATTAAAAAATTCCATTAATTTTATATTTAATTTATTAAGATAAAATCATATTTTGAATATAAAAACAGTTCTCTAAAAAAACATCGCCTTAATTTCAATTGTGTTGTTCATTTTCTTTTTTAATTAGTTGATAACCAAATTATTAATTGTATAAATATACAAGAAAAAAATAAGAATTTATTTATACATGTTTATACACTAAAATTTAATAGATAGGTTATAAGGGTATATTACAATAAGATTTTCTAAAACAAGGTGTTGTGTTTAATGAATGTTATAGAAGAAATAAAATTTATTTAGAAAAAAATATTTCATAAAATCATTGTTTGTTACATTATAACCAACTTTAATAAAAAAATTACTCGAAATATTAATTTTTTCATGGTAATAAATGGTCTTATATTTGAACATTCATTTTCAGATAACCATTATTGTAAAAAGCGTACAAAATTCATATTGAAGAGAGGAAATGGAAAATATATAGTTTTTATGGAATAATACATTTCTATATATCAAAATTGAATAAAATTAGAGGGAATTGAAAATATTTATATTGATAAAAATTAATGTCAATAGATCATTGATCAAAATAAATTTAATTATAATGAGAAAGAAAATGAGAACAAAACTGTAAACTAATGTGATGTAAAAAATACCATTAATTCACTCAAAATGTAAGTGATATACTATTTTTTTAAGATCATATTTCTATGGTTTTTAAATTTTCCTGAGATAATATACTTACTTGGATTATTTCTATAAGAACACTCTCATCCTTTGGTTGTTGTTTAATAAATTTAAACTTCATCTCTTACTCTTAGAAATGAATATATAAGATGGGTTTTTATTGACTGAGTCACTAAAACTAACTTTTAATGTATCATAATATCCATAAAAGTATTGAAATATATTTATCATGTCTCCATATATTTACCAAGACAAAAATTTTGAACACATGTTAACCATCATGGATAGATTCAAAATATTAATTTCTAAAACTTCTGCAATGATGTTGAATGTCAGATTAACCCATTTTTTAAATAGTTAACCTTAAAGATCCTCCAAAATTATTCAAATAGAAATTTATTCCCAATTATTTTGGAATAATTTTATCTCACATCTTTCCATGATAAAATTAATTATAAATTTCAAATGATTTTTACCACCCATAAAGTCTTATACCAACATATATATAACATAATCATTTAATAAACTAATGTCACAAAATAAGAATATATGGTCTAAAAATATAATTCATACCTTATTCTATAACTAACATCATATCATTGAAATAATAATTTATATTAGAAGATGTTGTTCATACTTGAATTTATAGACGATCATTGTTTGATTCTGAATATCAAATGTGATTTCATTATTCTAAAACATATATAGATAGAGATAAAAAATTATTAAAATAAAATAATAAATCAATAATAGATGAAAAATATTATTTTCATTTTGATAATTCTTATAAAATACAACATCAAATTCCCAATTTTATATTCCAGGTTTAGTTTTCCAATATTATAATTATTCACTATTTCTATTTTTGTCCCCAAAGATTTCCTTTTTTCCTTTATCTTTATAAGGTATTATGTCCTATAATCCTCATTATCGATGGATTATGGTATTGATTCATATAATGAAAAAAAATACATGAATATATTGCACTTAAGTGTGTGTTGTGTATTATGTTATGCCCTCTCTTCATTCATTTAATTTAATGAACTATTCATATTTCATTAATTGTCTTTTTCATTAGGTAAGATTTCTTTACACTTTATGCACGTTCATTTCCTTTTTGGAATTCACTTGAGTAATCCTTCCATAATTTTACATATGTAGGAGGTTGAAACATTTTCTTTCCTCCATCTGTTATTCCATTCGATCTTCCATGAAACACCATCTTCCTTTTTTTATAACCATAACCATGAGGGTTTCTAGATTGTATTTCCATTTTGAGTTCACATCAAACTATTTATTCAGATTTTCCAAATTCCATTATAAATAACTAATTTTAAATACACAATTTCAATCAACTAAATAATTTATCTACTTTTATTTTAGGTATAATGATTAAACAAGAAACATAACATAAAGGTCTTGAATTTTTTTTATCAGAAGTACCAATTGGATCATCATCTTACTGCATAGGCTTAATGAATTCCTTCTCCATTTTGAAAATTATAATATGTAGGAAGAATTTACTAAAAAATATTCCATTAAATTCATCCAATTCCATAGAATATATTTGATTGTTACCTCATATTCTTAACAAGATTCATCCACTAATCCAAATCACATTATAAATGAGAAATAGCCTGGAAAACTTTTTCATTTATTGAGGAATGAAGAATGGGAAATTTATTTTCAATCACATTGATCTATTTCGAAAAAAACATTGAATTTTTGTCCTATAGAAATATGATTGATGTTTGTAGATAAAATATTTAATTTAAAGTTACTCCCTACTTAGTAAATTAATAAGTTCAACATGACCTATGCTTCAACTTATATCATGAGATAGTTAAGTGATCATAGTTAAAAAATATTACATCATAGATTCTAAGCCTATTGGTTTTTAATGAAGATGTTGCTTACATTGGTCATCAAATTCTTTATTTGCATGATTACTTTAGGTTCTAATCATTTAATATAACCAAAAATCATAGTGTGAGAAACAACAATCATAGTGGAAACTACATAATCATAAAAAATAATTTAAAGGATGTCTAAATCTTGTCACCTTCATTTCAATCTAAGAAACCATTGATTTAAGCTTTGTCACTCATGGTCATAATCTATTCAAATCTCTCATGATGGATTATAATTAATTTTTGAATATCCAAAATGAATCCCCTATTAGTATTAAACTAGGTTTACCACAAGACATGTTGTCATACACCATGCATCAATCTAGTCGATCCCCAGTGTTAACTTATTGGGGATATTAATCCCTGGTAAGATTGTATTAGAGGAATATCCAATTTTAGTATCTATATAGGGATTTAATTTCTTACAAACCGCTCTCCATATTCTTCAAAAATATTTGAGGAATGTTTTTGATATATTGCATTATCCTTAATGTTCTCACAATGTTTTGTACCCATAATCTCAAAATATTTTCAAAAACCTACTCTATTTCAAACTTTAATGACCCCATATTTTTATATATAAATATTATATATTTTATATTAATAGAAAATAAATTTTTGAAATATATTCCAATGATATTAAATGTTTTGTTACTTGGGATACTTGATACACAGTCTTCTTATTTCATGAATATCATCAACATATCCGAAGACAATCTCCCATTTGGTAATCTGTATAAAATAACCCTATATAAATCCTTTCTTCATAACCTGGGGAAAGAAACCATATGGAAGGGGAGATTAATGCTCAGCCATTGTAATCAAGAGACATATAAATGATCAAATATGCATAACTTTTGAATAAGTGTATGAAAACATGTTCTTATCTTTTCAAAACCATACCCTAGATAACATTGATTGTAAACATAAGTCATCAAATAAATGTTGTATTTTCATAATTTATTAATCATATAGTAAATACATGAACATTAGATATGATATCATAACATACATGATAACACCAAAATTGTTTTTTTAAATGAATTAATTTAGATGTTGTGAATGGTTTGATTTTACACAACAATGAATTTGACTTTAGTTATAAAAATAAATATGTTTATCTTTTATTATATGAAACAACAAGTTAATATCCCACTATAAAAACACTTAGATTAACTTTTTGTGCACACAACACTTTGTTTTTCATTTGTTACACACAATGTTGAGTACCTTCAATAACATGTGTTACACGTAAGGCCATGATATACTAAAAAATAATATACTATTAATATTTTAATTAAATTATTATTGTAGTTCTAACCATGAAGTTAGAATGATCTTTATGAAAAATTTTAACTAAAATTTTAAAATATGGTTTAACCAAGTATATAAGAAGTAATATTTGTTACCAATTATCTAGAATATAAAATAAAAACCCTTTGATAATATATGAAGTCATTTTCTAAAAATCGATATTTATGAAACCAAACAGGTTTTACCGTAAAAAATTTGTAAAAAAACATCAGATAAGTTATTTAAATATATATATGTATATATATATATCATATTTGGAAATCTATTTAACAATCATCTTATGTGCTTTCTATATAAATGGTAAGAATAAATCAAATTTCATGAATAAAAAGATGTATTTTTATAAAAGTTAATTTTTCTTCCTTTTAATGGGGATGCAATTTTAAAATTTAATTATTTCACTGTTATTATTTTTAATTTGAGGAAATAAGATTAATTGTTTTAAAATTAATATCAAAATATACATTTGGTGAATTTTTTAATATTTCTAAGAAGTTTCATTTTTTGAGTAATAGTGAAAAAATAAAAAATTATAATTGAAAACTAATTTTTCATCTAAATGATTTATATAGTTAAATTATAGTTTCTGGGATTTAACATTCCATTAGACCAATTTTACAACAATTAATCCAATTTAGGTTATTGGATTCAATTTAAAATTGAAATTGGACAGAACAACATTTTAATCTTTTAAACATTTTTGCTTTAATAACCTGCTTATGCGACAAGTCTGTGGGATTAATATTAAATTAATTTTCAATTGTTATATGTTTAAAATTAGTAAAAAGAGATTCCAAATTTGGAATCATTATAATTTATAAGGATTTTTAATGTAAAGACCCAGAAATTCCATGGAAGAGTTTTTCTTAATTTCATGGGATTTTTATGAGTCTGTGAAATTTTACGGTGCTTGATTCTGAGTCCCAGTGTGCTCGAAATCAATTTCTGATGTTTTATTCAGGTTTATTCCAAAAACGTGCGAGTGGGATTTTATAAAATTTGAACAGGTGCTAGTAAATGAAATCTGATGGCACTATTGAACTCACAGCGTCGGTGATTTCTTAGTGAGACCTCACCACAGCTGCGTTCTAATGAGAATGGAAGTCAAATTCCCAACTTTTCATGGGATAAAGTAGAGGAAATAAATTAAACATGTTTTATTTTATTTTATTTTAAAATCTCCTGTTGGGGACCACCCAATTTTGAAAGACCACATTTAATGAGGTGTAACTCTTGGAACTCCTAATTAATGAGCCAACATTAATTGGTTGACTAACAAAATTTACTGTTGCCTCTTTCTCTTGCATGGGGGATTGGTTTTCTCTCTCAGGTTAGAGAATTGGTGGAAGAAGCATCTCCAATGAGGATCTATTCTCCCATGATGTTCTATCCTCCAACGAAGAACCGTCAGTTGAGGAACGAAACTATCACCAATGAAGAATTACGACAATGTCGTATTCAACTTCGTCTTCTATGAACTCTCCTTCCACCATCAATGATCGACAAATGAGGCAGGGGATTTGAGTTTGAAATTCGTCAGTTCGATGTCATTCACACATGGTTAATGTTTTTTCAATTGGTAACCACCATAACGTGGACGGCGAGGACCACACGAACACGACCCGAACCTCCACCTTAATTTTTCCTCACTTGTTGATGACCATAGGAGAGCAACGACGACCGGTGTCGGGCCGGTCGTGAAGAAACCGGTGGTGCAAGGCCGCCGGTTCGCTGGAAGGGGGAGACACCATCTTGACGCATAGAAGAAAGGGTCATGGATAGGCTGGGACGTGGTGGAAGGGCACAGACCTGTCACACCGCGCGGAGCAGAAGAGGGATGCGGCCCGGTCGGGCCGTAGTGGAAGGGTGAGGCGCCGTCGTGCCGTGTGAAGGAGAGACGCGGCCAGGGCAGGCCACGGTGGAGGAGCAGAGGCGGCCGTCGTCGGGCTGGAAGCTGGTGGTGCGGAGCGGCTGGCCTCTCGGACAGTCGGGAGGAGCGGGACCCCACTATGTCCAATATGACTTGGACCGACGCCACCTGGTTCCAGTTTGGTCCCCACCAGAAATGTTCGTCCATTCGGAAACCCTGGGGGGGCGCACACCTCCCCCCTGGACGTGGCTAGGTAGGGCCCCTCAGGGTGCCACCAGCCATTGTCCAGCCAGGCCATGCATGCCTCCGAGATGGACCCAGCGCGGGCCAGACCCAGTATGGGACAGGTCAGACCTGCGGACTGGGTCAGACCCTAGTTCGGACCCATTTTACCAAAAATCACCTTTTCACCCATAATATGCACTACGGGTGTCCGATCAGCAAACCATAAGTGAGGGAAGAATGATTAAAGTGATACGGTTATTTTGGAATACCCCACTTGATGTTTGGATATAGTTGGTGTATGGTCGGTTTGTTTTGAACCTAAAATCCAACTGGGCCCTCGGAATGGCAATGCCAATAACTCACAGACTGGGTGTCCATTTTACACACCGTTTATATCCTTGAGACCCCTCTAACGAGGTGAATCTTTGAGATAATTCTTCATATGACTTCTTGATAGTTGGAGTATCGACCAGTAGCTTGTGGAGCAGATCCTCCTGGAGACGAGCAAGTGGAGTACGGAGACCTAGTTGCTGGTTGAGACCTGATGATTGCTTGACCAATTCAACTCGGAGTGATTCGACTGGCCCAGTGGGGAGGGCCTCTATGTGACGCAATAGAACCATGGTGGGGAGTGCCTCTGTGTGACCGCATAAGACCCATGGTACTTGATCGGAGAAGTACCTCAGCAGGCTACGAGGGGGAGTGTCTATGTGTGTGGGTGGCAGACCCGTGGTGGGGAGTGGCTCTGTGTGATGCAGTAGACCCATGATATTCTACTGGAGGAGCACCTCAGCAGTACAAGGATAGTGGGAAGTGCCTTTATGTGACGCGGAAGGCCCACATTACTCGATATAGGAAGAGTACACCATCAGCAGAGGTTCCAACAGTGTGACTAGGGATGTAACTTGATACTACCCCTTGAATACAATTTTGGTTGAGCTGAGTCAATGAATATTGTGATTTCCCCACGATTGATATGATTTACTAGTTAATGTAGGAATATGTATGAGCATATACCTATCTAACGGTTATCCTTTGATTTCATACTTAGTGGTTTGTCCTTGTTGGATTTTGTGAGACCTTGAGGGTCTTAGGGTCCCTACTGAGTATCCTTATACTCACCCCTACATGATCTATGCCCGCTCCTCATTGTGTTGGTTGTAGATAACGGATAGCACTAACTGAGGTAGTGAGTAGAAGGACTGGATGGTACATATAGGTGGACCACTCAGTGTGACGGTACATAGAGGAGACTGACATACTAGAGTGCTGAGGGGTCCATCTGTACCTACCCTTGAGGGAGGAACCCTGAATAACGACCCAGAAGCTTCATTACTTTTCTTCAGTTGTACTTGCTTTTAGTTGTACTTTTACTTTCCTGTTGGGCATGTATTTCTGGCCCCTTTTTACTTTCCATACCATCTTTTTGTATACAGTTTACTTAGTTCTTTGCTTCCATTTGTGTACTATGATGTGATTGTTACAATTATAAAGGCAATGCCTTCCATGTTTAGGGATTTATTCTTTTGGTTCTAGTCACCAGCCCCTGGCCTATGGAAGGTGGTCTTGGGGTAGTCACAATATGGGCCCCATGGGATGGGTCGTGGAAAATTGGTATCATAGGTGTCATTTCTACCGCATAACATAGGACTCTGATATTTTTTTTTCTGTGAAGCAATAGTGTTAAGGGTACTACGTGTGGTTTTCAGTTCAGGGATTCTAGTTTTTGTGTGTGTGTCCGACATATCAATAAACCAGACCTAACACCTGATTTCCGACATAGTGCATGATAACATTGATTGCATGTGTGTTTTCTAATGTTTTTTTTAAGTCAGCTCCACTAGGCCAGCTCACCTGGTATAACCTTTTAACTTTTTCACATATGATTCATTCAGGATGCATCCCCACGGATGACCAGTTAGATCCCCGAGAGTCGTATGCTCAGACAACACACCGAGCGATGAGGCCTCGGTGCAGGACCCTTTACTAGCATAAGAACCAGTGGAACTACTTCCCATTGGTCCACCGATGACACCAGCCCCATCAACAGACGATGCATGACATTTGAGCTCATTACATGAGTTCTAGTGCTAGGGGACACCTAGGTTCCGGGTAGAGATGGAACCACAGGTGGCTGAGGATTGGTTGGAGGCTGTGGTGAGAGTCTTCAGGCTAGTAGGGACACCAACAGACTACATGGGGATCCTTTTCGTGAGTATCCTTCAATCATCAACAGGCAGATGGTAGAGCCTGATTATCCATGTCCACAACGAGGCGACACATCTCTGGGGCAGACATCGAGATCCTGTTCCAAGTATAGATTGTTCCAATGACCCTACAAGAGGTACAGATACAGGATCTACTACATCTACTGTACGGTAGCATGACTGTATCTCAATACTCAGCGAGGTTCACCAATCTCTCACGATACTCCACAGATATTGTATGGGACCCATTATTCAGGGGTCGGACCTTTGTGTAGGGGTTCAGGCCAGAGATCGGGGCATTGATGATCTCCCTCAGTATCTCTATGTATGCGGGATTTTAGAGAGATACCTCATAGTGGAGAGTTTCCTTGCTGAGCAGTCACCAGTAGCGAGAACCACTACTAGTCGACATGCAGTGGAGTCTTATGCAGTTGGCAGTAGATAGACAACATAGAGTTCCAAAAGGACCAGAATCATGGGTGGGAGACCACAAGACTTAGGATCTGTTGTGCGGGGCACCCAGGGAAGTGAATTACCTGTCCGGCGCAGTCAATGTTACTCATGCGGTGGGAAGTGTCACATTACTCGTGACTGTCTGACCCATTGTTCAGATGATTATGAGATAGTAGAGGGACCTCCCTCACAGAGGCTGATATTTGATCAAGGTAGTCCATAGGGCATAGGTGGATGTTGTAGAGGAGCTGGTCCAACAGTTAGCGATGGACGATGTTATGAGGTGCTACCACCACCACCACCCGGAGGTCCCCCCCTGACCGTAGGGAGTAGGTGGACCGGGGGGAGCTCATCTTTAGGTAGCTGAGGCATATGACCATAGCGATCTAGAGATTATTTGTGGTATGATCTGTGTGTACTCCACCTTAGCTTTTATTCTTATAGACACAGGTTCCAGTCACTCTTTCATTTCCATTGCCCTCATTCGGAGCTCTGAGATTCCGTCATATTTGTTGGGTCGCTCCGTATGGCTAAATACTCCTATGGGAATTGATTCGACAATTAAGCACTAGTGATGGTAGTACGAGCATACTCTAAGAGGCGAGGGCTTCAGCTGGGATCTCCTAGAAGTGGCTTCGAGGCCTTACAACATCATATTGGGTTTGGACTTGTTATCTACATTCCATGCTCAGATTGACTGTATTAGGAAAATATTGCAGTGTGTCCACAGGTATGGGACCAGGTTTTCCTTCACCGACGATGAGGGAATCCTTTGTAGAATAGGACAGACTTACTCAGAGGATAGTGCATCCTATCACTCATCTGTTGGCCTGCCTTACCCTTAGAGCAGTTGATGTGGAGAGTCCGAGCTTTCCTATAGTGGTGGACTATTATGTGGATGTTTTACCTGATGATGTTTTTGGATTAAATCCTTGTAGAGAGGTGGAATTATACATTGACATTTACCCAAGACGACACCGATATCTACTCCAGCATATCTAATGGCTCTTGGTGAGCTTAAAGAGCTGAGGGAATAGCTGGAGGACATGCAAGGGTAGGGATTCATCAGGCCCAGTGTTTCTCCCTGGACAGCCCCGATTCTGTTCGCCAAGAAGGCGTACTGGTGCTTGAGACTTTGTGTCGACTACCATTGCCTGAACCGGGTGACCATGAAGAACAAGTACCCACTCCTGAGGATTGATGAACTATTTGTTCAGCTGAATGGAGTACAGTGGTAATCGAAGATAGACCTCAGATTAGGCTATAACCAGCTCAGAATTCGAGATGAGTATGTGATAAAGACGGCATTCAGGTGTCGTTATGAGCACTACGAGTTCTTGGATATGCCCTTCAGCATAACCAACACTCCAGAAGTGTTCATGGGACTCATGAATAGATTCTTCCATCCTTACCTCGATCGAATTTTCATAGTCGTCATCTATGACATTCTTATCTACTTGACTACTTAGGAAGAGCATGCCTACCATTTGTCGGTAGTATTGGACACACTACACGAGCACCAGCTTTATGAAAATCTCTCTAAGTGCTAGTTTTGGATTCGAGAGGTTCACTTCTTGGAACACATCATCTCGGAGGCTGGTGTTGCGGTGGATCCAGTGAAGATTGAGGTTGTACTTGATTGGGATCCACCTAAGAGTGTGATGGAGGGATGAAGTTTCCTCGACTTGGCTGGATACTACTGGAGATTCGTTCCAAACTTCTCCAGTGTTGTAGAACCACTATCAGCCTTGACAATGAAGGGGAATTGCTTTGTGTGGTCAGAGAGATGACAACAAAACTTTTAGGAGCTGAGGCAGACGCTGACTAGTGCCCCCATTTTGAGGCTTGTAGAAGAATTTAGAAGGTATGTAGTCTACTGAAATGCATTAGGGACCAAAATCGAGTGTGTTCTGATACAGGATCGAGCTGTGATCGCCAATGGTTCTCAGCAGCTAACAAAACATGAGCAGAACTACGCTACCCATGAGTTGGAGTTAGAAGCAGTTGCATTTTCCTTGATGATGTGGATGAACCATCTGATGGGTGAGCATTTCACAGTCTACTCTGATCACAAGAGTCTCAGGTATATTTTCTCTATGAAGGACCTGGACCTGAGATATCGACATTGGCTTGAGTTCCTCCCAGACTATGACTTCAAGTGTGTCTATATTCATCGAAAGGTGAACGTTGTTACAGATGAACTCAGCAGGAGATTTGGTATATAGCTGCTAGGAGAGGGGACAAAGTATCTAGCTGCTTTATAGATATCCTTTGTGGATAGGGATGGAGCAGCCTTTATATAGTCTTTTATAGTAACTTCTCCACTTCTTCAATGAGTAAGGGAGGAGCATCATGGGGACGCTGACTGTGAGACATGTGGTTCTCAAATATCCACAGGGAAGGCACCAGATAGATTTTCTGAAGGTGGGGATCATGTCATCCTCGTCATAGGACATACCACGGTACCAGTGGAACTTCATGAAGAAGTGTTGAGTGAGTTTCACATGTACTATCTAGCGGTAAATCTAGGAGTGGAAAATATATACCATGACCATCGACGACACCACTGGTGTCCAAGTATGAAGAAGTCAGTAGTAGAGATTGTATCACAGTGCCTCACTTGTCAGCAAGTGAAGGTAGAGCACTAGTTACTAGATGGCTTTGATTAGACTTTAGAGATCCTAGAGTGGAAGTGGGGTGGGATATCCATGGACATCGTGACGGGTCTTCCACGCACATCTAGGGGTCCCGACTCTATTTGGGTGATCGTCGACCAACTCACCATGTCAGCCCACTTAATACCGATCAAAAAAGCAGGGTTCAGTAGAGAGATTGAGATGCCTCTATGTGTAGGAGATTGTGCGTTTTCATGGATTACCATCTTTTATTGTCTCTGATCGTGATTCAAGATTATTTCCCAGATATGGAATGGGTTGTAGGAATCTTTCAGGACACAACTTCACTTGATAACTACCTTCCATCCTCAGACAGATGGGCATATGGAGTAGACTATTTAGTCCATCGAGGATATGCTCTGTGCATGTGTCCTCAACTTCGGTCGTAGCTGGGAGGATCACATGAATTTGTTGGAGTTTTTATACTATAACAACTGTCACTTTACCATAGTGATGACACATTTTGAGGCATTCTATGGTTGACCTTGTAGATCGCCATTGTGCTGGACATACCCAGGTGAGTCAGCACTAGTGGGACCAGAGATGGTACACGCTACCACAGAGAAGGAGCAGATAATCCAAGAGTGGATGAAGACTGGACAGAGTAGACAGATGTTGTATGCTAACAGGAGGAGGAAACCTCTGGAGTTCGATGACGATGACAAAATATTTCTATAGGTCTCACCTCAACAAGGTATATGGAAATTTTGCCGAGGCGACAAGTTATCTCCATGATTCATCAGACCATTACAAGTAATTAGTAGAGTAGGTGAGGTGGCTTACCACTTAGATCTTCCACCTCAGTTGCATTGGGTTCATAACTTCTTCCACGTATCTCAACTGAGGATATACATACATGACCGTTCCTACAATATTGATCATTGAGAGCTGGACGTCGATGATGGGGTGACCTTCACGGAGGTTCCAGTTGATATTGAGGATCGACAGAAGCAGGTACTTCATGAATGGTCGATAGCACTGGTGTTCATTCGCTGGCAGCACGGGAACCTCTCAGAGAACATATGGTAGTAGGATGCTCAGATTTGTGCTCAGTACCCCCATTTTTTCCCTTAGTTCGAGTTGTATCTTACAGGTACATAAAGCCCTGGGTGGGGAGAATGTAAAGACCTGGAAATTCCATGGAATTTTTTTTCATAAATTCATGGGATTTTTACGATTCTACAAAATTTTAAGGCACTTGATTCTGTGGCCCAGTGTGCTCGGAATCAATTTTTGATTTTTTGTTTTGGTATGTTCAGTAAATGTGCGAGTGATATTTTATAACATCGGAACTGGTGCTCGGAATTGAAATCGGAGGGTGCCTTTGAACTCGCAGAGTCTGTGATTTCTTAGTGAGACCTTCACCGCAGCTGCATTCTAATGAGAATGGATGTTAAATCCCCAATATTTCATGGGATAAAGGAGAGGAAATAAAGTAAATATGTTTTATTTAATTTTATTTTCAAATCTTCTGTTGGGGACCACCCAATTTTGAAACACCTCATTTAATGAGGTGTAACTCTTAGAAATCCCAATTAATGAGCCAACATTAATCGGTTGATTAACAAAATTTAATGTTGGCTCTTCCTCTTGCATGAGGGATTGGTTTTCTCTCTGGGGTTGGAGAATTGGGGGATGATGGATATTTAACAAGTATTTCTTCTTCCTCGATGTTCTATCCTCCAACCATGAACCTTCGATCGCGAACATAACTGTCGCCCGCAAAAAATATCGATGACGTTGTATTCGATATCATCTTCTCAGAATTCTCCTTCCACTATCAACGATCGACAAACATGGTAAGGTATTTGAGTTTGAAATTATTCTTTTAAACTTCATTCACTAATAGTTAATGTTTTTCCAATTGATAACACCATAACATGGAAGGCTCGGGCCACAAAAACCCATCCCGACCCTACCCCTTCATTTTTCCTCACTTGTTGATGACCGCGGCATAGAAACGATGGACGACATCGGGACGGCCACGACGAAACTAGAGGCGCATGGCCGCCAGGTTGCCGGAAGGGGGTGGAAACGTCGAGCCTCACAAAAGAAAGGGCCGTGGCCAGGCCGGCCACAGCAGAAGGGTGTGGTGTCGTTGCTCCGTGCGGAGGAGAAGAGGGCAGTGGCCTAGTCGGGATGTGGCGGAAGGGAGAAGTGCCTTCGCGCCACGTGAAGGAGGAGAGCCACAGATGGGGAGGCCACGACCGAGGATCAGGGGCGGCTGGCGTCGGGCCGGTCGCTGGCTGTGCAGAGTGGTTGGCCGCTCTGCTAGCCGACAGGAGCGGCCCCGATGGGTCCTGCATGACGTGGACTAAAGCCACCTGGCGCCGGTTTGGTCCCCACCCAAATGGTTCATCCATTCGGGAATCCAGGGGGGGTGCCTCCCCCTATGGACGCAGCTTGGGCGGGCGCCGACAGCCGCTGGCCAACCAGGCCACGCGGGATGCCAGGACGGACCCTACGCGGGCCACGCTGCCCACTCAGGTCGGGCCACCCGCTCGGGCCGCATCGGACCCGCGAACTGGTTTGGACCTGCAGACTGGGTCAGACCCCAGTCCGGCCCCATTTGACCCGAAATCAACTTTTTTCCTATAACGTGGGCTACGGCTGTCCGATCGAAGAACCATCTGTGGGAATAGAATTCATAGAGAGAGAATGTTCTTTTGGAATACCACACTTGAGGTTTGGATATTGTTAGGGTGCAATCAGGTTGGTTTGAACCTAAAATATAACCAGGACCTGGAACGGAAATGCCAATAACTCACAGACCGAGCATCCGTTTGACGCACTATCTTTTGCATTGAGACACATATGACAAGGTTGACCTTTGAGATTATTATTAATGGGACTTCATGAAAGATGGAGTATCAAATAGTTTCTCGTGGAGAGGATCCTCTCAGAGATGAGCGAGCGGTGTACGGAGACATAGTAGTTGGCTGAGACCTGATGAATGGTTGACTGATTCAACTCAGAGTGACATGACTGGGCCAATGGGGAGCGCCTTTGTGTGACACGGAAGACCCACAGTGGGGAGAACCTTGGTGTGAGCGCAGCATACCCAAGGTACTCCACAGGAGGAGTACCTTAGCAGGCTACGAGGGGGAGTGCCTCTCTCTAAGGGTGGCAGACCCGTGGTGAGAAGCGCCTCTATCTGATGCAGCAGACCCATAGTACTCAATAAGAGTACCTTAGCAATCCAAGGATAGTTGTAAGTGCCTCTGTGTGATGCAGAAGGCCCACTGTACTCAATAAAGGAGTTGTACACCATCAGCCGAGGTTCCAAAAGTGTGATTGGGGTTGTTACTTGACACTACCCCTTAAATAAAATCCTGGTTGAGCTGAGTCAATGACTTTTGTGTTTTTTTCGTGTTTGATATGGGTTACTAGATAACATAGGTATATGTATGGGAATATACCTATGTAATAGTTATACGTCGATTTTATACTTAGTGGTTTATCTTTGTTGGATTTTGTGAGATCTTGAGGGTCTCAGGGTCCCTACTGGGTATCATTATACTCACCCCTACATTGGCTATGCCCTCACCTCGTTGTGTTGCATGCAGACGACAGAGATCCCTAAGTGAGTTAGAGAGTAGCAGGACTGGATAGTACCTGGAGGTGGACCACTCGGTGTGATGGTTCACGGAATAGATGGACTGACGAGAGTGCTAAGGAGGCCATCTGTACCTACCGTTCAGGTAGAAACCCTGAAGGATGACCTAGTAGCTGCTATACTTTTATTTAATTGTACTTTCTTTCAGTTGTACTTGTACATTCCTACTGGGCTTATATTTATGGCCCCTTTTTACTATCCAACACTTCGTTTTTCATATAGTTTTACATAGGGAATTGCTTCTAGTTGTGTACTCTAATGTGTTTGTTACAGTTATAAAGGCAATGCCTTCCCAGTTTAAGTATTTACACCTTTGGTGCTAGTCGCCAGCCCCTTCCCTATGGAAGGTGGGCTTGGGGTTGTCACGATACGGGCCTCGGGGGACGAGTCATGATAGTTAATGTCAATACAGTGTTTTGCCAAAAATTATTTGTGAAATTAATTGAAATTATGTATAATGATTGTGGAAAAAAATATTTTACTTTGTGTTTGATTTTCAATATTAAGGGTAGAATTATCTTGAAACCTATCCAAATGTCATTTTCATCCCTTATTTAGTCAATATAACTTATTTTATATAATTTTATGATATATTGGGAAACTATTCCGTGAATGTGACCTATATAATAAGTAATGAAGGGAAAAGTTAAAAAAGGAACATTCCTTACCATTAACATTTATAAAACATTAAGATATGGTCAAAAAACAACATAAGTTCAGTTTTGAAGATTATTTTAAAAGTTAAAGTTATTTTTTAATCATATTAATTATTATTATTTTTCTTAGGGGATTGTTTATATTTTCTTATTAAGTAACTCCAAAAGTAGAAATTATTTAATTGACAATTAACAAAATAAATGATACTAAAAATATTAAATTTAATGTAAATTGATTGAATTCTATTTTTTAAATTTTTAGATGAATATATCATGATACCCATGTGTTAACATAATATATTCAGACTCCACTATTTCCTTGATATTTTTTTAAATTTAAATTATATAAATAATATCAACATTGAAATTAATTTTATTTTATAATAAATGATATTTTATTAAAAGATTTAAAATTTATGAAAAATCCTATATTTAGGTAAATAATTTTTAAGCTTTAATAAATAATAAATATGGTATATTAATTATCAATTATTCTTTTTTAATAACATATTTACCATTAAACTGTTAAAACATTGTTAGCACAGTTCAAGTTAATTTAATGTTTATATAAGTTACATGCATTGTGTTAAAATTAATTATTTACCTAGATTGGATTTATTTTTTGTAAGTTAGATATATTATGTAAAATTTTGAGTGTCTATATTTTATAATAAATCTAGCTTTAATTTATTCTTAATGTTAAAATTACTTAGATTATAAAACATGTTAACTTAATAAAAACAAAAATGAATAATGTTTGGAATCATAATAGTTAATGAACAAAATTATAAAAAATAAACTATTGTTTTTTGGGGGAGGTTTTTATTAACCATACATCCCATTTAATCAATTATTTTTCCATTTTAATTCACATCAGTTATTGTATACCTCCAAATAGTGTTTACCTTTTGGTATTTACGAGAATTCCACTCACCCTCCTATATGAAAAGGAATTTACTATTCCCATTACTCTCACCTCACACGACACATTGCCTCATAGAATCCCTAGGAAAATAAGATAAAAAATTTTATCACCTCATCTTAGAGGCATAATATTTTTCAAAAATCCAAAAAATTAATATCATTAGTGAAATCCAAACTGAGTTACCTGAAAAATAGGCAGCATTAATCAACGAGCATTTTTGTATTATTTCTATCTCCACCCATTATGTTATTATTATTCAATACTTATATGATAACATAAGAATCATTAATAAATTTAGATGTTGTTATTATATTGCTTATACCTACACATACATACATATCAATAAAACTATTAAAAAAATCACCGTTCATATGTACGACAGACTACCGCCTCCCAAAATGATGTCGTCCGTTTTTTCATTACCAACTATCATGGTTTGGAATTATATTAGAAATGTTATTTTTAAATGATATATATTATTTTTTTCATGTATTTATTTTTCTGTAATTATTATATGAAACATAATTTCATGAATTTTATTTTTAAAAAATATTATAACTTCATTTGTGAAAGTGTGGACTAATGCCTCCTCAATGCGATGTGATTTGTTCCCAAATAACATGGAATTAATTAAAGATGGGTTTATAATATTTATATTATATGTTTGGAATGATAGTTTTTTTATAATTATAATATATATATATATTCTTTGTTTTAATTCTTTCAATATGATAAGAAATTGGAAACAACCTTTACGTGTACATACGACCTACCTTCTCCGTTAACTGTGTACTCCATTTCATATTTATATACTATATAGATTATTTTAAATATTTATATAGTAAATATATATGATAATTTTATCATTTTCTAAATTCTTTTGATAAAAAATCATGATCTAAGTAAGAGGAACTACCATAAAAATTAAAATCATATATGAAAAACAAAGTGGATATTTCCCAAAATGTAACATTAACATGGAATTGTTAATAAAAAGTAATAAAAGTGATAATAAGATCACATAAATATTATTAAAATAATATTTTAATATATTTTATTTTTAATAAAATTTTACTTATTAAATTGGAGGTTTGAACATATATTAAGAAATTAAATAATTAAGGTAAGTTTTTTCTCATCTAACGTTTACATTCCATGAGACAAAAGCCATGTTTACCACCTATATAAATTATTTTGTATGTATATTTCCCATTAATTTATTTTATGATTATTATAATTATAATTATTTTCATTTAGAACTTCATTTTATTATCAAACATTCATTGGGTTTATGGTTCAAAAGTTACCAAATCTGTAAGGCATTTTTGTCTCAATTTTCTTTCTTTGAGACGCATGCATGTATATTTTTCTATGATGTTTATATAATATTATTTTAAATTTCATATCATGAATATATATATTTTAATTATATTTTAAGCTTCATTTAATTTCATTCTCTCAAGGGGATTATGATTCAATGTTACCAAATCAGTAACAGTTTAATCTTACAATGTCATCCTTTATAGTAATTTTTTATTATTATGCTTCCACTGATAATACATTATGTAACATCACTCAAAAAAACTATTTTATCCTCTATTTAATCATTATATATTAATATAATGGAATCATTTTCCCATTATTTGGTATATAATATGATTAATAAAATGTTTTTATGAAAATACTACTTTATTTCTCTTCAGTTGAATTTGTTTTATTCCAAAGAATTATTATAAAAAAAAATTGAAAAATTATTTTAAATGATATTATAAGATACTTTTCTATGAAAATTATTTCAATGATTTTAGAAGACTCATTTATATGCTTTCATGTTTATTTTTAATGAAAATATTTTCATAATTATTAATGTTTTATGAATCATTTTTCCAAGTGGAAAGGATATTTTCTTCAAGAAATGTTCGAAATGAATCTTTAAAAATTACATTCCATATAAGAAGAACATTCTTATGTAGTTTATGCTTTATTGGGTATATTATCTATGGAAATAATTATTATTCATTATTGTAATGATTTTTATTTATAATGAAATTTTTTTATGAAACACATTTTTCATCCACAAGTTATACCATGAAAAAAATGCTTATGTGACCCACTTCAGTTCATGGGTTATTCAATGATGAACTAATTTTGAAAACTATCTCAGTACAAATTCTAATGATAGTATGAATGGTTTATAATACCCATTTCGTTTCATGAGTAATGATATAATTA
Source organism: Viscum album (assembly GCA_963277665.1). Lineage (NCBI taxonomy): Eukaryota > Viridiplantae > Streptophyta > Magnoliopsida > Santalales > Viscaceae > Viscum > Viscum album. The sequence continues at coordinate 229,170,685 of OY728151.1, forward strand.
TTATTAAACTGATCGCTTATTATGGGTCATGATATAATGAATGTTTTATTATTATGTTGCACATGGATATTTGATTTTATTATGTGAATGATGGGACCTATATCTCCATATATTTAAATGGGAAATGATAAATGTTTAATGAACTCAAAGGTATCACTATGGGGAATACTAATTTCAAATGAAGAGGTTACATATAGTGTACAGGGTAGGGAATCCCAGTCTAGAAATAAGAGGGTACAAGGGATGGATTCCCATGCAAGAAACATGAGCGTACATGGGGGTGAATCCATTTTTTGAAAAAAGTGGACAGATAAAAGGGAATCCCCCGCCCAAAACAAGAGGGTATATGGTAGGGTTTCCCAAGCCCAAACCAAAAGTGTAAATGGGTGGGAATCCCAAACCCAAAATATGATGGTACATGGGAGGATATCATATTCCCAAAACAAGAGGGTACATGAGAGGGTATTCTAGTCCCAAAAAAAGAGGGTGGATGGGAGGGAATCCCATTCCTAAATCAAGAGGGTACATTAGAGGTCATCCCAAGCTGAAAATAAGAGGTAAAATTAGAGGGTAACCCAATCCCAAAATAGGTACATGTGTGATTATCCCAAGATTAACATGTTGTTATGGTCTTGGTAGGAATCCTTGATATATGATTTTTATATGATTCTGTGTGTCCCAAAATTCCATGTCTTATTCCATTGTTATTCTCTCATGTGTTATGATTATTAGTGTCTGATGGACTGTAAATATTTATTCCATGCCTCTTTACTAAGATCTTGGATGTGCAGTGTATGATCTCCTAATATTATGATCATTTTATTGTACCCTTATTCTCATGTAATTCTTACATATCTCCCTTGTTCACCATTACATATCATCTGAGCTCACCCCTTTCTTATATTTTCATTGTCCATGTTATAAAGAATGGTTTTATATAGGATTACAAAATTTTTATATATTTGAGGGATATTTTTAAGATATTTCTCCTCGTTAGAAGATTATGATTCAATGTTTCTAATGAAATTATACTATTATAGACCAAATGAATTTTTTTATTTGCTGAATATTTATCTAAAATGATTTAATATCCTTGTAGGTTAATCCTAGGTCACTATAGTTGGTATCAAAAGAAATATTTTTTAAACCTTAGGAAATAAGGATGATAATACTTATTGAAATTCCTATGGATATTTATAAAAATATTTATAGTTATTTCTCTAAGGATACACCTAATGTGTAATAAATTAAATGAGTAAGATCCATGATTTAGGAATCCTATAGGTTATTTACATGATAATGCCGTTTTCTACTAAGATATGTTTTTTTCAACCTATTTTCTCTTGTTTTAGTCAATGGAGGCAACTAGAAAGAACATGGATAAAATTGAATTTTTCAGATATGACATGTATGGGAATTATGGAAAATTATTTCCTAAGTGGAAATATCATGAAGAGAACTAGGAAGGTGTTCTAACAATTAGTTATACTGTTGAAGATAAAGTGAATTAAAATGAAAATTGAATGTTATGGATTGTTTTAAGAGTATTTTTACATTAAACATAAGTATTATGATTTAATTTTTGTTGATGATCCTTAATAAATGATTCATATTTCAATTTATATTAAAGGGGTATTATGGAATATGATGATGAATCTAGAGAAATTATTTTAGAATAATATTAGAATATTAAACATTCTATGATTTGGAATTCAAATATTATGTTATATGAATCATGAAATGTATAACTATTTTTAGTATAAGTTTTACATTAGGGATTAAAATGGATATGTCAAATGCTGCTGATGACATATAAATATGACTTAATTAAATGGTGGTATTTTAATTATGGGAATGTAACTCTTAACATGTTCCCTATGATTCGAAAATAAAATTTTTTATGGATAATGTGATGATGATATAGATAAATAAAATTTAACATTATTTATGACCTCATAACTAATAATTGATTTGATGAAAATGATGTTTTCACTGTCATGGATAGAGATTACATCATTTAAAGAATATACCAAAACATCTTTTAAATGAAAATTAATTCATTTTTTGAATAAGGTTGTATTGTAATTCATGTTATTACAATGTTTCAATAGAATACATGATAAATTTATTAACATGTTCAGAATCTCAGAACCAAAATCTACCTTATAATATATATGGGCTCAATTTTAAGCTGATTTAAGGACCTCTTTTCTAGGGTTTTTGAAAATTATCTTTTGGAAGGTTTTCCAGGTTAACCATTTAAAGAATGGTTTATTTAAACCATAAGATGATATTTTTTTTATTAATGTATTGTTTCTAAAAATGAGTATTTATTAATATTAGATAATAAATTCATTCTATTTTTTTCAATGTTATATAAGGATAAGCATAATGAATTATTTTTCAATCTACGTTCTGTATGACTTGACAATACTTCATGAATGATGAAATCACTTTTATTTAGTATATTAACAGATAAAGTGGTAATTGATAATGAAAAAACAAGAGGGGAGATTGTGTATATAAAATGGAATAAAATAAATTAAGTTTATATATATATATATATATTAAATTATTCAAAATTAATAAAATGATTTTGTCTAATGTAAATGTCATCTATTTATTTCAAGATGAAAAGGTCTCAAACCATGCTCGACCCTTCATGGATAACTCACCAATCGACATGGATTTATCTCAAAACCATGTTAAAGAAGGCATGTTCTTATTCTAATCTAGATGGACATCTAATCCCAGTTATCACCATAAAATTGTTGAATTTTTGGGAAAAAGAAGTTTAGGGTGACCTATGGATAGGTTTTCAGAACAAGTTGTGATGTTTGAATGGTGAAATTGTGGATTGGAGGAAGGAAAAACCCTACATTTCATTGATATGGAGGTCATCTAATTTGAGGTTGATTAACTGGAGAAGAGGATAGAAAATTTATTGGATGAGACCTCTTACAACTCAATAATGTCGAAGAATAATGATGTTATAAATCTACTTGAGGAGCAAGATCACAGAGACATAAAATATGATAGAATAAAATGGATATGTGAGGGGGATATAAATACGGTTTTATTCTATAGATATATAAAATAGAGGAGGAGAATCATCCATAAAAACATTCAATGAGAGTATATATCTGTCTATAATGATCCCTCAGAGGTGGGGATCATGGATTATACTCATTTGAATACTCTTATTTTTGTTTAGAACACTCATATGTTAGGATGATACCTGAGTGGATAGTCTATTTTATTTGATGAAATTTTGAAAGTGGTGTCGGGTGATTCTAAGACTAGTATGGAGGCTAATCCTAATGAGAAAAAAGTTCACACTACTATACTTTCCCTTAGTTCTGATAGCATGCATGGGCCAGATGGATTTCTTGGTTTTTCTACTCTTCTTGGAATGTCATCAAGGGATTTATCATGGAGGTGGTGTAATATGTTTTTTTCAATGGTCAAATTCCTCGAGTTACAAGTCTCACCACCTTAGTTTTAATTTTGAAAGGTAATGATGCACCCTCCTTGAATCACTATAGGTCAATCAGCCTTTGTGACATAACATATACGATCCTAGCCTTTGTGATCAACAAACATCTTGTACCCTACACTTATACCATTGGAATTCAAGCTGACAAAAACTATTTCTTCAAGAGGATACTGATCTATGGAGTTATATCATGGGATCAATATATTATTTGAGATTTAAACTGGAAGGTGACTGGGTCATACATTTCCATTAAACTATATATGGATAATGCATATAATTGGGTTGAGTGTTCTTTCATCCTCAATGTTGTTGGTTGTATGGGAGTTTTAGTGAAATCCACTGACATTTTTTTGAGGTATTTTTTTCTATATGGATGGTTGTGTCTTTCATGGGAATGATTTATTATTTCCAGAAATTAGTAAGTAGGCTGGAAAAAGGGGATCCCCTTTCTCCCATCCTTTTCATTCTAGTATAAGATACTATTATTAAACTATTCAACGTAAATATCCAATAATGAAGAATCTATCTATTTTGATGGATGACACATATGCAAGGTCAATCACACTTCATGTATGATGATGAAACTATCCCTTTAAAAATGGTATAAAACACTCTATAAGAGGTATTTATGCGATCATTGTTGAGTTCTTCTCCTACAGTGGCCAGTTAGTTAACTCTTAGATAGTGGAGTTTTCCTCTCAAATCAATGTTTAGGTAGAAGGGTGGAACCTCCAGAAGTGAGATTTGACTTTAAAAAAAATTCCTATGAATTATCTAGGTTTTCAAAATTCTACCAGTCAGCTTGGAGATCATCATTTCAACATGGTGGTGGACTAAATTTCAAGACGTATTCAGAATTGGAAATACTATTATCTATCATTTGGTGGAAGAATCACATAGGTTGAAAATGTTATGAATTCTTCTACAATGAATGTTCATTCAGCATCTAATATTCTAATTTCATTTATCTTGAGGATAATGATGTTAATTAGTAGCTTCATTTGGGATGAATGTTCCACGGAAAATTCTAACCATGCTTCCCCGTTAAAGATGGAGAAACATATTCATGAGTGGGGAATAAACATTTGTTGCAGCTCCAATTACATGCATGGTATGCATGTGAAGTGGTCCTGGGAATGTGTTTATGGGATGAAATTATGGGGTACTTTCTCCACATGATGTACATGTATACCAGGAATTAAAGGAATGGACAATCATTATTTATTTTTATAGTAGTTCAATCTCTCATCTCTGACTTGGAGGAGAGATTTCATTGGATTATTAGTAGGGAAGATACAATGTATTGGTTTTACATATGGATTGATTATATTCATGGATTTTCTAGGTTTCCCCTCTCTAGATATCTCTTTTTAGTGGGCCTATGAGAACCATCTTTTTACTCAAGCAGTGATTTGAAAAGATTATATGAGGGTGTTTGATATGGTGTTTCATAAATCAAACCTAGTTAGGTGTGTGTTAACTTGATCATCTACTTGTGTTTTTTAGTTTATAGACTATCAAAAGGTGACACATTAAAAATAGATAAGGGAATCCTTTTGTGAGTGGTTTTTTTCATGTTTATCCCATATAAAATAAATTTTCTATTATTTCACTTTAGAAAAAATGAAGTCCCCACAAAAACAATATCCAAAGGATAGGTATTCTCCTTTCCTCCAATTGTTTTTTGTGTATTTCTAAAAGTGAAGAAATAATTTATCACCTTCTCAGTAAAGGAAATTGTGCTAGTTGTATGTCTCAAGGAATGGGAAACTTCACATGAATATCATATACTTTTAGTTCTAGTGATTTTTCTCTGGATATGAGGTTTGGTGGTGTGAGATATGATTATTTAGAGAGAATATCTCATGTCATTATTTTTTCTAATTGGTGTTGGTGTTTTTGGAAGGAGATGAAAAAGTCTCATTTTAAGGGTGTTTCATGTTCACTGATGGATTTGGATCATTTCAAAAAAAATTATGTTGCATGATTAGGATACCCAGATTATAGATTGGGACACTAATCCATATCATCATGTTCTGTGGACACTAGAGACATCCATTTCTAATCACTCAAGTCTATCGGCAGACTACTGGATCCAGTGGTCCCCCAGTAGTAGAGGGGGGAAACTAAACATAGATGTATCATGTAGGTAGGGTCTCATATAGGGATGTGTCTTGGTGCATGATATCAATCGATCATTTATCACTACCTCTGTGGCCTTTTTTGGGTTGGGGACTCACTACAAGCTAAATCTCATGCGATGGTTACTGACATGGATCTCTACAGGATGAACAACGTCCGATTTGTGGCATTTTAGACCGACTCAAAGGTGATTTATAACTCGTTGTGTGGGCTCAACCCCATCCACCTAGTTGATCACTTAGCAAATCTAGAATTCCAGAATTCTGCTCATTACTGGGGTGGAGAATACCTACCCCTGGAGGGATGTAAATAATGTTGATGACTTACTTTCTTTTTAATCCCATCATAATATAAATTTTTTAGCCTCACTGACCTAAGGTACTTCTATCTCGAGGGTATCACCTTTCTAATAAATTATTCCCTTAGGTTGCATTACTATAGGCCTCCATAACTTTTTAGACCCTCCTAGTCCCAACTTGGACTAGGTTCTTTAATAAAATTGATATTGTTATTAATGAACTCATTCATGCTCCTTCAGTTTATTGTTTTTGATTGATAACTTTATCTGGATCACCCAATTTCTTGTGGTTAGTGATCTTTAAAAATTTATATGATTATTTATTCTCTTTTTCCTTGACATTATTTTACTTCAGACCTATTTTTTCCTATGTTGAAACTTAGTAATGTGTTACCTTGGGTAATCACAAGGACTCTATCATTCCTTTTTTAAATAATGTTTTAGTAATAATTTTCATTATGTTGGTTTCTATGAAAGGAACATTAATGTATTAAACCATTGATACCCCATATTATTTTAGTGGAAGAAATTCATTTTAGTGGGGGTAGAATGTGACACCCTAAGAGTTTTTAAAAAAAATATTGTATTAAATAAATATTTTTCTATTTTTATTTTCTCACAACAATGAATATTCCTTTTTGTATGAAACAACAATTTTCTTCTAGAATTATAATCAACACCCATTTATTCTTGAATAACACAAAATAGGTAGATTAATGTTTGGTACATTCAACACTATGTTTGAATTGTGTTTCATAGATTATTGAGTTCCCTTGATAGATTATGTTACACATTAGTCCAATATTTACCAAACTATAACATACTATTTATATTATAATTAAAATATGGTTATAGTTTCCACATAACTATTGGAATGGTGATTGTGAGTACGATTAATTAAATTTCTAAAATATGGTTTAAACATGTATATAAGAAAAATTATATCATGAAAAATTAACAATAAATGAAAATAAAACCCATTTGATAACATATGAAATCAATATCTAGAAAACTATATTTAATCAATAATTAATAGTTTACATCAATAAATTAATTAAATCACTTATGATAAATGATTTTAATGATATGTATAAATATATAACATTTATTCATATAATTATTTATCGCTTGTATTATTTTGATTCTAGATAACTGATAATAATTAATCCAATATTATGAAGAAAAAGATTTATTTTTCTAATAGGTAATTTACCTACTATTAGTAGAGAATATATTTAAAATATATAATAGTTGAAAATTTTATTATTTTTAATACTAAAAAATCCTCATTTTTGAACCTGTAATATAAAATTTTACACTGATTGTGTTTTTTGGTATTTTTATGGGATGATTCAATTTTTGAGGAATAATGAAAATAAAAATTGTTTTATTGAAAACTATATTTTCATTTAATTTTTTCATAGTTATATTATTGTTTAGTTTTTTATAATGTGTAATTAGACCAATTTTACATCAATTAATTCATTTTATGTCATTGAAACAAATTACATTGACATTTGATATAAAAACAATTAAAACTTTTAAACATTTTCACTCAAAATCCCAACTTTAGAGACACATATGCTAGATTAACTTTCTATTAATTTCATCCAGATATGTGCTTAGAATTTAGGAAAATGGATTCCATATTTGTATTAATAATAATTTATAATTTATATTATGTTCAACATAGTTTTTTACCAAAAATATTATGGAAGTTAATTAAAATAAATTATATTATTAAAGAAAAATTAGGTTACTTAGTGGTTAAACATTAATCATAAGGGTAAAATTACCTATAAACTTGTTTAGAATAAAATTTATACCAATATTTATACCATATCCCTTATTTTTTCTTATTTCATAAGTTAAGGGGAAACTATTCCATGAATTGGATTTGTATAATAACTTATGTAAGGAAGAATACAAGAATGTAACTTTCCTTACCATTAAAATTTATAAATCCTTCAGATATGGTAAAAAACCACATTAGTTTGGTTGTGTACACATTTTTGAATATTGTTTTGGGTAATAATATTAGTTTTTTTGTAATTTTTAGAGATGAATTATTTTTAATAATAGATTATGGAATTTGAAATTTGATAATTTTTTAGTTACTAATTTCCTAAAATAATTGATAAAAAAATATTAATATTAATATAAATTTTATAATATACTGTATTTACTTTTTAGATGAATATATCATGTTAAAAATTTGTTAACATGATATAATCAAATTCCACCTTTCCATGATATTTTTTAAAATTTATAATGAGGTAAATAATGTCAAAATTGTCATTAATGTTATTTTATGATAATTAACATTTTAATAAAATATTATGAATTTACTAAAAATAATATATTTTTAAAAATTATTTATAAATATGAATAGATATCAAATATGTTCTATTAATTGACCAATTTAACTTTTATAGTGAACATATTGGCCATTAAATACTAAAAAAATTGCTAGTATGGTTTTGGATGAAGCACTTTGTTATTGTGTTACATGCGCTTATTTAAAATTAATTTCCAAAATAAATGGGATTTTTTGTAAAAATATATATTTTATTTATAATTAATAGAGTATATATTTTCTAATAAATTTCACTTAAATATAGTATCAATGGTTTAGTTACATAGGTAAGGAAACTATTTACATTAATAAAAACAGACAATGAGAAAATATGGGAAACATAGATGTTAAGGAATAAAATTATAAGAATTAACTTATTTTTTATAGTGTATGTTTTATAGGACATATATCCACATTAATACATTATTTTTAAATTTTTATGGACATCAGGTAAGGGATACCTCCCAATAGTTTGTATCATTTTTATTCACAAGAATGTCACCCCTCCACCTCTATATAATTGAATTCATTCTTCCCCTTCACCACACTTCTCAAGCCACATTGGCTCATCCAAAACCTACCCAAATAATCTCAAAAATTCATTCCCTTAATCTTCGGGGCCATAATTTTTGTATAAAACCACTAATGAATATTTTGGGTAAAATCAAAAGGAGTTACTCAAAAAAGAGGTAACATTCATCAATGATCATTTCTATATTTTTTCTTTCTCCGATAATTCATTTTTTCTTACTATATGATTATATAATAACATTAGTATCCATAATATTTTGATATTATGTTATTATAAGGTTTTTACCTCAACCTATACAAATATACATAAAATAGGTAACAAACTTACCGTTCATGTGTAATGTCGACTACTACCTCGCAAAACAATAACGTTCAATTCTCTTTTACCACCTCTCAGGTTTAGGAATTAGGATGGAAATTATATTTTTATTTGATATATTTATTATTTATTATTTATTACTTCTTATGTAATATTATGTAAAACATACCTTTATTATTTCCATGTTTCTTAAATATGATAACTTCATTTGTGGACATGTGGACTACCAGCTCTTCAAATAATGTGATTCGTTCACACTTTTCATAAAATTTATTAATTATAGGTTTTTAAATGTATATGAAATGTATTATATAATATTTAAAAAATAATTTAAATATATATATATATATCATTTCATTTAATTCATTCAATATGAAAAGAATATATAAACAACATTCATGCATGCGTACAGACCATCGTCTCTATTAACAGTGTATTCCATTATATATTTATATCTTTTATATATTTTTATGAATATTATTATAATAAAAATATTTGATGCTTATATAATTTTTAACATTCTATATATAATATAATCATTATCTAACCAAGAATATCAAGAATAAAAATTCAAATCATATACAAAAAACATAGAAGATATTACCTTAAACATAACATTTGCTATGAATAGTTAATTTTTTTACTAGAATTCATAATAAAACAATATATTGAATTATATATAAAAATAAAAATATGTGGTAGATTTATAAAATTATTATATTTATTAAAAATGGGGTTTTTATTATGTATTAATAAATTCAAGATATAAGGTTAGGGTTTTCTCCTCTCACATTTATTTTCTTTGAGACACAAGCCATGTTCACCACCTACTTCTTATATGTTGTATGTATAATACCTATTGATTTATTTTTTAATTATTATACATAAAATAATATTTATTTACATATAAATTTAATTATTTATATTTCATGGGGTTTAGTGCTCAAAATCTACCAAATTAGTAATGTAATTTTGTCCCAATTTTCATTCATTCAGACACCAACCATGTTTTGAAACTGTATTATTATATGAGACTGATATAAGGAATTTTGAAATGTTATCTCATGAATATATTTATTCTCATGATATTTTAATTTTCCCGAAATTTTTTTATTTCAAGGGGATTATGATTAAAAGTTACCGAATTGGTAATAATTTATTGGTACAATCTTATCATTTATTAGGATTGTTTATGATATACTTCCATTGCTGAAATATTATGATCAATCTCTCAAGATAACTATGAAAATTCATATACTATAGTTATTCATGATATGTTCATATAATGGTCTCATTTATTCAATAATTGGTACATAATGTAAATAAGAAAATGTCTTTAATAAAATGAAACATTATTTCTCATATGTCGAAAATCAGTATTATTAAAAAATCATATTTTCTAAAAATGTATTCAAAAATTATTTTAAATGAACTTTTAATATTATTATAAGAGAAAATTATTTCAATGAATTAAAAATGCTCCTTTATAATATTTCATGTTTATTTTCATAGAAATTATTTTTATAATTTTTACTGTTTTAAAAATGTATTTTAAATAAAAAAGTATATTTTCCTAATGAAATGTTTTAAATGACACATAAAACATTATTTTCTATAGAAGATTAAATCCATTATATATTTTATGATTTATTGGGTATATTATTCAAGGAAACTATTATTATTATTTCTTTGAATTGATTATGTTTACGATGAAAAGTTTCTTTTGAAATTAATTTCTATTACATGGGTTATCCCATGAAAACATTATTATGAAACTCACTTACCTTCACATGTTTTATTATAGTGAAATGATTATGAAAAATCTCTATCAACCCCATGTTATGATAGAATTAAGCTCTTATAATAACCATTTTATTTCTAGTATTGTTATATAGAGTTTGTAAAACCAATATCTTAATAGGGGTTTGGATATGATGAATGTTTTGTTATTTTGTGGAACATGGATATATGAAATTATTATGTTACTGTGGCACCTAAATATATATTCAATATAATGCTTAATGATAACTGTTTTATGATATCAAAGCGTAAATGGGAGGGCATCCCATGCTCAAAACTATAGGGTATATTATAGGTTATCCACATACTAAAACAAGAGTGTATCCATGAGGGAATCACAAGCATAAAATAAGAGGGTACATGAGAGTGTACCCCAAGCCTGAAAATATAAGGTATATGGTATGGAATCCAAATATCTAAACAAGAGGGTTCATGGAATGACATGCCAAGCTCTTAACAAGAGGGTACATGGGGTGTGGTATTGTAGAGACATAATATTAACATACACGGTCATTACATTTATTTTTTGGAATACTTAATACATGACACAAATAGAGGCCCAAAGACTGTGTTAGTTTAGGGCCTTTGGAAACTCGCAATATAGTCTTCTAATCATGGTGAAAGATCTTCAACATCTCCCATCAAGATCTTCCCCTTTTTTTACTACTAAAAACATTTATTTTTTATCCTAGAAAAAATAAAACATATAAAGGGTGATCTCAATTGATCAGTAAGGGTAAACATGGAGAACATAAAATAAACCATAAAAATTTGAATGTAAAAATAGGAACATAAAGATAAAACAAAAAAAATTGAGAGTCATGAAAAAGATCTTTGCAGTACGTAAGGCATAGATCATAAAAGAATATTAATCATGATATAATATACTTGGAATAATACATGTACTTGTGGAAAACTAATAAGCACACAATATGTTTTATATAGTAGCCAAAACATTGATGCCAAGACCATCATAGTGGAAAAATTCCATTGATGAACTGTGTTTACTTGTCCTTATAGACATGTATTACTGAACCAAATTTAATTTTTATTCCTCTCATGTGTATATCACGAGATATAAATATTTACCAAATTCATTTTATGGAGATAAAGGTCCCACCCATCTCATGTTGAAATATTTCTTACATGTGCCACAAAAACATAAATCCTTCATCATAACATAACCCATGAAATAAAATCAGTTTCTCAAACATCATTCCATCAAAATACATATAAAAAAAGTGAATTTTAGAAAAATAAATCCATCATAAACACAATGAAATAAATTTAAAAATACAAGAAGAAACATAACCTTATTCCATTATGTGTGGAAGATAATATTTATATAATACTTGAACTCAATTATTGAGGAAAATATCCTTTATTTTTAAAAAATGTATTCGTTTCTCAAAATGAAATGAAATTATAAAAAAATAATTTAGTATAAAATACACGTGTAAAATTTTATAAGAATCCTCAGGGAAATAAGGCATTATGAAGATGTAAAAACTCATTCATTCCATATAAGTTAAAAAAACATTCTTCGTATACTTTTGTTGGAAAAGTCAAAACGTACCTCGTATGGTAAAAAAATAATGATTACTTTAATACAACATGTTAAAAGTCAAAATGGGGTAAAAATTACTTTAAATATACATAGAATAATATTAAATGATTTATGAAAACATTTTTAGAATACATGGACACGAATGATTAATATATCCCTAGTAAATACTTATGAATAATCATCGGATAAAAATGAGATTGGAAATGTTATCACTTACCTTAGGTACAATATGGTTCTTATGTATCTTAAACTCATGTATAACTATTTAAATAATAATAATAATTTATTCCATAATCACATTCCTTTTTATGAAAACATTTATGATGATATTTTCATCTGTTTTCTAGTAATATTTTATTGTTACTCTTTATTTGGGTATTAAGTACTTCATGATTTTTATTTTGTTTTTTGAGATATGTTATTATTACACATTTTAGGTTATAGTTATATAATTAACTAAATGATATTAGTATAAAATATATCATATTTATTCATTCAATTAATTTATATAATCATGGATTAATGATGATTTTTAGAATGAATCCAATCGCACCGGGGAGATGGTAAGCCATATGTACTCACTAGAAATGATATCATTCCCATAATTTTTCAATGGTATTTAATTTTATAGTGTATAATATCACAAAATTAGTACCATTTTATAGTAATCATATATAGTTATTATTTACACCACTATACTCATCCATGTATGGTGGTGGGGGAAAAGAAATTACACCACGATGTTGAGATGGGAAGTCATACGTATGCACGCTAGGTGATTTCATTTTTCAAATGATGGATAGAATGTGAGGTAAGGTTATTTCATATTTACTATAAAATATTAGTATATTCGTGATAATTATGTTATTTTTTATATAACGAAACAACAAATTAAGATAAAGTAGAACATGAATGGAATTTGAAAGAATAGATAGAATATATTACCTCTTCCTCGATGTGCCTCCAATAAATTTCTTATTAGGGAACTAATGTTGGTCATTTTAGAAGATAAATACCTCTAGAATGTAATTAGAGATGTTTTTAAGAGAAATGGGGTGTTTTTTCCTTGGGCATGAAGGTTCAAAATTGAGTGAATAGGATAGGGAGGGGTACCCTTTATAAGAGAGGGGAGGGGCACATTAGGACACTCAAAAATATTAATTTATTATGAATTTAATTTCTCTAAAAAATTGTCCAAAAATTATTTAATGTAGAGATAATAGGTTTTTGTCTCGAATACCCATCATCCAATCATTTTTAGATAGGTTTTATAATATTTTTATCCTTATCATTTTCATTAAACCCTTATTTTACCTTTTTAAGCTTACAGTGATATCCTATTTTTACACATTATGGGTTAATGTAATTACCATATCATGTCAAGATTCCCAAAAAACTGATTTATGAAATATTTGGACATATATTAACTATTTGGATGTATCATAAATATTTAGGAATTCAATATCATTTAATAAAAAAATTTATGTTTTAAGTTATGCATTATGATAATTTTAGACACTATTCATACATGACGTTTTTTTTAAATTCATAACAACCTGATTCCTCTAAAACAAAGGAATTAACTGAACCCTAATATGTAAATTTCATCCGAAAAATTTATTAATGGAAAAAATGGTAAATTTAAATTTATTTTATCATTTATAAATTAATTTATTTGAATCTTTTCTTTAAAATGATAAGGAGAACATCATCAGTTTATCAAAAATAAATATACTTATCTAATTTCTAAAACTAATAAATAAAATACCACGATATAGGAAATATTTCCATATTTCTAAAAACTACTTATATATATAGAGATAAATTATATAACCCTATGTTAAAATCCATATAGTAAAATATATATGTTTATGTTATAAATATCATTACATTAAATTAATTATTATAAAATTTCATTTTCACGTCCAAATGAATCCATTGGAACCCAAAATAGATCCAAGGAAGACCATGTTCTAAGATATCTATTCCAAAAGGATTATCACATGTGATAGTTTAGATTAATAATATGATAATATTTTTTTCCTTTCTTTACCGGATTTACCCTTTTACCATTGTAAATAAAATAAAAACTGAAGTTTATATTCATAATTTCCAGAAATAAAAGCTACATATATAAACAATTTGAACCTTATAATTAAAAATATGGAATCCACTTCTCGAAATTCAAAACACATAAGTAGCAGTAATTAATTTAAAATTAATTTTCATTGTTAAAATAAAAAGTGGGTTTTTTAAAAGTAATAACTATCAAAAGATTAACATGTGATTATGTTAAATTTAAAATTGAAATTAATTCTAATGAAATAAATCGGATTAAATGATAAAAATATAATCCAATTACACATAAAAAAATTAAAAATTCTATATTAATATATAAATAAATTATGTGCAAAAGCAGTTTTGAATTAAAATGTAGTATTTTTCACTATTCATTGAAATTTTAACTTTATTATAAAAATACCATAAATTCGACAAAAGAAAATATTATTTCTTGATTCCAATTAAAAAGTTTATATTTTCAAATTTAACATTTAATATTTTAAAAAACTAAATTTAAAATTGGAGTGCCATCAAAAGGCGGTAAAACGGCATTTTTTGAAAAACATTCATTTATCTGAAAAAATAGATTTTGTTCTCATACCTTGTTCTAGAAAATATGTAAGATGAATGATAATGTTATAAAATTAAAAATGGGTCTAATACTATTCTTAAATTCTTGTTTACATCCCATTAACTAATAATACATTAATACTATATCGTTGTTTAGTGAAACTCGGTATAGCATACAACACAAGCTATCGAGGAAGGCCACTCTTCCGTGTAACGCAAGACAAGTCAGTGTTTTATGTAGTTAAATATTCTTTTGGTGTTGTGTATAATATAATAAAATCTTAGTTCATTTATACGTTGAAAAAAAAACTATAGTCACTGTTATGTGAAATTAGTTCTATCACAATAACAAGAAATTGTTTTTAATAGAGGACATGAACAATGTACCATATACTTTTAGCTAGTATGGTGATTCATATAGCACAAGATAATAATGTTGTAGCATAGAACATAATACATCAATGAAATTAAAAATAATCTATCTCATAAAATATCAGGGTGTTATATTCTACCCCCCCCCCCCTTAAGATTAATTTCACCCTTGAAATTCGTTGGTGTTATAAATGGTTATCTTCTAGAAAGTTTATTTCATGGAATCCCACACCATAAAAAATGGATAATAAAACATAATTTTAAAAATGAATGATAGAAACAGAATGGTTAACCAATGTAACACTAGTTTTCCACATAGGAGAAATTAGGTGGGAAGTGAAAAAATAGATATAGATGACAGATCTAACCATCAAGTTCTGATGGATAGTGATAAGGAATAAGGTATAGAAAAAAGTTGACTACTCGAAATACATAAATATTCGATGATTTAATGGACCATGTCATTCATCATATAATAAGTAACTAGAATAACTTTTTTCGGTTTCATGATAACTTTCTTAAAGATGTATAATTTTGCATAAGAACAAAAAATTACTTGATATTGGTATAACCTAACTGTTGTTCTTGTCTTAAACAATTTCAACTTCATCACTCATTTAAAGAAATGAATTTGAATTTGTTGTTATTCTTGTTTTAGAAGATCACGTGACAAAATGACATGACATTCCTTCTATCTCAATAAAAATTTTATCACATGTAATCAAGTATTCATAATTCTACCTATAGTGGGATAATACATTAATCTAAAAAACATAAAATGGAAAAAAAAATTACTATCCATAAATTGATAATAATAAAATCCTTCCAAAAACTAAAAATATAAAACATTAGAAGGAGGTAAAATATATCAACAGGACATTTATCTCCAATGTCACATTTGGGAGATTATAACTGTCACATTCCAAACATGTGAGTACATTTATCATGAATTCGTTATAAATAAAGGAAATAACATGAATTTCCATAGAACCTTAGTGAAAACATGAATTCTATCAAAATTTATCCCTTTCTACATACCAGAATCATTAAAATTCATTGTATCCATACCATGATATCAAATTCTCCTTATATCAATCATGAGGTTATTAATACTACCAAACATCCCATTATCTCTTTCTACCTTCATTATATGCATATCATGTGCTCTACAAAAATATTTCAATCACTTTTCATGGTTAACATTACAATATAATTATTGATAACCACAATATACTAATACATATATATTCCAATATTCTATAATACTATAAATGAGATTCCACAACACTATTTTGGAATCCCATTACATAAACACTTAATCATTCCACCACTTCATTTTCAAATGAAACATCACCAATAGTGATCACATGTGATTTCCATTATATTTGGCATTAAAAGGTTGTTGATTCTGATCACCATTAAACCTTGAATTAGTTAATTGGCTTGCTTAATGCCCCATTTATTTCCTCTTTTAGCATTGAAGTGTAGGGGTGTGTTCTCAATAGTATTTTTTTATTCACATCATTAAAAACCATTTTCTATAACGTCAGCACTCAACAGCTCAATGAAATTATTTTTCACACTTTAATCATTTTATATTCCCTTTATGACAATCTCTACCATGTATCTTTCCACTCATTGAGCATAAGGAAACATTTATCTACTTTACACCAATTTTCAGATATTTTTTATTTAACTAACTCATTCATTTCATGTGAAAACCATGAGATGGACATATAACACCATCTTCTAGTTCTACCATGATTGTACAATGCACAATATCTTCATTTATACTGATGTATCTTATAGCTAATGCCCTTTGAAGACTTGGTTTTAAGCCACTGAAGAATCAACATTACTTTATGGTTGGATGATAATGCCAGAAGCGTACATTGCATGCCTTGTAAATTTCACCTCATATGTTCCAATAGGTTCATCATCCTTTTTAATAAGTTCATGGAACTCATTTTCCATATTTTTTTGAAGAATAAAAGTGATGTATTAAATGAAAAATAACTTCATGAACACATCCCATTTAATAGATTCAATTTCATCTTGGTGCCTTGTTTTCTTAATTAGGGTCCACCACTAGTATGCTTCACCCTCTAAACTATAAAACACCAAAATTATTTTTTCATGTTCCAAAGAGAAAAGGTTGTAAAATTTCTATTCAATGATACTGAACCATTTTTCAACAACAAGTGGATCAAAATACCCATATAAAGAAGCTGTACATTTCTTCATGAAGGTCTCTATAAAATGGTGTTCCATTCTGTGCTCATTTGATTTCAAAAATGATTCATAGACTATGCAAATATAGCCATAATATTTTTCACTTCATATCCCATAAAATTAATTTGTTCAAGAGGAAAATAAATTCATTGCCTTGTGAATTTATCAGTAACATGTTTCCTTTGGGTTCCAACCATTGTCGAATCCAAAATAATAAGAATGTGAGATCCAAATATGATACTGGGAAAACTATATAATCGAGGGGGAGTACTATAAATATCTAACATCATAGGTTTAATCCTAGGTTATTCATGATCATTATAATAATTCTAGGATGGTAAGATATAGTTATTCTTATCCTTAGGGACATCCCTAGACCAACCATTGAAATGTCATTAGGGATCTCCCTAAAGTTTTCATATCCTAGTTTCCAATGGTTGACTAAACCATTAATCTAATAAAAAACGTAGGTACCCAGGATTAACATAAATAGACGTTACATTTCATTATTATAATACTAAATACATAACACAAAAAAATTCTCAATTACTGTGTTATTTTAGTGCCTTTGGAAACTTGGAACATAATATTTTAATCAAGGGGAATGGTCATTAACATCACCCATAAAGATATTCTCCTCTTTGTTTTCCTAACTATAACCATTATTTTTATCATGTGGATAAGAAAACATAAAAAGGGTGATCTAAAATTCTCTCTAAGGATAAACATGGAGATCATTAAAAAATTCATTAACATTTGAACGTAAAAACATGAACATAATGTTTAAACATCAAAATCATGAGTCATGAAATAAATCATGGAAGTAAATAAGGCATAGAACATAAAGGAACATTAATCATGATAGAATAGAATTATCATATAACATTTTGTTGTGGAAAAATAGTATGAATATAATAATATTTCCATATTATTAATGGCATTGATGCTAATTCGATCATAGTAGACAATGTCCATTGATGAACCAGGTTTACTTGTGGTTACATCAATGTATTACTGAACCATATTTACTTTCCACTCTAATCATGTATATATCATGAGATATAAATCATTACCCAATGCATTGGTGTTAGATAAATGTCCCACCCATCTCAGAATGAAATAATTATTACATGTGCCAAAAAACCTAAATCATTCATCATAGCATAACACGTGAAATAAAATGGGTTTCTTAAATATTATTCCTTCAAAATCTATTTAAAATTAATGTATTACATAAAAATAAATCCAACATAAACACAATAAAATAAATTTCTTCATAGGTATAGAAACATAACCCTATGTCATCTTAGATGGAAAATAATTTTGACAAAACACCTGAACATAATTTTTTTAAAAAATAACATTTCTTTATAAAAACATTTTCCTTATTCAAAATGTCAAGAAATTTTAAAGGAAAATAATTTATTTTGAAATAAACAAGTAAATGTTTTGAGGATGCTTCCTGGAAATAAGGATTTATAGAGATGTAAAAACGCATTCATGCTGTATAAGTTAAAAGAACATTCTCCTTCTACCTTTGCTGAAAAAATATAAAAAGTACCTCTTATGGTAATGTGAAGAATGATTATTTCCATATAACATAGTAAAATAGAATGGAGATAAAAATAACTCTAAATATACATAGAATAATATTAAAATATGTATGAATTTTTTTTAGAAAACATGTACATGGATTATAAATATATCCCCCGTAAATATTTACGAATAAACAATCTCAGATAAAAATAAGATTAGAAAATTTATCCTTTACCTTGGGTCCAATATGCTTCATATGTATCTAAAACTCATATATAATGCATTAAATAATTTTTATGAATTATTCCAAAATCATAATGATTCTTATGATAACAGTTATGTTCATATTTTCATCTGTTTGTTAGTAATATTTCATTGTAAGTCATTATTCGGGTATTAACTACTTTATGTAATTATTTAACTTTTTAGGTTATAGTAATATCATTTAAAAATGGTATTAGTATAATAAATATCATATTTATTCATTAAATTCATTTATATAATCATGGTTTAATGATGATTATGTATAACGAATCACAACACATCGTGGAGACAGTAATCCATACATACACACAAGTAACGATATTACTCCCATAATTTTTGAATGGTGTTGAAGCGGATGGTGTATAATATCTCAGAAAAAGTATCATTTTATATTAATCATATATTTATTATTTTTACCATTATACCCATCCCTGTAAGGGGGTGGTGAAAAATAGATTACACCATGATGTGGAGATCGTAAGTCGTTTGTACGTACCCGTGATGATTTCATTTTTCATAGGATGGATAAAAGGTGAAAAAGGGTTGTTTAATATTTATAATAATAAATAATTTAATTATTTAAACATAAGTATTTACATTTTCATAAAAAAACTAATGAAGTGAAAGTAGAATAAGAATAAAATTTGAATGAATCGATAGAAGAGATTACCTCTTCCTCGACGTGCCTCCAATAAATTTTTTCTTAGGGCATTAGAGTTGGTCCTTTGAGAACACCAACACATCTAGAATGTTACTAGAGAAGTTTTTTAGAGAAATGGGTAGGGTTTTACAATGTTTAAGGCTCAAAATGGATTTAATAGGATAGGTAGGAGGTTCCATTTTATAAGAGAGGAGAGGGGCACATTAGGAAACTCTCAAAATATTGATTTATTAGAAATTACATTTCTATTAAAAATGGATCAAAACTTATTTAATTCTATGATAATTTGAACTTTTTTCGAATACATATCATCAAATTATTTTTATACAAGTTTTGAATATATTGTTTATCATTATCTTCTTAGTTTAACCCTTATTTTACAATTTTTAATCTTAAAGTGGTGGTATGTTTTTTACACATTATGGGTTAATTTAATTACCATATCTTGTAAAACTTCCCAAAAAAGTTATTTATGACATATTTGGACTTATATTAACCATATTTTCAATTCCTGGATTTTTATTAAATATAATATCATTTAATAAACTCTCTTATGTTTAAAGTCATGCATTATTTCAATTTTAGAAACTATTCAAACATGACGTTTTTTTTAAAATTCATAACAACCTAATTCCTTAGAACCAAAGGAAATATCACAACCCAAATATCTCAATTTCTTCCAAAAAAATTCGCGGATAGAAAAAAATGGTCAAATTAAATTTATTTTAACTTTTTTAAATTAATTTATTTTTATCTTTTATTAATTAGTTAATCAATATATCATTATTGTCTCGTAAATAAATATATTTATCTAATGTCTAAAAATTATAAGAAAATACAATGATGTATGAAATATTATTATATTTCTAATGAAAATTTATAGGTATAGAAATTATTTATATAAACCTGTATTAAAATCTATATAGTAAAAGATATATGTTTAGGTTATAATTATATTTACTTTAAATTATTTATTATAAAATGTCATTTTCACATCCAAGAGAATCCATGGGTCCCAAAATAGACCCAAGGATTCCCTTGGTCATAAATATCTCATCCAATAAGATTAATAAATGTGTTAGGGTTGTTTAATACTATTATAATATTATTTTTACCATTATTTACCAAATTTAACATTTAACCTTGACAAATAAAATAATTATTAAAGTTACTATTCATAATTTCCCAAAAGAAAAGATTCCTATTTAAAAAATCATAAACTTCAGATTCAAAATATGGAATCCATTTTTTCAAATTCAAAACATAGAATTCGTAGTAATTAATTTAAAATTAATTCTCATTGTTAAAACCAAAAAGTCAGTTTTTAAAAAGTAATAAATTTCAAAAGAATGACTTGTGTTTATGTTCAATTTGAACGTGAAATTACTTCAAATGACCCAAATTGGATATAATAAAAAATAATAATCCAATTTCACTTTAAAAATAATTAATAAGTCAATATAACTATATAAATAAATTAGATGAAAAGGAAGTTTTGAATTAAAATGTAGCATTTTACAATATTCATTAAAATTTAAATTTTATCAGGAAAATAAAAAAAAGTAAAAATTGAATTTTTATGTCTTGATTCCAACTAATATGTTTATCTTGTCATGTTTAACTTATAAAATAGTTAAAAATTTGTTTAAAAGGGGGTTCCACCAAAAGGCGGTAAAACTGTATTTTTAAAAAAATATTCTTTTATCCAAAAAATTTATTTTGTTCTCATACCATGTTCTAGAATATGTGTATGACAAATGAAAATGTTATAAAATTTAAACTTTTTTTAATAATATTCATAAAGTATAGTTTATATCCAATTAAATAATAATATTTTTATTATATATCTTTGTTTAGTGAAACTCGGTATGGCGTACAATGCATGCTATCGAGGATGGTCACTCTTACGTGTAATGAAAGAAAAGTCAGTGTTGTGTGTAGTAAAAGGTTCATTTGGTGTTGATTATAACATAATCAAAACTACGTTCACTTATTCATTGAACAAAATTCATACTTGGTGTTTTGTGAAATGAATTTAATCACAAGAACATGAATTTGTGTTCAACGCAAACCTTGAATAGTGAAAAATACACTGCAAGCTAATACGGTGTTTATTATAGCACAAGATAATCTTGGTTTAGTGTATGGCAAGAGAAATCAATGAAAATAAAAATAATCTGTCTCATAAAATATCAAGGTGTTACATTATACCCCACTTAAAATGTTTTTTTCTCAAGAAAATTTTCAGTATTATATATGGTTTTCTACATGAAAGTTTCTTTCATGAAAACCCACATCATTAAAAGTGATACAAAAAAAAATTTAAAAAAAGAATATTGGAAACATAATGATTACACAATGTAACTCATCTCAGGGTTTCCATAAAGGAGAACATAGCTTGTAAGTGAAAAAATGGATATGGAAGAAAAATCTTACCATTATATTCTAATGGATAGTTATAAAGAATAAGGTTTAGGGAAATATTACTACCATAGAGGTATAAATTTTCGATGGTTTAAGGGGCCATATCATTCACCAGATAAGATGGTACTAGGATAACATTTTTGGGTTTCAAGATCCTTTTCCTAAAGTTAAATAATTTTTCTTGAGAATAAATACTTTCTTGATTTTGGTACAATATCAGCACTATTCATGCCTTGAACAATTTCCACATCATCTCTTGTTTAAAGAAATAAAGTTAAAATTTTCATTCTTGTAGTGTTATATGATCAAGCGATAGAATTATATGACATTCCATCCGACTCAATAAAAAGGTTAGCACAGGTAATCAAATATGCATAAGTCCACCTATAGAGAAATAATACATTAATATGACAATCTAAAAATTAAAAATAACTTATACTATCCATAAAATGATATCATTACAATCATTCCAAAAATGAAAAATATAAATCTTTAGAAATAGGTGAACTAAATTAGAATAACCTTTCTCTCCCATAACTCATTTGATAGTTCTTAGTTGTCACATTACAAATATGTGAATTCCTTTATCATGTAATATCTTATAACTATGATAATGACATGAATTTCTATAAAACCATTTTGAAAACATAAATGATGTAAAAATTTATCTCAATCCAAATACCTTAATCCTAAAAAATCAATATATTCAAACCACGATATCACTTTGTCCTTATATTAGTAATGAGGTTATTAATACTCTTAAACATATTATTATCTTCTTGTATCTTCATTGTCCACATATCATGTGCTTTCCAAAAATAATTCAATCACTTTTCATGGATAGAAGTATCATATAGTTATTGAATACCACAATAAACCTATACATAGATATTCAAATAATCCATAATACAATAAATGATTATCCACAACAATATTTTTGAATCCCATTACACAAACACTTAATCATTCCACCACCTCGTTGTTGTACTGAACATCCCCAATAGTGATCGCATGTGATTTTTCCTTATATTGGATTTAAAAGGTTGTTGACATTGATCATCATTATCCCTTCGATTAGGGCACTGGTTAACATAATGCCCCATTACCTTGTAGTTGTATCATGGATGTGTTGGTGGTACGTTCTCTATAGTATTTTCTCTATTCACATCAATAGTAACCTTCTTCCCATTACTTTGGAACTCAACATGTCGATGAACATATTTTCCACACATTAAACATTTTTTAGTCCCTTTAAGATAATCTCCACCATGCTTCTTTCCACACTTTGTGTATAATGAAACATTCATCCCCTTTTCACCATTATTTTGAGATTTTTCCTTGAACTCCATATTTCTTTTATTTTCAAAACCATGAGATGTATATGTAACACCAAATTCTAGTTCTTCCTTGATAGAAAAACTCAAAATCTCTACATAGCTACTGAATTTTTTTATTTCAAATTCCCTTCGAAGGCTTGGTTTTAAGCCACAGAAGATTTTACCAACTTTACATCCAGGTTGGATGGTAAAGCCAGAAAGGTACCTTTTAAGCCTTGTAAAGTTTTCCATGTATGTACCAAAAGGTTCATCATACTTTTCATTAATCTCCTGGAACTCCATTTCCATCTTTGTTTATAGAATATGAGGGAAGTACTTACTGAAAAAGATTTTCATGAACTCATCCCATTCCATGGATTGAATTTCATATTACCACCTTGTATTCTTATTTAGAGTCCACCACAAGCGTGCTTCACCTTATAATTATTAAACAACAAAAGTGACATTTAAATGTTCCAAAAATAAAAGGATGTAAAATATATTTTCAATGGTACTGATCCATTTTTTAGAAAAAATATGATCAGAAGACACACTGAATAATGGTGGACATTGCCTCATGAAGGACTCAATAGAATGTTGTCACCTTCTCTGCTAATTTGGATGTCCAAAATTATTCATAGCTTGTGTAAGTATAGAAATAATATTTTTCACACCATCTCCCATAACATGTGGTTATTCAAGAGGAGAATCATTTAATTTCCTAGAGCATTGATCATTAACACGGTTACTTCGTGTTCCATCCAATGTATAAACCAAAAAAGAATAGTGTGAGAGCCAAAAATCATACTAAGAATACAACATAATCAAGGGGGGAGTGCATTCATTATCTAACATCATAGGTTAAATCTTGGGTTATTCATGATCTTTATCAAAATTCCAGGTTTATAAACTATAGTTATAATTATCCTTTGGAACATCCATAGAAATACCTCAGAAATATTTCTAGGGATCTCACTACAACATTCGCATCCTAGTTTCCAAATGTTGACTAAACCTTCACTTTGATACTAACTATAGAGACCCAAGGTTAACATACATGTACATTACATTTCTTTGTTGAATAATTAAGACATGAACCAAATATATTCCCAAAGATTGTATTAGTTTATTGCCATTGGAAACTCCGAACATAATCTTTTAATCATGGAGAACGATCTTCAACATCTCCCATAAAGATCATCCGAGTTTTTTCCTACCTAAAATAATTCTTTATATCCTACGGAAATTAAAACATAAAAAGTTTGAAATAAAATTCTTAGTAAGGATAAACATAGAGAAAATAAAAAAAACCATAAAATTTTGAATGTAAAAACATGAACATAAAGTCTAAGCATCAAAATCACGAGTTACGAAATAAATATTGGAAGTACGTAAGGCATATATCATAATGGAAAATTAATCCTGATAGAATTGAATTGGAATAAAACATGTACTTTTGGAAATATAATAATAACATAATATGATTTCCATAGTATCTAAGGGATTGATTCCAAGACCATCATAGTTGAAAAAGTCCATTGCTGAACTGGGTTTACTTGTTGTTCCAGCCATGTATTACTAAAATAGATTTACCTGTCGTTCCAGTCTTGTCAATATAATGAAATGTAAACAATTACCCAATTAATTGGAGGGAGCTATATGTCCCACCCAACACATAATGAAATAATTCTTACATGTTCAACAAAAATAGAAAACATTCATCATTGTATAACCAATGAAATAAAATGGGTTTCTTTAAGATCTTTAAATCAAAATATACATAAAAATTATAACATCCCATTAAGGTTTTAGGTACATTTGATGCCTCTAAGTGCCTCTATTTTTGAGTAGTGACTTAGGGTGCATTTGGGTGAAATTTTATGTAAAATAAAAAGGAAATGGCTTGTGCACAGTTAGCACACGATTTGATAAACCGTGCGATCAAACCGTGCCAACCTAGCAGCACATGACAGTGGGGTACGCATGGTGTGTGCACGGTTTGGTAAACCTTCTGACTAAATCATGTGTCCCAACAGCCCTAGATAGTGAGATCCGCACGGTGTGCTCACTTTTTGACCAACCGTGTGGACAAACTGTGCAGTCACATAAAATTAGATCCTTAAATTGTGGATCTCGGCTGGTTTGCCTCTAAATGCTTCAGTTTTCCTTCGAAGTGTCCCTAAATCCAGATTTGTCTTCTCCTGGGTTCAGAGAAGGTTCTCCCTGTGTTCCATAGGCGATCCAAAGGCTCCTATTGGTGAATCGATGTGGGATTATCAAGGTATGTGATTGTTCTTCTTATTTCTTGATTGGTTTCTTAGATCTACTTAGATCTACTTATCCTCTTCTCTCGGTTTCATATATATACACCCATTATGGGAATATCTAAGTGTGTGGTACCATGTTTGATGAGATTTGGTATTGATCATTCTAGGAGATGAGATCTATCGTGGGTTCATGAAGAAGAAATCGGGTTTGCTTGAGCGTTCATAACCGTTATGGTCTTTGTCAAAACCTTCAAGGTAGGTGGTTCCATCCCGACTTGAAAAATTGATTATCATTGTATTTGAATGATTTATTTCAATTGTTTATTTAAATTCAATTTCTCAAATTGTTTTTAATTTAATTGGTAAAAACCCTATTCTAATGAGTTGAGGAATTTGAAATGATTTTTTCCATGGGAATTTGGAAAACCCCAATTCCATTGAATTGGGTGTGTTTATGGAAATTGGCCGATTTAAATTGATGGATTTAAATTGTGGACTTGATATAAATTATTTAAATTAAATAGTCAAATTTAATTGAGAAAATTAAATGTTAAATGATGGAATTGGTTTTGAATGGATTTTCAAACTGGTGAAATGGATTAAAATTATTTAATAGAAACCCATTGGTTTTATCTTGTAAAAGAGGCATGTTGTGAATAAAACTTGTTTTGGATTTAAATGGAATGAAATTGGCACTTTTTGAAATGGGAGAATGGGATTGATCATATTTTAAGCATTCCTAAAATAGTTCTCCCATCATTTAAGAGAGCATGTAAGCCATAGGTAGTTAGTGAGTTATTTGGATACACTCTATGCTACAACAATGTTCAAAAACATATATGCAGCGGGTCACATAGTCGATGGGTTAGTGACGAGTCTCCATTGGCTAGTGTCATAGGGATGTGTGTATACACATTTTGGTGAATTCACATAGAGAGTGCAGAATACTATAACTTTTTAATACCATTGTACCTTTTGGCAGATGACCATGTTGCTCGCTTGTTTATTTATATATTAGATATAAATGTATGCCAATGCTTGTGAACTATTTTACATTCCTGCTCAATTTATATAAACTATTTTATATAAATGTTTTATTTAATTCATTGTTTTAGTAATATTCCATCATTTTTAAAGCCTTTTCTTAAGGTATTTATTTCCCTCATTTGAAAATGTATAGCATGATTTGTTAAAACGTTATTTTGAATTGCCAAACCTGTTTCTTTGAAAATTGAAAGTTTTTACTTGGATAATCTATATTTTTCATCTATTATGGAATCTTGGGTGATATCCTATTGGGCTTAGGCTCACAGCCTACTTTTTCCTTCGGGTGTTTGTAAACTTTCTTCTTCCAGGATCAAGCAAAGGGAAGGGAACCCTTGAAGGTGGATCAAGTTGTCGATCTCTGGACTTGGTGAGTTGTGTCTTTTGGGACCTTGGGACTGTTTTTCCTTTTTGTACATGGGTTATAG
Organism: Viscum album; assembly: GCA_963277665.1. Taxonomy (NCBI): domain Eukaryota; kingdom Viridiplantae; phylum Streptophyta; class Magnoliopsida; order Santalales; family Viscaceae; genus Viscum; species Viscum album. The sequence continues at coordinate 229,198,369 of OY728151.1, forward strand.
TACTTTGGCATTTCATGCCTCTTTATATTCTGGTACATCACTCCTAGTGGAGTTTATTTTGTTATGAATACTATTTGTTTTACTCTTGCTTCCGCATTCTTGTGGAAAAATCATTCCCACATTCATGTTGTACGATGCCAGGTTCTAGTCACCGACCCGTTGCGATCGGGAATTCCCTTTGGGATATGTGAGGGCCGGTTCGGTTATCGGGTTACCAGGGTACCTGGGCTGGTTCATGATAAAGTGGAATTAGAGGTGAGGTTAAGCATCTTTCCTGGATGACAATATGCATTGATAATTCTTATTGGGACTTAGGAGGTAATTGTGATTGAGTGCCCGGACAAATCTCATCGTAATAAACCTTAAGTCTCTAGGGGTGGTTAGGGAAAGGAGACTTGCAGATTAGTTCTAGTCTTTTTCCTATTTTGATTTGGATAGTGTGGAATCCAAATCTTGTTATCCCTTCTATTAAGAGTAGTTTTCCTTGTTACTCAGGTTGAGTGTTAATCTAATGTCTTCTTTGTTGTCTTCTGATGTTGTGTAGAATCATGCCTCCGATAAGTCATGGAAATCAAATCCAAAAATGAGGAAGATGCTGAATCTTAGTAAGAAAGTCCTATTGTGGATCCATGTCTGGTAGAGGTGATTGTTCGAACTATCCAAGCTCTGGGACATGCACCACCTCGAGTTCCTATTCGGGCTCCATCTTTATATCCTCATAGTGATATTCTCCAAAGTTGTTCCCAAGTGTTCCTATTCCAGAAGCCACGAGTCTTCAAAGGATCCATTGATCCTCAACATGATGAGGAATTGTTGAGCAAGATTGAACATATGTATGGGTTTTTGGAGACAGTGGATGCGATCTGTAACACCCCGAAGTTTTCAAACCTCTTAAATGAAAATTGGGCTTTTTCTTTTTTTGTGCTTTTAAAGTTCTCTCTCTAAAACAATCAGACTGTAAAATATAAAAACACGTAACTTTTATTTCATGAACTCAACACTGAAGCGTCTTACAATTTTCGGGTTACAAGGAAAACTCACTAACCAAAAATTCCAACCAAGAACCCGATTACAATGATAGGAAGACTGCTTAGAACCACTAGGAGCCCGAATATGCGATAGGGATTCCGATCGTCCATCATAAAGAACATCAGAATGGCTGACGCCACTGCGACCGTGCTCAACACCAAGGGGATCATGCGAACCATCCTTGCTTCTCCTTCAGCCACTCGGGGTAAGGGTCACCCGAGACCCAATCCTTTTATAAGCACCAAAGATGACCGTTGGACCTCAAACGGTCACAAATCTGACCGTTGAACCTCCAACAACTCTATTTTTGACCGTTGCTTACCCCCTGGATGATTCAGAAAATTAATCACGAAGTCCGCTTCAAAAATGACATCAATGTTAATTTAATTAATTTACCTTTTGTTTCCAAAAATGAGACTTTTATTTAATGTTTTACAAAAAAATAATAATATTATTTTCTTCCATTATGTATGTTAATTTGAACGATTGAACTTTTAATTATTTTAAACCTAATGAATTTTTATGAGTTATATATATATGGCATTAAATTAGATATATATATATATATATATATATTTTCTTTATTTTGGACCTTTATTAACTATTTTGGAAACGATATTAAATTATGGTTTTAATTACAAATATCGCATCTTTAAACTTACACAAGTTCTTTTAAGCAACCAATTTTCTTTTCTTCTCTTAAAGGAGTATATCCAAAATGTTTGCATCAAATTATAAATTAACGTAATTATTATGTAATGCAGCAAAGGGAAAATAACTAAATAAATGAATAAATAAATATGTATTATGGTCGATGCTTTCATTAATTGATTAAATGAACTTCTAATTTTTCCAAAATATAATAATTATAGTTTAAAAATAATATACTTAAGATAATAAGGCCAACAAAAAATTATTGGTATTTTTAAAATAGAATATATATATGTTTATATAAATAGATGTTTTAATTGAATTAATATTTTTTTTATTTACCAATGAATGTTTTTATTTAAAATAACAAAAGTGGTTTAATAATAATATTGATTGTATAATATGAATTATTGGTATTTGTTTTATTGAATCTATGAAAATAATAATAATAAAAAAAAAACTGGAATAAATGCTTAACACTATAAAAATAAAATATTGAAAACAACTTTTCTTTTTTCTTTTTTTTTTATGCGGGAGCCGCGTTTTTAAAACCGCGGTGCAACCCCATCCGTCCGATCTGGACTGTTTTGATCCTGGCCATTCGTTTTTTTTTTCACATCTCCCTCGCCTGCGGTTCTTCTTCTTCCTCGCCGCGCCGCAGAACCAGTAGCGTAGGCCCTCGTTTCTTCCGCCCGAGCTGACTTTGATCATCCGCTCTCTTCTTTTCCCACAAAGACGGTGCCGACCTCTTAATTACCGGCCTCGGTCCCCCGACATCTCCCCAGTTGTTAAGCCGTTTCTTCTTCTTCTTTTTTCAAAACTCCATGTTGCACCGAAACTGAAACTTTGCACCCGAACTCTCTCGTTCTCTCCTCATCGCCGCCTCGTGCCCTCCTCCTCCTCCTCTTCGTCGAAGTTCAGGTAAGGGTCTCTCTTTTTTTGTTGTGAAAATACCGGGTTTTTGTATAGTTATATGTATATACTTTTATACTGGTTATATATGTATATATATATATAATCCATGTGTATACCTTCGGGATCCTGCAGTTGCACCTTGCTCCACCTCTTCATCTCCGTTTTTGCAAGGGTCGAACTCTGGCTGTTAGGTTTTAAATTTCGGTTTTCTTATACATGTACATGTATACGGATTATATATATACACATAGGTATATCTCATACACTTGCGGATCCTCTTGCCTCGTTTAAAACTCCCCTCCCCTCTGAATAGGTAAGGGTCATGTTCTTCTTCTTTATTTTTGGTTGTGCTTTGGTTTATATGCTAAAATATATAAGTATAAACAAGATATACATATATATATATATATGTATATCTTCTAGATTCATATGTTTCGGTCCCTCTTGCCTCGCCCATTCCTCCCCTCCGAGCAAGGTAAGAAACATGTTTCAGTTTCAGTTTGGTTTTGTCAAGATTTGGTATATACGTAACTATGTATATATGTATTTACATATATATATTTTATATATATAAAAAAATACCTATACTTTTCTATTCTGTCTGAACATGAAAAACCAAATTCTGGAGTAAGGTTTTCAAAGAATCTGATTTTTATTTGGGTTTTGATTAACCTCCTTTTTTTTGTGTTGTTTAAACTATATATATGTATATACATATTTATATATGTATATATGAAACAAAACATTTCGGGTTTTTATGATTTTCAATTGATGATAATTTTTTTTATGAAATGATGTTCTTAATGTATGAAAAACATGTAAGGGTTAAGTATGGTTTAGTGTCAAAATAACTTCTCCAATTGAAAATATTCATTTATCAGCGTTTTGACAATTCGTGAACTTTTTGTAAAAATGTGTGGCATGAACCCCCCTTAAAGAATTTATATGTTTTCAAGTAAATGTGTTCCCAAAATTTCAGTTTCCAAAACTTTTATTTTTATTATCAGGACTTGGTTGTATACATATATAATTATAGACACATGAGTTTCCAATAATTTTAATAGATGCTAAGCCAACATGTGTATTGCACCGGTAGACCGGCTTAACCTGAACCCTTAAGTACCCTCAATGAAATTTATACTTGTAAAGAATGTGTTTTGCATGTTTAAAAATATGAACTATGAATTTATGTTTTTATTTAAGGAATGTGATAAAATTTTACATGACCATCTGCTATGTTTAGTATTCCAGTTATTTCTTCATGTGCAAGATTAAGTTGATTTAGTTTATTTGCATCAATGTTTAATCTGAAGCCAATAGCCTAGTTCTTTTTTTTCATCTACGTTATGATCCCCTTGAAGTCATGAATATGTATGTAAAAAGGAGTCTTGATTATGAATGTATGGAACCCCATGAATGAATGACCATGTCAAGATATGTGAGGGATGTATAGGACTTAAATGTTTATAGACGGGTGCGCCCGGAATTATACAGCGCTCCAATGCATTGGGTAAAACAAGAGTCTCATGAGACGTCAAGTGCAACGGTCTTGGAGAATATCCTTGGCTCGTGCTATCAAGTGCAACGGTCTTGGAGAATATCCTTGGCTCGTGCTATCAAGTGCAACGGTCTTGGAGAATATCCTTGGCTCGTGCTATCAAGTGCAACGGTCTTGGCGAATAGCCTTGGCTCGTGCTATCATGTGCAACGGTCTTGGAAAATGGCCTTGGCTCGTGCTACCATGGGAAACGGGATTGGCATTTGGCCTTGACCCGTACCAAAATTATGGTCATGACGTGAGGTCTTGACAAAGTCCGGTATTATGCATCCCCTCTGCATGTAATGATAATGTTTAACCAGGGGTTAGTTCAACTAACAGGACAACCCCTAGTTGAAAGTTCCCAAGATCATGAAAATGTACTTTATGCGACAAGAACTGTTTTCATATGGTAAACTGTTAGATGATATGCATTTTACTCATGAACCATGAAATGCATGTCTTCCCTGCTCAGTCATAAAATTCTTTTAGAAGTAAAGTAACCTTGTTTTTAGCATTACGCATTATTTATTCTTCTTATATTGCGCACTCTGATCATGTTTATATTTAAGCTCATTTCAAGTACGTGTTTCTCTATGCAAGTGGTTTTCAAAGAAAAATGGATCTCATGTTTTAAGAAAAGATAATGTTTTAGTTTTTAGCAAAGTGTTTTATTTTCTTCAAAAAGGTCTTATCTGAGAAAGGATTTTCTTAAAATGTTTTTAAAAACCCCTTACTGGGCATTTTTGCTCACCCTACGTTTTGTTTAAAATTTTTCAGGCATGAAACGTACTGATGATGTTTATCAGAGCAGCTGGTTTCCCAGAACCTTGAACCTCGCGATGTTCTGTAGTCATGGGACATGATATAATTTTTTTGTAATGCTGTAATGAGATGTTAAGCATATCATGTCTCATGAGGCACCCTGGGTATCGGGGTCGCTACACGATCAAGGTGATGTGTTCCACCTTCGTGCTGGAGGGACCAAGTAGGAGATGATGGGACTTAATGGTGACTGCTGCGAAACATGAGGGCTTCGAGTGGAAAGACATTAGGGTTATTTTCAATAACTAGTTCTATCTAGAATCAATGGTGTTGGCTAAGGCTATGGAGTTTTTCAAGCTTGAGAAGGCCAAAAAAACCGTGACTGAGTACTCAGATCGCTTTGCTATGTTGGTACAGTTTTCTCCAGAAATTGTATCGAATGAGAGGATGAAGGCTCGACGATTTGAGTTGGGGATTCGATCAGATATTCATTCTCAGGTTTTCATACTGAGGCTACCCACTTATGTCGATGTTATGGATAGAGAAATGATGGTTGAGATGGATTTGGTAGGAAAGTCAGGGTTGTAGGAAGTTCCTTTTATTTCTAGTGGCAATGTTGGTTCCTTTAATGTGAAATGAAAGAGAGATGTTTCTCATCGTGTTTCACGACAACAGTGTCATTCCAGAACTCCGGTAGCACCAGGAGGGGCTTCCTTGACTTGCTATCAGTGTGGGAAGAAAAGACATTCAAAGAGGGTTTGCACTGAGGCACCCGAGAACTGTATCTCCTGCGGACATTTAGGGAACCTAAAGAGATTTTTCTATCACTTCTATACTATGCATAGTGGAACAGGATCATCAGCACCTCGAAATACAGCAGGGCAATTAAATACTTCATGTAAAAAAGGGTTCCAGCCACAAGCATCTGGAACGAAGCTTCTTCACGCAGTGGAAGAGTCACTAGAGGTAGCTGATACAGGTCCTGCAACTATGAGAGGTACCATTACTATAGCTTCATCTTTAGTGACTACTCTTTTTTATTCTATTGCATCTCAGTCCATTATTTCAAACCATCTTGTTAATCTGCTTAATATGTCTATGGAAGATTTTTCTCGTGAGATGGATATTACTACACCCCTTGGTGTAATGAGGGATACGGGTCTATGTAGTCCTACTTATGTCTTCTCTCTATCAGATGTCAAACTTTCTCAGAGTTTTCTGGTTCTCGACATGAAATATTTTGATGTCATTTTTGGGATGTATTGTCTCATTTCCAATAAAGCCCATATTGATTGTTATATTTGACGGGTCTACCTTACTACACCCAATGGTGTGCCTCTTGTTTTTCAAGGAGAATGGGACCCAAGGTTAAGCAGAGCTGGACCCTCTTATCCAGAGTGGGAAAATGTTATTTCAGTGTTTGCCTTTGATCTAAAGAGAGATTCAATGTGTGGTGATCTCCCTACAGTCGTCACTGAGTTTCTCAACGTGTTTCCTTTGGACTTCTCTAGTTTGCCACCAGTAAAGGATGTTGTTTTGTATATTGACTTAATGCCTGGTACTCAACCATTTTTTATTACATCTTACCTAATGGATCTAGCTGAACTAAAGGAACTGAAGTCTCAGTTAGACAATCTTCTTGAGAATGGTTTTATACACCCGAGTCTATCACCTTTGGCAACACCTATTCTCTTCACCAAGAATGTGGATGGTTCTCTTCGCTTATGTGTTGAATACCAAAAGCTCAATCAAGTTATTATAAGAAACAAATATCTGTTACCACAAATTGATTATTTTTTTGATCAATTGAATGGGGAAAAGTGGTTTTCAAAAATTAATTTTCAATCTGGTTACCATCATTTGAGGATAAAGGAATCTGACATTCCTAAGACCACTTTCCAGAGTAGGTATAGCCAATGTGAGTACCCTGTTTTCCCTTTTGGCCTAGCAAATGCTCCTGTAGTTTTCATGGATTTGATGAGCACTGTCTTCCGTAAGTATCTATATACATTCATGGTGGTCTTTGTGGATGACATTATTGTCTACTTAAAGTCTGAAGAGGATCATGTGCATCAGCTGAGAACAGTTCTGAGTCTTTTGTGGAATCACCGACTTTATTCCAAGCTTTGAATGTGTGATTTTTGGATTCAGTAAGTGAGATTCGTGGGACATGTTGTGTCAGAACAAGGAATATCAGTTGATCCTGAGAATTTGAAGGCTGTTATGACTTGGGAACAACCAGGAAATGTTTCTGAGATTCAGAGCTTCTTGGGATTAGCTGGATATTATTTCCAGTTTGATAAGGACTTCTCAAAGTTAGCTTCTCCAACGACTACTCTGACTAAGAAGGGAGTGAAGTTTTCTTGGAACGATAAATGTCAGAGTTATTTTGTTGAACTAAATCATCCTTTGACTACTGCGCCTGTGTTAACTCTTCTTGAGGCTGGGATAGGTTATTTGGTCTTCTGTGATGCCACAGGTTTAGGTTTGGGATGTGTCCTTCTGCAAGGAGATCATGTTGTTGCCTATGGATCTCATTAGCTTAAGACTCATGTGAAGAATTATCCGACACATGACCTTGAACATGTAGCTGTAATATAGGCACTAAAGTGTTGGAGACATTACCTTTATAGATAATGGTTTTCTATGTATTCATACCATAAGAGTTTGAGTTATATCTTCTCTAAAAAATATTTGAATATTCGCCAAAGGTGTTGTGTGGAGTACCTGCAATCTTTCAACATTGACATTCCCTATACCCTAGGGGAAGGGAATGTAGTTGCAGATGCATTTAGAAGTAAGCTTCCATATCAAGCTATGAAAGAATCATCAGAAAAGTGGATTTTGATGGTTCTTTTCGCTCAGTTTCATGTTGGAGTTCAGTGGAAGGGGAATGAGGTTTCTTTATCCAGTGTTTAGTTGAAGTTTTCTCTCCTCAAGTTAATTCTTTAGGAACAACAACTGGATGATGAATTCCATAGCATTAGGGACTCTCTTTATGGTTGGAAGACCGACACCATGTGGTCATTCTCCAATGAGGGCATCCTGTGTTATTGAATCCATTATGTTGTTCAGTTATTGGAAAGTAAGGATGTGATGGGGGATTGCCATAACTCTTAGTGGGTGGTACAACCATGAACCACAAAGATGTTCTATGATATGCGGAAATAGTTCTGGTGGCTAGGTATGAGATGAGACATTGCTGAGTTTGTATCTCGTTGCTATACATGCCAGCAGGTGAAAGTCGAGCACTAAAAACCTTTGGGTTTACTTCAACCACTTCCAGTACCTACATGGAAGTGGGATGAAATCTCGATGGACTTTGTGGTTGGGTTACCTCAAACCCATATGAAGAAGAACACGATATGGGTTGTGATCGACATACTGACCAAGTTGGCTCACTTTATACCAATTCGAGATATGACCAAATTTGAGGAGTTGGGATATTTTTATGTGGAAGAAATTGTTGGTTTGAAAGAGTTCCATCTGCAATAGTCTTTGATAGTGATCCTCGGTTTACTTCCCGCTTTTGGAGAGGCCTTTAGGAGGAACTGGGATATCAGGTTCGTTTGAGCATGGCCTACCATCCACAGTCAGATGGCCAGACATAGAGAGCTATTCAGATCCATGAGGATATGCTCCGCGCTTGTGTTCTCGATTTTGGTGGGTCTTGGGATGACCATGTGGGGCTAGTTGAGTTCTCTTATAACAACAGTAATAAATCTGCAATCAAGATGGCTCATTTTGAGGCTTTGTATGTCCGTCCTTGTAAATATCCTTTATATTGGTTGGAAATTGGTGAAAGTTCTTTGGTAGGACCGAGTTTGGTCTAAGAGATGATAGCTAAGATCAAGTTTATTTTTTAGAAAATGATGACAACACAATGTTGGTACAAGTCATATGTTGATCGCCGCTATAAACCTTTATAGTTCTTAGTTGATGACTAGGTGATCTTGAATGTTTCACCCCGATTAGGTCATCAATGGCTTGGGAGGCAAGGGAAGCATGATCCTCATTATGTGCGACCTTTTGAGGTTATTGGTCTTGTGGGGAATGTTTCTTACCATTTACCTCTACCACCACAGCTGACATCGATACATAACCTGTCCCATATATCACAGCTGTGAAAGTATCTCTCAGATCCATCTCATGTTGTGAGCTTGAGTGGTCTTGAGATTGAACCAGATTTATCTGTGACTGAACGACCAGTCATGGTTGTTGATTCTGAGACCAAGGTACTTTGTGGGAAAACGATAGCTCTGATTTGTGTACTTTGGTAGAATGGTTCAGATTCTCATGAGACGTGGGAAAGAGAGGAACTAATGTGGGAGCAGAGGACTCAACTTTTTGGTGTGGAGGTTTCTTCATAGTCTTTCTGGGGACTGAAAGGTCTTATGGTGGGGATGTTGTAACATCCCATTACGTTTTAAGGTACATTTGATGTCTCTATGTGCCTCTGTTTTGGAGTAGTGTCTTGGGGGTGCATTTGGGGGAAATTTTAAGTAAAATAAAAAGGAAATGGCTCATTCACAGTTAGGGAACAGTTTGATAAACCGTGCAATAAAATAGTGCCAACCTAGCAGCACTGGACAGTGGGGTACGGACTATGTGTGCATGGTTTGGTAAACCGTGAGACTAAACCATGTAGACCAGTAACCCTAGGCAGTGAGATCCACACAGTGTGCACACGGTTTGAAAAACCATGCAGACACTTAAAATTAGATCCGTAAATTGTGGATCTCGTCCGTTTTGCCTCTAAATGATTTATTTTTCCTCCTATGTTGCCCTAACTCGGGATTTGTCTTCTCCTTGGGTCAGAGAAGGTTATCCCTTTGTTCCGGAGGTGACCCAATGGCTCCTACTTGTGAATCGAAGTGGGATTTTCAAGGTATGTGATCATTAATCTTCTTTTTTGATTGGTTTCTTAGATCTACATAGATTTACTTCTCCTATTCCCTCGGTTACATAGATATACGCCGATTATGTTTAGATCTAAGTGTGTGGTACCATGTTGGATGGTATTTGATCTTGATCATTCTAAGATAAGAGATATAAGGTGGGTTCTTAAAGAAGAAATTCGGTTTTCTTGAGCGTTATCAACTGTAGTGGTCTTGGTCAAAACCTTCAAGGTAGGTTGTTCCATCCCGACATTCCAAATTGATTATCATTGTATTTTCTTGATTTATTTCAATTTTTGATTTAAATTCAATTACTCAAATTTCATTCAATTTAATTGGTAAAAACCCAATTACAATGAATCAAGGTATATGAAATGGTTTTGGCATGGGAATTTGGAAAACCCCAACTCCATTGAATTGGGTGTGTTTATGGAAATTGTCCGATTTAAATTGGTGGATTTAAATTGTGGATTTTATGGAAATGATTTCAATTAAAATTTTGAATTTAGTTTTGGAAATTAAATGTGAAATGATGGAATTGGTTTTGAATGGATTTTCAAACTGGTGAAATGGCTTAAAATGATTTAATAGAAACCCATTGGTTTTATCTTGTAAAAGAGGCATGTATTGAATAAAACCTGTTTTGGTTTTAAATGGAATGAAATTGGCTCTTTTTGAAATGGGAGAATGGGATAGATCATATTTTAATCATTCTTAAAATAGTTCTCCCATCATTTATGAGAGAATACAAGCCTTAGGTAGTTAGTGAGTTTTTTGGATATACTCTACGCTACAACAATGTTCTAAAACAAACATGCAGCGGGTCCCATCCCCAACAGGTTGGTGATGAGTCTACTTTGACCAGTGTCATAGGGACGTGTGTATACACATTTTGATGAGTTCACATAAAGAGTGTGGAATCCTATAACTAGTTAATACGATCGTACATTTTGGCAGATGACCATGTTGCTCGCTTGTTTATTTATTTTTGAGATATAAATGTATGCCAATGCTTGTGAACTGTTTTACATGTACGCTGAATTTATTTAAACTATTTTATATAAATTTTTTATTTAAGCAATTATTTTAGAAATATTCCATCATTTGTAAAGCCTTTTCTTAAAGTATTTGTTTCCATCATTTGAAAATGTATAGCATGATTTGTTAAAATATGCTTTTGAATTGCAAAACCTATTTATTTGAAAATTGAATGTTTTTACTTGGATAATCTATATTTGACATCTTTTATGGAATCCTTGGTGATATCCTACTGAACTTAGGCTCACACAATACTTTTTCTTGCAGGTGTTTGTAGACTTTCTTCTTCCAGGATTGAGAAAAGGGATGGGACCTCTTGGAGGTGGATCCAGTTGTTGATCTCTGGACTTGGTGAGTTGTGTCTTTTGGGACCTTGGGAATGTTTTCCCTTTTTGTACTTCGGTTGTAGTACATTGGCATTTCATGCCTCTTTGTATTCTAGTACATCACTCTTAGTGGAGTTTCTTTTGTTATGCATATTGTTTTTTTTACTCTTGCTTCTGCATTCTTGTGGAAAAATCGTTCCCAATTGTATGTTGTCTGATGATAGGTTCTAGTCGCCAACCCTTGGGGATCGAGAATTCCCTTCAGGCTGTGTCAGCGCCGGCTCGGTTATCGGGTTACCAGGGTACCTGGGCTGGTTCATGACAAAAATATATGGATTTCATAAATATAAATCCATCATAAAAACATTCGAATAAATTTAATAATATTCATTGGAACATAATCCTATGTCATCTTAGATGGAAAATAATTTCGATAAAACACTTGAACATAATTCTTGAGGAAAATATTATTTCATTTAAAAAAAAAAATTCTTTTCTGAAAATGTCATGTAGTTTTAATACAAAAAAATGTAGTTCAAAATACACATGTAAACATGTAGATTAAGATTCATATACATATGGCTTTATGGGTATGTAAAACTCATTAATTATAAATAAGTTAAAAAATCATTCACCTTATACATTTTCCAAAAAAGTCAATAAATACATCGTATAGTAAAAAAAGATTTCATCCAAACCACATTGTAAAAGAAAAAATGGGGTAAAAAGAAATTAAATATAAATATAATAATATTAAACAATTTAGCTAAAATTTATTGTAAAACATAGTCATTGATGATAAATATATCCCCAGTGAATATGTATGAATAAACAATCTCAGAGAAAACGTGATTGGGAATGTTATCCCTTACCTTAGATCTTATATGATTTGTATGTATCTGAACCTCCTGTATAATGATTTAAATAATGTTACTAATTTATTATATAATCATAATCATTTTTATGATAACATTTATGATCATATTTTCAACCATTTATTAGTAATATTTCATTGTTACTTGTTATTTGGGTATTAACTACTTTATGTTCTTATGTATGTTTTGTCAGATAAGTTCATATTCCACTTTTTAGGTTATAATAATAACATTTACATAATTATATTAATATTATATATATCATATTTATAAATTCAATTCTTTTATATAATCATTGTTTAAATATGATTATATAGAATGAATCACATCGCACAGTGGAGACGGTAAGCCATACATACACACGAGTGATGATATCATTCCCATAATTATTGAATGGTATTGAATTGGATGGTGTATAATATCTCATAATTAGTATCATGTTATATTAATAGTATATAGTTATTATTTCCACCATTATACCCGTCCATGTAAGCTAGTGGTGAAAAACATATTACAGCACGACGTGGAGACGGTATGTTGTATGTACGCACGTGTGATGATTTTGTTTTTCATAGGATGGATAGAAGGTTAAATAGGATTTTTTCATATTTATAATGAAATATCATTATATTAGTGATAATGATGTTATTTTTTTACATGTAAAAAACAAATTAAGATTATGTTGAATAAGAAATAAATTTGAAAGAATTAATAGAAGAAATTACCTCTTCCTCAATGTTCCTCCTTTAAATTTCTAATTAGTGCACTTGAGTTGGTCCTTTAAGAAGTCCAGAATTTATATATGGTTAATAAGGAATTTTAAAATATTAATGTTAATGTTCTTCCTGATCTTGAAGGATAAAAATGGAGTGAAGATGAGAGCGAGGGGTTTTTTTATAAGAGAGGAGAGGGACACTATAGGAAACTCTCAAAATATTAATTTATTATAAATTCAATTTGTATAAAAAATGGTTAAAATATTATTTACTTCGAAGGTAATATGTTTTTGGTTCGAATAACCATCATCCATTAAATTTTAGACACACTTTTAATATTTTTTTATACTTATCATTTTGGTTTAACCCTTTTATTACCCTTTTTAATCTTACTATGATATCATGTTTTTTACACATTATGGGTTAATGTACATACCATATCATTAAAAACAACCCAAAAAATTTTATTTATGACATATTTTGACTTATATTAACAATGTTATATTATTTTACTTTTATTAATTTAATATCATTAAATAAACTATTTTATTTTTTAGGTTATGAATTTTTTCAGATTTAGACACTTTTCATACATGAATTTTTTAAAATAATCATAATAATATGATTCACTCAGTCCAAAGAATTCACTCAACCCAAATTGGTAAAATTTATACAAATTTTTTTATATCTTAATAGTGTTGAAGTTAATCTTATTTTAACATTTATAAATTAATTGTTTTTGAATATATCATTAATGAGGTAATCACTACATCGTAATTGTCTCATAAATAAATATATTTAACTAATGTCTAAAAATTATAAATAAAATACCATGATGTATGAAATAATTTTATTTTTATAATTAATATTTTTATACATTGATATTAGTTATATAAACCTATATTAAAATAGATTTTTTAAAATCTATATATTTAGGTTATAATTAACTTTACTTTAAATAAATTATTATAAAATTTTATTTTCACATCCAAGTGAATCCATGGGGTCCTAAAATCGACCAATTGATTCCCATGGTCAAAAATATCTCTACCAATAGGATTTGGGCATGTGTTAGCATAGTTTAATATTATTATAATGTTATTTTTACCCTTATTTACTACATTTAACCTTTAACCATCATAAATAAAATTATTTCTGATGTTACTATTCATAAGGTCAAAAAATAAATGGTACCTATTTACAAAATTGTTATATTATTTTTCCAAATATGGGATCAATTTTTCCAAATATAATGTCTATAATATTATATAAATTTATTTAAAATTAATTCCCATTGTTAAAACCAAAAGGCGGGTTTTTAAAATATAATAACTATTAAAATATTGACATGTGTTTATGTCTAATTTAAAAGAGAAATTGATTCCAATGACAAAAAATGTACTAAATGATAAATATATAATCCAATTAATTTTTAAAACCAATTAAAAAGACAATATAATTATATAAATAATTTAGAGGAAATTGCAGTTTTGAATTAAAATGCAAAATTTTTCACTATTTATTAAAATATGAATTTTATTAGAAAAATACCAAAAATTCAACAAATTTAAAAATTTGTGTCTTAATTTTAATGAATAAGTTTATCATATCAATATTATCTTATAAAAGTTTCAAAAAATAGATTTAAAATTGGTGTTCCATCAAAAGGTTGTAAAACTGGATTTTTGGAAAAATACTTATTTTATCTGGAAAATTGATTTTTTCCTCATACCATGTTCTAGAAAATGTTTATGATGAATTATAATGTTATAAAATTCAAATTTTGGTTAATACTATTCATATAATCTATTTTATATCCTATTAAATAATAATATTTTTATAATATATTGTTGTTTAGTGAATCTCTGTATCGCGTATAAAGCAAGCTATCAAGGAAGGTCACATTTGCGTGTAATGCTAGCCATGTCAGTGTTTCATGTAGTGAAAGATTACATTGGTGTTTTGTATAACATAATAAAAACTCATTTCATTTACATATTGAACAAAATCAAAACTCAGTGTTGCGTGAAATATATTCTATTACAAGAACATGAAATTTTGTTCAACACAAACCAATAATAGTGTTGCGTATACTAAAAACTAATATGGTGTTTCATATAGCACACGATAAACATGGAGTAGCATACAACAAAAGAAAAAAAATAAATTAACAAGAATCTATCTAAAAAAATATCAGGCTGTTATAGGAATCCCAATCCCGGACCTTAAGGGCACACTAGAGGGAATCATGTGCCTGAAACAAGAGGGTACACGAGAGGGAATCCCAATCCCCTAATAAGAGGATTAACACGAGTCAATCAAAAATCCTAAAAAATGAGTGTATATGGGAGGCCATCCCATGCCTGAACCCGGAGGTTACATGGGAGTGCATCCAAAGTATAAAATAAGAAGGCACAACGGAAGGAATTTGGGGCCTGATGCTGGTACATGGGAGATCAGGAAGATCCTAACATGTTATGATAGACTTCGTATATAGTCTTGACAAAGGATTTTATATACATATGTGTATCCAAAAATCACATGGATTATTCTTTTATTATGATCTCATGTGTTATTCTCCTGATTCCCTAATGATCTATGTATTATGAACTACAAATAATTTTTCCATTACACTTGATTATAATCTTTTATATGTCAGATATGATCTTATAATGTGATGATCATGTTATCGTACCCTTATTCTCATGTTACGCTCCCATATCTACCTTGTTTACCTTTAATGAGCATATAATACCACCACTTCCTTATTTTTCCCTTCTCCAGGTTGTGATGAATGGTTTTATGTAGGATAACTAAAAGGGGTGATCTTTAAGGGAGATTTTGAAGATCAATCTCTCTGTTAAAAGATTTCATTTCTATGTTTATAAATACAGTAAACGATTCTAGTCCTCTAGAATTTAAATTTTTTATGTTCTAAATATTCATAAAAAATGATGTAATATACATCTATTTTAAGCCTGGGTCACTATATATACTTAGTAATGTGGAAGCAATTTAAGATGACAACATTATGAATATGTATAAATTAAAATATGTACACTCAGTAATATAAATACATTTAATCATTCCCTCACATAATCTTGTGGACCTGAACCTTGGTATGTGGATAACCTTAAATACATGAATCCATGTGCACCGATAAGATTATAGAAATGAAACCTAGTCCACACATAACATCATAGAAATGAATACAGGTCGATACATAACCTTATGGACAAAGACTAGGTCCACACATAATCACATTAACATGGTCCCAATGACACTCCTAAGGATGTTAACTTGAAATCATATACACGAATAATATAATTAACTCATGAGTTATCCATTGGATGTCCACATAATTTTGGACCCACCCATTAAAAATTTAATGTTATACATGTGTTTTCAATATAGATCATAAAACCTTGGTCGTATCATAACTCACAAAATAAAAATGGGTTCCACAGAATAACCCATGGAAATAAAATTCACCTCATAATTATTTAATCAATTCGTCAGAGCATAACCAATGGAAAAGGGCTATGTTTCATAAAAAAATCATCATATCATAACTAATGAAAAATGTATGAATTTCCTAAACACCATTCCACCATAATTAAAAATGATATTTATAGACGATATTGATGGTATCATTTGATAAAATCTATATTAATAATTTATTAATGTCAAAAGATGTCATATTAGATAGAAAATTATTTTAACAGATCACTGGGAACATTTCCAAATGAAAATAACCATTTTATTTGAAATTACTCATTTAAATTATATCATTTTACATATATTATTGAAAAATATTCTTTTAAAATAACCTTGGAACATGTAATGAATGATATAAATCATTTATTGGTCATAATAGTGGGAAATACTATTCTATTCATATATGATAAAAAATTATTCCGTTCACAATTTTGGTAAAATGTAAAACATTCATCATTAAAAAAATACAAGAAGAATCCATTAATATTTAAAAAAAATATTAATAAAAGGATAATAATGAATTTTAAAATCAATTTATATAATGTAAAAAACATTCTTCAAATCATTTTTAAAAATCATGGAAAAAATATGAAAAATGTTTTTGATTGAAGTGATAAAAATATATATTTTCAATAAAAACATTATTTTAGTCTCGTTAGTTCATAAATAGAGGAAAATTAGAGGATCACATTATTTATCATGAAATAAATAAAGGATAAAACTATTACCAATATTCTTGTAAGGTATAACATAATATTTCATTATTTGGGGCATAATAATACATATTTCTGATAAATAATAAGATTGTAACATAAAACCATTTCCAATTTTGAAAAATATAAATAAGTTGTTCCTAAAACAATGAAAATTATTCGGATATATATAAGAAATAATTATGATGTGAATAATAAAAAATAAATTCGTTTTAATTATATACAGCACAGAAAAGAATCAAGTGGTTTACAAGGCGTGTGTCCAACCAAAATAAAAGAGAGAAGAAAATCCCTTGAAACTGTAGAATCTTTTGAATCATACACCCCATTAATGTATAACATCAACTGAGAATTTAAATTATAGGAATATATGTATATGAATTATATTAAATGTTAAAGGGGAAGTATAAACACCAAACAAAATAAACAAGAGTTTAATATGGCATATGTCTCCTATAAAAAGGATAGACTAAAAATTCCTTACCTTAAGTGTCAAATTTATTCATACCCATTAATAACTCCTATATAATAGATATAGATTTAAAATAAATATATTATAAAACCATAAATATATGTATCGTACCATATATATTTAATATTACCTATTATCAATCATTCCATAAAATTTCATTATTTAAATCAATGTTCTGAGTGATAACTGCATCATTTTTAATGTATGTTCTGGATCAATAATTTTTATCCTTATACATTGATTATGGAATCATAATTTAAATAATTTTAATATTTATTTAATATCATAAGTAATAATTATTTATATATTTTTAGTTATTCATAATTTTTTAGAGAGAGTGAAATGAGTTACACCATTCATGTATATGGTAGGTTATACATATACATGAATGGTTTTTTAATTCTTTTAAGGGATATAATCAAATAATGATAAATATGAATTCACCATTTTAGAATATTATTTAAATAATAGATATAAATTATATTCTTTAAATATATCTTTATTACCATCCATGCCAAAATTAAAAGATTATCGTATCACATCTCTTTATGGTTGTTGTATTCCACACGTACACACGAGCGATGTTATCAATTTTCAATGAATTTAATGTTAAGATAGTGGAGGTGATATTATAATTTAAAAATTATAATTACATCATAATTATAATAATGATAACTAATTTAAATCCATAATTATATCCACCCATGAGAGGGGGTGTTTGAAAATGAATTATATCCGTTCGTGAGGCGGTAGTATGTCGTACATATTATCGATGGAATCATTTTTTATTTGATGGAAGAGGAGATGTATATTTGTAATTTTATTATCATAATAACATAAAAATGTATGGGATATACTTATCTATTTATATCAACAAATTTCTATAATATTTTAAAGAGTAGGTCTATGAAATAAAACCAAGACGCTCAATTAAGTTTAATAACTCTTCTTCGCAAAACCTTTACAGGTTTCCATGAAAAGAATTCACATGATAATTTAATAATAAAAATAAATCCTATGGGGATTTTGGGTGTATTTATATAATATATATTTATTTATTGAATGAAAAATTCTTTGGAAATCAGAAGAGGAGGGGAGTGTGATTTCCCTTTCATAAGTGGGGGACAAAATACAGATGGACTTTTTGAAAAGGAAAAAATATACCGATGTTTTAAAGATTCCAAAAGGATTCAAAATGAATCATTATCAAACTATATATGATTTAACGTGAAAATATTGACATATAATAAAAGTTGGAATGGTTTTTAGAAAATATTAAACCATATCATTTCAGTTTAACCATTGATAAACTCATTTCATCCTTAATTGCAGAAATTAATTTTTATTATAATTACTATATATTATTACCAAAAATTTAATATAAAATATTATATAATCTAAAATATGGTAATTTAAATTATGGACTACATTTTTACAAAATAAAATTCATAAAATTGGATGATTTTAATTTTAAATTAATCCCAGTGATGCAAAGAAATAACTGGTTTCCAAAAAAAAGACTTCAAAAGCAGAAAATGCTTTTATATAAAAATTAAAAATTGAAATCATTACAATCACATAAATTTGATATGTAATAATATAATTCAGGTAATTTAAATTTTAGTCCATTTTAAAACAAAATTTATCTTGGTAAATACATTAAATGAAAAGGATGTTTTTAAAAGAACATTATTTTCCACTATTCATCGAAAAATTAATCCTTTTATAAAATTCAAAAACATTTACTTTATGATAACTTCAAAATTGATTTTTATTTCTCATTTAATTTTTCTAAAAATACCTAAAATTATTTTTAAAATAATTTCTCAAAATGGGATGAAACTACTTTCTTGAATAATATAGTTTTTAAACATAAAAATGATTTATTCTTCTCTCCTTTCTAGAAAAAATATTAGATGAGTAAGATAACAATTTATTAAATATATAATATAATAAAATTTCTTTAAAATAATTCTACAATATTGATAAATCTAATTTATTAATATAAACACACATTGCATGCATAAAAATAGTTGTTCAAAAACATCTTTTTATTTTCAATTGGTTTCTTTTATTTTCATTTGGAATTAATGAACAATAAAATAACTCATTTCGTATATATTTAAATTATATATCATTCATATTTTAGTTATTCCAATACATATATACCTATTTAACTACTATTTTTTAATGGTATAATATATTATGGTTCAATAATACCAAATTTTCTGTTTAATGGAAGTTATCATTGAAATTAAATTTATTTGAATTTAAATATTTTACAAAATCATAAGTTGTTACATGATGAATTAACTAAAATTACCCAGGATCTATAGGTATATTTATCAAAAGATATTATACCTATATCCACTCTTATCTCTTAATTCCCTAATAGGATTTCCCTAATTTAACTGGAGGAGTTAGTTAACAAGATGGAAGTGCATTTGGGAAAAGTATTCATATGGCCAAGTGTAATGCCTTGTGGTCCGAAAACATCCATTTTCAAGAAAAATGATGTATCAATGCAATTGTATATTAATTAATGGGAGATAAAAATAATCATCAGAAAGAATAAGTATCCCCTTCAAAGGATTTATGAATCATTCGATAAAATTTATGGAGTTTAGAATTTGTCAATGGTGGTTCATCATTTTGGATATAATCAAATTTATATAATAAAGGGATATATTTAAAAGGCAGCCTTACATACAAGTTAATGACAATATTATATAACAATAATGGATTTTGGGATTACTAATTCCCATGAAATAAAAATGGTAATGATTAAATTATTCATTAGTGGTACCTTGAAAAATTTGAGCTAGTCCATTGATAATATTATCATTTAGTACAAGATAAATAGGGAATATAAAGATAATTTGAGGATTTTTCTAGAGATATTATGCATGTTGAAAATTAATGATATATTCAGGAAGTGTGTCTTTTTTATGATAAATCACATTCTCATGGAAGATGATCACAATCGAGGGAATTTATATAGACCATTCAAAGGGGAAGGAAATTTTGGAATCGTATATACCCTTATGTATCATGGAAATATGATTTCTTCATGTATTATCTAGTTTTTACTAAGATTTGTGAGAAATTTATCATGATTTTCAATCCAAATATCTAATTTAATATGAGAAGTGGGTAGTTATTTCTATATGGAACAATGTGAGGAATGATTTTTTGAAAACAAGAATTGGTTAATCACTGTGCATGCACCCACACTACAATCAAGTGGAGAGGGAACTGTGACATATAATGATTCTTAATAAAAAGTATTTTTTTGTATATTTAAGAGGAATCATAATGAGATACCCTAATCCGCAAGATAGTTGAATATCCCGGAGAAAAGTAACCAAATGCATGATATATATTTTTTAGTCATGATATTTAGTCTTAGGATTCAATGACACTACATATATGCTGAGAAGTGTGACCAATATACAAATCACAAGAGTCCAAATTTATATTCACATAGAATGAGATAAAATATTATCAATGATTATGGCTAGAGCTTATCATGTTGTTTAACTACACAATTTATAGCCATCTCAGAATAGTGAACAGGGTAGATCGTTCTCTTAGCATAAAAATGAAGGATACTCTATCCATGATAAATATTTATAAATAAATTGTCCTTTTGGATATGAAAATGATGGATATGTAAATCATGACATTCGGTAATACACTCTTCCATTGCTAAATGATTTCCTAACCATATATCGAAGAGAATATCATGTAGGAATGAAGGTATGATTTATTACATCAAATGATGTAGAATGTAGTAAAGGAAGTGAATCCTCTTGAATTCCACATTGACGACGATGGTTTCATTTAGTTTGGAACTAGAAATTGTATCCATAAATCACCTGATATAAATAAATATAAATTCTATACTTCACATAACATATATTTTATCCATCCATATTGGACATACCGTGATATGTAGTGTCCTTTTACAATACTACCACTAGTATGGAATGAAGAATCTTATCACTGAGTACACCTCATTTTTTTGGTTTGTTAGAAAGATAAATAAGAATCACATAACATGAGGTGGATTATAAAACTATTTTCCATACCCACATGGAATTGGGAGAACTTCACGATGGACTTTTTCATAGGTCTTGTGATGACATCTAATGGAATCAATTTGATATTAGTTGAGTTGGATCGAATATTCAAGACTACCCACATCATTACTATTTGGGAAGAGTTATCTCGTGAATAAAATTCCATGGTATAGGAAAATAAAGTAGTGGGGATACATTGTTAAATACATTCAATTTTTCTTGATTATTATCCAAGAGTCAATAATAAATTTTTTAAAATTTTTCCACATTCTATGAATACTGAATTGAATTTCAATATGTCCACTAGAACCAAAACTAATAAACAATATAAATGGACCATTACGAAACTCTAGGACTAGAATGGGTCTTTCTAAATTGAATTTAATGATGGACTACATCAAAATCACAAATTAGTTAATTTATCAAACAACAATAGATTCTACTCGAGTGTTTAAAGAGATCAATATAAATCAGTACATGGGAAATGATGTAGAACTCTTTGTTGTTGTGATAATGTTGTTGAAAGAAATATAACTGGACCCAATCATGTGAAATAATGGCCAAAGAAATTTTATCCATCCAATAACATATAAAACATTTTCAGAGTTAAAAGAAGAGATATATTAAAAACCATTAAAGAGAATTAGTGTTTTATGTTGGATATTATGTTTTTTATTCAAATATCACCGTGGAAGATATTCTATGTATTATAAAATAAATTAATAAAAATACCTACGTACAATATCCCCATTGAAATCCATTATCACATAGGAGCCGTAGTTGTTCAGCTATCATATCCCCCAATTATGGATCAAGTTTATGATTTATCCCATATATCTCTCTTTTGTAATTACAAAACTAATCTAGGAAATGTATAAATTTTAACTGTGATAAAAAATAACATAAACTCTCTTACTAGGGGAATCTGGTGAAGAACTTGGACTATAGGGACAATGTTCAATGTAATAAAAAAATCACAATGCAAAAGTGGTGTGCCATAACAACAAATATAGAGTGGTGATATGGGAACTACAGGAAACAATGACACAAGAGTACCCTCATCTATTCTTGATTGATAATATGAGTTGAAATTTTAACGATGACATTTATAATGTGGAGAAGAACATAAAAACCCATTAATTATTTAGTGATATTTATTAGTTGAATAAATCTATGTTATGTCTTATAGTATTATACACATATAAAACAAAGAGAGGCCAAAAATAATTTATTTCATGAACTAAAATAATTACATTAGTTAGCAACTATACACATGAAAATGGAAAACATTAAATTGTGGAAAAATATTCAATACCAAATAAGAAAGGAAAAAATGGATCATTCTAGTATCATATAATTATATCCACCTTGAACAACACTATAGAAAAGAAATATAATATAGGTAAACCAAGAAACATGATAGAAATTCCAAATATTGAACCTTTATAGGAATTGTCATGAATATTGAATGTATAAGTAAATTGGTATTTATATGATTTAATATGAGAATTGGAATTTTAATGTGACAGTTGGAATAGAAATATTACCATTAAAAATAGAATCATAACCATTGGGAATAACAAACTGACCGTTCGAATAAGAATTTAATATCCAAATAATATAATGTAATATAAAAAATATTTATCCTGAGTAATTTAAAAAAATTTAAAATTTATAGTACTGTAAAATAATTAACAACTTCCAAAAACTCAATTAAATTATACACAATTCTTAAATAAAATACATTTTAACTTATTTTGTAAAAGTGATAATTTTTATGTTAATAATTAAAAATACCAATCATAGAATACTATTTTTATCAAATTACTAGAATTTTTAGGATTAGCATGTAGGAATTTATAGGGTATCATTTTTTGTAATTTTCAGAAATACATATTTTTCTTATTTAGTAGTAAATTTTTTTTGTCACACCTATTTTTTATATTACATCATTCATGTTGAAATAATGTTTTCATAAATTCTATAAGTGTTTTCTTGACCACAACCATATTTAATTTGATAAATTATTAATTTAAATAACATAAATATTTTTTCCAAGGAAAAAAATTATCTTCCAAAATCAAAAGTCTAATTTTTTCTATTGAAATAATATTTCATCATTTTCCTTCCTTTTATTTTATTAAAATAAAATTTTCATTATTAAGTGTTTGAAAATGTTAAAATAACTCTATTTAATTTAATTACATTTTATAATGTTAAATATTTTACTATTGAAAAGTTTATCTGGTATATAATATTTTATTCAATATTATATATCCAAAATACCCACCTTCTAAAGTATAAATTACCCCTCACCCCTTTATTAGCATTCCTTTTCAGTTATACAAACTAAATCCAAATACCTTCCCTTATATTCCCTCTTAATAAATTTATCATCTTTATGGATTAATAGAATTAATAAAACATCATAAATTCAAGAATATTACCATTGTAGAAAAGGATCAACTTTAAGAAAGTGGTCATGTCGTTTAGTATTTTTTATTATTTTTTAAATTCCTAATACCGTATCGCCATTTTATTTTATAATATAAACCAAATAAAAATACTTAATCAATATTCAATTCAATCTTAATAAATTTTTTTATCTTATAAAATTTTATAATAACATGTTATATATCTCAAATCTACTTACTAGATAATGTCATGTTAATCTTCGGTTAACCGCAAATGTGGACGTTTCCAATTATTCTCTTGCCTCAACCCTTATGGTCTATTAAAATAAATTACTTTTTAAATATAAATTCATAAATAAAATAATTTAAAATAATTTTATTTTATATTTATAATTAATAGATTGAAATGAAAGAAGATCATTAAATCAAATCAAGATGGGATTTTTAAGGAAAATATGATATAAAAATGTTTCACCTTTAACAAAAGGAATTATGAAATGGAATCCCATTATTATGATTAATCATGTGAGAAAATAATGTACATAATTAAATTTTAGTTGAAGGCTTCAAAAAACCTATAATTATTTGTCAAGATTTTGAATAGAGTATAAATGAATATGGATTTATGGTAAGGGGATTCTCAATCAAAACTTATTATGTTTTTGTTATCTCATCCTTGAAATTATTTTCTATATTTATTCTCATATAATATATATAAATTAACTTCAATTATTCTTCCCTCCACATTTTTGGGATATATGTGTTTCAACATTTTTGAAAATTCTTCTAAGCCATGTTATTTTTTTTAAATAATATAATTTACAAAACCTCGGACTGACTCCTCTTGAGTTGTTTCATATCCAATAAAGAAAGATGGATTTTCATTCCAATGTATGATTTCCTTTATTTAATTTTGATTCCCCAAAGGTTATTCATAAATGTATTATTTAGAAATATTCTATGAAGCTGATTAATTTCTATGGGTTTATTTACTGACTATGATTGGTATATGTGATCCTTCAATGTGGCATTCATGATTATAAGTATTTTATGATGTAGTGGGTGGATCAAAATTATATAGACCTCCAACTCATTGGGAAATATGGTAAATATAATGATATTATATGGATTATGCATACTCATGATCCTATCTTTGTTCACACATTATTCAAAACAATGTGTTGCATTTGACCACTCTGTTATTATGTTTTATTATTATGATTATTCAACATTATCTTCTATTATAAAATTTGTCCCTCATGATTATGAATATGATACCATTATTATGATATGACGATGTTTTTATTCTCACACATTTACTATTGATTCATGTCCCTTATTCATGCAATGTTATTACTCCCCTTACTATGACTTTTAATCACTAATTTATTTGATGTCTCTCCTTAGGTGATTACATGTACTGAGGAGAAAATGAGAAAATTTAGGAGGATAAATAATATTGATTTAAATAATGATTATTTCTTATTATACACTGGTGATGTATAATTTTAAATTTTCTAAGATAATACACCTTTATAACCTTTATTTTATTAGTATTTTTTTCTTTATAATTATGTAATCGTTGTGTAAAAAATATTTTTTTATGTAAGGAAACCTCTATTTCTTCATTCTAGAAGTCCTTAGTGCCCTCTAAATTATTGTTTTAATAGGTTGTATCAAATTATGTACAATATATGTGCACCTTCTCCACTATGAAAAATTGATTCAACATGTGGAAAGAGTTGTAGTATATAATTTCTATCACTATATTCACTAAAAAATGGTTAAAGTATCCCATAAAACTCACTGATTAATCCTATAAATTACATGTGTAAAAATGTTTTATATGATCATCATTTTGCTACACATAACCACCATGTTCACTATAGAGATTTCCGACTTAGAATATTCAAGGTATTCAGACAGTATTGGTTGTTTGTAATGTCGAGATATTTTAAAAAGAAAAACTACATTTCATAGAGTACAAGGTATGTAACCAAATCATCATTAAACCATGTCAATGTTTGAAAAATATACATTTTCCTACTAACTAATATATTGTGAAAAACATGGTTGAACCCATAGGGAAGGAATAGTGACTTGATTTCAAAAAAAATCATATTTTTGTTCATAGTGGGTGAATTGCATTTTCATGTCTTTATAATAAAGAAGTAATGATACACAATGATTTATTTATATTTTTTTACAAAGAGATATGATGAAATAGAAGACAATATGACCAAGAAGTGAGAAATATTGAACATTAATGTAACAGATAAACAATCAAGATAAGTTACCCGGGGATAATATTTCATATTATTCTAATGATCGGTCCTTTTCCCATAAATGCTAATGAAAACATAACCACTAAAAATTAATGATTTATCTCCCTCAACAAGATATGAATCAGGAATATTAAACAATCAAGAAGTTATCCACTCTATGAAATATTTAATTATAATAATATATTTGAAAAATAATTCAGAAAAACAAACTCACCAAATGTTCTGATGTTTTCATTTTGAATTTAAAGATTAGTGAGATTTCATCCACAATAAAACTCCCCAAATAATCAGGGAGTTTGATGTTGAAAACAAGTGGTACGAAGAAATTGATTGATTTCATAATTGGCTCACCCATCAATTCTTAAAAAATTTAAATGAAAAAGTGAAAAGGTGAATTAAAGATTATCGATAAAAAAAAGAAATTACCTAAACTAAGATTTTATCCAAAAATCATGTTCATATTAATAATTTAAGACCTTCAATTACATTTTAATAAATTAATAGTAAAAGGGGAAGATAGAACTCCATTCGTGCTCTCATTCTGCTACTCTGTTTCATTCTCCATGATATTTCATTCTCTTACTCTCTCAAAAAGTTTTGAATTATTTTCAAATGAATAATATCTGCTTATACAGTTACCACTCTCTTTTTTTTATTGTTCTCTATCGTATTCTATTTCCTCACCATTTTTTACCACATCCCCCATTTACTTAGGTTGGTGCTCTTTTTTCCTCCATTTGTCAGTCTTCATCTCTAACCTACTTGTTACATTAAAATAAACTCTCTAACAAACTTCTTCAACTGGTTCAATTGAATCGGGATGTGATTCTATCTCTTGTTTGTATCTACAAATGAAAAACTAAGAACAATTATTATTTTTTTAACATAAAATGATTTAATAAATAATTACTCATTTAATTAATTATTATAATTTTTTGATTACAAAGATTAAATTATTATATTGTAATTATTTTCAATTTATTTTTATTTTAATTATTATTTTTATTTTATTATTTAAAACTATTATTAATTATTAAATTATAATACTATTTAATTAATAATATTATACATAAAATATTAATATCTGTATAAAATATAATTGATTTTATTTATTAAATTATATACTATTTTATTAAGGTAATAAATTAATTAATTAATTAATTAATTAATTTTTATATTAAAACCCCAAATAATTTATTATATAATTTAATTAATTATTATTAATTGTACTATTATAAGTAAATTAATAATTTATTTAAATAATTTTCTTTTTTATAGTTATTAGTATAATATATTTATTATTAGGTTTATAAATTTATACTTATTTATATAATAAACTTATCAATTACATAATTTAATTTAATTTATGATTTTATATATATTTTTTTATATAATTATTAATTTATATTAATTTAATATTTTAAATTTTATAATGTCTTAAATTATTTTTATTACTCCATCTGAACTAGTGCTAGCCCATGGGGGTCGCTTCTCCCTTCTGAAGGATCATCTATTGGCTCTCCTCCAAAGTAGCGAAGGTGTTCTAGATAGTGTCTTGGCTTCACCCCACCCATGATGATGATCGCTGCTCTCCTCCAAGGTAGTGAAGGATCAAGAGGCATCTTCATTGACTTCACCAAGATATCTAGGGATATGAGTTCCAAAGGTTGGCTTCAGTGCTTCTAGATCCTAATAAGGGGTCAATGATGAAGCTGGGATAGTAGTGATGCGGCCTAAATCGACTTGAGATCGGTGGATCTGGTGAAGCCAAGAGGCAATGGTGGATCACATATTCATTTGGTTCTTTTTGTGGTTTACGGTCAACCTCAATTCAAGTGTTTCGGATATTCTTTGATTAGATACATCATCAAATAGCTTAAGCTTGCATGGTGGAACCAAAATGGCTTCAATTTCTTTTTAATACTATGATTGGATTTCAAATATGGTAAATGAGGGTTGATTTGAAAACGGTAATTGATTTGATTTGAGGAAACTACATTGGTGGTTCGACGGTTATTGAGGATGCATTGATGTCTTCACTATGGAGAGGTGGATGATGGTAGTGTATCGAGGAAGACATCCTGGATGTGTCTCATGGATATATCATGGTGTGTATATAGGGAAAGATAAGGTAGTAATAGTGTGTTGATACACCATCGAGTATTTATAAGGATAAATAGTGGTGTGTTGATTTTTGGTAGTGTGAAACTAGAGGAACCACTCATCTTGCGAGTAGTAGATGTGAATGGGAAGGCATTGTTATATCTCAGTATTGGAGGGATGGTGGAAGATAGACTCACTATAGGATTGAAATAATGAATTTAGATGCTCAATATACAAGAGGGGGGTGAATTGTATCCATTAAAAATTCATTTGGAACCATTAATGTTGGTTATAAAACATTCATTTTAAGCATAATGGAAACTATGTTTAACAAAGTTAAACAATGTAAATTCACAATACCTCTTAGTTCTACGAAATTTCTAGATTCCCGAAATGTGGTTCCGGAAATGAAACTTAAGAAAAGTTTACAAGGACAAATATTTTACCTTATAGAGTCTATAATCATTCTAATAGGATTACATGTACAAGAAAGTATAATATAGTTATACATTACTTATTAATTAAAATGTGGTGTAAAATACACTTGAAACAATACAAGTAACAAGTATGAAATCTTTTAAACTAAAAAGTACTTTATCCACACAACCTTGGATAAAGATCCCTTTATTTATACATTAAATAAAGTATGTCTTACCCGTACTAGGGTAAGCCCTTAATAAGAATATTGGAGTCTGTCTTTCTTTTCCCTCAAACCATCAATCTTCAAGGTAGTTGGAACCTTTGTCTTCCTTATCACGGAAGTCCTCAAACATTAAGGAAGTCAACACCTCTATATTCTTATCCTTATAAACCTTCTATTATATACAACAACAATCGGAGTCACATGATGCAATCTGAACAAAATGTTGAGTACACCCAAATCATGAGATTCTATCTCTTTAGAAATCACTTTAGTAGCATGTGATCTCTAGAGTTCTAGATTATTTATTGAGATCATTCAAATGAGATCCTATTTATATGAACTTCCCCAATGGCCAGCTCCCTCCTTCAATGGTCATATTTTTCCTATAATCTCGTAGGGAACTGTACATCTGTAACTCAATCAATGGTTAGTTAGAAACAGAATGAACGAAATAATTTCATAACAATAACAAAGGTATGTAAAATATGGTGAATCAACCAATTATATTTTTTGGAGTCTATGTAAAAAATAATGTTTGGAGCCTAAGACAAAAACATTTAGAGTCTATATTACATGAATATTCATATTCTATTTTCCATGGAATTTAAAATCAGAAATCTATATACATCAAAGTCTAAATTCTAAGGAATTCAGAACCTAGACTCTTATGAATTCAGAGCCTAGATTCTAAGGAATTCGGAACCAAAATTCTGAGGAATTTAGTGTATGAATTCTAAGGAATTTGAAACATGAATTTTTAAGAATTCAAAACATGAATTCTAAAGAATTTAGAGTCTGAATTACAAAGAAATCAGAATCTAAATTCAGAATAATTCCGAAATTTGAATTCATAAGAATTAGGAATCTAAATTTTAGAGAATTCAGAATCTAAATTCAGAGAATTCTGAATATGAATTTCATAGAATTTGGAATCTAAATTCATAAGAATTCGGAATCTGAATTTCAGAGAATTCGGAATCTGAATTCATAAGAATTCAGATTGTAAATAAAGAACTTGAAAATAGAATAATTTATAAGTAATTATATATAGGATTCCAAGGTTTTTAGAATGAGCCAAAATTTTTCTCTTAGAAATAAAATAACTTATATTTAGTGAAACAAATTCATGAAAAATGGTAACAAAGATAGGGAGAAACTTTCCTTGGGAAGGAAAATTTTCCATAATAAGATAAATGATATGGGTAATGAAATTTTCCATGATAAATAGTGTTTGTGATTTTCAAAACATAAATGAATTGAAAAGTCATAAGGAAACCATATTGACTCAACAATCTCCCCCTTTTTGCAAAGCACAAACGTCCTTACAAAAAATAATTTAAGGACTTATGTATTTTATTGACATGAAAATAAAAACATATATCCCTTTACATAGGGATCATAGTGAATATAACTATCCAACCCCCCTTTGTATTTGGAATTTCTATGGATCATATTCATGGTTTATTGAATGTGATTTTTCATTTTCATGCATTAAGAAAACATCATTGATAAGAAAATTCATCTAAATGAACTCCCCCTTATTTATTGAAATCTCTTCTTTACTTTTTATTCTTATTATCATTACTTTCCCCCCCTTTGTGATTTTCAAAAAGGTATAAAAGGGAATGGAAAAAGTAAATTGGTACATGAAGCATTAGTACTAAACAAACAAAAATACGAAGAATATACAAAATTTCATTAATGTTGAATGAATATGTACAATAAATAAAATACAAAAAAATATCATAATGTAATGAAATTATACATCTTTATCCTTCAACATCAACTTCTTCCCAATGGTTTTTAGGTTCCTGAGATCCATGTGATCCTCTTCTGCTTACTTAAGAAACTGATCCTGGTCTTCAATTTTCTTCATTAAGGATTTAATTTTCTCTTCTGGAGACATAGTAATGTCTTATTTTGCTTTCAACAGTTCTTCTTTCTTAACAAGATTCTCTTCAATCTTCATTCTATGATCTCTTTTCCTCTTCCTATTCATCGAAACATAGTTAAGCTTTCCATTCAGATCCTAAACTTCTTGCTTTTGAGTAGTCTATTTTAAGGATAACTTGTCCTCAAAACTATTTGTAAGATACTTGATCTTCCCATCATTGGAATCAAAATAATCCTTGAAATTATCATAGAATTCATCAATGATTCTCATATCATCGATTTTTTTCTTTGAACAGCTTGTCATCATCTTGCAATATCTTTTATAAGCATCATAACCAATGAGGATGGTCTTGAAATTTTCCTCTAGTGAGACCCACTTGTACATCACCATGGAAACTATATCTATCTTCTAATTGATCATATTATGAAGCATATAAAATCTTAAATCTATGATTGGGAATAATTGAATAGTACCAACCAGCTTCTTCAAACACTAAACAACAAAATCATGTATGAGGGAAGATGATTCATAATCTATGTGTTTTGTTGGTGAGGATTCTTTTTGTATGTCTTCATATTTTCTCTTTGATGAATCACCTACATCATTCTACTTTAAAAAATATTTACTAGGTTTATCTACTACCACCTTCTTTAACTTATTAGCTTTCAGAATGATGTCTTTTTCTTTTAGAGATTCATGTTCACTGTTAGATAGATAAATAATTTTACCTTCCTTAACTTTCCCTTTCTTTGCATCAACCACAAGAACTTCGATAGGTATGAAGTTACGATTACTACTTTAATCATCATTTGGATTAATCAATTCTTTTTCACCCTCCTCATCTTTTCTTGGTGTAGTAATTTTTGATTATTCATCTTGGGAAGTCGGAATCAATAATTTTTTAGAGCTTCTTTTCATATCATGGTACTCTTCAACATTATTTATGATATCATCAGTTTCATTTCCTTCTTCTTCCACCATGTTTTCTTCTTCTATTTTTTCTTCCACTTCTTCTTCTTCTTGTATTTCTTTTTCATGATGTGATTCCAAAATTACCACTTTCTTTCCCATAATATCTTGTTATGATTCTTATAGAAATGAATCTGGAACCAGAATTTTCTCTGAGGAACTTTCCACAGCCTTAAGAAGAGATTTTACAATATTAGCCATAAATATCTTATTCTTTTTCTTCATGACTTTCTTTTTAATTTAATGATTTTCAAAAACCATTTCCTTCAAAGAATTTTCCTGAGCATGGTCTAAGGAAAACATAGGCTTCCTTTCCTTCCAGTTATTCTTATCCTCTCTCCACTTGGCCACTACTTCATTAGAATACTCTTTTTTTCTTTGGAATTGGAGGTGTTGACTGAGTTTACTTGGCCACACAAGTTTTTTTCTCTTATGGTTCTTTATCCTTTATCTTCCTTCCACCTTTCATGGAGGTTTCATCCACTTCTAGATTCTTTGAAAAAGCTTCTACTTCTTTTCTAGAAACAACATTGAATTTTACAGATTCACCTTATAAACCAATTTTCATTCTCCGTGGGGTGTCATCACTCAGAAAAATCACTTTGTAATTTATCTTCATGGAACTCCATGGAATTTTGAAAGACTTGAGGAAAAGAACAATAATCTTTGAAAGGATTGTCAGATACATGATAATCTGAGATTTCAGATTACCTTTCTTGATATTCTCAATCGTTACCAAGATATACTTAACCATGTTTATTTTTCTTAGGTTCACAAATAAATCCTATATATATATATATATTACTCTTATTTAGAGTAAAATTATCCCCTTTCCTTGTAATTATGGAGCCTTGAACCCATTATTAATGAATCCAAAAGTTTGTAGAGAGATGAATTATTTTTGGAGTCTTCATTACTTTCAAACCAAGACACCCTATTGCATTTTCCTTATCAAAAGATCTGGATTCATCTAAAATTTTGTGAGTAAAAAACACTACATATCCTTTATAAGGAATTCAAATAATACACGCGGTGTTGTTGTATGAAAGATATTAGGTCTTTCATAACTCTTGAATTTAAATTTATCTCGTTCTCCTTCAGTGAAAAAACTAATTTTTTTATAGAACTCTTCCATCGAATTCAGATTCACTGAATCACTTGCCTTTGGTTTTGAAATGAAAATGCTCTCTTATCCATTAAAATTAAAATTCTTAGAAATGATAGAATCATATTTGTCCGAGAATCTTGGATAAACTAACCTCTCTCGGTATATCTGCCACTTGGATATTTCCTTAACAGTCAAAATTTCTTTTTGATCAGTGGCTTCACCAGACATTCGTAACTAAGGAAACATTTGAAGATTCAGAATAAACTTAAAATATATAGGAAGAGATTCAACATGGAATAGCTTGAAAAACCAATTTGGGACAACCATTGTGGGGGCTTTATATAGGTGATTTAGAGGATAGTTCAACTTCCTTGGTTGATCCAACCGTTGAAAAACTTCTCTTCAAATCTGATAGTTGAGATGATATCCAAAGATGGATTTTTATAGGTTCAGATATTTTGAGGTTTTTAAGATAGACATTCAAAAAATAATAATTTGAAATGTTTCTTAAACAGGATATAAATACCAATAAGTAAAAGTATGATTATGAAAACATAGGGAAGAAAAATACATACTTTCTGGATTGCTAGGAAAATTATTCATAGTGAGAAAAATTTTTCATGAAAAACATTAGACTCTATAAAATGACTACAAAAAGTTTTGATTTTGAAAACATTTTAACTACGAAAAATTATTAATACAAAAAATGTTTATTAAGAAAAATTTTGATTATGAAAAATTTTGATTACAAAATATTTTGATAAAAAAAATAGATTAGGATGAAAAACATGATTAAGAAAAAACTAGATTATGAAAAAAACATGATTACAAAGAAAAACTTGATTTTGAAAAAAAACATGATTAATAAGAAATGTACCCCCCTATGAAAAGGAGTTTTTTTCTGTATAGAGTTAGGTTTCAACAAGAAGTTAATATAGATAATTACCATATTGTTATCATTCTAATATTCTTTTTAATATATTCAAATCTATCAGAGGGTAATGATTTTGTGAAGATATCTTCAAGTTGATCTTGCATTCTATTAAATTGAAGAATGATATCTCTATTATGTGTGTCATACCTAAGAAAGTGATTCCAAATACCTATGTGTTTTTCACAACAGTGATTTTCAAGGTTTTTACATAAGGTAATGTCACCAGAATTATCACACAGTATTTGTGTTTTGCTAAAACTCATACCATAGTCTGTGAGTGTGTGTTTCATCCCCAACACCAGTGCACAAAAACTTCCAGCTGCTACATATTCTGTCTCAGCATTGGAAATTACTATTGAGTTTTCTTTTTTGCATGAACAAGAATCTAATGAATCTCCTAATAAATGAAAAGTTCCGAATGTACATTTCCTATCTATTATTCATCAACCAATGTCTTAATCTAAACAACTTTTTAAAATTAAATCATTTCTAGAAGTATAAAAGAGTCTTAGATCTACGGTTTCATTAAAGTAGTGAAAAACCATTTTCATTAAGTTTAAACGAGATTAATTTGGATAGGATTGATATCTCTCACATGAGCATACTAAAAACATTATGTCTAGACGATTAGTTTTCAAGTAAAGTAGACTTTTTTATCGTACCTATAAAATATGGTTGATTTACTGGTTTCCCGACTTCATTAAGATCAAGTGAATTTGAAGTACCAATGGGAGTACTTATACTCGTAGTGTTATCATATCCATAATTTTTAAGAATATCATTAATATAATTATGATTGGATATATAGATCCCTTCTATTTTTTGAGAAAATTGAAAAACAAGGAAAAAAATTAACTTACAAATCCTACTCATTTCAAACACAGACTTCATTAGATCCGCAAAGGAATCAGTTAAATATTGCTGAGTTGAACTAAATATAATGTTATAAAAATATATTTGACCAATCAAAACATTTTTCGTATCTTTTTTTATAAAAAGGGTTGGATCAAAATTTCCCTTAACATAGTTATTTTGATGAAAAAACCATGTAATTATATCATTCTAAGCTCTAGGATCTTGATTAAGTCCATATAAAGTATTGGTAAGTCTGAAAACAAGTTCAACATGTTTTTTATCTTCAAAACCAAGAGGTTGTTTAACAAAGACTTCCTCTTGAACATAAAAATTAATGAAATCACATTACACATCCCTTTGAAAATGATTGAAGTTAATAAACGATGCAATGGCAAGTAAGATAAAAATATATTTTAGTCTAGATGCTGGAGCATAGGTTTTTTCATAGTCTATTCATTCTTATTGATTATAGGCTTTAGAAACCAATCTATATTTATTTTTTACTATGATTCCATTTTCATCACACTTATTTCTGAAGACCCTTTTTACTCTAATAACATAATCTTCCTTAGGTTTTTCAACCAAGGTCCCGACTTTATTTCTTTCAAATTAATTTAGCTCACCTTGCATAGATTTTATCCCATCATCATCACCTAAAGCTTCACCAGTTCTTTTTGTTCTAATTGGAAAAGGAATTATATATGTTCTAATTCATTTTTTAAGGAACTTCTAGTCCTTACAGGTTGATTTACATCACCAATGACACTATCACTGGGATGATTCCTAAGAAACAACTAATTTGGGTTTTGTAAAACATGTTCGTCGACATATGTTAGGAAATATTATGGGGTGAATACATCAGAATTGATTTATTGAACATTTTCCTCATCAGAAGGATCTTCTATCAAAGGATGATAATCATATTTTGAAAAAACATCAGAAGATATGGGTTGAATTTGTTAAAAAACAAAGGGATTGGTTTTATTAAATTTAACATGTATTATTTCTTCAACAATACAAGTATTTTTGTTGAAAACTTTATAATCCTTAGAAGTTGTGGAGTAGCCTATGAAAATTCCTTTATCCAATTTTGGTGTGAATTTGTGTAGATTATCTTTATTATTCAGAATGAATACCTTGCAACCAAAAACCATGAAGTAGGAAATTATACATTTTTTACCATTCCATAACTCTTAAAAAGTTTTATTATGAAATGGTCTAATAAAAACATGATATAGAGTATAACAAGATGTACTTACAGCTTCTGCCAAAAAAATTTTGGCTACCGATTATTCACATAACACGGTTCATTTTATCTCTTAATGAATTTTGTTTCTTCTTTCAACAACACTATTTTATTGAAATGTTCTTGGTGCTGATAATTTATGCTTTATTCTTTTTCTACTAAAAAAAGTATCAAAATCAAAATTTTGAAATTCTCTTCCATGATCACTATAAGTAGTTTTCAATGGAAGGTTTTTCTTATTTTCAACTTGATCTATGTAAATCATGAAATAATAAAAAGATTCAGATTTCTTTGCTAGAAATTGGACCCCATGTAAATCTAGTGTAATCATCAACTAAGAGAAATACTTAATATTTTCTCCCAATGCTCATAGTTTGTGTTGAAAAAAAAATATTCATATGCACCAACTATAATTAATTAGTGGTGGAGACTTCATTGACTAATTTGAATCTTGATTTATGTTTCTTTCCATATTGACAATGATAAAAAACTTTTAAAGAATCAAATCAAAGCTTCAGTAGATCACTATCAAGTCATTTATTTGAAATTTTTCCTAGGATTTTAAGGTTACAGTTTCCTAACCATCTAGTCCATAACCAGGAATGATGTTCCATTGCACCAAGACATGGTAGATCATAACTCCTAATGTCTTTTATGTTTAGTGCGTAAAAATTCTCTATCCTATAGGCAGAAAGAATAAACTCTTCATTGTAATTGTTGACTAAACACATATCATTCCTAAAATTTACAAGGTAAACTTCATCACATAATTGACTTGTGCTAATAAGGTTGTGTTTAAGACCCTGAACAAATAAAAAATTTGAAATCAATGTTTTTCCAAGAAGAACAATGTTACCCATACCAATAATTTCTCCCTGAGCATTATCTCGGGAAGTTACTTTTCCTTCTTTTATCTTAATAATATTTTTAATGATGGTTTTATTACCAGTCATGGGCCGGGAAAATCCACTATCCATGTACCATATATTTATGCTCGTATCATCTTTATTTTCTTAAAAATAAGAGTGTTAGACTTTCAGAACCCAAACATTCTTGGATCTAGAATCATTATAAATAAAAATATTAGGAATTCATATTTTCTTTGAAAAATAATCTTTATGAAAACCTATAGACTTAGTTTTGTTTAAGGAACATTTTTTTGCCAAATGCCCACTACACTGAAACTTAGTGCAGAATGGAGCACATT
The DNA here is from genome assembly GCA_963277665.1 of Viscum album. Lineage (NCBI taxonomy): Eukaryota > Viridiplantae > Streptophyta > Magnoliopsida > Santalales > Viscaceae > Viscum > Viscum album. Next base: position 229,235,542 of record OY728151.1, read on the forward strand.
ATGGAACAAAATAATTATTACTCAAAATTGGTTTTGAACGAGAATAACCAAATCTAGAATTATTCATTATAGGATGAATTTGGGAATACATATTATACAAGATTTACTTATATAAGGTAATGTTTTAAAAACACTTCCTAAAGTAAAATATTTTTTACATTAGTTTAATAACAAAGTGTTTATCGTCAATGACATCAGTTTTAGCACTAGAGTTAGCCTCAAAAACATTTTTCGTAGAAATTACTTTTTCTAGGTCCTTAGAATGTTTATCCTTCTTAGAATTAACTTACTTAAGGGTTTTTGAAATACTTTCAAAATCATAATTTTTCTTATCATGATCTTTAGAAATATCTTATATTTCTTTTTTAAGAATAGAAAATCTAGAATTTTCCAATTCAAGACTTTTTTTGATATTAGAATTTTCATTCTCAAGAAGTCTATAAAACCTAGATACTTCTTCATAAGATGGTTAAGTATTATCTTTATCATAAGAAGATTCTTCATCTGAAGATTCAGAACATTTACTATCACTATAATTCGCATTTAGGGAAGCATTGGTTATGGCTTCATCATTGTTTCATTGGCCATTAAATAATGATTTTCAATAAGTAACTTGGAATGTAAACCAAGATTATTCTGACCCGAATATTCATACTCTGAGGTTTCATCAGAAGAGTCTCCACCACTGGCACTCCAGGTTTCATTAGCTTTTGAAACTTTCTTATCTTTATCTTTGTAGTAATTCTTTATATTTCACTCAGAATTATTTTCTTTTATTTACTTTTTTGTAAACATTGAAAAATCTGGCCTAATATTCCCGACTCTTTTTCATTTATAACATGTAAATTCAGTGTCTTTCTTATCCTTCTATCATTATTTTTAAATCTATACTAAAATTATTTCTTCAAAACTATCTCTTTCAGCCTTTGAGAATGATTAGATAGTTCATTCTCATAATATTCAGTTCCACTTGATTCAGATAAAGTAGATAGTTTCTTCAACTTGGATCTTATAACCCTTTCAGGACTCTTGAATTTAGTAGTTGTAAAGGCAACACTTCCATTGCCATTCTTCTAATTATTTAGATCAAAATCTCTTTTAATTCATGTCTCATGTTGAAGAAGAGTTCCAAAAAGCTCATCATGAGTAATCTGAGATTCTTTCCCATTATCATCAATAGTGGTTCTCTTAGATTCCCACTCATTATGCATGATATCTGTAATCTTGTCCACAAGTGCCTCATCATCTAAACCATTCTCAACCAAGGATTTTAAACTGTTAACAATAGTCATAAACCTCTATTTTACCTTGCAAACTGGTTCTCCATAAGGAAATATAAATCTATGATATTCGGATATAATAATAACTCTTTTACTTTCTATAACCATGGATGTACAGAAATGTGTAACCACCAATTTATTCCAAATACAATTTGTTTCTTTTTAAGAAGAAATATGACTATATATATTCATAGTCATGGAACACAACAAAGTATTTCATACCTTGTATTTATGTTTATATTCTGACTTTTCTTGATTTAATAAAAGTTCTACCTTTCTGATCAGGAATCTTGTAATCTTCAGTAAGAATAAAAATGTTTTCCACTCAAGTATTAATAACGAAATTATTCATATAAACTCTAAAATATTCATAATCATTCCCATCAAATATAGGTGGTCTAGTAGGATTATTATTGTCAATCGAACAAATATCCATTCTTGTTGTCTAAAGGAAAGTATCTTTCCACAAAAACATGTTAATAGTAATGATTATAAACCAAGATAAAAATCCTATGCAAGGAAAATATAGAACAATGAAAACATGATCAAGAAAAATTATATGTTAAAATAAGTACTTTAGAGACCTCCTCTAATACAAATTTTAGGATTTAAATAATGAATTTAGATGCTCAATATACCAGGGGTGAATTGTATCCCTTAAAAAATTTATTTGGAAACATTAAAGGTGGTTATAAAACATTCATTTTAAACTTAAAAAAATAAGTTTATGAAAGTTAAACAAGCTAAATTCACACGACCTCTTATTTATAAAAGCATTCTTAGATTCCAGATATATGGTTCAAGAAATGAATCTTATGAAAAGTTTACAAGGACAAAGATTATATTTTAAATCTTATAGAATATTATTTAATAGATTACAATTACAATAATGTATAAGATAGTTATAATTTATTTATTAATCAAAATGAAACAAAAAACATGAAACAATATAAGTAACAAGTATGAAATATTTTAACCCAATGTGTAAGGTATCCAACAACCCTGGATAAAGTTCCCTTGATTTTTACATTCCAAAAAGTATGTCTTACCCAGACTAGGATAATCCCACAATAAGAATATCAGAGTCTGTCTTGCTGTCCCCTCAAGTCCTCTAACTTCTAGGTAGTCAACACTACTTTCTTCCTTATCAAGGATGTCCTCGGACTTTAAGGTAGTTGGCGCATTTGTCTTCCTATCATCGGAAGCCATTGATTGTACACAGAAACAATTGGAGTCAAACAAATCAATCTGAAAAAGATGTTTAGTATAGACAAAGCATGAGAGGCTCTCTCTAGAAATCACTTCAGTAGAATGAAATCTATGGAGTCTTAGATCAGTTATTCGGATCATTCAAATGAGCTCCAACTTATATTCATTTCTCTAATGGTTAGGTCCCACCTCTAAGGAATTAGAAACCTAAATAAAAAAAAATTTGGGACATAAATATTGAGGAATTTAGAGTCTAAATTCTATGGAATTGAGAACCTGGATTCTAAGGAATTGGGAACTTGAATTCTGAGGAATTCGTAGTCTGAATTTCAGAGAATTCAGAATCTGAATTCAGAAAATTTGGAATCTGAATTCAAAATAATTGGGAATTTAAATTCAAAATAATTTATAAACTATTTTTTCATAGAATTTGGAATCTAAATTCAGAGAATTTTGAGTCTGAATTTCAGAGAATTCAGAATCTGAATTCAGAAGAATTGGGAATCTGAATTTCAGAGAATTCAGAATCGTAATTAAAAATAATTCAGAATATAATTTAAGAAGAATTCGGATTGTGAAATCAAAAACTGAAAACGTAATACATTAAATATAAGTATTTATAGGATACTGAAGTTTTAGGAATAAAATCGAATTTTACACTTAGAAATAAAAGGAGTTAGATTCAGTGAAACTAAATCATGAACAATGAAAACAAAGATAGGGAGAAAATTTCCTTGGGAAGGAATATTTTTTCTAAATATAATAAATCTTATGGGAGATGAAATTTTCCTTGGGATAGAGTGTTTTTGATTTTCAAATCATAAAGGTATGGAAATATCATAAGGAAACCTTATTGACTCAACACTCACCACCAACGGGTGTAGGTGGTCTCTCAAACATGGTTTTCAATGGTATCTGGGTGGAACCATCATAACTGGTGGTATAAAAAATTATGATGCCATATTGAGACACAATTCATTGTAGGAACTAAATTATCATAATTTTAAAAATATAAATATCTATAAAAAATAAATATTATGAGTTAAAAAATAAAATTTTCATAATTAATAATAAATTATTAAAAATAAAATAAAATAAATCTACTATATATAACCTAATCTATATATTTTAATAAATTAAAATTAAATAAATTATACAATTCAGTGATAAATATAATAAAACTAAAAATTAAAACATATAATTAATTATAACTAATTAATGTTATTGAAAAAAATAATTAATGTCAGAATTATAAAATTAATTAAATTATTAATTATAAATAATATAAAATATTTAATGAAATAAAATAAATTAATAATGTCAATTTTCGTTATTATATACAAAAATAAAGACATTAAAATCAAAAAATACAAAATAAATGAAAAAAAGATAAAATAGTAAATTTAGATATAAAAATAATAAAATAATTATTTAACCAAGAGCGGAACATTAATTAATTGGATAATTGAAAAAAATCATTCTCACACCTAATCATTGAATTTACTCAATTAATTGAATGATTTATTTTCATTTTAAAAAAATATTGTTTTATTAATAAAATAAATTGAATCATCTTTAGCTATTTAAGAACAGATGAACAAAAAATGAGTATTAGGATTTTGAAATGAAATGATAAAAAGTGGTCTTTCCCAATTTCAAATTACTTTGATAAATCAGGGGAACAAACAATCCTTCTTTGCTAATGATGTAATGCCTTATATATAAATATTTCGACTTACATCAAATCATGTTCGTGTTCTAAAACTACGAGTGATAACTTGTAAAATATCAATGGAATTAAGAATATAACAGAAGGAACCATATAATCTGACTTCATACTTGGTTCCAATATTTAAAATTTAATTTATTATTTTCTTGAATCAATTTACTAATACACTTTAAATGATTTCACATAAATCAATTTTCCCCTTCTTCATCTGGTGTTCATTATTTCCTTCACATTAATGAACACCTTTTTGAAAACTATAGACATAATTTTTTCTTGAATTTTTCCATATAAATTTACCTTGTGCTAACCACTATGCATATTTACTTATTTAATATTGCACAGGGGGATTACTCACACACACTTGGATCCTAGAGTCTCAAAGATTCACCATGGGTTCCCAAATTCTCATTTTACTCTAGTTTCAAAACATTTATATGAATACCATTTAAAGTTTTTCATTAATGCCATTTATTCTTTTATAATTAAAAAGTGTGTCCCCTAGTATTATGTTCAAACACCTAGTTTCTTATCCTTATGACTGAAATTACTCAAAAAACCATCCTATATAAATCCTACTCTTAGTTAATAAATAGAACATTCATAAAATTAATATTAAAATTCACATATAAATCATTGATCTTAAAAAATTTGAAATTAAAAACTACTACTAACTACCAGTAATTTATTATTCATTGGCAGTGTAGATTTTATGTATAGTGTAGAGCCTAGAAAAACTCAAAATGTGTAAATTTTTTGAAAATTGTACCCATTTTTTACAAAAAAAATTAGAGGAATATATATTTATTAGGCTTAAATCATAGATATATCGACATAAAATTGACCCTCTCCATCATACTGAATACCCAACTTTGTCATAAAAATTTAATTCAAAGGTGGAGAAAAATAATTTGAATAAAAATTTCAAAAATATTTTCATTTAAGAACATTTCTGACATGTTTAAGGTTCACATTATAGATCAAATAGTATATTTTTTCGAAAACAAACATATTATATTACTATATATTTTCATTCACATTCATTCATTATCATTAAGTATATGGAAAATAAATTTTCAATTAAGCTAAGAAATTTCTAATGAAAAAAATTAATACGTAGTGAAAAGGATGTCTGTAATGTCAAAATTATGATTCAAAATGAAGTTCACCCAAGTAGAAAAATTCATGATTAACACTAATAAAAACAAACTATCTAGGGTTAATTCATAGAACAATTAATTCAATAATAGTGAGTTAATGTAAAACATGGTTTCACTAAATATTCAATAACCCATCACACTTAGTACACATTTCCAACAAATAAGTATATACAATAGAACGTCACTAGATCACTTACACTAACACACCAGTGGGTCGCCATTATGGAGACTCAATGCTTGTAGTAGAATGGTGAATCGTGAAAAAAGATGAGTCAAAGAAACACCATTGTACAAATGAAAAATGATATAATATTGAAAATTTTAACGTAATAAGAAGCAGAAAAAATGAATAAAAAAATAAAAAGTAATCAAGTTATATATTTAATTTTATCTAGAGATGATTCATTATGAAACTCCCTACTAATTGATGAATAAAAAAATTATGATTCTTTGTGACACCAACAACAACATAATTTTTATTCTTATCATAAGAACTGGTAAGACCAGGAATACATACCAGCATATATAGAGATATAAATCAAATCAACACACAACACATAATTCAAAAAAAAGAAAAAAATGGAAAATTAAGATATACAAGGACCATGAGTTGACTTCCTTGAGGCTATAAAGGCCACATCCCTAGTTTCTGAGAGCTAGTTTCTTAATTCATTACATTGAAAAATATTACAAAAACGTTGTATAAGAAAGTAATGAATTGTTTCGAAGACTTAAAGAACCATATATATATACATAAGATTATCATTACAACTTGAAAAGAAATAAATATAGAAACTCCTTTGAAAAAATGCATAATTCCTAGTTTATCCTTGAATTTTATTAATAATATACCTATTCATATCCTAAGAATATGAAACATAATAAAAGGTTGAGTTGAAATGCTCTATATGGTTATGAAATATAGAAGAATATATCATAAACATAAACATTAGGCATAGTGAATAACTAAATACACATGCCTTTAAAAATAAACATGAACACAACATGTCTAGAATAAGAGCTAAATAGATAATACCATAGTAAAGCGTAATCATAGTTATTATTTTAGTCAAATAACAACAAGAAATTTTAAATATTAAATTTATAATGAGGGAACTCATAATTCTAAACATCATAACCATACTCTCAGGGCCTCGTTCCCAGACCATAAATAACCTTTTTGTCAAGGCCTCGCACCAAGACCTTTGGTTGTCTCATGAGTCCAAAAAATGCATCGAGGGGGATATATCAAGCCCAACCATCACATAATAAGTCCAATTCATACCTCATATGGATTAGTATGAACATAAAGAACATATATATTCATATTTAAACTAACATATGAAATATAAATAATATTCCCCGAATATTAAGCATAAATAGTAACCCATTAAGAATAAATTGGTGAATAGTTTTAAGATTTCACATCCAAAGTAAAACTAATAATAAAAAATTCAATTAAATATGGTGTAATATATCATAAAATATTAATCCCAATAATATAAAAAATCAACTAGGGTGTCTAAATAGATGAAGACACTCTTATATAAGAATTGAGTAATTCTTGAGATAAATACTATATTACATTGAAAAGAAGACTTATTTTGGAAAAATATTCACATAAAACCAGATGTTAAGTAAGATAATATTTTAAAAATAAAATAATTTATCATTTAAATATAATGGTTTCTAAAAAGATAATATATAGTTCTCATGAAAATAGTTATGAATTTGAAAAATTCCTTTGTACCGGGCTTGTATTTCGAGACGAATATTTGAGAGATCCTTTTAAAAAATATAACTACCCATAATTGAATGTAGGATTATTGATGGTAAACATATACAAAACATTAACATATAACATATGGGTAGAAAATAGGAATAAATAAGTATTTAATTGAGGTATATAGGGAATAGAAGTAACCTGAATAAAAATAGAGGTGTTGGTCGAAAGCCCTTACCACAATGTAATCAATCGAATCATATGCCCAAAAATTAAAACTCATAAAATGATTCATTTAATAACATCAGAATAATAATATTCATAATAGGATACATTAATTTTCTATTTACATACACCTAACAGAAAAATTATTAGAGAATAAGGAATATCTCAATAGAATGGAAGTGAGATGAGGAAAACCCTTACCTTAAGTCTGATGGTGTTCTTTACTTGATCATAGTGTCATGTATAAGAAAATTAAATTTATAAATTAATATTTATAGAACCTATTATTTATATAATTTATATATTATATCCTTATTATGATCATTAAAATCCTTCTTGATTAGTTTAATATGGACAATTTTATTGTTTTGGAGCATATTCTTCCATGGTTTTCATGACTAGTTTACTTATATACATGTAAAGGTAAACATTTATGATGGGAATATTTGTCCAGAATAAAAATTTTATTTTATTTTTTATCATCCATAATATTACATGGTTATAAAATATTTAGGTTATTTGGAGTGAATATGAATCATTATATACATCTTTAAAGATATTTGTTTTGGTTAATTGGCATTTTTTATCACAACGACCTCATATAATTTAATATCATGTGTAAAAATGAATCTATAACTATCAATAAGTTATAAAATATATATAATCATCTTTCTCAACCATTGAGATGGTTTTATGACCAGAGTAAGAGAGCATAATTGATATTTTAAACCGATCATCCTTGAATATGATAAATTAATACATATCAGATGGTTTTTTCATTTCTAGTGTAAAATACGGGAAAAGGAGAGAAGATGATGAAATATTCCATTATCATAAAAAAATTAAAGTACATGTATGGTACTAGAGTTATCATTAAATTTAGATTAATGTAGGATAGGATATAAAATAGAAATGAAAGGAACTCGAAATAAAATAAATGAAGATAGAAATTTACCTCTTGAAGTCATCCTCCTTAAGAGCCTCTTTAGGGGAGAGGTTTGGGTCTTTTTATAAGATCATGGGATACAGGATGTGGGGTAAGATAATGGGAGCTTATTTCATTAGAATTTAAAAAATGCACAATGGTTGAGAGGAGTGAAGAGAATAAGGATTTGAGGGGTTATAATAGATGACAAGAGTTATTTCCCATTATTTTAAATGTTTTTATATTATTTTGGCTAAATACATTGAATAGTGTTGATTAATGTGACTAAAAATAGTAATATGTACATGTCAGTTATAACATAGGGTTCTTACATCATCCCTATATCACATGCGACTCAATAAATCATGTATAAGGATTTTTTGTAAATTAATGTATTCTCAATATTCACCCAAAAATCATGTATTTCCAAAAAAACCCAAAAAAACCCTAACCGTTTTTGGATGTGTAGAATATAAAAATTAACTCCATTTATAGAAAATAATTATCTAGATATGGAAATTTTAATTTTTAATTACAATCCCAATTTACTCGAATAATACAGTTTTTAAAATTATAATTATTTTTATAATACCCTGAAAATTTATCTAATGTGTCATTAAATTATCCCAATATCATTGGAAGACAAAATATTTTTTATGAATACATTTTATAATAAATTAATCATTTTTAATTTAATTTATTAAATAAAAATTTTTAAATAAATTTTTATTTCTCACAAAAATTCCATCAAAAAATAATTAATGATTAAAATATTAAATATCATATATAAGGTGCCTAAATGTTATTTATATTTACATGGGTTATTATACTATTAATTAGGGTAAAACACTATTCATATGGGTCAAGTTTATATTCATAAGGTTATTCCACTATTCATAAGTGTAAGTTACTATTCACAAAAAATATGTTGATTATATCAATATATAAATATCATACTGAAGGCAACCATGTTTTTCCATTTTTAAAAATTCAAAACACAAAATTGGAATATTTATGTTTAACATCTAGGTTATAAATATTAAAAAGTATTAATTTATAGTGGCTCATTTTGGTGTTTATATAAGCTATCTAATGAATTTAGATTATTAATGAAGAAACATACCATAAAATCATGGGGTGTCATAATAATAGTTAAAATATTCATAACATAATTTAGTATTTATCAAAATAATTATAACATTCAAAGTAAATATATATTTCAATCTATTGATTAAAATTAATTTTTTAATAATCAAATACACTAATTCATACATAGATATTATTTTACCCAAAAATAATGTTATAATATATATTTTTTTAAATTAATTTGAAAGCTATAAATTTGAAATTAAAGTACCATTAATTAAAAAAAATTTAATTTTAATTTTAATTTTTCATAACAAAATGTATTTAAAAGTAACAAACAAATTTTTGGGGTGTTTCATTTTTCCCCCCACAACAGAATTGTGTCCTCTAAATTCGAAACTCCACTTAGAAAGTTAAAGGTTTATATTTGAATTTTTTTATGGGATACCCACATCGAAAACAGGTTTAATTTTTTTTCTTAACATGCGGTAAATTGAAATTCACAGGTTAACATAAATATACATATTTGAATGGGATAACATTAGTACAAAGTGAAAATAAGGATATGGAAGAATAATATAACCATTATATTATGATAGAGAGGGATAAATAACATGTTTAGATGAAAATTGATTACTAGAAAACTGTAAACTACATTTATGAAAAATCTCATTGATATCATTAATAAATTTGATAATTGGACACCATTTTTTATTCCCCTTCTCCTAGAGTTGAGTAATTATTATACTACATAAGAGTATAATTATAGGTTTCTATTTTATAATCACAAACTTATCCTTTGTTCGTACCTTGAACTATCTATAATTCATCACTGAGAAAAGGTTACACTATATGGAAATGTTATAAATTAAATTCTAAAAGCTCATGCAATGATCAACTTAAACCATTCAAAGATGGTTAACCATTCCACAATGATTCAACAAATTAGAAATAAGGTCACTAAATTTCTGAGATGAACTTTTCATTAGAACTTATTAAACATGAAGTAAATCTAAATTTTCCCAATCCAAAGATATGAATAACTTCATCACATATCTTACTGATATATGGTAATAACTCAAATTACCATAAATATCTATTAGAAACATGAATTCTTCCATATTCTTTAAGTAATATACATGATATTGGACTTATTTTTTAAATCCCAATGTGTTGAAAACATGTTTGATGACAGCATATAACACTTATTGGCAAGTAAATAGTTTATTCCAAGGTAGTGAGTAATTATCAAAATCAATAATTTATTAATCATTATCTCAACAATGGTAATATACTTAGGGTTGTATTTTTTTCAATCATGCATTTTCCAAAAATTATAACTTCAACTGAATATCTTTTCTTGGTACTATTCAACTTATGGTCTCAAATCTTTAGTTAAAAAATATCGTAGTATTCTCATCATATATTCCATAATTCTAATAACCAATATATTTTTTAAAAAATATTCAGATGGAAAGATTATTAGAAAGTCATTTTAATAATTTTACTTCATCTACGACCACATCATGACATAATCATTATCTAGTAACATCATTTGGGTTATATTAAATTTAACCATGAGACATTCGTTTGTGTAGTTCCTCATATTCTTATAGTTTAATCATTATATATAGGATAACTCATTCCTTATCTTCATATTATGAACATGGTGGCCCTTTTCTCCACACCCGAGGAAAATTCCTTTTCATCTAAATCATAGAGCATGATGTCACCTTCCACAATTATCACATATAAGAAAATAATTATTTTCCTTCCCCACGTTATCCTTCTTTTTCCAATTTGTCCTCTTCTTCTTCTACTTCATTACAAAGACATAAAAATTAAAAAACTCTTTATCCTATTTATTAGGACATGATATTATACCCTCATATGATGAGAATGTTTGAGAGACTATTTGACTTCGAAAGACTATATTAAACCCTTAGAAAAAATTATTATTCTTACTCATTGAATTATATGAATTTCTTTGTTCTCTTTCCTTTTAGTAGGATCCATTTCTAAAGAATTTAATTCAATATATTATATCATAACATTATGAATAATAATATATAATTACAATTCTTGTAAAATATATAACATAAATTGAAAATTTTACATGTAGCTAATCTCATAATCTTAATAATTGTTTCTTTGAGGGAATATTTACATTTAAAATCTGTCATAATGGAATGTAAATAAAATTTTAATTATCCTAAGCATATAACGTAGGAGTATTAAGTCAGGAACATAATAAGGCTCATTATCTTGTACCTGGATACCATAGGTAAAGCCTGAAACTCATTGTCGAGGTTGTTACTCCATGGTACAATTGGGCTAGAACCATATCCACTTTCATTATCCTGAGATGGATGTATTGTATAGAAAGATACACATAATAAATTCCTTATAAAAATTCTAGGACATTCTTGTATGTATATACTCAAAGTAAACCATTGGGTTTTGTTCCCTAATCTACATTTTATAAATCTGGTCTCCAAGTTTTCTACTAAACATCCTTTGATGCCAACTGTAAAGACCCCAACCATAGTTTCATAGATCCAGTTCCTTAATTCATTACAATGATATTATTACAGGAATGTAATATCCTGAAGTAATTAATATGTCAGTAGTTTTGGAAAACTGGATGAATAAATAAGTTCACTGTTACAACTTGAAGGGAAAAAAATATTGAAAATTTGTTCACAACATCCGTAACACCTAGGTTATCCATTTATGTTATATATAATATACTGATAAATTTCCTGGGAAAATGAATCATAAGAATTGTGTGAGATAAAATTCTCAATAATTGTAAATAATTTAGTAGAAGATATCATAAACATAAACATAAGGGATGGTGATTTACTAAAAATAGATGTATTTCAAAATAAACAGGAACACAATATGCGAGGAAGAAGAGATGAATATATAATAGAATAATATATAATAATCATGGGTCTTATACTATTAAAATTACCAAAAGAACTTTAATTTTCATGTTTCATGATGTGGGAATTCATAATATGAGACATCATAACCATACCGTCAAGGCCTTGTTTCAGGACCATAAATAACAATTTGGTCTAAGCCTCATTCCAAGACAATATTTTTTCTCATGAGACCTGCCGATACAGCGAAGGGCTATAGAAGGAACCAATCTTCAATTAATAAGCCTAATTCATTTTTTAAATGATTTTATTTAAAAATAAACTATATATACATTCATATTGAAACTAACATATGGCAAGAAGGTATCATGCCCGAACATTATGCATAAACACTGACCGTTGAGAGTATATTGGTGAATGGTTTTAAGATATTAAATCCATATTAAAACTGAGTATAAACCATTAAATTAAATATGTTAGATGATATTATAATATATGAATCCAAAAAATACATATTAATCCATAAGTGTGATGAATTATATGAAAATACTCTTATAAAATAATCGAGTAATTATAGAGATAAACCTCTTTTACTTTAAAAAGATTAGTTATTTTGGAAATATAATTGCATAAAACCAAGATTTAATTATGATAATATTTTCATAATATATTTATTGATTTTTGAAAGATAAAGGAAACTATAATTTAATTATAGAGTTCCCATTAAAATAGGTAATAATTTGTGAAATTCCTTTAATCGGGCTTGTATTGTAGAAATAAATTTTGAAATATCCTTTTAAAACGTATAAATAAACATAAATGAAAGTAGAATTGTGGTTGGCACACACTTATATATAATTCGAGGAGAATTGATGAGGAGTACATAAGAATTAATTAGAATTTAATTGTGGTAAGTAGAGAATAAGAGTAACATGAATGAAATTGGAGGTTCTTGTAGAAAACCATTACCAATTTGTAATTAATCAAATCATATGCCCCAAGATTAATAATAATAAATTGATATATTTAATACCATGAAATTAATAGATTAATGATATGATATATCAATGGGAAGTATACATACACCAAATAAAATAAATAATAGTGAATAATGAATATGTCACAAAAATTGATGTGAGATGAGGAAAACCCTTACCTTACGTCCGATGGTGTTCTTCACATGATCTTACTAGCATGGATAACAAAATTAAATCAATTAATTAATATATCCAGAACCTATTTTTATGTAATTGATTTATTTTGGCCTTATTATATTCATTCATTCCCTTTTTGATGGCTTTAATAGGTTAAATTGTATTATTTTGGGGTGTTGTCTTCCTAGATATTCATGACCGGTTTACTTATATAGATTTAAGGATAAACATTTAAGATGAGAATAGTAGTAGGAAATGGAATTTCTAATCTATTTCTTAACAACTTTATTGTTAAATGGATATAAAATTAATTTTGTAATTGGGGGTGTAGATGAATCATTATATAAAACAGTCATGATAATTTGTTGGTTTAATTTGCGGTTTTTGATCACAACGACCTCATATAAAATAATATCTTGTGTAAAAAAGACTAAAGAACAATAAATAAGTTACAATAAATATTTTTTTGTCTAGTTAAACAATAAAAATGGTTTCATGAACATAATTGAAGAGTTTAATTGAAATTGAAAACCCTTCATCGTTGAATGCGATAAATTAACACATCTTATATGATGTTTTCATTTATAGTATAAAGGAAGGGTAAAGGAGAGATGATGATGAATTGTTTCATTATCATAAAAAAATTCCGGTACATGTATGGTGCTGGATTTATCATAATATTTGGATTAATTTAGGTGAATAATGAAAAATAAAAAAAATTAAATCAAAATAAAAGAAAAGAAAAGAGGAATTTACCTCTTGAAGTGATCTTCCTTGAGAGCCTCTTTTGGGGAGAGGTTTTGGTATTTTCATGATACCAAGGGATGATGTACATGAGGGAGGATATTGGGTGGAGCATTAAGTAGAATTTTAATAAGTCACAAGGATTTATAGGAGTGATGAGAAGAGAGGGTATGTGGGTTATAGTGTAGGAGGGGAGTTATTTCCAATTATTTTAATCATAATTATTTATTTTGGATAAAGAATTTGAATAGTAACAATTCATGTGACAAAAAAAATAAATAAGTTAATTTGAGGTCAAACAAAGTTCTCTTATGTCACTCTTACATCAAATGACTCAATAAATCATGTATTTATCATTTATCGTAAATTCATGTATTTTCACTATTCACCAAAATTCAAATATTTTAGAAAAATCCCCAAAATTCACCCTAATAGTTTTTTGATGTGTAAAATCCAAAAATGAACTTCATTTTATGAAAATAATTTTATAAATATGAAAAATTTAATTTTTAATTACAATAATCATTTACTAAAAAATAAGGTTTTAAAAATTATAAGTATTTTTACAATACCCGGAATAATCAACTAAGGTTTCATTAAATTAACCCAAAATAATTGGAAAATAAAATATCTTATTATGAATAAATATAATAAAATATGAATTATCATTTAAATAAATTTGTATGTTAAAATATTTTTAATAAATATTTATTTCTCATAAAAATACCAATACCTTATTATGAATGTTAAAAATATTCACTTTCATTTATAAGGAGACATAATTTTTTTTATAATTACATGGGGGAATTTAATATTCATAAGGGTAAATTACTATTCATAAGGGTGTGTCACTATTCTTAAGGATATGTTACTATTCATAAAAAATTATTAGATTCTATTATACTCAAAATATCGTTTTGAACGCAACTGTGTATGTCTGTTTTTTGAAATTCAAAACACAGAAGTTGGAAAATCATGTTTAAAATATACTTTATAACTACAAGAAAGCATTTTTTTCAAAATCACTCGGTATTGTGTGCATATAATCTATCTAATGAATTGTAATTATTTACGAAGAAACAAACCATAAAATCATGGGTAGTCATAATAATAGTGAATATATCCATGAAATAGTTTATTATTTATCTAAATAATTATAATTTTCAAAATATATATTATAATATATTGATAAAAATTAATTTCATAATGATAAAAAATAAATACTAATATTAAGATATTCCTTAAGAAAACTAATACTAAAAAATAGTATTTGTTTTTAAAAATTATTTTGAATGTTATAAATTTGAAATATATTTATTATTTATTAAAACACTTAATTTTATTTATTTTATTTTTCATAACATAATGTAATTAAAATTATAAAAAAAATTATTGTTGTGTTAAAAATGAAATAGGTTTAATTTCATTAATTAGACTTTTACTCAGAATCGGTTTTCAGGTATAGTGATAGCAGTGAATCCATTCAGATTCCCTTAAAAATATTATTTAAATATTTGGACAGTAATAAGATTTTTATTGTATTCTTCTCAAAAAAACTCTATAAATCCTTTCATAAGAACTTTATCTATTGTAATATATCTAGGCCACTTAGATTTCAACTTTCTAGGAAAGTTCTAAAGTATTGCATTAATGAGATGGACCATTTTTTCATGTTTGAATTGTCTATTTAAAATGATAGAATCATGAAAAATTTGAGACATCTATTTATAAATATTATATTTGGGACAATACTCTCTCAAAATCTCATAAATATCACTAAAAAAGAAATATTCTCCCTCCATCAATCATAAAATCAAAATTTAATGATTTTATTACACAATATGAATGGTTTTAAAAATTCAAAAGAAAATGAGAACTTTTCCCAAACAACAATGTAACGCCCCGACCCCAGCTACCCAGAGTCGGTGCATTACTTCGTAACATTGGCATGATCACGAGAAAGATCAAGTCTCGAAAGACCGATTAGTTTAGTAGCCTTGGAAACACTAGATATAATCATAAAGTTTTACATTACATTTCAAAGTGAAAAACTACTACAACAACAAAGTCTTCATATCCACACTATTAACCCCTCATAATATCCCTGTAAGTCATTCATAATTTACTTCTTCACTACCTGGGAAAAATAAAACATAGAAAAGGGGTGAGCTCAAATGCCCAGTAAGGATAACAATATAGCGGAACATTCAAAATAAGCATAAACATTTAAGGCAATGAATTACTAAAACAAAAGCCTTTTAAAATTTAACTTCAACATAGTATGGCAAAAGTAAAATGAAATAATGCCATTTACTTATTCACATGGATATTCTACTAATCGAATAATCACATGCAATATCAATAACCACTTTCATAATGTTAGATTGCATAATGCCAGACTATCATAACCACATAGCCAAGGCCTCGTGCCAAGACTACAAATAAGATTTTGTCAAGGCCTTGTGCCAAGACACTAGTTTGTCTCATGAGACCTACCGATGCATCGAGGAGCTATAGCGGGCTCCACCCGTCACTTATTAAGTCCAATGCATTCCCATATGAAAAGGTTTAAACATAACATAAACATTCGTATTAAAACTAGCATACGAAATGTCAATAATTTCACCATAAACTATGAATGGTATAAAAATAGCACATCCACAGTCAAACATATCACAAAACCTTCAATACAATATAGAAGTTTTGTATCATAATAAATCAACTTCAAATAATCTTAAAATCCATCAAAGGATGTTGACATAGATGAAATCATAATTCTTTTTAAAGAAGTATCTCCTTTTATTTTGAAATCATTTAAGATCCATATAAAATAAAACATTTTCTTTGAAAATATTCTTATAAGCTGGTAAGGAAAGCTTTGAAAATTTTATAACGGCGTAAAATAACCGCACCCGCCGTATAAGTTAAAAAAAAACATTCTTACCTCAATTCTGTCGAAAAGGTTAAAAAGGACCTTGTTTTGAAAACGACGGAAAGATTCCTTTATAAACCTCTTATAAAAAGTCAAAAAAAGGGTATAAATGACTTTAACCCATATTCTTGTAAATAGTAAATATGTTTTGAAATACATTTTTAAGAAACATGGATGTGGATGATAAAGAGATCCTAGTAGATTATTACATATAAACAACCTCGGATAATGAAGAGATTGTGAAATAACCCTTACCTTGTACTTTTCCTTGGTTGGGGTAGGTTAACCTCCTGTATAATGGTGAAATAATTGTTATTAAATTATACAAGAATCATATATATTAATATGATATCATATATGATCTTTTAACATTGATTTATTAATAATATCTTAGAATTATCATCGTTTCGGGTGTTAACTTACTCATTTTCTTTTATATGTTTTGTTACATAAGCCATGTTTGTTGTATCTTATTCATATCCAGAATGATATCAAGTGCTTAAACATCATTTTTAAATCATAAAATGATAATTATACTTGAATGGATACGATGGAGAATGAATCTCATCGCATTCGTGGAGACGGTAGTCCGTACGTACGCACGAGCGACAATATCATTCTTTTGATATTAAAATAATATATAAATGGATGGTATATCATATATACAGAATCATTAACATGTTATATTTATTATTTACATGAGTTACACATCATTATTATACCCATCCAAATAATATTATATTGAATAACAATTACACCATGACGTGGAGACGGTAAGCCGTACGTACGCACGTATGGTGACATGTTATTCAAAGGGTGGATATAATACTGAATATGATTGTACCATATTTATAATAACATCACAGTATATGTGAGATACTGGAGTTATTATTTCAGAATGGTAAGAACAAAGGAAGAAGAAGTGGAAGAAGAAATGAACTTAGAAAAGGGTGGTGAAATCATTACCTCTTCTTTGGGTTCTTCCTTTTGATTTGATCAAAAGGGCTCCTTAGGTTGGCTTTCTGATCAAACTAAGGCCTCTAGGTTGTAGTGAGGGATGTTGGGAGAGTATTTGGGCAGAGTTTGGCCGAACCAAAAGGCTTTGAAGGTGTGAAGAAATGAGAAGGAGGAGTGCCCTTTTATAAGAGGGGTGAGGGGCACTTTTGGAAAAGCTAGAAATATTAATTTATAATAAATTCATATTCGGTTTTCAAAGGCTCCAAAGTTGACTATTCAAAGTATGTGGTGGGGATAGGTCGAAAACAACTCATCCAATAGAATTTAGACAGGTTTGGGTACTTATATTAACCTTATCTTTAAGTATTAACTCTAAGTTAATTAGTTTCACTTTTACAATGTCTCTTTGTATTTTTATATAATATGGTTAATAAACTTACTATATACATCCAAGCGACCCCCAAGTGGTCCATTAATGATTAACCTATCATAATATAAGTCTCTTGGCCGAACCTTAGATTTTTTAGGAATTTAATATCAATTAATAATATAATATTTTTTTTAAGAACTCTTTTATGTCAATTTTGACACTATTCAATAGTTGATTTTTGTGAAACTCATAACAGATTGATTACTTCGAAAAAAGTCAATTAAATCAATACTAATATATCATATTATCCTAGAAAATTAGTTTAATTCATTAAAACTTTCATATTATATTTATTTGGGTATTTATAATATCTATTATTTTAATTTTTCACTATTATAGTAATTACTGCATCATCATTGTGTCATAAATAAAATAACTTATTTAATGTCTAAAAATTATAAATAAAATATAATTATGTAGGAAATCTTTTTATCTTTCTAATGAATATTTATAATCGAAAATCCAACTTGTATAACCCTATGTAAAAATTGTTGTTCTAAAAGATATATGCTTGTGTCATTTTTGTATTCATTTTGACTTAATTAAAATAAAGTGTCATTATCACTTACAAGTGGATCCATGGGGTCCCAAAATAGACCCAAAGATGCCCATGGTCGACTATGTATCAACCAATAGGGTTAAGACACGTTTTAGGGTAATTTAGTATTATTATAATATTATTTTTTTTAACCCTTATTTACCGGATTTACCCTTAACCATGGTAAATAAAATATTTACCGCAATAATTATTCAAAATGTCTAAAAATAAAAGTTACCTATTTACACAATTTTAACATCCTGATTCAAAATATGAAATCCATTTTCCTAAATTCAAAACATAGAAGTGACAGAAATTAATTTAAAATTAAATCCCGCTGTCAAAACAAAAAGCGTGTTTTTAAGAGATAATAACTATCAAAAGATTGACACTCGTTTATGTTCGGTTTAATTGTAAAATTATGTCCAATGACCAACATTATATTAAATGGTAAAAATATATTCTAAATATACTTTAAAACCACTCAAATTCATAATTTATCACTATTAATTATTTTGATTAAAAAAGTTGTTTTTAATTAAAATTTAGTAATTTTCACTATTCATCAAAATATAAAAGTTATCCGAAAAGTACCAAAATTTCACCCTAGGATAATTTCGATATTCCGAATCCAAAAATGAAGTCCATTTTTAAATATAAAATATATATAATTTCAAAAATTAGGTATTACTATTCATAACGGCTAGTTTGATTGGTTGTGGTGTGTGTTAAAACTCAAGGTTGCGTACAACACACGCTACTGTATTATTCAATGAAAGCGTACCGTGGAAGCTTGGGATGTTTCATTTTAAATTTTTGATGTCCCCATTTAGTCAAAAAGTTTAAAATATAGTATTTAAAAAGGGTTCACTATTAAAGTTGATAAAAGTGCAATACTGAAAATGAATTTGTTCTTGCATTATATCTAAGAAACTCATAATATGGATTCTAAAATTACAAGGATTATATAAAGTTTAAAATTTAGTTAACACTATTCATAACCTCTTTGGAATGGCTTGTTTGGTAAGTCATGGTGCGATTGAACTTGGTGTTGCGTGTAGTGAAAGTGATTGAATTATTTTGAAGAAATAACACACTATAAAATCTTGGGGTGTTACATTCTCCCCTCCTTCAATAAATTGCGTCCTCGCAATTTGAAATTGTTCTTCAAAAATAAAAGGTTGAAAATAGAAAATATATTTGTGGGAAAACCCACATCGAAAAATGAATTAATGAGGCCTCTATTTAAAATAAAGAGTGGAAAGTATGAAGATTACCGAAAATAACACATACTAGGGTTCCATGTAGGAAAATATGGATATGGAGGAGAAATCTAACCATCAATTATCTGATGGAGAGTGGTAGAGAACATGGCTATGAAAAGGCCAAAAAATCCCAAAGCCATAAATTAGTGATGATTTAAGGTACCATCTAGGACAACATTTTTGTTCTAAGTTCCTTTTATTAATGTTGAGGAATTTATTTATGAGATTGGATAAGATCATAAGGAGATATACTTACTTTATAATTAGAGTTTTATCCATTAATAAATTTCTACCACATACTCATCTTTCACTCTAAAAGATAATAGAATGTAAAAAAAATTCTATTTACACTATTCGTATAGGGTTCCAAAATAAACGAATTTATAATTCATCTAAAAGATCTTTTAATAAAAACTACATTATTTAATCCAGGACATCTCATGGGCCAGTGGTAGGTGATACACCCTTGTCGCCCTTCGGTTTCGGGTTCAAGTCTCGCGGCCTTGCCGGACGCGACGGGTTGCCGCCCGACCTCCGGGTTGTCCTTTTATGGCAATCCAAAATAATCCAAACTAGAACTATCCAAAATACTTCTGTCCAAACTCATAGTCCAAAATTTATAAGGAAGGTAAGCATAATGTAGATTCTTTTTACCCAGTAACAGCATATGAATACCTTCATCATGTATTCTTTTAATACACTGAAACATCCTGAATTACCATATTCCTTATTGATTACATTCATGCTCCCTTATTCCATATAGAATGCTGGATATACTTCATTAATCCAAAAATGTTTTAAACTCCAACAATAATGGAATATACAGATCATTAATCAGTTCCAAGGTAGTCAAGAATATCCAATATAATTTATCCAAATCAATCATGTATTATTCTAAAATCACTAACTCAGTATCAGAACCATATTATGGTTTATCTTTCTCTCAACCATATATTTTCCAAAAATTTATCCTGCTATTGAGTCACTTTTCATTGTTCCACACAATCTCATGTCCTTAATGAAATAGTACTGCAGTACAATCCTTATATACTCCATAATCATTATAACAAGTACATTGTTGATACAACACTCAATTGACATAATCAACATAAGAACTCTAATCATTCCTCTTCATCTGTGGTAGTATCATAACTTGATTATTATCCAATAGCATCATTTGCGGCATAGTCTGATGACTGGAACATAGGTTCGCGTAGTGTCCAAACTCCTTGCAAATGAAGCATTGTACATTTGAAACCATTTTCTTACCCTTGCAGTCACGTACTTTGTGCCCTTTTCCTCCACACTTATAACAAACTCCCATTCCTTTTAGGCAAGTTCTAGGGTGTTTCTTTCCACAGTTACCACATATGGGAAAATTATTCTTTTCCATCTTCCCTTTATCCGTCTTTCTCTCTTCCATCCTTTTCTTCTCTTGCTTCCCTTCAAAGCCATAGGACTCAGTAAACTCTTTACTTATCTTATCAACACATGATATTATTTCTTCATATGATGATAATACATGGGAGACTATTTCTCTTATAAATTCTTGCTTAAGACCATGAAAGATATGATCCTTCCTTCTCTTTGGATCATGTGCATTTCTGGAGTTCTCATTCCTTCTACTGGGCGCCATTTCTAAACAATGGCATACAGTAGATCAATTTATGAATCAAAATACATAATCCCATACTTATAAAACAATTAACATAAATTGAACTATTTATGGATATAATCCATAATCATAAGAATGTTTCCTTTGAGGACGTATATACTCATAAACCCTTCATAATGATTTGTAAAGAAAATGAGAGTTATCCTAAGCATATCCCCCGGGAGTGTCGTAACCAAGAGTGCAGCAAGGCCCGTTGTCGTGCACCAGTTCCCGTTCGAGTCTAGCTCAAAGCGGTGTTTTCGGGTTTTACCCCTAGGTACATCTGTGCCAGAGCCGCCTCTACCTGCTCGTATCCAGACAGGGATGTATTGCTCGGAAGACTCACAAAATCTCTACAATACCAAAATTCTAAGAAGTTCTTCTATACTAATCCTCAAAGTTCATCTTAGGTCTATGTGCTCTAATCAGAGTTTATCTAAATCTAGCTTCCAAGGTTTGTACTAAACTTTCTCTGATACCAACTGTAACGCCCCGACCCCAGCTACCCAGAGTCGGTGCATTACTTCGTAACATTGGCATGATCACGAGAAAGATCAAGTCTCGAAAGACCGATTAGTTTAGTAGCCTTGGAAACACTAGATATAATGATAAAGTTTTACATTACATTTCAAAGTGAAAAACTACTACAACAACAAAGTCTTCATATCCACACTATTAACCCCTCATAATATCCCTGCAAGTCATTCATAATTTACTTCTTCACTACCTGGGAAAAATAAAACATAGAAAAGGGGTGAGCTCAAATGCCCAGTAAGGATAACAATATAGCGGAACATTCAAAATAAGCATAAACATTTAAGGCAATGAATTACTAAAACAAAAGCCTTTTAAAATTGAACTTCAACATAGTATGGCAAAAGTAAAATGAAATAATGCCATTTACTTATTCACATGGATATTCTACTAATCGAATAATCACATGCAATATCAATAACCACTTTCATAATGTTGGAATGCATAATGCCAGACTATCATAACCACATAGCCAAGGCCTCGTGCCAAGACTACAAATAAGATTTTGTCAAGGCCTTGTGCCAAGACACTAGTTTGTCTCATGAGACCTACCGATGCATCGAGGAGCTATAGCGGGCTCCACCCGTCACTTATTAAGTCCAATGCATTCCCATATGAAAAGGTTTAAACATAACATAAACATTCATATTAAAACTAGCATACGAAATGTCAATAATTTCACCATAAACTATGAATGGTATAAAAATAGCACATCCACAGTCAAACATATCACAAAACCTTCAATACAATATAGAAGTTTTGTATCATAATAAATCAACTTCAAATAATCTTAAAATCCATCAAAGGATGTTGACATAGATGAAATCATAATTCTTTTTAAAGAAGTATCTCCTTTTATTTTGAAATCATTTAAGATCCATATAAAATAAAACATTTTCTTTGAAAATATTCTTATAAGCTTGTAAGGAAAGCTTTGAAGATTTTATAACGGCGTAAAATAACCGCACCCGCCGTATAAGTTAAAAAAAAACATTCTTAACTCAATTCTGTCGAAAAGGTTAAAAAGGACCTTGTTTTGAAAACGACGGAAAGATTCCTTTATAAACCTCTTATAAAAAGTCAAAAAAAGGGTATAAATGACTTTAACCCATATTCTTGTAAATAGTAAAAATGTTTTGAAATACATTTTTAAGAAACATGGATGTGGATGATAAAGAGATCCCAGTAGATTATTACATATAAACAACCTCGGATAATGAAGAGATTGTGAAATAACCCTTACCTTGTACTTTTCCTTGGTTGGGGTAGGTTAACCTCCTGTATAATGGTGAAATAATTGTTATTAAATTATACAAGAATCATATATATTAATATGATATCATATATGATCTTTTAACATTGATTTATTAATAATATCTTAGAATTATCATCGTTTCGGGTGTTAACTTACTCATTTTCTTTTATATGTTTTGTTACATAAGCCATGTTTGTTGTATCTTATTCATATCCAGAATGATATCAAGTGCTTAAACATCATTTTTAAATCATAAAATGATAATTATACTTGAATGGATACGATGGAGAATGAATCTCATCGCGTTCGTGGAGACGGTAGTCCGTACGTACGCACGAGCGACAATATCATTCTTTTGATATTAAAATAATATATAAATGGATGGTATATCATATATACAGAATCATTAACATGTTATATTTATTATTTACATGAGTTACACATCATTATTATACCCATCCAAATAATATTATATTGAATAACAATTACACCATGACGTGGAGACGGTAAGCCGTACGTACGCACGTATGGTGACATGTTATTCAAAGGGTGGATAGAATACTGAATATGATTGTAC
The DNA here is from genome assembly GCA_963277665.1 of Viscum album. Classification (NCBI taxonomy): domain Eukaryota; kingdom Viridiplantae; phylum Streptophyta; class Magnoliopsida; order Santalales; family Viscaceae; genus Viscum; species Viscum album. The sequence goes on from OY728151.1 coordinate 229,259,804, forward strand.
CATATTTATAATAACATCACAGTATATGTGAGATACTGGAGTTATTATTTCAGAATGGTAAGAACAAAGGAAGAAGAAGTGGAAGAAGAAATGAACTTAGAAAAGGGTGGTGAAATCATTACCTCTTCTTTGGGTTCTTCCTTTTGATTTGATCAAAAGGGCTCCTTAGGTTGGCTTTCGGATCAAACTAAGGCCTCTAGGTTGTAGTGAGGGATGTTGGGAGAGTATTTGGGCAGAGTTTGGCCGAACCAAAAGTCTTTGAAGGTGTGAAGAAATGAGAAGGAGGAGTGCCCTTTTATAAGAGGGGTGAGGGGCACTTTTGGAAAAGCTAGAAATATTAATTTATAATAAATTCATATTCGGTTTTCAAAGGCTCCAAAGTTGACTATTCAAAGTATGAGGTGGGGATAGGTCGAAAACAACTCATCCAATAGAATTTAGACTGGTTTGGGGACTTATATTAACCTTATCTTTAAGTATTAACTCTAAGTGAATTAGTTTCACTTTTACAATGTCTCTTTGAATTTTTATATAATATGGTTAATAAACTTACTATATACATCCAAGCGACCCCCAAGTGGTCCATTAATGATTAGCCTATCATAATATAAGTCTCTTGGCCGAACCTTAGATTTTTTAGGAATTTAATATCAATTAATAATATAATATTTGTTTTAAGAACTCTTTTATGTCAATTTTGACACTATTCAATAGTTGATTTTTGTGAAACTCATAACAGATTGATTACTTCGAACAAAGTCAATTAAATCAATCCTAATATATCATATTATCCTAGAAAATTAGTTTAATTCATTAAAAGTTTCATATTATATTTATTTGGGTATTTATAATATCAATTATTTTAATTTTTCACTATTATAGTAATTACTGCATCATCATTGTGTCATAAATAAAATAACTTATTTAATGTCTCAAAATTATAAATAAAATATCATTATGTAGGAAATCTTTTTATCTTTCTAATGAATATTTATAATCGAAAATCCAACATGTATAACCCTATGTAAAAATTGTTGTTCTAAAAGATATATGCTTGTGTCATTTTTGTATTCATTTTGACTTAATTAAAATAAAGTGTCATTATCACTTACAAGTGGATCCATGGGGTCCCAAAATAGACCCAAAGATGCCCATGGTCGACTATGTATCAACCAATAGGGTTAAGACACGTTTTAGGGTAATTTAGTATTATTATAATATTATTTTTTTAACCCTTATTTACCGGATTTACCCTTAACCATGGTAAATAAAATATTTACCGCAGTAATTATTCAAAATGTCTAAAAATAAAAGTTACCTATTTACACAATTTTAACATCCTGATTCAAAATATGGAATCCATTTTCCTAAATTCAAAACATAGAAGTGACAGAAATTAATTTAAAATTAAATCCCGCTGTCAAAACAAAAAGCGTGTTTTTAAGAGATAATAACTATCAAAAGATTGACACTCGTTTATGTTCGGTTTAATTGTAAAATTATGTCCAATGACCAACATTATATTAAATGGTAAAAATATATTCTAAATATACTTTAAAACCACTCAAATTCATAATTTATCACTATTAATTATTTTGATTAAAAAAGTTGTTTTTAATTAAAATTTAGTAATTTTCACTATTCATCAAAATATAAAAGTTATCCGAAAAGTACCAAAATTTCACCCTAGGATAATTTCGATATTCCGAATCCAAAAATGAAGTCCATTTTTAAATATAAAATATATATAATTTCAAAAATTAGGTATTACTATTCATAACGGCTAGTTTGATTGGTTGTGGTGTGTGTTAAAACTCAAGGTTGCGTACAACACACGCTACTGTATTATTCAAAGAAAGCGTACCGTGGAAGCTTGGGATGTTTCATTTTAAATTTTTGATGTCCCCATTTAGTCAAAAAGTTTAAAATATAGTATTTAAAAAGGGTTCACTATTAATGTTGATAAAAGTGCAATACTGAAAATGAATTTGTTCTTGCATTATATCTAAGAAACTCATAATATGGATTCTAAAATTACAAGGATTATATAAAGTTTAAAATTTAGTTAACACTATTCATAACCTCTTTGGAATGGCTTGTTTGGTAAGTCATGGTGCGATTGAACTTGGTGTTGCGTGTAGTGAAAGTTATTGAATTATTTTGAAGAAATAACACACTATAAAATCTTGGGGTGGTACAAACAACTTGTATGGAGACATAAAATTTCGGGTTTTGAATGACATTTTATATGCCCACAATGCATAATCTATCTTTTGAGCCTAATCCTTCCTAGCTTTTGAGATTTTTTTTCTATAAGATCTATTTCATCTCTCTGTTTGAGATTTATACTTGTCCACTATATTGTGGATAATAAGTTGTACCAGTCCTATGAGTGCATCAATATTTTTCAATTAATGTCAAAAAAATAATTTTTAATTTGTTTTACACTATTAGTTATCAATGATTTTGGCACCCCAAATCTAGAAAAAATGTTCTTTTCAAAAAAAATTATCACACGATTATCTTGACTATTGGGTAGTGAAACTAACTCAACCCATATAGACACATAATCAATAGCCACAAAAATGAACTCATTCCTCTGACATGATAGAAATATACCAACAAATTCTAATCCCCAAACATCAATAATTTCAACATCTAACATATCCTTTCAAGGTATCTCTTGCTTCCTCCCAACATTTCCTAGACTCTAATATATATCGATTCTAACTACATAGCTCCTAATATCCTTAAAAAATGTGGGCATAAAAATTATATCTTGAAGGATATTTTGTTTTTTCTATTCTCAACCATGATGATCTTCCTATTTTGATGAGTAGAAACACTTCAGTATAGAAATAATCTCTTCTTATGTCACACACCTTCTAATAATTCGATCTACACATCTTCTAAACAACATATTATTATCCAACAGGTAATATTTAAGATCTAAAATGAATTTACTATTTTTGTTATTAGAGATATATTCTGGAATGACACTGGCTACTAGAAAATTGGAAATGTCTAGAAATGACGATGACTTCCATATTGAAATAGTGAGAAGATATTCATTAGTAAAGGAAGAATTTACCACTATAGGATATTCATACTGGCTATTGGATAACCTTGAAATATGATATGTAACTATGTTCTCATTTCCCTCCATATCTCTAATTTGCAGGTCATAATCTTGTAATTAAAGGATCCATCTAATTATCCTTGGTTCTTCCTCCTTCTCAAAGAACATATATTTTAATGATGAATGAGCACTAAAGAAAATATCTTTATAACCAAGAAGATACTTCCAAAATTTCTTAATAGACAAAACAACAGCTAATAACTCCTTTTCAGTAGTGGTATAGTTTCTTTATGCCTCATCTATCGTCCAATTAGAAAAATAACCCACATGTAGCCTGTTATCTCAACCCTATCCTAATATATCCTCCGCATCAATATCACTTTAATTGCACATTAATTCAGAGTGAAATTTCCAATCAGGTGGAGTTAAGATAAGTGATGAAGCTAGAGTTTATTTTCAAAAAACTAAATTATTGAAGAATTTTTTTTCAAAATTGAATCGTGAATCGTTATCTATTATAAAACAAAATATAATTTTTATTTTAAAAAATACATTGAAAATCCTCAAGTAAAAACCAGCATGTCCTAAGAAACTCCTAACACCCATAAATTTTTTAGGATATGGTAGTTTTTTGAATAACATCTATCTTAGAAGTGTCATCCTCTAGATCCCTCTTAGAAGCATTATTTCACAGAACTATACCATTAGTGATCATGAACTAACATTTTTCCCAGTTAAGAACTATATTGGCCCCTAAAAATCCATCTAACACAAATTATCAATTTTTCAAATGAATTTCATATGTTCTTCCAACTATAGAGGAATCGTCTTTGAAATCCTCTATGATCCTCTCAACCATGTTTGAAAATATAGCCATCATCCACCTTTTAATTATTGTTGGATAACCATACAATGCAAAAGGACATGTCTAGTATGAAAATCTCCCATGGGGGTATATGATGGTAGTTTTTTCCTAATTCTCTAGAGCTACTATAATCTGGTTGTAACCAAGATATCCATCTGTAAAATGAAAAAACGAATGTCATCCAAGCCTCTTATGAATTTGACCTTTGAAGTGATTTAAAAAATGTTCCTTCATAGTGTCTGAATTAAGGTTCTTATAATCAATATGGACTCTCTATTTAGTGTAATTCCTCACCTGAATTTCTTCATTATTTTCAATGGTGATTACAATAAAACCTCCTTTTTTTGTGAAAATGTGGACCTAAAAGACCCATGTACTATTATAAATAGGATATATATAAGCCTAGTATCCAATAGTTTAATGACTTCCTTTCTACCAACCCCATTCATATTGGGATTGTGTTTCCTTTGACACTCTACCATTGGTTTGTGGCTTGGTTCCATAGGGGTTTTTTCACACATAAAGAAGGGATAATCCGTTTTATATCATCTATGGAACAACCTATGGTAGATTTAAATTTCATTAGAACATTTAATAAAATTAATCATGATCATATTTAAGTTCTGTAGGTATAATCACATGAAATGTAGAATTATCTCATAAAAATGATTTTTTATGATCTATATGACGTGGTTCCAGTTCCATGGTGGGTTGTTTTTCTCTTTAAAGAAGAATCTTAGGCCTATGAAGTCCAATTTTATCAACATGTCTTTTTATAAAGTTTCAAATGTGGACCGATTATCAATTTCATAACCAGAATTAATTTTTTTACAATGGTCAAAAGTGGGCAGTTCAAGCTCTAAACATTACAGTTCATAATTAAGAATATTTATCAAGAAAAATCATCATGTTTTCTTGACATCTCTAACTATAATTCAACAATTTTTTCCTATTTTTTGGTGATATTAGAGTCACCCCCATGTTCCCTCAAGAATAATTAAAGTTGAGATACTGACTAAACACTTCTAGTAGATGAAAAAACTAGACGGTTGTCCAGTTCTCGAAAATTTTCCAACTTCTCTATTTGAACAGATTCTATATCTTTTGAATTTTAATTTTTAACATCAATATTTTTTTATAATGATTTATTTTTGGATTCCTCTAGATTTATAATTGAGCTTTCAACGTTTAATTATTGTAACATAGAATAATTTTTAGAAAATGTTAGTCCTCTAACATTTTTAAAGACATTGAATTCCACTTTTTGTTCTAAAATTTTAAATATTAGATGACCCTTAGTCACTAAAAAAAGGATAATTTAGTGAACAAGAAGGGAATACCTAGAAAAAAGGGCACCTGTTGGTCACATTCCATGTCTAAGAATAGGAAATATGTAGGAAAAAACATTTTTCCTAAACTGAATAGTTGTTCATCTACCCTCCCCACAAGATGTGTGAATGAATGATCATCCAATAGTAGGATGATTATGGTGGGTTGAAGGTCACCCAATCTCAACAGTTTGAACAGTTATTATGGGACAAGGTTGATACTAGATCCTATGTCACATAATATGTTTTGTTGACTACAATTTCATAACATTCAGGGAATGAAAAAACAACCAATGACTTTCCGAATGGGATTAATTATATTTTGTATTACAACCCTAAACCCCTTAATGATGTTGTATGTTGGAAATTATTCAAGAATATTTTTATTTGGAACAATATTTTATGATATTTTACATAAGAAGGAATTTGGATAAAGGATTAGATAAAAGAAATATTCACTTGTATCTTGGTTGAAAGACCAAGGAACTAGAGAAGCACATCCTTCATGTTACTCATGGGATTTAGATTTTTTGGGAAGGGGGTGGGTGGGAAAATTCTTCTGAATAAATGGAATGTCCCTTAATTATTTATCATACTTCCTCTAATCATTATTCTTCCATCGTTAAGAAAAATTTGTACCTTTTTTTCAAGTGAGAAATTGATATTTTGTTCATTTTGAGAATTTTTCTCTAGATTTCCAAATTGATTTTGCATTATATTTTTTTTTCCAAATTCATTCAGTTTTTCAGTTTGGGAATTTTTAATGAATTTTTCTGCTACATTTTGATTGTTAATTATACTTCTAGTAAATATGGAATTGAATTTCTCCCTGACCTTAATTTATATTATGAAATACATACTTAATTTATCCATATATTTCATATATTGAGCTAGATTTCCGAGTTTGGTTCCCATATTGTTCATTCTACTATCAGTTTGAATTTTATCATAATTATATGTTCCTTGTTTTTTATTCTGTTGAGACTTAAATTTTTCATCTTGATAGTCCATTCTATTTGAAACATGATCCAATTCTGAAAACTGTTATCCTTTGATTATTTTCTGAATTATAAGAGTCTTACCTCTTTTGGTTCTAATAGTTTTTTCTTGGTTGGTTTGATAGGTAGGGAGAGTGGGTTTATTTATTATGTCTTGTTCATTCAAAGAGTGGTTGGGATGGTTCTTATATCCTTAGTTATTATTTTTTTAAAATTGTACAATATTTATAGGCATTGTAGGACAATTGTTATCAAAATTTGAGTTTTATTATTATTGGTCAAGTGAGTCAATACTTGGATATAAATTATTAGTATACCCAAATATTCCATACCGGGCACACTTTTCACTAAGATATTGATTTCTTTTTTGAAATAAAACATGGTTTATAGACTATTTAAAATATTGGTTCATTATTTATTTAATTTGATTAGTTATTTAATCCAATTTAGCTAGAGTGTCTACTTCTAAACATTAGTAGTTAGAATTACTATTCACACTATTCCTTATTGAATTTTGATGTTGCGAATTTAAGGAAAGGTTATAATAAATTTATCTTTACTCGTCATATATTTTTCATTGTAATTTAACATAGAAAATTGTCAACTAGGTTCTGAACATAAGATGAGATTATTTCATATAAGGTGTCCATGGGAACAAGGGATGAGAGTTAATGATGGGAACACTACCTAAGTGGGTCTCTACATTTTTACCAAGACTCATGAAGGGATTCAACATCCTATAGTTAAAAACATATTAACATTTATCAAAGTTATACTTTATGTATTCTAGGATAACATTTCATTATAATTGATTAATAGACATGGTACTAGTTTTCAAAAAAAAATAATCATCTAGACTCAAAAACTAGTTTCAAACATTCCCTTTATGGAAAAAGGGAAGAACTCAAATTCTTATCTCATTTTCAATGATTCATAAGAAAGGTAATTTTTGAATAGTATTATAAAAATCACTAATGATATTTTGAGAGAAATCATTAGAGTGTATGTTGAACTCTAGAAGTAGTGAATGGTGGGACTATTTCAATTATTAATTTCTTTCTCTAGGTGAAATCTAATGGATATAGGGTTAATTCAAACTTGATAGAGTTTAAACTCCCTCAACCTAGGCCTCTCAATTTGTTCTATGAGATCAAGTTGAATTTTCTACAAATTTTTATTAGAGACACTCTCATCATAATTTTCCATTTCAGTTTTGTTTGAATTTTTTGGAGAACTGTGATGTTTTTATAATTCTTGGTTTAGGGGATCTAGTCTAATATTAGAAGATATAGTGTTCATTTAATGGACAGAACAGGTTGAACGTTACCAAAAAATGTAAACAGGTAATAAAAGTAGGAATAGAAGAAAACAACAGAAAAAAGTATTGAAAGTTAATTGAAAGAATTGGAAAAATAACTAACCAGAAACAAGAGTATCGACAAAACAATTTTTTAGCAGTTTTTTTATGTTTTTTTGAAAGATTATATGTGAAATTTTTTATATTTATTCTTTTATAAGTGGTATAAATAGAAACATTACCTAGAAATGGAGTCAAGAACTTTACCAAATCAATATTAAACCATGTCATAGTTTAAAAAAATATATTTTTTACTAACTATTGTATAGTAATAAGTAGGGTCAAACCTATAGGGAATGTAGAGTGACTAGATTTCAAAACAAACCACATTGTTGTTAATATTGGTTAAATTACCTTTTTAATTTTTTAGTGAAAATAATTAATGATACAAAATTATTAAAAATTTTATTTTTTTAAGATCTAAAATTAAGCAAGATAAAATATAAAAAAACAAAGAGCAACATAGAATACCAATACTGAAAGATGGACAGTCATGACAAGATGGTCGGGGAAAATCTCTCATGTTAGCCTAAATATGGTTTGTTTTCTTATAAATGTAAATTTAAACATAACCACTAAAAATATATGATTTATCTCTCTTTCCATGAGATTGATCATTAATGTTAAACAATATTGGACTTCTCCACTCCTTGAAAGATCCAATTGAAAAATATATTTGAATAATAATAGAAAGAATCAAACTCTCTGAATATTCTAAAGTTTTCTTTTTTATGATTAAGGATTTTTCAGAATCCATCTATTATCAAACTGACAGAATGAAAATTGGTTCTGATGTTGAACAAATGTGGTATGAATAAATTGAATGAATTCAAAACTGATCTCCCCAATCAATTACGAATACAATGAAATGAAAATGTGAGAAGGTGAATTAATGATTACCAGAGGAAAAAAGAAATTACATAAACAAAAATTCGGCCAAACCATCATGTTCATATTAAGAAATAAAAATATTTTATTATATGCTTTTAAAATTAAAATGGAATGGGGAGAAACAAATCCTCTTCTGCTCCCATGATGATGCGTTATTTCCTCCTCCTTGATCTTTGGGTCCCTTTCTCTCTCACAAAGTGTTGAATTATTGTTGAATAAAAAGACCACCTTCAACTTTTGTGTCTATATTCTTTTTTAATACCAATTTTGTACTCTATTTTCTTATCATTTTTCCCCATATCCTCCATTTACTTAGGTTGGTGCTCTTATTTTCCTCTATTCATCAGTCTTTATCTGTGACCTACATTCTACTTTAACAGAACCCCTCTAAAAAAATTATCCAAATGGTTGGTTAGAATGTGGACATAATTCCATCCCTTTATTGTATCTACAAATGAAAAATATAGAAAAATTAATAAAATTTTTAACATAAAAAGATTTAATAAATATTTTCTTATATAATAAATTATTTTAATTATTAGATTAAACTTATTAAATTATTATTTTAAAATTATTTGATATTAATTATTATTTTAATTTATTGTTTTTTATTTTATTAATTAAATAAATTATTAATTAATTATTACATAATTATTTAATTAAAATATTAATATTAATTTTATAATATATTTATTAAAGAGAGTCGATTTTTTTTTTAAAATTTAAGATTATTTTATTAAGGTAATACTATCATAATTTATTTATTTAATTTATTTAATTATTATTTAAAGACTAAATAACTTTTTTGTGACTTTAATTATATATTTATTATTAATTTTATTATGATAAATAATTAATTAATTTATTTAAATAATTTATTTAATAGAATTAATATTATAATAATTTTATTACAAAGTCTATTAATTAGTACTTATTTGATCAATTAATTTAATAAAATACATAATTTAAACTTATTTACAATTTTATTAGTTTAGATTGATTTATATAATTTTTTATAATTATTAATTAATTAAATTTAATTATTTTTAATTTTTATAATGACTTTATTTTTTTTAATCTTTGTGAAGCAACATCGAATAGTGGGGGTCTCTTCTTCCTCGAGAAGAAATGGTCCATGCCACTCTTCCAAAGTATTTAATGGGTTTCAGACATCAACATGGATTCATCCCTCCCATGATGGTGACCAAGTATCTCCTCCAAGGTATTGAAGGGTCAGTCATTGTCTTCGGTGACTTATCTAGGAGATATAAGGACCTGGCCTTATAACGTTACTTAGTATTGAATTACATTTAATAATTCACATAGAGGATCTTTTTAGGTTTAGTGTTTTAGAGAATTTGGACATAACTATTACATCTCAAAGATTACAAAGTAGACACATCTACTCACATTCCATTTTTCACCAAATAAAAACTCTTGAACAAAAGAGTCATGTCTAGTTCTTGTTTTAGACAGCATGACATTTTCATGATCCCATCCTTGACCCTATTCCACTTTATGTACAGTAAAAAACAATTCAATAAACTTGGGTTGAGCATAAAAATCTCAGTAAGGGTTATAAAAATATGGAAAGAAAAAATTTGTCCATGTATACATAAGAATCAAAGAAATCATACTTTACTCATAAAACATAAGCAATTTAACATACCACATGAAATCATAAGATTTATACATAACTCAACAGAAATCATAAGACATAAAGATAACTTGAGTAATTCATAACATTCTTACGTAGGGAGTAACCCTCATGGTTACGTTTGGATTACCCATCACAGTATATTCCCTAAATCTCATTGAAGAAACCTTAGCATTTAACTCCTTCGCGTTACACAATGCATTGGAGAGCTATATCGGGCTGACCCACCATTAGTTTATCACAGAACCACCCATCATCATAAACAATGACGAAGAACCATAACATAATCATAGCACATAACTTAACCATAAGAGAAATATAACATTCCCATATTTAAATAACAATATAACATTTTAAGATATTGAAATAATGAATAAATTCTAAAAACCATTTTCAAAACCATTTAAAACATTTAATAAAGAGATTTATGAATCAAATTATCCCATAAAACTTTGAAGCTTTTAACATTTTAAAACATTAATATCCATATAAACAAATCATTAAACCCATTTTGAAAACATGGATATTAATGAGAAATATTTATAAGAATAAATCATTAAAACATTTAAAACGATATTTTAGTTAAAGTGTTTTTAACAAAATGAGAGACACATGAATTCAATAATTGAATAATAACATTTAATCAGAACTTTATAATATCATGAAAATAAAGGGATTCATGATATAATATTACAAAGGGAAGTATATACACCATATAAGAGTGAATTGGTGCATAACAACAATGAAGTCTCAATAGAAATGTAAAATGAGATGAAATCACTTATAAATAAGGTATCTTTAAAATTAAGGATAAATCAATCTCATAATTATGTGTGAAAAATATAAATAAACCTAATATAAGTGGATATAAAGTTTGAAACAACTATAGGTCATTCACAAATATTCATAGGATGACATATTCAATAACTACAAGTTGAACCCAATGAAATCCAAATTGGGTTAAGAGGTTCCCTTGGTAAAATTCAACAGCCCAACGACGTCACTTTAAAATTTATAAAATTAGTTGATGAGAGAGAAAATGGTATCTCATCACTTGGAAATAAAATATACATCAGTAATTATATTTATGAACTTATCCCAACATAAAAATATTTAAATTAAAATACATAACAAAATAAGTCTTATAAAAAGAGTAGTGTGAAAGGTTCCCTTACTAATTTGGGAAACATTCGAAACGTCTACCCATTGAAAGAAAGGCCATACAATGAAGATGTTAATAACCATAAATGAGAGTATATTATACGAATAATAAAATAATGGGATGTACATACACCATACAAAAGGAAATTGTGGCCAGTATAGCATAAATCACGCGTGAATAAAAGTGAGATGAAAAATCCCTTACGAAAACTCGGCAGCCTAACAGCGCCACGTAAAACGTCCAAAAATGGATTTATGAGATAAAATAGGGTCTCTCATAATATTAACATAAAAATTAATTAATGGGGAATATAAAAGAACATCCCCAAACATAAGAAATATGATATTAAAAGAAATGACCTAAAAGAAAGTACATAAAAAGAAAGAGAGAGGTAGGATCTCTTACCTCAAGTCCGAATTGTCTTGTTCGTTTCATTATATTCCTGAATAATAAACTTTTTTCAATTGATAATTTCTTAAGGACCTCATTTTAAGTTTATTATTCAATTCATATCACATATTATAATTTTATAATAATTTGTTAATTATGTGAGTTCAAATCAGATGTTTTTGTCGATGTTTGGTACATAAGTCGAAAATGAACTTGTTTGAAAAAATTGTTTCTGTAGTTATAAGTAAATCATCTCCAGAATAGTATTAATTATTTAAATATCATATATATCTAGTACATATTAATTTTAAACTATTCCATAACATTTGGAGATAAAAAGAAACGAAATACACCATTCATGGAGACGGTAGGCCGTACGTACGCATGAATGCTACTTTCATTTCTTTGTCATATTAATGGAATTAAAAATAATTGAGAGAAATATATATTATAAATCTATTATAATATACATTTTATATAGGTTACATGAGTACATTAATATCATTCTTTATACATTCCATGTATTGAATGAACGAGTCACATCACTTGAGGGGGCAGTAGACCACACTTCCTCATATGAAATTATCGCATTTCCACAACATGAAAAGAATAAAGATATGTTTTAAATATAAAATATATAATCATATAGAAAACATAAATACTATATATATCATATATAAAATACATTTACCTCATAATGGCCAACTTTAAAGGCATTAAAGGAATATTGAACAATCCTCATTTCGTGAGGCAGTAATTCCCCATCCACAGAAACATTATGTTCCTTAACCATTATACGGATGTGTGTGTAAGTGTACCTCTCATACTTATTATAAACACATCCTATAATATTTAAGATAGTTTTTTTGTTACAAAATAATGGAATAAAAAGAGTTTAGGGGGTTGGAGAAGCCAAATAAAACAAAAGAATATAAGAGAAGGCATTACCTTTAAATCGGGTAACTCCCTTTGGTTTGAACCAAAAGGGTTTCTTGAAAATATTTATGCCTAAGGTTAGGCTTCAATGATGAAGATAAGAATGTTTAGAGATGAAATGGGATGGGTTTGTCTGAGCCAAAGGCTTGAGTGGTGTGGGTAAGGTGGTAGAGGTGGGGGCCTTTTATAAGAGAAGAGGAGGGGCACTCTTGGAATGTTATAAAATATAACTTTATTATAAAATTATTTTCGGATTTTAAATGTACCAAAAGTATATATTTCGAGGTTAAGGTGATAAGGTTTCAAAATACTCCCATACAATTGGTTTGTGTCAAGTTTAAGACTAATATTTTACAATATATTCCCATTTTATTTAAATCGTTCATTTATGAGGTAATCACTGCATCATCACAGTGTCATAAATAAATTAATTTATATATTGTATAAAAATTACAAAAAATTATCATGATGTAAGAAATATTTTTAGATTTATAATTAATATTTATAGTCAAAAATATGACTTGTATAACCCCATGTCAAAACTGTTTTATAAAACAATACAAGTTTCTGACATTTTAATTTTAACTTTAAATAAAAAGTTATTACTTTCATTTTCCTACCAAAGTGACTCCATGGGGTCCCCAAGATGACCCATGGACTTTATTGGTCGGATATGACTCATCCAATAAGGGTTGTACATGTTTCAAGGTCATTTCATATTATTATAACATTATCTTATCCTTAAATTACACTAATTACCTTTAATCGTGATTAATAAAACTTAAATGTTATTATTCACCAAAAAATTATTTTAATCCCATTGAAATAAATTTTATATCCTAATGAAAACCATGTATGTCATATTTTTGAAATTTAAATCACAGAATTGTTAAAGTTTCACTTAAATGAAAAATCAGTTTTTTAACTACTACTTAGTGGTTTCACTATTAATCAAAAATTGATGTTTTTTCAGAAAAATAACAAAAATTCACCCTAAGCTCTATTTGATATTCCAAATTAGAAAATGATTTTTATTTTAAAAAATTCATAACATATATGTTGCATTAATTAATTTAATAATTAATTCCCGTTGTCAGAACAAATAGCGTGTTTTTATTAATCAATATATATCAAAATATTGACACTATTTTAAGTCCAATTTCAAAGTGAACTTAATTCCAATGTCCAAAATTAGGTTAAATGGTAAAAATATATTATAATTGTACTTTAAAACCAATTCAAAATATATTCTAATCATATAAATAAATTAGATTAAAAAGAGGTTTTGAATTAAAATACAACATATTTCACTATTCTTAAAAAAATGAACTTTATCAGAAAAATACCAAAACTATACACAAAGTAAATTTTGATGTCCCAATACTAAAGAAGAATTTTATTTGGTCCAATATAATTTATAAGAGTGACCAAAACTATATTAAATAGGTTTCACCATCAAAAGGCGATAAATCTACCTTTTAGAGATTTTTAGAGTATTTATGCTTAAAATTTAATTCTTTTCGTATTTTAAGACTTTATATTTTATTGGATAAATGTAAAAACATTTAACAAACATATATAATCATATTTTAGTTATTTATATTCATTCCCACCAATACAATGGATAGGCGTTAAATACCATTTAAAATAATATTATTTTATTATTAGACTGCAACGTAAGATTTCAAAGAAACTCGTTGTTGCGTATTGGGTACGCCATCGAGCATAGCATTCCATTTAAAGTAATATTAATATTTTATTCACAAATATTAGTAAATATGAAAAATTAATATTCTTTATTTACATGGGATGTGACATCCTTCCCCCCTTTTGGGAATTCTGTCCTCAATATTTTAAAATTGAGCTTGGAAACTTCATTGAAAGCCCCACATCAGAAAAGGAGTAAATTAAACTTTCACTTTAAAAGAAAGAAAGGGAAGTACAAAGGTCACCCGAGTTAACCCATACTAGGATTCCATGTAGGAAAACATGGACATGGAAGAGAAAAAAATGGTCATGTTCTAATGGAGAGTGATAGAAAACATTACTAGGAGAATGTTAAACGTAATAAAATCACAAACTTGTGATGCGTTATACGGTATTTGATTCCCCTGTAGGAAAGGTTAACAGACAACATTTTTGATTTAAGTTACATTTCATTGTGGAATTTATTTATTAGCTTAAATAAATCATAAGGGAACATACTTACTTGTCATGTAGACTTTCAACTTTTAATAGATTTCTAACACAAACTCATACTTTCTCCAAATGATGAGTATTTAGGATGAATTTTTCACATTAACAGCGCAATAATCAAAATCCAGAGAATCTACTAATCCACAAAAGAGATCTATATATTTCCCATGTCTTTAAACAAAAACAAAAACCAAAAATATTTTGTACGAGATCAGATAATACCCAAAAAAGATAATTTTTTAAAAAAAAGAAAAACTACTCCTAATCTCCAAAATTTGTCAAACAAAACCCAAAGTTCAACAAAGACCATTAAAAAAACTTTTATCCATAAAATTATTCAATGTAAACCAAACTATGATTGAAACCCAAATATATGAAGGATTTAATCACATTGTCCCCTAAGATAAATCTTAACATTTTTCTCTAAAATAATATTAGTTACTACTAAAGTCTCATACTATAAAGTAATTAACTAATCACATATCCTCCATGATAGGCTAATCATTTCCATAGATAACCCAAAATAATCCTACTCTTAATTCATAAAATTATATAACGGACAAATAATAAGTCATACCAACTAGGGACTTCACATAGTCTAGTGGTAGGCGATGCGCCCTTGTCACCCTTTAGTTGCGGGTTTGATACTTGTGGCCTTACCAGATGCGACAGGTTGTCACCCATCTTACAGGTTTTCCTTTTTATAAAACTTCATAAATATCCCTAACATGTTTTAAACTAAATGGTTTCCTTATACCTCCGATTTTCATCTAAATTCATTACGATCTCAACATCTTAATTCTTGAAGTCTTATTTCACCGCCATAAGATAAAATAAAATGATTCCCAATAATAATGAACATCATACCTTGATCATGGTGTCAATTTGGTTTTATCTTCATCATGTTCACGTAGGAAGAAGGTCCATGAATTACAACAATGATTTAGATATCCTTCATAACCATTTGCTTCTTCCAAAAAAATAAACCTTGTATAACATGGGTCATATGGGTGTTCACATAAAAACAGTTTTGGAAAATAATCATGTATGACATATAATTTTAAGACATCTGATAAAACATGATTTCTATAAAACAGTCGGACCGAATATGAGTTGAAACTTTCAATTAATGGTACTTTTAAAATACCATAGGTATGTGCTGAGAGACTATATTGTAAAATTAAATATAAATAGGTTTCACAAGTGTCTCCTTCTTTATCAAATTTTTGAAAATCATAATATGCTTCAAAATCTTGTGATAAGGTAAAATATTTTTAAATTCCTTGATAATATTTACCTTTCATGAAAATATGAGAATATTGTGAAGATATTGTTTTTCTAAATACAACCCATGATACACGATGATAACGAGGAATATTGGAGGTGTTTAATATCTCAAATAACTGCTTGTAAGTGATTTGTATGCTGGAAAATGTTTCACAATCATCCAAACATGACTTTGATATTATTATTTCAATAAATTCATCAGGAAGAGATAATAATGTCATTTGAGATCCTCCTTCTTCCATTTCCTTTATCTGAAAAAGTTATAAAATAAAGATTTAATTAAGATAATAAACATAGGGTCTAATCATGTGTTTGACGAAAACTCCTAATCCCTAAAGTTTTCTAAACCGACCTCTGATACCAACTATAAGGACCTGGCCTTATAACGTTACTTAATATTTAATTACATTGAATAATTAACATTGAGGATGTTTTTGGGTTTAGAGTTTTAGAGAATTAGGACATAACTATTACATATCAAAGATTAAAAAGTAGACACATCTACTCAGTTTCCATTTTTTTCACAAAATAAAAACTCTTGAACAAAGGAGTCATGTCTAGGTCTTGTTTTAGATAGAATTACATTTTCTTTATCCCATACTTGACCCTATTACACTTTATGTCATGTGAAAAACATTTCAAAAAACATGGGAAGATCATAAAAATCTCAGTAAGGGTAACAACAATACGGAAAGATAACATTTTTCCATATATACATAAGAATCAATGAAATTATACTTTTCTCATAAAACATAAGCAATCTAACATACCTCATGGAATCATAAGATTTATGCATGAATCAATAGAAATCATAAGACATAATGTTAACTTGAGGAATTCATAAAATTATTATGTAGGGAGTAACCCTCATGATTGCGTTTGGAATACCCATCACAGTATATTCCATAAATCTCTTCTGAGAAACCTTAGAGTTTAACTCCTTCACGTTACACAATTCATTATAGAGCTATATCGGGATCACCCGCCCTTAGTTTATCACGGAACCACCTGTCTTCATAAACAATGACCAAGAACCATAGCATAATCATAACACATAACTTAAGAATAAAGGGAAGATATCATTCCCAAATTGCAATAACAATATAAAATTTAAGATATTGAAATAATGAATCCATTCTAAAAACCATCTTCAAAACCATTTAAAACATTTAATAAATTGATTTTTGAATCAAATTGTCCCATACCACTTTGAAGATTTTAACATTTTAAACCATCCATATCCATATAAATAAGTCATTAAAACCATTTTGAAACATGGATATTAATGAGAAATATTTATAAGAATAAATCATTAAAACATTTCAGACGATATTTTAGTTAAAGGGTTTTTAACAAAATGAGAGACACTTGAATAGAATAATTGAGGAATAAAATTTAATCAGAACATTATAATATCATGAGAATAAACTGATTCATGATATAATATTACAATGGACAATATATACACCATATAAGAGTGAATTGGTGCATAAAAACTATGAAGTCCCAATAGAAATTTAAAATGAGATGAAATCCCTTATAAAGAAGGTATCCTTAAAATTAAGGATAAATCAATCTCATAATTATGTGTGAAAAATATAAATACACCCAATATAATGGAATATTAAGTGTAAAACAACCATAGGACATTCACACATATTCATAGGATGACATATTCAATAACTACAAGTTTAACCCAAAGAAATCGAAATTGGGTTATGAAGTTCCCTTGGTAAAATTCGACTTCCTAATGACATCACATTAAAATTCATAAAATTAGTTGATGGAAGAGAAAATTGTATCTCATAACTTGGACATAAAATTTATATCAATAAGGATATATAAGAACATATACCAACATAAAAATATGTAAATTAAAAGACATAAAAAAATAAGTCTTTTAAAAAGGGGAGTGTGAAAGGATCCCTTACCGATTTGGGAATCTTTTGAAACTTACACCCCATGAAAGAAGGGTCATAAAATGAATATAAAAATACCCATAAATGATATTATATTACAAAAATAGTAAAATAATGGGCATTACTTACACCAAAAAAAGTAAATTGTAGCCAATGTAGCATAAATCTCATGGGAATAAAAGTGAGATGAAAAATCTCTTACGAAATATCGGCAGCCTAACAACACCACTTAAAACTTCCAAAAATGGATTTATGAGACCAAGTAGGGTCTCTCATAACATGAACATAAAAATTGAATAATTAGTAATATAAAATAACATCCCCAAACATAATAAATATGAGCTTAAAAGAAATGACATAAAAGAGAGTACTTAAACAGAAAGATAGAGGTAGAATCCCTTACCTCATGTCCGAATTGTCTTGTTCGTTTCTTTATATTCCTGAATAATAAACTTTTTTCAATTTATAATTTCTTAAGGAACTTATTTAATGTTTATTATTCAATTCATATCACATATTATAATGTTATAATAATTAGTTAATTATGTGAGTTCATATCAGATGTTTTTGTCGATATTTGGTACATGAGTCAAAAATGAACTTGTTTGAAAAGAATTGTCCCTATAGTTAAAAGTACATCATTTAAAGAATAGTATTAATGATTTAAATATCATATATATCCAGTACATATTCATTTTATACTATTCCATAACATTTGGAGATAAAGAGAAATGAAATGCACCGTTCATGGAGACTGTAGGCCGTACACACGCATGAACACTACTTTCATTTCTTTGTCATATTAATGGAATTATAAATAATTGAGAGATATATATATTATAGTTCCAGTATAATATATATGTTATATAGATAACATAATTTCATTAATTTCATTCTTTAAACAATCCATGTATTGCATGAACGAGTCACATCACTTGAGGGGGCGGTAGTCCACACTTCCTCATATGAAATTATCTCATTTGCACAACATGCAAAGAATCAAGGTATGTTTTAAATATAAAATACAGAAGCATATAGAAAACTTATGTACCATATATATCATATATAAAATATAGTGACATCAAAATGGACACCTTTAAAGGTGTTAAAAGAATATTGAACAATCATCATTTCGTGAGGCAGTAATTCGCCATCCACAGAAACAGTATGCTCTTTAACCATTAAACGAATATGTGTGTAAGTGTAGCCCGAATAATTCTTATAACAACATCCTTGTATATTTAAGATACTGGTTTTGTTACAAAATAAAGGAATAAAAATATTTTAGGGGGTTGGAGAAGAAAAATAAAACAAAAGAACATAAGAGAAGACATTACGTTTAAATCGGGAAACTTCGTTTTGTTTGCACCAAAAGGGATTCTTGAAGAGCTTCATTCCTAAGGTGAGGCTTAAATGATGAAGAGAGGGATCTGGAGAGATGAAATGGGTAGTGTTTGGCCGAGTGAAAGGCTTGAGACGTGTGGGTAAGGTGGTAGAGGTGGGGGCCTTTTATAAGAATAGAGGAGGGGCACTCTTGGAAAGTTATAAAATATTACTTTATTATAATATTCTTTTTGGATTTTAAAAGTCCCACAAGGATATATTTCAAATATAAGGTGATATGGTTTCAAAAAACACCAATACAATAGGTTTTATACATGTTGAAGACTTATATTTTACCCTATCTTCTCATTTTATTTAAATCGTTTATTTATGAGGTAATCACTACATCATCACGATGTCATAAATAAATTAATTTTTTTAATGTCTAAAAATTATAAAAAAAATATCATGATGTAGGAAATAGTTTTATCTTTATAATTAAGATTTATAGTCAAAAATATTACTTGTATAACCCCATGTAAAAATTGTTTTAGTAAAACAACACATGTTTGTGACATTTTAATTTTAACTTTAAATAAAACGTTATTAATGTCATTTTCCTTCCAATGTGACTCCATGGGGTCCCCAAGTTGACCGATGGATTGTCTTGGTCGGACATTACTCATCATATAAGGTTAGGACATGTGTCAAGGTCATTTCATATTATTATAACATTATCTTTACCTTAAACTACACTAATTACCTTTAATCAAGATTAATAAATCTTAAAAGTTACTATTCACCAAAAAATTATATTAATCCCATTGAACCAAATTTTACATCCCAATGACAACCATGTATGTTGGATTTTGAAAATTCAAATCACAGAATTGGTAAAGTTTCATTTAAATGAAAAAATCAGTTTTTTAACCACCACTTAGTGGTTTCACTATTCATCAAAATTGAAGTTTTTTTCAGAAAAATACCAAAAATTCACCCGAAGCTATATTTTATATTCCAAATTCAAAAATTAATTCTATTTTACAAAATTAAAAACATATAAGTTGAAATAATTAATTTAATAATTAATTCCTGTTGTCAGAACAAATATCGTGTTTTTATGAGGCAATATATATCAAAAGATTGACACTAGTTTAAGTCAAATTTCAAATTGAAATTAATTCCAATGACCACTATTGTATTAAATGGTAAAAATATATTATAATTGGAATTTAGAACCAATTCAAAAGATAATATAATCATATAAATAAATTATATTAAAAAGAAGTTTTGAATTAAAATACAACATTTTTCACAATTCATAAAAAAATAAACTTTATCGGAAAAATACCAAAAATTTACACAAAGTAAATTTTGATGTCCCAATTCTAAAGAAGAATTTTATTTGGTCTAATATAATGTATAAGAGTGACCAAAACTATATTAAAGAGGGTTCACCATCAAAATGTGATAAATCGAACTTTTAGTGAATTTTGGAGTATTTATGCTTAAAATTGAATTCTTTTCTTATTTTAAGCCTTTATCTTTCATTAAATAAATGTAAAAACATTTAACAAACATATATAATCATATATTAGTTATTTATATTCATTCCCGCCAATACAACGGTTAGGTATTAACTACCATTTAAAATAATATTATTTTATTATTAGAGTGCAATGTAAGATTTCGATGAAACTCGTTGTTGCGTATTGGGTATTTCGTCGAGCATAACATTCCCTTTAAATTAATATTAATATTTTATTCACAAATATTGATAAATAAGAAAAATTAATATTCTTTATTTACCTGGAATGTTACAGAAGATCTGGAGATGGGTGGTACATAATTTATCCTTGGTTCTTCCAGATCGAAAGAAGGGGTGGAAAAGAAGACAGGACAATAATAACGAGGCTTTAATCATCTCAATATTGGAGGATCTGGTTAATCCATGAGATTTAAGTGGAGCTCAAATTCATTAGATTCCTTCAATGGTTTGTTGTCATCCTCAGTTTAAGTTTTTCAGATATACTTTAAGTTGATACATATTCAACTGGATAAATCACTCATAGAGGATCCAAAATGGCTTCATGTTATTCTATGTATTGATATTGGATTTTAGATCTAGTGAATGTGGGTTGATTTGAAAAAGGTAATTGATATTATTTGAAGCAACTGTAACGGTTGTACAAAGAATGATTAAGAAGCGATGGTGTCTTCGCTTTGGAGAGGAGGCTGATGGCAGTGTGATGAGTAAGAAAATATGACAGTGTTTCATGGACATGTGGCAGTGTGTAGATGTTGAAGGGGGTGTCAATGACAGTGTTTCAAGACACCATCGATAATGCCTGTGGTTGGATGGTTGTGTGTGATATTGTGGTGTTGCGAAACTAGAGGCACCACTATGTTGGTGGTGTATGGATGTGAATCATAAGGAATTGGTGGGTCCTAGTAGTAGATGGCTAGAAGAAGATGGACTCTTCAATAGTGAGTACTAGTGGTGTGTCACACTTGGTTGAAAACAGTGTCTGGGATTCACCCTTTTAACTTGTGGTATAAGAAATCGTAGTGTCTCATTGAGACACTGTTTACTATATGTTCTGAAGGTATCACAATTTTTATATAGTTACACTTCTACTACAAATAAACATTACCAATTAATAAATAAAATTATCATAAATAAGAATTAATGATTCAAAAAATAAATCAAAAATTTTCATAAATAAAAATTAAAGTAAAATGTTAAATTAATAAAAATTAAATGAATTAACTAAATAAAATTTGTAGAGGATGAAACTAAAAATTATAACATTACTTAAATAATAAATAATTATAGATATTGAATAGAATAATTATTTTAATAATTATAAATTTAATTAAAATGTTAAATATAAATAATATAAATTAATTACTGAAATCCAATTAATTAATAAGGTTGTTTTATTTTAAGGGAGAAAAAATAATAACGTTAAAAGCTAAAAATACAACATAAATTATAAAAACTGATTAAAAAAATTATTTATAAAATTAAAAAATATCAATTATTTAACAAAGAGTATAAAATTAATTAATTAAATCATTAACAAATTAATAAATATATTTAGAAAAATCATGCAATTTAAGGCCACATCAATATGCCACATCGAGTTTAAAAGAACAACTAAAAATCAATATTGAAATGTGACTATTAAAACCATTATTGTAAATTTATAGGTTTGAATATGACTTACATATTTATTAGTTAAATATAATGACCTAAGTCAATATGAATTCATTGTTATGCTCTTATAAAATTGTCACAATTTTTTTGGTAAACACATTTAATTATTAAAAAATGATATTTCATTATTTTTATGTGTTAATATTATAATTTTTAGAAGATTTGTATTTTATTTTGAAAAATAAATTTCATTTATGAATTTATCATCACAATATTATCTTATAATTTTTTTATTAGTGTAAAAAAAATTTGTTTTTCAATTAATATTGAAAATTATGATTATTATTGAAAATAGTAATTTATTTTTATATTTATGAGGAAAAATTATGATTTAGATTAGTGTTAAATTTTCATTATTTTAGTTTTATTTAAGAAAAATCAAATTATGGGATTTGAAATGTATTTCAATCATCAATTTATAATAAAAACATTTTATATTTAAATATGGAATTTTTTTAAAAAGTTTTATCTCTTTGAGTTTTTTGGTTCAATTTAATTCATAATAATCAATTTTTTAAGTTAAAAAAATAAATAAATATTTGGAATTATTGGGAAAAATTTTATAAAATAGGGCCCTTTTATTTTTGGTCAATATGAATAGTAACTTTAGTAATTTTTCTTTCCACAAGTAAGGTGAAATCAGGTAATTTTGGTAAAAAATTAAATGTTAATACTGATAAAGTGAATTAAACACTATCCTAAATCACATTTTTTGACTATATATAGACCATAATCATCCTAGAGTTCAATCTATGCCTTTTTGGGGCCATTTGAATAAGATAACCTCCTTTATAGTACTTTAATTAATGAAAAGTGAAATAGGTCACACTATTGTTTTTAATAAGAGAAATGTTTTTAATATGGATTTATCCTAATAAAATGATTGATAATAAATATTATATTTCATTATATTGGATTTTCCCATAGTATGTTAATTTATCATTAATTTTTATTGAAGAAATAATTTACCTAAATTCTTTCCCAACACTGATTCACTAATTATTCTTTTAATGAAAAAATAAAATAAACTATATTAGAAATATTATAATAAATATAATTTGAAATAATAAATGTGGTAAAAGAATTTTTATAATTACTTTGACATGTTTGGGATAATATACAATATTTTTTTCAATTTATAATTTTAATCATGGTATTATTAAATTTAATGTAATGAATTGTTATTAAAATGTATATTATTGATAATTTATAGTAATCAATACTTTATAAATTAATATAAAATTTCAAAAAATAAATAATTTAACCAATTTATTAGTTGATGGTTTTAAATATTTTCCATGGTCCCCTTATAGGTCTTTTTCTCATTTTATAGTAACTATATTGACCCTCTTGAGTAAAAAAACTATATTGTCACAATAATCATGGAAGAGGTTAAATAAGTATTAAAATCAAAAGATAAGGGAAGAAATATTGTGTAAATAGATGTAATTTATTAAATGAGTGTTTTTTACTCATACTCATCTTATCTTAGGAACTAATAATTTTGAAGTCCTTTGGAATCTTATATTATTTTATATTAATTTATTATTTTGAGAAGTTCAAAAAGTTACCATCCCGTCTCTTATAAAAGGACATCTCTTCACATTTATTCACACATAAAAATACTTTTTATCTACCAATTACTACCCAATGAAATATTTATAATACTTTCCAAATAATATTGGTTCCACATTAGGAATAACACTAACCTTAGATGTATTATGTTGTTATGAAATTAAGACAATCGAAAATAAAGGTTTCATTTTTATTCATTTATTCCTATTTTGGTTATTCTTTTACATTAATAAAACACTATTTAAACATGATTATATATTAAATTATCTTTTCTCAGTATAATTTTATTTTATTATTTTTTTCATTTCATATAACCATCTCCTCATCCATCTAATTTGAAAATAATTCATCATTCGTGTGTATGGGGGGACCACCACCACACGAACCGATGTAATTTATTTCCATCACTATCTCCCAATACTTGTTATAAATATGGAATTAAAATTTTTGTATTTTATATTCATGAAATATTTTTCATTCATAATAGATTATATATAATTTAAATTCTCACCGTCCCATTCAGAGAAAAATGATGAAATCCTTTATGTGTACGCATGGACTTCCCCCCACACAAAACGATTTGATTCATTTTTCATCACGAAATACCATGAAAGATATATTTACATAAATTTAAATAATTAATAGGACATTTTTATATTATAATTATTGTGAAAATATATAATAATTACTAAAATATTTCATAATGATCGTTGAAAAATGGGAATGGTACTTATGCTTACATATGTTCTATTATCTCTATGATTGTAACATAGTTCATTTTTCATTACCCTATTTAATTGAGGGATTTAAAATTTAAATTTATATATAAGAATGATAATTATTTCATGAAAATTATTTTCTATGATGTAATAATGACCACTTTGTCCATAATCAACATACCAAATTCACTTGAGATTTAAGTACGAAATATTATGAAAACAACCAATATGAATGATTTTGTAAATGTATATAGCATAGTAATAATTAATATAAATGGAATAATTAACATAAAAATGTGTATTAAGTATGTATCAAATTAATATATGTTTTCTATTTTGTAATATAAAGGAAATAGATGATTAATCATACTCTTGGTAAGGGACTTTCTTTTTTAACCCTCTTTTAATGTTCTACTTTTATTACTTTTTAAAAAAGTCAAAAGGAATGTATTTGTTATCTTATCTATAATGAGTGGATTTGACATAAATAATTAAAATTTAATTATTTATATTTTCCTTTATAATGATACATATATTTTTTTTTCAAAAAATGTTTCCATTATTATTTGTTTTTTTAGATTTTTAATGTAATTTTTATAAGAAATGAGGTATTTGATATCTGGAAGTGTTTTCCCATGGTTTAAAAATTTATTTCAAGTTTTTTTCATTATATTTCATTATATATTATTTATTATGGTATTATCCCCATTATAGATCATAGTTGAGATAGATAGTACATATACAAATGGGGATCCCCATTACTACTCTCCAATGCATTGGGTAATGTTTGGATGTTGACTGTGATATTATTACTTGATTAATTTTTATTTTTAATCCATGAGTAACTATTATGGTCTATCAAAATTAATATTATGAATTCCACTATGAAGTTTTTCATTAATTATATGTGATGGTTTCTCCAAATTTAATGATGATGTTTAACACATGTGTAACTATCATGGTTACTCCATTTAGAACCATGATGGTTATTCTATTTTTAAGAGTGAAACTTATAACATTCTGAAAAAATAATTTGACTTTCATATTTTCAATGAAAACATTATCAGTTTATTTTACCATAATTATTTTTATTAAAATTATGATGAAATGTGTTGGGCATATATTTTGGATTCATTTGTATCAAAATAAATTTTATTTTAAACCTAATGTTTACTTCGAAAATAAAATATATACAAATGGAAATCTAGTTTCATTAATTATTTGGTGAACATTTGTTATATTTTTTTTCCATCCCATGTCGTAAAAAGTCATTGGGTTTAAGGAAGATTCGGGATAATGATGAGGTTAAGATGAAAATTCAGAATATTTATCATAAAATAATCATGTTTTATTTAAAAGGGACTTGTATAGTGGATACATAGAATAAGTGTTCACTTGTAATATATGGGTTAACCATTTTTGGGTTTTTCTTAATTCTATAAAACTCTAAACTAAATATATATTCATGATGTTATAAAATGTATTTGTATCACAAAGATACTCAAATATTTCATTCTTAAGGTTGTGTCCATATAGTTGGTGTCAAAAGAGAGTTTAGAAAACTTTTGAGAATATGATGTTTTCTTGTATGGTATTATTACGAGTTATAAATATCATCATGGGTCTATAATTTTCTGGTTGACCATTAACTAAATTTCATAGAAACTCAATTTTAGGATTTATGTTTTTAATTTTTAGGGTAACTAATGATATTATTGGACTCATTTAATTTTTTGAAGAAATTAGGGGTTATTACATTTTGGGATGAGAAATGAAAGTTAACAGATAACAATCGAGGTTTAAAAAATTCATTAAATATAAAATATAATAAGGTTATTTTTCAGTATGTTTATTATATTTCTATAATTTTATAATCATTCTATTAATATATATTTTGGAAAAGGAAAACATATTGGTTCGGTGGAAACTCGTCACATTAGGAATGAACATGATTTTTGAATCCACAATTAAAGGGTGGAATGGTTTAATCACTAACCATAGGCCTACGTGAAGTATTATTTATTATGAAATTTTCATTTTAGTTAAAAAAATTTATTGTTAAATAAAAAGTTTTATTTGGAAACATATAATTAATCATATATATAATATTTTCATTTGGATGATGATTTGATGATTAATGTTACTTTAAATTAAGATCAATATAATTTTTTGAACATTCTATGATGAAGTAGTATATAATATTATGGGATTTAATTTGTTTAGTAAATTTTGTATTGTCTTTTGTAATAATATGTGATTTTATTTTGGAATTACGGTGATTTAGGTTACTTAGGGAAATAATTAGTATCTCTTGGAGATTAGGTGATTTGGGAAATTCTATATTGGGATGATACTTTAGTATTCATTGATTTTATTTGTAGGGAAATGATAAATTAATCTTGGAATATGATGGGATTAAATCTATTATATATTTTGGATTCAATATTACACTAGTATATTTTTTAAGTAAATTTTAGGATAGTTTTTAGTTGAGTGATCTATGATGAATTTGTGTATTACTATTGATTTTTTAGATTAAATCTTATTTATTAATAAATATATATATTCTCTTCAGATAAGTATATTATCATGTAACAAAAATTTTGGTTTTGAATAACATTTAAATATAGGAGGAATAACGTTTTATCTTTTTATGGATTTTGTGATCTATATAATATTATTTTAAACCATTAGCTAGGAAAAAATAATTTTTGAATACTCAATATTAATTAAAAAATGATTTGAATTTTTTAGAAATTTGTTAAAATATGATGTTATAAATTTCAAATAAGTTTATGTACTTATTTTTTCATTCAGGGTAATAAAGGATTTCTTTAACATTAGAAAAAAGATTATGAAACCAGAAATAATTATCTGGTTACTTTACATACCTAGAAATCAATTTTCTTTTAACCCATCAATGATTTTCGGTTTTTTTATGGTAAAATTTTTCATGATCATGTTATCTATCACAATATATTATTCATTCCATGTTATTTTTCTCTTATATGTCCATGTTTTCACATCCAGCAAATGCTCACTTATTCAGAAACCAAATTTTTGTTACTCCTAATGACCTTTTCACATACCTTTTATCCTATTTAATTTAGATGTTTCATTAATCATTTTAATGATGTTAGAGTTAAATTAATTTATTTTCTTATGTTAGATGATTTTTACCATATATGAGTTCAAATTGAAAGGATACAATTTCTTAATGGTGGGAGAATGTATGACATACTACCACCACATGCATCGATTGATTTGTCTTCCATATTCATTTCTCAAAACATTTATAATGATGAAATTAATGTTGGAATATTATATTAAGGAAATATTTATCATTATAAAAGGATAAAATATCATTTATGTTCTTAACTTCCTTTTCATAAAAAAATTGTAACATCTTCATGCACACATGTAGACTACCACCTCAAAGAAGCAATGTGATTCATTTTCCATCCATATATCTCTTGAATAATATGAATAATTATATTTAATGAATTAATAAGATATATATGATATATATGATATTATGATAATTATTAAAAGGTAAAACAATACTTACTTTCTTTCCACAATATACATTGAGAACGGGAAACGTTAGTCATTCATATGTACGACCTATCATCTCCAAGATTGTAACATTGTTCCTTTTTCTAATTCATTTTTAATAAATGGGTATAAAATTATATTAAATTTAAAAACATGATAATTTTGTCATGACATTTTTTCTTATTGAATAATTATATCTTTGACCGTAGTTCACATGTGAAATTCATATTAGGTTTAAGTTCTAAATATCATCAAAAAACCTAACGTGAATGATTATATAATAGTATATACCATGTCAGTAAGAGATATAAATGGAATAATGAACTATGAAGATATTCTTAAGAAAGTAGATATATAATATAACAATATTATTCATGAATATAAAGGACATAAATGACAAATTATAATCATGTAAAGGGACAACATTTTCAAATACCCTCTTTTAAGATTCCACTTTATATAATTTTTACAAATGTTAAAATGAATTTATTTTTTAACTTTTACATAATTATTAGATTTTTTTTGAAATCTTGATTATTAAATTATATAAATTATCATTTATAAATTTTCACTTTTATTTTCAATTAAAATAGTATCATTATTATGTGTGTATTTTGTATATTTTGAATTTAATTTTTACAATAAAATGGATTTTTTATATATGAAAGTTCATTACAAATGGTTTTAAAAGAGTTTTAATCTTTTTATACTTGATATGGTGATAGTAAATTAATTACAAATATTTAACCTCTATTATAGATTGATGGTTATCTAGAGAAATATTAATCAAATATTGATCCCCATCATATCTTTCCAATTCATTGGGTAATGTTTGGAGGTTAACAATGATGGTTATTCTAGGATTAACTATGATGGTTAATCCATGAGTAACTATGATGGTTAATATAAAAAAATTTCAAAAGTTAAATGTTATGCTATTCCGTGGTTTATTTATAATTGTTACTCTAAATTTAACTATGATGGTTAATAAATGATTAATAGTGATGGTTAAACAATTTATACCTATAATGTTATTTCATATTTATGATTCAAAAGGATTACATTATGAAAATGTTTTCATATGATTTTATAATTTCATATGAAATCACTATGTATTTATTTCATAATAATTATTTCTAGTTAAGTGTTTTATGAAATTTTTGGCACATATATTGATTTATTGGGTATGAAAATAGACTTATTTTTAACCCAAAGGATATTTAAAAAAAGAAAATATTTTTTATAATCGTAGAATAACAGTTTATTTCATTCTTTTTTATATACCTTACTATGTTTTTTCAACTCACAAAAAATATTAAAAAAAATAACATGGGTTAAGGAAGATTATGAAAAAAATATGATTTCAACATGAAAATTTTGAAGATTTATCATTAAAACCAATAATGTTTTATTTAGAAGGATATGTTTAGTTAGATACTTAATATAAGTGTTCACTTATAATGTATGGGTTTAGAATTCCTGATTTTATCATAGATTTATATAACTCTGATCCAAAAATATGCTGGGTATTGTAATGAAGATAATTCCATATCAAAGACAATCTAATTTGTAATTTTTATTATCGTGTCCTAATAATTGGTATCAAGGGAGGGTTTAGAAAATTTTGGAGATTATTATGCTTTCATGTGAGATATAATTAAGATTTATGTATATCATAATGGGTTTTTAAATTTATTTTTGGTCAGAAGTATGCATATTAGAAAGTTTTTTGATGATTTATGTTAATAAATTATAAGGTGTGTAATGATATTATTAGAGACATTTTTTGAAGTAATTATCTATTATTGTATTTTGGGATAAAAAATGAAATATATGGGATAATATTTTAGGTTAAAACATTTATTTGAATGTTGAATATATAAGGATAATTTTATATGATTTTTTTCATCATTGTCGAATTTTATAAGAATTATATTAATATATAATTTTAACTAAGGAAAACTTATCTATCATACGACAACATATCGCATCTGGAAAGGCCGTGAAATATGAACTGATAACTGATGGGTGACAATGGTGCATCACCTACCAATGTCCTGCATGAAGAACTAGTTAGTATGAATTATTCTTTTTAGTCAAATAATTATATGGATAAAGATTTTTTTTATTTTTGGGGGCATATTTTATATCATATAGTTAATATTTAAGTTTGGGAAATAATTTTGTGATTACATAATTAATATTATTTAGGATAAATATCATTATAAATTTATATAGCAATATAAGAATATGGTAAATTGAATTTTATGGGATTTAATTTCAGGAATAAAATATGAATTATATTTTGGAAAAATATGTGAATTTATTATGTCTTTATGGTGATTTGGGTTATTTATGGAAATAAATAGAATAACCTGGAAAATATATCATTAGGGAAAATAAATTTATGCATGATAATTTTGAAATAAATAATGATATTTTGTGATAAATTATATATTTACATTTTAAGATGATGGGATAAAATACTTATTATTAATGGGTTTCAATCTTATATTGTAATATTTTTTGGACTTTTAAGGATAGTTCTTTATGAGTAATCTGTATTGAACTTTGGGTAGTACTGCCAAATTTGGGTATTAATGTAGATATATTTATTTATTTATTCTTTTTAAAAAAATTATATAATAATGTACTCCTCATATTAATTTTGGTTAATGTTTGATGTCCTGAGTAATATATTCTTATATTTTTTAGGAATTTTTTTATTAATATAAGTTGAATTTAATTCTCCATGAGAGAAAACATAAATCTTGAATACTCATTTTTTAGATAAAAAGATGTGATTATTGTAGAAATTGTTTAATGGGTGAATTTTAATTTTTCTATTTTGTATATTTCCTTATTATCTTAGTACATTAAGTAAAATAAATTTCTTTAACATTAGGAAAATGTGTTTCAAACCAAATAAAGTTATCTACTCTCTTTTATTACCAAGAAATAAAGGGTCTTTTTAAACCATAATTTATTTTTGGTGTTGTGATGGTTAAATTTCTCATGATCATTCTATATATAACTCTATATTTTTTCTTGGGAATTATTTTTCAATTTAATTTTCAAGTTTTCACATCATGTAATGTTATCTTTTTAAAAAACAAGTATGTGTTTGTCCATATGACATTCATACATCTCTTTTTCTCTCATATATAGAGGAATTTTTATTAATCATTTTTGTAATGTGGGATTTCAAAATTGTAATTTTGAAAACTAAAACCCTTGTTAAGAAACACAAGTTTAAATTTAAAGGAATAAATTTCTTCAATGTGGGAGAATGTATCATCCTAAAATGTTAAAAGGGAACGCTATATCTAACAATGTAAAATATACGCCACATTGATTGTAAATCATTAAGTAAATAAATTATTTAAATGATTCCATTATCACCTAGAAGTTCAATTAGTGGGAATGAATCGAAATAAAATTTTGATAAAGTAACTACAAATTTATAACACAATATTATTTTATTAGTTACTTCATATAAAATAATCATAATTCTTTAGAAAAGATTCTTTATAATTCAAAAATGTGTTTTTGTACTTTTTATGAATGAGTATTATAATTTCTACAAGACCTAGAATGTTTATTGGAAAAAACTAATTTTATTTTTAATTAATTAGTTCAATATTATCATAAAATGAATTTTAATGGATTTTATACAAATATTGATACTTCAAGGAATAGTGAAAATTACTTATAAAAATTAAAAAATGTCTTTTATTTTAAAATATTTACTTGGAAATTTTTTGTCTTGGTTTAATTTTAGATTATAATTAGTTATATTGTATATAAAAAATATATTTTTATTGTTTTTAATGGGATTTTACAATTTCATTATGTATTAGATAAATTATATTTCAAAGGGGCATTTTTCCAAAAAACTGGGTTTCATTGCATTTTTTTGAATAAATAAAATTATGATACCTCTTTGTTATGAATTTTTGAAAATCGATTCCATATTTGGAATAAGTGGCTCTAAATTTAGTCAATATATCCCTTTTATTTTTGGTCAATATGAATAATATCTTTAGAAATTTTGGTTTCCATGTTAAAGAATGAATCAATTAATTTAGTTTATAAATAAAATGATAATAACCATAAGATGACCCGACACTTACCAAAATAATTTATTAGTTTACCTTAACCAAATTGATATACGGGTATAATTTATGACCTTCTAGTGAATCATGGATAAGATTATGGCCTTTATGGTACTTTATTTAAAGAAAAGTCCAACATGTCACTCTATGTTTTTAAATAAGTGTAATATATTTAATAAGGTGTTATAAAAAGGATGTGTTCAACTATAAATTTTATTTTTAAGTATAATATATTTATATTAATCATGGTAATTTATTTTAATTTTTAACTAATGATATATTTAACTAAAATGCTTTTACAACGCTGATGTTGTAATTTTTTAAGAACTAAACAAATAAAAATAAATGATATTAAAAATATTAATATAAATATACTTTTAGAAATTTAATGAGATAAATAAATATTTTATTTGGCCATGATATTATAGGGATAAATATATATTTTTATTTATCAGTTTTATCTTGATATTATAAATGTTAGTGTAATGAATGGTTCAAAAAATTGAGATTATTGATATTTTATAGAAAAAAAATAATTTGATAAATGATATAAAAGTAATGAAAATGTTAAAATTTTATATGTGACCACATTAAGGATTAAAATATAAATCATGCTACATTCATTCAACTTTTTAATTTCATATTTATTAAATTTATTCTTGATGGAAAAAACTCCATGATGTCTCGATAATAGTTAACTGGGTTATATAAGGGTTACAGTGAAATGATAAGGGTATAAGTATAGTCAAACCATATCTTACATTTATTGTATAATATTTTTTATACCCATACTCAAATTATATTTTAAATTAATGTGTTTTATTCCATTTGGTGGTATATATTATTTTATCTTATTTTATTATTTTGAGAAGTTCCAATAGTGACCTCTCCTCTCTAATAGAAGGACATTCATTCTTATTATTTCCTCACAATTAAAAACTCATTTAGTTATAGAAATAACTACAAAATTACCTTACTAGAATCCCTCTTATAATTATATAGGTTAAATTTAATGAATGGAAGCATCCTTTGTTGTACTAAGGTGTTAATTAAAATTTATTTTTCCAAGAAAATGTATTAGTTTTAATCAGGGGTTTCGGTTTTGTTTATTATTATACATCCCTAAAAACACCATTAAACACAAGATAATAAAAACTGAAATAATAATAATATATCTAATATTTTATTAAGTTATTTTAATGACCAATATCAAACTTCACTTCCATCAAAAGGCTAATCAATTTATCCGCTGTGTGTTCGATGGACAACCGCCTCATGGACAGATGTAATTTATTTTCCATCATCGTTGGTCAATACTAGTTATAATGACTGAATTAATGTTTATATATGATATTAATTAAATATTTTTCATTATTAAAATATGATTTATCATTTAAATTTTTACCTTCCCATGCATAGAAAAATTATTACATTTTTCATTTGTATGTGCTGACTACCACCTACATAAAGAGAAGTGATTCGTCTTTCATCACCTCATACCATGAATTATATATTATAATATTTTAAATATTAAAATTATATTTATTATATTATTATCATTATGTAAAGATAAAAAGATACTTATATAATATCCATAATGATCTTTGAAAAATTAAAATGTTACTTGTGCGTACGTATAACCTACCGTCTCCATAATTGTGACACATTTTGTTTTTCGTAACCATATATAATGGATGTATTTGAATGTATAATTATATTAAAAAATAAAATTATTAAATTATTATAATTTTATATATGATGGAATAATAAAATCTTGGACCACAGTCAAAATACAAAAGTCATTTTCGACATAAGTACCAAATATCATCAAAATGCTTGATATGAACGGTTATTTAATTTTATATAACATTATAATAAGTGATATAAAAGGAATAATGAACATAAAAAAGGTTACTAAGAAATTATAAAATTAAAATAATTTTATTATTGAAGAAGATAAAGGATATAAATTTTGAATCATAATCAATGTAAGGGGATTTCATTTAAAACCTCTCTTTTAATGTTCCTTTTTCAAGACATTTTACAAAATTCAAATGGTGTGTATTTTTTAACTTATATTTAATGATCCTATATTCCACCATAATGAAGATTTAATTATTTAATGTCTCATTTATAATTATTCATTATTCTTATCAATTGAATTTTTTCATTATTATGTGCAATGTTTTGTGATTTTGAATGTAATTTTTACATGAAAATTGGTATTTTGATAATTTAATGTGTTTTCCACATAGATTTTAAATAGATATTATGTTTTCTATTCATTATATGGTACGTATAAATTATTAAAAATTGTTTTATCACCATTATCGGTCGAAGGGGATCTTAATATAACATATACGAAGGTTGATCCCCATTATAACTCTCCAATGCATTGGGTAATGTTTGGATGATGATCTTTATGGTAATTACAATATTATATATGATGGTTTTTAATCTATGAGTAATTTTAGTGGTCAATCTAAATAATTTTTTATAAGTTTAATGTGATGGTCCTACATGACTAGTTATAATGGTTACACCAAATTTAACGTTGACGGTTAATATAAGTGTAACTGTGATGGTTACTCTATTTATAACCATGAATATAATTCCATTATTAAGAGTGAAATCTATATCATTATGAAATTTTTTACCTGTGATTTTTAATTTTGGAATGAAACCTGTATGATTTTAGTTTTCTTTAAGTATTTCTATTCAAAAATTTTATGAAAATTTATTAGTAGGGAAGTTGATTTCTCAACAAAGAAAAATAAGTTATTTTAATCCCATTTTTATTTTTAGAAAAATGAAAAAAAAAATTATATCATCATAGACTAACCATTTATTCCATTCTGTTTATGTCCCTTATTAAGATATTTTTACCCATCACATGTTTTAAAATGTATTACACATATTTTAAAAATGATTAAGGGTTTGGATTTTGTCATGATGAAAATTGTAAAGTTTTATCACAAAAAGAAACCACATTTTATTCAAAATAGTTGTGTTTGGAGGATGCCGAGTATAAGTGATCACTTTTAATGTATGGTTTTTACATGTTTTAGTTTGTTATAATTCACTAAAACAGTAAAAAAATGATCATTATGATTGTTTGAATTTTAATTTTAGCACAAAGACAATAGAATATGTAACACTTAAGGATGTGTCCTTAATGATGGTATCAAAGGAGGGTTTAAATAATTTTCGAGATTATGATGTTTTCTTATGAGGTATTCTTAAGGTATATGATATCTATAATGGGTTTATAATTTTAAATGTAATCAGATGATCGATGTCTCATAAACCCTTTTTAGGCCTTTATGTATTTTAAATTTTATGTTTATTAATGATATTTCTTGAGACATTTATTTTTTTAAAGATTATTATGGTCTATTACATTTTGGGATAAAAACTATAAGGTATGAGATAAAACTTTAGTTTAACAAATTTATTTAAAAGTTCAATATAATAATGTTATTTTTTAGGATGTTTATCACATTTCATGAAATTTATAAGTATTATATTATTATAGTTTTAAAAAATAAAAACCCTAGTATTAGAACCAACCTATCGCATTTGGAAACGCCAATAGGATTAAACCCACAACCAAAGGTTGTAAAGGGTGAACCTCCTACCACAAGCTAACAATAAGTCTTTCGTAGAATGAAATATTATTTTTAGATAAATTATTTTATAGATAATGAATATGTTTATATTAGAAACATATCTTTTAGTGTATATGTAATATTTATGATTGTAAAATAATTTGGTGATTCTGTGACTAATTTTATTTTGGGAGAAAATAACATTAATTTTAGAAACATTATAAGATCTAGTTAAATAGAATATTATGTGATTTTATGTAAAAAAATAGGGGAGGAATTATATTATGGAGGAATTTGTGATTTCATTGCGGATATACGGTGATGTTGGTTATTTATCGAAATTATTAGCCTATCCTGAAAGTTATGTGATTAAGGAAATTATATTTCGGTATGATACTTCATGTGTCATTGATGTAATTTGTAGATAAATAAAAAAAATTATCTTGGAGAATGATGTGATTAAATACTTTTAATTTCTATATTTCAATCATAGGATAGAATATATTTTCTAAAAATTATGTATAGTAATTTATTGAGTGATCTTTGTTGAATTTTGGATATTACTATTATTTTGTGGATATTATTTTATATTTATTCGCATATAGATTTATTAGCTTATAAAAAATAATTTATATTCTACTAACCATTTTTTTGTATATTTCTAAATACAATAGGAATAAACATTTAACATATTTGGATTTTTTTATCCATATGTGTTGATTCTAATGCTTCGTGAAAGAAATATTAATCTTAAATACTCATCATTTAGAGAAAAATATGTGATCGTGGTTGAAATTTACTAAAGAATGAAATTGTATTTGTAAATTAAATATATTTCCTTCTTTCCTTAGTCTATGTAGTAATAGTTATTATTTAATCTTAGTAAATGTATTTGGCAACAAAAAATACATTTTCCATTCGTTTTTATTACAATGAAATCAATGGCTTTTTAACTGATCAAGGATTGGCATGTTTTTATGGAAATATTTCTATGGATCAGGTACTCCATTACTCTCTATCAGTCCATGGGAGTCATTATTCTTACCCCTTTACATGTTTTCTCATCCCATTAATGTTCTAAAATTTGAAAACATATTATGTGTTACTCTAGAGTACCATTATAAATAACATTTCATTTATTTTTTGTGGTTGTTTTATTATTCCTTTTTATAATGTGGGACTTCAAAAAAGGTATTTTAAAAATTAAAACCCTAGTTCTTAAACCAAGATTCAAATTTCAAGGGATAGAATTCTTAATGATAGGTGGAGTATATAACATCACATTATTTTAAAAGGAAACATTATGTTCGATAGTGTAAAAGATAAACCACATTATGCTTAAAAAATAACTAAATATTATTATTTAATTTTGAATGCTACAAAAAAGACACTAAATTGTTGGGCTTGAATAATAATAACTTATTTATAAAATAAATATAATTTTACAAATAAATATTAATTCATTCGAATGTTTGTGAAAAATAATCACAAATTTTCTTCAGTGAGAATATTTTTTCTTAAAAAATGGCTTTCTTTGTTTATATAAGTAAATATTATAATTTGAAGAAACACTAGAAATTAATTCAGATAATTTAATTTAATTTTTTAATTTATTATTTAATTATTATCATAAAATTAATTTTTTATAATTCTATGAAAATATGTATTTTTCAATGAATTATGAAACATACTGGTTTTATTTAGATATGTATTTTATTTTGATATATTTAAAACATTAAATTATGGTTTTTATTTTATAAATTTTTTTAGTTCATATTTATTAAAATAAATATAATTATGTGTCATGAGTTTTATTTTATATGTCAATTTAGGGTAAAAACATTTTATATTTAAAAGGGTTTATTTCTTAGGAAAACATGTTGTCATTATTTTTTCTAGTTTATTTAAATTGATAAAATTATTTGTTTTACATTTTTAATAATTTAATATTTATTTTGAATCATTGGGTCTAAAATTATTAAATATTTTTCTTTTAATTATTTTTTATTATGAATAACAACTTTAGTAATTTTGTTTACCACGGTAGAGGGTAAATTAGGTAATCTTGGTAAAAGGGATCATAACAATAAAAAGAAAAAAAAACATAGCTAAATATTTTTGGATGAGTGTATCATGATGAAAATTATATAAGGGTAGAATTATTTACCTTTTTCAATCCACTAAGATAATATTATGGCCTTTATAGTATTTTATTTAATGAGAAGTCAAACATGCATCACACTTGTTTATAATAAGTGTAATATTTCTAGTAAGGTGTTATTCAGAGGATATGTTCGAATATAATAAATATTTTGAAATTTAATTTTTTTTCATCATAATTAGGATTTTTATTAATTTTTTTAAATTAAATAATTATCATAAATTCCTTTCGAACACTAATTCAGTAATTATTTCTGTAATTAAAAAAAGATATTAAAGATATTAATATAAATATAACACAAGATAATTAATTTGTTCAAATAATTGTATTGGTGATCCTGAAATATTATGGATATAATAGAATATTTGGTTCTATTAATATGTTTTAGGATGATATTATCAAAATCAATGTCATGATTATATCTACAAATTAAAATTTTGATATTTTATATTAATTTTTTTTAATTAAATGATATAAAATTCTAAAAAAATATATAATTTTTCAATGGGAAAAAATTAAGGATTGAAATATTTTTTTACATTTATGGGTCATTTTCCCTTATATAGTGAATATATTAACCCATAAAGAGTGAAAATCGATGTTGTCGCACAAAATATTAAATGGGTTAAATAAGGGTTAAAACCAAAAGATAAGGGTATAAATATAAAAAAATATTATTATTAATGGAAAATGGTTTTTATACCATTTTTGATATTATATTAATAATTAATAGGCGTTAAAATTTTTTTTATTAAAAATTAATTTATAATAATTTATAATTTTTAATGATACAATAGTGTCCATCCCTTTTCTTATAAAAGGAATGATCTTCTACTAATTTCTTCATAGTTAAAAAACATTTTATGATCCATTAAAATTCTAAATAAATTATTATAAAACATCCTCTCACTCTAGAGGAATTATTTTAGTAATAAAACCAACCTTTTTGGGAATGTTGTGTTAAGAAAAGAAGATTGTTCAAAGAAGATGTATCATTTTTAATTGAGCATTTCTATTTTCATTATTCTTTCACACCCCTAAAACCATATTTATACATTATAAAATAATAAACCTTGAAACCCCTATATATTTATATTTAATTATGATTGTTTCATTTCCTATATCAATCTACAATTATATAAAATTGGAAAATAAATAATCATTCATGTGTTTGGAGGACTACCGCCACATGAACCGATATAATTCTTCATCTCTTAAGAATGTGTATAATTTTTTAATTATTGTATACATATTAATTTAATGAAAAATATAACATTCTAAAAATATAATGTATCATTTGAATTCTTACATTACTGTGTATAAAAAAACTATAACAATGTTTATTTGTATGTGTGGATTACCACCTCAACAAAGCGATGTAATTTGTTTTTCATTGCCACTTCCCATAAATCATATATATAAAAATATTTGATGATGTAATATTATATGTATTATATTATAATAAATATTTAATGATTAAATAATTTAAAACTTGTTTCCATAATGATCGTTGAAAATAGAAATGTTACATATGTGTACGCTTGAACTACCATCTCCAAGATTATAGCATAGTTCATTTTTCATAACCTAATTTAATAGAATCATTTAAAAGTACCATTTATGTATAAAATTTATAATGTTTTAATTATTATTATTCTATATATTACATAATAATGACCAAATATACAAAATTAAACATTCTAGATTCATTTCGAACATAAGTACCAAATATCATCAAAATGCCCCATATGAATGACTAATTAATTATTTATTACATGGTAATAAGTGGTATAAAGGGATTAATGATCATATAAATGTTTCTTATGGAAGTTTAAAATTGATATAAGTTTATTATTTGGAAACATAAATTTCAATTGTGATTAATCATACCTGAGGTAATGCAAATTCTTAAAAAAACTCTTATTTTAATGTTCCTCTTGAAACACTATTTACTAAAGTAAAAAAAAGAATGTAATTTTTTAACTTATACGAAATGAGTGTATTTTCCCTCCATTATGATTATTTAATCAATTAAATTTATCTTTATAATTTTTCATAGTTTTTTAAAAAAATGGTTTCTTTATTATATAAATATTATTTATATTTTAAATGTGTTTTTTACATGAAAATGTGTAATTTTATATATTATTTTATCACATGGGATTAAAATAATTTTCAAGTGACATATTAATGTTGCTGACCTTGTACATTATTTATGAATGGTTTATCACCATTATATCACGTGAGTGAGTTGGATATGGATTATAAGAAGGGTGATCCTTATTTTATCTATCCAATGCATTGGGAAATGATTGGATGTTGACCTTGATGTTCATATGAAGATTAAAAATAATGGATAATCCATGGTTACCAGTGATAGTTACTCTAATTTAATGATTGGAAGATAATTGTGAAGGTCTTCAATGATTATCTATAAAGGGTACTCTATATTTAACTGTAATGATCAATACAAGTGTAATTGTGATGGTTTCTCCAATTATAACCAGGATGGTTATTCCATTTTTAAGACTGAAAATTATGAATCTATGAAGAAAAATTCATTTATTTTTAATTTTTGTAACGAAACCATTATTATTTTAGTTTACCATTAATATTTCTAATGAAATATATTATGAATTTTTTTTGAGAATATAAGTTGATTTATTATATAAGAAAAAGTGTATATTCTAAACACAATATTTAATGTGAATAAAAAATTATTTACTGATTGAATAATGGTTTGATTAATTCTTTTTATAACCCTTATTAGGATTTTTTATGATACTACTTTTATAAAACAAATCAAAGTGTTTATCGAATAGAATATAAAAGGATGATTCCATGATTATGATTATGAATATTTATCATGAAAATTATTTTTGTTTAATTTAAAAGGGTTTTATTTAGAGGATATTGCATATAATTATTCACTTGTAATGTATAGATTTTATATGTAATATTTTTATTGACAATCTAAAAAACTAAATTGAAAATAACCTCATGATTTTCATAATGTTTATTCTAGCTCCAAGACACTAGAATATGTAATGCTTAATGTTGTTTCCTTACACAAGTACATTGGGAAAACATCAAGTACGAACCTGGTGAGGTCCTTTTCTAGAATCAAATATTAGAGAAAATGAACCATGTCGAGGGGAATTGGGAACTCCCAACCCCACATTCTTAGTAGCCCATTCGCTTTCCAAAACATCCTCATGACCCTCAATCATTTCCCAAAGTGAAACAAACAACTCATCATTGTCTGAGGATGGGCCCTCCAAAGAAGATAACTCCAAATATCCCAATCCATCCAATGATTTATTGTCTGGTTCATCAGTATTTTCAAAATATAACTCATTATTCATCTCAGATACTCCATCATTGGAGATAAGGATTATAACTGTAATACTATTATATGCAATTGGCCATCATGGGATGTTTTCTTAGGCACAGTCACAAGAAATGAATTATCATCACAACCATTGATAATGAATCTTTTGGATATAATTCATTATTAAAAAAGGATCACATGATATGAGGGATTTGATGATGCCCATTCCCACTCTCTCTTAAACCACTACATCACAAACAACCACCACCATGGATAATGAATCTTATCTCTGATTCTCTAAAATATGGTCTATCACTGATGACACCACTACATTTATTGGTACACAATCAAATTTCACAATTTATCCAAGGATTCATGCCCCTGATCTTTACTATTGTTTATATTGTAAAAAATTTCAAAAAACACTATGAAAAAAGAAATTTGAAAAAATGGAATTGTAATTTTCCATTTGAATGTATGGGGGTTTAGATAGTCATCCATACTATATTCTATGCCCCACTATAACATTGATTAATTTATGAAACAATAGGGTGGTCATATTATTTTTTAAATATAGTATGGGGATCTAGAATCCTCTACCCCTATTTAATTTCTACACTCATCTGTTATCTTCTCATTAATAGACCTATTTGTATACATCTTGTGATATTTGGTGGAATTATCTGCAAAAAATATAAGGTCTTTTTTATCATCTTTTGATAGTACCTACAAGAACTAAAAAATAATAAAAAGTTATTCTAAAGTTGTGGATGTGAAATTTATCCAATAAGAATGAGAATTAACCCACTAAATTGGATTTCGTTGACCTATCATTGAGAAATACCAATGATCTCTAAAAATGACTTCCCCAATCCATTGTGCTTTCATAGGAGAATCTATCATCTAATTCCACTAACTCTACATCATAATTTAATCCACATGGTCTAGTACATTCTTAGTAGTTTAATCTTTGGGTATCACACTAATAACATATGACACACAGATACATTATAAATCATTATCTCCACAACTACATTCTAAAAATTCTATCTCTATGAGGCATTCAAACCTATCTCGATAGTTAACCATAGTGTGATTCTTGGTGAGTCCAACTATATCCCAATTCATCCCTTGTGTGCCCACTCCATAGTTTATCTAGGGTTTGAGAAACCCAAATACTATAATATTCCTTGGGGAGCACCTAGAAGAATTTTTTATCAACCATTATTATAATTATAGAATATTCTTCTCAATAACATTTCTTGATAGACTCAAAGTGATTATATAGATTTCTACAAAATCTTATATCTAGTTCTTGCATGGATCTGAACAACCAAATTTACATTTTCTAGAGGCCTTGTGGGATAGATGTTGGGTGGGCGAAATGACATAACTTTCCACATTATTAGCCCTCATTCTTACTTTGATGGCTCTATTTATGGGAAACCAACTCTATTCATATTGAACCTGAGTTTCATCCAATGATTCCACCCACCTCTCAATTTTTCATAGGACCATGTTTGGATACACTTCAAACAAATGGTTCATGTAGTACTATATAGGAATGAAAATGTAACTAGATTTTGGAATAATAATTGTTTACTTGAATATATCATTGATGATTATTCTCTAAAGAGTGATTATTTGGTAGTAAATACTTTTTTTTAAATCCCCCTTACAAACTGTAGATAACATCTATTTGATGCATCTGAACTGAGAAGGAAATTTTACTAGGGTATATGGATCCCAAAAATGTGACTATATATTCATGTAACCAATAATCTACCATAGAACTTATAGAAGGATAATATTTATTAGATATTTCCCACCATATTTTAAATAATTTCTCAATATGGGTAGGTAAATATTGAAATATGAATTTGTTAATATTATTTATGTACACTACCCCACATTAATTATTGATCGAAATCGTTCATACCCAAGTGATGTTAAAGAGATTTAGTATAAATTTAATGTCTTGGGGTAATTAGATTTGGGGATTTTACCAGCTATTGTGTACCATGACTTGTAATTGTAGAAATTACAAAGGGACATGAAATCACAAAAGTTTGTCTCCTCTAGAAACATTCCCCAGCTGATCATATAACCTATGATAAACAACAATTCCAAGGTTTAACAGTTATAAAATGTGATGATAGATGTCTTAATCAGGAGATATTTTTATAGTCCCACGTGCAAGTCTCTAATATGAAGTAACAACCCCATTAGAAAGGTTTTTAGGAATGTCATTTATCGAACATCTAGATTCAATTATTTTATGTTATACCCCCACAACTCATACTAACCCTCCTCCAGAATGAGACACTAAAATTTCATATACCATTAGTATTGAATGATTAAGAATTTCACTGGTCATCCTATTATTTGTACCTCGTATATGTTCATGTAGAT
Source organism: Viscum album (assembly GCA_963277665.1). Classification (NCBI taxonomy): domain Eukaryota; kingdom Viridiplantae; phylum Streptophyta; class Magnoliopsida; order Santalales; family Viscaceae; genus Viscum; species Viscum album. Next base: position 229,303,888 of record OY728151.1, read on the forward strand.
TCCTAGACACATATTGAATAGAATGTCACGATGTAGGATTTTATGATGATGTAGCAACTCAATTAGTGATAAAGTAATATCTTTACCACCAACATCATACAATCTAAATCCACCATAATTATTAGATGATTAAAAGGATTCATCATAATAAAGGCCTATGAGAGGGACCCCATCAATGTGGTGAAAATCCCATCTACGGATCCCCACTACCCTATAGTGAAGGTAGAAGGTCATGGTGTATAGATACTGCACGCTTAATATCTATAGAAGAAGTTACATATGATAGTACATGTAGAATTAGAACAAACACACCTCCCCATATAATCCTATCTGAAAAAACTCATCCACAATTTCCATGCATATGTAGAATACCTAATATATATTTATATTCCACAATATATGAAATTCCTCCAATCACAAATCACAACATTCAGACCACTCCATCTGGTTCATTAAAATTAACAATTCCTTAATGTGGTAATTGAGAGGTAGGAAACCAAATTAGTTGGAAGATCTCATGTCATTGTTCTTGTTCATATATTAATGGTATTATTTTTTTGATAATTTAATAAATCATCACATTAATAAAAGTAATCACATTTTCCATGCCAGATATTCTAATGTAATAACATTTTGTAATGTGAATGACACGCAACACCAAGTGCGTAAGTGAATATAATTTCCCAAGAAATTACAATATAATTAATATTTTAAATATGTTTCATCTGTGATATAGATTTAAATGAATATAAAACTGAGATAGCTTGAATTTTAATAAAAAATAAAATATTCAATTGATTTCATTATAGGCATGACAAGGTTTTACCAAATAATATATCATGAAAATATTATTATTTTATATAATTATAGATAAATATAGATAATAAAATAAAGATAATATATATTATTAAATAACATATAAATATCATTTTATTGAAAAAATATAAAATTAATTCATTGGTTAAAATTAGTTATAAATTAATATAATAACCAATCTAATATAAAGGCCAAATTTTTATAGAAAACCATTTTTATGCACACAATGTTGTTTTATCCTTATAAATAAAAATAATTATTATTACTAGGTTATATTAATTTAATTTATTTATATTATAAATTCAATCAAATATTCTAGATATTCATCTAAAATATTTGATAGGCATAATATAAGAACAAACCCATTTTTTTCCATAAAACACGATATTTTTATAAAGGTAGTTTTACTACCTTTTATTGGAGATCCTTTTAAAAATACAATTTTTTTAAATATTATTGATTTTATATTTCAAAATATACTTTATATTTTAAATATGATCATAAAAAATTTACATAGGGTGAATTTTCGTAATTTTTCTATGATGTTTCATTTTTTGATGTATATAGAAAAATGCTGAAATTTAATTAAAAACATCTTTTTGTGGTAATTTATTTATAAGGATAAATTATATTTTTATAGTTTTTAATGTCTAATTAAATACATTTTATTTCATTTATTATAATTTAGGTCATTGAAATCAATTATACATTTAAATAGGATATAAAACATAAAAATTGTTGTACATTTTTATATTAAAATCTCACAATGTCGTCTCAACTACATGATTATTTTTAAATTAATTTCATCCAATTAAGTGATTGTAATTTTCAAAAAAATTGATTAAATATTTTTAAGTGGTGTAATTTATTATTTATAATAAATTAAACTTTTTTTGACTAAATATATTAGTGGAAGTAATTAGAATTAATTACATCGATAAAGAGAAAATTTATCTTAACAAGGGACGAAACCTTAATTTTAAAGGACCAAATTACCCAGAAACATAACAAAAAGCAATTTAATGACTATATATATACAATATCCATAGATTAATCTCATATTATACATTAATGGGACCCCATTCTATAGGAAAAAGTTTTGTGTAATTCCCATTGTAGAAATATACAGAAATGACACTCCTCCTCCACTATAAAAATACACTCACACCTACCACTTCCTCACACCTCTCAAGACACTTTGGTTCAAAAAAGATCTGGAAAAATATGTCCTAAAAATCCATCCCCTCAACCAAAATCACCAACTTAGGAATAAATCCATCCAAGGAAGAAATATGGTGGAAACCAAAAGGAGTAACCAAAATAAGAGGTAACACCCTTCTTTAAGATCCTTTGTTTTATTTTTATTTTCCACACCCTAAAATCTTATTATTAATTTCTTAAATAATAAAATAATTATTATAAATAAACATGGGTTTTTTTATTCTATGGGTTCTACCAAAAATTTCACACACTTCAATTTATTGGGTAATGAACTAACAATATGTGTATGGTGAACTACAACCTCACAAAATGATGATTATTTATTTTTTCCTTTACATCCTTTCAGGGAAGGAAATTATTATGAAAATATTATTTTTATATGACATAAATGATAATTATAATTTATTTATACCTTTTAAATTTTAATATAATTCATACATTTATGATTTCTATTTTTTTTGGAATACATCAATATCTTTTGTAGAAGTGCGGACTGCCACCCCCATAAAGAGATTTGATATTGTCCTGAATTACTTGGATTTTATTAATGATGTTATTAATTAAATGTATGTAAATTAAATGAAATATTTGTTATAAAACATAAATAACTATCTTTTTATAAATATAATATATCATTTTCATTATTACCCTTCTTGCAGACTAAAAATGTGATAATGTTCAATGTGGGCATGTGGACTATCGCCTCCTTGATGTAATGTGATTCCATTTGCATCACAAAGAAAAATATACATATATATATATATATATGTGATTAATAAACATGGTATTTATAATACAATGTTCATTATAGAAATAAATAATGTTATAATCCTTTTTTCCATAATGATCATCGGAAAATGACAACATTACTCAGGCGTACATATAGCCCATCGCCTCTATGATTGTAACATTGGTTCATTTTTTATAACCATATTTTTTGATTAGTTCTTAAATTTTTATTTATATATAAATATTATATGTATACCTTGATTATTTTTTTGGATATCTTTATATAATGACCATGTTGACTATTGTTTACCTACCGAAGTCATTTATGACACATAAACCAAATATAGTCAGCACACTAGACCTAAACATAATAGTTTAATTATTTTATTACAACATTGGAATAATTTAAATAAAGGTAATCAAAAACGTGATTTTTTTTGAAAAATTTAAATAATAAACATAATTTTTTTATTTTGGAATATAAAGGCACATGTAAAAATTCGGACTCAATATAAGGGATTCTAGTCTCACTTTTATCTTCATGATCCATACATAATTTGCAATACATATTTGTTATGTGTGGTGTATCTACTAACCATTTTGATTTATTATATCATGAGTTATTTTTTTATTCATGGTATTCATATTTTTAATTTAAATTATCTCATCCAAGAGGGTTTTACATGAAAATTACCATGTGGTAAAAGTTTTCATTTTGATATCAAATTATTTTCTAATTATTAACTTTCTCTAAAAACTATCACTTCTTTATTATAATTCTTTTCATACATTAAATTTCTATTTAATAGAGATATTATTATAAAATGAATATTCTTACTTCCTAAATTATATAACAATTTTACATAAAATTTTAAATTCACAATTATTTTTCTAATTGGGGAATAATTGATAAATTCTTCCCTTTTAAACAATATGAATATTGGATAGTGCATGTTTTTCATCAATTTAACAAATTATCTGATATATAAGTAATTAATTTAAAATGATATACATGGATTGGGGAGTGTTTATAAAAATCTCTATGGGATGGGGACCAGTTAAGGAAATCTCCTCAATGCATCGGTAGTCTCATGAGATGAATCAGTTATCCAGATCAGAATAGTTTAAATTGTATTAAGAATAAATCATGACATTAAAGGTACCATGTACATAGGATACATGGAATATAATAATGAATCATTTCCACCATTCAAATTTAGTTATTATTTATCCATGAGATTATTTTTACTACATTATCTGTGGATATACTTCATTCTCAGTCTATTGGTTAAATGGAATGTGTATAAGTTACTTAATATTCCATATTGATTTTTATTAGTCTAGTTATTTGAATGCAATGTGTTATCAATTATTTACCTTCATAGGTTATGTATTTTAATTTATTCATTATTTCTCCTATTTCACTTACCTTTACTGTTAATTTTAACTTAACCTTAATTTTTCTTCTTTCCTCAGGTTATGAAGAAGAATCCTTCGAATGAGTTTCAAGGATGCAGTTTACTATAATTTGTTATGTTTTATATTCTATTTAAAAATTAATTATGGGAAACATGTATATAATTTGGTTGTCCAAAACTACTAAATTGTTTGGTTCCTTATTATATGAATATTTTAGCTATGTCAATGTAATATAGTAAGGTGCTGGTTCTAGACTTTGGGGTATGGAAATTATAGGTGGTATTAGTGAAGGTTTAGCTGCAACCGTGGAAACTAGATTTAGAAAAACACATGTTAGGGATCATAACTCTACAAAAAAATTGAGAATATGTATAGAATAATATTCTATAATTTTTTAAGGTACATATTATGATGGTATTCTTATTAATACATCCCTCTTTGGATAATACAAGTGGGTGTGGTTCTAGAACAAAAATGCTTAGTGTAACACTCTAACAAGGTGTGTTGTGCGAGACTCAACATGATGTAGTACAAGAGAACATGGCGGACATAACACCTTGTTTTACTCTCCTATGGTATAAACTTAAAATTATTTATATTTTTATTACAATCTATTAGGAAGGATTTAAAAGAAAACATTTCCCAAAAAAATCATGTTAATGATGATTATATTATCTTTGAATAAAATTTTAAATTCCTGTAATGTATTTTAAAATTTTTTGTATAATAAATTATGTTTTATAATGATATAAATTAATTGAGATCATGTCATCATTTATTAATATAGCATGGTAAAAGAAACCTGATCCTCAAAATTTTACATGAAACAAATAGTAAAAAATAATGTATATTTTGGGCTTTAGGCCAATATTTTGGAGGGAAATAATCTCCCAAGCTTTCTCATCATTTGGGTACATAATATCATGTGTTAACAAGATGGGAAATTATTTCTACAAGTCTAATGACTTCCAAAGAAAAATTAAAAGAAGAGGATAGAAGGTCAAAATATGTATAAAAGGAATAAGGTAAATAATAATTTTCTAACATGTGATAATTATGGAAATAAATAGCCTCATAATTTATTAAAGGGAATTGAAGTTTTTTAATGGTGTGGGAAAAATCCCAAAAAAATTAATTGCAAGGTAATGAAAAGAAATATAATGTGGAATGCATCCACTTCTCCAAGATTGGACACTAAAAAAATCTATGACTCATTATTCTGATGAATATACCACAATTAGTCTAGTGGGTCATGGTTAAGATTATTTTACTACAACAAAAGAAGAGGAATGATTAATGTTCCTACATTTAGATTTAGGAATTATGTCATTTGAGTATTTTATCAATGTTGTACTGGATACATGTATTTTGGAATATATGATTATTTTTCTACAATAATTTTTCACTATGTATTTTAGATCATATGTTGAATTGTTCCAATAAAAGTTATCCAGTAGAATGTAATGATTTTTGGAAAACACATGGTTTTTGGAAAACACATGGTTTAGGGGAATATAACCCTAAATATGATCATAATATTGAGTCAATGATATTTGGAAAAAGTAATGATTTTTTTGATAATGTAAATTATATAGTACTGAATACCTTAAAAACTAACTAATGTTTTGTCAAAAAAACATGTTTGTGTTATAATTTATGGAGTTTAAAACACTTTTTTACTTATAGAATATTTCCAATAACATGTATTTTACTTATGAAATAAGGAATAGTTAATTTTTCCAATAATGTGTTATAGTAATTCAAATTGTTACCATGTTTAAAAAGGATACATGATTAAGGTGTTCACATGTTTAGTATGTGACAATTAAAGAGATACATCATGTTTATTAATGGATAATGATATATTCATTTTGTAAATTTAGTGCCCTTCCTTCCAATGTTTGGGGTCACAATCATTTTGAAAATTTAAATGTTTATAAAATAGATTAAGTTGATTTTTGGATGATGTTTTAGAAGATAATGAATTAGTTCACCATATTATGCAGCCTGTTCTAAGAATTAATGTACCAATATTTCAAGGAAAAACCAAAGGAAAATATTATACCTGTAAAATTGAAACATATCAAGTAATATATTTCTTGAAATTCATATATAGTGAAATACATTTTGAACTCTAGGAAAAGGGTCTTGAAATAAAAAAATTTATCCTAATAAATTAATTTATATTGAATAAATGTTCTCTTAGTCACCAAATATTTATGGATTTGAGGCCCTCAACATTCCATCAATCATTCAATTGTTTGTGATTAATTACTTAAATCACTCCCAATAAATATTTATTTTTTTCCTCTATGTACATATCCTTACATTCCACTAATGTTATTCTACGTAAAGACCCAATTATATCTTAATCTAAGTGACTATTGTACTTATCATTCTCTCTTCTCTAGAGGATGTTTTATGAAACCTTCACTCAATGTAGATTTTAAAAAAATGATATTTAAAATATCAAAACCTATATTACAATGTTGGAGTTTAAATTAAAATTATGCAATTTAATTAATGTTGAGAGAATTTAACACCCTGTAATTATAAAGACATTCCATAACATGTATAACCTGTATCACTAAGAACATAAGTGAATATAAAATCCCCAACATTAAATATAATTACTATTTTAAATAAATTTAATATATAATATAGCTTTTAATTCTCACAATACTGAGTTAGCTTGTGTCGCATGTAACAAAGACTTTATTTGTTGGATTTTGTTATATGCAAGACCATGTTTAACCTAAAGACAAAATAATATTAATATATTATTATTTATTATAATAAGATATAACCTATCCATTAAATTATTAGTTATGAACAAGATCATGTAACATATGTAAATATATAGTTTACAAAAATATAAAATGAATTCGGTGGTTAAAAATTAATTATAAATTAATAAATTAAAAAATGAAATATAATTGAAATATTTTAATAGAAAACTATTGATATACTCACAATGTGGTTTTATGAATATATATTACAGTAATGAAGATTAGTGAGTGATTTTATTTTAATATATATATATATATATATATGAAAAAATAATGTTGATTTTCACACAATATAATTTTGTGGAATAATATAATAACAAACCCAAATTTATGCATAAAACCCATTATTTTTATAAATATAACTTTAAATCCATTTTTTAAAACTTTTATTGATTTTATATGTGAAATTAGACTTCATTATTTAAATATTAATATAAAAATAAACATAGGGTGAGTTTTCGATATTTTTCCTGCTACGTTTCATTTTTTGATGAATAGTGAAAATACCGAATTTTAATTCAAAACTTCTTTTAGTATAATTTATTTATAAGGATAAATAATATTTTTTTAGTTTTAAAGTTTTATTCGATAAATTTTATTTGATTTAATCTAATTTATGTCATTGTAATCTATTTCACTTTGAAATTGTATATAAAATGTTTCTATACTTTAAATCATTTTTACATTAAAAACCTGCTTTATCGTCCCATATATTGAATTAATGTTAAATTAATTTCATCCAATTGTGTGATTGGAATTTAGAATAATTGATTCCATATTTGGAATCATCATTATTTATAATTTCTGATAAGGAAAATATATTTTTTTAACAAATATATTACTGAATATAATTAATACTATTTATAGTGATTAATTTTTTAGCTTAATACGGGACTAAACCATAAAAATATCGGCCAAAATGGCCTAGAAACTTGTCTAAAATATATTTTATGGACATATATATACCCTATAATAAATTTTATATACTTTTAATTATTATTATTGGAAAATTGTATATAAAAAACATGTATATAACTCCCTTTCAAAAAATGTACAAGAATGTCACTCATAATCCAATATAAAAAAACACTCGCCCCTCCAACTTCATCACTAATATAAAGACAAATTGGATCGACCATGGTCTGCCAAAATTTCTCCTCAAAATTTCTCCTCTAATCTTATAAACCTCTTCTTGGTCATAAATCCTTCAATGCCATCCCTCTGGTGAAAACTGAAATGAGTTACCCTGATAAAGGGTAACATCATCCCTCAAGCTCTTTTGTTTCATTTTCATTATCAAAACCATAATCTATTATTATTCTAGGATTATATAAGAAAAAAAAATATCCTATATATACTGATATGTTTTTATTCTAGTTTTTTGACCTACACATTCATACACTTTCATCTAATTGGTAACATACGTTTTATTATTATAAGGGAAACTACTGTCTCAAAAAATAAAAATTGCTTGTTTTTCCATAACCACCATTCGTGGTAAAGAATTATAATGGAAAGCCTATTTTATATGATATATTTGACATATATAATTTATTTTTAATTATGTAGTTTTTATATAACACATAACTTTATTCTTTACATTTTGTGGGAATAAGATAACATAGTTTGTGGAAGTGTGGACTACCACCCCTTCAATGTGATATGATACATTCAACCATCACATGGAATGTATTAAATATGATTTTAATTAAAAATATCTAACATAAAAAAATATTATATTCATGATATAATGACCATTTTAAAATATAATATTACATTTTATTTATTACATTTTTTACACACTAAAATGTTTGATAACATCGTTTGTGGACGTGTGGATTATCACCTCCCCGACATGATGTGATTCCTTTTACATCTAAAAAATACTATATATATGTATATATGAATATATAACAAGCTATTTATGTTTGAAAAATAAATTTTTTAAGATATATTGTTACTTACCTTATTTTAATAATGATAATTGTAAAATGGAAATGTTACTCATGCATACCAATGGCCTACCATCTCCATGATTTTTACGTTGGTTCATTTTTTATAACCACCATTCATGATTAATTTTAAAATATGTCATTTATGTATAAATATTATAATTCTATAATAATTATTATTATTAAAGATATGTTTATATAATGACCCCTTTTACCATGGATGACCTATTTAAGTCATTTTTAACACATCAAGAAAATATATTCAAAACACCAGATGTAAAAATAATTGTTTAAGTAGTTTTTAAAATAAACTAATAATTGAAATAAAAGTAATGAAAAAAAATGGTTCGGAATAAAGTAAATACTTAACATTATTTTATTATTGATGAATGTAAAGACACACATTATGAGTCAGAATCAAAGTAAGGGATTCTTCTCCCACTTTTCTTTCATTGACGAATACACCATTTTCACCACTAAATTATTCTGTGTGGTGTATCTATTACCCCTTTTAAATTTTTAAACCATGAATCCTTTTATATTCATGTTATTCAAGGTTTTACTTTAAATTATCTCATCAAATAAGTTTTTCTTTTGAAATTAAAAAGTTGTTGATGTTATCTATGTAAAATAACTTTCTTGATGATTGTTAACTTTTTTCTTGAAACAATCACCTCTGTTTTCACTTTTGTATTATAAATTAATTTTTTTTGAATATACACATACTCAAGAAATGAATATTGTTATTTCCAAAATATTATACCATTTTTAAAAAAGGTGTTCACTTTGATATTTATTTTATTTACTAGAGAATTATTGATAAATTTTTATCTTTTATTCGATAAGGATATTGGATAAATCATGTTGTTCATCAATTAAATATATTATTATATATATAATTAATTCTTTTTAAATTAAATAAATTGGTTAGTGGCCTTTTAAATCCATCCATATATCTTGGGGATTGGTTAATGGAATCCCCTTGATGCATCAGTAGTCTCATGAGATGCATCAGTTGGCCAAATCAGGAATATTTAAACTATCGTGACAGCAAATATTAATGGTAAAGGTACCATATACCGAGGAAACATAAAATTCAATAATTAACCACTTCTCTCATTCATAATCTGTTATTATTTATCGATGATATTATTTATTTGGAATTATCTATGGATTTAGTCCATTCTAGGTCTTTTGAATAAATAAAACTTGTTTACGTTACGTACCTTGCCATATTGATTTTTCCTTATCATGTTTTTTGAACGGTATGTATTCTTAATTATTTACAAATATGTTTTGATTATTTTCATTGATTAATTTTTGATTCTATTGTACTTAACATTATTGAGAATTTTATCTCACCCTTGTTTTTGTTTCCATTCACCATGTTATGAAGACGAACCCATTGAATGAGTTTCAAGGATTTATTTTATTAGTATTTGTAAGGATTTATCAAATATTTCTCAATTTAATATGGATATCATTTATATAATTTGTTTTTCAAAAAATGCTAAACTGGTTGTTTCCTTAGGATCTGAATCTTGTATCTATTCTAATGTAATAAATTAAAGCTCCATCTTTGGGCTTCTAAGGTGGGGGTGTTACAATATTCCTCCGAAAGATATTATAGTGGATTGAAACCCATTATAATTTTTTATGGAAATATTATTTAGGATGAAATACATTTTTTAGGCGGTTTAATTTATTGATTGATAATCAGTTTCTAGGAAGATCTTTTATACGTTCCTCCATCAGTAGACTCAAAATAATCTGTTTCTCTAATATGAACCTCCGCTATTGGGGAATCTCATAGTTTTCACCCATTTTCATATCCAAGTTGTAGAATCAGAAAATAAATATGAAACAACAACATCTATGATTGGTTCATCCATTTATGGTGTCTATGAAAGGTTCATTATGTTTGGGTTATTTGACTCAGGAAAGTATCGTATATGTTTTATAGTTTTTCACAATTCAACACATTTCATGAAAAATTTAGATTTTTGTGTAAATATTAATCAATAAATGGACAACTTATAGCTCATGTAAGAAACACCAATTGTATAGTGTAAGAGAAGAGTTGAGAAATTATCATTGTTGAGAGCTTGATAGGTTAATAAATATTGATATTTTAAAACTTGATAGGTATTTTGTTGAGTTCTGAAGGGGGTGATTTATACTAGGGTCATCTCCAAATTTACATGCTATTGAATACTCATGTTTTATGACTATCACAACTGATTTCTAAAAAAAATATTTTGAGAAAGAATAATCATCAAGCACACACTATATTCATTAAATTTTTTTCCTATGCTTCCCAACCAGTACTAATTAGTAGGGAAAAATAATATAGAGACCAAAATTAAATCCTATGAATCATGAATCATTTTCTCACCATGCTAATGAGGTAACAAAAACATAGTTAATAGTTTAAAACTAATGGATGGTATGTTCCCAACATATGTGCCCTGTGTGAAGTATTCAATATAGTCATGAATGTAGTCCCAATATAAAGATGACATAAAATAATAGAGGCTATAATAATGGGATTAGTTTATTTATATGATATAATAATGATACTACACTAATAATATATATACATATATTTCATGTAATCTCTTTCTTTCAATATAATCATAAAAAAACAATGTTTTTTAATATGCATGACTTATTATCTCCATGAATGATATATTCCATTTAAAATGTATATATTCTATAAATTATTATAACACACATATATAGAATATATCTAAAATATATAACATAGTTTCCATGATATAAATAATGGTATAAGTATAATTACCAATGATATAACAAATTAAGGACAAAGAAAATAAAAGTGGATATTTCCTGAAGCACAATCTTAACATTAAATTGCTAAAAAGAAGGTAATATAAAGTCATAAAAAACTAATATATCGTATTAGATAAAGTAATATGGTTCTTCAAAAAACTTATAATAAATTTATACTTATTATAAATGATATTTTACTGTGTATGATGATAATTGAGCAACAAGGAAAGGTATTTCATATCACCTTTTATTTCAATGAGATACATGCTTTATTCATCACCCATTCATTTTGTGTGGTGTGTATACTACCCATGGATGTATTCAATGAGTCTTATATTTTAATTTATTGGTATTTTCATATCAATTACATGACCTTATTTCATGTGGTCTATATTTTAGAAGTTACCAAATTGGTAAAATTTATTTCCCCAAATTTTTCTTTCTTTGATACTCATGTTTTCTTATGCACCAAAATTCATTTTAATGTGTATATACATCCTTTTTACATGATATATCATTAATTTCCATTATTTCATGATATTATAAACTTCATTTAATTTAATTTACTTATATGGTGTTTATTATCCCATGTAAACAAGTGATAAGAGTTTGTTGATATTATCTCATCACTTTTCAAGATTGTTTGTGTTTAGGTTTCCTTTGATGAAATCATCTGATCCATCTCATAGAAACAGTAATGAATTTTGTTACCCACTTTTTATTCTTAAAATCTTAATTTATTGGTACAATTTTTATTAGTTTGTACATAATATATTTAAGGATGTGTTATTAATAAATCATAATGTTACCAATCTCTTCATTCAAAAATCTATATTTTTTAAAAACCATGTTTTCTAAAATGGTTTTTATAGCATTTTCAAGCTTAAGTTTATATGTTTTAAAATTATTCTTCAAATAAATATTTATTTTAAATTATTTTAATCTTATTTTATATGTGTCTAATTATATTATTTTAAAATCATTTTAATCCTTCTTCATAATTTTTCAATGTATTTTCAATGAAATTGTTTTCAAATGTGTTTTAGGTTTTATTTTCATAAAAAACCTGGTTTCAAAATGATTTTAAGATTATTTTATATGTTTTTTTATAGAAAATGTTTTTCTAATTGTTTTTATGATTATTTTATATTTATCAAATAGAAATGCTTTTGTAAATGATTTCAAGTTTTATTTCTTTATTTTCAATGAATTTTCCATGAAAATGGTTTTATAAATGGGTTATGTTTTAAAAATACTTTTCAAATTAGAATAGACAATTTTGTTAAAAGGTTAATGAAAATATATATACAAGTTATTTTCTATCGAAGATGATATCCATTTATGTTACTCTTTCCCTTCGAGAAGATGATCTAATACTTCTAATCACATTATTTCACATAATGGTATATGTTTTGAATGAATTATGTTTATGAAACCCATTCCGCTCCCATGGGTTTTATGGTTTTGAAACACACTTCTTTTCCCATGTTATGCTTTCATGAAGAGATTATGAAACCACCCTATTTTCACAAGATAGGATGTGATGAAATGTTAATGATACCCATTTAATTTCATGAGTTATGATATGATTTAATATAATGTTGTGGCACAAGTATGTATGATATCATAATGAGATGGGTGGCACTTACATATCGATCTAATTCATTGGGAAATGATAAATGTTTTATGATCTCAAATGGTACATGGAAGGGAATTGAAATCCCAAAATTAGTGGGGATGTGGGAGAACATCCTAGGCCCAAAACAAGAGGGTATACGGTAGTACATCCCATGAACAAAAAAATAGGGTATACATGGGGACATTCAAAGCCCGAAACATGATGGTATATGGGTGGACATACCAATCGTGAAAGAAGATGGTACATTTGAGTACATCCCAAGCTCAAAATAAGAGGTAACATGGGAGGGATTCCAAATCCTGATGCAGGTACACAGGTGACTAACCCAATCATAACATGTTACAAAGTCATTTGTAGGCCTCCTTGACATAGGGTTATTATATAATTATGTGTTTTCCACAATTTGGTGTTTTATTCATATTTTATGCTTTCATGGATTACTTTAGTTATTTTATTATGATTCATGTCATATGAACATCCAATCATTTTCATTATCTATTATATACTAGGTAAAATCTTTAAATGTTATTCTCAAGTTCCATACCCTTTTTTCGTTTTATGCTTACAGATTTCCTTTATTTACACATACTAAGCATCTGAGATCACCAATTTATTATGTTTCACTTCCTTGGGTTATGAAGAAATGGATTAGGTGTAAGTACTAAAGGTGGAGATTTTTATAGAAGATGTTGAAGATTTGTCACTAAGATAGAAACTTTTCTGTCCATGTTCCCAAAGACACTAAACTATTACGGTCCTCATGCATGAATTTTTGCAATATAGTGAATATTCATCTAAAATGATGTAATATCATTGTATGTTATGCATATTTGAAATGGTATAGTTGTTTCATAATTAACATATATAAGTATTAAAACCACCATAATGACAATCCATAATATATGGGGATGAAAAAAAGATTGTATAGTTACATGGAGATGGTAAGTAGTACATACGCATGAGCAACAATTTCACATCCCATTTGATGGGATAAAGGGTGTATATTTGTGATTTTTATAATCATAATAACATTTATATATTTTTATAATACTATAAAAATTATTTTATGAACAATATTATTTAATTGGATGAGTTAAGGGGAAAAGTTAAAATAAAGTGACCTGTTTAAGTCATTACAACATCTTTGAATTGAATCCTTTTAAAAACATCGAAAGGTATTTAAGTTTGGTATTTTTAGAAGAAAAATGTAAAATATGTTTTAACAAAATTGAAGAAGAAAAATTTGTAGACTTTGGTCAAGAAAGACTACCCAATGTGGTGTAAATGAAATAAATGAGTGTGCCATTCTCTAATTAAGGGGAGGGGAAATCTTAGAATTTTTAAAAATATTAATTTATTATTAATTAATTATGACGTAAAATTGGTTCCAAATTTATAATATCTATATCTAAATATTAGTATTATTCATGATAATAAAATTTAAAAAGTTTTCGATAACATTTTTAACCTTATATTTTAGTATACCCCCTCCCCATTAACCCTTTTGATAATCAACATAATATTAATGTAATCTACAATAAAAAGGTTAATAATCATACTATAAATGGAAAATCCCAATAAATTGACCTATTTTGATTTTTAAAATCATATACAATTAAATTTTCCAAAGATATGGTTTTTTTGAATTTTATATCATTTAATAGAATATTTTTTGTTATAAAATATTTATAATATTGTTTTTAATAGTATTAATTTAATTTAACATGACATACACCAAGATAATGGGTTAATTCAAATATAATTCTTTCACACATACATTATATGAAATATATATCAATAACGTTTGTGGGAAGCATTAACTCATTAAAATTATGTCACATTTAATATTTTTAAATTCATTTATTATTATTTTATTAAATGGAGAAATACTTCTTTAGTGTTTCATAAGAAATTAATGGAATTATATAATTATCATAAATTAAAAATTAATTTTTATCTAAAAATTAATTTCATTAATATCAAAATATAAACATATATTCACTCATATCACCCTTTTTATCAATGTGGACACATAAAAGATATTAAAAAAAGATATTTCTTAACATAATTTTATATAAATATTAAATAGTTTATTTTAATTGATAAGTGTTGATACTAAGAGGATAGGGTTGAATTACCTTAATATAATAGTAGTTAAGTAGAAATGTTATGACCTTACCACTTATTTGTAACATAGATTTACCCAATTTACCCTTTAATAAGGTGATAAATTTTTCCATGGTTACTACTCATATTTACTAAAAAAGGGGGCCTATTTACAAAATTTCAAAATCATGATTTTAAATATTTAATTAATTTTATCTTAAATAATACTTAAAATTATAAAAATTGATCTTAATTTATGGGAACAAAATGTGATGCAAACATATTTTTGAAAAATGAAATTTTAAGAAAAAATATATTTTTATTGATGTCCAATGTTTAATAATAAAAAATATTTTATGAATTTAATAAATTCTAATTGAATATATGTTTCATTAAAATCCTTAATCAAGAGTGATAAATTTAATATATAAGGATAAAAATACATATCACCAAAAAATCACATAAAAATACCTCTTTAATTTTCAAATGATTTTTATTTTCAATATTAATTAATTAATAAATAATGAGTTCATTTTATACATATGAATGACATAAAATTTTATAATTAATTATTTATACTTATACAAACCATACCAGTGGCTCAGTGATAATAATATCTTAATATTATATCATGGTTTACCAAAATTCATTATTACGTGTAATTCAAGAAACATAAGAAATTTAATATATTTCGGGAAACATATTTCTGATAAATCTCAAGCTGTTACAATCATGTTAATATATTTCTCCAACAAATAAAATATAATTGATGTGTATGGGAATAACCTTGTGTAAAAATAACAAATTACACATAATCTATGAATGAAATGTATTAGAAGAAATTTTATCCCCATGAATAGTTTCTAAGGAAAGGAAATGATAATGGTGGATTAATCATGATAAAAAAAATAATGATGAAAAATAATGAGATAATATTTTTTCAAATTTGGGTGAATTTTCAACAAAATGAGGATATTGGTATCTTTTAATTACATTTTTAAAAGGTGAAATAAAATAAATAATTATTAATATTAAAAAAATTATAAAAATAAACCTTGAACTAAAAAAACTAATGCTAAAAAACCTTGAGATAAATTTAATAAATTATAAGATTAAATGAAATATTTCATTCCTTTAACTTATATATAAAATTTTATAGAGATAAATTAAATGATATTAAAGAAAAGAAATAGATAATTATATTAATAAATAAAAAATCATTAAAAATTGAAAAATTATTTTTTCAAAAATAGAAGCGTAATAACAAGGATACATAAAATAAGTATCCAAAACAAGGAGTTGATGCTTTCTTTGAAAAAATTGTATTTTAAAATTCAATAAAAAAATTGATAATGGAATTAAAATTATATAGAAAATAATAAAAAATAAAATATGATAAACTCTAAGGGTAGAATACATCAAATATTAAAGGATATCATTAAATAAGGGACAACATAACAAACTAAAAGGCTACTGAGTTCGTGATACCCATTCTGAATTTGGTAAGGTATGATACAAATGAAAATTATTTAGTAAACATTAAATTGAAATGTTATTCCCATATGTGAAAATTAAATTTTTATAAAACATGTCAATGTGGTACTATATTCACCATTGGGGGAAAAATTGGTGTATAATAAACATCATGTCTCAATGAAAGGAAATTGACATAAGAGGAAATTTCTAGAAATGAATGGTTTAAACAGTTAATACATGAATGAAGAATTATAAAATTAATAGAAAATATTATTAGACAATAATAATATATACATTTATTAATTTTGAGATAAGATATATAATTAAGAATTTAAAATATAGAAATAATACGTGAAAAACTGGGGATTTGGAAGGAACCATTTACTAAAATGATCCTCTAACTTATTATGTTTTTTTAACTCCTATATAATGAATTTATATTTATTTATTAAATTATTAATAAAATTATTAATTTTTATTTCATTATTATTATACCTTTTTAATCTTTTATGGGATTAATATTTCTTACTTTTAATGTTTTGAGTTTTTTCAATGGTTAGATCCAAAAATTCATAGATGTCATTAAAAGTGATGATGTTCCATATAAAATAGTTCCATAATCATTATAAGTTTTAGTAATAGGTATTATGTCATTCTTTGAGTACATGAATTCAATAGTTCAGAAATATAAAATACTTTAAAAAAAAGCATTTCCTTATAAGAATATTTTAGGAAATTATAATTTTTATGATTTTTCACTTTTATTACCACTATTATCATGTATATATTATCATTATAGAATAGTAAATATGATTACAATTTTTTATTAATATAATATTTATATATTAATAGTTTTTTATAAATATATATTAAATTCAAAAGTTAAAAATAAAATATCAATATTCACCAAGGTAGTATAAACATTCCATGATTGAATGTTATATATAATAGATTATAAAATAATAAGAAAAGTAATAAATAATTTATTTTAATAAAAATATTATATTGGAATAATACTACAATTTAATTATTTATTAAACTATTTATTATCTTATGTAATGGAAAATAAGATATTTTAAATGAAAAGAAATGGTATTTGAAGCAATTTCATTGATCATTGAGATGCTTCCTTTGGTATAACACAAAAAACTTTAGTGGGGAATGTTTTGGTTATAAAAAATAATCTAGAACATAGGTTAGAGTCTTTTGAGATTTAATTTATTATATATTAATCAAAAGAAGATGTTTTTGATGTTAGTAGAAATGTATAGAGAAGTATAAGGCCCCAGCCTTAAACCATACTTAATATTGAATTAAAAGAATAATTCACATTGAGGATCTTTTCAGGTTTAGAGTTGTAGAGAATTAAGAGATAACTATTACATCTCAAAAGATTACAATGTAGACACTTATACTAAGTTTCCATAAAATAAAAAATCTTAAAAAGAAACATGTCTAGTTCCATGTTTTAGATTGCATGACTTTCCCTTGATCCCATCCTTGACACTATTCCACATTAAGTCCTGTGAAAAACATTTTAAAAATACTTGGGGTGAGCATAAAAAGCTCAGTAAGGGATACACAATGAATGAAAACTGTTTGTTTTTCAAAACAACAAGTAAACCATGTATACTTTTTCAATGTAATATTTTTCACCTTTATGAAGAAGTAAAAACTCTTCAATGAATAAAAGATCATTACTTACCCTTTTTTTACCAAAATATTGCCATAAAACCCATATAAATATCACATAACATATAAAGGTATCTTGGGATATAAACATACTTAAATGGAATAACCGTACGGTCGACTTCCACACATATCACTTAATGGAATAGTCATACGACCGACTTCCATACCCAATGCATTGGAGGTTATAACGTAACCACCCATCCTGTTATTCACGACACCACCCGTCATATGGTTTATCACGTAACCACCCATTAAATGTCCAAATACCATTATAAAATCATATTACATAAAACAAATATAATGGAAAGAAAAAATTTCCAGACTTTGATCACAATATATCACTCAATTATATTGAAATAACAAATCCATTATAAAAAAACATTTTCAATACCAAAATACAAAAAACAGTATATGGTATTTATTTCATTTTAAAAACATTACGGCTTGTTGAGGAAGCCAAAGACCAAATAATACTCGCGGCGGCGGAAAAGGTCATTGTCACCGCGTACGTTAAAAGAAAAATTCCTTTTTTCATTTTGTAAAACTCTTCGTAGAAAAATATTCCTTTTGTATAAAAGTAAAATTCAAAGGGGTTTATACACCGTATAAAAAAATGTTGTGTATAAAATGAAATATGCCTCAATGAAAGGAGATTGAGATGAAGTCCATTACCTCAGGTCCGACTTGAATCGATCATTCTTTAACATCCTGAATAATAAACTAGTGTTAATTTATACTTTCTTAAGAACCTTTTACAAGCTTAATATTCCTTTTATATCAATTATTTCCATGTTATAAGCATTATTTAATAATTTAAGTTAATAATTTTTGTTTTGTCGATATTTGGTTCTTAAGTCGAAAGTGGACTTCGTACAATTACATGTTGTTCGTGTGGTCAAAAGTTCATTGTATCCAGAATGATATTAATGATTTTGATATCATATATATCATATATATCCAGCATATACATGTATTTATAATATTACATAATCATTTAGAGGTAAGAAATGAAATGTACAATTTATGGAGATGGTAAGTCGTACGTACACATGAATGCTACTTTCATTTCTATGTCATACTAATGGAATTAAAACTAAATGAGATATATATATATTTTAATTCCAGAATTATATTAATCATTTATATGTAACATACATCATATATATCCATTTTATATAAGTACTTATAATAGTACATTACATTTGGGGATAAGAAATGGAATGCAGCGTTCATGGAGACGGTAAACCGTACGTACGCATGAACGCGACTTTCATTTCTATCACACACTTAAATGGAATTAAATAATAATGATGTAAAGGTATATTATAATTCCAATATAAAATCATATATAATAACTTCAATTCCATCCTTTATACGTCCCACATATGGCATTAAAGAATCAAATCACTTTGAGGGGGCGGTAGTCCGCACTTCCTAAAATGAAGATATCGCGTATACCCATAATGGAAGCCATAAAGGTGTGACATAAATGAAAAATACAGAAGCTTAAGGAAGAAATAAACATATTAGATATCATATATAAATATAGTGACATCTTAATGGACACCTTTGAAGGTGTTGGAATAATATTGAATAATCATCGTTTTGTGAGGCTGAAATTTTCCATCCACGGAAACAGTATGTTCTTTAAACATTAGATGTAGGTGTGTGTAAGAGTAGCTCTAATGCTTATTATAACAACATCCTAGTATATTGAAGATACTGGATTTGTTACAAAATAAATTAATAAAATGATTTTA
Organism: Viscum album; assembly: GCA_963277665.1. Taxonomy (NCBI): domain Eukaryota; kingdom Viridiplantae; phylum Streptophyta; class Magnoliopsida; order Santalales; family Viscaceae; genus Viscum; species Viscum album. Next base: position 229,324,280 of record OY728151.1, read on the forward strand.
GGGGGTTGGAAAAGAAAAATAAAACAAAACAACACAAGTGAAGGCATTACCTTAAAATTGGGTAACTCTCTTAGATTTGAACTCAAAGGCTTCCTTGGGAAGACTTCTGCCCAAAGATAGGCTTCTAAGAGTTATAAAGAGATGTGTAGAGACAAAATGGGCAGGGTTTGGCCGAGCCAAAGGCTTTGGAGGAGTGGGTACGGTGGTAGATGTGGGGGCCTTTTATAAGATGAGAGGAGGGGCACTCTTGGAAAGTTATAAGAGTTTACTTTATTATAAAATGATTTTAGGATTTTAAATGTCCCATATTGATATAATTAAAGGATAAGGTGATAAGGGTTCTAAATATACTCATATAATAGGTCTTTGATAAGTTCAGGGCTTAGATTTTACATTATCTTTTTATTTTATTTAAATCGTTAAATAATGAGGTAATTGTTGCATCATCATGGTGTCATAAATAATTTAATTTATATAATGTCTAAAAATTATAAAAAAATATCATTATGTAGAAAATATTTTTATCTTTATAATTAATATTTATAGTCAAACATATGACTTTTATAACACCATTCAATAATTGTTTTAGTAAAACATTTCATGTTTGTGACATTTTAATTTTAACTTTAAATAAAAGTCATTAATGTCATTATCTTACCCAAGTGGCTCCATGGGGTCCCCAAAATCGACCCATGGGTTGTCTTGGTCGGACATGACACATCCAATAATGGTAGGACATGTTTCTAGGTCATTTTATATTATTAAAACATTATTTTTACCTTAAACTACATTAATTACCTCTAATCGTGATTAATAAACTTAAAAGTTACTATTTACAAAAAAATTATTTTAATCCCATTGAACCACATTTTAATTTCTAATGAAAACCATGTATGTCAGAGTTTTTAAATTCAAAACACAAAAGTGGTAAAATTTCATTTAAACAAAAAATCAGTTTTCTAAGTACCACTTAGTGGTTTCACTATTCATCAAAAATTGTAGTTTTTCAGAAAAATACCAAAAATTCACCTTAAGCTATATTTGATATTATGAATTAAAAAATGAAGTCTATTTTAAAAAATTAAAAACATATAATTATTATTAATTAATTTAATAATTAAATCCTGTTGTCAGAGAGAATAGCATGTTTTTATGAAACAATAAGTATCAAAATATTGACACTAGTTTAAGTCCGATTTCAAAGTGAAATTAATTCTAACAACCACTATTGTATTAAATGGTAAAAATATATTATAATTTAACATTAAAACCAATTCAAAAGATAATCAAATCATATAAATAAATTAGATTAAAAAGAGGTTTTGAATTAAAATACAACATTTTTCACTATTCATTAAAAAATGAACTTTATCAGAAAAATACCAAAAATTTACAAAAAATAAATTTTGATGTCCCGATTCTAAAGAAGAATTTTATTTGGTCTAATAGAATGTATAAGAGTGACCAAAACTATATTTATAGATGGTTTTCCATCAAAAGGTGATAAGTTGACCTTTTTTGAATGTTAGAGTATATATCACTAAAATTGAATTCTTTTCGTATTTTAAGCCTTAATCTTTTATTGGATAAATGTAGAAACATTTAAAAAAACATATATAATCATATTTTAGTTATTTTTATTCATTCCCGCCAATACAATGGCTACGTGTTAACTATCATTTAAAATAATATTATTTTATTAATAGTGTGCAATGTATGATTTAAAAGAAACTCTTCGTTGCGTATCGGGTACGCTATCGAACATAGCTACCCCTTTAAAGTAAAATTAATATTTAATTCTAAAATATTAATAAATATGAAAATGTTTTATTCTTTATTTACCTAGGATGTTACATCCTTCCCCCCTTTTGGGAATTCCATCCTTGCAATTTTATTCACTTATCAAAATAAGTGGGGGTATTTATCCCTCATAGCATTTTCAGATTCCCATGTGGCCTCTTCAACCATATGGTTTTTCACAAAACCATTACCTAGTGAATTACCTTATTTCGCAATGCTTGCACCCTTCAGTCAAGAATCTGGACTGGTTGTTCTTCATAACAGAGATTCTCTTCCAACTGAACTGCCTCTTAACTCAAAACATGATATGGATCTGGAATATACTTTCTCAACATCGAAACATGAACAACATTGTGTTCCCGAGTTAAACTCGGATGTAAAGACACTCGGTATGCAACTGATCCAACGCTCTCCCGAATTTCATATGGTCCAATGAACCTTGGACTCAACTTTCCTTTCTTACCAAATCACATCACACTTTTCCATGGTGATACTTTGAGAAAAACATGATCACCTACCTCAAATTAGAGATCCTTCCTCCTATTGTCCGCATAACTCTTCTGCCTGATCTGAGCTGTTCTCATGTGTTTCTATAGCAGCTGAACTTTTTCTGCCAACTCTTCTACCAATTCTGGTCCCATCAGCTTCCTTTCACCCACTTCATCCCAGAAAGCTGGAGTTCGACATTGTTTCCCATATAACGTCTCAAATGGTGCCATCTGTATACTAGAATGAAAACTGTTATTATATGAAAATTCAACCAAAGAAATATGGTGGTCCCAACTTCCCTGATAATCCAACGAACAAGCATGTAGCATATCCTCCAAATTCTAAATTGTTCGTTCTGACTGCCCATCTGACTGGGGATTAAATGTTGTACTAAAATTTAATTCAGTACCCAATGACTTCTGAAGGCCTTTCCAAAAGATTGACGTAAACCTGGGATCATGGTCAGATACAATGTATAGAGGAACTCTATGTAACATGACTATCTCTTTAAGATACAAATGGGAAAGTTGTCTAGGGAAAAAAAATTTGTATGGAAAGGGAATGAGCAGATTTAGTCAAGCGATCAACAATAACCCAAATTACATTATTACCTCGAGGTGTCTTCGACAATCCCACATCGAAGTCCATAGATATATTTTCTCATTTCCAATCTGGTAATGGTAAAGGCTGAAGAATCCCTTTCGGTAACTGCCACTCTGCTTTAACCTGTTGAAAAGTCAAACACTTCACTGTAAAATCAGCAATATCTCTTTTCATTCCATCCCACCAGTAATACTCCCGTAGATCTCTGCACATCTTAGAACCGCCAGGATGAACTGAAAAAGGAGAACTATGAGTTTCACATAACAAATCTCTATTCAACTGTGAATCACTAGGCAAACTCAATCTCTTCCCAAATCTCAAAACACAATCATTATCAATGTTGAATTCAGGCAACTTACCATTCTGAACCAGCTCTACCTTTTTCTGCAACTCGTTGTCTTGTTTATGTGCTTTCCTAATTCTGTCTAATAGAGAAGATTTCACTGATACCAGAAACAGAACAGAAGGACATCCTGCACAAACAACTTCCATGCCAATGTTCATCAAATCCTTAACCAAAGGATCACGTTCCAAACGCAACATTGCTAATGAAGCATTACTTTTTCGACTCAAAGCATCAGCCACTTTATTTTCTTTTCTTGGATGGTAATGAATTGTACAATCATTATCCTTGATTAATTCTAGCCATCTCCTCTGTATCATGTTCAATTCTTTCAGAGTGAATATATACTTTAAACTTTTGTGATCGATATATATTTCACACTTTACTCCATACGAATGCTGCCTCCAAATTTTTAAGGCAAAAACTACAGCAGCTAGTTCCAAATCATGTGTAGGGTAATTTACCTCATGAGTTCTCTACTGACGTGGAGCATAACCAATTACCTGATCATTCTGCATAAGGACACAACCAAGTCCTTTCAATGAGGCATCACTGTAGATAACAAACTCACCATTCCTGGAAGGAAGTGCCAAAACTGGAGCATTCACCAATCTTCTTTTTAATTCCTGAAAACAATCTTCACATTCCATTGTCTAGATAAACATAACACCCTTCTGAGTTAGCTTAGTCATTGGACTAGATATCCATGAAAAAATTTCAACAAACCTTTGGTAGTAACCTGCAAAACCAAGGAAACTATGGATCTCAGTTACATTTGTGGTTCTTGGCCATTCTTTAACATATTTTGTTTTAGTAGGATCAATAGTTATGCCATCTTTTGAAACAATGTGACCAAGGAAATTAATTTGTTGTAACCAAAAATCATACTTTCTGAATTTCCCATACAATTTCTTTTCTTTCAAGGTTTGCAAAATAACCCTTAAATGACTTTCATTCCCCTTAAAAAGTTATTTGCGACGGGGGTATTTCCCCGTCACAAATAAGTAGTCTTTTGCGGCTGGTTAGCTTTCCCCATCGCAAAAGAACTGGTGCGCTTTCCGCGCCAAATCGCGGGAAACGTATTTGCGACGGGCGGTTATTGCCCGTCGTAAATAACCGACGACGGTAAAAGGTATTTGCGACGGGAATATTCCCCTGTTGCAAATAGTATGTCGGCAGGTTATTATTTGCGATGGGACCCGTCGCAAATAACTATTTAACCGTTGACCGTAATAAATGATGGCTAAGGTATTTGCGACCGGTACCGTCACAAATAATATTATTTGTGACGGGTATCCCGTCGCAAATGGATCCGTCGCAAATAATCTAACCTATAAATACCCCCATCCAGTTTTTTCAATTCATTCTCAAACTCCATCTTCTCCTTCTCTCAAAATTCTATTTCTAGAGTTTAGCGTTTCTTAAGTTTAATTTTTTTCTCCGTAGTTGATATTAATGTTTTCAAGAACGATCAGAGATCAACCTCAGATCAATTTTAAAGGTATTTATGTTCATTTTAATTTAATATTTATTTTAAATTTTTTATTAGTTTTAATTATTCTTAATTAGTTGTAATTTAATTATGTTTACATTGTTTTGTTACTTAATAAATTTAAATTATAAGTATTGTTTATAGTTAATGGTAATTATGAATAATTAGTAATAATTTTCAATAATTAAGAATAAATGCTAATAATTAGTAATAAATACCAATAATTAGAAATAATAACATTATTACATTATTAGTATATATTATTATTAATATTAAAATAATATAATTTTTTATATTATATACAATTCTCCTTTCATCTGTGTGTTTTCTGTCTCCACAAGTAATATTGGTATGTGGAGACAGAAAACACACAGATGAAAGGAGAATTGTATATAATATAAAAAATTATATTATTTTAATATTAATAATAAAATATACTAATAATGTTATTATTCCTAATTATTGGTAATTATTCCTAATTATTTGTAATTATTCATATAATTATCAATAATTAGGAATAATTACCAATAATTAGCAATAATTAGGAATAATTAGTAATAATTAGTAATAATTACCAATAATTAGTAATAATTACCAATAATTAGTAATAATTACCAATAATTAGTAATAATTAGTAATAATTATCAATAATTATCAATAATTAGTAATAATTAGTAATAATTAGTAATAATTACTAATAATTACCATTAATTAGTAATAATTAGGAATAATTAGGAATAATTACCAATAACTAGTAATAATTAGTAATAATTAGTAACAATTAGTAATAATTAGGAATAATTAGAAATAATTATCAATAATTAGTAATAATTACCAATAATTAGTAATAATTACCAATAATTATCAATAATTACCGATAATTACCAATAATTAGGAATAATTACCAATAATTAGGAATAATTACCAATAATTAGGAATAATTACCAATAATTAGTAATAATTACAAATAATTAGGAATAATTATCAATAATTAGTAATAATTAGTAATAATTACCAATAATTAATAATAATTAGTAATAATTAGTAGTAATTACCAATAATTAGTAATAATTACCAATAATTAGTAATAATTACCAATAATTAGTAATAATTACCAATAATTAGTAATAATTAGTAATAATTAGTAATAATTACCCATAATTAGGAATAATTACCAATAATTAAGAAAAATTAGTAAAGATTAGGAATAATTATCAATAATTAGGAATAATTAGTAATAATTACCAATAATTAGTAATAATTAGTAATAATTAGTAATAGTTACCAATAATTACAAATAATTACCGATAATTACCAATAATTAGGATTACTTACCAATAATTAGTAATAATTAGTAATAATTACCAATAATAAGTAATAATTACCAATAATTACCAATAATTACCAATAATTACCAATAATTACCGATAATTAGTAATAATTAGTAATAATTAGGAATATTTACCAATAATTAGTAATAATTAGTAGTAATTACCAATAATTAGTAATAATTAGTAATAATTACCAATAATTATCAATAATTACCAATAATTATCGATAATTACCAATAATTAGGAATAATTACCAATAATTAGGAATAATTACCAATAATTGCCAATAATTAGTAATAATTATCAATAATTAGTAATAATTACAAATAATTAGTAATAATTAGTAATAATTACCAATAATTATCAATAATTACCAATAATTACCGATAATTACCAATAATTAGGAATAATTACCAATAATTACCGATAATTAGTAATAATTATCAATAATTAGTCATAATTACCAATAATTACCAATAATTACCGATAATTAGTAATAATTACCGATAATTAGGAATAATTACCAATAATTAGTAATAAATAGTAATAATTATCAATAATTAGTAATAATTACCAATAATTATAAATAATTACCAATAATTACCCATAATTACTAATAATTACCAATAATTAGGAATAATTACCAATAATTAGGAATAATTACCAATAATTAGGAATAATTACCAATAATTACCAATAATTAGTAATAATTACCAATAATTAGTAATAATTACCAATAATTACCAATAATTACCGATAATTAGTAATAATTAGAAATAATTAAGAATAATTACCAATAATTAGTAATAATTAGTAATAATTACCAATAATTAGTAATAATTACTAATAATTACCAATAATTACCGATAATTACCAATAATTAGGAATAATTACCAATAATTAGGAATAATTACCAAAAAATACGAATAATTACCAATAATTAGTAATAATTAGTAATAATTAGTAATAATTAGCAATAATTACCATTAATTAGGAATAATTACCAATAATTAGTAATAATTAATAATAATTACCAATAATTAGTAATAATTTGTAATAATTAGTAATAAATATCAATATTTAGTAATAATTAGTAATAATTAGTAATAATTACCAATAATTAGTAATAATTAGTAATAATTAGTAATAATTACCAACAATTAGTAATAATTAACAATAATTAGTAATAATTACTAATAATTAGGAATAATTACCAATAATTACCAATACTTACCGATAATTAGTAATAATTAGGAATAATTACCAATAATTAGTAATAATTAGTAATAATTATCAATAATTAGTAATAATTAGTAATAATTAGTAATAATTACCAATAATTAGTAATAATTAGTAATAATTAGTAATAATTACCAATAATTAGTAATAATTAGTAATAATTAGTAATAAATACCAATAATTAGTAATAATTAACAATAATTAGTAATAATTACCAATAATTAGTAATAATTACCAATAATTAGTAATAATTAGTAATAATTACCAATAATTATTAACAATTACCAATAATTAGTAATAATTACCAATAATTAGTAATAATTAGGAATAATTACCAATAATTAGGAATAATTACCAATAATTAGGAATAATTACCAATAAATAGGAATAATTACCAATAATTAGGTATAATTTCCAATAATATTAGTACTATGAAAATAATAAAAAATTATATAAGATTAAAATTATCAATATTTGTAACAGGTTTTGCTTTATTCTCAACATATTCAATTCTTAAAGGGTCAATTTTTAGGTATATCTCAATAAAAAGTTTGCGTCAGTCGTGTATGCTGTAAAATCTATAATTATCCTTGCATGAGCGTTTTTTCTAACAAATTATTCAAAACCAGTAATGATTTTATATTTTATAGAAAAATATGGAACAACGAGGTCGTAAACAATCATTATTAGGTGACTGCATATGGATAAATCAACGTAGAAATCCAAACGGTTCTGGTTTAAATCCAGTATATATAGAGGGTATGGAGACTTTTTTATCATTTGTGGCATTAAATCTAGAATTTGTTTCAGAAGGAAAAATAAAATTCCCTTAAAGAAAATGTGCATTGAGAACGTTTGACACGTTTGACAAAGTGAGGGGGACATCTCTTGCGTTTTGGTTTTCAACCAAATAATGTTTTTTGGTATCAACACGGTGAACGCGGTTCCAGAGCAGGTGATACCAACTTGATTCCGGATCCATCCCGGTTTCAAGATTTAGTACATAATGTGGAAGTTCATCTTTTCAACATATAGAAACTCCTGCTGATATAGCTTCACATCCTGGGTTGGCACCGTATGAATTTTATGAGTTGTTGAGGTCTGCTGAGGATGCATTACATCCTGGCTGCAAGATGAGCAAATTAGAAGCAGTTGCAAAATTTATGGCTATCAAATCAGATAACAGAATGTCAAACACCTGTTTTGACCAGATCTTTTCTTTGCTTAAAACACTGTTACCCGAAGGAAATGTTTTGCCTGCAAATTACTATGAGATTAAGAGGCTGGTTCAAAATTTGGGACTTACTTGTCAGAAGATTCATGCATGTTCAAATTACTGCACTTTATATTCTGGGGAAAATGAGTCGTTGGATAGTTGTCCCACTTGTGGGAAACTGAGATATAAAGAAGGAGAACATGGGAAGTATGGTTTGATTCCTGTAAAACAGTTGAGATATTTTCCGCTTACATCCAGACTTCAGCATTTATTCATGTCTAAGAATACATCGACAATGATGTCATGGCATAAAAAGAATATTTCAACTGATAAAAGGTTGAATCATCATGCCGATGGTGATTTATGGAAACATTTTGATAGACTGCATCCATCCTTTGCTTTAGAAGCTAGAAATGTTCGACTGGGCCTTTCCACTGATGGTTTCTGTCCGTTCGGATCTTATGGTAGTCAATATTCATGTTGGCCTATTTTTTAACTCCGTACAATTTACCTCCATGGATGTTGATGAAGGAGCCATATATCTTTTTGACATTACTAATTCTAGGACATCCGAAGAAAAATATTGATGTTTATTTGAAACCATTGATTGATGAATTATGTTTATTGTGGAGTACTGGTGTCAGTACATATGATGTTGAAATGAAACAGAATTTCATACCGAGAGTAGTATTAATGTGGACAATTAGTGACTTCCCGCATTATGGGATGTTATCTGGCTGGAGTACACATGGTCAGAAATCATGTCCTTACTTTATGGGAGAGAAAAAAGCATTTATGCTCATTCATGGAAATAAACCTTGTTATTTTGACTGTCATCGCAGATTTCTTCCAGCAGATCATCCTTTTCGTAAAATAGATCTCATTTTAGAAAAGGAACAGTTGAAAGGGATAGACCTCCAAAAATGCTATCAGGTTCGGAGTTAAAATAAGTTGTATTTTCATTACCTCCCCTCAGTTTTGTTCCCACAATAAACCAACAGAAAATTTATGGTTTTGGAAAAGAACACTATTGGATTAAACGTATCATATTTTGGGATTTTCCATATTGGTCTGATTTGTTGGTCCGACACATGTTAGATGTCATGCATATTGAGAAGAACTGTTTTGATAATTTGTTTCATATAGTTTTGGATACGCCAGGAAAGAGCAAAGACAATGTAAATGCACGTTTTGATCTTGCCCAAATATGCAGGCGTCCAGAATTGGAACTGTTTGAGAATGTCAGAACAGAATGGTTACTGAAACCAAAAGCAGCTTATACACTGTCTAATGAAATCCGTTTATTATTTTGTCAGTGGATTGCAGATTTGAGACTTCTAGATGGCTGTGCTTCCAATTTGGGTAGATGTGTAAAAAATGCTTATATTACTGGATTAAAAAGTCATGATTGTCATGTTATAATTGAAAGACTTCTACCCATTGGATTAAGAGGTCTGTTGAATTCTGTGATTTGGGATTCCATAATAGACATGTCTCATTTTTTTCGGGATATTTGTGTGGATACAATAGATTATGATGCTCTAGGAAAACTTGAAAAAGATGTTGTTGTAATTATATGTAAACTGGAAAAAATATTTCCGCCGTCTTTCTTCGACTCAATGGAAAATTTGATGTTACATTTTCCATATGAATCCAAATGTGGAGGTCCAGTACAGTTTTGATGGATGTACCCATTTGAAAGATGCATGCAAAAATTGAAAAGAAAAGTACGTAACAAAGAATCTGTTGAATGATCTATTGCAGAAGCTTATTTGCAAGATGAAATATCTTTTTTCTGCTCCCATTATTTTGAATCTGAGTATCCTTCAAAACACGCCCGAATTGGATGGAAAGAGAGGAATATTGATGAAATCGACAATCAATTATCTATTTTCAACCAACCATAGCTTGGTTTTGGTGGAGTTTATGAACGCTGGCTTTCGGATGATGAACATCATAGAGCTCATACGTATGTTCTGCTCAACTGTGAAGAGATGACATCAGTTGTACTATAAGTGTTTATATCACTTATTCTATCATTTATATTACAGTAAATAACATTGGTTTTTATAGGTTGTATGATAATCATATCAAGAAACAAATTCCACAAATTACAGCAGCTACTCTCGAAGAATGTCAACTGAAAAATTTCTCTCAGTGGTTTCAAAAACTGGTAACATAAATTCTTTATCTTTTAGCAACTCATTCAATGTATAGTTTACTATATTGATAATTATTTCAAAAAAATTCAGGTGTCTCAACGTGCTGATAAAATTGACAAACAGATATGTATATTGAGTAACCCACCTTCCAAACTTGTTAAAACTTATAATGCATACGTGGTGAATGGATTTCGATTTCACACACATGCATATGGGGAATCGAAAAAACAATGAACAGTGGAGTTATCTTGAGAGGATATCATCATCGAGAAAATGAAGTAGACTATTATGGAATACTTGATGAAATCATTGAACTCTTTTATCTTGGAAAACATTACATAACCATGTTCAAATGTCGGTGGTTGGATACAGAGAGAGGCGTGTGTGTTCATCCGACTCATGGAATCATCGATATTAAATGTAAAAGTGTTCTCGCAGTAAATGAACCATTCTTATTGGCTCAACATGCACATCATGTTTATTACGCAAAGTACTGTGCTACATCAAGAGACTTGACTGATTGGTGGAGTGTAATAAAAATCAAATTCGAGACAATCAGTTTAGTCAAAGTGAATGTGCTTTCACTGATGTGCAAATAATTGATGTTTTTCAAGAGTGTACTCAAAATCAATCATTTTTACAAAGATACATGAGTATCGATGATGACACCCAACATTTAAGAGTCGGTGATGACGATGATGTTAATGATGTCACATATAAATTTGAAATGGTAAGAGATGAAGCAACTGTAACTCGAATGGATATCGATGATGTTGAGGAGGAATATGAAGATGACATTGACATATATGAAGATGATGATGAAGATGAACACTGATAGAATTCCATGGTATTTATACATAATCATAATATGTATATATGTATATATAATAGTAATTATCAATTATTTTCTAACAACATTAACATTTTATGTTTCAGATGAACGACGCCACATTTCGTGAGATGGCGGATGCTGACCTGCCTTTCGATGCGGATGAGTTGCTGGCAGATGACCCTCAGCCTACAGGCGCTCCAGGGAGTACGCGGAGGGGGCGTGGTCTTTCACGATTGATGATTCCTGACCGCGTCCCTGAGAGACGTCCATGTCTTGGGTTTGATCCACGCACACGGAGGTGTGATAACCTGTGTGATAATCTGTGGATTTGACTAAGATTTCATTAATCTATTCACATAATAAATGTTTATTATTTTTACTGTTTTCCTCATATAGCAGTCGGACAGGGCAGCACTATTTTGCGCAACTATTTCTCTCAGTCGTGGATCACATGGGAGCAGATTCCCATTGTTGTGCAGCATGCCATGTTCGGCCACTGGTTGGTATGTACGTAAATAAATATTTTTTATTTTGAAAATTATTTCATTTCTAACTTGATATTTTGATTTATTTGTAGGGTTTATTGTATCCGATCAAGGATACCAGGCGTGACGCCATCCACAAGGCATGAGAGGTGTCCATTTGTGATCGCTTTCGTTAGTTTTTGCACAATTTAAGAAAAGCTTCCACGAAGAAAGCAGGAGTGTCAGATTTTGACGAGTCATGTAGAGCACACTGACCAGAGTACATTTCATCCCATGTATGGGATGGATTATATGCGTACTGATTGAGTAGTGCCTTTCAGAGGAGATCATTGGTGGGAAGGAAGATTCGGGGGAGACAGGAGGTGACTCATCGAGCTGGGATTCGTTCTTTCAATACTCATAGACAACATCTGGTATGTACATTATTTATAAATATATTATATAACTATAAATATTAACAGTTTATTTTTTATTCTTATAGGCTTTCGAGCACCCCGATATTACAGAGTACGACGTATATCAGAGGATGTATAGTGATCCTGCTACTGGGGAGGTCAGAGGTGATCGTCAACATCACATCGTGGTCAGTATTATTTGTTTTCAAGTTTCAAAATTAACGGCATATAATATATTCACAATTTTAATTTTAAATTGCAACTACAGGAGTCATATGAGGCCACAGCGTCACAGACCCAGCCTGAGAGTCAGGCCGAGTCATCAGATCAGACCATTGGCCGTCAGTTTGATGAGTCGGTATGGATGCAGGCCACCCAGTACGCCTTCGAGAAGGGCTAGGTAGTTGGTATTAGCTCTCGACTGTCTCCTGGAGATTATTATGGCAGTGCTGGGATGTCGGCATTCAGCTCGAGAGGAGCTTGTGCATCTTCTTCTGCTACACAGTATGTGGATCAGTTGCGATCTCAGACTGCACTGATAGAGAGTCTCCGACAGGAGCAGGAGTAGATGCGTCAGTAGCTGCAGCAGCATGAGGAAGAGCGTCGACGCCAGCAGCAGCTGTACGAGGAGCAGATGAGTCAGTGGCAGCAGCAACACCAGCAGTAGATGGAGTACATGCGCCGACTCACTCATGCTTTAGGGATGGAGTTTCCTCCACCGGCATTTGCAGATCCCCCCCTCCCCCCTCCTTCAGATTAGAGTTTGTTTTTATGTTATAAAGTTTGTAAAATCAAATATGATTTTTTTTCTATTCGTAGTTTCTGTCTCATTATAAAATATTAATATGAATAATAATATTATTTATATTTTATAATATTAAATTTTATATATATATTAAAATTTTATAATATTATAATTTAATTATATTTTATTTGAAATATTTGAATTATTTTAATATTTGAATGTAAAATAATTCTATTATTTTTATTTTAATTAAAATAACTTATTAATATTTTTTTTATTTATGAATTATAATTCTAATATTATTATATTAATTAAATCATTTATTAATATTCAATTTTTTTGAATTATAATTCTATTATTATTATATTAATTAAAATAATTTATTAATAATTTTTTATTTTTATTTGTGAATTATAATTCTATTAGTATATTAATTAAAATAATTTATTAATAATTTATTATTTTTTATTTTTGAATTATAATTGGATTATTATTATATTAATTAAAATAATTTATTAATAATTTATTTTTTTTATTTTTTTATAGTATTTGCGACGGGCATAGTATCCCGTCGCAAATATTATTATTATTATATTCATTAAAATAATTTAATAATAGTTTTTTATTTTTTTCATAAAAACAGTATTTACGACGGGGCTCGTCGCAACAAGTATTTGCGACGGGCCCCATCGCAAATAGGTGTTGCGACGGGCCCCGTCGTAATTACTCTTTTAAAAGTTTTTTGCAAAAAATACGGAGTAAGATTTGCGACAGGAAGTATCCACGTTGCAACTACAAGCTTTAGCGACGGGCCCGTCGCAAATAGTTGTTGTTGCGATGGCGTTTTCCACAATGGGCGATTGGCGATGGGCCCCCATCGCAAAAATCCATTTGCGACGGGATCCCGTCACAAATCGCCCTTCGCAAATACCTGTTTTTCTAGTAGTGTAACTATTATATCTCAATAGATTACAATGTAGACACTTCTACTAAGTTTCCATAAAATAAAAACTCTTAAAAAGAAACATGTCTAGTTCCATGTTTTAGATAGCATGGCTTTCCTTTGATCCCATCCTTGACACTATTCCACATTAAGCCTAGTGAATTTTTTTTTTAAAAACATGGGGTGAGCATAAAAATCTCAATAAGGGTTACACAATGAATGAAAACTGTTAGTTTTTCAAAACAATAAGTAAACCATGTATACTTATTCAAAGTAATACTTTTCACCTTTTTGAAGTATTAAAAACTCTTCAATGAATAAAGATCATTACTTACCCTTTTGTAACCAAAAGATTACCATAAAACCCATTTAAATATCACATAACATATAAAGGTAACTTGGGACATAAACATACTTAAATGGAATAACCATATGGTCGACTTCCACACAAATCACTTAATGGAATAGCCATACAGCTGACTTCCATACCCACTGAATTGGAGGTTATAATGTAACCACCCGTCCTGGTATTCACGGAACCACCCGTCATATGGTTTATCACGTAACCACCCATCAAATGTCCAAGTACCATTATAAAATCGTAAGACATAAAACAAATACAATGGAAAGAAAACATTTCTACACTTTGATCACAATATATCACTCAAATATATTGACATAAAAAATATATTATAAAAAACCATTTTCAATACCAAAATACATAAAAGAGTATATGGTATTTATTTCATTTTAAAAACATTATATCTTGTTGAGGAACCCAAAGACCAAATAATACTCACGGCGGCGGAAAAGGTCGTTGTCACCGTGTACGTTAAAAGAAACATTCCTTTTTGTCGTTTTGTAAAACACTTCATAGAAAAAGATTCCTTTTGTATAAAAGTAAAAGTAAAAGGGGTTTATACACCGTATAAAAGAAAGTTGTGTATAAAATGACATATGCATCAATGAAAGGAGATTGAGATGAAGTCCCTTACCTCGGGTCCGACTTGACTCGATCGTTCTTTAACGTCCGGAATAATAAACTAGTGTTAATTTCTACTTTCTTAAGAACATTTTTCAAGATTACTATTCCTTTTATATCAATTATTTCTATGTCATAAGCATTATGTAATCGTTTAAGTTAATAGTTTTTGTTTTGTCGATATTTGGTTCTTAAGTCGAAAGTGGACTTCTTATAATTACATGTTGTTCGTGTGGTCAAAAGTTCATTATATATAGAATGATATTAATTATTTGGATATCATATATATCATATATATCCAGCATATACATGTATTTATAATATTACATAATCATTTAGAGGTAAGAAATGAAATGCACCATTCCTGGAGACGGTAAGCCGTACGTACGCATGAAAGCTACTTTCATTTCTATGTCATATTAATGGAATTAAAACTAAATGAGAGATATGTATATTTTAATTACAGAATTATATTAATCATTTAGGTGTAACATACATCATATATATCCATTATATATATTTACTTATAATAGTACTTTACATTTGGGGATAAGAAATGGAATGCACCGTTCATGGAGACGGTAAGCCGTACGTACGCATGAACGCTACTTTCATTTCTATCACACACTTTAATGGAATGAAATAATAATGATGTAAAGGTATATTATAATTCCAGTATAACATCATATATAATAACTTTAAATCCATCCTTTATACGTCCCACATCTGGCATTAACGAATCAAATCACTTTGAGGGGGCGGTAGTCCGCACTTCCTAAAATGAAGATATCGCGTATACCCATAATGGAAGCCATAAAGGTGTTCCATAAATGAAAAATACAGAAGCTTAAGGAAGACATAAAAATATTATATATCATATATAAATATAGTGACATCTTAATGGACACCTTTGAAGGTGATGGACGAATATTGAACAATCATCGTTTCGTGAGGCAGAAATTCGCCATCCACGAAAACCGTATGTTCTTTAACCATTAGATGTAGGTGTGTGTAAGTTTAGCTAAAATTGTTCTTATAGAAACATCATAATATATTTAATATACTTTATTTGTTACAAAAGAAATGAATAAAAAGAGTTTAGGGGGTTGGAGAAGCAAAATAAAACAAAAGAACACAATTGAAGACATTACCTTAAAATCGGGTAACTCTCTTAGATTTGAACTCAAAGGCTTCCTTGGGTAGACTTATGCCCAAAGTGAGGCTTCTAAGAGTTATAAATGGATGTGTAGAGACAAAATGGGAAGGGTTTGGCCGATCCAAAGGCTTTGGAAGTGTGGTTAAGGTTGTAGAGGTGGGGGCCTTTTATAAGAGGAGAGGAGGGGCACTCTTGAATGTTATAAGAGTTTACTTTATTATAAAATGCTTTTCGGATTTTAACGGTCCCACATTGATTTAATTCTAGGATAATGTGATAAGGGTTATAAATATACTCATCCAATAGGTCTTTGACAAGTGTAGGGCTTAGAGTTTACATTATCTTTTTATTTTATTTAAATCGTTAAATAATGTGGTAATCGCTACATCATCATGGTGTCATAAATAATTTAATTTATTTAATGTCTAAAAATTATAAAAAAACTATGATGATGTATAAAATATTTTTAGATTTCTAATTAATATTTATAGTAAAAAATATGTCTTTTATATCCCCATTTAACAATTATTTTAGTAAAACATTTCATGTTTGTGACATTTTACTTTTAACTTTAAATAAAAGTCATTAATGTCATTATCTTACCCAAGTGGCTCCATGGGGTCCCCAAAATCGACCCAAGTTTGTCTTGGTCAGCCATGACATATCCAATAAGGGTAGGACATGTTTCTAGGTCATTTTATATTATTAAAACATTATTTTATCCTTCAACTACACTAATTACCTCTAATCGCGATTAATAAACTTAAAAGTTACTATTCACAAAAAAATTATTTAAATCCCATCGAACCACATTTTACTTCATAATGACAAACATGAAGGTAAGATTTTGTAAATTCAAAACACAAAAGTGGTAAAATTTCATTTAAAAGAAAAATCAGTTTTCTAAGTACCACTTAGTGGTTTCACTATTCATAAGAAATTGATGTTTTTCAGAAAAATACCAAAAATTCACCCTAAGCTATATTTGATATTCCAAATTCAAAAATTAAGTCTATTTTAAAAAATTCAAAACATATAAGTTGAATTAATTAATTTAATAATTAATTCCCGCTGTCAGAGAAAATAGCGTGTTTTTATGTAATAATAAGTATCAAAAGATTGACACTAGATTATGTCCGATTTCAAAGTGAAATTAATTCCAACAACCACTATTGGATTAAATGGTAAAAATATATTCCAATTTCACTTTAAAAAGAATTCAAAAGATAATATAATCATATAAATAAATTAGATTCAAAAGAGGTTTTGAATTAAAATATAACATTTTTCACTATTCATTAAAAATGAACTTTATCGGAAAAACACCAAAAATTTACACAAAGTAAATTTTGATGTCCCAATTCTAAATAAGAATTTTATTTGGTCCAGTATAATGTATAAGAGTGACCAAAACTATATTTATAGATGGTTCTCCATCAAAAGACGATAAGTTGACCTTTTGTGAATGTTAGAGTATATATGCCTAAAATTGAATTCTTTTCATATTTTATGCCTTTATATTTTATTGGATAAATGTAGAAACACTTAAAAAAACATATATAATCATATTTTAGTTATTTCTATTCATTCCCTCCAATACAACGACTATGTGTTAACTACCATTTAAAATAATATTATTTTATTACTAGTGTACAATGTAAGATTTCAAAGAAACTCTTCGTTGCGTATCAGGTACACTATCAAACATAGCTACCCCTTTAAAGTAAAATAAATATTTAATTCGAAAGTATTAATAAATATGAAAATGTTTTATTCTTTATTTACCTGGGATGTTACAAGAAGGGTCGATTTATAGACAATGAAGATGGGTATCATTGAATAAAATATTCCATAATTAATTATTTTAGACGAATACTATGAAAGGTTTTAGTTATTATGAATTTTAATTGTGTTTGATTATAAAAACTTAATTGATGTTTAAACAAAAACAAAAATCAATTGAATCTTTGGAATACTTTATTCAATGTGTTGAATAAAAATTTTATTTTACTAGAATAATATAAAAATTATGCCATGAAAATTGATTTATAGGTTTGTAAATTAAATTTATTAATGTTTAATAAATAATTTTACTCATTATAAAAATTTTTAATGAAACTTTTTTATAAATAATTCATTATTTTTTACATTATTATGATGTTATAAAACCTTCCATTTATGTAAAAAAATCATATTTAATTTTCAATTAAAATTAATATTTTAAATAAAAATACCCAAATATCACCATAAGATAATTGAAAAATTGTGACTCCAAAATGAGTTCATTTTTATCAAAATATATTTATATATTTATTAATTATAATATTTAAATTTTAGTATAAAGTTTTATGTTTCAAAAAATAATTTAAAACTCACCTAATAAAAATTACACGCTTATCCAAAATTTTAGTTATATGATTTTTGAAAATATTTTATGGTATTATAATATTTATTTTTAATTAATTAAATTATGGAAAAAAGTGTTTAAAATCTAAATTCATTAGTTACCCTTATGGTAATTGTTACTCCATATGTTGAACAACTGAGTCTCAAATGGGGTAACACATGAACTCAAGAGCACCTCCATGTAAAATAGAGGCTGTTGACTACCTATAAAGGATCAAACACAATGAGTGGGGAGAATAAACCACTACTACCATATCATCTCCATAAATATATATTTATTTATTTATTTAATGATAAAAATTTATAAAATTAACCATATATATTTAATAAAATGGCATACTTATCATAAAAAGAGTATTTAGTGCTCCTATAGTGGAAATCCAAACAAATTAATATAGTGTGTATATAAATAAATATATAAAAGTTGACAATCATTCAGATCATGACTTGGTATATCTCTCGTATACCCACTCCTCATCTCAACCATCATTTGTGGGTCTATTTCCCATTCCAATATCTTTTATCATGAAGTCTTCACAAACATCAAGATTCCTGTATCGAGTGTGAGAAATAAAACCCAATAGAAAACATCCAATTCATTATTAACACAAGTTCACATTGATATTAGTATATTTCGTTATGATAATAAAATATCATATAAGAAAATAACATAACAATCATTCATCTGAAAACTAAGTCTCCATGAACAATGGCCAAACCTACATCTTCTTCATGATGAAAAAACAACTAAATTATCTTGGTAATATAACAATGAAGGATCCACCCTCGATGTAGACCAATAACTATACAGGCCCTAGACCACTTGTTCAGACCACAATATACCATCATACCTTACCATTATCTCTCATGTTTGGTCACATAGAGAACCATGCCCCACTATTTCTATATGGTTTAGAACATATATACCATCGTTCCCAACTATAGATTCATGGGTCCAATCATATTTCATTATCATTCCCCTAGGTTAAGTCGCATATATCTATCATTCCCTACCACCTATACCTTTCATGTCATGATTTCAGAAGCTACGCCTCAATATTCTCCCCTTATAGGGATATTGAGCCATGAAGAGGACATATATCTCATATATACCATTAATAAACAACAACGACATAGAATATAAATTATATTTCACAAGGTAACAATTGTATCATGTCTAGGCACACATAGAATATTATGAGTATGATAAAAAAAAATGACACCAGATGTGTTATCAACCTCAATATGGTAACTCACAAAAAAAGCATCATAATATAGTGATAGTGATAAACACATGACCTATACATGTTAAAGAGCTTCCTACCTCAAGGTTTTCAAGGTCAATGTTTATAAAAGGTTCCATACCATGAAAATAATTTTTAAACCAATCAAAACATAAAGAACACTGAGAACTCTGAACATCTATCATTATCAATGAAATTCATTATGAATAGTTGATAGAAGAAAAAACATCACCTCCAAATGGTGATGAAAGAACAAGTATGAGAAAAATTTCCTGGAAGGCAATACAATGCAGTTAACCATTACAACATCATAAAGTACTAAAGAAGGAAGAATAATATATAAAATAATTAATATCTAATAGAAAAAACTCAAAGAAGGGAACCATAGTATATAATGATGTAATTTGGAATAGACATCAATGGATGTTGACCTGCATTATGTAGAAGGGTCCACTACAAATGGAAATGCACTAAACAATGAATATATGTGATGTGAGGTAATGTACCGCGACATGCATTCATTTATGAAACCCATCTAAAAATTTAAACACTTTAACAATATATATATGGGTAATCTAATTTCATTTTATACTCACATAATCATTCCATTTTAAAACCCCCCATTAAAACCCTCATAAAAATATGAAACTACTTCCCCTAAATCAAAATTGTAATATCCTATTGAAAGTTATAACAGCTAAAGAGAAATCCTTTTGTCTCACTAGAAGATAATGATTTAGGGAATCTATTGATGCATGGTAAAACACACCATGGAATAGCCTCTGCATATATCACTCTAGGAATAAAACAATAGTGTAAGATACATTGATTGGAATCACTACAGTGTAACCCCTTCTACTTGAAATATTACATCAATTCCATAACACCTCTTAAATATAGCTACCTCTATAATAGTGTATACAGTTTTACTACATTATAATCATGTGTTTTGTTTCTTGGTATTGTCAAAATAGGACAAAATATAAGGAGATATATTAAAAAATCTATCCAATTTCCAAACATTTCATAAATTAAAATATGATAGAGGAAAAAATAAATACGTCACTTTACTAATGTCTAAACAGTTATTATAGCACCCACAATTTCTAGTATTTAACCTTTCATTTTTGTTTTTTATGTATTTAATATATATTGGGGATGTTTCAGAGAGTTTGGAGAACTTTTGATGTGTTTTTTTATCTTTTATATGGGTTTATGGGTGGTGTACAGTTTTAGGGAAACTATGAAACACTTAAAGGAAATCATGCACAATGAGGTAACGGTTAAAGGGAAGGTAGGTTCCCAGCCAGGAACACAGGAAGGATCACTGGTTTTCCATGCCATGGATCCACATTGGAGAAACCATGAAATATTGGATAGTTGTATTTAGAACGGTTGTTGTAATATTTTCATAAACATGTGAGACAACCATGTGAGGTATCCCCTAACCATTGTGGTTAGGGCATGATTATCACATGGCTTTCAAAATTGTGAAACTAACCATAAATGGTTTAGGAAATATATCAATAAAGGTGTATCTAGCCTGGTTTTATATTATAACAACTAATATTATTTCAAAATGGCCGTAATACGAAATTTAATCCTCCTAAAGCCAATACAGGATTCTCTGATCTACTTAGATGTGTTATGAAGCATTCTCTTGGGGAGTTAAGGCTGTATTCTCATTCTAATTCATCATTCTGGGTATTGTTTGTTGGTTTTCCTTTGATCTACTACACCATATCCCTTATTTAATTAGATAAACATATTATATGGATATATCTATGGTAGTGTATAGAAAATATGATTATATTTGAATTTTTTTTGTTTGGGGAAGATATCTAAGGAATGTGTTTAGATATTCAACCTGTTTTTGTGATGTTTTCATGTTGTTCTTCGTTTTCACCATAAATTCCTTAGTCTTGTGGAATTAATCTCAAGTCCTCTATTTTGAACATTAAGGATTCAAATCAAATTTAATACATTGAATAAATTTTGTTTTTATTTTTTATGAATTATTTATTAGAAACCCTATTTAGTGACAGTTTATAGAATTGTAGAATATAGGAATTTTTTTGGAAAGTGAAATTTGTAACTTGATTTTAAAATGATGATTTTGAAATTATTTTTTGGTTTTTTGTGAAGAAAATTATTTTCAATAAAAGGATGGTTTTGATGAAATAGTTTGTTTGAAATTTGTTCCATGAAATTATTGTTTTACTAGAATGATTTAAATGGTTATTTTGGTACTGGGTTTTGGAATAATGGTTATATGTGTTCATTAACATTAATGATGGATAATGTAATGACCCAAACATTTATTAATAAAAATTCTTCTTGATCTAATTAAATATATTATTTTGTAAAATGGTTATAAAAAACATATGCACTTCCTTGTTTTTATGTTTTTGGATTTTTAAATATCGTTAAGTATTTTTACCGTTGCTAATATAGCTATTTAATAGTGATCAAATGATTATTATAAATATAGGGAATTGAAAAATCCAATTTACTCTGAAAAATGAAGTGATGACCTCATCCTGTAGAATTGATCCATCCAAAGCCCATTTTTTAGAGCATGGAATAGAATTAGTGTCATTGGGAATTTATCTTCACTGATCCCAAGCTGAGAATCAACACGTTAAGGTTGAACGGAATGACCTATAAGATTAGTGAATGTTAATAAAGATTACCAACCAAGAGATGTTATTCGAGCCTCCCCAACAGTCTGTCACCATGGAACACCTTACCCTTAGATTTTATGCGGGTGTTTTAAGGTGTTATGTAACAAGACCTTTCGATTATTATTAATGTGAAATATTTTTTATAATGAATATAAATTCATTTTATTATTGTTACTTTGTAAATAGTTTTTAAATCAAAAATAGTATTTTTAGTTAATATTTAAATTCAATTAATAAATATATTATGATAAATTAATGGATTTTTGAGTTAAATAACTTTTTAATAAAATATTATGATTATATTAATTTTTTTAAATATAAATGACTTCATAATTTTCATCAATACAATTGTAATATTTATTATGGTTTGGAAGCTATTTTATTAAAAACCCATGAATTTTCAATAAATGTAGGTTTTTATTTTAAAAGAAAAAATATTATATATTAAGAGAATTATTTATCAAAAATGAATATTATTTTTTATCAGGATGTTGAAATTATCTAATAGTGAATTTTTCATAATTTTTTGTGACAGTTGAATTTTTGGGCAAAAATTAAATACTGTTTAAATATATAATGTGTTCTATGACCACATAATGACCCAATAGTGATGTAATAAAATACTGTGTGAGGTATTTTCTGCCAATATGTGTTTTAAATTTAAAATAATGTTCTTTTTTATTTATTTTTTGATAATTTTTATGGTGCATTAGTGAATCCTCCAAAACATATAAAATATTTTAACATTTTAAAATGATTTCTTTGAGAATGTGATCACCTCAACATAAGAAAGCCTAATATTTTAATAAGTTCTATTATTGGTCTTATTAACTATTTTGTTCAAATACCATTTAGAAAAAACCATGGAAAATCCATGAGATAATTTTTTTTATTAGTTTAATGTGTAGTGTCAAAAACCTAAATAATAATGAATTTCCACTGATTTCCTATATACACCCACTCAATCTCCCATTAAATTTTAATAAATACTTTTTGATCTTGACCAACCTCTTACATACTCACACTAAAATCCTCTCATGTTTCCCCAATATCCCAACAATCATCTCTAAAGCCTCTCCCAGGCCTTTGGGATCTCACTTCCATGTAAGGGATCCTCACTTTCCTTCATTCCTAATTTATGTCCATGTTTCCTTATATTTTTATGCCCTTTTATTTTCAATTAAAAATATTTAGAAATAATTTATAACCGCCCATATACTTCCCTCCTTATGTTATAATGATGAGATACCCCTTTCACTCTCATTAATGCTTTCCATGTACACTTGTTACCTTGTCGAAATTTGGTAATGGATTTGTCTCTCCTCGTTTACTTTAAAAAAATTATTTTATATTATGAATATAAATTCTGTTAAATATTTTGGGATATTATTTAACATGACTCCATTACTGTCCATTTCGTGTATAAATTATTATATACCACTTTCTATCTCATCAACCCATTTTACGATTTCAATTTGACGTCGTTAAACTGCTGAAGTTACAACAAAATTTAACTTAACAAAATCATCATGTAAGTTAATACTATACACATTTCTATATCAAGGGTATTCACCTTTATAAATATGTACATTTTTATTTTTGAATTAAATTTATTTCTTCCACATATGTTATTTTTGGAATAATGTATTATGTTTAATGAATCCATTTCATATGATATATGTGGCACACTAATTCATGCAATGAAATAATTTGGAAGGGGGAACCCTAATAGAGCTTAAATGCATTGGGTAAAGAATAGTATCATGATAAATCTTTTGAAATGAGTGTTGAATCATTCTAATTCATGTAAAATTAGGGTATACTCATGCTAATTCAAGTGAAATTGGGGTTTACTCAGGCTTAATGTCCAATGAGCCTTGGCTCCTGCTAAAATCCTGTTGAATGTCGTTGCCACGAATCCATGTAAAAATAGTCATGCTATATCATGAAATTATGTTCATTTATAGCTTATTATGTATTGATATTCTAATTTCCTAACATGTATTTTATTGTTCCCATTATTCCGTGTTTACTACCTTATAGGGATTTAGAGCATAACAAATTCATATGTATGTCCTCATCTTATCCTATGCAATCACTACCACAAAAATAGTTTTTCCCAGCACTAACCTTTTATCAGCGCTAACGAAAAATCGCTGATAATGGGGGTACCTTTATCAGTGCTGAAAAAAGCCCTGATAAATGGTACCTTTATCAGTGCTCAAAATATAACTGATGAAGGTACCCCTTTATCAGCGCTTCTTTCTAAGCTGATAAAGGTACCCCTTCAACAATGCTTTATTAGCACTTTTAAAGGTGCCCCCCTTTATCAGTGCTTCTTCGTTAGCACTGATAAATGGTCTACTTCAAAAAAACATTCATTGAAAATAATATTAATATTTAAATATATAGATATAGTTATATTGACAAACATATAATATATATATATTAAATGTAATTTTAAATATATTTTAGATAAGTATAAATATACAATTACACTTAATATATAAGATATTTAGTGAAAATGACTTATAAAAAAATAAAAAATATTTTTAATTAATAATTTGTTGATTATTAGGGAGTAATAGTCATTTAATAAAAATTTATGTACTAAAAAAATAAAAAAAATAAAAAAAGATTCAAAATATGTTGAAACACATTTTAAAATTCAAATGGACATAACTTTTGATCCGGGTGTCCGTTTGAGCTCTACCACATATCAAATCGAAGCCTACGACGAGATATATGCACTAGTGGATAAGGAAAAGCCTCTATCTCAATTTTCAAGGCCAATAAGGGAGTAGAAGGCCTCCAAAACTGAGTTTTTTGTCGGGGTACCCCTATTTATTAACATTTTATGGATTTTAATCCTCATTTAAGGGAATATTATTGGCTTTTTTGGTGGGGAATGAATTTATTACAAGGTATTACATTCATATTGATATTATGTCTTTGAAATTGTTTCGTTTCTTATAATGAACTTCTATTTATAATCAAATATATAACAATATATACATATTTTTTATATATTTACACATAAAAATTTAATTATAAATATAAATAATAAAATATATTTACATATAAAATATAATAGATTTATCTATATAATAACTAATATCCATTTTATTGAAAATAAAAATATATGAATATTTATATACCTATATATTAATCTAACTAAATATATATATTAATCTAACTATATATATATTAATATAACTACATATATATATATTAATATTAATATATATATATATATATTAATATCAATATAAATATTTATATTTATATAACTATTTATATATATTAATATAAATATATATATATATATTACTATACAAATAAATATAACTAAATCTATATATATATATATATATCATGAAATGTAAAACAAATCAAAATAGAGGAGTGGTAAGGGCTTAGGCGCATAGGGGGGAGGTCTCGAGTTCAAAACCTGGTGGAGGCAGGGGCACAATCGCATGAGGGAATATGGGAGTTAGCGCTGATAAAGGGTGGAGAGGTGTGTGGGGGTGCTGGAGGGAGGTGGAAAAGCACTATAAAAGTGGGGGATGAATTGCTATAAAACCACCCATGATTGGCCAGAATTTGTTAATTTTTTTTGTAATTTTTTATAATTTTTTTGTAATTTTTTTAATTTTTTTAATTTTTTTTATCTTTTATCAGCACTTTTTTAATAGAAACAATGAATGGGGTCCTTTATCAGTGCTAAAAAGCAAGCACGGATAATGGAAGAACTAATAAAGGACCGTTTTATCAGCGCTAAAATGAAGTGCTGATAAAAAACCATTTTATCAAAGCTTTGTTTTAGCGCTGATAAAAGACCCCTTTTATCAGCGCTTTTTTTAGCGTTGATAAAAGGTGTCTTTATCAGCACTTTTTGGAGCACTAATAAAGGTGACCCCTATCATCACTGGCTTTAACAACACTTTTCTAGCACTGATAATAGGTGGTTTTTATCATTGATAAAAGGGGTATTTGTAGTATTGAATTCTAAGTGCGATAGAATGTTGTGGTCATGTAAAAGAAGATTTAAATAAAGACAGTATATTTTCATGACTTAATTTTTCATGTAATCTTCCTAATTTCAAAAGACATTATACATCTCGATACTCAGTGTTTTCTTAAGTGCATGTTTACATAATAAATCCTTTTAAAAATGGGTAATAATGAGTAGGTTTATTATAGTTGGTATCAAGTGATAAGTTTAGTTATTTTTGGGATTAGGATTAGAAAACTCTAGTGAATGTATTTAGGATAAGTCTGTGTATAATAAAAAAATCCCTAAATTTTGTTGAGTATATAGTAATTCGTTTATCAATAAAATACATCCTTATTTAGATACAAAAAAAGCAATGGTGGCTCTAGCCCAGATGTATCTAGGGAAAAAACTCGAAAAAACATCTTTGATCTAGACTCAAATGGGAATTGGCGCACGATAATGGGCCCTACTACACTCTTGGTTCAACACTCCCAGGGTATATTCTTTGGTAAATTCATAATTTTCTTATAAAACATTATTAACGGAATAATAAATGTCTGTAAGTGTATTTTATGGGATATAGATCAAGGATATCATAGATTGAAGCCTATAAAATCATAATTAAGGGAAAATGTAATTTATGAATTATCCCTTTTTGTCTTTGGATTCCCCTTTTATGTGTTACCACTGACATTATTTTTTTCAGCCAATTTCTGGTAGTATGAGGACTTTGGCTAACAATTAATATAAAGATCAATGCGACGACTATTCTAATGAGATTCCCAATCCGATGGGAGTGAGAACCACAAACATTGTCATGATACAATCTTAAATACCTCATGTTTTGAATAGAAACATGGGTCCAGAGAAACATCCAACCCCCCCCCCCCCAAGAAATAACAATCCACAGTCGAGGGATTAATGAGACCATGGCCGACTAGTTTTATTATATCATCTGGTCCCTCAATCGCCGAACAATGGATCAACTCCATTGAAAAGATCATCTCCACCATTCAAAGTTCTTAACAATAAAAGTTTCCTCAAGATACTTATCGTATGGAGGTTGAATCTAATTAATGGTGGAAATTGATCAAAAATACGAATCATGAGGAAAATATTGAGCCATTAGAATGGAAGGATCTCTAGAAAATGTTTTTTCATAAATATTTTCCTTGCACCCTCCAAATTAATACGGAAATGTCTTATTTTACCTCATGAAAAAATAGTTCAAATACATCAGAGCGTATGAATAAAATTTTACAAGGATTTCATGATACACCTCCATATTTTTCATTACCCATGAATTTAAGGTTGACCTCTTCTTTGGTCGGAAAAACCTAGCCTACCGAAATCCTTATAATCCTATGACTTCAGTTGTTATGAGAAAATGGTCTCATGTGCACTTAATGTCGAAATGATGATCATAAAAGATGAGGTGTATCATAGGGATAAGAAACAGAAAGTGGACTTTATTTCTGGCAGTCTGATGGATAAATCTAGTGGTTCTAAAAATATCTATCACCCCACTCGCTAAATGTTCTGATAGAAGAACCTCAGATATTTCTTGAATGGGATGAAAAAATGTTTAATGTGTGGAAGAGAATGGCACCAGAACATTAATTACTAGATAGAAAAACCCACTACTACGACATAGGATATGAATTCTCTTTTCAACCCTCAACGCATTTTTCATTTCTTCAACTAAAAAGAACCATGGATGTTTTGATACATGTACCCTATTCCTAGGGGTTTTAGAAGCAACCATCAAACTCCAAGGAAGCACACGTAGGATCTTCCCATCACTACCTCCAAATAAAACCACGAAAAAAAAGTGTTGACAGGTAAGCTAGTTATTCATTAATGGATTGTGAATTTACTTTTTCATTATTACTCTACGCGTTCATTTATATCCTGAATGATTAATAGAACAATCTCAACACCACCACTAATCATGGAAGTACTGATGCATGTGAGAATGGAAAATGGGGAAATCATTCAATCACATGAATATAACTATTCCCCTATCACAATTTGGGTATTGAACTTCTCGGAGAACCTTTCTAAACTCCATCTAGTATAATTTGATGCAATTCTTAGAATATATTGGATTTATCTATATAGAGCCAACATAAATAAATGTGAGAGGAAAATCACTCTCCTTATAGATAACCAACCCCTAAATTTTTACAAGTTCAAGGAGAAAGATGAATCTTATTTAGTATCATGATCTTATGAATGGATATTAATTCTCTATAACAATGTCTATCTTTCTCAAATGATTGATTCTAAGCAAACTACCATCCTTAAAGACATCACATATTTATGGGAATTCACTAAAGTTTTTTAGGGGGAATGGCCTTATCATATTTCTAGAAGAGATGTTTAATTATTGATTGATGTTATACATGGGGAATTTCAAATATACAAGACACCAAATAGAATGGATGTTGTGGAGGTTTAGGAGATAAAGAAACAACTAGAAGAAAATTTGGATAAAGGCTTCATACTCCCAGGTACTTCTTCATGCGGTGCACCACACATCTTCGTCAAGAAGAAGGATTGGTCAATGCATTTTTTCATTGATTATTATGAGATCGTAAATATCACGATAAAGAAAAATCTTCCTATTCCATGAATTGATGACTTGTTCGATCAGCTACATAGAGAACAATACTTTTCAATGTTAGATCTGCAGTCAGAATATTATTGTGTAAGGATAAAGAAGGAATATATCCCCATGAATAATTTTCATACAAGTCATGAGAAACTATTAATTCATAGTAATTCTTTTTGGACTCAGTAATGCTCTAAAAGTCTTCATTTACTTGACTAATAGGGTCTTTAGGGATTACCTCGACAATATTTGCTGGTCTTTATATACAATATTCTATTATACTCTAAAACAAAGGAGGAGCATCGGGAGAATCTAAGAACCATACTAGAGACCTAAAAAAAGGAGAAGATAAATACAAAGTACAATGAGGAGGTCTCATTCTTGGGTCATATAATCACAAGTAATGGGATGACTATGGATCCCTCTTAGATAGTTGCAATTGGGGGATGGCTGAGGCCAACACCAGTGATAAATATCTGTAGCTTCCTAGGGTTAGCTAGATATTATCACAAAATTGTGAAATAATTATCATAATTGTGAAACCATCTTACTAAGATAACATGGAAGGGATTAATGTTTTCATGGAGTGTTGAATTTAAAGATAGATTAAAGGAGTTAAAAAGAAGGATTTTCACTATGCCCATTTTCACACTACCCACATGTGGGGAACTTTTTTCGATAATTTTTGATGCTTTTATTAAGGGAATAGGCTATGTGTTGATAATAAATGACAATGTATTTTCCAATAATTCAAGGAAATTGAGTGTTCATGACCCAAAATATTGGAAAAATGATACATAATTGGCTGTAGTAATCTTCACTTTAAAAATTTCACTACTTTATCTCTTTGGGGAAAAGTGTGAAATATATACGGATAAAAATTTCTCATGTATATATTAACACATAAAGAGTTGAACATGATTAAATGAAGATGGGTAGAGTTGATCAGTGACTATGAATGTAAAATCCATTTCCACCCTCGGAAAGTGAACTAGGTGGAAGATGCTCTAAGTAGAAAGTACACATAAAATTATATCAGTGATGGGAATTAAAAATTATAAAACATTTTTATATTTGATGAGGATGGACATGGGAATCATAAATAAAGGAACATCATCAATACTTTCACAAATTATAACTCAGTTGTCTCTTTTGAAATGGTTAAAGGGTGCACAAAAGGGGCATGTGGGAATTCAGAAGAAAGTGGAAACTATTTGAAATGGAAAATCCTTAGAGTTAAATGTTATTGAAGAACTAATTGGGATATTTGGGTTAAGAAAATGTGCTCTATAAAATACAGTGTTAACGAATGATCTTTTTTTTGATGCACGTAGTCAAATTTTCATCCATGAAACACGGAGATGTATCGATATCTCTGAGAGAATTATTGGTTGGATTACATGAAGAAGGATATCATTGAGTATAAATCAAAGTGCCTATTATATTAGCAAGTGAAAGCTAGGAAGAATAATTATAAGGGGATGATGAAAACATTACCGATGCCAACATTGAAATCGGAGAACATCCCCATGAAAATTATCATCAGACTTCCAAAGACATCCAATGGAAGTAATGCAATCTAGGTTGTTGTGGATCATATTACAAATATTACACATGTCATTATAGTTTGGAAGGCTTTCTAATTGGAACAACTAGAATGAATATACATCAGAAAAGAGGTATGTTTGCACAGAGTACCACTATCGATTGTATCTGATCAAGATCCAAGATCCACCTCTATGTTCTAGAAGAGTCTCTAACATTATCTGAATACTGAACTGAACTTCAATATGGCTTATCATCCTCTAACAAATGGACAATCTAAGAAGATGATCCAAACACTTGAGAAAACGTTGAGACCATGCTCAATATACTTCAAAGGAATATGGGATCCACATATTCCTTTGGTTTAGATTCCTTATGATAATAGTTTCCACTCAAGCATCTGATTGGCTCATTATAAAGCCCTTTATGGGATGAGGTGAATAACATAGGCATGTTGGGATGATGTTGGGGAGAAAAACTCCTAGTTCCAGAAATGGTCGATGAAATGGTGGAGAAGGTTAAAACCATCAAGTAGATCATTAAAACTACCACGGGTTGACAAAATAGCTATGCTGATAACCATCGAAGATACCAAGAGATTTATGTTGCAGTAATTTTATTACTCTGCATATCACCATGGAATAGGGTTATGATATTTCTAATTTAGGGAAAGCTTAGTCCAAGGTACATAGACCCTTTTGATATCCTTGATCTCATTTGAGTAGTGGCTTATCAACAAGCACTCCATCTGAACTTATATCATGTACATGATGTAATCCTTGTATCAGACTTGAGAAATTACATACCTGGACCATCATATGTACTCAATCTCAAGGTGGTACTATTGGAGAATAACTTATCCTATGAAGATAAGACGTTAAAGATCTAAGATTATAGAGAAAAAGTTATATGAAATAGGATAATGCCCCACATCAAGGTTTTGTGGTGAAACCACATGTTTAAAGAAGAAATGTGGGAATAAGAGGAAGTGATAAAGTAGAGTTACCCTCATCTGTTTTAGTGTGGGAATATGAAATTTCTATGGAGAAATTTTTTAAAGGGGGAAGATTTTAACGACCCAAACTTTTATTAATGAAAATTCCTCTTAACTAATTAACTGTCTTATTATGTAAAATGGTTATATAAAACATATGGCCTTACACGATTTTATGTTTTTGGATTTTAAAGTGCCATTAAGGATTCTTATCATTACTAATATAGTTGTTTAATAGCTATCACATTATTTGTATAAATATAGGGCTTTAACAACTCCAATTTACATAGGCAAAGGAAATGATGGCCTCATCTAGTAGAATTTCTCCATACGATACCCATTTATCATATCTAAAAAAGGAGGTAGAATCACTGGACATCTCTCTTGGCCAATCCCAATCTAATCATAAACACGTAAAGCTTGAACAAATTCTATTGTTGGAGAAGTGGAAGTTAATAGAGATTACCAGTCAAGAATTTGATCCACCCAAAGAGTCTGTCACCATCGTACACCTTACGCTTAGTTCTTTTGTGGGTGTTATAAGGGGTGATGTAAGGAGACCCTATCACTATGATTATGTTAATTTTTTCATAAGTAATATAAATTAATTTTGTTATTATTAAATTTTAAATGGGTTTTAAAGTACAAACAAATTTATAGTTAACATTTAAATTCAATTTAAAAAATATATTTTCATAATTTAATGAATTTTTGAATTAAATAATATTTTAATAAAATATTTTTCCTAAATTAATTTTTATTAAATTTAAATGATTGTATAATTTTTATGAATACACTAGTAATTTTAATTATTGTTTTAAAGTTATTTTTGTCAAAACCCATTAATTTTAGATAAATGTAAGCTTGTATTTTAAAAGTAAAAATTCACCTATTTAGAAAATTATATAGATAAAACGAATATTATTTTTGAAATAAGGATTTCAAAATTATCTAACTATGATTTTTTCTTAATTTTATGAGAAAGTCAAATTTTTGGGTAAAAACTAAATATCTATAAAATATATAATATGTTCTATGACAACATAATGACCCAGTAGTTATTTAATAAAATACCATAAAATAGATTTTATGTCAATATATGTTTTTCCTTTAAAATAATGTGGTTTATAGATTTTTTTGATTAATTTTATGGTTCCCTGGTTGACCCTCCATGACCTATAAAATATTTTAACATATTAAATGATTTCCATGAGAGTGTGACTCACCTCCACATAAGAAAGCCTGTATATTTTTAAAATTTTGCCCATTTTCCTTATAAAATAATATTTTACACTCCCCTTTGGAACAAACCATGGGACAAAACCATGGTATAGTTTTTGTTTTTAATTTTTATAATGTGTAGTCTCCACGACCTAAATATTAAAGAATTCCCTCTTCTTTCCTATATAAACCCATCTAATCTTCCATTCATTTTCATTAAAACCATTTGGTTCCCAGCCAACATCTACCTTACACTTTATAGAATCCTCCCAATTCTCTCTAATCATCCAATAAGCCTTTCACAATCATCTACCAAGCCTTGGGGCTGACACGTCCATGTAAGGGATCCTCACTTTCTTTCATTCCTTATTTATGTCCATGTATCATTGTATTGTTATTCAATATTATTTTCAATTAAAAAATTTCGGGTATGATTTATAACCTCCCCTATAATTCCCTTCATATGTTAGAATGATGATATAACAATTTATCGGTCATTAATGCCTCCCATTTACACATGTAACAATTCCAAAATTCAGTAAGGGTCTTCTCTCTCCTCATTTACCTTTAAGAAATTATTTTATATTATGCATCTAAATTCCATTACATATTTTGGGATATTATGTTACATGACCCCCTTATGTACATTTTAGGTATTAATTATGAGACACCGCTTTCATTATCATCAACACATTTTACGATTTATATTTGAAAATGCTATGCTGCCGAAGTTACACCAATATTTCCAATGCCAAAATCATTGTGTAACTGAATACCATTCCAATTTCTATGTTAAGGGTATTCAACTTTATGAACATATAAATGTTTTTTTGAGGAATTGCATTTATGTATTCCACATATATTATTCATGGAATAAATTATGATGTTTAATGAATCCATATTGTTTGATCTATGTTGAAAATTTTTGCATGAAATGAAATGATAAACAAGGGTATGCCTTGATAGTGCGCCAACGCATTGGGTAAAGAATAGTATCCTGATACGTCATGTGAAATTAGGTTTGACACATTTTAATTCATTGCAATGAGGGTTTACTCATTCTAATTCATGTTCAATGAGGGTTTACTCATGCTCTATGTTCAATGAGCCTTGGTCCATGTTAATACCATGTTAAATGTGGTTCCCACATCTCCTAGTTTTGATAATCATGCTATATAATGCCATTATGTTCAGGCTTCCCTTATTCTACATTAATATGACTGTTTTTTAAAATGTATTTTATTCATCAGTTTATTAATTTTTTACTCCCTTACTATGATTTATAGCTCACGATTTTCTTATGTATGCTATCAGGTTATCCCTTAAAAATGATTTGTACGAAGGATTGTTGTGATCATGGAAAAGAAATTTTGAATAATGGTGTCATATTTTTATGACTTATATTGTCATATAATATTACAAATTTTCTAAGACACTAGACCTCTTCATCACCATAGTTGTATTAATTGAATGTTTATGTAATAAATCACGTTAGAGTGTGTAATAATGTGTAGGGTTGTTATATATAATGGTAAGAAAAATCCACATCATTAATATCATAGATAAGGGTTAGGGTTTTCCCCTGTCATAATGGTGAATGATTTTAATTCCACCCGTCATTAGAGGGGTGGAAAAGGGTTGGGTATTTACCCTATCAAAAAGGAATTAATGAAATGGTTTTAAAGAATTGTTTGGTTTCGTTCTTTGGAACATGATATTTTCTTGAAAAAATATTTTACTATAGTTGTTTTCTATATTCTAACATAAAATGTTTTCAAATATAAGATTTATAAGGGAATGGAATTTGTTTTTTGAAAATTATTTTATTTGTAAAATCATTGTGAATTTTTTTAAATTGGTTGAATATGGAAAAGGATGACTTCTGAAACTCCTTTTTTATATTTAAATGTGGTAAATTTTGAAATTTGTTAAGAATTAAGTTGCAAGAGATTAAGACTAATTATGTACCTTATGTTTCATTAAAATGGAACTTAATAGGTGTCAAAAAAGACAACCGAAAAAGGATTCTATGAATGTTGTTTCACATAGGATACAGGTGAACTAATAGCTGGTTTAATGTATTTTCCATGATTTCAATGTTCTGGATATAGGATACTAATGGGAGGAACTAGGGAAAGTGGATAACTTCACATAGTTTCTGAAGCAGCATCCACCTATCTTTTAGTGTGATTAGAAACCTGAGAAGGCAGAGGTGTGGCTGAACTAGTTGAATCATATGTTAAATTTATATGTCACACCAGTAGAGTTTAATGTCTATTAATAGACATATATGATGGAGTATATTGAACTCCTGTGGTGGGATTTATCTATTTAGAATAAATTAGACCACTACAATACCTAGGAGGATTTTGAATAATTGTTTAATATATATTTCTATCCTCATATGTTCAAAATTCAAAGAACATTATAATTCATTAACTTGATGTAGGAAAATATTTCTATCATGTATTATGTGGAAATACTTATGAATATAGATTGTTTTCACCAAATGTTTCTACTAGTGCATCCTTAAAGGAAAAAATCTTTGAATCGGGGTTGAAATAGGAGTTACTCTCAATGATTGTTGTACTGCTAATTGCAGATTAAATTTGGATACTAAATAGAGATAAGGTGGAATAAAGGGACATCTCAGGAGCTATGGGAGGAGGGATCATGTTGATATCCATGGGAAATGGTGGGAACTATAATGCTAGGAGAAATAGGAAGAGGTACATCTATTTCAATGTTACTGGGATGTTTCAAAGTCAAACAAATGGATCAGTAAATATTCATATTAGAACAAAGAGACATATTGGATGTTTTCAATGTGGTTTATTCATCCACATGATGTTGTAGTGTATGTCTCCACCTAAAGCATCCCCCAATTACAATCAGATGGGTAATTTTTAGTGTCATTATCACAGTGTTATGTTGTGTGGTGCTCTGTACACCTATCAATTGACATCGATATCATATGCGTCGATGGTAACAGGTCAGTGGAATAACTCTTGTCAGCATAATAGAGCTATTCATGGTGATTCCTGGAATACTATGACTCCTTAAACAAGGGAAATCTCAATAGGGAAATAGAGAATATAGTGTAGCGCTGAAGATATAATATGGATGTACTCAAGTTATTGTGGTTGAACAGTCTAGAAAATTGACATTGAGAGGTATGATTCTTCTGAATCATATTCTTATACATGTATTGTTTGATATGGGTTCATGCCTTCCATTATTACTTCTCATTATATTGATCTTGTAATTTCAAAAGTTAAGATGATTCTTTCTGTGGTGAAACTTCAAACTCCTCTTAGTCAAAGAGAATGCTACCCCATTCAGCGAAGAAAATTACCTTAATTTTTTATGGAGGTGACATGGTATGAGATTTCACTATACATGGTTCTGATTATTATGATATACTCCTACGTATTGTTTCATTAACAATTAATAGGGCTCACATCAATTTTTATTCATGAAGAGTCAATTTTAGAACTAAGTATGATGTCGAGAATATTTATAGAGCAATACAGAACGTAAATGAATGTGAAATGGGATTGTTGGCACCAAAAAATGGAAACATTTCATATTAGTTGGAAGGGATGAATTTTTAATCGTAGGACAAGAATGATAATTGATGTTTTCTAATAGTTTTTTATTATTTTCTAGATTTTTTTGTTGAGTCAATAAGGTTTTCCTTATGACTTTTTATTCCTTATTTCAAGGGGGAGATTGTAAAGTCGTTAACGCTTTCCTTATGACTTTTCTATTCCTCTTGTTCTGAAAATCAAAAACAACTTAACTACAGGCAGAAATTTTTACCCTCATTCTAATTTTATAAGGGAAATTTCCTTCCCCAAGGAAATTTACCCTTACCTAGATTTCATTACTCCTATCATAATTTCTCCCAAGTATAAAATTCAACTGGGTACTAAAAACCTTTGAATCATATAATACTTAGAGATGAGGAATTCTGTTTAAGACTCTAAATTCTGGATACGAACTCTCATGAAGTTCAAATCTCAATTCCAGATAAGAACTGTCATAATGTTCTACTCTGAAATTCGGGAAAAAAACTTTCATAATCCCAGCTCTGAATTCTGATTATGAACTTATGTAATGTTTGACTATAAATTCTGATTATGAATTCTGGATACGAACTCTTCTGTGTTCTGATTACTAATTTTGATTACAAACTTCTCCAAGTTCTGACTCCGAGTTCTCTGAATACATACTTCGAATTCTTATGAGTTCTGAATTCGAATTCTCATGAACACTGACTCCAAACTTTGTAAGTTATGGTTCTGAATTCATGTGAATCAATACTCTAAATTTCCTTGAAATTCAGTCTTTGAAACTCTATAGAATTTAGGTTCTGAATTTCTACAAAAAAAATCTGAATATCCTAGTATTAATAGATCCCGAATTCATTTTTGGTAAGATTATGAACATTCATTTACTTTCATTCCGAATATCAGTTTTTGGTTATTCTAACACCTTTATAGTTACAAAATGATGTCATGCATTCAGTTACTCACTAACCGTTGTTTGAGTGAAATGTGTACAGGTCCCTCAAAAAATCAAGGATAAATATGACCGTTGGAGGAGGGATCTTACCATTGGAATCAGACCTATAAATAGGAGATCATTTGAAAAGATCACAATACTAAGAACTGAACTTTGACAACAGGGCTTACATGTTGTTGAAGTGATTTATAGAGATAATGGCTCTTATAAACTCTCAGTCTTCGTGCAGAAAGTTTTTAACTTCTCATTCAAACTTTGATTCTTTCATATTTTCTATGTTCAGAGGTTCGATTTCCTTGAAATCATAGACTTCGGGTTGTGAAGTCAAAGGTGTCGATTTCCTTACAAATCGAGTGATTGCGGGGATATCAATACATATACCGATCTTCGGATTGAGGCCATACCGGGATTGGGTAAGAGATTTCTTGAAAGTATAAATCAAGGGACCTCTTATCCAGGGTTGTTGGATACACTCCTCTTTGTGTTAAAAGAGTTATTACTTGTTACAAGTAATATTTTTTCCACTTTGTATTTTAGTTATTGAGGAAAGTATAACTTTCACATACATCCTTAATCTCATACTCTTATTTATTTATATTCTATATGATTTAAGGTAGTATAAGGCCCCAGCCTTAAACCATACTTAATATTGAATTAAATGAATAATTCACATTGAGGATCTTTTCAAGTTTAGATTTTTAGAGAATTAGGACATAACTATTTCATCTCAAAAGATTACTATGTAGAAACTTCTACTAAATTTCCATAAAATAAAACACTTAAAAAGAAACATGTCTAGTTTCATGTTTTAGTTAGCATGACTTTCCCTTGATCCCATCCTTGACCTATTCCACGTTAAGTCCTATGAAAAACATTTCAAAAACTTGGGATGAGCATAAAATGATCGCTATGGGATACACAAAGAATGAAAACTGTTAATTTTTCAAAACAAAAAGTAAACCATGTATACTTTATCAATGTAATACTTTTCACCTTTATGAAGTAGTAAAAACTCTTCACTGAGTAAAAGTTCATTACATACCCTTCTGTAAGAAAAATATTACCATAAAACCCATATAAAGATCACAAAACATATAAAAGTAACTTGGGACATAAACATAATTAAATGGAATAACCATACAGTCGACTTCCACACTTACATAATGGAATATCCATACGGCTGACTTCCATACCCAATGTATTGGAGGTTATAACGTAACCACCCGTCCTGATATTCACGGCACCACCCGCCATATGGTTTATCACGTAACCACCAGTAAAATGTCCATGTACCATCATTAGACATAAAATATTAAAAATATAATCTTTTCAATAACAATATTTCATTTTCAATAACAATAAGTAATTCCAAGATATTGAATTAATCAATCCATTTTCAAAAACCATTTAAAAGAGAATTTTGAATCAAAGTGTCCCATACCACTTTGATGCTTTTAATGGAATTATAATTTTAAAACATTAACATCCATATAAATAAATACTGAAAACCATTTTGAAAACATGGACATTAAAGATAATGATTTTGAATAATGAATCATTAAAACATTTAAAACGATATTTTTGTTAAAGAGTTTTTAACAAAATGAGAGACTCTTGAATACAAATAATATTGGAATAACATTTAATCCGAACATTATAATATCATGAGAATAATGGGATTCATGATATAATATGTCAAAGGACAGTAGATACACCATATAAGAGTAAATTGGTTCATAACAACAATGAAGTCTCAATGGAAATGTAAATTGAGATGAAATCCATTATAAAGATTGTATCCTTAAATTAAAGATAAATATATCACATAATTATGTGTGAGAAATATAAATACACCCAATATAAGTGGATATTAAGTGTGAAACAATCATAGGGTTTTCACACATATTCATAGGATGACATGTTCAAGAATTTCATGTTGAACCCAATGAAATTGAAATTGGGTTAAGGCGTTCCCTTGTAAAAATTCGACAGCCTAACGGCGTCACTTTAAAATTCAGAAAATGAGTTAATGTGACAAAAGGGTATCTAATCACTTGGAAATAAATTTTACATCAATAAGTATATATAATAATATATCCCAACATAATAAGATGTAAATTAAAAGACATAACAAAAACAAGTCTTTTAAAAAGAGGAGGGTGAAAGGTCCCCTTACCGAGTTGGGTAACTTTCGAAACGTACACCCCATGGATGAAGGGTCATAAAATGAAGATGTAAATACCCATAAATGAAATTATTCTATACAAAGTGTATTATAATGGTCAGTACAGACACCAATCAAAGGAAATAGTGGCAAACATATCAAAAATGTCACAGGAATAAAAGTGAGATGAAAATTCCCTTACGAAAACTCGGCAGCCTAACAGCGCCACATAAAACTTGAAAAAATGGATTTATGAGTTC
Source organism: Viscum album (assembly GCA_963277665.1). Classification (NCBI taxonomy): domain Eukaryota; kingdom Viridiplantae; phylum Streptophyta; class Magnoliopsida; order Santalales; family Viscaceae; genus Viscum; species Viscum album. The sequence continues at coordinate 229,364,149 of OY728151.1, forward strand.
AAATAGGGTCTCTAGTAATATTAAAATAAAAAATAGAGTAATAGGAATATAAAATAACATCCCCAAACATAATAATGATTATCTAAAAATAAATGACATAAAAGAGATTACATAAAAAGAAAGAGAGAGGTTGGATCCCTTACAAATATTCGGCAGCCTAACGGTGCCACTCAAAACATCCAAAATTGATTGATGAGAGAAAGTTGGGTCTCTCGTCATATGAACATAAAAATTAAAGTATGATTAATATAAAATAACATCCCAATCATAAGAAATATGAGCTTAAAAGTAATGACATAAAAGTGTGTACTTAAAAAGAAGGAGAGGGGTAGGATACCTTACCTCGTGTCCGACATGACTCGATCATTCTTTAATCTCCTGCATAATAAAATTTGGTCAATTTATAATTTATTAAAAACATAATTTAAAGATTTTTATTCAGTTAATATCACATATTATAATGTTATAATAATTTTTTAATAAAGTGAGTTCATCTCAGACGTTTTTGTCGATGTTCAGTACATGAGTAAAAATTGAACATGTTGGAAAAGCATTTTCCATGTAGTTATAGGTACATCATCTCCAGAATAGTATTTATGGTTTAAATATAATATATATCTAGTATATATTCATTTTATACTATTCCATAGCATTTGGAGATAAAAAATTATAAGCACCGTTCATGGAGACGGTAGGCCGTACGTACGCATGAACACTACTTTGATTTTTTGTCATATTAATGGAATTTAAAAAAATGAGAGATATATATATTATAATTCAAAAATTATATCCATCATTTAGATGTAATATATTACATATATATCCATTATATATATGTACTTATAATAGTACATAACATTTGGACATAAGAAATGAAATGTACCGTTCATGGGGACGGTAAGCCGTACGTATGCATGAACGCTACTTTCATTTCTTTTTTTTTATTAAATGGAATGAAATAATAATGATATAAAGGTATATTATAATTCTAGTAGGATAACATATGTAATAACATTAATAAAATTCCTTATACGTCCCATATATGGCATTAATGAATCAAATCACTTTGAAGGGGCGGTAGTCCGCACTTCCTAAAATGAAGATATCAAGTTTACCAATAATGGAAACCTTAAAGGTATGCCATAAATGAAAAATAAAGAAGTTTAAGGAAAAAATAAAAAAAATTATATATCATATATAAATATAGTGACATATTAAGGACCACATTTGAAGGTGTTAAAAGAATATTGAATAGTCATCGTTTCGTGAGGCAGTAATTCACCATCCACAGAAACAATATGTTTTGTAACCATTAGACAAAGGTGTGTGTATGTGTAGCTAGAATCCTTAACATACCAACATCCTAGTATATTTAATATACTGTTTTTGTTACAAAAGAAAAGAATAAAAAGAGTTTAGGGGGTTGGAGAAGCAAAATAAAACAAAAGAACACAAGGGAAGACATTACGTTTAAATCAGGTAACTTCCTTTGATTTGAGCTCAAAGTCTTCCTTGGAAAGGATTCTGCCCAAAGGTAAGGCTTCAATAATTAAAAGAGGGATGTGGAGAGATGAAATGGTCATGGTTTGGCAGAGCCAAAGGCTTGAGAAGTGTGTGTAATGTGGTGGATGTGGGTGTCTTTTATAAGAGAAAAGGTGGGGCACTCTTGGAAAGTTATAAAATATTACTTTATTATAAAATGATTTTCGGATTTTAAAGGTCTCTAAAGGATATATTTCTAGTATAATGTGATAAGGTTTCGAAATCCACCCATCCAATAGGTTTTTGACAATTTTAGGTCTTTTATTTTACGTTATCATTTCATTTTATTTAAATCATTAAATAATGAGGTAATCGTTGCATCATTATAGTGTCATAAATAATTTAATTTATTTAGTGTCTAAAAATTAAAAAAAGTATCATTATGTAGGAAATATTTTTATATTTCTAATGAATATTTATTGTAAAAAATATGACTTCTATAACACCATGTAAAAATTGTTTTATTAAAACAACACATGTTTTTGACATTTTAATTTTAACTTTAAATAAAAAGGTATTATTGTCATTTTCCTACCAAAGTGGCTCCATGGGGTCCCCAAGTTGACTAATGGATTGTCTTGGTCGGCCATGACTCATCAAATAGGGGTAGGACATGTTTCTAGGTCATTTCATATTATTAAAACATTATTTTTACCTTAAACTACACTAATTACCTCTAATCACGATTAAAACATAGAAGTTACTATTCACTAAAAAATTATTTTAATCCAATTGAAAAAAAATTTACATCCTAATGACAACCATTTCTATCGGATTTTTGAAATTCAAATCACAGAAGTGGTAAAGTTTCATTTAAATGAAAAATCAGTTTCATTAACGACAACTTAGTGGTTTCACTATTCATCAAAAATTGATGTTTTTCAAAAAATTACCAAAAATTCACCCTAAGCTATATTTGAAATTCCGAATTCAAAAATGATGTCCATTTTACAAAATTCAAAACATATAAGTTTCATTAATTAATTTAATAATCAATTTCCGCTGTCAAAACAAATAGTGTGTTTTTAAGAAATAATATCTATAAAATGATTGACAGTAGTTTAAGTTCAATTTCAAAGTGAAATTAATTCCAAGGACCACTATTGGATTAAATGGTAAAAATATATTATAATTGGACATTAAAACCAATTCAGAAGATAATCTAATCATATAAATAAATTATATTAAAAAGTGGTTTTGAATTAAAATACAACATTTTTCACTATTCATTAAAAAAATGAACATTATCGGAAAAATACCAAAAATCTTCACAAAGTAAATTTTGATGTTCCGATTCTAAAGAAGAATTTTATTTTGTCAAATATGACACATAAAATTTTAAATAAGTGGATTTAAAAGTGGTTCGTCATTAAGAGGCTGTTAATCGACCTTTTAAAGAATATTAGATTGTTTACCCTTAAAATTGGATTCATTCGCATTTTTAATCCTCTAACATTTATAGTAAAAAGTAAAAATATTTGAAAAACATATATAATAATTTTGTAGTCAGTTCTGTTCATTCCCGCCATTACAACGTCTAGGCGTTAACTACAATTTAAAATAATATTATTTTATTATTAGAGTGCAACGTAAGTCTCCCAAGAAACTCGTTGTTGCGTATTGGGTACGCCATCGAGCATAGAATACACTTTAAAGTGATATTAATATTTTATTCACAAATATGGATAAATGTGAAAATGTCATATTTTTATTTACCAGGGGTGTTACATCCTTCCCCCCTTTTGAGAATTGCGTCCTCGCAATTTTATAATTGGGCTTGGAAACTTTATTGAAAATCCCCCATCAGAACAAGAGTTAGTAAAACACTCACATTAAAATAAAGAAACAGAAGTACAAAGGTCAACTAAGTTAACCCATACTAGGATTCTAAGTATGAAAATATGAATATTGAGGAAAAAAAGGGTCATGTTCTGATGGAGAGTGATAGTAAACATGTCTAAGAGAAATTTAACCATAAGAAAATCACAAACATGTGATGGGTTAAACGGTATTCGATTCCATAGTAGGAAAAGTTAACAAAAAACATTTTTGGTTTTAAGTTACTATTTATTAAGGAATTTATTTTTTTGAGGTTAACTAAATCATAATAAAACATACTTACTTGTCACGTAGAATTTCAACTTTTACTAGATTCCTTAATCAAACTCATATTTTCTGCAAAAGACGAGTATTTAGGAGGACTTGTTCGCATTAAGAGTCCTATAATCAACTTCTTAAGAATCACCTAATCCATAAAATATAACTATATATTTCCCATGTCTTTAGACAAAATCCAAAACCAAAATTGTTAGTATACGATCAGATATTCCACAAATGTATAATCCTTTATAAAAAGAAAATCCATTCTTAATCTCCCAAATTTGTCCAAAAAACCCAAAGTTCAACAAAGACCATTCGATAAACAATTGTCCATAAAATTCTTCAAAGTAAACCAAACTAATATTGAAACCCAAATATTTGAAGGATTTAATCACATAGTCTTCCAAGGTACAAATTAACTTTTATCTCCAAATAACATCAGTTGTTCTTAAATTTTCATATTGAAAAGTAATTAACCTAATCACATATCTTTGATGATAGGTTAATCATTTCCATAGATAACCCAAAATAAACATACTCTTGATTCCTAAAATCATCTATCTAAAAAGAATTAGTCAAACTAACCAGGGACTTCACGTAGTACAGTGGTTGGCGATAAATTCTAGTCGGACTTTGGTTGTGGGTTCGATTCCCAGAGCTTTGTCCGACGTGACAGGTTGTCACACGGTCTGCGTGTTGTCTTTTTTCCAAAACTATATAATTCTTAAAACATTCCCCAAAATGAGATAAAATCTTCAAAAATAATCATAACATATTTTAACATCAAGTTTTTCTCATGCCTCTTATTTTCCATCATAATATATAATAACCCATAATTACCTCAAAAGTAAGGATCATATAAACCCTAATGGTTACCTTTATAATTATTACCTGAACTTCCACATCGATTGGTCATCTCGTACATGATGCATTAAAGAACATACCAAGGTACAAGTGGTTGATCATGAATCCTTGATAGTTGGTTTTGAACAACCACGAGTTTCCTCATTGAATCCCCCATTTCATCCAGTCTCTTAATCACGGAACCACCCCAGTTTCCTTCAAACCTATTTTCACTTTGGTGCCTTCTAGATCCCTCCATTCACAAAAAATAGAAATGTCAGTGTGAGTATATCAAAAAAACCATCATGTACTAATGAGGAAGATAAACACTAAGATATACTTACTCATTCACTTTATCTAAAACTAGGACTCTTTCTGAAATCCTAACCATTATGGTAATGTCACTTATGCTTAAAGAATACCCTAACCTCTAAAGTTATCTAAACCAACCTTTGAAACCAACTATAAGGCCCCGACCTTAAACCTTACTTAATATTGAATTAGATGAATAATTCACATTGAGGATCTTTTCAAGATTATAGTTTTAGAGAATTATGACATAACTATTACATCTCAAAAGATTACAAAGTAGAAACTTCTACTAGATTTCCATAAAATAAAAACTCTTAAAAAGAAACATGTTTAGTTTTATGTTTTAGGTAGCATGACTTTTCCTTGATCCCATCCTTGACCATATTCCTCGTTAATGTCCTGTGAAAAACATTTCAAAAACTTGGGATGAGCATAAAAATCTTAGTAAGGGATATACAAAGAATGAAAACTGTTAGTTTTTCAAAACAACAAGTAAACCATGTATACTTTATCAAAGTAATACTTTTCACCTTTATGAAGTAGTAAAAACTCATCACTGAATAAAAGTTCATTACTTACCCTTATGTAACCAAAAGATTACCATAAAACCCATATAAAGATCACATAACATATAAAAGTAACTTGGGACATTAACATACTTAAATGGAATAACCATATGGTCGACTTCCACACATACTTAATGGAATAGCCATACGGCTGACTTCCATACCCAATCTATTAGAGGTTATAACGTAACCATCCGTCCTGGTATTCACGGCACCACCCGTCATATCGTTTATCACGTAACCACCCGTAAAATTTCCAAGTACCATCATTACACATAAAATATTGAAAATATAAACATTTCAATAACAACATTTCATTTTCAATCACAATAAGCAATTCCAAGATATTTAATTAATCAATCCATTCTAAAAAACCATTTAAAAGAGATTTTTGAATCAAAGTGTCCCATACCAATTTGATGATTTTAATGGAATTATAATTTTAAAACATTAATGTCCATATAAATAAATACTGAAAACCATTTTGAAAACATGTACATTAAAGATAATGATTTAGAATAATGAATCTTTAATACATTTAAAATGATATTTTTGTTAAAGAGTTTCTAACAAAATGAGAGGCTCTTGAATACAAATAATTTCGGAATAAAATTTATTCCGAACTTTATAATATCATAAGAATAAAGTGATTCAGGATATAATATGTCAAAGGACAATATATACACCATATAAGAGTGAATTGGTGCATAACAACAATGAAGTCTCAATGGAAATGTAAATTGAGATGAAATCCATTATAAAGATGGTATCCTTAAATTAAGGATAAATATATCACATAATTATGTGTGAGAAATATAAATACACCAAATATAAGTGTATATTAAGTGTGAAACAATCATAGGTCATTCACACATATTCATAGGATGACATGTTCAAGAATTACAAGTTGAACCCAAAGACATCAAAATTGGGTTAAGACGTTCCCTTGTAAAAATTCGACAGCCTAACGGCGTCACTTTAAAATTCAGAAAATGAGTTAATGAGAAAAAAGGGTATCTCATCACCTTGAAATAAATTTTACATCAATAAGGATATATAAGAACATATCCCAACATAATAATATGTAAATTAAAAGACATAACAAAAATATGTTTTTTAAAAAGAGGAGGGTGAAAGGTCCCCTTACCGAGGTGGGTAACTTTCGAAACGTACACCCCATGGAAGAAGGGTCATAAAATAAAGATGTAAATACCCATAAATGAAATTATTCTACACAAAGTGTATAATAATGGGCAGTACATACACCACTCAAAGGAAATAGTTGCAAACGTAGCATAAATGTCACGGGAAAAAAAGTGAGATGAAAAATCCCTTACGAAAACTCGGCTACCTAACAAAGCCACTTAAAACGTCAAAAAAGGGATTTATGAGTTCAAATAGGGTCTCTCATAATATGAAAATAAAAAGTAGAGTATTAGGAATATAAAAGAACATCCCCAAACATAATAAATATGATCTTAAAATAAATGACATAAAACAGTGTACTTAAAAAGAAAGAGAGAGGTTGGATCCCTTACAAAAATTTGGCAGCGTAACGGCGCCACTCAAAACATTCAAAATTGATTGATTAGAGAAAGTAGGGTATCTCATCATATTAACATAAAAAGTAAAGTAAGATTAATATAAAATAACATCCCAATCATAAGAAAGATGAGCTTAAAAGGAATGAGATAAAAGAGTGTACTTAAAAAGAAGGAGAGGGGTAAGATCCCTTACCTCGTGTCCGACATGACTCGATCGTTATTTAATCTCCTGAATAATAAAATTTTTCCAATTTATAATTCCATAAAGATCTAATTTATAGATTATTATTCAGTTAATATCACATATTATAATGTTCTAATAATTGGTTAATAAAGTGAGTTCATATCAGAGGTTTTTGTCGATGTTCAGTACATGAGTAAAAATTGAACTTGTTGGAAAAGAATTTTCCATGTAGTTATAGGTACATCATCTCCAGAATAGTATTTATGTTTTAAATATCATATATATATAGTATATATTCATTTTATACTATTCCATAGCATTTGGAGATAAAAAATTAAAATCACTGTTCATGGAGACGGTACGCCGTACGTACGCATGAACGCTACTTTCATTTTTTGTCATATTAATGGATTAAAACAAAATGAGATATATATATATTATAATTTGAGAATGACATACATCATTTAGATGTAATATATTACATATATATATATTATATATATGTACTTATAATAGTACATAACATTTCGAGATATGAAATGAAATGTACTGTTCATGGAGACGGTAAGCCGTACGTACGCATGAACACTACTTTCATTTCTTTTTTTTGTATTCAATGGAATGAAATAATAATGATATAAAGGTATATTATAATTATAGTATGATAACATATGTAATACCAATAATTACATCCTTTATACGTCCCACAAATGGCATTAACGAATCAAATTACTTTGAGGGGGCGGTAGTCCGCACTTCCTAAAATGAAGATATCGCGTTTACCCATAATGGAAATCATAAAGGTATTCCATAAATGAAAAATACAGAAGCTTAAGGAAAACATAAAAATATTATATATCATATATAAATATAGTGAAATCTTAATGGCCACCCTTGAAGGTGTTAAAAGAATATTGAACAATCATCGTTTCGTGAGGCAGTAATTCTCCATCCACAGAAAGAGTATGTTCTTTAACCATTAGACGAAGGTGTGTGTAAGTGTATCTTGAATCCTTAACCTAACAACATCCTAGAATATTTAATATAATGTTGTTGTTACAAAATAAAAGAATAAAAAGAGTTTAGGGGGTTGGAGAATCAAAATAAAGCAAAAGAACACAAGGGAATACATTACCTTTAAATCGGGAAACTTCCTTTGATTTGAGCTCAAAGGCTTCCTTGGAAAGGATTCTGCCCAAATGTGAGGCTTCAATAGTTAATAAAGGGATGCAGAGAGATGAAATGTTTAGGGTTTGGCCGAGCCAAAGGCTTGAGAGGAGTGTGTAATGTGGTAGAGTTGGGGGTCTTTTATAAGAGAAAAGGTGGGGCACTCTTGGAAAGTTATAAAATATTACTTTATTATAAAATGATTTTCGGATTTTAAAGGTCTCAAAAGGATATATTTCTAGGATAAGGTGATAAGGTTTCGAAATACACCCATAAAATAGGTTTGTGACAAGTTTAGGTCTTAGATTTTACGTTATCATTTCATTTTATTTAAATCGTTAAATAATGAGGTAATCGTTGCATCATTATGGTGTCATAAATAATTTAATTTATATAGTGTATAAAAATTATAAAAAAAATATCATGATGTAGAAAATATTTTTATCTTTATAATGAATATTTGTTGTCAAAAATATGACTTCTATAACCCCATGTAATTTTTTTTATTAAAACATCACATGTTTGTGACATTTTAATTTTAACTTTAAATAAAAAGGTATTATTTTCATTTTCCTACCAAATTAGCTCCATGGGGTCCCCAAGTTGACTCATGTATTGTATTGGTCGGCCATGACTCATCCAATAGGGGTATGACATGTTTATAGGTCATTTCATATTATTAAAACATTATTTTTACCTTAAAATACACTAATTACCTCTAATCACGATTAAAAATTAAAACATACTATTCACCAAAAATTTATTTTAATCCCATTGAAACAAATATTACATCCTAATGACAACCATGTATGTTGGATTTTTGAAATTCAAATCACAGAAGTGGAAAAGTTTCATTTAAACGAAAAATTAGTTTCTTTAACTACCACTTAGTGGTTTCACTATTCATCAAATATTGAAGTTTTTCAGAAAATTAAAAAAAATTCACCCTAAGCTATATTTGAAATTCTGAATTCAAAAATGATTTTCATTTTACAAAATATAAAACATATAAGTTTCAATAATTAATTTAATAATCAATTCCCGCTGTAAAAACAAATAGCATATGTTTAAGAAACAATATCAATAAAAAGATGGACACTAGTTTCAGTCCAATTTCAAAGTGAAATTAATTCCAATGACCACTATTGGATTAAATGGTAAAAATATATTATAATTGGACTTTAAAACCAATTATAAAGGTAATATATTCATATAAATTAATTAGATGAAAAAGTGGTTTTGAATTAAAATAAAACATTTTTCACTATTCATTAAAAAATGAACATTTTCGGAAAAATACCAAAAATTTACACAATGTAAATTTTGAAGTCTTGATTATAAATAAGAATTTTATTTTGTCAAATATAACACATAAAATTTTCAAAAAGTGTATTTAAAAGAGATTCGTCATCAAAAGGCAGTTAATCGACCTTTTAAAGAATATTAGAATGTTTACGCTTAAAATTGGATTAATTCGCATTTTTAATCCTCTAACATTTATTGTAAAAAGTAAAAATATTTGACAAACATATATAATAATTTTGTATTTAGTTCTGTTAATTCCCTCCATTACAACGGCTATGCATTAACTACAATTTAAAATAATATTATTTTATTATTAGAGTGCAACGTAAGAATCTCTAGAAACTCGTTCATGTGTATTGGGTACGCCATAGAGCATAGCGTCCCATTTAATGATATATTAATATTTTATTCAAAAATATGGATAAATGTGAAATTTTCATATTCTTTGTTTACCTGGGGTGTTACAGGTAGAATCTTATTTGATGTAAACATATGTTAAGTTTCATTTCCGGAATCATTTTTCTAGAATCAAGCAACTTATTAGAACTTAGAGGTGTTATGAATTTTGGTTATTCGAAATTTCTTTAAGGATTTTTAATGTATACAATTCACCCCTCTTGTATTTGTATCTCATTTTACATATTGTATTATAAATTTGGTATTATAGAGTATATCATACTCAGACATACCATCTTAACAGTTTTTCCTCAAAATTTATCAATTTTATCACCTATATGGGATGTGGAGTTTATGATTGTTCTCCTTATAGAGACTAGTCATATTTCCATTCTCTATTATCAGATGGGACCATCATAATTATGGGAATTAAATGTATATATGGATGATCTTTAAATAAATGGCTTTATTCAGCTGAGAATGTCTATGTGGGAAGCTCTAGTCTTGTTTGTCAAAAAGGAGGATAAAAATATAAGGTTGTGTTTGGATTATCCTAATCTTAACCAAGTTATAATGAAAAATAAATATCTATTTCCACACATTGATGATTCCTTTTATCAATTTTGGGGAACTCAGTGGTTCTTTAAAATTTACATCCAATCTAGATATTATCAATTGCGCATGATAAAGGTGGATATTGTGAAGACAATTTTCAGAAGTAGATATGGACATTATGAGTTTGTGGTGATTCCTTTTAGTCTTAAAAATAAACCAATATTCATTATGTAATGGATGATTCGAATATTTCAATGGTATCTATATTCATTTATCAGGATTTTTGTGGATGTAATATTGGTGTATTCAATGAAAATAGATGATTATTTAAAACACCTAGGGACAGTGTTGGGAATATTGAGAGATCATCGTTTGTATGTTAGATTTTCAAAGTCCAATTTTTTGAAACAAGAAATACAATTCCATGACCATGTAATTTATGAGAGAGTTGTTTTGTGGATCTATAGATGATATAGGTTTTTTTATCTCATGAACTTCCAAATATTCTCTTTGAGATAAAGAGTTTCCTCAATCGAACTGGTTATTACTGATGCATTTTTCTGGACTTATCATGACTAGCTCCAACTATGACAGCTTTTATAAAGATTAATGTTCCATTACAATGGGATGAGGGATGTAAAATGTCTTTTTAAAATCTAATGGTTCAACATGAATCAGAACCAATCTTGATTATGATGGAATCAGGGTAAGTGTATGCGGTGTATTGTGTAGTTTCCAGATCAGGGTTGGGATGTGCTCTCATATATGAATATCAGGTTGTTTTTTATGGATCGATAAAGTTATGAGTTCGTGATAAAAATTACACAACACATGATTTGGAGTTAGATATTGTATTACATTATTTGAATACAGGGAATCATTATCTCCTTGGTGAGAAATTTACTGTGTTTACATTTCTTAAGATCTTCAAGAATATTTTCTGACGTCGATATTTCATCTTGAGACAAATAAGATGGATGAGGTATCTCAAAATTTCTGATTTTCACATAACGTATACACCGGGTAAGGTCAATTTGGACGAAGATGCATTAATTAGAAATTCATATGCTCAATTGGATAAAGAGGATTTAGATCTATGGAATTTGATATCAGTGATAGTAGACATGAACATGGAATGTGATGAATGAGGTGATATTGTGGTTTTATATCCAATTTCATTGGTTCAATAATTGTTAAAGATGGTTCAAGAGGAAAATACATCTAATTTAGAATATGTAGTGATTTTGTAAAAAATAAATTTTGGGGAGACCATTGAGAGCTAGATATTGGTTGTATGATTAGTTTTGTGGTTCAAAAATCAGATGGTCATACATACAGATTTTTAGGAACAACTTCTTTATGCTTAACACTATTAGAGATGAGATCTTCATCCAAGAATACATAATATATATAAGACATTGAAAGATAAGTTTTGGTGGGTCAACATGAAAAGGTAGATGGATGAGTTTTTTCTTGATTCATAACATGACAGCTAGTTAAGGAATAACATCAACTCCTAACATGTATGTTTTATTATTTACCAATTTCTATTATGAAATGGTAGTAGATAGTCATATATTTTTTAACATGCATCCCAAGCATGATTTAAAAACACAATACCATATGGATGATACTGTAACATATTAGAAATTTGTCTCATTTCATCACAATTGAGGAATATAATATGTTGGAGGACTTTCCAAAAATCTATATCTAATAAGTGGTAAAGAGGTATGGGGTACCATTTTCAATCATGTCAGATAGAGTTCTCATATTTAAATCTCATTTTTATAAATCTATACAAAATTTCCTTAGGATTCAGTTGAATATAAATGTGTCATTTCATCCTCATGTGGACAGGAAATCAAAAAGGACAATACAAACATTGGAAGATATGATACGAGATTGGGTAATGGATTTTGGTGGCTCATGTGAAGGGAACAAGACACTAGTAATGTTATCATATAACAATAGTTATCATTCCTCAATAAAAATGGATCTGTTTGAAGCATTTTATGAGATTCGTTTTCATTATCCACTTTTTTGGTGGAAAGTGGTGATACGTCACTTGTTGGACTGATCCATGTACACAAAACAATGGATAATATTATGTTGATCATGAAATGGATGGAGACGGCTCATAGTTGTTATAAATCATATGCAGTTCATCTTCGATGATAATTTTTTTTCATGATAGGTGATCATGTATTCTTGAGTATTTCCCCAAGGATTGGAAATCATCATTTTGTAAGGAAGATAATGTTATATCATCAATACATAGGCCCTTTTGAGATACTTAAATTGATTAGTGATATGGAATATTAGTTGTAATTTCCACTACAGTTCACTTGGTTGCATAATTTGTTACATGTATCTTAGATGAAAAATTATTATCCTAATCATGACCATGTGATTTGATATGATCATGTTTACCTCGATCCAGAAGATTCATTGGTGCATGAGTCAATATGGATTTTGGATAGGCAATAGAAATTCTAGTATGAAAAAAGCACCATTCTAGTATATGTTTTGTGGAAACATGGTAAAATTCTACAAGATAGTTGGGAACGAGAGAAATAAATTATCAATATTTGTCCCAAAATATTTTGGGAAAATGGTTGTTTTATAATTTATATGGATAGAAAGTCCAATGGTGGGGATAATATATCACCCCCAATTTTAATTTAGTAACCCTTTATTTTTTTAAGAATGGAATGTATATGGGTAATTTTTGGGAGAGTTTGGAATATTTTTTTAGTTAATTGTGGATTTTATAAGGGTGCATGGGTGGTGCATAGTTTGGAAAATCTATGTAATAGTTTCAGGAAATTATTCACAATAAGACAAGGGATAAAGGGAAGGAGCACGGGCGGGTGCATGGGTTTTCCAAACCATGGGGCTCCCTAGGATAATTTTTGAAATGTTAGGGAGTGTGATTTTGTATGGTTGTCACATGGTTTGTCTAATTGTGAGAGAAAACTATTTGAGGTCCCCCCTTAAGGCAGTGGTTAGTGCACAATTAGCTTAACATTTTCTGAACCATGTGACAAGCCATGCATAGTTTAAAAAAAGATCTAAAATAGGTGGATCTACATCTTTTTATGTTTTATCACCTAAATTTTCCCCAAGATGACCTTAACATGATATTTTCTCCTCCCAAATGAATTAGAGGTTTCTCTCATCTATCTGATTTTATTCTGAAGTCTTCTCTTATTGGGATAAAGTAGGATTATCGTTGTAAGTCATCATTCCGGGTAGTTTTTCTTTATTTTCATTAGATCTAATTCTTTCTATATATTGGTTTATTATATATAAATATTTTTTGGATAACTATATGTTTTTAAATCCCAAATATGATAATATTTTGTTTTATATTAGTAAATGAGATGTATGGTGGGTTTTTCTTATTTAACAAGGTTTTGTGATGTTTTCAAGGTGTTCTTCATTGTCATAAAAAATTCCCAATGTTGGTGGCTTCAAAATAAACAATTATATTTTGAACATGGAGGATTTATTGGAAATTGGTTGTTCGTAATGAATTTGGTTATTAAATTTATATGAATTTCTTGTTGTAATCCTTCCTTAGTGGTAGTTTATAGAATTGCAGTAATTGGACTTTTTTGAAAGTTAAGTTGGTGACAAGATTTTCAAATGATTATTAAAAAAAAATTGGTTTTGTTTCATGGGAAATCATTTTCCAGAAAAGTATGTTTTTTTTAAATGGTTCCTTTTTTCCAATAAAAGTAATGTTTTATTGAATGGTTTGGAATGGTTGTTTTGGAATTGGGTTTTGGCATAATGGTTGTGGGTGTTCATGTGCATTAAGAATGCATAAAGGTAAAGAGTCTCTCCCATCATTAAAGGTATTGACAAGGGTCAATTATTTCTGTCATCATAATGGTTATGAGTAAGATATATGCCAAAAAAATAGTGATATGGGTAAGGGTCTGTGATTTACCCTATCAAAATGTAATTAATGAAATAGATTCAGTGAATTGGTTGTTGTATTTCATTAGAATATGATGTAGTCAAGAGATAAAAAATTTACAAAGAATATTGTCTATATTATGTATTAATAATTTTAAAATTTGTTTTTTATAAAAAAAAAATTATATTAATGTGCCAACATGTTCTTTCTAATTCCATTAGTAGGGAATTCATTTGAGGATTACCTTGCTATATTTATTCCTCACCCTTGCTTTAGAACTTTGGGGATTTTTTAGATGTTGTTTATCAAGACATTGTTAAAGGTAAAGTGTCAGACATATATAGAAGTACATTGTGATTCTAGATTAGTTTTATGGAGTTGGAGCATGGGTCTTGTTTGGAGGATACAATTTTTTTGGGAGTCTTTGAGTTTTTTCTTCCAGCGGGTGATTTGATATTTTAGTATTCTATAGTTTTACATGGTTGAGTGTTTTTTTAATACTAGTTGTTTTATTTTAGTTTTATTTCACTTGTTTCATGCATCATATAGTGGTTTATTTTGTTATGGCATGTTTGTTTGTTTGTTTCATTTTCAAAGGAAAAACCTTACCCATCTGTTAATGAAGCCCTTCACGTTTATTGAAAACCATTAGAACCTTGGGGATGTCTATTAAGGACATGTAATGTCCTCCCCCATTATCAAGAAGTGAGGAGTGTGAAGTTATAGTTTTGGATTTTTCATTCTCCCCATATAATAACAAATCATCCTTGAGAAGAATTTGTATGGGTCCTTGTCGAACAAATAAGGCCATTGTTTCGGAACATCTATCTCCTTCTCCCACGTATACTCCTGGATCTTCCCTTGCCACCCTACGATCTGGAAAAGTGGTACCATATACTATCAAAGTAAATTTTTTCTTTGTTCAATGATCTGAACTATCCACTCTTTGTATAATTTTTTAGGATCCTTGTCAACATCCTTGCAGTTGATGACATGCAGGCGATCAGGCACAAACATCCAGAGCTGAGACACACGTGACATATTATGCATACGATATATGTTTGAGGGATGGTCATCATATTAAACCTAATTATTAACCTGATTGTAAATTATTAATAGTCTAACATGAAATTGGGATATCTTACATTCATTCTTAATATTTTAGGGGTAATACCAGCTAGAAACTCTAAAGAAAACATGGTTTCCTATAACAGAATCAAGTGTTATCCTCTTACAGTAAGCATACATTCTCTACCATTCTGATTTATGATCATCCTAGAATTAATTAGATACACTCTATCATAATTTTCCAAACCCAAATTTTTTTACCTAACCCCTACCCCACCAACCATGGGTAAATAATGTAATGGAAAAATGTCTACCCATAAAGATCATCATAAGGATCCATCTAAATTAAAGCATGGTAATTATTATTGCATGAAAACCAAACAAAGTAAAGGTGAACTTTCAATTCTCCACTAAATTCTATAACCAAATATTCATGCATAGACACCAGTATTCAGATAGTCTACGTTGTCCTTCCATCTCTCGAAGGTTGGTATATTGGTCACAAAATCATTTTTCTTAGTATGTACTTATAAAATCCCTTTTAATACCACTTAGTAAAATGTTCATCTATATTAGAGTAAATGATCAAGGGAACTCTATGTAAGATGAATATAACACATACATAAATCTTTCTTTATCATATAATTATATAGTCACATATATTAAAATTATGTGAGAAGATTTGTTCAGCTAATCAAAAATCACACAGAATGTGTGAAGACTCATTGGGGTCCGAGGAAAACCCATCACAAATTCCATTGTGATTTTATACCACTTCCACAAGGGTAAAAATGTGGATAGATTTAACCACATAGAATCTTGTTCTTGGAAAATATCCTCTAGATGGTAAGTCATAAAGAGATGAAACCATCAATGATACTCTTCAACCCTAGTACCCAAATTCATCTCTTGAAGTAATGATACATACTTTCCTCTCAATTATGTATCATACATATAAAAACATGATATATCTCATTAGATATTCCTTGATAGAATTAAGAACTATAATTCTCATATTTAAAATGATTATATCATCATCGTCCAAGGTCCACTGACGTAACGGGTCACCTCCAACTATTTGTTCCCTCACAACAACATTATCAGTGTCAGATTCCTAACCAACCATCACTTAGTAAAAAAGAGAATATTTTATAACTAATGGTTTACAATACATAAATCTATGATCCTAAAAATAATCTATCCCCCACTAGGTCAATATTCTCGACATTAATGGATACTCATTAAAAGTTTATTCATTGATATATTTCTATACCTATATCTTATAGCTAAGAGGGTAGAAAAGGATGTCACCCTTACCTAATGTATAGTCCATCACCAATTCAGATTTTTTTGGCTACTCCATCCAGTGCTTATAACTCTCTTTAGGTCCTGTATTGTGAAAATATATTGAATGAGCATGTGGTCTATATACACAAAAACCCTCACATGAAAAGATAGTGTCACCAACAATTAAATACATGAAAAATGGTTGAAATATCCTTGTCATGGGTTGGATAGTTATACATGTTGAATCCATGTTTAAATAAGAAATAAGTTATAAACCACCACTTCTATACTATCACTACTCCCTAACTAACTCTTGATTCATCATGGTAAAGAGCATATATTATACTTGGTTCAAGAAAGATAAAAAAAATGGAGACATTTTCAACCTCATTTTCTTCTTAATAAATTTCTCATCACATTGGTCCGACCAATGTAAAATGAATCCCTTCTTTATCGGGGATTTACGGGATGCTGATAAATGGGAGAATTCCTTGGTAAAACATCATTAACATCCACCTAAACCCATAATTATTTTAATCTTAAAAAACATGGTAATTTCCTAGGACATTATTACCTCTAAGTTACCTATCTCCACTTATATACCCATCTCTAAAATGAAATACTCAAGGAATTTATCCTCTTGAATCCAAAAGTTACACTTCTATAGCATGGAATAAATCTAATTTTCTCAAAGTATAACCAATACTATCTTATGGTGTATGACATGATACTCAAGGTTTGGTGAATAGATTATTATGTAACCAATTATAAAAAAAATGAATGTGAGTATGTGTGGTTGGAATATCTTATTCATATTGTCCATGAACACTTTCAATGCAATCATAAATTCAAATAGAATCACTAGATACTCATACAACCCATACCTACAATGAAATGAAATCATTATAATTTCCTCTTCTATTTCCCATAGTTAGTGATAGCACGATTGATGATAAAAGATGGAGAACCGCCTTGATCTCCATAACTAATCAAAGAGTTCATCAATCCTGGGAAAAAGATATACATTTATCACTATCACCCGGTCTATCTTTTGTTAGTCTATGAATTGTTTTTTAATAATGCAAAATATAATATTTACCTCATTGTGTATATGTATTTAAATTATTTAAACCCTCAAAATATTTGAATTTGAGGGTATTTTCATCAATTTTGGATTTATATCATAGTTTGGGGTAAAATGTTAAAATTTCATAATTCTAGAATTTTATCAGATTTTTATTACATTGGTTTTTTGGGTATAATTTTTATAATATTATTCCAATTTAAGTGATTATTTTTTAATATTCTTTATTTATTTACTTAAAATTTTTATTCTAGAAAATGAATATAGTATAACATATAGAGTCTTGAAAAAAATCAATTAAATTGAAATTATTTCCAGATAGAAAAAGTAGATTGCACGTCCAAAAATGAGGCATAACATGGGTTACACAACTCTAATTGAGGTTATTCCACTTGGATAAGAGAGATGACTCATTATTGATTTTGAAAAAAAAAGAGTTATACAAATAGTGACCTTCACTTTTGATACACATAGATATTACATAACTTTTTCTGAATACTTAAAACATTATACAAACAGATGTCCAAAGACCATATTAGTTTAGTGCCTTTGAAAACATGGAAACATAAAAACATGTACATCTGTAAACATAATTATCTCCCTATAGGTAATTAATGACTAGAAAACTTATTATACCAAGGATAATTAATGTGTATCTTCGTAACATAGTTGAAAGAGACATGAAAAGGGGTGATATCAAACACTTAGTATTGGTAAATAAGGGATATACATAAGAATAAACATGAAAATAATGGAATGGAAACATGATTATTAATATATAATATCATAACCTACATATAAAATATCATAAACTTTAATCATAGCATAAATCTTGGTTGTTCACAAGACATGAGTCATTGGGAAATAACTAACATATTCCATGAATGTTTATTATAATAATAATCCATTGAATTGTGGTAGACACTTAAAAATATATAATGATTTCTATAATAGTCAACGCATTGCTACCAAGGAAATCGAAGTGGTTAATTCCCTTTACTAAACCTGATTCACACCCCATTCTATCCTTATGTTAATGAACCACATTAACTCCTTATTCCGGCACTATAATACTATACTGAGTTTATTTCATGTCTAGCCCTATAACACTTAACCGAGTTCATTTATCATTCCATCCATGTCTTTATCATGAGATATAAATCATTTCCAAATGCATAAGAGGTAGATATTGTTCCCACACATCTCATAATCAAATCATATATACATCTTCTACAAAATCATAAACAATAATATCATAAACAATGAACTAAAATTGGTATTATAAGCTTGTAATCATATCATAACCAGTGAAAAAATATAAATGATTCATATTTATTTCATCAAAATCATATCATGTGAAAAGTAGAATGTTTCATGTTTATATAACCAATAGAAGTGATTTTTTTCTCATTACCATCATTCAATCTAAATATAAACCATTGATGAAAAAAATATTAATGGATCCATTGGATTATTTTCTATAAGGGAATGATTAATTTCAATAGATGTCTTATTATATGGAAAGTATCTTGATAAGATGTTTTAAAAACATTTCCTTTAACAAATATCCTTTATTCTTCGAAAAAAGGCTTTCTAAATCATAAAAATCATTTAAAACATATTTTCATGAAAATAAACTCAAAATCTTATAAATTATTCTTTGATATAATTATTCATTCCATATTATTTGAAAATATATCGAAAGAATTTAAAATCATTTTGAAAACCATTTTCCATTAAAACATATAAAAGTAGGTTGAATACATTTTTTAAGACCTTTCACAGAAAATACATTACAAACAAATAAATAAGGCATGAAAATGTTTTGAAAACAATTTATTTTTAAAATACCTTTAAATCCTATAAATAAATTTTGAAAAAATTTTAAAAACATTATACTTGAAAAAATTTGATAGAACCTTGAAAACATTTGTAAAACAATTTTCATTGAAAATAGTTCGAAATCTTATAAATAATGTTTTTAAAATATTAAACTAAATTTTAAAACATAAATAATTTTTTAAAACATTTTTCTATAAAAATATCTTTGAAAACATCTAAAGGATGAATTGATAACAATAAATTTTTTTTTAAAAATCATTTTCATTGAAAAAAACATTAGAATTAAAAAATATCTAAAATATTTGGATGTCATTTTCATCTTAAAAAATAATAATGTTTTTATCTTTTAAAGTATGTTTCAAGGGAATTTCGGCCATGATAGCAAGTAAATTCATATATAACATACCATGTAGGCTGAATATTTTTTTTCCGTGGTAAAAGGATAGAAAGATGCATTGTTTAGAATGTGATCAGAAGATTCAATTAAAAACATTGAGAAAAGATAAAATGGAATAAATTTATTATAAAGATTATTTCAAAATAGGTGAATGTTATTAGAATCCCATTTTAGAAAACTTTTTTTAAAGGTACACAGATTCCTAACTGAAGATAGGGTAATGTCTAGAATTAATAAAAAAAATATATTAAATGTCTTCTGTACCAAATATTATAAAAATGGTATCAATAAATCAATATATTATGAATAACTAGATAATAATATATTTTTTTTGAGTTTTCTTGAGAGATGGATCATAATATGTCATCAAAGGAATCCTAAACATATACAATGCCAAATTTCGATTAGATTGTTCCAATAAACTCTCACCACTTAGTAACTTTGAACCATACTACTCATGTATGAAAATTGATATTACAAGAATAATAAAATTTCAATAAAATAATGATATTAATGATATAAAATTTCAAATGAACTGTATACACCTAATAAAAAAATATATGTTCATATCATGGCATGTGTCTCAAAGAAGGAAAATTGCGACAAGATTACTTTACCGATTTGGTAACTTTTGAAATATAGATCCCATGAATGATAAATCATATAATGGATATGTAAATACACATAATTTTATGTATAAAAATAAAATAATACATCAATGGGTAGTATACACACAAAAAAATGAATTGGTGTTGATTAATGCATGCATTATAGAAAAATAAAAAGTGAGATAAAAGTCCCTTACCTTGTGTATTGAATCTCTTCGTACTCATACAAGATTCTTGTATAATAAATTTAAATTTATTATGAATATTTACATATTAATTTGATTATATATAATACTATATTTTGTTTTATTATGAACTTATATTACCTGCTTGTTAACAATCCTATCTTAAGGTTTCACTTTGAGTGATATTTGTTTTTTTCTTCGCATGTGTATTAATTTGTTATATATTTGGTCCTTATACATATATAATGATTTTTAAAATGTAAATAATGATATAAAAATCATTTACATTTAGTATAATGTTCTATAATGATTTATAAAATATAGAATTATGAACTGGATTACATCTTTCATGGAAATGGTAGGTAGTACGTAAGCATGAACTCTAATTCTATTTTTTGTGGTATTGCATGAAATAAGTTAAATGAAATATGAGCATGTATAGATATATATCATTAATAAATTAGAATGATTATATAAAATATATGTCATATATGTTCACTAAACCAATCCTTAGTACATTCCATGAAGTGTGTGAACGAATCAAATCTCACTAAGGGGTCGATACTCCATGGTTCCTCAAACGAAATTATCATATTTAAAAAAATATAAAGTATAATAAAATGTGTTATAAAAAGATTATATATTCTTAAATACATAATTAATATAATATATAACATATATAAATACATTTTCCATAATAATTTTGACCATGATATGATGTAAGGAAAAAAGAACAACCATCATTTTGTGAGTTGGTAGTTCGCCGTAAACATTAACATTATGTTCGCTACCCACTAGACAGAGGTGTGTGTAAGTGAAGTTATAAAAATTAAATCAAAAAAAATATTTAAAATATAATTTTTTTATACAATCACTAAATAAATAGAGTTGAGGGGTGAAAAAAGAAAATAAAAGAAATGATCTTGAGAGAAGACGTTACATCTTAATAAAGAAAATTGTTTTGGTTTGTGACAAAAGTCCTATTTGAATGGATTTAAACCAAAGGGAATATTATATTAGGAATTCAGGTATATTAAAATGTATATTTTGATGATCCTGACCGATCCTAAGTGGTTTTAAAGGGGATAATAAGAGGGACGTGTGGTGGGCTTTTATAGGCAATTGAAAGGACACGCATGGAAATTCTGAGAACATGTTTGGTGTACCCTCATTTTTAAATAAAAAGTCATAAAAAACCAAGATACACAATTTATAATGGTTAATGGAATAAAAATTACCAAAAATGGGTTTTGGATAGGTTTCTAGGTCTTTTTGGGTCATAAATATATGCTTTAATACATGGTTAACCTAATTTTTCTTTTAATTATTGTAATTAATTTCAATCACATTCACAAATGTTTTTGGTAAAATTTAAATTTGAAAATATTATACAATATAAATTATGATTATTCAAAAAATGAAATACATTATTAAAATTTCTAATCACATATGTGATGAATTTAATTAAAAAATAATATTACTGGCATAATGAAATTGTGCATTTTCAAAATAAGAACATCCTACAGTTTGCTATCTTTTTATATCCAATTTCAATGTGAAACTAATTAAAATAACCTAAATTGGATTATTTTATAAAATTATTTTCTAATTAAATATATAAAATAATTTAAAATATAATTTATCATTATAAATGGATTATTTGAAAGATAAGTTTTGAATTAAAATTCATTATTATTAAATATTAATTAAAAAATGAAACCATATAGAAAATAACAAAAAATTTATATTAACCTATTTTTTATTTTTACATATCAATGATGGAGTTTATTTTTATATAATAAATATATTAATGTTTCAAAAAAAAATTAAAATGGGTTCTACATTAAAAGGCACTAAAACAACCTTTATAAAAATATAGGTTTTTAAGAATGAAACAATGTTTCGTATTATTATATATATATATATATAATGTATTAGATGAAAATCAAAAAAATTGTTTGAATATATAAAATATAAAAATAATTAATATCATTAACTATTAGTAATTAATTTAACATTTTAATATAAATTGTATTTTCAACTCAGAAATAGACTTTTATAAAATCTATCCCTTATATATTCATTTTGTTTTTATATTATTTTATACTTAATAGATAATCAATTAATTAAATATATATATTCATAAGTTAATTAATTATATAATATTCTATTTAACGTACACTTTATACCATATTAAATACTACCATTTTTATAATGAATTATTGTTTTCTAGAACTCAGTCTTGCGTACTATGCAGGACATTAGGGATGGTAGGTAATGTTTGTAATGTAATATAACCTTGATGTATCGTGTTGAGAATGAAAAATTTATGTTTCATATAGTACAAAGTTATCTTGTTGTTGCATATAACACAAGACATATATAGTGATTTAATATAAAATTAAATATTTTCCTGTTGTGTGAAATGAAATATGTCAAAAATTTATAATTAATTAGAAAAAATAAATCAAAAATTTTCAGGGTGTTATAATGAAAACATTAAGATGGCCATTAAATAATACACATTAATGGAAAATTTAGGGAAATCTCATCCATAAAAAATAATACTAATTATAAACCCTATAATATTGTATAGATGTATACAATTCCATTGGAATTTGTTGGGAAGATAGTAAATTAAAATTATAGAAACCAATAATCAGGACTATTGGAGTGATTTGTAAAGATGGTGGGACAAAAAGGAGAACACATTTAGTGAAAAGATTCTAGACAACTTTTCTTCTTTTATTTTCTCTCTTTTATTCTTCATTGTTTGGTAATTCATTCTTATTTATCATTGTTCTCAATTAACCTTATCATGGTGGGGTAAACATTGGAATTATTGGGAAAAGGTTTGGTTTTCTATTTTTTAATTCTTGAGTTTTTGGTCATACTTTACTGAAATCTCTATCTCCTTCCTATAACCTTATTTCCAATTTCATATAGTTATTTTTATACCAAGCGAGAACATATTTGATTTTTATTCTATTGTTGATTTTTTGTTTTGATAATGTTAATTATATTCCAGTACTACGATATGGTTTATATATGATGGCTGAAACTAGGGTTAAGTGGTTATTTACATGATGATAATCATTTCGTGTGAAAGGGATAGTTGATGTTCTTGATTTTTTGGGATAATCAAAACTGGTTTGGGTTTTTTCTCAGGTCAATTGAGGATACTTATTGAAAATATATTTTTATATGGAATGAGAGTAGACCAAAATGATATCTCAGTTAGTTTTTCCCCCATCATCACCATTCTACCAAAGGAGTGTGATGAAATGATCATCAAATTTCATTTCAAACAACTTTACAAAATAAAATTGAATAAAATAAAAAATGATATTATTGCATTTGAAAAAATGACCCTGACCGGATCACCATTCCAATATCATAGTTTTCAATCAATTTATCTTCCATATTAATTTGTATAATTTTCATAATTTATTACTTTTACTTCATTTAATTACAAAAATAAACAATTACAAATAAAACATACAGTTTTCCACCAAATAGAATGAAAAAAAACTATTTTATTGCACTTCTATTTAGGATACTACCTAGTGTTAATCACTATAATAATCTTAGGTAATATAATAAAAAATGTTTTCCTATGCCCCATGACTGGTTTGTATCCAACTTGGTGTTGTTTATGGGGAGGCTATTCTAAAATGTAATTATAAATTTGTAAATTATTCAAATTAAAAAAGGAAAAAATATTCTTTTATATGATATTTTCAAATTATTATTTATTTAATTTGTGGAATTATTACCCACCAATGAAAGGACAAATTAATATCTCAACATTTTCCATGGAGTATTAGATTTCATATATTGTTATATTGGTGAGGTTATTTGTAAAATCAATTATTAGAGTGAAATAATTCCATGAATTCATAGATGGACTGGGGGAGTACCAGAACAAACTAATTTTTGTTGTGATGGAACAATAGATAACTGAATTCTACCATTACATCCCCAATTTTAATAAAGTGAAACTAAGGTCCAAGAATATCCCCCCTTATTCATCCTTAATATTTATAATGAGATAAAATAAATGGAGGATCATGACTTCCCACCTATATTAGCTACTACTCAACTCCATGATGTGTTTCCATTGAATAAGTAATTGATGTCGAACAAACATTGGGATATAATGTTTTCATGAACTCATTATCTTCTAATATTATTGAAAGTGAGTTGAGTATCACCTCAATTGTTTTTTAAATTTTTATATTAGGCCAATAATTACATTTCTATGTAGGAGGAAGTTGATTAAATAGAATATATACCCGATAAAAAATATCTGAATATACCTAAACTTGTCGAAAAACTAATGGAGGAAGTTCATAAAAAGATATAAGTTAATTTTATTGATGAATCCAAGCCAATAAATTATTAAATTTAACAGGATGAATTTTTTATTGATAATTCATTCTTTAACTTTGTTCAAATGTTATTATACTCTAACATTCCCTTTCAATGTGCATTTGATGAATAATTCCTTTAGAAACCAATGAAAAATGAAGAAGAGGTTGTGAAAGTGTAAATGAAGAAATAGGATGACACAATCTATCTTCTACCCGCATAATAGATTTTTTATATCATTATCTTAGGGATTAATTGGTGTACTATGTCCTTAGAGTCTAAAACAAAAGGAATAATTTCTTGTTAGAAAAAAAAGTGTTGGTTCATGAAAAATAAACATAGACCACCATCATATTAGAGATAACTAAATAGAACTAACCATCACGAGGCAGTCAAAACCCAGGGCCCACATGCAATATTAAACTAGGTTATATCCTTCTTTTCTCATTATATTTCATCTTTATTTTCTTTTAATTAATTTTTTATGTTTTTATTTATACATTTTCTTGTTGGATTTCCATTCTCACCTCTTTGTTTATTAATTCATCCTATCACTACTAATAAGATAGGTTATACCTCTCTATAACTCTTTTTTGTTATTGTGATTCTATTAAAAATTATCATTATTGTTAAAATATTACTGAATGCATTGAGTACACTACATTATTTTAGTATGGTAGATGGAACAATTGTAGTTTATGATTTTGAATTTTTTTTTAATTTTCTATTTTTTCAAATCAAATTTGTTTTATTTACTTATTTTTGTGAGTTTATTTTTCAGTTTTTAGGTGTTTCTAAAACATTTGAGATCAAATTACTATCATTTACATTTTTTTAAGTCTTTTTTATGAGTAAAACAATTTATTCCATGAATCTAATCTTAAATAAAATCTAAAATGTCATTGTTTCAAGTTCAAATATTTATTGAATTTCATTAAATTTCCTCAGATATTTCAATATCATGCCACAATTCACTATCTTTATTTTTTAAATCACATTCTCATGAGGAATTAGAATCTTATTTTCAATTTTTTTATCCAAAACAATTCTTAAGTGAAACATACCATGATTTCATTAACTAGAATTTGATTTATTCTTATTAAAACATGATGTTTTATTGTAATTGTATTTAAAATGATTGAAAAATTTATTTGAAATTGATCCTAAATTTAAAAAAATGTAATTTTTATTCTAGGATTCCATGAATATTTAAATATTGTATCCCTTAGAATACAAGAATAACCTATTAGGTGAGCTACAATACAAGACAATTTTACTCATCTAACCTTCTCTTGAAGTGAAATTAAACAATCTTGTTAAACTAATGTGTGTAAGAATCTATCTTGTATTTTGATACATCATTTTTAGATGATTTATCAGAAAATAATTTACAAAAGAGATGATATTTCATAGAAATAATTCATTATGCTGAAAGCTGGGCATTTCTGGAGCTTTCCTAATAATAGAATATGTGCCTTTCTAGAGCATCCAAAGGATGATAAATGTTGTTCCTATATCGAGATTTCAAGAAACATTATGATTAAGAAAATTGAAATATTTTATTTTGAAATTAGTAATGATGTGACCTTGATATTTCATGATTATGGAGATAATTTTATTCTAAAGGTATTAAAGAGGAGAAAATACTTGAGTGAAAATTAGAATTGTGAATTTTTTCATAAAAAACAGCCAAACCATCCTCATTCAACCTTGGAATTATTTTATAATAAATTCCAACCAATTGAAGTCAACAAAACTAACCTGAAATTTCCTCATTATAATCACTTGTTCTTGACTCACATTGAGTAAAAATTTATGAATTTTTCAAGCCTTTGGTGAGAAATACGTTGGTTTAGATGAGAATATATATGTTAAAAAATTCAAATTTGTGATATGAGAGAAAATTATTCTGTGGTAGTTGTTTTGTGTGCATAAGATCATAAATAAAGAGAAGATATATAGAATGAATCAAATTAAAAAAATGAAAATTTGTTTTTTATCAGTCCTGATATCTTTGGTTTCTTATTTAAATATTATTTCATCCAATGGGTATGGGTTTTGAATTTTTGGTGATTTGATTTTGAGTCTTACTTATCCCTGAGTCTATGTGATATATATGGAGGGATTTGTTGAGAAAATAATTTCCCCATTTTTTATATTTATCTAAATTATTGAAACCCTCTAAATTTATCAATTTGAACTTATTTGCGTGATTTGTTTGAATTTTAGTGTGTTTGGGGATAAAATGTGAAAATTTCTTAATCCTATATTTTGAATTGTTTTCAATCACTATGGTATTTTGAAAATATAATTTAAAATATTATTCCAATTTAAAAGATTATGTTTTTTAGGATTCTTTGATATATGTGATTTTACATTTTCTAATTTAAAAAATCTAATTTGAAAATCTAGAGGCCCAAAAAAATAAGTCAATTTTGAAAAATAGTTCAGGCCAACAAAGTGAACACTACTTCTTGAAAGAAGGCATAACTAAGGACACACACCTCCAATTGATTTTATTCCACCTAGAAATGAACTAAGACTCATAGTAACGTCTCTCAAATAAAATACAAGGAGTTATTAAATTATTAATATCATCCTTGAATGATATACATTGAAATATTATTTCGATAATTCTCTTCCAGAAAATTTCACAGTCAATATAAATTTTAAAACATCCTTTATACATGTCTAATTAATGGGAAATTTTGAGACAGTGCTTAAAATTAAATTTCTAGAATCCTTTAAGTAGGTTCATTGGGTTGATTCGAACATATGGTGTGCCAAACTAGATAAATCATTCAGAATATAGATTCTACTAGGCAACCTCGGTACTTTTGTATTCTCTATTTTATTATTCTTATTTTTGTAATGCATTTTTCTTATTAGTTCATCTCAATTACCCTAACCATGATGGGATAAAATTTCTATTTATTGGGGAAATGGATGGTTTTATATTTTTTATTATTTTACTCTAGGTCATAATTTAGTGAAGTCTCCTTCTCTCTTCTATGACATTATTCCAACAGAATATAGCAATTTTTAAACTAAGTGTGGGGAAATTTGGTTTTTGATTCCATTATTGATTTTTGACTTGTTTAATGGTAATTATATATTTATACTAGGTTTTTGTTTATATACAATGTAGTAGACCTGGGCTCAATGGTGAAGTATGAGATGATCATCAGTACGAGTGAAAAGGGAAGTGGATGTTCTGGATTGTTTGGTATAAACAACGCCATATTAGGTATTTCCCATGTAAATTGAGTATATATACTATAACTCTCTTGTACATGGATTAATATTATACCAAACTAAGATATTGGTACGTTTTTCTCTCACCAACAACATTTTAAAAAAGGTGTGATAGGAATTGGTCGTGGAATCTCATTTCAAACAACATTGCAAAACAATATTGAATAAAATAGAATAAGGATAAAAATGCCATTGGAAAATTGTACTCGACCTAATTACCATTCTCATGAAATAGTTTTCAATCACTTATATTTTCAATTTCATTTTAATAATTTGATAAATTGACTCTATTTATTTTCATTGATTCAAAACCAAAAAATTTCAAAGACACTACATTTTTCCTCTAATTAAAAAGTTAAAAATAGTTTTTTTGTGAACTTTTCTTCTGTATACTACCTAGGGTTAACCACTAAACTACATATATGAAATATAATAATTTTTTTTCATGCCCCCTGATAGGGGTGCATCAACTACTATTTACCTTCTTGGGGAACAAGACATGTATTCCCCACAGTGAATTAATCGGCTGGACAACGAATTTATAATTTAATTCCAATAGTTCTAGCTTTAGTTCCATCAGTAAGGATGGTGACATAGGATAATGGGGTGTCTAAATTTGTTACATACCCATGAAAATATCTATATAAAATTAAATTTATCTATAATGGGTGTGTCCTATAAATTTCTTTCTAACAAAATATTGATAGAAATATGTGACTTGAATAAAATATATGGGGGCACCACTAATCATTCCAAAAGATCATGGCCTATAATCTACACTTTGATCATCACTGTCTATGCCATGTCTAGACCGACTCGGCTTGATCCCAAATCCAATTGATCATTCATCAAGAACCTCTAACCCGTGGGTGATGTAAATTATACTACTCTGTGATTGTAATCAATGTGAGCTTAGGAACTTTCCATCCAGTCTATACTGATAATCACATTGAAACTCATCATTTTATTAGTCATTAAATTCCATATATCTCTAACCAGCTTTGAAAATATGACACATTATTCACCTCTAAAGACTATCCACTTTCATTCCCATTGGTGTATTGAAGGATAGTAACTCAGAGGATAACTTGACAAATAATTCAAGTCCATCAACTAATTGTATAGAAATATATGAAAGGGAATCATCGATTTCAAGCAAGTTAGTACATAATGTAGATGTGATCAAGATCGTACATCAAATTGTACTATGTTATTCACCATTATTGGCTAGAGTCTGATCATCTTCGTAAAGGTGGAATGAAAATTCTACAAAGTCATGTCCCTAATAAGAATTAATTTCTTATTTGATCATTATCTAGACTTACTAAAGTGGGCCCTATATTGTACCATGGCTCAATTCCTATATCAATCTTGAACTAACGTGAGGGCTCATTTTTTGTTACTTCATAGTAAAATATTGTAGATTCCATGTCCTTCCACACTGATGACACTTGATATCTTGTTCCGAGAATAAAGTATGATAATTCTCCCACTATTCATTATTATTATAAAATATACCTCCTTCCCCTAGATATTTTATTAAAGTCCTTTTACTTGTATGTGGATATATCCTTCCAATATAACACATATCAGATTCCGTTATCTTTATACGAGCAGATATATCACTAGGAATTCAACTATAGGCTAAATAAAGACATGAAAGCATGTCCTCTTCTAGAACCTTCTTTATCATCCTTACCTTGAAATGTAGCCGAATAAAATTTCTAAATATGATGTTCCCCACATAGCATTTAAACATCAATCGAAGATGAATCTCAAACATATTGTACTTCTACATTTCATACCTATTGAAGAGAGGAGGGATACATAGAAACTCTTTGAAAAATGATTAGTATATAGACATATTCATCATCCTCAAACAGAGATCCATTAAGTCTAGAGCATAGTTTATCTTCATCGCATCCAAAAAGCACCTTGAACTAGAGTTACTTAAATGTTACACATGTCAGACCCTCACGTGTACTCTCTTGAAGAAAAAATCCAAATATATTACAATAGTTCATTAAATAATAATGTATTCAATCACAACCATTATAACCATTGGCATCTATACTAAGTCTAGGATCCTATTTGAATCCTGTATCTGGTCCTTTGAGTCCTGAGGGAATCTAGTGTTTTGGAATTATGGAGGATGCTAGAGCTAGAAATCCCAAGCATTGTCGACCAAAGTCCAAGAAAATCCCGAACATTCTTTATAACAAGATTTTAACATTTAATAAATATAATATGATTTAAAATCAATATATGTGATAAAACAATGGTATACAAAGACGGTTACCTACAACACATGGTATTAACCCCTATAACTATCTATGATTCTCTATTCCTTCAAATTATTCAAAATATTGCATAGAAAAACATAAATGAATGCTCAAGATCATGCAATTAGTACCAGAATAGATATATCACAACTTAAACTAAATATAAATATATTAAAATAGATAAATATAACTTAATCAAAAAATAAATAACACAATTCAATGCATTACATTATGAACTAATAGCTATCATAGTAATATATATATATATATATATATAATTCAATCCTATATGCCTCCTAGTTCTATGTAAAGGTACACCAAAATCCCATAAAAATATTATACCAATCCCAACAATAGTAACTCAATGGATAATTATGCATGTGATGGCCACAAATATATTAACTCCTCTACCCTTCTCCCAAAAATCCTATCTCACTTTTACCATGTATAATGATAGTAAAAAGAACTATAACATGTTTAAATTTTATAACAACACTTTTAGAACCAGTGAGTCCAAGATGATGTGTGACATGTGCTC
Source organism: Viscum album (assembly GCA_963277665.1). Classification (NCBI taxonomy): domain Eukaryota; kingdom Viridiplantae; phylum Streptophyta; class Magnoliopsida; order Santalales; family Viscaceae; genus Viscum; species Viscum album. The sequence continues at coordinate 229,395,508 of OY728151.1, forward strand.
ATTTGTGGCTCCCCTTAGCAAGAGTCTACCTGTATGTAGTGAGGTTCTGAACACAATGAGTGGGTAGACTGCACCGTCAATATCATGTCATATCAATAAAAAAAGTATAATTAATAACAATAAAAATAAATAATTTAATTAATAATTTGGAAACTAAGTAATTGGAGAACTAATCATATAAACGAGTAAATTGGGTTCCTAGAATGGAAAGCCATACAAAAGAATATTGAGTGTATGTAAATAAATAAATAATAATATGGAATTATCTAGAGTATATCCCAGCACTTCTCATGGCACCACACTCTAGGTCTTAATTGTCTTCCTTGGGCTTGTGAACCTTTTTTGGATCCCTATAAAAAATCTACACATGCATCAAGATTCCCATGCAGGGTGTGATTATAAAACCCACTAGGACACCACAAATGCTTCCATAACAAATGTTAACATGTATAATTGTGTAATTAATTATAAAAAAGAAATATGAACATAATAAAATAATCATACTATGAATATTTGGGTCAATCGAGATTCTGTGAACCCCAGATGCACCTGCTTGAGATCCATGTCCAAAAACAATCTAAAAGGACATCGTAATGTCACAACATTAGATCCAACCTTAATTATTGGCAATATCTATACATCTCACAAGACTGTAGGTTAGAACATAATATTTCATTATCCACTATCTCTATCTATTTGGTTATGTCATATAGGCAATCATGCCTCAATATTTATATATGAGTTTGGTAACATAGACCCCCATTCCCCATTTTTATCTCATGAGTATGATTATGTATGAATTTAATGACCCTATGAAAAGCTACATAATCACATCATTCCCCATATTCTAACAGGGTCTTGTCATCATGTCACAAGTTACGTATGATATCACTCCCCCTCTATGGATACTAAGATATAATGATCCAACCATTCATGTAGGTCCCATGAAAAATCAATAATAACATAAAATGTATCAATTAAATCACAAGGAAATAGATATATCATAATAGGAAAAACATATCATATAATGGGAATAAATGAAAACAAAAAATCAACACATGTGATAAAACTGAATATGGTTTAATTCACATCAACACGCATCATCATATCATAATAATAATAATATTGAAGGGCTCAAAATGGTATGTCACCTCCTACCTATATGGTTTCAATGTCAACATTCTTTAAAGGTTTCATCTCCCAAATATCATTCGCACACTAACTAAAACATCAAGAATTTCAAACACACCAAATGATTAACTCCATCAATTGAAATATTTAATTCTAATTTAAATAAGAAAAGAAAATAACTAATGGATTATGATTAAAGGAAAAGGCTCGCACCAAGGCTCTATGAGGAACCTCAATGAAATAAAGTAACTGTGGCCTTGAAAAGTATTGAAATAGTAACCAAGGTGCATAAGAGAATCACTAAGGTATAGAAGAGAACTATAACATGACCACAATGAAATGTGGTTAATTACTGTGGAATGAACGAAATTGGAATCCAACATCTCTAATGTAGAAGGGAATACATTATCATAGAACCATACTTAATCGTGAACTGTTGTGGTCTGAGGTAAAGCAGTGTATCAAGGAGTTGTCGTTGTAGCCACATGAAAAGCGTAGAGTTATCACAAATACATAGTGGTATAAATGTATTTTTAGTGGATCATTAGAGGTTAATTCGATATGAAACCCACCTCTCTTAAACCATCCTAAAAATGAAAAATGACTTCCCCCAAATCAAAAACGAAACAACCTATTTAAATTCAAAACACCCATAGACTAAAAAGATGTTTTGAGTATAAGAAACTATCATGGAGAAGTCAATACAGTAGGTCAAACTCAATATTAAACAGGTTCCTAAAATTTCATGCCCTGGATTAGACTATGACATAAGCTCTATCGATCAAGATCACTATAGAAAAACCCCTTCATCATGGGGTGTGGACTCAATTCTACTGCACTACTATGACACAACCACTTACAGTATGGTGAAACAAAATAAACTATGATGTGGTCAAGTATGATGAGGTGTTGTTTAATCTATATTGGATAAAAGTAAATAAAATGATCTTCCAAACACTGCTAAATATTAAACATGGTATGACCTGATAGAGGAAATATTTAAAAAATAAATAATAATTTTCACTAATGAAAAATGGTTAATGAATTTACCATAAATTTATTATTTCGAAAGATATGTTACTATTTGGACAAATAAATTTTTAACAATTAAATTACCCCATTATTGTGGTAATATAGTCCTTAAAGTACTATATCTACAACTCATTCATTAATTATTCATTAAGAAGATTTTTTAGAAATGTTATATACTTTAATTTTACTAAATCCATTTACTATATATAATTTTTTTTATATTTAATTTTTCTACTTATAACTATTTTATTTTTATGAGATATTGATCTATTAGATTTGAAAAAATTAGTTATCATGTTTATTTTTTAATTTTCACATTTTATTAATTTTAATATTCTAAAATTTATTTATGCAGCATTTTTAATGATCAGTATCAAAGAAATTAAATAATGACCGCTTATTTATAAGTTTATTTCCATTTAATAACATAATTACTTTATAAATGAATTAGGTTTTTTTAAATGTGTACATTTAATAAAAATTATAATTATTTATTTAACTTACAGGTTCATACCATTAAACAAATAAATAATAGAAATGAATTTCACATATACATGTATAATTTAAAGAATAAATCCTATAAAAATGTTTTTTGAAAATAACATATCTTATAAGATTTATGAAATATATAATAATTTAAGTGATTATATAAATAATAAAGAACCATATCTTAGAATATTTCAATGTTCAGGAATTATGAATGATAATATTGATGTTCAACCGATGAAATATGTATGATTTTCTATTTCATAAAATAAAAAATTATACACACATATGTCAACTCGGAATCTCAAAATTGGTTCAAAATATGATATGAATGGTGAGGATAAAGTTGTAAAAAATGTATAGATTCTATTTTGATAAGATTAAAACAACATAGGAGTCTGATTTAATGAATAAAGTAAGAATGAGTGTTTAAAATAAATGAAAAATCATATGTATTTTATAACAGATAAGAATCAAATTCTAGATGAATATTCGCATTTTATGGTTGTTGTTGGAGTTACAGAAAATGCCCAGTCAGGGTAATTGATTCACTAAGAGGTGGGAGTGGGGATTTCATGATAAATGTTTCCTTTATCTTTCCTTGAAAATGAAACATCCATCACCTCATGTTAAATATTTCTATCCATACTGAAAACAAATCCAAGCACATAAAAAATAAGACAAGTATTTACATGTTTCACTATTAAATAATAATAGCTACGATGTTGGTATGGTTTTCAAAATAATCCAATACCACACACTCCACTAGAAAAATCATTTTGCGTGGAATAAAATGAGCAGGATATTCCATTTCAATCAGGAATAACTATGAAACTAATCTAATAATGATTGTGATCCTTCCACTAGAAATGACGTTATACAAAGTTTTTGAAATAAAATATGTTACATGTGCTTCTTTATCGACTTCCAAAAATTTAATCTTCGAAAACTATTCAACATTATCATACCTAGAACCTAGTAAGAACATCAATGAATTTGATATGAAACTCTGTCTGATTACCTAGTCTGATTTCCCCTTTATATAACTTAATACAAAAAATATTCTTCAATCAGAATACAATTAGGGAAATTCTGAACACCTTCTTCCTGAGACTAGAATACCAAATTCGATAAACCATGTATAATTATTCAACATAATATGATGACCTTCCAAATATGATGATAACTAGAATATGAGAGTCAACTAAATATGATGATCATATGAATACATTTCAATATTATCTCTTCTCATTTAACTCCTTTCCCGAATGACTTCTTCATGAAAAACTATCCTAGAAACCCTTATTCTCTCTTGAATGTCATTATTCCTCCACTTTCTATCTTCAACTCATGAATAATTCATCATTTAGAGAATTACAATTTACATAACCCCTTTTATACATTCCCAAAAAATTGTTTGGGAATGATTTCTGATTTTTTTCCTACTCAACCAAATTATCCAAATTGTAATTTTTCCCTAAATATTGAATACATTTTGAATTTTTCCAAAAATTTCTTTTCTTATCAATTATTCTCAAATCTTCTAAACAAATCATATTTTATTTGTCATTGTTCATAAAAATCATTATGAATATGATTTATTCAATAATATTCTTTCATTACGATGATCCGTACCAATTTATTGTATAAGAAAATAGAAACCGTTATGTTTTCTTGATACAATTACACCTCGATCAGCATTATTCCAATTTTTTCCATTACAATTAGAACAATGAATTGATATCAACTCTGATATGATGGCTCTTGATTGAAGAAATAAAATCATTTGAAAAAAATCAATGGTTTTCCACCTATTCAAAATATTGTACCCATCAGTTTGATTCTCCAGTGTTTTACATCATTTTTCATTTGGTCTGACTGAAAACGAGTAACTTGTGTTTTTGAAATATTTCCAAAATTTTCCCAACAATCATATTTCACGCTCCCCATTTCATAAAACATCTAACCATATTCATCATAATCTTTCCAAAATCGTGTATGATTTCTGTTTTGATTACAATATACCTCATTATAACGAAGAAAAATGTTATTAATGCCAGATAAATTTTTTACCACATTATTGATTGATCAGTGACATTATGTTTTTAATTTTGTTCAATAGTATCAATTTAATTACCATCGGTCTAGATAGAAACAATTCTTCTCATGATGAATTCGGTGGTATACGAAATATGATGGATCGAGGTTTTGTAACAAAGAATTCAGTAATTTCCATCATTCACAAAATTATACAGGTATCAGTACATCCTTAATGTCTTTGAAATCATTTAATATGAGCTTTAGAATCATCTAACTTGTAGTGGAAATTATTATACCTTCCCATTACTCTAGAATCATCCTCCACTCCTTCTCAGCTTGAATATGATTACTATGATTACAATTAGATTCAATAATATTGTAAGAATCACTTTTTATCCCCCTTTCTTTCATCAAGATTGCATAACATGTTTTACTGAATACATATGATTTATGAGAACTCCATTATCCACACAGAAACATCTCATTTATTTTATTATATCCATATAGACTCACAATTATCTCCATTACAATAAAATCATTCAATCTAAATTTAATGTGAATCTGGATAACCTTTTCTTCTAGTTAGCTTCTCCTGAATATGATTGACCTTTTCAAGAATTATAATTTCAATTCTCTGAATACGCTGTTCATTCATAATTTTTCAAAATACAAAGTGACATGATTTCTCTTCATCATTAAATCCTTATACATCAAAAAAATTACCAGAATTTGGTCATCCATATCATCTTGGTCCTAAAAATCTCCCCCTTTCGATTTTCTTCTCAACCCAGATTATTAAATCTCTAATCATTTTATCCTCGAGCTATGGATTACTTATCAACAATTCTAAGCCTATTAAAGCTAAATAATTTTTGGAAACAAGAATTATTGACAAAAAACCATGTTTTCCAGTAGTGCTAATCAGGAATCCTCTTCAACTATTACTCACATATTTCCTCCACATATTACTCTACTTCTTCTACTTCCTTGGAATAAAAAATGTTTTTTATTAAAAAAACAATAATAATAGTTCACAAACATATAATTTTGGATTCAAATCATACCCACAAATCCCCTTATTTACATTCTTCCATAAGGATATATTTATGAAATAATTATCCCCCTTTTCAAAACTATCAAAATGTATGATAACAGGGGGGAAAAACTAATACCTAAACCTTAAGAAGAAATATATAGTATTCCCATGTTCAACCACAATTTAGTAAAGGATTACTTTGTAATTTTTTTTGTGAAAATTCTAGTTACTTCTTCCGATGTAGGAAAATTTTACATCTTCAATTCATTCATTTCAATATCCTCTTTGATGAAATGATATTTGATATCAATATGTTTTTGAACAATAATGTTAAACCAGATTCCTAGTGAGACTGACTACACGTTGATAATCATATCCTAATATCAAGTTTAATTTCACATCAACATGTAACTAATGTAATTGTTTTTCCGTTGACATAACTTGTGTAGTGGCTTTGGTAGCAGCAAAATACTTAGCTTCAGTAGTACTAAGTGTATATAAATTATATTTCCTTATATTCCAACTAATATTTCTCTTCCAAATGAAGAATAATCTACCTTATAAAGATATTCTATCATCAATATTTCTTTCCCAATCATCATCTAAATACCAAAACATGTCAAGAATTTTTGTTCTATCATTCATACTTTTGAAAATTTATGTTCCTCTAATATATTTCATTATTTAATCCTACATGTAAATGTGATTCTTTTGAATAACATTGAAATATTTTACATAACGTAACTTATTAAACAATGTCTTGTCATGATGTAGTAAAATAAAACAAACTCCAAATTAGATTTCTAAATTCGTTCTAATCAACATCCTTTCCCTCCCAATCATTAGACAATTTTTGTTTTTATTGAAATAAGTGTGGAAACAGCTTTAAATTTTTCCATGTTCAACTTATTATGAAGTAACTTAGAATAATTTTCATGAGAATGAAAAATGTATTTCTTCTTTTGTCGAATTTTGAATCCAAGAAAGTATTTCATTTCCCCCAACATGGTCATCTCAATCATCTTTTTCATTTCTTCATAAAATCATTCACAATATCCTTCCTCAAACCCAGTAAAGATAATGTGATCAACATAAAAAATTATGATGGTGGAATACTCTTTACTTTCTTGGATGTAAATATTTCTATCAACTCTTCCTCTCTTAAAACTCATCTTCTTTAAGAAAGATTCTAATTTGGAATATTGTTCCATTAGACCTTGTTTTATCACATAGAAGGCATTTTTTATCCTGAATGCATAACTTTTATATTTCCCAAAAATAAATCCCCAAGGTTGTCCAATTTAACTATCCTCATTAATATATCTATTTAAAAATACAGACTTCAAATCCATTTAAAATATCTTTTAACTTTATTTCACAATGATTTCAAAAAATCTTACTATTGTTTCTAAAATTTACACTAGAGAAAAAGTTTCATCCAAATCGATAACTTTAATTTTTGTATCCTATTCATAATAACGTTGATTTCTGTTATTACTTACCCCTCTTCATTCAGCTTGTTCCAAAAAACCCACTTTGTACCAATAGCATTTTTTTATTAAGAAAAAATTCTCATGTATTATCTTTTTTATATCATAGCTGCCTATTCATGTCTTGAATGCACTCTGGATACTCAAAATATCCATCCACATCATTCGTCCGAACTTCTGAATATAGGGAAGTATGTGTAATGGAATTTTTTGTTCCTCTTATTTGAACCATATTATGCTGAACACCAATAATATTATGGGCTTCAACTTTCTTCCTTAGACTAGGATGAGATTTTATATGATCTTCCTCATCACTGGAAATTGTTGTGTCATATTCTTCTTCTTGAGTATAATTACAATTTTGTGTATCCTTATTGGAATGTTTTTCCTTCTCTTGATCAACTACATTATATGTGTGAGTCTGTTTATCTTTTGTACTCTTTTTAATAACAATCACTTCACATGAATCATAAATTATTACTATTTCATTGTCAAAACATCTATATCCTCTACCTTCAAGCTCATAGCCAATAAAGATTCCATCTTCAATGTTTTTCTCAAACATTCCAAAGTTACCACTATTCTTATTTATATTGAATAGACTCCCAAAAACTGTTATGTGTTTCAAACAAGGAGTTTTTACATAAAAAAACTCATATGATGTCATATCAAAACATTCCATATAGAAACATCAAATTTGAATGAATACAACAACACTCATGGCCTACATCCAATTGTAATGAGAAACACCTTGTTTAAATAAGATAGTTCTCCCCATTTCTGCCAAATTTATATTCCTTATTTCCTCAATATCATTTTTAAGAGTATATATGGAACTATACTCATGATAAATTAATTTATTTTCAAGATAACATTCAAATTATTTATTTATGTATTCACCACCATCATCATTTTTTATCTTCTTTACTGAATACTCATACTTGTTTCTCACCTTTCCTTTTAAAACCGTTAAACATGTTCATAAAAAATGACTTATGATTTATATATATGACACCATAAATGTGACTAAATTAATAAATGAATATGAAGAAACACTTTTATCTATGTGTTCATTGTTTTATCATCGACCCACAAATTTTAGAATGAATAAGTTTCAGGGATTGTTTTGAACAAATATCAACTTTTTTATGCAATGAATTTATTGGCTTTCCAATTTGAAAAGTATTACACCCCCAATATCCTTCTTTGAAAAAAAATAATGTATTAGACTCTATTTTTCTTAGATAACATTCTCATGTTTATCTGACACATGTGTCCTATCCTTTTATTGTACAACTGATTTTCTTCGACCATTCCCAAGTAACATGAGTTTTGGATCTCACCAACTATAAATAAATTTTACTTTGTATGTTGGCCTCTTATAACTATCTTTCCATATTATACACTGTTCAAATCAAATATATCATTCCAAAAGGTATATTTTTTACCTTTATCACACAATTCTGAAACACTCAACATGCTATGTTTTTTCCCATCATTATATAATGTTTTCAGGGATTTTAATTTCATTCCAATGATAGCAAATCCAAAACATTTGATTCTTAATAATTAATCAGTGTTGAATGTCATAGTTCCTTATTTAAGTATTTTAAATTCATCTACAATCTAAAATATTATTCTATATGAGGAGAGAAGACCACTATTAAGAATACATGGTCACTCTCCTTTAATAGTCTCCAAGGTAGTCTTAATAATAATACCATATTCTTTATTAATTTTCTTATTATGATAATTGTTATATATCATTGGTTATTCGAATAATAAAAGCAGACATCCTTTTGATAGGTTTCAAGACTTTCCATGCTTCTAAAAAATAGTTTCTATTGGATGGAACCTATTTTCAATCTTTCCTCTAATCTTGTCATGGTTTCTTCAAAACAATCTTCTTGGACTTCTTTCATTGAGGATATTGACCCCCCTTAAACATTGACTTTCATAACCCATGTAATAATACCGATGTTGTTGATTGACCATCAAATTTTCTTCCACATGTCTGATTCCACCACATTATTAATAGTAGCCATAGAAATAATATTTTCCTCTGAAATTTCCATACTAACCAGAGTTGGGAACATCCTTCTCAGCACCCATTTTTCCTTAATTATCAGAATCACTAATCATTCTTTTGTAAATAAAAATATACTTTTTTCCACTCAATTATCCTTCTATATTTAATATAATTTAAATTATTAGAATATATTTCTAATTCAGAATGTTTTGAATCATTTTTGGACTAATGGTATTTTGAAACATCAAAAAACTTCACATTGTTAATCTTGTCCACATAGATAACATTTTCTTTTCTAGAAACAATTTCAAATTTCTTCTCATACTTCAAAGGTAATTAGTATTGATACTTCTTTGGTTTACCCTTTCCATAACATTCACCAACATCTGAGATACATTTTTTGAAACATGTATTCCTTGATACCTCTTCATATAGTTTCTTTAGAAAAGATCTGACTCTTATATATTTTTCTTAATATTTACATCCATATGCTCATTATGATTTCTTTCTTCCCCACTAGATTCATTAAAATCATAAATTTCCACTAGTACCTTTTTATTCTCTTCTGAAAAACATTATTTATTTTCTATTAATGAATATTCATCTTCTAACTTTTTTGTTTTTCAATCCTTATGATCTTTCCTAGATATTATTTCAACACTAATAATAATTGAATTTCATGTTGAGTTACTTATTCATCAGAACACCTTATTTGGAATTATTCATATTTTACTATTTTAATAAATGTATTCTCACCAACATGCTCAATAATATTTTTGGATTCATCTTCACTATGTTCTTCTTATCCATTATTATATAATAAACTCATCCTGTTAGATTTAAAAATTTCTATATCCTTCCCTGAGGAATATGATTTTCCATTGTCACCATGATTTTTTAGAACCTTCTTAGGCTTATTTCTTCTTCAAAACTATCTTCTTAATTATTTTCTTGAAGAAAATTATAGATAATGTGAACAAAAACTCCACATTCAAATCATTTCAAGTGAATGTTCCCTATGTATATAGTAATATCTATTTTTAATCATTTGAAAAAAATGGACAAAATATCATCATGTTTTTTACATACCTTATTTTTAGAGTTAGAGTAACTGTTATCTTCTTTAATAAGAATATTCATTGTTTTTTTCTTTGTATCTTGTAAATACATTTTTCTATCAACTTTTTCTTTTCATTTCATATATTTTCACATTATCATTTCATATGTTAGGAGAGTGCTATGAATATCATCCATATATAGTGTTTTATGATCTCTATCTACCAATTAAAGAATTTTAGCATCAAACTTATTAGATATGATTTTTAGGATCTTTTCAATAACTATAGAATATTATAATATTTCACCATGACATTTGATTGTTTTAACAATGACACTCAACCTGGTAAATAAATCACCAGCAGAATCATTCTCACCCATTTTAAAATCATCATACTTTATCATATATATTATTATAATTTTTATTTCCTTACTTTTGTATTGAACTTGTATATGTTTTTCAAATTTTCATATATAATATTAGATGTGGGCACACCCAACACCCTTAGAAATTAAAATTTAGAAATTGATGATAATAATGAATTATTTTCCTTTTTGTCATTCTAAAGATTATTCTTATGAACACAATTGAGAGGATTTGTTTCATCAATACGTGGAAACCCGTCTATTTCAGCTTCAGGAACATCATATCTAATAGATATAAGATAATGTGACATTCTATCATTCCAATTATGATAATTATTAACATAAAAAACCATAATTACTTTTTTTTCACAAATCAAATTATCCATCAACTTCTCTTAAAAATTTCATCAAATAATAAGGAATGGTAATCTTGGAATAGATACCAATTGAAAATGCTCAGTCATGATAATTATATCACTGATATGGGTAGGGGTGAATTAGTGATATCTTTTTATTTTATGTTTCCTTGAAAATGAAACAACCTTTGCCTCTTATAAATGATTTTCCCTTGATGAGGAAAAATAAAACACAAATCTCTAAGAACACAAGTATTTACATGGTTCAATACTCAATAAGAATACGTATGTCATTGGTATGGTTTGGAAGTAATTTAATCACACACAATACACTGGAAAACAATCATTTTTCATTAAATGACTAGATTAGGTTCTTCCTGTTCCCTCATATAGCACAATGTAAATTTTCCAATAGTGTGTTTTCTATTTATAGAGAAATGTATTAATATGATGGTTTTGTAAGAAATCATGTCATATTTTATTAAATATAAACTTCTACAAATTTGTTGTTTGAAAAAAAAATTCAGCTTCTTACCTAGAAACTGGTAAGAACTTTATGGAATTTGATATGAAACACATCCTAATTTCCCTGTTATATTTATCAGTATAGAAAATATAATACCAACATTACACAGTTGAGAAAATATTGAACACCTTCTTCCTCAGTCCAGAAAACCAAATCTGATAATCTCGTTCCAATTATCAAGCCCAGTACAATGACGACCATAATATGATGACAAGAAGGATATGTTAGTCAGCTGGATATGATAATCCATTGAATAAAATGATTAGTTGAATATGTTTCAATATTTTCTCTTCTCAATTCACTAATGTCCAAAACGAATTCTTCATTAAAAACCTATATAAAATCCTTTCTTCTCCATTGAATTTTTAGTACTCCACCTTCTCCCTACCTCTCGTGAACAATACTTCAGTAAGAAAAGTATTATGCACATCTCCACTTTTATACTCTACCCCAAAGGGTTTTGGCGGGTTTCTAGGATTTTTTCCATCTCAACCAAATTATCTGTATTTGAATGGTTCTCTGAATTTTTTATTAATTTTGTCTTCTTACACCCTCTTTGTTTCTTTTCAATGCTTCTCGAATATTCTATACACTTTAATTTCTTATTTCATTCTTCGTAACCATTAGGCTGAATCCAATTTCCTATTTATGATTCATTCATTACAATGATATGTACCAATTTCTTCTATAAGGAAATAAATATCATTTTGGTTGAATGTAACATTACATTGTTACATGACATATTCTAATTGTTCTTTATGATCAGTAATATGAATTAGTATCAACTCGGATATGAAGGATCTTAGCACAAATGATACATGAATTTTTAAAAATAATGGGGTTTCCATCTATTTAGAATATGATACCCACCATCTTCATTCTTCAAAGATTTATATCTTTTACAATTTGGCCTAACTAAAAACTAGTACCATCATATTTTATCTAATCCTTTGATAGTACATCTAACCATCTACTTTATATTATTTTCAAACTCAATCCCAATTCCAGTTCTAATTGAAATATCCCTCATTATGATGAATACATATGTTATTCATTCCAGATAAATGGTTGACCACATTATTGACTGATCTCTATCATTAAATTTGGAATTGGATTCCACATTTTCAGTTCCTTTACAATGGGTCATTATGTAAACAATTCTACTTTTGATGAATATGATGGTATGACAAAGCCAATTGATTAGTGTACAACAACATTAAATTCAGAAAATTACTTCATTCACATACCGATGCTTGTATCATGACTACATTGATGACATTAAATTCATTTGAGATCTGATTGAACATCATATGACTTAAAATGGATTGTATTGTACATTCCCTTTCCTTCAACAACAATCATCATTCCTTTTGTACATGAATTTGATTGACTTTATTATAATCAGACTGAATAGGATTGGAATAATCCATTTCACTCCCCCTTTATTTCATCAAGATTTCATCACTTGTTTTTCAAAATACTTATGATTTATGAGAATTATATTATTAGAAAACCATCATTAAATATAATTTATTGTATCCATATATAATCTGACATAACCCCATTATGATCAATCCCCTCAATCTAGATTTAGTGAGAATCTAATGAGCCTTTTCCTCTAGCCAGCTTCTCTTGAATACAATGGACCTTTTCAATAATTTTGAGTATGATTCTAATAAATATATTGGTCAGTTTGAATTTTACCAAATACAATGTGAGGTGATTTCGTTTCTTCTTTAACTCATTAGAAAAAAAAAGACAATAAGAAAAAATAATCATCCATATCAGCTTGGTTCGAGTAGTTAAAGAGTGTTTCACTATGTGGAAAGAAATTATTTTATTAATAAAGTAGATTTATATTAATATTTAAGTTACGGTTGTCTATAAGTGGTGGAGAGAATATAAAATCTTAAAATATAACATCAACAGCAAGTAAAAAACATAATACTAAATATGGGGATGAAATTTCAAGAGTTGAATGATCATTTTAGATGCCATGATTGGTCAATTAAATTCATAGAACATTATCTTTATATGCTAATAGTATAGATAAATGTGGATAAAAAATATGAAGTATCTTCAAATAATAATAAATAATATGATATGGATTATGTTATTAATGTTTTTTAAAAGGCCATGTCGAAGGAATGACCAAGGATATTGGAAATTGATTTCTCATTCCACATGATATCTGAGATAAATACATTAAGGTTTTTTGGAAGTAAAAAATTAGTTTTCATGATATTTTTAATGTATAAATCACTCATGTGAAAGTGTATTGGCTCAATAGATATTGGTCATAAAAATAAAAAAAAAATAAAGCAACACATTAATTGTTAATGGATAAATAGAAATATAATTAGAGTATCATGGGAATATTATGGAGAAAGTAAAGATATATTTAGGAAGGATAAATTATTATTGAAAGAGTTAAATAATGATAATTTTTTATTGATGGAAAATGATTATGAGTAAACATATTTAAATAAGACATGAGAAGATGTATCATATTAGTGTATATTGGAATCACATAATATATGAAACTGAAAAAATGGATATATTTTCTAATGAATAATAAATTTATGGACTCTAGAAAATGATTGTAGATATATTTCTCTTCTCAATGTATTGAAATAATATATGTGTCATTTAGACTAATAAAGAATGAAAATGAAATCTTCACAAAATGAAGTAGATATTAAAATGAATTAACTATTTATTCTTATTCACTATGATATATATGGGTTAATGTAGTATAATGAAAATTATAAAAATACTCAATATATCTAATTCATTAATAATTTTAATATAATAATGTAATTATATATTTTTAATTTTATAGTAATTTTTTAAATTGGTCAAATATTTTCAAAATTAGTGTAAAGAAGGAATGTGGTTATTTAGTGAATAATTCCAGATTGAATAATGTTGATGAGTTAATGAGATAAAAAATATAATAATAAGTCGATAAGTATGATTCAAAAATGAGTATATTGTATAATACCACTCATCAAAAATGGTTTTCAAATATAAACATTAAAAATTTGACGAAGATAGATTAAACCATTTTGGTTTAACATGTAATGTGTCTTTACCTTTGTAGGAAGGTTATTAAAATAGTTATTCACATTGAAAATAAGTATAAATTTCCTATAAATTTAGAATTGAATCTATATAATATGTATTATACAAAAATGTCCTCTTTTATGTAATTTATTTTATTTTAATGTCCTTATATTGTTATGGTAAAAAAATTGACATAGTAAGATTTGAGAAACTTTTGGTTGATATAATATTTTTCAGATAATAATTAAATCAAATAGGATGATGTGGTTATAATACTGAATTCATATTGATTATAAATATGAATAATTGTTGTGTTTTTTAAATTAAATATTAGTGTGTAACAAAATAGAGCTTCTGGTAGATAAAGGAAATGTTGATTGTTCATAAAAAAATTATAAATTCAAGAAATATTTTAATTTATGGTAAAAAAAGTGTCAACAATGTGATTAATATGATTTAATTTATGCGGAATTATTTTTTTCAATACCTTCTATTATGATAATATAAATATATGCTATAAATTTTATTATAAAACAAATTATATGGTTCAAATAATGAGATCCTTGAGAATAAAAACTCATACACCATAAATTTTGAATGGTAACCAAGGGATGGGAATGAATCATTAAAAAAACTAAGTGGATGAGATAAGTGAATGATTTTTGAGATCAAATTAAGATAAATAATTTATGTGTATGGGTTGATAATATTATTTATATAAATTTGATTATAACATATTGTATTTTCATAAAAAATAAAAATAATGAAATAGGTTAAGTGATGAAGACAAAGCAAATTTTTTTTGTAAGGTCTACACACAAGTCCAACGATTTCAGGGTGAAGAAACATTTCATCAAGTGCCTATCCTTTAAATAGTAAAATTATCTTCTTATTTCACTTATTCAATAAGATAAAATATATTTTAAAAAGATTTAAAGTCCTTATTTCTTAATAGATTTTTAGAGGAAGAGGATTATATTAAAACACAATGTTTTATTTATTGGTGATGATGTTAGATATATATATGGATGTAAAATAAGTCCATTAATGTATTTTAGATGGCCTCAAGATATTGGTAAATGATGTGGTAAGTATGAAAACTCTGCTTTTATTACAAACATATACATGATTTATTACATAAACCATTCCTTGATACAACATGGATGATAGAGAGGTCTAGTGTCTTTGGGGATTAGGATCATTACATAACAACTTAAAACATGATGTACAAAATCCTTATTGAAAACATCCTTTACATGACCACTACATTACCTCGTACTTATTATTGCATGGGATAACCTGAGGAAATTCATATGAAAAGGGTGAGCTATAAAGCCCAGTACGGGAATAAAAATGGAATACATGAGGAGTACAATACATGTTATAAAATAAGAATATCAATAGAGCACAAGAAAAAAATGAACTTAAAGTCATGGTAAAGCATGATAATCATAACATGGAAATGTGGCAACAACACTTAACAAGGAATTAGCATGAGACAAGGCTCATTGCTCATGGTGCATGAGTAAATTCTCATTGAACATGGAGCACGAGTAAACCCTATTTGAACATGAATTAACACGAGTAAACAGTGATTTCAAATGAGTTATCAGGATACTATACTTTACACAATGCATTGGAGCGTTATAAGGGCACACCCTTCTTAAACATTTCAATTCATGCATAAGTGTGCCACATGGATCATAAAACATGGATTCATAAAACATAATCATTTATTACATGGTAAAAGAATGTGGAATTCATACATGAAACATTATAATCAATAAGTAAATGTGCATAATGGTGAATACCCTTGATTGAGAAATGGGCATGGTATTCACTATACAGGGACATTGGCTTAGAAAATCGATTCGATTTCGGCAGCGTAATGGTGTGACATAAGAATTCATAAAAAATGGTTGATGAGAGAGAAAGGGGCTCCTCATCATATTAAGATGTAATGGAAATTAAGGAGGTCATATAGTTACATGTACCAATAATTTTAATGTAATTTAGATTCATGATACAAAAGTATTGCTTGAATGTAAAAGAGGAGGGAGAAGATCCTTTCAGAATTTGGGCATAGTAATGGGTGTACATGGGAGGCATTTAATGAGAGATAAAGGGGTCTCCCATCATTTAAAAATAAAGAGGGATTTATGAGGGAGGTTCGAAACCATACCCCAAAATTCGTAATTGAAATTAATAGGGAAAAACAACTAATAGAAAATTGGACAAAAATGAGAAAGGATGAAAAACCCTTACTTGGAAGTGTGATTCCAAGGGCATGAGAGAGGTTTGAGAGAGGCTTCTTGGGTGATTGGGGCACCTTGAGATGATTCTATAGAGAGTAGTGCAGAGGTTGGACGAACACAAAAGTCTTTTGGTGAGGAGGAAGTGGGATCTTTGGTGGATTTATATAGGAAAGGTGAGGGAATTCATTATTATTTAGGTTTGGGACCCCTTATATTACATTAGTCCAAACCACAAACAATACCATTGTTTTTCCCATGGTTTTTGGAAAATAGAAGAGGAAAACAATATTTTATATGGCCAATTTCATAACTTCTTAAAATAATAGGTTTTCTTATGTGGAGGTGAGTCACACTCCCATGGAAAACAATTTAAAAAGACAAGGTGTTTAAGAAGTCTTGAAGGGCCCATTAATGATTTGAAAAGTAAGTAAAACAAACCTAAAATCACATTATTTTAATGTTAAAACATATATTGGCCGAAAATAAATCTTATAGTATTTTATTACATCAATATTTGGTCATTATGATGTCAGAAAACACATTATATATTTCAACAGTATTTAATTTTTAACCAAAAAATTAACTGTCTCAGAAAATTATGAAAAATTCACCATTGGATAATTTCAACGTCCTGATTTTAGAAATTACATTTATTTTATCTAAATAATTTTTTAAATATGTTATTTTTCAGTTTTAAAATAAAAACACACATTTATCGAATATTCACGCGTTTTGACAAAAATGGCTTTCAAACCTTAATAAAAATTACAATTGCATTCATAAAATTATATGATCATTTATATATAATAAAAATTAATTTAATAATATTAATAATATTTTGTTGAAAACTTATTTAATTCCAAAATCCATTAATTTAATAAAATAGATTTCTTAATTAAATAATGATTAAAAACACTACTTGTACTTTAAAAACAATTTACATTGTATCGATAATGACAAGAAAGTATATTCATTATTATATACTAAAAAATAATGTACATGAACATAGTACTAGAGATTTGTTACATAGATCCTTAAAATAGTCGCATAAGACCTAAGGGTAAGGTGTGCGATGGTGACAGACTCTTGGGGTGGCTTAGATAACCTCGCTCGAGTGGTAATTTCTATCAAATTCCTCTTTTCCTGTAGACGGGAACGTTCGATCATGACATGATGAAGCTCTACTTGGTATTGGTCAAGAGCAAAGCCCAAAGACGCCACCTCTTTTCCGAGTACCGAAAAATGGGCTTCGTATGGAGCAATTCAACTGGATGAGGCCATCACTTCCTTTGTATAAGTAAATTAGATGTGTTAAAGCCCTATATTTATACTAATCATGTGATCACTGTTCAACGACTATAAAAGGAATGATCACAATTCATAACATAAAACCAAAGATGTTGACATTTTATATAAAAATTTTATATAAAGAGTCATTTAATTAGATCAAGAGGTATTTCCATTAATGTAACATTGGTTCGTTGAAAGATTCCCCCCTTAAGAAATTTCACCCTCAAAATTTTCTTTTTCCCACTCTAAAATAGATGTGGGTAACTAAGCTTCATCATTTCCTCTAATTCCCAAGTTTCTTCCCCAAACTAGTTGTTTCGCTGCAACACCTTGACAAGGGGCGTTGCCTTATTTCGAAGAACATTTTCTCTACGATGTAAGATCTTCACTTGTGGCTCCTCATAAAGAAAGATCATCCTCCAACTGTACCACCTCAGAAGAGAGTACATGTGAAGGGTCTGATATGTACTTCATTAAGAGGGATACATGGAAGACATCATATACTTTGGCCACGGTTGGTGGATGTGCTAGTAGATAGGCCACAACCCTGACATGATCAAGAATCTTGAAGGGGCGGCTATACCTTGGACTTAACTTCCGTTTCTTTCCAAACCTCATGTGTAACGCCCCGACCCTAGTTACCCAGAGTCGGTGCATTATTACATAACATTGGCATGATCACAAGAAAGATAAAATCTCGAAATACCGATTGGTTTAGTAGCCCTGGAAACACTAGATACATCCATAAGTTTTACATTACATCATAAAAAAACATCTTGTCTTCATATCCCCTCATACTATCCCTGCAGGTCATTCATAAATTACTTCTCCATAATCCTGGGAAAAATAAAACATTGAAAGGGGTGAGCTCAGATGCTCAGTAAGGATAACATTATAGCAGAAGCTTTCATAAATAAGCATAAACACTTAAGGCAATTTATAACTAAAACAAAAGCCTTTTAAACTTGAACTTCAGCATAAAATGGAAAATGTAAAATGAAATAATGCCATTTACTTACTCACATGGATATTCTACTAGTCTAATGATCACATGAAATATCAATAACCACTTTCATAATGATGGAATGCATAATGCCAGACTATTATAACCACATAGCCAAGGCCTCGTGCCAAGACTACAAATAAGATTTTTCCAAGGCCTTGTGCCAAGACACTAGTTTGTCTCATGAGACCTACCGATGCATCGAGGAGCTATATCGGGCTCCACCTGTCACTTATTAAGTCCAATGCATTCCTCATATGAACATGTTTAAACATAACATAAACATTCGTATTAAAACTAGCATACGAAATGTCAATACTTTAATCACAAACCATGAATAGTATAAAAATAGATCATCCACAGTCAAAAATAACTCATTCGATACAATATGGAAGATTGTATTGTATCACATTAACCTCAATCAAGAATAATGAATGATGTTGACATAGATGAAAATAGTCATCAAAACTATTTGAGAGAAATATCCCCCTTTTTCTTGAAATCATTTAAAAGTCACACTAATTGTCAAGAATCCATTTAAAAATAGATTTTTGAATCAAAGTGCCCCATACCACTTTGAAACTTTTTAAAAGGAGTTTTAATTTTAAAACATTAATGTCCATATAAATAAATCCTTAAAACCATTTTTTAAAAACATGGACATTAATGAGAAAGATTTAGAAGAATAAGTCTTTAAAACATTTAAAAATGGTATCTTAGTTAGAGTTTCTAACCAAAATAGAGAGAATTGAATACAAATAATTTATGTAATAAAAACATTGTAATATCATGAGAATAAAGGGATTCATGATATACTATGTCAAAGTACATTATATACACCACCTAAAACGGATTTGGTGTATATCGACAAAGAAGTCTCAATGGAATGTAAATTGAGATGAAATCTCTCATAAAGGTCGTGTCCTTAGGTTAAGGATAAATCAACGACATAATTATGTGTGAAAAATATAAATACACTCAATATGACTGGATATTTAGTGTAAATCAATCAGATGAAATTCACACATACTCTTGTAAAAACAACACCAATGAATTGGATATTTGACTCAACAAATGGAGATTGAGTTAAAATTACTCTTATCAAGTTCATACCGATCACTTGAGAATTTATCAATGGAGTGATTATGTGTATCAAAAGTATATCCACAGAAAGGGTAGTGGAAATTAAGACATAATAAAAGGAATAGTGATTCCACGCATAATCTTGGAGTAATATAATCAATGAAATATGCGTAAATCCAAATGAGAGGAAATTGAAATCTCAAATTCCCTTATCAATTAGGTAACTTACGAAACATACACCCATGAAAGAAGTATCATACCATGATGATGTAAATACCCATAAATTAAATTATATTACACAATGAATACGATCATGGGCAGTACACATACACCACATGCAATAATTAAGTGGTGATCAATGGAATTCTCACGGAATTAAAAGTGAGATAAGAAACCCCCTTACCACATTAATCAACTGAGTCGTATGGCCAAAAGTTAATAACCACAAAATTATTTAAAGAATAGCATGAATATAAATAGAATCATGATAATATATATCAAATGGTAGTACACAATACACCACTTTCAATAATTTAGTGGTGAACAATGGAAATCTCACGGAATTGAAAGTGAGATAAGAAAATCCCTTACCACATTAATCAACTGAGTCGTATGGACAAAAGTTAATAACCACCAAATTATTTATAGAATAGCATGAATATAAAGAGAATCATGATAATATATATCAAATGGTAGTACACAATACACCACTTTCAATAATTAAGTGGCGAACAATGGAAATCTCACGGAATTGAAAGTGAGATAAGAAAATCCCTTACTTGTACTTTTTCCTGGGTAGATGGTAAGTTTACCTCCTGTATAATGGTGAAATAATTGTTATTTAATAATACAATAATCATTTACATTAATATGATATCATATATGATCTTTTAACATTGATTTGTTAATAATATCTTAGAATTATCGTTATTTCAGGTGTTAACGGGTTCATTTTACTTTATATTCTTTGTTATGTGAGCCATATTTGTTACTAATGGGATGTATATTATTCATATCCAGAATGATATCAAGTCCTTAGATACTATTTTTAAATCATCAAATGATAATTATACTTGAATGGATACGATGGAGAATGAATCTTATCGCGTTTGTGGAGACGGTAGTCCGTACGTACGCACGAGCGACAATATCATTCTTTTGATATTAAAATAATATATAAATGGATGTTATATCATATATAAAGAATAATTAACATGTTATATTTATTATTTACATGAGTTGCACATCATTATTATACCCATCCAAATAATAATATATTGAATAACAATTACACCACGACGTGGAGACGGTAAGCCGTACGTACGCACGTATGGTGACATGTTATTCAAAGGGTGGATAGAATACTGAATATGGTTGTAACATATTTATAATAAATCACAGTATATGTGAGATACTGGAGTTATTATTTTAGAATGGTAAGAACAAAGAAAGAAGAAGTGGAAGAAGAAAGGAACTTGAAAAGGGGTGGTGAAAACATTACCTCTTCTTCGGGTTCTTCCTTTTGATTTGATCAAAAGGGCTCCTTAAGTTGGCTTTCTGATCAAACTAAGGCCTCTAGGTTGTAGTGAGGGAAGTTGGGAGAGTATTTTTGCAGGGTTTGGACGAGCCAAGTGGCTTGAGAGGTGTGAGGAATGAGTAGAAGTGGTCTCGTTTTATAAGGGAGAGGAGGGGCTCTTTAGGAAAGAGTGAAAGTGTTACTTTATAATATAATTATATTCGGTTTATAATGGTCCAAAAATCATTGAGGCCGAATATAAGATGACTCCTTTTCTAAATAACATCAACCAATAATAATTGGACAGGTTTTAGATAATAGTTTAATCATTATAATATTATTTATTTAAATGATTTATTCATGAGGTAAACATTGCATCATTATTGTGTCATTAATAATTTAAATTATTTGATGTCTAAAAATTATAAATAAAATATCATTATGTAGTAAATCGTTTTACATTTCTAATGAATATTTATAATAGAAAATCCAACATGTATAACCCTATGTAAAAATTGTTCTTCTAAAAGATGTAAGCTTGTGCCATTTTTATTTTTATTTTAACTTTATTAATATAATGTGTCCCTACCACATACAAGTGGCTCCAAGGGGTCCCCAAATCGACCCAAGGATGCCCATGGTCGGGTATGTGTCCACCAATAAGGTTAGGACAAGTTTTAGGGTAATTTCTTATTATTATAATATTATGTTTTAACCCTTATTTACCGGATTTACCCTTTAACCATGGTAAATAAAATATTTACCGCAGTAATTATTCAAAATGTCTAAAAATAAAAGTTACCTATTTACACAATTTGGACATCCTGATTCCAAATATGGAATCCATTTTTCTAAATTCAAAACACAGAAGTGGCAGAAATTAATTTAAAATTAATTCTTGTTGTCAAAATAAAAAGCGTGTTTTTTAGAGATAATAACTATCAAAAGATTGTCACTTGTTTTTGTCTAGTTTAATTGTGAAATTATGTTCATTGACCCACATTGTATTATATGGTAAAAATATATTCTAAATATACTTTAAAACCACTCAAATTAATAATTTATCACTATTAATTATTTTTATTAAAAAAGTTGTTTTTAATTAAAATTTAGTAATTTTCACTATTCATCAAAATATGAAAGTTATCTGAAAAGTACCAAAATTTCACCCTAGGCTAATTTCGATATTCCAAATCCAAAAATGAAGTCCATTTTGAGAGATAGAATTTATAAAATTTCAAAAAGTAGGTATTACTATTCATAACGGCCAGTTTGATTGGTTATGGTGTGTTAAAATCTCGAAGTTGCGTACAATGCACGCCATTGCATTATTTGAAAGGAAACATACCGAGGAAGCTTGGGGTGTTACATTCTCCCCTCCTTAAATAAATTGCGTCCTCGCAATTTTTAAAATTGTGCTTGGGAATATAATGGAAAGTCCCATATCAGAAAAAAAGTCAATAAAACTATCACTTTAAAAGAAAGAAAGAGAGGTATAAGGGTCATCCAAGATAACCCATTCTCGGATTCCATGTAGGATAACATGGATATGGATGATAAACTAAGTGTCAAGTTTTTATGGAGATGGATAGAAAACATGATCAGGAGAAACTTGACAATAAGAAAACCACAAACTTGTGTTGGGACAAATGACCATTAGTCTCCTAGTAGGAAAGTAAACATACATCATTTTTTTTAAAGTTACATTACATAAGGACGAGGAATTCATTTATGATATTTAAGAGATATACTTACATTTTAAGTAGAGTTTCATTCTTTAATAAATTTCCACCACTAACTCAATTTGTTTTTAAAGGACGAGTATTCAAGAAGACTTGGTCACACTGGAAGAGCTAGAATAAACTTCTATAGAATCACATGATCCATGCAGGATAAACTATATATTTACATTGTCTTTGAAGATTAATCAAAACCAAAATGGTTAGTGAATGATCTAATGATCCCCCAAAAGGATATTCCTGGGATAAATATGCACTAATCTTAATTTCTAAAATTAAACCAACAATACCCCAAAGTTAAATAGATACCATTCAATAACAAATTGTCCTTAAAATCCTTTAATATAATCCAAACTAATATTGAAACCCAAAACATAGAAGAATTTGATTATGTAGTCTCCCATGTTACATTGTATCTCCAAATGACATCAAATACTCTTAAAGTCACATACTTAAAAGTAATTAACATCATCACATATTCTCTGTTATAGGTTAATCTTTTCCATAAATAAACCAAATCACTATAAATCAACAATAAAAACGTAGATAAAAATCCACCATTACTCTACAAATGAAACCTCATTGTATTCTATTTTCCTTGGGCATATAGTGTTCCTAACAAAACGAACATCTTCCAAAATAACATTTATCACTTAATCACCAAATCATTTTCTTATACCAAGGGTATTCATTTGATAATACATAAGGACCCAAAGAAACTTATTATTGATCAATAAAATCATTTAACTAAAAAAATTCACACTAACTAGGGACTTCACGTAGTCCAGTGGTAGGCGATAAATCCCAATCGCACTTTGGTTGTGGGTTCGATTCCCACAGCTTTGTCTGACGCGACGGGTTGTCACACGGTCTACGTGTTGTCCTTTTTCAAAAACTATATTTTATAATATTACCAAAATGAGATAAATTCCTCAAAATACCATAACATAATATAACCACAAATCTTATCTCATACCTTGCATTTTCGTCCCAAATTATAATAACTTATAATTTCCTCAAACCCAATGATCATGTAAGACCAAATGGTTATTTATAACTAAATCTGCAACAGAAAAGATAATTCTTCCTCAAATATCATTTTCACATGATAAATTGCAGGTTTACACATACAAGAGAAAATTATTTGAAAGTAATCCCATCAATAAAGAGTACTAACACTTTTAAACATTTCAACATCCATTTATTTCCACATAGGTTCTTCATCATATGTTCCTCGGGTTTCCACATTGCCTCTTCCATCTTATGATTTCTCCATAGATCTTTTACCAGATGAATCATCCGGTTTCGCAACACTTGATCTTTGGTATGAAGAATTCTGATAGGCTCTCCACAATATGATAGATCGGGTTCCAGTTATAATTCTTCATAGGTGAGTACATGCGTTGGGCCAGGCATGTATTTTGTCACTAGAGATATGTGGATCACAACATGAACTCTGGAGAGACTAGGCGGGTTTGCATTTTGGTAGAATGCATTCATGTGTCACAATGGTACCTCAAGATTTTTTCAAAATCATCTACTTCATTTACCCAAAAACTCCTCATCCATTTTGGATTATATCGATGGAAGCATCGATGCATCATAAAAAAATAGGTATTTCTTATATATAATTTTGAGACATCGTCTTTAACATGTTTTTTTAGAAAAATTCTCACTGATTCATCTTAAAATATTTCAAAATAAGGTTTTGGTAAATCAGTTTTCGTATATCCCAAAAAGACATAAATATATAATTTGATACATATAGGCTGCTCGAAGGTCTCCCTCTTCTGCAGCATCTTGAAAATCATTTAGTGCATAGTAATTTTGAGTTAAAGTGAATAATTTGAAAAGACCCCGATGGTACTTCCCACGTTTAGCGTGGTAATAAATTTGAGAGCGCAACATTATCCCATATTCAGTACTTGATCCTTGAAAGAATCGTGCAATGCTAGAGGTATTGGATGTCTCATAAAGTTGTTTTCATGTAACTTGGACATTTGAAAAAGTTTCAACATCGTCTGCGCATGACTTCTGGATAATAATTACAAGTAGTTCTTCAGGAAGAGAGAGAAGAGCTGTTCGTGATCTTTCTCCCTCCATGTTTCAACTAACAAAAGAAAATACAATTAGAGTTTTTGAATACTTATCTAATAAGAATGTAAAAAAATAGATATAATAGGATAATCTTGTAATTGAACAATATATCCTAACTTGGGGTACCCTATGTTTAAATCTAGGTTATCCACTATCTATTTGCCGACATATATTCTTAGGGGCATTTTTTTGTATTCCCTTAATAATGGTTTATACTAATCTTGTGAATTTACCAAAGCATATCCCCCGGGAGTGTCGTAACCAAGAGTGCAGCAAGGCCCGTTGTCGTGCACCAGTTCCCGTTCGAGTCTAGCTCAAAGAGGTGTTTTCGGGTTTTACCCCTAGGTACATCTGTGCCAGAGCCACCTCTACCTGCTCGTATCCAGACAGGGATGTATTACTCGGAAAACTCACAAAATCTTCTATAATACCAAAATTCTAGGAAGTTCTTCTATAATAATCCTCAATGTTCATCGTAGGTCTACGTGCCGTAATCAGAGTTTATCTAAATCTAGCTTCCAAGGTTTTTACTAAACTTCCTCTGATACCAACTGTAACGCCCCGACCCTAGTTACCCAGAGTCGGTGCATTATTACATAACATTGGCATGATCACAAGAAAGATCAAATCTCGAAAGACCGATTGGATTAGTAGCCTTGGAAACACTAGATACATCCATAAGTTTTACATTACATCATAAAAAAACTTCTTGTCTTCATATCCCCTCATACTATCCCTGCAGGTCATTCATAAATTACTTCTTCATAATCCTGGGAAAAATAAAACATTGAAAGGGGTGAGCTCAGATGCTCAGTAAGGATAACATTATAGCAGAAGCTTTCATAAATAAGCATAAACACTTAAGGCAATTTATAACTAAAACAAAAGCCTTTTAAACTTGAACTTCAGCATAAAATGGAAAAGGTAAAATGAAATAATGCCATTTACTTACTCACATGGATATTCTACTAGTAGAATGATCACATGCAATATCAATAACCACTTTCATAATGATGGAATGCATAATGCCAGACTATCATAACCACATAGCCAAGGCCTCGTGCCAAGACTACAAATAAGATTTTCCCAAGGCCTTGTGCCAAGACACTAGTTTGTCTCATGAGACCTACCGATGCATCAAGGAGCTATAGCGGGCTCCACCCGTCACTTATTAAGTCCAATGCATTCCTCATATGAACAGGTTTAAACATAACATAAACATTCGTATTAAACCTAGCATATGAAATGTCAATACTTTAATCACAAACCATGAATAGTATAAAAATAGAACATCCACAGTCAAAAATAACTCATTCGATACAATATGGAAGATTTTATTGTATCACATTAACCTCAATCAAGAATAATGAAGGATGTTGACATAGATGAAAATAGTCATCAAAACTATTTGATAGAAATATCCCCCTTTTTCTTGAAATCATTTAAAAGTCACACTAATTGTCAAGAATCCATTTAAAAATAGATTTTTGAATCAAAGTGTCCCATACCACTTTGAAACTTTTTAAAAGGAGTTTTACTTTTAACACTTTAATTTCCATATAAATAAATCCTTAAAACCATTTTTTTAAAACATGGACATTAATGAGAAAGATTTAGAAGAATAAGTCTTTAAAACATTTAAAAATGGTATCTTAGTTAGAGTTTCTAACCAAAAGAGGGAGACTTGAATACTAATAATTTAGGTAATAAAAACTTTGTAATATCATGAGAATAATGGGATTCATGATATACTATGTCAAAGTACATTATATACACCACCTAAAACTGATTTGGTGTATATCAACAAAGAAGACTCAATGGAATGTAAATTGAGATGAATTCTCTCATAAAGGTCGTGTCCTTAGGTTAAGGATAATTCAAAGACATAATTATGTGTGAAAAATATAAATACACTCAATATGACTGGATATTTAGTGTAAATCAATCAGATGAAATTCACACATATTCTTGTAAAAACAACACCAATGAATTGGATATTTGACTCAACAAATGGAGATTGAGTTAAAATTACTCTTATCAAGTTCATACCGATCACTTGAGAATTTATCAATGGAGTGATTATGTGTATCAAAAGTATATCCACAGAAAGGGGAGTGGAAATTAAGACATAATCAAATGAATAGCGATTCCACGCATAATCTTGGAGTAATATAATCAATGAAATATGCATAAATCCAAATGAGTGGAAATTGAAATCTCAAATTCCCTTATCAATTAGGTAACTTACGAAACATACACCCATGAAAGAAGTATCATACCATGATGATGTAAATACCCATAAATTAAATTATATTACATAATGAATATGATCATGGTCAGTACACATACACCACATGCAATAATTAAGTGGTGATCAATGGAATTCTCACGGAATTAAAAGTGAGATAAGAAACCCCCTTACCACATTAATCAACTGAGTCGTATGGACAAAAGTTAATAACCACCAAATGATTTACAGAATGGCATGAATATAAATAGAATCATGATAATATATATCAAATGGTAGTACACAATACACCACTTTCAATAATTTAGTGGCGAACAATGGAAATCTCACGGAATTGAAAGTGAGATAAGAAAATCCCTTACCACATTAATCAACTGAGTCGTATGGCCAAATGTTAATAACCACCAAATGATTTACAGAATAGCATGAATATAAAGAGAATCATGATAATATATATCAAATGGTAATACACAATACACCACTTTCAATAATTTAGTGGCGAACAATGTAAATCTCATGGAATTGAAAGTGAGATAAGAAAATACCTTACTTGTACTTTTTCCTTGGTCGATGGTAGGTTTACCTCCTGTATTATAGTGAAATAATTGTTATTGAATAATACAAGAATCATTTACTTTAATATGATATCATATATGATCTTTTAACATTTATTTGTTAATAATATCTTAGAATTATCGTTATTTCGGGTGTTAACGGGTTCATTTTACTTTATATTCTTTGTTATGTGAGCCATATTCGTTATTAATGGGATGTATATTATTCATATCCAGAATGATATCAAGTCTTTAGATACTATTTTTAAATCATCAAATGATAATTATACTTTAATGGATGCGATGGAGAATGAATCTTATCGCGTTTGTGGAGACGGTAGTCCGTACGTACGCACGAGCGACAATATCATTCTTTTGATATTAAAATAATATATAAATGGATGTTATATCATATATACATAATAATTAACATGTTATATTTATTATTTACATGAGTTGCACATCATTATTATACCCATCCAAATAATAATATATTGAATAACAATTACACCACGACGTGGAGACGGTAAGCCGTACGTACGCACGTATGGTGACATGTTATTCAAAGGGTGGATAGAATACTGAATATGGTTGTACCATATTTATAATAACATCACAGTATATGTGAGATACTAGAGTTATTATTTTATAATGGTAAGAACAAAGAAAGAAGAAGTGGAAGAAGAAACGAACTTGAAAAGGGGTGGTGAAAACATTACCTCTTCTTCGGGTTCTTCCTTTTGATTTGATCAAAAGGGCTCCTTAGGTTGGATTTCTGATCAAACTAAGGCCTCTAGGTAGTATTGAGGGAAGTTGGGAGAGTATTTGGGTAGGGTTTGGATGAGCCAAGTGGCTTGAGAGGTGTGAGGAATGAGTAGAAGTGGTCTCCTTTTATAAGGGAGAGGAGGGGCTCTTTAGGAAAGAGTGAAAGTATTACTTTATAATATAATTATATTCGGTTTATAATGGTCCAAAAATCATTGAGGTCGAAGATAAGATGAATTATTTTCTAAATAACATCAACCAATAATAATTGGACTGGTTTTAGATAATATTTTAATCATTATAATCTTATTTATTTAAATGATTTATTAATGAGGTAAACATTGCATCATTATTCTGTCATTAATAATTTAAATTATATGATGACTAAAAATTATAAATAAAATATAATTATGTAGGAAATATTTTTAGCTTTATAATGAATATTTATAATCGAAAATCCAACATGTATAACCCTATGTAAAAATTGTTCTTCTAAAAGATGTAAGCTTATGCCATTTTTATTTTTATTTTAACTTTATTAATATAATGTGTCCCTACCACATACAAGTGGCTCCAAGGGGTTCCCAAATCGACCCAAGGATGCCCCTGGTCGGGTATGTGTCCACCAATAAGGTTAAGACAAGTTTTAGGGTAATTTTGTATTATTATAATATTATTTTTTAACCCTTATTTACCGGATTTACCCTTTAACCATGGTAAATAAAATATTTACCGCAGTAATTATTCAAAATGTCTAAAAATTAAAGTTACCTATTTACAAAATTTGGACATCCTGATTCCAAATATGGAATCCATTTTTCTAAATTCAAAACACAGAAGTGGCAGAAATTAATTTAAAATTAATTCCTGTTGTCAAAACAAAAAGCGTGTTTTTTAGATATAATAACTATCAAAAGATTGTCACTTGTTTTTGTCTAGTTTAAATGTGAAATTATGTTCATTGACCCACATTGTATTATATGGTAAAAATATATTCTATATATAATTTAAAACCACTCAAATTAATAATTTATCACTATTAATTATTTTGATTAAAAAAGTTATTTTTAATTAAAATTTTGTAATTTTCACTATTCATCAAAATATGAAAGTTATCCGAAAAGTACCAAAATTTCACCCTAGGCTAATTTCAATATTCTGAATCCAAAAATGAAGTCCATTTTGAGAGATAGAATTTATAAAATTTCAAAAGGTATGAATTACTATTCATAACGGCTAGTTTGATTGGTTATGGTGTGTTAAAATCTCGAAGTTGCGTACAATGCATGCCATTGCATTATTCGAAAGGAAACATACCGAGGAAGCTTGAGGTGTTACATCATGACCTTCACCCATGGAGATATACATAGAAAAAACTTATCTCCAACTTAAAACTCAAGGTCTCCTCGACGATTATCTGCATAACTCTTCTGTTGACTCAGGGCTACCTTGATATGTTGCTGACTGGTTTTCACCTTCTCCACCATTTCGTGACCATTTTAGGTCTAAGAAGCTTATGTTCACCGACCTCATCCTAACACGCCGGTGTTCTGCACCTTTTCCCATAAAGGGCTTCATATGGTGCAATTTGGATGCTCTTGTGGAAACAGTTATTATAAGAGAACTCAACCAGAGGAAGATGTTGATCCCATCCTCATTTAAAGTCCATTGAGAACGCTCTCAACATGTCCTCAAGTGTTTGGATAGTCTGCTCAGATTGGCCATCAGTTTGAGGATGATTGGCCGTACTGAAGTTAAGTTCAGTATTCAGAGCATGTTGAAGACTCTTCCAAAACATAGAGGTGAATCTTGGATCTCAGTCAGACACAATAGATAGTGGAAATCCATGCAGCCTTACCACTTACCAATTATATATATGGGGCTGTTGATCCAAAGAGAAAACCTCCCGTATAGCAATGAAGTGTGCAGTCTTTGTAAGACGATCCACAATATCACAGATTTCATTGTTGGCTTTGGATTTCCTTGGAATTCTGGTGACAAATTCCATGGTGATGTTCTTTTATTTCCATTCTGGTATGGGAAATGCTTGCATCATCCCCTTAGACTTCTCCCTCTCTGCCTTCACTTGATGGCACACCAGGCACATTGATTTATATTAAGCGATATCATTTTTCATATTATCTCACCGAACAATTTCTCGGAGATCTCGATACATCTTTCTTCTCCCTGGGTGAATAGAGAAATTTGAACTATGTGCATAATCCAAAACTTCCTTCTTCAGCTCCAAACGTAATAGAATACATAGCCTTTTCAGAAATCACACAATTCCTTCTTCATTAACATTAAACTCCGTGGATTTCCCTTTTTTGATAACTTCCACTTTTTCTTGAATTCCCACATCATCCTATTGAGAATAGTTAATATTTCCAAAAGATGCGGTTGAGAAATCATTTGGAAAGGATTGATGATGTTCCCTTTTTTATGATTCCCATGTCCATCTTCATCAAGTCTAAGAATATTGGAGCCTTCTCAATTCTCATCATTGATAGAATCGCTGGTTCCTTTCTACTTAGGGCATCTTCCACCTTGTTTGCTTTCCCAGGGTGGTAATGTATTGAAAAGTCATAATACTTGATGATCTCTATCCATCTTATCTAGTACATATTAAGGTCTTTCTGTGTGAATATTTATTTAAGATCTTGTGGTCAGTATATATCTCACATTTCTCCCCAATAGAGATAATGCCGCCAGATTTTCAAGGAAAAGATCACCACCTCCATCTCCAGATCATGCGTTGGATAGTTTCGGTCATGGATTTTCAACTTCCTTGAGGCATATGATATCAATTTATCATTCTTCATGAGCACACAGCCTAATCCCTTCTTTGAAGCATCACTGAATACCAAAAAAATTTCCCCACTTGTGGGTAAAGTGAGCATGGGAGCAGTGATAAGCCTCATTTTCAACTCCTTAAATCATTCTTTGTATTCATCACTCCAAGAAAACTTTACTCCCTTTCGAGTTATCATGGTAAGAGGGTTGGAAAATCGTGATAAATTTATCACAAATCGTCGATAATATCCAGCTAACCCCAAGAATCTACGGATATCCGTTACCGATGTTGGCCTCGTCCATCCCTCATTTTCATATGTTTTTGAGGGATCCACAAATATCCCATTACTTATGATAATATGGCCCATGAATGAGACCTCCTTCAACTAGAACTCACACTTGTTGTACTTTTCATAGAGCTTCTCCTTGCACAAAGTCTCTTGTACAGTTCTTAAATTATCCTCATTATCCACCACGGTTTTGGAGTAATTAGAATATCATCTATAAATACTACCACAAATTTGTCTAGGTAATATCTAAAGACTCCATTCATTAAGTCTATGAAGATTTCTGGAGTATTGGTGAGTCTGAAAGGTATTACTATGAATTCATAGTGCCTGTATCTTGTTTGAAAAGCACTCTTGGGGACATCTTCCTTTTTCACCCATACATGATATTATCCTGACCGAAAATCTACCTTGGAGAAGTATTATGATCCATGCAGCTGATCGAACAAGTCCTCGATATGTGGTAGATGATACTTTTTCTTTATCATTATTTTGTTAAGTTCATGATAATCGATGTGAAGCCGCATTGACCCATCCTTCTTTTTGACGAAGAGGACTGGTACACCCCATGGGGATGCACTTGGGTGTATAAACCCTTTATTCAGATTCTCCTATAGTTGTTTCTTCAGCTCTTCAAGCTCCACGACATCTATACTATATGGAGTCTTGGATATTGGTAGTGCCCCTGGTTTAAGTTCAATTGAGAATTCAACATCTCTTCTAGGAGTAAGACCAGGCAGTTCCTCGGGAAACACTTCAGTGAATTCCCTCACAATAGGCATTTCTTCAAGGATGGTTTCTTCCTTGGACTCAATCATCTGAGCTAGATACGTGTTCTCATAGGGAAGTAATATTCATTCTTGAGATGATGTAGCTAAAGGAGGTTCATCTTCCTCCTTACACTTGTAATGAATCGGGGGTTGATTCTCCCTATAGAGTGTGATTTCCCAGTCCCAAAAATTTATGTTGGATCTATATAAGGAAAGCCAATCCATGCCATGAATTGCATCAAATTACACCAGAGGGAGTATGACGAGGTTCCCTGGGAAATTAAATCCACAGATTATAACAGGGGAGGACTTATATTCATTGGATGCAATGATTTCCCCATTTTCTGTACTCATAGACATCTTCAAATCCATGATTTGTTGTGGTGCTGGGATTGTTCTAATAATATTTCGAGATATAAAAGAATGTGTAGAACCTGAATCAAAAATTACATTCGGTATTCTTGAATTAATAACTAGTGTACACGTCACCACTTAATTTTCAGGGTTCACTTTGGTAGAAGTGATGGAAAAATATCTTCCTTGCTGCCTTGGAGGTTGTTGGTTGCCTCCGAAAACCCTTGGTTATGGGTACTGATTTGAAAAGTTCCCCAGTTCTTTGAAATTGTAGCAATGAACAATGCGTTGAGGTTATAACGGAGTGGTCCTCTCCACTATCGCAGCTGCGGGTCATTCATTCCGACAATTAACAGCTAGGTGCCCTTCTCTTCCATATCTAAAGCATTTCCTCCTCCCCTAGAGGCAATTTCCAGGGTGCTTCTTTCCGCACTTTTGGAAAGTGGGGTGCTGGATATTCTTAGCACCGTTGGATTTATCCATCGGACCACCCAAATTGAAGTCCACATTATGCTTCTTTTCCCCATGATACCCCTGTGATTCCCCGATCTCCATTTAGACCTTGAGGGCACATCTATCAATTTCTTCATAGCTGTCGAAGTCACAAATTGTTAATTCTATCCACAGGCTAGGCTTCAGCCCACCAAAGAAGCGGTCAAACTTGCATTCGTGGGTAACGACAAAGCCGGAATCATTTCATGCAAGCCTTGTAATTTTTCCACATATTCTCCAACAAATTATTCTTCTTTTTGTTTGAGGTAAAGGAAGTACCTTTCCATCTTAAGTCAGAGGGTGCGCAGAAAATATTTATCGAAAAAAATCATCCGGAAATCCTTCCATTCCAACACCTCGATCTCCTCCTCAGGCTTCGTATTTTTGATCAACTTCCACCATTTATCATATTAACCCTCCATATGTTAAGCCGCCAGGAGAACCTGCTCTTGTTACGAACATTGAAGGATAGAGAAGATCTTTTCAATGGATTTGATCCATTGTTCAGCGATCGTGGGATCGGATGATCCACTAAAAGTAAGAGGCCTTTTTCTCATGAAGCACTCAATAGAGACTTGTTCATTCATAGGGGGGTTGAATGTTTCTCTTGACCCGTGTTTCTATTCAAAGCTTGAGTTATCTGAGAGAGAAGCGTGACAATGTTTTCCATTCCTGCTCCCATTGGATTGGTCATCTCATTAGTACAATCATCACACTGATCTTCACATCGGTTATTATCCCGAGTCCTCCTATTACCTGCCATTGGATAGAATCAAAGGAAAGTTAGGGGGTAACACAGAAAGGGTAATATAAGGATAAAAGTTGATGAATTATAAATAAACTTTTATTTCCTTAACTCATGAGTCTATAGGCTTTAATCTAGGCTTTTCGGGATCTACTTTCTAACATATATTCTTAGGGGAATTTTTTTAATTCCCTTAATAAGGGTTATTACTGTGCTTGTGAATTTATCAAAACATATCCCCTGGGAGTGTTGTAATCAAGAGTGAAGCAAGGCCCGTTGTCGTGTACCAGTTCCCGTTCGAGTCTAGCTCAAAGTGGTGTTTTCGGGTTTTACCCCAAGAATACATCTATTTCAGAGCCACCTCTACCTGCTCGTATCCAGATAGGGATGTATTTTCATGATAAACCACTTACTCAGTACGTACCAAAACTTCGGGATGTTTTTATTATACTAAGTCTTGTCTCTAAGGCTTTACTAGGGTTTTCTAATCCTAATCCCAAAAATAAGTAATCTTATCCTCTAATACCAACTATGGCAACCCTGCTTTTATTACAAACTTAAACATGTTTTATTACATAAACCATTCAATTGATACAACATGGATGATCAAGAGGTATATTGTATTTGTGGATTTGGATCATGAAATAACAACTTAAAACATTATGTACAACATCTTTATTGAAAACTTCCTTTACATGACCACTACATTCCCTCGTACTTAGCATTTCATGGGATAACCTGAGGACATGCATAAAAAAAGGGTGAGCTATAAAGCCCATTAAGGGAATAAACATGGAATACATGAGGAGTAAAATAAATGTTAGAAAATAGGCATATAAATAGATAAAAAGAGAAACATGAACATAAATTCATGGTAAAGCATGATAATCATAACATGGAAATGTGGCAACAACACTTAACATGGAATTAGCATGATCCAAGGCTCATTGCACATGGAGCATGAGTAAATTCTCATTACACATGAATCACGAGTAAACCCTCATTTCACTTGAATTATCATGAGTAAAAACTCATTGCACATGATGTATCATGCTACTATACTTTACCCAACACATTGCAGAGCAATAAGGGCGCACACTTCTTAACCATTTCATTTCATGCATAAGTGTGCCACATGGATCATAAAACATGGATTCATAAAACATAATCATTTATTCCCTAATAGAGGAATGAGTAATTCATACATGAAAATTTATAATAATTAAGTAAATGGGGATAAACTTGAATACCCTTGATGGAGAAATGGGCATGGAATTCACTACACAATGACATTGGCTTAGAAAATCAGTGGGATTTCGGCAGCGTAACAACGTGACATAAGAATTCAAAAAAAATGGTTGATGAGAGAGAAAAGGGTTACTCATCATATTTACATGTAATGGAAAGTAAGGAGGTCATATTGTTACATGTCCCAACAATTTTAATTTAATTTATATTCATGATACAAAAGTATATCTTGAATGTAAAAGAGAAGAGATAAGTTCCTTTCAGAATTTCCGCATAGTAACAACTATATAAGGGAGGCATTTAATGAGAGAGAAAGGGATATACCATCATTAAAACTTAAAGAGGTAAGTATGAGGGAGGTGTGAAACGATACCCCAATATTCATAATGGAAAATAAAAGGGAAAACAACTTAAAGAAAATTGGACAAGAATGAGAAATGAAGAAAATCCCTTACTTGGATGTGTGCTTCCAAAGGCTTGAGAGAGGCTCGAGAGAGGCTTCCTAGGAGCATGGGGCACCTTGAGAGGATTCTAGAGAGAGTAGGGTATATTTTGGATGAACTCTAAAGGCATTGAGTGAGGAGGAAGTGGGATCTTGGGTGGGTTTATATAGGAAAGGTGAGGGAATTCTTTATTATTTAGGTTTGGGACCATTTATATTAAATTAGTCCGAACAACAAACCATCACATGGTTTTTGACCATGGTTTTTGGAAAAGGGAATAGAAAAAAAATATTTTATAAGGCCAGAGTCCGAACTTCTTAATATAATAGGGTTTCTTATGTGAAGGTGAGTCACAGTCCCATGAAAAACAATTAAAAAAGACAAGGTGTTTAATAAGTCTTGAAGGGTCCATTAATGCTTTGAAAAGTATGTCAAATAAACCCAAAATCACCTTGTATTAATTTTAAAATATATATTGGCCGAAAATAATGCTTATAGTATTTTATTACATCACTATTGTTTCATTATGATGTCATAAAACACATTATATATTTAAATAGTATATATTTTTTACCAAAAATTTGATTGTCTTAGAAAAGTGTGAAAAATTCACCGTTGGATAATTTTGATGTCCTGATTCCAGAAATAACATTTATTTAATGTAAATAATTTTTTAAATATGTTAAATTTCAATTTTAAAATAAAAACCGACATTTATCAAAAATTCACCGGTTTTGACAAAAATGGCTTTCAAACCTTAATAAAAATTACAATTGCATTCATAAAATTATATTATAATTTATATATAATAAAAATTAATTTAACAATAATAATAATATTTAATAAAATATTATTTAATTCCAAAATCCCTTAATTTAATAAAGTAGATTTCATAATTAAATAATGACTAAAAACACTACTTATACTTTAAAAACTATTTACAATGTATCAATAATGACAAGAAAGTATATTCATTATTATATACAAAAAATAATGTAACTGAACATAGTACTAGTTATTTGTTACATAAACCCTTAAAACAGCCACATAAGACCTAAGGGTAAGGTGTGCGATGGCGACAGACTCTTGGGGTGGCTCGGATAACATCGCTCGATTGGTAATTTCTATCAACATCCACTTTTCCTGTAGACGATCACGTTCGATCTTTAGATGATGAAGCTCATCTTGGGATTGGTCAAGAGAGAAGCCCAAAGATGCCACCTCTTTTCCAAGCTCCAAAAAATGGGCATCTCATGGAGCAATTCTACTGGATGAGGCCATCGCTTACTTTGTCTAAGTAAATTGAATTTGTTTAAGCCCTATATTTATACTAATCATGTGATCACTGTTCAACGACTATAAATGTAATGGTCACAATCAATAACATAAACCCAAGGAAGTTGACATTTTATTTAAAAAATTTATATAAAGAGACAATTAATTAGATCAAGAGGGATTTCCATTAATGAATCTTTGGGTTGTTATAGTAAGTATGTTTTATATTGTTGAAATTCATGAAAGGAATATTTTGTTACAATATTTACATAAAGGATTTCTAAATTAAATCCTATTTCATTACTATTTATTTTAATGATATATTTTTTTATAAATGATGAAAAATAATTTTAATAATTATTTTCCCTTATAAATAAGATTTTTTATATCTCAATTATAAGAGAGATGGGAACTTTT
This sequence comes from Viscum album, assembly GCA_963277665.1. NCBI lineage: Eukaryota > Viridiplantae > Streptophyta > Magnoliopsida > Santalales > Viscaceae > Viscum > Viscum album. Next base: position 229,433,496 of record OY728151.1, read on the forward strand.
TATACCTAAAAAATTACACGTGTTAACTATTTGTTTTGTTTTTCATGTGTTTTTTTATCAAGAATTATTTTAAAACTTTTGAATAAAAATTAAAAGTAAATTTTTACACCAACGGATATTGGAAAAAACATATTATAATGATATTTAAAATAATAAAATCTATTAAAAGGGAGACAAAAAATATATTACGAATAACTTTTTTGGCTATTTCAAGATTGTAAATCATTTATAATGTTATTTTATTCTTGATATCAAAGAAAAATAAAGGATTATAATAGCTTTATAAAAAAGGGAATCTTAAGGTATGAAAAAGGTAGTATTGATTGTCGGATGATATGTTTTGTAAAATAGAAGCTTGATCTTTTTAGATTTCTTTATGGGGATTAGGAAAAAAATGATGAAGATTCATAGTCAATGTTTTGTGGGTTATTTTTTTTAAGATAAAAAAAATTTCATTGATCATTCAAAAAATCAAATCAGCTAATATGTTGGAAATGGAAGTGGTGTATGTGGTCAAAATCAAGGGTTAAAATTTTTAGTGCACATGTGTACATAATTGGAATACATCCTTCTATAATTATAAATTTTTATTTTAGTAGGTCTTAAAGTAAAAATTAAATTAATCTATAAAATAATCTAGTTCAACACTCCCGCAAATAATATATAACATTAAGTACCATTTTATAAAATTAAATTTGGAGAAATGAATTTAGAGGGTGAATTTTTTCTTAAAACTAGAAAGTGTAAAATGTGTTCACCAGACCATTACATAAATATGTATTCTATATATTATAGTTGATTGTGGGAGTTCAAAAACATTTTTCATAGTGATAAGGTATGTGTTATATCCCTTTTCTCTTGTATTTTAGATTTTTGATATCAAAGGGGGATATTAAAATAAATACATAAAAATAAATTTTCCATAAAACTGGAAAATATTTTTTGGGATATAATATATAATAGGAATGTTTATATTCTATGTGAATATATTAATTCAGTAAGACCCTTTCTTGAGTCATGTTATGAATTAAGTTTTGTTATTAATGAACATAATTTATTTTCCTTAGATTTCTAAGATTTTATTTTTGGATCCTATTTCGATTTGGCACTACGAATAGGGTGAATCACGGGTAAATGTTTATAGATTTATTTTATTTATTTTAACTAGTTATACATGATAATTTAACACTCTAATGACTATTTATTTACTCAACCACACATGAATGTCTCATCAATTAATGAATATATAAAAACAATTATTAACAAGGTTCACACCTAAATGTTGATCAGTTGCTTACCAGGTGGCTTTACCTCCGAGTTTATCTCGGGTACACAATGTTTTTCACGTTTCGATGTTGAGAAAGTATATTTCAGATCAATCTCAAGTTTTGAGTCCAGAGGTAGTTTAGCTGGAAGAGAACCTATCTTATGAGGAACCACCGATCCAGATTCTTGACCACAGAGAGAAAGTGTTACGAAATAAGGTGATTAATCAGGTAAAGGTTTTGTGGAAAAACCACCCGATGGAAGAGGCAACATGGAAATCTGAAAATGCAATGAGGGATAAGTACCCCCATTTATTCGATAAGTAAATACATTGTGGGGACACAATTTTCAAAAAGGGGGAAGGATGTAACATCCCATGTAAGTAATGAATAATAGATATTTTTTTCTATGTCTATTAATGAATTAGATAGTGTTTTAGAGTCTTAAAATGAAAATAAATCCAATCTTAAGAATGGAATGCACTAATATTTTTAAAAGATTTTTTTACTGTCTTTTGATGGAAAACCATTTTCAAATATATCTTTTGTCAATTTTATAATCTATGTTTGTAAAATTAAATTTTTTCTTTATTATTGTGACATCAAAATATACTTTGTGTGAATTTTTGGTATTTTTCGGACAATGTTCATTTTTAATGAATAGTGAAAAATACTGCATTTTACATCAAAACTGCTTTTTAATCTAATTTATTTATATGATTAGATTATCTTTTTAATTGTTTTTGAAGTAAAATTAGAATATATTTTTATCATTTAATCCAATTATGGTCATTGGAATCAATTTCACTTTGAAATTGGACTTAAACTGGTGTCAATCTTTTAATACTTATTGTTTCATAAAAACACGCTATTTGTCATGACAACGGGAATTAATTATTAAATTAATTAATGTGACTTATATGTTTTGAATTTTGTAAAATAGAGTTCATTTTTGAATTCAGAATATCAAATATAGCTTAGAGTGAATTTTTGGTATTTTTCTGAAAAACTTTAATTTTTGATGAATAGTGACACCACTAAGTGGTACTTATAAAAACTGATTTTTCGTTTAAATGAAATTTTACCACTTCTGTGTTTTGAATTTTAAAAAATCCGACATACATGGTTTTCATTAAGAAGTAAAATGTGGTTCAATGGGATTAAAATAATTTTTTGGTGAATAGTAACTCTTAAGTTCTTAATCGCGATTAGAGGTAATTAGTGTAGTTTAAGGTAAAAATAATGCTTTAATAAAATGAGATGATATTGAAACATGTCCTACCCTCATTGGATGTGTCATGGCCAACCATTAAAATCCATGGGTCAACTTGGGGACCCGATGGAGCCATTTGGTTGGGAAATGACATAAATAACTTTTTATTTAATGTAAAGTAAAAATGACACAAAGATGAGTTATTTTACTACAAAAAATTTTAAATGGGGTTATACAAGTCATAATTTAGACTATAAATATTCATTAGAAATCTAAAAAGATTTCCTACATCATAGTATTTTGTTTATAATTTTTAGACATTAAATAAATTATATTATTTATGACATCATGATGATGCAGCGATGACCTCATTATTAAACGATTTAAATAAAATGGAAAGATAATGTAAAATCTAAGAACTACACATGGAAAAACACAATTGGATGAGTGGATTTAGAACCCTTATCACCGTATCCTAGAATTATATCAATGTGGGACCTTTTGAATCCGAAACTCATTTTAAAATAAAGTAACTTATCTTTACTTTCCAAGAGTGCGCTCCTATCCTCTTATAAAAGGCCCCCACCTCTACCTCCTTACCCACACTTCCAAAGCCTTTGGATCGGCCAAACCCTACCCATTTTGTCTCTACACATCCCTATCTAACTCTTTGAATCCTCACATTGGGCATATGTCTTCCCAAGGAAGCCTTTGAGCTCAAACCAAAGGGAGTTACCCGATTTTAAGGTAATGTCTTCTTTTGAGTCCTTTTGTTTCATTTTGCTTCTCCAACCCCCTAAACTCTTTTTATTTTTTTCTTTTGTAACAAATCCAGTATCCTCAATATACTAGGATGTTTTTATAATAAGTATTAGAGCTACACTTACACACACCTTTATCTAATGGTTATCGAACATACTATTTCCGTGGATGGTGAATTTATGCCTCCCGAAATGATGATTGTTCAACATTCTTTTAACACCTTCAAAGGTGGCCATTAAGATGTCACTATATTTATATATGATATATAATATGTTTATGTTTTCCTTAAGCTTATGTATTTTTCATTTTGGGCATACCTTTATGGTTTCCATTATAGGTAAACGCGATATCATCATTTAAGGAAGTGTGGACTACCGCCCCCTCAAAGTGAGTTGATTCGTTAAATACCATATGTGGGACATATAAATGATTGAACAATGATATTATATATGATATTATACTGGAATTATAATATAACTTTATATCATTATGATTCCATTCTCTAAAATACGAAATAAAAATGAAAGTAGCGTTCATGCGTACGTACGGCTTACCGTCTCCATGAACGGTGCATTTCATTTCTTACCTATAAATGATTATGTAATATTATAAATGCATGCATGTACTGGATATATATGACATATATGATATCTAAATCATGAATAACATTTTGGATATAATGGATACATGAACAACGTGTAATTATAAAGGGTTTATTTTTTACTCAAGTAACAATGATCGTCAAAATGACTGTTATTAACTTTAATAATTACATAGTGTTCATAACATGCTAATAAGTGATATAAAATGAATAATTAACTTGAAAAGGGTTCTTACGAAAGTATAAATCAACACAAGTTTATTATTCAAGACATTAAAGAACGACCGAGTCAAGTCAGACCCGAGGTATGGGACTTCATCTCAATCTCCTTTCATTGAGGCATATTTTGTTTTATACACAACCTTCTTTTATACGGTGTATAAACCACTTTGACTTTTACATTTATACAAAAGGAATATTTTTTATACGAATCATTTTACTAAATGACAAAAGGAAATGTTTTTGTCGTACGTATGCGGCGACAATGACTTCTCCACCATCGTGACCGTTATTTGAGTTTCATCTTCCTCTACAAGCCATACCTTATTTTTAAAAGAAAAATAAATACCATGTTTTAATTTTATTTTATTTTTGTATTTAAAATTGTTTTCATAATGTTTTTATATCAATGTGTTGTATTTATATCTTGTGATTGAAAGGTGGAAATGTTATGTTTCCTTTATGCATGTTTTATGTGATACGATTATGTTGAGGTTCTTGGGCATTATTATGAAGACGGGTGGTTCTGTGATAAACTAAGGGCGGGTGAGCCCGATATAGCTCTCCAATGCATTGGGTAACACGAAGGAATGAAACTTTAAGGTTTTTCCAAAGAGATTTAGGGAATATATTGTGATGGGTATTCCAAACGTATCCAAGAGGGTTACTCCCTACATAATAATGTTATGAATGCCTCAAGTGACCTTTATATCTTATGATTTCTATGATTTATTCATGATTTGATGAGGTATGTTAAAGTGCTTATGTTTTATGGGTAAATTATGATTTCAATCTTATGTATATATGTACCCATGTTTCCTTTCCATATTTTTATAACCCATACTGAGCTTTTTATGCTCATCCCAAGTCTTTTTGAAATGTTTTTCACAGGTCAAGGGAAAGGTACATGATATGAGGATAGTGTCAAGGAAGTGTCAAGAATGAATCCATGTTTTATTTTAAATATGTTTCCATTGATGGGAAAAAATAATACTATCTTTATGAAACCACTTTGTTTATATGTGAAATTTAATGCAGGTTTTATGTTTTAATTCTCTAAAACTCTAAACCTGAAAAGATCCTCAATGTTTAATATTGTAATAACTCAAGATTAAGTAAGGTTTAAGGCTGGGGCCTTATACTTAAGACCTCATTTATTGTCCCAATAATATTACATAAATTTTATTATAATAATAGATGATTTTATACAATATATAAATATATGTATTCATGGTATTCAATAATTGTTCCATATATGTCTAGGTGGAGTTTAATCATTTATAGATTCATTATTTAATCCGTTAAATTATCATTTAATCATTTTATTTTAACTCTTTCAATCCTAAAAAAAATATTTCATGATTTTAAATATATTTTACACATGGTTTTCACTAAAAAATACCCATATTTTCCACAATGTTCAATTTATATGTGAGGGGACAAATTATGAGAAATCTGTTATATTTTGGAATCATAGTTACAATTACACAGAATCATGCTCTCATGTAATAGTAACATTAGTTTACCCTTATACAATGCAAAAATAGGAACACATGTAAATGTAATTTCTCTTAACATTATTTAGAAATTGAACTACTGATATATGGAATTGTAAAATAGGATACCCTTATACAGTGGCTAGATTACTTTTATGAAATCTATAAAAATCATAGTGTAACCTTGTGGAAAAGAGGAACAACATTTACGTCTGATTATTTATATTTAAAAGTATTAGAAAATTTATCTATTATTATTACAAAACATATTAAATATCATGATTATCATTACATAGTGTTTCAAATTGAGAGATATGTACAGGTAAACACGGTTAGCTTTACACAGGAAATCGGTTCCTCTTAAGGGTCAAAAAATATTTTCAGAAAAAATAAATTTCAACTAATTTTTTTAATTAATATCAAAATGTATTTAAAGAACCTTAAGGATGTGTAATAATTTAAAGGTAGGGTTTATAATAATTTTATTTTTACATCAGATAACACTCAAAATTTATCCATCATAACAATTAAAAAATAAATAAAATTATCTCAATGATTAATAGATAGAGGAAGATAACTTAAAAACAAGACCCTAGCTACTGATGGAAATAGAAACACAACCAAGAATATTGGTTTTTAAATTTTTACACTATTTAATAAAACATTAACTTTAAATACAATATAAATCGTTTTACATTAGTGGAAAAAGTTCCATTAAAAAAATTAGTGTATTACAGATAGTTTCAATGAGGAACAATTCCAATCAATTTATAAAAAATCATTCACATCAATTTTATTTTAAGTCATATTATTATTATTAGTTTTGAAATATTTAATCCCTAACATTGTTTAACTTGTTTAAAACCATAATTTATAAATATACCACCTATTTAAAACATTTAAGTTACTATAAATATTTTAAAAAGAAATAAAATTTCAAAATCTATGTGAATTATGATTTCTATTTTAAAACTCAAAATAATTGGATAACAGCATACCATTTTGTATAAATAAACTTTCTGAATTTTTATTTATAGAAATCATCACACACACTATTATACAATAAATATTTAGATTGAATTAAAATATGATTTGGTAATTTTATAGGGTATAAGTAAAGGAATGAATAAAAAATAATCCTCAATCTACACACCATGACCGATTAACCATTGAGGACTAAGAGACTCAATAAGCCTGTTATATTCATACATATAATGTCTTAAAGAAAAACATAAATGATAAAATGTCTCTGATGATGAAAGAAATTATACATAATCTATGATTAAGTATCTGTGTTTGAACATCTATCATCTCCATTACACATTTGAGGTAAATAAACATGGTTACTATATATGCCTCATGAGTCAAATCATATTACCTTATATTGGTTTCCAACTTTTATTTATATAATTGTATATATATCTCAAATATAAGACTACAATAACATAATAACATCATCAATGAATAGTAATCATTAATTTCAATAAAATATATCATACATTAAATAATCATTAGTTGATCACATCTGTTCTATAACATTAATTACGATACCATTTTTCTTTCATAACCATTATAATTTAATTAAATCCACTACAAGAATGTTTTTTATAGGGATCAATACAATAAAAAAATATCTTATAGTAGTAATAAAAATCAAATAAAAATGCTCCAGAAGCATTATATTATCTGATGAAATATATATCAAATAATGGATGGAAAAATTATCAACTATAGAAAATCAATCCATAACTATAAATCTAGTGAGATGGATGTTATCAAATAATCCCAAAAATAGATATCCACTATTACCCCCCCAATATAATGTCAACCATCACTTCATCCACACATACTTTTCTGGCCTATCATACCACATATCATCATACCAAATCCACTCAATCACATTAACAAAATTTTGTAATTAATAATTTCACAAAGCATAATCATAGGATAACAAATCAAAAACCATAAAAACAATCTTAATTATTTAATAAAATATTTCATAAACATGGAATATTCCATTTCTAATTCATTTATAATTATCTCAATTGTTATGTAGTATAAAACATGAAACACATAAATTCCGTAATTAAAATTAATCATTAGTTTTATATATCATGGTTGTTGTTTATTTTTTCCTTCCATGGATCATATTTGATCAATATTTACATAATAAATCATGTAGGAAATCGAAATAATTCACAATACAATCATAAAGGTAATTTTAAACCATGATATAAATTTAATATATATCATGTGTAACATGGAATAAACACAATCAACATGTCACAAAATTTATCATCATTGAAAAATAATAATCATTCAAATATTTTATTCATGATTTATAAATAGAGAGTTTATGCATGTCATATTATATCTCAATCTAAATCAGGATTCTTTCTATTCCCTTTTAATCAAAAAATACAATGCAAGTTTTAAATAATTTAATTAATGAAATGAACAAAAAATTAAAAAAATTAGACTTATATTTAAAAAAAATCTATGCTTACAATATTTATTCAGTTCCTAGAAATTTTAATATTACCAGTTTGAAATATTTATCACAAAATACATAATATTTTTAAACATCATGCTATAAATTTTCATTAATAATTTATTATCACATGAAATCGTTTTTAAATTCATATATTTAAAGGAATATTTTTAATAATAATTTTTCTATAAAATATTATTCATTATGCATGGAATGATATAATTATTTATTTCTAAAAAAAGACTTCAAATTCAAATATTCTTTTTGATTTACTAGTCAAATGATTAATTATTCCATGCACAAATCATAACAAGGAATGTACATCTCATGAACATGTTTTCCCAATAATAGGATCATAATAGAATATAATATCATAAATCCAAAATATGAAATTCAATTCATAATGTTATTGGAATGGTTTATTAATTAATATTAAACAATTGAAAAAAATATTTCAACTTATAAAAGAATCAAAACTCTTATTCATTACTTGTGTTTCAAGAAAACATGTTTTACTAACATGAACCAATTTATTTGAATGCAATTTAAGATAGTTATTTAGGGGAATCACAATAATATATATTAATAATAAAATAAAACATGAATAAAAACATTAATTGTGATTAAACTTGTAGTCAACCTATGACAATGATGTATGGAACCCTCCTAAATTTTATACCCTATATTCAGTGCACTTCCAACACAAACATGTGAATTTGGTTATTAGGGTCCTTCTTCTAGATCAGATGGGGCCATGATTCATTGATCCTGAATAGTACTCATGACATTAAGTATACGACATTACACAAAAATGGATATAAATAACAATTTTCTAGACAATCCACTGCTTTCCTCACTTATTAGGTTCAACTGAAATAGTTTTCCCACTTATCTCGTATAAGACTCAACTCTGTGTAACTCCAAATTCTATTCTAACTCCAAAGAAATCATTTATTGTACTTTTCAATTACTTTCCTCCACTAAAATTCCTCTCAGTTCAATAGTGAAAATAGGGGTGACTCCAAAAGCTATCCTACAATAATTCTCAGGTTTTCACATAACACCATGAGAATAAATCGATCAAATGGGAGGAATTAAACTCATAAACCTCAAAATATAAATTTATAGACACCATAAAACACACAATAATATAAATAGATATTTAAAATAACTCTGAATCCCCAATGTCACTTATATGTCATACATTGGTAATCATAAAATAAGTACATGAAATAAATCAATTAAACCCTAATTAATCATCTGACTCCATCCAAGCCACCCAAATAGAAACACTAATCCCACTCTAAGTCTACTGTAAATACTAAAAAAACATTAGTTGTGTGAGCACTATAAATTACTCGGTAAGATCATATTTCCATGAAATTATATATTCATAAAAAATACCTTTTTATGATGGATATGCAAGGAAACATCCATGAATGATAAGAGTGTGGGGAAAAAATATTCAATGTAATACCCTCTTAGGGTTCATTCTTAATTAACTAAATACTATTATCTTATCATACCAATGGCTTATCACAAGTTATCATTGGAGATCTTTATTGTCATGGATTTATAGAAATCATTAAGTAGTATATATTGAACATTAACAGTCAATAAACATTCCATATCGCAAATATAACCATAATATTATAATCATAATATTATTTAGAGAAGAAAGAAATCCCATATGTCAATACCATATAATCATCTATTCATCACATCATTGAACCTCTCCTAGCCACTTCATTACTATCCTACACCCTAAGAAGCCACATCATTGCATCCATTCATCACATGTAGCTATATTATAAAATTATTTCACCCTATACAGCTACGTGTTCAATCCCTACATTCTATATAGACTCAGCATCTGTGACTTTACAATAATAATTAATATAACATCCCACACCTCACCCATTGGCATGGAAGAGGATAAGGGTGCTATAAATCCTTGTGTGGAATACCCAAGACACCAAAAGATGATAATAAATACCAAGGGATTCAAAAACAGTTGGGTGAAAATTTGGCATTGGTAAATAAAACAACTAAACAAAAAAAAACAAATCCAAACAACCACTACATTATCTATGAGTAAAATGTTATTCATAAAAAGTATTACCTAATGGAAACCAAAACCAATAAATAACAATAGTCCATATTAGAGAACAAAGTGGAAACTAATATTAAATTATTTCGAAGATGTGGAAGAAAATATCTCAAAAACCTCAAAAAAGATCCAATATCCAACTACACAATTCATTCCAATGGTTTTATTATGCATCACTAAATAATTAGGATAAAAATCAATTGCATGTGTCTCAAAATATAATATCTATAAACACACCAATGTTCACAAGTAGGGGGTGAGTGTAAAACTAGGTAGGATTTCCCTGAATGGAATCACTACTCATGAAACTAAGATGAAAAATGATACTATATTAATATAAAAGAGTTCAATATATTTTTTGTCAATATGTATCAAATACCATACCATTTATAATAAAAACAGGTTTCCATGAAATGAAACCAAACAATTTTTTAAAATCATTCCTCATATTCATTTGAAATAACTCAATCCATTCCACCCATCCAAACATGCCTGCATAGGGGATAGTTCCATTTTCATGAGAGGACTTTTTTATCACCAAGTCATCACAAGGTAACCATGTACTTTGTTCCCAAATGTCACACACCCCTTCCACATTGTCACATCAATGAAAATGAACTCATACCAACCATTTATTCCAATTTCCATGCCAAACAAACCATTCCAAGACATTTCAATATAACATTTATTTTTTTTGAAAAAAATTAATCCCCACCATTTCCATGAATAAAAAAATCCACATATGAAAATTATAATTTTTAAATCAAGAAACCAAACACATTTAACAACATCCAATTTCCATATTTCAAAATTGATCACTATAGAGGATTTTTATTATGCATTACACATCTATTTTATAATTCAATTAAATCAATTCACCCAATTATAAATAAATGCTTAAATACCAAAATTTTTTATTTAAGAGTGAATCCACCTACATCGCAATCATTGGTGAAAATAATGAATGACACAAAATCATCAAAAATATTGAGTAGGTCTTTCTAAACACAACATCGATCTTATTCCCCTCCATCAAAATAAACATATATCATCATGATTGGAATCATAAAAAATGGATATACCCCAGTATATTATATAAATAAATCCAACATTGTGGAAAAAAATAAAAATATGGAAAACTACTCCGAACAAGAAGTTACCAAGGAATGTTGAATCCAATGCACAATAATTCTATAAGGGATTACTCCCATTTTAATGGGAAGGGTCTACATAGCCTTAGGAAGGAGTGGAATTCAGGTTAGGTTCATATTAAAGTAAATTTTTTTGTCTTAGGGTGTAAAGGATATTAGATCCACATAATCCATATCTAATTTTTAATGCTTCATGGTCTATTTTCACACTTAGGAAAACTATGTGAAAACTGTGTGCCGACAACTACCTCCAAACATTCCACTCACGGTTATCTCACAAGATTGGACAAGCTACGTACCAACCATTATAACCCCCTCTATTTAACATCATATGGTTTCTCCTAGGTGGACACATGGTTTATCCAAACCATGCGCCAACTGTGAGTCTACTCAATGACCTATGTTTCCCCATATATGGTTTCTTGGAGGTGATCTATGATTTCTAATAATAGTTCTAAAACTAAAATCCACTATAAAATCTAAAAAAAAAGTCCAAAATCCATCAAAACTATCCCAATCACTATCTAAGAACTCTATATACAATGAATTCATAAATTAAGGTCTAATTCACAGAAACCATGGTTGATAGATTCTGCCTTCCATTAGAATTTTTATTCCTAGAATGTTCAAAACCACCATTGGAGTGAAATAGATTGGGCCATTACTCGATCACTTCAATCTCATGTTCCCAAGTTTCATCCTAAATCCAATAGTGATTATATAAAACCCACACTAGACCAAATGTTTTTTTACCATGAAATAGTTTCTCTTTCCTATCCTCAATTTGTATCTTCACATGTACTAACGTAGCATCCTACTCAAGTTAAAAAATTTCCCATCAAATCAAATGGTTTATATTAGGATTATACTTCTTTAGTTGAGAACCATGAAACACATTACACACAAAAATAAACAACGGTGGAAAATACTTCTAGTATAACAACTCACCAACTCACTTAGGTATCTCAAAAGTGCATATTCCTCAATGAGATAACTTTTCATGCTTCCTAATATTATGATTCCCATGCATTGAAGTGATTCTAAATAACACATGATCACAGAGCTTGAGTGAAAAAGGTCATCTATGATTATCTTTATATAATTTCTAATAAAATTTATCTATATTCATTATTTTCTTAATAAAATAAATATTCTCTACTGGCTATTGCACAAGGCATGGTCGAACTAGTGAATTCTCACATTTTTCACTAAACAACGTTGAGAATGAAAAGGAATCCCATAAAATACATCTAAATAAGTCCCATGTAATGAGGTATAATAGAAGTTTTTATTTGGAAACACCAGTAATGGCATCTGATCATTCCATAAACCACCAAAATCCATTAGTCAATCCCAAAAAAATTATTCAAACATTTGTGTTTTCTGTATGGATTTTCAATCCATTTGAAAGTGATATGATATATTCTTGGTCAATTGTGTCCCATTATATTGCAGTAAGGATTGAAAACAAAGAAGACTTTGGCCTCTAATCTCAGTCTAATAATAATTAAAGTTCCACACCATAACTCTTTTCCACTTATTATATATGTATTTTTTAAATTTTTTCAACTTTTTGTTATTCATGACTGGGGATGGAATGGGCTCACCTTGTGATCCGATCCACTATCACCCATATGTCATTGTGTTTCCTAAATATACATGGTAGAAGATTCAAACTATCCATGTTTATTTACTCTAATTTACAAATAGTACTTAGTAAAGTCTGCAAAATACATTTTTTCAACCGATGCTCCACATTAACATGGTGATAGATGAGTCATCGTGCAATGAACTCAACCACATTCCTTTTCAGACAAACCACAATATTTGTTATTTCAATGCCTTAGTTATATTTTTTATTCTAGGATGAACAAAACATATCAAATGTTGATAAGATTAATGATGTTATTATTGAAAATCCATTTGGAAGAACATATCTCAAAAACACAACACTAACTCCCATTAAACATTCATCCCTAAATGATCTCTCCACCTTTGAGTTATCACCTCATAGAAACACATTATGAATCATATTTTTCCCCTTTAACCTTCTTAACAAAACCTTGTACAAATTAAATTGGAATGAAAAATACAACAGTAACTCAGTATTCACAATACATGTTCTTTTTTTCTATCAATGACATCATCTACCACTGATCTGATGAATGTTTTTCCAATTGACCACGTGACTTCCTACTCAATGTATCTTCCAATAAATTTCCTTTACCTGATGATTTCATCATGTCGATGTGAAACATACAAAGATACTCTATATATATTATTTTACTTAGGATTAAGTATCATTCTGAGAATATGTCTTTCACGATCTTCTAATATAAAAACACCCTAAAGTTCTAACCAAATATGTAATGAAATCAATTAATTAATGCATAGACTATAATATCTACGTATTAATCATGTTGTGGGAATTTATTCTTAAGATACCAAAATTGTTGTGATTAATAAGTAAAAAAATGATCTACATGCATGAGAACACATCCCAACCCCAATCCCGATGTGCACAATGCACCTTATAGCCATATCTAGGTTCTAGAAATAACAAAACAAGTGCTGATGTATAAAAATCATTAATCTCTTAAAAAGACTTTTGAAATTCTTTATCCCAATGAAATGGAAGATTTTCTCTTGTAAAAGTTTTCATTGGAGAATCTAGTTAGGAAAAAATGAGAAAAAATCTTAAATAATAACAATCTAATATAAGGAAACTATACATCTCAAAGGCATTATTTGGAGGTTTCCAAAAGATAAAATCCTCTATCATTTATAAATCCCTATAAAAAACTATTTCAATGATAACACGACCTTGTAAATGTACATATATTATCCAAAAATTACACTTTAAATTATTGAAATAAAAATAAAGATCTCAAAAAATACCCAACACTATCTCCGTGTGCTGCTTCTAAAAACACTTTTCCTTTAATACACTAGTATGTCATCCATAAAGAACACCATGAAATAATCCAGATACCTTTTAATTATCAAATTCATCAATGAAATAATGACATCTGGTGCATTCATAAGACCGAATGGTATAACCACATACTAATAATGGGCATATATACTTTTGAAATCTATTTTCAGAGTACCCACTTTCCAAACATGTAATTGGTGATATATTGATCGTATTTCAATTTTAGAAAACCACTTGGATCCCTTCAATTAATTGATAAATTCATCAAACTATGGAAGTGGGCATTATTTATTTATCATAAACTCGATAAACATATAATAATCTACACAAAGCCGAAGATTTCCTTCCACCTTTTTTTCAAACAAACCCAGCACTACCCACATAGATATACTAGGACCAATGAACTATTTTAATTCCAATTTTCAAAATAGGACATTAAATTACATTGGATATTATAGTGTCATCTGATAATATGGAATTCATATAGCACTGGTCCCTAATAAGGGATCAAACATAAACTCAACTTCTCTTTTAGGTGGAAACTCAAAAAATTATCTGTAAGTACATTCAAAAACTGGGAAATAACTATTGTAAAAACACTGCACTCAATCACATCCACCGATTCCAATATCAATGTTTCCATCTTTTATGAGATAGTCTGATCTACCTCTACCAACAGGTTTGTTGCACCTGCCTTTAAATTTCATTATCTCTTCTAAATAGATTCTCAATGCCATCATCAATTTTAAAATTAACCCTTTGGGTATAATAGTTTATATAAGCTTTAAAAATTTCCAACCTATCCATACCAAGGATTATATCATATACATCCATATCAATCACAAGTAAATCCCATAGAAATTCATCTCTATGAAAAGTTATAGAACATGATTTGTACACAATGGTTTGAACTTCTCCTTGTCCAATAGGAGTTTGAAATTTCAAAAAAGAAGGAATTACATCAACATGAAAACCCAAAATATCTATAACACAAGAAGTAATAATTTAATGGGATGCTACTATATCAAAAAAAATTCATAATAATACAATCTGAACAAATATTACATATTTTTATTGATGGTATTGATTGATTATCCACATTCAGTTTCTCGTATCTGTACAATTTCTTACTTGCTACACTTTCCACTTGATATCCCCTTTGATATTTACTTTGTTGATGAGTCATGGTATTCCTAGAATCACCATGGATTCATCAACTCAACTGATGATAATTATTCTACTTCCCTCATCCCATCAAAGCATATGACATATGTGAAACATGATATGTGTCCTGAGCTACCTTCCATGGAATACTATGATAAGAGCACTGATCAAGTCCCATCTTGTTGTAATTGTGACATGCTCTAGGTGGTGTTGGGAAATATCTCTCTATATGATCAAACAAACCACAATTAAAACATCTTAGGTTTTGTCTTTTGTTATTAAGGAGATTCACTAGTCTTGTTATCTAATTTTAATTCATTACTCTGCATTTGAAAGAGGTGTCTCTATTACTTTTATTGCCATCATTAGAGTTCCAACCATTCCCCATAGGTATCAGCATGCTTCCACTAACGATAGTTTTTGGTATTTCTATTTTTCCACCATTTCTATTTTAACAATACTTCTGTTATCTAGTATAAAATTCTTGGAAATCCATGAGAGAATCAATTTTCTTATCCCCAATTCTAAATTGTGTTCCATAAAGGGCGCACTTGAAACTTGTTCTCATGAAATGTAGACTAAATTTAAAAAAATTTCTATATAACCTTTCAATAATAGATTCCCCTTTATCAGGATAAAATAAATATGATGTTCGATAATTTCGGAATATGGGAGGATATAATTGTCTATTGTAAAATTTTTTAAAACCTTCTCGTTAATTTACATATTAAAAAATTTTTAACTACTAAGCCTCTCCACTAACGTGATAGATCCTCCAAAATTTAAATTGAAATCTTTAATTTCATCTTATTAGTATGACAAAGAAATCAGTGATTCAATTCATCATAATTAGAAAAAATTATTCCTTATCTAGTTCTGAATCAACCTGAAAGATGGATGTATTTTACTTTTGAAACTGAACATAGTTATCTATTTTTTTGGTTCATCCCTTGGATTCCCTATTCCCACAATGTGAAACCATATTTTAATCAGTCTATTCTGGTTGGATTCTTCTCTGCCTAATCGATTCCATTTATTATAAAAAAATAAAACCCCATTTATTATCACTCTCTAGCAACTAAAATCTTATTAATTTTAAACATATCACATTTCATAAATCTATAAAATTATTTCCTAAATTTCACATGTTTTAAGTTTAAAACCATTTTTGAATACATAAACATTCACTTTGAAAATAAAACCATTTTCAATTATTTTTTAAAATCAACACTTTTTCACCAAAATAATAAATCATTACACGATATGAAATATTCACCCCTAGTTAGACGTCATTTTTAATAATGCGTTCCATAACCTTAACATTGGTCAAAACCATGATTATGAGGTTAAAACAACTAGAAGTGTATCAAAACACTTATGTACCAAATTCCTTGGTAACATAACATTCAGTATGAATTGGATAGCTACGCCTCTTTTAGATCAAAATTTCATGTCCCTATGATCCTACTCCTTACTACAACCCCATGTTATGGATTCAATGAAAATTATTTTTAACTCTGACACCAAATAATCCAATACCATATGTCTCATAATGAACAATAGATATACCATGACTGATTCCATTTGTAACATCCCACCCATCAACCATCGGCTTGGGAATAGGCGGAGGGTGATTCTAAGCCTTATATGACATACCCAAGGCCCCTAAGAGTATAAATAAATTCTATGGTCATGAGAAATAGTTGGGGTAAAATTTCCTATTTGAAAATAAATTAACAAACCCAAAACAACCAAATATAATAAACTAACATATGATGAATTTGTATAATGTAATAAAACTAAAGGTATAATTCAATGACAAAAATAACAACAACCATAACCCATATCAGATTACAAAAAATAATCTAAATCAACAAAAATAAAAGATGTAGACGACAATAACTGAAAATATACCTAAAATTTCCAAGATCCCACTCAATAATCCATGACTATGGTATCATGACTCATCACTAAATAACTAGGATACATCTATGTTTCTTGTGTCTTGATATACAATAACTAAAAACACACTAATGTTTCCATGAAGGGTGGAGTATAAAAATCAGTAGTATTTCCAAAAATTATGTCCCAAATCACACCACAAGGATTGAAGATGTGAGAACATTTATGTAAAAGAGTTAAAAAAAATTAGTAATTTATATAAAAACTGAACCATTTCTAAGAAAAAAATATTTACAATGATTGAATCCAAACAATTCATTATAACCATTTCAGAAATCCATTTATGTTAACCCATTAAATTCCATACATCCACAAATCCACAAAATCATGCCCAAGTAACACCTCTATACTAATAAGATGCCTATGGTTGATTTACCAAGCCATCACAAGGTAGACATATACCATGTTCCCTAATGGTACATGCCACTTTAATAGGTTTATGTCAAAGAAACTGGACACACTATAACCATTTATCCAAATTCTCGGGTTATCTTAAATATTCAAAGACAATAGATAAAAAAAAATTATAAAAAAATTTCTACCAACCTTTTCCAGCAATGAAAAAATTGAAAGATTTAAAAATTAACAATTTAAAATCATGGAACAAAACATTTTTCATAATAAAAAATTTCAAAAATTTCTCAAACCTTCACTAAAAAGGGTTTCTATGATGCTATTAACGTAAATTTCCTAATTTAATTTAATGAATTCAAGAAATTATAAATAAATCATTCACATTATAACAATAGGATTTGAGAGTGAAGAAACATACATAGAAATATTATGTGATAATATTGAAAAAGTATAAAATCATTAAAAACATGGCTTAGATCTTTCAAGACCTACCATAGATTTATTTCCCTAGCATAAAAAAACTATATATCATCATTATTGGAATATGAAAACATGTAACTGTCTCCAATTGATTATATATATGAATCCAAGAGATGTCAAAAATAAGAAAACTAAGGGAATCCACCAAGAATGGGAACTTTCCAAGGAATCCGACCCATAATGCCCCATGATTCACAAACAGATTTCTCTCGGATCAAAGGGAAGGGCCTCCAAATCCTTGGGAGGGAGTGGAATTTGTGTTTGGGTCATATGAAGGGAAAAACATGTGTATTATGGTGTAAATTGTATTATATAGACAAAAAATGGACCTAATTTTTATTGTTTCATGGTTTAGGTTAATAGTTTAAAAATGTGTGGGCTATCTACTACCTCCAATCACCCTCAAATGATTGGGTCACATGGTTAGGAAAACCATGGTCCAACCATAGTAACACACTCTATTCAACATCCCATGATTTCTTCTATGTGACTTTAAGGTTTGGCTAAATGATTCACCAACCATACACCAACCTAGTTACCTTTGTTTCCCCTTATACAGTTTCTTAGAGGTGTTTCATGGTTTGTAATAATTGGGATCAAATCATTCACCTCCATAAAATCCCATAAAACATTCCAAAACACCTCTAAACCACCCAAAAATATAGTCCAATTACTGTAAATACATAGAATACATAAATAAAGGGAAAATTAATTAAAATTTGGTGATGATAAACGTCATTGCATCATAATACACGAAAGAATCATTTTACCAAACTCATCCATAGGCTCTGTGTACATGTTAAATTTATTCCATTATATCCTATAATTAAATTAATGTTTAATAACGTTTTTCCATTATAGTCTACATATTTATGCTCATCAAACTATGTACCATTATATCAAGAATCATAAAAACCACCCAAAGAAGAAAGAGGGTAACAAAACAGTCGCATAAGATTTTACTCCAATAAAATAAAGAGCTAAACTTAAGAAAACAAATTAAAATAATCATAAAATGAATATTCTATTTTATTTTATAACATAATAATAATCAAACAAGAAACCACTCATACATTCAAGGTAAACTACAAAAATAATTAGAAAAATGCATCATTACACTACATAAAAAGAGAAATACTGGTAGTTTGATATCTAGTGATTTAACTATCATTAACCAAATGTTTTTGTCATGGTATCATGGTTTGATGTTGTTATCAAACATAAATAACAATAAACCCCATGTTAAGTTCTTAGTTAATCTAATATTCATAAGTTATCTCATTTAATTATTTATTTATCCGCTTGTTTTATATAATATTTGTGAGGACATATTAATTATTGTCATCTATTTTTTTATTTATCAACTCCTGTTATTGATCATAAAATAAAACAAGCAATGATTTTAGGACACAACATAATATTATGATTCCTTAACATAATTTATGAGTCATATTTCCCAACTCTATGAATTACTAGCATCAATTTACTAATAAGTCTATATTATTCCCTCTTTGTGTTCTCTCTCAAAAAAACTCAAGCTACATAAATTAAAAATATTGTTGATTGTATCAATAATGTTATTGTATAGTTTTCATAATAATAATATTATTCTATAACAATCTTCAAAACATATTGGTTTAGAACAAGTTTCTCTAATCCAAGAGAATGATATTTTTCCACTATGTTTAATGTATTACATATACATATATATATATATATATTATTAAATCGTAATGGTCAAAATAAAATAAAAACTATAAAAAATATTATTTAACATCAATTAATAAGTTTTTAATAAATATATTCACCAATTTAAATGGATAATTGCATGCATGAATATTAATTACATTATATCAAAATGCACGCCACATCCCATATTTATTTCCATTATTCTTGATCCTCTTATTTCATTACATTTACATAATACTCCAAGAAAATGGGTTTATTCATTAATGTTTAAGTGAATCTAGTTATTCACATACCATATGTAATGTCATAAACAATCTTGATAGCACCTCTATATTTACCCTCATTATTACTTATATGCTTACAATTATTTCCATCGAATAACCATATATTGATGTTATTGTGAATCAATTTAAAAGAATCCCAAAACCGTGATACAAAAATATAAATATTCTAGAAATAATTTTTCTTGGATTGATATTAACTATGAAAATGATGCATAAATTAAATACCGATTCGTGAATTAAAAGGATCCAAATATAATGACTCCTTACCATAGAGGGAAAATGACCCTAAAATGTTTATTATGTTAAAATATATCATGTATATTAAAACCCAACCATATAACTAAATCACCACCATAGAGCCTAAAGAGAGACTAAAAAATTACCTCACTCTCTATGGTTTGGCCAATGTAGGTAAACATATTTGGGAATACTTTCACGAATTTTTAGCTTTGGGATTTATTCGTTGGGTCTATATAATGTAAAATTATGATGTCTCCCTATACTAATTTATAAGTTTTATAAAAAATATCACATTTACGATTATTTTAATCACTATATTCTATGAATTGATAAAAAAAATATGTAATATTTCATCCTGGCATAGAAATTTCTGCAATATATACAAAATTATATTTAAATGATAATGAAATCATAGAATACAATATCTAAATATGTAAGTGAATTAAAAAATGGAATCAGTTTTCATTTTGAAAAATACGTTAAAGAAACTCTTACTTAGCTCATAGTAGATGATATCATGACTAAAAAAATTATTAAAGGTAATCACATATCTATGGGGGAACTCTAACCCTATAGTGTTTACCTGAATGAAATACAAGAAGAATGAGAGGGAGTAAGAATGGGGGAGATAAGGTACACACACACAAACACATATATAATCATATATGGGTGTGGGTGTGGGTGTGTGTGTATAAACACACAACATTTCTCACTTATAAATAATATATAGATTCACACATAATGAATTTTTAATATTTTGATTCAAATAAATCACTTTCATTAATTTCCATAAATCTTATTAAAATATCAAATGAAAAAACTATGGATACCTCAATAGTTTATATTTCATTTTTAAATAGAAATAAACTATATAAAATTTAATTAATGTATTAATATTTTCAATCATTCAAACCTTAAAATACCTCATGGATGAACTATTTTCCATATAGAAATGCGAAAATAATTTTTTCATTAATGATATGAATATAAATATAAATATAAATATATATATTAGAATAGAATATTATAAACTAACATTTGAGATGGTAAACTAGTTATGTATATATATATAATGCACAACAAGACTCCCAACTATCAGATATTTTTCTTAAAATATCATCAATTCACCCAATACTATCAAAAATTGTAAGAAGAAGAAGACTTATATTAGTTCCATGTATTAATTTTATTATTATATGTCTTCTATAAAATCTATATAAATATATATGTATATATATATATCAATGTAAGAGTATATTCTTATAAAATTTTAAGATTTATTATTTAAATTATAATTTAATCCTTTTGTAATAATAATTTAAATCATAATATTACTTTTCAATGATATTATAAAATTATTTTCCATTATTTCATGTGATATATGCCTTTATTTCCCTCCAAAATCGAGTTAATGGCTAGAAGAAGAAAGAGGGGAAAGATTAAAATTTTCCAGTTAAAAATTAAATTTTATAGAAATTTTTTAATGATAAAATCATTTTACTCTTACATAGTTCTAATATAGGACCCTATAAAAAGGTAATTTCTTTTTACTTTATGAAAAAATGATACTACCCTTACATGAAAAGGGAAAATCAGATGAGATTTATACAATATGGGGATTACCTTTACCAAAGATATATAAATATCATCTTACCCTTACATAATATATTAACTATATTGAAATTTTGGTACATAACATGGCATACCATAAAAATTTTATCATTTACCAGTACATGTCTTGATAAATATTATGTCTACGGTTATGTTAAAATTCAAAATTGGATCTATGTACAAGTAAATAAGGTTACCTTTATATAAGAATGGAGTATGATATATGGGTAAAAAATATTTTAGAATATCAACTATGATGAAATATATATAATATGAAAATATGTCAGTAACATCAAGGCATTAGAAAATGGAAATGGGCTCGGTAAAATTGGGCTTTTATAGAAAAATATTGTAAAAAAATCAATTATCCTACTCAGATCCCACATCCCTTTAGGGAAGTGATTACTTATACTATTCTATTCTATTGGGAACATCGTGGTAAAATTTCATGCTATGAATTTTTTCATAAATATCATCACATATAAAACAACATGTATTTCTAACTAAGACACCTTGACACTATGTTAATCCTTCTTCGACCAGTGTAGTCAAAGCTTGATATAAGTACTCTAAAGGATGTATCCAAATGCATGGAATAGTGATCATCACACTAAAAATAATTTAATATATTGGGATATTGGTTAAAAAAATATAACCTAAAACACATGTAATATCCCATTAATATAATTAAATAAATCCCCTATCAATGTTAAACCCCCTGAATAGATTGAACTCATTAACAGAAACTTATTCCCGGAGACCCAATTCATTACTTGGTGGTCTAATACAATGTGACTGATATCAACACTAAATATAAGTAAGAACTATCCAATCTATTCCCATGTTCTCTAATTCCAACACCATAGCCATCTCTAAACTAAATATTACCTTTTAATATGTATCATGAACAAACACCACCTAGTTCCTATTCAATAATTAAACACACACTAATAAAGCAGGGTTTTTACACCAAAACTCCACTTTTAAATTTTACCAAACACATTATGGTAATTTCCAAAAAAACCATGTATCAAAAATCCAAACAACAGAAAAATAATACATTGATTATATTGTGCTGAGGGTTTCCCATTATTAATCACTAGAATGTGGTTTAAGAAACAAAATCTGTCTTTTGTTAAGTATGAGTAGACTGAAATATTTATTACCCACCTCCCATAATATTTCTAAGATTAAGACACATCACAACCACATATATCAAATCTTTACTAACCTTAATATGATGGATTATATTCAAAGACACAACGAAACTTTCTATAACCCTATGATCTATGATTAGAAATCCTAGACTAGGTTTTCTCCCAAGAGAAAATGTGAATAGCAGAGAGGATAATGAGATATCAAAGGCATACCTTTGATCACTAGTCTAAACACTCCATGAGACCAATATAATGAGCTCTAATTAAAAATTTATTACAATGATCCCACATTGGACCCCTTTTGTTTGAGAGCCCTATGCAAGAGAGAAAAAAAATTGATCTCAGGGACTCATGGTTTAACAGTATAGTTTACTAAAATATAAACCATAAACACACTTTTATCCAAGGGAGAAAATCATGATTTTTTGGGTTATTACATGGTTTACCCAAAACAAGTTCCTTCACCTAGACCTCCATATCTCACTAAAAAATTACCTTGTGATCATACATGGTTTTTCTTTAACTGTGTTTCATTTATTAACTTCACAAAACATATTAAAAATATTAAAAATATATTAAAACAAACCCAAATAACATAGAAACATAAAAATACACAATACAATATTAAAAATATTCAATATTGGGGTTGTTACATTCTCCCCTCCTTTGGTCTTTTAATCCTCAAAATGTTATGGGTCAGTGATCTCTTTAAAATCATAGGAGATTTCCCTTGTATAATATTCTCCAACTATAAAATCTACATTAGAGTTGGTTCCATAGAACCATGTATAATATAATTTAGTTCTAACGAATATTTCTAGATATGAATATTAACAGATGTATTATACCATATTTATTAATCATCTATACTAAATATTTGGTGTAGTGACTTCATAGTAATTGTCACATCAAAATTTTATAGTAGTCCCCTACTATGATGAGAACCTTGATGTTACATGATAATATTCTTGAAAATTAGTCTTATAATTGTATTAAGTTCTCTAATATGAATTAAAATTATACAAACTTTTAGGTGATAAATTTTCATAAGTGTATTAGGATTAATCTTAAGAAGATCACACTTCATAATCTCAATGTAAAAATTCCACATATTTTTGTTCCACTGGATATTCATTTCTAAGAAAATATGTTATCATTTTTATATACCGTGATTACTATTAACACAAATCATGACTAGCATACTAAAATATTTTTTCCAAAATTATGAAACCATATTTCTATAGTGAACTCAGTTATGTTGGGTGTTTCATGGAAGATATGTTATTAAGGAATATTTTAAAGAAGTATTTTTCCATTAAACATTATAGAGGTTAATATCTCATCCATTTTACTAGAATGGAACATTCAATCTAACTTTTATTGTCATTGATTATTGATGGTTTCATTTTATGAAATATAAGAAATATGTGTTGTGAAAATAGGTTATTTTCATTTTTATGCAACCTAAATGATGAAATATTGAAAAACAGAAATATATCACATATTCAGTGTGTTTATGTGGTGGGTTTTTAGTGACACATTAATTTCATACTCTATGGGGACCTTTAGATGTTGTCGGAAACTGTTATTGGACTTTTGGTAATCCCACTTAATACCACAGAGGGAGAGACTTCTAAAGTCATCCCATAATTATTTTGTTTAATCATAGCTAAATTAATTTTCAATTTTAAAAATGAATAAATTTTGTTCTCCAAGATGAGTATTGATATTTATTAAGTGTTCATGAGTTATTTTAAGTGTGAATTGAATATTAAATATATATTTAATTATAATAGCATGATTAATCTATTTAAATATTTATGGAATATATACAATTTTTTATTTTAGGTATAATAAATGTCATGAAAGGTGTAAGGATAGATTAAGGCTCCCAATATTGTAATTAATAATGTAATTATCATCTAGGTAAATATTGATTTATTTTTTCATACTTATATTATCTGTTTGACATGTATTTACTAAACAATTAATTATAACAATATTATTTTTGATATTATAAATGTTTTACTCTATGTATTAATATATTGGTTGACGAAATTCATGAAAATAAAAATACTCTAATGTTATCACTATATATACCAAACATTATCATTTCTTTTCATGTGCTAAAATCATTTTTTGAACACAAACATTTAATCTATTGAGAATTCTCTCCATGATTAACTTATATATTATATTCTTTCAATATAAATATAATATCTTCAATATACTCTTTCCCTGTCAGGAATAAGAGATAAATGATCTATCCTTCAATCATTAAGGATTTTATTGTGCTCAAATTTGAGAAAATAAGGACAATTGGTACCACCATGTGATCACCAAAAGTACCAACAATAATGATTTGAGATTAATGATAATATGTGGATAACCACTAGATGGATTAAATTTTGGTACCAATCAACCTAATGATGGTATAACCTAAATTGAAGTTTATTAAATCAATATATATGTTGAATAAATTACTCATGACCTATGTGATTTTTATTACTACATTAATTTTCAATTTAATATGAAATTTTAATTGAATTGTTTATGTATTATTTGGTTATGGTTATTCAGATATAGTTATGAGTCATGTCATTATTTATCAAGTTTTATGGTTTGTTCGTTTGATTAAAAAAATAGTCAATGGACATGGGCCTTTCAAGAATAAGTCATTCTCAGATCTATCATGTTGTATTGGATGGATCATGTTTAACATTATAATTATTTATTAATCATGGATAAATTTATAAATTTTTTTTAGTTTTCATTGTCAATGTAGTATTTATTTTATTTTAAATTAATTATTTCATCATTCTTCACCTTTATATACCCAAAAAATTAGTTTAATAATGGAAGAACATTATATAGAGAACCCATATAGTGGTGTCATGGATTAAATAAAAAATAAACTTGATCTACATAGAAACCAACTTAGAAGAACACACTATGTATTAGGGTTTCTTATGCAATGATTAATATTGAAATAATTCAAACCCATCACGTGAAGACCATGGAATGTGGTGTAATTACATTACACATATTGACTGGATTAGATCATCATATATAATTCACAACTATATAGTGTGTAGCCAGTGTACATACCATGTGGAAAAAATTATTTTGTGGTTAAGTCCCCATAAATTTCTTGGAAAAATGTGAATCATGTATTTCATAAACAATATATAGGATATAATGGATGTAAAACATAGAGGATACATTGTGTATTTATATTGTACTAACCATGTACCATTTTAATAAACATAGAGGAATCAAAGTCACGTCCAAAGTATCATATGGTTGATAGAAGGTGATTGTAATGCAATGTATGTATCTAGATTTTACACACCATTATCTCATACCTATTTATATAGAAATACAATCTAATTAATTAAATCATTAAATAATATTAACACATTTTATATTTCAATAATTGAGAGTACACTCAATGTGGTTTGATTTTAATAATATTAAATGTTTAATTAAATTACATTAATAAATCAAGAACTATATGAAATGTAAGGTCTATATTAAACAACATATAATTAACATGAATTAATGGTGTTACACACCTTATAAATTCACATGTATTTTTGTTTCATTATTTTTAAGTGAATTCAATTTAACTACATGACATTTTGTTTATTCTACCTAATTATTGAGTGAAAAATAAACAATGAGTCCCATATATGGTAATTAAGATGGATTTTTGTTGTGTTTATTAAATATAAAAATTGTGCCCATAATTAAATTTATATTACTTTATTTTCTTTAATATCATAGTGGATGAGAATATTTTTGTCTCTTGGACAAATAATAAGATTAATGAACGAAGTAATTTATTGTATAAGTGATATATTTTGGTAAACCATGATATTAATGGACATTAAAAAAGGAATACTACATTATTAAATGTGGGGTTATTTATTGTGCATTACTATTGATGAGCTTGAGTAAACAATGTATTCCTTAGATTTCATTTTAATTTAAATTTTTTTGGGTTTTATTATGAGATAAAATTTTGATAAATTAAATTCAAAAAAATTTGTGTAATCCCAACTTCCTTTAATATATTACACATGTATAGTCGTAGTTTATTTTTTATCTCATACCCCTTGTTTGCCTCACCCTTAAGTGAGTAAAATATATAAATTATAGAGCTCCACGGAGGGGGGGAGGGGGTTCATAACCACAGCTATGATGAAACAGACAATGAAAATAAAATTCTCGATGGCGGACTACTACAAATCAAGTGAATCTTGGCTTAAAGTAGATATTCCTATAGTTTCATAGGTTGATTTATTATCCACTCAAAAATTCAAACATTAGAAAGCTCATAATAAATTTATTTTATTTTATTCTTTTCTAATTCATGGTTAATTTTTTGGATGCTTCATCACAATACAATTTTTAAATATATTATGAAATATACAGGATAAAATTAAAATAAACTGATTTTATGAAAATTCTTTTATCATGAAAAGAATAATTAATTTTTACAAATACACATATTTTTTATTATAAATATATATGAATAAAATAATAAACATTATAAAAAATAATTAAAATACCTCGAGTGAATATTATGTCAAAATCCCTCAATTATCCATGTTTTATATAATCATAGTAAAATGGTTGGTTCAGACCTTTATTAGGGATTCAATAGATTTGAGATACAAGATGTATATATTCCAGTGGCCCAACATCTATTTCATACCTACTCACAAAATGAAAAACTCATGAACCAAACCTGGTACCGACTTTGTTCAAATAATCTATTTCATACAAAACACATTCATACCTTTTATAAGGACACCATTAGTTATTGGGATGTATCATCTATTCCATACAAACTCAGTTCATGCCTTTTATAAGTAAACATTTAGTTATTAAGATATTTAAATAATAATTTTTGTTTAACTTTACCATACCTTTATTGGATTTAAAAAATAATTATCTATTAAATAGAATTTTTGAGGAAAGTGTTTTGGAAATCCTACCCAATATTTTACGATTGGATGATCTATTCAATAAATCATGGGGATAGATGATAGTAGTTGGAGATATTTCATGCATAAAAACTAATCTTATAATGTTAATGATTTTTTTAGTTTATAATTGGGAAACATTGATCATTTCCATAATAATTTCCACATGATATAACATTATTAGTCTAATATTATGGATTATAGGTACTTCATATAGTTTTGGGAGACTATTAAGATAATTAAATAATTTCATCTCACATGTTTTACAAGTCAACCCAATTTTCTAAGAATGTATTGATTATTTTTTATAAAATGATAATATCATAGATATCATGATGATTTATACAAGAAATAGAAAGTCTTATCTTTGGTAGTAACATCAGTAGTGTGTTCATGTAATTTAAAATTATACTATGCCTAAAATGAATGCCTAACATAATAGAGGTTTCTGTCCAGATTCACATACTGATGAAAGTGAAAAATTGATCTTCATAAACTAAAAAAACTAGGATAATTCATTATATGACCAATTTTTTACCTTGTCATCCTTGGTTAATAAATATTAGAAGTCTCATGAGAATATAGTTTCTTATATAATTTTCAATATTCTCCATGAGTTCTATGAATATTGAGTCATAGAAAATCGGTTTGAGATCTCCTAGGAACTCTTCATATTGTATATTATAGATTTATAACCATATAGACCACACATGGTTAATATTATTAGCTAAATTAGGTTCCTATAGATTATAGAGATTGAGATTATTTCTTAATTTCATTCCAATATCATACTTATTTCACTAAATGAAAACTTGTCTGTTATTATTATTAATATTAATATGAATAATTTGAGAATCCCCTTCAATATCTCTTTACACTATATCACTCAGTTAATAGGTATATGATGCACAAAAAAATCATGATAATTATCCGAAAAAAATGGATATAGAAAGACAGGATCACCTAGACTTATTCAATATATAAGGTATATTTGAAAATCTCTTCCAAGATAAGTAAGATCAAGGATCATGGAAGGGAATGAGATGTTTTATTTTTTCTATGTGGGGATAATGGCCACTAAAAAAATATGTATACCACAAAATTAAACTAGTTGATTCTTTAAATACATTAATTATCGAGTTATTTTTATTGTTTCTATCGATTTTGTATTAGATATAGTTTTTGGTACTTAGATTTTTATCTAATTATATGATGTAATTAGACACAAAATAGTACTATGGGGTGAATTAGATCTATGATCCAAAAATGTAAGTGGACACACTGTGGTTTATATTGGAGATTATTATCTCCCATTGATGACCAAATTGATATTGGTTTAAAAAAATATATTATTTTGTTCAATCAGTTTCCAAAAACAATATTTCTATGTTCATTCTTTGTATATATGTAATTATTTTCAAATTTAGGAATAAGATTTCTAATTTTAAAAATATAGCACCTGTTATGGTTTGGAACACGTAAATAGTTGTTGATATATAATGGATTATAAAAACCAAGAAATGGGAATAGATAATGAATCTAGTTTTCTTAACTCATATCGCACCCAAATATGGAATCACTTTCTAAATCTTGAAAATAAAATGTAATTGATCAAATTTTTCCAAGATGGATATTTAGATTCTATTGAAATACAACCACTTGGCATATGTCGTTATTTTTTTGAAGTAAAAATTTCTAAAACAATATTTTGTTGAAAGGGTGAAATAGTCATTGAGCATCATTAATTAGTTCGTGCTGAATTATGTAGACCATTTAATATTTAACAAAGAGGTAGATACTAATACTTCATAACATTAATTGATGAATTTATTATGCATAGTTATGTCTATATAATCATGTATAAGTTTTAATATGTTTAAAAATGAAAAAAGTGAAAGATTTAATATAAAAATCATCATAGTATGAAGGTAATGAAACATTACTTTGAAAATATTAGAGAATACTTAAACCATGAGTTCATGGATTATCTATAAGCGTTTGGGATGCTATCTCAACTCAATTCTCCTTATACATCAAAATGGAATGATATGAGTAAAGGGAGGTACCACACCATAATAGACGTGGTAAAATCAATGATGATTCATTCATGTAATCTGTTACACTTTTGAGGATTTGAATTATAGATAATAAAAAAATAGTAAACCATGTTCCAACTAAAATGAAAAATGGTATTCCATAAAAATATTTGTTAAGATAGAAGTATCTGTTTTTGAATATATGATTCTAGTGTTGGGAATTAATTGTTAATGTGTATTTATGTAACTAACCTACACAACTAATTCACAATTTTTATGTTTAGTGAATATCCTAAGGAATCTAGGTAATATTATATATTGAAAAAAATAGATAAAAATGTTTTAGTTAAAAGGAATCCAAACATTATATAAAGTGATCATATATCTAAAATAAATATTAGTAATGCGATAAAAATTGATGATTTCATCGATCATGATACACAAGAGATTATACATGAATAGGTTCTACAAATCCACATTGAAAAAGATATTTCCAGAGACACAATTACTAGGTATGAGTTAATGAGAAGTTAGAGAGCCAGAAATATATTGTTTTCCATTCATCAAGGAAGGTAATTCATTATTTTTTTTGAAATAATGCTCTTATAACATAAATAAAAAGAAAAAAGTTTCACTAAAACTGCTAGATGGAAAAATCATGTAAATATGGAATGGTTTCCATGTAGAAAAAAATTTATGGATTTTGGTAAATTCTCGAGTGGATGTAAATAGAATTGGTAGAAAATGGGTATTCATGAATAAATTAAGAATTTTTTATACTATTCAGTACCTATAAATAACTAGCTATTTCAAAATAGTCTAAAAATTTAAATCAATGGACTACAAAGATAACTTTTCTCCAGTTGTATTGTTAAAATGCATCAGAATTATAAATCCCAAAACATATTTTTATGACTATGCGATTTGGAAACTGGATGTCAAAATATATTTCTATAATGGAAACCTCTGAAATGATGTTTATTTGATTCAATTGGAACGGTTCATGAATCCATGAAATTATAATAAATCATACTCACTATAGAAAACTAATTATGGATTAAATAAAGCATCTAGGTAATGGAACAATGTCTTTGATGGATCCGTGGAGGTTTTTCTCATTATGAAATAATTTGAACTTTGTTCATAAAAAGAGTATAGGATGAAAAAAATTAGTCTCTTGAAAATATAAGTTGATGAGATATGAAAAATAATAAGAAATTCAAGTCTTATAGTGTATTAAGATGTGGTTAAATAGATTCTTCCTCATTGAGTACATTGGTGAATCATCCTATATTGATGGCATCACAATCCATCATGATAGATCTAAGTGAATACTTTGAATAATTCAAGGTATGTTTTTTTTCAAGATATTGAAGAGAATCATTGCATATAAATCCAAGAGAGGATTTTCTATAATGTCCTAGGGAATACATCTATTTAAGAGAATGTTTCATATGAAAAATTAGGAGAGAAATAGGACGATGAAGATATCATAGGAATTTATAATAAGATAAGTAATGTATGTTGTACTATATAGCATGATAGATTTTGATAATTCTTTAAGAACAGTAGGGAGACATCATGCTAATACAAGTGAACTCAATTGGATGGTTGTATCATCCTGAACTCGGTTAAATTTGCAGTAACCAAACCATATTGGTCACAATGCCTCATGTGAACCACCTCGTATGGTTGAGGATTTTGACCAGAATCAGGGGTACAAGGTGGTACATTGGGGAGTCTGTACCCACAATGTCAGAGTAGAATAGTGGAATGATAAATGAGTAACTATCATAAGTATAATAAATAATAGACATGGAAGCAGAAGTAAGATAATCAGACGACAATAATAATCAAGAAAATGTAGAATTATATAAAAAATGATGACTATGCCCTGAAGATATAAAAATATCACATTATACATGGTAGAAGGCATATAATAAATATAGGTATAAAAAGGTAACACAATTCCAAAAGGGTTTACAATAGAATTATGGATGAAGGATCTATCACATGCTCCCAATATCCCATTCTATAATCAATCATTTATCAATGATCAGGTTCTTTCCCTTGCCCTTAACTACATCGAAGATGACTTCCTTGGTAACAATTGGAAGCCTGAACAGTGTTAGATATACATAGTAGGATACCCCCAATGATGTCTATAAAAATCTATTATGTGAATACGAAATAACCAATGTGAATATATAAGGATAATTATTGGAATAAAATGCATCAAATAATAGTCATGTCAGGATTGGGCACCTCAATAGATGTCTGATCAACTATTCCTAAATTGTCTCATGTGGGTAATATTTTAATAGGTGACATGTAGATAGTCAGGGTGTAAATGACATGCCCATGGTTTCTAGGTGAATTCCATATATATAAACTGGGACCTAGGGTGTAACAATAAAGAACATGAAGAGATATTATTAAAATGGGATCCAAGGTGTAACCGAGGAATCAATGTATTGGTGATATTAATGGAGGATCAAAGGGGAATCAAGGTATCCATGACCACATAATGTTGATCCATCTCATAGTACATAAACCATGCAACCTAGTTTTAAGGGATTAATTGTAATAAAAGGGGTACACCCAAGTCATTCCATTGGAATAATATCTATCCAAGTACATGGAGCATGTCCATATTATATCTCAATAAAAGAATGACTAGGGACTAAGAAAAATTTCCATGTCACCTCCTCTCATAAGACATAAACTAAATAGATGGAATGTATTTGAGGCATTATAACATAATGTATAGTTTTTGGGTAATAATTTTTCCAACATTGAGGCATTCATGTATAAATAAGACACTGACATTTTTCCAAGCTGCATATCCCCTTGGTAAACAACCCAATGAATCAAAGTCGTGTCCTTTGAGTGCTCATGGAATTCCCTCCATAACCAATGTCTAACTCAATTAAAACTACTCTTATAATTATAAAAAGGTACATATAAACCATTTACACAATATTTATATTGATATAATCAATTCCATGTGATAACCATGCTAATTCATTAACATTATATATAATTCAAGTTCATACCTTTTCATTCAACAATGAAAAATGATATGTAAGAATTCATAGTAATAAAAAATTAATTCCATTTCTATATAATCCATGTTAAATATGATTTTCCATTTACAAGGGTAAATTCATCCTCTTAAATTAATTAAATCATTGAGGATGTCAAACCAAACACAGCAGCGGGTGGTTTGGTAATCAATTTAAAATGGTGCATATATGAATATGCATGTATCTCCCAAAGGGGGGATCAATATGAGTTTCATATCCACCATATAAAAAATAATTTATAATAATCCACATATATTCCAAATTAAATAACTAATTCATGGAAAATTCATTTTAGAAGCAATGTGCCAGTGAAAACATCATGCGACAATATAACAAAAATTATAAATCAATGCAACTTGATAGAAAATTTATGACCAAAAACCTTATTACAATGGAGGAACACTCATATAGTATCGGTGTTTGGATTGTTCTAGATTATAAGTTAATGTAAAAAAATACAAAGGCATGTTAAATATAGCCTATGATCTCACAAAAAAAATATTTTCAAAGAGGGAATGATAATGGAATGATGGAAGAAAATATATTAATTTTTTTCCATTGAAAATATAATGTGATTGATAGAACCTGAACCTATAAATCAGATGAAGAACATTCTTATAGTCTAGTCAAGTGGTGAGGAGACATTTCCTTGGTGTTTGGGTCACTAGAAAAAAATGAAGGGAGAATAGGGTTATCCGTTTTAAATGTATGGAGGAAAAAAAGGGAATTCTTTCCATTTTCAGTGAGGTACATGGTTTGGTTTCATTGATAGAAAAACCATTATCTAACAATATTCCATAAACTATACATGGATTGTGTCTCACATGGTTGGGGAGAATGGGTTTTCTAACCACACTCAACTTATACACTCCCCTCGGTGGATCCTTATATAACCCTACATGGTTTCTCCAAACCATGTGACCTCAATTTTTTGGTTTGTTCATAACATGTGCCTACTAATTCCTCTTGAAACTGGGGATATAGGATTTGACCAAGCCTATGACATTCATGGTTCCTTTTTCAACTAATTAATATCTTTTATAAGGGTAAAAATATGGATTCAAACTGTAATTCAAAGGATCCATACATGCAATGAAAACTATGTCTGTTACTAACTCCCCTACGTAGGGAATCTCATTCTCGATTTTCCCTTCTAACGAAAGTAAGGTATCATCAATGAAAAACTAATTCTATTGAGAATTCATATCAGCCCCTCTCTCCCAATTCTCATCCTAATCAGTTTATGGAAACTAGAAAACCCATTTTATAAAGACTCTCCTACTTCAATGTGCATTTTTTATCAATGATATTGATAGGATGATCCTTAAATTTTGAATATACCTCCAACTAAATATCATTGAGTAGAATGATGTTATTTTAATTTGATTAATTCTAGGGAAGATGTAACATGTAGAAGGCATTATGCATCTCTGAGTACCCCTGAGGTAATGAAAATAGATAGGCAACCAAGGTGACTCTATCCACAACCTAAAAAGGGCCAATGATCCAAGAACATAGATTCCCTTGGTGTCTAAACTTTAAATGTACTAGTTTATTTGATACATGTAAGAAAAAATGATCCCCAAACCCAATATTTAGAGTTCATTGAAGAAAATCGTCATATGAATTATTCTAAGACTGGGATGTATTCAATTGCTTCTTGATCAACTGAACCATCTCTAAAGTTTCCATAATGAGATGAAACCCAGGTATTTCTACCTCCTTATTCTTAACCATCATAGGTGTGATCAGTTGGGCCTACCAAAAAATTCTTTATAAGGATACATCTAAATAATCTCAAAAAAATATGTTATTATAGGAAAAATCAATCGGGGGTTTATGTTTATCCAAATAAATTAAAAAATCAAGTATGCATGCTTGATGCATGTCTGATAAAACCTATGCCATCCTCTAAGACTACCCTTAAGTATGAAATTATTATTCTATACTCAAACGTACATATTTATGAAATCCCACCATCACCGATTCTAGAATTGATATGTGAATGGAGTGTCCCAATTTGATACAATAGTCTATAAATCTTTAAAAATTTATATGATCTCCCATATATTGTGTCTAACAATATCATCCACATAAATGGACTTCTTAATATATAATAACTGATGGACCTTTTGGAGCCTATCTATGGTAAAAAAACCATATCACTGCCTTGAGGAGATATTGGTAAGACAATAATAATTTCCATGGTGAAATCTTCCACTTTCAACTCAGGAATCAGAAATGGATATATAATACCTACCAATAGGTAGTGTTTGGAATTCACCTACTGAAATATGTAATAAAGTGAAAAATATAGATATCTCCCTTTTCATTCCATACCACCAGTAGTCAAAACATAACTCAAAATACATCTTTATAAATATATGGTGTACCACCATTATAGAAGTAAGTGACTCACATATCAGATCCTCCTGAATGTTTTTTGTAACCTAGATGCTTCCATGGATGCAGAAAAACACATCCTCATTAAAGATCTAACCTTGTGGGGGTGATCCCCGGAAACACACTCCATTATAACCATACCCTTAGGATTTGATAACTACCTCATCTCCAATCTCTCAAAATGTGAAGAGGTCACTACTAAACCAAAAATGGAAGGCTTATTGTGATTATCCTAGATCTATATGTGAATCTCTATGAATAATTCCATAAACCTCTTCTAATCACTAGCATATCGATCTACATGTTCTTATCTTCTCCATCTCAAAGCATCATCTATACCATTAGCTTCCCAAGCATATAATAATTCTCAAATTTATAGTATAGTAGATGTTATAACCACCATATTTTCCAAATATTTATTCCATGTTACAAAAAAATATATATATAAGGAATTTTTATCCGATAAACACCAAAAACAACCTTCTATGAAAATAATTCCACCAGTAATACAATCTATGAACTACATCTACTTGATCGAGGTTATGCATCAACTAATTCCTCCCATGTGGTATCAACGGATATAACATGTATGTCCTAACATTATCACCAATCATCAAAATGGATCCTATCCAAATCCCTGATAAATTATAATAAATGTTATATCTTATTATAATCTATTTCATAATAAGGATGATCACAATAATTAGTCATACATTCATCCTTGGAAAGGCTGTCTCATGGGCTTATTACCACAAGAAATTCACACACTTCATAGTCAAGAATGTAATAGGTTATAAAATTCTTGAACCATCATAAACAAAATTCTTATCATAACCATTCAACCCAAAAAAATCCAAAGTCGAAAATGTTCTTTGGATGCTCCCATGAAACTAT
The DNA here is from genome assembly GCA_963277665.1 of Viscum album. Classification (NCBI taxonomy): domain Eukaryota; kingdom Viridiplantae; phylum Streptophyta; class Magnoliopsida; order Santalales; family Viscaceae; genus Viscum; species Viscum album. The sequence goes on from OY728151.1 coordinate 229,470,090, forward strand.
TCCACTAACCTTCTATAGATAAACCAATTCTTACCCCTCTAAAACTATGTGACACAATAATTGAACATGATCTATCTATCAGTGTAATTGTCTAAGCCTTGCATACAACAGTTTCTCTCTCAATGTTTTCGACATGATCTCATGATGATTGGAATTGTCAAGTTGATTACAATAACACATCCTCATTTCATCCAAAATACTACCACAAATAAATCTAGATATGGGTTGGAAACTCTATTCATCCATGACATGAAAATTAGTGAAATTATTGTAAGAACAAAAAAAATAATGAGACACTCTTAAAGACCATTACTAATATGAAATATTGTATGATGTTTTTCTGGAGGTCAAACTCATACCTAATGATTACATAACATAGAAGTAATCCTAGAGAAAAAGTTTTCTCCTTGGAGTTCGTCAAAGTGGTTATTGATATGATGCAATTGATATCAATTCTTAATAGGAACATGGTTCAAATGATGGTAATCCATGAAGATCCTAATGGTATCTTCCACCTTCTTAGAGAAAATGAACAATTTACTCAAAAGTGATGTACAAGGAGGTATTAAAACACTAGATTCCAAATTATATATCCAAATATTGAGGTTCTATAACTCAATATTACACATCCTATTAGGAAGAATGGGTAACGATGTTTATCAATGCACGATATTGATTGATAATTTTACCAATCTCTTTAGAGGTAAACTAATTTTTTTGGGAAATATATCCCAAAATGATCTATTATATGAGGGAAATAATCCTTAGGTATTCCCTAATCATCCATATAAAACCTACCAATCTAGCCTATTACTCCAGCAAACCCATGATACTCTAGTCCGTGTCTACTTTCCTAGACATCCCATTCACCCTTTTGAAGATAACTAGTACCCTCTAGTGATGTAAATGAAACACATTTGAAATTTAATTATATATATGTTTTAATGTTGACAAACCATTCTATTCGAAGAATTACATATAATACCTTTATCCTAGTGACACAATGGTCCAATAAGTAGTGATATCTCCCTTCCATTAATGAAATTTCCTTGCATTGGTACACACTCTCTAGTCGAATTACCAACAATGTATCAAGCTCATCACTCCAAAGAAGTAATAAATCTCTAACATGTGGATTTCAATAGTATCCATAGAGATAAAACTATGTGAATAACTTATATAAATAAGTGTATATACTAATCTAGATGCTATTAATAATATACCTCTAATTGTAGACTATCCAAAACCCTTCTCCTATGGTATTGGTTGTACGGTATGTATCTATCATGATTCATGGGATGAACAACATCCCGACTACCCAGAGTGGGTTAACTTGGTTGGTTCTATGTATCATGTGTCTAGACGCATCGACCACATCCACCTCCCCAGCATGTACGACCAGTGGTAATATAACTTCCAACCAGACATTGAGCTATTGATCCTACTCATGATAGTAGAGATTCTTTGGATACTCTTCCCAAAATATGATATGTAAATGTGTGGAAAAAAATCTAATGATACCTTGTTCTTTTACAAGCATGGAACTCAACTATGTCTTGGTCACATTGAGGCTTTCTGTGACCATATCTCTAACAATGATGTTATATAATATAACTACCATTGTAGATTCTCTATCTTCCACTACTCTGTTGAGATCCCCCTTAATGGGATTCGGTCTACTATATGAACTCTTACCGTATATTGGAGGTAAAACACCATTCACTATACTATCACCTTCCCCCAAATTATTCTCAGTAATTAGGGATTTGTTCATAATTTTTAACATAGTAGTCAAATGAATAAATTTTTCGTAAAACTAGATGGTAAAACAGAGCCCATAATAATTAATCTCACAATAGAAAGCTCATTAATAGCAAAGAATGGTGAAAAATTGATAATCATAGTAAACTTGGAAGAATAATTTATATCTAAAAGGATCCTTATTCTTTGTACCATAACTCCCAACATATATCAACTCTCAACATCTCCTAAAAAATAGTTATATAAAGTATCAAAAAAATATATCTATAATGTATCTCAATGTTGTTTTTCTTGAGGAATATCATATCATAAAAAATTTCTATAATAACAATTCATATAAGTGGTGAGATTTACCCTCCTATATGGATGTGTATCCAAGTGCTCAATTATTGGAATGATGGCCTCTAGAAATTTCATTATGGCCTATGGACCACCATTATCTAAAAACATGGGCTTATGCTGCTACAAAAAACGGATATTTCTACTATATTATAATAGGGGAAGGTTGCAGAGCTCCATTAATAGTCTATATAAATCATATAAATCCTTTTGAAAAATGGGTGTCTACAATAATTTCATATATAACATGAGGTTCCACGGGTGGTAGTACATGCATCTTAGGTCCCACCACTATAGGAACATAGTAAAGTAGACCTTCCATGAGATCAAATTTTGAATTTCATGGTGGTATTTATCTAAAAATCCAAATATATTCCACTGATATTATTTGAAACAATAACATCACAGATAGAATAATATGATTTGTACAATCCTTTATATACAAAAATCACACCCCTCTACCTAATCATAAATTCTAGTTGAGGTTTCATATAATACATAGAAAAATCAATACAAATGATGTATATTTCTAACTAATATGGTTGGTTCTAGGTCAAGTTACCTATTTTATAGTAGGGTGTTGGTATATAGTATTTCAATTGCATGTTAGAGAGGAAAGCAGCCTTTAAGTTCCAATCTGCATCAATATTTGACAACAACCATTTCCTTTTAAATTTAGAACTCAAATATTCTTATGTATTTCATTATGCATATCAATATATATAGCATGGTCCAGGTAAATGATTCTATCATTATCCTGTTACAAATTACCATTAATTATACATTTAAAATGGTACTAAATTTATCTATAATCAATCTTTTAATATGGTTCAATTATATTTAACACCATTCTAAATTTATGGAGGAAGACACTCTATAAATTGTAATTATAATTCATGTAATTAAAAACAACTATTTTTTCATCTCTTATAACTAATAGTTCACAACACAATCTCGATATTGTTGGACAATTATGGTCACATCATCACACTATATGGGAAATATCTGTTTAGGCTAATGAAGACATAATAATTATTCTAATTATTTATTCTGTCATGAAATTCTCCCAATAATTATTATATAACTATTAATGAATATGGTATATGAAACAAAAATTCATATAGTAAGTAAAAATTTCATGGCATATCACAAGATATATAAATTCTCAAATTCTTATAATTATGAATGATATAATATCCCCTTTTGTATTGGGACAAGTTTAAATATAGATTCTATAATAATAATTAAAGACACAATCCATGTACATCATAAATACAATAATATAGAACAAAAAATCGCATCTGATGTATTCTAGACTTTCCTGCATAAGTGGGCATGCTACTGCCAGACACATGCTCATTGAAAAACAATAAAACATCCCAGTCTCTTATCTAATAACCCAATCATTAAGAGAGTGGATAGGAAATCAATGAAAACAATTTTTAATGTCTCTAATTCAGTTCACTCACATGTAACTGAACTTGTTTTGTCACAAGGTCTCATGGAAACCATCTCACAAGCCAGAGGTTTATAAATAACAATGAGTTTCCACAGTGGTACAAATGGGAGACAATACCCTCATGACTAGTGTATCACAAAGGTATGGTAAATGAATAAATAGTGGATTTGTATTAAATAAAACACATGGGATTATATTTATAACATATATATATATAATAATAATAAAATCAAAGTGGTGTCATATAAAAAATATCGACTATTTCATGGATATATATAAAAATACAGTCATACATGGAAGTGAAAATACAATACGTACATGTTTAACAAAATAAAAAATACCAAAAAGGATATTTAATAGCATCATGAGCCAAGTCTCAGTCATGTTCTCCCAATATCACAAGATTTAATCAATCATGTATCCAAGACTGGTCAATTTCACTTATCTCAACCTACATTCAGGAAGCCTATACAGGTTCCAAATTGTGGCATGAATTGGGGTGGAGATATACTCAGTTGGACACCACTAATGGAATCTATTCACATATAGTATATTAGTATAAAATAATTATTATGATGATATAAGGATAATATGTGGAATAACATTCATGATATAATAATTATATTGCACTCAGACTCTTCATGTGATGCCCGACAGACCATACCTTCTTCGGCTCATGGAAGCATTATCATAATAGGTGAATTATAGATGGTTTTGGTCTCATATACATAAAACAATTTTCTACATAGAATCCATTTGTATAAATTGGTGCCTATCATGAATCCTAGTCCACCAAGTAGAAATGGTAAAAAATGGGATCTCAATTGTAACAAAGGTATCCATGTAATAATGATAGTATTATAGTATCTAGGGTTAATCAAGGCATCCTTGATCATATATCTTCAACCTAATAGATATTACATATACCATGCATCCTAGATATTAAAAGATTAAGTGAAATCCATTGGGTAAACGCAAGTCATTCAACTAAAATAATATCTAATCCAGTCTATGGAATATGTCCATAAAAAATCATGGGCTGAGCATGAATGGGGTCAAAGCTTAGAATCAAATGTACCTCATGTCCTAAGAAATCATATGATTCTAAAGAGTGTATCTTAGTACTTTTAATATATAAAAATTATTCATGTAAATATTTTTTTCTACACTAAGGTTCTCAGGTATAAATATGAAATTGACCATCTTCTATAGTGGGTATCTCCAATCACAACAGGCCCAACGAATAGGGTTGGTTTACTTGAGGTTCTCAATACATTCCCTCAAGAATATAGTGATGGATTCATTCATACCACTTCAACAATTAGAATAAATTCTATATAAACCCTATGAACCTTAAATCTAAATATATAATCAGGTCCATGTGATAACCATGCCAATTCATTCACTTTATATATTCTTCAAGTACATAACTTTTATTTCACCAATGTATAAGTCTATGTATGGAGTCATACCACTAATCATTTAACTATTATTTAATATTATACATGATAAACATGATTTTTCATTTACATTAGTAAATTAATCGACATAAATTAATTAAATCTTTGAGGACGTCAAACCAAACACACTAATAGGGATTTCAGTTATCAATATAAAAATGGGAATATAACATGAGGGGTGGCACACGTTGAGTTCCTTAGACTCTAAATAAAATAAGAGTATCTAATAAAGAACTTATATTCCAAAAAAACAACTAATTTATGAAAAAATTATTTTATAAGCAATGCATGAGTGAAACCGATGAGCGGTACAACAACAACACGTAATAATTGACGTGGCTTGTGTTAAAAGTCATTAAACACCTACATTATTTATGTGTAGTCCCACTCATCAAGTATACGCCATTGTTTTTACATATTATAATAAAACATAAATTAATAGATTCCTTGAAAATAAGGTATATGAGATCACACCAAAATAGTGCTAAATAGGGGAGAAAAATGATGGAATGAAGATAATGTATTAATGATCTTACATGTGGTGATATAGTGTGACAGAAAAAACATGAATTATTGTTTGGATGAATAATAGGATTTAAATAATAGTAATATGAGTGGAAATATCTCTCAGGTGTGTGGCCCATTAGAAATAAATGTGGATTAGAATTGTGTTATCCCTTTTAAAAGGAAGGAATGAAAAATTTAATTCTTCCCATTTTCAAAGTCGCACATAGTTTGGCCACAAAGTTTTCCAAACCTTGTGCCAATCCTGTTTTTACTAATATACATGGATAGTAGATCACATTTATTGGGATAATAGTTTGTCTACATGTACATAACCAATGAAATCCACTCCCTAGATATCTACAACACACCACACAGTTATTCTAAACCATCAGTTTTTCCCTTTCCTCTTGAAATCGGAGCACCAACCTATGAAAAATCTCAAGAGACTCCCGATTACTTTTCTAAAATATTGATAACCTTAATTATAGTAAAAATAAGGATTAAAAAATAAATTTAATGGTTCCATACCTGCTATAAATACTCATGTTGTTATAATGGAAATTAAGACCTTATGGAATAACCTTAGGCATACTAACGATATGCTCCTTGTTTCTGGAGGGGATGAATAGATAGATATCAGTGTATATAAGCATAATATATTTAAAATATATGAAGACAATTCAATAAGATAATCAGGATTTCTTTTGACCCTCAATGGTGGAGCTTTGAGCTAGATGATCTAAAAAAATTAGTTGTCACCACTTTTATAGTAAATTTTGAGTATATTATGGCTTCAGATGTAACCCAATAAGAATATTTTTTAGAAAACATCATATAATATATTGATTTGTTGCTTATTTATAAATATCATATGTAATATGAGATGACAATAGAGGTGGCTCTTAATAAGGAGTCGGTTTCACATTAGTGGGTGATGCACATACATTAGAAGTATTATTTTTTGAAGGATTTCTCATAGTGAAGTGAGTTTATAGTGAGTTGAGTTTATATGGAATATGACATAGTGGACCCATTTAATAAATACATTTCTCAATGTAATCATGAATATGATGTAATATCTAATGGATGAAAAGTTATATGCACTTTTCTCTAGTCCAAGTGTATCTCTGTTTGTGTTGTCTCCTTACAACCAACAACTTTTTACTTTATTTTTAATATTCATTGAATTATGTATTAATAAATCTATAATCATATATCGATTTATCTTATGTGTTACATAAATTTATTAATACCCCTAGATTATTTGACACATCAAAAGGTCATAGTGGTTCCTCTCTATTATAAGAACATTGATGTGATATTACAAAATTATAAAACATTAATCTTCCGGTCATTTGACATCATCTGATGGGACACAGATGATGAAGATTACTAGGTGCTGAATTTTTGTAAGTGGATGAAGATTTATTTAATGAAGTTCACATAAGGTAATCTCTATGATGGGTGGTTATAAGGACAATCCTACAATTTGGAATTATAGTTGTTTAGGTTTCTATTGATATTTCTATCTATGAGTGTGTGTAATATTCTTAGAACATAATATTTTGATTAGTACATAGCATGACCAATGTACTTAATTAGGTTTCTAAAAACTACAACACAATATGTTTGTGGTGAAGTAGAATATGTTGGGTGCATCATGAATTATATGTTTTTAAAAAAACATTCCCGGATTTATTTTTCCTCTTTGTTTTAATATATTTTTATATCTTAATTATTTAATTAAAATTAAACTATCAAACAAAATTATAAATCCATGATGCATTATTTTGTTCATATTTGGATCTTAAAGAATGGATTCTCAATAAAATTGGTTGAAGACACGAGTTTGAAAAAATCTTGATGATATATCATGAAAAATGAACTATATTATATAAAATTTGTTCAGATAAGGTTTGTGGTGCAACATTAACTTTTTTCTCTATGGGATCCATTACATGAGTCTAGATATAGATATTGGACTTTCAAAAATCTGAACCAATGTCACTAAGGAAGAGGCTTAAACAGGATCACACATAGTGATTTATCTAATCTTCTTTTAAATGTATTTGAATATAAAAACAACAATAAGTATTATTCATGATATTAAAATTTAATATTGATTAATTATTTAATATTTTTAAATTTAAATACAGTATTTTATTTGTATATTGAATATTAAATAAATACTTATTCACAAAAAAATAATACGACAATTTTTATACATTTAGTGGAGTCCCTTTGTGAAATTTCCCTTCCTCTAACCTAAGCCTTATATATACCTGATTATAAATTTTTTTCATATATATACACAATTTTTTTGAAAAAATAATTTCTTCTCTCAATTCTTTTATAAAGTGGATATTATTAGGGTTTTCTATCATAATCTATAGATTCTATTATACATCTTTAACCCCCTCAAGAATAAGATAACATAAATATCTCCTCTAATCCAAAAATATTTTACTGCAATCAAGTGTTACTGATAGAAAATGATTGGTACCCCCCCCCACCCTAATATTTATTGTGGAATCAGTGTTGCTAAAGATCAATGATCACATTTAGATAAAATCTAGATTTATTCTATTTTTGGATACTCTAGATGAAACAATGTTACATCTTATATTGTAGTTTATTTGATCAAAAAATACATTAAATAAAGTATTAAAGATTAAATTAAATTCTTTTTATATAATTATTTTTATGCTTTACATAAAATATCCCCTCTCATAGTTCTAGGATTATTAAATTTTTGTTCTTCTAATATATTCCGGAATCATTTAATTCATTTTAATTTTTTTTGGTTTACTAATTGGATTCAATGAGAAAAAAACATTGGGAATGGACCATGCCATATTCTTCTATTCAAATAACCTTTATTCCCTCCAAGAATTTTACCATGCTTCCATGATACCTCTACTAAAGAGATATGCCAGCATTTCATGACCTCATATTTTTTATTCAAAAATAAAAATCAGTGTCGGAATGAAGGTAGTATCTAACTCAAGTGTAAAATTATTTTTCATGGACACATTGATACACTAACAAGATCTGATTATTGGATTCAGTATAGACCATATTTCCAAAATGAATTGATCTCTAGGACTTTACCTGTGAAGATTTGTAATGTTTGTTGATCGAGAGGATAGGAGGTTAGAATCATCTCACCATTTTGAGGGGGATTATTTCCAACTCCAGGACTCTCTCATAGAATTAATATATGTTTATAAATCCTTCCCAACCATCGTTTGGTAATTATTACCAACTTTCATGTAACGCCCCGACCCTAGTTACCCAGAGTTGGTGAATTATTACGTAACATCGGCATGATCACAAAACATCCAGTCTCAAAAGACCGATTAGCTTAGTAGCCTTAGAATCACCAGATACATTCATAAATGTTACATTACATCATAAAGTGAAAAAACTACAATAACATGGTATCCATATTACACACTCATATCCCCTTTAGACTATCCCTGTAAGTCGGTCATAAAATATTTCTTCACATCCTGGAAAAAATATAACAAAGAAATGGGTGATCTCATATGCCCAGTAAGGATAACAATATAGAAGAAACTTTTTTAAATAAACATAAACATTTAAGGCAATGTATAACTAAAAAAATCCTTTTAAACATGAACTTCAGCATAATATGGAAAAAATAAAATTAAATAATTCAATTTACTTATTCACATTGATATTTTACTAGTCGAATAATCACATGCAATATCAATAACCACTGTCATAATGATGGAATGCATAATCCAGACTATTATTACCACATAGTCAAGGCCTTGTGCCAAGACTACAAATAATATTTTTTCAAGGCCTGGTGCCAAGACACTAGTTTGTCTCATGAGACCTACTGATGCATCGAGGAGATATAGTGGGCTCCACCCATCACATACTAAGTCCAATGCATTCCTTATATGAAAATTGTTAAACATATCATAAACCATAACATAATTGTATCACATAAAACATGCATAAAGGAAATATAAAATTTACACTTTTCAATCACAAGATATCAATAAAACACATTGATATAATAAAACCATTTTCTATACCAAAATAAAAGAAAAGTAAAACTCGGTATTTATTTTTCTTTTAAAAAAAGTAATGGATTGTAGAAGAATCCTAAACTCAAATAATGGTCACGGAGGTGGAGAAGTCGTTGTCACCACATACGTATAGCAAAAATACATTACCCTTTGTCGTTTAGTGAAACGCTTCATATAAAAAATATTCCTTTTGAATAAACATAAAAGTCAAAGGGGATTATACACCATATAAAATAAAGTTTTGTATAAAACAAAATATTCCTCAATGAAAGGAGATTGAGACGAAGTCCCTTACCTCGTGTCCGACTTGACTCGATCGTTATATAACCTCATGAATAATAAAATAGAGTTAATTTATACATTACTAAGAATCTTTCTCAAGTTCATTATTTATTTTATATCAATTATTCCTATGTTATGAACTTTATGTAATTATTTACATTAATAACAGTCGTTTTGATGATCTTTCGTACTTGAGTCAAAAATAAACTTTTTAGAATTAAAAGTTGTTCATGTGGTAAAATATAAATTATATACATAATTATATTCATGATTTAGATATCATATATATCATACATAACCAGTATATACATTCATTTATAATATTACATAACATTTAGAGCTATGAAATGAAATGCAGCGTTCATAGAGACGGTAAGCCGTACGTATGCATGAACACTACTTTCATTTCTATTTCGTATTTAATGGAATGAAATCATAATTATATTAAGTTATATTATAATTGTAGTAAAATATAATATATAATATCATTTACTCCATCTTTTATACATCCCACATATGGCATTCATGATTCAAATAACTTTGAGGGGGTGGTAGTCCGCACTTTCTAAAATGAAATTATCACGTTTACCCATAATGGAAATCATAATGGTATGCCATAAATTAAAAATACAGAAACATAAGGAAAATATAAACATAATATATATCACATATAAATATATTTATATCGTAATGGACACCATGATAGTTGTTAAAAGAAGATTGAACAATCATCGTTTCGTGAGGCAGTAATTTGCCACCAACAGAAACAGTATGTTCTTTAACCATTAGATGAAGGTGTGTGTAAGTTCAAATAAAATAATTATCATAAAAAAATAATATTATATTGATGATACTGGTTTTTTTACAAAAGAAGGGAATAAAAAGAGTTTATGGGGTCATAGAAGTAAAATAAAACAAAAGAACATAAGAGAAGACATTGCCATAAAATCGTGTAACTCTTTTTGATTTGAGCCAAAGGCTTCCTTGGGAAGACTTCTGCTGAAATTGATGCTTCTAAGATTAAGAGAGGGAAGTTGAGAGAGTAGTTGGGCAGAGGTTGTCCAAACCAAATGGCTTTTAATGTGTGAATAAAGTGGTAGAGTTGGGGGCCTTTTATAAGAGGAGAGGAGGGGCACTCTTGGAATGATTGAAATGTTTCTTTATTATGGAATGTTTTTCAGATTTTAAAGGACCCAAAATAAAATATTTCTAGGATAAGGTTATAAGGGTTAGAAATACACCCATACTATAGGTTATAGACAAGTTTAAGTCTTATAGTTTACCTTATCTTTTCATTTTATTTAAACCATTAATTAATGAGGTAATCACTACATCATCATGGTGTCAGAAATAAATTTATTTATTTAAAGTCTAAAAATTATAAAAAAAAACACCATGTTGTAGGAAAAATTTTTATCTTTCCATTGAATATTTATAGTTGAAAAAGTTAACTTATATAACCCCACATATTAATTGTTTTAGTAAAACAACACATGTTTGTGACAATTTTATTTTTACATTAAATAAAAAGTTATTAATGTCATTTTCTTACCCAAGTGGCTCCATGGGGCCCCCAAGTTGACTAATGGATTGTATTGGTCGGAAATGACTCATAAAATAAGTTTAGGACAAGTTTAAAGGTAATTTCATATTATTATAACATTACATTTACCTTAAATTACACTAATTACCTTTAATCACGATTAATAAAACATAAAAGTTATTATTCACCAAAAATTATTTTCATCCCATTTAACCACATTATAATTAATAATTACAACCATGTATGTCGGATTTATGAAATTAAATTCATAGAAGTTGTAAGGTTTCAGTTAAATGAAAAATTAGTTTTTTAACTACCACTTTGTGGTTTCACAATTCATCAAAAATTGATGTTTTTCAGAAAAATACCAAAAATTCACCCAAAGCTATATTTGATATTCCTAATTAAATTTTTTTGTCTATTTTAAAAAAGTCAAAACGTATAAGTTGAATTAATTAATTTAACAATTAATACCCGTTGTCACAACAAATAGTGTGTTTTTAAGAAACAATATATATCAAAAGATTGACAATTGTTTATGTCCAATTTCAAAGTGAAATTAATTCTAATGACCACCATTGGATAAAATGGTAAATATATATTCTAATAATACTTTAAAATCACTCACTAGTATAATTTATCACTATAAATTATTTTTATTAAAATATTTTTTTTAAATAAAGTTTAGTATTTTTCACTATTCATCAAAAATCGAAAGTTCTCAATAAAATACCAAAAATTCAACTTAGGAAAAATTCGATATTCCAAATCAAAAAATGAAGTCCAATTTCAATAATAAAATTTTTAAATTTTCAAAAAGTGGGTATTACTATTCATAATGGCCTCTTTGATTTGTCGTGATGTGTTAGAATCTCGAACTTCAGTACAATGCATGAAATTGCATTATTGAAAGAAAAGTGTACCATAGATGTTTCGGGTGTTGAATTCTCCCCTCCTTCAATAAATTACATCCTCGCAATTTATAATTGTTCTTCATAAATAAAAGGTGGAAAATAGAAAATAACTTTGTGGAAAACCCATATTGGACATAGGGTTAATAAAATTTAGTCTTAATAAAAGTGAAAGGGAAATGAGAAAGTCACCACCAAATTAGGGTTTTGAATAGGAGAACATCGGTGGAAATTATAGACACGTAATTACAAGAAAAACGTAAATATTTATAGGGAGTGATTTAGGACATCAATCAGAAACAAGTGTAAAATTGAGGGCCTCAAATCCATCAATCTTTGATGAAAATATCACCAGTTCAACAAAATATAAGTTATTAGGATAACACATTTTTTTTAATATATCTTCCCTAAAGATTATGAATTAATTTATCTATATAATAAGAGATATATATCTATATATACACTTGAAAAGTATAATTTTTCCCTTCAACTAATTTATACCACAAACTCATCATTCACTCAAAAAGGAAACAAAACTCAAAAATATTATATTTATCCTAATCGTATAAGGTTCTAAATATTAACACATACCATGGAGAAAAATATTTTGTAATAACCAGGGACTTCTTGTTGGCTAGAGGTAGGTAATAAAGGCCTGCCACACTATGGTTGTGGGATCGATTCCTGTAGCTTTGTCCGAAGCGATGGGTTGCCGCCCAACCTGTAGGTTGTCCTTTTCCTAAAACTATAGTTTTATAATATTTGAAAAATAATAATAATAAATTTTTTATCCATAAATAATACTATTCAAAGTTCAACTTAATCCATTCCAAACATTATAGTTATCCAAAATACCTCTGTCCAAACTCACAGTCCAAATTTATAAGGAAGGTAAAAACAATGAAGATCCTTGTTTCCATGTAATAACATGTGAATACCTTCATCATGTATTCTTTTAAAACACTGCAACATCCTGTATTACCATAAATTTTTATTGATTACATTCATGATCCCTTATTACTTATGGAATACTAGATATACTCCTTTTATCCAAAAATGTATACAAATCAGTAATCAGCTTCAAGAATGTCAAGAATATCCAAAATAATTTATCCAAATTAAACATGTATTATTCCAAAATCACTATCTTGATATTAGAACCATATTATTGTTTATATTTCTCTCAACTATATATTTTCCAAAAATATAACTTACTATTGAGTCACTTTTCATGGTTCCACACAATCTCAAGTCTTTAATGAAATAGTACTGTAGTACAATCCTTATTTACTCCATAATTATTATAACAAGTACATCATTGATAAAACACCCAAATGACATAATTCTTTAATAACAACATAAGAACTCTAATCATTCCTTCTCATCTGTGGTAGTATCATAACTTGATTATTATCCAATATCATCATTTGGGGCATACTCTAATGATTTGGACATTGGTTTGAGTAGCGTCCCCACTCCTTACAGATGAAGCATTATACATTTGAAAACGTTTTCTTACCCTTGTAGTCATGCACTTGGTGTCCTTTTTCTCCACACTTAAAAAAAACTCACATTCCCTTAAAAAAAGTTCCAAGGTGATTCTTCCCATAGTTATCACATATTGGAAAATTCTTCTTTTCCCTCTTCCCTTTATCCATCATTCATTCTTCCATCGTTTTATACTCTTGATTCCCTTCAAATGCATAGGACTCAGAGAATTCTTTACTCATCTTATTAACACATGATACTATTTCTTCATATCTTGAGAATACATGGGGGACTATTTCCCTTATAAATTTAGGCTTAATATCGTGAAAGATATGATCCTTCTTACTCTTTGGATTATACATATTGCTGGAGTTCACAATCCTTCTACTAGGCACCATTTCTATACAATGGCATAAACTAGGTTAGTTTATGAATTGTAATGAATAATTCCAAACAGGTAAAATACATAACATAAATGAAACTATTTATGGATATAATCCATAATCATAAATATGTTTTCTCTGATGAAGTATATACTCATAAAACCTTCATAATGGTTTGTAGAAATGAGAATTATCCTAATGATATCCCCCGAGAGTGTCATAACCAAGAGTGCAGCAAGGCCCGTTATTGTGCACCAGTTCCCTTTCGATTCTAGCTCAAAGTAGTGTTTTCATGTTTTACCCCTAGGTACATCTGTGCCAGAGCTGCCTCTACCTACTCGTATCCAAACAGGGATGTATTGCTCGAAAACTCACAAAATCCTTATAATACCAAAATTCTAGGATGTTCTTCTATACTAATCCTCAAAGTTTATCTTAGGGCTACGTGCTCTAATCAAAGTTTATCTAAATCTAGCTTCCAAGGTTAGTACTAAACTGTCTCTGATACAAACTGTAACGCCCCGACCCCAGTTACCCAAAGTCGGTGCATTATTACGTAACATTGGCATGATCAAAAAAGATCATGTCTTGAAAGACCGATTAGTTTAGTAGCCTTGTAAACACAAGATACATTCATAAATGTTACATTACATCATAAAGTGAAAAACTACAATAACATGGTATCCATAGTCCACACTCATATCCCCTTCAGACTATCCCTGTAAGTAAGTCATAAAATATTTCTTCATATCCTGGGAAAAATAAAACATTGAAATAGGTGAGCTTAGATGCTTAATAAGGATAATAATATTGTGGAATCTTTCAAAAATAAACATAAACCTTTAAGGCAATGTATAACTAAAACAAAAGCATTTTAAACTTTATCTTTAGCATAATATGGCAAAAATAAAATGAAATAATGCCATTTACTTATTCACATGGATATTATACTAGTCAAATAATCATATGCAATATCAATAACGGCTTTCATAGTGATGGAATTCATAATGCCAGACTATCATAACCACATAGTCAAGGCCTTGTGTCAAGACTACAAATAAGATTTTGTCAAGGCCTTACGCCAAGACACTAGTTTTTCTAATGAGACCTACCGATGCATCGATGAGATATAGTGGGCTCCACCTGTCACATACTATGTCCAATTAATTCTTTATATGACAAGGTTTAAACATATCATAAACCATAACATAATCGTATCACATAAAACATGCATAAAAGAAATGTAACATTTCCACAATTCAATCACAAGATATCAATACAACACACTGATATAATAAAAACATTTTCAATACAAAAGTAAATGAAAAGTAAAACATGGTATTTATTTTTC
This sequence comes from Viscum album, assembly GCA_963277665.1. Taxonomy (NCBI): domain Eukaryota; kingdom Viridiplantae; phylum Streptophyta; class Magnoliopsida; order Santalales; family Viscaceae; genus Viscum; species Viscum album. The sequence goes on from OY728151.1 coordinate 229,485,638, forward strand.
ATTTAAGAAAATTATGGCTTGTAGATGAAGCCAAAACTCAAAAAATGGTCACGGTGGAGGAGAAGTCAATGTCGCGACATACATATGAAAAAAAAATTACCTTTTGTCATTTAGTAAAACAATTCATATAAAAAATATTCCTTTAGAATAAACAAAAAAGTCCAAGGGTTTTATATACCGTATAAAAGAAAGTTTTGTTTAAAACAAAATATGCCTCAATGAAAGGAGATTGAGACGAAGTCCCCTACATCGTGTCTGACTTGACTCGATCATTGTTTTACCTCCGGAATAATAAACTTGAGTTAATTTATACTTGCTTAAGAAAATTTTTCATGTTCATTATTCCTTTTATATCACTTATTACCATATTATGAACATTATGTAATTATTTAAGTTAATTACAGTCTTTTTGTCGATCATTGGTACTTGAGTCAAAAATAAACTTCTTATAATTAAAAGTTTTCCTTGTGGTAAAATATCCATTATATCCATAAATATATTTATGATGTAGATATAATATATATCATAAATATCTATTATATACATTAATTTATAATATTACATAACATTTATTGGTATGAAATGAAATGAACCGTTCATGAGAGACGGTAAGCCGTACATACGCATGAACGCTACTTTCATTTTTATTTCATATTTAATGGAATGAAATCATAATTACATAAAGGTATATTATAATTCCATTATGATATCATATATAATATCATTTACTCCATTTTTTATACGTCCCACATATGGCATTAACGATTCAAATCACATTGAAGGGGCGGTAGTCCGCACTTCCTAAAATGAAATTATCGCGTTTACCCATAATGAAAATCATAAACATATGCCATAAATGAAAAATACAAAAACATAATGAAACAATAAACATAATATATATCATATAAAAATATATTGACATCTTAATTTCCACCATGAGTGGTGTTAAAAGAATATTGAACAATCATTGTTTCATGAGGCAGTAATTCGCCACCCACAGAAACAGTATGTTCTTTAACCATTAGATGAAGGTGTGTGTAAGTGTAAATAAAATACTTATCGTAAAAACATCCTAGTATATTTAATATACTGGTTTTGTTACGAAATAAATGAATAATAATAGATTAAGGGTTGGAGAAGCAAAATAAAACAAAAGATCATAAGAGAAGACATTACCTTAAAATCGGGTAACTCTTTTTGATTTGAGCCAAAGGCTTCCTTGGGTAGACTTCTGCCCAAATTGATGCTTCTAGAATTAAGAGAGGGAAGTTGAGAGAGTATTTAGGCAGATTTTGGCTGATCCAAATGGCTTTGATGGTGTGAATAAGGTGGTAGTGGTGGGGGCCTTTTATAAGAGGAGAGGAGGGGCACTCTTGGAAAGATTGAAATGTTGCATTATTATGGAATTCATTTCGGATTTTAAGGGTCCAAAAATGATATATTTCTAGGATAAAGTGATAAGGGTTCTAAATAAACCCATACAATAATATTTAGACAATTTTATGTCTTAGATTTTCCTTATCTTTTCATTTTATTTAAATCGTTCATTAATGAGGTTATCACTACATCATTATGGTGTCATAAATAAATTTATTTATTTAATGTCTAAAAATTATAAAAAAAATACCATGATGTAGGATATATTATTATCTTTCCAATCAAAATTTATAGTATAACATTTAACTTATATAACCCCATGTAATAAATTTTTTAGTAAAACAACACATGTTTGTGACAATTTTATTTTTACTTTAAATAAAAATTTATTAATGTCATTTTCTTACCCAAGTGGACCCATGGGGTCCCCAAGTTGACCTATGGATTGTATTTGTCGCCCATGACTCATCCAATAAGGTTATTACAAGTGTAATGGTAATTTCATATTATTATAACATTATATTTACCTTAAATTACGCTAATTAACTTTAATAGCGATTAATAGAACTTAAAAGTTACAATCCACCAATAATTATTTTCATCCCATTGAAAAACATTTTAATTACTAATGAAAATAATGTATGTCGGATTTTCGAAATTCAATTCACATAAGTGGTAATATTTCATTTAAATGAAAAATTAGTTTTTTAACTACCACTTAGTGTCTTCACTATTCATAAAAAATTGAAGTTTTTCAGAAAAATACCAAAATTTCACTATAAGCTATATTTTATATTCAAAATTCAAAATTGATGTATATTTTACAAAATTAAAAACATATAATTTTAATTAATTAACTTAATAATTAATTCCCACTGTCACAACAAATAGCGTGTTTTTAAGAAACAATATATATCAAAAGACTTACAATTGGTTATGTCCAATTTGAAAGTGAAATTATTTATAATGACCACCATTGGATAAAATGGTAAAAATATATTATAATAATACTTTAAAATCACTCAATAGTATAATTTATCTCTCTAAATTATTTTTATTAAAAAAGTTGTTTTTAATTAAAGTATATTATTTTTCACTATTCATAAAAAATTGGATGTTCTCAGAAAAATACCAAAAATTCAACTTAGGATAATTTAAATATTCTGAATCAAAAAATGAAGTCCAATTTGAATAATAAAATTTATAAAATTTTAAAAAGTGGGTATTACTATTCATAACGGACACTTTGATTGGTCATGTTGTGTTAGAATCTCGAACTTGCATATAATGCGAGCTATTGAATTATTGATAGAGAATTGTACCATAGAAGCTTGGGTTGTTACATTTCTAGTGAATAAATATAAATTAAGAAATAATGTGAACATTTTTATATATAATAGTTTCTCTATTATTCTCTTATTTGTCAGTGTGACATATTTTAAAACCAAAGAGATGGAAACTCTATACTCTACCAACATCCAAAGAGTTTTTTGGTGTTTTGGATTTATGATTTGTCCCATGAAAAGGGATTCCTACATAACCATTTTAAGTGAATAAACCCCAAAATAGTTTGGTTTCTCCTAGTAGAACACATTAATAAATTTATGCTTAGGTGGCTAGGATTTTTTTTTGTGTATTTCAATGATATACAACATTGAACAACTAAATTTTCTTTTCAAGGTCATGTATTTATGTCCTTTTGTGTTTTGGGATTGAATATAAATGATGTTTTATATGTATCCAAGTGAAAAATAATCCATGCTTGTGTAGTTCTCCTTTCAATTTTTAGGGTCATGTGATAGGAATTTTCCATGAAATTTAATGTCATGAGGTATGGATGATATGCTATGATATTTAATGTTATAAAGATAACAATAATAGGTGAATGGTTGTTAAAAATAGTTTTTGTTGGACATACACATGAGTGGCCCTTGTTGGTTAATCATATTTATTTGAAACTAAAGTGGAGAAGGTATGGTATAGGATTACAAATAGATGGTGGACTATGTATAGATATCTACCACCATATCAATCGGTGACTATACGCGGAATTTAGACTCAAAATATTGGATCTTATACCTAATGGGAGGATCGTATATGTTATCTAAATTCTTGTTTAATAGTAAAGAGATTATGATGGAATACTAATGAGTTTGTGAATTACACATATTATGAGGCAAATATAGGATTTATATTCGATAAAAGGGGTGAAAATAGAAGATTATGAAGGACCCTTTCATTAGACACCCTAAAGAACCTATCCAAATATATGAATCAGGTGAAGGATGTATTTGTCGGGGATTACACCTAGTAAGAAGCATATATATGATTCACTCTATAAAGTGATCTGTATGAAGGTATTTTTGTGTGATGAGAGGAGTATCTCAATTCAAGGTGTGTAAGTTAAATAAGAATATTAGATTGACTAAAATTGGGGGTCGTAGATATTACAACCTGAATATAATCTAATAAAGTCTAAAAATATTTTAATGTGACTATTGAAATTTCATGGGGGTAGTGATGGATGCTAAAAAATCTTACCATATGTGGAATAAAATTGTCTTTCACGTATCGTATTCAATGTTATAATGGTAAAATCTATATGGTATAGGCTTGAGCTATAGGTTTATCTTCCTAGGTATGGGCCTGTATCAATTAGTAACCTAGTATAAGACCTAGGAAAACTAATTCTCTAGTTATGGGATTAGTGAGAAGTGAAACATATGTATGTGTTTTGGTAAAAGTATCACCACAATATGTTGATATTGGTAGAGCCTAGTATGATAGGTTAGGGTGATTAAAAAACCTTATGGGATTAGAGAGAACTATCTACCAAGTTGGAGGATAGGGTGAACGCTCCCCTAATATAGGATTATTGGGTGAATTGGAGAAAGGTAGAAGAAAAAATAAAATGCTCACCCATGAATAGGGGGTTGGGTGTAGTGGAAACTAGATAATTGACATTGGTAAAGTCTCACCCTAGTATATTAGGGGAGTTAAAAAGGAATCCCATATAAGACTCCTAGATGAATTTTCATAATAATGGTGCTACATGGGTGATGTCTCACTCATCTAGGAGACCTGAGTGAAGTTGATCTTAGATATGATTATTTGAGGATGGTTGGGGATCATTTATCCCTAGTATTCCATCCTTTTAATGAATATAGTACGTGAATCCCAAATATCAGAGCTCAAGAATAATATGGTAAAATATAGCACATACCTAATTTCTGCATAATAAAAAATATTAAAAAAATCCATGTGTATCTATTTATTGACCATAGGGAACCATGTAATGGTTCCTCACATGGGGTACCTTAGCATGTAATACTAGGGAGCGTTGAACTTGGAATGTGGACATAGGTTTTCATACTTGGTCATGCAAGATACTAGGGCTCGAATATGGGAAGGAAAGACGTGATCTCCCGGAGTTGAACACATATCATAGCATGGATAGTGATGGGTTCAGAGAATAGACATCTTCCATTATAAAAATTCAAATTCAATAGGTCATTTATTTTGATCAATAAGTCCCTTATGGACCTATGAGTAGTCAAATCGGATCCTATAAAACAAAATATAATTCTGGAAATAAACTCTTCAAATAGAAGGTGTTTTTAAGGGCATTAAAGTTCCCAGAGTCTCTAAAAATGGTTTGTTTGATTTCAAGACCCCTTATAATTAACAAATTAAGAAATATAAGTCCATGTCTGAGTGGGATGTATTAACGAACATGGAACCAATCATTGTAATGAATTTTATGAATATCCATCTCTTAGGGTGTAATAAATAATATAGAACACAGATAAACTATTTTCACCATCCTTATATAGAGGGTAATTTTCTTCCCACACATAGTTGGGTCCCCTAAGTGTTGGTAAACCATGGATTTCATGCCAATGTGTGTGGCATGGATTCTTTGGTGCAGAAAAAGAAATTCTCAACTAATTACATGAGTTGGTTTATGATAATACTTCTCTAATTTATAAATATTGAAAAAATTGTGAACTAAAATGAATAACATTGGTAAACATAGATTATAATAATTTTTATCAATATGATTGAGAATTTCAAGTGGTCCAACATATATATGAACTAATTTATCATACGTACCCATATGCTTTTTATTAAAAATTATATATACAAACATGATTATAAGATCTTAAATTTAAAAATATAGAGGACTGATATGATTATTCAAAAAATATATATGATAGATCATGATCATTTCCATTCATTTAATATTCATCTGAAGTTTCCTCATAGTCTCATGAACAAAACATAGACCAATAAGATAATTTTCACTTACTACCACCCATAAATGTTGCAAATTACAAGAAAATATATTCAGTACTTTAGAAAAATCCATATATAATGTGTTGTAATAACAATTTTAAAATAAAATATACTTTAATAGAAATTATCTTCCAATGAACATCCAAGGCCTAACTCGCATTCTATGATTAAGTCCTCCAAATTCTATATTATATATGTTGAATGTTCATTAGTTTGAGGGAGACATACCATGATCACGATTGACTAGGTTATAATGATTTTTGCGTGGATTGATAGACTCTTTTATTAATCTTGTTTATAAGATTGATATAATAGAAGCAAGGACCACATGTAGGTTCAACACATCCTAAATATAAATCATACTTGACTTTTCAACTAATTACATCCCATAGATTGAAATATATAATGCCAACATATTGAGTTAGTCAACAATGACCAAAATGGAATCATGATTATAATTTGTCCATAGAATCCTGATGAAAATATTCACAGAAATATCCACTCATATTCATATGTGAATAGATATTTATGGTAACATTACAGATGTTTATTGGTGATTGGGTTTTACTTATTGATTGGTGTGACAGTTAACCACACATTCTTCAAACATTATTTTCATAATTGATTAGTAAATTTTTTTATTACCTTAATCATGTAATGAATACCTTGATGAAAAAACCACATCAATTATTGGTAAACTTAAAGGTGTTGTTCTTACAAAAAGGGAGTTATTTAATTGAATCTCTAAAGAAAAACATTTAATTTTCATCCTCTAACCATACAAAAATGGTATTCCCTTAAATGTGGTTCTATATAATGGTAAGGAAATCAAGGTATTCCAATTGATCCTTTATAAAAAATTAAACCACGACATGAAAAAATTTGACTAAAAAATCATCACACTCTCCTAATAAATACAATCCAAATCCATAATAGTGATTAACCCAATTAACTTCCATAGATGTTGGGATTACATGACCATTTGATTACAAGAATTGAAACACAAGGGAGAAGCTACTGAATTATCTTTGTGAGGTGTAGAAATTAAATCTATTATTCCAATGGATCAATTATATTTTTGGGAATAAATTATTCTAGATTTTAATATATGTGTATTCCATGAAATTATTAGTAAAGAGATATAAGTGACTTGTTTCTAACACATGCACTGCTTTGATTAATATAAATTCATGTGTCAAATATTTATTTCCATTAAATAAAAATTATATTTATCTATAATATATGACATGATATACTTATATTATATTAAAATATAATATAGACCCATAATAATCCATATAGGCAACATATCCCTCAACTACATTTGAAAAGATAAGGACATGTGTTTCAGTAGGAAATGTTTTCATCTCATTGATGGGTTCTTGAAAATAAATGTGATAAGAGAACATGATGTACTTATTTGGTAATACATTAATTGGGGAAGATCTAAATGATAAATAAAATGAAAAGTAGTGATAATATCATATTAATCTAAGAAAGATTCTTACCATAAGGACATTCTTAGGAAACACCAAATAATTAATAGTCATAATCTTTTTAGTGTCAACTGGTATACCATTACTTGAAATTATATTCCCATTTCTTTTACCATAATTTATCTACAAGTAAAAAAATAACGATGTTGCATATATGCGATTATCATGAAAAATAAAATGATATTGTTTTCAATAGACTTTAATGACCACCACTAGTGTTATATTACTCCATGATTGAATCAAACAACTACTATAATAAGTGGGTCAATATATCAATGAAACAAACATTTGATAAATTTCATTAATATTTATGGTGTATTTAGAAAATAAAATGCTATATCCACGTATTCATAATCGTTTCAAAAACATAAAAATCCTTCATTAGAATTTCCTCCTTGACTTAGAGTTGGTTTTACCTCGATTATAGAATAATTTTGTAGAATATCCAAGATCTTGTTAATTGATAAACACTATCATAAATTATAGAAAAGAATATTAATTATATATTTTATCTTGTTTCAATATATGATAATCAACACAAATTAAATGATTTTAATCTTCCATATTAATAAATAAATCTGGCATCGCACAAGGGGACATACTTAGACTTAAAAAGTCATTACCCTCTAATTATTCTTGTTATACATTTTATTGATTTAATTATATATATTTCACTATATATGATGGAATTTAAATAAGAATAATTCCTTGTATTTGGTCGATATAAAATTCCACATAAATTTTAAATGGTTTTCTTGATATATAATCTAGAAATGGGCCAAGCGATCAATCTATTATACCCATAAAACCATTACTTTTAATTTCATCACTATTCCCCAAGGTTATTGTTTTTATCCAATATAAAATGACCCAAACCAATTCCACTAAAGTACCTACTCTCCTAACATTCATGTTCTACTCCCCTTTGAATACATTAAAAACTTCATCATGATATATGGAAGAAACCCACCATGTGTATAAGAAAAAATGAGCTTTATATGACACTAATTATTCCATACAAATATTAGAAGTATATATATATATATATGGAAGTGAATTTCCACAAAAAAATAGACTACATAAATGGTAATAGAATATTTGGAACACTTAAATCTCCTACACTCTTACCACTAGATAGGTATCTAGATGATTAGGTCATGGTTCATAATATCTATATACAATAAAAAAGGATTATCCTGATGAGAATCCATAAAAAAGTGGGAAAGGAAAATGTAAAATTTTCCAATCATAAAAGCTGAATTGATAATAATAGTACATCTCACATTTTAGGGTCATGGTTTCACTTTAGCAACAAACTTCTCAACCCAACAATGTCTTTATTTCTCCCCACTTTAATTAATATGTCACCAATATTCATATCATTCTACCTTGGACATCGGGGTTTTCCTAGAATCACACAAACACAATTGATTCTGAGGAAATATATTAATCTGAGTGGTTTTTCTAATTGATCATGATATAATTGAGTAATATTAGATATTTTTTCACTCGTTGACATCATGGGTTAGGAAAAATATTGTTGAGATATCCCCTTTATCCATAGTTGCGATATCCCTGATATGGTGTCATGCATACCATATTATTATTCTATAATGATCCTCAGTATATGTAAGCTATATATCTATTATGGTGTGAAGGAAATGAATATAACCACATGGATTGGATATCTAGTTCTCAATAATCTTTTAATTATGTTCCCCTTGCATGACTATTCTGATCAATAGAATTCCCACAATTTCCTAGGTAGGATAGTTTATTCTTTTTTTAAAGAAATTAATAGAAATTTACTTTTCTTCCACCATAAAAATTTTCACCGAATCTAAATATTTATTTATAAAAAACATCCCTAGTTTTGAATTAATGTAAGGTTATAGAATTTAAGAAAAAAATATATTCTTTGATAGATTCATTAGCTTAAACTTCTGGATAAACTCAAGTAATGTATGTAAGTTGATTACATATTCCATGTCCATAAGATATCTTTCCCTATGATCTAATAAATGATTTCTCCATGATACTGAAAAATTACATGCAAAAATTGTTAAAAATTTCCACAAATCCCTCCCATGTAAGTCCATAATAGAGCCTAGTACAGATAGACAAATACCAACATTATCATATTGATTTTTTGATCATCAATAAAACAATATTTACATTTATTTTAAAATTTTTCCATTGAACATGATGATCAGATGCATCAAGTCCACACATGCTTCCATGTGGTCGGGCCCAAAGTCTCCTCAAAAGACTAGGGGGTTCATCCTTTAAAATTTCAATTAGAAATCCACATAACATGGTTAATTCATCAAATTTACCTTTTCCATATATTTTAATTCATCCAAATTTCTTATAATGAGTTGTTTATTTAGTTGTGGTTTTATTGAAACCACATTCTCAATGGAAACTTCTTCTTTAAATCTAGTTCTCATGGCATATGGATTTCTCCCATAAACATTCAAAAAATTACCACTCTATTTCTATATATAACAAAGAAACATCATAATAGAAAAAATCACAAATAATTATTCAGGAAACTTCATTAGATTGATAAAATACAAGTGTGAATTCCCTTTAATAATTCATGATTCCAAACACTCATTTTTAAAACCCATGATGATGTGGTGATGGCATGTTCGGACGTTTTAAATAACACCTTTTTACCGAAACTACACTCGTGTATTTATGATTGGTATAAAGAAAGTTTGTATGCATTTTTATAAACTATTTTTAATTTCCCAAAAAGAATATATTCTTTCTTAACATCCCAATAGATGTATGATACCATACATATAATATTGAAAAAAATTGGACCCAGACTTATTCCATGAATATGATCAAAATTTCATTATCCTTATGTTTGTCCCTTAGACCTAAAATAATACCAATAAATTCTTAAGTATTCACTAAATAATTCGGGGATTATTTTTTTATTATATAAAATGAAACCTAAATTCTATGAATTTAAAATGAATAGTTTATATATGATGCATTAAATATATAAAAAACTCTAAATGCATGATATAATAATAATAATAATAATAATAATTAATATTATATACATAGAATTCAAAAACAATAATATATAAGTCTAAAAGTCCCACAAATCAAAAGATAATTCTATAATGATATTTATAAATAGACCATGTACTAACCCATGACTACCTCCAAAATCTAACCTACATCAACTATGAATAAACAACTAGTTCCTCATCTTGAAATATAAGTGGTCTTACCCTTACAAGTATCACGTTAAAAAATATTTCTATATACCCGGATTTATATTCGTAGGATAGGTATGAATCCCAATAGAAAATACCCAAAACACATTCCAAACTTGCCACATGGACATGAACAATATTGCTCACATTTTTTATATAAAAATTTATAATAATTAAAACCAATGAAAATATGTAAATATTTATTATAAAAAATGGAAAAAATAAATCTACAATGAAAACCCGCACCATGACCTCAATAAACCATCCAATGCACCCAAACCACCCTTATTAGGATCCAATACATAAACTCATTGTATCTATAATATATTAAAGACTCCCTAAGTTGACTATACTCAGAGGAATAACTCATTCCACTTTACCCAAGTAATCACTTTGTGGTGTAATGTAGTGTTTCAAAATCCTAGCACTATATCCAAGTTCAAACCAACTAGTCCCTCCCCATGTGACCTTATTTCATTATTTTTGACAAGTATTAACAAACATTTAACAACAATAATTAGCACTTTCAAAAGATTCTATCTACCATTATTTAACAACAAGAAAAAAAATTTAATTTTGAAATTGAAAAAAAACATGTTCTAAGAATCTGTAGAGTGAGAGTGGATCCACTTACCTTTTATAAGATTCTAAATATGAAATCACATCAGACCCCCATAGATCCCATATCTACCAACTTTTTTATGGAATATTATTAAAAAACCCAGGTCAAAAAATACCTTAACCAAAAGTTATATGAATGATATTTCTTTATTGTAGTTTCTCCTGGGAGAAAATAATAAAAGAAGATAATAGAAGAAGGGATGTAACATTATCTTCAATCTGTTGTACAAATTCACTGTAAATCTAAGATAAGAACCTATAGATGGAAGATGATACATGAAATTTTCCAAGGGAAACCTATCATTTAAGATCACCATATGAGATAGTAAAATGACTATTTTATAGGTATTTTAGGATAAAAATAAAATTTTATGATACTTTTTAAGTCATGCATGGTTGGGCGGGGTGGTTTGCTAAACCATATTCGATCGAAGTCTCATAGCTACATGGTTTGGTCAAGTGGTTTACCAATATCTAAGACCCAAACATGAATATATCCCTTTAAGAAAAAAAGATACACATTTTATGTTTTTTATCTTACCCAAATAATGTTTAGAACATGTGTCTCCCCCCCATATCACTGTGCATAATTACCTAGAAGGACCTCATTATTTCCCATAATTATGCATCAAAAATTCTACCTCCATTAAGTCATTAAAACATTTTAAACCCATATATATCCTCCTAAAACCATCACACTACTCTAAGTAACCTTAAATTAACAATAAAACAAAAAATTACCTAAAATCGGGTGTGTTACATGGTATAATAATATGAAATTAGTGAACATTTCTATCAAGAGACAAAAATATATATATAATTAAAAAGATAATTTCCTTGACTATTCAATGGAAAAACTATGCAACCCTTAAGTATATTTTCATTGAATAATATTACTATGATCCAAAATTGGAAGACTATTTTTTTCATATTGATTCAGGGACTTTAGAAAAAATTACCATATTTAATTTTGAGGTTTAATTTTATTCAATAATCATGTGTGATAACTACAAATATCTATTTTCGAATGTAGTGAGTTAATGATAACACCTCATCAAAAGCCTTGTAATTTGTTTTGATGATATCAAACATGGGTGAAGAATAAACCCATTTCATAATATGATTTGGAATATGATATATAGTAACATTCAAGTATCATTAAAATAGATAAAACCAATCAATAAATGACGTGCCAATTATTCTAGGGAATGATTTGGAATGAATATAAACTTTTTTTCTATTTTGTTATTTTATTATTTAAATTAAACTTATTTTAAAACAATAATGTTAAAAAAATTATAATCTCTAGGAAGTTATAGAGTGTTTTTAAACTAAAATTAAATGATAAATACATTGTTTTACCATCACAGAGACTTATATGATTCATTTCTGGGTACTTAATCAATTATAATAACATAAATTATCTCATAAATATATGGAACAACATACTATTAATTCTACTCTTAGTTTATAATATCATTTGTTTTTTATAAAAATTAGAAGATCTAAAATGAGAAAAATGAATAATCGCTGTAAAAAATGCTTCACCTAATTCTAAAAGTGATTTCATTAAATTTTAATCACATTTTAATTTGGTTGTAAATAATTATAAAAATTTATTAACATGTATAAATTGTTTCAATTTGGTAAAAAACATACCACATCATCATATTTTTAGACACATGTTTCATAAATGGAATACCATGTTTTCTTAGACCATGAAAATATATTTTTCAATTTTTAGGACATTGGTCTTTTTAGATGAAATGGTTATATAAATTATTACATGGGTCATCCACAATTTTTTCATTAATAATTTTCTAATAAAATCACTTCTATGAGGAATTAATTTTCAAATATACTATATTAATTTTAGTGAGTCGTGATAAACAACCTTCACTAACACATTGGTAGTTAATATAATCTATCCATACATAATTCTATTTTATTCATTTAAATGAAATGCCTTAAAAACTAAATGAGGCAGAAGATAAATATTTTCTATAGTAAAAATATAATTTAGAGATGATTATACTCAGATTTTAATTCAAATAAAAGTAGAAAATATATATTTTTTAAAGTGGGTATTTGGAATGAAATTTATTAATTTTATCTTCTATATTGTTATGTGATGGGTTTTAGTGTTTTTATACCTTTTCATTCTTCTAAAAAAATTATAATTGGTCACTATAGGTTTGGATTTAACAAAAAACTATGTGAGATATCATACCTAATTTATTAATTTTTTATAATCATATTTTAGATTTAAATAGAGGTTCTTAGGATTATTACCATAATAGAATTTTGTGTATTTCATCATATGATAAGAATAATATAAGTGATAAAATATATATTTTATTGATTCACAAAGATAATAATTTAAATTAGTTAAATAGTTTCTCAGTTTATGTTACCAAAAAATATTAAAAATAAAATATATGAGATAAAACAAATATATTTAAATATAATATTATGTATTCAAATTTAAGATAAGAAAATTAATGTATATCTTTTTTAAATACATGTTAGAAGTACCAATATCGTCATAAAATTTTACGTTATAGGTATTATTTCTAGAAACAAATATGGGATAGAACACTCTTATAATCATTGAATATATATTAAAAAACATGGATCTTATTATAGATAAACATTGTGTTAAATAAAAATAGATAAACAATGATATGGTGTGAGTCTTAAATTTCATTCATTTTTAGTTTAAAAAATATAGTTATGTGATTTTTATGTTCTATCAAATTAAGAGTTTTTAATTTTATAAAATATAAAAATACATGACATTTCGAATTATTCCATTGAAATTATAATTGTTCATTGGAGGAGCTTAATTGTACCCCACCCTCAATAAGAGATATTATTTAAGATTATGCTTCTATGAATTCCTAATGAAATTTTATTTCATGCGATGCACTAATAAAGGACAAACATCCAATCTAGGAATATTTATTCAAGAATAATATGATAGAATATTTATGTTTCATTCCCAAATAAAGAAGAAGAAACCATTTCAAGGTAATATTTTCATGTTTTTATGAAGAAAATACAAAATATAATCAGTAGGCGTATCAAGACATTATAAATATATTTTATTATGGTTTTAAAGATTAATTGAAATAATAAAATATAAAAAAATAGTATGTTGAATTATTTTTGAAATAATAAATATAAATTTTTCTAAATTTCTTTTAGATGGGCCATTAAAGTATTCCTAATTTTTTTGATTTATTGTTGATCAAGAATAACCACGTTGTGTTATAGTAAAAAAAATTTTGTTGTTAAAGAAAATATAAATATATATATCTTAACATCATTAGATTTGGTAATTATTATAATATAAATTCCTCATCCTATATTTTATTTAGGGATTACAATAATAAATATTTTTCCTATATTAAAATATATAACACATGGATGAGATATATGAAAATGATATAAAATATATGGGGAAATATTATAATCCCTCTATATAACACACAAAATTTTATAGATTTGTTTCCTTTGAGTTTGGTGGAATTTTTGGGGAATATAATGTTTTTTGGGATGGCTATGAATAGTTCATATTTGGCCACATGATTGGCCAGACTGTGCCTACAAACCATGTTTTCTAAATAACATATACATTGTAACTTATGTGGGTATACACATTATTGGAATAGTAGTTCATCTAAAGCTTATAGTTGTATAAAATATTCACGATTTTACTTTTAGAAATTTTTTTTTCTTCTTTTAACCCTCATTAACACCCAAATATGTCTTGGTACCAACTTTAGACTTCATGTGAGTAACTTTGGGTCATCTATATAAGACCAATGACAGTTTTCCTATAATTGAAGGGATCCACACCGGATTGAAGGTATGATGTCTAAAATATCACTATTTTTTGAATTACTATCCCCATATTTCTATTTAGATATATCAATCAGAATGTATTATATCAAATGAAACTAAGTTTTATTTTCCATGTTATGAAATAATGAATCATAGTCTATTTCACTTATTCATAGGATTTCATGTATATGATTGTGTCCTCAAAATTTATAATATGGTTTTAGAATTTTTTTATATTTACAAAAAAATTTGGTGGCTCATATTCTTTACAAAATAGATTATTATTCCAAATTTTGTGACTGATTTCATTTATAAGTGTATAATTAATATGGGTTTTAACAAAAAAATGTTCAAAATTGAATTGATAAAATCATGGTTACTTATTTTTTTATTAAACGTATAATTTATGCACTTTTATGTGATATAAATTATTTTAATAAATAGTTATTAATTAAATATCATTTTTTCTATTGTATTTTTTTAGAAAAACATATTTAATAGAAAATGGTTTAATAGTAAATTAATAAACATTGGGTTTCAGAAGTGTTGGGGAAGTCTGAGAAATATGAAAAAAATATAGTAATAATAACAATTTCAAAAATTGGTATGGTTTGGTAGTTTTATGGTATGTGATATATGAATAATAGAGTAATTAATTAAGAAAATACTTAGATAGATGATGATCCATGGTGATTAATGTTATGGTCCTAGGATAGCATTGTTCTGGTTTATTAATTCAGCTGTCTCATGATTATTATAATATATCTATATAATGAATTATTCCATTTTTGAGTAAACTAGGTAGGGTTAACTATATTTATGAAAGTCTCATATATAAGGGAGGGTGAGGTAATATCTAATCATATCCCTTTCTTTCCATTTTTTTCTCATAAGTTTGAAACTGAACAATGATGGTTTTCTTGATATGAGGTGGGGATTAACTCTCATACAAGGATTTTTTATTTTTTTTATTTTTTTTATTTTTAACTTTATTTTTTAGATTAATTACAATTATCATGATGAATTACTCACTAGTGAATTTTTTAATACTGGTGGATAATTACCAATCATATCCATTGAGTTTGAAACCTTGTTTAACATAACATTATTATAAAATAATGAATTTAAATGATTTTTATTTATCTCAATGGATGTGTTTACTTAATGAAATGGTTTCCCCATTTAATATATTTGGTAATGTAAATATTTTTTCCACTTATTATATTTTTTATTAAATTTTAATATAATTTTGAGTATTTTAATTATTTTTCAAAGGAAGTGTTAATTGAATTAAATTGTTGTTATAATATTGAAAATATTTCTTCAATATGATTCCATAGAGAACCCATTTTATTTTTTATTGTCTGATAAATAATTATTTCTTTATGACTTAAGCATGTTTGAGTGGTGAACATTCCATATAAAAGAAGTCTCTTGATACATTTTGGGGTGGGGTTAATGTGTTTGTTTGGTTTTCCTTTCTATCAAGCCAACAAGAGTTACTCTAGGTGATGACTTGTGTTATTTTATATTTATGATGTACTCAATAAGGTATATCCCATGTTTATCTGTTGTGATTCATATAAATACCTTCTTAATTATTCATTATTTTATATGGATTACTTTTCATGTTATTTAGCATATTTTTTCATTGAATGTTTCATGGTGATATAATTTAAATTTAATGATATATTTAAAACATGATTCCTTCCAATTGAGTTTTTTCAAATATTTTGTAGTGTTTTTTAGTAAAATGATATATGTTCCCTATTTTAAATGCAATGTGTTTTTAATATTATTTTTAAGTATTTTTTATTAAGATACTTTTTATTATTCAGTATATGGGAGTAATTTGGAGTAATTTGGAAATATTACTAGCTATTATCACTCACCCCTACATGAATATTTTTTTTGTATGTTGATATATTAGGATGAAATAGAGGTTAAGGAAATAAATTAATATTTTTTTAATGGTCCTTATTGGGGGCTTGGTGCTTGGGTGGTTTGTACCCCAAGTAATGTGAGGTAGTATATTCTTGATCTATATTGTTGTATATAGTTTATAAAACTTTTCATAGTTATATGTAAAAATATGAATATATTTTATTAAAATACACATATTTATATTTGTGTAAAGGCTTTCAAAAATTCATTAAATATATTTTTTATTCTTTTATTCACATGCTAGAATGAAAATTTTTTATATGATGTGTGTATAATAATTATATAACACTACATTCTATATAATACCTTAAGAAAAAAATACAGGTTATATTATTTTTTTCTAAGTTATGGGCATTTTTCTATTTCTAATACATCATGATAAAATTTTAGAAAAATTTTGGCATAATGAAAAAAAAACATAAGGAAAATTGGTCACCCAAGAGACTTTTTAAGATAGTACATTTTATTAGAATAATATAATTTGGGGAAATTAATCCTAGGTGTAGTGGAAATATAATTTAGGATCACATTCACTCAGGTTGGTTCATTTTAAAATTATATCTATGTGATGTCATGTCATGGATTCATTAGGTTTTTAATTTTCATAATTAGGATAGAAGATTATGACTCAAAATATATTTACTAAAAATATACCAATATTCATTATAGATAAAACAATATTACTTGGAGTCCAGGTAGTAAAATATGTTGATGAAAAATGGTAATAATCGTTCTTCATTTTTTCAAATAGATTCCATATTTACCATTTATTGATAAGAAAATATTCTATATTCATCATTATATATATTTGTAACCCCCACCCACCTATGAGTGAATGAGATTTAATATTTTTTTGGGTGAAAATGTAAATATATTATAAATAGTGGATTGGGAATCTATTTAATTTTTGGGAAATTATGAACTCTTATAAATTAAATTATGGGATGAGTGTCTATAAAGAGGGGCTTATTTTTTCGTTGATTATATAAATCTATTTTGATGGGATTTTTAATATTTAGGTATTAAAATATTTACTATAAATTATATTATTTTTCAATCAATAATTTATTAATTAAGTATTAATGTAATATAAATTAAAATATGACTTATTGAAATCTGTCTTAATTATATATATGAATCCAAGGAGGGTTCCTCAATGTCATTAAGAAAAGGCTTCCAACTGACCAATACTAGGTTTATGTATTCATCTATATCTTCCATGTAATTGTTTTGGGAGGATAATGATATACTTATAAAAACATTTGCAATATATTAGAATTAAAAATATAAAAATACTCAATCTTTTTAGGTTATTCAGGTCCTACATAATCTATATACATGATGCAGAATATCAAGATTAGTTTTCACTTATTACATACAATTGATAGATAAACAGTATCCATGGTTATTTATAAGCGTAGTGGATATACATAGAAATAGTTTACCATAGTTATTTAATAATATATTAATAATTAAAATTTATAAATTTCATTTTAGACCATTTTCATTCATAAATTAGAACCTAATATAGTTCATGTGAAGACTTTAATGGATTATTTTTGAATTGAATCAAGGTAATCACACAATCATTGAGTATAATACGTGCCTTTATGAGTAAAGATATTTAATTTATAATCTTTTTAGTAATTAAAAAGTTATTGAATATATATTTGAAATGAGGATATAAGATGTATATAAAACAATGGTGGTTTTTTCTATCATCCCACAAACACTTAGGTAGTAAGTACGGTTGTTTTCAAAAATAATGATATATGAGGGTGCCTGGGATTTATTATCATCAGTTCTTATGTGAGTGTTAGTTTCATTTATTATATAGATCATAATATTTTTGATTGATTTTAGTACAAAATTATCAATTTTATGGTTCATTAGCTCTTTATTCTTATAATATATGAATTATTCGATCATCTAATTAGAATTACATTCATTTGAAAATAATTAACTTAAAATAGGATACTAAAAGATGGATATTTATGGTGTACAGATGGTGAAATCATGAACTATCATGGAGCTAGGGGTAATATCAAGAAAAATATTCTTATAGAGTTATGATGGAGTTGTAGAGATCCATAATTTCATTAAGTATGGGGTAACCAGGTTGGTAATCCATCTAATGGGGTTATACCTCCTTGACTATACTTTAAGGTGTAGTTCTCAGTCAAGATTCAAGTATCACTGATAGGGGGGAAGGGGTGAATTAGTTATATCAATTTTATTTTTATGTTTCCTTATTTTTGAAACATCCTTCTCCTCCTATGAAAGAGTTCCTTCCCTGTTGAACACACACATCAATATAAACACAATATTTAAAAGGATCACATCTGAAAAAGAGTAGCTATGCCCTTATTATGGTATGGAAACAATCAAGTACCATACAATCCACCAGAAAACAATCAATTAATGTGTAATAAAATGAGTTTGATATTCACTTACTCTCATGTGAAACTTTCAAAAAAAATCCAATAGTGAGTGTGCTCTATATTAGAAAAAAAATATGGTAATTTAATGTTTCTGTGCTTCTTAATGAACTTTCACAAATAAAATATTTCAAAACAATTCTCAACTCTCCTACCTAGAAGATGGTAACAACATCCTAGTGCAAACAGCTTGCATGCCACTCCCTGCTTGCATGCCTTGCTACTTGCATGGCACACTGCTTGCGCTTGAACCTGATTGGGTTCCACTAAATACTTGGATGACACTACTATCCATAGCTCACAAATTGCGTGCCACTTTTAGCATATACACTCTACCCTTCTAAGACACAAATCCATTCTTGCGCACCTCTAACAAATTTCCTACCACTTCTGTTTGTGAGCCATGTTGCATGCACGCCACTCTAATTGCATGGATCTATACTTGCACACCTTATAAATAACTCCTAAATTGCGTGACACTTTAGCTTGCATGCCACTTTCAACTAATTTGGTGATCAGAGCAGAAATTTTCTATTTAGTGTTCAGCATTGAAAACTGAGGAGGGTATCTGCTGATTCATAATCATTTTTGGGACCTGTTTTCCAGATACCCTTGTACATCATTCCTAAAATAATGATGCTCCAACACTTCAGTGTTGCACCATCACTGGCATGCCACTCTATCACTTGCACGTTTCTTTCCTTCCTTTCTGATATTTTGATCTGTTAATGTTGAAATATGATATGTGTGCAACATACACTTGCACGCCACTTATAATTGTGCTCCAAAAATGTGGACCACTTCTTGACATGCACACCTCTTTCTTTCCTTTGTCATATTTTTATTTGAGGATCTTGAAATATGACTTGTGTGCCACATACACTTGTTCTCCCCTTATACTTATGTGCCACACATTCACGGTGATTTTTGACTTGTGTGCCACTTTATTTCCTTTGTCATATTTTTATGATATGATCTTGAAATAAGGATTGTGTGCAACATACACATGCACGCCACTTATACTTACATGCCACACTTGTGCATGACTCTTTGATTTGTGTTCCACTAACATTACATTTCTAAAAACACTTCTTTACTCCCCTATCCTTCAAAAGGATTTCATCAAAAGTTATCTAAACTTATGATATTTGTGAAATATAAATTAGAAATGCATCATTATAGTAACAATGGAAAGTATTGAAACATTCCGGCCTTCTATAAACCACTTATACAAAGTGAATTGATTTCCCTTCATTTCAAACTTCCTTGAAAACTAAAGACAATACTAGAAAACGATATTATTAATAATCAAATTGGTTCTAATAGTCTCCCCATTTAGATTTTGTTGTCGACCAAGATTCATAAATCACTGAACATTTTAATCTTATGTAATGGATTACTCATCATCAATTCTAGGCCTATGTGAGTTAACTATTTGTAGCAAACAATGATTACTAACAGAAATACCATGTTGTCCAAAACTAGTGACTATGAATCATCTACAACATTCATCTCTAGCCCTCTATAAAAAATATTAATATTATTTTTATTTATAACCTTATTCTATATCTACAACCTCTAATAGACAAAAACAATATGTTTCTTACAACCACACCAACAAACTATTAGAATAGTTAACACATTTATATGTTGAATTCACAACTTACCCCCAAATCCCCCTTTATAAATGCAACCATAAGGATAGATTTATGAAATAATTATCCCCCTTATAAACACTATCAAAAGGTAATATGACAGTGGGAAAAAACACATGTACCTAAACCTTGATGAGAAGTGATTGGATACCCATTTTCAACAACAATTTGGAAAATGGTTCCTTCGTTTAAGGTTTTGTGGATATGCCAACTACTTGTTCCATTAAAGGAACATAACAAGTCTCAATTCATTATTCTCCACCTACCCTCTGATGAACTGGTGATTTCTGTCAATGTGTTTTGAATGAAAATGCTGTAATGGTTTCTATGTAGGGTTTATTTCACTTTGATTATAACATTCCAAGAGTAAGGGTAGATTCAGTTCAACATGTAGATCTTCCAACATATTCTTTATCCACATAAGTTGGGTAGCGGCTTGAGTGGTAGAAACACACTCAGTTTCAGCCATGCTAAGAGTTAACGAATTCAGTTTCTTTGTATAACAATGAACACAATATGTTCCTAGAAAGAGAACTTCATCATATGTGGATCTTCTGTCCTCAACAATTCCTACCCAATCAAAATATGAATACCAGAACAAATCATAATTTTTATGCCATCATACGAGATTCCTAAATTTTTTGTGCCTTTGATATATCTAAGAATTCGTTTTCCTTAAATTAAATTTGATTCTTTAGGATATCTTTGAATCCTTTCACATAAGGTAACAACATATAAAATGGTAGGTCTTGAGGGAGTCAAATATAATAAACTTCCAATCTGCTTTCAAAACTTTTTCACATCAACTTCATAGCATTTTCCATCATTAAACAACTTGGTTCCAACTAAAATTGGTTTATAAAATGGTATAGAATTTTCTATGCCCAACGTCTTTAGAATTTCCATATCATACTTCTCTTGACAATGTAAAAATATGGTTCTTTTTCTGTAAGATTTGTAACCCAATAATGTATTTCATTTCTCTAGGCATGGAAATATCAAATAACATCTTTCATCTCCTCAGAAAATATTTCACAAGATCATTCCGCATTTCCAAAAAAGATAATTTCATCATCCTAAACAATTACAATGAGAGAAGACTCCTTCAATTACTTAATGTAATATTGTAGTCAAATATTCCTTTATTGAAACTCATATTCCTTAAGCATATATCCATTACGAAATTCCACACCCCTCAAGATTGTTTTTCCCCACACAATGATTTCATTATCTTACACACATAAAGTTCTTCCTTCCCAACAAAAAATACACAAATTTGTTGAAAATAAACAACATTATCAGGGTTTCCATTAAGAAATTCAGACTTCACATCAATATAAATAACCAATGTGTCCTCATTGTGCAGTAATAACAATAAATGTTCTGATTATTTCTGATCTAGCCATTAAATCTATTGTATCATCAAAATAATCACATTCAATTTGTGAGTAACCATTTCACACTAATCTTTCCTTTTTCAATATCACTTCACCTTCTTCATTTAGACTCTTATGAATAACCCATTTTTTACTAATAACATTTTTGTCATCCGGCTTGGGTACGAGTTCCCAAGTATCATTATTTTCAATATGATCAATCTCTTAATTCATGTCCTAAATCCAATCTGGAAGATCAAAAGATTCATTCAAATTATTTGGCTCCACTTTTAAATACAAAGAAGTATGTGTAAAATTGTTTTTTATTCTTCTTGTTTGAACCCTCTGATGTTGATCAGCAATATTGTTCTGAGCCTGTACATGCTTCCTCGGCCTAGGATGAGATATTTGAATTTCATTAACATCACATGAAATTGTTGAGTCATATTCTTGTTCTTGAGTAGGATTACCACTATTGGAAGCATTATAATAATTTTTAACAAGACTTTATTTATCCTGTTCAACTTCTATATCGAAAAAATTATGTTTTTCCTTCTCACAATTTTCAACAACTTTCACATTAGTATAATCGATGATTTTTCATATTTCTTTATTGAAACATATGTATCCTCTTCATTCTGAATCATAGCCATGATAAATTCCACTATATCTTATTTTTTCAAGCTCTCCAATGTTTAAACCCTTTTTCATTATGATGCATGGACTCCCAAAAACTTTTAAGTGTTTAAAACATGGTGTTTTTTCATAAAACATTTTATATGGAGTCATATATGATTGTGGCTTATAGAATCATAGGTTCTGACTATACACTGCAGTACTCATGGTTTGCCTCTGATAATAATGAGAGATACCATGTTCAAGTAACATAATTCTCCCCATTTCAACCAGACTTCAATTCCTCCTTTTAGAAACCCCATTTTGTTGAGGTGTGAATGGTGAACTAAACTCATGCTGAATTACATGATTCTTAAGGTAAATTTCAATCTCTTCATTCTTATACTCTCCACCATTACTTATTCTCAACTTGTTTAATGAATACTAACATTTATTCTCTGATTTACTCCTAAAATTCTTAAACATTTCTAGAGGATCTGACATATGTATCATGTATTTAACATAAGTAACGGGTGTAAAGACATCAATAATATTAATGAAGTACTTATATCTATTTTTTCATTTCTTTCTCATTGGACCACATATATCAGAATGTATATGTTCTAAGAGTTGTTTTGAACCAATGTCAACTCTCTTATGCATAGAATTTATAATCCTCCCTTTTTTACAAATAGAGAAACACTAATCTCTTCTTCTTGATAAATCGGGCATATCTCAGACATTATCTCATGTTGTTAACTTTCACATTTTTCTCTGACACATATGTCACAGCCTTTTATTCTATAAATGATTTTCATCCACCAATCCCATGTAACAGGAGTTCTGTACTTTTCCAACCTGTAACAAGTTCTCTTTTGTATGTTAGCCTCTTGTAACTACCTTTACATAATTTTCAAATTTTAAAACAAACCCAAATTTTCTGAAGATAACTTTATTTCCCTCTTAATAGAGTTTTTAAACAATCATCAGATTATGTTTCAACCCATAAACATATAATGATTTCCTAAATTTCATTTTTTTCCTGATGATGGCAGATCTAACACCTTTGATCCTTAAAGACTCATCATTTCCCAAATGTCACTATTCCTTCTTTATACTCTTTTACATTTTTTAGAAACTTTATTTGTCCTGTAATATGATAAGAACACCCACTATCAAGAATCTAGGGATGTTCTCCATTTATAGATTTCAAGGAGATTTCAACAAAAAAGTGCTTTTGGTTCTTTCTTTTCATTCTTCACCTCCAACTTTTGAGATTTGTTGAGAACCTTTTTTTGTGCTGGAAACAAAAAAAGACATCCCTTAGTAAGATGTATAGGTTGTTCACAACTTTCACAAATATTTTCCAATGGATGGAACTTATTTTCATCTTTCACTCCAACTTTCTCAGATTTCTTCTGAACATCCTTCTCGTACTTCCCTTTTTGAGAGGATTGACTCCCCTTCAAACTTTGCATTCCATAACTTGTGGAATAGTAGTAATATTTTTTATTGAACCAACATACATTTCATGTGTTTCCAAATCCACCACAATACCAGCACTAACCAGAGAATGAATATTTTCCTCTAAAACTTCTAAACAGACCGGCATTGTGAACTAGATTCTCAACAACCTTCTTAATAGAACTATAAATTCCATAAAACTTCCTATTTTCAATCCTAAAAATATTATTCATCTCAGATTTATTTTTAGACTTATCAGTACTAGAAATATTAGAAATCTGTCTGGAGTCAGGATTTTTATGTACTTCGGATTTTTCAGCACTGTTGACTTGGGCCACATACATAGCCTTTCCAGCTTTGTTCTTATTAGAACTAGTTTTTTCTTTCCTCTCAACCTTTAAAGGTAACATTTGTGGATCCTTATATGGTTAATTGTTATTAGAACCTTCACCAACAACTAAGATAGATTTTGTAAAATTGATATTCATTTATTTAGCTTTATAACGTTTCTGTTGGACAAGTTACAACTCTTATTTTTTTTCCTTCATCATTAATTCAAGATGATGATTTTGATTCTTTGAATTCTCAAAAGAATTATTTATATCATCAATCTCCTTTTCCATCTTGATTCTCTCACCAAGAAAACCCTCTTGACTGTTTAATGTGAAATTTTTATTTATCAACTTCTCGTTTTCCTTATCAAGCCTTCTGATCTTTCTTAAACATTCTTTCAACTCCTATTTCAGATGATATTCAATATGAGTTTCTTCTTCTCCAGAAATATTTATTATTCACTAATATATTAAAGGAATTCTTTATTACTTTCTCTGCAAATGATTTCTCATATTTAGTTTCGCTATCTTCTTCATCATCATACTTAGATAAAAATCATCTTCTTTTTGATTTGATTAGCCTTTTATCCTTCCCCTTTGAAAAGTATTTATCTTCGTCGGCTAGTTTCTAACATGACCTTCTTGTCCTTATAGGATCCTCATAACTGTCTTCTACTTTATTCTTTTGAAGACAGTTCAAATCCAAATGACCAATGGATCCACACTCAAAAAATTTCAAGGGAAGATTCCCCTTTTATTTCCTTGAACCACTTTTCACATTATTTGAAAACAAGGATAAAATTTCATCAAAAAATATCCATACCTTATCTTATGAATCAGATTCACTAGCATCATCTTCAATAAGATTATTCTTTGACTTCTCTCTCTTTGTATCCTTGAATGACATATCTCTATCATCTTCTGTTTTTCCCTTCATAGTCTTATCCCTTCTTATTTAATATGTAATGAGTATTCTAGGCAAATAATGCAATGAAAATTTTTATGGGTCTGTTTCTTTTAATAAATATATTTTACCATCAATCTTGTCATGTAAAATTCCCAAAATATTTTCAAGAACTATAAAATCTTCCAAATTTTCACCAAGACATCTAATTGTATTGTCAATGTCATTTACAATGGTAATGAAGTCCCAAATAGATTCATATTCTCCCATTTTAAATTCATCAAAATTTATCTTCCTGATATTTATTTTTCCTTCTTCACTTTGGTATTCCCTTCATAGTTGTTCTTAAACTTATCCCATATGACTATAACTGTAGAGACACCTTTCACTCTTAAAAACCAACTCCTAGAATGATATGAGAGTAATGAATTTTTATTTCTTCCATCATATTTGAGATTCTTCTTATCGGCAGGTGTAAGAGGAACCTATTCATAGGTATGAAGAAATCCATCAGTTTTAGTTTCAATAACATCATACCCAAGAGACATATTATAACACATCAATCTATCTATCTAGATATGATAATCCTTTCCATAAAATATTTGAATCCCCTTATTGTTTACACAATTCAGATTTTCCATCACAACTTCTCTTCAAAACATTATCAAAGAAAAAATAAAGGTAACCTTTACTATGATACCAATTTTAGTTCCTAGTCAGGATAAAAAAATCACTAAGATGGGGGGTGAATCAGTGATATTAATTTTTTTATGATTCCTTCTTTTTAAAACATCCTTCACCTTCTATTAAAGAGTTTCTTTCCTTCTGAACACACACAACCACAGAAACACATGATTTATATGGTTCACTAATCAACAAGATTAAATATGTCCTTGGTATCAAAAAGAAACAATGTAATACCACAAAATCCACTAGAAAAAATTCCTTGGATGTGGAATACAATGAGTAAGATATTCACTTACACTCATGTAGCACTTTGAAAACAATCCAATAGTGTCTATGCACCCTCTTAGCACAAATAGTGTAATGTAATGATTCTGTTCCTCTTAACGATTTTTCACAAATCAATTATATCAAAACAATTCTTCACTTTACTACATGAATGTTGGTAGGATCCTCCTAGTAAAAACAGCTTCCACGCCACTCCCTACTTGCACGTCACCCTTCTTGTGTGCCACAAATTACATGCGAACTACTTTTTTTCATAGCTCAAAACTTGCGTGCCACTTTTTTCTTATACACTACACACATCTTGCACACAACTCCATGCATGTGTGCCTCATACATCTTGTGCAGTAATTATTCTTGTGCGCTATGCTGCTTGTTCACCTATCTTCTTGGGAACCTATCAACATAAGAACCATATAAATTACTCCTTACTTTCTCAACAATTCATCTTGCATGACACATTCTACCACTTGCATGATCAGAGCTCAAATTTTCTCTTAAGTGTTGATCATTAAAAATTGAAGAGGGTAGCCATCTATTTATAGGCATTTTGGTGGTCTACATACCACATACACTTGCGTTCCATTCCTACTTGTGCGTCACTCAATCACATTAGCACTGCACCCTCACTTGTGTGTCGTTCTATCACATGTGCCATGAATTATTCCCTTTGTCATATTTTGACGTGTTAATGTTGAAATATGACTTGTGTGCAACATACAGATGCACTCCTTGTATACTTGTGTGCCACACTTGCATTCCATTTATTGAATTGCATGCCACTTTCTTTTCTTTTTTATATTTTTAGATGATGATCTTAAAATATGACTTTTGTGTAATAGATACTCGTGATCACCGTATAATTTTTCACCACACTTGATTTCCACTATTTGAATTGTGCACCACATTATTTACTTTTTCCAATTTTGATGTGATGATCTTGAAATATTACTTTTGTGCAACACACACTTGTGCTCCACTTATACTTGTGTGCCACACTTGCACGCCACTTGTTGACTTTCACACCACTTTCATTCAATTTCCAAAAACCAATATTTAATCCCATAGTCCTTCATAAGTATTTCATCACATGTTATCCAAAATTATGATATTTTTGAAATAAAAATCAGAAAATCATATTCATAGTCACCATGAGAAGTATTGTAACTTCCCTTCCTTCCATCAACCACATAAAAAAAGTGAAATGATTTCTTTTCTTCTCAAAATTCCTTGACAACAAAAGAAAAAACCAAAAATGATATTATTCATAATTATATTAGTCCTATCATAAGGGTTTATGGTTTGAATTTTTTACCAGATAAAACACAATATATATGTGAGTCGTTCCTCAGATAAAAATGAAAATAGATTTAATATTTAATATGGTTCATTCAATATTGGAAGCTAAAATACTGAAAATATAACCTATATATAGTATTCTTCATCTTAAGTATTTTACTTCATATTATAATATAAATAAATTTTAATTATTCTCTTATGCACTTATGATTCATTTTCTAAAGCATGTTAATATCTATTATTAATTCCTTTTATGTGTAATATTAATTTATATATTTACACTACAGGAGTTCTCTTAAGGTATTGTGGGGGATGAACTTGTGTGGTGAGTAGGGTGTAATGTATTACTTCTTATATTACAAATATTTGAGGGAGCCATCATGAAGTCCCTGTTCTTCCTTTCATAATCCACTAGACTTCTGATTATGGAGAACATCCATTGGTAATAGTGGGAATCTTTTAATGATTTTATTAAAAGGTGAAGATGAAGGGGATTCTATATATTTGGTATTCAAGGGGGGTTCTCATTCTAGTGTATGATTCAAACAAGTGGTATGAAATCTATATATTACATTTCACTCAGTTTTCCTTACACACTCAGTCCTCAATTGAAATTTTCTCACTGTGAATTCACTATCAATAGAATTTATAGGTCTGGATAAAGGAAATTTTAGGGAATATAAGTATTAATAAAGGGATTTTTGATTTTAAAAATTTATATAGTGGATAATATAATAAAAATATACATGTATTTTCCACACACTAGAATTAAAATGATGAAAATGGATAAGGTATAATGTGAATGGATGGACAAGAATGAACTAGAAATAGTGAGGATGACATTGGCATGGAATGTAACCTTTAACATCTTAGAGAATGAAAAAATAGAAAGTTAATGAATGTGTTGAAATATATATAAAAAACACTAACATCACAGAAAATGTTTTCATAATGTTGTGGCTATGATGATTAATGTTAACATAAGGAAGATCAAAACAAGAAAACGTGTTTGCAAAACTTTTGTTGTGATCTCTTCTGGAGAGTTAGAATGGGATGGTGATTACTCTAATAAACTGTAGTGGGAAAAATTATTTACCTCTTGAGGATATGTAGAACCTGATCATGAATGAGGATCTTTGTTGGAGAGAATCATAAGAACAGTCATGAAATGCACTTAATACAAAAAATGTGGATGATTAACTCAATGAATGATTAATCATAGAAAACCATTTATTGTTAATTCATGTGGTAATATCATAGGAAAGTCATTTGGTTTGGATCCTACATATATGAAATTTGGGAAGAAATAACACAATAAGAATGATTTCGATAATAGTGATTATTGATTTGGAAAATTTTCATCTCCATGAAGCTCATATTCTATTATTACAATGGATAGAAGCATCCAATTGTTGTTCAGTGTGAATACTCAAGTAAATGCATTAAATATTGACGTATAATCAATATTAAACTAAATATCAGGGAAAAAACATAGATAATTTTGTTTCAATATATTTTAGAAAATTAAATTTGTATAATGATAAAACTCTAAAAATCATTAAAAAGGACATGTTAATATTGTTTTTGAATAATGGGGATATATTTTAGTAGAGAACAGTTAGACATATCCTTGGGTTGTGGAAGAACAGAATTTCCCTGAGAAAAAATTATAAATAAATATATGTTATTCAATTTTGATTTGGGTCTTGAATGTGACTTGAGGATATATAGAGGATACCCAAAAAGTAAATTATAGGATATTTTATTTAGACATAATCATATAAAAAATTTCATTGGATGTAACTACATTATAAAAAGATCTAGAGTTTTTCATTTATAAGATTGGTCATATCATCAGAAGAATGTGATGCTTCTAATAAATAAAATAATTAAACCATGATCACACCGAAATTGGATTCAATGAAATTTTATTTAGAGAAAGAGATAATTTTGTTCTGGATTTTATATATTTTCATTCATATGGACTAAATGAATAAAATGGCCTATATGGATCTTTTGGGACCTTCCCATGTTCAGTCCCTCTAAGATTATCTTTACTTCACTGCTTTTTTTTTATCATGCTTCTAGTAATGTATGTATTTATTTCTAAAGGATAAGTCTAATATCATTCAAAATTTAATATTATTTAAATTTATTGTAAAATTGAATGTTCCCAAATTTTTGAGTAAATATGCTTTGAAAATGGTGGTGAATAAATTTGATTTATATTCTAAAAACTATTTAGGGATAAAATATTAATAAATGAGAAGAAACTTCACAAAATAAAATTGAAAAAATGTTTTAGATAAAATAATTAACAAAATATTGACTTTTATTTATTCAACCATAAAGTTACTCTTATAAATTTACATGGGTATTGGGGAGGAGGAACTCAAAAAAGTAGAATACCATGTTAATATAATCTTATAATCTATAGTTTTTCAAGAACTTTTAGATGAACTATGGTCTTTACAAAAAATATATATGGGTATCTTAAAGTTTCTGAATTATTGGTGTCAGAGAATATAAACTCTACGGATGAAGAAAAAATTGAGGAATCAGTTAATGCATCTTTATTCACTGGGTAAAGTGATGGGAACATCGGTTTTTTAATATTCTATAATTAAAAGTGGAAATTCATTAGAAGATGAGATATTCACATCAATGAAAGGGTTATATAAAAGGACCAAAATTTGGTGGATAAATATTTGGAAATCAAATAATTATATATCAATGTCCAATTTGATCAAATTAAGAAAATCAAAAGGTAATAAAATCTATAAAATGTAGATTAAATCACTAATGTTCTAGAGATTATTCAAATAAAATATATTTCAAAATGTTCAATGGTGGAAGATGATCAAGTGAGCGTACCAAACTATAGGTCTGCAAAAGATAAGTAAGAGATGATCATTTTAGTGTATTCATCCCAATTGACGTGATAAACTATAATTATATGATCATTTCCTAGGTTTGGTGATGACATAAAAGTTTTAATATTAATGGATATTGGAGAATCAAAAAGGCTGGAATAAATAACTTCACTTAATGATATCTAGTGGTATAAAACATTAATGTATGTAGATAGGTCTCATTGAAATCCAATGGAACTTCCGAGATGAAGGAGTTTCCATGTTGAAATAAGTAAAATGATATTATGTGGTTTTATTATTTAATTAGGAGGCCGATGGAGTGAATAATTTCAAGATGATACTCATGGAACTTGAGACATTCCAATAGTTCCTATTCTATAATGTTAATATGATATAGTTAGAGATGAGGAAATATGTTCAATTTAGAACTCGACTTCTAGATCATGCATAATACTAAGAAATCCTTTACGAAACTCATAATTGTAATCCCTCACTATGGGCATGTATTCGAGCATTATCATCTCCTTTATCTAATTCTTTAGGTTGAGATATAATATATCATAATGTAGTAATACCCATACTTGAGATAATTATTTTAAAGGAGATTCATCTTCTTCCTTAATGTTTTAAGGAATTAGAGGATTCTTCAGGATGTGAAGAGTGATCTCCCTTTCTACACATTTGATGTTTTCATTTTATATTGATAGACATTTTGTCTCCAATATTGCATAAAAATCCACCAAAGTAAGAAAGGAAATATATTCTAGGAGGTTCAGTCCACAAACACTAACAGTGGAGGAGTTATGTACCTTGGATGAAATAATTTCCCAACTATATTTTCTCACATATTACATAACCTCCAAATTTTGACGTGGTCTTTGAAATGTTCTACTAAACATGCATGATATGGAAAAATATGTACATGAATAATAAAATAATATGTTTTCTATTATTTAATTAATAACTAGTGTACCTTTCACCACATTATTTTCTATATCCATATCAGTAGTTGGGATAGTATAAGACCTTTTTTAGTTTCCATGGATGTTGTTGTTGATTTTCTCCAAAAACCATGGTCTTACGGAATTGATTTGATAAATTCCCATATTCCATTGAGATAAAGCACTAAACTATAGGGTGATTTTTGATATAAACCATCCTTTCATCTTCCACATTAGTGGAATTATTTATATCCCTTTGGTTGTTCTTAGATATATTCCCCATTCTTATACATTTGTAGAATTTCATGGTTCCCTTTAGATAGTTTACATGATTCTTTTTCCCACAATATTAAAACATTGGATATTTAGTCTTCATTCCATCATGATATTTATTTATAGGTCCTCCCATATTTAACTTCATTTTCTGATTCTTTTCACTGGGCCCATGAGACCACTAAGTGTTGTCGATATCCATTTCAACCTGGAGGGAACAATGAAAAATCTCCTCATGTCTGTCGAAGTCTCTAATCACCAACTCTATTTTTAGACTAATATTTAGTCCACAAAATATGTGATACAACTTGGATTTTGAGTTAATGGAAACGAAATAGGAGTATATTTCATGAATTTTATTGTTTTACTCATAAGTCGTGATAGACTAATATTAAACATACTTGTGTCCAAGGAATTATCATTATATCTTATAATGGAGGGTTTGGGGAAAATATTTATTGAAAAACATTTTCTTAAATTCATCCTAATCAATGAAATAAACTTACTCCTTAGAATTTGAATATTTTATTAGTTTCCACCACTAAATAGCTTCCCCATATAAATGATATACCTCTAACACAAATCTCTATTCTTATAAGAACTGGAGGAAAGAGAATAATTTTTCAATGGAATTAATCCACTATTCTGCAAGGATGGGATAAAAGATCCAATAAACATGGGAGGAATTTTACACATTAAGGTCTTCATGTGACAATTAAACATTACATATATAATGAAGGTGTTACACATGATTAAAGATATTTTTCATTCCTTGATCCAGTTGAGAATGTATTATCATGAATTTTTGAGCACCTATTTCAATAATATTTAGAAGATCATTAAGGAAATCATCACATTTCATATTACATTGATTGTTGGAAGTTTTCTCCTATTTTATACCATTAATTAATAAAAATATAGTGCAATTAGGGGGCATGAATACATAGCTAATGAGCATAAAAATGAAAACCTTAAACATAAAAGTATAAAACTCTTAACTAAAAATTATATCTTAACCTATGATACCTTAGGTTTCAATCTAGGTTATCCATTATCTATTCCGAAAAATATATTTTTATGGACATTATATTATACCTTTAATAATAGATCATAATGAGCCTATGAATTTATAGAAGCATATCCCCTAGGAGTGTCAAACTAGGCATGTAGTAAGGCTCATTTTCATATACTAGGTTACCCCAAGTAAAGCCATTGACACCTCATCGAAGTTGTTCCTCCTAGGTACATTAGTTCTAGAACCAATTCCAATTGTAGTATCATGATAGGAATGTATTTTCTTGATATGACACATACTCTATACTAACCATAATTTAAGTATGTTTTCTCATACTTAATCTTATACCTAGAGTTACTAATAATGTTCTCTATTCAAAATTCCAAAAAATTACTTTACTATCCTCTAATACCAACTATAAAGTCCCTATCCTTTTACACATATCATTACATTATTTTAATCATAATTAAACATCAAATTACAATCAAGGACTGTGATATTTAGATTCATGAATCTATATGTACATGAAACTAAAAACATAGGTCTAAATAAAACATTAATTCATTTATCATTCATTATGATATCCTAACATCATTTGAGCCCTTACATATACATAGGATAACTTGGCGATAGCCTGATCAATGGGATGATAAAAAAATCCTAATAAGGGAATAAAAATTAAAATAAATCATGCCACATGGGTTAGATAGAAGAACATAATTATATGAAAAGACACAGAACAAGAATAAATATAAGGAATCATAACATGAGATTATAAAATCATGGATTCATAGTAATTTTTTTGCAACATAACACATGACATTTTCACTAGTTAAGGATCATTGCATATAGAGGAACATGAGTAAAGGTTAACCACCAAGACTATTTCCCATGACATCTCATGGGACTAAACATTTCCCAATGAAATGGAGTGATATCGAGGTGGACCAATAATAACATGTTTAGGAATATCTGTTCAACATGATGAATTAATCATAATGAATAATAAATTAAGGGTAATACATGGTAAGAACTGGGAATCATAATTATTTCAAAAAGGCATAACATAAGGGATTATCACAATTGTGTCAATATAAGAATGTATTTAAATCATACATGGAAATTCATAAGGTAAAATGGTCATAGATCATGATAATTTATTTCAAAATGAATTGAATACATATAAATATGGTGTATAGGAATCTTTAGATATAAAATATGTTAGTGCGGTTTAAGGAAAAAATTGAGAAATATTTAATGAAAAAAAGGGAATGATATTTCATATAAAACCATAAGTGAACCAAGAAAGTTTTTATCATTATAATTATAATTTTATAAGAAAATGTGATGGAAAATATATTATGGAGTTCACTTGAAATTGGTATGAAAACATTGAGTTCCATTTAATTGGGCCTTCTTATCCGGAAGAATTGATCCAGAAACCTTTTAAAAACAGGCATAACCTTGAAAAGGTAGGATGAACAGATCCTGATACTTGATTTTGGAACATATAAACATAGTTTAAAATATTAAAAAAAAGAATTTCATTTGGGTAGAAATAGATATATAATAACCCAAATGAATAATACAGGTTCTAGTAGAATCCCTTACCTTATGTCTGAAAAGATTCATAGCATGATCTTAATGTCCTAACCAATAAAGTTAAATACATCAATTAATTAATTCAGAATATTATATACATTTATTTTATTTATTATAATTTTATTATGTTCATTCATGTCCCATTTTATAGATTATGAGAATCAATTTAATTATTCCATAGCGTTTGTTTCTTCTATTTTCATGATCGGTTTACTTTTATATGTGTATTGAAAATCATTGAGTATGAGGATAATTGTCCCGAAGTGATTTTATATTTTATTAATTAACATATTCAATATTAAAATACCATTTTTTCTTTATGTGAATATGACTCATTAGATAAATCATTAATTATAATTATTTGGATTTATTTATCATTTGTTATCACAATGAACTCATTTTGTTTTATAAATTAATATAATGTGTAGAGAATGATTCTAGAATGTTAAATAAGATATAATTCATATTTTATAATCGGTTTTAACCATAAAAATAATTTCATTATTAACCTGGAAGATGATATTGAGTTGTGAAAGCATGTTGTCCATGAATGTGGTAAATCGGTACCTCACAGATAATGTTTTCATTCTTAAAATTAAAGAGAGAGAGAAAATAATTGATGAATAATTATTACATAAACATGATAATATAAAATTATATATTGGAAACTAGATTATTCATTCTACTTGTAAAAGTAGAATTTATAAGGAGATAATAAAAGAAAGGAACATGAAAAGATATTGAATGAAAATGGAAGAGGGTTTTAGCTCTTGATTCCTTATTTTTAGAGCCTCCAAAGGTGATTGGTATGGGTGTTTTGTTATGTTAAATATAAAATGGACGTGGGGAGAGTGTTTGGAAGAGTATTGGGTATAAATTGGGAATGCATCTGGTCTTGAGTGGTGTGAACAAAAGAGGAGGTGAGGGTGGTATTTATTGTGGAAGAGAGGGATGTTTTTTCATTATTTAAATCATTAGTTTATTATTTTGTCTCAACAAAATGAATAGTTTTATTATTATCATCAAATTTGATAAAATTATGATAGATAGTTAGATATTTTGTGCTTAAATTAGTATTAAATCATCTATGACTCAACAAATCATATATTTCACATTTTCTTGTAATTTATCATATTTTACAATTCTACAAAAATTCAATTATATCAGAAAAAACCAAAAAATCACCTTAACCATTTTTTATGTATAGTATTGAATAATGACCTCCATTTTATGAAAAAAAAATTAAAATGAGAAACGTTAATATTAATTTTAATCATCATTTACTTGGACAATTCAGATTTTAAAATTATAAATGATTTTATAACATTTTAAAAAATTACATAAGGTCTCAAATCATTCTGTTAAAATAATTGGAAATCAAAATACTAATTTATGAATATATTTTATTATAAATTATTAAATTAATCCTATCATTATAATTAAGTATTTATGACATACTGAAATACCAACACTTAATTAACAATTTTTAAAATACTTATTTACTTATACTATGATATAATTATATCATATTGTCACTTATAAGATAGATATATTTTATATATACATTCATTGGTGAGGTTACTATTCAATTGGATAGATTACTATTCGTATTGTTCATATTAATATTCTAATGTTCAAGTTACTATTTCACCATTATAGGTTCTTTAACTTCTAGAAACGCTTCTTATTTCATTCAATCATCATTTGTAAATCGCATATTGTGGAATCTATCTGATTCTACCATATGACATAATTACAAAAAGGTAATTTCTACATATAAAACATTGGTTTATTGTATTTACTCTACCTATGACTTGGTTAGATGATGTTATGTTTCTACAACCATTTATCTAGTGTTTCTATATATCAATGTATGGTGGAATATTATGTAATCGATTACTAAATGGAATAAAAACATGTTTCATGATCACATTCATTAATTAGTGTATGTTGTTATAAAAATTAAAATAAAATTACAATTTAAGAAGTGTTCTCCTCTATATATCCTAATAGAGATTTTATTTATCTTAGCTATAAATGTGAAAATTTATGTCCAAAGTAAAATATTATAATTGTATTTTAGGATTACTTGTTAAAATTATTTTGAATTATCTTCTAATTAAAATTTCAATATCAATTTATATAGTTTTTTCTATCGTAACATGTAATTAACAACTTTTTAAACATAGACCTTGTTGTTAAATTCTAGTTAATGTATAAAGAAATAGTTTGATGATGTGGATCGTATGTGTATGATGTGAACTATTTTTATATATGATGATTGACATAGTGTGAGGGTATTTTGGGCTACCAAGAGCACCCATATTATAAGATTATTACATGTGTAATTTAGCTACTAACAGTGTGTTTTTCTTGTTATTTATTTACACGGACTTTGCTTTTGGCAGATTAGATGGATTTGTTTATGATATCCATCTTATTTTTGAATGAAATAATCCTAAAATGGATTAATTTGGGCCAAAAAATATATATTCAATGAAATTTGTTGTATAAGATAGTGGGATGTTTTCATTATTGTGAAATCCATTTGAACTATGATATTGATATATCTAATGTGTGTTGATAATATATGACCCATGTTTATTAATTGATGGCTTGATTTATAGTATAATAGGATGTACTAGAACATATATATGATAACCTTCTATTATAAGGATTGAGAAGAGAATAATGACATGAATGTTTAAACTTTTATTCCTCTACTGTATAGAAATTTGGGTTGTGGATAACATTGGATGGGTATTTGGATTATGTATGGGATTCTTGATAGATACTTTCATAATAACCTTATGGGAGGTTTTTGGGGTGTGAGTTACCTTGGGGTGTAATCTCTGGCACAGGATATTAGTGATTTGAGTGTGGGGATGAAGTATTGTGACCATTTCTTACTATTATAGGATATTAATATGACAAATGAAGGTAACCCAAGAGATGGGTAAGTTGTGAATGAGGATTCCATATCGATAAGAAAGAAAAAAATGTGTTTTATATTGACATTGATGTATGAAAGTCCAAGAAAATTCTAGTAATAGGTATAAATATGCAGGGTGGGTTATAAATATAGGTTTACCACCCTATTATTGTGAGTGATGACTATGTTCTGATGGGATGGATAGATTAGATTCATTAATATGATGACTACAAGGTTTTATTAGGTGGTTGAATCATTATTGGGTATAGTTTGGGTAGAAAATTCTTGTTTTATTTTGATGAAAAATGTGTCTTATTGTCACATGGTTGGCCATGGAGCGAGTAAGTTAGCCCTTGATCCTTAGAAAGGAAGCACTAAGTGAGCCAATTTCAATTGGATTAATTGGAATGTGATGAACATTTTTACTTAGATTATTAGGTGAATGAGACAATGAATAAGTTACTATGACCTGATAGAGTTGATTTAGTTTTTATAGTGTAGTAAAATTGGGGATTATTCTTGTAGGGAAATCAAGTTTGGTAACCTGAGCTATTATGCATCATTGTGAAAGGATAAATTTTACACTCTTTTTTTATGTATGACATGTATGGATTATGATTGACCAATATTGTATGTCGTATTCATGTTGCCTAAAATTACGTGTACTGAGGTAATATTAGTTCCATGATTAATATGGATAAATTTTTATGTCATGTGTGAGACACGTTGATGCTTTGTTTTGAAGAATATATAGGATATAAAGCATGATTTGGGAAATTTACATAAAACCTAAGGTAAGTTCATGACATTTGATTGAAAATTCATAGTGGTTATATGTGATACAATTAGTGTACTAATAGATCATTTTGGGATTAATGTATTGTTTTCTGTTAGAGACCCATGGGAGTTAGTAATATTTGAGGTGTCTATATATTTTAGTTAATTATAGGACTCCTTATTTTTATGAAACTTCATAGTGTATGGTCAGGTATTTTTTATTTGATTAGTGTAATATTCACAGTGATATGATGATGGATTGATAAAAATAATTTATTTGATAAATTATAGGCAAACGGTGTCAAGCCATGTGATTCTGATGAATGCTGGACAAAGAAAGAGATGTTCTAGTTTAAGATAGGGTGTAGTTTTTTCTAGGGATTATATGCATTATGATTATAATGATGAGTGAGAAGAGGTCCCAGTATGTGATAATGGGATAACATTTGGTTTATGAGAAATTCATTGATGTGGGGGTGATTAGCTTATGTGAGAGATGAGTTATGACCCTTTATAGAATAGTGTAGGATGCCATGAAATATATGTTGGGCCTTATTGAACACTGAGTGGAACGATGTGTTGGGGAAAGAATCATATATTTCCCAAACTATAAGAAGTTATGAATCAATGTGGTTGTCAGTTTCATGTGAAAATTTGTTTTTCCCTTATCTGAATATAATGAAAAATTTATATGATGGTGAGAAAGGTCATGGACCATGAGTTTGATCTATCTTGAAAGGATGTACAATGGTTGTATCTTGAAATATTGAAAGGGTAGTTATTTGGTTCACAATATATAATTAATGACTTGAGAATGGATGGAGTTGAGGACCTATTCAAGAAACATAATAGAGGCTTGAAAACACCAATGTTTTGATGATGATGGGTATTGGGAAGGATCATTCTCATTGATTGGTAATTGGGAAGTCTTATATACAGGATCACACACTGGACCATTTGAGTATGTGGTTCTCATTTCGATATGTTTTTTTGTGAACAAAAGAAGTAGCGTGTTTATAAACCCAACCCCACAGTAGACATAATTTTTTGATGTCTCGTTGTTATAATAAACCATGTTGGAACAAAACGAAGAAGGTACCCATGTATGAGTAATATTTATTTGGATGTGATTGAATTTTTATGGTAGACATTTAAAGACACTATATATTTGTCTATGGTGATGTTTTGTGATATGGTTTTTTTTATCAAAAGTTTCTGGGAGAGTGAATAGGTAAGTGAGAATTTGATTCTATTTCGTAATATATTGATGTGAATGATGAAAAATATTTGTATATTATGATTACTGTCGATATTGCTATTTATGGATCCAATAAGAATAGATAGGTGAGAAAATGATTATTCTAAACTAGTGGAAATAACAAAAGTGTTATGTTGGTATTTTGGGTGTTTAAAAATGAAATAGGAAGTGGGGGATCATAGTGGGGTTAGTTTGAATAATTGACATTGAGATGTGTTGGAGGGTTGTGTTGTGATTCGTGTAAATGAGATGTTGTTGCTATGTGTTTTATTATAGGGTTTCCAATGTATCTATCATATATCAAAGCGGTTTGTGTGGTATTAGACTGACCAACAATGGTTTTTCAACAATTGAAGTATAGTAAACCTCTTATTTAGTGGATTTAAGTTTAATCGAGTAATATCATTAGTAATTCAGAACATTGATATCTATGAATATACAGTATAATATATACTCAATATTGAGATAGATATTGGATACTCATATTTGTCTCATGGTCTTGGAGATAAATTATGTAAAATATAGTTTTCCTTTGTAGTATTAGCAGATAAATCCTTTGGATAAATGAAAACCCAACTTCCCTCATTTGAAAAATATGGGAAGAGGAATCTCAGAAACTATCCCAATGGACCTTTGCAATACATCAATTGTGGGAAATAGGGGTATCAGGGTAATCAATGTTGGATGGATATGACGAATCCCACTAATATTATGGAAGAAAATATAATTCAAATCAACACTCATCCTATTTTCCAGTGTTTCAAATATAAGAGATATCCAAATTATGAAAACTAATGCCTTAAGACATGGTTCGTCGAAGACAATAAATGACCACAATATTCATATCCTAGAGAGAAAGGAATGAAATATCTTACCACAATCTCTGGAGTGTATCCCAAAAAATGATGTGGTGATAGTTATGTTATTTATTCATTCAATAAAGAACAAAAAATTTATTATTTTGGTTATATACATTATTTTATATGTTCTTATTTTTGTTGAATAATTCAAACCCCACCAAAACTCACGGGGTTTGAGAAATCATTGATATTAGAAAACAAAAGTATTATTTTATACCAAATATATAAATCATCCCCAATAATTGTATGTGGATAGAACATCCCATAAAATATTTTTTTACATCCTTTATTAGTGTTTTCATCTAAATTTGTATTAAATATCCTATCATTATTTATATACAACATAAACTATCTAGAAAGGGGGATCACTCTTCAAATCCAAATCCATCATAATATTTTGTATATGTGTATATGGGATGATGAATATCCTCTAAAATCTTCATATCAATTGTTGATATTATTTCCATATTAGAAGGAATATATATCTCAAATTTCTATAATAATGGAGTTAATCATACTTGAAAACATTCCCATTATGAGGGATTAAACTAATGTATTCCTTTGATAGTTTCCTATTCTTCCTCCTAATTGAGATGTTCATTTCAGAATAAATCTTATACCTGGATCCCCACCCATATCAAAAAATCCCATTAAAATAAAAACCATTGACTTAGATGAACTAAAGATAATGTCATATATAATTCTAATGAAGGGATTTATACACCCGAGCACTTCACCATGGGGTGTGTCGGTTCTCTTCATCAAGAAGAATAATTATTCAATGACCCTCTCCATCGATTATCATAAACACAAAAAAATCATGATAAAGATAAAAGTATCCTAAATCATGGATAAATTATGTATGTAATGATTATATATTATATTAATGATATAATTAAAAATATAAATTTATAGTATCAAATATACATTCTTACTTTCCATTCTCTAGGGAACAGGGTAATGTCGCCTGTGTGTATAGTGAACGACCGCCTCATTAAGTGATGTGATTTGGTTTTCACATGGACTTTACATTGAAGGTAATAAGGATTAATCTTATTTTTATATATGATATTAATGTCATATTAAAAATTATGGATAATAAATTTATCATTTAATCTGTTAACTTACCATCCATTGAATAAATGATAATGTTATCCGTCTGTACAGTGGACTACCACCCCACGAAACGACGTGATTTTTTATTACCTCTTCATGTCGATGCTAAATGTAAGGATTTTTAAATTAATTATATAATATTTATGAAGTAGTTCTCATCCATTAATGTTAAAATAATTCTTACCATCTTTCCTTCATGACCATTACAAAATGTAAATAATACTCATACATATGTAAGGCCTATAGTCTCAATTATTGTAACATAGTTCATTTTTCATTACCATATTTCATATTTTTTTATTAAAAATATACAATAAGAAATTAATTGGTTCAGTAATTGAATTTTACATGATAAAAAATAAAATTAATGGAATGATAAATAGTAAAAGGATCCTTCTAAAATTTTATTATTAACATAATATTATTATTATAAAGACATATCATTAAACATAACTTATTTGAGTGTTTTTAATTATAGATCACATTGCATGATCATTTGTGTTTATTGTTTTAGAGAATTAGAATAAAACCATACATTTTACACCCACACATTACATGTACACTATATATCAACTTTTTCCACCATGTAAACCCCTTTTAAAATAAAACTTGATTTCCTTTTGAGAAACATCCTCAACTCATTCTTCATGAAATATTCTCTATCCTTACCAATCATCAGACCTATCAAAAACAATTTTAAACATTGGTTGAGTATAAAAATATTAGTAAATGACATGAAACAATGAAAACCATTTGTTTAGTGAAAACCTGGTATCCCATTTACTATTCATTGAGTGAATGAAACATAACTTTTTCACATGAATAACACTCATACATTTTTCTCAAATAAAAACATTCAATCCAATAGCATTAAACTAAAAATAATTTAGATGAATTAGATCATCATATACATAATACCATTTAAATCCCATTTCAATTGGAATAACCATGATGAAGATTTCCAAATTTTTTATTACTTAACGGATTTGAAATCAATAACTAATATCACCCTACATTGATGTTATATATAGATCACCAATGAGTTATAATGGGGATCATCCATTCATAAAATATATAACTGCCTCATCCGTGAATTATAATGGAGACAAAACCTTCTTATAAGATATCTTAGGCACACCTGTGAGCATTAATGGGTCTCATCCCTTCATATAATCATTATCGGGCTCACCTATTTCATAAAATCCTCATGTAAAATTTCATGAAGAAAACATTTTCATCACAAAACCCTTTTGAAAAACTCTTCTAATCCCATATTAAAAACAATTTCTTATAAAATATCAGTTTTATTACTAAGATTAAAAAAATGGTTTAAGGGATTCATTTAATTTTAAAATGCATTGAGTCTTATAGAAGAATCGAAATATCAAATAACACTTATGACAGTGGATATGTCATTATCGCCATATATAAGAAAAATACTCATTTTTTCATTTTGTAATGAATGTAAACTGATTTTTATAAAAAAATTCCTTTTGAAAACATTGAATGAAATTCAATATTGACATATAATTCCTTGTATAACCCTTTTATATCCATAAAAATAAATATTTAAATCAATACCATGAAGAAAAATATTTGATAATTAAATATTTAAACGTTCATGGTATCTCACACCAATTTAAACATTTAAATATTAATATCCAAGAATTAATATATTTATCTAAACATTAAATAACATTAATATAGATAAAATATTGATATTAAATGGTTTATCAGCTATATATACACTTTATAAAAAAATAAAGGTGCATATTATAAAGAAATGACTAAATGAAAGGATATTGAGATGAAATCCCTTGCATTGAGCCTATGTTGTCTAATACATTCTTTATCTTC
The DNA here is from genome assembly GCA_963277665.1 of Viscum album. NCBI lineage: Eukaryota > Viridiplantae > Streptophyta > Magnoliopsida > Santalales > Viscaceae > Viscum > Viscum album. The sequence continues at coordinate 229,529,013 of OY728151.1, forward strand.
ATAAATTATAAAATTAGGACAATTTTTACTTTTTAAAGAACCTTTTTTATGATTATTATTCATTTTATATCACTGATTACCTTGTTATAACAATTACAATATTTTTAATGTACATATCAGATGTTTTGTCGATATTCGGTACATGAGTCCAAAAATGAACATGATATGATTTCAGTAGTCCATGTGGTCATAACTTCATAACATAAAAATTAATAATAAATACTTAAGTATCACATTTATAAATACAAAATACTTTTAAAATCAAACCATTTATTATGGTAATGAAAAATGAACACTGTTATAACCAAGGAGACGACATTCCTTACGTATGCAAGAGTAACATTTCTATATTCCATTGATCCTTTAGGAAAAAAGGTAGGTCTTATTTTATCATTAAATACATATCATAACATAATTAATATCACATTAATAATTTAAATATACTTATATATGTCATACAAGTTATATAATGAAAAAACGAGTCATGTCACTTCATGGAGGTGATAGTTCACACATACGCCTGAATTACGCTCTCATTTTTATGCGCGTGGAAAGTAAGAATGTAATTGATCTATTATTATCTTATAATGATTAATATTTTATTAATATAACATAATAACATTAATTACATTTTAATAACCAGTCGTGAGAGATGATTTTGGAGAATGAGTTAGATTGATTCATGGAGGTGACATTCTCACGTACACACGAATTATTAATTCCATTTCCATTTAATGGAAGTGTAGATGGATTTAGGTGATGATATTAACATAAAAATAATCTTAGTATATTTAGGATAATATAGTTATTATTTCATATTGGATGAATACTATTTTAATGAATTGGAATAAGAAATATATATATATATATATATATGCATTACCATTCTTTTAGATGATAACATTTATTAACACCTTAAAACTTCGAAGGATGCTATTATTCCAAAATTAAGGCATAAAATAGGCAGTGAGGGATTCTAGTATAGTGTACTTAGTAGATCATGGTTAAACAAAAAGTTTTTTATTATTTGACTAATAGGGACGAATGAGTGCCCTTTTAGAGGAGAGGGGAGGGGTACTCTTAGAATTATTAAAGTTATTAAACTAATTTAATTTATTTTTCTAATAAAAATAGTACTAAAAAAATTTATCTATAATATATGATGATTTTTTGTTGAATTATCATCATCCAGTTGAAATTATACATGTTTTAAATATTTTTTAATCCTTGCCTTTTTGTTTTAACCCATTTTAATTTCAAAATCAAGCCAAAAGAAAAAATAACGAGTCATTAATGAAATTTTTAGACTTATTAAATCATTTTTTAATGTTTCATTTTTATAAATTTTATATAATTTAATTAAATATTTTATATTTTAAAATATTAATTTTTTAAATTTTTACACTATTTATTACATGACTTTCCTAAACAATCATAAAATATTCATTCCTTATAAAAAAATAAAATAACTCCATCCTAAAATGTCAAATTAATATATAAAATTCATGGATCGAATCAAATATTTCAAATTATATTTAATTTAATAGTATTAATATCATTTCATTGATTCTTTCTTAGTAATGTTTTTACTGCATCATCTTTGTGTCATAATTAAATTTAATTATTTAATTACTAAAACTTATTTATTAATTTAAATGATATAGGGAATATTATTATATTTATAAGGATTGTTATTAGTTAATGATATAACTTACATAAACACATATAAATTTTTTAGTACGAATAGATAGATTTATGACATATTTGTCGTTACTTTAAATTAAATGTTATAAATTTTAAAATCACACCGTTGTGGCTTCCAAAGGTCACAAAAAAGACCAAGGATGGTCATGGTCGATTATAACCCATAAAATAATATTAAAATTAGTTTTAGTGAAATATTACAATATTATAATATTAGTTTACCGTTAATTTTCCTATTTACCTTTAACCGTGGTAAATAAAATACTAAAATTATTATTTACCAAAAAAACATTTTGATCCTATTGGAGCACATTTTTCATATTTTGTAGATACATTTATGTATTTCTTTGAAAATTAAATTAACTTCAGTGGTTAAATTAATTTTAACACCATTCTTTTAGATGGATCGAGAAAAAAGGGCTTTTAAGTAAAGCGTTCAAAATTTCATAGAGTTGGTCTATTAAATTTTAATTTGAAATTACATCCAACGGAAAACATTATAATAAATGATAAAATAATAATATAATTATAACTTAAAACCATGTAAAATTATTATCTAAAAATATAAAGAAATTAGATGAAAAGGGAGTTTTGAATTAAAATGCAATATTTATCACTATTCATTAAAATATGAATTTTATCTAAAAAATACATAAAATTAAACCCAGGTAAATTTTGATGTATGACTTCCAAATAAAAATTTACTTCCTTCAAATATAACATATAAATGTTTCAAAAATTATTTTCAATGTGGTTTCTCCAACAAAATTTGATAAAAGTGTATTTTTTGAAAAATACTCATTTTATCTAAATATTTATATTATTCTTACATAATGTCAAATAATATGAATTTTAAACATTATATTGCTTTTTTATTTTATTAATATAATCCAAATAGATTAATTTGAAAATTTTATTAACAAAATTACCCATATTAAAATAGTTTTTTATAAAAACATCTCTTTTTTATTCAATTAGTTATTATTTTATTTTTAAAATAATTTACTAACCAATGAATCGTTATATAAAAATGTGTAAACCATATTCTAATAATTTAGTTAACACTTTTAATTTTTACAATTTTAATTAAATGAAATAACAACCATATTTACAATATATTTTTTATATTATAACTCACTCTTGCATACGACGTAAGATTTATGAGAAACTCATTGTTGCCTGTTGAGTTAACTATTTGACATAATATTTCTATTATGGTAAAAATACTATATAATTCATAAATATTAATAAATAGGAAAAATTATTATTCTGTAATAACATGGGATGTTATATCCGTCCCCCCTTTTGGAAATTACATGCTCGCAATTTTAAATTTGGACTCGATAACTAATGTTTAACTATTCAAAATTACTTTATTGAACCACCAAATTTGAAAATATTTAATAAAACCTCTATATTAAAAAAAGAAATTTAAGTAAAAATGTCACCACATACTAGGATTATATGTTTGAAAAATTGTATATAAAAGAGAAAACTATTTATAATGTTTTGATGTAGAGTGATCAAAAGAATTGTTAGAAAAATATTAACAATCACAAAGCTCTAAATATGTGATGATCTAAGGTACCATTTGATAAATCAAAAAATAATATACTTGGTGTCATTTTTTGTTGTAATATGATTTATTGAAAATAATTTTCTTTGAGGTTATAAATTCCTTTAAAAACTATGAATATTAGGAAACTTACTTACTTGATATATTTTTATTTTTAAGCACAATTTCATCCTCATAATATTTCCAAAATTATGATGTACATCCATAAAAATAATTTTAATCATAAATGATCACACAAACAGTAATGGATACAAATTATTTAAAGAAAAGGTCCAATGGTAAAGGCATACTCTACGTTAATGAAAATCCTTTTGTAAACAAAATCCCACAAAACATTTCCTAGAAATGTCCTTAATGACTTATTATCACATCACCTAAAGCCTCACAAGGTTCACCTAAAACAATTATCTAATGGTTATCCATTGAAAAATATAGGGTTCTTAGGATCTTCTGTCACATCACCAGATGTATCAACATCAACTATACAAGTACCAATATATTTTCTCAAACCTTTTTGTTTCTGATCAAAATGACCTCCTCCCTGTGTAATTAACTTTGGACACTTATTTTCATTGTCTCCCAAATCATTACACCTATGTGATCTCAATGTAGATTGGATATCTGTTATCTCATTGCTGTATTATTTGAGACCCATTCCCTTATAGTCACAAACACCAGGATGAGAATTACCTCTCCATTAACACTATCTAGATCCTAATATACATTTACCAAAAGAAAGTTTACCACACTTGCAACAAGTTCTAGTCAAACCTATAGAATTCTTAGTTTTCTTATTTTCCATTTCTTATCACCTTTACCATTTCTTACTAATATCATCTCATATAATGTATTTGTTGGTAAACACCACTTCTATATACTCAGTATAATGAACCACTTTTTCAATGCGTTTAAAATCATTGGAGGCCAAAGAACTTCATTGCCCGAGTTTCAATCCAGAGTGAAATCAGTTAATTTTAATGTCAATGACATGAATAAAATTTATAACATACCTAGTAAATCTCATGAAGTTCACTTCATATTCTAAAACTGAATCATTATCCTTTTACTTTAATTCTATAAATAGTGACTTTATATTAAGTTGAACAACCTTAGGGAAATATTACTCAAGGAAAATATCATTAAATTCTTGTCATTCCATGACATCTTGATCATTTTTCTCTCTAGTATTCGTAACCAAGTACCACTATCCATCATCTTTAACTTCATAATGATATAATTAAAGAGATACCTACTGATTATTCGAACATACCATGAAATCAAATATATTATCCAGGGTATCTATCCATCATTCAGCTACCATTGGGTTAGATGATCCATTGAATGATGGAGGATGTTTCCTCATAAAAATTTTAACTACTGACATATTCCTTTTTTGTTGATCTGGATGATCTTGTGCATGGATTCCACCCCCATTTATTTCTTGTTTCAACTGATCCATCACAAAAACAAACTGTCCGGTTCTAATTTTGACCTCCTCATGATGTTGATTTGAAGGGATGTATTCCTCTTGATTTATTCCCATTATATCTTTCTTATATACTTTATGGAAAACCATTCTAAAAAATATTTTTTAGACGAAGGAACAAGGTATTATTAAAAATCTACATCATTTCATCTTAACCATAAAGTAAAATCTTCTAAGAGAAATAAATTAACACCATCCTTACCTATTAATTATTCCAAACCATCCTCTAATACCAACTATAAGGCCCCATTCTTAAAAATAAATTATTCTAGAATTTTTGATCTAGAAATCACATTTTAGGATATTTTATGATCATAGTTTTAGATTATTAGTAAAAACTCATAGATAGTAGACCAATATGTTACATGTGCATAGTTACACTAATTATCAACTTTTTCCTCCAAAGGAAACCCTTTTAAAATACAACATGACTACTTTTTGAGACACATACTCAATTATTTCACAATTATATCATCATTTTTCTTACAAATATTAACAAATAAGAAAAACAATTGAAATCATAAGATGAGCGTAAAAAGCTCAGTAAGGTACATAAAATAAATAAACCATTAGTTTATTTAAAACAAGGTAACCCATTTAATGTTCTTTTACTGAATAAAACAAACCATTTTCACATGAATAACCCTCATAAATTTTTCTCAAAAAAAATTAAATTAAATGTAGGAAATTAAAACTCCTTTAGGTGAATTAGAGCATCATATACATAATAACCATTCAAACCAATTTCAAACGGAATAACCATATGGTCGACTTCTAATATTATTATTACCCAATTAATTGCAGATCTATATTGGGGATCTCCCTTCATATAAGCTACAACGGGCTCCCCTATGATCTATAATGGGGCTCATCTCTTCATGTAAGCTATAACAAGTTCACCTGTGAGCTATAATTGGGATCAAACCATGATATAAGCTATTTCGGGCCCACCTGTAAGCTATAATGGGACTCAAATATTTATATAAGCTATATCAAGCTCACCTGTTTAATATAATACTCATATAATAGTCATGAATAAAACACATTCATCATAAAACCCTTTTGAAAACACTTTTAATCCCATATGAAAAACATTTTTTTATAAAAATAACATTCTCCTTGAAGAACATTTTTTAATTATCAAGATACCCAATAAAAGTATAAGGGACTATTTTCCCATTAAAATACATTAAGGCTTATAGAGGAAGACAAATATCAAATAAAAATTACGGCGTCAGAGAAATCATCGTGGTTTTATATATGAAAAACATTCCTTTTGTAATTTTATAATGATAGTTAAATTATTTTTATTAAAAGATTCATTTTAAAAATTAATAATGAAATTCAAGATATAAAAATAATTTATTTTACAGTACTTTTATTTACATATAAATAAATATATAAATTAATATCATGATGAAAAATATTTGTTAATTAAATTTTCAAATGTTCAAGGTGTCTCATACCTCTTTGAAAATTTAAATATTAATATCTATGAATTAATACATTTTCCAAACCATTAAAAAAAATTTATAGATAAACTATTCATATGAAATTTCGTAGTTTCTCTATATACACCTTATAAAAGAATAATGGTTTATATAATCAAGAAATTTCTCAATAAAAGAAGATTGAGACAAAATATCGTACCTTGATTTTGACTTGTCTCATATATTATTTTTCTTAAAGAATAATAAACCTAGGTCAATTTATACAAAATTTAGAAAACGTTTTCATATTTATTATTCATTTAATATCAATTATTACAATGTTATAAAAAATAGATAATTATTTACGTTTAAATCGGATGTTTTGCCAATATTCAGTACTTGAGTCCAAAAATGATCTTTGTATGATATCAATAGTCCATATGGTCTTAATTCCATCATACATATACAAATATTTTTTAAATAGGTATCGTATTTATACATCCCTTATACCTTAAAATCAAATCATTAATTATGGAAATGAAAAATGAACAACATTATAATCATGGAGATGGTAGGTCATACGTACGCAAGAGTAACATATCCATTTTCCATTAATAATTATAGAAAAAATATAATTATTACATAAAACTCAAAAATTATCATAAAATAATTAATATCATATTAATAATAAAAATATACTTATATTTATCATAAATGTGATATAATGAATAAAAATGAGTCACATCTCTTCATGGAGGTGATTGTTCAGACATATGCACGAACTGTATTATCATATTTATGCGCTTGGAAATGAAGAATGTATTTCATATATTATTATCTTATAATAATTAATTTGTAATTAATAACATATATAAACAATAATTAAATTATTATAACCAGTCATGATAGACAGTTATTGAAATTACATAATAAAATCTAAAAATATTAAGTATAGTGGATTTATTATCTCATATTAGAAGAATATAATTATAAGGAAGTGGTAGAAGAAATAAAACAGAAATACATAAATAAATACATTACCTTTCTTTTGGATGAGAAACCCTCCTAACACAACAACATTTCTAAAGAGGGTATTTTACCTAAAATAAAAATTCTAAAATTTGTGGAGGGATTATATGAAGGTTTTTTGTAGATATTTTCCAATCCAAAATGTTATGGAATTTTATTTATATAGAGGAATGGGTTCCCTTTTATAGGATAGGGGAGGGGAACTATAGGAATCATTAAAAGAATTAAATTAAATTAAATTCATTTTATAATAAAAATGGACCCAAAATGATTTATTTAGAATATATTTTTATTTTTGGTTCAATTACTTCTCTTAAAATGAAAATTATACATGTTTTAAATATTTTAAACCTTCCCTTTTTTGTTTTATCCTCTTTTAACTCTTACTGATTTTTAAAGTAATCTACACTTTCAGGGGTAATATAATTCCCAAATAATTCGAAAAAGAACAATGAGTGAGACATTAATAAATTTTATAGTATTAAGTTAAAAATTTAGATGAATCATATATTTTTATAAATTTTATATCATTTATGTAAATATTTTATATGTTAAAATATTCATTATGTCAAATTTGACACTATTCATTACATGAATTTTTTAAAAACTAATAACTACATGATTCATTTGAAAAACAACTTTAACTCATTAATAAAATGTCATATTTGTCCGAAATTTTTTTTATGGCATCAAATATTTCAAATTATATTTATTTTAATATTATTAATATCATTTACTTGATTCGTTATTTAATAAATCTATTACTTCATCATCTTTGTTTCATAATTAAATTTTATTATATAATTAATAATCATTATAAATAAATTACCATGAGTTATTTAGTATTATTATATTTAGGAGTACTATTCTTAGTCTATGATATAACTTTCAAAACCCATGGATGTCATAATCATTCCCAACTGGCTTCCAAAGTACACCATTTTGGCCCATGGATGTCCATGGCCAATAATAAATCATCCAATGGTATTAGTACAAGTGTTGGGGTAATTTTAATATATTATTATATTAATTTTACATTTAATGGCTATATTTACCATTAGTTATGGTAAATAAAATACTAAAGTTATTATTCCACAAAAATTATTTTCATCTAATTGTTCCAAATTTTTAATACATATTACAACCATTTATAACATTTTTTGAAAATTAAATTCACATAAGTGGTAAATTTGTTTTAACAGTAATCCCATTGATGGGTCAAGACAACAAGGATTTTATGTAAAATGTTCAAAAGTTCGCATAATTTTTCTATTTACTTTTAATTTGATATTTAATCAAATGAACTACATTAGATTAACTGATAAAATAATAATACAATTATATCTCAAAACAAATTAAAAATATTTTCTATCAATATAAATACATTAGATAAAAAGGTAGTTTTGGATTAAAATGAAGTGTTTTTCACTATTCGTTAAAATATAAATTTTATCAATCAAATACCAAAAAATAATACAATATAAATTATGATGTCCATATTCTAAAGAAGAAATTTATTTTCATAATAAAACCTATAATAGTTTCAAAACTATATTAAAAATGGGTTCTCCATCAAAAAAGTAAAACTAATTTTTTTGATAAATACTAATTTTTTGCGTCAAAATATTTTGTTCTTATATAATGTTAAATAATAATATTTTGAAACATTATATTGAAAATATAAATAATTAATAAAATAAAAAAATTTGATTTAATCATTTTATAAAATAAACTATTCATATTTAAATAGTGTTTCATATAAACATATAATTTTAATTCAATTTTTTTTATTTTAATTTTTAGATAATTTTCTAACCAATGAATCATTATATAAACATTTTGAAACCATATTTTCATAATTAAGTTAATAATGTTCATTTCCTTCATCCTAACTACTAGGTGATAAGTTCTATATTTATTAAATATTTTTTTTATAACTCATCCTTGTGTGTGACGTAAGACATCGAAAAACACCATTATTGCGTGTTGAGAATGATTTTGGAAATATAATCCCCATTAAAGTGAAATTACCATATAATTCATGAATATTAATAAATATTAAAATTTATTATTCTATATTTACAAAAGATGTTATAATTATCAATGATGATAAGGAACAAATGTGATAATTTAGGCTTGAGGTAAGGGGATTCTTCACTCAATTTCCGTTAATTGGATTATGCATCTACTTAATTAATTATTTTTTTCAAAGATTAAGTGTTTATGAACATTTATTTATTTATATTTTATTTACATTTTCCATTGTGTCTATCCAAATATGTTACGAATAAATAATTCATTGATTAACTATCAACTCTATGATATAATCCTTGTAAATGTCTCTATCTCAAAACATAATTTTGTGAGACACATGATCTTTTATGCAGGAAATTATTTATAAATATTTTATATACAACCCCTTAACATAATTTATAATTTATCCTTTATAATTTATTATTCTTTATCTTATGATTCGTCTAATTAATTCCTGAAAATATATGATTCAAACGTTACCAATGTAATAATGGTTTAGGTTTCAATGTCGATTTAATTGGGATTTTATTAAGCTTGAATTTACATTATAGGAAATTATTTGATCATTGTTTAGGAAAAACAATTAATTTTACTCACCTCTATTTATTCATGAAATATTTAAATAACAGAACCATTTTCCTCTCATTGGTCCCTAAAAATACTAAGAAAATGGTTTTTTTTAAGGAAAAACAGCTTTGTATTTTTCATCAGTAAAAAACACTTCTTATTCAATATCCATGATTTATTTAAAGTGTTCAAAAATGTTATAGTATTATTATAAATATATTTAATGTTTATTTTACACATATTTAATTTTTTCAAAACTGTTTAGAAATATATATTATTTTCATTTTCTAAACAAGATACTTCATGAATTTATATCAAAAATGAGAAAGTAATATTTGTATTAACATGTCTCTAACGAATATTATTTCCTACATCATTACCATTTTTAACTTTGAATCTTAATTTATAATTGTCCTATGTTATTATAAAATAATATTAGTTCCTATTTTAAAAAATATATTTTTCAAGTGGAATGTCGATTTTCCTAATGATTTTTTAATCATTTTAAAAAAATACCCACAAATGACAAAAACCATTAATGTTATGGAATTAATCTAATTATTATATATATTTCTCTTAAATATATAAATTTAAATTTCTCCTATATTGTTATGGGAGAATAAATTCCTTATAATAATATTTTTATTAAGGTTTGAAAGCCATTTCTATCAGAACCCATGAATTTTTGATAAATGTCAATTTTTATTTTAAAAATGAAAATTAAAATATTTAGAAAATTATTTATATAAAATAAATGTTATTTTTGGAATCAGGACGACGAAATTATCCAACAGTGAATTTTTCATAATTTTCTGAGATAGTCAAATTTTTGGGTAAAAATTAAATACTGTTTAAATATATAATGTGTTTTATGACATCATAATGACCCAATAGTGATGTAATAAAATACTATAAGCTTTATGTTCGTCCAATATATGTTTTAACATTAAAATTATGTTATTTTGTGTTTGTTTGACTTACTTTTGAAAGCATTAATGGACCCCTCAAGACTTATTAAGCACTTTGTCTTTTTAAATTGTTTTCCATGGGAGTGTGACTCACCTCCACATAATCAACCCTATTATTTTAAGAATTTCGGACTTTTGCATTATAAAATATTTTTTTCCTCTTCCGTTTTCCAAAAACCATGGGAAAAAACCATGGTATGGTTTTTGGTTAGGATTAATTTAATATAAGTGGTCCCAAACCTAAATAATAAAGAATTCCCTCACCGTTCCTATATAAACCCACCCAATCTCCCACTTCCTCCTCACTCAAATCCATCTGAGTTCGTAAAACCTCTGCCCTACTCTCTCTATAATCCTCCGATGGTTCCCCAAGCTCCCAAGAAGCCTCTCACAAGCCTCTCTCTAGCCTTTGGAAGCACACTTCCAAGTAAGGGTTTTTTCTTCCTTTCTCATTTTTGTCCAATTTTCTTTAAGTTGTTTTTCCCTTTTAATTTCAGTTTTGAATATTGGGGTATAGTTTCAAACCTCCCTCATACTTCCCTCTTTATGTTTTAATGATGGGAGACCCCTTTCTCTCTCATTAAATGCCTCCCATGTATACATGTTACTATGCCGAAATTCTGAAATGAACTTCTCTCTCCACTTTTACATTCAAGAAATACTTTTGTAACATAAATATAAATTCCATTACAATTGTTTTTACATGTATCTATATGACCCCCTTACTATCCATTTCATGTAAATATTATGAGACACCCATTTCTCTCTCATCAACCATTTTTATGAATTCTTATGTCACGCTGTTACGCTGTCGAAATTGCACCGATTTTCTAAGCCAATGCCATTGTGTAGTGAATACCATGCCCATTTTACCATCATGGGAATTCACCTTTATGAACATTTACATATTGATTATAAAGTTTCATGTATGAATTCCACATTACATTATCATGGAATAAATGATTATGTTTTATGAATCAATTTTTTATGATCAATGTGGCACACTTATGCATGAAATGAAATGTTTAAGAAGGCTGAGCCCTTATAGCACTCTAATTCCTTGTGTAAAGTATAATATCATGATAAGTTATGTGCAACGAGTATTGACTCAGGATAATTCAAGTTCAATGAGGGTTTACTCATGCTTCATGTGCATTGTGGATTTACTAATGCTCCATGTGCAATGAGCCTTGGCTCATGCTAATTCCATGTTAATTGTTGTAGCCACATTTCCATGTTATGATTATCATGATTTATCATGCCTTTATGTTCATGTTTCCCTTGTAATCTATTGATATTCCTATTGTCTAACATGTATTGTACTCCTCCGATATTCCATGTTCATTCCCTTACTGGGCTTTATAGCTCACCCCTTTTTTATGCATGTCCTTAGGTTATCCCATGCAATGCTATGTATGAGGGAATGTAGTGGTCATGTTAAAGAATTTTTCAATAAAGATTTTGTATTTCATGTTTTAAGTTGTTATGCAATAATACTAAGCCCCAAAGACACTAGACCTCTCGATCTTCCATGTTGTATCAATTGAATAGTTTATGTAATAAATCATGTTTATGTTTGTAATAAAAGCAGGGTTGTCATATTTGGTATCAGAGGATATGTTTTGTTATTTTTGGGATTAGGATTAGAAAACCCTAGTAAATCCTTAGAGACAAGACTATGTATAATAAAAACATCCCTATGTTTTGTTATGTACTAAGTAAGTGGTTTATCAAACAAATACATCCCTGTCGGGATACGAGCAGGTAGAGGCGGCTCTGGCACAAATGTATCCTAGGGGTAAAACACGAAAACACCGCTTTGAGCTAGACTCGAATGAGAAATGGTGCATGACAACGGGCCTTGCTGCACTCATGGTTATGACATTCTAAAGGGATATGTTTTGATAAATTCACAAGCTTTGTATGCAGCCTTATTAAGGGAATAAAAAAAATTCCCCTAAGAATATATGTTAGAATGTAGATAACGAAAATCATAGATTGAAGCCAATAGATTCATAAGTTGAGAAAATACAATTTAATTTACAAGTCATCAACTTTTGTATTTGGATTACCCTTTATGTGTTACCCCCTAAAATCATTTTTATTCTAGAAAATGGCCGGTAATAGGAGGACTTGGGCTAACAACCGATGTGAAGATCAGTGTGATGACTGTACTGATGAGATGACCAATCCAATGGGAGCGGGAATCGTGAACTTTTTCATGCTTCTCTCTCAGATAACTCAGGTTTTGAATAGAAACACGGGTCAAGTGGAACGTTCAACCCCCTTAAGAAATAAATAGTCGCTATCAAGAGCTTCATGATACAAAGGCCTCCTACGTTTAGTATATCATCTGATCCCACGATCGCTGAACAATGGATCAAATCCATTGAAAATATATAATCCATACTTCAATGTTCTGAACAAGAGAAGGTTCTCTTTGCAGCTTATCATGTGGAGGGTGAATCTGATCAATGGTGAAAGTTGATAAAAAATATGAAGCTTGAGGAGGAGATCAAGGCATTGGAATGGAAGGATTTCTAGAAGATGTTTTTCGATAAATATTTTCCGCGCACCCTCTGCATTAAGATGGAAAGGGACTTCATTTCCCTTAAGAAAAAAGACAACAAATCTGTTGGAGCATACGAGGAAAACATCACAAGGCTTGCACGATACGCTTCCAACTTTGTCGTTACCCCTGAATGCAAAGTTGGACTCTTTTTTGTTAGGTTGAAGCCTAGACTATGGAATGAATTGGAGATCTGTGACATCGATAGCTATGAGGAAATTTTCAGTTGTTCCATCAAGGTCGAAATGGAGATCGGAGAATCAAAGGGGCATCATGGGGATAAGAAGCATAAGGTGGACTTCAATGCTGGTGTTCTAATGGATAAATTCAACAGTGCTAAGAAGATCTAACACCCCACTTGCCAAAAGTGCGGAAAGAAGCACCCCAGAAATTTCCCTAAGGGGACGAGGAAATGCTTCAGGTGTGGAAGATAAGGGCACCTAGCTGTTAACTGTCATAAAGAAAGACCCACAGATGCGATAGAGGATAGGAATGCTCCGTTCGAACCTCAACACATTGTTCAATACTACAAATGCAAAGAACCAGTGAATTTTTTAAATTATTTCCCTAATCCAAGGGGTTTTTGAGGAAACCAACAAACTCCAAGGCAGCAAGGAAGTGATTTTTCCATCACTTCTATGAAAGTGAACCCCGACAACAAAGTGGTGACAGGTATGCTAGTTATTTATTCAAGAATAGAAAAAAGTACTTTTTGATTCAGGTTCTACGCATTCTTTTATATCTCAAATGTTTATTAGAACAATCCAAGCACCACCACAAATAATGGAAGTGAAGATGTCAGTGAGTACGGAAAAAGGGGAAATCATTGCATCCCTTGAATATAAGTCCTCCCCTATTATAATCTGTGGATTGAATTTCCCAGTGAACCTCGTTATAATCCCTCTGGTGGAATTTGATGCAATTCTTGGCATGGATTTCCTTTCCTTATTTAGAGCCAACATAAATTTCAGGGAGAGGAAAATCACACTCCATATGGAGAAACGACCCCCGATTCTTTACAAGTGTAAGGAGGAATATGAATCTCCTTTAGCTCCATTATCTCAAGCATGGATATTACTACCCTATGAGCACACATATCTGGCTCAAATGATTGAGTCTAAGGAAGAAACCATCCTTGAAGAAATGCCTATTGTGAGGGAACTCGTGGAAGTGTTTCCTGGGGAATTGCCTGGTCTTCCTCCTAGAAGAGATGTTTAATTATCAATTGAACTTATACCTGGGGAATTACCAATATCCAAGACTCTGTATAGAATGGTTGTTGTAGAGCTTGAAGAGATTAAGAAACAACAACAAGAGAATATGGATAAGGGGTTTATATTCCCAAGTGCTTTACCATGAGGTGCACCAGTCCTCTTCATCAAGAAGAAGGATGGGTCAATGTGCCTTTTCATAAATTATCGTGAGCTCAAAAAAATCATGATAAAGAACAAGTATCCTCTCCCACGAATTGATTACTTGTTTGATCAGTTGTGTGGAGAACAATACTTCTCCAAGGTGGACATACAGTCAGGATATTATCAAGTACGTGTGAAGAAGGAAGATATCCCCAAGACTGCTTTTCGCACAAGATACAGGCACTATGAATTCATAGTAATGACTTTAGGACTCACTGATGCTCCAAAAATATTCATGGACATAATGAATAGAGTCTTTAGAGATTACCTTGGCAAATTTGTGGTAGTCATTATAGATGACATTATAATATACTCCAAAACCAAGGAGGATCGTGAGGAGAATTTAAGAACTGTACTAGAGACATTACGCAAGGAGAATCTCTATGCAAAGTACAAAAAGTGTGAGTTTTGGTTGAATGAGGTCTCATTCTCGGTCCATATCATCATAAGAAATGAGATCTCTGTAGATCCCTCCAAAATAGATGCAATTGAGGGATGGCCGAGGCCAACATCGGTAACAGATATCTGTAGATTCTTGGGGTTTGTTGGATATTATTGACGTTTTGGGAGAAATTTCTCATGATTGACCAATACACTTACCAAGATAACTAGAAATAGAGTAATGTTTACTTGGAGTGATGAATACAGAGACAGATTCAAGGAGTTAAAAATGAGTCTTATCACTGCGCATGTGCTCACTTTACCCACAAGTGGGGAATTTTTTTTGGTATTCAGTGATGCTTAGAAGAAGGGATTAGGCTGTGTGATGATGCAGAATGATAAAGAGATATCATATTCCTCTAGGCAATTGAAGATCCATGAGCGAAACTATCCAACGCATGATCTAGAGTTAGCGGAAGTGATATTTTCCTTGAAAATATGGTGACATTATCTCTATGGGGAGAAATGTGAGATATATACTGACCAAAAGAGTCTTAAATATATATTCACACAGAAATAGATTAATATGCTCCAGAGAAGATGGATAGAGCTCATCAAGGATTATGACTATTCAATAAATTACCACCCTGGGAAAGCGAACAAGGGGGCAGATGCCCTAAGTAGAAATGACCCAGTGATTCTATCAATGATGAGAATTGAGAAGGATCCCTTATTATTAGACATGATGAAGATGGACATGGGAATTATAATGAAGGGAACATCATCAATCATTTCACAAATGATTTCTCAACCAGATCTTTTGGAATGGTTAAAGGATACTCAAACATATGATGTAAGAATTCAGGAAAAAGTGGAAGCTATCAAAAAATGGAAATCCTCGGAGTTTAATGTTAATGAAGAAGGAATTATGTTGTTTGAGAAAAGACTATGTCTTCCATAAAGTTCGGAGCTGAAGAAGGATATTTTGGATGATGCACATGGTTCAAATTTCTTTATTCACCCAATGAACACAAAGATGTATCGAGATCTCTGAGAAAACTTTTGGTGGGATAATATGAAGAAGGAGATCACTGAATATACATTAAAGTGCCTGGTGTGTCAGCAAGTGAAGGAAGAAATGCAGAAGTCTAAGGTGATGATGCAACCATTTCCCATACCAGAATGGAAATGGTAGAAGGTAACCATGGACTTTGTCACCGAACTTCCAAGGATATCCAAAGGCAACAATGCAATCTAGGTTGTTGTGGATCATCTTACAAAGGCTCTACACTTCATTGCTATTAGGGAGGATTTTTCTTTGGATCAACTGGAATAGATATATATTACGGAAGTGGTAAGGTTGCATGGAGTACCACTATCTATTGTGTCTGACCGAGATCCAAGATTCACCTCTATGTTTTGGAAGAGTCTTCAACATGATCTGAATACTGAACTGAAATTCATTACGGCCTATCATCCTCAAACTGAAGGCCAATCCGAGGGGATTATCCAAACACTTGAGGACATGTTGAGAGCATTCTCAATGGACTTTAAAGAAGGATGGTATCAATATCTTTCTCTGGTTGAGTTCTCTTATAATAACAGTTTCCATTCAATCATCCAAATGGAACCATATGAAGCCCTGTATGGGAAAAGGTGCAGAACACCAGCATGTTGGGATGAGGATGGAGAATGTATGCTCTTTGGACCTGAAATGGTCGAAGAAATGGTGGTGAAGGTGAAAACCATTTAGAATAATATTAAGGTAGCCCAGAGTCGACAGAAGAGTTATGCAGATAATCTTCGATGAGACTTTGAGTTTAAATTTCGAGACATGGTTTTTCTACGCATATCTCCATGAAAGAAGGTCATGAGGTTTGGAATGAAAGGGAAGTTAAGTCCAAGGCACATCATCCCCTTCGAGATTCTTGATCATGCCGAGGTTGTGGCCTATAGACTAGAACCTCCACCTACCATGGCCAATGTACATGATGCCTTTCATGTATCCATCTTAAGGAAGTAAATACCAAACCCTTCACATGTACTCTCTTCTAAGGTGGTACAGTTGGAGGATGATCTTTCTTATGAGGAGTAACTAGTGAAGATATTAGATTGTAGAGAAAAAGTTCTACGAAATAAAACAATTCCCCACATCAAGGGGTTGTGGAGAAACCACATGTTTGAAGTAGTGACTTGGGAATCAGAGGATATGATGAAGTTGAGTTACCCACATCTGTTTTAGTGTGGGAAAAGGAAAATTTCGATGGAGAAAATTCTTAAGGGGGAAATATTGTAACGACCCAAAGTTTTATTAATGGAAATCCCTCTCTCACTAATTAAATGTCTCTTTATGTTTATATAAAATGTTAACTTCATTGGTTTTATGTTAATAATTTTTACCGTTGCTATTATAGTCGTTGAACAGTGATCACAAGATTAGTATAAAAATAGGGCTTTAAGAAATCCAAATTTACTCAGACAAGGGAAGAGATCGCCTCATCCAGTAGAATTTACCAATAAAAAGCCCATATTTCAATGCTCAGAAAAGTGGTGGCATCCTTGGGCTTCGCTATTGACCAAGCCCAAACTGAGCTTCATCAGGTCAAGCTCAAACATGACCCTCTATTGGAGAAGTGGAAGTTGATAGAAACTACCACTCGAGCGATGTTATCTTAGACACCCCAAGAGTCTGTCACCATCTCACACCTTACCCTTCGGTATTATGAGGCTATTTTAAGGGGTTATGTAACAAATCTCTAGTAATATGTTCATGTATATTTTTTTTGTATATAATAATGAATATTCCTCCTTGTCTTTTTTGATACATTGTAAATAGTTTTAAAAGTACAAATAGTGTTTTTAGTTATTATTTAATTAAGAATTATATTTTATTAAATTAAGGGTTTTTTGAATAAAACAATATTTTAATCAAATATTATTATTATTAAATATAAAATATCTTATAATTTTATGAATGCAATTATAATTTTTATTAAGGTTTGAAAGCCATTTCTATCAAAACCCGTGAATTTTCGACAAATGTCATTTTTTTAAAGTGAAAATTAACATATTTAGAAAATTATTTATATAAAATAAATGTTATTTCTGGAATCAAGAAGTCAATATTATCCAACGGTTAATTTTTCATCATTTTCTGAGATAGTCAAATTTTTGGGTAAAAATTAAATACCGTTTAAATATATAATGTGTTTTATGACATCATAGTGACCCAATTGTTATGTAATAAAATAATATAATCTTTATGATCAGCTAATATATCTTGTAACATTAATATAATGTGATTTTGGGTTTTTAACTTAATTTTCAAAGCATTAATGGATCCCTCAAGACTTATTAAACACCTTGTCTTTTTAAATTGTTTTCCATGGGTGTGTGACTCACCTGCACATAAAAAACCCTATTATTTTATGAAGATCGGACTTTGGCCTTATAAAATATATTTTTCCTCTTCTAATTTCCACAAACCATGGGCAAAAACCATGGTATGGTTTGTGGTTTGGATTAATTTAATATAAGGGGTCCCAAACCTAAATAATAAATAATTCCCCCACCTTTCCTATATAAACCCACCCAAGCCCCCACTTCCTCCTCACTCAATGCCTTTGGAGTTCATACAACATCTTCCCTACTCTCTCTTTAATCCTCCCATGTTTCCCCATGCTCCCAAGAATCCTCTCACAAGCCTCTCTATAGACTTTGGAAGCACACTTTCATGTAAGGGTTTTTTATTCATTTCTAATTTTTGTCCAATTTTTATAAGTTTTTTCCCTTTTAATTTCAATTATGAATGTTGGGGTATAGTTTTTCACCTCCCACATACATTCCCCTTTACGTTTGAAAGATCGGATAACCCTTTCTCTCTCATTAAATTTCTCCCATGTACACACATTACAATGCCGAAATTCCGAAAAAAAATTCGCTCTCCTCTTTTACATTCAAGAAATACTTTTGTAACATGAATATAAATTCCATTACAATTGTTTTTACTTGTATCTATATGACCCCCTTACTTTCCATTTCTTGTAAATATGATGAGACACTCCTTTCTCTCTCATCAACCATTTTTATGAATTCTTATGTCAAGCCGTTACGCTGTCGAAATTGCACTGATTTTCTAAGCCAATGCCATTGTGTAGTGAATACCATGCCCATTTCTCCATCCTGGGTATTCACCTTTATGCACATTTACATAATGATTATAAAGTTTCATGTATGAATTCCACATTACATTATCATGTAATAAATGATTATGTTTTACGAATCCATGTTTTATGATCAATGTGGCACAGTTATGCAAGAAATGAAATGTTTAAGAAGGGTGTACCCATATAGGAGTCCAATGCATTGGGTAAAGTATAGTATCATGATACTTCATGTGAAATGAGTATTGACTCATTCTAATTCAAGTTCAACAAGGGTTTACTCGTACTTCATGTGTAGTGAGGATTTCCTCATGCTCCCTGTGCAATTATCCTTCGCTCATGCTAATTCCATGTTATGTGTTGTTGCCACATTTCCATATTATGATTATCATGTTTTATCAGGACTTTATGTTCATGTTTCTCTTGAGATCTATTGATATGCCTATTGTCTAACATGTATTGTACTCCTCATGTATTCCATTCTTATTCCCTTACTGGGCTTTATAGCTCACCCCTTTTTTTATGCATGTCCTCAGGTTATCCCATGCAATGCTAAGTACGAGGGAATGTAGTGGTCATGTAAAGGAAGTTTTCAATAAAGATGTTGTATTTCATGTTTTAAGTTGTTATGTAATGATACTATTCCCCAAAGACACTTGACCTCTCAATCGTCTATGTTTTATCAAGTTAATAGTTTATATAATAAATCTTGTTTAAATTTGTAATAAAAGAAGCATTGTCATATTACACATGTCCTTCAACTTTTATGATATCATGTTATACCTTTGACTAACTTTTCATGCTTCCCTATCATGATTATTACTTTAATTGGTTTTTTATCTAACCAATTTTTATGTATTGTCTATTTTATCCCATTTATCTTATAAGAATGAATGTATTTATAATATATTTTGGAAGAATAGAATAAATTTTTTTATTTTTTGACTCGCATTGTTGTTTTATGAACATATTTTTATGAAGACACAATGCCTCAGGATCATTGAGTTGTAAATAATAGATGTTCTTGTTTATCTAGAATGTAATGATTTGTGTAAAATGAGTGCGTAACTATAATTAGTATCAGAGAAATGGTTTATTTAACCATTGGAACTATGAAAAAAATATTTTCGTGATAAACCTAGGGATAAATCTATAGATATTACTATGTATTGAAAAATATCTATAATTCATGGTGAAGTATTATTTTTTTAGATTTTGGGAAATTAAATCCCAATATAGAAACTAAATTTGGATGTGTTTCTGGAACAGATGTACCAAGGGGAAATAAATCAGAAAATACTTTGTCCAGTTTGACTTCAACATTACTTGGTATAAGAAAATACGCATTACATTGCACCTGGTTTCACACTCACGTGCAATATGATTTGTAAATTAAAAAACTCTCTATGAAATATTATGAAGGTCTTGTCAAATGTTTAGGTTAGAAAACCTATTTGGAATCATTAACATGGATAATGTATATAAAAAATTAAAGTACCTTAGGTCTGGATATTCATTTCTTTTATAATTTATTTATTCTGAGTTATATTTTTCCCCCTCTTATGTTAATGATTTCACATCATGTTTCCATTAATTTTTTAGTTAATGGAATGAAATTATGGAAACAATTTTGATAACCAGTGTGGTGGGGAATTGTAATTATTTATCTAATAGAATGATTAACCAAATGAAAATGGTATTTATACATCTTAAGATCATGTAAAGTGAGATATATTTAATTATTATCAACAAATAGAATATAGTTTAATTTCTAGACACTTAAAATAAGAGGATTATAGTACCTCATAGAAGTTATATTTTTAAAAATGATAATTGAACTAAGATTTCCATCTTTTATTTCAATAATATAAGATAACACACCTAGAAAAACATATTTAATAGAGGGTATGATGTTTTCTATGTATAAATAATGGGAAGAGAGTAATTAATTTCCATGTAATTTGATATATTATTTGTGTGTAAAATGCTAATTATCTTATTCAAGGCCCTAAACTAATTTTTATCTCTAAGACCAAGGATTTAACTATATTTTACAACTCATTGATTGGAATTTTTTACATATGGACATCATATAATTATTATATAGAATAATTATTATTAATGCATTTTGTGTCATAAGAATCAAGAAACTTTTATAAACCATTATGTAATAGTTTTTCATTAACTATTTTTTCAAATATGATGAATTGTAATAAAGACCATGAAAGTTAATATTTTGTGGAAAATAATAATCCATATAGAAAAAATTATTAGATAAAATTATATTTGATGTTTAATGTTATCTTGAGATGTTTAGCCATATTATTGGAAACATTCTATTGGTTTCGGATGAATATAATCATTAGGTTTAATGTAAAATATTATTTAAGAAGAATGTTATCATGTTTTTGGAGATAAAATTTTAATGGCAATAAGATAGCCTTAGATGTCAGAACCTTCATTCCTGATGATTTTATTAATTTTATTTGGCCTATAGGGTTATTTATTCAAGTATTGATCAATGTTAAACATTTTGTTTCATTGTTAAATGTTGGAGATTAATATATTCTTATTAATTTTGGGTATTATCACTCATTATGATAAACATTTTCATTTTAATAATGATTATATAAATACCTTTTTACTTTTTTATGGATATTATGATATGTTAAAAATTAATTTCCTTCTCTTTTCCTAAAAAATAAAATTTGATATTTACTTCCTTAGAGTAATAGTTATAAAGGAAATTGTTTGATACACTAAAAAGGGTTATATTTTCTGGCTTCTTGTATCATGATAGAAAAATAGTCCATAAAATCTAGGAAATTGAACATGAACCAAAAAACATATACTATTAATTTCAATCCTGATGAAGGAATGACCTTTTAATTTATCAATTATTTATGGTTTTATACTTGGTGACTTTCTTATTATTATTCACCTTCTAAAGATCAATGATCTATTCCACTCTTCGTAATTTTTTATTTGTATATTCCTTTCCATATTTTCACATCCCACAAATGTTATCTCACATGGATCCATATTTCTGTGTCATTCTAGATTAACTTCATATTTCACATTCTCTCTTTTTATGCGTTTCTTTAAGATCCATTTATACAATGTGTTTTTTCTATAATATAATTTTGAAATGAAAAAACCCATGATTATTGAGAACATGTAAAAATTGTGATGTTTATGTTTACATAATGGGTAGAATTTGACACCCCATATAATTTATAATATATTTTTTTCAAAATAATTTTAATTTATTTTATATCTTTTGTTACACACAACATAGAGTTTAAGCAAACTAATATATAATATTAAACTATTATTTTTTTAAATGAGCTAATATAACATAATAGTTAAGCTGGAAGTATGGATAGTATTAATTAATTTATCAAATATATATAATCTTCCAACTCAACATAAATTTATTTACAATTTCTTATTAAATAATTAATTAGCTTTAATAAATATTTTTTATTCAACAAAAAATATGATTCCTTCAAAAGTTAATTTTATTTTTTTATGATAAAATATTTTATTTAATATTTTGAAATTTTTAAAAAAATTAATTTTATAAAATTAACAAAACATTATAAATAATAATAAATAGATATATATATATTCTTAGGGTTAAATTTTGTATTTTTTTTAAAATATTGATTTTTAGCAAATAGTGAAAAAATAACAATATCTATTAAAACTCTAATTTATTTAAATAAATTACGTAATTTTAAAGTACATTATTCTTTTAATGTTATTTAAAAATGAAATAAGTATTATTTCATGAAATTTTAGCCTATTAATTACATTTAAGTCATCACTATATATGATTTTAATATAAGCTTCTTTTAGTCTTCGAAACACATTTTTCTAAAAAAAATTAATACACATAATGTTTCTCTATTTCTATTAATTAAAATAACTCAAAATGAAGAATTAGATAAATAAAATTTAATGTTTATAAATATAAATTTTTTATTTTTAATTCATTTATCAATTAGAACTGTTCAAATATTTATTATAAGATCATCTTATGCTTCATAAAATTGCATTTCTTGAAAAAACATTTTTTTAACACATCTTCGGGTTCAATTTTAATTTAATTTTTCCAATTTTGTGATTTTAATTTAAAAAAATGGATTCATGATTTAGAATAATTATTATTTATATTATTTATAAATTTCAACAAAAATATAGACCACAATTAATAAATCAAATAGAAAATTTTATTTCTCATAATTAAGGAAATAATGGGTTTTTCAGGGGATTAAACTAAACATATTATGGTTAAAATAACCCAAAAATGTGTAATTAATATTTTATGGTCATATTTAGACCTTACATAATATATTTATTTACAATTTTTCATTTTTATTATATTGGCGTGATAATAATTTTGTAATAATTCTTTCTTTTTAAAAATTCCATGTGTGTCTTCTCCTGCACTAAAAAAATCGCACCACCTCTCTTCACATATTCAAAAATACATAAAAAATTGTTTTATAAAATAAAGACCCAATAAAATTCTTTAATTACATTCCCTTATCATATAATAATTTTTTTGATCATAAATCCCTCCTTGTAAGGCTTTCAGTGAAAACCGAAAGAACTTTTCTAAAGAAGATATAATATCCTTAAACGAGCATTTTATATTATTTTTTCTTCCACATATTTAAAATATTATTAAACCATGATAATAAGATAAAACCATTATATACCATAAATTGAAAATTTATGATAATATGATGACATAAAACCATCTCCTTCTCTCTCAAATGGGAAATGAAACTATTGATCACGTGTACGACGGACTACCGCCTCACAAATCAACGTAATTCATTTTCTATCACCACATATCAAATCCAGATATAATGATGTATATAATAATAATTATATATTATTTTTATGATATAATTATGTTTATTTGTTTATAATATCACATATAACTTCTTATGTTTCATTCTATAGAAAATATGGTAACGCCGCTCGTGTGTACGGTGGAGTATCTCCTTACAAAACGGTGTGATTTATTTTAAACATATAATTTACAAGTAATTTAATGAGTTTTAATTTTATTTTTATGTATTATATTCAATAAATATTAATAATTATTGAATATAAATATACCATTTTCTTTTTTATAATATGACCCATTGATAAAATGACAATATCGTTCGTGTGTATAGTGGACTACCACCTCGTGAAGTAGTGTAAATCATTTTTATTACCATATCAAATTGATGATATATTTTATGGAATATGATAGAATAATATTAAATTTATTTTATTATTATAATCATAGAATCATTAAAAAAACCTTACATTATTCCCATTATAATCATTGAAAAATGAAAAAGTTACTTGTGCGTATATACAACCTATCGTCACTCAGATTGTAACCTAGTTCAATTTTCATAAACATATTTCATAGATGATTGTAAAATTTAATTTTATCAATATGAATGACAATTATTTAATGATTACTATTCTATATATGGATAAATAAGAATATCTTTTACCTTATTCGACATACCAATGTAATTTTTGACATTTGAGTCGTTTATCGTTAAAACATATAATGTCAAATTAACTAGTTATTTATTTCAATATGACATGGTAAAAAAATAATAAAATTAATAATTAATATGAAAAACGATATTAGTAATGTAAATAATAAATATATGTTTGTTATTTAGTAATAATGGAAACCACGTGATGATTTAGGCACAAGGTATGGGTTTTACTAACTCAATTTCAATTCATTGTGTTATACATCCACATCATTGACTATATTATTCTAATATTATCTGTAAAATGAAATTTTAAATTTTTGGCATTTTGTTTTCACTTTATTTTTTGTTTATATAACATTTATACACATAATATTCTCATTAATTTACTCTCTTGTATATGGTACGAAGCTTATATGGGTTCCTATCTCAAAATATCCTTCTTTGAGACACATGATATTTTATGTACCTAATTTATTTTAAATAGAGTATGTACTTCCCCCCTTAAATAATTTAACTTGAATCTATCCAACATTCTAATATTTTCAGTTTTAAATAATAAAATTTATTAAAGGGAAGTTATTATTCAAAATGTACCAAATTGAAAAGGGTCAAAGTTTTAATTTCAATTTAATCATGATTATTAATGATTATATTTATATTATATAAAATTAAATGAGAATTTTCTAAGATAACACATATATTTTATTTTCATATTTCTATTTTTCATGTTTTAAATTAATTATACCAATTTTCTTTCTTTTTTACTTAAAAATAATGAGTTAATTTTTTATATAAATTGGAATTATTTCTCTCTTCATTCAAAAACAATTTCTCTTATATTCCCATTTTTTCTTTGAAGTGTTTAAAAAAATGTTTTAATATTATTATATGGGTTTTTATTTTATTTTTTTACACTTTTCATATTTTTAGAAAATGGTTGATATATTAATATTCTTGTCATTTTTTTAACAAGGTACTTCTTGATTTTTTATCAATAATGTCAATGGAATTTTGGTTTTCCCATGTACAATATGAATTGTGTTTCCTTTATCATGAGTGTTATTTTTATTCATGCTTGATTTATAGCATTCCATTATTTTGAAAAGTTACTAACACCTTATTTTTTTAAAATTTATTTAAAAAAATGATTTTCAAAGAGGAAATTTTATTTTCCTCACGGTTTTTTTAATCATTCAAAAAGTATTTAAATTAATCAGTGACAACAAAATTTAATTTCATGGAATTTATATAATTACTGTATATACATATCTTATATATATATATATATATATATATTTATCACAGACCCATAATTTCATGCAATAATTCTATCATTATTTCCACCTCTCAAATTCCTTCTTTAACAAATATCTTTTTATTATGAAATGAGTAAAGATCATGTAACCAATTTTTCATCCATGGGTAATTATTTTGTTATTGGTTATGATTGATTTACTTATGTGGAACACATATTAATGACCATTAAATCGATTTTATATGTGTTTATAGAATTATATACCCCTCCATTACATTGGGTATTATTTTGGCCTCGTGAGATGTTATTTATGGGATTAGGGAGTGAACCTAGTCCATTATCGATCCCTTTTCCACCATGTGATGTTATCTCGATAATTAGAATTATCATATTTTTATGTCACACATTATTATGTTTCCACATTTCATTTTTTCATTGATATTATTATACCAATATATTTAGGTTTTTATTCCATTTGGTTATATCATAGTCAAACACTTTTGTGATATCATGTTATACCTTTGACTGACATGTTATTCTTCCCTTTCATGTTTATTTCTTTATTGGTATTTTCAGTTCACCCTTATTTTGTATTACCATGGTTATCCCATGTAGTTTAATATATTGAATTCATTTAGGATCTCTTTATATAGAATAAGATAAATAATTTGTTTTTAGTCTCACTTTGATCATTTATGAACCTATTCTTCCATGTACACAAGGCCTCGTGACCATTGGTTTGAATATAACTGTTTTTTATTTTTAAGAGTCATGTCATAATATTTGTCAAATTTATGGCACACTATAGAGTCTTAAGATATCACCGTGAATTATTTTTGGTATCTTTTATATATTATATTCTGATATACACCAAAATAAAGGATGATCATGGGAAGAATTTGAATATTTTTTCAAAGATAGTCTGAATTTATAGAGTAGATCAAACTCATAGTAAATGTAAGTAATAGATTAAGGAAACATCATTTATGGGATATTTTTACCACAGAAAAAGGTATATTTTTTGAACCATTTATAGGAAATTAAAATGTGTAGTGGAATATACAAATATTTTTTACAAAGATCCATAATTTCGTTAAATTATCTGGGAATTACTGATGATTTTTGGGAAACTTCTCAGGATTTTCTAACCAACTAACCAGGATGAATTTAAAGGGATTAATGTTTTTCTAGGATTAATAATGTAATTATACCTTCATATAATTCAAAATTATTATTATCACAACAATATTCCTAATGTATCCCTTGAGTGGGGATCTTTTCATGGTATATAATGATACATCATAGAAGGTTTTGGGTTGTGTACTAATTCAGAATGATAAATTTATAACATAGACCACAGAGAAGTTGAGTGAATATGAGTAGAACTGCCAATTGGAAGATATGGTATTGGATGTAGTGATATTCTTGTTGATAATTTTTTGGCACTCTATTTATAGGGATAGGAATGAAATTTATAAAAAACATAAGGGCCTAAAATATATATTCATATAGAAGGAGCTTAATATGTTCTAGAAAATGATGGAAATAGATGATCAAGGACTATAACTACTCAATCCACTACCATCCTCATAAACAAATAATGTGGTAGATCCCCTAATTACAAATGATCTCTAAATCTTATAAATAATGTTAATTAGAAAGGGTACAATCTTCTTATACTTGAAAAGGATGGACATGGGGATCATAACGGAAGAAACATCATAATTCCTTTATAAAATTATTTCTCAATCATCCCTTCTATAGAAGATAAAAGATACTCAGTGAGCAGATATGGAACTAAAACTGAAGGTTAAAGCTATAAGGAATGGAAAATTCTTATATTTTATAATTTATGAAGAAGGAGATTTAATATTTGGTTCACTACTATCGGTACCATCAAATCATGAGAAAAATAATGTGTTGTTGAATGATGCACATAACTCAACATTCTCTATCCACCCAGGGAGCATGAAGATGTGATAAGTTATATAAGAGAACTATTTGTTTGATAATATAAGTAAGGAGATCATATAATATATATCCACATTCTTGGAATGTTTTCAAGTTAAGGTAGAGATGAATAAATAAAAAAATTTATGCAACTATTACTCATACCTATATTGTAATGGGAAAACATCACCGTTGACATTTTCATTAGTCAATCAAATAATTCTAGAGTAAATAATTTTATAATAGTTGTGGTTGATCATCATAAAAATACTACTCACTTCATTGAAATTAGTGTAGACTTATCAATTTATCATCATGCAAGGATATAAATTAGAGAAATTTTGAGGTTAAATAGAGCACCACTATCAATTGTATCAAATCAAGAACAAATGTCTACTTATAAGAATTGTAAAGGATTCCAACAATCTATAAAAACATGAATCAAAATTAAAAACACATTATCACCCTAAAACTAATAATAATATCCCAAACTATTCATAGATAATTGCACATATTTTCGGTGAATATTCCCTAATTTTGTTTAAATCTATTTCATATTTTTATAAGTCGAGTTCTTATAGTAACATGGACACAAAAAATAATTTACTCATTAGTGATCTATATTGTCTACCACTAAATTATTTATAAATAGAACCATTCATGGACACATAATTTCTAAATACTACTTTAAAATTTTGGGAATGGAAACATAAGAATAGGTGATCTCAAATTATTAATAAGGGAAAAGAAGGGAGATATCAGTAATCAGGTTAACTTAACATGAGGTTAAGGTTATTATAAAATGAGATTAATAGTTGATATATATTCCTTGTACATCATAGATCATAATATCGTTTCCGGGCATAAATATTGGTAGTTCAAAGGTTATGAAATTTTTTAATACAACTAAACATATAACATTGTGAAATCCAAATCCACACATAATCATACGGACAAGAAGACCATGTCCATGCCTAGAATTGTGAAATTGAAATTTGGTTCACGCATAACATATTTACCTCCTATGTAATCCATATTTACCTAATTAATTGGATGGAGATATAGGTATAACCCATCACATAATGAAAATCATACATATTTTTTCCACAAGAAAAAAAAATCATTCATCATATCAGTATTCATGAAAATAAATGATTTTCAAAAACATTCCATCATATCATATCTCATGGAAAAGTAAAGGGATTCATAAAAATCATTTCATCATAAAATAAATAATCTAAATAATAAATATGGATAGTATACATTGATCATATCCCTGTTAAAACGTAACTAAAAATAAATAATGTTTTCGTGGAAGGAAAATAAATTTAAAATATCACTTGATATAATTATTATTAAAAATATTATTTCTTTTTTGAAACAAAATTATAAAAATTCACATAATTACAAAGGAAAAAAATTTATTTAAAAATTACCATGATATCTTGTATAATAATATTTAGATCATTAAAAAATCTAGATAGATGAAAAAAATCTCATTATTTATAAGTTAATAAAATATTTCTTCTGTATGTTTTTTTAAAAAAAGTCACAATGTACATTGCCTATAAAATGAAAAAAATATTTTTTTAAGCCATTTTTAAAAATTCAAAAAATCGTAAAAGTCACATTAAATATTGTTTGAGAATAGTAAAAAATGAAAAACAATTTAGAAAACATAGACATGGAAGAGAAATATTCCTCAGTATATCCATAAACATAATTAATCCAAAAAAGTGATGATATTATGAAATAAACCCTCACACTTTATAATCACTTGGATTGTATTTCCCATGAAGGAATAACAATTAATAAATCCTTAAATATCATGAGAATAAATAAATTCATAATATTACATGTTTAAGGGATGTTATATATACCTTATAATTGAATATATGTACATAACACGAAAATTTGATTCAAAAAAATAAAATTGAAATGATTCCCCTTACAAAGATCATATCATTTGAGTAAGATTTAATCAACTGAATTGATTATTTATATATGATACAAATCCACATAAAACAGGTTGAAATAAAAAAAAATTATTTATACATGTAATCCTAGAATTAAATAATAATTTAATTACATGTTTTTCCCAATCAGTGGAAATTGATTTTAGGAATCCCTTACCTCAAGTCTTTTATTCCTTCATTTATGTTCTAACCTCCTCTTTTTCAAAACACCTCCTTTAGATCACATATAATGATATATAGGGTTGAAATTATTTGAATATGACCCCATCTATAATCTTTTCACGGATATTTAATAGATAAATTGGAAGGGGATGGTCGAGATCGAAGGCACCAAGTATAGTAAATAAGGGATAGATGAGGTTCTATTTTATAATTGATTTGAGGGGTATTTTTGGAATTTCTCAAAAGATTAAATTATAATAACATTATTTTCTATAAAAAACCACAAAATTAAAAATTATTCAAAGAAAGGATACGATAATGTAGTAATCTCATAAACTAATAAATTTTAAATATGATTTGGCATTATTTTAAACATTATCAATTTCATTAAGCCTTTGTTATCCTATTTTAACTCGATCTATAGTGAAACATTTATTATTATAAATTGGTTGTAGTTTTTACTTATATTATGTCAAATTAGACCATAAATGAACCATTTATTACATTTTAGACTATATTATAATAACCCTATCTTTTTTAAATATTTTTATTAATTTTATGTAATTTAATTAAATATTAATCCCATAAAATATTTTACTTTTATTACTTTTAATATAATTTATTTTAAATTTCATTTAATAAAAAAATCATTTCATTGGAATTATAAAGTAATTTAGAGTAATTATTTATTATCTAAAAATTACAAATAAATTACCACGATCAATATATATTAATTTTATTTAAAAATAATATTTATAGTCAAACATATCTTCTAGATAACCATATTTTAATAATATTATACTTATTAAAAAGAAGAGGGTGACATGTTATGCTTTTACTAAATAAACTAATGTAATGGTCCTATTATTATCCATGTGGCCCCAAAAATTCATGAATAAATTTATATCATAAAAATAAGTTTATTATGATAAAAATGGATACTTATAATTGTTGATAAAATACTTTTGTCCCCATGTAGACATAATACAGATATTTAAGGCAAATAAATGAACATTTTATGACTTTATTTGATTTAAATAATATATAAGTCATTTTCATTGACAAGTATCCATTATATAACTCAAATTATTACCTTAGTTGTTAAGGGTATAATTAAAGCTATACAATAATAAATTGTATTAAATCTAATGGAAACATCACTTTTTTTCATGCTAACCAATTTTACCATTTACTAAGGCAACACGATTCACTAATTTTTCTTTTCATATTGATGAAAAATTAAACAAAAATATTTACTAAACATTGAAACCCAAATTAAAAATATTGTATCCATTTTTTAAAATACAAAAAAAGGATTCATAATTTAATGTAAAATTGAATGAGAAAAACAAAATGAAATTTCTTTTTCCAGAAAAATAAAAAATCAAAAATATGAAATGTTTTTATACAAAATTTAATTATAAAGAAACATGAAAAATATATTTAGATTAAATTATATAAAAATTAACTAATTAATTTTTTTAAAAAAAATCTAAAACATAATTCTACCATGTAAACACATTAATACAAAATACAATTTTCAACAAAAATCCGTATTTTTCTTTAATCATTTAAAAATAAATGTTCTCATAAAATTCATAAAAACAATATTTTAGGATAATTATGAAAAGATGACTTCCAAAAATATACTCATTTTGTTTTGAAAAAAAATATAAATTATATAAACTAATATCCACTTGTAAAATAAGAACAACTCGTTTTTAAAGGAAATGTATGTTTAAAGAATAAAATGACTTCACTAAATACTATTTGATTATTTTCCAAGAGCAAAACAATAGATTCATATTGAGTTGATATTTATTTCATAAATTAGTTATTCCAATTTATTCCCACCAGTTAAATGACCTGAATATAAAGAACATATAAAATGTTAATAACATTTCACAATTTTTCTGAACATGTTCATACATGTAACACAAAATATCAAAAAAAATTACATAAAAAACAAAAAATATCAGAGTGTTGAATTCTACACCCCTTTAAAATTAATTTGACCATTGAAATTATTCCACGCCATCAATGGTTTAACATTTGATAACTCATTCATGAAAACCCACATCATACAAATGAATAATAAAACTTCCCTTAAAATGAAATTCTTTAATCATAATGGTTACATGAAGTAATGCATAAATATGATTCAATATTGGTAAAACATCATTGGTAAATTAAAATACATATTTAGAGGTGAAAAATAACCCCCAATGAACTAATAGAGAGTGATAGGGTGCATGGTAAAGATGATTTTAATGACCACAAAACCATAGGAAAATAATTCTGAAAAAGGACATTGATATCATAAAAAATGATTATAATAGGATATAGTTTTAGTTTAAAATCATTTGGAAAGATATACTTTCTTCATTACATTTCACAAGTAAAATATCACTCTTTGTTTATTATATTATCGATTTTTGTTTCATCTATTATTCAATGAAATGGTTATTTGATTTCAATTTTTTATACCTGAAGATCATTTAATCAAATCATAAGA
The DNA here is from genome assembly GCA_963277665.1 of Viscum album. Lineage (NCBI taxonomy): Eukaryota > Viridiplantae > Streptophyta > Magnoliopsida > Santalales > Viscaceae > Viscum > Viscum album. Next base: position 229,561,715 of record OY728151.1, read on the forward strand.
CTAATAAGTCATTCCTTTGGCCTCCAAATATTTTTAAAACAAAAAATTGTTTATACATGATTTGGTAAATAAAAATATACCATCATGAAAAAAAATTAAAAATTTAAACTTAATACATAATTGTTTAACCACAATACTCCTATTAAATGTTATGGTCAATATTGAAAATAAAAAAAATGTGAACACATATCCTTCCATGATAAATAACAAAATAATTTTAATTACCCATAAATTCTCTTACCATGTATATTATTTGATTCTATATTCTCAATGGTGTAATGATCAGCTTCCAAAAGTCCCAATTATTTACACTTTAATGGTAATTCACCCTTTATTATAAAAAATACTCTTATCAGAATACTGAACTATAACCATATACTAAATCTGAATATGATCTCTTTATTCTAGAAATATATATTGAAACAATGTAAGGAGAGCTAATAAATTATCATAATCACATAAAAACTCACTAAAAGATATGATTTTCATGTGGCCTACTCATAAACATGACATCATGAAATCCCTTATTTTAGAGTGGAGAATAAGGGTTCACTAAAAATCAGAATTCTCCACAACTATTTAAACGTAATAAGGTTTCCTGTGTACTTTGAAATCATATGTTGTTTTTTAGCTTCAATAGTCCCTTGATTTAGGCATTAATTCACATAGTTACAGAAAACATTTCATTTATACAACTAAGTTATCAGTGATACCTTATGTTGATATGTCTCTCATTTTATTTAGTTGAATAGACTATATACCTCACCCTAACACTCTTTTTTATCAACGGACATGCATTCCACACATAAATAATATTCTTTTTTACTTTCATACACTCACTTGAGTGCATATTCCCAAATTTTTAGAATGTATGAGATTGAAACATTTTCATCCCTCCATCAGAAAACCTCTAGAGTTTCTACTAAGATCTGTCTTCATTTTCTTATCACTAAATCCTTGAGGGTTACCAAATTCCATTTCAACATTAAGTGTAAATTTTATGATTTCATCATATCTTCTAAATCCCCGTACGTATAATTATTTTCAAAGGCTTGGTTTCATGAAACTAAATAATCAACCAATTTTTCATTTAGAGATAATCATTAAACTTGATGTAAACCTTTCAAGTATTGTAAAATATTCCTCATAGGTTCAAGTGGATCCCTCATGCTTTTTTATAAGTGAATGAAAATAATTATTTATTTTAATATTTATAATATGAGGAAGATACAAACTAAAAAATATTAACATTAAAATAGTCCATCCCATGGATATAATTTCCATTTATTTCCATACATTCCAGATATGATTCCATAATTGATCTAATTATCCTTAAAAATAAGAAATATATAGGATAACTTATTCATAGTATTATAATTGAAGAATGGAAAATATTTTTCCCATTTCATTGATACATTTCTTAGAAACTAGTTTATTAGAATACCTGTATAAGGGTAGTGTTTATTCTCTCATGAAATATTTTATAACATGCTTCTCCATTCTTGGTGTATTCAGAAGTTCAACATGATCCTTGTTTCCACCAATAACTTTAGAGTGTTGAGTGACCATAATCATAAGATATTGCAACCCAGATCTTAAGGCATTTGAATTCTCATGAGTATAGTAATTACATTGGAAATCACATTCATCTTTAACACAACTAATTCTGCTTTCAGACATTGACTAAAACCAAAACGCCTAGTGTGATAAATGATAATAATTTATGAAACCCACATTATCATGAAACATAATTCATTGGATTTTTAAATATGGACAGATTATTTTCATCCTATATCACTTTATGTTTAACATCCATCATCAATAATCAAAAAAATATCATGTTAACCTATTCTTCGATCTATCCCATGGGTATACACTATGTTTTCCTCATATATGATTCAATAGGTTAACTAAACCCTAATCTAATAACAAAATTAATAGCCTACACTTTTCATACATAAATAGTACATCTTTTTAGGTGAATATTCACTGAAAAGTTTTTACCGACACGAGAATAGTATAGGTTTAGTGCCTTTAAAATGTGGACACATAACAACTAATTCATTAATGAACTATATCATCTCCCACTAAATTCATCATAACTGGAACCCTTCATAGACACATCATATATAAAACATTTTTTTCATATCATGGGATAATGAAACATGAGAAAGTGTGATCTTGGGTGATAATTAAGGGTAAAATTGTTAGTTATCCATAATCACATAAACACAAAAGGAGCATAAGAGATTAGTGAAATTATATTAATATTTTTAATTTATTTCCTACATATCATATATCATAATATTGTGTCATGAAATATATACGAGGAGTTCACAAGACATGAATTTTTGGTATACACATAGAATTTTAAAATTTTGATCATGTCTTAATAAAAACAGGCTCACTCATTAAGTTAATGATTTAAATGTATTCCCTTTCATAATATTATAAACATGGAACTAGGTCCATGCATAATATTAGGTAAATGAAATCTAGGTCTATGCCTAAACATATGGACATGAAACCAAGGTCCATGAAAGAATTGTGAAAATTAAATCAGGTTCCTGCATAACATATTTACCTCATGAGTTATCTACATTTTCCCCATGTATTGGAGGGTCATATAGGTCCCACTCATCACATTTTTATATTAAATCTTATGTTTTCCACAAAAACAAAAATCATTCAACATATTAGAACACATGAAAAAGATGTTTTTCATTAACATTTCATCAAAGCATAACCCATGGAAATGTGATATGATTCATAAGCATCATGCCATATAAAACATAAATCATATTGAGAAATAATAAGAATGGAATCCTTGGATAATATCCCTACTAAATAATAAATAACTTCAAGGAATGTTATCTTATATGGAAAAAATTATGAAATAATAGTTGAACTAATTCTTTAAGAATGTATCATTTCTATTTGGAAAACTTTTTTTATAAAAAGCCGCACAATTACAAAAGAAAACATTTTATTTGAAAATATCTGTGTATTTTTACATATGAAGCATTAAATCATTATAACTTTATTAAAGTAGAAACATAATCTCATGTCTTATAAGACAAAAAAATATTTCATCCATATGTTTTTAGAAAATTCACAAAATCCCATGTTTTGGAAAATGATAAAAATATTACTTTCAAACCATTTTGTTAAAATTCACACTTGGTTCAAAATGTCTTTAAAAAAATTATAGGAGAATAGTAAAAACATTTTTTGAATTTTTTTTATAAAATAAGGACATGTCAGATAAATATTCCCCATTAGAGACTAAAAAAATATTTCCAAATAATTATGAGATTGTGAATTAAACCATTACTACTTTAAAATCAAATGAATCGTATTCCCCATAATAGAATAACAGATAACATTACATTTAATATCACGAGAATAAATAGATTCATGATATAACATGTTAAAGGGAAGTTCTATACACCTTATAAAACAATATAGGTTCATCATATCAAAATGTTCCTCAAAGAACAGAAAATTTATGTAGATTCCCATACAAATAAAATATCATTTAATTGATCATTAATCTAATGAATTGATTATATGTATCTACTTAAAATCCACATAAAACAACTGGAAATACAACATAAAATAATCATATTTAATTACGAGAATAATTTTATAAGGAAATAATCAATTAATTATATGTACAACCTAATGAATACAAATAGAGTTAAGAAATCCTATACCTCAAGTCATTTATTTCTTCTTTCGCATTCAAAGTTCCTCTTCCTTATGAAGTATCCCTTATATCTCCTCAAAAGGGATCTAAGGTTGGTATTTTGAGAATAAAATAACCTATAAATTGTTTATATGGATATTTATATGATAAATTGGTAGGGGAAGGTTGATCTATAGTGATCTAATTAGTGTAATGAATTGTGTGAGGTTGTGCCCCTTTATAATTGAAGTGCTGGGAACATTTTTAATTTCACAAAATATTAAAATATAATTTAATCAGTTTCTACAAAAATAACAAAAATTATTGTGGAATCATATATAAGATGATATAAGGTTGTATTCTCATCAACCTATATATTTTATATATGTTTTGGTATTATTTTAAACATTTTCATTTTGTTAAACCCTTAGTTAACCTATTTTAATTCAAACTACATTATAAAATTTTTTAATATTAAAGGGGAGTAATTTTTATATATATGGTGTTAATTAGACTATAAATTACCAAGATATGACATTTTAGATCATTTCATACTCAATTTTTTAAATTTTAAATTTTATTTTTTAATAATTTAATAAAATATTAATCCCATAAATTATCCTTATTGTCAATTTAGATACTATTCAACAATTAGAAATTTAAAAACATCAAGATAACATGTAAAACTAAAACCCACTATTTTGATATATCCATAAATATTAAATATTATCTACATAAATCTTGGATAACCTTAAATATCTCAAAATATTTTACTTTTTATATTTTTATATCATTTATTTTATTTTTATGTTAATTAAATACTTACAGCATTATAATTGTCTAAACATTTAAGGTAAATATTTAATTAAAAAAATAAAATAAAATATAGTGATGATGATAAATAATTTATATTTCAAAATACTATTTGTAGTCAAACATATATTTTAGAAAAAATTATATTAAGAATATTATACTTCTTAAAAAATGAGTGCGACATGTTTCACTTTTATTAATTAAATTAATATAAAGTTCATATTCTTAACAAAGATGCCCCAAAATGGCATAAATAAATTTATATCATGAAAAAAAGTATATTAACTTCACAATGGACACTTATATACATTCGTAAACTACTTTTGTCTCATGTTGAATCATAAGAGATATTTAAGGCAAAAACAAACATTTTGTGACTATATTTTATTTAAATAATATATAAGTCATTTTGGTGGACAATTGTAACTTCGAAAACTCAATTTTGAACCATATGAATTAGGGGTATATTAAATTTGTCCCAATAAAAAATAGGCTAATAAATTATGTCCTTATCACTTTATTAATCCATATGAACAAGTCTTACACTTTATCAAGGTAAATAGTTTACCAAGATTACTACTCATTTTGAAAAAAAATACAAGTAAAATTTTTAATAAATTTAGACCCAATGATTCAAAATATGGAATAAATTTTTAAAAAGAAAAACACATAAGTTTCAAATTATAAATTAATATAAAACTAAAAAAACATAATGGAAAATAGTTTTTTTAGAAATTTCCTTTTTAAAATATAAAATTTTCTTATACTAAATTCAAGTACAAAATATACATGAAATATAATTATTCCATTATTATATAGAAAAATGTTGAAAAACATCTAAAAATATTGTTTCTAAAAAAATTATTAATTTTAATTATTCCATTAAACATAATTATTTTTAGAAAATTCCAATAAACTAATAATTTTATTATAATTTTGAAATAATGAATTCAATAATGAAATAAATTTTTTAAAATAAATTTTACACATCTTTTAAAATTGAATATTCACCCTTAGAAAAAACAATACTAATTTTTAAAGAAAATGTATTTTTGAAGAATAAAATCACTTTACTAATAATTGTGGGATCATTTTAAAAGAACATAACATTGCATTAAATTTTAGTTTCATGTTTATTTTACAAATTATTTGTTACCATTCATTATATCCAATTTAATACCAATGTTATAATAGAATAAATAATATTTTAATATTTTTAGTACATCTAATTGTGATATTGCATTCAATGAAAGCTATCAAAGAAATCAAATTACTTGAAAATATAAAAAATCGGAGGGGTGTAGCATTAATGGTACATCTAAGAAGAATATCTAGACACTTTAAGATATATTGGGAGAATGATGCACATACTTCAATGGAGGATGTGATAATTATCTTCCTCGAGTTCTGATATGGTATAATAATAGTTTACACACAAGAATCTAAATTACTCTGTATGATTCCCTTTATGAAAAGATAAATAAATCACTTATATGTTTGGATGCAGTTAGTGAACACAATTTATTGAACCAAAAATTTTCAAGGAAATGGAAAAAACGTTCAAGGCCATTCAAAATCACATCAGGACCCCTCAATACCAATAAAAGATTTTTACTAACAATCGTCAAAAAGGCCAGAATTTTGGTGTTAGAGATAAATGTTTCCCCCACATATCACCTTGGAATAGGATCATCAGATTTTGTAATAAAGTAATGATAACTCTCATATACATAATCCCCAGTGATATTCTTGATCAAATAAGAGTCATTTTATATCATCTACCACTCCTACAAAATCTATCTCATATAGACGATATATTCTATGTATCCCTCTTGAGGATGTATGTATTGGATCTCTCATATGTATTGAAATAAAATATGGTGCATATAAAAAATGATAATTCTTATAACGATTATCCTATGAAGATCTTGGACAATAAGAATAATGTTCTATGCAACAAGACAACTCACCAAGTCAAAGTACAATGGAAAAACCCCAGATATGGGGAGGTGACATGGGAGCTGGATGAAGCCATGAAGTAGAAGTAACCACACCAATTTTCACATTAGTTGTTAAAATAAAATTTTAAGGGTGGAATTTATTAATATTGAAAAATTTAATTACCCATAACATTTTAAAAATTGAATTTACATTATTATAAATTTTTTATATTTAATAACTTAGCATAAATCACATGCACCACTTGATGAAACCAACTCAAATTTTTTTATATTAATTTGATAATTAAATTAATATAATAAATAAGAGAATAATAATTGAATGTTTTGTAGTCAGAAAAAATTAAAATGTAAGATAACAATGTTAGGAAAATTGGTATTTGGTCGATCATATAGAATAATCACACACACGAACTACACAGTGTAAAATATATTGAATATTAGAGATGAATAATGCATAATGAAAATTAAAATATGCATCAATAAGAGATAAAATATAAGTGAATATAGAGTAAATGAAAGATGATGTATTTATATGATGTGTGGAACCCAAATGACCATTCCAAACTAAACTATTAGAATAATAATCATACTATTTGGAATAGTAATCTGACCGTTATAATAGTAACCTAAACATTATGTATAGTAAATTGGAAATTAAAATACTATCTCTCCTTATAAATGTGTAAATTATTATTTAGGGGCCTTATAACTTATAAATATGATATATTTTTTCCTTAGTATAAGTAAATAAATGTTTTAAATATGATAAATTATGTATTTGTATTTTTGTAAAACCTAAATTTTTTAATTACACATTTATAATAAATATTAGAATTAAAAATTATTAATTTATTTCATAAAATTAATTTATAAAATAATACCATTCTTTATTATAAATATAAAATAATTTAATGAGACTAATTGTATTTTTTCAATTGGTCAAAATATTTTTCTTAATATTAAAATTGGTATTTTTCAAATAAATGATGATTTTATTAAATTATTAAATTTCTCATACATAGAAAACTATATTCATAAAATTTAATTGTTTTGTTAATCTAGACATCAAAAAAATAGTAGAGTTATTTTTTTTTTGTATTTTTCAAGAATAGTTCAATTTTTTGAGTAGTGAAATACGTCAATATATGGTATTTAACATAATAATATAAATATATGAATCTTGGAGTCATGGATGATGTGAGGACCCATTTTATTTAAATAACATGAACTTTTTACTATATATATAATCAATAGTAAATAATATTTTTAGTCTTAGAGAAAAAATAATAAACTAATGAATATAGTATTCCAAAACACCCCATTACTCTACTTATAAATAAAACCCCTCACAACCCCTTCCCCTCACACATTTTAAGACTTATATAATTTGAAATTTCATTCTAATTATCTTCCCAATTCTATCCATCATGTCTTAGTTCTTCTTGACTCACCATAAGACATATTCCATGTTCCATAAGTAGTTCCTCAAGGAGCCAACACTCTTGTGGAAATATTCTGAATATACATATTAAATTTCATTCATTATTCTATCTTATAATCACCAATGTTATGAAAAATAATAATAGATCCGGTATAATATATATATACTATATTATTATATTTATAAAGTAATATATTTCTTCCATCCTCTTCTCGTCTCTGCTTGTTCTAAAAACTACATTGTTTTCTATATTATGTCGGTTAACTTCCACCATGGATGATGAGTCTTTATTTTCTACTTCCACCAACATCATAATCATAAATTCCATTATAATGGTTGAAAATAAAAATAAAAATGTAAATTATATATATTTTCATAGTTTTTAAGTAATAAATGACTATTAAATTAAGTAAAATGTTACTATTTCATGATTATTATTACAACCGCCTAAATGAATGAAAAATATGAAGTTAATTTGTTTACTAAGGGAATCATCTATATATTAGAATAGATATAGTTATCTGGGACCATTATAGTTTTTTATATACATGTATAAAATTTAATTTCACTTTTAGTTTTGTATTCCCATTTTCCTACAATATCTATTGTTATCAACATGTGATCTAGCCATGGGAACATGAAACAAAAACCCCCCAAAAAACAAAATTAAACATTATATCTCATTATATTAGTTATTAATTTTTCATAATTTAATTATATTAAGTCAAACTAAGATTAAAAAGGTTTTATATTATGAAATTAATGAATCTAATTTGAATATTTAGGACATTAAGTGCAAGAGTATAATGGTTTTTCAAACTAAGGTAAGAGATCTCTCTAAACCATCCTATTTTCATTAGGTTATTCTTTCTCTACATTACCTCATTTTTATATAGAAATATTATTATTTAATTATTATATATTATATATATATATGCCCCCATATATATACATAAATTAATTCATCTTTTCTTTTATGGTTTTATTCATGTTTTAAAATGTCTCTTTCTCAATATCTCTCCATAAGTACACTTGATTAATGGGAAATTATTTATTTCTTACTCCATTTAATGTAAAACTACATAAAATTTTTTCAAACATAAATTGTTTTCATTAATCACTTGGAAATAATTTTCAAATAATACCCTTTGGAATGTCGAATAATTATTAAATCATTTCTTTCATGGATACCATTATGATATGAAATTTTATTATTAAATTCTAAATAGTTACACAACCCATTTATTCCAAAGTCAATACTCATATTTATTCATCATGTTTGGTTTCCTTATGTAGAACACATATTTGTGTGCATTTTACGAAGGGTACAACCAAATGATTCTAAAATTATTTGGGTAATTTATTTTTCTAATAATATGGTTTTATGGTATTATTGAGTAAACCTGATATATGATAGGATTCATTCCACCTTTTGATGTAGTCTTAACTGTTCGCCTTGACTTATTATAATGTAATGTTATATGTTGCTTCAAAATTTTTATATTTCAATGATATTTTGAATTTATGTGATTTATGATTTACTTACAAATGTTTATTCATGGGACTTAACTTTTATTATATCTATTTCAACTTTTTGAATCATATGTTATGCTTCGTTATAATTTTTATTCCCCTACTCGTATTTTTAACTCAAACTTTTTGTTAATGTATTCCCCAAGTTGTCCTATTCATTTTTAGAATAAAAAGGGGGATTGGATATCATTATATAGATTAAAATAAAGTTGTTTTATTTTAGTTTCTCTTTTATGTTTTATATACCTTATATTAAAAACACCCTAATATTTTCTATCCATGATTTAAATTTAATGGATATTTTTGTCAAAAATATTATAAAAATATTTGTAAAAGGATTGGTTCACTATAAATGAAATATTAAATTGACACGTAAATTGATACTGTCTGCCTATAGTAGTTATAGGATATATGGAAACATTAATTGGGAGCATGTGTCGGAGTTTTATGATACAGGGGGTGAACCATGTTTCCTTACTTATTTTGGAGGGTAGACCCACATTTTTCACTTTTTTAAGGGATGAACTGTTTTTTGATATTTTCTCTAGGGTTGAAACCCCATTTCAACAGATTATTCAAGCTGTATACCATGTGGTGAAACAAATTGAAGGTTTCATATGAACTATTATTTCTTAAGGAAACAAAAGAAGTTAAAATCATATCATGTGGATATGAGTGGTTCTATATGTGTTGGTCATTAATAAGAGGTTGACCTTTTGGTTGACACATCCTTTGAGAAGTGTCCATCTTAATTTGTTGATCATAGTGAAAATGATTTATGTAGAAAAATAGTTCATTTGGTGAAGGATTGGTGGAAACTAAGCTATAACCAACAGGATACATGGGAGATGGAATCAGACATGAGGTCTATGTGGCTAGAGTTGTTTGCCAATTATCCCCTATAATATTCTGGTAGATTACTAGAGTATGAATTGTTGTATGAGGGGGTTATAAAAAACCCAAAGAATTATTTCAAGATATCACCCTATTTAAATTTTTTAAACACGTGGTTATTTTTCAAAGTGTAAAGGTTTTTTGGTTTGTGAGAGTTTTAGGAAGGATTTTGTTAGGCGATTCATTAGGATAAATGATTGGTCATGAAATGATTTTTGGGTGAATCATTAAGATAAATGTGGATTTGTTTCTTACTCAAGTGTAGTGGTTTCATGTAAATTTATTATAATGTTCTATGGGAAGATGAATGTATGGGACTAGATGACTATTTTTTGTATACACCCACACGTATACTTATTGGGGATGAGAGATCTTTTTAGAGGGTGTTCATAATTCCCCTAGGATATTTCTAAGAAAGTTGTGGATTATATTTTTGACTAGATCTGTGTGTCATTGTCTTATTTAGTCATTATAGATTGTCAGAAGGCCTTAGATATTGATTAGGAAGAACATGATAATCTTATAGCTATTGGGGAGCGGTTAGTGGATATTCATATCATTATAGAATATGTCACATAATGAAAAATCATAGCCAGAACCACGACATGTTTTGGAAAGTACTATAATGTCTGGAAAGTATAATTCATGTCTCCAACTAATTATATTATTTTTTTGGGGGTATTTTACAATGAAGGAGTTTATAGGGACACATAAACCAAACCCCTTGACTCAACATGATTTTGGCTGGTAATGAAGGATTTTGGATTTTGGGATCTCCTCTGAAATTATAACATAGTGGATTAATGATTGGTTCATTATGATAAACCCCTTTTAGCATGAATATGATTCTTCAGGCCATAGATGTATCATTTTTTCTTTATTTATTGTTTCCCATTCTTAGAGAACCTAATTTACTGTCAATTGATACTGATTTAGGGATCTTGGCTTGTTGGTTCCAATACAGGTAGTAATTCATAGAGATTAAAATATGTTACACTTAATTTGGAAGGTATATAAGTATTTTTTTCAAGTCTAATTATTTTATTAGTGATTTAATTATGTAGTTTTTTCATATTACCTTATGTTTCACCAATAATTGAATATTATAATCTAAATCACAAAGAATATTCTAAGAGACAGTACCTTCATTCATTTGTATACCCAAATTTAATAGAAAACTAAGTTGATTCCATAACATGGTATTCATTTGATTGAATGTATTTGATAATGTGATAAAACCATAAATTTTTAAATTTAATTATAATTACAAAATATTTATTTATAAATGGATAATAATGATTATTATAAGGGAAAGACTATTATTTCGGGTCATTGATAAATAATTATTTGGTTAAAATGGTAATAAGGGTTTTAATGAAACATTGATGGATTCGTGAGAGGGTGAATTATTTAATGTTCTTGGGATTAGGTCATGGTTTTGAGGTTTGTTTTCCCTATGGTATTTGTTTTGTTCCTATGATAGCTTCTCCTCTAAGTGGGAACAACTATTTCACGACAGATATATTTCCACAGGTGTGACCACTGTACCAGGATGGTTATATTCCCTAGCATGTGAATATTTTTCTATGATGGGAATATTTCCCATGTAGTGAGATTGTCTTTAGTAGGGGTATGTTTCCTTATAATTAATATCATTTATACTTATGTGTATATATCGATCAGATGGATGCTTACTATTCTGTTACATCTGACACTTTTTGAAGTAGGTGTGGATGGTCTTGATTGTCAAATTGAATCTCAGTGATCAATGATGTCAATTTATTTTTGATTTACTCTAATTATAAATATCCATATATGTATTTATCACATCAGAATACACTCACTTGTGAGGGATGTATTTATAGACTTAATTGGTGTTGGGCTACTGAGTTGTACTCATACCCAGCTCAGGTAACCGGTTAGTACTTGAGAATACTTCATGTTTATGGGATATCAAAAATGAAACTAAATTTTGATTAATTATTGACTATGATTCTATATTAGAGAAATGATATTTGGGACTGATCGAGGACTTGGTATAAATTTTTGTGGAGTTCTTATTTTTTTAATTAGTCTTTTGGGTTTCTCCTTATAGTATCTATTGTTTATGTATATCTTAATGAAATTTATTTTAGAGTCTCATTTTTATATAGAATGGGTTATTTTTTATTTACAATGACTATATTTTATGTCTACATAATATTTTATTTAGTTGTTATATATAGTTACTTATATATTCCACAGTTGTTTTGAAATAATATGCGGGTACAATTTCTTCATCGTATGACTATATACACATGCTTCAAGTTTGTATCCTCTGGTGTAAGGTATAGTGCACCTGAGGTTATGTGGAGACCCAGTCTGGTTTCTATTTTAAGTGACCAGGTGTGGGGACCTTACACGAAGGATTCCATTCAGATGATTGGGTTCTACTATGAATCGTATAGTGGTATCATTCTAGTGGGGAACATTCACTAGTGTATGTATTCATCATTCATTAGTTTTATGAAATAATGTTTAGAAGGAACAATCCTATCATATTCCATTTCCCAACATGAAGGTAAAATTACTAATATTATTACCATTGATTATTACTATGACACTATAAGCCTAATCACTTATCATAACCAAAATAGTGCAACTATTATGGAAATTTGGGAATCTGTGATGATTTCTCCCAATTAATCAATGAGAAGAAAGTATAGTATATTCAACCTCAACATAAGGTTCTCAATCTCAGTAATAGAGGCTAAGGTATGATGGGTTTATAAATTAAAAATTAATGGGAAGTGGTGATTCAATGATGAATCAGAGTACATTATATTTTATACTATGAAAGTATGTAAGATATGTTATATAATAGAGATAGAGTCATATTTTTAATACAATACAAGAACCCATAAAATCTGATGTCGATCCACCAACAATTGGGGGAATGGTTTTGATTTCATTTACTATGTTATCTATATCATAAGATATTAAAACATTTATCTCTTTTAAATCTTTTATAATGGTCGACTAAATGAGGTTTCTTGTAAAATTGATGTCGTATTTCATAAAAATTACCAAAATAAATAATGTTATGAGGTGTCTATGGTTTTATTTGATCCATATTTATAACATTTTGAAAAAAAAAATTAGTGTCCCTAGCCCATAGGGTATATATTTTAGTGGTCTCATAGAGGCCCTTCATCCTAGGGTGGCCAATAGGATATGCATTTTTGAGAGAGTGGTTTGGAGGCCAGAAATTTTCAAAGTTGTGGGCCATAGGTGTAACATGTAAATTTATTTATCCAATATTGAAACCCTTTTAACTAAGAGATTCTATTCCCCTATATTAACATAAATAGTAAAGGGATGTTAGTGAGTTTTATGATCAAATTATTTGAATTAACTGGTTTATCTAATCTCAAGAAAACATTTATTTTTACTGATTGATGGTGATCATCATAAAATTGAATGGTGTTGGTCATTTTTTCAAGGAAAATATGACGTTAATGTAGTAATGTTAGGAATAATAGTAATATAAATAATTTTCTTCATAATTCAAATGAATTATATGGTTTTGAAAGATATAATAACAATCTTCCAACTAGTTATCTAGTAGTTTTGGATACGCACCAACATGTATTTTCCAAAAATACTTTATCATTACCTATAAATAAAATTTCAATTCCTTCATCAAAATTTTACCATGAAAAAACTTGACATCCCTTCTTGATTATCATATATAGCTGGTAGAACATAACATATTGAAAACATTATTAAAGTATTTGGATAATAATGGAGTTTAAAAGGTCAATGATTGACCATGGGTTTCCACTTATCTTTTAAAAAACGTACAATAATATTTTTCAATTTTCTATATGATATTTATTTCTCAACAAGGATACTAATATAAAATAAATACCAAAAAATATATATCAAAAAGTTCTTTTCTCCAATAAATGGAAAAATATGGTTTTTGAAAATTAGTATATGATATAGAAATAAAAAAATAATGTTGTAAGAGAATGATATAAATAATAAAATTAAGGTCATATGGACTCTATTAGTATTTGGTTTTTCTATTTTGGATCTCCCAGAAATTATTAGTTTTATAGACATGATGAAACACATATTCTAATTCTAACTCGATTACTTCTTGCTATTGTTTGTAAACAGAATTTTGATTTTAACCCAAATTAAAAGACCTAATGAAAAGAATATTAAGATAATATTCAGAAAATTTCCAGAAAATATTTTCTAATATAGATAATAAAATATTTTTTTTATTCAATTTTTAAATTTGTTGGATCAGTTGGTGCTGAAGAAGAATTTTTTCTTTGATAGGTAAAAAGAAAAAATCGTTATGTTTAATAATACACCCAATAATGTTTTTTAAAATATTTTTTTTATTTTATTAGTTGTCTATTAACTGCTAAATATTCAATATTTCTGGAATAATATAATTGAACTAAACAGATGATGAATTTTAATGTATTTTTTCATATTAAAAATAATCGGTTGAGCTAAAATAGAGATGCACCATAACCCCAATATTGATATTGCATATTAGTAGAGATGGAGACACTGTATATTGCAATACATTAAGATTGTAATTGGGATATATACAGATACATGGAATTTAATTAGTGGCATATAGATCAAGTCTATTAATATCACTTGAAATGACCTAACCACCTCATGACATTGAAATAACAATGGTAGAGTAAGCAATAAAATTTTAAATCCCCTACAATAATGAAATAATAAGTTGAGTGTAGTATAATCCAAAAAAATGGAAATACATTTTCTTTTAGAATTATGTGAAATTAAAATTGAAAATATGAGATTAATTCCTTCAAACTTTTGATTTTGATAATTTCTTCACTCCTTCAGAGAAGGGAAATTCAATTGTGGGTGTATTGAGTTGAAAAACATAGTTCTAGGTTTGTAATGAATTATATAATCTATGGTAGTCAATATGACATATAGAAAATATAAAATCAAATAGAAATGAATAAATTGGAGTAGTATTATTTCCTTAGTTGAATCTATCTCGTTCATTAGTGAACAAAATAAAAGAATATCAGTTAGTGAATAATAAGTTAAAATTAATGTGTGAATTTTAAATTCTGGGGAGAACATTAATTTTTGTATAATGGAAATTATACTATCAATTAATTATCATAATCTTTTAGTGATATTTACTCATTGAATGAATAAGTGGCATCAGATTTGCATCATTTATTATTTATTTTCCACCCTCATATGATCAAAATTTATCGTCAAGTTATTCTCTATTTTTGGTGAACTGATATGATGAAAGAGGTTTTTGGTTTTGTATAGAATTACATAACACACCCAAAAGTGTAATAAAAATATCAATTTATTATGGGTATATTTTAAAAAATTATTAGATTTAAAATGAAAATGGGAGGAAATATGGATAGAAATTATACTAATGTTTTCATGGTCTTCATAGTGTAATGTTAATATTTTATTAATAATTAATCATCAAAAAATGATATATTATTTCCAATAAATTAATGAAAATATTATTTTTTATTAATTGGTTATGATATATGTTAAAGAAAAATATAATTTCCATGTTATTCATTTGTTAAATATATCATATTGGTATCAGCATTTTACACAATCATATTAGAATGGGGTCCATGATTCTATGAGACCATGGTCATAGGGATGACCTATTCATAATATGTATATATATTATATCATTATACCTGATTGTATATTAATACTCAAATTAAATCACACCCCCAAAACCTACACTTGGAGGGTAATTAATAATTATTTATATAATAATTTTATTTCATGATAAAATGTACATTTCTTCAATATTATCATCACACATGGAATTTTTCCTAGGTATATCATTGGTAACATTCATCACCATTAACTAGGTAATGGAAACAGAAGTTAACATTAATATCAAATGCTCAATAAGCGGTCAAAATAACATATATCAATTTAATCGACAAAGGTGTTTATAAAAATGATTAAAAAAAGGAAATTATAAAAAAATATACAAATGATAACATAATCATAAAATAATACCCAAAAGGTTAAGAACCATGGATCAAAACATGTATCATGACATATATTTGACGTAAAACATTGTAATTTTTCATGAAATATAAATAAGTCACATGCATAATCCCAAAATATCGTATGGAATGGATCACTACTAAAACTATCATATCATAGTAAAAAAACATGTTCCATAACAAAGTGGGATAGGATAGCTCCCAATGTCTTATTACATAACATCTAATTAGATATAATATTTACCTAAAACATTAGAGGTATATATTTTTGTGTTACCACTATTCACATAATGATGGGCCATACATATATGTGTCAAATGATCATGAAAAAAAATCATAAATTCATCATAAAACAATTATTACATGACGATGAAATGAAACATTTACAAACAATAATAAGATATAAATATAAATTAAATAAATAAATATTTTTTAATTTTCAAAAAATCTTATACCAAATAAATCATAAGAAAAATACTAATGGATGTTGATATAAATAAAAACACTTTAGAATAAGATTATATAATTTTTTAGAAAAATGGTATATGTAATTAATACTTTGAATTTTTTTTTAAATATAATAATTTATTAATATATAAAAATTTTCAATATAATGACATTTAAATTTTAAATTTTTTTAATCGTGTTAAATTTAAAAATAATCATCATAATGAAAAATTTATATTATGGTGGGAGGAAATGACTGAGAAATAATCATAATGGAAGAGAGATAAAACCTATAGAATTAAAACATATTTAATTAACAAAATTAAATAAAAATTTTCCAAGATAAATTATTCATTAGGATTTAATGAAATTCATGAAAAAATATAATTAATGTGAAAATAGAGGAAGACAATTTACAAACTGAAAGGAAAAGATAAAGACAATTCCCTTTCAAAATGTCATTTTTTTATGAATTGTGAATAAAAATGATAGAGGCGGTGGAACGATTTTTAAATTGAGAAAACAAGGATAGGTGAAAAAATAGGAATATTTGTGGAAGGTGAATATATATCCTTTAAATTATTTTTTAGCTATCGTTAATCTGAAATAATATGCAGGATTGGGAGTGAAACAATTACAAATTTTAAAATTCATGAATACAAACTAATGAAATATAACATATGAGATTAATTCTAAATCACATAAATATTAATAAAATTTTGAAAAAATACATCCTTTTGGTAGTATATAGCCCATATAAATGAAAATGGATGGTGAATATCTAAAATGTCCAAATGAAAGAAGATTGAGATTAGAATCTATTACCTTTACTCCTAAAATCAATGAATTCCTTATATCATATTTTATAGAAAAAATATACATAATAATATTATATTTTAGAACCCAATTATTATTAATAATTTATACACATGTGTTGTATAAATGAAAGTTAGTTTTAGGATATTTTTTTCATCAAATGTTTGTAGTTTCTTGTATAGGATTGTTTTTTAGATATGAAGGATTCAATGATTATTTTATGTCATTATGTTATTTATTAATAGATTTTTTCATGGATGTGGAAACATAGTATTATAAATATTTACAAATTCACATCTTCATTTCACATATTGTATGGGTATAATTTTCTATAACAAAGTTCACATCATACACATTTCATGTAACATGGAAAATAACAATGATTTTATTTATAATTTTTATTAATTTGGGTGCCCCTATATACAAAATACAATATTATGATATGTTAATCATTGTTACCATATATTCCATCAATTAAATATATTTTATTTGTCTATTTTGAAAATATTGAATCTGGTGTGACATCATTCATGTAGGTGGTTAAACCCACCTAATCAAATCATGTTATACTTTTTAATTAGTATTAATATAGAATTATATTATTGTAATATCATTATTAAAAATCATTTTAATGTTAATAATAAATCATTTAATTGGTTTTTGAGATATAAAATTAGTATATATGAGGAGGTAAATGAGGGATTTGAAGATGATATTGTTTCTCATTTTTATAGAATCACCCCTTCTAATAACAACTTCATTAATAATTCACAATTCTATCTGACTTTTTATAAATAGAATCTAACTAAAATGAGATTCACAATAGGGTATGAGATTTTAGTGGGTATTGAAAAGGATCCCAATGGAATAAAATAATTTTTGATGGGTAGATTATGGGTCCTTCTATTAATTAATTAGAGAGGAATATTTGTGATTTACCATTTCTAATAGTTAAAGACTATCATTTTATAATAAAAATTGGCCCATAAGAGCTAAAACATGGATGAAAAATTCACACCATTATTAACATTTTATTTTTAATTATATTAGTTTTATACCAAATTTAACCATATAATGTATTTTTTTACATTCTCTGCTTACCGATGTCATTCTCTATTTAAACATGGTAACTTATTTTTTTCACTAAAAATGAAGTTAAACATATTTACTAATTTTAATTACAAATTTAAAAATAAAATTAAGTTTATAAAATTTAATCCGTAAATAATGAAATTATCCTTTTAAGAACTATTTTACACTTAAGAAAAAAATCAATAAAAATAGCATATAATCGATTATGATATTTTGATATGTTATCATTATTTAATTACTTAATAAATGCTACATTTTTATTATAAATGTTTAATATTTGATTTATAATAAATTATTATTTATATAAAATGGTTATATTATAATGGTAACATTTTCAATATACCCATTGATAATATACATTTCCAATAGTGATATATATTTTCATCATTTATAGAATTACAATATGACACATTCTGAATTTTATACATAACCTTACAAAATTCAGTAAAAAATTTCATCATAATTTATCATTTCTTTCACAATATTGTTATTATATTTATAATAAGTTTCCTTTTTTTCCAATGTTATAAATGGTTATATGATCATCCTGGAAGACTATGAGGATATAGAATTCATTTTTATGTTCTTTATTTAGTAAACAATTTATTTTATTGTAATTTTAATAATTATGTGTTATAATTCATTCTCATTATTTATTAATTTTTATTATTTATTAATATTATTTCATAATATAATAAAATTTTGTTAATTATTTTTTCACTAAATATAATACAGTTATTCAACGTATTCCTATAATAAAAAAGGAGTTTGTTGTATTCTATACATAATAAAATAATATTACCCTAAAATTTTCTTTCCTAAAACAAAAAATATGGGTAATTATTCCTCATTATATAATTGGGTTCCCATATTACTTATCAAAACTTAAAATTTTACAAGGTAACAATGACCAAGTGTGTAGTTTTATTAGATATAAATTATCTCTATGATCCAAAATCTCCATTAGTTCATCCTTATTAGAGAGATCATTGTCATATTGTATACCTAATGTTTTCAGTACATTTGATGGATTAAATATTTAATTTTTTAAGAGTGATACTTAGAATAAATAATACTTTATATATAGTTTCATTTGAAGTACTATGTTGTATGAAAAAGTCCCATCAAAATTATTAATCTTTAAGAGGATGATGTATCTGGGTATGAGTATTCCCTTATTCTGGAATCTCATAACACTATTCCATAGTGATATTTAATGGAATAACTTGTATAAAACATCAAACTAAAAATATCATTAAATATTATACAAATATTTCTTCTATTAACCTTGAACTTATTTGATATTTCATTGAATAATTTGAATAAATTCTATCTTATTTTAAGGTAAGGTTGGTCCCAACAACTTCCACCCTCGAAATCTATCCCAGCATATGGATGTTTTCCACCTCTTCCAATCTATTTCCTCAC
The DNA here is from genome assembly GCA_963277665.1 of Viscum album. NCBI lineage: Eukaryota > Viridiplantae > Streptophyta > Magnoliopsida > Santalales > Viscaceae > Viscum > Viscum album. The sequence goes on from OY728151.1 coordinate 229,581,881, forward strand.
ATTATTCCGTTTTAAGGCTTGTGTGGAAACTATTATTTTATGAGAACTCTAATATAGGAAGATATTAATCCCAACATCAAGTAAAATCAATTGAGAGAGATCTCATAATTTCTTCGTATGATTGAAAAATGATTTCATACTATCCCTCAATATATGTATGGTATGTTTTGTTTAACATCATATTTTTATCCTTTTATTATTTAGTAAATATGTGGAAGATTAATTTAAACCTTTTACCTCAATAAGATATTAGAGAAACTGGTACTTCATACATCCTTTCCAATTCCATTATCTATATCTTACAAACATTATTGAGTAATAAATCTTCACAAATTGAACTGAATTTCTTATGACCTCATAAGTCAATCAACCCCAATAAAATAGAATCACTACTAATATAGGTCTTTGTGAGACCTATAATAAAATCTATGGTGATATTCTCCCATTTTATACTTGTATTGTTAATGGGTTCATCATCCCATTAGCCTTTGATGACCAACCTTTAACTTATTTTAAAAAGAATCCTGGTGTATATTATACTACATCTATCCTCATATTGTTCCACATGAAGTTCTCTTTATGGTACCTATACATATTTTTCTAGTATCAATGAATAGAGATTGATTAAAAATGTATATAATATAATATTTCTTTCCTCAGTGTTGGTATATATTAGGTATATATTCATTTTAAAAATATTATAATTTCATCATTTCCGTGGTTGATCTCTTGAATACATCCAATATTATTTAGTCTCTATATAACTTCTTTTTACACCTCATTGAATTTTTAGAGCTATATGGTTGAGAAATAATATGGTAAATATATGTTATCATCCCTTAACCTATAAATTACATATACATCCATCACAAATATACGCCTTTTTCATCATTAAAAGAAATTGTCTTCTCTTACCTTCACAAAGCATATAATAAATATAAATTAAAACACACAAATGAAATATTAATTTTATATAGTTCGTCCAAACTAGGATACCTAATAAGAGTATAAAAATAATGTTTTGATGTAGAAAATACATTAAATTGAACTTATATTATATGATTGTGAGTGGACTCAATATCCCTACTGGTTTAAAACCACTCACAATTTAAAATATAACTACTCTTTCTATGGAAATTAAAAATATTCTTCCTCTAGAAGGACAATGTAATGATAATTTATAATTTTCATCACACTTATGTGTATATTTATATTAATGTTGAATTAATGATTTTATAACCACATTTGGATGATACTTTTCTACATTAAGCATGTAGACCTGTGCAAGACTCCTTAGCAACACCCCTTTGCGAGACCCCTTCATGAGTCAATTTTAGATCAAATGGATCACATGTATTTAGCATGAGACTCTATTATTCTTACATGGGAAATTATTCTCTGATGTATATTCCTATGTGAAAATTAACCTAGAATATAACAATATTCACAAGGAACCTTGATGAGACCCCATCATGATACTTTCTACTGATTACGTGGAATACAAGAATCCATCACATGACATTTTTCATCTCACAAGAAATTCATTTTCATCAAATAAAACCACTTTAAAAAACATATCTATCTCTTATAGTTGGGTTGAGGGGTATTTGGATCAATAAAACCACCAACATAACTCAGTAGATCAAAATACATTTCTGTTCCACTACCTCATTAGTCACCCATACACATTTCATGTTACAAAGTCTAGTATTTGAGATAGTCCTCCATGAAATGCTTTATGTTGCAATGACTTAATGTGTTATAATATCGAATATTTCATGAACTTTATGTTTTCACCTTCCATATGTCGCAAACAATTCACATCATCACTTACTGCAAGATACACACTCTTTTTATGGCTCTAACATGAGATCCATTGATTGTTATGTGATGTTTAGTGAAATTGTCTTCAATAACATTGCATAATCTCAAAATGAGATCCAATTAAAATAATGTAGTTAGTGAAATTTTGTTATAGCGCTTCACATGAACGAATTATGAGATCAATTCAAAATTTTGTGGTCATGTTATTTTCAATGACTGTGGGAAGTCTCCGTCGTTTACATCATAGATTCCTTTATGGAATTTTCATGAATCCTAGTTGAGATCCTTCAAAAATAAAATATTTTCTCTAAGTGCATCATGTAACCTCATTATGAGATCCTTTTATACTCACATGGATCAGATGAGGGGATCATGTGATATAATTCATTTCTCATGATCACAAGTTATACCGTTCCACCAAGTCTATAACAAAACACTCCATGTTATCACTTATCACTTAAGAACATATCTGTGATCCTTTGGTACATTCACACTTCATGTTATCCTTTCGGAGTTCATGCTCTATGTGTAAAATTATGATTTAAAAAAAACTATTATCTCTTCATCGTACAATCGGTAATATTCAAAAACATCAAACCCAGTAAACAATCAAAATAAAACCAAAAACTCCAAGAAGACATATTTTTTCCAATAAACCACCACCTCTAGGTTTTCTAAGACAATTTATAACATCAAAAAACAACATGTTTCCTAGTAAAACACATATAAAACCATTTTTCTTCTTCAAAATATATTGTGTTCAAGGAATTCCATAATAATTTCTCTAAGCCCACATGAGCCAAATATGATATGAGAAACAAGAGTAACATGAGAATTTCATTAATGAAAAACTTCATTCTTGAACATTCCATTGTAAACCTTCATGGTAAAAAATTATAAAACAATCTAAGCCCTCGATCTTACTTCTAAAACAAAACATAGAAACTCCTCGCATAATGAAACCAAATTTTTGTCATTTTCATGATTATTCATTTTTTATAGACGAGATTCCAAATTTCCAAATTTTGAAACTCCCCCTTTCTTCTTCTTCCCCTGTATAGATCAATAATTTTCTCCAACGTTTTCAGTGAACCCAATGGTAACTCCTCTATTTTGAATAACAAGGTAAAGACCACATATCATCACATAGTGTAAAACACATCATACATCGGTGAGAGGGTTACCAAATCCACAATATCCATGATTCATGTGTTGAATAAAATCCAAGATCAAGTCATTGATGCTCAAACTCTTCTTTGGGTAAGGTTATTATTATAATTTCTACAACCTATTATTTAGTCAGCATATACACCGGCTTTATAATGTTATTCTCCATTTTCTCATGATAATTTATATTTGACTTCAATGTTTTTTGTTATTAATTGATGGAATTTATTTTTTATAATATTTATATAACATGGATTATCATATTGGATTTCAATTGGATACTTCACTTACAATCCCATGTCATACAGATACTATTTAATCCAATGTAGATGTATGCAAGGTTGAGTAGTTTTAATATATTTAGATTCATTAGTTCTCAATGAAATAGAATCTTGATTCTTTCTTAGCTGAGAAATATACAATCCTATAAGATATAATTTCCAACCTAATGTAATGTTTTGATCATCTATTAAACCATCCCAATATGCATATGTAAAACCAAATTACTCTTGATTATATATTTCATTATATAATAAACCAAATCCATTGTAACTTTGATAAATTAATGTATTATTTTTTATCTTTATGTTGATTTTTTTGGAATATATAGATTTCAGGTTTCTTATCTTGTGGATAAACAATAATATGTCATGTACATATGAGGCATATTATGATTCCAATGATCTATCTATATTCTGTGATATTAACTTCCTTACTTTTTTCATCCCTTGAAAATTTTATCTATGTAGAAACCGATGTTTTCATATATTGGTAATTTTCCATTATAAATATTTTTATAATATTCAAATAATATTTTTATTAACCAATAAATGTTTCATTCATTCATTGAGTTAACTGGTAACCAAGGAAAAATGTTAACTGAATAATTTTAGACATTTTGAACTTACATTTAATGAATTCTACAAACTACTTTCACTATGCATCATTTAATCTAGAAAATATAATGTAATCAACATATTCCAATACCATAATACAATGATTACTCCCATCATTAATGTAGAGAATATAATCAAGTCTTATATGTTATAATATGTGCATCTTCATATACTGATCAATTCTTAAATACCATAATCTTGGTGCCTGCTTGAACCGGTATGATTTATTATTTATCCAAAAAATGTTTTTCAAATCATCATGAATGAGAAAAAATATATTTTTGTTAAATATAAATTTATTATTCCAAAATCCCATTCATAAATGCTAAATTGATTTCCATATGTAAAAAATTTAGTTTCCTTTGTACTGTTATGATAAGAATAATTGAATTATCTCTATATGTGTAATAGGTGAGAATATTTTATTAACAACAATACCCTTATTTTGGGTTATCCCTTACACATAAGTATAAATTTATTTTTAATTATAGTTTCATATTCATTCATCTTGATATGGAAGTCCCATTTTGTCCTGATGATATTCTTTTTTATCAGTCATGATCCAATCTCCCACGTATGATTCTTTTCAAATTTTTTTTTCTATTCATTCAGTATTTGAACCCACTTATCATCTATTTTTTCAAATTTAAAACACTTTGGAACAACCAATAATAGTAAATAATTTTTATTATGTTTCTTCATCCTACATGTCTGCAGAGGGGCTTCCAGATCACAAATTATATTATGCCAATAAATTTTGTCTCAACTGCTATGTTTTTTTGAAAATACATGTCTATGTTCATATACTTGATCATCTAAATATTCTTATGAATCTCCCTCAAATACTTATAAAACCCATGAGATTATCATCTACTCATCAATATCCTCTTTATACAGTTCATTTAGTTACTGAATATTCTACTCATTTCCAACAAAAATGACATCGTTGATCTCTAAAACATTTCCAAACCAATTATTGAAGAATTTATATACTTAGATTTTTTCTATGTATCCATGAAATATACATTTATCTCCATGAGATAGAGACATCCTATGTTTCTCATTATGGATAATGAAACACTTAATTTTGAAGAGTCAAAAGTAATTTAGATCCAACTAATTTCCATTCTATAACACATATGGTGTTTTCTCTTCCTTTGGATATAATTATTCTCTATGAGAACTATAAACTGTTTCCAATACTTAATATTTCCAAAACATCTCTAGAAGGTCATTATCAATTAGTATTATATTGTCCATGTAGTTGATAATCCAATTTTTTCTCTCAAACAGTCCATTTTTCTTTCTGTTTTTTACTTCTAAAACATGATGTCTTATCCGATGTTGCTTGAGATAATCATATATATTAATGTTTTTGAACTTGATTCCATTATCAGTTCTAGACATATGGTTTTTTAGCCTTATAATCTTTTCAACATAAATCCAATAATGAGTTATGCTACCGAACACCTAATAATTGTTGGTGATAATTGAAAACCATTACATTCATCGAAAATCGTCCATTAATATGAGATAATATTGATTCCCATCAATATATCTTATTATATTACATTCAAGTAATCTTCCCTTCTTTTAAAATATTGTACATTTGAGTATTATCATTTGATAACGTAAAGAGATCAAGAGTACCATTATATTTAACCAGATCTTTCATTGATGGTTGGCTTAGATGAAAAAAAATATTCCTCAACTTATTTTATTCTTCCATGGATAGAAAGCATTTATCTTCTTATCCACACATAAGGTGGAGACTCAACTTCAAAAAATTTCCCTACAAAACAATTTCACCAGCTATTCCCTTGATAATGAAAACCTTATTGATAAATCCTTTTTTGTGACCTATGTCACATAATTTACTGATGATAAGAAATTTTTGATTGAGGTCTTAAATATCCAAGACATCTATACATGAAAATTATTTTCTTCTAAAAATGGATTTTCCTGATATAATAATAATCCATCCATCATAATGTATAAATATTGTGACACCTTCTTTATAATTCTTTATTTATACAACTAAATACTAGTTTCCTATCATATGGGAGGTTCATCCACTATCAGGGATTCGTATTCATGTGTCATATGATTATTTAAAGTCTGTCTATGTAACTACTTCCTTCTCAGCTCTATTATTTTTATACATATCTTTGTCATCATATATAGGGTTTAATGATATTCTTAATCTTCCTCATAGTATTATGGGCCATATTCATCTGCAAATGTTTTTAGTCGATTTTTTATTCTCTTCACATTCAAGTATCCCTTATGTTGTTTTATACAACAAATTTGGTTCTACTTTGGAACATTAATATGAATTATCAATGAGGAATATCAATCCTTGGTCCCAAAAATTCTTCTCAAAATGAAAATCCAAAGAATTATTAGAATATTGAACTCTATTGGGATTCTTACATTTCTATGGCCTCTATCAGTACAAATTGGCTATAAAACATACATTTTGGAAATATAAAATATTTTAATAAAAAATTCACTTAATGTGAGTTGTGTTCCTATGTTTCCTTGATACAGTATTAGTTGTCCCATGAGTTCTCTAAATATTATATTTTTTATTAATACCCAAATCTATGGTTATCTATAGATTATATACTTGTAGTCTAATAGTAATCATTAATAATTTCTATTTGTGATAATCCTCATGTTATATGCCTTGTTGAATGTGTCATTTTATTCACCTAACATTCATTTGACATTATTTTTGGACCTTTGAACTCCAATTTCCATTTTTTAGTCACCTGTGCCACTTGTTTTCAAAATATCATATCATCTTTCAATACTTTCTCCTATTATTTTACCTTTCATTATTATTTTATAACTTCCTCCTCAATTTCATCAATACATTTACTTTATCGTTTACATTTTTAGTCAATGTTTCAACAACCATGGTTTATTCTTCAACCACGATCTTCTATTTATTGAAATTATCTGATTTTTTTTGGCTTTTCGAATTTTATCTCTTCAATTTTATATTTAAATTCCAACTTCTCCGCCTTATAAAACATATTGAGTCTGAAATCATTAAAAACTCAATTGTATTTATTAATTTTGGATCTCTAAACATATATCTCCTAATGTAAAACTTATAATTCAAACCGGTGGTCAACCCTTCTATAAAATCCACCATCATCATTGTCAACTTCATTCCTTGTCATATATTTACCATCAAATACCCCCATAGAATCTCGAGAAAGGTCCTTGTTGCTGGAATATCTTTTACTTTAGATTTGGATGAACATTTATTTTTTTGTGAAAGAATATTCTACTTTGTAAAGAAATCTTACATGGATTTATTTCTATCATTCTAATTGATTAGAGATGTCTTCTTAAAAATTTAATCATCTTCCCTATTTTCATCATGAAAATTCTTGTGACACTTTGCTACAAGATTCTCAACCCTTCCACAATGAAATAATTTAATAAGAAGTTTCCCTTTAATTTTTTTTACCCCTTTATAAATATGTGGAATGGAATGATATAAAAACAGCCACAATCCCTTCATCCAAACTATATTCTATAGTGAGCTTATTCATGGCCTTGAATTCCAGATCTTTAGATATCCATTTTTTCAATGACAGAATATTAACATTTCTCATCTTAAATGTGACAAAACATCATTTTATGGTATCCAACATCATATCATTTAGATTATTATCTTCCATTATCAAAATTTAGTTAATTTCCCTAATTATTTCTTAACGATATTTAAATACTTGATAATTGCATTGAGATCATGCATGTATTAAATGTAAACATTTAACTAGTTAAAGAATGAATCTACATACTAAATGGGTAATATTATAATATCATCATATTTCATCTATAGAAAATGGATTTAAGATTCTTATATTTTTTAATTTATTTAATATATTTTTATAATAATTTCCCACATCACATGTGATGAATTACATCACAACCCAATCATGTGGAGTGTGTTGGAAAAATCCCCACCTAAGGTAGTGATTAATCTTACATCAACATCAAATTCTCTTCGGTCTACTAAGGATAACGCTCCACTATCCATACTAGATGGATTATCATGAACTTCAAATTTAAAAAAATACATAACTAATGATCTAATGTAGTGTTGTGTATAATTATTCCATAAGTTTAAATTTTTTCTATTGAATATCAAAATAATTTTATAATTATTTGTATTCATTGTTTCTGATGAGAGTGATAATAAAAATTTAAACATGTCCCCTTATAAAAATTGTTATCCCAGTTAGGTTGAATATTCTGAAGGGGGTGAATCGAGATATGATATAATGAAAAAAAGGTCTATTCCAAATAATTTTTCATTATTAAACAAAGCTTTATTCTCTATCCTTACCTGTAGTATAGAATAAATGTAAATTAAAATAAGAATAGGGAATATAAATTTTACATCGGTCACCTTTAATATGCTACATCAACGGAGAAAATATTGTAAATTTTCCAATTTACCAAATAAACTAAACTGAACTATAATTTTATTGTTGAGAGCTGACTCATGGTCCCCACTAGTTTAAAAACATTCACAATTTGAAATCACACTACTCTCTCCCTCTCTCTATTGAACTAAATGCACATCTCCTCTTTTTTTATATTTTGATGATTAGTTTTAAAATTCTTCACACTTCTATAAATTTTTATTTTCTTTTTCCATCAAATAGATGAGATCAACCGTTGTTATGTACTTTTACTCTTTCATAGTGTGACCCCTGTGCAAGATCCCATAGAAAGATCTATTCATGAGTCCCTCTTCAGATCTTGTAGATCATGTGACTCTAACATAGCTATATTCTAATTCTATGAAATGTTTTACTATGATGGGTCTACCTATATAAAAATACGCCCATCACATATCTCCCTTGGAAATATACCTTCATGTGATGACTTCATAAGAATATTTATTGATTACATTGATTGACAGAATCCATTGAAAGACTTTGTTCTACTCGTGACAATTATTTTCTATTTGGATCAAACAGCATAAGAGAACCTTTTTATCTCTTATGTATGGGTTTTATAATAATAAATTCACTACCTTAACTCTACAAATCATGATTTTCACCTATTCCATTTAATTTGAAATCATCATTATGTTATTCACATGATCAGTTATGGAGTTGATGATAGTAATACATGACATATATTATATCACAAGTGCTTCGTTTTATCACAACATTCATGTCATAATCCCAACACATGATCACATGATTCATGTCTCAAACACTTTGTGGCCTCTCAAGTTGCATGACAGAAGTTCTTTCATGACTCTATCACGAGATCCATTGATAGTAACAAGATGTTCAATGAAATTTTCTTCAATATATTTTCCTGATCCCATCACGAGGTCCAATGAAATAAATGTGTTCAATAACATTACCTTCTAGTTATTTTCAAGATCTTATCACAAGATCAAATGAAAGTCATGCAGTCGCATGATTTTGAATGGTCATGAGATGACTCTGATATTTCCATCCTATTTTCCTCCATGCACATTTTTCAACTCCTTCATGACATCCTTTGAAAATAATATGGTTTCATAAAGTGTATCACCTGATATCATTGTAATAACCTCTTATACTCATGTGGATTGTGTGATGTGATCACATAATCTCTGTTAAATTTCTTGATCGCAAGTTATACATGGACACCATTCCCATAAAACCATACTCAATTTGATCCCTTAGAACATATACTATTCTTCAGGATCCTTTGGGACATTCATTATCTTTGTGATCCTTCAGGATATTCACACTTTGTGTTTTCCTTTAATACATTCACAAAAACTCTTCCACCATTTTTTGACAATCCATTTTTGTCAATAATTTCAAAACCTATTAACGAACACAATCATGTCAAAAAAACCAGAAAGATATATATTTTCCAATACTAAGAGTAATTTTACTCTTTCAATTATCATCATGGATAAATTATCATGGTTTTTTCAACTGATATCATCGACCACCTTATTTTCCTTTTCATGATTGTAATGAATTTAGTAGTCATAGTTCAAGAATATTTTAACTGTATTATTGGTAATGTTTTCATTTTTTCTATTTTAATATAGAACTTAGGATTTTTTGAATAATATATTTGTCACACTTATCAACTAAGAGGTAATTTATCAAAATAATTATGGAAAAACATATAATTTATCACTCAAAATCATCTATCAAATAATTTTCCACATTGAACATTAATTGACATTAGGCATGAGATATCATCTTATAATTTTTTTAAGACACACCCTAATCCCTTATTTTATGAATCATTGTATATCACAGACCCTTTTCCACAAAAATATATTTTGAATATAGGTTTAGTGTCCAGTATTATCTTAATATCCTTGAAAATTACTTCTCATTTATCTATCTAAAGAAACAAATTTCCATTTAGAGTTAACATGGTATGTGGATAAAGGAATCATTAGAAATTTCATAGAAATCACTAATTGTATCTTGTAAGATTGAGAAAAATATGCATATATATTATAGTAATTTGTTTTTACATACTATATTCACTACTATATTAATATTATTTATATATAAACCCTCACTTTTGATTATAACTCATTCGAATGATACATTCTATAGAAAAAAATTCATAGTTGCTAGATTTTGAATAAAATTTATCTTATTTTATGTTCATCAGTAAAATCATAATACACTCTTCATTCTCAACCTCACCCTTTGAATATAATATAATATGAACAATAAAAACTAACAAAAATTTATTAATGTAATCTATGAAGACATTTTTTATAAAATGTATAAAGATAATAAAGGCATTTGTAAGACTAAAAAGAATCACTATGAATTTATCATTCCCATATCATTAATAAAATATTAACATAGGTATATACAACCATTTAAACCTTATATGATGATTTAAAGATCAAAATTACACCTTTGGGACATATTAATAACAAAAAAAATTGATCAAATATGTCATCATTATAGGGTATAAGAAACTTTTTCTTGGTCATATTATTGTTAAATTTATGATAATATATAATAATATATGTTAATACATACATCATATTAGAAAAGTGGATGATTTTAGATTATGGTTAAGTATAGGCATAACAGCCTTGGTTTTCAAAAAATATTTGATGGTTGGTTCAGAAGGAGAAATAGATAAATTAACCTAGTTTTTTAAATTAGAACCACATATTATGGTGAGGAGCATATGTAACACAATGGTCGGTATGGATAAGGGGTGGTTGGGGAAATCTGGGGTAGTGGTTAGTTATGATATTTATTGTTATTTTATCAATGTTTTTTCATTGGACATTGTTTATAGGTTGGTGGATATTTGGTGGATCTTGGTCGGTTCATCCAATTCCTATGTCTTTATGCCATAGAGCATTTGCTGCAATAATATATCATTCGGAGGGTTTGGTGGATATGGTGTTGGGATGTATATTGGGTTTCAGTCTGTTACCTAGTTTATTATATCTCTATATTTATTATGATATGAATTTCAAATACACATTAGAGAAGGAACAGTTGTAGTGTGGATAACTCCATTCTATCCTAGTCCTTTTCATTTTGAGATCCATTGTGGAGAAGCACTGTGTTCTTTGTCATAAAACAATTTTGTTCTTATTTTGAATCTAAATATATCTATACCCTTGAACTGATAATTTTAATTAGACCTTCCCCTCAAATTTTGGGTGAATCTAGCGATTATTCATGATCTATTGATGCCATGAACATCTTTGATTCTACCCTTGTGATATGTGATCAAATTTGCTGATTATAGCCGAGTTCCTCTCAGAATCTACTTTAATATTATTTTTCATCATGGGATTAATAAAATATGTAAGAAATATTTTTATATCATTCAATTTTATAATTCTATAATATTTTTTGAAATAATATGGCATTAGTTTAAGGCCCTTTTAATTTATGGGCATGATCTGGTTGGTGCACGAGCATGACTTTGGTATCACTTATTGGTGGGTCTTATAGATTATCATCAATGAGAATAGCATATGAGGTCCATGAAATTTAGGGACATAAAGTTGAGATTTTTTCTTTGTTCTGTTATATTTTAATGTATATACATAGGTTACATGTGTGCCATTACATATTTTTCATGTGTTAGTATATAATATAAAATAATTTTGTGATATGGAATGCATGTATGTGTATGTGTAGCCCTTGATACCCGAGATTGTTGTCTTACTCCTCAAGATATGTGTGACTAATATAATGGACTTACTTCCATGTGAAGTATTTTGTATGTTTTATATTTTTATACATCTAAACATAGTACCAAATTGACTGGTACTCCTTTCGTGGGGCGATGTCCCTAGAGGGGGATCATACTAAGACAAGGAATGTGACATAATGACAGGACCATGTAAGATGATGATGAATGATTTACTTATGTTTTCTCACATAGGGGTATGATGGTATTGTATGATCTAACATAATAATAAATAGTGGCAAGTGATAGTCTTATATACCATAACCTGAGGAATAGTAGTGAGGAACGATGACCTTAAGTAGCCTCACATATAGTCATGGGGAATATTTTATTACGGAAATTGTATTGTTTTCTTATATGTGCATTTATTTATTTTCCACATAACACATATATGTATGCATGTGCCCGTATTTTAAGGATTAATTATTTTTGTCCCAAAATATTTCATTTCTCATAGCCTCCACATGAGTCTTGGTGTGCAAGGAGGCTTCATGACAAAAGATCTATTTAAGATAAAAGGACATTTAATAGGGAGCTGATGATATGGAGGCTAAGAGCTTCAGGTGATATCGAGACATACTTCTAACAATTATTTCTTTAGTTATCTACATTTATATTTTTGATACGTGATTTTAACAACTAAATATGTGTTCTTTAATGTATTTATTTATGAATGATGTTCCATATGTTATATAATTCAATCATGTTATCTTCCATTGTGTTTGGTTGGTATATTTATGTTATATTATCTTATGATAGCTATGATTTCTGGTTGTATTTTCTACCAATGTTACCCGAGTCCCTCCCTATGTGGCTACATCTTATAGCATATGGGAAGGCATGCATGAGGTCATGTAGTATTTCAACACAGTGTATGTGATTTCGGTTAAGGAGTTACAAAATAGTGTTAAAGGTATGAGGTTTCATTCATTCTTTTCTTTAGAGTTATGGTAGACAACAGATAGGCTATGTAGAAATTATGTATGAGAGATTCCATGTGCTTAGATATCTCATGTGTAATAGACCTCCAAGATTCCAATAAAGATATTATTGTTAAATTTTTATGGGATTTGTGTGCCTTGATGCATTATGACGAGGAATGTAGAATCACAAAACATATTTATACCTAATGATTGATGTATGGTAGTCATTCAATTAAATTACATGTTTTTTCCTATATAAGGTATACCTGTATTCTCTATTTAGTGATATATATGAACTACCAGCTATTTTGATAAATATTTCCAATAATTAGTTCATATAACTTAAGTGTGCTATTATGTTATATATATACGATTGTGACTAATTTGAAGGTACATAAGACTAGGATTGAGCTTTCAACAGAACTAAGTGGGTAATTCATTTCTTGTTTGGTAAGTCCAAGGATTGGTCTTCCAATATAAATTTATGATGTGTTCTTTATGGCTACCTATGTTTTCATTATAAAAACTTGTTATATTATCTCAAAATGTTATTATTGAATTTTAGAAATTCTACTTTCGGGATTTTTTTATGAGACCACCAACAATGATAGTATAAGATTATTTCAAAAGTTAGATTGCAAATATTTCATCACCATATAAATAAGAAGGTGTAATAGAGAATTCTCTATCACCTACTTCGGTGATTCATGCAGTGGAGCTAATCCATGTAGGATTTATTCGGATTATTCTCATTCGATGTGGGGGAACAATGAGGAACATGGTTGATTATGCCCCAAATTTCAAACATAGCATCCCTCAGCCTTCCTAGACAATGGAGGTCCCCATGATGCTAAATATTGGATTTCATTCATTAATGGTATCCCCAACATTGTATAGACTCATGATGACTGTTTGTAATGACCATTACCCAAGTAGCAAAGAGTGAGGGCCTTATTTTACTACATTAGAATTATTACAAGATTTAAATCTTAATGGATCGACTAATTTATTAGTTTCTAAAAAATAGATACATTAATGATACCAATAATACATTGGGAGATTAAAATATACCACAGAAAAAGAAAAGGCTCAGCATCCTTGAAACTCATTCAACTAATTTCTCTTCATGTCCTACGGAAAGAAATTAAATTAGGGTGAGAAAGAACTCTTAGGAAGGGTTAAGTAAAGAATAATTTATCATGAATCAATAATCATAATCAATATATAGTGTTAAATAAAAAAATATAAATTCTATTTAAATAACATTACTTCATGAATAGAAAAATCATTATCAATATAGAAAGATAAATATTTAAAAACATATTCCATTTAATCAGTAAACTATTAATGAAATGCATCCATAGATAATATTATAAAAAAATAACATGGTTAATAAGGACTGAAATCACAATGTAAGAAGTGATTAATTATTGGATGTCTTATCTTAGTCACATTACACCCTATACTATCTAGATCTATCCTCCCAAAAGTTAAAAAATACATGTAGAAACCTATTTAATTTTTCCAAGGGATTTGTTTCATCAGACTACCAAGGCATCAAGGGTATTACATTAACCAATCCCAACCCATGTGTTGCATGTCCAAATAATTCCACATATATCCAATAATCCAATTAATTTATAAACAATGTACATTATCAAATATTCTTTTTTATGCAAAGGAAACGTATTTATCTATATTTCTAGGTTAATAAAATAATGATAAAAAACAATATAATTAAAAATAGTATAATATTTAGGAAATAATCATATCCATCAAATAAGAATATGGATAGATAAGATAATTTTAATATCCAATGAAAAATTATTACCAAAACATGGCTATTTTAAGAGAATGTTAAAAATCACAGAATAATGTTATATTGCAAAATAACTCTTAACAGGTTGTAATTTTTTAGTCAAATACCCTCGGATGAAATAATTATAATTAAAACCTAAAATACCATTAATAGTGATTTATTCATGACAATACATGTCAATGGGGGTATTATATGCACAACATAAATGTTAATTGGTGTTTAACAACAAATATGTATTAACGAAATATAAATTGAGATGAAATCCCTTACATAATGCTTTATTTTGGTTGAACCCTCATTAACCATAATTATAATGGTTTTATAAATGTTATTAACTTACACTGAAACCATATAAATTTTTACAAGGTTATATATGATTATTTTCTAACATATTATCACCAATATATTTAAAATCATTGATTATTTTAATTTTTTTGTTGTTAATTGCCTTGTTTTTTAGAAAATTTTGACATGTTATTTTTAATTTATCTTAATTAAATAATAATTTTTTCATCTCTAGAATGTAAAAAACGACTTAAATATCTTATATATTTATTATATATGTATTTATAGAAATCCATTAAATTTAGTGATATGAAATTAAATACATGATTCATGGTGACGGTAGGTTGTACAAACATATAAAATTTGATTCCATTTTTTGTCATTTTGAAAGAAAATAAAATTATATAAATTTATACTATCATTATTGTATAATTTTTATTTCATATATATCACATATTTTTATTAAAATCATTCTTAATACATTCTATGTAAAGAATGCAATAATATCGTCACTTCGTAATGTGGCAGTCCACCATACACAAGAGCAACGTTATTGTAATCCCAAAAAATGTAAAGAATGAAGGTATGTGTGATATAATAATTATAAAATAATAATAAAACCATAAATATCATTAAAATCATAAATTAAATATAAATCCATCGTTATGTCCAACTTTAATAGGTGTTAATCTAAAAAACGAACAACATTGATTAATGAGGTGGTAGTCGCCAAACACCTGAATGAGGATTTCGTAACCCATTTGATGAATGTGTGTATACATGTAGGTCAAACCCATAACATAAAAAATATAGATATATCAAATATAATTATTTTATTATATAATTATGGTATTTTTATAATTTTATGAATTGAATCAGGAAATAAAATAAAAATTCTTTTAAAGAACATTAAATATTCTTCTGTTATCCTTAATATGTTTTCGCCAATGACATTTTACATTTGATTTAAATAGAATATAAGGCTTATAGAATTAGTGGAAGTAAATTTTGAAGTTATTTCAATTGGTTTTGGATGAACCAAATTGTTTTTAACGTGTTAAGTGGAGAGGATAGGGGGAGGCCTTCTATAATTGTGGCGAGTGGCACACTTTTAATTGTTTTCAAATAAAGAATTCCAACAACATATTTTTCTGGTCCTTAGACCCCAATAATGATCCATTATTGATCCTTGATGGTATAAAATATGAATATTTCCAAAAAAATAGTTTTATACTTTTTTGTAAATTTTTACAGCTTATATTCTATGTTTAACCACAAATTGTCGTGGTTTTCTGCTTAATCCCAATAATATTTTTAATTATTATCACTAATAATTATAATAAAAAAATAAATGGTAAATTATTATAAATTATAAACTAATATTATTTCAAATATGAAATCCATTTTTAAAAATTTAATTCACATATGTGGGAAAATTAAATTTAATATTAATCTCGCAGACAGGATGATAAATCAGGATTTAATGGTAAACATTTCAAAAGTTCACAATGTTTTTATGTCAATATTAAATATAAAAATGATTCAAATGACCTAAATTTTATTAGTATGTGTAAAATTTAACTACTGTTACTCTAAAAACAATTAAAAATATAATTTTACATTAAAAATTATTTAAACAAAAATTAATTTTTCAATTAAAATTCATTATTATTCACTATTCAAAAAAAAAGGAAACATTTTAGAAAAATTCGCAAAATTCAGCCTAACATTATTTTGTTATTAAAAACTCAAAAATGGTGATTATTTTATTCATTTGAAATTTCAAAAAATTGTCAAAATTTAATTTTAATTTTTTTTTGTAATGTGCTACTAAATCGTGTTCGTTTAAACTCATTGTTGTGTGTATTACAAGATAGAAACAAAATTAAATTTATTCTAAAATGATAATTCCATAGTGTCTTGAGGCGTTACATTTATACTTCCTAAAAAAATTCATACATTAAATTTCAAGTGATTTTCCTCCTAAATATATGATTTTATTTACTATTTATAATATCCACTAGTTCCCACATTACTTCCTCTATTTTGTGATTCCTCTGTTGTATGATTTCTGGATGAGTCGTCTAATTCCTCATTACATGATCTATAGTATCAAGAATCTGATAGGGTTATCCACAGTATGATAGGTTATGTTCCAAATCTATTTCATTATAGGTGATCAGATGTGTTGGTTCTGGCAGGTAATTTCTTATCAATGATATATGGAACACATCATGTTCTTTTTAGAGGTTTGGTGGCATTGAAAAACGATTATAAAAAAGACCTATTCTGTAAATAATTTAGAGGGTTTATTTTACCAGGATCTCAATTTCCAAATCTTATGGAACCTTATAATACCATTCTAGGGAATTAATTTCATTAAAACTTGATCTTTAATATGGAATTCCAAATAATTCCTCTGATTACCATTGTAACTCTTTTTACTACATTAACATGCTTTAAAGTCACATAAATAGCATTTCTCAATAATATTGTGTCTTCCACAAGATCTAGTCCTACATGTTTCCATTCACTTAATTTCTCACAAAACGTTTGAGTATAAAATATTTATCAATATAATGATTTAAATAGTGACATATGAATACATGAATGTAATCTATTGTTATAAGAAAACACTACCAAAGGTATGTACTTATCCTACATTAATTGAAAGTTAAGTGGAAATGAACAGAACATGTTTTCAATTATTTTAATTGTTCTTTTAGACTTTCTATTAGTTTTCTGATGATAGGAAACTCTCATATGAATCTCAGTATTAATATCGTTTTGAAAACTCTTCTAATATTTTGATATAAAATGTGGATCTAAATTAAATTTTTTTTACATATGTGTACCATGAAGTATTAAAAAATCATTAATATGGAGCCTTGTGAGGCAATATATATGTAAATATTCTATTATTGTGAGAAAATGTGTAGATTTTGTTTGGCGATTTATGATAACCCATATCACATAATTATTTATATGAGTCCTTGTAAGTCCTATGAAAAAGTACAGAGTGATTTCCTCCTATCTCCACATATGAATAGGAATAGGTTCCATGACTCCTCTCATATTCTTCCTCACAGCTTTAAATTGTTGAAAGACAAAACATCTAGAAACCTAATCCACAGTTTCATACTTCCTTAAATCCCAACAAAAATGTTCCATGAAATCCCTATACATTTGTGTGTTATAAGTGTGTATTGAGAAATTTTATCTATGAGTGTCATCCAACAATTCCCTTTTTATCATAATAATATATGGAAAACATTACCTCATTAGAATTATTAGGACACCATCTTCTCAAATATTGTCTGTTAATTTTTCATCATTCATAGCATTAATCATCTACTAAAAGTTCTCATCATGAAGTTGTAAACTATTTACATTCCAAAATAAAATTGGTTTACAATTATTTGAGAAATTATTGACTTCTCACCTTCCTTATTTATTACCATATCAATATTTTTTATATAAATAAAAAAAGGATCCCTCTGAATCCTCGTTTGGGTTAAACTCCATGATCTTTCCTGCTCAATGCATCCACTTACTTATTATTTTCATCATGTGTTAGTGTATTGAAAACATATAATACTTGAGTAGCTAGAGTCATCATATTTGAATTATATTGAGCTCCTTCCATTAAAATAACCATTTTAGGGTTTTATATGTACATCTCAAATATTTCAAAATAGAGATAATGTTTCCATATATTCAAAGAAATTATTGCAGCTTCCAAATCATGATCATGGGTTTGATAGTTCTTTTCATGAATCTTTAATTTCTTTGATTCATATGAAATAACATTAAGAATATTATTAGGTCAGAACCAGGTCCCTTCATTGATAAATCACTATATATCTCAAATCCATCATTTTAGGATGGTGGATTGAAAAAAATAGCATTGACTAATCTCTTTTGTAGTTCATCAAAACACTATTCACATTCCACTTTCTAAACAATCATAACCCCATTATGAATAATCATTGATAATGGGTTACCCAATCAAGAAACATTATGGATGAATCATCAATAATATCCTACCAACACAATGAGAGAAATTACATGAGTTATGCCTATTGTTATAGGTCATTATATAACTGCCTTTGACTTTGTGGAATAAACTAAAATTTTATTTTTTGAGACAATGTGTGAAAGAAGAGAGACTTAAGCAATAAATAATAGTTAATGATTTTAAAATTTCACCCTCTCCATATATTATTCTTAATAATGATCATAAATTCATTCCCATGTTCCTTATAACATTTTGAATACACTAGAATATAATCAATCAATACCACAAAAAATAATTAATACATTGCTTATGTGATCTATTCATTAGATCCATAAAAATAGATTTTACATTAGTCAATAAAAATAGAATTAATGTAAACTTGTAATGTTAATACCATATTCAAGATGTTGTCTTTGGAATTTCATCCTTTATTACACGCAATTTGTGAACGTTGAAAAAAGATCAGTCATTGAAAAATATTGTGCACCATGAAGTTGATGAAATAATTTATCAATGTCTGTTAGAGGAAATTTATTTTTCTTCATAACAAAATTAATTTACCTATAATTAATTTATAGCCTCATGGATCCATATATTTTCTTAACAAAAAATAGGGGCTCCCCATGGTGAATCCCTACAGAGAATAAATCCATTATTACCCAACTCCTCTCATTTTTTCATCAGTTATACATATTCCATAGTGGAAATTCTATAGGGAGACTTTAATATTGGTATTATATTAGGGATTAAATCAAAGGAAAAATCAACAGGATTCTTTTGGGGATGTCCATGTAATTCCTCAAGAAATACATCAATATATTCATGTATAAAATGTACTTACTCAATTTGATGATAATATTCATTATCCTTAGATTTCTATCTTTTTATTCATGTATCTCATTTATTGGAACCAGTATGAATGGTTCTATATATGACTCGGATGAATAATTCACTACTCTAAAGGTAAGGAATTCTATATCTTCCACAGAATTCAAAGTTTCATTCTTCGTGTAATAATTTGTTTGCCTAATATATTTAACATTATTCTATACTGATGATTATATAAAATTCATCCATAGGTATGATAATAAGGTTAGAAAATAAAGAATATTTATTTTTCATAATTGGGATTCCCATACACATCTAAAATGCAATGATACTTCCCTTCTCATTGTTGACTAACGACTCCCTTATAATATCAAAAGGAAAATTTCAAATTTTCCTAGAATGTATTTATAAAGGAGTACAAGGATCCAGAATGTAATGAAAATTTTTCTAGATTTAAAGGTATGATTAATCTACCCACCACCACATCATTGGGTAATTTTACCTTAGCTATAGGGATTTCATAATTTTGGTAATCTCTTATTTTATACATTTGTGGTATATTGTCATGACCCTTGAGTAACTCATTGGTGTAATGCCCAATATCGAAATAGTTGAAACACTATAGAAAAAGTTTTTCCTTCTTCACTTCACATTTTATTTCTAGGTTTCCATTCTCTAAAAACTTATAGAACACTCTCAATCCATTTATAAATTTCCTCGGGTGATTATTTCTATAGTTCTTACCCCTAGGAAAATATTTTCTAAAACCATGTCCACTTGTAGTATCCATATTGGGGTTTATTGCTAGAAAATTCCTTATAATATCTACCTTAACAAAAATTTCAGATTTTATTCTATAAATTTCATCAATTTATACAATAGGATAATGTTCCTTAATCTATTTGTTCTTAAATCTAGTTCACATGGTTTCTACTAAACTGTATTTAATTCCAACTATAATGATCGTGACCCCTGTATCTTAGAGCTGGTGAATTAATTTATTAAATTTTTATAGATTCAGGATTCAAATTCCAAATAATATATCAATTTAAATTTTTTTAAAAATTAGATAAAAATAAGATACCTATTTTATAATTTAAAGAGGCGAAGAAAGAAATAAAAATATATTCTTTTAGAAGAACATTTCCATTTCTTCGAGTATCCTCCTCAGGTTTGCAATAATACCTTATTAAGTCGTCTTTAAGTAAAAGATAAATATTATAGTATTTGTTTTGGTAATATGGGTAGTTATTTTTTTAGGTCATGTACAATACAAATTATTTTGATGTCATGAATTGGATAGGAGAGAAGGTGGCCTTTCATATGTGGGGTGAGTGGAACACATGTAATTTTTTTGAAAGAGTGAATTCCACGCACATTATCGTCTTATCACCAATCCCAAAAAAATTTCATTTCTACATAATACATGTTATAATGTCATATATTTCCCTTAAATGTGTTTTTTACAACTTTTTGGTCATTTTTACACTTATATTCTATGTTTAACAACTAAGTATACATGTTTTCTTCAGGATCGTTTTAATAAATTATAACTGTTTTCTCTAATAATTTTGAGAAAAAATATTTTTACCACATTATAGGTTACAAATTATTCTAATTTAAAATCCGGAATCCCATTTTCTAAATTCAATTAAAAAATGGCATAATTCAACTTAAAATTAATCTAACATACAAGATGAGAAAGTGGGTTTTTAAAGGTAAAATGTTCAAATATTCACAGAGTTTTTATACCAATATTGAATATTAATATGATTAAAATGATTAATGGGACCCAAATTGGATTAATATGTGTAAAATATAACTAAATTTACATTAAATCAAATTAAAAATATAATTTATCGTTATAATTTATTTTAATTAGAATTCAGTTTTTAATTAAAATTCATTATTTTTCGATATTCATGAGAAAATAAATTTTATTTGAAAAAAATATCCCTAATATAATTTTGATATTCTTATTACATAAAATATTTTTTATTTTTTAAAATAATATTTCAATAATTATTTAAATTTTAATTTAAATTATATTATAAATTTTTTGTTATGAAATGTTTTGTTTGTACTTGTTGTTGTGCGCGTTGGAAATTTGTCAGAAAAACAAAATTTATTCTATAAGGAAAAGACTATAATGACATGGGGTGTTACACTGGTAGGTTAATATAGTGTAATTTATTCTTTTGGTACATTCTAATTGATAGTGGTGTATTAAGGGACAAGTATAAATATTTGAGGATTTTTCGTAGGTGGCCATCAAGAACCTATTATTTGTGGCGTTCTTTCCTAACACACTGAAAATGGTGAAATAGGATATGTTCTAAGAGATTCATCATGAAATGATTTAAATGTCAACCTATTAATCTCAATTAATATAGTATCACTAATTCACTCCTCTATTGGATGGGAAAGAAGCAAAAATGTTGAGGAATTTTGAGATAGGTCTTCAACCAAAGATCAAATTCTAGCTCATAAACATTGACCTGATGACTTGTATTTTGGTGTTATATAAGGATCTCACCATCTAAAAGGGGTTGGAGGTAAAATCTATTGTGGTTATTCTTCATGATCATGGTGGATGAACAAGTGGACTACTCAGTAAGGTTGTGAGTCCTTTCTATGGTAGTAATAAAATGACAGTTGAGAATATACATAGGGGAGTGATAGGTAGATCATGCATCGTAGGTCATAGTCAATTACCTCTAGGGGATGTAGTATTGACTAATGTTGCAAATTTTGGAATAGAATACATTATAGAAAATATTGAACTCGATCTGAGATAATGTTACTTTAATGCATAAATACATAACATCTATATCATTTCATCTTAAAGAAATTGTGGATGATCATTCATAATGGTTTGATTTAGACATAGGAATTGATCCATAGGTCATGTTAGTATACCTAGTAGCCCATATAGACCCCTCATGTGATGAGGAATCATTTGAGTCATCTTTATTAGAGATAGGTACGAAGGGATATAGAAATATGAGTGTATATTTAGACTACGATTCAATTTAATGTTGAAAGAAACCACGATTTTTTAGGTACATTCTTGATTAAATCTTCTATTTATACCGATTTATTTGATATAATTTCATCCCATTATTTTATATCTATCAAAGTGTTTATTTTCCTTCACATAATGATTATGTTGTGCTCACAGTTTCATTCTCAGAACAAACCTTTGGGAAAAAAAAATTGGTTCCCAGTGTGTCTAGTGGTTATTAAAGGAAATAGAAATCTATGTGATTTCATAATCTTTGAGATATATATCTTTGATTTAACCATCTGAATGTAATTTCTAATGAGATATCATTCCCAAATAAACTATTATTAGATTTTTGTATCCTTTATTTCACCAAATTTTGAGAAGTTTTTATGGACTAGAAGGTGTGATGTGGGAGCTAGTAGGATGGGACCGGACAATAGTCAGGTCCGTGATATCATAACCCAAGTAGAAATAATGTCTCTTTTTATAGAATTTTTAATAATCCCTTATACTTTTCTTCTATTGGTGGATCACTATGAGGATGTTTTCCGTATTACTTTTCAATTTTTCCTCCATGTAGAGGAACTGACATTGAGATTGTATTTGTTCTAGGATAAAATAGATATTTATCCATCCTTATGATATCGTATTTTGTGAATTGAGGGTATATAAGGGGTAGATAGAGACATGTAGGAAAAAGGATTTATTTGAGAGAGAACACCTGCATCGGGTGATCTGGTATTTTTTCTATGATGGAATATGGTAGTCTATAACATTCAATGGATTAAAAAAAGATGAATCTTGAAACAATAAAGAAAAAGAACCCTTAACATACTATTGATGATCATTTTGATCAGTTTTGGGTAACCTAGTGTTTTTACCATGTTATTCTTTTCCAAATATACTATCTTCTATGGTGTAGAGAGGTTGACATCCCCAAGACATCGTTTAGGATTAGTTAGGAACTATTTAACTTTCTTTTTATGCTTTTTGGGTTTTAAATTACTCTAATGGTGTTCATGTAAATCATTAATGGTATTATCTATCCACATCATGAATCCTTCATCATTTTATTCATTTTGATATCCTGGTTTTTCCAAGACATAATATATACAATATTGTAACCATGAGATTGTATTAATTACATTTAAAGAGCTCTAAATTACACAAAAATGATTAAGTATCACATATAGATTTAGAAGTTGTGTCTTCTTAGATATGTTAATAATGAAGAAGGGTTTTTAGGGGACCTTGAGATGGAAGAAGTTAGTATGTCTTCAAAATATCCTATGAACGTGTTGGAGATTTGGAGTTTCCTTAGGACTATTTGGTATTATCAGCAATTTAAACTAGACTTCTCCCATTTAGAATCACTGATGGTGAAGCTTACCAAGGTGGGGTGACGTTCGAGTGGTATGATCAAAGAAAGAGGTCTTACTGAATTTGTGGATAATATTGATGATTACCCCCTTTTAAACCCTTCTAGAGCATGGGATTGGATATGATGTGTATTTTGATGCCTCCATATTTGGGTTGGGAGTTGTGATGGTGTATCGGGATTAGGTAGTTACGAAGGGTGCATCTTTTATGTTTCACCATGAGTAGAACTACATGAAAAATGACATAGAGTTGGAATCATTGGTCTATACCCCGATGTATTGGTTGTAAAATCTCTATAGTGAGTGGTTTCTAACAGACATAGACCATAATATCATATGATACATCTTCAATCAGTTGGATATTAACCTTATAATATATGTTATGTGGAGTTTTTTATATTTTTGACATTGATATATATTATGATCCAAGGAATGGAAATGTTTTTATGGATTCTATTAGCTGGTTGTTACCAGATATATATGATCTTGGAGAGTGGACTTCACGTGACAAGTATAATCTTTTATGTTTGAAGGTCAGTTGGCATATGGATGCTTCTTAGGATCCTGGATTTCTAAAATTTTCTCATTTATTAATCATATCATCTTTGGTGGACTGGTTGAATGCAATCCATGATTCAGAACCCAATTGTGTGGTGATGTGGGGATTCTTATCTAGAGAATATCTAGATCCAAGATGGTCCATAAATGAATAAGGAATGATTTATTTCCATTACAGGGTAGTTATTTCTGCTTACTTTTTGGAGGAACTAATGAGTGTCTCTCATGATATTAATTGGGAAATGAATCTTCGGTTGTTGAATATATACCACTAAATCCAACATTAGATTTTGTGGCCAAGTATGAAGAGAGAATCCCCTAGATTTGTCTCGTGATGCCTCACCTACTAAAGGATTAATGATGAGAATTAAAATCCAGGTGGATTTCATCAGCCACTTCACATACCCAGGTTCAAGTATGGTGATTTGATAATAGACTTTTTGATGAGTATACCTAGTACTTGTGATGTTTTGGGGTATTAGTTTATTAGCTAATGAAATTAGATCATTATTTATGATTCTTGATACCATTTCAGTTGATGAATTAAGAAATTACTATGTATAGGATATTTTAATCTGGTATGAAGTTCTCTTGAGAATTTTATCTAATATAGATGTGTGCTTCATGCAACAAATTTGGTTGTACGTTCAAGGGGATTGGTGTTCTTAGATAAACATGACTGAAATAGATCTTCCATTGAATGATGGATAGTAAAGGAGGAGAATTCAACTATTGCAGGACATGTTATGGTCGTGCATTCAAGATTATGGTGATGATTGGTATAATAAAATATCCTTTGATGGATTCAGGTAAAATAAAAATTTCATATCTTTATTTAGATGGAACCATAATGGAATCTGGATGGTTAGTATTTTCATTCACTTTTATTTTGTCATGAGGCTTGCGAGGTAGCTGTTGTGGGGTCAATCATAATATATGAGATATATGAGAGATTATATATGATCAAGAAGTGGTTCACTACTTCTCATTGTATAAAATGATTGAATATCGATATATGGAGGTGACCCTTGTAGTACACTATAAGTGACTGAATATTCTTGTAAGTGACTACCAAACTAGGGAATCAACATTTAAAGAAGCAAGGAAAGTCGTCACTATGACTTATTGGAATTCTCCTGATCACCGTTTATGATCGATCAGTGTCTAACCTTTTGGACATTCCATCACATTACTATGTTATTCATTATGTATTCCATGTTACTTAGATTTGAAGGTACATGCCTGATCCTTTACATTTGATCGAATGTGAGTATGTTTATGTAGAGCGTAAGACATCATTTGTGGAGTGGTCAAGTTATATCATAGAATGATGTTAGAATGTTTTTGGAGGGAAGATAGTGTCTCGTATTTATGTATTATAGCAACAAGGGTGGATCTAAGAGGATATGTTAGAGTGGAATTTTGATGTTCATGCCTAATAACCTGAGTATTTTAGTAGTAATTCGAGAGAAAATTCTTAAGGATAATATTTTTTTAGAGGGGATAATTATTAACACCTTTGGGTTTTTAAGGAATATACTAAGGTTGTTTTAGGGTATCAAAGACTAAATTTGAACAGATTTGTTTAGTTTGAACTATATTACCTAGAATAGGGAATATGTAACACTCTGAAGGATATAGTTTTAGTGTGGTTGGGGAACTATGGCATTGCAGTCGGAATTGATGGTTATATTAATTTTGACATAGAATTAATATATATAATTTGTTTCAGCATGGAGGTAAGATTGTGGATCTTATAACATCCCAAGACCCACACTTCGGGATCCTATGATAAAAACATTTGACTTATCATTTCTAGATTTGATACATATAAATGTGACAAAATTTTATCCATACATACTTAAAACCCCATATGGAAATATTTTATTACATACATAATCATATTCAATTTTATGTTTAGAGTATTAATGTATTAGGAAAAAATCTTTAAAAGTTAAAATTTCCACCCAGAATAAATTTCTTCCACAAAATATTTTAACTGTAAAGATATTCATTCTTAACCCATGGTAACTTTCATATCTAGAGCTCTAAAATTTGTAACTTTTATACTCATTTTTAAATACTATGAAAAATTATTTTAAGACATGGTATAAGAAAAAAATCTCATTATTGATCTTATAAAAAAATAAAGAATGTTTTTTGTTCATGAAAACTTATAAAAAATATTTATTTTTCAAAATTAACCTTTTGGACAAAAATAACCATTATTTTAATAAAGAAATAAAATTTACATCCTAAATATTTTAAATAAAAATTATGAAAAATATAAAATTCATATAAAAAACATATCTGTTTCATCTAAATAATTAAAAACATGTGAATTGTTTTCTAAAAAAAATTAGAAATGTCACCCTTAGGAAGTAGAGTATACTTTAATTTAAAAATAACGTCATGAGTAATCACATAGAACATAAAAAGAAAACATGGTATCACTAGATCATAGAATCATATGAAATTTGGAAGCAACACAAAACATGACATAAGAATAAGTCATCGATAACCTCCAAGAAAGCAACATAATTTTTAATGATTCAAATTATGGATTAGGTTCACTATATAATCCCATTAATAACATATATTCAGAAAAAAAAATTTACTCAAGGCATTAGAGCCCTATCTAGGTTCACCAATAATAAAATTTTCATGATTATATGTGACATAAAAAAATCAATCATACTATATAAGCATAATAATTTCCCATTGAATGATAATGGGTTGCATAATCCTTAAACATATCATAATCAAAATGGATTTGTTAAGTATGGGTTTTGAGAAATGATTATTAGGCTTATATTACCCCATCAAATGGATGAATAATGATATAATAATATATGTCAGATGTATATATATATAATTTATAATCATTCCATAAGATTAAAGAAATACATAAAGTGAGTTATAAAGAGAGAGAGTCTAATACCCTAAGATTAATATTAGTTTAGAGAGTTCCCTTACACCCATTAGAGAATAGTTTTTAGATATTAAAATATCTAATCCATTTAGAACACCTTTTGTAAATAACCACAATAAAAGGTAATAGGTTTTTTCATTGAATAAAATAGTGTGGAATATGAAGAAAATAAAAATTTAAAATAATGGTTCTGGATGCTTTAAAATCCATTGAATATTTCTACATTTTAATAAAACATTCTTTTTGTCTTTTTTAAAGAAAGTCAAATGTTCCATATAAAATAAGTAAAAATATATCTTTTTAAAACATTAGAAGGAATATAAAAATGGGATATAAATATTTTTCAATAAATAATTTATTTATTTATAAAAAATTAATAGAATAATTTTATGAATATTGACAAGGAAGGGAAATATTTAGAAAATAAATCATTAAACCCATTAAAATGAAGTTTTTAAAGTAAATCGTATGTTATATAAGACAATAAAAATATTTATTTTAAAAAAATTATAAATAAAATGAAATATGATCAAAAATGAAATTTATAATCAATTGAATCATAAATAAGAATTTTAATTAAATATTTAGAAGAATATTGACATGGAAGAAAATGATTTTGAAGGGAAACATTAAAAAAATGTTTTTCAAAAATAAAGTATCTTACCTCAAGTAAGACTCATCACATATATTCTATATTCACCAGAATAATAAGAATATATTTATTATTTAATTTCTTAAACCCCATTTTCAATTTTATTATCCCATTAATTTTATTTTTTATTATTTTTTATTCAAATACTTATTCATTTAAGTTTATGTTGGAAGTTTTTATGATATTTAGATCGTAATTAAAATGCCATTGGAATGATTGAAATGATCAATGAGTTCATTATGTCATCATATTAGAAATAATAATAATTATATAATATTTATTTTTATACATAAATTAAATTTTTTAAACTAACTATGAAATATTATTATCAAAATTGAATAGTTATACAATCATAGAGACATAAATGTCATCTAGAATAACACATATATAGGTTTCCAAATATTATAACATTAATAGTAAGTGAAAATATATACACAATGGAAAACATAATGTATAAATAATAATAGATATTGATATAGATGACTGATCATAAAAAATTGACTGATAAATGGAAATTTATTGACTGTAAATCAATAAACTAAGAAAAAACCTTCATTTCATGAGAAATGATGGTAATAAGATTATGTTTTTGTTTCTAGATCCTTTTCCTGAATTTAATAAATTCATTTACCCTGTAGACTAAGATAATAGATAAATATACTAGCATAATAAGTATAATTTCATCCTTTAATCAATTTTCACCACAATCTAACCTTTTTCTTCAAATGATACATTTTGACATCCAATTTTTTTATGCATGAAGCATTAATATTAACTTCTAATGGATCACATAATCCATAAAAGGGTGACATACCCTTACTCATATCTTAATACATTAACTAAAACCAAATTGTTATCTCAAGATAAGATAATTCCCAAAATGAATAAACCTTTATAGTAAAAAATTATATTTTAATCTTTAAAATAAAATTACATTACATAAATTTTAAACTAAATAATTCTATATATTACTATCCTGAAAATTCATGAATATATTTTTCACTCATATTCAATCCCAATTATTAGAATTATTTTATAACATATTCGTCTAATTAAATAAATATTTTTTCACAAATAAATATTTATCAATAAAAAAGTCATATAAACAAAAAATATATATGTCATCATCATATAATCTCTAAAATGTTATAATAATTTTCATAAAATTATCAAACTCTATAAGGATACATTAAAATCATTAATTATTTCAAAATATAATTCAACTTTTAATCCTCAAATAAATTATGAAAGGATTTGTTTGACTTAATAATATAATGTTCCAAAAAATATAGTGATATTATTCCAAAATTCATTTAGTCAAAAAATTATATTTTCATCCTATGTTTATCTATCAAAAAAAATATTCTCTATAATTTCCTAAATATTAAATATCTTATAAACCTTAAATATTATCAATTCCTTTAACCTTATATCTACAAACTGTAATGGAATTCTTCCTCAAATAATACTTTATGTTAATTTATGGGTTACATATATCTCATCCCAATAAAATTCATAAAAATATCATTAATTACCTCCAAATCACATCACCTAAAACATAAAAAGTGGTTTCTAAGACTTGGATGTTATGATCAACCTAAAACTAATAAACTTAAAATGGTATCCATAAATCTTAATATAAAATCTCAAGAAAAAATCATTATCTCCATATATATCTAAGCCCTTATCTGATAAGTATTATACTTACCCTAGATCCAAACATTAGAATACAGTGCTAAAAACCTCATATTTACATTTATAGCTTTGATACTTACATACACAATGACCTTTTTATGTTTATTGTTTTAGAGAAGTTGTAAAATCAATTTCAATGTGGAAATTTCAAAATATTCTCCATTTTTTATTCATATTATGTTCTTTATAATTACATGCATGCTTCTCCCATGGTAACATATATATCTGGAATTTTGAATTTATTAACTTCTCTAATCATATCTTATGAATAATATTTTTAAAATTTTGTATGAGCACAAAAACATTAGTAAGGGAATATAAAAATAATTAAACAAACTAGTTAGTTCATGAATACTTATATAAGACTTTACTTTTTAAAAAATTAAGTTTTGGGAAAAAAACAAAAAATTTATTACCCAATAAATCATCTTTTTTATCCAAATAATTTCATAAAAAATTCATAAGAATAACTAAAGGGAAAATAAACTCATAAAGCTAATTTGAAATCAGAGAAAACATGTGAAAACTTCTTAAAGAAAATTTATACATTTCACCCTTATAAAATATCCTAAAATTTAGATTAAACATGTTCTCATGGGTAAATATTTCTTTAGAGTTACATTTGCTTCTATGAACATGAGTACACACATTGGTGCATAGCCTAAAGAAGATGGTATCTCAAGATCATGGAAACATAGGAAATGCAGCTACAAAAAAACAATACATAAGAATAAGTCAATTATAACTACCATGAAAATATCACATTATTTATAGAGTCCCATATTGGATTATGTTTACTTTCAATTACCATAAATACCATCCCATGTGACGAAATATATACAAAACACATTAGAGTGAAATTTGTTTTCACCCATTATAACATGTTATTGATTATCTATTCCCCCAAATATGAAATCAATCATAAGGTATAAACATAGTAATTAAATTTCAATAGAAACTGTGTTTAATAATCAATCCACATACCTTAATCAATAAATATTTCATAAATAATTCATTTATGAAATGAATATAAGGCAAGTATTTTGCTATTGCGGAAGGGATAATAATCTAGGCATATATATGAGGTACATATATAAAGAATTTAAAATCATTTAACAACATTAAAAAGAGAGATAATGTATGTTAAAAAGTGAGAGTTAATAATCTATAGATACTGGTTCATTTAGAGAAATCACATATATCCAATAGAAAATCATTTTCAGATACCAATATATCAAAACATTTTTATTAATTTTTTTAAAAGATTCTTGGAAAAAATAGAAATGGGGATTTTATTTAATGAAAAATAGGATGAATATAAATAAATACTAATATAAATTAATGTATTTTTTGTAAAAAAGTGTGTTCATTACATATATGTTAAAATAATACATTATTTTTGTCTTTTTTAATTGAATTTAAAACGTTCTGCATGAAATTTGTAAAAATAATTTTTTTAAACCCATTTAAAATGAAAAAAGATATATAAATTTTCATCCATATTCACTTATGTAAATATATATAAATTAATGTCTTTTTTGTAAAAAAGTGTGTTCATTCCATATATGTTATAAATTAACTTTATCATCCATTTAATAAAAAAAAATATCTTGAAACAAAAATAAGTACATGGACATGGAATAAAAATAGTTGGTAGGAAAACAATAAAAGAGGGTTTTTCAATAAATAATCCCTTACCTTGAGTTAGACTAGTCATGTAAGTTTTTTTTCCTTCTGAATAATAAGATTATGTTAATTATTCAATTTTTTAAGATGATTTTTCATTTTTATTACCCATTTTATTTTATTGATTATCATTTTATATTTAATTACTTAATAATTTAAGTTCACATCGGATGTTTTGATGATATTTGGATCATATGTACAAAATAACATAGGTGGGATGACTATACTAAATGAGGTCTTTATTTCATCGTATCTAAAACAATAACCATGAAATAATTATCATTATTATACATAAATTATACATTTAAAAATACCAATGAAATATGAATATTAAAAATAAAATATATAAAAATAGTAATGAGAGGCGATGATGGAAAACTAATTAGATCAGTTTTCAAGGAAGATGTCTTATGTATAACAGAATGATTGTTTTATTTTCCATTTGATGGAATATGAGATAGATATAGGTTATTAAACTAACATAATAATATCTTATTATATGGGATAAAACTAATGTAATTATATCATCATGTTTGTATAAAATTTGAATGAGGTGGAAGAAGAAATAGAAGAAAAAAACATGGTTAAAAACAATACATCTTTATTAGAAACCTCTTTAGACATACACAAAAATCCTTCTTAGGAATGTTTTTTAATGAAAAATAGGCACATAGAGTGTGTTATTGGATTAAAATTAAGGATTTTGGAAGGTATGTTTTCAACCAATAGTTTTATGATGTGTGAAGAAAAGTTGAGATGAGGCACCCTTTTATAATTGAGGTGAGGGGCACTTTTGGAATTTCCTAAAATATTAAAGTATTATAAATTAATTTTTGTGGATAGAGTTCCAAATTATATAATTATAATACATTATTATTATGTGTTCCAATACTATCATCCAAAAAATACACCTTTATATATGTTTTTTACTCTTATCTTTTTGTTTTAACCTATGTTAACCCTTTTTTATAATTACCATGATAAAAAAGTTTTTTTACATTTTAAGCGAATATATAATTACTATAAAACAAAAATTGTAAAATTAGTGGACCATGGTTGATATTTTAAACCATATATCAATCACATAGTTTCTGATAAGAGTTTTAGGAATTTTAAACCATTTAATATAATATTATTTATTATAAAATGTCATTAATGTCATTTTTTGAACTGTTCATTTAATTTGACATTGAAAAAAAACATTATAGATATGTAATTAAAGTATAATACATAAAAATGCCTCAATAATTATATAAATTTTAAAAAACATTAGTGGAACAAAATAATTAATTCCATTTATATTAATTTTAATGTTTTAAAAATCACTTATCTTATATTTATATTAATTAAAAAATTCTTGTGTTGGCCCTTACATGGAAATTTAATGTCATTATTTCCTCACTAAAATTTATGAATAAATTACCTTAATAAAATAATTAATTTATCTTTAAAATTAATATTTTTGTCTAAACAAAATTTATTTTATCCATTTCACAAAATATGAATGAAATTAAAATCAAGAAAGTAAAATTTTGGACTTTATCTTTTAGTCAATTATTAAAAAGGTCAAAATTAATGAAATATGGAACCATTTGACAGTATATTCAATAATAATATTGAAATTGAATAAAGATACTCCACCAATTTGAAAGAGCCAAGTGTTAGGGAAAATATTGAATCCTTGTCATAATATTTTTAACTATAATTACATAATTTTCCCATACCATGGTAATAATTATTTACTATGGTCACTATTTATAAAGACTACAAATAAAAGTAGACAATTTTAAAAATTTAAAACTCATTATTCTAAATATGTAATCAATTTTTTATGATCTATTTAATATAATTGGTAGACTTTAATTTCAAATTGGACCTGTGAGATGTGATGAAAAATGCTTTTTCAGATAAATTCCTTTTTGATACAAAAATTATCATATACCAAAATCTCTAATAAAAATTATTCTAATGTAATTAATTTGATTAAATATATCCTAATAATAATTTTAATAATTTAAAATAAAATACAATTTAAAGATAGTACTTTTTAATTTTTTAATTTCTTTAAAATCAATCATAGTTTTAAAAAAATATATTTTTCGTTATTCACAAAAGAAATCTAATTTTACAAAACAAATCTGAATATTTCAACCTAGAATAATTATAATACACTACTTTCAAAATTATAACCTATTTATTAAAATATAATCTCTACATTATAAAAAATAATTATTTTATTCTATCCTAAATATTGATAAATTTTTTTTTTAAGAAGACATATTTTTGAAGAGTTCAAAAACTTTTCTAAAAGTTAAGTGAATAATTATGAATACTTTATTAATAAATTTATACTGAATATAAATCTTATATATATATCATTAATGAATTTATTCCTATTCATATCCACCAATTTTTGGGATTGGGTATAACAGTCATATTTAAGTAGTATTTTTTTAAAGGTTGGGGATAAAGCCTCATTTATTATTAAATCAAAGAAAACAACTCTTTCTAAATGGGTAGTGAGTGACTCATTACATAGTCCAAGGCCCAGTGGGCATTTATCTTATTACATGGCCCATTGGCCAAAAAGTTTGTCCCAAAGCGCATTCTGTGAATAGTTCTGCTACAGTACCGCCTACTACAATACCGGCTTCCGCTTTAGTGCCCTGTCACTACTATAGTAACCACTATTTCTACAGTGCCACCACTGATACAGTACTACTATAGTACCTCAACCAAATGGGTTTTGAACAAAATGATATTATTTTAAATCATTGGGCTGTTATAGATCTTGTATGGTTCTTCAAATTTCACAATCACTACACCATAAAGAGTTTTTTGTAGGGTGGTGACCTTATGAGTTCTTGGTGGCTATATAATGATGATATCCACTACATCATAGTCTCCTTCCCAGGTTTATAATATCTCATAATTAAATATTATGCGTATTCAAGCCATGATTTTCATCAAAAACAATAGTTTCCTGGATAACTCACTTTCATTGTATTCATTTATGTTTATAGATCCCTTATGGAGAATCCATTTTTGTTTCATCATCAAGTGTATTTTCTATATAACCTATATATATCTATCCCCCCTTTAACCAATACTTTTCCTCAAAACATTCCTCTTAATCATTGGGTGAATCTAGGGCTTATTCAAGAGAACTTATAACCCTAAACCTCTTGGAAACATCCCTACTATTGGATGATTAAATTTTTTTATTTTAGGCATTTCCCACTCCTAATATTTGTATCTTTCATTCCTTATCTTGGTATGAATCACATATATATGCCATTTTTACATTCTTCTTCTAGGATCATGTTTTATAATCACTTTTTTGATGATTTGGGATTATCTAATAGTATTCTTAGTGTGTGGGATTGATCTGATTGGTGTACTACAATAGATCAAGTATTGTATATCAATGGGTATGATATATTTTCATTTAAGAACTTAAGATATAAATTCCTTACCATTTAGGACCATGATCTTGAGTTGGTTTCCATGTTTTATTTTTACATGTGTGTATAGACAGAGGTTCCTTGTCTGACATGACAAGTTGGTCTGGAGTAATAATTTCATAGGTAACTATTCTATTATATGGTATTCTTGTATATTAGTGTTTATCACATATAACACAAAAGTTTTTCCTATGGGTATATATGACTAATATGACGAAATTATTTCATTTTAATGTATTTAATATCTACTTTATTGTTGTTATTATATGGATGGTACCGAAGTGACAGGTGAACCCATACTAGATCAGTGGCCCTGGAGGTGGATCATGTTTACACATTTCATGTGAAATCCTGATAGTATATTGTATGAATATGGGGGATGATAGCATTGTGTGGATTTACCTGGTGGCATAATGGAATTTTATTAGCTTAGTTGAGGGGAAACAATCAGGAATGATCGTATAATGTGACCTTTTAGATATTTTGATATGGGGAATTATGGCCTTATGTGTCCTAACATAGAGGCTTAATCCCCATATTTCTAAAGACTAGCCATATGGATGGTGCATCGTCTTATGATTTTACTAAAATTATTTATAAAAAAATCTAGTATATATCCAAAGAGGTTACGATTGGAGTTTATAGTTACATTATTAGTAGATGGTTTCTTGGTATGGTATTTCTTTATTGGGTAATAATTTATATTTTTATCATGTAATACACATCTATATATATATGGACATAATTTAAGGATGCATTATTGGGGTCCTAAAAGTTTTAATTACTCAAATACTTTATATGAATATCGATACACATGAAAATTTAATGGTTTAGGTTTCAGTTAACGGAAAGGGCCTTATGAAAATGATCTAAGGGGATAAAGGCTTGGTTTCATAGGTTATTTTGGGACATACTCTAGACTATTATATTTGTAGATATTTATCTTACTACATGATGTTTGGTTTTCCCTACCACACCAGGTGTCCTTTATTTGTTTATATATGAATGATATACCATCTACTATATGATATGTTTATGTTATATTATGTTGTTCTTGGTTAGATCCATTTATTATATATTATTATATGACGGCTATGATTTCCAAGGGTATAGTCTCTTCACATTACTCTAAACCCTCAAAACTCATCGTCATCCTCCTACATATGGGGAGGCACAAATGAGGTATTGTTGAAATCCAACCTGAACTAGGTGATCTATCTCGGGGAGTAACATCTAGGTTTTATAAATCCATTTAAAATATTACTTTGTTTTAGATTTTTCAATTCCTCTAATTAAATAGGGAGAATTTTATATGATCTCTTCAATATTGTTATAACCATGGATATAACAAAAATTAAAAACTAAATCTCACAATCTGAGGGGAAGACTATCAAGATCATTAGTAAATACATCAACATATTCATACACAATTATCATATCACCAATATTGAGTTCCTTCTAATCTATTTGAGTTGAGTATCCAACTTTATTAAGAATTATGATCCGTATAAGGGATATATTTTCCAAAGGGATTTCATTATCATCCTTTCGTTGATATAAGATCATATGGTGATTTGGGATATGAAATTTAATTTCCCAATTTTTTAAATTGGTATGGGATCTATTTTTGAGACATTCAATTCGTAAAAATTATCAATTTCCATCAAATTAATAATAACTATATTTATAATAGGTAACATTGCAGAAAACATAATAGGGGAATATTTATATAATTGTTATTTAATCATCACATGACTTAAGGTTTACATTGATAATTGAATATCTACTAATTTGTGATGTTAATTAATTCATATAGAAATATTTTATGATATAAAATATTTGGTATAATTATAATAATAATAATAATAATAAATTTAATGATTTTAATGAATAATATGTGTAACAATCTCTATTTTGTATTACTTGAAATTGTTTTTTAAAACAAATATTGATTTGTTTGAGTACTAAAAAATAATATCCAAATTAAACAATCATATTTACAACACCCTAAATCCTTTAAAGTTTATTTTTTGTAATTTTATTCTAAATTTCTTTTATTTTTTTTGGTTATGGATGTTGGAAGTTTTGGTTGGGGAATTTGGGTTCATTTAGGGATAAAAAACAAGGTGTTGGGATTATGAACTTTTAAAGATGCCACCAGGTGACTAGTGGAGTAGTATTCGATAGAAATTAGGCATGGCATTAGGGGTACTAGCAGCAGGTAGGTTTTCAGGTGGTCGGTGACCCTTTAGAAGGCACCAAAAAAGGCATCAAGTACCCGATAATGGGAGATTAGGTAAAAGACGACTACCAATTTTTTGAAAAAAATTAATTATTTATTTAATTTACAAAATAAATTATAAAATAAAAACTTGTTAACATTTTTTCAAGCCAAAGTATTAGACTCCCCCTTCAATCCACATCTCCTATCTCCATTTCTTGTTTGGATTCTTCAGTATAAGTGGTCAGATTCAAGTGATATTGATTTCAGTGATTTGCATATAGTATGGATAAAAATCTCAATGATTTATTTTTCCACTATATTTTGGTGTTCTATAATTTATTCCATAATATACATATTTATTTAGATCATATAATTCATCAAAAACAGGATCCATTTAATCTAGTGAAATTTGAATGGAAGGAATTTGGTGTGTCTAGTTAAATAGTCCTTAATTATTCTTGGTATTTTTTTATTGCTTCTTGACTGGTATGATAAATTGTATTTCCACCTGTGTTCAATTGATATATAATTAAACACCACTATTTCCCTTGAGCATGGATGAGTTGGATAAGTACGTCTAAGTCCATGATGGATCCTTAGAACACTAATCTTTGATATCAGGGTCATTGATAGCCTAGGGCTCGTATTTCATTATATTGTTCTCAATTCATGGGACATAAAATGATTTTTTTGAGTTATTTTATGATTCATAGGAACCCCATTTGGTGCATTTAGTTTTCTTATATATTGACTAATAGTAGAATTTTAAAAGGTTATCATAATGCTTGACCCTTGAGAGAATTTGGTGTTCTCTTAGAGATATCTTTGAATATTTTTCAAAGATTATGGGTAATGTGTTCATATCCACAGAACTTTTTGAAACTGGGTATGAATTACCATAAGTTGAAACTAATACATAGGATGGGCATGTGGAGACCAACCGATATTATAATAAATGTGTGTCATAAATTTTTCTAACCTTATAGTAAATTGTATACATATTATTAATTAATCCATTTATTATTCCATGGGTTATTGGTTGTGTATATCAAACTATATACCCCTATTAATAACGGTGGATATATTTGAGGAAGAATATCCATTATAAAAAGTTATTAATTTTGAGTTATTTTATTCATATTATATGATATGTTCATAAATGTGAAACTATTACCATAATTATGGGATGAAATTCCCACTATACCATAGAACAAAATGACAACATGTCCTTGATGTTGATTGATATGGGATACTATACCAAGTTACCTATTATTTCCATAGAAGTGGGATATATTACCCACAATGTGATGCTTCCATTAATGGTTGACTTATGATCAAATGTGTATACTTAGATATGGTATGTGGTTCCCATACTGATGACGTTGAACAAAACTATGGATATTATCTGCGCTTATAAAATTCTTGTGGCTAGGGATGTTATGGCCACTTACGATGACATATTATTGATATTAGATGGGATTTTATTATTCAGGGTCCATGTAGGGTAATGGTCCATGTTGTTGATAGATAAATCTTGAAAATTAATAGGATCTAAGATATGAGACCAGGCATAGGATCAATACCATTTTTTTGTTATCTCTCTTATATTACATTTTTAGGACCCATCATGTATGATCATCCTATGGTAAATCTTTTTTATATTTGTGTAATTATGTGAAATTACTACTACTCATTTTGTTATTATATAGGAGTGTTATTTACATACTTATGGTATGTAGTAGTGATGTAAACATTTGTTTGGTTTATTTTATGGTGAAAATTGATTATATTTATTCCTATATGATTCTGGGTTGTTTTTAATAAATATTGTATATCCCCCCTATACAGAGACCCTTTCCAATAGTCAAAAACCACTGAAATATGGGGAGGCATGTGTGTGGTATATATTAACTATTCGAGTTATAATATAGGTGAACCATATAGGGGATATGATAATGTGGTATCATATCCTTATTTTTAATTTGTATGTATATATTGGATATAGTATATTGAATATAGGCTATGGTGAAAATCAAACATAGACTATATATCTAATGGTAGTTAACCCATGCTTTGGGAATGATCTAATTACAAATAACATCGTTGTTATTCTTGTTTTTCTATTTTAAAGTTGTATTAATTTTTCGAAAGATGGATATTGTGTTATTGATTTTTGGTTATTCTCTTAAATCAATCTGGGAAGATATGTGGGTTCATGTGTCATTGTTTAGACAAATGATCAGGAAATTTTTGATCTAAACTGATTGAGAACCAATATTATTATATCATGATTAAATTTTTATAGTGTTTTAAATAGTTTAAATAGTGTTTTAATACAAAAAATTATGGTGGTATTCTATGTAATTGATCAATGGTTATTTTCAATTTTTATTAAATGTACAAGTGGAATAATATATATGTGTGTGTGTGTTTGTGTGTTTTATCCTTTGAGAGTGGGTATTCGTGTTTAGAGTGTGTGATTGAAGTTGTGTGTAACCTCTAGCTTACTAGGGTCTATGCATAACATAGTAGGATTCCCTTCCAATGGTGAATTAAACTTTCTTTTTTGTTTATATCATTTTTATATATGATTCTATGTTGTGTTTTTTGAATAATATAGACATTCCACCAAAAATATTGTTTGATAAGTTCTTTGAGAGTGAAGATGAGCATACACTAATGGTTGTCGATACATTGGCCATAGTTATTCTTATACCTTATCTTGATATAGATTTATGTGACTATATCCTTAACATTATTTAGTATGTGGAAAGTGAAGCATCAATAGGTGATCCTTCCAAGTCTTACTTGATCAAATATTTTTGGTTGTATCATCCGAACCTATCCTCTAGATGGCATTGACCTTGAAAAATATATTTATCAATGTATTAAATGGATAAATTATTCGATTATCATGAGATCCCACCTAATATTCAGTTTAATCATGTGTTATATATTCTTTGAGGACCAAAAAACCATTTTTGGGTGTCTTATTATAGGAATGTTAGTTAGTGGAGCTATACTAGAAGTACTTTTAACCTCATATTTCAAAATTCATTGAGCACTAATAGATATCAGAATTTTATGCTTTTGGTTTAGGGGAGTAAGCTAGTTATGGACTATGTGGCCCAATTTATAACATTCACAAGTTTCAACCTTCTCTCATAGGTTATAAGACATTAATGTTTAGTTATTTTGGAGATTTTTGATTGAATTCAGATCAGTATTATGTGAACAACAATAGGATTAGGTATTTTTCTATGTTTTTTTATTGTTCTCGTATTATTGGGAGGAACTAGGATGAGGAGGGAAATTTTGGTCAGTTGAGTTCCTATACTGGGTATATGAATGGATTATCAATTATCCAGAAGCGTCATTTTAGTTATTTTATTTCATTTAGTGATGGGAAGGCTAGTCATGGCCTTGGTTATTCTTTATTATTACATGGGAGGACTTTGTTGTAATGTTACTATTATTTAATTTTACGTAATATTTGAATTCATTTTCATCGAATTCTAATGGAGTTTTGCTGTTATAGGATGATTTGGAATTTATAGTGTTCTTTCTATTGTGATTATTAGCTTACAAGTAGTCATGTTGGTGGCCAGACATGTGGATCTTTTATAGAACAATTTCATTTATCATAGTGTGTTTTTTTAGTTCTTCAGAATTGTTATGGTAATAAGATGATGACTATCCCCATGGTAACACAAGGTAGAAAATTATTTCTTCTTATGGTATTTAAGGGTACATTGGATACATAAGTGACCCAGGGTTAGTCGAACTTCATGTTATCAATTTGAATTCCATAACCTGTGATGAGGGTACTTCCAGTATTTACGTTATGATCTTCATAGCATCTACCCTTGAATATTATTTCTTTAATTCTGGTTAATTGTATTCTTTTATCAATTCATAGTATGATGTTAACTATGTTTTGATAAAAGTTTACTTATATAGAGTGATCCGATTCAATACACCCTTAGGGGTACAATCTAATCATATTAATAATTTTTTGTGTATAATAATGATTAGTGAATATCATTATCCCTGTGATTTATTTAGGTTATATGTAAGTTTATTTGATATGATCACTTGTACAGATTTTTTTAACATTCTATTAAGAATATATCTACTTATATTATGAATGGGTATCTTTTATGTAATTTATGGGTGATTGTTATACCTTCCTAATAAGTTGCCTTTATAGATGGGTCATTTAGGACCATCCCAATTGTAGTTGTGGATGATTTAATCCAAATGTCAAATATATTTTTTGACAATGAAGAGATTCATATGATCATATTTTCTTCTATTGATGACCAATTATAGGATGTTATTCTTAAGGAATTCGTGGGACATTCACCTAATGGAGAAGATGACATTTCCATCGATCTTATGCTAGGTAAGGATCCCACATTCATTCCTCCATAAATGATAGATCGTATAGACTACAAAAAGAAAAATGATAATATTTTGGATCTTGAGGGTATTGGTTCTATTCACCCACACACATCCCGAGGGGGTAGTCATTTATCTCCCTCTTATAATGTAGATTAGACATTGTGATTATACGTGGATTACCAATGGATGATCTAGGTGATTATTAATTACTACTATAAAAAATACACATATTGTTATTTTTTGTTTGTGATTGTTGAAAAGGATGGTAATGGTATAATTAAAGGAGTATACAAACTCATAATGAAGACCGAGGGTGTTTTGGGAGTGGCTGGAGGAGTTTAATTATTAGAAATAATGTCATGTTATGACACCATTGGTCATGTAGTGGAAATGGTATTTGGGGAATAGTAAAATCATGGAGATTCATATTTCATAAGAGTATTCAATATTTTAATAAGTGTTTTAATATTTATTTATGGTTTAATATTTCAAGCATGAGTTTTTACACATTTTTATTGGATGAAAAATAGAAGTCTTATTGTGGCAGATTTAGTCACACCATGATCTAGTTATGTTAGAAGAATAAGTTTCTGTAGGATATATTCATGAGGAGGATTATGATATGATGGTATTCAATATGTTTTTGGGCTTTAATATGGTCTTATGTAAATTTTGGTGGATCTTTATTTTTACATTGAAATTTTTTTGGGGTGATAAAATGGAAATGTCCCTACAGATATAAGAATCTTTGGGGTATTTTCTAAGAGTCTTCAAATAGTTTCTATGGTGGTTTCCTTTACAACTTACCCACATCATGGAGAAGGAGGTAATGCAATTACTACAATTTTGAGGATATATGTGGTACTACCCATTTTTTTATTCTTAAAAAACTGTAATATATTCACTCCATGAAGGGGATGACAAATATTTCACTGGCTCTATAGATTTGAAAGTGTCTTCCTTATTATAGAGGACCGACCATTAATATTTGAAATAGAAAACATAGTTTATTTTAAATAATGTTTTCAAAAAATGAATAAGGGAGAATCACTATTATCTAATATTTTTTTATTTTACATGTTGATATCTATATTTGCAAAATAATGGGGTTAAATTTATCTTGTTCAAAGATATTTCTCAAAAATGGATTATGATGTGCTTGAACAAAACAATGGAATATATAAATTTTAAAAATAAAAAATATAGGATAATGAATGAAATATAAAAGGAAGATATAAAATAGATGTAATTCTAGGAATGTTCTTGTAAGAATAGTGTTATAGAGAAATCTAATCCAAGGATCAAAACACTAATAGAAAAAATAATTCATGGAGATCATATTGATGGAATATTTTTGAATTTATTCAAGTGTATGTAAGTGAATATTATTCATACACCATTCTTATTTTAATGTCATTTTCTAGTCCATAATAGCCTAAATATCTCACATGGAGGAGTAGTCAGTTCCCTCGGGGTTTGAGAGTAGAGAGCCCTCAACCGAATTAAGGTTGTAAATAAGGATAACCAGTGTGTCTAATATAAATTTCTACAGAAATAATCATAGTGTTTTAGTACATAATCCATTTTTTATTTTATGGTCCTTCAACTATAATGGTTTGGTTAAACCTAGTAAAACTATTGTGTCCCTCTTTTTTTTATTTATCAATTTATATTCAAAGTGAGAGGTATATTCTTCCAAATAATAGTGTATCAACATTTTTACGACTATTGAATGAGAATATCATAATACCTTTATTGACCCCATAGAACTCACATCTTATATAATTTACATAACTTGGGACTAAAAAATTATATTATAGATAACGTTTCATACTGAATTTATCTCTCCTTGAATCCATGGAACTAGTCATTAACTATAAGGGGATTAAAATATTGAACTACAAAAACATTAAACTATCATAAATTTTAATGAAACACTATTTACATAACTGGGGAATGGATGTATTCATATATTCGATACTAGGGATTTAAGACATCATGTATAATGGGAAATTATAAAAAAGTTATAGTAGATTTATGTTGACTCCAAGGGACTCAATGCATTGGGAACACCATTATCTAATGTTTTAAACATAAAGGGGATGTTGTGTAAATCCCTCCATATATACGAGAAAAATTACCAATATTTTAAAAATGGATTCCAAGTTATGTGAAGCCAAATTTATGGTACTATGAAAGAATTGAAGATATTTTAT
The DNA here is from genome assembly GCA_963277665.1 of Viscum album. NCBI lineage: Eukaryota > Viridiplantae > Streptophyta > Magnoliopsida > Santalales > Viscaceae > Viscum > Viscum album. The sequence goes on from OY728151.1 coordinate 229,626,099, forward strand.
GATACACCTAAATGAGTTCATTGATGTATTCCATTGTCGGGTCAAAATTCTTATGGAGGACAAGTGTGGAGGAAGATAAAATCTCAAAAAATAAAAAAAAGGATGATAATGAGAATATTACCTTTATGTTTCAATGTTAAGGTATTGATTGTCTTGGAAAAAAGTAAAGGATGTTACATTTGGTAGTCTCCAAAACACACATGTTATATATGACCTAGAGAATTGTGAAAACGATCCCACAGGGATGGATAACTATCATGAAGTGGTATTCAAGGGAATGAAATTACGTAGTTTGGAAGAATATTTGGAATAAAGTGATATTTATTAGGTTATCACATTATTATACAAAAACCATAAATGGGGAAAAGTAAGGTTATAAAGGAGGTATTCCACAAGCTTTATTTTGTCGAAAAAAAGTTAGGAATATATCTACAAAGCACACAATGAAATTTAGGGATAATGAGGAAGATGAAATACCCACTAATACATAATCTTGGTTTTTCAATGTAAAAAGCAATTCACAATATATTTATATTAAAATATTAATTCAATATTAGTTTAAATTGATGTTTAATAGATTCAGGACTATAAATATGTAAGTGAGGAATTTACTCTTCTTATCATTGACATACCACAATTATAAGAAAATGGGGATAAATTTTTCAAATATGTATTAAGAGGTGACCTCAGTGTTAGTTAGAATCTTCCCATGATGAGATTAATGATTGGAAGGAAAAAATAAATATAATGAATGTAGTTGTGTATGAATCTAAATTGTTCATCTAATGGAAATAAAATTATGATTTGAAGGATGATATAAAAAAATTCAAATCAAAGTTTATATAAAACTAAAAAATGTGATTTAATATAAGCTAAAAAATTAATTATATGGAATGGATCATTGATTTCGTGAATGATTTTTTAAGGGATCATGTACAATGAATTATAGTAATCCATGTTGAATTAAAAAATATACGATGAGTTTCCAATGATAAATAGATTTCATTAACTCTTATCATGAAAAAAACCAAAGTGTAAGTACATAAAAAGAATGTTAAAGAAAACCATGGAGATTTAATGAAAATTATACAAAATTTACCACTATTTTATGATTTCAAAAATAAATGTTAAATTTTTAAGGAGTTGATTATAAGAAAAAAGAAGTGGTGGATGATGTGAAATTCTAAACCCCCACACCCTAAAAGAAGATTGATTTAAGTGGTTCACAAAATAACCAAAGTCCCACTCATTTATTATAAATTAAATTAAAAAATAAAGCAATAATCTAGTTTTATATTTAAATAAATATGAGACATAAAAAATATTTTTTCATCAAAAAATGAAATTTAAGGAACAAGAATAATATAAATAGATATGAAGAAATTCTGACACTTAGTATGTTTATAATATATATTATCTTGGGTGGGGAACATTATAGAAACAAGTTCATGAATATATTATTTATTTTATAAAATTTTTGGTTCAATTAAATCCAAAAAACAGGAACTAAATAGTTAACAACTTAACAAATTAGGCTGAAAACTCATCATAAATTAATAGTTTTATAAGATAATGATTATTTAATAGAGTCAAAGGTTTAAAAATAGCATTCACCTGCAAAAAATGTTATTAAGTGGATATAGAATAATAAATAAAATGATAAAGAGGGGAATGACATTAAAATTACTTTGAGAGAAATATGCCAATCAAGATTAAGTATTCAAGATAGTGGTTTTACTTCCCATATGATATGAAAAAAAATTATGTGAATCAAATATGAAAAATATGGTATCATTATCTTTGGAAATGATAATGGGATAAAAATTATTTGCTCTTATAGAGATAAACAAATATGTAAATATATAATTTTTAGGGAAATAGTTGTGGTTGGAGGCCTCAGAAGCAATTTTGTAAGTCTAATATAATTTTTCAACATTGATTATAAAGTATATTTCAAAACTATTAAGAGAATCATGAAAGGAGTAGATAGTAAAATTGTGATACAAGAGAAGTGTATAAAAGGTAATCTCTGCATCTTTTGTCGATAGAAGTGTGTTTCCTTTTTATATAATGATTAAAAGAATAATATGTGGTAAAAACCAATGTTTCTTGTTCTAAAATTTCCTATATGTTTTTTGAGGAACAAAATACATTATGGTTTCCCTAAATTCACATGTAATAATATTAACACGTGTGATGATTATTAAAGGATAAAATAACTCAAACCAAATAAAATTAAAAAAATATAAAATCTTGGAGATTTATTCAAGTAATGTATATTTATTTGTAGGGGAAAACATAACACAAATCCACTTATTTAAATAAATTATTATTAAATAGACACCAATTATTATGGAAGTATAGATTGGATGATATAATTCATTAGAACATAGGAGGAATAATATCTTGAGAGTAATTAGATAAGGTATCAATTTACATTGGTTAGAAATTTAAAAAATGTTTTATTATTGAGAGAAGAAACTATGTCATCATCAACATGGACATTACAATGTTAATTGAAGAAACAATTTCCAAATAAATATATGACGGAAGAAGATATTACCTCATTATATATATCTAATATATATTATTTATGATTGGTTCAATATTAGACACCTAAATAGATGTTCCATGGGAAGAAGACAACATCATAATTATTTTGAGTCATCATAATTAAATGTTTTATTATCTAAAAAATAGATGAAATTAAAGTTTGGTGCTCATAGGTATAATTTTTTTCCCTCATATATTCATGAAAAATCAATGCATACATGTTTTATAAAAAAATTACTTTAAATGTAATTGAAATACAATATGTCATTATTGTGGAGATAATGAAGCATTCATAGTCCATCGAGTGGGTTTCTCATCAAATTATTGAAGAAACATTATGGGAATGTGATGCTGAAGTGGAAATCATAGGGGGATAAAATAGAGTGTAGGTTGAAATAAATGAATATATTGATTATGATATGTTGAATTCGAATAAAAAAATATATGAAATAGATTAATCATGAATAAAATCAGGGTTAAATTTTTTATTATTGATCTAATTTTACTTTTGAAAGAACGGAGGATGAAGAATCAATAAAAACCATCTCTTTTAACCCTAGTAGACCTACATATTCTTAATAGTTTTTCATAGATGATAATGGAGCCAAAAAAAACTTCTAAGGAGCTTGACTAAACTAATAAGAGTGAAAAATGACTTATTTTCTCACTTCTAAAATAAAAATATATCAATAGAACCTAGTGGGTGATCTGTAATAAAATCAGTGAGGATGGAAAGATGACTCATAAGAAATCATGGAATGTATAAAATTGGTGCCCCAAATTCAAAGGAATTAGCATTGATAAGAAATTTTCCCTCAAATCCAAATTGGAAAATAGATGGTTATTCATAGAAACTTCACTATAAAAAAGATTATTGTGTTCTAAATGTATATTAAATTAGAATTCCTAAATATATACCCTTATAATGAATTTTACATTGAGCAACTAAATTGTTTTCATAAATATGAATAGGAGAGTAATTTTTTCAATTTGATAATATAATGGTATGAGCTGAATCAAGTGATAAGATAATGGTATTCTTGGTATGATCAATATTTAAAAAAGATTGGATTTTTGAAATATATACCTTTTCATTATTTCTACTTTAAAAATGAGAACGACTAAATGATATTAGTTATAATTTATATTGGTTATATAATTTTTGGATTATCATATTCTCCATAATGAATGAAGTGTGAAAATAATATTAGTTGGGAGTATGATAATTCCATGATTGGGGATTTATCATTTTCCTTTGTTTAGAAGTGTCTTAAGGGATCCATGTAAAATGTTTTCTCAAAAAAGTTATACCCAAGAAGTTATAATTAGATTTAGAAAATATTATTCTATGTTTATGACTATGGATAGCTTCTTAGAGGATTTTTTCAAAAGATGGATAATGAAATTATGATTATGTAACAAAATATAAGAAAATATTTGGAAGCCTATTATACATAATAAATACATGACCAACCCTAGTGTTTTCCATATGTCAAGATACATAGTTCCAAATTTTATCCAATGAAAACCAAATTCTTGATTTAAATGAATTCTCTGTTATATTATTGGTATTGTATATTTTAGACTATTTTGTAATTCAATATATCTGTAATATTTATTTGGATAAACAAATTTAAATTAAGAAGTTTCAGAATATGACCGTATGTTAACATTAGGTATTGAATTTGAACAAGGATTTTTTTTTCATTTCATTTAACAATAATAATTAAGACCGCATTTATCACAATAATGTATAGTCAAAATACATTGATTCTTCACAAACATGTACTCAATTAAAATGCATAAAGAAGCCACTTATGTATATTGGTGAGGCTATGAAATCTGCAATAGTAAATATATGTAATAACTTTTTTTCTATTAGTTATTGAGAAAATAATATCCATCATTCTAGGAAAATATAAAAATTGATAAAGTATTATCTTATCAAGGAGAAAGCAGAACAAGTTCTGGTGAAACTAGTGTATGTGTCAATACATAATCATAAAATGGATATTATGATGAACGAACTAGATAATGATTATTTTTACAAGAATCTACTATCTATAAGAGTCCAATCGTCTCAATATAACTAAATATTTTATTGAAGGTAACCCCACTCACGTGTGGGATTTGATATTTACTAAATGGAAAGGTAACTCTATTTAATTAATTTTTTTATTTATAGCCCTATATTTTGATCTTTTAGAGATGTGAACTTTAGTTTCATTAGAAAAGAGGGGAGTCTTTGTCTATAATTTTCATTGGAGAATTTGTACATGATTGGATTGGTCAGAGGTGTTCATTACTATTTCCAAAGAGAGAGAAATACTATGATACTATTTGATAATGGTGGATAGTTCTTCAATGTTTATACAAGGTGGGTAGTTAGAACTAGAGTAATTCAAGATATTAGAATTAAGAAAGTGTATTTTTACACAACCATTCATTTAACCATTGTTTCTAATGATTATATTGACTCGTGTGTCTTAGAGGTGATGAATTTTGATTCATTATTGATGTATTTGAATGTTATAGTTTTTAGAATGAGTATATCATAAATTTGTATGTTATTAATGAATTAGAGTGTAAGGTTTTATATGAGTTATGTTTTTTAAGGGTTGGGATAAAAACATCATTCTATTATTAAGGAACGTACCTTTTTAATCGGGGTATAGGGATACCTATTACACTTCAAGAAGGAGAAAGGCCACATGACATGAATACAAGGCCTGAAAGTCCATTTATTGGTGCAAAGGGACCATCAGTTAATAGTACTGCCATAGTGCCCCAACTGCTACAGTTATGCTATAGTACCCTAGAGATTTGTTCCTACCTAGATTCAATCCTGGGTCTTTTAGATTCCATGTAAGATCATGTACCACTTGGTTATAGGCTCATTGAAATTTTAAATTAGTTATGTGTTTTCAATAAACTCGAAGGAATATATTATTATAAAAAATAGCCTTGTAATTATTTTTGGGCTGTGTTTAATGAAAATTCTAGTTAATAGAGATATAAAATATTATAAAAAGTCATGATGATGGATTGGGGAGTTTGGGAGGAATCTAGAGTAGTTATTTTTATAAGACATAAGTTGAATCATGACACCATTGGTTACATCAAGATAGTGGTTTGAGAAAATGGTCAAGGAGTACCCTATGTACATAAGATTCTTCGTGATTTCTCTATGTTTCATTACTTCATATGTGATTCAACCACATTGACATTGGAAGAATAATAAAATTATCACTATGGAATATATGGATACACCATGACTCAGATATGGCATAGAATCTAGTTTCTAATAGATCGATTTATAGTGTTTATCTCAATGATAAGAGCCCAATCATTTTTGTAATTGGATTCGGTATGATGGTAACACCAATGGTGCATTCTTTATTTCATAAAAGGTATTTTTGGATTAAAGTTTATAATAAAGTCTTTATATATGTAAGAATACATTGGATATTTCTTAAGAGTCCGCAAATAGTATTGATGTTTTTTCTATTTGACATTATAAGGATATATCTCAGTCATAAAATGAATAATGAGGTCCTTCCAGGATTTTACATTGGTAGATCTATGTGGTACCATACAGGTGGAGGTTCTGGATCCAGAGAAATATATCCATTATATAAAGGGAATAAGTTGTATATTAGGTTCTCTATTGATTTGATGGTTTGTAAGGAAGAGAGTCACACCCTGATCTTTTATTCTCATATTTAAAACACTGATATGTACAACTCTAAAATAATAGAGTTGAATTACCCTATAAAATTAAATTTCAGAAAAAAAAATATTATGGTAGTTTTTAGAAAGAAAAATGGAATTTTTTTCTTTGAAAAATAATAAATAGTGTTTCACGTAAAGAAATAAGAGAAGTGGAATAAGAAATATAATGGATTCTTGGGGCGTTTTGGAAAACATATCAAAAGACAATGTTACAGGCCTAATGTTGGAAATTATAGGGAATAATGAGTTTTAGGGATCATCTCATTAGGATCTTCATTTCATTAATAGAGTCGATTAATTTGAAATTTATTGATACATATTCCCTAGTATAACTTATTTTTATAGTTCTTTGAAGGAAAAATAGGGCACATGGAGGTGCAGTGACTTCTCTGAGTGACTATGAGTAGGGATCTATTTATCCCATGAAGTTTGTAAACTACAAGGGTTAGTACATCCATAATTAATTATAAAATAAGTTCATATATTATTGTAGTATATAAGAACATTGATAGTGTATTAACCTTGTATTTCCAAATTTGATTGAACTAGATAAAACTATCATATATCATTTTTTTTGGTGAACTATTACTTCATTTTCTATGAGAGAGAATGATTTTTTTTAATAATAGTAGAAAAAAATATTTATTATATTTTGAAATAAAAGATTAATATACCATTATTCACCCCTCAAGGTTTTTACCTTACTTAATACAAAAAATAAACTATATACACTTCTTCATATTTATGATCTACTTATCAAGTTAATGGGGGTTCAAGTGGTTGTCCAAGTTCAACTTGTTGTTGGTTTGTCATCAGTTATGTGGGGGGTCATACTATATTCTTTTCACTACTTTTATGAGTATATATGTTATGTATGAGTGTATTTTGAATTATTTTTTATTGTAAAATTTTATTTCTATTTTTAAAGACCAGATAAATTGGTTCTCTCATACATATTTCAATTCCTTTTGTGGTTGTTCTTACCAATAATATTATAGGGTACTTCCAGTCATTAGAAGACAATTACTGGAATTTACATATCATTTTTCATACAATGAGATAATAACAAGTTTAATCAAAACATTAGTTTATTCATTTTCAGATTTTTAGAATCTATTTCATAGGGACTGAGATATTATAGTAAGGAATAATAATGGGGATAAGGATAGTTGAAGATATGGTTTTATATTAGTGGCTTGAGATTATTTTTTATATTTGTAGAATCCTAGGATTGAAAGGCTATAAAATTATTTCCATTCTTCAGTTCTATCACCTAGTGTCTCTGATGAAAACCATCACCAAGAAGGGGGAATTTTAATATGCTCTCATAATTATGGGATTGTATTCTAAGAGTAAAAATTTTGGTTGACATATGATTCTGTTTTGACCTTACCAGAGTAGGTTATAGAGTAAAAAATATTTTTTATATATTACGGATTATTCTAGGAGACATATTGATTCAATATGGGTATGATTTTCTCCTTTGGATTTAGTTAGTTGAGGATACATGAGAATAATTAACCAACATAGGATTTGAAGTCGACAGGTGTAGTGCATACGTTGTGATGTTAGCATCACTACATTTGGGTGAGATTTTTAGGGTGTATACGTACCTCAAGAGCTTCAATTATATCTTCTAACAGTACAACATGAACCTTTATTAGCTGAGGTGGGTTGAGTACTTGAATTCATTTGACATTTTGATCACATAAACACCTAATAAGGGTAATTTTGTGACTGAGGCACTAAGTATAAAAGCTTAGGTGCAGGAAGCATTGGAGACCTCTAGTGAGTGGTAGTTTATGGGAATTTTAATAGAGATCTATCTGATTGACTAAGAGTTTCATGTTTTATATACCCTCATTTATATAGATTTTTCCACATCTCTACACTAGAGGGTGAAGGGGAGTAAGATTTTTAACTCTGGTTACTAATTGGTGATGGAAATAATAAATAGTTGGGATCTTCCACCTGATTATTCCCCAGATAATGAAGGGATACTTTATATACAAGGTAGTTTCATTGTTTCAAAGATCATGAATATGGGTTTGATTCAAGATTTATATTAATCAAGTTGGTTTTTTCACCTATGGATTATGAATATTTACAATGATATGTAGATGTAATAGTGGTGGTCCATTAAGAAAAGCATAGTGGGGTTCATAATGTGATACTCTATATATAAGTGAGATAAGGGTAGGAACCCACATCCCACCGGTATTATTTATTCATTATACATTCTTGGGTATATATGGAATAATGTTATTATGGATTTAATTATGCACTTCATGTGTTCACTTCATGGAAGTGATGTTTTATGTGTTATTATGGACTAGGTCACCAAGTTTTCACACTTCCAACTGATCGGGGAGACCCACTTGATTAATAATACTAGTTGATTATATATTCTACGTATAGTATTCCTCAAAAGTATTTCAATGAGTATCATTTCATATTAGGATTCCTGATTTACATCTCACTTTTAGTCAGCTCAATAGAAGGTGAACAATACATAGGTGAATTTGAGCAAATAATACCTTCTATAGAAGGATAGTATGTTTGACCATATCAACTATATTCTAAAGTATATTCAAATAGAATATGTCCTATAATTTTTTTATTTCAAGGAATTTATATCACCTTAATTAGGTTCATTGATAAAAAATATTATTAGTAATTGATTTAGATATAACTATTAATGAAATTAATAGTTGGTCTTGTCATGTTCCTATAAGATAAATAAAGGTATGGGAGTTAGATATTTTTTCACTAAGTCTCATCAAATATTTTTTAAAGAGTTTCTAGTTGATAATGAATAGATTATCTATAATAAATATTGGAAATCATTTATATATAGTATAAAGCCATTTTCATATTTATTTTATTGTGGTTGATTTGGTATTATTATGAGTGTTTCTAACATTGGGAGATCATTTTATTCAAAGGTATGGTGTGTTATAACCCATATATGTGGGGGCCTTTTAAGTTTTAAAGAGGATTAGTGTAGAAGAATAACAATTAATGTTTATATACAGTTTTTTTAGGCATGATGTGTTTCAAATATCCTGGCTCAAATGATACCACCATGCTCATTCCCATGTGATTAGTGTTGATGAAATTGAGTTATAACTAGATAAATCATTCTAGAAATGGATCATTTATATTATAGATGGGAGTTATAATAATATTAATGGGATGATGGTCCCTCATGAATTTGTGTAGAGAAAACACATGCTTATAAAAAATGAGACATTGGAGTAGGATTATGATATGTAGGCATAGTGGAAGGATTTATGATAAGGTTTGGTTACACAAAATGATACATATTGGTGATAAACATCCCTATTTTGGGGAGGTGATAACACCCCAAATCAATATCCACTGTGTTTTCATTTGACTTCCACAAAAACTTATTTATTTTGGATATATATTGATATTAGAGGTGTTAGAGGGGCCCAGTAGTCCATTTTGGGAGAATAGAATAGGATCCAATAAAATTTTCTTTTGATAGATTCCATTATGTACCTTGTCTCATAGTAATAGGTACCTGATGGGAAATGTAGGGGGTAGTAGATCTATGTGGTTCATTATGTGGATAGTAACCCTTGAGTGGGTACGTGATAGGAAATAGGGTACACTATTAATGGTGACCAGGTATCCAATCTCCAACTATTTAATTTTATTCTCAAATTTTAATTTATTTCATTAATTCTTTTTAAATTTAATAAAATGAACCCTTATTATCTTGTGTTTCCAGTAATCATCTCAGCCTCCACTCTTTATATTCATCTCCCATATCCCATCCATGTGTTGGTTTTATTCTATTAGTATTTATATTTAGTTTTCATTGAACTCAATTATTTTCCTAAAATATTTTTATGACTCACTTTTTTATCTATCTGCTTATTTTATTGTCTTATCATGATCCATAGTTCCCTCAATATTTTAGGTATTTTCTTATATTTTATGATTCTCACTAATTTGAGCTAATTCACCAATTGATATTCAATGGGAAGGCATCTAATGTGTTAAGTAAGGTGGTCCATAACCATTCTTAATGGTTTTTTGAATTATTCATATAACATGTTTCATGTGGTCTTCTTGTCCATGTTTTATTAACCTATAATTAAACTAACTTTTTTCCCTAATGCCTATTTGATTTGTGTAAGGATATATAGGGATAAAATGAACCCTTAGAATGTTAATCCTTGGTGACATATTTTTCTATTGCCTTAAGATTGAAATTAATAATTTTTCAATCTATACATGAGAACTAATAGGGATTCCACTAAATTATGTTGTGATTATCAAAACATCAATTTGGGTTTTTAGCCTTCGTGGAAATAGAAGGTGTGTGTAATTAAAAAGGGTCTATATAAGGTGTGACCCTTGAGATAATTTTGTGTTTCCCTAGACCTTATTTGATAATTTTATGTATAATATGCTATGATTTTTTCTACCCCCTATGCATTTTTGAAGCTATGGTATAATTACCATAAGTTAGAACAAGGATGTAATTTGGGTATATGGGGACCAAACTAAATCATACATATAATGTATTGTATTTTTTTCAAACAATAATAAAGATTTATATTATATTATTGATTTACCGATTTATTTTCCCATAGAGTGGTCTTCGTTTTTTATATAAAATGATATGCACATATTTCTAATGAAGGATGAAGTTGCCAAGAAAGAACCATTTTAATATTTTATTTATATTAATGAATATTATGAAAAATATTTCATCTGTTCATAAAAATGACTTTATTCTATTTATTATGTGAATTATTTCCCACTATTATAAGGAAGGTAACTCACATGTGAAGATAATGATGACGGAGGCAGGATGTTATGGACAATTACAAGTTATTACCAATGTAAGTGGCCCATACATCCTAAATTTTCATGCTTCAGTAGAAGGTGATGAGATTCTAGTATGTGTGTGTTTATGTATGGTATGTTACAAAATTTCATTTGATCGTGCATGTGATTATGGATTTTTTTTCTCTTGTGAGATACATGTTCCTATGAATGATATTCCCTCTTATGATGATTTATTTGGGATGTGATGCCAACTTGTTTATGATTTCGTGGAGATTTGATTTCCACTTATAGGTTTTGTTATCGAGACATAATTACCACTATTATCACATTGTTACTGGGACATACTACCCATATTTTGATTATTATTATACCATGGGACTTCATTCCACCCATTTTGATTTAATTATTGGGATGTACTACCCTTAGTTATTTTAATATTATAGAATAACAATTTTTCTATGAATAATGATTGGGAAGAGATTAAAAATTAGTATTCTAATGACATGTTCAGAGACATATTTCAACAATATATAGTAGGTATGGTCACTCCTAAGTTGTTGGGTTGTACCCACAACCATAACATATTATTAATTATATTCATTTCCTACTATTTTATTTATGAGTACATCACACTTTGCATACACTTGTATTTGAAAAATATAATTAAAGACACAATTGGGGGTGTCTTACTCTTTTTTATTTAACCTATTATAAAGTACCTTATTACCTAAGAAAACATTTTGGTTTTTGAACATTGAATAATAATGGTTGATGTTGTTTATGGATAGGTTTTGGATATTAGTAAGAGTGGGTAGATAGAATTGGACATGAATTATTGACTATAATTCCTCAATATCTAGTCTTATGATTATATTTAGATCATGTGGTATACGATCATCCCATAAGATGTCTTATTTAATTTTTTATGACTATGTGATATTACTACTACCCATTTTGTTAAAGTTGGGAGTGTTATTTTTTACCAATAGAGTATATTTTTTTCAACTTTTAATTGGTTAATACTAGTGATTAATAATTATTTTAATACTAATATGATTTTTTTTTATTTCTTCCAAAGAGGGTAAAATCTCCTCATTCTATATATGTACCCTCACTACTAGTCATCAACCTCAAGATTATAAGCAAGTGTTCCTAGGTATGTGTCACTTGGTTCAGCCGAAGTGATTGTCAACCATATCTATGACAATATAATATCATAAATAAATTCATAACATACTTTTCCTATTCTAATAAACCTTGATTTTAACCTATTATACTTTTAGTTCATCCCATTAAACATTTTGTGCCACATATGTTTATTTTGTTGTTATCCTAATTTTCAATAAAACATAATCCCCAAAATTTATTCCAACCCAATTTAATTCCAACTGAGATGAAATAACAAAAACATGCATACGTATTACATCATTATACATGATTACCCATTAAATCTCATAATAAATCACACCCTTAAAAACATATGGATTATTTTATAGAGAGGCATTTTGTATAAATATCTAATTTTGGAACACATTGTAAATTTATTCCATATTAGCATCACAATTGACACCTTCAAATTGATATCATTTGTAATATTCATCATTATTTCGTAATAAATGGAAAAAATAAAAGGGTGATATTAGATTATCCGTATGGGGTAAAATGTAAAATATGTCAATAGAATCATCATATGTGATCAGGAATAAGATAATAGGGGATAAAAAATAAAATGAACATGTATGCATGAGAAAATAATTATAAAATCATACACTAATGAGTAATAACCAAGAATCATAACTTGAATCATAACATATATTTTAGGCGAAACTATAGGAATGAAAAATTAAATTGAAATGTAGAACAATCATAATCATTTAAAATAAAATCTTATGTCAAGGATAAATAAAAAGACTATCATCACATAGTATAAAAACATGTCTTATAGCATAGTAGACTAGTACAACCTCTCATGTACTATAATATAACATCTCATGAGATATAAGCTTTACCCGATACATTACAGGTCAATATAATTTTGGGTTATCCCATCACATTGTGATAAACCGTATATCTCTATGTCAAATAATCATGAAAATGTTCCTAATAGAATCATAACATAAGTAACAAATGATAAATAAAAATATTCTGTAATAATATTGAAAATACATAAAAAGAAATATTCTAGATAAATTTAGGGGATTATTCCTTAAAAATAACCACAATAAATCATAAAAACATTACAAATTAAAACTCATTAAAATAACATTAGATAATTGTTTATAATATAGGAAGACATGTACATTATATTTTTTTTAAATTTTTAAATAAAATTATAAATTTATGGATTTTTTTAAAAAAAATTAGAAGTGAATAAAAAATATTTCATCAATCATGGAAAATTGAAAAATATGGTTATAAATAAAACCAAACAAAAATCTGGGAGTAAATTACTAAGAGATAAAAATATTAGTTTTACAATTATATAAGTAATATAATTTTAACATAATGTGAACATAATAAATCATTTTAGTATAGATTATGAATTTCATGAAAATATATAACGAATACAAACATTGAAGAGAATGATTCCCAATAGAAAAGAAAATATAAAGAATATTCCACAAACAAATGTAATTTTTCATGAATTCTGAATCAATGTCTTGAAAAATGGAAAACATACATATAAAAACCAAATGTAACCAAAGTAGGTTAAAATGGATATTTGGATATAAAGAGCACACATATTCTTCCAATGTATTTTTTTCATCAATAATCTCTTATAGAATAAGAGAAATTTAGAGAAGCCGTTGGGAATTTCCTAATTCATGAACAAAAACCAATAAAATATTGAATATGAAAATTAAGTTGATTTAAAATTATAAACACGAAAATAATGATAAAATAATTCCTTGTGGTATTATATGCCCAAAATAAAAAATTGTGGTGAATATGGAACACATCTCAATAAAGGAAGATTGATATGGGGATCTCATAAATTTACTTAATAATTACACAAAAATTCTATGACCACCTATATAATCAAAATAAACTTCTTAATAATATATTTTATAGTATTATTTGTATAAAAAATTTATACACTTTCATTAAATTTACATCAGTTAGTTTTAGATTATTTTCATCGTCAGATGTATGTAGATTGATTATATTATTATTATTTCAATAAAGAAGTTTCAATAATAATAATTTATTATTTAGTTCACCATGACCATATTTTTCATGTTTTTAGAATCATAATATTATAATGATTTATTAAATCCCATGTTAATTTTATTTAATATATATTTCTAATTTGTAATAAAAAAAGTTCACATCGTGCATGTTTCATGTAACATTTCATACAAAAATGAGTAACCTAATTATGATAATTTGTTTGGGTCCCACCATTTCTAAACCATAATCCAAATATATAATAATCATTAATAACATATATTACTAGTACTAATTTTTTATTACTCATCCATGATGAAATTGGTTAAAAAAATTTATCATCTTTCGTGTTTGTGGTTGAACCAACCCAGAGAAGAACATGTTATACTCATTAATGCGTAGGAATATTGAATAATATTATATAAATATAATTTTACATATGTATATTGATGTTTATAATATAAAATTAAAGTGGATTAAGGGTTTTAATAATAGATTAATATAGTAGATAAATTAAAGAGAAAAAGAATATATTGTACTGACATTGAGAGAATCAGGCCTTCCTGTAACGACTTCCTTCATATTGATGGGTTTATGCCAACTTCATAATACAAGAAGATAACAATCAAGATAGAGTAATTTAAGGGAGTAAATTTAGTTACCTATTAAATAGAAAACTGATGTATATAATAGATTTCTTATTGGTTGGGGTGGGGTACTTTTATAGAAGAATTTGAGTTTCATATTTTCAATTAACAATTCTTTACACATTATAAAAGTACATTTATCTGTACAATTAAAACATTAGTAGAAAAAATATAGGTAGATATTATTCCACTATATAACATGTATATTAATTTTTAGTGGTTTTATATATCATTTTAACCATACACAATATTTTATAATTATTTTATGCTACTGAGGATATTCACTATCTACCCCGGTAACATACATTTTTCACAAAGAAATGAAATTAAATATATTAACTATTATGTGTCTATAATTAAAAAATTATAAATTTAAATATGTAATTATATTATGTTTTACTTTTAAATAAAAATTCAATGTGTTTTAGAAAAAAATATTTTTAATAAATAAAATTCTTATCTAATGAATGATTATATTTTGATTTATTATTATTCATTATTTACATATCGTATGTTAAAATATGTTAATATATGATTTATAATACATTATTTATTCATGTAAACGTATTTTTTTAACATTATAATATTTTCAGAATAATCATTTGTTATATTTATTCGCAACTATCATATATATTTTCATAGGTGATTTTACGCTTTTTCATTATGATATATAACCATGAATTCTTTTTTAAAATTCATTCATAACTTTGTTTCATTTTTTTCTCCAAATAAATATAATATTTCTAATATTTTTAATTCCTTCCATAGTGATAATTAGGGGTCTGAAATGAAAGTCAACTCGTTAGGGAGATGATTTCAATTTCATTGTTTTTTATATACTTGTGATTTTTATAATGATATTTTAAAAAGCATTATCATAATTCATTGATGTCCATCATTTTTTATATTATTATTTCATGAAACAATTGTAGTTTATTTCAGTTCAATGTTATGTTTATGAGAGTTAACTCAATATATTTTTGGAATTAAATTTTTGGTGTTACAATTACAAATATACAAGTCATACTATAAATAAATGAATGGAAATTAACATAGGGCTATCAATGTTTTTTAAGACATTATTTAGGATTTAGTTATAAATTTTTTGGTATCATGGGAGGATTTTATCTCTCTTACTTAACTTTTCAGTAAAAACATTGATAAGGACTCTATCTATTTGGATCACTTTGGCCCTTTATATGGAATAAAATGTATGTATCCCTTATGTTGTATAAAAGTTGAATATGTATCATTATTGGGACATTAACTGGTTTAAGAAACTATATAATAGATAAAATTGATTATGAAAATAATGATCACTCAAAAAATACAAATTAGATCATATGATGTTTATGTTGATGACCTTAATTATTTAGTGTTCTTGGTCAAGTTTTTTCAGGGGTCCCTAATTTAAGAAATAATTTAATTAGAAAATAAAGGAATCTAACTCCCCTATATATTTTTTCATTTTAAATTATCAAGAATATTAGAAAATTATCTTACTATTTTTAATCACCACCTTGTTTTAGTTATAAATATAATGTATTTTGTGTCACCTAAATGAATAATTATTATCCTATATTATCATATATAATCATATGGGGTTACATAGATACAATAATAGATATTATTTTAATTAAAACATGTGTTGAAATTATTTACCTATTTGTTAAGACATTAAAGGGGAGAAATATTCTATTAGTATTTGTTTTATAGAGACAAATTCAACTTCAAGGGGAGCCATGTGAGAGGGAATCCATTATACAATAGCTATGACATGATTTTTACACTAAAGAATGTGCACATTTTCTTTATTAGGATAGAATTTCATGATTTGGGGAGGTTTCCATACCTTTTAATAGGAAATATTTATATTATTTAGTTTTTAAATCATATTATTGAATAGATATATTATGTTTAGGGATTTTGTTTCTAGAATGGGTTGTGGGATGTATTATACCCTTTTCGGAGAGTTTTTAATCAATGTTCCAACTATAAATTGGTAATAAAGAATACATAATATTATGAATAGTTTATAAACCATTCTCTAAAGAATTAAGAATATTACAATTTTATTGAAGTTATTTTTAATTTTTTTTAATCTAAATCCTTCCCCCATTGCAACAATTGCATGGGAAATTGACTCTTTAAGTGATTTTGTGTTGATTTTGGAGGCTTTTGTACCTGTTCATGTATGTCCTTAAATTATTATGTTTAGAAGACAGTAATTTGTGGTATGATATTAACTCACATCTCCATCATTCACTTATTTTTTTCTCCTATGTTATATCCCTAATCATGAGTCTTTTCCTCATTTGAGTTAGGGATTTAATTTAGTTTTCAGATTTTTCATTTTTCAAGTTAATAACATTCCATGATGGTTGATCTATGATCATGATTCTTAATTACACATTGGTTATTATTATTGATTGGTGTTTCATCATCATTAATGTCCCTTTAGTTTAAAACATTATTTGTATTTCATATTTTATTGGAATATATATTTTAATGGTTTTTATTGATCAAATATTTTAAATTTGGTAATGTAAATGGTTTTATTACTTTACATATTTATATTAATATAAATTAGGTTTACTTTTAATAATTTAAATTATTTTAATAATAATATTAATGATGAATTAAAATTTAATGATGATTTTGAAGTGGTTTTTCGATATGATTAATTAGAAATCCTATTTATATTATTTATCATTCTGAAATTTTCTTTTGGTTTTATAATTAAGTGAGAATAGAAATGACCGTTCCATTTGACTAAAATCACAAAAAGGGATTTAGGTAGTGTCTTTTCTATAGGTTTTATCTTTTTTACTAATGGTCTAAACCAAGTAGTATCAATAGATAACCCAAGTCATTGTGTATTTAGTATGTTATTGTGATTGTCTAGATTATTTTTATCCATTATAATGCTAATAAATTAATTTTCGGTTTTTTAATTATATAAATTTAATATTTTTATTTTTTATAATCATTATTTGGAATTTAATGTAATGTTATGATTTAAATTAAATAGTATATACCATTTTAAATGTGTATATTTTCACTAGTGATTTTTTTAAATGACAATGTAGTGGATTTGGTAAAATAAATAAAATTACATTTTTAAAATTATTTTTTTGACGTAAAATATTTTTATCTAGTGTTTATAAAACATTGTGTTCTATTCATTTCATGGGATGCATGGTGATTCATTGAGAAATATTACAAAATATTATTACTAAACCCTAAAATAATAATTTTTAGGCACATATAGAGACTATTTGGAAAGATACATATAATGGAATTTTGGCCTACATAATTAGTTATAGAAATTATTTTATAGTTTAAGGAATGGGATATATTTACTTAGGTGATGTTGTCTAGTTTATTTTTTGTTTGTATGTAATTATTGAGTTCCTCACAATTTCTAAGTCTCATGTTTTATTTTTTATAAATCATTTACTAAAAACAAATCTTATATAACTATATAAGAGGATCTTATCTCTATTAAATATGTTGTTTTTTCATTTAATTTTCCTAAAATTATTGTGAAACATGTAGTGGGATAATATGTGTTAGATAAATTTCTTAAATAGGATGTTTTATAATCTTTTAGGAGCACCTAGGTTTTATATCATTATTTTTACAAGTCAGGGGAATTCCCAATTTATAGATACCTCATGAGAAAATTTGGGTTGAAATTTATCATCGAGACCAATTTATTATGGGAGAAATCATTCTTTCTCCACATCATTTTTACCCACATCACATGTTATTTGCCTTTGATAACTCAAGGGAACACACTGGAGGTGTTTATGTGATCTAGATATGCTTTATATAACTTGAATTGAGTCATTACTATTGGGTAATTATTTGAATAATATGTGATCCTTTTTTTATAAGCTACAAATAAGTTTAAATTTCATTATAAATATTTATTTTTAATTAAATAAAATTATATAAAGTATAAAGGAAGGATCACTATAATTTGGGCTTATTTGGAGCTCAGAGTTTCAGTTTTTACAAACACTGACTATAGCACATGATTGGTGCATAGTTAGTTGTTATTATGTGTCTCGACCATCCAGTAAAGTATATGAAGGAGTGTAGTTAGTTTAAAAATTATAGATGATCTACATAGACATGAAAAACATCTAATAAAATGTATAGGTTAATCAATAAATTTTTTCATAGTTTTTATAAATGTGTTCATAAATCGTGGGATTGGTGTCCCTCTAGAGAGTAGGTATGAAAGGACTACATACTATTTTTTTAACTATCCACATTTGTCATCTAAGTTCTGGCCTCAATAATAGTGAATACCACATTTTTTCCGGATGGTTCATCAAACTGTGGAGCTAGAACATATTCCCCCATAAAAGGGTGATTTTCTATTTTCCCCTAATTATTTTAACTATTAAGACACCCTTTATTCTCTATCATTCCATGCATAGAAACTCACTAGAACTCCCCCTTGACTCTCCTTATAGTATTTGAGTTATCACCTCAATATGAAATTGGAATAAAGTGTCATTAGTCATGTTTATTAACCCTATATAAGTCTATGAGCCCTCTGGATTCATTTCATGTTCTATCTTATAATCATTGACATTAAATTCATGAGATATCATATGCCCTATTTTAGGCGTTTTTTTCATGTTTATTTGATTTATCTCATTATATCCTAAGTCTATGTCCGAAATGGGATGAGGAGTCTTCTATTGGTATAATATAGGTAACCCCATACCAATCCTTAAAAGTATTGTCTTTTATATCACGTGTTCTTGTGTCATGCTCTAGGCCTTCCATGTGTCACCTCTTAAATGTGAAACTATTTAAATAATTACAACTACCTTGAATGTTGATTGTCCTCATATTAAAAATTATAACATTATATGTTGTTTTCCATGAATCTAACCAACCCTTTGGGTGTATGGCTCATATTCCTTGACTGTTATACCTCAGTTTATAGAGATAAAATACCCCCTTGGGTGAGTATATTAAATTTTATGATCTTAATTTCTTGATTTGGTAATTACTCCCACATTGATGTGGGTTTGGGTATTATCCCCTAAAAATCAAATTTCTAAATGAATTAACGAAAGTTGAATAGTGAGACCATACACCTTTCCCCATAGATTATTATTACCTTATGGTTTATTTGTAGCATATATTTGAAAATTATTTTCGAATTAAGTGAATTATTAAATCTAATGGATTGTTAGGTAACCCATAACCTTTCATAATTTTAATCCATGGGTGATACTTGGATTTAACATGGGATTCCTAGGATAGAATCATTAGATATTTTGAATTGACTATATTATAAATAATGTTAGGTTATGCCACATGTAATACAAGTATCCCTAAATTGAATACCATTTATTGGCTCATAGAGTAGATAAGATTATTCAATTCCATGTGTGATACTCAAGTTCCAACATGTAATTACTTGGATGAGAATGAAGGGAAAATGAAATTATATACAACTAGAGTTATAATTGGGTTCCAATTATGTATTCTAGGGATGGGGATTGGGATAATGGGATTATATTACACCTGGGGAAATTTTTATCCTCCATACATGGAATTTCATTCATGGGTTTGGGATAAAAATTGATTAATTGATGTGTCTTCCATGTCAAAGAACATAGATGGATTCATTAAATATTTTAAATTCATAAAGGTCATTAATATATAAATGTATTGATTTATCATTGAATAATATGTATTTGAATTGTCATGGTACTTGATGATCCATTATATAATTATCATTGTGTAGGGGTTCATGGTTGTGTGCCTAAGGTCCCATGCCAATATTATAAAATAATAAATAATGAGAGGCATTTTGACTTAGGCCATATGAGGTAATGTTAGTTGGGTATCTCATGAAGACCATGATATAACAAGGGTTTAATTTATTTTTTTTACTAATTTGGTTATTTCCATCACAATACTGCAATATATATTCATAGATTTGATAGTATTAGAAATCATTTTATTGAGGCATACATAATCTTACTCACACACAACATATCTCATTATTAGAACCTAGATAGACATTGTGATGGCTGGTAGAATCCAATGGAGTAACCCAAATATAGAGTCATTATTTTATGTACTATGGTTGAGTACGAGAGTGGAGGACCGATCTGGTTCTTGTGATGCTATTGGATTTTATCTTTTAGTAATTTTGTACATTTTCTGTATTCAATGTATTTTGTTTTATAACTACTTCCCATTTTTATATAGCATAATGATATCCTCCTTTTTAATATGAAACTATATAATTTATTATTGATTATAATTATATATGGATGATTTAATTCTACCATTATTTATCATATTTACTCATTTATTACTGATTCTATTACTCACCATTGTTCTCTAATATAAAAATGAGGGTATAGTATCTCCATCATACCATCATAGACCAGTTATTCTAGTCGAGAGCCTCGATTGTTTAGGGTGATTTTCTTGAGACCATCTGGACACTGGGTCAGGTTACTTATTGTTGAAACCTGTCTGGTATGTCACAAAGGTGCCTCAGAGCCCTTTTATTTTCCTTATATTTTTTTCAAATGGTAGAAAGGACACTAGTATGTGTCAGAATTTTTGAATGACCCTATTCATAAAAGTACCTAACCCACATATAGGGGAAATAAATGTTTCTTAGTTTGGGACATGTTGTTCTAGTATTTTTTTCCAAGGTATTACTCATTTCACAATTCAGTGATGCACAAGATTTGTGAATTTTTTTATCATTATGTATTTTATTCTACCCATGGCCTGGTATAGAATGGAATCATTTTCCATGTATCATTATAGGTACCTAATAATTTATGTGTCTTACATATGTGATGCCATATTTATTTAAAACATGAATTGTAGGAGTAATTTTTATTTACACGGTTTTTGGGTCGTTAATTATGGATTTAGACAGAATTTTATTACAAGAAATTGGATGTGGTAATTGGTTACTTAATGTTTCCACATTAATATAAAATGATGGTTTTTTCATAAATTGATTATGTCATCATATCAAAAAAATTATGACATATTTGAACTATGTAAATATGGTTACAAATGTAGAAATATTTTTTGAATGAGAATAAATGGAATCTAATTACAATTTATAGTGTTTATAACTCTAAAAATTGGGAATTCATATTAGTATATTTTAATAATTGTATATGGAATTGTTAAATCCTAATACTAGATTTGTGAGTATTCATGTAGTTACCTAAATCAATAAATGTTACTTATAAATTTTTTACTATATAATTGATAATGATAACTCATCTAATAAGACTATGGCATAAAAGTATAAGTTACGAAATTAGGATTATTAAATAAAATATTTACAATTAAATGATGATAAAAAATTAAACATAATGGGTGGTTTTCCTCTCTAAATTATTTTTGTTACTCTATATTCTGGGACCTCTGTGATTAAAATAAAGAAATTTACCAATACCCTAACCATAGATTCGGGTAGTTGGGTTCGTATATCTTAGGCACTTAGCCCCTATAAATATATTTTAGTTATAGATTAATCACTTGAAATTTTGTCTTGAATATATTTAATATTTTATAAATGACCTGTTCTATTATTTATCATGTTTTTGGGGAATTTACATGGAATTTTACATGTATGTGTCCACAACTGCCTGAGGTCAAATGATAAGAGGGCAGAGATAACTATGTTTTTGAAGTGGTGGGACCTAACCTACTAGTAGTTCTAGCTATAAAACCTCCAAATATAAGTCTCTTTGTTCTTAGAAGCGGAATTGACACTAATATTTGAGATTTATTTCTATAACTAGTGAAGTATATATAGGGATTTCAATGTCATGCACTAACTACATCAATGTAGACTAGGGGGTTCCAACAGTAGAATCTGCCTTATTTCTATGGTGATGGTGGCCCTTAGGTTGTTGATTTTGAGATATAGGCTATATTCTCCATCTTTGAGAAGCAAGAGTCACCTATAGAAAAGTGGGTCAAACTCCTGGCTGATATTATTTATATATCATCCAAGCATTGGTGGGATGTTCTAAATCAGCCGGATCCACATCTAATCATGGTTTGAATGGGTTTTCAATCTTGATTTTTTTATTACTTCATACCAAATATATTGAGAGGTGAGAGAGAATGGGAATTTATGATATTAGATAAGGGTAATTTTTTATCAACAACTTGTCTTTTATTCATAAAGATTTATGGTTTTATTCCTAATCATGTTGATGATGAATTGACCCGCGCAAGGTGATTTGAGGATGGATTATCTACGCTGTTTGATATTAGATGAATGTATTATATTTGACTACCATTTATACTATAGTAAAACATGAACTATTATATAGGTATATCCTAATGGAATCTAAGGGTGTGGGGAATGGTATATCAATGCATTGACTTAGTGGTAGTTCATTCATTGATGGGAAACATCATATTAAGGTTTCTCATAGGGAGTACTAGTTTGTTCGAGTGTGTACCATTGTATCCATGTGGTATTCCATCAATTTGGTATGAAATGACACATGCATTTCTCTTATAGAAAATAAAAATTAGAGTATTGATATTATGGAAAGATAAGGCATCTTTAGTAGCTTTTTATGTCTATTCCTCCAATGTACATTTAGAGTTGGTCTATACTAGTTTCTGATTATAGAGTATGAATAGTTGATCCACATTTGGTGTGGACCTATAGTACAACACATTGTTCCGAAAGAGGTGGTGGAAGTGGTCTGTAAGGCTATATATTTGATATCCAGCTCCAACATGGTAGACCTACTCAGGGTAGTCAGGTTGTAGCTCAGGGTTTTTGATTGGGGAAAATATATTTAGTATGGCCTACATCTTAGGAGTAGAGTGCTAGTAAATAAAGTTTTTGACGTATGATTTTAGTATAAAATACATTAGAATCATCAATATTTGACACTAAAACCTCAAATTGGTTCATATATGTTATTTTATTTAGTATCCTGGGTTTTGATATCAAATTATTTAATAGAATGAGGAATATAGATCCTCTGTTTGGAATTTGATCAGATTGTGTGGGACAATGAGAGGAGTTTCCACTTTAGATAGGTTCCTATCATTTGTTATATAACATTTTAATTCTTGATATTATATTCTTTAAAATAATTCTTCTGATAGATTGGTTCATTATGAATCACCCCTATATTTATTGTTACCATTAGAGGGTGTCATTCATATCCACTAAGGAATTTAGCTATACTCATAATAGATAATCGTATGTCCATATTATTTGAGTAAAAATAAATCATCCTGGGTTAGGACAGGTTTAAAATAATATTTATATTCATTTTCTAGATGATCAGGGAACATATTAGATAGGTTTCTCTCTAGTGGAGGATAATTTTTCAGATATCTTACTTAATGACATTTTTGGACTACATCCATAAAGAGTGGTACAATTCCCTATTGATATTTTTCAAGGAGTAGCATTAGCGTTAATTAATCCTCAAAATATATATCCTACTGGGCTTCTAGGACTCCAAAATATGGTTAGAAGACCTAAAATTATTTATATGACCCAGTACTTCTCCTTGGGGTTCACCAAATTTTTCACCCAGAAGCCATGTGGGACCCTTAGGCTACATCAGAATTTCTGATGGTTGAATCATCTTACTATTAAGAATTGGTTCCCAATTCCACACATATACAATTTCATGGACCTAATATAAGGGTATAGGGTATTCTCAAATATATACATGAGATTAGACTATAATTAGGTGTGTGTTATACATTCGTATATACAACATATGCCTGTCAAAAGCATATCTGTCCAATATAAGTAATTATTAGTGTAGTTCCATCTAGAAAACATAGCATAATTATTTATCAACTTGATTATTTGGGTTATTCCACTATAAATAGACTTCATTATTTTAGTTTTGTGGATGATATCATCGTATATTCTCATACTCGACAGGATCATGCCAACAACCATGAAATCGTATTGTGTACATTGAGGGAGAATTGTTTGAATAATAATCTTACCAAATGAATCTTTTTTTGTAATGGATCACTTACTATGTTATATTATATCAATATCAGGGGAATCTATTTTTCCATATAAGGTGAGAGATGTTTTTCATGGGAGAAGCCTAAGAATGTTTTTGATATTCATTGTTTCATAGGGATTTATGGTTATTATATGAATTTTATGCATAATTAATCATGCCTTGAAGAAAAAATTATAATCCCTATAATAAATTTAATTATGTCCTCATGGCCTAAAGCATGGTAAAAAATTATTACAGGAGCTAAAAATAAGGTTTAACTTATCACCAATCATGATTTTACCTAATCCTTCCAAATGATATACTATTTATTTTGATTCATCAGTCATAAAGATGGGAGTTATTTTGATCAAATAATAACTATTCATGGCATAAAAATCTATTTGAGGACTCACAAGTTAAAATATAATACATACGGACTTGAGTAAAGAGTAAGAGTATATGCCTTGCATTGTTAGAGAAATTATATGCTGGGATAATGGTGTATAGTATACCCAGACCAGAAATGTTTCAAGTACAAATTCTATCAATGTGATTTAAACCTTATTAATTGGAGATGGGGTGAATACCATCAATATTTAAAAAAAATGTATCTCCCATATTCTTGGGAAATAAATGTCGTAGGTAATTCTATAAACTGAAGACCCAGTATAAAGTTATTCAGGATGCCAGTAACAAACTTTAGTTGATTGATCTTGATTTTGAGATGAATCAGTAGGTTCATGGGTGTCATGGGTAGCCTTATATTACATATTTATAAGTAACCTCATCACTTCTAGATCATGTAAGGATGATGCATATTTCTAATCTCTAAGGTTCATCCTTGAGGTATGGTGTTTCCGTTGAGGACCCACCTCATGGTTGTTTCATTGATAAGGATGAAATCATTCATATTCATTGAAATGTATAGGTTCTAAAATATTCATGATAGGAATTGATGTGATAATCCCATGCCTCTAATTGTTTAGTGAATCTCAGTATCACCGAGATGTATCAGGACATATTCTTCTTGTATTGGTGGACAGATATGGAAAAGTATATAGCACATTTTCTTACTCATTGTTCCACTTATCAGTATGTTAATGTAGAAAATCAATGACCTAGTGGTCTTTCATAGTCATTACCCATTCTAGGGTAGAAGTCGGATGACATCACTATGTATTTTTTGATGGATTTATCTAGGTCCCCTTATAGATGTGAAATATTATGGGTTATCATGAACAATCGTATGAGGGTATACCAATTCATTCATATAAGGGAGACCTTCTCAGTAGACAAGATTGGGAGTTTATATGCTTGAGATATTATACAACTTCATGGGGTTCCAAAAACCATCATATAATATAGGGATGCCTGTTTCACATTATGGTTCTAGAATAGGTTCTAAATGGACCGAGATTCACAATTGCTTCTAATTATTGCATACCACCCTTAGATTTATGGAAAGTTTGAGAAAATATATAATTATTAAAGGAAATTCTCTTAGAATGTGTCCTTGGTTTTGGAGGTTCTGTATAGAAACATCTACCTCTTTCATATTTATCTTATAATAATAGCTTCCATGAAACAATATAGAAGGATAATTATTATACTCTATATGGAAGTTCATTTCAACCATCATTCTACCAGTTTGATGTGAGGGGGGAAAACTACTAGGAACACGACCTATTTAGCATAAATCGGAAAAATTATAGATTATCAGAAAATCTATAGTTATAACTCAGCCAAGGTAGAATTATTACTCTGATATTCATCACAGGATTATAGATATTGAGGTGAGAGATTCGGTTTTCTTACATATTTTCCTTATGCTGGTTTATCAGTGAATTTGGAAGAAAGGCACATTATTTACTTGATTCTTCGAGCCTTTTGATATCTAAGAAAGGGTTGGTCTAGTGTCTTATCAAAGAGATATTCCTCAAAGATACAAGAAAATACATGATGTTTTTCTTGTCTCTCAACTTCAACATTATCACATTGACATATCTCTTTATTTTCATCTTGGGGATGTTGGGTTGAAGAAGATTCTTACTTTGAAGAGTATCTATATCATATCATATTACATCGAATGAAGGCACTCATTAGTTTTTAATTTCCTCGTATTACGGTGAAACAGAATAGTGACTGTGTACATGATTAGACCTGGGATTGATATGATGATATATGTGTGTAGGGGTCATAGTTATTCTTAGATGATACTCCAACACCCATATAGGGGTAACTCACAGATGAGACTTTTTATAGAGGATGGGTTAAAATATCCAAATTTTTCATTGAAGTATAGATATTTTAAATTTCATTCTATCATTTTTATTTTATCTAATTAAAAATTCATAATTTATTAAGGAAGGTTTTTGTGGAATTTAGGCTTGTTTGGATCCATAAATTTCATTTTTTTTAGACATGGACAATGGTGCATTGTTTTAACATGGTTATTAATAACTCTTTAGATCAACTCGGTGGCCCAATAAAAATAAGATCATGTTTTTTTAACTATTTTAAGTAGTCCACAAGGTCATGTGAATCCTAAAATAAAATTGTGAGGTATGATGCATGGTTTGGAAATAAAATTTTCATAATGTGTGCATGAATCGTCTGAGAGGTGCATTTAAATAGTAGGAACCCATGACCTACACATGGTTTTTTAACTCTGCACCTTGTTCGTGTATTTTTTTTCTATCGGATGGTTGATACCACATGGTTGGTGCACAGTTGGTATATCCAGGCATCCAAACTCTATAGAACTTTAAAATAATGATTTTATAATTTTTGTTTTCCCATTTTTTATTTAACCCTTAAGCCACCATTTATTGTTTTTCAGTCTACACACATCAAACCACTCAAGATCCCCATTGGATATCCTTCATATTCATTATTCTCCCTCCTCCATCCAGTCTCAAAATCGAACATTTTCCATCACATTTGATCACCCTCAGTAAATCAGTGATTCCTCTCGATTCATTTCCTAGTTTGTCTTACAGTCATTAATGTTATATTAATGTGAGGTCATATGAACTATTTTTAGGTTTTTTCTAGTTTCTTAAATTTAATTTATTCCCTCACAAATTAGTGGTAGGTACTAGATGAAGATTCATCTAATATTATCATCTAGGTTGTCTTCTATATTTCCCAAAATTTTTTGATGATTATATCATGTGATGTTGAACTGTGTGATGGAACTTTGATGTGTTTACTCATAAATGTGAAACTAATTAAATAAATTATTACTTCCAAGAATTTATTTATTATTCGTACCCCAAATTATATCATTGTAGGCCCTATAACTCAACTTGAACTACCGTTTTAGGGTTTGTGGCTCACATTCCGTAACAATTATACCTCATTTTTTAGAGATACACACCCCCTTTGGTGATTTCATTAAATGTCATGATATTATTATATTTATTATGTAATTTAATCTCCTTTAAGGTGGGTGTGTTGATTTTTCCATATAAATTATATTTATAAATGAATTAAAATAATGCTGAATAGTGAGACTATATTTCTTGGCCATTTTTTCTATTTTCATTAGGCTCAGATTGTCCCTTGTAAAGAAATAGGTATTTTAATTAAGTGAGTTTTTAAATGTTTTGGATAGTAATATAACCCAAAACCATTCATAATATCAATACATGGGTGATACTTTGATTCCAACTCAGAATTCCTTATACGGCCTCATCAATTATTTTAATTTGAATGAATTATATAAAATGTCTTGTCATCCAATAGGTCGAACATAGATTCATACATGGAATACCTTTGATGAGATCACAGGGAATATGATATTATGTTGTTAAATATGCAGTACACATGTTATTACATGGAATTAATTTGATGGAATTGAATGCAAAATGAATTTCGACCCACCTTGGGAGATAGATGGGTTCTGATTTAGGATTCCATGGATAGGGCCATAGGGTAGTGGGATTATATTAATCCTGGTGTGATACCTGGATTCTTTAAATTGAATGACTTGGATGGGAATTGGAAATCAATCTATTAAATGACTCTAATACCAAGTCAAATAATATTCCTGGATTCGTTCAATGTTAAAAATGCCTAAAGGACTTAAATTCATAAATGTCATGATTTACCTATGAGAGCTATGTCTTAGATATTTCATTAGAATGGTTGATCTCTGACATAATTATCATTATATAGGGATGCCTTAGATGTGTGCATTATGTCCCAATCCTATATTATAAAATAATAATTTCATAGAGACATTTCATCTTAGGACAGATCTGTTTGTGTTGGTTTGGTATCCCCTGAAGAAACTAAGCTGATAGAGGTGCAATTTATTTCATTTTCGTCTTTTGTTATTACATGCAGACTTCACCATTATATATTGATAGACTATATATTATTTGACACCATTGGTTTTCGTATGGTTTTTTTACTCACACTCTGTTCAGGCCACCGACTGGTACATTGGTAGACTTGATGGATATAGGTTGGGATGAAGGGATGTGTTCATCTATGGATGCTTGATTTTTTGTACTAACATGGAGTACTGTAGAAAACGATTGATATAGTGAATGTGATGATATTAGAGTTTACCTCTTCATCTTTAGTACTTTTTTTGTATTGTATGTACTGTGTTGTATCCATGCGCCCCATTTTCATATATGATCATGATATCAAATTTTTTTATATTTTACAACCTAATTTCATATAGATTGTTCTTATATATGAATGATTTACTTTATCCATTTTTATTATATCATTTCTAATATTATCTATTCTATTATTTAGAACTATTATAAATATAGATAATGATGATATAGTCTAACCACCATACACTGTAGACCCTCATTTCTAGTATACGGCCACTGGAATATGGGGAGGCACATTTGAAGAAATTTGTCCACTAATCCAGGTAACTTATTAGTGAACTGAACCTACGGAATCACAAATGAAAACTTTTAAACCCTTTTCAACATAATAAACATAATTAATTTATTAAGGGTTCCACTTTATATTTATTTTAATAAAATATATAATTATATAGAACCATACATTCTAAACTATATCCATTCCAGGGTTATCTCTAAGAAAACACCTGACATACTAGGAAGTAATGATAACATAAAGATATATATGAATACATATCAAATATAAATATCATTTAAGGAAAAATAAAATGTCATAGGAAGGACCTTTTATAGTTATTATTCATGGGGACATCTATACTGATGTTATTTGAGATACAACATTCACTAATCCATATTTTCAATGTATAGTTAGAAGAACATGGGAACCAAATATTTGTATTAAATTCATTATAATAACTATATTTCATTCATATATAAAAATAATGAAATCCCAAGGTAATGAGAACTGTTCATAGATTTTTTATTTTATAAAGACTATATTTTTTATTGACTTATTTTCTTTATGTACTTGTATTTTTATTTTTATTTAATTGTAGAAAACATTATTTTTAAATTTCTATGTTATATTTCCAATCTCTTCATTAAATAATTTATTTAGATAAGGAATTTATTTCTCCTCATCTCTGATTGATGATGATTTTTATAAGACTTGGTATATTATTATGTAATGTGTATACTCAATAATGTGTTGTCTTGATCAATAATTAGATCCTTCAGTTTATTTAAAGTAAATTAAAATAAATTATATCCATATAAAATTGTATATCCTACTAATTATGAAGTATGGGGGCATAATTATTTCTTATCCAAAACCACATTATCAGTTTTGTTTATTTTCCATAATTTATTTTCTTTCGATTATTTTAATAATTTCATTATGAATATTTTTTATTTTTTATTTCAAATATTAATTCATACTCCATACTCTATTTATATTAATGATAAATTACATCAGTCGTGATTTTATGTGATTGGAATTTTTCATAATTATTAATTTGAGAGGTTTTTATTTTTAGCACTTTTCAAATTATTTAGCTCAATACCTTTGATAGTTTCTATATTAAGAAGACATTTAGTATTAGAACCATTCATTAAATTTATCCGTATACAAAAATATATTAGAGTAATTTTGTCATAGAAGTTTTCATTTTTATATGATCACGTGAATGATTAAATTAAAATAGTGCGGAAAATTTTAATTTTCAAGATATTGAAAATTGTGGAGATATAATGTAGACATATATAATACATTTTATAATTGACACCATTTTATTTTTTCAAAAGCGATTAAATTATTCTAGAGATGGATCATTATAATTTTACTCTAAATGAGAATGATTAATTCTTGTTGAATTATACGATACAAATTTTTTTAACATTTTCAAATATATAGAAATATTAAAAGACTTATATATTTATTCAAGATAGAATATAGAATATGGAAGAATATTGGGATGAAATAGTGTCCTATAGATAAAATTGAAAGAAATAATAAAAAAGTGTAGTTATCAAAGATGTGTGTTGAGGATTTTATGTTTTACCATCAGAGAATATATATATATGTAGCATAGGTTCACAAAATTTATGAACAGTTTATATGCACTTGAGAGAAAAAAATATTGTAGATAAAAATATGGTTATAAATATTATATATATTCTATATAAATAATAATAATAATAATGGTTTTATCTCCATCTCATGAGAGGTATATAAAAAGATATAATGAATAAGGGAATATTTTCACGTCGATAATAAAAAATCATCTAGAAAAAATTCATGTTCAACTGTGTCATGATGATTTTTTCCAGCATGATAAATAGATGCTTGAAATTATTTAGTGCAGATGTGATAAAAAACAATACAAATGAAAAAAATTAATTGTATGAGAAGTATGAAAATAAATGAAAAAACTCTAATGAAGTTTTATATTTTGAATATAACTAATTGTGACATACTAAACAGGTATTTACTCAAATAATGAAAAAATAAATGGAATTATGAAGATATAAGGAAAAAATAGAAAATAAATCTAAAAGAAAAAAATACATGGAGTGAACATAAGGATTTATCGACAAATTATAATTCAAATATTGATTATTGTTTAACGATAAATGAATTACATTAAACTAATAATCAAAAATAATAGTAAATTAAATTTTTTAAAAAGATAATCAAATATTAAAATTTTCAATATTTATTTTAAATAATTTATAATGATATATTGAGAGACCTGCCTTTTATGGAAATGATAGTTTCAAATGGTGAAAAATTATAGGATTCTAAAAAAACTGACTAAATAAATATTGGAAATCCAAGGAAGATCTAGATATGAAAAAAGTAAATATCTATGTGATATATATAAATTTTAAAAAAGGACTAACTATTTATATTCAAGAAAAAATTGTGATAATGTTATTAATTTTTTTAGATATTTAAAACCTAAATAATACTTTTCTAGCATTATAATGAAAAATAAAAAAATTAAATGATTTTAGATTTGTAGAAAAAGAGTGATTCAACGTCTATATTTTATACATTAAATTACAAAGACTATATTTCTAAGAAAAATAATTTTTTATGGAAAGTACACCTATCCACTGTTAATCTAAAATTAGAAAATTTCAGAAAAAATTAGTTTCTTTATGAAAAATTAAATCATTCAACTTGGCTAGTTATTATATTTCAATATTCCTTGATGGTATTCAATATATATGTTTTTAAAATTTACGGTTTCAATTAATTTATTTCTTAATGTTTTCAAAAATGTTAAAATTTGGGAACCAAAGTTTTTCGCTATGTTATTTTTAGAGTTTTTTTTCATGTAACTGTATAAAAAATAATTTTTATATAGATTGTGGAAACTTTTAGTATAAAAAATCTGAAAACTCTAATTTTTTAATCATGAATAAAATTGAAGGAGGAGATTTTATTTGTAGGTACAATGTAGAATAATGGATAATCATTTTATGTGATTTATCTATTTGTGGATAGCATTAATTTTTATTGGTCTTTATATTTTATCATTAAGGAATGTGCTCATTTTAATAAGTAAATTATATGATTTAGTGTATTTGTAAACATTGGGAATGATAATTTCATTTTAAATAGTTTAGAAAGTGTTCAATTATTATCTAAAAAATAGATTAACATAATCTATATAATTAAGAAACTTAAAATTCCTTAAATTTTTATTTATTTATGAAATAGAATATAATTTTTGGCTTTGGAATGGATGAATAGCACACTATAAATTGGATCAATACCTAAGATTCCCATTAAATAACATTAGAATGATCTTCTAGATTCTATGTTTCATTCCTTAAAAAAATTTCATACTTAATGATATAGTAATAAATATAATTTTTTTAAACTAATAAGTGTTGTTCCAACACCTATTCTTCTACATTTAGTTAATATTGAAATTTTTAAACCAACTCTTACAAAAATTATATGAGTAAATCTCTTTATGTATATTTTTTAGATTACACTCATTATACATTGTTTTTCATTCTTCCATATAAATTGAAATGAGTCATGTTTTTAAAAAAAACTTTCCCTCATTTAAAATGACTAAACTCAACTTATAATAATTTTCTCATGTCATCATGGATAAAATTTAGAAAATCATAAATATGTAACTTTTTATACTAAAAATATCTTGAAAACAACTTTCTAGAAGCAATACCTCAAAAATAAAACTAGATAATTGAATAGTGAATTTTTTTTCAATTGATAAAATAGTCTATATTATTCCAAAAATCAAAATATTAAAAATATTTTACAATTGACACTAATAATACTACCATAAACAATATAAATATTATTTTACATTATGGAGTTATAAATAAATAACATTATGTAATTTTGGATTGAATGATAGTCAAATATTGGATATTATAATATTATTAGAATAATGGGTTTCGATTTAAATGAAAAATATAATATTTAAAAGTATAATCGAAAATTAGATAAAATAATTTATCTTGATTACTCTATCATAATTAAGGATTATCAATTATTAAATAAAATTTCACATATTGTCTAATATATTTCATATATTTGGGGTTATATTGAGATTATCTGATCAAGATTTATGAATATTCAGATATTCCAAACTAAAAATTATCAATAGACCTATATAAAAAATTTATAAGGAAAAAATATATCAATTGAAATGACTTTAAATATTTATAAAAAAATCTTAAATAAATAGACTATTTTTTATGCAAATTTGCTGTATAACCATCATAAAAAATAGGTCATTCATCAAAAATTAGATATACATATTCATGTATAATAGAAATTAAATTTATAACAATTTACTATTAAATTTAATCAAAAATGATGAAAGGATATTGATATAATCTTATTTAATGAATATAGAAAAGCTGACAAAATGTAAGGAAAAAAATTTCGATGAGAAATTAAAAATAAAGGAACAATAGCATTCAAGGATTATACAAAAGATATCATTCTAATGTGAAAGGTGACTACGGAACTATATACTCCTAACAAATTTCAGAATAAAAGAGTATGATACAAAATAAAGGTGAAGGTAACACTACTCATATACAAATTAAATCTCAAAAATCAATCCTTACGTTTATTATAATGCATGGAATAAAAGAAGGAAAAAATAAGTCATGTGAAAATATATAAAATAATAATAAAAAGAAATAATTTCCTAATAATATAAATTCAATATAAAATAGACGAATAACTGACCATTTTAGATCTACTAATGAAAATTATTGGATACTTAATCATACTCTTGTTGGGATATGAAAGGAAATGGGTTTTCTGGTTAATATTGTTACTTCAACTAGTTCATTGTCAGAATCAGCTTTATTTGTTGAAAGTGAATATGGTTAATCATCATAGTGTTCATAATATCCGGAGTGTATATTAAATAATTACATAGTATAAATAAATTCTTCTCCAAAAAGTTTGAAAAAAAAATATTTTTATTCAAAGGAAGTAATCTTCTACATAAATAACATTAAAATCACCGACACTTGATAAAGAACGAAAATAAAAGTCATGAAATTTGTTTTTACTTATTTAGGTTTTTTTTACTACTTTAAATCATCAATTAAGACTCCAAATTAATCACATACTAAAATTTAATTTAAAATAGGTCTTTAGAAGATGGAAAATATAAATGGTAGTTAGAAATTACATGAACTTAAAAATAAATTCAATAAAAACTCATTTGAAAATAATTCAACATTGGTTGGTAAATTAATATCAGGAATGGTAAAACAATTCAAATATAGTGTGATAAATTTATATTTATATTTTCTTTTGAATTTATGTCAGGATAATATTTTAAATGATTATATTCTCATTAGAATAAAAATAATAGAGAAGGAATGATCTATTTGGTGATAATATATTTTTAGAATGTTTAAAATGTTTTTCATAATGTAAAAAATTTACTAATTTAATAGAATAATAAAAAGGAATAAGGATTGTTTCATTTTTTTTATTTCAATTTTTCAATATAGTAAACCTTTGTTTATGAAAAATTAAAAATAAAAGATGACCTACTTTATTTTCGACAAGAATAAAATGTGTATAAAAAACTGATACTGAAAATGTATGATTACAATGATGTACATGAATAATATTTGAATTAATAGGAGAAAAATAATCAATAAATTTAAATAATAATTATTTCCTTTTAAAATGTTTTGAGGATCTTGAAAAAAAATAATTATTTTAATTTTTTTATTTCATCATTCTTAATGAAACATTACCTTTTTGAATCTATCTTTGATTGTATTTCATATTTCTATTCTTATCATATATTTCACTATATTGTTTCTTCTTTAGACATATTATGGTGGATACTAGTATATTTAGTAAATTATTATGGTTTAATATATCTTTTAAACTAGTTTTTCTCGTAAAAGGGGGAATATTTTAGATAGAAAATTTTTAATCAAGCGATATTTTTCTATTTATATGATCTCTATTTTAACATTTTAATACACTAATAAAAATTTTATTTCAATGTGTTTTATCAAAATATTGAAGATTTATCTTTTATACTTGAATCAATACTTTCGGATCCATTTTTTTGTTAATCTAAATTCACAAATCTACATTTTTAGTGGTTTTATTTAACTGTTATTTTTTAAAATAATAGAACTATGTAGAATCATATCATCCAATCAATATTCAATATAGTTTTATCTCTTTACAATATCATGAAATTTCCAAATTTCATAATATCATAACATAATTCCATGATGTAATATCAAATGGAAATGATATTAATGGTTAAATAGAAAGATATAAATAAAGGCCCTAAAGAGTTTTTAACGCGTTGTTATCTATATAAATGTTCTTAAATATAAAATATATAATTAAAATATATATTGGAGTGATATTTGATGATTTTTGTATCCCAATAATTATAGGTATTTAATTAAAATTATCATATTACACTCATATATAAATTCCGTTGAATTCTTGAGATAAAGAGAACTACTAATCACCTTGTAATTTCATGGATAAATCTATTTCTTTTATTTTAGTTCATTTATTTTTCATCATACTTAGAAATTTTATTTTAATTTATTTTCACCAAACATTATTCTATAATGTTTCATTTCTTCAATTAGTGATTTAATCAAAAATGTTTTACGGATATGGAAATATTTTTAAGTGAAATTTATTGAACAATTCATTTCATATAAATTATTTATTTATATATCATCATTTATTGGACATAGTTTTAGATTTTTCATATCTGTGTTTAGATACATCTTTTAAATTTTAAATACTTTAAATTAGTTCTATGGATTAGGAACATGTTTATCGAATTAAATTTAAAATATGAGATATAACGGATTCTTCTTTCAAACAAATTTATTATTATTTTTCAATTATTCACATTACATTATTTACATTAATTCAACACATTAATTGTGAATATATTTAATTTTAAATTTTATATATTCATTCATATTTTGGACTGTTTATATATTTCTTTTACTTTTAATAATTATGTATTAGGTATAATATATATTATTTTTAATTTTATTATTTTAAGGGGATACAATTATTCAATGTTTAAATTTTCTATAATTAATATATAGTTAAAGATTATATAAATGGGAATAAGTTTTAAATAATAGTGGTAGAGTATGTTTTCCATTTTTCTGAGGTGAATCATTTTTCAGAAGAACTTATCACCAATTATAATATTAATATGCGAAGGCTTGGTATGATTTTGTCATATTGAGATTTTTTCAAAATTTATTTTATAAGGTTTACCCACATACCAAATTTTAGTGAATAAGGTGGATATAGAATAATTTATGCATGATGGATACTCTGAGTGTATGTTTATGTCTTCCTCAGCATGAAGTATGTATTAATTATTCCTATATATAGAAAATGAAATGAGATGAATCCCAACTGAGAGGCAGTCTAAAGTAATTAGTGAGTTCAAATTCATCTCAATGGATGATATGGTATGGGTGCTTCTAGTTTGGTATCATGAAACATATAAACGTGGAATCCTTAAATAAAAATATTAATTTACTTCAATATGTAAGTCACAAGTACCATATCATATTTGTTTTGTTATTTGTCTTTAGATATTACTATTACATCTCTTAATCATTTACTATGATCAATGTTTCTAATAGTGAAATATATGAAATACGGATTAGAATCACAGATAAAGACAACATGTGATCTATGATAGGAATAGAATTCAAATAAAAATGGTTTTCTTCTACTTCAGACCATGTATCAGAAGAATATGAAGAGGACCTATGATATTAAAAGATATTTTCTTATTTATTCTACTATGATCTATACTATTTTTGATAAAGGAGTTTCCCATTAATTAATATCATCAATGGTAGTATACCAATTGTATTTTTATATGTAATTGGAGAATAATTCTGTATATATATATATATATATTGACAATCGTATAGGGGAAAATATAAAATCACAATTCAAGTTCCAATATTTTTTCATTATGCTTATTATTGTGGATATTTTGATGGAATTATTTATTCTAGATATATTATTATAATATTTTATAATATAGATGTATTTGATGGTGAATATTATATATTATAGTAATTTTTATGATTATCGAGTTCACGTAAATTTATATAATGTGAGTCTCCATAGATTCAAATGAGAGTGGGATATTCATGTTAATTAAGTAGACATTTTTTATCTTGACCATAGGATCTTAATATTATCATTTTATGTAAGAGTTATTATATAGGTAAAATTAAGTGAGTGACATTATTTAATGATGGTTGATGAATATTTTATAGATTTCTTTCCTAAATACTACTCCAGACTACCACCAAAGAGAGATATGGAATTAACTATGATCTTTCTTCCTTGATTGATTCAAGAATTAATTCCTTTACAATAATTGGAACCTATGGAAATATAATATTTAAATATATAGTTAAAGGTTTTCTAATCAAAGGGATTTATTCAATTTAGTTTTTATCTTAAATGGTGGTAATTCAATTCATCATGAAGTATAACAGTAGCCTACGACTACAATTATATTATTTTAAGCTGAATTGGTAACCCTATAAAATAAGTATACTATAATATTTATAAATAAGTTTTTCCATCATTTAATATGGGATAGTTTTTTTTAATGATTAAGGTTATCATAAGATAATAGCAGTTTATAGTAGTTAAAAATGTAATTCACACGATATAGTTCAGGATCCTATATGAACATTATGAGTTCTTGGTAATGTTATTTATAGTTACCAATGATCCTACTATTTTAATATATTAAATGATTTTTATATTTCATTAATATTTTGACATGTTTATTATGTTGTTATTGGATGAATTTTCATTATTCATGGTTGAAGGAGGGTCATTGGAGGTTTTTCTGAATTGTTTTTCAGAAGTTGTGGGAGTAATAGTTGTATTTGAAAATATCCAAAAATTGATTCTTGATTCAATTGGTGATGTTATTTGGATTTGTAATCTTTGAGAAAGGTATTTCAGTTAACCATAATAAATTTGATATGCTGATGTATTATTTCTGAACCTATAATGTCTTCTAGATTTTATGTTTTCACATATGGTTTACATATTATAAAAATTTTATCCATGATTTATTGAGTTTTTATTCATTTCTGAAGGTTAAAGGGTATAAGGTATAACAAGGATTAAAAGTGTTGATGATATCTTGTTGTGTTGATAAGATGTTTGAATTGTACTATATTGTTGACCATACATAAATCTAGAAATGGGTATCCAATGTTTTGTAGTGCATCATAAGATACTGTTGCCTCTGTTCTTATGTAATGGGATAATATGGTATCATTTATGGATATATTTACTGAAATGACATATAAAATCATGTAGTGAAAGACATAATTAATATAATGTTTCACCATGACATAGTGTATGGTGGGGTCTATACAGGGATACAATATAGAATAGTGATGGTCACTATTATTTAGGTCATTAAATAGCTATTATCATATTGTTATATAATAAATGGTTTGTTAGTGATCCCCTACTATGGATATTATAAATCAGTTTTAATCATAATTTGATTATGATTTATAGAGTTTGAATGTCCAGAATAATAAATTAAACATTAAATTATTTTTGTATTAATAGATATATATATATTATATTTAGTTCTAATATTTGATAATTTTTTAAATGCCTTGTTAATATAGTATAATATTTTAGTTTCATATTATGTCTTTGTATAGATATATAAATTGGCTTAATCATATGACATGATATCAATATCTTATGTAGAAATTCATCAAGATGATTCTATAATTTTCTCTCATTTTTTCCAACCTTTATGAAAGTTTATATTAAACCATGTTTTTAGAGAGATATTACGTGAGCATATGATGATTCCCATTATCTATGGATACCACTAGATGAAGGATCCTTTCAATATCTTCTCAATGATGTTTATCAAATGTCTATAAAAATATTTTTATGTTTTTATCGAATGGTGAAAGGTAAAATATTTTTTATTCATTTTATTATTCCTTCCAAACATATATAAATATTTTTGGGATTAATAAGTCCATATAGTATTATTCCACTACATTGTTTATGTTATACATGACCACCCATGTATTTTAAACTAATAAATCATTTTTATATTTAATTATTATTCATTTTATGAACTTTAATTTATTCAAGGAATGTCTCTTTTACTATTTACATTGACTATTTCATATATTATAATTTATTAATCAGATATTTATTATACATTTACAATTATTACCACATTCTGGATATTTTATTTAAAGGATATATAAATTTCATCAACTGAATCTTCTATTTTGATATATATAAATAATTATTTAATTATTAAATCTATTATAAGACTATATAAATTTTAATTCTATAAATTAATATTCATATTTATTATTATAATATTAGTATAATTTTATCTACTTATGAAACAAGAATATGGTTTCTCATATGAAAAAAAAATAATTTTAAATAAACTATATTCCCATATACTATAAGGTTTTTTTAAAAGTGAAATTTATAATTTTTATAATTTGAATTTTATAAAAAATAATATTTATTTTTACTATTAATATGATGAAATTGACTTTCAGTAAATTTTTACGATTTTTCTAAATAAGTTATTTTTATGATGAATTGCCAAAAAATGTTCCTATGAATATTTTGTCTTTCCTAACAACATCGTTATAAAAATATTACATAAATTTTTTTTTAAAAAAAAATAACCACACTTAAAATATAATTTACTATAAATATCATAAAATTATTATTCTGTTAGTATAGATTAATATTTTTGTCAAGATTATAATGAAAACATTTAATGGTGTTGACATAGTGCTTGCACATCATATGAAAATTGAATATTGATAACATAGTTTGATATATATATATATATATATATATATATATGGTGTGAAATGATTAGTTTATTTATATATCATTGAAATTAAAACATATATAATATGTTAATTATCCAAATTCTTACCTAGTGGTTGCATATGGTGAGAAAACTCAGAATAATGTCTTAAATGTATTTTCAATATAAGTATGGGAATAAAAATATACTATTAATGGATTAGATTTAAATAACGGAAGATATATAATTATTTTTAATTTATTAATTTATATTTAAATTTAAAAATATACCAGTTTTCTAAAATGTTTACTCAGCTTCGAGACAATGCTTATAAAAGGAGGAGAAAATTAAAAGGGGGAAATTAAAAATATTTAAATAGATAAATTTTAGATTAGTTGGTGTATTTCATTAATT
Source organism: Viscum album (assembly GCA_963277665.1). NCBI lineage: Eukaryota > Viridiplantae > Streptophyta > Magnoliopsida > Santalales > Viscaceae > Viscum > Viscum album. Next base: position 229,667,267 of record OY728151.1, read on the forward strand.
AGGGAGATTAATATAATATATCATGGATGTTTTAAATATTCACATTCTAATTCCAAAGTTATCTATATTTTTTTAATGTCAAATTAAAATAATTACCTTGCGAATGACATTAAAGTTTATTAAATGTTACAAATTTTTCAGAAATAAATAAAATAATTAAACGTTATCTTAAGTAATGAATATATTTTTAATTTTAATGAATGTAATTTTTATCTATTTATGATCAACTATTCATTTTAAAATTGTTTTGTGGGCATTAAATATTTATTATTTGTGAAAACACCATTGAATTATACCTTTAAAGGATACCAATTCTAGCCTTTCTAAAAGTCATATATTGTTTATTTTTTATCCATAGTAATTAAAATACCTATATAAATATAATTTTACATCTCTATATGGTTCTGAACATTCCAAAAGTATATCATATAAATCCTTTATAATCAATTTGAATGATTTGATTCAAAGAGACATGTAAGGGTTACATCGTCTTTTCTTTTCATTGAGATATAATTTATTTTCCAACCTTTATTTTTTTATATGGTTTATATTCTACACTTGGATGTATTTTTATAATAATTAACATGAAATTAAAGGTATTTAAACATCTATATATAGTCTTATCTTTCACGGGATTTCTATTCAATAGTTACCGAAGTCATCGTGGTTGCATTCCAATCTCACTTGTGAATTAATATAGTTTTTAACTAAATTTACATTGGTTTATATTTAATGTTTTTTATCAATAAAAAAATTTTATCTTAAACATTGGATATTTATATGTTTTCCCTTTGTTCATAGGATTCCACATCCCTTTTTATCACAATTCAACCTAATTGTTTCTTTTAAGTTATGTTGACCATATCTTATATTTTTGATTAGAAATATTTTTACACTCTATTTATAATATTTTTTTAATATGTTTCATTAACTACACATTTATGATTTATTAATTTCATTTAATACTATCCTTGTCTATATTTAAAAAAATAAATAAATAATCTATTTCTAATGTATTTTTTATGGTCATTTTCTATTTACAACAAATTTTTTACAATGGAGTGAAAGTAATATATTTTTATTGTCTTCTACATGAACAAATTTTTCACCATCTTAACCATTTTTACTCATAAATATTTCATTCTATGTTTTGAGGATTTCATAATGTAATTTTTTACAAACTTTTTATATAATATTTTCTTTTAATAAATTTTATTAATAAGGTAAAATATATTTCATCTTATTTTCCAATGAAATATTTTATTACTCTTAAAAAGTGTTTATTATCTATGTAAACATCCTTATGGTTTCTTGGGATTCACAAGTCATATTTTCTAATTATTCTATCTACCTTCTTTCTGTTTATGTAGTATGATGATATATAACAATTATTCATGAATCCAGTTTATTTCTCACGAGTAAATTAATTTATAATGGGATTCAAATATTTTAATGACTATATAAAATACATATATATGGTTCATGGAAATAATATATAATAAATATTTCATACCAATATGGTTATTCCAATTACTAATTTAGGAAAAAATTAAATTTTTTATACTATTATGTCATTACCGATGATTATTGATTACTAAGGTATGTTGATTGTGCAGTGTATTTTTAATTCATTTATTTTTTATATTGAATACATTGGACATATTTATTGATGGTTAAGTATTTGGTGTATTCCTACACATTTATATATAATGTCTTGGAACTTTTTCGTGATAATTTGAAATAGATATTAGGAATTATACTTTTTTATTAATGACTTGGGAACAATGTTTTATAGTAATTCAGTGCATCGATATGTCTCATGAGAGAAACTCGATTCAGTATTTAGGGAATAAAAATCCATTTATTTATTATTTCTTTAAATTAGTCCCTAAAACATGGATCAGATTTTTCGTACAACTGAACCAAACCAATATAGCTATATTAAATGGTAGAATATATATTCTTATATATTTTCTTTTATACCAATTAAAAATATGCATTCTTTCCTATTTCAACACTAGAGAGAATATTTTTTATCTTATATTACTGAGATATTTTTTAGGTTTAGAGCCTTAGATAATTAAGAAAAACTATTACAAAAAATAATTATATCCTTAAGTGTGATTATTTCGCATTATACCCATATTTTACAATTCCATGATAAGTATTCAACATCAATCATAAAAGTATCTAAACAAAACATACTTAATATCATTCTTCATAACCAATGGAAATGGAATCATAATATTGTGTGAGATTAAATGATCAGTAAGGGTAAATATGGGAGATAAATTTTGATAATCATAAGTGTTTATAATATAAGTATATGGGTATTATAGTATTTATATAACAATATAAAATCATACCCATTTATTCATAGATCATAATCTTGAATAATGGAAAACTTCTTTTGATGTTCATAAGTATTGAATCATAAGATAATCAAAGATCATTATCCATGAAAAAATAACTCTTTCATTAGAACATCTTATAATAGAGTGACATAAATTTTCTCATCATCATATTCATAATGATTATTTTTCATTATTTCCACAAAGTCATTTGTCATATATTGGGTATGGACTAACTACATGTATATCCTTTTTGGGTTTGGTATGACCTCCAATGTATCCTATTTGGGGCTTGGGACATCCTTCTGGGTACTATTTAAGCTCATAAAAATTAATCATTACCTGATTTATTTATGGTCTTTAACATACCTTCTTGTAAAACAATCATAATCCATTCCTATGTATTCCATAAATATATAAAAAATATTTTTAATTTCATTATATATTAACCAAATAAAAATAATTGGTTTTTAATCAAAATTTCAATGTTATTATCAATAACCATCAAGAAGAAGAATAAGTATATAATCATTTAATCATATCCTTATGGAATCATAAGTAATATCATTGAATACGATCATCGATAAAAATGCTGCTAAAATATTACTTGAACATTTCTTGAGGAAAGAACCATTTTAAAATTAAAAAAATATATTTAAAATATAACAATTTTAAAAAAAGTGAAAATATCCAAGGTAAATTTTAAATTAAAATTCATGTAAAAGAATATTCATGATAGCGGGAAAAGTAATTTGTGTAATATGTACAAAAAAAATGATTATATTCATACATTGAGAAAAAATTACCATATTTGGAAAAAAATTCCATTAGAAAATCTGAAAATAAATTCAATAATGGTTGAAGATGATTTTGAATACATATTTTTTCATAAAAATGAAACTATTAGATTCATTTTAATTAACATATTCCTTGATGAAAACATTTTCTGATTAAAGGGGATATAAAGTCAAATTCAACTTAAAAAATCATTTTATCAGTCACTTTATATGCCAAAAAGATGAGAATGAAAGATAAAATTGAAAATCCAAAAAATAAAAAGGCTCAAATACAATATATGTCGTTTAAAATATAATTATCATATTATTTTTCTGAAATTAAATTCTATATAGACAGTCTCGGAATGAAAGGAAATTTTGTAAAAAAGTCATGTATTATTTTAGTAATCACATAATAAAATTCACATAATAAAAAATATACCAATTTTTAAATCCCTAAAATTACAATCAAAAGAAACATTCATAGGTATTTTAAATATCACACAATATAAAAAAGTTGTTAAATTGGGGAATGTCTCACAGAAATTGAAGTGAGACAAGAGACTCTAACCTTAAGTCTAAATTGATTCATACACAACCTAACCTCCAAAATAGTACATATATATTTATTATAATTACAGAAAATAACCCTATATATACTTATAATATCATATTTTATCAACTTATAACATTTGAACACCCGTTTATTATTTTTTCTTTAATATTATCATTGTTTTTTGGTGTTAATGATTTGGTTTTTAACATGAGTTTTAGTTTTGTAGTTTTAGTACTTGAATCATTTTCAGGGTTTCATCAATTAAAATATTTTATAAATGGTATTAATATCATGTTTATTCATTATATAAATTTTTAGAACAGAATTTGATAGGAAATAATAGAAAAATGATATACACTATTCATAGATATGGTAGTTTATACATATGCATGAATTCATTTTTCATCTTCTAATCAAATGAATAAAATAAAAGTAAATAATATTTAATCACAAAATAATTTTAATCAAATAATAAATATATTATATGTTCATTAAATCCATTATTATGTCTATTCATTTGAGGTGGTGATAGAGAATAAAACTTATCGATATGTGGAGATGGTAGCCCGTATGTCTGCAGGAGAGATACATTCAATATCCATTTGATGGATAATAAAAAAGTTAAACTATATCTTTCCATTCCGGAAGAATAATTATATTTTAAAAATAATTTATAAACCTTATTTAAATCGTAATAATCAACTAAACATTTTTCTAAAACCCCGGTATTTATAACTATATAGAGGTGGTAGTCTGCACGTACACACGATCAATTATTATGTTTCTCATTTTATGGAAAGGAGATAAATAAAGTTTTTCCATAAACATAATAGCAAGTTATTATATAAAAGATACTTATGTTATTTTATATTCATGTTTTGGATATAATTTAATATAGAAAAATTGGAAATAAGTTGATAGTTCATGGATAACTATTGTACCTCTTATTTAGGAATCGTCCTTTGTATATCCCAATAATGACATATAGTTTGGATTTTTAAGAAGACCATGAACTATAGCTATTTATAGGCATTCTTATAAGAGATAATTTAAGGGTTTTTAATGTCCATTTTATCAATGATTGGGAATAATAGTGGGGTAATTGTGCCTTTTTATAATAGGTGAATGGATAAACATCTAATTTTTAAGAAATTTAAAATAACATAACACTTTAATCTAGAAAAAATAGATATAATTATGAATATAGTATTGGAAAATATCAAAATATATACAAAAAATAATATTTTTAGTGGTTTATATAGAATTTTAAACCTTATATTTTGATTTTACCCCTTGTAAAACCTCTTAAATTTTAGTCATAGTAACAACTTCTTCACTGATTAAGGGTTATAAATTAACTTCAAATATTTCAATTATACGAAAAAATATAGAGTAAATATTATAATATTTTTTATTCTAATTATCATTTCTCTATATTTTTTTATTGTTAAACCATTTAATAATACATTATTTAACTTAAAATACTTTCAATTCATTTTTGGGACTATTCAAAAAATTTGAATTTAATGACATAAAGATAAAATTGGATTTAGAATATAAACATGATGAACATAAATTCTAAATAATTATTAAAAATAAAATTTAAATTAACACTATAATTCACCAAATATATTACATTTAATGTTTTTAATCTCATTTAAACTGATTCTTATATTTCTTACACAAACACTATGTTAGCATTGTGTAAGAATTTAATGAAATTACACCCTCATTAAATATTATTATTATACTACCATAATAAGAACATATTTATATTCAAAATAATCTTTAATATTCCTTAATAACATAATTATATCCCAATGAAAGCAATTAAAAGAAATCAAAAGGCATGAAGGTGATATTTATATAATTATCCTTTTACTTAAAATATTATAAAGGTTACAATTAAAGGAAATTATAAATAATGGGCCATGTATATGAATATTGGATGGTTATAGTGGAGTAAAAGTCATAAAATAAAATAAATACATGTTTTATGGGGATTTTTAGGCCTTATGGAATAGTTTTAACCTTATTTTATCTATTTTTACCATTACATAGTGACAATATTTTTACCAAGGTTACTATTCATAATGACCAGAAATAAAAGGGACCTAATTACCATGTATTAACATCATAATTAAAAATATTGAATCCATTTTTAAATATTCAATTTGAAAATACTTATAAAAATCATTTATAATATAAATATGTAAAACACAAAAAAATTAGTTTTTAGAAAAAAAAATGTACTCTTTAAAATGAGTGTATATGAAAATAATATATGATGATAATTTTTTTTAAATTAATTAAAATATTTATAATTAATAGATATTTTGTTAATTTAATACCAAATAAAAATACTATGGGACATTTAAAATTAATTATTTAAATAAAATAAATAATTGTTTTCCAAAAAATATTATTTTTCTACTCTTGATTCAAAATCAATCCGTTTAAAAACATCCCAAACCAAAAAACCCTAAATTATTTTTTAAAAGATGATTTAAAAAAATTATATTCATTTAATCAAATAAAATGACTAAAAATTACATAAATTAATTATTTTATCCACACATATAAGGAAATAAAATCAATTTTTAAAGATTACGTGTTTTTGATTCATAAAATGACTTTACTATATATTTTGATACTATTTCATAATCATTAATCAATACATTTATATTAATTGGGAACTTTATATATATTATTCATAATTTTATTACTCATATTCATACCCACAAATCCAATGAATACGGTATAATATATCATTGTTTTTCAATGTTTGACGTTGCATGTCAGCAATGATATTTAACACATCAGGATTTTTAATGAGAAATGTTTGCAAAAATATTAGGTTGTTAAATCACCCCAATAATGAAAATTAATCCTCACAATATTTATTTTATTCATACTAAATGAGTGTATCTTTTCACAATATCATTTGTGACATTTATTAAAAAATAATATCATATGTCAATAATAAGATATATATCATTTCTAAAATTTGGGTTTTTTAAAATATTATTTTATAATACTAATATAGTTATTGTGTTTCCAAATTCATACCTTGTTTTTTAAGTGATGTTTCTAATGTAAGACTCTATAAATTTTTTATCCTTTTATTTGAGTTAGAGTAATTCATTTACCATTTAGAAGTATAAAATAAGATGATATACATACCTCATACATGATTTCATCCATTGATTGAATTTTAACAATTTTCTCATCTATAATTCATCTAACATTTCAATAATGAATGAAAGAGATGAATATTTAATCAATATATCATTAAATTTAACTTCTCATATGTCTTGTTATTTTAAAGAAGATGGTAGGATATTAATTTTTTTCATGTAGATTTAATAAAATAATTAGTGTCCCAGAATATGATAATACTCAATAAATGATCATGTAGCATCCTGACTAAATTATCTACCTGAATAGTGCAATCAAGTCAGGTTCCATTGTCCTTAGTCACGCCTCCCCATTTACTAAAATAGGTCAACTAAAATTGAGGGTGTAAATAAATAATAGTTGGGTGAATATACACTTATGGATGGTACAATAATGGTTCGAGCAACATATATAACATTAATAGGGAGAACTAAATAATCTGTAGACTCGAACCAAACCCGTGAATGGTAGAATCATAGTTAATAATGATAAATAGAATAAGCATAACTTAATATATAACTAGAAATAAATAAGTATAAAAAACATACCACTTGTATCATTGAAACCAAACATGCTTAAATGTCGGGTCATACTTGTCAATATATAGTAGGGTCTCCAATGTATTAACAGTAGTAGAAAAATTCATTTACAAATAGAATGCTGGAAAAAGGAAACTAAAACAGAAAGATGAAACCAAGGAAATACCTCAAGGTCGTATGAAAAAAACACTATGATCCATCTCTTAAAATCAAACCTTTACCTGAATGTAAATAGGAAATTTGACATGCATCCTGAAGGGACCATGTTGTGTGTGGGAATGTGCCTCATTAGGATACCACCAATGTGTGTATACCCAATATAATAATTTACCAATAACTGAGCTAACAAAATTAAACAATGTATCATCCCATGCAATTTAAATAAATAAAATCTCAACTGGTTCCCAATAGCTACCGGGGAGTCGTCACTTGCTTCAGCCAATGACGAAAATCCATATAGGAGAGGATCCTTATCTCCTGGACCAAGGAATCCCCTAATGTAGTACATCTCAGGTGAACCCTTAGGTTTAAACCTAAATGGGATAACTCGACACCACATGCCACCTGACACATCATGCATCAACCATGTAAAAATGTCCCAAAGGCATGCCCAAGAAACATAACTGCTCACTTACACCCCTGGTCAAAAGAACACATTAGCTCAAATCTCATCATCTGGAGTTATAGTGATATATGTCCTCAAACAAAATCCATTCTAGCTTATCTAACAACGTCTCGAGGAATGATGATCTCCTTTCCCTAAAATATTCCAGGACTATGGACTCACTATGGATAGCCTTATCCCCCAACGCATAGCCTCCTAATTATCAACTGAAGGATCCTCACCTTCATTGTGGATTTATATGGAAATCACCCTCAACATAATATTCCTAATGCATATTATTTGGGGCCTCTACCCACATGATTGGTCAACACCACCTAATCATCTAATCAACATGTGTTCACATTACTCCAATCAGTGCTCTGTCCATGATGGGTGAGTAGCAATAACTAATTTAGAACTTAATCCACAACCAACTAGTATTTTTATCCCTTATAACCATTTATCTCAAGTATTAGGGTTATTCCATCGAATAACATAGGGCAGTCACTCAACCTGATGGTCTCTCCTCATCAAATCAACTTCCATGACACCCAACCGAAGGACAATACCACCCAAGTAATATAGTCTAAAACCAACCAAACATCCTCGTCGCCTCAATCCTGAGGGCCATGAAATCTTTATTTCTATGGTATATTACCATAATGAATATATGGTTCCCAATGGTATATCAAAGGAAAATAAATATGTTTATATATAAATAACATTTATTTAAAAAATAAAGTCAATTTAATTGAATTGAACATCTCTAATTCGATAAGAAAATCAATAAAAATAAAAGGAACCACTTAATTAAAATAATAAAAGTCAATTTAATTTAATTTAATATCAGAAATTAAAAAACAACTCAATTTAAAACTACTAATTCAATATAATTTAATTACCCAACATCATTTAAGAAAATACCCCAATTTAAAATTAAACAACTCTAATTATATCAAAAAACATTTCAGACTAGCTATCCATGGTGGTCGATAGCCTCAAACCCATCCTCGTATTTATGGGATGGTTTGGGTATTTCTTATAGGCATACCACATGGTAATATGTTCAATTTAATATGAAGTAACATGGTCTTTCTCAAAGATCTAATGGCATTCCAAAATCTGTGCCACCCGAACAACTTTTAAAACAAAAAGAGATATATGCACCCCATATATTAGACTCATAGATATAAGAACACTATTTATTATCCTATAACTACAAGTGCATTCGAAGAAATCATTGTTTCCATCGAGCACCCTAAAAATAGAGAAAAAAGGATCAAATGGATTTATCCCATTGTGAGATGAGAGAAAATAAGAGTAGTTTCGTGACGAATGTCGTACGATGGAGATTCCAATGCACCCAACAAATTGAATAATGGATAAAAAATGAGGGAGTTGGAGAAACATGAATAGTAATAGAAAATAAAGGATCTATCCCCAAGATCTGTGCGACCCATGCAAGAAGAAAAAGGTAAAGAGGGGAAAATATAAAATTAGAATATGTGTAAAAATGTATCTTTAAAAATTTACCAGGGATTCATGGTTTACTCACATGGTTTTCCAAACCATTCCCAATCTATGAAGGTTGTAGTTCTAATTTAATACCCAAAAGGCACCTCTCATACATATTACACACATTTATCCCCAACTGTATGCAAACCATGTGGAAGTCCTCTGAAAAAAATATAGAGAACATCAAACGGTCATGCACCTCCCTAACACAGTTTTAGCAAACCCTAAATTAGTTCAATACTAGGCCACACTGTTAACTAGAAGGGGTCACATGGTTTACCCCAAACCATGTGCCCTAATCCAAAACTCTAAAACAATCCTTCAGGCCTCTGAAACTCCCAAAAGCAATTTTGGTCACTAACTTCTCTCTTAAATCCTCTAAATCCTTATAGAAAGATCGTATAAAGATGATGAAACTCTCATAATTTGACTCTAATCATATAAAAAGAAAATAGACCCCCTACTATTTGTAAAATTCAAAATGGAAGTAGTTTGAAACCTAATTAAAAAACCTAGGATGTTAAAATCTCCCAACTTTAACATAGCTCATCCCTGACCTATAAAAAGTAACATGGAAATGGTACCAAAAATATCCATCCTATTTAAAAAGGACCCAAACAAACCTAATCTCATGGTTATATGTCATCCTCCTAATGGGGCTTCCCCACCATAGGTGTTACCTACCCTGGTACATCCTGGTCAAAACTCAAATAAAAAAACTAGTCCATCGACCATTCGTGGGATCAAATTTCCACTCGTGATGCATCATCAATCCCACACATCATCGGGTTCCCCCATATTATACCCCCAACCATCATATTCCTACACTACATTGGTTCCAACCTCATTCCCATGGATCGCATGAAAACCATAAGGCCCTACATCTCAATAGATGCTCAAAATGGTCCTAATGCCACATGCCTCAATCGAGTACCTCAATGCAACGATGACCAGATACCTCAAAGCTAAAATAGACTACATACTATTGATTATCTGATGTCAAGAACCTCATTAGTCACACATCCAATGATTCTCAATATAGAACTTGGTTCCATCCACCACACACACACACACACACACGGACATATATATATTTACGCACAATGAGACTGAACCAGTTTCAACCTAATAAAAAATATATCTTTATTCTCTTAAAAAATATTGTGCACATCTTCCACTCCGAACATACATTCCTCAACAAACCCTTCAAAAATAAAAACCAAAAGTACATTTGTCATGAACCTGGCATACCTTTAATTGTCGTCGATTCACCAACTTACTCAGCCCTTGGAAATTCCACAGCATGTACCTGTCCAGAAGAATGGCTTCCTAAAGCCCACCCTACCTATGGTGATACACTAATCATTATCTACTAAACCCACTGAGGGTTCCAATTATATCTACCATGACCTCTACATTCAACTAATACCTGGATACCCACACCTTGTATGGATATGGAACATATCGCATAACCTTACGTCTACCACGGACCCTGACTTCCAGCTATCTGGGAAAGCTTTTGTTAGAACTTCATATGATTTCCAACCCTTCCTCATTCCTAGAACAATTTTTAAGGCCACTCTAATTGAGTTTGGACATGTCTCATATTCCCAAACTGGATGAAAACTACCGAACACCCACTTTAATGTGGTCTAGCTGGGTCCTTGGAATGACTACCCTACTAAAACTCAGCCCGACCTCACTTCCTTCTAACTGTATTTTAACTATTTAAACCATCTAATTTTGATGACCAAATCGAGTTATAAATATCTGTTAGATTACGGTTGGCTATGAGAACCTAGTTCACCGCCTCAAAGAATGAGGCCATCCTATAGATGTCTACTTGTGCCTGGAAGGTGTGTTGCAAACTATCCTCGAAGTGCCTCAATCTCGAGGTGTCATCGCTCTCCATACAGAGTGAAGAGAGATAAAACTCATGAAACATCACTGAATAGTCCATGAAGGACATTTATTTCTACTGAATTCTTAATAAATATTGATCCCTTTTATCCCTCAGTGTCTATGGGAAGAAATACTTGATGAATTTGGCCTCAAAATCCTTCAAGAACAGTCACCCATGTCTGCCATCTTAACCCTGCATGTCCCACTAGGGCTTATCTATAACTCCGATCTTATTGGTTTCAATTTTCACCCTACACCCTATAGGCATATCTAATTGATCAAAAATAATATGCATGGAACCCATAAAATTCTTATTCGCATGATGACCACCACCTCCCAGAGAACGTAGTGGTGTTGAAAAAGTAATATCCCATGTAAGATATTCCATAGATTTATTTTCTCTCTGATCTCCTATTTAAATACAATTTAAACCCCATATTAGGATAAATTAGAGCTTATTTTAAATCCATGTAGAAAAATTAGTTTGTTATGGTGGCTTCCCCACATACATTGGAACCTGAACTTGAGACCGAGCTTTTACCTTCTCTACCTGAACCACAGCTGTTTGAACTATATCATGCTCTAGAAACAACCAGTCCTTGCCTTCCTAATGCTCCATCGGATCCATCATGGTGAATACCCATTGAATACCATCAATATAGTCATACATAATATATATAACATATATATATATCACATAGATTGGGAAAGATGTTACATGTAGTGAATCCACACTACCCTTACCATTTCTTATAACAGCCATGCCACACGACATCCTGGTCACATGTACCCATTACCCTCCCTCAACCGATCCAACTATCAATATATACCCAAGGAAATTCTCATCCTTACAACCAATGATTCCTCAAACTAATGACCACGTCACCAAAACTGGTGATCAACATCACCCCATATCGCCATATGTGCCTTCCCTTTTAAGAGCCAATCCCATTTCATGTAACACCAGATATATATATATATATATATATATTATATGGAATATCACATTTTAACAGGGAATAATCTATTTTATACCACATCATATTACATTTTACAAGGAATTTATTCTGATAACGTGGATATTTGAAATTGAAAAAACCTAATATGTGCCTAGAAAAAAACAAAAGCATTTATCACAGTCACACCTTACCTCATTGAGGTAGGGTTCCCATTTCTCCTTCCTTATCATATCAATCTAGGGTTCACAAGTCTAAATATTAAACAATTCACATTTCAATTAAGCCACTCTAACTAGAAATCAATCCAAATGTAAAATGAGAAAAATAGAATTGTGATGCCCACCCATGGTAACTTGGTTCGTCCCTCACACATGGGGTTGTTGTCACCCAAGAATGATCTATGAATCCATTTCTGACCACATTATAATATCCAATGTACTATATTAGAAATATTTTTACTAATAGAAAATAAAATCATTAGATATGTCAATATCATTTTTAGTCAGTCGTACATTGCTACTAAATATAAATCATGAACTTCTCTAATACAACTTGTAGAATCCCTAACCCGATTATCCCCATGAATAGAGTTATCATGTATGTTTCCACTAGCCTTAGGTGCACCCCTATTTATTCCAAAGGCTTTTTACTAGAACTGAGGGTGTAAATAAACAAATTTTTGGAGAGTATACCCTCTAAGAGGGTATAAAAATGGTCCATATAATATATATAACATGAAATAGAAGAATTGAAGAATTGTCAGACTCAAGACATACCCTCTAATTGTAGAATCTCAATAAATAATGATAAATAGTGATAGAAAGACTGAATAATTTAGTGCAAATAAAAAGGATTAAACAAACATACAACTTGTAGAACTAAAACCATGAATTCTTACATATCAGTTCATACATGTCAATATAAATAAGGGTTTTCAATTACTGAAAATAGTATATATATATATATATATACAAGAAGAATGATGATCCAAAGGGGAACAAAAAAATCCCTAACTAAGGAATGACCTCAAGGTCCTAGCCCAATAGTGTTATGATCTATCTCTTGAGGTTGATCCTTTACATGAATATAAACACATAATGTCTACATGCATCCTAAAGGGCCCATGTAGAGTGTGAGAACATGTCTCCGTAGGATACCACCGAATTGGGTGTACCCAACAAACATTATTAAAAAGTGATCTTTAAAAATAAAACAAAGAATAAAATCAGGAAATTAAAAAAAATGATATCCATTGGTACTCAACAGCCACCAGGTAGCAGTCTTCTACATCATATAATGCTAGAAGTTCTAATATGAGAGGATCTTTGGCACATGTCCCAATATATCCCAGGATGTAATATAGCCCCGCTGAATCCTCAAGCTTCACTATAAATTACATAACCTAGAACCACATGCTTTATAATGACTTGTGCCTCAACCAAGTATTACATCCTAAATGCATTCCAAAGTAATGTAACTGGTCCCTCAGACACTGGATCAAATGTACACATCGTTTCGAATATTGAAATTAGGAGGCACAATAATATCTCTCCTAAAATGAAATCTCTATCGACTCATATCCAAATGTGCTGAAGAATTAAAATCCCCATTCTCCTAAATAATCAAGGCCCACAGCTAAAATATAATGAGCCGCATCCCACAACTTATAGCCTCATCTCTATTAACTGAAGGCTTCTTAGGTTTCCCTTGGATTTCTAAGAAAGAACCCAAAAAAATTATAGATTTTCCCAACCAATGTACTCTACCCACACAAGTGGTTACAATGACCTCATTATCTGATTCAACCTATGTGAAAACGACTCCAATATGTTTTTTGGCCATCACAAGTGAGCAGAAATCACCAATTTAGTAACTAAGCCACAACCAATGCGAACCACATGCCCCTACAACCATTTTTCTCATGTAGGATGGTCATACCATCCAATAACAAGGACCATTCCCTTAACCCGATGGCATGAACACTATATGCTGACTATCATGATGCCCAATCGATGATCGACACCACCCAAGTAAAACATGCCAAGACCAACCAGATAACATTGTCACCTCAATTCTAATGGTCATGTCAAACAATTTTGTTGGGTCATACCCAACATGACCCCATGGTCACCAACATTATATGAAAAGAAAAATAAGAATATCATATATAATTTACTTTTAAATAAATAATAAATTATATGTATTTTAATTAAACATCTATAATTTGACAAGAAACTCAATACAAATAAAAGGAACAACTCAGTTTAAAATAGTCAATTCAATTTAATCTAATTGAACAACTCAAATTAATAGAAAAAAATCAATTTCAAATAACTTGTTCAATATAATTGAATGTCACATGATAATTTAATAGAATAAAAATAAAAAAACTCCAATTATATCAAAAACATGCCACGACCTAGAAACCCATGTTGTTCTACTCCCAACAACCTATCCTCGCACTTATGGAAAAGGTTTGGACATGCCTAAAGTCATCCCACATGGTCATAAATAAAATTTAATATAATGCAATAGGGTCTTTACCAAATACCCAATGGTGAACCAAAATCATTTCCACTCAAATAATTATGAAAATACAAAGAGATGTATCCCCCATCTACCTTGGACTCATATAAATAAGCATGTCTAGTAATATCCTCTATGTTGAAGCAGTTTGGATGTAATTAGAGGTTTTGTTTAGCACCCTAAAAATAGGGGAAAATGGCTCAAATGAATCTGGCACTTCATGAGGTGAGAGAAAGTAAGAGAAGATGTTAGGGTGAGTAAAGACTTAATATTTTGACTCAAATGCACCTAATAACATGAAGTATGGATCAACGATGGGGGAGATAGATCAAAATGAAGAAAGAGAAGACATGGAGGAGCTATCCTCCAGTTTTCTGAAACCCATAGAAGAATAAAGGTGAAAAGGAATGGAAAGGGAAAATTAGAAGAGAGTTAAAATGTAATTTTACATTTTACTAAACTCACATTGTTTAATCACACAGTTTCCCAAATCTTGTGAAAACCCAGTGATCTACTGTGATCATGGACAATTCAAATAGAACCTATCACATGGCTTGTACACTATTTCCCCTAACCATGCACAAACCATGTGGAAGACCACTAAAACAACTACATAAAACATTTCATTTCAATGCACCTCCCATGCACAGTTTACCCAAACTATATAGAAGTTCAAAACTAGGTTGCATGGTTAACTTGAAGGGGCTGAACGGTTTACTCAAAAATGTGTGGACTGGCCTAAAACTTATTAATAGGATTTCAGTCCTTTGATGTTCCTAACACCCCTTATATGAACCAGAGGGTATATCCAAGACTCTAAACACATCCAAAAAAATGATATAAAGATAATAGAACAAATGGAATTTGGTTCCAATCATCAAAAAAGAAAAGGTGACCCCTACAATTTCAAATTTCCAAAACATGAGGGGATTTTGACCAAATTCAAAAACATGGGTTTTTTCACATCATATGATTCACAAAAATATTAATGTCAACAAAATATTGAATAACACCAATGGATTAAAATATATCACTCCAAAAATAACTATACCATAACATTATTCAAAGTATCATTAAATAAATTTTTCCAACCCAAAATTTTAAAAATATTTAATAATATAATAATAATGTCAAAAAATTAGTTTACACTAGTCATATATTTTGAAATACCATAACATTAATTTAGATATTTATTAAACATTTTTTATCATGATTTTTTATGGTCTTACTTTTATGTTATTTTTGTAGTTTTTCTAAAAAAATTGCAATCCCATGGGGTAGTGCACAATTGGTGCACATTTATTGAAAACCATTTGGTTTGGTCTAGAAAACCATGTGGTTTGGTCCAAAAAACCATTCACCCTATGTCAATCCACAATAATAGAATCATTTGTTTTTTAAACGATGTGGTGATCCCACCAAAATATTCACCATATGATAGTGAGGGTATCTACAGTTTGCACACTATTAGTTTGACCAGGTGTCCAAACCATTGAACCCATCCACTAGTCTAATCAATGATTCTACTCTTGTGTATATTAATTTTATTTACTCTTATATCCTTTTTATATAGTGATATATTATCAGTTTTTTATGGATATAATCTTCTTTCTAATGGATATTTAATCTAGATTTGATTTATTAATCTCTTTTGCCTTTTTTCTTCATTGGTAGATCCCACTATGGTTGTTGTGATAACATTATTTTGTGATTAGAGATAGGGGATTATATAATTCTTCACCCTATAGTTGAAACACTAAACCAGGATAGGCACAATTTCCCTTGATGAATTTCTTTATGTGGAATAGAATGATTTCCCATAACGATTCCTATGATTGGGTGTTGATTTTAGTGTTCATCAATATCATGATTCAGAATGATTAATGAGAAGTGCGAGGATCCTATTGACATAAACCAAAATACTAAAAAACTCATAAGCATAGTAATTTTTTATTTCTTGACAGAATTATAAGTGGCATTGATTGTGTCACTATATTATTCATTCATTGTAAATTAAATAATAATTTTGTTGAAAATTTTCATTTAAGCCTATTTTGATATATCTACCATCCTTTTTTATATTAATGTATGTTTTTTTGAAAATATATTGATGTCATGTCAGGTTTTTTTATTTAAATTGAGATCATAATCAGCTTAATTATTATCGAATTGATTGTGGAAGTCTTGGTGAGACCCTACTGGCTTGATTAGCTTATTCCATACCTTTTGCTTCTGGAATTTGTAGATTATCTTTTTCTAGGTCCAAGAAAAAAGAAATCACCCATAGGTGGTGGTAGATGTTCCTAATCTATAGTACTCAGAGTGATGGATGTCCGTAATAGATATTTGATCCACCAATAACATGGGGTGTTTGAGATATTATCATAGTAGATATTGTGTCTTGGATGATTGGTTGTTTGGGTAATGTTTGGCTTGTTTTATACAATTATTATCTCTTTTTTTTGTTTTACATATAATGAATTTGTTTTATAATCTATTTATTTTTTCAATACCCATTCTCTCATGATTATAGTATGATTCCATGTGCTAGTAACCATCCAATGAGGATCGAGACGGACCATTAGGGTATGTTAGAATGTGTTGTCATATCAGTCTACCTGTGTATCTGGGTTGTTTCATGACAAAGTGGTATCAAAGGAAGGTTTTGTACCTCTCTTTATTGTCTGTATAATTTTTTTATGTCTTAGTAGATAGAAGGTTTTATAATTTTGCCATAATATGTGGTTATGAGTGTGTATATTTCCAACTCTCGTTGTAAAGATCCTTAAGTCACCATGTGTGTTTTGAAAAAGTGTTTTTGACGAAATTTTTTTTTTTAAATGATAGAATTTCCTATACATTTTATCAATGTATGGTGAAAAAAAATCTGAATTTTTTTCATATGGAATTGATATTCATATATCTATTGTTTGAGTTGTTTAGTTTAGTATATTTTCTAATGCCATCATATTTGTCTTATGATTTTTTGTAGAATAATTCCCTTGATGAGATGTTTGATTAAGCGATGAGAGTAGGATGCTGGTGAACCAAAAAAATTAATCGCCCAGTGTACCATAATCTTGTTGGGAATGTGGTGTGTTCTATCAAATCTCAAGGATAGGTGCCTCCACCAGTCCTCGTTCACGATCTGGTATTGGAATCGTGAAGGGATAAATCTAAGAATCATGCTCAAAGGTTTCTTCATTTGAAGTCACCAGTTTCACAACACTCTAATTATCCTCAATAAGATGAGAATTTTGTCTAAAAATATTGATCTTCTATTTTAGTTCTTGGAAATTCCTAACTCTTTTAATGTGTGGTGTTCTAACATCACGATGAAAAGTTCCCATGAAGAGATGGTTGAATTTGATGGTTTTTGTAAAGAAACATGAGTTCCTTTAGTATAAATTATTTAAGGTTATTTTCAAGGAATATTTATTCCTATAATATATGTTTTTATCTGAATTCTATGTAGATTCTTGGCCTCCAGCATATTGACAAGACTATGACATAGTATGTGAACCATTTTGTTGATCCTCTATAGTTTTATCATGAGTTAGTGATGAATGACGAAATGATGTCATAGAGGATTAGGATGTGTATTTTTACTAAAATACAATATCAATTATTAATGTTTAAGATCACATATTATTCTAACATGATTTATAGATCATTTATGGCTATGTGTGACCAACCTGGTAGTTTATGGTTTATGGGAGTTCCTTTTTCTCCCAGTTGATGTTCTGTGAGTTTCTTTAAAGGAATGAAAAAATTTGGTGAGTCTCATAGTTTTTCTTTGTACACTGAATCATATTGACCTATTTTAGTTCCTAGAAGAGGCCCTATGAATTTTTTTTAGTGTGGTGAGGTTTTTCATTCAAAATAGTTTTGTACTGAGAAACCCAATATCTAAAGTTCATGTAGATGGACTGGTAACTTATAGAAGTTTTATCAGGTATATTATTCTCCAATTAATGTCACAGCCTCATCAACACCAACACCAATTATTTTTCCATCATCTGATTCAATAAAAAATGGGTCCTAGTCATTGTAATCCATTACAAAACTTCTTCATGTAGTGGAAGAGTCTTCAGAGGAAGTCAATGCCGTTCCAGTGACTGTAAGTGATACCATCACATCAAAATCATATTTAGATATTTTGTTATTTGATACTTATGTATATCACTCATTTATATCATCTTGTGTTTTGAACCTACTAAACCCTCTCATGGATCTTTTTTCTTATATGATGGATATTACGAATCAAGAGAGGGAATGGTCTTCAATTCCCTACTTGTTTTTTCTCCCTGTCATAGATTGAGATCACATGGAATTTTATGATACTCAATGTGAACCCTCTTGATTTTATTTTATGTATAGATTGGATGATTTATCATAAGGCCCAAATATACTATTATCATTACAGGGTCTCTTATAATACACATGAAGGTTTGTGATGTGTGTTTTATGGAGAATAAGGCTTGAGGTCATGGAGAGTTGGACCACCAATTGCTAGGTTATGCTGGGTATTTTTTTTCCCCCGTTTTCAACATACAGTGAGAATATTTCTATGATGATATTATTCTTTTTTTTCATAAATTTTAATGTTTTCGTTAGGATTTCTCAAGTTTTATATGAGTGAGGGAGGTGTATTTTTTATTGATTTAGTACCTGGTACTCTGGTAGTTTATATTTATTCATACAATATAGAGACAATAAAGTTGAAATATATTATATCACAGTTAGATGATCTTATAACGAAAGGTTTTATATTATTGATTATGTCACCTTGGGTGACCCATATTTTCTTTCTATATATGGTAGATGAGACCATTTTCCTATATGTTTATTACTGAAAAATAAATCAACTTATGATAATGAACATATATATATTTCATTGGTTAAATGATTTGTTTGACATGTTGAAATGGTGAATTGGTTCTTGAATATTGATCATTGATCTCATTTTCACCAGATTAGAATAAAATATTTTGATATTCAAACACATCCTTTAGTTGTAGGTATGACCTTTATGAATATATTGTTATGACTTTCAGTCTAACCTATGATCCTGTAGTTTTTATGGAATATATGAATAAGATATTCCATGAGAACATTGACTCATTAATAGTGGTTTTTGTAGATGAAATCTTCATTTAATCCAAAATAGGTGAGGATCATTTGTGTCATCTAAGAGAAGTTATATAAATATTGATAGATCATTAACATTACAAAAGCTTTTGAAATGTATTTTCTGGATATGAGAAGTAAAGTTCATTGGAAACAATGTCTCAGAACATGGTATTTTAGTTGATCCTGATAATGTTGAAAACATTATGACATGGGAATAACTATGTAATATTTTTTGGATTCCTAACTTATTGGTATTAGCTAGGTAATAATGTAATTTTGTAAAGGATTTCTCAAATCTGGATTCTCCAGTGACCACTCTCATTGAAGAAAAAATAATGTTTGTTTGGTACATGAATGTTGGAATTATTTTGATGATTTAAAACATCTTTTTTACATATGTTATAATTTTGACTCTTATAGAGGTTGGGAAAGGATATGTGGCCATTTTTTAAACATCATGTTAGGTTTTGGGTTTTTTTATTATGTTCGAAGACCTTATAGTTTCCTATAGTTTCAGATATCATAATACACATAAGAATAATTACTTAAACCATTATCTAGAACTCACTTCTATGATGCATAATATAAATAATTCTATAAATTATTTTTTTCATGATATGATTACCATTTATTCCGACAATAAAATGTTATGTTATATATTCTCTAAAAATATTTGAATATTAGATAGAGTCGTTGGTTGTAGTACCTATAGTCTTCTGATTTCAACAATGCTTGCACCCTTAGTAAGGGTAATGCCATTGGTGATTCATTGAGTAGGAAACATTTGACCCAGGTTGGGAATGAATTATCAGAATGGTCGAATCTAATTTCTCTCATTTCTCATTTGGATTTCAAAGTCTAAGATAATGAGATAGAGATTTTTCTATTCATTGTTTAGTAAAAATCCCCTCTTCATGATCTACTTCTTCAGTAGAAGTATCTTGATAACGATTTATGTAGAATTATGGACTCTCTTTATAGTGGAGCTTGGGATATCGATTTAGGACTGGTTGAGTTTTCCAAAAAACATTCACCATCGTACAATCATAATGGATACTTTGGATACCTTCTATGGTAGGCAATTTAAATCATTATTATTCTCATTAGATATTGGTGAATCGTCCTTGGTTGGATATTGTTTTTTCCAAGAGATGATGATGAAGATTCAGCTAAATCATATGATAATGAAAATGGTAAATATTTGATAAAAATTTTACGTTTATCATCTTTGATGACCATTGGAATGTTTAGTTGGAGACCTGATGTTATTGAGATGGAAGTTCCCATCTGTCTTCGTAAAATGGGAAATATTTCACTAAGGTTTATGATTATTTTTGATATTGTTGAAAGGGTGGGTAAATCAGCTTACAGTTTGGAACTTATATAACAGTTGGCATCGATCCAAAACCCGTTTCCTGTAGCATAGCTCAGTATGTAAATTTTTTATCCTTCCCATGTCCTAAGATAGATTTATATTAGTGTTTAACCTAATCTATTTTCTACTGATAATCCAGTTAGGATTGTTGATTTTGAGACAAGTGTTCTTCTTTTTAATAAAATTCCTTTGGTCATTGTTCTATGGAAACATTGTTATAATTCTCATGAGACTTGGCAGTGTATTGAATTTTTTATACATTTGTGTCCACATCTCTTGGATATTGAAATGTAGTGAAAGTCTTTCTTTAGAGATAATTTTTTTATTATAATGAGGTCATAACATCTTGTTACATTTTTTAAGTATTTCTTAATCCTTATTTTTAACATACATTGAGAGGGACTTTTTTGGGGTTCATTTTGGTAGTTTTTAAAACAAAATTTATTCCCATGGGTTTGTCCATGGTTGGACCACAATTTGAAAAAACCATGTAGATTTTTACATAAAATTGTAACCCCTATATTGAGCCATCTTAAGGGGGTTTACTATTTTTCCAAAACATGTGTCCATCCCTCCAAACCATAAACCACTAGTCAGTGGGGGGTTTCAACGTTGGTGAATGGTTAGTTTAACTGTTTTTCCAAAACATTCACCCCATCTATAATATTATTAAGGGTTCATGGTTAATGTGAATAGTTGCTACTTACCATGCCACCTCACCAAAAAAACCAACACATGATTATTAATTTCCCCCAAAAAATTAGTTAAAAATATTGTACTCCATGTTTAGTATGCATAACACCCCTCGTTTGACACCAATACGTTTCTTTTTTTTATAATCTCTCCAGGGGATTCCTTAGATCTCTAAACCGCTTTTCATGTAAGTCGATGTGCTGATAAAAGATCTGATCCATTTTTCGTAATTGAATTTAGTTTTCCTTGTTTATTCCAATCTCCACTTATCTCCTTTGTATGTAGTGATATATCATTATTTTATTGATGAATATAATATTTTATGGATCTTGGTTCTATGATTGATTTCTTGATATCAGATGCATTTTCTCTTCATTGATAGATCATGTTGTGGGTGTTGTATTGTGTAGATTTTGTGATTAATGGTAGTTTGTTCCATAAATAATTACGATATAATTGAAACCCTAAATTTATGGAATTATTTGACATGAGTTGTTAAATTAATTAAAATTATTCATTGATTTTATTTAAAGTGTCATTCAATAAGGGCATAGAAATTAGAAAATTCCCAAATTTTAATGGAATTGATAATATTTGGTGGATTTGAGTAAAAGATTATGTCTAGATTCGATGTTGTTTTGGAGAAATGATTTGATGTGACTCTTGATAAAATTTTTATAAAATGAAAGATAATTTTGTAAGAATAAATCTTTTTATAACATGTTATTTGGATTTGAAATTAAAAAGGTAGATTGAAAACTGATTTTGGGTATTCGGAATATGATTGATGAACCATATTAAAATGATTTTTTATCATTATTGATTGATTGATTATTTTGTTAAATTACATGTGAACATAGTTATTTCAGGGTTATAAGGACAACAATTATATGACTCTGACTCTTTAGGTATATATTGTTGATGGAAAGACTAAATAAACAATGTTTGGAATGATTTCCTTTTATGGGTCCCATAATGGGGTGTAGAATAATTTTTGATTACTAGACCCCTTATGGAGAGTTTACATGAGTTTCCTCACATATCATGAGTTATGAAGATAAATGAGAAGTGTGAGGATACTCTTTATAGAAACTAACACATTATAGGGCTCATTATCATAGTTCTTTGATTTTATTGAAAATACTATACATGTCATTGATTATAGATATTTTTTATTCCATCCAAATGTTTTATATAAATTTTTTATGTAAAATTTTAATTTAATATTATTATGATATATCTATCATCCTTCTTGATTTTAAATAATGTTCTGTTGAAATTATGTAAATTTCAATCCATGACAAGATTTAATCAAAATTGACAGCATAATTCATTCAATTTCTATAGAATTAATTATGTAACACTTAGTGAGGCCCCAATGGTCTATTTTTATACCATCCTAGCATTAAATTTGAGTGTTTTAGATTATATTATTCTAGGTATAAGAAAAAGGGAAACAACCTCTTATAGGAGGTGGATGTTCTTGATCCTTAGGACATAGTATGATGAAGGTGGCCACTGGATATATTATCCATATATTACATGGGATGTCTGATATTTTATATTGGATTATGGTGTATCCATGATTATTTACTATTTTGGTATTGTTTTACTAGTTTTATTCTAGTACATTCTCCATCCTGAATATTGATAATAACGATTTGTTTTGTTTTTATTATGTTATTTTGTGGAAAATTGTTCCCTCTTTATTCTTGTATGATTATAGGTGCTAGTCACCAACCCATTGGGATTGGGAAATCACATAATACTACATCAGGATTATCTTGGTTATATGTGTACTAAGTTATTCAAGCCATTTTATATATTATATTCTCCAAAATATGATAATATTTCCCGCAAAACAACATGAAACACAATATATAAAACCATAATATAATAATATATTCTCCCCAAAATTAACATAATATGTATTCCTCAAATATATTTGATCAAAATATCACATTATAAAAAATAATCCATAATATTTCCCAAAATATAATGAACATATTCAAAATAACATTAATCCATATTCTCTAAGGTTATTTGTAAAAT
This sequence comes from Viscum album, assembly GCA_963277665.1. Taxonomy (NCBI): domain Eukaryota; kingdom Viridiplantae; phylum Streptophyta; class Magnoliopsida; order Santalales; family Viscaceae; genus Viscum; species Viscum album. Next base: position 229,691,425 of record OY728151.1, read on the forward strand.
TCAATATATGTCTCGGAAATTATATACAACCCTTTTCATTAATTAACTCATTTTCAAATCACATAACAACCGTAATAGTTATCTACAGCATTATTTTGAATTCCTTATAAAAACATATTTCCCAAAATACCATTAACTTCTATAGAATAAGAGCATGTAGAGTATTTATACCTATAGTGAACCAGAATTTTCAAACATGGATATTATATATTTTTAATAGTGTATTCAGTACATTACAGAACCTTTGACATAAGAACAATAATAGTTATGTTCCTTTAATAAATTGGAAAAAAATCATAATTTCATAAAATATATTCAATATCCCCCCTCCCCCACAAAGATCTTCCCCTTTTATAATATTCACAAAAAAACACTACTTAAACCTACCTCCATAACCCGGGGAAAGAAAACATAAGAAAGGGTGATCTCAAATGATCGGTAATGGTAAAAAAGGGTGATATGTAAGTGTAAAATTTACATAAGAGTATGATAACATGAGAATTACATTTGAAAACCAGACCATGTATATCAATGATCATACTCCTAATTCATAGAATAAATATTGGATGATTATAAGACATGAATCATAAGGGAATTGAAGATCATGATCCATGAGAGCATAACGTTGTCATAATAAAGAAATATAGGGACTAAAAATCAGTATATATCATTGTGAAAATGTATAAATAGATACATGTTCACTCATTATATTAATGACATGGTATTAGAACCTCACACAAACTTATGGACATGTAACCTGGTCTACACATAACATTATAGACATAAATTATAGGTCAAACTATACCATTTTGTATAAGAAATAAAAGTCCACACATTACATTGTGGAAATATAATCAGGTTCAAACGCAACATTGTGATCATTTAATTAGGTTGACACAAAATATTTTCAACATGTAATTAGGTTCATCGATAAAATATTTATTGAAGATTTATACATCTTCGCCCAATGCATTGGTGGGAGATATTGGCCACACCCATATCTTAATAAAAACCATATATATATTTTTAAAAAGATCATAAAATAATAATAATTTCATAACACATGATATGAAATGGTTTTCTTAAGAAATTCGGTATATCTCAACCTCTAGAAAAGAGAAAAATTTCAAAATCATTTCATCATTTCATTATAGAATAACTCTTGTAAAATGAATCCTGTTTCAAAATAATTTTATCATTCTGTAACCCATGGAATAGTATTGGGTTTCATAAGAATATTATCATAATTAATCAATTAAGGAATGAATAATAATTATATCATTGGTTTATAACCCCAGTAAAGAATAATTAATATCAAAGGAATTCACCTTCAGGGGAAAATATTTTTGAATGATTAATTCGAAAATCTCATCAGGAAAATGGATTCCCAAATAAAACTAGTTTTTAAAACATAAAACGTTTAAAAAATCATTTTCCATGAAAATAATATTATTATTTTAAAATAACACTTTAAAAATCATTCTGAACATTTCTTGAGGAAAATATCGTTTCCTCTTTGAAAATGGTTTTTAGAGCATAAAAAATTTTCAAAATATGCTTCAATATAAAACCATTCATCTAAATATAAAAAAAATCCACAATATTAAGAAAAACATTTTATTTTAAAATAAATTTAAAAATATGTAAGTGAATTTTTAAATCTTTTAGCATTCATTATATTTGTAAAAATTATAGAGGATTACCATACAAAAAATTAATGTTGTTTTCACATTAAAAAAAAAGGACAGACGAGATTTTTTTAAATGACCAAAAGACTACTTTCAAAAATATAAAAAGTCAAAAATGGGTATAAATATCTTAAATAAATCATTTTAAAAATGTTAAAAACATATTTTAATGTATTTTTAAAACATGGTTTTAGAAGAAAAAGGTTTCTTGGCAAAAAAAATGAATTTTCTTAAAACTATTGTTTTTTAAATCTTGATTACATAAACAGAGGAAAATGAAGAGAAAACATATATTTTAATCAAATAAAATTATTATATTATACTTCATGTGTTTCATGATATATGGACCCTAATATTTGATCATCGAAAACATAGTCATAAGGAATATCGGTAAATGATGAGATTGTATCATAAAATCTATACCACTTTTGTAACATTGAAATATATACCCCCTGAATGAATGACATTAAAATAAACCTAAAAGTCATTTCTATAAATATTTTCTAGATATTACATATCAAATGGGATGTATATATATATACATTATAAAATAATATAGGTTAAAAAAACCATATGTCTCAAAGAAGGAAAATTAGGATAAAAAATCCTTATCGCTTTTGAAACTTTTAAACCATAAACACCATATTAGAGATATCATAAAATGGATATCTAAATACCCACAATATTATTTATAATAATATTAAAATTTATTCCTGATAATTATTTACACCCCTAAAATAGATTTTTGGTGAATATGACATATATCCCACAGATGTAAGAAGTGAGATAGAACTCCTTTACGGTAATTATTGACTACCTTCACACTAATTTGAACAAATTTTATAATAAATATTTGTTGATTATAAATCTATTAAACATCTTTAATTATATATATCATACAAAATATAATTTACTTTTGTCCTTTTATTACCAAATTTATTAATAATTCCATATTAAAATTTTTTTTTGAGTAATAATCGTCTTGTTTTTCTTATATATCTAGATTTAATTTTCTACGTCCTATTACTTTGATAATTATTACAGAATATATATAATAATAATCATCAAATTATTATCTTATTTATACATAAATTATACTTTTAATATTAATCATGATATATGGTTTTGGGAAATGAAGTATGTATGATCATAGAGATGGTTAGTCGAACATACACATAAGTAATGTTTCGATTTTTCAATGATTTTTATGTAAAATGGGTATGTAATATCTTTTAAACATATAATTATAATAATATCATTATCACCATATTTAATACGTATACATAGAATTCATTTAGTGTGTTTATGAAAAGAGAGTCATATCACTTCATTAAGGTTGTTTTCAACACATATTTGATCAATGTTATCATCATTCAGTTAGTGAAAATGTAATAAATAAAATGATGTATTAGATTTTAAAATGATAAATAATTAATTAATATAATAATTATTTCATTTGTGTCACATATAGGTATCATTATTTTCTTTTATGTAATGTGTTAGTGAAAAATGAATCACATCGCTTTGTGAGGCGGTAGTCTGCCATACATAAGAGCAACTTTATCGTATAACTTATATAATGGAAAGTAAAAAAATTTATATGATAAAATAATCCTAGAGGTATAAAAATATTATAAAGAATATATATATATATATAATTCATATCCAGCATCATACCCAACCGTGAGAGGTGGTGATGGAAAACCATTAGCATTGGTTCGCGAGGCGGTAGTCCACCATACACATGAACGCTGATTTTGTAACCCATGTGATGGAAGAGGAGATGGTTATCGGTCATAAAAATGAAATTAAAACATATTATTATCATTAATATACTCTTTCTCTTATATAATCATGGTATACTAATAATTTAAGGAGGTGGAGGAATAAATAAAACAAATATTCTCATTAATGAACGTTACTTCTTCTTTGGGTATCGTCTTACGATTTTCACCAAAAGAATTTCTAGGATGGATTTATGTTAAAAAAAGGACTTTATTATTAAAGAAAGGAATTTTTGAAGATATTTGGGAAGGTCATTGTAGAACCAAAAAGTTTTGAAGGTATCAAGAGGAGAAGAGAATGGGAGGCCTTTTATAGGTGAGATGAGTGTAACACTAGAAATGTTTTGAAAGGAAGAATTTCACCCATGATTTTTTCAGGTAAAAAGACGCCATTGATGTCGCATTATAGATATGATAAATTATATGGTATAAATATATCTATATAAATTGTTTTTTACAATTATGGGACATTTTTTACCTTATATTTTTAGTTTAATCGATGATAATCCCATTTTTACGGTAATTGTGGTAAATAATTTTTATTGTATTATGTATTCATTTTGGAAAAATCATACATTAAAATAATTATATAATATAAATTATTATGATTCCAAATAAGTAACACATTTTTTCAAATTAAATTCAATGATATTGAAAATTTTAATTTAAAAAATACCCCATAGACTCGACATGAATAAGGGTTTTTAAAGAGAAAATGTTCAAAAGTGTAAATAGTTTTTATATCAAAATTCAATATTAAAATTATTACATTGACCTAAATTGGATTAATATATTTAAAATTTAACAAATTTTTACTTAAAACTAAGTCAAAATATTATTTAACTTTATAAATAATCAAAATGAAAAGTTTTTTTTCAATTAAAATAATATATTTTCGCCATTCATCAAAAAAAGAATTTGAGAAAATTTTAACAAAAATATGGATATATTTTTTACACTGTTATTGATAAAATAAAAATAATTTTATCAGATATATTTTTTAATAGTTTTAAAAATTAAATTTAAATCAAAACCTGCAAATGTGATGAAAAATTGTGTTTTTATGAAGTGTATTTTTCAAGAACAATGTTATTTTATATTTACACTATCTATAATAATATTAATTTCTAGAATCTCAATTAAAATTTATTGGTAATTTATCTATAAAATTCCTTTAAAACATTCCTCAGTAAGGATAGTTTTTATTATTTTAAATAGAGAAATATTATTCACTTTAAAAGAGTTTTCATAAATTCTCATTTTTAAACACTAAAATAAACATATACTAAAATAAAATGTAAAGTTGATGCAAAAGTAATTAAGTTGATTGAAAATAAATAAAGAATAATTATGTTAATTTAAAACATAACAGACATGTAAAATTAATTTATTTATTAAAAAATGATTGTTTTAAAAAATAATTATTTTTAACTAATCACTAAAAAATATATATTTTATTGAAAAACCCAAAATATTTTCTTAATTTAATCTCATTTTTATTATTTCAAAAATAATATTAATTTTTTATAATAATTTTTCTAAAAATTAAATTTTTATTTTTATTTTTTCTCCTAAAAATCAATAAAAATTATTTTTGAAGAAAAATTATTTTTGTAGAGAAAAATTTCATTACAAAAAATTGGTTGATTATTTAATAATAATTTATAAATAAATTTATTTTTATTTGAAATTTTATATATATATATATATTTCAGAAAGTATTTAATACTACTTATACCAACATATTTAATGGCTTCGTAATAACATTCATAATTAAAATCATATTATGTAATAGTTCTCAAAAGCATAGTCTGACATGTTGTGAATTTTATCATTGTTTTTTGTAACACACAATAAACTCAATGTTTTATATAATTTAATTTATACAAAATATTGCATGAAACTGATGATAAAATAATTTTTTTTGTTTTATGAAATATTTTTTAAAATTTTAAAATAAATTGAAAAATATATATTTCCCAAAATCTGGGGGTGTAACATTCTACCCACCTTAACAAGAATTTCACCCTCAAAATTCATCTTTGTCATCAAATGCTTAACATTTTAAAATTTGATCATCAAAACCCACATTGTAACAAAATTTAAAAAAATATCCCCTTTAAAAATAGAAATTTATGTGTGATGTTCATCTGGAATAACACTTAATAGTTTTCCAAATATGATAACATAGGTGGGAAGTTAAAATATAAAAATATAATTGAAAGCTAACTTCCAAATAATGAAAGATGTTAATGGACAAATTTGACAAAATAAAGATAATGATTATAAATACATAAAACCAATAGGCATGATAATGTTCATTGATTTCATCCAATTTGATGATAACCTAAATAAATTTATTTCAAGACCCTTTTCCTAAGGATGAATAATTTTCTTAACAAGATAATATTACTTGACTTTATTCTATTAAGAAGCACAATCTCATCCATTGGTTGTGCCTTGATCAATTTCCTCTTCCTATCTTACCCCATGAAATAAAGGGGAATTTTTTATTCCTAGGAAACTAAGAGATCATAATATTCATAAATGTAATGAGAATACATTCGATCTATATTTTATTAAATTAAAGTTAAAATTGGTTATCCAAAATGGATAAATATTCATATATTGAAGTAATACATTAATCTTTAAGACCTCACCCGATGTTAACATTAAACAACTCTATAAATTTTTAACCTTATGGCCCTTATATAATTAAAAATTTATAAATAAGGACATTGAATTTAATAAAATTAACTTAACATTAATCGTCAAAATATTATTAATCATCTCTTATTATTAACATACCTAATATGTGAATACCTGGGTCATATATACATCTAATGAATAGAAATAACATGAGTAACCATAATACGTTAATGAAAACATTTATGTTTCTTATTTCCATTAATAACACCATAGATTATTGAACATATTCAATATACTTAAAAATGTTTTAAACTATATCCATGTAAACATAAACCACTTTGTCAACACATCCTTTATTAGTTCTGAGGTCATCAATACTATCAAATTTTCTTTATCCAAATCATTTGCCTCTTTATCCAAAATATACCTCATTTTATCAATCCCATGATCATATTGGGGTTTATCTTCCATTAATCAAAATATGAAATTTCCATACAATCACTTTTCTAGTCCGTCAGTACAGTTTAACAAATTCTTTAATCTCCTTAATGCAAAAAAATGTGGAATAATCCATCGTTGTTTTATGATTTTAATGTCCAAAATACCAGTGATAAAAATATAATTCCTTGAATCCCAATACATAAAATCATTAATTGTCACACATTCTTCATACACCATTTACCAGGGTTCATCATCCTATTATTTTAAACTTATTCCGTTCATATTTCTTTTGTAGTATCTTCATCATTAGTAATATGATCATTACATGTATAACCTTTATTATTTTCTTCATTAGCATTCCCTTTAAGACATTTTTTTCATAATTTTCAAAAATTACACATTTAATACATTCATCTATTGAAAAAAAAATTAGGGAGACTAATATTCAAATCCATTAATTTAACTGAGCACTTCAAATTTCATCATCAATTATTTTATTTTTATCCTAATTTTCCACACTCAAAACACCTTCACGTCCCTTTAAGACATTCCCCTGGGTGATTCTTCCCACATTTATGATATATAGGAAACTAATTCTTTATTTCTGCATGGTTTCTATTACCTGAACACTCAGTGAACTCTATCCTACTCTTCTTTGGTGAGTTAGAGAGTTGATTAAGGTTCACACTATTAATCATGTTTTTGATAACTGATTAGGAATAATCACAATATCCTTCACTCAATTCATCATTCCGTTTGGATTTTGATTAAAAAATTGTGTGAAACATTCAACGTTAACCCAGTTCTGTTAAGTTACTTCCATTAAATAAAACAAAAAATCATATTGTGAGGAACACTAACTGAAGTGGAAATTGCATAATCATGAAAAATAACTTTAATTATGTCTAAATCGTGACACATTATTTTGAATATATTAAACCCTAGGCTTAAACAAGTTCATTAATAGTCATCCTCTATTAAAATTATACATGATTGTTCAGGAATTGTTTGTAAATTTCCACATTATATCGTAAGGGAGTGTCAATCCCGGTGTGTAGTAATTCCCTCTATCATTCATCAGGTAATGATTGAGTCTATCTCAATTCACCCTTTGGAGTTATTATCCATATGATATTCTATTCCATATCTACATCCACTTATAGTATCCAAATAGGGATTATATTTCTTGATAACAAATTTCTCTATCATTTACCAAAAATCATGGTTATTTTCTTAAGCATTAACTCATTTATTGACTTATCCTTAGGGATATCCCAAGATATATGCTTACAAATATCCATAGGGATATCACTAAATTTATTTCATCCTATTTTACACTTGTAAACAAAACCTATCCTCTAATTCTAAATACAGGTACCAATTATTATCATACATGGATGTTGCATCTTTTTAGATGAATATTCAATATTTTAAATAAATAAACCCCTAAGGATCATTATAGTTTAGTGTGTTTAGAAACAAGGACACAATATTTCTAATTTGGTTAAATATCTTCAATGTATCCCTATAAATATTCTCATTTAGTTCTTTTTATGAACACACCCTACTTAAAACATTATTTATAACATGGGAAACGAAAAATAAGAAAGGGAGAGATTAGATAATCAGTAAAGGTAAACAAGAGAGATACATAAGTATAACATGAACATAAGGGTATGATAACTTGAGCATAACATTTGAAAACTATACCATACATATCATATATCATAATACTAAATTTTGGAATAAAGACTGGAAGTTCATAAGACATGAATCATAATGGAATTTAATTACATGATACATTAGAGAATAACATTGGCATGAGACATAGATTTGTGGAATACACAAAATCTTATAACATTGTGAAGATTTATAAATAGATAATAGGTTGATTCATTATGTTAAGGAAATGTAATCAGTCCCTTGTATAAACATATGGACATGAAACTAATTCCATGCATAACATTATGGACATAAAATATACGTTTATTCATAACATTATGAACATATAATCATGTTCATGCATAAAATTTTGAACATGTATTTAGGTTTATGTGTAAAATTTTTAACATGTAATCAGAATCATACATAAAAAATTTACTCATAGGTTGGACATATTTAACCAATTTATTTGAGGGAGATATATATCCCACCCATATCATAATGAAATACATATTTATGTGCACCAAAAGATCCGAAAACGTTTATCCTGTCATCGCCCATGAAATTAAATTGGTTTCTTAAATATTTCATCGTATAATTTTCTTTATAAGAAACACAGGTTTCCTAATCATTTTATCATTTTATAATTGAATTACATGTGAAAAAATAAAAAGGTTTCATAATAATTTTATCACGGCGTAACCCATTTAAAAGAATCATTCTTTAGAAACATATTTTCATCTTAAAAAATTAGAGAAATAATAATAATTGTATCTATTGTTCATATACCTATTAAATCATAAGTACCATAAAATAATGTCAATATATAAAATAATTTTTAATGATTACATTATATATTTATTTAAGAAAATAACTTCTCTTTCAAAAACAATTTGTAAAACCTAAATCAATTTTTAAAAAATTATTTTAAAATAACATTGAAAAACAAATATATGTATATTTAAAAATAATTTAAAACATTTCCTGATCAATATATCATTTCCTTTTTGAAATACACTTTTTAAAACATAAAAAATTTTCAAAATACATTTCAATTTCAAATAATTCATTTAAAATCTACAAATAATTTCCCAATACTAAGTAAAATGTTTTCATTGAAAATATATTTGAAGCCATGAATGGGAATCTTAAAATCATTGATCTATTCTAATAATGATGAATATTGTTCATGTTGTGCATATAATAACAAATATTAAATTCAAATTTATAGTAAAATCCAAAAGGGAATTTTTTTTAAAAATTACATAAATATTCCTTTCAAAAAAATTATAAAAAAACATGGGTAATAATATCATTAATAAGTAATTTTCAAAATCATAAAACCTTTTTGAAAATATTTTTCAAAAACATATTTTTGGAATAAAAAGGGTTTTTCAATGACAATATGATTTTTATTAAAAATATTATTTTTGAACTCATAATTATATGATTTGAGGAAAAGAATGGTTAAAAAATATTTTCTTAATATAATTAAAGGATAATGAAATTCATGGTTTTCTAGAGAGATGGATCATAATATTTTATCATTTGAAACATTACCATAAACAATCCCAATAAACTATGAGATTGTAACAGAAAATCATTACCACATTGGTAACATTAAAATTGAATTCCTAAAATGGAATACCATTATAAAAGAAAATATATTGAGGGTAAATAAATTCATGATATTTCATCTCAAAGGGTATGTAAATAAACATTGTAAAATAAGGTAGTTTCATAACATAACCATATGTCTCAAAAAAGAAATGCCAACTAATAAATACTTACTATTTTAGTAACTTTTAAACAACAAACCCCATGAAAGAGATATCCTAAGATCGATATTTAAATCCAATTAATTATAATTATAAATATAATTATAATAATTTCATAGTAATTATATACATTATATAAAATAAATAGGTGGTGAATATGGCATGTGTCTCACATAAGTATAAAGTGAAATGGAAATCCATTGCCATACGACATGAATTCCTTCACACTCATTATAAACTCCTATAAAATAAATATAATTTTATTATACATATATAACAGAACAATAATTATATTTATTATACAATACATGATTTACTTATGTCCATTTGTTACCCATTTCTTAAAAATGTTATGTTAAAGTAAACTTTCTGGTCATAACCCCATTATTTTTTATATATGTATTATTATATTTCCGTTAATATTAATATCATCATTATTATATAATCTCCATAATAATAATAATTAAATAATTTTCAAATTTATACATCAATTATAATTTTAATAATAATAATTAAAATTGGGTTTGATAAATGAATATTAAATATGTAATAAATTTATGGTGGTAGTCCACACATACACAAATGATGTTATCATCTTTCAGTGAGATAAAAGGTAATAAAAAATGATATATTAAAATTTAAGAAAAATAAATATGTCATATATTTAATAATTATTTTATTTATATAACATATATTTCTCATTTTTATCTTACATGTAAAGTTTTAGTGAATAATGAATCACATCTCTTTGCGAAGTCGAAGTCAGCCAAAAATAGAAGTGACATTATCATATCCCCTAGAGAATAGAATGTAATAAAAGATATATATTTTATAATAAATATAGATGTGTAATAATATTATAAATATTATATCTATAATTTATAACCATCATTATGCTCAACTGTGAGAGCTGGTAATGGAATAATTGAGTGATATTGGTTCATTAGGAGATAGTCTGTTGTACACATGAATGATGATTTTGTAACCCATTTGATGGAAGTGGAGATGTATATAGGTAGTGAACATAAAATTAATATATATATATATATATACTTAATATATTGAATATATTATTTCATCATACTATAATAATAATTGATGGAGTCAGAGGAAGAAATAAAATAAAAATGCTTGTTGATGAACATTACCACTTCTTTGAGTATGCTCCTTAGGTTTTCACCAAAATGAATATCATGGTTAGATTTATCTCAAAACTAATGCATTTGTTATGAGAATATAAAATATTGGAAGTTATTTTTTCATGGATTTTATGAACCAAATTTTTTTGAAGGATTGAAGATGAGTGGAGAAGGGGTGGCCATTTATAAGTGAGGTGAGAGTCACACTTGAGATCTTTTGAATTAATGAATTCCACATATGTTGTTTCCGTGTAAAAAGGATAATATGATTGACCCTTCATGATAATATAAGTTTTAATGTAAAAATTTGTCCATCCAAGGGGTATTTTACAAGTTTTGGGTCATTTTTTACCATTAGAGATTATATCTAACGCCTGTTAAACCCATTTTTACCTTAACTACAACCAAATATTTTTCTATTTTTACTTTCAATATTTGAATAAAATTATATGTAACATATCATATCATATAAATTAATATTATTTAAAAAATAAAATCCATTTTTTTAAATTACATTCACAGAATTTTCAATTTTTTATTTAAAAATAATCTCGCTGACTCGGTATCAAAGAGGGTTTTTAAAGAGAAAATGCTCAAACGTTTAAAAAGATTTTATATCAAAATTTAGCATTAAAATTATTCCAATGACCTAAATTGGATTAATTTAAGTAATGTTGAAGTAATTTTACATTAAAACTAATTAAAAACATAATTTTACATCAAAAATATTTTAAATGAAAAAGTTGTTTTTAATTAAAATTCACTACTTTTCATTATCAATCAAAAAATTATACTTTTCATAAAATTATCAACACAATGAAACATAATATAAATTATAAAATATTATTTCAAAACTGAAAATTATTTTTTAATATAAATATTTAAATAATTTAAAATATTAAATTTAAAATAAAACCCACAGGTGTAATGAAAACATGGTTTTTCAAGAAGTGTATTTTTTCAAACACAAGATGATTTTATATTAACTCTAAATATAATAATAATCATTTAATGAAAAATATATATATTCATATATATATGTTAAATAAATTTAATTTAAAAATATCTTAAATAGGTATTGTTTTAATTAATTAAAATAGAGAAACATTATGGACATTAAAACAATTTAAAAAAAACCATTTTGTAAACCCTAAAATAATATTATACTAAAATAAATTATAAAGTTAGATAAATTTTAATTGAGTGTATTAAAGATAAATAAGGAATATTTATGTTACACTAAACCATAATTTTTAATTTAAAATACGTAACTTAATAAAAATAAATTATTGTTTTCTAAAAATTAGTATTTTTCACTATTCACTGAAAAATAAATATTTCTAAATGCCCATAAATTTCATCATGGGTTAAATTAAAATGGTGAATTAAAAAAATATTTCCATTTTATAAAATAAATTTTCGAGAATATATAAAAATTAATTATAATATTAACACGTAAAAATGAGAAAAATTATTTTTGAAGAAATCATATTTCTATATAATATAATTACATTATAGAAAAATTTATTGATTATTTTCTATGAATTTATAAATAAATTTAATTGAGTAGAAAATTTATATGAATATCTTGTAAAGTAGATAATAACATTCATACCCACCTATATAATAGCTAGTTTATAGTTTTCATAATTAAAATATTATTATTTCATGTTATGATAAAGCTCAATTTCATGTGTCATGCAAGCTATCATTAAGCATGTACCAAAATATGAACTTGATATTGCATATAACATAGGATATACTCAATATTATGAATAATGAAATAAGAAATTAGTGTTATATGAAATAAAAATTTCAAAAAAATTAAATTTAATTGAATATATATATATATATATCACTAAATCTCAGAGTGTTACAATACCCCAATCATGTATTCTTCTTAAATCACCTTAACTCATAATCATATAAGACCGTGAAAATATATTAATATATTTAAATAATATTATCAACCATAAACATATAAACCCATTATATAAATAATTCCTATTATTTTATCCTCACATTAAAGCATAAAATCACCCAACCTTATCTAAACCATGCTCCAATACGAACTATAACAACCTTAATCATGAACACTTGGATTCTGTTAAAACATATATTCCTAAAACATTGGTTTGAATACCAATAAAACATGACCAAATATTTTTATTATAACATCCATGGATGATATTGATTCACTTATATCCCCATGAAATTTTAGGTTTAATATTCCAGAGAATGAGGTCCGATATTTATTTTAAAATATCGATGTCTTGAATTGAGAATTTTTCTCATAATTATAAGGTTTTATTATTCCATGAATTTTTTTCAAAATATCCCATAAATTTATCTATACACAACATACATGACATGAATCTTCATACCTTTTTTAAATTGAATCATAATAAGGGGTGACCTCAAGTACATAGTGAGGGTAAATAAGGGATATAACAGTTGATAATCATTAGTGAGTATGAGATACCTATATGGGTATGATATATTTGGATTAACATTCAAAAGTCATACACAACAATTCAGATATTATAATCATGAATCATGGAATAAGTAATTGATAGTTCATAAGAAATTAATCAAAATATAATAAATGATCATCATCCATGAAAATATAACTTTAGCACAATAACAAGTCATTAGAGAGTGTCATAAAGTGTGGAATAGTCGTAATAATTAAAATAATTTTTCATGGATATCTTCCCAGACATTAATCACATGTCGTGTATGGGATAACCATATGTGTGCCCTCTTTATTCATGGGATAACATCTCATTTACCATCTATCAGGCTTGTGTTAACAACTTGTCTACCCTTTGAGATCATAATCATTAAAAATTATCCATTTAATTGGAGGGATATAACTATTGTTACCCAATCATTTAACACATATTATTACATGATTTTAAACATAAATATAAATTAAATTCAACATGAGGATTTAAAGTCTTAGTTTATTAGGAATACAAGGCACATAAAATGTCAAAAGTCAAACTAAAATAAAAATTTATTATTTTAATTTCCATAATCAGACCCTAACTCCCATTGAGATCATATATATTTATAGGATGACCTGGGGAATACACAAATAAATGGGGTGAGATAAAAATCCTATTTTGGGAATTAAAATTATAATGATGCACAGTATGTGATTAAATTGGTTGAACATGATATCATAAAATATAAGGCTCGTTGATAATCATATTGGTGAACAGTATAAAGAACCAAGAGTCATAAGATCATTGAAGCATAAGTATGTGGCTGCAATATATAATATTACATAAGTATAATTCAAGACTAACATTCAGTATAAAATCACAAGGTGGGCAGAGTCCCATCACATATTAGGTTTACTCCATTGTCCCATAAATATCATCACATGAGATAAAAACATTTCCTAATTCATTGGAGAGGTATGTAGCCACATCCATTTTAATATGTACATATATATTCCTTCTACAAAATGAAATCAAATAGAAGTCATAAACATAATAATTTCCCCCTAAAAATCTGTTTTGAAACTTGGTTTTATCGAATAACCAGATATCATATCATAATGGTATCCAATAAATAAGGTATTTAATAATTATTTGATGATTATATATATAGTCCCTTAAAACTGATGTCCAAGTGATGTAAAGACTATAAACAAATTAAAGAAATCCTTTTAGAAATATACCTCTTAAATAAGAAATTAGGGAAAAGAGAAATGATTTTCAAATACGGTAAGGGAGTAATAATTTCCATAATACAAAAAATGAGATATAAGTGTTTTCCATGATAAAATTAATATTTTTTAAAAATGAGAGGTTTAAAATATTTTAATTAGTGGAAATTCATGAAATTACCTATGATTTTAAAATAGAATCATCATGTTCAATGGACTATGTGACATGAAGCACAAATATTATAATATAATGAAAGAAAAAAATATATTTAAAATATATTTATTTTTAAATAAATTCAATAGATTTTATATCTTAAAATTCATGAAATATTATGTTTAAATGAAATTTGATACTCTATTAAAATATTATTATTTTAAACATGACCATTATAAGCTAGCCACTAAGTTTGAGGTATTATTAGGGAAAACTAAATTAAAAAAATTATATGGTTTATAAATATACAATATATAAATGAGTTTTCAATTGATTATAAATTAAAATATAAATCATTTTATATATAAAGTATGGTTTTATAAAAAACTTTATCTTATTAAAAGGTGGTTTTATCGCACTTTGTAAGAAATATTTAAAATTAATTTCAACCATATTTAAGTATATTGAATGTAAAAAAATATAATTTTTTAAATATAAATTTTAAAATTATCTTAGGGGGGATTTTTTATAATGTTATAAAAAGAATAATTCTTCTGATGAATAGTGAAAATACTAATTTTTATTGAAACCATCAATTTCATTTAAATTATTTGAAATTATAAATTATATTTGAAATTTTTCTTATCCTAAAATTAGTTCAAATATATTAAAAATTAACTACTATATGTCATTGGAATCAATTTCAAATTTATTCTGATATAAAAACTTTTCAATCATTTCAATCTTTTCCTTTGGAAAAAACTGTTTTTTAGACTGATCTACGGGTTTAATTTTAAATTTAGATTTTTCACCTCAATGAATTGATGTTAAAAAAATGTATTTAATATTTGAAATAAAAATAATTTTTTTTAATCTATTATGTTGAACATAATTTTTTACCATTATTAATAATAAAATCATAAAAATTTAATTATCATGCTTAAGGTAAAAAAAGGTTTACATGGGGATAAAACTAAAAAATACGATTTAAAATAGACTAAAAACTTTTACAAATTCTATTTTTTAAATATTTCAACCTTATATCATCTAAGTTTATATAATAACCCATTTTTTTATTATTTTTACATGAGATAAAAGTTTGTGTCGCTTTATCATTCTAAAAATTCCATGTGTGTCATCTTCCCAACATATAAAAGGCCACCCCCTCTTGACTCTTTTTCACACATAAAAACCCCACTAGTTCAGATGATACCTTCCCAAATACATTAATTAATTGTTTTTATCCATAATATAGGCCTTTTTTAATATTAATCAATCCTATAAGGGATTTAGCATTAAACCTAAAGAGGCTCTCTGAAGAAGATGTATAATTCTTAAACTTGTGTATTTATTTTATTTCTAATTACACCTTCTTCAAATCATCTTAAAAGATTATAATATAATAACTCCAGTACCACATATATACTGAGATTTTATTATCTTGATTTAATTACCCATATCCATCTCCACATCCATAGAATGGGAAATGAAACCATTGATCGTGTGTACGTCTGACTACCGCCTCATGAACTAATTTAATTTCTTTTCAATACGAACCTTTCAAGTATGGATGTAATGATAGATTTAACATAGGTAAATGATATTTATTATCTTATTATAATTCTATAATTATTATAACACATATAAATTCTTTGTTTTAATTCCTTTATGGGATATAAAAACATCACTCATGTGCATGCCAAACTATCGTCTCACAAAGGGATGTGTCTAATTTTTGATTTACACTATATATAGAATGTATTATGTATAAATTTATTGAATATATGTGATTATTATTATATAGAAATACTTATGGAAGTATAATATCACATCTAACTTCTTACCTTCTAATCCATTGAAAAACAATAATGTTTCTCATTTGCACATATTGAATATCGCCACCACGTAGTGATCTTAAATGTTTTTCATTTTATATTTTCATGGATGAAATTAACAATGTATTTGAATAAAATAAATAATATATATAACAAAATAATTATTATAGTAATTTTAAATAACATTTATTTTCCTTTCACTCTATCATTCATGAAAAATGGGAATAGGTTTCGTGTTTCTGTACGGCTTAACGCCTCTATGAACAGTGTAATCCATTTTATATCTATAAATTATTAATATAATATATATATATATAATAAATTTTTGTGATATTAATTTAATGTTTAAAAATCTAGAGATTATTTAACCCTGATCAATATTAAAGGACACAAATTACTAAACCAAAATATACATGAAAAACAATGCCATTATCACCTAAAATAGTAATTTTAACAAATAATTATTCATAAACTGCTGATAAAAGACTATAATTAAGTCATATATGGTATTAAATATTCTATTATATTTATCAAATATTGGTATAATATAACTATATTTATTATATATGGGGTTTTACCATGTTCAAAGTGAATTTTACCTAAGTTACGGGTTTCTCCTCTCACTTTTACGTTCGTGAGACATATCCCATAGTCACCACTTATTCCTTTTTGTGGTTTATATTATATAACTTTTTATATGTTATGTAGTGAAACGTATTATATTAGTATAATATAATGTTTCATTTAATGTTATTTCTTTTATCGGGACTGTGATTCAAAAGTTACCAATGTTATAAGGGTTTATTTCACAATCTCATCATAATTCAGGATTAATTATGTTTAAGTCTCTATTAAAGGAATTATTTTATATTTCTATATTAAATGAAATAAATATTTTTACACTATGTTGATTCATGAACATATTTTTTAACATTACCATTTGTTCTTAACATGGTGGAAAAAATTGTTTTTAACAAATGAGATAATATCTCTCTCTTCGATTAAAAATACTATTTATTTAAAAACATTGTATTCAAAAAATGTTTCTAAAATATTTAACATTCTTATAATTATTTAATAAGTTAATTTTTAACAATTATTACATTTTAAAAAAAATTAAAGGAATCATTAACTCCTTTAACAAAAAAGTCATGTTAGGCTTATACCAAAAATTTTAAAGGAATATTTATTTTAATGTGTATGACATGAATGGAATTTCCTACCGTTATGACTATCCAATGTTTCAAAATACACTGTATTGGTTTCAAAGGTTATTTTTAATTAGAATTATTTATATAATGTATTATTCAATGAATCAAAATCCCAATGGTAAATGATATCTTCCACAATAAATTTTCTAAACACTATTTAAAGATTTATTTATAAGTTTCTAAGTTTATTTTAAATGAAAATGATTTTTAAAATTTTTATGATTTAATGAAAAAAAATATCAATGTGGAAATGATATTTTAAAAATGAAATGTTTTAAATAATCTTTAAGTCTTCTTCTCTTAGTTCCTAATTTTTTTTCAAATAAAATTATTTTAAAATTGTTTCATGTTTTAAAATGTTCTCGTAAATGTGAAAGTCTATTTCCCTCATGAAATATTACAAGTGTTCATTAAAAACAATATTCCATTGAAGTTGAAATTCTTTATATAACTTCTTAGTTTGTGTGGATATAATCCAATGATATTATATTTATTCTCTCTAAGGATGGATTATGTTCATGATGACCTGCTGCTATTGAAAATAAATTCTTTTTCCATGGGTTACGCTATGGTGAAATGATTATAAAACCTATTAATTTCCATAGTTTCTAAAATGAGGAAATGTTTATTAAATCCATTTATTTTCATGGGTTATGATATGATTAATTTTTTATGATCTTGTGGCACATGATTGTATAATATTTATAATGTGATTGGTGAGACCAATATATCCCTCTATTGAATTAGTTAAGGATTACTATCTACTGAGATAAACAATATTAGAATGGGGAGTGAACCCATTTCAGTAAAAGACTATATCCATTGTAATAGTATTCTGATTGATCCCTAACAACAATGATGGTTTGAGTAGTGAACCCATTCCACTATGATAGTCATGGTATTAATCCTTTACTAATAAGGAAACCATATTTAATGCTTATCTGTATGCCCCAATTCTATGTTATATGTCAATTTTATGCTATAAAGGCCCATGTTCATTGATTTCCTTATGATTAATGTCTTTTGAAATACCATTATTTATTCCATGACTCAAGATTTTTATCTTTAATATGAATATTTTCCTTAGGTTAAGATGATTTGTATTACGTGTGATATTTTTTAGAATGGGTCTAATTATGAGGAACTAAGTGGGAGACATTTTAGAACTCGTATGAACCTATTGTTGATGATTAAAATATTCCAGAGGAACTTTTTCATTATGATCCATAGGTCTATAGTTCTTTAATTTAATGACTATTCATCTAAAATGATGTAATATCTATTTATAAAAATATCGGGTCTTTATATTCGAAATGGGGCAGGTATCAGAGAGGTTGCCTTTAATTTGTTTTTATTATCGATTGAAATTAAAAAGGGAACATTTTAAAACATATATATCCCCATAAATTAAAAATGTATTAATCTAGGTATATGTGTGTGGGTCATATATACATAATATAGAATAATAAAATTATAAAATTATACTAAGAAACTAATGTAATAGATATAAATCCCGACCCAAACAAAATAGCATTGTTTAGAGAGACCCTTACATTTTGTTCTAGAATCATTCAGTATATGTATTTATTATCCTAGATAATAAAATTGATTCATTAATTAATTAATTCAAAAAAATTTACATATATATATATATATTATTTACTATAATTATATTATATTCATCTACAACCATTTCTGTGAGATATAAATCATAATTTCATTGTTCGGAGGGTGTTCTTTTCATGTTTCCAAGGTTAGTTCACTTATATATAATTAGTGATATAATTTAAAAAGAGGTGTAAAAAACAAAAATTGACAATAAATCTTGTTAATTTCCTTAGATAAATTTAAATGGTCCAAAATACCCATTTTTATATATGGATAATTTATTTAGAAAATATGTTACTTTTAAACAATTATTCTATTTATGTTTTTATAGAGACCAACATGAAATAGATTCATTTTGTTTATTTAAATTATTATTAAAACATATTAGAAATTAAAATAACTTATAATATAATTATTATTATTATTCTTAACTATGATATTATTCCTATAACCCACCATGATGGTGGTGGAGAAAAATGAATTAGGTCGTTCATGGAGGTGATGAACCAACCATATTATGAACAACCTTTTGGTTTTATAAATGAAATTAGGCAGTGTATAAGATGGATATTCCACCATAATAATAATTTATAATTTACTTAGGATCATTATGTTACTTTATTTAGTTTTACGTATAATTTATGACGGTGGTAGAATAATAATAAATTTATTTTAGAGTTTACCTCAACTTTTTTTAGTATCCTCTTAGGATACCACTTAAGGATACTAGTTATGGTCTTGTGATGAAAATGGTAACACTATGACATGAAGGAGAGGATCAAAAACGTGTTTGGGTTGAAATTTTGTAAGCTCAATGTCTTAGAAGTTGTGATTAGAAGGGGTGGTGAAGTTATTTATTCTTATTCTATATATAGTAAATGGTTTATGTAGGTTTGAACTAGTGGATTTTTACATTATCCATGACTCCAATATTCTGGTTTTTATCTTATAATGTTATGTACCATATTTTATAATATTTAACTATTCACCAAAAATTCCATTATTTTAGAAAAATATACCAAAACATACCCTAACCATTTTTCAATGTGTATATTACAAAACCGAAATTCATTTTTGAAAAATAAGTTTCTAAAAATGAAAATTTTAATTATTTTATAAAATAATTAATTATTTGTAAAATATAAAATTTAATATTAAAATCAATTTTCTATCCCAGAATGTATCAAAAAACTATATTTTCATTATAATACAAAATAAAATAAATTTATAATTGCATTTTTTGAAAACAATCTCTCTATTAAATCACTTTATTTGTTTTAAAAATAAAACTAAAATAGTTATTTTTTTTATAATATGAACACTTATTTTATTATTTATAATGTATTTATTTACATCTTCTGTGATATAAATATATAATATTATCATTTTATAGGATTTATAAATATTATTTAACACTTAGATAAGTGTGGATACTATTCTAATGGATAGGGTACTATTCATAATATTCATATTACTATTCCAATGGTCACATTACTATTCAAATGGTCAGATTATTATTCCTGATATCATATAACTATTCCAAAAATCAGATTTATAAGAATAATAAGGGTTCCCAACATTATATATGTACCTCGTATTTCATTCATTCTTCATTCACTTCCTTTTTCTCTCAATGTTGAATATAATTTTACATTTTTAAAATGTATATGGCATTACTAATTTCGTAATTCATTTCTATTGAGTTTTTTATGAGTGAAATTACTATGGAGGATTGAGAAGATCCCAATTTTATGTTTTTTGTTATATTATTTTTTATTTTTAGTCCCATTGTAATGCTTTAAATTCTTATGAACAAATTTATTCTCTAAATTTAATGTCTATGTCAATGCAATTTTTTTGTTTTCGTTAAGTTTTGAATGTGTTTTATATAACACTTCATTACTATATATGACAAAATTATATAATCAAAGGGAAATTCCATTAATAATTTTTTTTCATTTCATTCTTCCCCCCTTAAGAAATTTTACCCTTGAAATTTCTTTTTACATAATAAGGTGAAAATAGGTGAGGTTACTTCATATTCATTTCTCCTAATTGTTTCCATGTCTCCTCCTCATAGATATTTATGATCATAGTACATTAACTAGGTGATTTTTCCTTTTTCAATGAAATTTATCTCTATAATCCAAAAACCTCTCTAGTTTCTCCTCACAAGAGAGAATATTTTTCAACTGCTCCACCTTTAAATTGATTACATGTGAGGTATTTGATATATACTTCATTAAGTGGGATACATGGAATGTTTCATATACTTGTGAATGGGTTTGTGGGAGTTCTATTCTATATTCCATCACTTTGATGTGATTTAGAATCTAAAGTGGGACAATGTACCTAGGACATAGCTTCCCCTTCCTCTCAAATCTCATGAAACTATTACATTGAGATATGTCGGGGAACAATTTATCAATAACCTCCAACTCTACATATCATCAATGATTATCAAAAAAGAACTTTTGTTGACTCTAAGTAGCTCTAATGTGATTATGAATGGTCTTTACATTTCCAATTATTTTCTAAACCATTTAAAATCTCATCAACTTGTGATCACTAATATTATCTGAAAATGTTAGAGTTATATATCACATCAAACTCAAGCCTTGATATGGATCCATTTTTTTCTTTTGTGAAATCTATTATTATATGAAAACATGAATAAAGAAATTTTTTTATCTCATCCTCTTTTTAAGCCCATCGATAATGCACTAATCATGTCCCCTAGTGTTTAGGTAGTCTACTCATATTGGCCATCATTTTTTGGTTGATAATTAGTACTAAATTTCAATTCTGTGTTTAGATCATGTTGGAGACTCATATAGAACATTGAGGAAAATCATAGACCACAATCAAATGCAATTTATAGTGGTGTTTCATGTAGCCTCACCACATATCTGATGTATATTCTTTAAATTTTATCGTATGAGAATCCGTATCGAATTCCAATGACATAACAATCATTTGTAAGATGATCCACTACAACACATATAGAATTATTTCTTATTTATGACTTCATAATAATGGTTACAACTACTATGGGGATATTTTTCCATTTCCATGTCAGTATGGATAACGGTTGCATCATCCCCATGTAATTTTTCGTTTCATCCTTTACCTGATGAGATACTTGGATTTTTAATGTATATTTTTTATCTCATTCCTCATATTATTCCTACAACAGTGCTCTTAGTTATATTGACACATCTCTATGATTTATAAGAGGATAGGTAAAGTTGAGATAGGTGTATCATTCCAACACACATTTTTCTAAGGACATCACGTTACACATAGTTATGATCTAAATATTACAAATCCTTATTTAATAAATTTAAACCTTGATTATTTACCTTTACTTAATGTTTCTAAATTATTCGATATTTCTAGAACCCCTCTTAGATATTATTTTATCTACTCTAGAAGGGATGGTTTAGAAATAATTTGGTAAATGAATGATGGTTTTCCTTCCTTTATGATCCCCATGTCCATCCTTTTGATGTTTATAAAGATTATATACTTCTCTATTATTTTTATTAATAAGTATTTCAGATCCTTACTACTTAGATAATCTCCCACTTTATTTTCATTCATAAAATTACAGTGTATTGATAAGTCAAAGTCATTTTTCAGCTCTTACCATATTCACTAGTTAATAGTAAGATCCTTCTATGTGAATATACATTTGAGGCTCCTATGATCCTTATATATTTTAAATTTCACCCAATAAGGATAGTTTCATCAAATATTCAAGGAAAATATCACCTCAACTGACTACTAATCTTGTGTTGGGTAATTCTATTCAAGAACATTCATCTTCCTTGAAAGTTATGATATCAATTTATCATTTTATGGAAATAAAAAACCCAATCCCTTCTTTTAAGTGTCTATGTATACCATGAAAATTTCCACACATGTGGGAATAGTGATGATTGGTGTTGGGATAATCCTATTTTTCATTTACTTGAATATCTTTTCATATTCCTTTGTCAGTAAAAACATTACTCCCTTCTGAGTGAGCTTGGTTGTCCAGTTTAAAAATCATGAGAAGTTTCTCAAAAATCATCAGTAACACATAGTTAGTATATAGAAACTATATATATCAATTAAAAATGTTTTTTATGGGACTAATCAATTCCTATTGTCTTGAAATGGTCCACATATTTCTTTTTTATAATAACATTCCCTAAGAATATTACTTCCTCAATTGAGAACTCACATTAATTTTACATGGAATATAGATTCTCATTTAATAAGGACATTAGGAAACTATTCAAATTCTATGAATTATCCACCTTAATTTTGGATTATATCAAAATATAATCTATAAATATAACCATAGATTCATTGGGGTAATTTCTAAGGACTCATTTTATTAATTCTATAACTATTTATGGTGCATTTGTGAGTTTTATAGGAATCACTCTAAACTACATATTCCAAAAAAAAAATTAATGGTATTATTTGAAATAACTTCCTTCATCACCTATAATTACTGATTCCAAAATAAAGGTCTACCATTGATATATACTAGTACATGCATAGTTTAGTGAACAATTCATCAATATATGGATGGGGATACTAATTATTTATTAGGAGTTATTTATGTTCGTGATATTCAACATAGAGGTTCATTAACCAATAATTATTCTTCTCAATGAGTGGTAACACATCCCATAGTGAATCACTGGATTTTATAAACCCTTATTCACATTCAATAGTAACTTATTATTTGGTTCTTCTAACTCAATAATGGCTATTCAGTAGGTAGTGTCAGAAATTTGTATAGATCAAGGTAAACTTTTTCTTGAGAACTCAACCTCTGTACAAATATAAAGACTATGAAACTCTTCATGGAATACATCAATATTATCCATTATAATGTTCATGTTTCTAAGAATTATTCACTTAATTGTCTTGAACATTTTGGGTTGATATGCTTTATCAAAATGAAATAATATTCACATTAAGGATGAATATTCTAGTAGAGATTATTCATCTTCATTACCCTTCTAAATAATTAAAGGATGACTCATGATAGAAAGATTAATCTCACTATTATGGAAGTTATTGTTGGAATTATATTCGGATAGTAAATCTAGTCCCCATATAGCATCAAATTATAATAAAATAATCATCATAACATTTTATGGAGTTTCAGTTCAAAAACATTGTCGAGGAAATAATGAAATACTTTGGATATGATAATTTCTAGGTTTATAGTTCTCATAGCTAGCTCAACCCCCATTAATTAAGGTGCTGTATTAATAGTCTACTAATCATGAAAGATATTACATAATTCATGGAACCAGAATAAAAAATTATGTCAGCTATATTTGAATGGATAAATTGTGTAGTTATTAGCAAACCATTGTAGGGATTAACCTCAGTTGTAGTGATAGAATATCACCTTCCTTAATCCCTAGTACATGGTTTTTTTTGTTATTTCCTCTAACAAAACATTCTTGGGGAATTGTTTTTTATTATTATTTTTTTCCTTAAAATTGAATCACCTTACCTAAGGTTGATTGTTAATCTAAACCATATATTTTTTAATCGCATTAGTTTAATTATTTATATCCATTTTTCATTGATTATCCTAGCACCCCTCTTTTCCACACTTGAAGCATCTCATGATTCCATTCAAAAAAATTCTTAAGGCTTTCTTACTTCACTTTAGTCACATTGGAAGTTGTATCTTATTTCCACTATATGATTTAACAGTGTAATATATTATGTTAAACTCCATTTTGTTATTTTTATCTCCAAACCCAGATGGCCATTAAGCGACACTAATCTTCATCTTAGCCGTAATAGATTGATAGAAAATATCATTATTTCATTAATATTATTGAATTTTTATTCCTTTTCATTAAGTTTTCTTTAATATGATATATAAATAGTCCTTCTTACCTTCTATGTTGATGAAAAAGTTGGAGGCTTACCAATAAATCCTTGTGAATTTTACCTTATATGCCCCGATATACTGGTCATAGATTTTCTCCAGTCTGAGGGCCTATCTCTGCATTTCCTGATGAATAGTTTATGGAAATTATTTTTTGAAAAATATTTTTCTGAATCCTTCCCATTACATGGAATCAATTTTCACTTTGTACTTTTTTTATTGATCAATGTCAATCAGTGGTCGTCTTCCCCCACTTTGATATAAATGTTGACCATAAAATTTTCTTTTCATGATCACTAGAGGAGAGAGACTATGTTTTCAATGGATTTAATAAATTATCCCATGATGATGAGATCATGAGATCCAAATAATGTAGTAGGACATGGTCAAATAAAGGACTCAAACAAAACTTTTTGTGTCCTATGAAATGTTTGGTGTTCTACATGATAAAGATATTATTAAAAACATGAGTTAGTTGAGATAGTACTTCCATGAATTTCATATCTAATTCTCTTATAAGTTTTTTAATCTAATTATGTAAATCATAACATTTCCTATCATGTTGGTTGCTGGAATAGTACCTCTGATTTCCTATAATAAACTAAAAAAGTAAATAAAGAGAGGAGTATACTCATACTAAATATTATGTAAAAAAGGGAAATTATTAACATAAAAAGAATAAATTATAAATGAAAATTATATCCTTAATTATTAGTTTCTAGGATTCAATATAGGTTATTCATAGTGATTTTACTATTAGGTTTTATAAAATAACAATAAATTCTATTCATTAAAAATGGTTTGAAAAGATTTTTTGTTGTTTCCAAAGAATATCCCTTGGGATTGTCAATGAAGGTTTAAAAAGGGGCCTCTTTTTCGTTCACTATGTGATGATCAAGTTAATACATAATGTTCCCTTTTCAAGGTTATTACACATTAGTATACGTATTCTATAGAGACATCCAATTTTGTTATCCAGAGAGTGATGTAACTACATGGACACCAATAACTATATGCATCACCGAAATTTCAGTTTATTTTCCAATACTTAGACTTATCAATTCAGTTATCACTAATCTATTCTAGTCCAAATCCCAAAAAACAACTAAACCATTATTTGTAACTAACTATAGAGAACCAAACCTTTCACACATAATTTTACATTATTGTTAAATAAATATTCAATAAATAAAAATATATGCTATAAATTCCTGGTTTCTTTGGATGTATTCATTCATAAAACATCAATGTGAACCTAACATAAAATGATATTATTTTAAACATCATTGTAAAACCACTAAATTTCATTAATTTTTCTGAATTAAAATTAAAATTTAATTATTTTTATTAAATACAACATTAATTTTATATTGTGTTACACACAACACTATATCAAGATTTTATTACATGCATCATTGAGTTATCATGCACTACATGACATCTAATTTTAACAAAATCACAATATGTTATTAATATTACTCTTCAAAATAGAATTCTAATTTATTAGATGTTGAAATCAATAAATATAAATAGTAATAAAGTATTTTAAAATATTATGAATAATTATTTTACATGGAGGAATCATATTGATAAAAAACAATTTAATTTGTTTTAAATTCATTATATTTTTGAAAATTGTTATTTTTACAAAAAAATGATTTTTTATCATTTTGTGAATAATAATTCAATTAATTTTTGAAACTTTTATAAAATTAATATTTATGAATAAGCTTCATTTTTGAAATTAGAGGACCAATATTATCTTTGGGTGATTTTTTGGGATTTTTCTGAAAAGATTCATTTTTTATGAAGAGAAAAATTCAAAATTTTAATTGAAAACATCCTTTTCATTTTATTTATTTATAAAGATAAAGTATATTTTAAATTTGTTTTTAAGTTAAATTATTTTCATTTTACATTAATTAATACAATTTTTTCATTAGAATCAATTTTTTGGTGCAATTGGATATAAAAACATCATAAAATTTTCAACATTTTCCCATTAAAAATTGAATTTCACATCGCATCAATGAGATTAATTTTAACTTAAATTTTAAAAATTATGTGAATATAATTTTTAAAAATTGAATCCATATTTTTGATAATAAAAATTTATAATATCTAATATGTTAAACATATTTTTTTACTAAAATAAATACTGAAAATAGTAAAAATTAATTTTCACGGTTAATGTAAAAAATAGGTATATTAGGGGTTAAATTAGTGTGATATGTGTGAAAAAGACCAAAAATATCAAATTAATTTTATTAAATGAATTAATTTATTTATATTCCTATAATTTATCAAATATATTTTAATTACATTCCACATACGATTGAATGTGACAAATATTGTAAGTTATGTATAGAAAAAGATAAAAAAAGATACTTTTATTACATTTAATATCTATAATACTTTTTCATATAGGAAAAGATATTTGTTCATATATTCATATTATTTTGGAATAAAAATATGTTTTTTTATCATAATAAAATATATTTAGAATTTATATATGTATTATTTACCTAATATTCCTATGAAATACCAACATAGTAATTATTTATTTAATAAAACAAAATTAAATGATACAAAAAATAATATAATTGAACTAAATAAAATGATTTATCATGTTAAATTATTTTTTTATATTAATATATCATGTTAAAAAATTTTGAAATTAATATATTATAATTATATCATTTTCATGATGGTAATAAATTCAAATTAGATGGATAATGTCAAATTTCGCATTGATGTAATTTTATAAAAAATTGATATTTTGTTAAATGATTTAGAATTACTAAAAAAATATTCATAAATATTAATTTAAATTGTTAATAAATATCAAATATGATCTATTCATGGACCAATTTTTCTTTTATAATAAAAATATTGACCCCAAAATAGTATAAATGTTTTAAATGGGTTTACGGTTAAAGTAGTGTATTTGTACGTTACATGCAATTATGTAAAAATTGATTTCCAAAAAACATATGATTTAAATTTTATAAATTACATATATTATTTATATTAATTTGTTCTAAAGTATCTATCAATTTAGATTTTATTTTAGGCTTAATGTATAAATTACCTTGTTTAAAAGTACTATTTACAATTGTGAATCACCAAAATGGTAAAAATAAGGAAACCAAGAAGTTAAATAAAAAATAGGGTAAAATGTGTTTAGTGTTTATATGAAGGTTTTTATAGACTATATAATCCTTCCAAAACATTAATTATTTATTTTTGATCCACTTTAGAAAATATTGACCTCTAAAGAGTGAATACTTTTGTGTATTCACCAGAATGTCACATCTCCTTGACAATAAAAGTGCACTATCTCTCTGTACTTATTAATGCCTCTCAAACTCTTTTTCTATACCAAAACCTACCCGAATTACCTTCTAGCATCCATTAAATAATCTTATAATACTTTATTTGGGATTAAATCTAACGTAGTAAAGGTTTAGTCCAAACCTAAGTAGAATACCTTGAGAAGAGGTAACGTTCATCAACGAGAATCGCTATTTTATATCTTGTTTCACCTTATTAAATTATTATATAATAATGAAAATATAATATCCTAATTATATTATATATAATGGTATTTTTTATTTTAATTTAATAACCTATAACCTCACACACTTCGATCAAATGGGTTATGAAATCATCATTCCTTTGTACGGTAGACTTTGACCTCATAAACCGATGCCGTTCATTCTTCATTACCACCACACAAGGTTAGTAATAATGAAATATTTATAGATTATATATTATATAAATTATATTTAAGATTTTATTATTATGGTTAAATCATTATATCATGCATAATTTCATGATTTTCATTTTGTGGAAATGCGATAATATCATTCATGTGTGTGGTAGACTATCGTCTCGGGAAGCGATGTGATTCGATAATGCTTTATATGGAATGTGTTAAGGAGGGGTTTAAAAAATATATGTGATTGATATGAAACATAATTGATACTATAATGATACTATATATTTATATACCATTTACATTTTTTTCATTCAATATGCCAAGAAAATGGAAACAATGTTCATTTTATGTACGACATATCGTCTCCATGAACAGTTTATTTCATTTATTATCACAAAAATTTAAGGATTACTCTAAATAGATATATAATTAATATATAATATGTTTATATCATGTTATAAATTATATACACTATTAATCTATGATTTAATAATAGGAACAGAAATAACAATTCAAAACATATATGAAAAACCATGTGGTTACTACCCGAAACATAACTCTAAAATGGAAGTGTTAATAAATTGGTAATAAAAGGTAATTTTTAAATAATATATGTTAAAATATAAATATATATAAGTATTATTATTTAATATATTTATAATACAATTTTATATATTATATATGATTTTTTAATGTGTGTGACGGAAGTCAAAACTTAAGGTAAGGAATGTTCTTCTCACTATTTACTTTCGAGAGAAACATTCCATTTTCAGTACCTATTAATTTTTATGTGATTTTTATATAGACAATGAATTTATATTATCATTATTTTATGAAAAATATTTTTATATATATATCCATTTTATAATCTATCTTCAAGGGATTTATAACTAACAAGTTAACAAATCGGTAAGGGATTTTGGTCTCGAATTTCCTTCTTTGAGACATATGTTATGTTATGCACCAATATTATTTTAATATGTGTATATAAAAAGACTTTGAAATTTAATACAATAAATTTATTTATTCCCATTATATTTTATATTTTGTTTAATTCTATTACATTATTGGGCATATGTTTCAATGATACAAAAGCTAAAAGGGTTTTGTGTTACAATATCATCGTTCATCAGAATTTTTATGATTATTTTTCGAATGATAAAATATTATATTACAACTCTAAATAAACTCTTGAATTTTATTTTCATATAGTTATGTCATGATAATATATTTTTCCCTTCATTTTCTACTCTTTAAATACACAAGAGTTCAAATGAACATTTTTATGAAAAATCATTCATTCGGTTGAAAACCCTTTTCATTCCAAAAATAGGAATTCAAAATATGTTTTCAATGTGTTTTAAATTGTAAATATTACATTCAAAGTGAAATGATATTTTCCTCAGAAAATGTTATAAAAGATTCTTAAATATTCTTTATTTGTTTTAATGGTTATTTTCAAATAAAAAGATATTCAAAATTTTGTCTGTTTTAAAATTAGATTTTTTTAAAAAAAGGTTATTTTCAATAAGATATATTCCAAATGATCTCTCAAAAATATTTTTCATATAATATGGAATCCAATTATTCTACATATTTCTTATTATCTATGGATACCATTCTTATTATTTCTCTAAATGGTTTATATCTATTATAGCATGGTGTTTATGAAACTATTTCTTTTCCCATGAGTAATACCATGTTAGGATTTTTATAAACCCCACTTATTTTTTAATATATTTTCTATAATGAATTGATTATAAAATATATATATTTTCCATAGGTTTTTATATGATGAACTATTTTTTGAAACCTGTTTAATTTCATGGTTAATGATATGATAAATACTTATGATATTTTGGAACACATGAATGTGGTTTTCATTATCACTACTAGAAAAGGGGGCATTGGAGCCCCCCAGACTCGGGCGACCGCCACTGGCGGTCGCTATAGGTCAGCATTAGCGACCGCCAATGGCGGTCGCTAAGCTGGCTAAAAAATTTCGGGGGGTTTCTGCGCCCCCCCCCCCCCCCCCCCCGCGCACTCTCCCTCTCGATCCCTCGCCCTAACCCTCCCTCGCCGCCCTCCCTCGCGCCGCCCTCCCCTCCCCCGCCGCCCGGCCTCCCCCGCCGCCCGGCCTCCCCCGCCGCCCGGCCTCCCCCGCCGCCCGCCCTCCCCCGCCGCCCGCCCTCCCCCGCCGCCCGCCCTCCCCCGCCGCCCGGCTTCCCCCGCCGCCCGCCCTCCCCGGCCGCCCGGCCTCCCCCGCCGCCTGCCATCCGCCCTCCGGCCGCCGCCCTCCGCCCTCGGGCCTCCGGCCGCCGCCCTCCGGCCTCCGGCCGCCGCCCTCCGGCCTCCGGCCGCCGCCCTCCGGCCTCTCGGCCCTCCCCCCCACCCCGGACGGCACCCGCACCCCGGACCGCCCCCGGCGCGCACTCCGGACCGCCCCCCGCACCCCGGACGCCTCCCCGCACCTCGGACAGCACCCCCTCGCGCACTCCGGACCGCCCCCCGCACCCCGGACGCCTCCCCGCACCCCGGACAGCACCCCCCCGCGCACTCCGGACCGCCCCCCGCACCCCGGACGCCTCCCCGCACCCCGGACAGCACCCCCCCGCGCACTCCGGACCGCCCCCCGCACCCCGGACGCCTCCCCGCACCCCGGACAGCCCCCCCTGCACTCGGACACCCCCCTCCGAACCCTGACAGCCCCCCCGCACCCCGGACAGCCCCCCCCCCCCCCCCCCCCGCACTCGGACACCCCCCCTCCGAACCCGGACAGCCCCCCCGCACCCCGGACAGGCCCCCCGCACCCCGGACACCCCACCCCGCACCCCCGACAGCCCCCCTGCACCCCAGACAGCCCCCCCTCCCCCGCACCCCGGACACCCCCGCACCCCGAACACCCCTGCCCGCACCCCTGACAGGCCCCCGACACCCCAGACACCCCTCCCCGCACCTCGGAAGGCCCCCCCCCGACCCCGGACACCCCCCCCCCCTCGCTGCGCGTCCCCCGTCCCCTCACCGCCTCCTCTCCTCCAGCTCCCCGCCGCCGCCGCCGCCCGTCCCCTCCCTTGCCGCACCGCCTTTGGCTCCGGCTCCCCTTCGCTGCCTCCTCTCCCTCGCAGCACAGCCTTCGGCTCCCCTCCCTTTCAGGTTTGTAGCTCAATCAGGTAACATGAGCTTTCAGTTACATTATTATTTTATCAATGGTTCATAAACAAATGGTTAATATTTATTTTGAATATAGTTGATTTGAAAAATGTAAATTTAATAAGTATTGTGTAAATGTTTGTTATACAGATATTATTATGGATAAGAGTTGGATTGATCTTCCAAATCGAACGTCTAGAGAATATTTCAATGGCATTATGCAGTTTATTGAGTTCACGAGAGGATTTGAAAGTGACTATATTAGTTGTCCATGTAGAAAATGTGCTAACAGATATCAATTCACACGAGATACTGTGAGGGAGCACCTTTTCTTTAATGGATTTCTGAAAAATTATAAGAGTTGGACTCGTCATGGAGAAGAATATGTTCGTTGTCAAAATACAGATGCAGCTCAGATGGATGTTGATGCAAGGATGACTGATCCAATGCATGAAATGCTTACTGAAATGGTACGTGGGTTTGATCCTGAAGGCATTGACATCCAGAATCTTGAGACCGGTGAGATAAATCTTCGCTCTGGTGCAGATCGTGATTCGAGGAGGTTTTATGAAGTACTTGATGATGCGAAAACAGAATTATATCCTGGATGTACTTCTTACAATAAACTGTCGTTTATCGTGGAGTTGTTGCATTTGAAGACTTTGAATAATTGGTCAGACACATCATTTGACATGCTTTTGGTTTTATTGAAAAAAGTTCTTCCTGTCGACGCTAAGATTCCTGAGTCGTATTACTATGCTCGTAAGTTGACAGAGAACTTAGGTTTTACATATGAGACTATAGATGCATGTGCAAACAACTGTATGTTGTTTAGAAATGAAACTGCTCATTTGGATATTTGTACGGTTTGTGGCGCTTCCAGGTGGAAAGAGAACAGTGGAAATAAGACTCATCAAAGTCAGATTGCGATACAGGGGAAACCGATTGCCGTAAAGCAAATGCGTTACTTTCCCCTTAAACCGAGGTTGAAAAGATTTTTTATGTCATCTAAAGTTTCTAATTTAATGAGATGGCATGCAGAAAGAGTTCATGAAAGTGACATGTTAACCCACCCGGCAGACTCTCATGCATGGAAGGATTTTGATAAGAGACATCCCGACTTTGCTAAAGATGTTCGTAATGTCCGATTGGGATTGGCAGCAGATGGTTTCAATCCATTCAAGTCTATGGTTGGTGCAACTCATAGCACATGGCCCGTGGTGTTGGTTCCATATAATCTTCCTCCGTGGCTTTGTATGAAGCAACAATTTATATTACTTTCCACTCTTATTGATGGACCTAAAAGTCCGGGGGATAAGATTGATGTTTACCTTCAGCCATTGATTGATGAGTTGAATGAATTTTGGGGCGATGGTGTGATGACTTATGACTGCGAAACGAATGAAATGTTCAAACTGCATGCAGCTTTATTGTGGACAATCAATGACTTCCCAGCTTATGCAAATTTATCAGGCTGGAGTACGAAAGGGGAATTTGCTTGCCCTTGTTGCAATAAAAGTAAAAAATCTGTATGGCTTAAACATTCCAAAAAA
Source organism: Viscum album (assembly GCA_963277665.1). Taxonomy (NCBI): domain Eukaryota; kingdom Viridiplantae; phylum Streptophyta; class Magnoliopsida; order Santalales; family Viscaceae; genus Viscum; species Viscum album. Next base: position 229,725,391 of record OY728151.1, read on the forward strand.
TGGGCGTACATGGGTCACAGGCGTTTTCTCCCTCCCCAGCACAGGTTCAGAAAGGACAGAGTGGCATTTGATGGTTCTAGAGAGTTCAGCCCAGCACCAAAGATCATGACAGGAGTCGAAATGTTATCGCAGATTGAGGAAGAAAACATTCGCACGGTATATGAAATTCAGGATTTGGTGGCTCCTCCAGTACGTAATATTCGTGCTGCGGGTAGGCAGCGCAGTCACAATTGGAAAAAGAAAAGTATTTTTTATAGTCTTCCGTATTGGAAAACTAACATGTTGAGGCATAATTTGGATGTCATGCACATTGAAAAAAATGTTTGTGATAACATATTGTGGACCATTTTAGGTGTCAGTGGAAAGTCAAAGGACCATGTTAATGCACGCCGTGATTTGGAAGAAATGGGTTTAAGGAAACAGTTGCATTTACAGTTAGCTGAGGGAAACAAGGCATATATGCCTGCTGCACAGTATTCGATGACTACAGAGGAGAAAAAGACATTTCTTTCCATTTTGAAGATGGTCAAGGTGCCTGATGGTTACTCTTCTAATATTTCAAAGTGTGTGAATCTGACGAGCAAGACATTGCAAGGGTTGAAAAGTCATGACAATCACATATTACTTCAGCAGTTGATTCCAATCGCAATTTGTGATTGTTTATCCCCCAATGTTGTTCAGCCCTTGATTGAGATGAGTAATTTTTTTAGACAGCTTTGTTTAAGAAATCAACGAATGAGTGATTTAAAAAGTTTGCAGGACCGAATTGTACTTACGCTTTGTCACTTTGAGAAACTTTTCCCCCCCTCATTTTTCGATGTTATGGTCCACTTGACAGTGCACCTAACTGATGAAGTAATGGCTGCTGGTCCAGTGCAATTCAGGTGGATGTATCCTATTGAACGGTATTTGAGTACATTGAAAAGATTTGTACGCAACAGAGCTCGTCCAGAGGCATCAATAGCCAATGGTTATTTGATGGATGAGTGTACTACCTTTTGTGCAGAATATCTTACTGATGTTGAAACAAAATTAGATAAGCCCTCTCGGATTCATGATGGTCCAGTTGGAGAAGGAACCACATTTGATATGGACAACATCGAGTGGATACAAGCACATCGATATATCTTGTTCAATACTCCATCAGTTGCACCATTAATGCAGTAAGTATCTTATCAATGTGCTTGTATAACTTTTACATGTTTTCTTTGCATAAGTTGATCTTTTAAACATCGCGTAATCATTTGCAGGAAACACATTAATGAGATAAAAGAAGAGATGCATCGTGCGACTGAGTTGCAAATTCAACAATCTCATTATGCGACATTTCATGATTGGTTCAAGGATTATGTATGTATAAATTGATTTTCATTATGAGTGAAGTATTAAACTAATTCTTTCTGCATATATCAGTATTGATTTTTATAAATTATGTAGGTTCGTAAGCTGAGGGAGTTAGGGGACCCCACGCTACCTGAAGTATTTATCCAACTGGCTGAGGGTCCATCTATAACGGCTCGTCGTTATAAAGCTATTGATGCTAATGGTTTTCGATTTCGCATTAAAGATGTTGACGACAAACGAGCAACACAAAACAGTGGCATCGGTTGTCCCTTTGTCGATTCTGGTTATTACTATGGTCAATTGATAGACATCATTGAAGTTGTATATACACACGGTTTGAAGTACATATTGTTAAAGTGTAATTGGTTTGATCCAGTGCGTGGATGTAAAGTCGATCAATATCAGTTTTCATTGGTGAATTTTAACTATATGTTATACAGAAATAATGAACGAGTTGAGAATGAACCTTTCATTTTGACATCACAAGCGGAACAAGTATTCTTCGTTACTTTGCCTTCCGATTTCGCACGGGAACATCCGGTGCGTGAATTGTGAAATGGTCGGCCAGACGGCACCTCATTCGGAGGTGCCGTGTGACCGCGGCGGCCGAAAACGCGTTTCCGGCGCCATTAAACACCAAAACGGCGTGCGGCGGTCCGATTCGGAGCAAACGTGCTCCGAACGACCTGAAACCGCACGGGAACGATAGAAATATTATTCCTGAGATGCAGGAGGAGGCCGCACGTCCATCGGACGTGCGGTTCGCGCGGCACGTCCGATTGTGCCGTTTTCAGCAGCGCGGCGCGCGCTGAAATGGCGCGTTGGGGGGTCAAAACCACCCGAACGACCTCCGAATGCCACGAAACCGTACGACAACATCCGGTGCGTGAATTGTGAAATGGTCGGCCAGACGGCACCTCATTCGGAGGTGCCGTGTGACCGCGGCGGCCGGAAAGGCGTTTCCGGCGCCATTAAACACCAAAACGGCGTGCGGCGGTCCGATTCGGAGCAAACGTGCTCCGAACGACCTGAAACCGCACGAGAACGATAGAAATATTATTCCTGAGATGCAGGAGGAGGCCGCACGTCCATCGGACGTGCGGTTCGCGCGGCACGTCCGATTGTGCCGTTTTCAGCAGCGCGGCGCGCGCTGAAATGGCGCATTGGGGGGTCAAAACCACCCGAACGACCTCCGAACGACCTGAAACCGCACGGGAACATCCGGTGCGTGAATTGTGAAATGGTCGGCCAGACGGCACCTCATTCGGAGGTGCCGTGTGACCGCGGCGGCCGAAAACGCGTTTCCGGCGCCATTAAACACCAAAACGGCGTGCGGCGGTCCGATTCGGAGCAAACGTGCTCCGAACGACCTGAAACCGCACGGGAACGATAGAAATATTATTCCTGAGATGCAGGAGGAGGCCGCACGTCCATCGGACGTGCGGTTCGCGCGGCACGTCCGATTGTGCCGTTTTCAGCAGCGCGGCGCGCGCTGAAATGGCGCATTGGGGGGTCAAAACCACCCGAACGACCTCCGAACGACCTGAAACCGCACGGGAACATCCGGTGCGTGAATTGTGAAATGGTCGGCCAGACGGCACCTAATTCGGAGGTGCCGTGTGACCGCGGCGGCCGAAAACGCGTTTCCGGCGCCATTAAACACCAAAACGGCGTGCGGCGGTCCGATTCGGAGCAAACGTGCTCCGAACGACCTGAAACCGCACGGGAACGATAGAAATATTATTCCTGAGATGCAGGAGGAGGCCGCACGTCCATCGGACGTGCGGTTCGCGCGGCACGTCCGATTGTGCCGTTTTCAGCAGCGCGGCGCGCGCTGAAATGGCGCATTGGGGGGTCAAAACCACCCGAACGACCTCCGAATGCCACGAAACCGTACGACAACATCCGGGGCGTGAATTGTGAAATGGTCGGCCAGACGGCACCTCATTCGGAGGTGCCGTGTGACCGCGGCGGCCGGAAACAAAACGGCGTGCGGCGGTCCGATTCGGAGCAAACGTGCTCCGAACGACCTGAAATATGTTATATATATATAATATTTAAAATATATTATATATAGAATATTTAAATTATTATAACACAATGATTTGATATTATATATGTATTAAATATATATTAAAACATTTCAAATATATAATATATATATATATATATATATTAAAAATATTGTATTTAATAGTATATATATGAATATTTTTACATAAATATATATATATATTTATATTGAATTCAATAAAAAAAATTTTAAAAAATTTTTTTTTTTTGAATAGCGACCGCCATAGGCGGTCGCTATAGGGTGCCCGGCAGGGGGCCTTCAGCGACCGCCAGGCGGTCGCTGAAGGCCGATCTGACGGACTTCTATAGCGACCGCCATTGGCGGTCGCTAAAGCCCTCTAGAGACGGGGCAACAGCGACCGCCAGTGGCGGTCGCTGCGCGGCCGCTAGAGACCTTTAGCGACCGCCAATGGCGGTCGCTAATTGTCTTATTTTTAGTAGTGTATGTAAAGGGTGGTACTTATATATACCAATAATGAATTGGGTAATGATAAATGTTATATGAGATCAAAGGATTGATGGGTGGTTAGTCCAATCTCGAAAAGGTGGGTACACTAGTGGTTAGCCTTAACCTGAAAAAATGGTACATGAGTGGTTATCCCAAGACCAAAGCAGGTAAATAGGTGGTTATCCCAATTCTAAAATGCCAGGATTGTCTTAGTGTGTATCCTTGACATGATATTTTCTATGCTTATGTTTATGCTATTATTCTAGGTCTGATTCCAATGTTATTCTCTCAGGGATCATTCTTTTTTACTCACTAATTATTAATGTATTAGGAACTACCAGTCTTTGTTCCATGATTCCAGATTAGGACCGTTGATATACATGGTATGATTTTAAAATATCATGATATTTTTCTCATACAATTATGTTCATTTTATTCATATGCATCTCCTTGTTTACCATTATTGATCATCTAAGCTCACCCTTTATTATTTTTAAGGTTATGAATAGTTATTTTATGTAGTAGTACTAAAGGAGATGATCCTTATGGGATACATTTAAGACCTATCACCAATTAAAATGATTGTGTTCCCTGATTCTAAAGGCAGTAAACTACAACGATCCTCAGGCATGGGTTTTTTTTAATGTGGTGAATATTCATTTAAAATGATGTAATATACATGTATTATAATCTTCAGTTTCTATATTTGGTATCAAAGGAAGGGAATTGTTATCCTTTTAAAACTACAATGAAAAACCTTTAGTGAGATCCCAAGGGACATTTCTAAGGATGTTTCTAGGGATGTCTCTAAGGATATGTCTATGGATGAGTTAATGTTTTGGAAAATTTCCTACAATATTTGTAAAGGATTGAGAGAGTCGTATCCAACCAATTACATCCCTATCTAGATACTATAAGTGGATTTGGAACTAGCATATATTTACCTACTATAAAAACCTTGAAAACCATATATTGAGATAGAATCTATCAAGATCTAATACACATCAATGTTCCTTGTTACACACACAGTTTTACACTCTTGGGAGATATTCTTTGGAAATTTACAAACTCTTTATGAACCATTATAAAGGATATAAATAAATGATTACAATGAATGAACTAGTATAAGCATATGGTCTAAAATAATTTTTCATTATTTAGAAATCCAATCTGTGATTTCTCAAGATTATGTGGTTCCCCACTAGGAATATAGTTTCTCACACTATTATTATGTTTTTATTCACTGGTTGGAACATGAAAAAACCATATTAATGCCGAGTACTATGGAAAATGCATTGATTTTCAACCTGAGTATCCCAAAATTATAGAAAATGTAATTAATTTTTTTTTTCCATTCTCACCCAACATTATCAAGTTACAAATCATATTGGGCTTCTATATGAACAAAGGAGAGAACAAAATTCTTTTTAGTCTTTCATGAGGCAATGTCAAACTTCTCTTAGAGTGTCCTCTGATCCTCTAGTTACTGAATCGTGGATCAGAAAAACTAAAAAGATATTTTCTATTATCTACTGATCAGAACATGATGAAGTCAGTTTTTATGTCTATATTTTTATTGTTTAAGCATATCAATTGAGGAGTTTTATCAAGAATACAAGGAAACATGATCATATTTACTATATGGAAGGGGATGTGTTCACAAACTTGTTTTTCAATATGTGATTTCGTCATATTCTTCATATGAATTTGGATAATGATTTCCTTATTCAATAATAAAGGATGATAAATATGTTGTCAACTATAGAGAAAATTTCAGAAGAATTATGTGGTATGATTCCAGTTTTATCATCCAACCTAAAAGTAAGGTTGATTTATTATTCAGTGTCTTAAAACTAAGTATCCAAAGAGTGATATCTATAAAAAAAACTTCAATAGATGTGACTATATTTTTTTATATTCTATAAAGGTCAAAACTGAGGCTATAGTTACGTATCAATCCCATGGTTTTCATAAGAATATAAAAATGGGAGAATTATGAAAATCTTCGAACCATGGAGAGAATAATATGATCATTCCTTTATTCTCAAATTGTGTGTAGAAGGATAGAGTACATTTTTATAAGGGTAATACTAATGGTTTTATGTGTAGAAAGGTAGGTAATCAATTGACTCAATGTAAAAGTGATGAAATAAATTAACTAATGATGTGAATAAAGAAAAATATCTAAATAATAAACCTCCCATACTTTTTTGTTTAAATTGAAAGCATTTTAGAAATTATTCTATCAAGTGCCCAAATTTTAGGGTCAATAACAATGATCAATGCCAATAACCTCGGACGATAAAGGAAAAAAGGGAAATATTATGCGACCTAAAAGATTGAAGTGAATCATGATAGTTAGGGAACAAAAATACTCCCCTCGTTGGTTTGGAATTTCATGTTTTATTTTGTCTGCGTTTCCCAATGAAAATATTATTTTTTATCATTTAGAGAAATTTAATGTGATTTTATCCCTCCAATGAATTCTAGAATAATGAAATCACATTTTATATTCTATTGGTATAATTATTAACCCAAGTATCCAATGACTTTTTTTATATTAAATATGATGTTATTTAAGTAATAAGTGGTGTATTATATTTTGGAAGTATATATGTCTCTAGTTATGATTAAATTAAGATTTATGGATACTATCAAGGGTTTATGAGTTTAAGGTTGATCGCAAGTTCAGAGTCATTGATAACCCTTTATAAGGTTTTATGTGAAGGTAGTTAATCAATATGTAGTATATTGTAAGATATATTTATGGAAATGAAACCATGTGGTATTATTTGTAGTGAAAAAGTTATTTGATGAAGAATTTATTTACAACTTGTGTATATATGATTAATGGATAATCTAAGAAAATGTTTTATAGATTTGAAAGGTGGTTTTGATCAACCCCTTCCTCAATTTAATTTTTCATAAAACAATTACATTCACATGATCATCCAGATGTCCCTTTATGAATCCATTTATGTAAGGAAGTGTAGAACTCCAATGTTCTAGAATAAAGATATAGAAAAAATGCTATTGGGACTTGATAAAGAAGATGAGATTCAATAAAAGGTTAAATCCATTTATCCAACAAAAAGTTGATGAAGATGTCATACTAATAATAATTGGTATGATATTGAATTTTTAGTTGGTGATAGGGTACTACTTTTAATATCTCTATGGAATAAATGATGTTAAAATAAGCCCTATGCATATCAGTTCGGTTAAAATAATTGGTCGTATCAGGATATTATATTATAATTTGGTGCTTCCACCAGACTGGTATCAATTTAACGATGTATTCCATGTATCAATATGATTTAATTACATATTTATTTCATAATATGTATGAAACTCATAGTTCATACCACTAGAGCATGATATTTCTTATGAGGAACAACTAGTACAGAATCTGGATCAGATTGAGAAAGTTCTATGAAACAAGACTGCTTACTTGGTCAGTGTTTTTTGGTGAAACCAATATCTCAAGAATCTATTTTTGAACTAGACTATGTAATGAGGTAAAAGTACCCTCATTATTTTTTACTAATGAGAAAAATTTTAAGGGAAAAATAAATTTTAAAGGGGTATAATGTAACACATCGAGTGTAACGTCCCAGTTCCAGGAGCCAACCAGAGGTGACTCGTACTCGGTTGGTTACATGGCCTCATGGACATTTCCCCAAAATCATGAGGCTTCCAACTATCAGTGAGGGCCTTGGGTGTGATAGTGGGAAAACTATTCCCTCATTGGTAGAGTAATGCAGTAGAAAATAAACAGATTACAACAACGAAAGAAGTAATAACATGAAATAAGTAAATAGTAGAAGACTGATAGTAATAATCAACTATAGCACATATATATGATGCATGATACATATGTATAGGAAAAAATCCATCCATGTCACAATACTGGAATACATCACTAAACCCATGTGCAAAGAAAACAAATAAACTCCAGTAGCATCGTAATCCTCATCTTGGTCCCATTCTCTCCTAGTCAACAATAGTCAAGTACTAGACATAGATGGAATCTTTCCCTTATCTATACCTATTTCAATATAATATATTTGGCCCCAAAAGCAATACCCACACATCGTGTGAGATGAATCCTAGTAGGCAACCACCCAAATATATGCGCCTAACAGTCAGTGAATATATATGGCAGGCAATAAGATAAATAATGTAGTAAAAAAGAAGTAGTGAAATGTAAACTATCCTATAGTTTCAATAGCATTCAATTTAATATATCAAGTAAAAATATGATCAAAACAAGTAACCCACTGATAAGTACTCACAACTTATTCCCTCTGGTTTAAGCAAACAATCTCAAGTAACCCTCTAGATAAGCTCTCACAGCCTAACCCCTCTAGTTCAACTTATAAATAGATATAATGATCTCATGGGTAGCTCAAATGGTCTAACACATTTGGTCTCATACCAAAAAAGTATCTCTCATGAAGCACTCACCATAAATTCCTCTTATATTCTTTTAATTATAACTACAGACACTCTAAGGAAGCACTAAATGCCAATTCCCCATGTGGTCTTGTAACAGTAACTATAGACACTCTAAGGGAGCACTCATCGTTTATCCCCCATATGGTCTCACACCGTGATAAATACAAAAAATGCTCTGTGGAAGCCCTTAATGTCAATTCACCCTATGGTCTTACTACACTAGGTTCCCACATCCCTGTGTAAAGAAATCATGAACAACAATGTTCAGTAGCCAATGTAAACCTAAATGTATTACATGGCTAAATAGCTATAAGGCATACCAAAAAAATAGATAAAATAATCACTTCATCCTAAAAATACTAGGCACTCAATGAAATAATCCTAACAGTAAAGGCTAGACCAAATGGTCAATATCCAAAAAAACATGGGCAACACATCCATAGCAAGGAAAATAACCCCACTCAAAATCAAACAACCTCTACACCAGCACACAAGGCATATCAGAAAATAACAGGGCTAAAAACCTTAAATGCGCATTACCCTGTTCTATTTTATTGGCGTTGTTTCACATAAAATTCAAATACTAACTACGGAAAGAAACAAACCACCTACCTCAGCATTGTCCAATTGATATATGTAGGTGTAAGCCCTTGAATCAATCTAGATTGTCGTAGATCTATAAAAATATAAAAAACGTTCAACCATGGATATCTCACGAGAGAGGAAAAATCAACATATGGGACTTTAGAATAGAGAATCACATAGGGATGCAATTCCAAAAAAATTGACAAAGTTGATTTGGAGAACGGATGAAAAGATGGAGGACCATTGAAGAATCTTTAGTATCTGTCGTTCATGGACAATACAGACCTAGAAAGAAGTTCTTTTGGTCGATTAGACGCGACCTCGGCCCGACATAACAATTGAAAATAAAATTACATTGTATGTTCTTTAAAAGTACATGGCGTGTACTTACCTTAGCCGACCACTGCTTTAGGCCGTCTTCCGATCACCCCACACGATCATGTACTCAGTAGTTAAATGGCCAGTACATAGTCACTCGTGGCAACTAGGTACACAGTTTTTACTCTATAGTACATGGCGTGTACTATTTAAATTTCTAAATTATCCTATTTTCCACAAAAACACCAAAAGAAAAAACCATCCATGAAATTAAGATCCAATTTCATACAAACTCTTCCAATTAAAGAAATTCTTCCCCTAATTTCTCTAGCAGGGCGGCGTAGAAGAAGAATCCTCGAATAGCTCCCATCACTATGATCATACATCGACCTTCCTCTCCTAAATAACATCCTATATTCTCTCTTGCTACTATATCACTTGTACCAGAGGAACCGACCAGCCATGGATTACCTTTTCACCACAATCATCAATCAGGATACGATTCTCCTTAAATGATGCGTCCACCTCTAGCTCAACCTCCTTGGGATGAAACACATGAGATGGGTCTAAGAAGTAATAATGTAGTTCAGAAACATGGAAGAAGTCATCCATAGATCAGTACCTCATAGGTAATTACAACTGATAGACAACCAACATGACCCTTTCCAAAAACCTCAAATGGTCTGAGGTACCTCAGTGTAAGCTTACCCCGTCTCTTAAACCTCATGTGTCCCAACCTTGGTGTGACACTAAGGAAATCCAGATCTCTGACCTCAAACATCATAGATTGTCTCTGTCGATCATCATAAGACTTTTATCACGGTTGTTCTATATCCATCCTCTTCTAAATCAACTCAATCTACTCTATAGTCTCCTGGACATTATGAGGTCCCAACATAGCTTCCTCTCTCACTTACTAATAATAAAACGGTGATCGATATGGAAAACCGTACAAATCCTCATAATATTCCATTTTAAAAGTTTCTAGAAAACTATTTTTTAGGAAACTCTACAAGAGGTACTTGATTCTCCCAAGAACCTCCAAAATTTAGGAAGTATGCTTAAAGCATGTCCTCCAGCACCTAAATCATAAACTCAGACTGGCTATATTTCTGGTGGTGGTATGCTTTACTTAGAAGTACTTGTATACCCAACACCCTCTATTGTCCCTGCCATAACTGAGAAGTAAAACATCCACCTTTTTCTAAAATAATGGAGTGTGTAACCCCATGTAAAGGTAAAATATCTCCAATGTACAGCCTTCCCAACTCATCAAAACAGAAGGTCTCCTTGCTTGGAAAAAAGTGAGAATCCTTTGTGAGTCAGTCAATGACAACCCATACTGCATCATTCTCTCATATAGACATCGATAAACATATCACGAAGTTTATTGTGACATCATTCTATTTCCACATAGGAATGGTTAACTGCTGAAAAATCCCTTTCAGTCGATGATGCTCCACCTTCACCTACTAACAAGTTTAACACCTCATCCCAAAACCAGTAACATCTCTCTTCATACCTGGCCACCAATATTGACGGTGTAGATCTTCATATATCATGGTGACATAAGGATGGGTTACCCAAACTATGGAATGAAAGTCTCATATCATCTCCCCTCATATGTCTACGGATACCCACACATGCCCATGAAAATGAAGGATCTCATCATTGCCTATGGTCCATCCAAGAATATGGTCCTCTCCCGACACACATTCCCTTAGGATTAGGACTTTAGAATCTGAAATATTCCTCATTCACACTCATTCAAGTAGAGTATAGTTAATATTCAAAGAAGAAAAAAACATCTACCCCTGTCAGTTGTAAACCTCTAAATGCATCTTAGAGAACAAAGCCATAATTTTCAACTTACTACTGGCCTCATGAACTGCATGTATCTGATTTCTATTTCTCAACGCATCAGCTACATCATTGCCTTTCCCTGACATGTAGGAAATCTCAAAGTCAAAATAATTAAGGTTCCTTCGTTGTCTCAAATGAAGATCGTGTTGAGTGAAGATATACTTGAGACTTTTGTGAATAGTGAAAATCATAATATTCTCTCCCCGAAGATAATGTCTCCAACAGCATAAATCAATAACAATTACAACCAACCCGAGATCATGTGACATGTAATTCTTCTCATGTGGCCTCAACTTCTGAGACTCATACACAACAACTCCTTCTCCCTATATAAGCATCGTTTACATCCCGACACCCGATGCATCATTATAAACTACATAACTCTTTCCTGAATCTAGAAAAACTGGTATCAGTGTTGAATTCAACCTCCCTTTCAGCTCTTAAAAGGATGACACAGAAGAATCTGTCCACAAGTACTTCACACCCTTCATAGTTAGGCTCATTAGTGTCACTGCTAAGCATAAAAAGTCTTCTATGAAACATTTATAGTATCCAGCAAGACATATAAAACTACGTACCTCAATGAAGTTCTTTAGTTTCTCTATGGAAACAACTTCTCTCACTTTCTTGAGGTCAACAGATACTCCTATCATTGATTTAACATGACACAAGAAATGAATCTTGCCCACCCAAAAGTGTCATCTTGAGAGCTTAGCATATAACTAATTCTCTCTCAGTGTACTTAGAATGATCACAAGATGTGTTTCATGGTCGTGTCAAGTGTGAGATTACACAAAGATATAATACATGAAGAATACCATGAAAGAATCATTGTATAGATAGAACACTCAGTTCCTCAGTTCCATAAAAACTGCAAGGGTGTTTTTGAGGCTGAATGAAAAAACCACATACTCGTATAGACCATACCTACTCCGAAAGGCTATAAGTTGTATATGTGATTTTATAAAATGAAACTGGTGAGAAATGTATCTCAATTCAATGTTTGAGTACACTTGGTATCCTCAAAGTTGATCAAAGAGATGATCAATCCTTGGTAATGGATATCAGTTATTGACCATCAACTTGTTCATCTTCCGATAATCCACAAAATGCCTGAGGGTACCAACTGAATTCTTCATAAAAAGGATAAGAAAACCCCAAGGATAAGTACTGGGTTAAATGAAACCCTTTGTCATCAACTTCTGCAACTTCCTCTTGAGCTCCTGTAACACTAGTGTGGCCATCCTATTAGGAGGAATGGACACCAGTGCAGCTCTTGGAATGAGCTCAATTGAAAAGCCTACCTCTTTCTCTGAAGGAAAACATGAAAATTTCTCTGGAAAGACATCCCTGAAATGATCGACCACTAGAGTAATGTACAATTATGATGTCCCTTGGTCATCCAGTTATAGACTAGAAATATGGGTTGTAACTCCTCCCAACCCATGATTCCCAGGTCTTGCTCTGCTCTCTTGGACATCCCATTCACCCTTGTGTAAAAACAAACTTTCCTAAGGTGATGGAAAACTCACTCTACGGTGATAGAAATAAACAACTACCTAGAAGAGTATCGACCAGTCCATTCCTAGAATGAAATCACATCATGTTATCTTTAAGAAAAGGATGTCCCATAAGAAGTGACACCCACTGACCTCAAGAGGTATCTCCTTGCACTAATATACACTAGCCGTTCTTGTCCCTAATGGAGTGTCTATTGTCAAGACATTAGCATAAGTAAATATACAAAGCCAAAGGATCTCCACAACAGCAATAGATATGAAACTATGGGAAGACCCTATATTGAGAAGTGTCGAAGCTAAAACTAAGGAAACTAGGATTGTGCCTCGAACTGTAGAGGGTCTGGGATTCTGCTCTTACTGGGTCTACTCGATTACAACTGTCTGGCCTGTACCGCGGCCCTGTGGCCCTACCTGACCACCCTGAGCTGATCCACCATGTTGTCGTTGAAAGCCTTCCAACTGGATACCATGGTCGTCACCTCCACCTCATCTTGAATGGCCATAATAACTCTAGTTCCTAAATTGATTAGAAACTGGTGGTGCTTCTCCAGAACATGAAGTCAAAGAAGAACTCTGATCACCACCTGCTAGTGAGAAAAACTGACAGAACCACTAAATATAACGCATCTTGACATAATATCAGCACTCCACTGTGTCTCTTGAGAAATGCATACTTGTATACCCTCCCTTTCCACACTAGTAGCAAACCACATGGCCACCTGAAGGTGTATCTTGACTACTTAGATCTCCAAATAGAGAATCCATGCAGTGCTTCATACTATTATCCTAAGAAGCACCTACTCTAGATGTTGAACCACCCTGGACCACCTCTCTAGTATCCCTTAGGATGCACTCTCTAATCAGTGTGTGGTTGACTATAGAAGATATGGAAGTCAACTTGATGATGTTCGCCTGAGATTTGATGACATTCTTGAGACGGTCCTAAAAAATCATGGGTAGGAATATCTCATCACCCCTTATATTGTATGTAAAGTTATGCAACTCTATGAAGCAAGAAGAATACTCCATGACTGAATGAGTACCTTTCTATAGAATCATGATTTCTCTAGATCGATCTTCCCACAATGTCTCTGGGTAGAAGTAGTCATAGATGGTATGCATGAATTCTTCCCAAGCCATACTCTGTTGGAATCCCACCTATGAGATCACATCCCACCATCTCTTAGCGGAGTCCCGACACATATATGTAGTTAGCATCACACTTCTCTCTAGAGGCATCTCTGGATGCTCAAAGATCGAAAAGCATGCCCTCTAACCATGATTCTTTATCCAGAGGTCCTCCATCCCTTATGAAGGTGGGAGGATGTGGATACTAAAAGCCCCATGTCAACTCTTTCATAGTCAGGGTAGGAGGCGGTGCTCCCTATAAGGTCTTCATAAACCTCATAAATTCCTCTTAGAACTGTGCAGCAGCACCTAGGTTCTGAATAACGGTTGGTGGACAGATTGGAATTACTGGAGGATCTACTGGATGTTCCTGATCATCTATGTCTGGTGTCTGGTCGTTTCCATGTATCTATCATACAACTGGAGGACATGGTGGTGGAATTACTCTGTATGTTCAAGTGCACACATTAGTTCAAGATTAACAAGGACTAAAAATTATATGTTCAAGAAGAGAACAAGAGAAAGAAATCATTTAGGTTTTTCAAAACAAGGATACACTGTGTGTATGAACCTTACAAGGTGTGTTCCTTTAAGCATTCACATGGTCATCTACTCCTACCAATCCTAGTCATGTAACACCCAATACACACGGTGTGTTGTCCAAACACATGTCATGTACTTTGATCCTCTTCCCCTTCCCAAGTTCTTCTACACGAATTATTCCACACGATTCTCCAAGAGTAAGAATTAACAGCACAGTTGTGTCAGACATAATGTTTCCAAGAAACAAATTCACTAACCCATGTTGCTAGTCACATGACTGGTTACACAGCTAAATCTACATGACATGTTTGTGCTAGAAACAGAGTGTACTAACTACACAAAATCCACTCGTGTTATTGGTCACACAGCTGGCACATGGTCTATACACATGGCATGTACATATGGTACACGGTTTTTTCTACAAATTATTTACTAACCCTGTGATTATTACCACACAACAATTGAAATAGTTAGCGACTACACGGAATGTAAATACAGTACACTACATATACCTAAGAAAAATAGTTCCATCCTGAACGGAAGGATATATGGATTGTATTTATCATTAAACTTCGTGTATTCTGGGTTTTTCCAGAAAATAAGCCTTAAAAACTACACTAGAACCAAGAAAAACTCTAAAATGTACATTAATGTTCCAAATTTTGATCAGTGAGGGCCCATACTCCCCACGAACCAAAGCTTGGCATCTATTACATGTCATATACAAGAATAACATTGCAATGATCCACCAAATTCAGAAACATGAGGTCCCACAAAACCTTAATAACCATATTTTGGTGTTCATTCATACTAAACCTTAGACAATCCAATACCCTATAAAACAACATTTATTCTATCAAGGCATCTATCACAACAACATGAATATCTAGAACAACATCTATCACAACAACATGCAATTAGTAATTCATCCTAAATGGAATGATAAGAATACATGAGATGTGATCTATATGAAGAGAAAATATGATGCATGAGATGGAGTACACCCATCTCATTATGTTTTAATAATAATAAAACCTCCATATTACCAGCGTTAATAGCACAAACATGTGAATCAGCCAATGGTGAAATCAAATCAATTGTAAAAAATTACCAAACCATAATAATTTCAATATTCGTGGTAAATTAGCTTTTCCCTATAAGCGGGTTAGCTACTACTATGAATAGATTAATACTAACAAATCATTCCTTTTTATCCCTGTCTATAAGCTCTAAACAGTAAGTCAAGAAGTAAATAATTTCTTTGATACCACTTTGTAAAGTCTCGGTTCCGGGAGCCGCCTAGTGGTTCCTCATACCCAGTTGGTCACATACCCTCAATCACATCTCCCCAAATGTCATCGGCTGTCTACTATCAGTGAGGTACTTTGGTGTGATAGTAGGAAAACTATTACCTCATTATAAGAGTAATGCAGTACAAAATAAATAGATAATAATAGCAGAAGTAGTGATAATATAAAACAAGTAAATAGAAGAAGACTGAAATTAATAAAAAAACTGGAGAACATATATAATTGATGCATGACACATATGTCTAGAAAAGCGTCCAAACAAGTCACAATGCTGGAATATAGTACAATACCCAAGTAAAAAGGAAAACAAAAAAACTCCAGTAGCATCGTAAGCCTCAGATTGGTCTCATGCTCTTCAGCTCAACAAAAGTCAAGTACCTGATATAGAAGGGAGATTGCCCTTATCTATACGTGCAGTAATATAATCTGTTTGGGCCCAATATCATGACCCATACAATGTGTGAGATGAATATCAGTAGGCAACCACCCAAAGATCTATGCCTAACAGTCAGTAAATATACATGGCTGGGAATAAGAAAAATGAATCAGCAAACAAGGATGTACGTAGAGGTAAAAAATCCTACAGTTTCAATTGCATTCAATTTCATATATAAAGTAAAAAAAGTTGATCAAACTAAGAAACTCTATAGAAAGTACTCACATCCTATCCCTTCTGGTTCAATCAAACCACTTCAAGTAACCATATGGGTAAGTTCTCATAGCCTAACACCTCTGGTTCAACTTATTCAAGGATATACCTCCCTTCTTGGTATCTCACATGGTCCAACCCCATTGGTATCATTCAAAAAAAGACTCTATGAGGAAGAACTAAGCATCAATTCCCCCATATAGTCTTTTAACAGTAAATACAAACACAATGAGGAAGCACTCAATGTCAATTCTCCCGATAGTCTCGTAATGGTAACTATAGACACTCTGAGGGAGCACTCAACGTCAGTCCCCTCTATGGTCTTGGAGCATGATAAATATAATAGACACTCTAGGAATGCCCCCAAAATCAATTCCCCATTTGGTCTCACTACACTAGGTTCCCACATCCCAGTGTAAAGAAATTGGTAAAATTGATGTTCATCATTCATATTAAACCTAAAAGTACTACTCGTCTAAATAGCTACAAGGAATTCCCAAATAATAGATAAAAGAAGCACTCCATCCTAACAATATTATGCCTGGAAGGAAAGAATGCTAACAAGAAATGATAGACCAAATGGTCAATATCAAAACAAACATGGATGACAGATCCATAGCATGGGAAATAAAACTATTCACAATCAAACACCCTCTACTTAGGCACACAAGGCATAACAGGCAATTACAGGGCTAAAATCCTTAAACATGCAATACACCGTTCTTGGGTATTGGCACTTTTGTATGTAAAATTCAATGACTAACTATGGAAAGGAAGAAACAAACTACCTTGCCATTGTACAATGGTTATATGCTGGCATTGGCCCTTGAATCGATTTAGAAAGTGGTAGATCCTCAAAAAAGTAAAAAATAGTCAACCAAGAATATCTCACAAGAGAGGAGAAATCAAGATATGAGACTCTATAAAAAGGAAGAACTCACCGATGTGATTCCAACACAACCAACAGAGTTTGATTCAAAGAACGGATGGAGAGTCAGAGACTCGGAGAAGATTCATCAGTATTTGTCGTTCCTAGATTAGATGAACCTAGAAGAAAAGGTTTTTGTCGATTAGACGTGACCCCGGTCCAACATAACAATTAAAAAGAAAAGTGAAAAGCCTATTATTTAAAAGTAGACAATGTGTACTTTCCTTAACTAGCCTCTTCTTTAGGTTATCTCTAGGTCACCCCAAATGGCCATATACCCGGCCGTTACATGGCCAGTACATGGTCACCTGCGTCAATCGGGTACACGTCATGTACTCCAAAGTACACGGTGTGTACTCCTTAGATTTAAATATTCTCATCCTTTCCTCAAAAACACCATAGATAAAAACCCATAACTAAAATGACAATCCAAGTTATTACATCGAGATTTCATGAAATATTTTTTAAAATTATATTTAATCTTTTCTTTTTATAATTAAATGAGATATTGAGATTATATTTAATTACACATAAAACCAAGTAAATTTTACACTTCATGGAACCATGAAATAGAATTCACTACATGACACTGAGTTTTAATAAAACAACTATATATTATTAATATTAGGTATTATGGTTTTAACAAAAGTAAACATATTGATAAAAAGTGTTTAATTTTGTGTAAGGTCTTGATATGTTTCGAAAATTCTATTCTCTTCAAAAAATAATTTTTATTTCTTTTTTTAAACAATAATAAAAAAAATTTAAACATTTTTAACATTAATTTGATAAAATTAATTTATTTTTTTAAATAATATTACCGAAATTATCTTAGGGTTAATTTTTGGGATAAATATGAAATGTTTCATTTTTTGATGAGTAGTGAAAAATACTGAATTTCAATTGAAAACTTCATTTCCATTTAATTTATTTATAACGATAATGTATAGTTTAAATTGTATTTAAATTAATAATTTTTAATTTTATATCAATTAATACAATTTAGTTCGTTATAATCAATTTCATATTGAAATTGGATAATGAAATTTTATAAACGTTTGATCATTTTCTATTTAAAAACATGTTTTCACGTAGTGTTTTTGGGATTAATTTTAAAACAAATTCCCAATTTTTTGAATCTCAATTTTATTTCTTTCCCGAGTTTATTTAATTCATATTTTTTCAAGATAACCCAATAAAATAAATATCAAACAAATAATTAGATGATTTTATAATAATTTCATGACCTAAAACTACAGACGCATCCATCAAATTGGTTACGAAATCAGTGTTTGTGTGTACGATGGACTACCACCTCTCAAAACGATGTCATTTTTTCCATTACCACCTCTAGAGGGTGAGAATACTAATATATTTACCATTTATATATTATATATAGGTTATTTATGAAGTTATTATGATTATTAAATTATTATATCACTCATACCCTCATGCATTCCTTTTTGTGGAAATATGATAACATCATTCGTGTGTACGGTGGACTACCAGCTCACAAAGCCTTATGATTCTTTCACGCTTTACAAGGAACGTATTAGGTTAGCTACAATACAAGAAAATTTTCAAAAAGAGTTACTTTTTATTCTATGATTCCATGTAACACCCCACGCATCTACAATTTCTCTTCTCTTTGAATAATGTGATAGTGTGTGTTGTACGCAACACCAAGTTCTAACACAGCATAACCAATCAAACTCACTGTAATGAATAGTAATACCTACTTTTGGAAATTATATATATTTTATATTTCAAAATGTACTTCATTTTTGGATTCGGAATATTGAATTTATCCTAAGGTGAAATTTTGGTAATTTTCGGATATCTTTAATAGTTTGATGAATAGTGAAAATTGCTAAATTTTAATTAAAAACAACTTTTTTAATCGAAATAATTTATATTTATAATTTATTGATTTGAGTGGTTTTAAAGTATATTTATAATATATTTTTACCATTTAATACAATATTGGTCATTGGACATAATTTCACAATTAAACCGAACATAAACAAGTATCAATCTTTTGATAGTTATTATCTCTTAAAAACACGCCTTTTGTTTTAACAACGGGAATTAATTTTAAATTAATTTCTTCCACTTATGTGTTTTGAATTTGGAAAAATGTATTCCATAATTGGAATCAGGATTTTCAAATTTTTTAAATAGGTAACTTATATTTTTAGACATTTTGAATAATTACTTCCGTAAATATTTTATTTACCATGGTTAAAAGGTAAATCCGGTAAATAAGTGTTATAAAATTATATTATAATAATAATAAATTACCCTAAAACATGTCCTAACCTTATTTTTTGATACATGTTCGACCATATGCTCTTTGGGTCGATTTTGGGACACCATGGTGCCACTTGTAGGTGATAGGGACGCTTTATTTTAATTAAGTTAAAATAAGTACAAAATGACAAAAGCATATATCTTTTAGAAAAACAATTTTAACATAGAGTTATATATGTTGGATTTTAAACTATAAATATTAATTATAAATAAAATAATATTTCCTACATAATTTTTTTAATTTATAATTTTTAGACATTAAATATTTTAATTTATTTATGACACAATAATGATGTAGTAATTATCATAATAGTGAAAAATTAAAATAATTAATATTATAAATACCCAAATAAATATAATTTGAGACTTTTAATGAATTAAAATAATTATCTAGGATAATATGACATATTATGATTTATTTAATTTACTTTTTTCTAAGTAATCATTATTTTATGATTTTTACAAAAATCAACTATTGAATAGTCTCAAAATATACATAAAAGAATTTTTAAAAAAATATTATATTATTAATTGATATTAAATTCATAAAAATTTAAGGTTAGGCCAAGATACTTATATCATGATAGGGGTATCATTAATGGATCCCTTGGGGGGCTCTTGGATGTATATAGTAAGTTTATTAACCATATAATATAAAAATACAAAGAGACATTGTAAAGGTGAAAATAATTAACTAAGAGTTAATACTTAAAGATAAGGTTAATATAGTAAACCAAACCCATATAAATTCTATTTTTGGGTGGTTTTAGACCCATAACCACCTTAAAATTTAAATTATCCACTTTTTAGCCATTAGATACTGAATATTAATTTATTATAAAATAATGTTTCTAGCTTTTCCAAAGGTGCCCCTCACCCCTCTTATAAAAGGAAACTCCCCCTTATCATTAACTCACACCTTCAAAGCCTTTTGGTTCGGCAAACCTCTTCCCCAATACTCTCTCAAATTCCCTCACTTCATCCTATAACCCTTCCTTTAGTCATAATGCCAACTTAAGGAGCCCTTTTGATCAAATCAAAAGAAATAACCCAAAGAAGAGGTAATGATTTCACCACCGTTTTTCAAGTTCCCTTCTTCTTCCACTTCCTCTTCCTTTGTTGTTACCATTATAAAATAATAACTCCAGTATCATATATATAATGTGATGTTATTATAAATTTGGTACAACTATATTCAGTATTCTATCCATCCTTTGAATAACATGTCACCATACGTGTGTATGTACTGCTTACCGTCTCCACGTCGTGGTGTAATTGTTTTTCTATAAATTATTATTTGGATGGGTATAATAATGATGTTTAATTAATGTAAATAATAAATTTAACTTGATAATGATTCTTTATATATGATATACCATCCAATTATATATTATTTTAATATCAAAAGAATGATATTGACGCTCGTGCGTACGTACGGACTACCGTCTCCACGAACGCGATGAGATTCATTCTCCATCGTATCCATTCAAGTATAACTCTCATTTGATGATTAATAATGGTATCTAAGGACTTTATATAATTCTGTATATTATTAAGATACAACCTATCCATTACAAACATGGCTTACGTAACAAAACATATAATAGAAAATGAGTAAGTTAACACCCGAAACAACAATAATACTAAGATATTATTAACAAATCAATGTTAAAAGATCATATATGATATCATATTAATGTATATGATTCTTGTATTATTTAATAACAATTATTTTACCATTATATATGAGGGTAACATACCCCAACCAAGGAAAAGTACAAGGTAAGGGATATTTCACAATCTCTTCATTATTTAAGGTCGTTTATATGTAATAATCTACTAGGATTTCTTTATCATACAGATCCATGTTTCTTAAAAATGTATTTCAAAACATTTTTAAAACTTACTATAATATGGTTTAAAGTAATTTATACCCTTGTTTGACTTTTTATAAGAGTTTTATAATGGAAGCATTCCGTCGTTTTCGAAATAAGGTGATTTTTAACCTTTTCGACAGAATTAAGGTAAGAATGTTTTTTTATCTTATACGGTGGGTGTGGCTATTTTCCGCTATTATAAAATCATCTAAGCTTCTCTTACAATCTTAAAAGAATATTTTCAAAGAAAATGTTTTATTTTATAAATAAATGACACTTAAATGATTTCAAAATATAAAGAGATATTTCTCTAAAAAGAGATTTGAATTCATCTATGTCAACATCCTTTGATGGATTTTACGCTTATTTGAAGTTGATTTATTATGATACAAAACTTCTATATTGTATTGAAGGTTTTGTGATATGTTTGAATATTGATGTGTTATTTTCA
Source organism: Viscum album (assembly GCA_963277665.1). Lineage (NCBI taxonomy): Eukaryota > Viridiplantae > Streptophyta > Magnoliopsida > Santalales > Viscaceae > Viscum > Viscum album. Next base: position 229,747,196 of record OY728151.1, read on the forward strand.
TACGATTCATGGTTTATGGATGAAGTATTTATATTTCGTATGCTAGTTTTAATACGAATGTTTATGTTATGTTTATACCTTTTCATATGGGAATTCATTGGACTTAATATGTGACGGGTTGAGCCCACTATAGCTCCTCGATGCATCGGTAGGTCTCACGAGACAAACTAGTGTCTTGGAAGAAGGACTTGACAAAATCTTTCTTGTAGTATTGGCACGAGGCCTTGGCTATGTGGTTATGATAGTCTGGCATTATGCATTCCATCATTATAAAAGTGGTTATTAATATTGCAAGTGATTATTCGATTAGTAGAATATCCATGTGAATAAGTAAATGGAATTATTTCATTTTATTTTTTCCATACTATGTTGATGTTCACATTTAAAAGGCTTTTGTTTTAGTTATACATTGCCTTAAATGTTTATTCTTATTTATGAAAGTTTCTGCTATATTGTTATCCTTAATGCGAATTTGAGCTCACCCATTTTCTATGTTTTATTTTTCCCAAGATGTGAATAAGTAAATTATGAATGACCTGTAGGGGTATTATGAGAGGATAATAGTGTGGTCTATAGAGACAATATGTTGTTGTAGTAGTTTTTCACTTTATGATGTATTGTCAAACTTTATGAATATATATAGTGTTTCCATGGCTACTAAACCAATCGGTCTTTCGAGATTTGATCATTCTTGTGATCATGCCAATGTTATGTAATAATGCACAGACTCTAGGTAACTAGGGTCGGGGCATTACAGTTGGTATCAGAGGAAGTTTAGTACAAACCTTTAATTCTAGATTTAGATAAACTCTGATTAGAGCACGTAGACCTAAGATGAACTTTGAGGATTAGTATAGAAGAACTTCCTAGAATTTTGGTACTGTAGAGATTTTATGAGTTTTCTGAGAAATATATCCATGTCTGCATACGAGCTGGTAGAGGCAGCTCTGGCATAGATGTACCTAAAGGTAAAACCCGAAAACACCGCTTTGAGCTAGACTCAAACGGGAACTGGTGCACGACAATGGGCCTTGCTGCACTCTTGGTTACGACACTCCTGGGGGATATGTTTAGGATAACTCTATTTTTCTTTACAAATAATTATGAAATGTTTATGAGTATATACTTCTTCAATGAAATCATTCATATGATTATGGGTTATATCTATAAAAAGTTCAATTTATGTTAAGTGTTTTATAATTATGGGATTATGTATTTTGATTCATAAACTGATCTAGTTTATGCCATTGTTTAGAAATAGAACCCAGTGGAAGAAATGGAAACCATATCAATGAACTTCCCTATAGGTATTCCCCTCCTGCTCAAGATAATTATACTGGAGATGGTGATGCAACTGGTGCCGATCAGCTAATTACCATACTGGGAAAACTTACTCAGGTTATGAATAATAACCTTACCTGTATGGAGCACCCTGATCCGCAGCGTGGAGGATAAATGTTAGATCGATTCATGAGGCAAAAACCACCAATTTTTAGTGGGAGTACAAATCCCTTAGTAGGTGAGAAATGGATAAATTCCCTAGAGAAAATATTTCAGGCTTTGGGGAGTAGTGAAAGGGAAAACATTATCATGGAAGTTTACCGCCTCACTGGAGATACTGATCAATGGTGGTCATTGATTCAAAATATGAAGGATGATGATGAAGTATCAAATATGGAATGGAGGGAGTTCAAAAATCTGTTTTTAGAAAAATACTTTCCTCGCAACCATCGAGTAGATATGGAAACACAATTTCTGAGTCTGAGATAAAATGAGGATGAGAATGTCGCAAAGTATGAGGCTAACTTTACAAGGTTAGCAAGGTATGTTGGAGATTATATATGTAACCCAATAATTAGGATTGATCGTTTCTTTGATGGGTTAAACCCATTTCCCTGTCGACCATTTGTCTCACAATCCTTTTCATCGTACGAAGACATTGTCTCATGTGATATCAAGACAGGAAAGGAATTCTCTAAGTCTTGTGACTTTAAAGCAAAGAAAGAGAAGAAGAGATCTGCTGATCAATCTGGGAATGGAAATAAGGGGAAGAATGTAAAGGTTGAATATCCATCCTGTGGTAAATGTGGGAAGAAACATTCTGGTACTTTCCTGAAGGGAATGGGTGTCTGTTAAAAGTGTGGTAAAAAAGGCCACCAAGCTCATGATTGCAATGGGAAGACGGAAGCTACCAATGTTCATTGCTACAATTGCAGGGAGATGGGACATTATGCAAATGAATTTCCTAATCATCAGGGGAAATTACCTCAGAAAAGGCCAAGGGATCAAGGCCAAGCTTTTGATATCACTATTGCTGAGGTAGAAGCTCCAAAAGACGTAGTGGCAAGTAATTTAATGGTTTCCTCATGTTTAGAAAATGCATTATTTGATTCTGGATCATCACATTGTTTCATATCTTCGCAGTTTTCTAAGATAATTAGATATTTTCAATTTGATTTAACAAGGGATTTTTCAGTTAAAAATCTTATAGGAAGTATCATTGCAACAATGGTTTGTGAATCAGTTACCATTAGAGCACATAAATATTCTTTATCTACTGATCTCATCGTCATACCTATGATTGAGTTTGATATAATCCTCGGTATGGATTGGATATCGGACTATGATGTGAAGATTTATTGTAAGAAGAAGGAGGTTACGATTTTTGATGATGATGATAAGGAACACCTTATCTATAGAGAAGAATCGTCACCACCTAATTCTTATCTGGATCCACCCCAGTAGCTCAACTAAATTCAATTATTGGGGAGGAAGAGAATGAAATTATTGTGGGTGGGGAAAGGAATGTTCAAATAGAGGATGTAACTATTGTGAAAGAATATTTAGATGTATTTCTGGAAGATTTACTAGGACATCCTCCAGAATGAGAAGTTGAGTTTTCAATTGATTTAATTCCTAGATCAAGGCCTATATCGATGACCCCTTATAGAATGGACATGGTATAATTAGTTAAAATAAATAAACAACTAGAGGAATTGAATAATAAGGGATTTATTCTCCCTAGTTTTTCTCTATGGGGAGCCCCTATTCTTTTTGTCAAAAAGAAAGATGGATCTATGAGGTTATGTATCGACTATAGGGAGATCAATGCTATAACAATAAAGAACAAGTATCTACTACCTCACATTGATGATTTATTTGACCAAATGCATGGAGATCAATTCTTTTCAAAGTTTGACCGTCGATCTAGATACCATTAGTTGTGTGTGAAGAAGGAAGACATTCCGAAGAAAGCATTCCGAACCAGGTACGGGCATTACGAGTTTACTTTAATGCCTTTTGGATTGACTAATTCACCCTCTGTATTCATGGATATGATGAATAGAGTTTTCAAGGAATATCTCGATGAATTTTTGGTGGTATTTATTGATGAAATCTTGGTATACTCCAAAATCTATGAATATCATGAAAATCACTTGCGCCTTATCCTGAAGACTCTGAGAAGACATGAATTATATGGAAAGTTTAGCAATTGTGAATTCTGGCTTCATGAGATTTCTTTTCTTGGCCATATTGTATCTAAAGATGGTATCTCTGTTGATCCTTCTAAGACAAAGGCAATCCATGAATGGCCAGCACCTATGAGTATAACTGAGGTACGCAGTTTTATTGGATTGGCAGGTTATTATCGACGTTTCATCCATAATTTTGCCCGATTTGCTAACCCATTAACGAAGCTCACACGTAAAGGGGTTAAATTTGTTTGGACAAAAGAGTGTGAAGAATGTTTTGAAGAAATGAAGATAAGATTAGTCAATGCACCTATATTGACTCTACCATTGGGTAGTGATGGGTTCGTTATTTATAGTGATGCATCAAAGAAAGGACTTGGTTGTGTCTTTATGAAGAATTATAGAGTTATTGCCTATGCATCACGACAGTTGAAAATTCATGAACAAAACTATCCTACTCATGATCTCGAGTTAGAAGCTGTGATATTTGATTTAAAGATATGGAGGCACTACCTCTATGGTGAAAAATGTGAGATTTATACTGATCAAAAGAGTTTGAAGTATATTTTCTCACAAAAAAACTCAACATGAGGTAAAACAGATGGCTTGAATTACTCAAGGATTATAATTGCACGATACACTACCACCCCGGGATGGAAAACAAGGTGGCAGATGCTTTGAGCAGAAAAGACCATGGAGTTTTGAACAATATGAGAATTGAAAGGGATCCAATTTTCATGGATCTAGTGAAGATGGACATGGGAATAAATAGGGAAGGTGAAACATCAATGCTTTTTCAAATGGTTTCCAAACCATTTTTACTAGAAAGGATTAAAAGTTCTCAGACCGATGATGAAGAATTTCAAAAGAAGATTACAGCTGTGAATGATGGGAGATTGAGAGACTTTGTGTATGAAAATGGAATCTAGAAATTTGGGAGGAGACTTTGTGTTCCTGATATACCTGATCTAAAAAGGGAATTGCTGGATGATTCTCATAGTTCCAATTTATCTATACACCCTTGGAGCACCAAAATGTATAGAGATTTGAAGGAACATTTTTGGTGGGACAACAATAAGAGGTAGATTGTTGATTTTGTGTCAAGATGTATGGTTTGTCAACAAGTGAAAGCTGGAGGGCATCAACCTGGAGGAGTCATGCAACCTCTTCCCATACCAGAGTGGAAATGGGACAATATTACGATGGACTTTGTCATGGGGAAACCAAAGACTCCTAGAAGGAACGATGAAATATGGTTTATTGTTGATCGTCTTACCAAGTCAGTACATTTTCTTGCTATAAGAGAAGATCTACCTCTGGAATGTCTAGTAAGACTATATATTAATGAAGTTGTGAGACTTCATGGAGTACCCCTATCGATTGTTTCTGATCGTGATCCCTATTTTACATCAGGATTCTGGAAGAGTCTTCAGAAATCCCTGGATACTGAAATTCATTTGAGCACTGCCTACCACCCTCAGATAGATGGACAATTAGAACAGACTATTCAAACCTTAGAATACATGTTTATATCTTGCTCACTTGACTTTCAGGGTATTTGGGATCAATATTTACCTTTGGTAGAATTTTCCTATAACAATAGCTTCCATTCGAGTATTCAGATGGCACCATATGAAGCGTCATACAGAAAGAGATGTCGCACACCAACATGTTGGGATGATGTTGGTGAAAGGAAACTTGTAAGTCTAGAACTGGTGGAGGAAATGACGGAAAAGGTGAAGGTAATCCAAAATCACATCAAAGCAGCTCAAAGTAGGCAGAAGAGCTGTCTCGATAATCGAAGGAAGGATTTGGAATTTCAAGTCAGTGATCATGTGTTCCTAAAGGTATCTCCATGGAAGGGAGTCATACGTTTTGGTAAGAAAGGTAAATTGAGTCCCAGGTACATCGGACCCTTCGAAATTCTTGAAAGAATTGGGGATGTAGCTTACCAATTGAAAATGCCTCCAAGACTCTCCAAAGTTCACAATGTGTTCCACGTATCTCTATTGAGGAAATACATGCCTGACCCAACGCATGTACTCACCTATGTGGAATTAGAACTGGAACCCGATCTGTCTTATTGCGAAGATCCCATTAGGATTCTTGATACGAGAGAACAAGTACTGAGAAACCGGACGACGCGTATGGTAAATGTTTTATGGAGAAACCATAAGATGGAAGAGGCAACGTGGGAACCCGATGATCTTATGATGAAGAACCACCCGAGTCTTTTAAAGCGATAATATTATAGAAATTTCAAGGATGAAATTTTTTTTAAGGATGGGAGAATGTAACACCCCAAGCTTTTACGGTACGTTTCACTTTGAATAATGTGATAGTGTGTGTGGTACGCAACACCGAGTTCTAACACACCATTACCAATCAAACTAGCCGTCATGAATAGTAATACCTACTTTTTGAAATTATATATATTTTATATTTCAAAATGGACTTCATTTTTGGATTCATATTATCGAATTTAGCCTAAGGTGATATTTTGGTACTTTTCGGATAACATTAATATTTTGATGAATAGTGAAAATTACTAAATTTTAATTAAAAACAACTTTTTTAATTGAAATAATTTATATTAATAAATTATTAATTTGAGTGGTTTTAAAGTATATTTAGACTATATTTTTACCATTTAATGCAATATTGGTCATTGGACATTATTTCACAATTAAACCAAACACAAACAAGTATCAATCTTTTGATAGTTATTATCTCTTAAAAACACACTTTTTGTTTTAACAATGAGAATTAATTTTAATTTAATTTCTCCCACTTATGTGTTTTGAATTTTGAAAAATGGATTCCATATTTGGAATAAGTATGTTCAAATTGTGTAAATAGGTAACATTTATTTTTAGACATTTTCAATAATTACTTCGGTAAATATTTTATTTACCATGGTTAAAGGGTAAATCCGGTAAATAAGTGTTACAAAATAATATTATAATAAACAAAATTACCCTAAAACGTGTCCTATCCTTATTGCATGATACATGTTCGACCATAGGCAACTTTGGGTCGATTTTGGGACCCCATGGTGCCACTTGTAGGTGATAGTGACACATTATTTTAATTAAGTTAAAATAAGTACAAAAATGACATAAGCATATATATTTTAGAAAAACAATTTTTACAAAGAGTTATATACATTGTATTTTCAACAATAAATATTCATTAGAAAGATAAAACCATTTCCTATATAATGAAAGTTTATTTATAATTTTTAGACATTAAATAATTTAATTTATTTATGACACAATGATGATTCAGTAATTATTATAATAGTGAAAAATTAAAATAATTGATATTATAAATACCCAAATAAATATAATTTGAGACTTTTAATGAATTAAATTAATTTTATAGGATAATATGACATATTAGGATTTATATATTTGACATTTTTCTAAGTAATCATTCTGTTATGATTTTTACAAAAATCAACTATTGAATAGTCTCAAAACTGACAAAAAGAGTTTTTAAAACAAATATTATATTATTAATTTATATTAAATTCATAAAAATCTAAGGTTCAGCCAAGATACATATATCATGATAGTTGTATCATTAATGGACCACTTGGGGGGTCTCTTGGATGTATATAGTATGTTTATTAACCATATAATATAAATATACAAAGAGACATTGTAAAAGTGAAACTAATTAACTAAGAGTTAATACTTACATATAAGGTTAATATAGTAACCCAAACCGGTCAAAATTATATTGGTTGTGTGTTTTTAGACCCATACCCGCCTTAAAATTTAAATAATCCACTTTGGAGCCATTAGAAACCGAATATGAATTTATTATAAAATAATATTTCTATCTTTTCCAACGATGCCCCTCACCCCTCTTATAAAAGGGAACTCCCCCTTCTCATTAACTCACACCTTCAAAGCCTTTTGGTTTGGCCAAACTCTGACCAAATACTCTCTCAAATTCCCCCAATTCATCTTATAGGCCTTACCTTAGTAAGAAAGCCAACTTATGGAGCTCTTTTGTTCAAATCAAAAGGAAGAACCCAAAGAAGAGGTAATGATTTCACAACCGTTTTTGAAGTTCCATTCTTCTTCCACTTACTCTTCCTTTTTTGTTACCATTATAAAATAATAAGTCTAGTATCATATATATATTGTGATTTTATTATAAATATGGTACAACCATATTCATTATTCTATCCATCCATTGAATAACATGTCACCATACGTGCGTACGTACGGCTTACCGTCTCCACATCGTGGTGTAATTGTTATTCAATAAATTATTAATTGGATGGGTATAATAATGATGTTCAATTCATGTAAATAATAAATGTAACATGATAATGATTCGGTATATATGATATACCATCCAATTATATATTATTCTAATATCAAATGAATGATATTGTCGCTCGTGCGTACGTACGGACTACCGTCTCCACGAACGCGATGAGAATCATTCTCTATCATATCCATTAAAGTATATTTATCATTTGGTGACTAATAATAGTATCTAAGGACTTGATATCATTCTGGATATGATTAATATACAACTTTTCCATTACAAACATGTCTTACGTAATAAAACATATAAAAGAAAACGAGTAAGTTAACACCTGAAACAACAATAATACTAAGATATTATTAACAAATCAATGTTAAAAGATCATATATGATATCATATTAATGTATATGATTCTTGTATAATTTAATAACAATTATTTCACCATTATACATAAGTTTAACCTACCCCAACCAATGAAAATTACAAGTTAAGGGTTATTTCGTAATCTCTTCATTATCCGAGGTTGTTTATACGTAATAATCTACTGGGATTTCTTTATCATCCACATCCATGTTTCTTAAAAATGTATTTCAAAACATTTTTACTATTTAATATAATACGTGTTAAAGTAATTTATAACCTTGTTTGAATTTTTCTAAGAGGTTTATAAATGAATATTTCCATCGTTTTCCAAACAAGGTGCTTTTTAACCTTTTTGACAGAATTAAGGTAAGAATGTTTTTTTAACTTATACGGAGGGTACGGATATTTTCTACCATTATAAAATCATCAAATATTACCTTACAATCTTACAATAATATTTTCATAGAAAATGTTTTATTTTATAAATATAATACTCTTACATTATTTCAAAATAGAAAGAGATATTTCTCTAAAAAGAGTTTTGATTTCATCTATGTCAACATCCTTTGATGGATTTTATGCTTATTTGAAGTTGATTTATTATGATACAAATCTTCTATATTGTATTGAATGTTTTGTGATATGCTTAACTGTGGATGTATTATTTTTATACCATTCATGGTTTATGGATGAATTATTTACATTTCGTATTCTAGTTTTAATACGAATGTTTATGTTATGTTTAAACCTTTTCATATGGGAATACATTGGACTTAATATGTGACGGGTAGAGCCCGATATAGCTTCTAGATGCATCAGTAGGTCTCATGAGACAAACTAGTGTCTTGGAACAAGGCCTTGAAAAAATCTTATTTTTAGTCTTGGAACGAGGCCTTGGCTATGTGGTTATGATAGTCTGTCATTATACATTCCATCATTATGAAAGTGGTTATTGATATTGCATGTGATTATTGGATTAGTAGAATATCCATGTGAATAAGTAAATGGCATTATTTCATTTTATTTTTTCCATACTATGTTGAAGTTCATGTTTAAAAGGCTTTTGTTTTAGTTATACATTGCGTTAAATGTTTATTCTTATTTATGAAAGTTTCCGCTATATAGTTATCCTTATTAGGTATTTGAGCTCACCCCTTTTCTATGTTTTATTTTTCCCAGGATGTGAAGAAGTAAATTATGAATGACCTATAGGGTTATTATGATGGGATAATAGTGTGGTCTATGGAGACAATATGTTGTTGTAGTATTTTATCACTTTCTGATGTAATGTAAAACTTTATGAATATATCTAGTGTTTCCAAGGGTACTTAACCAATCGGTCATTCGAGATTTGATATTTCTTGTGATCATGCCAATGTTATGTAATTATGCACCGACTCTAGGTAACTGGGTTCGGGGCGTTACATTCCATGAACATTTAATTATTGTATCCCTTAGAATAAAATAACGACCTATTAGGTTATCTACAATACAGGAAAAGTTTCCTTATCCTACCTTCTCTTGAAGTTAAATTAAACAATCTTGTTGAACTAATGTGTGTAAGAATATATCATGTCTTTTGATACCTCATTTTTAGATACTTTAACAGGAAATAATATACAAAATAGATGATATTTTATATGAATAATTCATTATGTTGAAAGATGTGCATTTCTGGAGCTTTCTTGATAATAGAATATATGCCTTTCTAGAGCATCCAAAGGAGGATGAATGTTGTTCCTATCTGGAGCTTTCAAGAAACATTATGATTAAGAAAATTGAAATATTTTCTTTTGAAATTACGAATTATGTGACTTTGATATTTCCTGATTATGGAGATAATTTTATTCTAATGTTATTAAAGAGGAGAAAATACTTGAGTGAAAATTAGAATTGTGAATTGTTTCATCTAAAATAGCCAAACCATCCCTATTCAACCTTGGAATTGTTTTAAAACAAATTCCTACCAATTGAAGTCAACAAAACTACCCTGAAATTTCCTCATTATAATCACATGTTATTGACTCACATCGAGTAAATATTTAAGAATTTTTCAAGCCCTTGGTGATCCATACATTGGTTTGGATGAGAAATTATTTGTTAAAAAATTGAAATTTGTGATATGAGATTAAATTAATGTGTGGTAGTTGTTTTGTGTGCATAAAATCATAAATAAATAGCAGATATATAGAATTATTCAAATTAAGAATTTAAAAAATTGTTTTTTATGAGTCATGATATCTTTGGTTTTTTATTTAAATATCAGTTCATATAATGGGTATGGGTTTTTAATTCTCTATTATTTGATTTTGAATCTTACTTATCCCAGAGTCTATGTGATATGTGTGGGGGGATTTTTAGAGACAATAATTTCCTCATTTTATATATTTATTTAAATTATTTAAAACCTCTGAATTTATCAATTTGAACTTATTTGCATCATTTTTTCGATTTATAGTGTCTTTGGGGATAAAATGTGAAAATTTCTTAATCATATAATTTGAATATTTTTCAATCACTATTTTATTTTGAAAATATCATTAAAAATATTATTCCAATTTAAAAGATTATTTTTTTAGGATTCCTTGATATATGTGATTTGAATTTTCCTAATTTTAAAAAATCTAATTTGAACATATAGTGGCCCAAAAAAATAAATCGATTTTAAAAAATAGTTCAGGCTGAAAAAGTGAACACTACTTATTAAAACAAGGCATAACTCAGGACACACACCTCGCATTGATTTTATTCCACCTAGACATGAACTAAGACTTTTAGTAACGTATCTAAAATAAATTACATGGAGTTATTAAATTATTAATATCATCTTTGAATGATATACATTGAAAGATGATTTCAAGAATTCTATTCCAGAAAATTTCACAGTCATTATAGATTTTAATACATCCTTTATACATGTCTAATTAATAGAAAATTTTGAGATAGTAATAAAAATTAAATTTCTTGAATCATATAAGAAGGGACATTGGTGTGATTCGAACATATGGTGTGCCAAACTAGACAAATATTTCAGAATGTAGATTCTACTAGACAACCTCGATACTTTTTTATTCTCTATTATGTTATTATTAGTTTTGTAATGTATTTTTCTTCTTAGTTCAACTCGATTACCCTTACCACGGTGGGATAATAATTCTATTTATTGGGAAAATGGATGTTTTTCTATTTTTTAATTCTTTTACTCTTGGTCATAATTTATTGAAATCTCTTTCTCTCGTCTATGAAATTATTTCAACATAATATAGCGTTTTTCAAACTAAGTGTGGTGAAATTAGGTTATTGATTCCATTATTGATTTCTTATTTGTTTAATGATAATTATATATTTCTACAAGGATTTTGTTTATATACATTTTTGTAGACCAGGGCTCAATGGTGAAGTACCAGATGATCATCAGTACGTGTGAAAAGGGAAGTGGATGTTCTGGATTGTTTGGTATAAACAACGCCAGATTAGGTATTTCCCATGTAAATTGAGGATATATACTATAACAATCCTTTACATGGATGAATATTTGACCAAACTAAGATCTTGATAAGATTTTCACTCCCCAACAACATTTTAAATAATGAGTGATAGGAATTGGTCATGTAATCTCATTTCAAACAACTTTTCAAAAGAATATTGAATAAAATAGAATAATGATTAAAATGCCATTGGAAAAATGAACTCGACCTAATTACCATTCCCATGAAATAGTTTTCAGTCACTTATATTTTCAATTTCATTTCAATAATTTTTTAAATTGGCTATATTTATTTTCATTGATTAAAAACCAAAAACATTCAAAAACACTACATTTTTCCTCTAATTAAAAAGTTAAAAATGGTTTTGTTGTGAACTTTTCTTTGTCATACTACCTAGGGATAATCACCAAACTACACATAGGGAATATAATAATATTTGTTTTTTCATTCCCCCTAATAGGCTAGAATCAACTAATATTTACCTTCTGGGGGAACAAGACATGTATTCCCCATAGTGAAGTAATCGGATGGAAAACGATCTTATAATCTAATTCCAAAAGTTCTAGCTTCAGTTCCTTCAGTAAGGATGTAGACATAGGATAATGGGGTGTCTAAATTTGTTACAAACCCAAGAAAATATCTATATAAAATTAAATTTGTCTTTAATGGTTATGTCCTATAAATTTGTTCCTAAAAAAATATTGATAGAAATATGTGACTTGAAGAAAATATATGGGGGCACAACTAATCATGCCAACAGATCCAGGCCTATAATCTACACTTTGATCATCATAGGCTAGCCCAACTCGAGGCTGACTCAGCTTGATCCCGAATTCCACTGATCATTCATCAAGTACCTCTAACCCGTGGGTGATGTAAATGATACTACTCTCTAATTGTAATCAATGTGAGCTTAGGAACTGGACATCCAGTCCATACTGATAATCGCATTAAAACTCGTCATTTTATTAATCATTAAATCCCATATATCACTAGAACCAGATATAACAATATGACACTTTATTCACCTCTAAATACTCTCAACTTTCATGCCCATTGGTGTATTGCAGGATAGTAACTCAGAGGATAACATGACTAATAATTCATGTCCATCAACTACTTGTATAGAAATATGTGAAAGGGAATCATCAATTTCAAACAAGGTAGTACATAATGTAGATGTGATCAAGACCTTACATCAAATAGTACTATGTTATTCACCATTATTAGCTAGATTTTGATCATCTTCATAATGGTGGAATGAAAATTCTACAAGGTCATATCCCTAATAAGAATAAATTTCTTATTTCATCATCATCTAGACTTACTAAAGAGGACCCCATATTGTACCATGGCTCAATTCATATATCAATCGTGAACTAATGTGAGGGGTAATTTTTTATTACTTCATAGTACAATATTGTAGATTCCATGTCCTTCCACACAGATGACACTTGATCTCTTGTTCCAAGAATAACGTATGATAATTCCCCCACTATCCATTAATTTTAGAAAATGTACCTCCTTCCACTATATATTTTTCTAAAGTCCTTTTACTTGTATGTGGATATATTCCTCCACTATAACACATATAATTTTACTTTATCTTTATATGAGCAGATATATCACTAGGAATTAAACTATAGGCTAAAAAAGACATGAAAACATGTCCTCTTCTAGACCCTTCTTTATCATCGTTACTGTGAAATGTACCTATATAAAATTATTAAAGATAATGTTCCAAACATAGCATCTCAACATCGATCAAAGATGAATCTCGAATATCTTTTACTTCTACGTTTCATACCTAGTGAAGAGAGGAGGGATATGTACAAACTCCATGAAAAATGATTAGTATATAGACATATTCATTATCCTTGAACAAATATCCATTAACAATAGAGCTTAGTTTATCTTCATCGTATCCAAAAATCACCTTGAACTAGAGTTCCTTAAATGTTACACATGTCATACCCTCACGTGTACTCTCTTGAAGAAAAAAATTCCAAATATATTACAATAGTTCATTAAATACTAATGTATTCAATCATAACCATTATAACCATTGGTGTCTATACAAAGTCTATGATCCTCTTTGAATCTTGTATCTAGTCCATTGACCCCTGAGGGAATCGAGAGTTTTGGAAGGATGGAGGGTGCTAGAGGTAGAAATCCCAAGCATTGTCGACCATAGTCCTAGAAACTCCCCAACATTAGATGGGATGTAGGAAGATAACTATCGATTGAAGTAATACTTCAACCAAGAATATTAGACTAGGTATGGGAGAATTCTCAACAACAGCCCCATTCATAGTATTCAGTCTCATCAGTATTTAGTGGAACAACATCTTTTATAACATGATTTTAACATTTAATAAATATAATATGATTTAAAATCAATATATGTGATAAAACAATGGTCTACAAAGATGGTTACCTACAACCCATGGTATTAACCCCTATAACTAACTAAGATTCTATATTCCTTCACATTATTCATAATATTTCATAGAAAAACATAAATGAATTCACAAGTTCATGTAATTAGTACCAGAATAGATATATCAGAACACAAACTAAATAGAAATATTCAAAATAGATAAATATAATTTTATCGCAAATATATATCACAATTCGATTCAATAAATTATGAACTAATTGGTATCATAGTAATATGAATATATATATATATATATATAATTCAATCCTATATGCCTCCTCGTTCTATGTAATGGTACACCAAAATCCCATAAAAAAATATTATACCAATACCAACAACAGTAACTCAATTGATAATTATGCATGTGATAGCTACACATATAGTAACTCATCTACCCTTGTCCCACAAATCTTATCTCACTTTTACCATGTATCATGTTAGTCAAAAAAACCTATACCAAGTTTCAATTTTATAACAACCCTTTTTGAACCAATGAGTCCAAGATGATGTGCCACATGTGCTTATTTGTGGCTCCCCAATAGCAAGAGTCTACCTACATGTAGTGATGTTCTGAACACAATGAGTGGGGAGACTACACAATAAATATCATGTCATATCAATAAAAAAGTATAAATAATAAAAATAAAAATAAATAATTTAATTAATAATGTGGAAACCAAGTAAATGGAGAACTAATCATATAAAGGAGTAATTAGGGTTTATAGAATGGAAAGCCAAACAAAAGAATATAGAGTGTATATAAATAAATAAATAATAATATGGAATTACCTAGAGTATATCCCAGCACTTCTCATGGATCCACACTCCAGGTCTTAATGGTCTTCCATGGGCTCGTGAACATTTTTTGGATCCCAACAAAAAAATATACACATGAATCAAGATTCCCATGCAGAGTATGATTATAAAACCCACTAGGACACCACCAATGTTTCCATAACAAATGTTAACATGTATAATTGTGTAATTAATGATTAAAAAGAAACATGAACATAAGAAAATAATCATACTATGAATATTTGGGTTAATAGAGATTCTGTGAACCCCAGATGCACCTACATTAGATCCATGTCCAAAAAAATCTAAAAGGTCCTCGTAATGTCACAACATTTTATCCAACCTCAATTATTGACAATATCTATACATCTCACAAGACTGTAGGTTAGAACATAATAATTCATTATCCACTATCTCTATCTCTTTGGTTATGTCACATAGACAATCATGCCTCAATATTTATATATGAGTTAGATCACATAGACCCTCATTCATCATTGTCATCTCATGAGTATGATTATGTATGACTTTAATGACCCTATGAAAAGATACATAATCACATCATTCCCCATATTCTAACATGGTATTGTCATCATGTCACAAGTTACGTATGATCTCACTCCCCCTCTATGGATACTAAGTTATAATGATCCATACATTCTTGTAGGTCCCATAAACAATCAATAATAACATAAAATGTATCAATTAAATCACAAGGAAATATAGATACCATAATAGGAAACACATATCATATAATGGGAATAAATGAAAACAAAAAAATAAACACATGTGATAATACTGAACATTGTTTAATTCACCTCAACATGCCTCATCATATCATTATAATAATAATATCGAAGGGCTCAACATGATATGTAACCTCCTACCTATAGGGTTTTAAAGTCAACATTCATTAAAGGTTTCATCTCGCAAATCTCATTCACACACTAACAAAAACATCTAGAACTCCAAAAACACCAAATGAATAACTCCATCAATTGAAATATTCCATTCTAATTTGAAGAAGAAAAGAAAATATCTTATGGATTGTGATGAAAGGAAAAGGATCACACCAAGGCTCTAGGAGGAACCTCAATGAAATATGGTAACTGTGGCCTTGAAAAGTACTGAAATAGGAACCAAGGTGCATAATAGAATCACTAAGGTATAGAAGAGAACTGTAACATGACCACCATGAAATGTGATTAATTACGGTGGCATAAAGGTAATTGGAATCCAACCTATCTAATGTAGAAGGGACTACTTTATTATAGAATCATACTCAATCATGAACTGTTGTGGTCTTATGTAAAGAAGTGTATCATGGATTTGTCTTTGTAGCCACTTGAAAAACATAGAGTTAACACAAATACATAGTGGTATAAATGTATTTTTAGTGGATCATTAGAGGACAATTCCATATGAAACCCACCTCTCTAAAACCATCCTAAAAATTAAAAATGATTTCCCCCAAATCCAAAACGAAACAACCTATTTAAATTCAAAACACCCATATACCAAAAATATGTTTTGAGTATAAGAAACTATAATGGAGAATTCAATACATTAGGTCAAACTCACTATGACACATGTTCCTCAGATTTCATGCCCTAGATTAGACTATGATATAAGCTATATCGATCAACATCACTATAGAAAAACCCCTTCATCATGGGGTGTGGACTCAATTATACTGCATTACTATGACACAACCACTTACACCACGGTGAAACCAAATAAACAATGGTGTGGTCAAGTTTGATGAGGTGTTGTTCAATATATATTGGATAAAATTAAATAAAATGATCTTCCAAACACTTCTAAATATTAAACATGTAATGACCTGATAGAGGAAATATTTAAAAGAGAAATAAGAATCATCACTAATGAAAAATAGTTTATGATTTTACCATAAATTTATTATTTAAAAAGATATCTCACTACTTGAAAAAATTAATTTTTAACAATTACATTACCCCTTTATCGTGTTTATATAGTCCTTAAAGTATATATCTACAACTCATTAATTAATTATTCATTTTGTTTAATTTTTAGAAATTTTATATACTTTAATTTTACTAAATCTATTTACTATAAATATTTTGTTTCTATTTAAATTTTCTACTTATAACTATATTATTTTTATGAGATAATGATATATTAGATTTGAAAATATTTTTTATCATGTTTATTTTTTATTTATCTCATTTTATTAATTTTAATTTTCTAAAATTTATTTATGCATCGTTTTTAATGATCAATATCAATGAAATTAAATAATTACTTCTTATTTATAAGTATATTTCCATTTAATAATAGAATTACTTTATAAATGAATTATGTTTTTTTAATGTACATTTAATAAATATTATAATTATGTATTTAACTTACAAGTTCATATCATTAAAAAAATAAATAATAGAAACAAATTTCACATATACATGTAAAATTTAAAGAATAAATCCTATAGAAATATTATTTGAAAATAACATATCTTATAAGATTTATGAAATATATAATAATTTAAGTGATTATTTAAATAATAAAGAACTATATCTTATAATATTTAAATTTTCAGGAATTATGAATGATAATATTTATGTTAAACCAAAGAAATGTGTATGATTTTCTATTGCATCAAATCAAAAATTATACGCACATATGTCAACTCAGAATCTCAAAATTGGTTTAAAATATGATATGACTAGTGAGGATAGAGTTGTAAAAATGTATAGATTCTGTTTTGATAAGATTAAAACAACATAGGAGTTTGATTTGATGAATAAATCAAAAATGAGTGTTTTAAATAAATGAAAGAGTATATGTATTTTATAAAAGATAAAAAACATATTCTAGATGAATATTCGCATTTTATGGTTATTGTTGGAGTCACAGAAAATGCCCAGGTAGGATAATTGTTTCACTAAGAGGGGGTGTGGTGATTTCATGATAACGTTTTCCTTTATCTTTCCTTGAAAATGAAACATCCTCCACCACCTATTAAATATTTCTCTCCCTACTGAAAACAAATCCAACACAGATAAAAAATAACAAAAGTATTTACATGAATCACTATTAAATAATACTAGCTATGATGTTGGTATGGTTTTCAAAATAATCCAATACCACACAATCCACAAGAGAAATCCTTTTGTGTGGAATAAAATGAGCAGGATATTCCATTTCACTCAAGAATAACTATGAATCCAATATAATAATGTTTGTGATCCTTCCAGCAGAAATGATGTTATACAATGTTTTTTCAATAAAACATGTTACATGTTCTTCTTTATCGACTTATAAAAATTTAATCTTGAAATACAATTCAACATTATCATACCTATATTCTAGTAAGAACATCAAGGAATTTGATATGAAACTCAGTCTATTTACCTAGTATGATTTCCCCATTAAATAACTCAATACAAAAAATATGCTTTAGTAAGAATACAATTGAGGCAATTCTGAGCACCTTCTTCCTAAGACCAGAAAACCAAATTTGATAAACCCTATCTAATTATCCAACCTGATATGATGACCATCCAAATATGATGATAACTAGAATATGAGAGTCAACTGAATATGATGATCCAGTAAATATGACGATCATATGAATACATTTCAATATTATCTCTTCCCCTTTCACTCCTTTCCCGTATGACTTCTTAATGAAAAACAATCCAAGAAACCGTTATTCATTCTTGAATTTCATCAATCCTCCACTATATATCTCCCTCTCATGAACAATTCATCATTTAGAAAATTACAATTTACTTAACCCCATTTATTCATTCCCAAAAAATAGTGTGGGAATGATTCTTGAATATTTTCCTGCACAACCAAATTATCCAAATTTTAATTTTTACCTAAATTTTGAATACATTTTAAATTTTTCCACAAATATATTTTCTTATCAATTCTTCTCAAATATTCTAAACACATAAAGTTTCTTTTGTCATTTTTCAGAAAAATCAGTCTGGATATGATTTATTCAATAATATTCTTTCATTACGATTCTCTGTACCAATTTCTTGTATAAGGAAATAGAAACCATTATGTTGTCTTGATACAATTACATATCTATCAGTATTATTACAACTTTTTTCATTACAATTAGAATGATGAATTGATGTCAACTCTGATATGATGGCTCATGATCGACGAAATAAAATCATTTGAAAAAAATCAAGGGTTTTCCACCTATTCAAAATATTGTACCCATCAGTTTGATTCTCCAATGTTTTACATCATTTTTATTTTCGTCTAACTGGAAACCAGTAACTTATGTTTCTGAAATTTTTCCAAAATTTTCCCAAAATTCATATTTCATTCTCCCCATTTGATAATAAATCTAACCATATTCTTCAAAATCATTCCAAAATAATGTATGATTGCTTTTTTGATTACTATATACCTCATTATAACGAAGAAAAATGTTATTAACACTAGATAAATATTTGACCACATTATTGATAGATCACTAACATTATGTTTTTAATTTTTTTCAATAGTATCAATTTAATTACCATCAGTCTAGATGTAGACAATTCTTCTCATAATGAATACAGTGGTATACCAAATATGATGGATCAGGGTTCAGTAACTTAGGCTTCAGTAACTTCCATCATTCACAAAATTATACAGGTATTAGTACATCCTTAATGTATTTGAAATCATTTAATATCAGGTTTAGAATCATCTAACTTGTAATGGAAAGTATTGTACCTTCCCATTACTCTAGAATCATCCTTCGGTCCTTCTCAGCCTGAATACGATTTCTATGATTACAATCAGATTCAATATTATTGGAAGAATCCCTTTTTCTCCCCCTTTCATTCATCAAGATTGCATCACATGTTTTACTAAATACATATGATTTATGATAACTCCATAATCCACAAAAAAACATTGCATTTATTTTATTATATCCATATAGACTCTCATTTATCCCCATTACAACAAAATCATTCAATATGAATTTAATGTGAATCTGAATAGCATGTTCTTCTAGTTAGCTTCTCTTGAATATTATTGACCATTTCAAGAATTATAATTTCAATTCTCCGAATAAAATGTTAATTTATAATTTTTCAAAAAACAAAGTGATGTAATTTCTCTTCATCATTAAATCCATATACATCAAAAAACAATACCAAAATTTGATCATCCTTATCATCTTGGTCCTAAAAATCTCCCCCTTTTGATTTTCTTCTCAACCCAGCTTATTAAATTACTAATTATTTTATCCTTGAGCTATGGATTATTTATCAACAGTTCTAATACTATTTAAGCTAAATAATTTTTGGAAACAAGAATCATTCAAAGAAAAACCATGTTGTCCAATAGTACTTATTAGGAAACCTCTTCTACTATTAGTCACATTTTCCTCCAAATATTACATTACTTCTTCTACTTCCTTGGAATATAAAAGGTTTTTTTTATAAAAAATACAAAAAAACAATAAGAATATTTCACAGACATATAATGTTGGATTCAAAGATTACCCACAACTCCCCCTATTTACATGCTTCCATAAGGATATATTTATGAAACAATTACCCCCCTTAACAACACTATCAAAATGTATGATATAAGAGGGGAAAAAATAATACCAAAACCTTAAGGAGAAATATATTGTATTCCCATGTTCAACCACAATTTAGTAAAGGATTACTTTGTATTTTTTTGTGAAAATTCTAGAAACTTGTTCCAATGTAGGAAAATTTTACATCTTCAATTCATTCTTTTCAATATCCTCTTTGATGAAATGATATTTGATATCAATATGTTTTGAACAATAATGTTAAACTAGATTCCTGGTGAGACTGACTACACATTAGTAATCATAGCCTAATATCATGTTTAATTTCACTTCAATATGTAACCCATGTAATTTCTTTTCCATCTACATAACTTATGTAGTGGAATTGGTAGCAACAAAATACTCGGCATTAGTAGTACTAAGTGTAACTGAATTATGTTTCCTTATATACCAACTAATATTTCTCTTCCTAATAACGAATACTCTACCTTATAAAGATCTTCTATCATCAATATTTCTTTCCCAATCAGCATCTAAATACCAAAAAATGTCAATAATTTTTGTTCTATAATTCATACTTTTAAAAAAATTTGTTCCTCTAATATATTTCAATTTTAATCCCACATGTAAATGTGATTAGTTTGAATAAAATTGAAATATTTTACATAGGGTAACTTATTAAACACTGTCGGGTCATGATGTAGTAATATAAAACAAACACAAAATTAGATTTCTAAATTCATTCTAATCAACTTCCTTTACCTATAAATATTTAGAAAATTTTGTTTCCATTGAAATAAGTTTGGAAACATCTTTTAAGTGTTCCATGTTGAACTTCTTATGATGTTACTCAGAATAATTTTCATGGGAATGAAAAATGTATTTCTTCTTTGGTCGAATTTTTAAACCATGAAATTATTTCATTTCCCCAAACATGGTCATCTGAATCAAATTTTTCATTTATTCATAAAACCATTCACAACATCTTTCATCAACAGTAGTAAAGATAATGTGATCAACATAAAAAAAATTGATGCTAGAATACTCGTTACATTCTTTCATGTAAATATTTCTATCAACTCTTCCTCTCTTAAAACTCATCTTCCTTAAGCAAGATTCTAATTTGGAATATTGTTCCCTTGGATCTTGTTTTATCATATAGAAGGCCTTTTTCAACCTGAATGCATAACTTTTATCTTTCCAAAAAATAAATCCAAAAGGTTGTTCAATTTAACCATCCTCATTAATATCTCCATGTAAAAATAAAAACTTCAAATGCATTTAAAATATATTTTAACTTTATTTCACAACTATTTCAATAAATATTACTATTGTTTATAACATTTACACTAGAGAAAATGTTTCATAAAAATAGATACCTATAATTTTTGTAACCTATTCACAATAACCTTGATTTCTGTTATTACTTACCCTTATTCATTCAGTTTGTTCCAAAAAACCCATTTTGTACCAATAAAATATTTTTTGGGATTAAGAAAAAATTCTCATTTATTAACTTTTTTATAATCCATCTTCATATTCGTGTCTTGAATGCACTCTGGATACTCAAAATATCCATCCAAATCATTTGTCCGGACATCTGAATATTGGGAAGTATGTGTAATGGAATTTTTTATTCCTCTTATTTGAACCATATTATATTGATCACAAATAATACTCTGAGCCTAAAATATCTTCCTTATACTATGATGAGATTTTAGATTATCTTCCTCATCACTGGAAATAGTTGTGTCTCATTCTTCTTCTTGAGTATAATTACAATTGTATGTATCCTTATTGGAATGTTTGTCCTTCTCTTGATCAACTAAATTATCTGTGTGAGTCTGTTTATCTTATGAACTCTTTTCAATAACAATCACTTCACATGAATCAACTATTATTACTATTTTATTGTCAAAACATCTGTATCCTCTCCCTTAAAGAGCATAGCCAATAAATATTCCATCTTCAATGTTTTTATCAAACATTCCAAAGTTACCACCATTATTCTTTATAATTAATAGACTCCCAAAAACTATTATGTGTTTCAAACAAGGATTTTTTACATAAAAAATTCATATGGGGTCATATCAGAGCATTCCATATAGAAACATCCAATTTGAATGAATACAACAGCACTCATGGCCAACAGCCAATTGTAATGAGAAACACCTTGTTCAAATAAGATAGTTTTCCCCATTTCTGCCAAATTTATATTCCTTATTTCATCAATATCATTTTTAAAGAGTATATATGGAACTATACTCATGATTAATTATTTTATTTTCATGATAACATTCAAATTATTTATTTAGGTATTCACCACCATCATCATTTTTCATCTTCTTTACTGAATACTCACATTTTTTTCTCACCTTTCCTATTAAAACATTTAAACGTGTTCATAGAAATTGATTTATGATTCATATATATGACACTAGAAATGTGAGTAAATTAATAAATGAATATGAAGAAACAATTTTATCTATTTGTTCATTGTTTTATCATCGACCCACAAATTTCAGAATGAAAGTTTCAGAGATTATTTTGTACAAATATAAACTTTTTTATGCAATGAATTTATTGTCTTTCCAATTTGAAAAGTATTACATCCCCAATATCATTCTTTGAAAAAAAATAATGTATCAGAATCTATTTTTCTTAGATAACATCCTCATGTTTATCTGACACATGTGTCCTATCCTTTTATTGCACAATTGATTTTCTTCGACCATTCCCAAGTAACATGAGTTTTGGATATCACCAACTAGAAATAAATTTTCCATTATGTATTGGCCTCTTATAACTATCTTTTCATATTATAAACTGTTCAAATCAAATATATCATTCCAAAAGGAATCTTTTTTACCTTTATCACACAATTGTGAAACACTCAACATGCTTTGTTTTTTCCCATCATTATATAATTTTTTCACATATTTTAATTTGTTTCCATTGATATCTAATCCAACACCATTGATTCTTAATAATTAATCATTGCTGAATGTCAAAGTTCCTTATTTAAAGTATTCAAAATTCATCAAAAATCTCAAATATTATTATATATGAGAAGAAAAAACCACTGTTATGAATCCATGGTCACTCTCCTATTATAGTCTCCAAAGTGGTCTCAATAATAATACCATATTCTTTATTAATTTTCTGATTCTGATAATTTTTATCCATCATTGGTTATTCTAATAATAAAACAAGACATCCTTTTGAAAGGTTTCAAGAATTTACATGCTGCTAAAAAATAGTGTCTAGTGGATGGAACCTATTTTCAATCTTTCCTCTAATCTTTTCATGGATACTTCAAAACAATCTTCTTGGCCTTCTTTTATTGAGTAGATTGACTCCCCCTTAAACATTGATTTTCATAACCCATGGAATAATAATAATGTTGTTGATTGACCATAACATTTTTTCAATATGTCTGATTCCACCATAATATTAATAGTAGCCGTATAATCAATATTTTCCTCTGAAATGTCCATAATAACCAGAGTTGGGAACATGTTTCTCAACACCCATTTTTCCTTAATTATCAGAATAACTGACCATTATTTTGTCAATAAACATATACTTTTTTCACTCAATTATCCTTCTAGATTTAATATAATTTGAAGTATTAGAATATTTTTCTAATTCAAAATGTTTTGAATCATTTTTGGACTCATGGTATTTTCAAACATAAAAAAACTTCACATTGTTAATCTTCTCCAAATAGATAAACTTTTCTTTTCCAGAAACAATTTCAGATTTCTTCTCATCCTTCAAAGGTAATTAGTATTGATCCTTCTTTTGTTTACCCTTTCCATAACATTCACCAACATCTGAGATTCATTTTTTGAAACTTGTATTCCTTGATACCACTTTATATAGTTTCTTTAGAAATAATCAGACTCTTCTACTTTTTCCTTCATCTTTACATCCATATTCTCATTATAATTTCTTTCTTCCCCACTAGATTCATTCAAATCATAAATTTCCACTAGAATCATTTTATTATCTTCTGAAAAATGGTATTTATTTTCTATTGATGAAAATTCATCCTTACTTTTTTTTTCAATCCTTATAATTTTTCTTAGATATTCTTTCAACACTTATATTAAATGAATTTCATTTTGAGTTACTTCTTCATCATAACAACTAATTTAGAATTATTCATCCTTTAGTATTTTAATAAATGTATTCTCACCAACATGCTCAATAAGGTTTTTGGATTCATCTTAACTATGTTCTTCTACTCTATTATTATATAATAAACCCATCCTTTTAGATTTAGAAAATTCTATATCCATCCCTAAGGAATATGATTTTCCATTGTCACCTTGTTTCTTTTAGAACCTTCATAGTATTATTTCTGCTTCAACACTATCTTCTTAATTATTTTCTTGATGAAAATTATTGATAATGTGAACAAAAACTCCACATTCAAATAATTTCAAGTGAACGTTCCCTATGTATATACTAATATCTATTTTCAATCATTTTAAAAAAGGACAAAATATCATCATGATTTTTACATTCCTTATATTTATAGTTAGAGTAACCGTTAACTTCTTTAACAAGAATATTCTTTGTTTTTTATTTCTTGGTAGCTTGGAAATACATTTTTCTATCAAATTTTTCTTTTATTTTCAAAGATTTCTATATTATCATTTCATATGTAATGAGAGTGCTATGAAAATCATCCATATATAGTTTTTTATGATCTCTATCTACCAATGACAGAATTTGAGATTCAAACTTATTAGGAAGGATTTTTAGGATCTTTTCAATAACTATAGAATATTATAACATTTCACCAAGACATCTGATTGTTTTGACAATGACACTCACACTGGTAAATAAATCACCAATAGTTTCATTCTCATCCATTTCAAAATAATCATACTTCATCATATATATTTTTATAATTTTTATTTCATTACTTTTGTATTAAACTTGTATATGTTTTTCAAATTTTCCAACATAATATTAGATGTGGGCACACCCAACACCCTTAGAAATTAAATTTTAGAAATTGATGACAATAACTAATTATTTTACTTTTTGTCATTCTAAAGATTATTCTTATCAACACAATTGAGAGGATTTTTTTCATCAATACATGGAAACCCATCTATTTCAGCTTCAGGAATATCATATCTAATAAATATAATATAAGGTGACATTCTATCATTCTAGTTATGATAATTATTAACATAAAAAACCATAATTCCTTTGTTTTTTACAAAATTCAAATTATCCATCAACATCTCTTAAAAATTTCAGAAAATAATAAGCAATGAGAATCTTAGAATAGATACCAATTGAAAATTCTCATTCATGATAATTGTATAACTGATATGGGGAATGGTGAATTAGTAATATCATTTTATTTTATGTTTCCTTGAAAATGAAACAACCTTTGCCTCTTATAAATTATTTTCCCCTGATGAAGAAAAATAAAACACACATCTCTAATAACAGAACTATTTATATGGTTCACTACTCAATAAGAATACCTATGTCCTTGGTACGGTTTGGAAATAATTTAATCACACATAATACACTTAAAAACAATCCTTTTTTGTTAAATAAATATATTATGTACTTCATGTTCCCTCATACATCACAATGTAAATTTTCCAATAGTGTGTGTTATCTTTCTAGAGAAATGTTGTAATATAATGTTTTTGTAAGAAATCATGACACATTTTATTAAATATAAACTTCTGAAAATTTCTTGTTTGAAAACAATTTTTCACATTCTTACCTAGAATCTAGTAAGAACTTTATGGAATTTGATATGAAACACATCCTAATTTCCCTGTTATATTCCTCAGTATAGAAAATATAATTCCATCATTACACAGTTGAGAAAATATAGAACACCTTCTTCCTCAATCCAGAAAACCAAATCTCGTAGTCTCATTCCAATTATCAAGCCCAGTGCAATGACCAGCAGAATATGATGACAAGAAGGATATGTTATTCATCTGGATATGATGATCCATTGAATACAATGATTAGCTTAATATGGTTCAATATTTTCTCTTATCAATTCACTAATTTCCAACATGAATACTTCATTAAAAACCTATATAAAATCCCTTCTACTCCCTTGATTTTTTTAGTACTCCACCTTCTCTCTACCTCCCCTGAACAATTCTTCAGTATGAAAAGTATTATGCACTTCTCCACTTTTATAATCTCCTCCAAAGGGTTTTGGCGGGTTTCTATGATTTTTTCCATCTCAACCAAATTATCTTAATTTGAATGGTTCTTTGAATTTTTTATTAATTTTTTCTTCTTACACTCTCTTTTTTCTTTTCAATGCTTCTCAAATCTTCTATACACATTAATTTCATTATTCATTCTTCGCAATCATTAGGCTGAATCCAATTTCCTATATATGATTCATTCATTACAATGATTTGTACCAATTTCTTGTATAAGGAAATAGATATCATTCTGGTGAAATCTAACATTACATTACTACATGATATATTCTAATTATTCATTATGATCAGTAATATGAATTAGTATCAACTCAGATATAAAGGATCTTAGCACAAATGATAAATGAATTTTTAAAAATAATGGGGTTTCCATCTATTCAGAATATGATACCCATCATCTTCATTCTTCAAATATTTATATATTTTACATTTTGGGCTACCTAAAAACTAGTCCCATCAATTTCTCACATTTTCCACAAATCTTCCAAACCATTAGATTTTAACTAATCCTTTGATAGTACATCTAACCATCTACTTTATATTATTTACAAACTCAAGCTTGATTCCAATTCTGATTGAAATATGCCTCATTATGATGAATAAATATGTTATTCATTACAGATAAATGGTTCACCACATTATTGACTGATCTTTATCATTACATTTGGAATTGGATTCCACATTTTCAATTCCTTTACAATCGTTCATTATGTAAACAATTCTATTTTTGATGAATACGACGATATGCCAAAGGCAATTGATCAGTGTACAACAACACTAAATTCAGAAACTTACTTCATTCACATAACTATGCTTGTATCATGAATACATTAATGACATTTATTTCATTTGAGATCATATTTAACATAATATGACTTAAAATGGAATTTATTGTACATTCCCTTTCCTTCAACAATTATAATCTTTCCTTCTGAACATGAATTTGATTGACTTTATTACGATCAGACTGAATATGATTGGAAGAATCTCTTTCACTCCCCCATTATTTCATCAAGATTTCATCACTTGTTTTTCAAAATAATTATGATTTATGAGAATTATATTATTATAAAACCATCATCAAATAGAATTTATTGTATCCATATATACTCTGATTTATCCCCATTATGATCAATCCCCTCAATTTAGATTTAGTGTGAATCTAATGAGCCTTTTCCTCTAGCCAGCTTCTCTTGAATACAATGGACCTTTTCAATAATTTTGAGTATGATTCTACAAATATAATGGTCAATATAAATTTTACAAAATAAAATGTGAGGTGATTTCATTTCTTCTTTATCTCATTAGAAGAAAATATAATAAAAGAAAAAAATAATCCATATCACCATGGTCTGAGTAGTTACAGAGGTTTCCACTATGTGGAAAGGAATTATTTTATTAATAAAGTACATTTATATTAATATTTATGTTACGGTAGTCCATAAGTGGTGGAGAGAATATACACTATTAAAATATAGCATCAACAGCATGTAAAAAACATAAGACTAAATATGGCGATGAAATTTCAAGATTTGAATGATTTTTTTAAAATCCATGACTGGTCAATTAAATTCATAGAATAGTATCTTTATATGAAAATAGTATAGATAAATATGGATAAAAAATATGAAGTGTCTCCAAATAATAATAAATAAAATTTTATGGCTTCTGTTATTAATGTTTTTTAAAAGGCCATGTCAAAGGAATGACCAAGGATATTGGAAAGTGATTTCTCATTCCACATGATATGTGAGATAAATACATTAAAGTGTTTTGGAAGTAAAAAATTAGTTTTCATGATATTTTTAATGTATAAATCACTCATGTTAAATTGTATTGGCTCACTAGATATTGGTCATAAAAATAAAAAATAAAGCAACACATTAATTGTTAATGGATAAATAGCAATTAATTAGAGTATCTTGGGAATATTATGGAGAAAGTGAAGATATATTTAGGAAGGATAAATTATTATTAAAATAGTTAAAGAATGATCATTTTTTATTGATGGAATATTTTTATGAGTAAACATATTTAAATAATACATGAGAAGATGTATCATATTAGTGTATAGTGGAATAACATAATATATGAAATTGAAAAAATGGATCTATTTTCTAATGAATCATAAATTTATGGACTCTAAAAAATGATTGTAGATATATTTCTCTTATGAATGTATTTAAATAATATACGTTTCATTTATAATAATAAATAATGAAAATTAATTATTCACAAAATGATGTAGATATTAAAACGAATTAACAATTTATTCTGATTCAATATGATATATAAGGGTTAATAGAGTATAATTCAAATTATAAAAATACTCCTTCTCTCTAATTAATACATAATTTTAATATAATAATGTAATTATATATTTTTAATTTAATTGTAAATTTTTAAAATGGTCAAATATTATCCAAATTACTGTAAAAAAAGAATGAGGTTATTCAGTGAAGAAGACCAAATTAAATAATGTGGATGAGTAAATGATAAAAAAAATATAAGAATAAGTCGATAAGTATGATTCAAAAATGAGTATATTGTATAATACCACTCATAAAAAATGGTTCTCAAATATAAATAATACAAATTTGATGAATATAGATTAGAGCATGTTGGTTTACCATGTAATGTGTCTTTACCTTGGTAGGATGGTTATTGTAATGGTGATTCACATTGAAAATAAGTATAATTTTCCTATAAATTTAGAATTGAATCTTTATAAGATGTATTTTAAAAAAATGTCCTAATTTATGTACTTCAATTTATTTTAATGTCCTTATATTGTTATGGTAAAAAAATTGACATAGTAAGATTTGAGAAACTTTTGGTTGATATAATATTTTTTTAGATAATCATTAAATCAAATAGGATGATGTGGTTATAATACTGAATTCAGATTGATTATAAATATGAATAATTGTTGTTTGTTTTAAAATAAATATTAGTGTGTAACATAATAGAACTTCTGGTAGATAAAGGATAAGTTTTTTGTTCACAAAGAAATTATAAATTCAAAAAAACATTTAATTTATGGTAAAAATAAGTGTCAACAATGTGATTCATATGATTTAATTTATGGGGAATTATTTTTTTCAATACCTTCACGTTTGATAATATAAATATATGATATAAATTTTATTATAAATAAAATTATATGGTTCAAACAATGAGATCCTTGTGAATAGAATCTCATACACCATCAATTTTGAATGGTAACTGAGGGATGGGAATGAATCAGTAAAAAAATTAAGTGGATGAGATAATTGAATGATTGTTGATATCATATTAAGATAAATAATTCATGGGTATTGGTTGATAATTTAATTTATATAAATTTGATTATAACATGTTGAATTTTTATAAAAAAATAAAAATAATGAAATAGGATAAGTGATGAGAACAAAGGAAACATTTTTTGTAAGGTCTACACACCAGTCCAACGATTTCATGGTGAAGACACTTTTTATCATGTACTTATCCTTTAAATAGTAAAATTATCTTTTTATTTCACTTATTCAATAAGATAAAATATATTTTAAAATGATTTCAAGCCCACATTTATTAATTAATTTTTAGAAGAAGAGGTTTATATTAATTAACACAATGTTTTATTTATTGGTGATGATGTTAGATATATATTTGGAAGTAAAATAAGTCCATTAATGAATTGTAGATGGCCTCAAGATATTGGTAAATGATGTGGTAAGTATGAAAACCCTGCTTTTATTACAAACTTAAACATGATTTATTACATAAACCAATCACTTGATACAACAAGGATGATTGAGAGGTATAGTGTCTTTGGGTCTTAGGATAATTACATAACAACTTAAAACATGAAGTACAAAATCTTTATTGAAAACATCCTTTACATGACCACTACATTCCCTCATACTTAGCATTGCATGAAATAACCTTGGGACATGCATAAGAAAAGGGTGAGCTATAAATCCCAGTAAGGGAATAAACATGGAATACATGAGGATTACAATAATTATTAGACAACAAGAATATCAATAGATCAAAAGAAAAATATGAACATAAAGGCATGGTAAAGCATGATAATCATAACATGGAAATGTGGCAACAACACTTAACATGGAATTAGAATGAGACAAGGCTCATTACACATGGAGCATGAGTAAATTATCATTGCACATGAAGCACAAGTAAACCCTAGTTTCACTTGAATTAACATGAGTAAATAGTCATTCCAAATGAGTTATCTTGATACTATACTTTACCCAATGCATTATAGCGCTATAAGGGCGCACATTTCATAAACATTTCAATTAATGCTTAAGTGTGCCACATGGATCATAAAATGTGGATTCATAAAACATAATCCATTATTCCATGATATAGGAATGTGGAATTCATACATTAATCTTTATAATAAATAAGTGAATGTTCATAAAGGATAATACCCTTGATGGAGAAATGGGCATGGTATTTACTATACAATGACATTGGCTTAGAAAATCGATGCGATTTCGGTAGCATAATGGTGTGACATAAGAATTCATAAAAAATGGTTGATGAGAATGAAAGGGGTTACTCATCATATAAACATGTAATAGACAGTAAGGAGGTCATATAGATACATGTCCCAACAATTGTAATGTAATTTAGATTCAGGATACAAATGTATTTCTTGAATGTAAAGGTGGAGAGAGATGTTCCTTTCGGAATTTCGGCATAGTAACGGGTGTACATGGGAGGAAATTAATGAGAGGGAAAGGGGTCTCCATAATTCAAAAATAAATAGGGCAGTATGAGGAAGGTGCAAAACCATTCCCCAACATTCATAATTGAAATTTAAAGGGAAAAAAACTTAAAGAAAATTGGACAAAAATGAGAAAAGATGAAAAACCCTTACTTGGAAGTATAATACCAACGGCTTCAGAGAGGCTTGAGAGAGGCTTCTTGGGAGCTTGGGGCACCTTGAGATGATTCTAGAGAGAGTAGGTCAGTGGTTGGATGAACTCAAAAGGCATTGAGTGAGGAGGAAGTTTGAGCTTGGGTGGATTTATATAGGAAAGGTGAGGGAATTCATTATTATTTAAGTTTGGGACCCCTTATTTTAAATTAGTCCAATACACAAACCATCCCATTGTTTTTTACCATGTGTTTTTTCAAAAGGAAGAGGAAAACAATATTTTATAAGGACAATTTCGGAAAATATTAAAATAATAGGGTTGTATATGTGGAGGTGAGTCACACTCCCCTCGAAAACAATTTAAAAAGACAAGGTGTTTAAGACGTCTTGATGGGTCCATTAATTCTTTTAAAAGTAAGTAAAAAAATCCCAAAATCACATTATTTTAATGTTAGAACATATATTTGCCGAACATAATGCTTATATTATTTTATTACATCACTATTAGGTCATTATGATATCATAAAACACATTATATATTTAAATAGTATTTAATTTTTACCCAAAAATTTGACTGCCTCGAAAATTATGAAAAATTCAACATTGGATAATATCGATGTCTTTATTCCAGAAATTACATTTATTTTATAAAAATAATTTTCAAAATATTTTAATTTTCAATTTTAAAATAAAATTCTACATTTATCGAAAATTCACGAGTTTTGAGAAAAATGGCTTTCCAACCTTAATAAAAATTATAATTGCATTCATAAAATTATATGATCATTTATATATAATAAAAATTTATTGAATAATATTAATAATATTTTATTAAAAATTTATTTAATTCCAAAATCCCTTAATTTAATAAAATATATTTTTTAATTAAATAATGACTAAAAAAAATTCTTCTACTTTAAAAACAATTTACAATGTATCAATAATGGAAAGAAAGTATATTCATTATTATATAAAAAAAATGTACATGAAAATAGTACTAGTGATTTGTTACATAACCCCTTAAAATAGCCACATAAGACCTAAGGGTAAGGTGTGCAAGGGTGACAGACTCTTGGGCTATCTCGGATAACATCGCTCTTGTGGTAGTTTCTATCAACTTCCACTTTTCTTGTAGACGGTCACATTTGAGCATGAAATGATGAAGCTCTACTTGGGCTTGGTCAAGAGCAAAGCCCAAAGACGCCACCTCTTTTTTCGAGCTCCGACAAATGGGCTTCGTATGTAGCAATTCTACTGGATAAGGACATCGCTTCCTTTTTCTAGGTAAATTGGATTTGTTAAAGCCCTATATTTATACTAATCATGTGATCATTGTTCAAAGACTATAAAATTAATGGAAACAATTCATAACATTAATCCAAAGATGTTGAAATTTTATATATACAATTTATATTAAGAGAAATTTAATTAGATAAAGATGTATTTCCATTAATGAAACTTTTGGTCGTTACAATATTCCCCCTTAAGAAATTCCACCTTCGAAATTTCCTTTTCCTCGCACTAAAACAGTTGTGGGTAACTGAGATTCATCATTTCCTCCGATTCCAAAGTAACTTTTTCAAACTTGTGGTTTTTCTACAACACCATGACAAGGGGAATTGTCTTATTCCGTATAACTTTTTATCTACTATCTAAGATCTTCACTTTTTACTCCTCATAAGAAAGATCATCCTCTAACAGTACCACCTCAGAAGAGAGTACATGTGAAGGGTTCGGTATGTACTTCCTTAAGAGGGCTACATGAAATACATCATGTACTTTGGCAATAGTAGGTGGAAGTGCTAGTAGATAGGACAAAACCCCGACACGATCAAGAATCTCGAAGGGGATGATGTACCTTGGACTTAACTTCCCTTTCTTTCCAAACCTTGTGACCTTTATCCATGGATATATTCATAGAAAAACCTTGTCTCCAACTATAAACTCAAGGTCTCCTCAACGATTATCTCCATAACTCTTCTGTCAACTCTCGGCTGTCTTGATATGGTGCTGAATGGTTTTCACCTTCTCCACTACTTCCTCAAACATTTTCGGTCCAAGCATCTTATGTTCACCGAAATTATCCCAACACGTCGTTGTTATGAACCTTTTCCCATAAAGGGCTTCATATGGTGCCATTTGGATGCTCGAGTGGAAACTGTTATTATAAGAGAACTCAACCAGAGGAATATGTTGATCACATCCTCCTTTAATGTATATTGAGCACGCTCTCAACATTTCCTCAAGTGTTTTGATAATCTCCTCGGATTGGCCATCAGTTTGAGGATGATAGGCCGTACTAAAGTTCAGCTCAGTATTTAGATCATGTTGAAGACTCTTTCAAAACATAGTGGTGAATCTTGGATCTCAGTCAGATAAAATAAATATTGGCAGTCCATGCAACCTTACCACTTCCTTGATATATATCTTGGCCAGTTGATCCAATGAGAAATCCTCCCAAATAGAAATGAAGTGTGTAGTCTTTGTAAGACGATCCACAACAACCTAGATTGCATTGTTTCCATTAGATGTCCTTTGAAGTCCGGTGACAAAGTCCATGGAGATGTTCTCCCATTTATATTCTGGTATGGGAAATGGTTGCATCATCCCCTTAGGCTTCTCCCTCTCTTTCTTCACATGATGGCACACCAGGAAATTTGATGTATATTCAGCGATCTCCTTTTTCATATTATCCCACCAAATGATTTCTCGGAGATCTCGATACATCTTTGTACTCCCTGGGTGAATAGAAATATTTGAACTATGTGCATCATCCAAAAGTTTCTTCATTAGCTCTGGACGTAATGGAACACATAGCCTTTTCCCAAATCGCACAATTCATTCTTCATTAAAATTAAACTCAGAGGATTTCCCCTTTTTGATAGCTTCCACTTTTTCCCGAATTCCCAAATCATCCTATTGAGCATCCTTCAAACTTTCCAAAAGAGACGGTTGAGCAATCATTTGTGAAAGGATTGATGTTGTTCCCTTCTTTATGATTCTCATTTATATCTTCATCAAGTCTAAGAAGATTGGATCCTTCTCAATTATCATCATTGATAGAATCGTTGGGTCCTTTCTACTTAGGGCATTTGTCACCTTGTTTTCTTTCCCAGGGTGGTAATGTATTGAATAGTCATAATCCTTGATGAGCTCTATCCATCTTATCTAGCGCATATTAAGGTCTTTCTATGTAAATATATATATAAGGCTCTTGTGGTTAGTATATATCTAAAATTTCTTCCCATAGAGAAAATGATGCCAAATTTTCAAGGAAATAATCACCACCACCAACTCCAGATCATGTGTTGGATAGTTTCGCTCATGGATTTTCAATTGCCTTGAGGCATATGATATCACTTTATCATTCTTCATCAGCACACAGCCTAATCCCTTCTTCAAAGCATCACTAAATACCACAAAAATTTCCCCACATGTCAGTAATGTGAGCAAGGGAGCAGTGATACGCCTCCTTTTCAATTCCAATATTTCTTCACAGTCATCACTCCAAGAAAACTTTACTCCCTTTTGAGTTATCTTGGTAAGAGGGTTGGAAATTCGTGAGAAATTTCTCACAAATCTTCGATAATATCCAGCTAACCCCAAGAAGCTACAGAATTCCATTACCGATGTTGGCCTCAGCCATCCCTCAATTGCATATGTTTTAGAGAGATCCACATATATCCCATTGCTTATGATAATATGGCCCATGAATGATACCTCCTTCAACCAAAACTCACATTTGCTTTTCTTTGCATAGAGCTTCTCCTTGGGCAATGTCTCTAGTACAGTTCTTAAATGCCCCTCATGATCCTCCTTGATTTTGGAGTATATTAGAATATAATCTATAAATACTACCACAAATTTGTGTAGGTAATCTCTAAAGACTCTATTCATCATGTCCATGATTATTTCTGGAGCATTGGTGAGTCTGAAAGTCATTACTACGAATTCATAGTGCCCATATCATGTATAAAAAAGAAGTCTTGGGGACATCTTCCTTCTTCACCCTTACTTGATAATATCAGGATCACAAATCTACCTTGGAGAATTATTGTGCTCCATGCAGCTGATCGAACAAGTCATCGATCCGTGGAATATGATAATTTTTCTTTATCATGAATTTGATAAATTCATGAAAATGGATGCAATGCTGCATTATCACATCCTTCTTTTTGACGAAGAGGACTAGTGCACCCCATGGTGAAGCACTTGGGCGTATAAACCCTTTATTCAGATTATCCTGTAGTTGATTCTTCATCTCTTTAAGCTCCACGAAATCCATTCTATATGGAGTCTTGGATATTGGTAGCGCCCCTGGTATAAGTTCAATTTAGAATACAACATCACCTCTAGGAGTAAGACCAGGCAGTTCCTCGGGAAACACTTCAGCGAATTCCCTCACAAAAGGCATTTCTTCAAAGATGGTTTCTTCCTTTTACTAAATCATCTGAGCCAAATACGTGTGCTCATAGGGCATTAATATCTATGCTTGGGATGATGGAGCTATAGTAGATTCATCTTCCTCCTTACACTTTTAAAGAATCGGGGGTCGATTCTTCATATGGAGTGTGATTTCCCTCTCCCAACAATTTTTGTTGCCTCTATATAAGGAAAGCCAATCAATGCCAAGAATTGCATCAAATTCCACCAGAGGGAGTATGATGAGGTTTTCCGAGAAATTCAATCCACAGATTATAACAGGGGAGGACTTATAATCATGGGATGCATTGATTTCCCCATTTTCCATACTCACATACATCTTCACTTCCATGATTTGTGGTGGTGCTGGGATTGTTCTACTAATCTTTCGAGATATAAAATAATGCGTAGAACCTAAATCAAAAAGTACATTCGCTATTCATGAATGAATAACTAGCGTACCTATCACCACTTCATTGTCGGGGTTCACTTTGGCAGAAGTGATGCAAAAATCTCTTCCATGTTGCCTTGGAAGTTGTTGGTTGCCTCTGAAAACCCTTGGTTTAGGGAACTGATTTGAAAAGTTCCCCAGTTATTTGAAGTTGTAGCAATGAAAAACACGTTGAGGTTTGAATTGAGCATTCCTCTCCTATATCGCAGCCGCGGGTCTTTCTTGCCGACAGTTAGTAGCTCGATGCCCTTCTCTTCCACACCTAAAGCATTTCCTCCTCCTCTTGAGGCAATTTCCAGGGTGCTTCTTTCCGCACTTTTGGCATGTGGGGTGCTGGATCTTCTTAGCACCATTGGATTTATCCATTGGACTTCCAGCATTAAAGTCCACCATATGATTCTTGTCCCCATGATACCCATGTGATTCCCTGATGTCCATTTCGACCTTGAGGACACATCGAACAATTTCCTCATAGTTGTCGAAGTCACGGATAGCTAATTCTTTCTGCAGGCTAGGCTTCTGCCCACCAAAGAAGCAGTCAACCTTGAATTTGGGGGTAACGACAAATCCATAAGCATATCGTGCAAACCTTGTGATTTTTATCTCATACGCTCCAATATATTCTTCTTCTTTTTGATTGAGTTAATGGAAGTCCCTTTCCTTCTTATGTCGGAGGGTGCGCGGAAAATATTTATCGAAAAAAATATTTCGGAAATCCTTCCATTCCAATACCTCGATCTCCTCCTCTGGCATCGTATTTTTGATCAACGTCCACCATTAATTAGTTTCACCCTCTATACAATAAGCCGCCAGGAGAACCTTCTCTTGTTCAGAACATTGAAGGATGTATAAGATCTTTTCAATGGAGTTGATCCATTGTTCAGCGATTGTGGGATTAGACAATCCACTAAAAGTAGGAGGCCTTGGTCTCAGGAAGCTCTCGATAGCGACTTCTTCATTCTTAGGGGGGTTGAACGTTCCTCTTGACCCATGTTTCTATTCAAAACTTGAGTCAGCTGAGAGCGAAGCATGACAATGTTCATGATTTCCGCTCCCATTAGATTGGGCATCTCATTAGTACAGTCATCACCCTGATCTTCACATCAGTTGTTATCCCGAGTCCTCCTATTACCAGCCATTGGATGGAATAAAATAAAAGTTGGGGGGTAACACATAAAGGGTAATCCAAAGACAAAATTTGATGACTTATAAATAAACGTTAATTTCCTTAACACATGAGTCTATATGCTTTAATCTAGGCTTTTCATGATCTACTTTCTAAAATATATTCTTAGGGGAATTTTTTTAATTTCCTTAATAAGGGTTCATACTAAGCTTGTGAATTTATTAAAAAATATCCCCTGGGTGTGTTGTAACCAAGAGCTCGGAAAGGCCCATTGTCATGAAACAGTTCCTATTTGAGTCTAGCTCAAATCGGTGTTTTTGGGTTTTACCCCTAGGATACATCTGTGCCAGAGCCGCCTCTACCGTCTCGTATCCAGACAGGGATGTATTTGCTTGATAAACCACTTACTCAGAACGTACCAAAACTTCGGGAGGTTTTTATTATACTTAGTCTTGTATCTATGGTTTTACTAGGGTTTTCTTATCCTAATCCCAAAAATAACTAAACCTATCCTCTGATACCAACTATGGAAACACTTCTTTTATTACAAACATAAACATGATTTATTACATAAACCATTCACTTGATACAACATGGATGATAGAGAGGTATAGTGTCTTTGGGGATTAGGATCATTACATTACAACATAAAACATGAAGTACAACATCTTTATTGAAAAATTCCTTTACATGACCACTACATTCCTTCGTACTTAGCATTGCATGGGATAACCTGAGGTCATGCATTAGAAAAAGGTGAGCTCTAAATCCCAGTATGGGAATAAACATGGAATACATGAGGAGTAGAATACATGTTAGAAAATATAAATATCAATATATCAGAAGAGAAACAAGAACATAAAGCCATGGTAGATCATGATAATCATAACACGGAAATATGGAAACAACACTTAACATGGAATTATCATGAGACAAGGCTCATTGCACATGGAGCATGAGTAAATTATCATTACACATGAAGCACGATTAAACCCACATTGAAAATGAATTATCATTAGTAAAAACTCATTGCACATGACATATCATGATAATATACTTTACCCAATGCATTAGAGCGCTATAAGGGCGCACCCTTCTTAATCATTTCATTTCCTGCATAAGTGTGCCATATTGATCATAAAACATGGATTCATAAAAAATAATCATTTATTCCATGATAGAGGAATATGGAATTCATACATGAAACTTTATAATAAATTAGTAAATGGGCATAAAGGCGAATACCCTTGATGGGGAAATGGGCATGGTATTCACTACACAATGACATTGGCTTAGAAAATCCGTGGGATTTCGGCAGCGTAACAGTGTGACATAAAAATTCATAAAAAATGGTTGTTGAGAGAGAAATGGGTTCCTCATCATATTTACATGTAATTGAAAGTAAATAAGTTATATAGATACATGTAACAACAATTTTAAGGGAATTTAGATTTATGATACAAAAGTATTTCTTGAATGTAAAAGAGAAGAGAGAAGTTCCTTTCTGATTTTCGGCATAGTAACGGGTGTACATGGGAGGCATATAATTGGAGAGAAAGGGGTATACCATCATTCAAACATAAATAGGGAAGTATGAGGGAGGTGTGAAACCATACCCCAACATTCATAATTTAAATTAAAAGTGCCAATCAACTTAAAAAAAATTGGACAAAAATGAGAAAGGAAGAAAAACCCTTACTTGGAAGTGTTTATCCAAAGGCTTGAGAGAGGCTTGATAGAGGCTTCATGGGAGATTGGGGCACCTTGAGAGGATTCTAGATAGAGTAGGATAGAGTTTGGACGAATTCCAAAAGCTTTTAGTGAGTACTAAGTGGGAGTTTGGGTGGGTTTATATAGGAAAGGTGTGGGAATTCTTTATTATTTAGGTTTGGGACCCCTTATATTAAATTAGTCCAAACCACAAACCATCCCATGGTTTTTGAGCATGGTTTTTGGTAAAGGGAATATGAAAACAATATTTTATAAGTCCAAAGTCTGAAATTCTTAAAATAATAGGGTTTCTTATGTGGAGGTGAGTCACACTCCCATGGAAAACAATTTAAAAAGACAAGGTGTTTAATAAGTCTTGAAGGGTCCATTAATGCTTTGAAAAGTAAGTCAAATAAACCAAAAATTACATTATTTTAATTTTAAAACATATATTATCCGAAAATAATGCTTATAGTATTTTATTACATCACTATTGGGTCATTATGATGCCATACAACACCTTATATATTTAAACAGTATTTAATTTTTACCCAAAAAATTGACTATCTCAGAAAATTATGAAAAATTCAATATTGGATAATTTCGACATCCTGATTCGAGAAATAACATTTATATTATCTTAATAATTTTATAAATATGTTAATTTTCACTTTTAAACTAAAAAATGACATTTATAAAAAATTCACGGGTTTTTACAAAAATGGCTTTCAAAACTTAATAAAAATAACAATTACATTCATAAAATTATATGATCATTTATATATAATAATGATTAGTTTAATAATAATAATAATATTTTATTAAAATATTATTTAATTCCAAAATCCTTTAATTTAATAAAATATATTTCTTAATTAGATAATGACTAAAAAAACTTCTTGTACTTTAAAAACAATTTACAATCTATCTATAATGACAAGAAAGTATATTCATTATTATATGAAAAAAAAAATGTAAATGAACATAGTACTAGTGATTTCTTACATAACCCCTTAAAACAGCCACATAAGACCTAAGGGTAAGTTTTGTGATGGTGAAAAACTCTTGGGGTGGCTCGGATAACATCGCTCGAGTGATAATTTCTATCAACATTCACTTTTCCCGTAAACGTTCACGTTCGAGCTTGACATGATGAAGCTTATCATGGGCTTTGTCAAAAGAGAATCCCAAAGATGCCCCCTCTTTTCCAAGCTCTGATAAATGTGCTTCTCATGGAGCAATTCTACACGATGAGGCCATCGCTTCCTTTGTATGAGTAAATTGGATTTGTTAAAGCCCTATGTTTATACTAATCATGTGATCACTATTCAACGACTATAAATTTAATGGTCAAAATTCATAGCATAAACCTCAGGAAGTTGAAATTTTATATAAACATTTTATATAAAGAGACAATTAATTAGATCAAGAGGTATTTCCATTAATGAAACTTTGGGTCGTTACAGCAAGTATGTTTTATATTGTTTAAATTCATGAAAGGAAAATTTTGTAACAATATTTACATAATGGATAAGTCAAATAAAACATATGTCATTACTATTTATGTTAATGATATTTTTTTTGTAAATAATGAAAAATAATGTAAATAATTATATTCCCTTATAAATAAGTCTTTTTATATCTAAATTATTTGAGAGATGAGATATTTTTATACATATAAAATTACACGTGGTAATCATTGGTTTTATTTTTCATGAGTTTTTTTATCAGGAATTATTTTAAAACATTTGAATAAAAATTAAATGTAAATTTTTACACCAATGGATATTGGAAAAACACATTATAAAGATATTTAAAATAAAAAATTCTATTAAAAGGAAGACAAAAAATATATTATAAATAATATTTTTGGCTATTTCAATATTGGACATCATTTATAATGTTATTTTATTCTTGATATCAAAGAAAACTAAAGGAATATCATAGCTATATAAAAAATGCAATCTTAAGGTATGAAAAATGTAGTATTTATTGTGGTATGATATGTTTTATAAAATTGAAGCTTGATATTTTTAGATTTCTTTATGGGGATTAGGAAAAAATTGATGAAGATTCAAAGTCAATGTTTTGTGGGTTATTATTTTTAAGAGAAATAAATTTTCCGTGATCATTCAGAAAAACAAATCAGCTAATATGTTGGAAATGGAAGTGGTGTATGTGGTCAAAATCAATGGTTAAATTTTTTAGTTCACATGAGTACATAATTACAATACATCCTTCTATAATTATATATTTTTATTTTAATAGGTCTAAAAGTCAAAACTAAATTAATCTATAAAATAATCTAGTTCAACACACTCGATAATAGTACATAACATTAAGTACCATTTTATAAAATTAAATTTGGAGAAATAAACTTAGACGATGAATTTTTTCTTACAAAGTATAAAGTGTAAAATGTGTTCACCAATCCATTACATAAATATTTATTCTATAAATTATAGTTGATTGTGAGAGTTCAACAACATTTTTCACAGTGATAAGGTATGTGTTATATCCCTTCTCTCTTGTATTTAAGAATTTTGATATCAAAGGGGGATATTAAAATAAATACACAAAAATAAATTATCCATAAAACTAGATAATATTTTTTGGGATATAATATATAATAGGAATGTTTATATTTTATGTGAATATGTTAATTCAGTACGAAACTTTTTGTGTGTTATGTTATGAATTAAGTGTTTTTTATTTATGAACATAATTTATTTTCCTCAGATTTCTAAGATTTTATTTTTGGATCCCAGTTCTATTAGGCACTACAAATAGGGTAAATCACTGGTAAATGTTTATAGATTTTTTATTTTTATTTTAACTAGTTAGACATGTTAATTTAATGCTATAATGACTATTTATTTACTCAGCCTCACATGAATGTCTCATCAATTGAAAAATATATAAAAACAATGATTAACAAGTTTCACCCCTAAATGTTGAATCCTTATTGTCATTGATTTTTCTCCCAAATAACATATAACAAATTATAAACCCACATAATTACCCTAGGTACCTTATAAATACAATTATCATAAAGTCTCACTTTTCTCATATTCTAAAATATCACTGTTAAGTTATGTCTTCTTTCTTGCTTCAATAAAAGTGTTCACACTAAAAAAGGTTAATAATAGTTTATTATGGTTTCTTCAACACCTCTGAGAGTGGATATTTCCAATAAATACTTCTTGATTAACATTTCAATATATGATCCTTTTTTAAGAACATGATCTATTGATTATCAAGATAAAGTAAATAATCATTACATGCCTTCACCAAAATTTCATTTATTTGGATTATTCTCAATTCCCTAAATTCTAGTAAATGAAACTCTCATTCCATTTTAAAAAATATCTTTTCTTTGGTTTATTGCTTCTCCCTATGAAACAATAGTCTTTTTATTTCTCTATTTTCAATTATGTTTTCTCTCCATTTATATTTTTTCTCCTATAGTTTTTTTTCATTGAATAATTCCATGAATATATATTTCAATATTAGTAATATTAAAACTCCATAAATCTTAATATTAGTTAATATATAATTTAAACCAAGCCACGCCACCCATTTTAACATTCCAATACAATCATGAATTTCTTTACCTCATGTGAAAAGTTTATATCATAACTTTGTATTCTGCACAAAATAAACATCTTTAAAATCATATTCAAATTCACGATATATCCATGAATGTATACATTATGATGTGTTTGTGTGATTCATGGTTTTAAAATCATCCCATACTCTATAATCTTCCATGAGTTACTCATTTTAAATATCATATTTAATCACAAACTCTTTTTTGATATTTAATTGCACAAATATTGGTGCAAAATCATCTCATTCATTATGTATTATAATATTAATACTATTATTTGTCAGACTAATCATTTATTATAAATATATTAATTTTACCACGTATAGGAATCATATTAAGTCTCTAAAAACTCATATAAATCTATTGGTTGACTCAGACATGGTCGTAGGAATTAAAAATGTGCAGGGTACTTTTTTCACAAATAATTAATATGCTGTTCTCAGAATGACTCATATACAAGGGAATTAACTTATATGAAACTATGGAATGACTCATACAAAAACATTATTTTGGAACAAATGACTCAAACATAGTTTTTTCTCTTTTTATAATTTTCATCCCAATGGAAATAATGGTTTATATGTTGGACTTGATATCTAATACAAAGATCTCTCTCCCAATAATATTACATTAATATAGTTTGAGAATGAATCATATGTTTTCAAACCCTTCATAATTTTAAAATATAGTATTTTTATTTCAACTTAACTCAAATGGATTTAAAAACATTTAAAATATTAAATTGTATTTTTAAAATATCATAAATAAAATCAAAATATCACATATTTTTTCCCCTCCACCAGATCATGTTGTGTACATATTCAAGGCCCCATGGGATGATTGTTCATATATATAGCCATATTATCATATTGAACTAACATTCTTAAATTAAATATTAGATCTCTACAAAATCAATATCAATCCATATAATATTCTAAAATACTCTAGATGGTACTACTTTTCAGTAATCAATACATGTCATTACTTGAAGAAAAAAAGAACAATTTTCGTATGTAATGGTTTCTCATTGAACATATCCATCTTGATTATTCAAGTAGTAGATAATAATTATCTCTATTAATATTATAATGGAACCATATAACTTATTATACTTTCGACATAAATAAACAATATTGAAATAAATTAAAAAATCATCTTCAAAAATATATTTGGGCACTTTATTCTCCCAAAATATATATTTTATTACAACCAAATTTATACTAATTTTTTAAAAAAGTAAATTTAATTTTCTCCACCTTATTGATATCAAATTAAAATTAATAATATGGGTTTTTTTATATCTAATGTTCAATATCCATCAATATTTATCAAATATCTTCCTTCCCCCTTTTTCACTATCACAACATGATTCAAATGTTGATAAAAGGATGTATTCAAAAGAATCATCAGTTGTGAACATTTAGTTAGAAAACTAAATGTATATATGGGTAATACTAGTGTAGAAAAAATTATATTTAATTCCCATGGAATTCATATTTTTCCATTACATTTAGTAAAAGTGAAATAGACAGAAAATCTCATTCTGGGGTTATTTGAGTTTATTTTTCCTAAACCATATATCCTATACCAATCTAAAAAATAACATAAAATTTTTTCACCCTTT
Organism: Viscum album; assembly: GCA_963277665.1. Classification (NCBI taxonomy): domain Eukaryota; kingdom Viridiplantae; phylum Streptophyta; class Magnoliopsida; order Santalales; family Viscaceae; genus Viscum; species Viscum album. The sequence goes on from OY728151.1 coordinate 229,791,645, forward strand.
TCTCATAAACTATCACATACCCTTAATTAACATGTTTTATATAATGAAAGAATGGATATAAATTGTGGTATGAACAAATCATCTTTCACTTTTATTTCTCTATCCAAAAAATCTAGATTCAGAAAACTTCTAATTTTTTATAGATCTTGTTAATTTTTTTATCTAAATTGGTGCACTCAAAGAAATAAACACCATGATAGTCATAAAAGAACATTTACATGTTCTCCTCCTTTGATTTTTAACTATATTATCAACTCAACCATCTCTTCTTCTATTGAAACTCTGTCAATTCCTTATTTTCAGTTAACTAATCATGTATTTGGGGATTAAAGAGAAACCTCTTAATTCCCTTGTTGAAATAGTAAGGATCAAATATTCATATCATTATAGATAAATTATTTATTATATTCTATGTGTCATAAGGCTTATTCATACTTTATTTCCTATTATCAACCATTACAGGCTTCATGATCATCTTCTCCCATGGAAGTACTTACTTTTATAGATCAGTATTCTACCCCTCACCTATAAAGGAAAATTCATTTCCTTGTGAGTGAAACAACTTTTTCAAAAATACATTTTGAGATATTAGAAACATCATAAAATATTTCAATCCATGTTAATTTTTTCAACATATTCCACCAAGATTCCCATCATTTTTTGCGTAATTAATTTTAGTCATATTCTCATAAACATGAACATATTCACAAAAAACAATTTTCCCTTTTATACAAGAATTTATATATTATTTCATTATATGTTTTAAAATTTCATATTTGTGTGGATAAATAGTTAAACAATATATTTTTTATTAATTTTTTGCTTAGTTTTTTCATTTTGTTTCATTACAAGTTCAGCAACACATGATATTTATTATTCATATTAAAATTTTACTACCCCTTAATGAAAAAGGGAACTTGTATTGGTATGATTTTGGTTTATTATTAATATATATAACCTTTCTATTGACATTATACATTAATATATTATAATAAACAAAATCTTTTAGGGTTTCATGATTTATTGAATTTTTTCTAAAATATGACCTTTTATGAGAATTTTTCTTCATATTCTCTATATAACTCCCCTTGGTTTAATAATCGACTTTGGTAAGGATACATTACACCAGAAAGAGTTGGTTTTGTCTTAATAACTTCCATACCACCAATAAAAACATATTAACATTTATCATCTATATGTATACTAAATCTTTTGAGGAAATTATACTTTCATTCATTCTTCAAACCTAGTATGGTTTTTCTTAGGCTGAATTGGTATTATTTTTATATTTATATAACCATTTTGTGTAGAAGAGAAGATATCATTCGACTCAATAGTCAAAATTGTGTCATATTTGATGTTATAACCTTTACTATTTGAAATAACATATATACCTTAAGAATGATTAGGATAGAATTTCCCATGTTTGATATGACATGTCTTCTCACAATCATGATATGAAAAATATTTAACCTCAAATAACTTATTGAACACTTATATGATCAAATTAATCTCATTTTTTGCTTAGGACACATTTATTATGTATATGAAAGTTCTTATTTATTTCATAAATAGTTTTTCACAATAGACTCTTATCATGTTTTTTGAATCATCCAATATTAATTTATATTTCATGATAAAGTCCATCTATAAATTTTTTTATTGATATACTCTTATTTTGTCTTAGATATTTTATTCATTTTTTAACTTTTTTGTTCTTATGAACATAGGATTATAAATCATTATTTAATATGAATTAATTCTATGTTATTTCACTTGCATCATCAACACTTATTAATTTTTCAAATGATTTTTCCAAATAATTAATAATATTAACATTATTTTTTGATTAGAATCATGATGTTAAGACAACTTGTTCATTATTTCTTGTTAAATAAATTTTCATACTATTAAATTTATTCTTCATTACCTTTTCACATTTCAATTTTTTGAGTTTCATATCATCTCAATCTTTTTCAAATTTCATGTCATTTTTTCTGGAAATTTATTTGGAATAGCTAAAAACCAACTATAGTTGTATCACCATGGTGTTTTCTTCTACTTTTTTCTAGTTTCCATATCTAAACATATGTAATATAATATAAAAAATTATACTAATGAATTGATCATCTCCCTAATCATTCAACTCACTTGATTCTATAACCTCACCATCTCTAATTTTAATCATTTTTATAGACTTAATGGATGTATCATCTTTTGATTCCTCATTAATATAGAAACATTATCAGTTTATAAATAATTAACGTAGTATATATTTTCAAATGTAAATTGTTATCTATATTCTATGGTCACAATATCATTATCAACGAAAAATATAGAGTTTTTTATCATTTTTTTTGACAATGGTAGTTTCATCTAACTTTTCACTAGATCCTTAGATATTTGTAAAATTCTCATCAATTATTAAAATGAATTTATCAATATTTTATCTCTCAAATTTTTTAAAATAATCAATTCTTCTAAAAAAAATAATTTTTATTCTTTGAACATTACATTCCACTCATAACAATGTTAAAATTTTACCCAAATATATTTGGTAGTTTTAATCCCCATGATTTTTTTCATTTTCTGGAAGAGATATGAAAATTGAATATTTTACAATACCAACAACTTCTATATTTCTCTTCTCATTAAAATTCATAGGATCACCCTCAACAAAAATTGTAAAAACTATTTTTATATAATCTCTTATATCCTAGTGATATAAGGAAGGGTGAAATTCTATTCCTCGAAAGATGATTATTATTTTAATAAATATTAGGGCCACATATTTTATTTATATAAGTTAATCTAACAATACTATGAAAATACATATACCAATTAGAGAGAATGTGGTCTATATTAGATTTTAGATGTTTATCCTATATCAATTAGGTACCCTTGATAAGGGTGAATCAATGACAGATTTTTATGAATTTTTTATTATAATTAACAAAATAAAAATCTTAATTTTTTTTTCAAATCCCACTTGATATACTCATCCTCAATTGAATAATTTAGGAAATAAATAATACCATAAAACCAGTACTTTTAAGGTTTTCCATTGAAATACAACACCGTTTTAAGACTGGTTAGTCACCCAAAGCATAGATTCTCTACTATAAAACCTAGTGGTTAGACCAGGGATCTTCCCAATCCCATTAGTATAGATTCAAACTATGCTCATATTCCATAATACCACTATAAATCCTCAAATTATCACTACCTTATAGAAAATTGTTCACACACAATAAAAAATGATCACATTTATTTCTTGGATTCATTAATATCTATCAAAACAGACCTTCCTCCTCATGCCCTCTTGATAAATAGTTTAGTTTATAATACATCATTTTGAACATTAATAGTAGATTATCCTAAAATTTTCTACTGGTATTTCTAGTATTCCGTATATCTTCAATGATATTGATCTTTATCTGTTTCTTCAATTCATTGGTATGCTTATCACTTTTCATTTGAAAAATATTCCTACTTCAATTTATCACTTCCCTATTTGATATAGCATTGCATCATGTTATTTATTATATAATTTTCTTTTAAATTAATCTCAATTCACTATATTTCAAATTTTATTAATTGAATAATTGAATGAATGTTATTCTCTATTTTGAAAACATAGAAACTACATAACTCTTGGAAATAGAAAATCTAAAATTTTAAAAAATTAATGTATTACCATTTTCATTTTCAAAGGGACAACGAATATATATACCTCATGATATATTTGAATATATAACCTTATTTTACTCTATTAAATATATTACTTTACACTCTTATTTCAATTATCCATGTATGCATGAGCTCATGCATTGTGACATTGTAGTTTTCCTTATAGTATAGTACTCATCTAAAATATTAGATTATTACTAGGATGATTATTTTTTAAACTCATCATTCAAAAAAACATTTATTAATATTTAATTCCATTATTATCATTATATAATCATAAAATTTAATATATATCATAATATTCATTCTGATATTTCCAATAAATATCATGAATCAATAATCATGGACTTTAAACAATTACAAGACTAATACATAGTCATAAAACACTTTTATAGATCCCTGAGATGAATCATATATCATTTTGTGAAATGAACATATTTAAATGTCATTTTTCATAGATAACTATTATTTTTTTCTTTAAATGACTCGTTTATTGGTGTAATCACTCATACACAACTATGGAATGACTCATACACAGACTCCCTTTAGTCGTAATTGACTCATATTTTGACCTGATGCTTATTCTTTTTTTCATCCAAGATTCTTTAATGACACATACAAATTTCTATGTAACTGGTAGAAAATTGTCTCTCTCTATAAAATGACAGATATGGTTGTCATCCCGTTGTAAATTTGTAACTCCAGGTTGAATATTTCATACATCAATCAAGTGTATTAACATCTATTTATATAATTTATATGGATTTAAAAAACATTTTAAATAAACTCATAATGTCATTCAAAGTTTCCCATTCACCTTATTTATTAATGTAGATGTTTATTTCTCCATGGATGGATTATTGATACATTAATCTAGTTTCCCATCTTGAATCAAACTTCATTAATTGAATATTAGTATCCCCTCTAGTATGTTTATTCCCAATAGTCTTCAAAAATATTGTATAAAGTGCCACTTCCTAGACATCAATACATGTCATCAACATAAATACTAATAAATCAATCATCACATTTATTGGAATCTCCTTGAAACTTTCTAGAAAAGTATTTTATGTAATAGTTGATAAACTTATATTTTTCAATTTTTTATGGGGTTATAGAACTCATTATACGTTTATGTTATATAAAACATATAGAAAAATATATAACACCATCATAAATAATCCATTTTGGAACATTAGTATATTGGAATCATATTTATCAAATATGAATAAAGACTTATCAATAATAATTATAAGAATTTTATTTTCCAATCAGAGTTGTCTACAAATAAGATCAGTTAAAAATGAATTGGTATATATACTTATATATATATAATCAGTTTAGTGGTAAAATGAATTTCAACTAGTAAATAGGTTGGTATAGTAACTACTATGTTTTTTTCATTATAGAAATCATTAATAATTTTGTTTAGTTATTATTATATCATATACTAGGTTTTCTCATTGAGTATTGGAATAAAATATTATAAATATAATTTACAAGAAAGATAAAATTATTTAAAGGTATCCCTAATTTTTAAAGGTTAATTCTTTAGGAATTGTTATAAATAGAAACATAATTCAATTTGAATCAATGATTTTCTAATTCAATTTGTTTTATTTCTTGTAAAAATTGAATGTCAAGTCATTTTAAAATAAAGGCATATAATGGATATTATTTATTTCATATATAATCTGATTTTAAGAAGTGGTAAATAGTTGATGAAATGTTCATTGAAGTGATTTGTGATTAAATTGAATGCATGGTATATAATGTGTCATATTTTTTATTCCCCAAATAATTCACCATTTTGGTCCAAGAGGATTTATTACATGTTAGATAAATCTTATTTGTTTTTAGGAATAATTATATGTGATCAAGGATAAATAATTATATGTTTGATAGTTAGTTGAAAATATTACATATAGATATTCCATAATATCTTGGTTTTTAATGTGGTTTAATAGAAATTGTTTAATTAATTTAATGGTTATAATTTAAACAAACATGTAATGGTATTATGGTTGGAGTTGATAAAGAGTTCACTTTTAGAAAATGGGACGCATACATTTCAAGGTCACAAGTTTTAGTTTTTAATTTTATGCATATATTTGACACTACAAAGCTATAATATCACTATTAATAAATATTAGTATGATATTAAATACTTCTAGTAAACATAATTTGGGATAAACATCTTGGTTTTATTTACTATTAAAGAAGGGAAATAAAATATTTATATTTAGGAAGAAAACATGAAACTTTTTACCTAGAATTTTCTTTAATGTATATGAAAACATGTCATCATAGTTATTAGTAGACTATGTTATTTTAAAAAAAATTAATTTTGGTAGTAATTGTTAAATAACCATTGGAAACCATTAAAAATATTTATTTCCTTGTAAAACATGAAATTATACTAGAAATATGTATATATATATATATATATATATATATTTCTAGGTATTTATAAAAATAAGTGTGATTATTTGAGGGAAGTTACTCTAATGTTTTTTGAGACTAAAATAAGAGTTTCATAACCCATATTATGACTCTTGGAGTTAAAAATTAATCTCATATATTACTAAAGGTTTATATATTCACATTTATGGAAGAGTATAAATAATAAAGTAGAAAAAATGTACATTGGTCATGAAGAATAATTATAACAAATTTCATTCTTTTTAATGTAAAAATCAATATTATCTTAGTGTTTTTGTTTGAAAATGTGAAGAAAATCAGAAGGGAATAAATTTTTGTAAGAATAATAAGTTATGATAGAGTTTTTTCCTTACTGTTAAATTTTTTTTTATATTTTATATGTATATGATAACTTGATGAGTGAATAATTATTATTTATAATTAATGAAATTTTATACTGTACTCATTTGTATTCTCTAGGTTTTAGTTGTGGACTATGTGTTCATCATTTTTTACATGACATTATAAGGATTTAATCATTAATGATTAAATAAAAAACCATATAAGTTGTTTTTTAATTCTTATTTCACTATTTTTTACTTCAAAAACAATGATAATATCATTAGTTATTTGATTAAATCGATTATGTAATGTTGAAAAAAAAGTTATTATGTGTCAATGCCAACCGCCAATAAAAACCCTCGGGGATTGGAATAGGAGAAAACAATTAATCCAAGGTACCCCCTTTAATAGGTCCTATTAGGGTGACTAATAGTAAGGGTGTATTCCCTATAATATGAGCAATTACCCTCTTTAATCCAAGGAGAATGTAATGAAACTACCAATAAACACCCAAATATATTAATTGAGATATAGAGATAAAGTAATTCTCAAATTCCAATGTGATTTATATGTTATATATTTATTAAAGGAAGAAAATTTCATGAAAAAATGCACTAAAAGTATAATTTATCCTCTAAATCATTCAAATTTACTTGAATAGTAGCTTCAATTCCTCCCATACTATCCTTCATACTCGAAAAACCTATTTTTGAGTAACCATAAGTATGTCCTATATTGGATCAAATTTATATGAAATTATATATATATGATATTAAATGTTATTATATAAATTCATGGAAACATCCAAAAAGACAATATTGTTAGAAAAAATAATTAGTAGAGTAATAATCATATTGTATTCAATTAAAAAAATCACATGTATATATCTTATCATGAAACCAGTTATCATAATTGGGTATAGAAAATCCTAATTACTAAGGATTTATATTAATCAATAATCTATACTATTATATAAAAGCAATCGGGAGTAAATATGATATATCAAAAATACTTCCACAATATCTCAACTATAAGATTATTATGTTAGGGGGGAAAGATCAACTCTAAATATAAACTAATCATTTCTTCACCACATCCCTACACCTTATGTAGTCACATCAATACATATATAAAACCCATGAATCCACATCATCACATCCCTATATTTGTAATAGATAAATCATCAAATTCTTGCACCTCATAATATTACATATATACATCAGCTTACCCCATGTAGCCACTTCTTCTATGACTTTTGTGCTGAACATCAGGCCATTATAAGTGAATAAATTCACATAAACCACCAAGAAACTACATATAAAAGATATGTTTACATGTTAAATTTATTATATTACAATATATAATTAAATTCATGTCTTGTAACCATATACCATTGAAACCATATTATATATTCTAGTCAAACCATGAGCCATTATATTTAAATGTATTTAAAAAAACAAAAAAAGAAAGTGGGTAATATACGTGTTGCTAAATAAATTAATAAATTGAGACAAATGGATTCAATTGAGAAAATTGACCGACATCAATAAATTATCAAAAAACCAATCCTCTTTACAAAGGTAACACATATGAACAATCCAAACTGAAGCTATTCATATGTTAAAAGTAAGCAACCAAATATTATTAAATATATGCACCATCAGAATACATAATAATATAAATTAATGTACTGAGATAGTGAATTAAAAATATATAAACAAATTTATCAATCACAAAATCCCCATTGAATATTTATATCAATACTCATAGACAATATAATCCATGTTATGTATTTATCTTGTAATTAATTTATTCATTTCTCAATTTTAATTAATTTTTTATGCACTTCTACTAAGGAATTTATTTGATGTCATATTAATTATTATCTTCAATTGTTTATTCCATTCACTACTTCTTTAAATCATCGATTTAATTTAGATGAGAATCTAGGACCTAACCTAAGAATAATATTCCCTTAAACATGTTAAAATTAATATTATCTAAACTCTATGAAATACCTATAGTTATTTACTAATAATTATATATTATCCATTATCTATATTCTCTATTGAAACAAGTCTAGTTATATAAATTTTAATTTTCATTTTAAGTATCAATCCAATATTCATGTAATTATCCAAAATCATTAATTATTATATCCTTGTATTCCTAACATAATATAGAATAATATGTCTATCAAATATTTTATAAGAAAATTAATCTACTAAGAAACTTTTATTCACATCAATATATATATATATATATATATATATTGTGATAAATCATATTGATCACCATACAACAACAACCATCACAAAAATTATCATGTAACATCTCACCTTATTTTTTCAATAAAAATATTCATCAAATTTTAAGCAGTAATGCAAGAGTGAATATTAACAATAGGATATATAAAGGCATGTCACTTACCATATTTAGTTCTTTTATTCTTAATTTTATTATTTTTTCCATTTCTAGAATCCACCAATATCTCATGGATAATAACATAATATAGGCATCATATGTATTCATTTATAAATAATATAGAATGTGATAATATATTATGGTTCAACCAATCAAGATCACCCTTATATATTTATGCTCATTATTCTAGATACCCTATTACAAAATAATTTATCATTAATGAAAACATTTTATGTTAGTTATTAACCTATTTTATCAAATCAACACAAATATAAGATATACACAAAAAAATCCATGTAGTAATGTTAATGTAGAAATATTAACCAATACAAAAATGAATAAATTGAACATACTTTCCAAAAATAAAACGGAGATAATTTTAATAATACTCACCTAGGAAAAAAAATTCACTAAGATAACATTGAAAAATTAATATATTTTGACTACATTTAACACCTGTGTGGGGAATAAATAAACACCATTGAGCATAGAGAGACGTTGCATGAACTTAACTCACTATCTCAGTATTGTCCAATATAGGTAAACTAATTGTGGAATGTTTTCAAGATGTTTTACCTTAGTGGTTTATTTTGTGGGTATCTATCAAGTAAAACGATGAGGTCACCTTACAATCATTTTGAAGGGATTTCATGATGAAGCGATTATTGATGATTTTATTCGTTTTGGGTTAGTATATAATAATTAATTAACATAATGAGTGAAGATGTCATGGAAATGTTTTAAGTATGTCAGGAAATATATTTAAAATATTAGAAAAAGGATAAAATATTATACATCAATATATAGATGATATCGTGGATGGAATCACTATTCATACATCCAATATCCAGTGAAGAATCTTCTAAAAGGATCACAAAAAATAATCTCTCTAGTCTAAAGGAATTGGATTTAGTACTCTAAAAATATTATTTCTAAAACATAACCATTAAGCATTCAGAAGAATAGATGAGGAGAATAATATGAGAGGGAGAGATGGTGTGGGAGATAATATATATATATATATATATATATGTCAACAATGTTGAATGCCTTACATATAATTAAAATATAGTCAAACTCACTTGAAATTTTAAAAACTTTAATCCAAATGAATCTCATTTCTCCATATATCCAAGAGGTATTAAATTATTATATTTCTGATATATGGATAGAACACTCATCCCTATCCCATTTTTAAATAATAAATCAACTCTAGTTCATTTAATTCGTGTGTTTTTATATTATATAATACACACATTATATTCCATCATAGGTGAATTATAGTCCATGTAGAAATGATGAAATTTTTAATACATTACAAAATATATATATATATATATATAAGAATTAATGAATTATAAATAATAAAAGAGACAAGCAAACGAGTTATTTAAATATAATATACAACAAGTCTCCCAAACACCAAATATGTTCTTTAAGACCTCATTTATTATCCCAATAATATTACATAAATTTATTATAATAAAAGATGAATTTATAGAATATATAAATATATGCATTCATGGAATTCAATAATGGTTCTATATATGTCTAGGTGGAGTATAATCATTTATATATTCATTAGTTAATCCATAAAATTATCATTTAATCATTTTATTTTAACAATTTCAATCCTAAAAAAAATTATTTCATGATTTTATATTTTATTTCACATGGTTTTCAGTAAAAAATACCCATATTTTCCACAAAGTTAAATTTACATTTTAGGGGACAAATTATGAGAAATTTTATATATTTTGGAATCATAGATACTATTATACAAAATCAGGCTCTCATGTAATAGTAACATCAGTTTACCCTTATACAATGCAAAAATAGGAACCCTTGTAAATATAATTTCTCTTAAAATTATATATAAATTTAACTACCCATATATGGAATGGTAAAATAGGATAACCCTTATACAGTGGCTAGATTAATTTTATGAAATCTATAAAAATCATTGTGTAACCTTATGGAGAATAGGAACAAACATTTACGTTATAGTATTTATATTTAAAAGTATTAGAAAATTTATCGATTATTATTACAAAACATATTAAATATCATGTTTAACTTTACATAGTGGTTCAAATTGAGAGCTATGTACAGGTAAACATGGTTAGCTTTACACAGGTAAGAGGTTCCTCTTAAGGGTAAAGAAATATTTTGAGAAAAAAAATTTCAACAATTTTTTTTAATTAATTTCAAAATGTATTTAAACAACCTTAAAGATGTGTAATAATTCAAAGGGATGGTTTATGATAATTTTGTTTTTACATCGAATAACACTCAAATATTATCCCCCATGACAATTAAAAAAATCAAATTATCTCAATGATTAATAGCTAGGGGAAGATAAATTAAAAATAAGACCCTAGCTACTGATGGAAATAAAAACACAACCAATAATATTGGTTTTTAAATTTTTAAACTATTTAATAAAACAATAACATTATATTCAATAGATATAATTTTAAATTAGTGGAAAAAGTTACATTAAAAAATAAGTGTATGATAGAAAGTTTCAATGAGGAAAAAATCAAATCCATTTATAAAAAAACATTAACATCAATTTTATTTTAAGTCAAATTATTATTATTATTTTTAATATATTTAATCCCTTACATTGTTTAACTTGTTTGAAATCATAATTTATAAACCTACCACATATTTAAAACATTTAAGTTAGTATAACTATTTTAAAAAGAAATAAATTTTCAAAATCAATGTGAATTATGATTTCTCTTTTAAAACTCAATATCATTGGATAACATCATACCTTTTTAAAAAAAAATAAATTTTCCGCATTTTTATTTTTAGAAATCATCACACACACTATTATAAAATAAATATTTAGATTGAATTACAAAATTATTTAATAATTTTATAAGGTATAAGTAAAGGAATTAATAAACAATAATCCTCAATCTACACACTATGACTGATTAACCACTGAGGACTAAGAGACTCAATAAGCCTAGTATATTCATATATATGATGTCATAAAGAAAAACATAAATGATAAAATGTCACTGATGATGAAAGAAATTATACATCATATATGATTGAGTATTTGTTTTTGATCATCTATCATCTCCATTACACATTTGAGGTAAATAAACATGGTTAGTATATATTCCTCCTAAGTCAGATCATATTACTTAGTATTGGGTTCTAATTTTTTTTATATATTTGTTTATATATCTCAAATATAAGACTAAAATAACATAATAAAATCATCAATGAATAGAAATGATTAATTTCAATAAAATATATCATACATTAAATAAACAAGGGTCCGTCACATCTATTCTATAACATCAATTAATATAACATTTTTCTTTCATAACCATTATAATTTATTTGAATCCACTACAAGAATGTTTTTATACGGATTAATATAATAAAAAAATATCTTAGAGTAGTAATAAAAATTAAATAAACATGCTCCAAAAGCATTATATCATTCGATGAAATATATATCAAATAGTGGTTGGAAAAATTATCAACTATAGAAAATCATTCCATAACTATAAATCTAGAGATATGGATGTTATCAAATAATCCGACAAATGGATATCCACTATTACCCCCCCCCCCAATATAATTTCAACCATCACTTCATCCACACATACATTTTTGGCCTATCATACCACATATCATCATACCAAATCCACTCAATTGCATTAACAAACTTTTGTAATTAATAATTTCACAAAGCATAAACATAGGATAACAAATCAAAAAATATAAAAACAATCTTAATTATTTAATAAAATATTTCATAAACATGGAATATTTCATTTCCCATTCATTTTTAATTATCACACTTGTTATTCAGTATAAAACATGCACCACATAAATTCCTTAATTAAAATTAATCATTACTTTTATATATCATGGTTGTTTTATATTTCTTTCTTCCATGGATCATATTTGATCAATATTTACATAATAAATCATGTAGGAAATTGAAATAATTCACAATACAATCATGAAGGTAATTTTATACCATGATATAAATTTGATATATATCATGTATAACATGGAATAAACAAAATCAACATGTCACAAAATTTATCATCATTGAAAAATAATAATCATTGAAATATTTTATTCATGATTTATAAACAGAGAGTTTATCCATGTCATATTATATCTCAATCTAAATCAGGATTCTTTCTATTCTCTTTTAATTAAAAAATACAATGCATGCTTTACAAAATTTAATTACCGAAATGATCAAAAAAATTAAAAAATTTAGAGTTCTATTTACAAAAAATCTATGCTTAAAACTTTTATTCAGTTCCTAGAAATTTTAATATTACCAGTTTAAAATATTTTATCACAAAATACATAATATTTTTAAACATCATGCTAGAAATTTTCATTAATAATTTATTATCTCAAGAAATAAGTTATAAATTCATATATTTAAAGGGATATTTCTCATAATAATTTTTCTATAAAATATTATTCATTATGCATGGAATGATATAATTATTTATTTCTAAAAAACAATTCAAATTCTAATATTCTTGTTGATTTACTAGTCCAATTAATCAATATTACATGCATAAATAATAACAAGGAATGTACATCTCATGAACATGTTTTTATAATAATAGGATAATAATATAATATAATATCATAAATCCAAAATTATAAATTCAATTCATAAAGTTATTGGAATGGTTTATTAATTAAAATTAAACAATTCATAAAAAATAAATATATCATCTTATAAAAGAATCAAAACTTTATTCATTCCTTGTGTTTTCAGAAAACATGTTTTACTAACATGAATCAATTTATTTGAATGCAATTTAAGATATTTATTTAGGGGAATCACATTAATATATATTAACAACAAAATAAAACATGAATAAAAAAATTAATTTTGATTAAACTTGTAGTCATCCTATGACAATGATGTATGGAACCCTCATAAATTTTATACCCTATATTTAGTGCATTTCGAACCAAAACATGTGCATTTGGTTATTATGGTCCTTCTTCTAGATCACAAGGGGCCATGATACATTGATCCGGAATAGTAATCATGACATTAAGTATACGATATTGTACAAAAATGGCTATAAATATAAATTTTCTAGACAATCCACTACTTTCCTCATTTATTAGGTTCAACAGAAATAGTTTCCCCACTTATCCCTTATAAGACTCACCTCTGTGTAACTCCAAACTCTATCCTAACTCCAAATAAATCATTTAATTCACATTTCAATGACTTCTCTCCACTAGAATTCCTCTGGGGTCAATAGTGAAAATAGGGGTGACTCCAAAATCTAACCTCCAATAAGCCTCATGTTTTCAACTAACACCATGAGAATCTATCAAACAAATGGGAGTAATTAAACTCATAAACCCAAAAATATAAACTTATAGACAACATAAACCACACAATAATATAAATAGATATATCAAATAATTCTGAATCCACAATGTCACTTATATGTCATACATTGGTCATCATAAAATAAATACATGAAATAAATGAATTAAACCCTAATTAATCATCTGACTCCATCCAAGCCACCCAAATAGCAACACTAATCCCACTCTAACTCTACTGTAAATGCTAAAAAAAAAATTTTGTGTGAGCACTAGAAAGTACTCGGTAGGATCATATTTCTATGAAATTATATATCCATAAAAAATACCTTTTCATGATGGATATGCAAGGAAACATCCATGAATGATAAGAGTGTGGGGAAATAATTATCAATGTAATACCCTCTTATGGTTCATTTTTAATTCTTAAAATAGTGTATTCTTATCATACCAATGGATTATCATAAGTTATCATTAGAGATCTTGATTATCATGGATTTATAAAAATCATTAAGTATTATATATTGAACATCAACAGTCAATAAGCATTCCATATCACAAATATAACTACAATATTATAATCATAATATTATTTAGAGAAGCAAGAAATCCCATCAGTCAATACCAGATAATCATCTATTCGTCACATCATTGCACCTCACCTAGCCCCTTCATTACTATCCTACACCCTAAGTAGCCACATCATTTCATCCATGCATCACATTTTAGCTTTATTATAAATTCATTTCACCCTATACAGCTGCATCCTCAATCCCAACATTCTATATACACTCATCATCTATGACTTTACAATAATAATTAAAGTAACATCCCACACCTCACCCATTGGCATGGAAGAGGAGGAGGGTGCTATAAATCCTTATGTGGCATCCCCAAGACACTAAAAGATGACAATAAATACCAAGAGATTCATAAATAGTTGTGTGAAATTTTGGCATTGGTAAATAAAACAACTAAACAAAAAAACAAATCCAAACAACCACTATATTATCTATGAGTAAAATGTTATACAAAAAAAATTATTACCTAATTGAAACCAAAACCAATAAATAACAATAGTCTATATCGGAGAACATAATGGAAACTAATATTTAATTATCTCGAAGATGTAGAAGAAAATATCTCAACAACCCCCCAAAAGTTCCAATATCCAACTACACAATTCATTCCAATGGTTTTATGATGCATCACTAAATAACTTGGATAAACTTCAATTGCATGTGTCTCGAAATATAATATCAACAAACACACCAATGATCACAAGTAGGGGGTGAGTATAAAACAAGGTAGGATTTCCCCGAATGGAATCACTACTCATGAAACTAAGATAAAAAATGTTACTACATTAATATAAATTAGTTTAATATATTTTTAATCAATTTGTATCAAAAACCACACAATTTATAATAAAAACAGGTTTCCATGGAATGAAACCAACTGCTTTTTTTTAAAATCATTCCTCAAATTAATTTGAAATAACTGAATCCACTCCACCCATCCACAAATGCATTCATAGAGGATAGTTCCATTCTCATGAGAGGCCTTTTTATCACCAAGTCATCACAAGGTAACCATGTACCCTGTTCCCAAATGTCGCACACCCCTTCCACATGGTCAAATCAATGCAAATGAACTCATACCAACCATTTATGCCAATTTCCATGTTAAACAAACCATTCCGAGACATTTCAATATAACATTTATTTTATTGAAGAAAATTAAACCCCACCATTTCCATGAATAAAAAAATCCACATATGAAAATTATAATTTTTAAATCATGAATCCAAACACATTTAACAACATCCAATTTCCATATTTCAAAAATGATCACTATAGAGGCTTTTTATTATGTATTACACATCTATTTTATAATTCAAATAAATCAATTCACCCAATTATAAATAAATACATCAATCCCAAAAAGTGTATTTAAGAGTGAATCCACCTACCTCGCAATCATTGTTGAAAATAAAAAATGGCACAAAATCATCAAAAACATAGATTAGGTCTTTCAAAACCCACCATCGAACTTGTTCCCCTCCATAAAAATAGACATATATCATCATGATTGGAATCATAAAAAAGGGATATATCCATAGTAGATAATATATATAAATCCAACCTAGAGGAAAAAACGAAAAATATGTAAAACCACTCCAAACAAGAAGTTACCAAGGAATCATGCATCCAACGCACAATTATTCTCTAAGGGATTACTCCCAGTTTAATGGGAACGGTCTACATAGCCCTAGGAAGGAGAGGAATTCAAGTTAGGGTCATATTAAGGTAAAATTTGTTTCTTAGTGTGTAAATGATATTAGATCCACATAATCTATATCTAATTTTTAATGTTGCATGGTCTATGTTCACACTTAGGAAAACTATGTGAAAACTGTGTGCCGACAACTACCTCCAAACATTCCACACACGGTTATCTCACAAGATTGGACAAGCTGTGTACCATCCATTCTAACCCCCTTTATTTAACATCACATGGTTTTCCTCGATGGACACATGGTTTATCCAATCCATGCGCCAACCATGAGTCTACTCAATGACCTATGTTTTCCCTTATATGGTTTCCTGGAGGTGATCTATGATTTCTACTAATAGTTCTAAAACTACAATCAACTATAAAATCCACAAAAACAGTCCAAAACCCATCCCAAACATTATCCAAGAACTCTATATACAATGAATTTATAAATAAAGGTCTAATTCACAGAAACCATGGTTGATTGATTATCCATACCATTAGTATTTATATTCCTAGAATGTTCAAAACCACCATTGGAGTGAAATAGATTGGGCCATTCCTTGATCACTTCATTCTCATGTTCCAAAGTTTCTTCCTAAATCCAATAGTGATTCCATAAAAACCACACTAGACTAATTTTTTTCCATGAAATAGTTTCTCTTTCCTATCCTCAATTTGTATCTTCACATGTACTAACTTAGCATCCAACTCTAGTTCAAAAATTTCCCATCAAAACAAATGGTGTAGATTAGGATTATACTTCTTTAGTTAAGAATAATGAAACACATTACACAAAAAAACTAAAAAGCGGTGGAAAACCCATCTAATATAACAACTCACCAACTCACCAACTCACTTAGGTATCTCAAAAGGGCATAATCATCAATGAGATAACTTTTCATGCTTTCTAAAATTATGATTCCCATGCATTGCAGTGATACTAAATAACACATGATCACGAAGCATGAGTAAAAATGGTCGTCTATGATGATCATTATACAATTTCTAATAACATTTATCTATCTTCATTATTTTCTTAATAAAATAAATATTCTCTACTGACTACTGCACAAGGCATGGTCGAACTAGTGAATTGTCCCATTTTTCACTAAACAACGTTGAGAATGAAAAGGAATCACATACAATTCCTCTAAATAAGACCAATGTAATTAGGTATAATAGAAGTTTTTATTGGAAACACCACTAATGGTATCTGATCGTTCCATAAACCACCAAAATCTATTACACAGTCCCAATAAAATTATTCAAACATTGGTGTTTTCTATATGGATTTTCTATCCATTTGAAGTTTATATTCTATACTCTTGGTCAATTGTGTCCCATTATATTTCAGTAAGGATTTAAAAGAAACAAGACCTAATCCTATAATCTCAGTCTAATAATAATTAAAGTGCCACACCATACCTCTTTACCACTTATCAGATATATATTTTTGAAAATTATTCACCTTTTTGATATTCATGACTTTGGATAGAATGGGCTCACCTTGTGAGCCGATCCACTATCACCCATATGTCATCATGTTTCCAAAATATACTTGTTTTATCTTTCAATCAATCCATGTTTATTTACACTAATTTACAAATAGGACTTAGTAAAGTCTACAACATACCTTTTTTCCACTGATTCTCCACATTAACATGGTGATAGATGAGACATCACATAATGAACTCAGCCACATTGCTTTTCACACAAACCAAAAAATTTGTTCTTTCAATGCTTTAGTTATATTTTTTATTCTAGGATGAACAAAACATATCAAATGGTTATAATATTAATGATGTTATTTTGGAAAATACTTATGGAAGAACATATGATCTCAAAAACACAACACTAACTCCCATTCAACATTCATCCCAAAATGATCTCCCCACATTTGAGTTATCACCTCATAGAAACACATTCTGAATCATATTTCTTCCCCTTTAACCATCTAAACCAAACCGTGGAAAAATGAAATTGGAATGAAAACTACAATAGTAACTCGGTATTCACAATACATGTTCTTTTTTTCTATCAATGAAATCATCTACCAGTGATCTGAAGAATGTTTTTCCAATTGACCATGTGACATCCTGCTCAATGTATCTTCCAATAAATTTCCTTTACCCGAGGATTTCATCATGTCAATGTGAAACATACAAAGATACTCTATATATATTATTTTACTTAGGACTAAGTATCATTCTGAGAATATCTATTTCACGATCTTCTAGTATAAAAACACCCAAAAATTTTAACCAAATATGTAATGAAATCAATTCATCAATGCATGGACTATAATAGCTACTTATAAATCATATTGTGGGAATTTATTCTTATGAAACCATAATTGTTGTGAGGAATAAGTGAAAACACGATCTCCCTGCATGAGAACACATCCCAACCATAATCTTGATGTGACACAATGCACCTTATAGCCATATCAAGGGTCCAGAAATAACAAAACAAGTACTGAAGTATAAACAACATAAATCTATTATTAATACTTATGAAATTTTTTATCCCAATGGAATGGAAAATTTTCTCTTGTAAAAGATTTCATTGGAGAATCTAGTTAGGAAAAAATGAGAATAAATCATCAATAATAACCATCTAATATAAGGAAACAATACATCTCAAAGACATTATTTGGTGGTTTCCAAAATATAAAATCCTCTATCTTTTATAAATCCCTAGAAAAAAATATTTCAATGATAACACAGCCTTGTAAACGTACCTATATTATCATAAAATCACACGTTAAATTAGTGAAATAAAAATAAATATCTCAAAAAATACCCAACACTATCTCCATTTAATGCTCCTGAAAACACTTTTCCATTAATTCACTAGTATGTCATCCATAAACAACATCTTGAAAAAATACAGATACCTTTTAATTATCAAATTAATCAATAAAATAATGACATCTGGTGCATTCATAAGACCGAATGGTATAACCACATATTAATAATGGCCATATATACATTTGAAATCTATTTTCAGAGTACCCACTTTCCAAACATGTAATTCATGATATATTGATCATATTTCAATTTTAGAGAACCACTTGGATCCCTTCAATTGATTGATCAATTCATCAACCTGTGGAAGTGGGAATCATTTCTTTATCATAAACTCGTTAAACATATAATAATCTACACAAAGCCGAAGATTTCTTCCCACCTTTTTTCAAACAAACCCAGCACTACCCACATAGATATACTTGGACCAATGATCTATTTTATTTCCAATTTTCAAAATTGGATATTCAATTCCATTGGATTTTTTGTGTCATCTGATAATATGGAATTCCTATAAGACTTTTCTTTAATAAGGGATCAAACAAAAACTCCATTTCTCTTTTAGGTGGAAACTCAAAAAATAATCTTTAAGTACACTCGAAAACCGGGGAATAACTATTGGGAAAACACTACACTCAATCACATCCACTAATTCTAATATCAATTTTTCTATCTTTTATGAGATAGTTTGATATACCTCTACCAATAGGATTGTTGCACCTACCTTTACATTTCATTCTCTTCTAAATGGATCCTCAATGTCATCATCAATTTTAAAATTAACCCTTTGGGTATAATAGTTTATATATTTATTCAAAATTTTCTACCGATCCATACTAAGGATTATATCATATACATCCATATCAATCACAAGGAAATCCCATAGAATTTCATCTCTATGAAAATTTGTAGAACATGATTTGTACATAATGGTTTGAACTTCTCTTTGTCCAATAGAAGTTTGAAATTTCAAAAAAGAAGGAATTACCTCAATATGAAAACCGAAAATATCTATAACACAAGAAGTAAAAATTGAATGGGATTCTCCTATATCAAAAAAATATTTCATAATAATGGAATTTAAACAAATATTACATATTTTTATTGGTGGTATTGATTGCTTATCCACATTCACTTTCTCATATCTGTACAATTTCTTACTTGCTGCACTTTCTACTTGATATACCCTTTGATATTTCCTTTGTTGATGAGTCATGGTATTCCTGGAGTCACCATGGATTCCTCAACTCAACTGATGATAATTATTCTACTTCCCTCATCCCATCGAAGCATATGACATATGTGAAACATGATATGTGTTCTGAGCTGCCCTCCATGGAGTACTATGATAAGAGCACTGAACAAGTCCCATCTTGTTGTAATTGTGTCATGCTCTTGGTGGTGTTGGGAAATATCTCTATATATGATCAAACAAACCACAATGAAAACATCTTAGGTTTATCTTTTCCTTTTAAGGATATTCACTAGTCTAGTCATCTAATTTTAATTTATTACTATACATTTGAAAGAGGTTTCTCTCTTTCTTTTCATTCCATCATAAGAGTTCCAACCATTTCCCATGGTATCAACATGCTTCCACTGACCATAGTTTTTGGAGTTTCTATTTTACCACCATTTCACTTTTAAAAATATCTATGTTATCCATTATAAAATTCTTGGAAATCCTTTAGAGAATCAATTTTCTTATAATTAATTCTAAATTGTGTTCCATAAAGGGACCACATGCAACAAGTTCTCATGAAAAGAAGACTAAATTAAAAAATTTATCTATATACTCTTTCACAAATAGATTCTCCTTCATCAAGCTAAAATAAATAGGATGTTCAAGAATTTCTAAACATGAGAGGATATAATTTTCTATTGTAAAAGTATACAAAACATTCTCATTAAATTACAAATTCAAATTTTTTTAACTACTAAGCCTCTCCACTAACATGATAGTTCCTCCAAAATTTAAATAGAAAGCTTTAATTTCATCTTAGTAGTTATGACAAAGAAATCAGAGATTCAATTCATCATATTTAGAAAAAAGTATTCCTTATCTAGTTCTGAATCACCCCAAAAGATGGATGGATTTTTCATTTTAAACAGAACATAGTTATCTATTTTTTTAGTTCATACCTTCAATTCCCTATTCCCACAATGTGAGACTATATTTTAATCAGCCTCTTCTGGTTGGATTATTCTATGCCTAATCGATTCTATTTCTTATAACAAAAATAAAACCCCATTTATTATCAATCTCTAGAATCTAAAAGCTTATTAACTTTAAATTTATCACATTACATAAATCTAAAAAATTATTCCCTATATTCCACATGTTTTCAGTTTAAAACCATTTTTGAAAACACAAACATTCTCTTTGGAAATAAAACCATTTTCAATTATTTGTTAAAATCAACACTTTTTCACTGAAATAATAAATCATTACACGATATGAAATATTCACCCCTAGTCAGACGTCATTTATAATAATGCATTCCATGCTATTAACATTGGCCAAACCCATGATAATGAGGTTAAAACTACTAGAAGTGTCTCAAAACACTTATGTACCAAATTCCATGGTAACCTAATGTTTTGTATGAATTGGTTAGCTACGCCTCTTTTTGATCAAAAATTAATGTCCCGATGATCCTACTCCTAACTACAACCCCATTTTAAAGATTAAATGAAAATTATTTTTAACTCTGACACCAGATAATCCAATACCATATGTCTCATAATGAACAATGATATACCATGACTGATTCCATTCGTAACATCCCACCCCTCAACCATTATCTTGGGAAGAGGTGGAGGGTGATGCAAAGCCTTATATGACATCGCCAAGGCCCCTAAGGGTATAAATAAATTCCAAGGTCATGAGAAATAGTTGGGGTAAAATTTCCTATTTGAAAATAAATTAACTAACGCAAAAAAACCAAAGATAATAAACTACCATATGATGAATGAGTATAATGTAATAAAACTAAAGGTATAATTCAATGACGAAAATAACAACAACCATAACCCAAATCAGATTACAAAAAGGAAACTAAATCAATAAAAATAAAAGATGTAGAGGACAATAACTAAACATATACCAACAATCTCCAAGATCCCACTCAATAATCCATGACAATGGTATCATGAAACATCACTAAATAACTAGGATACATCTCAGTTTCTTGTGTCTCGATATACAATAATTAAAAACACACCAAAGTTCCCATGAAGGGTTGAGTATAAGAATCAGTAGTATTTCCCAAAATTATGTCCCTACTCACACTACTAGGATTGAAGATGTGAGAAAATTTATGTAAAAGAGTTAAAAATATTGGTAATTTATATAAACCCAGAACCGTTTCAAAGAAAACAATATTTACATTGATTGAATCCAAACAATTCATTAGGACCATTTCTGAAATCCATTTATCTTAACCAATTATATTCCATACATCCACACATCCAAAAAATCATTCCTAAGTAACACATATATACTAATAAGAGGCCTCTAGATGATTTACCAAGCCATCAGAAGGTAGATATATACCAAGTTCCTCAATGCTAAATGCCACATTAATAGTTTTATGTCAAAGAAAGTGGACACACTATAACAATTTATTCCATTTCTCGGGGTATCCTAAATATTCAAAAAAAATAGATAATAAAATATTTTATATTCCATCAATGAACACAATGAAATATTTCAAAATTAACATTTTAAAATCTTGGAACAAAACACTTCTCATAATAAAAAATTACTAAAATTTCTCAAACCTTCACTAAAGAGGGTTTCTATGATGCTATTCACATCAATTTCCAAATTTAATTTAATGAATTCAAGAAATTATAAATAAATCCTTCACATTATAACAATAGGATTTGAGAGTGAAGCCACATGCATCCAAAGATTATGTGAAAATATTGAAAAATATAAAATCATTAAAAACATGGCTTAGATCATCAAAAACCTACCATAGATCTATTTTTCTACCACAAAAAACCATATATCATCATTATTGTAATATGAAAACATGGATCTGTCTCCAATTGATTATATCTATGAATCCAAGAGATGGAAAAAATAGGAAAAATAAGGGAATCCAACAAGAATGAGAACTTTCCAAGGAATCTGACCACCAATGCCCCATGATTCACAAATAGATTTCTCCCGGATCGAAGGGGAGGGCCTCCACATCCTTGGGAGGGAGCGGAATTTTTGTTTGGGTCATATAAAGGGATAAACAAGTGTATTATGGTGTAAATTGTATTATATCGACAAAAAATGGACCTAATTTTTATTGTTTCATGGTTTAGGTTAACAATTTAAAAAAGTGTGGGCTATCTACTACCTCTAATCACCCTCAAACGATTGGGTCACTTGGTTAGGAAAACCATGGGCCAACCATAGTAACCCACTCCATTCAACATCTCATGATTTCTTCTATGTGACTTTAAGGTTTGGCTAAATGATGCACCAACCATACACCTACCTAGTGACCTCTATTTCCCCTTATATAGTTTCTTAGAGGTGTTTCATGGTTTATAATAATTGGGATCAAATCATTCACCTCCATAAAATCCCGTAAAACATTCCAAAACACCTCTAAACCACACAAAAACATATCCCAATAACTGTAAATACATAGAATACATAAATAAATGGAGAATTAATTAAAATTTGGGTGTAATAAATGTCATTGCATCGTAATACATGAAAGAATCATTTTATCAAACTCATCCATAGGCTCTGTGTACATGTTAAATTTATTCCATTATATCCTATAATTAAATTAATGTGTAATAACCATGTTCCATTATAGTCTACATATTTATGCTCATAAAACTATGTACCATTATATCAAGAATCATAAAAACCACACAAAGAAGACAGAGGGTAACAAGCCAGTCGCATAAGATTATAATCCAATAAAACAAACACCTAAACTTATTAATACAAATAAAAATAATCATATAATGCATATTATATTTTATTTAATAATATAAGAATAATAAAACAAGAAACCACTCATACATTAAAGGTCAACTTCCACAAATAATTAGAAAAATGCATCATCACATTACATAAAAAGAGAAATAATTGTACTTTGATATCTAGTGATTTAAATATCATTAACCAAATTTTTTTATCATTGTATCATGGTTTGATGTTGTTATAAAACATCAATAACAATAAACCCCATGTTATGTTCTTAGGTAATCTAATATTAATAAGTTATCTCATTTAATTAATTATTTAACCTCTTGTTCTATATAATATTTGTGAGGTCATATTAATTATTGTC
This sequence comes from Viscum album, assembly GCA_963277665.1. Lineage (NCBI taxonomy): Eukaryota > Viridiplantae > Streptophyta > Magnoliopsida > Santalales > Viscaceae > Viscum > Viscum album. Next base: position 229,816,279 of record OY728151.1, read on the forward strand.
ATCTATTTTTTTCATCAACTCCTTCTATTGATCATAAAATAAAACAAGCTATGATTTTAGGAAAAACATAATATTATGATTCCCTAACATATCTTATGAGTCATATTTCCCAACTCTATAAATTACTAGCATCAATTTACTAATAAGTCTATATTGTTCCCTCTTTATGTTCTCTCTCGAAAAACTTAAGCTACATAAATTAAAAATATTGTTGATTGTATCAATCGTGTCATTGTATAATTTTCATAATAAAATTATTATTCTATAACAATCTTCAAAAAATATTTTTTAGAACATGTTTATCTAATCTAAGAGATGAATATTATTCCACTAAGTTCAATGTATTACATCTATATATATTTCATTATATCCTAACGATAAAAATATAATAAAAACTACAAAAAATATTATTTAACATCCTTTAATAAGTTTTTAATAAATATATTCACCAATTTAAATGGATAATTTCATTCATTAATATTAATTACATTATATCAAAATGAATTCCAAATTCCATATTTATTTTCATTATTCTTGATCCTCTTATTTCATTACATTTATAGAATAATCCCAGAAAATGGGTTAATTCATTAATGTTTAAGTGCATATAGTCATTCACATACAATATATAATGGCATAACCAATCATAATAGCCCCTCTATATTTTCCCTCATTATTACATAATACTTACAATAATTTCCATTTAATAACCATATATTTATGTAATTGTGAATCAATGTAACATAATCCCAAAATCCATGATACAAACATATTAATATTCTAGAAATAGTTTTTTTGGATTGATATTAACTATGAAAATGATGCATAAATTAAATATTGATTGGTGAATTAAAAAGATTGAAATATAAATACTCCTTACCATAGAGCGAAAATGAGCCTAAAAAAGTTATTATGTTAAAATATATCATGTATATTAAAACCCAGCCATATAACTAAATCACCACCATAGAGCCTGAGCAGAGACTAGAAAATTACCTCACTCTCAAAGGTTTGGCCAATGTAGGTAAACATATTTGGGAATACTTTCAAAAGAAAATTTCTTTGGGATTTATTCGGTGGGTCTAAATCATGTAAAATTATGATGTCTCCCTATACTCATTTCTAAGGTCTATAAAGAAGATCATATTGATGATTATTTTAATCATTAGATTCTATGAATTGATAATCAAAATATTTAATATTTCATCCTGGCATAGAAATTTCTACAATATATCAAAAATTATATTTAAATGATTATGACATCATGGAATACCATATCTAAATATGTAAGTGAATTTAAAAATGGAATCAGTGTTCACTCTGAAAAAATAAATTAAAGAAACTCTTACTTAGCTCATAGTAGATGATATCACGATTACAAAAATTATTAAAGGTAATCACATATCTGTGGGGGAAATCTAACCCTATAGTGTTTACCGGAATGAAATACAAGAATAATAAGAGGGAGTAAGAATGGGGGAGATAAGGTACACACACACAAAAACAGATATAAATATATATGGGTGTGGGTGTTGGTGTGGGTGTATAAACACACAACATTTCTCACTTATATAGAATATATAGATTCATGCACAATGAATTTTTAATATTTTGATTCAAATTAATCACTTTCATTAATTTCCATTAAGCTTATTAAAATATCAAATGAAAGAACCATGGATACCTTAGTTGTTTATATTTTATTTTTAAATAGAAATAAACTCTTTAAAATTTTATTAATGTATTTATATTTTCAATCATTCAAAACTTAAAATACCTCTTGGATGATCTATTGTCCATACAGAAATGCGAAAATAATTTTTACATTAAAGATATGAATATAAATATATATATGTTATAATGGAATATTATAAACTAACATTTGAGATGGCAAACTAGTTATGTATATATATATATAATGCACAACAAGACACCCAACTATCATATATGTTTCTTAAAATCTCATCCATTCTCCAAATACTGTTAAAAATTTTGAGAAGAGGAAGACTTATATTAGTTCAATGTATTAATTTTATTATTTTATGTCTTCTTTAAAACCAATATAAATATATATGTGTATATATATCAATGTAAGAGTATATTCTTTTAAAATTTCATGATTTATTATTTAAATTATAATTTAATCCTTGTGCAATAATAATTTAAATCATAATATTATTTTTCAATGATTTTATACAATTATTTTCCATTATTTCTTGTGATATATTCCCTTATTTCCCTCAAAAATTGAGTTAATGGGTAGAATATGAAAGAGGGGAAAGATTAAAAATTTCCAGCTAAAAATTAGCTTTTATACAAATTTTTTATTGATAACATCATTTTACTCTTACATAGTTCTAATATAAGACCCTATAAAAAGGTAATTTCATTTTACTTTATTTAGAAATCATACAACCCTTTCATGAAAAGATAAAATCAGATGACATTTATACAATAGGGGGATTACCTTTACCCAAGATATATAAATATCATCTTAACCTTACATAATATCATAACTATATTGAAATTTTGGTACATAAAATGACATACCAAAGAATGTTTATCATTTACAAGTACATGTCTTGATAAATATTATGTCTATCGTTATGTTAGAATTCAAAATTGGATCTATGTATAGGTAAATAAGGTTACCTTTATATAAGAATGGGATATAATAGATAGGTAAAAAATATTTTAGAATATCAACTAAGATAACATATATATAATATGAAAATATGTCAATAACATCAAGGCATTAGAAAATGAAAATGGGCTCAGTAAAATTAGACTTTTATAGAAAAATCTTGTAAAAAAATCTATTCTCATACTCAGATCCTACATCCCTTTGGGAGAAGTGATTAATTATACTATTCTATTCTATTGGTAACTCCGTGGTAAAATTTCATGCAATGAATTTTTTCATAAATATCATCACATATAAAACAACATGAATTTCTAACTAAGACACCTTGACACTATGTTAATCCTTCTTCGACCAGTGTTGGTCAAATCTTGATGTTAGTACCCTAGAGGTTATATCCAAATGCATGGAATAGTGATTATCACACTAAAACTAATTGAATATCTTGGGATATTGGTTAAAAAATATAACCTAAAACACATGTAATATCCCATTAATATAATATAATAAATCCCCTATCAATTTTAATCCCCCTGAATAGACCGAACTCATTAATAGAAACGTGTTCCCCGAGACCCAATTCATTACCAGGTGTTCTAATACAATGTGACTGATATCAACACTAAATACAAGTAAGAACTATCCAATCTTGTCCCATAATCCCTAATTCCAACACCATAGCCACCTCTAAACTAAATATTACCTTTAAATATGTATCATGAACAAACACCACCTAGTTCCTATTTAATAATTAAACACCCACCAATAAAGAAGTGTTTTTACACCAAAAGACCACTTTTAAATTTTAACAAACTTATTATGGTAATTTCCAAAAAAACCATGTATCTAAAATCCAAAAAACAGAAAAATAATACATTGATTATATTGTGCTGATGGTTTCCCATTATTAATCACAAGAATGTGGTTTAAGAAAAAAAATCTGTCATGTGTTAAGTATGAGTAGACTGAAAAAGTTATCACCCAGCTCCCTCAATATTTCTAAGATGAATACACATCAGAACCATATATATCAAATCTTTTCCAACCTTAATATGATGGATTATAGTCAAAGACACCACAAAACATTCTATAACCCTATGATCTATGCTTAGAAATCCTAGACTAGGTTTTCACCCAAGAGAAAATGTGAATAGAAGAGAGGATAATGAGATATCAAAGTCATACCTTTGATCACTAGTATAAACACTCCATGAGACAAATATAATGAGATCTAATTAAAAATGGATTACAATGATCCCACAGTGGACCCCTTTGGTTTTAGATCCCTATGGAATAGAGAAATAATTATTGATCTCAGGGACTCATGGTTTAACCGTATAGTTTACTAAAATATACACCCTAACCAGACATGTATCCTATAGAGAAAATCATTATTTTTTGGGTTATAACATGGTTTACCCAAAACAAGTTCCTTCCCCCAGACCTCCATATCTCACCAAACAGTTACCTTGGGATCATACATGGTTTTCCTTAATTCTTTTTCATTTATTAACTTCACAAAACTTATTAAAAATATTCATAATATATTAAAACAAACCCAAATCACATAGAAACATAAAAATTCACAATAAAATACTAAAAATATTCAATATTGGGGGTGTTACATTCTCCCCTCCTTTAGTCTTTTCATCATCAAAATGTTAGGGGTTAGTGATGTCTTTAAAAGCATAGGAGATTTCCCTTTTATAATATTCTCCTACTATAAAATCTACATTGGATTTGGTTCCATAGAACCATGTATATTATAATTTAGTTCCAAGGAATATTTCAAGATATAAATATTAACAGATGTATTATACCATTTTTATTAATCATCTATATTAAATTTATGGTGTAGTGACTTCATAGTAATTGTCACATCAAAAGTTCATAGTAGTCCCCTGCTATGATGAGAACCTTGAAGTTACATGATAATATTCTAGAAAATTAGTTCTATAATTGTATTAAGTTCTCTAATATGAATTAAAATGATACAAACTTTCAGCTGGTAAATTACCATAAGTGTATTAAGATTAATCATAAAAATATCACACTTCGTAATCTCAATGTAGAAATTCCACATATTTTTGTTCCACTGGATATTCATTTCTAAGAAAATATGTTATCATTTTTATATACCATAATTATTATTAACAAATATCATGACTAGCATACTAAAATATATTTTCCAAAATTATGAAACCATATTTCTATAGTGAACTATGTTATATTGGGTGTTTCATGGAAGATATGTTATTAAGGAATATTTTAAGGAAGAATTTTCTCATTAAACATTATAGAAGTCAATATCTCATCCATTTTACTGGAATGGTACATTCAATCTATCTTTTATAGCCATATATTATTGATGGTTTCATTTTATGAAATATAAGAAAGATGTGTCTAGTATATAGGTTATTGTCATTTTTATGCAACCTAAATGATGAAATATTGAAAAACAGAAATTATATCACATATTCAGTGTGTTTATGTGGTGGGTTTTAGGGACACATTAATTTCATACTCTATGGGGACCTTTAGATGTTGTCAAAAACTGTTATTAGACGTTTGGTAATCCCACATAATACCACAGAGGGAGAGACCTATAAATTCAACCCGTAATTATTTTTTTTAATCGTAGATAAATTCATTTTCAATTTAAAAAATGAATAAATTTTATTCTCCAATATGAGTATTGATAATTATTAAGTGTTCATGAGTTATTTTTAGTGTGAATTGAATATTAAATATATATTCATTTATAATAGCATGATTAATCTATTTAAATATTTATGGAATATAAACAATTTATTATTTTAGGTATAATAAATGTCCTGAAAGGTGGAAGGATAGATTAAGGCTCTCAATATTGTAATTAATAATGTAATTGTCATTTAGGTAAATATTGATTTATTTTTTCATACTTATATTATCTGTTTGACATGTCTTTACTAAGGAATTAATTATAACAATATTATTTTTGATATTATACATGGTTTACTCTATGTATTAATATATTGGTTGTGGAAATTCATGAAATTAAAATTCCACTAATGTTATCGCATTATATACCAAACATTATCATTTCTTTTGAAGTGCTAAAATAATTTGTTGAACACAAACTTTTAATATATTCATAATTCTCTCCATGATTAACTTATATATTATATTCATTCAAGATAAATATAATATCTTCAATATACACTTTCCCTATTAGGAATAAGAGGTAAATAATATATCCTTCAATCTTTAAGGATTTTATTGTGCTCAAATTTGAGAAAATATGGACAATCGGTACCACCGTGTGATCACCAAAAGTACCATCAATAATGATTTGAGATTAATGATATATGTGGATAACCACTATATGGATTAAATTTTGGTACCTATCAACCTAATAATGGTATAAACTAAATGGAAGTTTATTCAATCAATAAATACGTTGAACAAATTTCTAATGACCTATGTGATTATTATTACTACATTAATTTTCAATTTAATATGAAATTATGATTGAATTGTTTATGTATTATTGTGTTATGTTTATTCAGATATAGTTATGAGTCATGAAATTATTTATCAAGTTTTATGGTTTGTTCAATTGATTAAAAAAATATTCCATGGTCATGGAACCTGCAAGAATAAGTCATTCTCAGATCTATCATGTTGTATTGGATGGATCATGTTTAACTCTATAATTATTTAATAATCCTGGATAAATTTATAAATTTGTTTTTAGTTTTCATTGTCAATATAGTATTTATTTCATTTTAAATTAATTATTTCATCATTCATCACCTTTATATACCCAAAAATTAGTTTAATAATAGAAGAACATTATATGGAGAACCCATATAGTGGTGTCAAGGAATAAATAATAAAATAAACATGAACTACACAGAGAAAAACCTAGAGGAACACACCATGTATCAGGGATTCTTATGAAATGATTAGTATGGAAATAATTCAAACACGTCACGTGAAGACCATGGAATGTGGTGTAATTACATTCAAGATATTGACTGGATTAGATCATCATATATAATTCACAACTGTACAGTGTGTAGCCAGCATACATACCATGTGGAAAACATCATTTTTTGGTGAAGTCACCATAAATTTCACGGAAAAATGAGAATCATGTATTTCATACAAGATGCATAGGATATAATGGATGTAAAACATAGAGGTTACATTGTGTGTTTCTATTGTACTAACTATATACCATTTTAATAAACATAGAGGCAACAAAGTCTAGTCCAAATTTTTATATTATTTATAGAAGGCGATTGAAATGAAATGTATGTATCTAGCTTTTACACACCATTATCTCATACCTATTTATATGGAAACAAAACCTAATTAATTAAATCGTTAAATAAAATTAACACATTTTATGTTTCAATAATTGAGAGTACACTCGATGTGGATTGTTTTAATAATATTAAATGAATAATTAAATTAGATTAATAAATCAAGAACTACATGAAATGTATTGTCTTGATTAAACGCCATATACTTGACATGAATTAATGGTGTTACACACCTTATAAATTCACATGTGTTTTTGTTTCATTATTTTATATTACATTCAACGTAACTACATGGAATTTTTTTTATTCTACCTAGTTATTTATTGAAAAATACACAATGAGGCCCGTATCTGGTAATTAATATGGTTTTTTATTGTGTTTCTTACCTATAAAAATTGTGCACATAATTAAATTTAAATTACTTTATTTTATTTAATATTAAATTGGATTAGAATATTTTTTTCTCGTGGAAAAATATTAAGATTAATGAATGAATTAATTAATTGTATAAGTGTTTTATTTTGGTAAACCATGATATTAAAGGACATTAAAAAGGAATAATACATTGTTAAATGTGTGTTTATTTATTGTGAATTACTATTGATGAGCTTGAATAAACAATGTATGCATTATATTTCATTTTAATTTAGGTTTTTTGGGTTTTATAATGTGATAAAATTTTGATAAATTAAATTCAACAACATTTGTGTAATCCCAACTTACTTTAATATATAACACATGTATAGTCGTAGTTTATTTTCTATATCATACCCCTTGTTCACCTCACCCTTAAGTGAGTAAAATATATAAATTATAGAGCTACACGGAGGGGGGGGGGGTTCAAAACCATATCTATGGTGAAACAAACCATGAAAATAAAATTCTCGATGGTGGACTACTACAAATCAAGGGAATCTTGGCTTCAAGTAGCTATTCCCATAGGTTCATAGGTTGATTTATTATCAACTAAAAAAGTCAAACATTATAAAGCTCATAATAAATTCATTTTATTTTATTCTTTTCTAATTTATAGTTAATTTTATGGATGCCTTATCACAATCCCATTTTTAAATAAATTATGAAATATACAGGATAAAATTAAAATAAACTGATTTTTTGAAAATTCTTTTATCATGAAAAGATTAATTAATTATTAAAAATTAACATATTTTTTATTATAAATAAAAATGTATAAAATAATAAACATTATAAAAAATAATTAAAATCCCTCAAGTTAATATTATGTCAAAATCCTTCGATTATCCATGTTATTATATAATCATAGTAAAATTGTTGGTTCAGACCTTTATTAGGGATTCAATAAATTTGATATACTTGATGTATATATGCCAGCAACACAACATCTATTTCATACCTACTCACACAATGAAAAACTCTTGAACCAAACCTGGTACCGACATGGTTCAAATAATTTATTTCATACCAAACACCTTCATACCTTTTCTAAGGACACCATTAGTTATTGGGATGTATCATCTATTGTATACCAACTCAGTTCATGCCTTTTACAAGTAAACATTTAGTTTTTAAGATATTTAAATAATAATTTTTGTTTAACATTACCATACCTTTATTGGATTTAAAAAATCATTATCTATTAAATACAATTTTTGAGGAAACTGTTTAGGAAATCCTACCCAATATTTTATGATTGGAGGATCTATTCAATAAATCATGGGGCTACATGATAGTAGTTGCAGAGATTTCGTGCCTAAAAACTAATCTTATAATGTTAATGAATATCTTTATTTTATAATTGGGAAACATTGATCCTTTACATAAGAATGTACACATGATATGACATTCCTAGTCCAATATTGGGGATTATAGGTACTTCATATAGTTATAAGAGACTATTAAGATAATTAAATAATTTCATTTCACATGTTTTATATGTCAACATAATTTTCTAAATATGGTATTGATTGTTTTTTATAAAATAAAAATATCATAGATATCATGATGATTTATACAAGAGATAAACAGTCTTATCTTTTGTAGTAACATCAGTAGGGGGTTAAAGTGATTGAACATTATACTATGCCTAACATGATGGAGGTTTCGGTTCCAGATTCATATTCTGAGGAAAGTGAAAAAGTGATCTCCATAAACTAAAAACACTAGGATAATGCATTATATGACCAATTTGTTAACTTGTCATCCTTGGATAATCAATTTTAAAAGTCTCATGAGAACATAGTTTCTTATATAATTTTGAAGAATCTCCATGAGTTCTATGAATATTGATTCATAGAAAAGCGGTTTGAGATCTCCTAGGAACACTTCATATAATATATCATAGATAGATAACCATATACACCACACATGGTTAATATTATTGGCTAAATTAGGTTTCTATAGATTATAGAGATTGAGATTCTTGGTGAATTTCATTCAAATATCATACTTATTTCACTAAATGAAAACTTTTCTGTGATTATTATGAATATTAATATGAATAATTTGAGAAGCCCCTTCAATATATCTTTACTATATATCACTCAGTTAATAGGGATATAATGTGCTAAAAAATCTTGATAATTATGGGGAAAAATTGATATAGAAAAAGAGGATCACCTAGACTTATTCAATATATAAGGTATATTTGAAAATATCTTCCAAGAGAAGTAAGTTCAAGGATCATGGAAGGGAATGAGATTTTTTATTTTTTCCATGTAGGGATAATGGCCACTAAAAGAATACGTACACCACAAAATTAAACTAGTTGATTATTTAAATACATTAATTATCGAGTGATTTTTTTTGTTTCTATCGATTTTGTATTAGATATAGTTTTTGGTACCTAGATTTTTATCTAATTATATGATGTAATTAGACTAAAAATAGTACTATGGGGTGAATTGGATCTATGATCCAAAAATGTAGGTGGACACACTGATGTTTATATTGGAGATTATTATCTCCCATTGATGACCAAATTGATATTGGTTTAAAAAAACTATTGTTTTTTTCAATCAGTTTCCAAAAACAATATTTCTATGTTCATTCTTTATATAGATGTAATTATTTTCAAATTTTGGAAGTAGATTTATAATTTTAAAAATATAGAACCTGTTATGGTTTGGAACACATAAATAATTGTTGATATATAATGGATTATAAAAACCACTAAATGGGAATAGATAATGAATCAAGTTTTCTTAACTCATATCACACCCAAATATGGAATCACTTTCTACATCATGAAAATAAATTTAATTGATCAAATTTTTCCAAGATGGATATTTAGATTCTTTTGAACTATACCCACTTGGCATATGTTGTTATTTTTTTTATGTAAAAATATCTAAAACAATATTTTGTGAAAAGGGTGAAATAGTCATTGAGCCTCATTAATTAGTTAATGCTGAATTATGTAGACCATTTAATATTTAACAAAGAGGTAGATAATAATACTTTATAACATTTATTGATGAATTTATAATGCATAGTTATGTCTATATAATCACGTATAAGTTTTACTATGTTCAAAAATGAAAAAAGTGAATGATTTAATATAAGAACCAACATGGTATGAAGGTAATGAAACATCACTTCGAAAATAGTAATGAATACCTAAACCATGAGTTCATGGATTATTTATAAGAATTTGGGATTATATCTCAACTAAATACTCCTTATACATCACATTGTTATTATATGAGTAAAGGTAGGTACCACACAATAATAGACGTGGTAAAATCAATTATGATTCATTCTTGTTTTCTATTACACTTTTGAAGATTTGAATTATAGATAATAATAAAAATAGTAAATCATGTTCCAAATAAAATGAAAAATTGTATTCCATAAAAATATTTATGGAGATAGAAGTATTTGTTTTTGAATATATGATTCTAGTGTTGGGAATAAATTGTTAACATGTATTCATGTAAATAACCTACACCCCTAATGCACAATTTGTATGTTTAGTGAATATCGGAAGGAATCTAGGAAATATTATATATTCAAAACAATAGATAAAAATGTTTTAGTTAAAAGGAATCCAAAAATTATATATAGTTATCAAATATATAAAATAAATATTAGTAATGCGATAAACATTGATGATTTCATTGATCGAGATACACAAGAGATTATACATGAATAGGTTCAACAAAGCCACTTGGAATAAGAAATTTCTAGATACACAAGAACTAGGTATGAGTAAATAAGAAGTTAAAGAACTAAAAATATATTTTTTTCCATTAACCAAGGAAGGTAATTCATTATTATTTTGAAAAAATGCTCTTCTAACTTAAATAAAAAGAAAAAATATTCACTAAAACTGCTAGATGGAAAAATCATGTAAATCTGAAATGGTTTCCATGTTGAAAGAAATTTATGGATTTTGGTAAATTCTCTAGTGTATGTACATAGAATTGGTAGAAAATGGGTATTCATGAATAAATTAGATATTTTTATACTATTCGGTACCTATAAAAAATAACTATTTTAAAATTGTCTAAAAATTTAAATCAATGGAATACAAAGATACCTTTTCTCCAGTTGTAATGTTAAAATGCATCAGAATTATAAATCCCAAAATAAATTTTTATGACTATGCGATTTAGAAAATGGATGTCAAAATATATTTCTATAATAGAAACCATTGTAATGATGTTTATTTGATGTAATTTGAATGGTTCATGAATCCATGAAATTATAATAAATTATACTCACTATAGAAAACTAATTATGGATTAAATAAAGCATCTTGGTCATGGAACAATGTCTTTGATGAATCCATGGAGATTGTTATCATTATGAAATAATTTGAACCTTGTTCATAAAAAGAGTATAGGATGAAGAAAATTAGTTTCTTGAAAATATATGTTGATGAGATATGATAAATAGGAAAAAAATTCTAGTCTCATAGTGTATTAAGATGAACTTAAATATATTCTTCCTCATTGATTACATTGGTGAATCAACCTATTTTAATGGAATCACAATCCATCATGATAAATCTAAGATAATACATTGAATAATTAAAGGTGCTTTTTTCATGATATTGAAGATAATCATTGCATATAAATCCAAGAGAGGATTGTCTTTATGTCACATGGAATACATCTATTTAAGAGAATGTTTCCTATGAAAAATTATGAGAGAAATAGGATGATGAAGATATCATAGGAATTTATAATAAGATATGTATTGTATGTTGTACTATATAGAATTATATATTTTGATAATTCCTTAAGCATGGTAGGAGGATATCATGATAATACTCGTGAACTCTATTGGATGGTTGTATCATCCTGAACTCGGTTAAATCCTAAGTAACCAAACCATATTTGTCACAATGCCTCATGTGAACCACCTCATATGGTTGAGGATTTTGACCAGAATCAAGGGTACAAGGTGGTACATTGGGGAGTCTGTACCCACATAGTTAGAGTAGAACAGTGGAATGATAAATGAATAACTATCATAAGTATAATAAATGATACACATTGAAGTAGAAGTAAAACACTTAAACGATAATAATAATCAAGAAAGTGTGTAATTATATAAAAAATGACCAATATGCCCTAAAGATATAAAAAATCACATCATACATGGTAGAAGGCATATAATAAATTTAGGTATAAAAAGATAACACAATTCCAAAAGTTTTTCCAATATAATTATGGACGAAGGATGTAACACCCCAATATTTCATAGTGTGTTATTTCTTCAAAATAATTCAATAACTTGCAATACACGCAACACTGAGTTCAAGCGCACCATGACTTACCAAACAAGCTGTTAAAAAGAGGTTATGAATAGTATTTACTAAATTTTAAACTTAATGTAATCCTTATAATTTTAGAATCCATATTATGAGTTTCTTTAAACATAATATAAGAAAAAATTCTTTATTTTTCAGATAAAAGAAGTATTTTTCAAAAATGCACTTTTACCAACTTTACAAGTGAACCCATTTTAAATCCAATATTTTAAACTTTTATATATTCAATTTGACTAAATAAATTTATCCTTTAGATTGGGGAAATACAAAAATTTACAATGTAACACCCCAAACTTCCACGGTACGCTTCTCTTTGAATAATACAGTAGCATGTGTTGTATGCAACTTCGAGTTCTAACACACACTACAACCAATCAAACTAGCCGTAATGAATAGTAATACCGACTTTTTAAAATTTTATAAATTTTATCTCACAAACAGGACTTCATTTTTGAATTCTAAATGTCAAATTTAGCCTAGGGTGATATTTTGGTACTTTTCAGATAACTTTTATATTTTCATGAATAATGAAAGTTACTAAATTTTAATTAAAAACAACTTTTTTAATCAAAATAATTGGTAGTGATAATTTATGAATTTTAATGGAATTAAAGTATATTTTTAATATATTTTTACCATTTATTTCAATGTTGGTCATTGGACAAAATTTCACAATTGAACTGGATGTAAACAAGTGTCAATCTTTTTATAGTTATTATCTCTTAAAAACACGCTTTTTGTTTTAACAACGGGAATTAATTTTTAATTAATTTATGACACTTATGTTTTTTGAATTTTGAAAAATGGATTCCATATTTGGAATAAGGATTTTAAAATTGTGTAAATATGTAACTTTTATTTTCAGTAATTTTGAATAATTACTTTGGTATATATTTCATTTACCATGGTTAAAGGGTAAATCTGGTAAATAAGGGTCAACAAATAATATTATAATAATAGAAAATTCCCTTAAAACGTGTCCTAACCATATTTTTTGAAACATTTCCGACCATGGCCATCTTTGGGTCGATTTTGGGATCCCATGGAGCCTCTTGTAAGTGATAGGGACACTTTATTTTAATTATGTGAAAATCAAAACAAAAATGACACAAGCATATATCTTTTAGAAAAACAATTTTTACATAGGGTTATATATGTTGTAGTTTCGACTATGAATTTTCATTACAAATCTAAAACGATTTACTATATAATGGTATTTTATTTATAATATTTAGACATTAAATAATTTAATTTATTTATGACACAATGGTGATGTAGTAATTACCATAATAGATAAAAATTAGAATAATTGATATTATAAATACCCAAACAAATTTACTTTGAAACTTTTAATAAATACCAATAATTTTATAGGTTAATATGAAATGTTAGTATTTATATAATTAACTTCTTGGGAGGTAATAATTCTTTTATGAGTTTTAAAAAAATCAATTATTGAATAGTGTCAAAATTGACATAAAAGAGTTATTAAAACAAATATTATATTGTTAATTGATATTAAATTCCTAAAAATATGAGGTTCGTCCAAAAGACTTATATCATGATATTTGTATCATTAATGGACCACCTGGTGGTATAATGGATGTATATAGTTAGTTTATTAACAATATAATATAAAAATACAAAGTGACATTGTAAAAGTTAAACTAATTAACAAAGAGTTAATACATAAAGATAAGGTTAATATAGTGACCCAAACATGTCTAAATTATATTGGTTGAGTTATTTTCGACCCATAACCACCTTAACCTTTAAATAATCTACTTTAGAGCCATTAAAAACCTAATATGAATTTATTATAAAACAATATTTCTAGTTTTTTCAAAGGTTCCCATCACCCCTCTGATAAAAGGGCACTCCCCATTCTCACTAATTCACACATTTAATGCCTCTTGGATCGGCCAACCCCTGCCCAAATACTCTCTCAACTTCCCTAAATTCATCCTAGAGGAGTTCTTTTAGACAGAAACCCAACCTATGGAGCCCTTTGATCAAATCAAAAGAAAGAACCCGAAGAAGAGGAAATGATTTGACCACCCTTTTTCAATTTCCTTTCTTCTTCCACTTCTTCTTTCTTTGTTATCAACATTCTAAAATAACAACTCCAGTATATTATATATATACTTTGATGTTATTATAAACATGTTACAACCATATTTCAGTATTCTATCCATCCTTTTAATGACATGTCACCATACGTGCGTACGTACGGCTTACCGTCTCCACGTCGTGGTGTAATTGTTTTTCAAAACATTATTATTTGGATGGGTATAATAATGATGTATAATTCATATAAATAATAAATATAACATGATAAGTATTCTGTATATATGATATACGATCCAATTATTTATTATTTTAATATCAAAAGAATGATATTTCCGTTCGTGCGTACGTATGGACTACTGTCTCCACGAACCCGATGAGATTCATTCCCTATCATATCCATTCAAGTATAATTATCATTTGATGATTTAAAAATAATTATTAAGGACTTCATATCATTTTGGATATGAATATGATACAACCTATCCATGAAAACCATGGCTTACATAACAAAACATATAAATGAAAATGAGTAAGTTAACACCCGAAACAACGATAATTCTAAGATATTATTAACAAAGCAATGTTCAAAGATCATATATGATATCATATGAATGTATATGATTCTTGTATAATTTAATAGCAATTATTTCACCATTATACAGGAGGTTAACCTACCCCCAACCAAGGAAAATTACAAGGTAAGGGTTTATTTCACAATCTCTTCATTATCTGAGGTTGTTTATACGTAATAATCTACTGGAATTTATTATCATCTACATCCATGTTTCTTCGAAATGTAGTTCAAAACATATTTAATATTTACATAGAATATGGGTTAAATTCATTTATACCCTTTTTTGACTTTTTATAAGAGGTTTATAAATGAATCTTTCCGTCATTTTCCAAACAAGGTGCTTTTAACCTTTTCAACAAAATTAAGGTAAGAATGTTTTTTTACTTATACGGCGGGTGCGGATATTCTATTCCATTATAAAATAATTGAAGCTTCCCTTACAAGATTATAATAATATTTTCAAATTAAATGTTTTATTTTATAATTATGTGACTTTAAATGATTTCAAAATGAATATTTTATGAATTTCTGAAAGGTACTCCTTATCAAGATGATAATTTTAAATGTTTTAAAGATTTATATTACTAAATATTTTTAATTAATGCCCATGTTTTCAAAATGATTTTAAGGATTTATTTTTATGGACATGAATGTTTTGAAATGATATTTCTTTTCAAAAGTTTCAAAGTGGTATGGGACACTTTGATTCAAAAACTCTTTTAAATTGCTTCCTTTATAATTGTGTGACTTTTCAATGATTTTGAGAGAAGAGATATTTCTCTCAAATAGTATTGATTTCATCTATGTCAACATCCTTTGATGGATTTTAATATTTTTTGAAGTTGATTTATTATGATACAACACTTTTTTGATGTATTGAAGGTTTTGTGATATTTTTTACTGTGGATGTGTTATTTTTATACCATTCATGGTTTATGGAGAAAATATTGACATTTCGTATGCTAGTTTTAATACGAATGTTTATGTTATGTTTAAACCTTTTCATATAGGAATGAATTCGACTTAGTAAGTGACAGGTGGAGCCTGCTGTAGCTCCTCGATGCATCGGTAGGTCTCATGAGACAAAATAGTGTCTTGGCACAAGGCCTTGACAAAAATCTTATTTGTAGACTTGGAATGAGGCCTTCTCTATGTGGTTATGATAGTCTAGCATTATGTATTCCATTATTATGAAAGTGGTTAGTGATATTGCATGTGATTATTCGATTAGTAGAATATCCATGTGAATAAGTAAATTGAATTATTTCATTTTATTTCTGCCATATTATGCTGAAGTTTAAGTTTAAAAGGCTTTTGTTTTAGTTTTATACATTGTCTTAAATGTTATGCTTATTTTTGAAAGTTTCCGATGTATTGCTTACCCTTACTGAGAATTTGAGCTCACCCCATTCTATGTTTTATTTTTCCCAGGATTCCATGAAGTGTAATTTTATTGATATGAAGGGTTAAGCCAAGGGAATAATGGAGTTCATAAAGATTATTTATGTTTTTTTGTACGTCTTAAAGTGAAAATGTAACATTCATGTATGTGATTTATTTTTCCAAGACATCTAAACTGATCGGTCCTTCGGGACTTGATTACTTGTAATCATGCCAATGTATTAAAATAATGAACCAACTCTGGGTCACTGGGGTCGGGGCGTTATAGTTGGTATTAGAGGAAGTTTAGAAATAACCTTGGAAACTAGACTTAGATAAACTTCGAATAGAGCACATAGCCCTAAGATAGACTTTGAGGATTAGTATAGAAGAACTTCCTAGAATTTTGGTATTGTAGAGATTTTGTGAGTTTTCCGAGCAATACATCCATGTCTAGATATGAGCAGGTAGAGGCGGCTCTGGCACAGATGTACCTAGGGGTAAAACCCGAAAACACTGCTTTGAGGTAGACTAGAACGAGAACTATTGCACGACAACGGGCCTTGATGCACTCTTGGTTACGACACTCCTGGGGGATATGTTTAGGATAATTCTCATTTTATTTACAAACCATTATGAAGGAATCATGAGTATATACTTACTCAAAGAAAACATTTTTTATGATTATGGATTATATCCATAAACTGTTCAGTTTTCATTAGGAATTATTTATTACAATTCATAAACTGACCCAGTTTATGCTATTTTATTGAAATGGCTCCCAGTAGAAGGAATGTGAACTCCAGTAATACGTATGATCCAAAGAGTAAGAAGGATCGTATCTTTCATGGTATTAAGTCATCATTTATAAGGGAAATAGTCTCCCATGTATTATCATCATATGAATAAATAGTATCATGTGTAGATAATATAACTAAAGAGTTTACTTAGTCCTATGGATTTGAAGGGAAGAAAGAGAAGAAAAGGATGGAATATAGAAATATGGATAAAGGGGAAAGGAAAAATAATAATTTCCCGATATGTGATAACTGTGGGAAGAAACACCCATGGAACTTGCCTAAAAGGAATGGGAGTTTGTTATAAGTGTGGAGGAAAAGGGCACAAGGTACGTGACTGCAAGGATTAGAAAATGGTTTCAAATGTACAATGATTCATTTGAAAGGAGTTTGGACACTACGCGAACCTATGTCCCAGTCATCAGACTTTACCGCAAATGATGCTATTGGATAATAATCAAGTTATGATACTTCCACAGATGAAGAGGAATAATTAGAGTCTTATGTTGGTTATGTCATTTGAGTATTGTATCAACAATGTACTTGTTATAATAATTGTGGAGTATATAAGGATTGTACTGCAGTACTATTTCATTATGAACTTGATATTTTTTGGAACAAAGAAAAGTGAGTCAATAGCAGGATAAATTTTTGAAAAATATATGGTTGAGAGAATGATAAACCATAATATATTTCTGATATCGAGGTAGTGATTTTAGAATAATACATGATTTATTTGGTTAAATTATATTGGATATTCTTGACTACCTTGAAACTGATTAATGATTTGTATATTCCATCATTGTTGGGGTTTACAACATTTTTGGATTGAAGGAGTATATCCATTATTATTTAAGGAATAAGGGATCATGAATGTAATCAATAAGTTTTTATGGTAATTCGGGATGTTTTAGTGTTTTAAAAGAATACATGATGAAGTTGATCACATTATATTACACGAAAAAAAGGGATCTTCATTGTGTTTACCTTCCTTATAAATTTTGGACTGAATTATTTTGGATAGTTCTAGTTTGGATTATTTTGGATTTCCATAAAAGGACAACATGGAGGTCGGGTGGCAACCCGTCACATTCGGAAAGGCTATGAGACTTGAACCCACAACTGAAGGGCGATGAGGGTGTATCACCTACCATTAACCCACTTGATGTCTTGGATTGAATAATGTTTTTTTTAAATGGTTCTTCTAGATGAATAATAAATTAAATTTTTAACCCTATATGAATAGGATAAATAGAATATTATTTTTAAGTTCTATTTTCTTTTAGAGTGAATGATGAGTTTGTGGTAGAACATAGTTAAAGGATGAGACTCTACTTTTCAAGTATATATTTTCTTCTCTTATTTAATGAAGAAATTAATTATTATACTTTATTGAAGGGATCTTAAAACAAAAAAAATGTGTTATTATAATACCATATGTTTTGCTGAACCGATAGTATTTTAAATCATCATATATTGATGAATTTAAGGCTGTCAATTTTACACTTGTTTGTAATTTATGACCTCAATCACTACCTATAAATATTTACGTTTTTCTTCCAATTATATGTCTCTAATTGCCACCAATTTTCTCCTAATAGAGATCATAATTTGGTGGTGACCCTTTCATTTCTCTTTTCCTCATATTAAGACTAAATTTTAGTAACTCAATTACCGATGTGGGTTTTCCCACAAATATATTCTCTATTTTCAATCTTTTATTTTCGAAGAACAATTTCAAATTTCAAGGACGCAATTTATTGAAGGAGGGGAGAATGTAACACCCCATGAATTTATAGTGTGTTATTTCTTTAAAATAATTCATTAACCTGCACTACACGCAACACCGAGTTCAAGCGCACCATGACATACCAAAAAATCCATTCAAAAGAGATTGTGAATAGTATGAACAAAATTTTAAACTTTATATAATCTTTATAATTTTAGAATCCATATTATGAGTTTCTTAGACATAATATAAGAACAAATTCATTATTTTTCAGATAAAAGAAGTATTTTTCAAAAATTCACTTTTACCAACATTAATAGTGAACCCTTTTTTAATCCAATATTTTAAACTTTTATATAT
This sequence comes from Viscum album, assembly GCA_963277665.1. Classification (NCBI taxonomy): domain Eukaryota; kingdom Viridiplantae; phylum Streptophyta; class Magnoliopsida; order Santalales; family Viscaceae; genus Viscum; species Viscum album. The sequence continues at coordinate 229,835,901 of OY728151.1, forward strand.
TCAATTTGACTAAATAAATTTATCCTTTAGAATGGGGACATAAAAAAATTTACAATGTAACAACCCAAGCTTCCACTGTATGCTTCTCTTTGAATAATACAGTAGCGTGTGTTGTACGCAACATCGAGTTCTAACACACACTACAACCAATCAAACTAGCCGTATTGAATAGTAATGACTAATATTTAAAATTTTATAAATTTTATCTCACAAAATGGTCTTCATTAGAAAAACAATTTTTAAATAGGGTTATATATGTGGGATTTTCGACTCTAAATATTCATTATAAAGCTAAAACTATTTCATACATAATGGTATTTTATTTATAATTTTTAGACATTAAATAATTTAATTTATTTATGACACAATGGTGATGCAGTAATTACCATAATAGTGAAAAATTAGAATAATTGATATTATAAATACCCAAATAAATTTACTTTGAGACTTTTTATAAATACCAATAATTTTATAGGTTAATATGAATTGTTATTATTTATTTAATTAACTCTTTTCTACGTAATCATTCTATTATAAGTTTTACAAAAATCAATTATTGAATAGTGTCAAAATTGACATAAAATTGTTTTTAAAACAAATATTATATTATTAATTGATATTAAATTCTTAAAAATCTAAGTTTTGGCAAAGAGACTTATATAATGATAGGTGTATCATTAATGGACCACTTTTTGGTCTATTGTATTTATATAGTATGTTAATTAACCATATAATATAAAAATACAAACAGACATTGTAAAAGTGAAACTAATTATCTAAGAGTTAATACTTAATGACAAGGTTAATATAGTGACCCAAACCTATCTAAATTCACTTTTTTGAGTGATTTTCGACCCATCCCCATCTTAACCTTTAAATAATCCACTTTTTAGCCATTATAAACCGAATATAAATTTATTATAAAACAATACTTCTAGCTTTTCAAAAGGTGCCCCTCACCCCTCTTATAAAAGGGCACTCCCCATTCTCACTAATTCACACAATCAAAGCATTTTGGTTCGGCAAAAACCTTCCCAAATACTCTTTCAAATTACATCAATTCATCCTAGAGGCCTTCCTTTAGTCAGAAATCCAAACTAAGGATCCCTTTTGATCAAATCAAAAGGAAGAATCCGAAGAAGAGGTAATGATTTCACCACCTTTTTTCAAGTTCCTTTCTTCTTCCACTTCTTCTTTATTTTTTATTAACATTCTAATATAATGACTCCAGTATATTATATATATACTTTTATGTTATTATAAACATGGTACAACAATATTTCAGTATTCTATCCATCCTTTTAATGACATGTCACCATACGTGCGTACGTACAGCTTACTATCTCCACGTCGTGGTGTTATTGTTTTTCAAAACATTATTGTTTGGATGGGTATAATAATGATGTATAATTCTTTTAAATAATAAATATAACATTATAATTATTCTGTATATATGATATACCATCCAATTATATATTATTTTAATATCAAAATAATGATATTGCTGCTCGGGCGTACGTACGGATTACCGTCTCCACGAACGTGATGAGATTAATTCTATATCATATCCATTCAAATATAATTATCATTTGATGATTTAAAAATAATATTTAAGGACTTTATATAATTCTGGATATGAATACGATAAAACATATCCATGACAACCACGGTTTACATAACAAAAAATATAAAATAAAATGAGTAAGTTAACACCTGAAACAACGATATTTCTAAGATATTATTAACAAAGCAAATCTTAAAAGATCATATATGATATCATATGAATGTATATGATTTTTTTATAATTTAATAACAATTATTTCACCATTATACAGGAGGTTTACCTACCCCTAACCAAGGAAAAGTATAAGGTAAGGGTTTATTTCGCAATCTCTTCATTATCTGATATTGTTTATACGTAATAATCTACTCGGATTTATTTATCATCCACATCCATGTTTCTTTGAAATTTATTTCAAAACATTTTTACTATTTACAAAGAATACGGGTTAAATTCATTTATACCCACGTTTTAATTTTTATTAGAGTTTTATAAAGGAATCTTTCCGTCGTTTTCCAAACAAGGTGCTTTTAACCTTTTTGACAAAATTAAGGTAAGAATGTTTTTTTAACTTATACAGAGGGTGAGGCTATTCTCTGCCATTATAAAATCGTTGAAGCTTCCCTTACAAGCTTATAATAATATTTTCAAAGTAAATGTTTTATTTTATAATTATATGACTTAAAATGATTTCAAAATAAATATTTTAAGAATTTTTGAAAGGTACTCCTTATCAAGATCGTAATTTTAAATGTTTTAAAGACCTATCATTCTAAATGTTTTTAATTAATGTCCATGTTTTCAAAATGATTTTAAGGATTTATTTATGTGGACATGAATGTTTTGAAATGATATTTCTTTTCAAAACATTCAAAGTGGTATGGGACACTTTGATTCAAAAACAATTTTCAATTACTTCGTTTATAAATGTGTGACTTTTCAATGATTTCGAGAAAAGAGATATTTCTCTCAAATAGTTTTGATTTCATAGATGTCAATATCCTTTGATGGATTTTAAGCTTATTTGATGTTTATTTATTATGATACAAACCTTTAGTATTGTATTGAAGGTTTTGGGATATGTTTTATTGTGGATGTGTTATTTTTATACCATTCATGGTTTATGAAGAAATTATTGACATTTCATATGCTAGTTTTAATAAGAATGTTTATGTTATGTTTAAACCTTTTTATATGGGAATGCATTGGAATTAGTAAGTGATGGGTGGAGCCCGCTATAGCTCCTCGATGCATTGGTAGGTCTCATGAGACAAACTAGTGTCTTGGCACAAGGCCTTGACAAAATCTTATTTGTATACTTGGCACGAGGCCCTGGCTATGTGGTTATGATAGTATGGCATTATGCATTCCATCATTATGAATGTGTGTAGTGATATTGCATGTGATTATTCAATTAGTAGAATATCCATGTGAATAAGTAAATGGAATTATTTCATTTTATTTCTGCCATATTATGCTGAAGTTCAAGTTTAAAAGGCTTTTGTTTTAGTTTTATACATTGCCTTAAATGTTTATGCTTGTTTTTAGAAGTTTTCGCTATATTTCTTACCCATACTGAGCATTTGACCTCACCCCTTTATATGTTTTATTTTTCCCAGGATTCCAAGAAGTGTAATGTGATTGATATTCAGGGTTAAGACAAGGGAATAATGGCGTTCATAAAGATTATTTATGTTTTTTTTGTACGTCTTAAAGTGAAAATGTAACATTCAGGAATGGGATCTATTTTTCCAAAACTGCTAAACTGATCGGTCATTCGGGACTTGATTCCTTATAATCATGCCAATGTATTAAAATTATTCACCGAATCTGGGTCACTGGGGTCTGGGCGTTACAAAGGATCTGTCACATGCTCCAAATATCCCATTCTATAATCAATCATTTATTGAACATTAGGTTCTTTCCCTTTCCCTTAAATATATCAAAGATGATTTCCTGGGTAACGATTGGAAGCCTAAACAAGGTGTTAGATATACATAGTAGGATACCCCCAATGATTTCTATACAAATCTATTATGTGAATATGAAAGAACCAATATGCATATATAAAGATAATATTTGAATAAAATGCATCAAATAATAGTCATGTTAGGATTGGGCACCTCAATAGATGAATTGTCGATTATTCCTACTTTGTCTCATGTGGGTAATATTTTAAAAGGTGACATGTAGATGGTCAGGGTGTAAATGATATGACCATGGTTTCTAGGCGAAAGTCATATATATAAACTGGGACCTAGGGTGTAACAATAAATAACTTGAAGAGATGTTAATAAAATGGGATCCAATGTGTAACCAAGGAATCAATGTATTGGTGATAGTAATGGAGGATCCATAGGGAATCAAGGTATCCATGACCATATAATGTTGATCCATCTCATAGAACATAAACCATGCTACCTGGTTTTAAGGGATTAATTGTAATCAAATGGGTACACCCAATTCATTCCATTGGAATAATATATAACCAAGTACATGGAGCATTTCCATATTATATCTCAAGAAAATAATGACTGGGGACTAAGAAAAATGTCCAAGTCACCTCCTCTAATAAGACATAAACTAAATAGATGGAATGTATTTGAGGCATTCTAACATCAAGTATAGTTTTTGGTTAAGAATTTGTCCAACATTGAGGACTTCATGTATAAATAAGACACTGAAATTTTTCCAAGGTGCATATCCCCTTGGTAAACAACCCATTGAATCAAAGTGGTGTCCTCTGAGTGCTCATGGAATTCCCTCCATAACCAATGTCTAACTCAATTAAATCTACTCTTATAAATATAAAAAGTTACATGGAAACCATTTACACAATATTTCTAATGATATAATCAATTCCATGTGATAACCATGCTAATTCATTAACATTATATATAATTCATGTTCATACCTTTTCGTTCAACAATGAAAATTGATATGTAAGAGGTCATAGTAACAAAAAATTAATTCCATTTTTATATAATCCATTTTAAATTTTATTTTCCATTTACAAGGCTAAATTCATCCTCTTAAATTAATTAAATCATTAAGGATGTCAAACCAAACACAGCAGCTGGTGGTTTGGTAATCAATTTAAAATGGTGCACATATGAATACGCATGTAACTCCAAAGGGGTGGATCAATATGAGTTTCTTAGCCACCATATAAAAAATAAGTAATAATAATCCATATATATTCCAGATTAAATAACTAATTCATGGAAAATTGATTTTAGAAGCAAAGTTCCAGTGAAAACAAAATGCGACAATATAACAACAATTATGAATCAATGCGACTTGATAGAAAATTTATGACCAACAACCTTATTCCATTGGAGGAACACTCATCTAATATCAGCATTTGTCTTGTTCTAGAATATAAATAAATGGAAAAAATCCAAATGCATGTTAAATAGGGCGTATGATCTCACACAAAAATATTTTCAAACAGGGAATGATAATGGAATGATAGAAGAAAATATAAAAAATTTATATCCAATGAAAAAACAATGTGATTGACAGAACCTGAACCTAGAAATCGAATTAAGAACATTCTTATAGTCCAATAAAGAGGTGAGGAGACATTTCCTTGGTGTGGGGGTCACTAGAAAAAAATGAGGGGAGAATAGGGTTATCCCTTTTAATTGTATGGAGGAAAAAAAGGAAATTCTTTCCATTTTCAGTGAGGTACATGGTTTGGATTCATGGATAGTAAAACCATTATCCACCCATATTACATATACTATACATGGATTATGGCTCACATGGTTGGGGAGAATGGGTTTTCTAACCGAAATCAACCCATACACTCCCTTTGGTGGAGCCCTATAGAACCCTACATGGTTTCTCCAAACCATGTGACCTCAATTTTTTGGTTTGTTCCTAACATGTTCCTACTAATTCCTCTTGAAGCTAGTGACCTAGGATTTGACCAAGCCTATGAAATTTTTGGTTCCTTTTTCAACTAATTAATATATTTTATAAGGGTAACAATATGGATTCAAACTGTAATTCAAAGGATCCATACATGGAAAGAAAACTATGTTTGTTACTAACTCCCCAATGTAGGGAAACCCATTCTCGAGTTTCCCTTATAATGGAAGTAATGTATCATCAATGAAAAACTACTTCTATTGAGCATTCATATCATCCCATCTCTCCCAATTCTCATCCTAAACAGTTTATGGAAACTAGAAAACCCATTTTATAAAGACTAGCCTACTTTTATGAGAATTTTTTTGTCAATGATATTGATAGGATGATCCTCAAATTTTGAATATATTTCCAACTAAATATAATTGAGTAGAAAGATGATATTTTAATCTGAATAATACAAGGGAAGATACATCATTTAGAAGGCATTATGCATCTACGAGTACCCCTGAGGTAATGAAAATAGATAGGCAAACAAGGTGACTCTATCCACAACCTAAAAAGGGTCAATGATCCAAGACCATAGCTTCTGTTGGTGTCTAAACCATCAATGTACAAGTTTATTTGATACATGTAAGAATACATGATTCCCAAACCCAATATTTAGAGTTCATTGAGGGAAATCGTCATATGAATTCTTCTAAGACTTGGTCGTAGTCAATTGTTTCTTGATCAACTGAACCATCTCTAGAGTTTCCAGAATGAGATGACACCCAGGTAGTTCTACCTCCCTTGTTCCTAACCATCATAAAGGTGATCAGTTTGTCCTACCATACAATTATTCATAAGGATACATCTAAATCATCTCAAAAAAATATGTTATTATAGGAAAAATCAACCAGGGGTTTATGTTTATCCAAATAAACTAAAAAATCAAGTATGCATGATTGATGCATGTCCTCTAAAACCTATCCCATCCTATAAGACTACCCTTAAGTATTATATTTTAATGCTATACTCAAATGTATATATTTATGTAATCTCACCATCACCCATTCTAGAATTGATATGTGAATGGAGTATCCCTATTTGATACAATAGTCTATAAAACTCTAAAAATTTATGTGATATCCCATATATAGTGGCTACCAATATCATCCAAAAACATGGCCTTCTTAATATATAATAAGTGATGGAACTTTTGGAGCCTATCGATTGTATCAAAAACCATATCACTACCTCAATGATATATTGGTAAGCCATTAAAAATTTCCATGGTGAAATATTCCACTTTCAACTCAAGAATCGGAAAGGATATATAATACCTACCAATAAGTAGTGTTTGGAATTCACCTACTGAAATATGGAATAAAGGGAAAAAATCTAGATATCTCCCATTTCATACCATACCACTAGTAGTCAAAACATAACTCAAAATACATCTTTATAAAGATAGGGTGTACCACCCATATAATAGTATGAGACTCACATATCTGATCCTCCTAAATGTTTTTTGTAACCTAGATGCTTCCATGGATGCAGAAAAACTCATCCTCATTAAAGATCTAACCTGGTGGGGGTGATCCCCTAAAACACACTCCATTAGGACCATACCCTTAGGATTTGATAACTACCTCATCTTCAATCTCTCAAAAACTGAAGAGGTCACTACTGATCCAAAAATGGAAGGCTTATTGGGATAATCTTAGATCAATATGCGAATATCTATGAATAATTCCATCAACCTCTTCTAATCACTAGCCTATCGATCAACATGTGCTTATCTTCTCCATCTCAAAGAATCATCTATACCATTACCATCCCAAGCATATAATAATGCTCAAATTTATAGGATAGTAGATGTTATAATCACCTTATTTTCCAAATATTTATTCCATGTTAAAAATATATATATATATATAAGTAATTTTTATCCTATAAAAACCAAAAACAACATTCTATGAAAATAATTCCACCAGTAATACAATCTAGGAACTACATGTACTTGATCGAGGTAATGCGTCAATTAATTCCACCCATGTGGTATCAACTGATGAAACATGTATGCCCTGACATTATCACCATTCATCAAAATGGATCCTATCCAAATCCCTGATGAATCATAATAAATGTTATAGCTTATTATCATAACTTCCATAATAAGGATTAGCACAAAAATTAGTCATACATTCATCCTTGGAAAGGCTGTCTCATAGGGTTATTAGCACAATAAATTCACAAACTTATTAGTCAAGCATGTAATAGGTTATACAATTATTGAACCATCCTAAATAAAATTCCAATAATAACCATCCCACCCAAAAAAATCCAAAGTCAAAAATGTTCTTTGGATGCTCCCAGGAAACTATTCCACTAACCTTCCCTGGATAAACTGATACTTCCCATTCTAAAACTATGTGACGCAATAATTGAACATTATCTATCCATTAGTGTAATTTTCTGAGCCTAGCATACAATTGTTTCTGTCTCAATGTTTTCAACATGATCTCATGATGATTAGCATGGTCATGTCAAGTACAATAACACATCCTGATTTCATCCTAAATTCAACCAAAAATTAATCTAGATATGGCTGGAAATTCTATTCATCAAATACATGAAAATTAGTGGAATTATTATAAGAAGAAACAAAATAACGAGACACTCATAAAGGCCATTAATCATATGAAATATTGTATGATGTTTTTTGGAGGTCAAACTCATACCTAATGATTACATAACCTAGAAGAAATCCTAGAGAAAATTGTTTCTCCTTGGAGTTGGTCAAAGTGTATATCGATATGATGCAATTGATATCAATTCTTAATCGGAAGCTGGTTCAAATGGTGGTAATCCATGAAGATCCTAATGGTATCTTCCACCTTCTTAGAGAAAATGAATAATTTACTCCATGGTGATGTATAAGGTGGTATTAAAACACTAGATTCCACATTATATATCCAAATATTGAGGTTCTACAACTCAATACTGCACATCCTATAAGGAAGAATGGATACCGATGTTTCTCCATGCACGATACTGGTAGATAATTTTACCACTTTCTTTAGAGGTAAACTATTTTTTTAGGAAATACATCCCAAAATTATCTATTATATGAGGGATATAATCCTTAGTTATTCACTAATCATCCATATAAAACCTACCAATCTAGACTATTACTCCACCAAACCCATGATACTCTGGCCCATTTCTACTTTCCTTGACATCCCATTCATCATTTTGAAGATAACTAGTACCCTCTAGTGATGTAAATGACACACATTGGAAATTTAATTAAATATAAGTTTTAATGTAGAAAAACCATTATATCCTAAGAATTACATATAATACCTTCATCCTGTGACACAATGGTCCCATAAGTAATGACACTCCCAACCTTTTATGAAATTTCCTTGCATTGGTACACACTCTCTAGTAGAATTACCAACAAAGTATCAAGTTTCATCACTCTAAATAAGTACTAAATATCTAACCTGTGGGTTTCCATAGTATCCATAGAGATAAAACTATGTGAATAACTTATATTAATAAGTGTATATACTAATCAAGATGCTATTAATAACATACCTCTAATTGTAGACTGTCCAAAACCCTTCTCCTCTTGTATTGGTTGTACGGTATATATCTATCGTGATTCATGGGATGAACAACATCCCGACTACCCAGAGTGGGTCCACTCGGTTGGTGTTATGTATCATGTGTCTAGATGCATCGACCACATCCACCTCCCCAGCATGTACGACCAGTGGTAATATAGCTTCCAACCAGACACTGAGCTTTTGATCCTACTCATGATAGTGGAGCTTCTTTGGATACTCTTCCCCAAATATGATTTGTAAATGTGTGGAAAAACATCTATTGATACCTTGTTCTTTTACAAGAATGGAACTCAACTATGTCTCGGTCACATTGAGGCCTTTTATGACCATATCTCTAATAATGATGTTTTATAACATAACTACCACTATAGATTCTCTATCTTCCACTACTCCGTTGAGATCCCTCTTTATGGGATTCCATCCACTAGATGAACTATTACCGTATATTGGAAGTAAAACACCATTCACTATAATATCACCTTCCCCCAAATTATGCTCAGTAATTAGGGATTGGTTCATAATTTCTAAAATATTAGTCAAATGAAGAAAATTTTCCTAAAACTAGATGGTATAACAGAGCCCATAATAAATAATCTCACAATAGAATGCTCATTAATAGTGAAGGAAGGTGAAAAATTATTAATCATGTTAATGTTGGTCGAATAATTTATAACTAAAAAGGATCCTTATTCATGGTACCATAACTCCCAACATATATCAACTCTCAACGTATCCTAATAAAATAGTTATAGGAAGTATCCAGAAAATATTTCTATAATGTATCTCAATGTAGGTTTTCATGAGTAATAGCATCACATAAACACTTTCCAGATCAACAAGGCATATAAGTGGTGAGATTTACCCTCCTATATGGATGTGTATCCAAGTGCTCAATTTTTGGTATGATGGCCTCTAGAAATGTCATTGTGTCCAATGGAACACAATTATCTAAAAGCATGGGCTTCTACTACTACAAAAACACATATTTCTACTGTATTGTAATAGGGGAAGGTTATAGAGCTCCATTAATAGTCTATATAAATCATATAAAACCTTTTGAAAAATGGGTGTCTACAATAATTTCATATATAACAAGAGGGTCCACGGGTGGTACTACATGCATCTTAGGTCCCACCATTATATGAACATAGTCAATTAGACCTTCAATGAGATCGAATTTTGAATTTCATGGTGGAATTTATCTACAAAATCCAAATATATTCCACTGATAATATTTGAAACAATAACATCACAGATAGAATAATATGATTTGTACAATCCTTTATATACAATAATCACACCCCTATACCTAATCATAAATTCTAGTTGAGGTGTCATATAAGACATAGAAAAATCAATAAAAATGATTCATATTTATAACTCCAATGGTTAGTTCTAGGTCAAGTTATCTATTTTATAGTAGGGTTTTGGTATATAGTCTTTTAATTTCATGTTAGAGAGGAAAGCAGTCTTTAAGTTCCAATCTGCATCAATATTTGACAACAACCATTTCCTTTAAATTTAGAACTCAAATATTCTTAATTACTTCATTATGCATATCAATATATATAGCATGGTCCAGGTAAATGATTCTTTCATTATCATGTTAGAAATGACTAGGAATTATACATTTAAAATGGTAGTAAATGTAACTATAACCAGTCTTTTAAGATGGATCAATTATATTTAACCTCATTCTAAATTTATGGAGGAACACACTCTATAAATTTTAATTAGATTTCATGTAATTGAAACCAACTATTCTTTCATCTCGTATAACCAATAGTTCACATCACAATCTCGATATTGTTGGATAATTATGGTTACATCATCACACTATATGGGAAATATCTGTTTAGGTTAATGCAAACATATTAATTATTCTGATTATTTATTCTGTCATGAAATGTTAGAAATAATTACTATATAACTATTAATGAATATGGTATATGAAAAACAATTCATGTAGTAAGTAAAAATTTCATGGCATGACACAAGATATATAAATTATCAAATTCTTATAATTATGAATGATATAATATCCCCATTTGTATTGGGACAAGTTTAAATATAGATTCTATAATAATAATTAAATACACAATCCATGTACATCATAACTACAATAATCTAGAACAAAAAATCATATCCAATGTATTCTATCCTTTCCCTCATAAGTGGGCATGATACTGCCAGACACATGCTCATTGCAAAACAATGAAACATCCTAGTCTCTTATCTAAAAACCCAATCATTAATAAAGTGGATAGGAAATCAATGAAAACAATTTTTAATGCCTCTAATCTAGTTCACTCATATGTAACTGAACATGTTTTGTCACAAGGTCTCGAGAGAACCATATCACATGCTAGAGGTTTATAAATAACAATGAGTTTCTATGGTGTTACAAATGGGAGACTATACCCTCATGACTAGGGTAACACAAAGGTATGGTAAAGGAATAAATAGTGGGGTTGTATAAAATGGAACACATGGCAGTATTTGTAGAACATATATATTACAACAATAATAATAATAAATTCAAAGTGGTTTCATATAAACAATATCGACTATTTCATTTATATATATAAAAATACAGTCATACATGGAAGTAAAAATACAATATTTACATGTTTAACAAAATAAAAAATACCAAAACGGATATCTAATAGCATCATGAGCCAAGTCTCAGTCTTGTTCTCCCAAAGATCACAAGATTTAATCAATCAAGTATCCAAGACTGGTCAATTTCCCTTATCACAACCTACATTCAGGAAGTCTATACAGGTTCCAAATCGTGGCATGAATAGGGGTGGAGATATACTCAGTTGGACACCCCCAATGGAATCTATTCACATATAGTATATGAATATAAAAGAATGATTATGAAGATATAAAGAAAAATTTTGGAATAACATGCAAGATATAATAATTATATTCACTCAGACTCTTCATGGGATGCCCGACAGACCATACCTTCTAAGGGTCATGCAGGCATTATCATAATAGGTGACCTATATATGGTTTGGGTCTAATATACCTGAAATTTTTTTCTAGGTAGAATCTATTTGTATAAATTGGTACATATCATATAACCTAGTCCTCCTAGTGAAGATGGTAAAAAATGGGATCTCAATTGTAACCAAGGTATCCATGTAATAATGATATTATTATAGTATTCCGGGGTAATCAAGGCATCCTTAATCATATAACATCAACCCAATAGATATTACATATATCATGAATCATAGATATAAATGATTAAGTGAAATCCATGGGGTAATCCCAAGTTGTTCAATTAAAATAATATGTAATTCAGTCTATGGAATATGTCCATAACAAATCATGGGCTGAGCATGAATGGGGTACAAGCTAAGAATAAAATGTGCCTCATGTCCTAATAAATCATATGAATCTAAAGAGTTTATCTTAGTAATTTTAATATATAAAAATTATTAAAGTAAATATTTTTTCTACACTAAGGTACTAATGTATAAACCTGAAATTGACCATCTTCAATAGTGGTTATCTCCAATCACCACAGGCCCAACGAATAGGTTTGGTTTCCTTGAGGTGCTCAATACATTCTCTCAGGAATCCAGTGATGGATGCATTCATACCACTTCAATAATTAGAATAAATTCTATATAAACCCTATGAACCCTAAATCGAAATATATAATCAATTCCATGTGATAACCATGTCAATTCATTCACTTTATATATACTTTAAGTACATAACTATTATTTCACCAATGTGTTAGTCTATGTAAGGAGTCATACCACTAATCATTTAACTATTATTTAATATGATACATGATAAACCTGATTTTTCATTTACATGAGTAAATTAATCGACATAAATTAATTAAATCATTGAGGACGTCAAACCAAACACACTAATAGGGATTTAAGTTATCAATATAAAAATGGGAACATAACATGAGGGGTGGTACATGTTGATTTCCTTGGACTCTAAATAAAATAAGAGTCTCTAATAAAGAACTTATATTCTAAAAAAACTAATTTATGAAAAAATTATTTTAGAAGCAATGCATGAGTTAAACCGATGAGCGGTACAACCACAACAAGTAATAATTGTTGTGGTTTGAGATAAAAGTCATTAGACACCTAAATTATTTATGTGTAGGCCCACTCATCTAGTATACACCATTTTTTTACAAATTAAAATAAAACAGAAAATAAAAGATTCCTTGAAAATAGGGTATATGATATCACACCAAAATAGTGCTAAATATGGGGAGAAAAATGATGAAATGATGATAATGTATTAATGATCTTATAGGTGGTGATCCAATGTGATATAAAAAACATGAATTAGTGTTTGGATGAGTAATAGGCTTTAAATAAGGGTAATATGAGTGGAAATATCTCTCTGGTGTGTGGCCCATTAGAAATAAATGTGGATTAGAAATGTGTTATCCCTTTTAAAAGAATGGAAGGATAAATTTAATTCTTCCCATTTTCAGTGTGGCACATAGTTTTCCCACATAGTTGTCCAAACCGTGTGCCAATCCAGTTTTTACTAATATCCATGGATAGTATATCACATGGATTGGGATAATAGTTTTTCCACATGTACATAACCCATGAAATCCCCTCCCTAGATCTCTACAACACACCACACAGTTTTTCTAAACCATCAGTTTTTCTCTTTCCCCCTAAAATCGGAGCACTGACCTATGAAAAAGCTCAAGACACTTCCGATTCCTTTTCTAAAATATTTATAACCTTTATTATAGTAAAAATAATGATAAAAAAATAAATTTAATGGATCCATACCTCCTATAAAAACTCATATTGTTATAATGGAAATTAAGACCTTATGGAATAACCTTAGGAATACTAATGATATGCTCCTAGTTTCTGGAGGGGATTAATTGATAGATATCGGTGTATATAAGCATAATAGTTTGAAAATATATGAAGAAAATTCGATAAGATAATCAGGATTTCTATTGACCCTCAATTGTGGAGATTTGATCTAGAAGATGTCAAAAAAATTAGTTATCACCACTTTTATAATAAATTTTGAGTATATTGTGGCTTCGGATGTATCCCAATAAGAATATTTTTTAGAAAACATCATATAATATATTGAATTGGTGCTTATTTATAAATATCATATGTACTATGAGAAGGCAATAGTGTTGGCTCTTAATAACGAGTCAGGTTCACATTAGTGGGTGAAGCACATACATTAGAAGTATTATTTTTTGAAGGATTTCTCATAGTGAGGTGAGTTTATAGTGAGTAAAGTTTCTATGGAAGATGAAATAGTGGACATATTTAATATATAAATTTCGCAATGTAATCATGAATATGATGTAATATCTAAGGGATGAAAAGTTATATGCACTTTTCTCAAGTCCAAGTGTATCTTTGTTTGTGTTGTCTCATTGGAACCAACAAATTTTTACTTTATTTTTTATATTCATTGAATTATGTATTAATAAATCTATAATCATATATCAATTTATCTTATGTGTTACATTAATTTAATAATACCCCTAGAGTATTTGACACATCAAAAGTTCATAGTGGTTCCTCTCTATGATAAGAGCATTGATGTGATATTACAATATTTTAAAACATTAATCTTCTGATCATTTGACATCATCTGAAGGGACAAAGATGATGAATATTACAAGGTGCTGAATTCTTGTAAGTGGATGAAGATTTATTTAATGATGTTTACTTATGGTAATCTCTATGATGGGTGGTTATAAGGACAATCCTATAATTTGGAATTATAGTTGTTTAGGTTTCTATGGATATTTCTATCTATGAGTGTGTGTAATATTCTTAGACATTAATATTTTGATTAGTACATAGCATGACCATTGTACTTAATTCAGTTTCTAAAAACTACAACACAATATGTTTGTGGTGAAGTATAATATGTTGGGTTCATCATGAATAATATGTTTTTTAAAAAACATTCCCGGAGTGATTTTTCCTCTTCATTTTAATATAATTTTATATCTTAATAATTTGATTAAAATTAAACTATAAAAATAAATTATATATCCATGATGCATTATTTTGTTCATATTTTGATGTTAATGTATGGATTATCAAGAACATAGGTTGAATACACGAGTTTGAAAAAATCATGATGATATATCAAGAAAAATGAAATATATCATATAAAAATTGGTCATATAAAGTTCGTGGTGAAACATTAACTTTTTTTCTCTATGGGATCCATTACATGATGCTAGATATTGATATTGGACTTTCAAAAATATGAACCAATGTCACTAAGGAAGAGTCTTAAAGGGGATCACACATAGTGATTTATCTAATCTTATTTTAATTATATTCGAATATAACAACTATAATAACTATTATTCTTGAAATTAAAATTTAATATTGGTTCATTATTCAATATTTTTAAATTTAAATACTCTATTTTATTTGTATATTTAATATTAAACAAATATTTATTCACAAAACAATGAATAAGATATTTTTTATACATTTAGTGGAGTGCCTTCGTGAAATTTCACTTCCTCTAACCTAAGACTTATATATAACTGATTATATAATTTTTTTCATATGCAGACACAATTTTTTTTGTAAAATAATTTCTTCTCTCAATTATTTTATCAAATTTTATATTATTAGGGTTTTCTATCATACTCTTTAGATTCTATTATATATCTTTAACCCCCTCAAGAATAAGATAAAAGAAATATCTCCTCTAATCCAAAAATATTTTACTGTAATCAAGTGTTAGTGATAGAACATGATTGGTTCCCCCCACCCCAATATCCATTGTGGAATCAGTGATGCTAAAGATCAATGATCACATTTAGATAACATCTAGATTTATTCTATTTTTGGATACTCTAGATGAAACAGTGGTACATCATATATTTTAGTTTAATTGATCAACAAATACACTAAATAAAGTATTACAAACCGAAGTAATTTCATTGTATTTAATTATTTTTATGTTTTACATAAAATATACCCTATCATAGTTCTAGGATTATTCCATTTTGGTTCTTCTAATATATTCATGAATCATTTAATTCAATATAATTTTTTTGGTTTACTAATTGGATTCAATGAAAACACAACTTTGGGAATGGACCATGCCATATTCTTCTATTAAAATAACCTTTATTCTCTCAAATAATTTGACCATGCTTCCATAATACCTCTACTATATAGATATGCCAGCATTTCATGACCTCATATTTTATATTCAAAAATAAAAATCAGTGTCAGAATGAAGGTAGTATCTAACTCAAGTGTAAAATTATTTTTCATGGACACATTGACACACTTAAAAGATCTGATTATTGGATTTAGTATAGAACATATTTCCAATATGAATTAGTCTCTAGGACTTTGCCTGTGAAGATTTGTAATGTATGTTGATCGAGAGGATAGGAGGTTAGAATCATCTCAACATTTTGAGGGGGATTATTTCCAACTCTAGGACTCTCTCATAGAGTTAATATATGTTTATAAATCCTTCCCAACCCTCATTTGGAAATTATTACCAACTTTCTTGTAACGCCCTGACCCTAGTTACCCAGAGTCAGTGCATTATTACATAACATTGGCATGATCACAAAATATCATGTCTTGAAAGGTCGATTAGTTTACTAGCCTTGGAAACAATAGATACAGTCATAAATGTTTCATTACATCATAAAGTGAAAAACTAAAATAACATGGTCTCCATTGTCAACACTCATATCCCCTTCAGACTATCCCTGTAGGTGAGTCATAAAATATTTATTCACATCCTAGGAAAAATAAATCAAAGAAATGGGTTATCTCAGATGCTCGGTAAGGGTAACAATATAGTGGAAACTTTCATAAATAAACATAAACATTTAAGGCAATTTATAACTAAAAAAAAGCCTTTTAAACTTGAATTTTAGTATAATATGGAAAAAATAAAATTAAATAATTCTATTTACATATTCACATGGATATTCTACTACTCGAATAATCGCATGCAACATCAATAACCACTTTCATAATGATGGAATGCATAATTCCAGACTATCATAACTACATAGTCAAGGCCTTGTGCCAAGACTACAAATAAGATTTTGTCAAGGCCTTATTCCAAGACACTAGTTTGTCTCATTAGACCTACCGATGCATCAAAGAGCTATAGTGGGATCTACCTATCATATACTAAGTCCAATTCATTCCTTATATGAAAAGGTTTAAACATATCATAAACTATAACATAATTGTATCACATAAAACATCCATAAAAGAAATATAAAATTTCCACATTTCAATAAAAAGATATCAATACAACACATTTATATAATAAAACCATTTTCAATACCAAAAAATGAATAGTAAAACATGGTTTTTATTTTTCATTCAAAAAAAGTTATGTCTTGTAGAGGAAGCCGAAACTCAAATAATGGTCACGACGGCGGAGAAGTCGTTGCCGCCGCATGCGTACGACAAAAAAACATTCCCTTTTGTCATTTAGTAAAAAACTTCATATAAAAAAGATTCATTTTGAATAAACATAAAATTAAAAGGGGTTTATACACCGTATAAATGAAATTTGTGTATAAAACAAAATATGACTCAATGAAAGGAGATTGAGACGAAGTCCCTTACCTCGTGTTCGACTTGACTCGATCGTTCTTTAACCTCTTGAATAATAAACTATAGTTAATTTCTACTTGCCTAAGAACCTTTTTCAAATTCATTATTCATCTTATATAACTTATTACCATGTTATGAACATTATGTAATTATTTAATTTAATAACGTTCGTTTTGTTGGTCTTTGGTACATGAGTCAAAAATAAACTTCTTATAATAAAATTTGTTCATGTTGTAAAATATCCATTATATCTAGAATTATATTCATTATGTAGGTATCACATATATCATACATATCTAGTATATACATTCATTTATAATATTATATAACATTTAGAGGTACGAAATGAAATGCATCGTTCATGGAGACGGTATGCCGTACGTACGCATGAACGCTACTTTCATTTATATTTTGTATTTAATGGAATGAAATCATAATGATATAAAGGTATATTATAATTCCAGTATAATATCATATATTATCATTTAATCCATCTTTTATGCGTCCCACATATGGCATTAACGATTCAAATCACTTTGAGGGGGCGGTAGTCCGCACTTCCTAAAATGAAATTATCGCGTTTACCCATAATAGAATTCATAAAGGTATTCCATAAATGAAAGATACAGAAACATAAGGAAAAAATAAACATAATATATATCATATATAAATATATTCACATATTAATGGCCACCATGAGAGGTGTTAAAAGAATATTGAACAATCATTGTTTCGTGAGGCTGTAATTCGCCACCCACAGAAACAGTTTGTTCTTTTACCATTAGACGATGATGTGTGTAAGTGTAAATCAAATACATATCATAAAAACTTCCTAGTATATTTACAATACTAGTTTTGTTACAAAATAATGGAATAAAAAGATTTTATGGGGTTGGATAAGGAAAATAAAACAAAATAACATAAGAGAAGACATTACCATAAAATTGGGTAACTCTTTTTGATTTGAGCGAAAGGCTTCCTTGGGAAGACTTCTACTAAAAGTGATGCTTCTAGGAGTAAGAGAGAGAAGTTGGGAGAGTATTTGGGTAGAGGTTGGCCGAGCCAAATGTCTTTGTAGGTGTGAATAAGTCGGTAGAGGTGGGGCCTTTTATAAGGGGGGAGGAGGGTCACTCTTGAAAAGATTGAAATGTTACTTTTTTATGGAATGATTTTCAGATTTTAAAGGTCCCGCAATGATATATTTTGAGGATAATGTGATAAGGGTTATAAATACACCCATCCTATAGGCTTTAGATGTAACGCCCAAACCCCAGTTGCCTAGAGTCGGTGCATTATTTTAATACACTGGCATGATTACAAGGAATCAAGTCCCGAAGGACCGATCAGTTTAGCAGTATTGGAAAAATATATCACATACCTGAATGTTACATTTTCACTTTAAGACGTACAAAACAACATAAATAAGATTTATGAATTCCATTATTCCCTTTCCTTAACCCTTCATATCAATCACAATACACTTCTTGGAATCCTGGTAAAAATAAAACATAGAAAGGGGTGACCTCAAAAGATCAGTGAGGGTAAGCAATACAGTGGAAACATTCAAAAATCAGAATAAACATTTAATGAAATGTATAAAACTAAAAAAAAGCCTTTTAAACTTAAACATCAGCATAATATTGCAGAGATAAAATGAAATAATTCCATTTACTTATTCACATGGATATTATACTAATAGAATAATCACATGAAATATCACTAACCACAATCATAATGAAGGAATTCATAATTCCAGACTATCATAACCACGTATCCATGGCCTCATGCCAAGACTATAAATAAGATTTTGTCAAGGCCTCGTTCTAAGACACTAGTTTGTTTCATGATACCTAATGATGCATTGAGGAGCTATAGCGGGCTCCACCCATCAATTATTAAGTCCAATGCATTCCTCATATGAATAGGTTTAAACATAAACATTGGTATTAAAACTAGAATACAAAATGTCAACGCTTTCTCCATAAACCATGAATGGTATAGAAATAACACATCCGCAGTCAAACAGATCACAAAACATTCAATACAATATGGATGTTTTGAATCATAATAAATCAACTTCAAATAATATTAAAATCCATCAAAGGATGTTGACATAGATGAAATCAAAACTATTTGAGAGAAACATCTCTTTTTTTTAAATCATTTAAAAGTCACACATTTATAAAGGAAGTAATATAGAAGAGATTTTTTAATCAAAGTGTCCCATACCACATTGAAACTTTTGGAAAGAAATATCATTTCAAAATATTAATGTCCTTATAAATAGATACTTAAAATCATTTTGAATACATGGACATTAATTAAAAAGATTTAGAAATATAAATCTTGAAAACATTTCAAATTCTGATCTTGATAAAGAGTACCTTTCACAAATTCTTAAAATATTCATTTTGAAATCATATAAAGGTCACATAATTATAAAATAAAACATTTACTTTGAAAATATTCTTATAATATTGTAAGGGAAGCTTCAAAGATTTTATAATGGCGGAAAATAGTCACACCCACCATATATGTTAAAAAACATTCTTACCTTAATTCTGTCGAAAAGGTTAAAAGAGACCTTGTTTGAAAAAAAACGGAAAGATTACTTTATAAACATATTATAAATATTCAAAAAAAAGTTATAAATTACTTTAACACATATTCTCTAAAATAGTAATAATGTTTTGAAAAACATTTTTAAGAAACATGGATGTGGATGATAAAGAGGTCCCAGCAGATAATTATGTATAAACAACCTCGGATAATGAAGAGATTTTGAAATAAACCCTTACCAATTTGGTAACATACGAAACATACAACCCATGAAAGAGGTATCATACAATTAATATTTAAATACACATAAATTAATGTTTATTACAGAAAGAATACAATTATGGGAATTACATACACCACACAAAAGGTAATAGTGGCAATATGCCATGAATCTCATGGGAATAAGGAGTGAGATGAAAACACCTTACCATGTACTTTTCCTTGGTTGGGGGTAGGTTAAGATCCTGCATAATGGTGAAATAATTGTTATTAAAATATAGAAGAATCATATATATTAATATGATATCATATATGATCTTTTAACATTGCTTTGTTAATAATATCTTAGTATTATCGTCTTTTCAATTGATAACTTACTCGTATATGTTTTGTTACATAAGCCATGTTTGTTATGGATAGGTTGTATCTTATTCATATGTAGAATGATATCAAGTCCATAAACATTATTTTTAATCATATAATGATAATTATACTTGAATTGACACGATGGAGAATGAATCTCATCGTGTTCGTGGAGACGGTAGTCCGTACGTACGCACGAGCAACAATATCATTCTTTTGATATTAAAATAATATATAATTGGATGTTATATCATATATAAAGAATCATTGTCATGTTATATTTATTATTTACATGAAATAAACATCATTATTATACCCATCCAAATAATAATTTATTGAATAACCATTGCACCATGACTTGGAGACAGTAAGCCGTACATACGCACATATGGTGACATGTCATTCAATGGATGGATAGAATACTGAATATGGTTGTACCATATTTATAATAACATCACATTATATATAAGATACTGGAGTTATTATTTTAGAGTGGTAATAACAATGAAAGAAGAAGTTGAATAAGAAAGGAACATGAAAGAGGGTGGTGAAAACATTACCTCTTCTTCAGGTTCTTCCTTTTTTGATTTGATCGAAAGGGATCCTTAGGTTGGATTTATGATCTAAATAAGGCCTCTAGGATGAATTTAGAGAAGTTGGGAGGATATTTGGGTAGAGATTGGCCATGAAAAATGGCTTTGAAGGTGTGAATTAGTGAGAAGGTGGAGTTCCCTTTTATAAGAGGGGTGAGGGGAACCTTTGGAAAAGCTAGAAATATTATTTTATAATAAATTCATATTCGGTTTCTAATGGCTCAAAAGTGTATTATTTAAATTTTAAGGTGGTTATAGGTCGATAACAACTCAACCAATAGGTTTTATACAATTTTGGGTCACTATATTAACCTTATCTTTTAGTTTTAACTCTTAGTTAATTGGCTTAACATTTACCATGCCACTTTGTATTTTTATATTATATAGTTAATAAACTTACTATATACATCCAAGAGACCCCCAAGTGGTCCATTAATGATACCCCTTTCATTATATAAGTCTCTTGGCCTAACCTTATATTTTTAGGGATTTAATATCAATTAATAATGTAAAATTTTTTTTAAAAACTCTTTTATGCGAATTTTGACACTATTCGATAATTGATTTTTGTTAAAGACTTAACAACTATATTAATTCGAACCAAATTCATTTAAGTAATACAAACATGTCATATTAAAAAAATAAAATTCTTTTATGTCATCAAAACATTCAAATTATATTTATTTTGACATTTATAATACCCATTATTTTATTCTTTCATTAATAACGACAATACTTCATCGTTATTGTGTCATATATATTTTTACTTTTTCAATGTTAAAAATTATAATAAAAATACCATTTTGTAGGAAATAGTTTTATATTTATAATTAATATTTATAATAAAAAATATAACATATATAACTATATGTAAAAATTGTTTTACTAAAATATATAAGCTTATGTTATTTTTGTATTTACTTTATCTTAATTAAAATAAAGTGTCCCTATCACCTACAAGTGGCTCCATGGGGTCCCAAAATTGACCCAAAGATGTCCATGGTCTGAAATGTATCCAAGAATATGGTTAGGAAACGTTCTAGGGTAATTTAGGGTTATTATAATATTATTTTTAACCCTTATTTACCGGATTTACCTTTTAACCATAGTAAATAAAATATTTACCGAAGTAATTATTCAAAATGTCTAAAAATAAACGTTACCTATTTACACAGTTTTTAAATCCTAATTCCAAATAAGGAATCCATTTTTCCAAATAAAAAACATAGAATTGCAAGAAACTAATTGAAAATTAATTCTCGATGTCAAAAAAAAGCATGTTTTTAAGATATAATAACTATCATAAGATTGAAACTTGTTTATGTCTGGTTAAATTGTGAAATTATGTCCAATGACCAAAATTGTATTAAATGGTAAAAATATATTATAAATATACTTTAAAACCACTCGAATTCATAATTTATCACTATTAATTATTTTGATTAAAAAAGTTGTTTTTAATTAAAATTTAGTAATTTTCACTATTCATCAAAATATGAAAGTTATCCGAAAAGTACCAAAATTTCACCGTAAGCTAATTTCGATAATCCAAATCCAAAAATTAAGTCCATTTTTGAAGATAAAATTTATAAAATTTCAAAAAGTAGTTATTACTATTCATAACGGCTACTTTGATTGGTCGCGGTGTGTTAGAATCTCGAAGCTGCATACAAAACACGTTGCTCTATTATTCAAAGTGAAGAGTACCATGGAAGCTTGGGGTGTTACATTCTACCCTCCTTGAATAAATTTCTTCCTCGAAATTTTTAATTGTTCTTTAAAAATAAAAGGTTGAAAATAGAATGTATCTTTATGGGAAAACCCAAATTGGAAATTGGGTTAATAAAATATAGTCTTAATAAGAGGAAAAGAGAAATGAAGGGGTCACCACCAAATTATGATCTCGATTAAGAGAACATTGGTTGAAATTAGAGACACATAATTGGAGGAAAAATGTAAATATTGATAGGGAGTGATTGCAGTCATCAATCACAAACAATTGTAGAATTGTGGGCCTCAAAGCCACCAATTTATGATGATTTAAAATACCATTGGTTCAACAAACTGTAAGGTATTAGGATAACACATTTTTGGGTTTAAGATCCCTTCTCTAAAGATTAATAATTAATTTATCTGTAAAATAGGTGGAAATATATATATATATATATATATATACTTGACAATTAGATTTTCATCCTTCAACTAATTCCTACTGCAAACTCATCTTTTACTCTAAATGATTTAATATATATATATATTCTATTTATCCTAATCGTATAGGGTTCCAAAAATAATGAATTTATAATTCACATATCAGACCCTTTAAAAAACTACATTATTCAATCTAGGACATCATGTGGGCTAGTGGTAGGTGATACACCATTGTCGCCCTTCGATTGTGGGTTCACGTCTCGCGGCCTTGCCGGACGCGACGGGTTGCCACCTGACCGCCAGGTTGTCCTTTTATGGCAATCTAAAATTAATCTCATACTAGAATTATCCTAAATACTTCTATCCAAACTCACATCCCAACATTTATAAAGAAGGTAAACACAATGAAGATACTTTTCTTTCGCATAATAACATGTGAACACCTACATCATGTATTGTTTTAAAACACTACAACATCCTGAATTACCATAAAACCTTATTGATTACATTCATGATCCCTAATTCCTTAAACAATAATGGATATACTCCTTCAATCCAAAAATGTTGTAAACCCCAACAATGATGGAACATACAAATCATTAATCAGTTTCAAGGTAGTCCAAAATATCCAATATAATATATCCAAATCAATCATGTTTTATTCTAAAATCACTACCTCAGTATCAGAACCATATTATGGTTTATCTTTCTTTCAACCATATATTTTCCAAAAAATTAACCTGCTATTGAGTCACTTCTCTTTGTTCCACACAATCTCAAGTCCTTAATGAAATAGTACTGTAGTAAAATCCTTATATACTCCATAATTGTTATAACAAGTACATTGTTGATACAACACTCAAATGACATAATCAACATAAGAACTCTAAACATTCGTCTTCATATGTGGTAGTATCATAACTTGATTATTGTCCAATAGCATCTTTTGCGGCATAGTCTGATGACTATGACATAGGTTCGCGTAGTGTCCAAACTCCTTGTAAATAAAGCATTGTACATTTGAAACCATTTTCTTACCCTTGTAGTCATGTACTTGGTGCCCTTTTCCTCCACACTAAAAACAAACTCTCATTCCTTTCAGGCAAGTTCCAGGGTGTTTCTTCCCATAGTTATCACATATGGAAAAATTATTCTTTTCGCTCTTCCCTTTATTTATCATTCTCTCTTCCATCCTTTTCTTTCCTTGCTTCCCTTAAAATCCATAAGACTCAGAGAACTCGTTACTTATCTTATCAACACATGATACTATTTATTCATATAATGATAATACGTTGGAGACTATTTCCCTTCTAAATGATGGCTTAATACCGTGAAAGATACGATCCTTCTTACTCTTTGGATCAAAAGTATTACTGGAGTTCACATTCCTTCTACAAAGTGCCATTTCTATACAATATCATAAACTAGATCAGTTTATGAATTGAAATAAATAATTCCAAACATGTAAAATACCTAAAATAAATTGAATAGTTTATGGATATAATCTATAATCACAAAAACAATTTCATTGAGGAGGTATATACTCAAAAACCCTTCATAGTGGTTTGTAATGAAAATGATAATTATCCTAAGTATATCCCCCAGGAGTGTCATAACCAAGAGTGCAGTGAGGAACGTTTTCGTGCACTAGTTCTCGTTCGAGTCTAGCTCAAAGAGGTGTTTTCAGGTTTTACCACTAGGTACATCTGTGCCAGAGCCACCTCTACCTGCTCGTATCCAGACCGGGATGTATTGCTCGGAAAACACACAAAACCTATACAATACTAAAATTCAAGGAAGATCTTCTATACTAATCCTCAATGTCTATCTTAGGGCTATGTGCTCTAATCAGAGTTTATCTAAATCTAGTTTCCAAGGTTATTGCTAAACTTCCTCTGATACCATCTGTAAGGCCCCAACCCTATATGCCCAGAGTCGGTGCATTATTACATAACATTGGCATGATTACAAGGAATCAGGTCTCAAAGGACCAATCAGTTTAACAGTCTTGGAAAAATAGATCTCATACATGAATGTTACATTTTCACTTTAAGACGTAAAAAAAACATAAATAAAATTTATGAACGCCATTATTCCCTCGGCTAAACCCTACATATCAATCACAATTCACTTCTTGGAATCCTGGGATAAATAAAACATAGAAAGGGGTGAGCTCAAATTCTCATTAAGGGTAAGAAATACAACGGAAACATTCAAAAATAAGCATCAACATTTAACATAATGTATAAAATTAAAACAAAATCCTTTTAAAATTTAATTTCAGCATAATATGGCAGAAATAAAATGAAATAATGCCATTTACATATTCACATGGATATTCTACTAATCGAATAATCACATGAAATATCACTAATAACTTTAATAATGATGGAATGTATAATGCCAGACTATCATAACCACGTAGCCAAGGCATCGTGCCAAGACTACAAATAAGATTTTGTCAAGGCCTCGTGCTAAGAGACTATTTTGTCTCATCAAACCTACCAATTCATCGAAGAGATATAGTGGGCTACACCCGTCACTTATTCAGCCCAATGCATTCCTCATATGAACAGGTTTAAACATAAAATTTGGTATTAAAACTAGAATAAGAAATGTCAAAACATTCTCCACAAACCATGAATGGTATAGAAATAACACATCCACAGTCAAACAAATCACAAAACCTTGAATACAATATGGAATTTTTGTATCATAATAAATCAACTTCAAATAATCTTAAAATCCATCAAATGATGTTGACATAGATGAAATCAAAACTATTTGATAGAATCATCCTTTTTTTGAAATCATTTAAAAGTCACACATTTATATAGGAAGTAATTTAGAAGAGATTTTTGAATCAAAGTGTCCCATACCACATTGAAACTTTTGAAATGAAATATCATTTCAAAAGATTAATTTCTATATAAATAAATCCTTAAAATCATTTTGAAAACATGGACATTAATTAGAAAGATTTAGAAAGATAAATCTTTAAAACATTTAAAATTATGATCTTGATAAAGAGTACCTTTCACAAATTCTTAAAATATTCATTTTGAAATCATTTAAAAGTCACATAATTATAAAATGAAACATTTAATTTGAAAATATTCTTATAAGCTTGTAAGGGAATCTTTGAAGATTTTATAACGGTGGAAAATAGTCACACACACCGTATAAGTTAAAAAACATTCTTGCATTAATTCTGTTGAAAAGGTTAAACATGACCTTGTTTGGAAAAAAACTGAAAGCTTCCTTTATAAACTTATTATGGAAAGTAAAACAAAGTTATAAATTACTTTAACCCATATTCTGTAAAGTATTAAGAATGTTTTGAAAAACATTTTTAAGAAACATGTATGTGGATGATAAAGAGGTCCCATTAGATAATTACGTATAAACATTCTCGGATAATGAAGAGATTTTGAAATAAACCCTTACCAATTTGGTAACTTACGAAACATACAACCCATGAAAGATGTATCATACAATGAATATTTAAATACACATAAATTAATGTGTATTACACAAAGTATACAATTATGGGCAGTACATACACCGCACAAAAGTTAATAGTGGCAATATGGCATGAATATCATGGGAATAAGGAGTGAGATGAAAACCCCTTACCTTGTACTTTTCCTTGGTTGGGGTAGGTTAAGCTCTAGTATAATTCTGAAATAATTGTTATTAAATTATACAATAATCATATATATTAATATGATATCATATATGAATCATATGATATCATGAATATAAATAAGATCATGATAATACATATCAAATGGTACTACACAGTACACCACATGCAATAAATAAGTGGTGAACAATAGAAATCTCACAGAATTAAAAGTGAGATAAGAAACCCCTTACCTTGAACTTTCCTTTAGTCGAGGGTACGTTTAACCTCATGTAAAAAGATTTTAGTACGTTATTAAATTATACGAGAACCATATTAATATTTATGATATCATACATGATTCATTTATAACTTTATACTACCAATTTAATAATAATTTCCATGTGAAATTAACATTTCGGGTAATAATCGTTTTCTTTATCGTATGTGTTTTAACTTGTTAATATTGACTGTATCACTTAGATCATGATTTAAATACATCCAAAATATAAAACATGATAAATATATCATATATATTTAGAATATAAATATGTATAATAGACATATATATTAAATAGAAAACACCGTTTATGGAGACGGTAGTCCGTACGTAAGCATAAACATTGTTTCTGTTTTCATATAGTATTGAACAGAAGTAAGTGAATAAGATATATGTAAGTACATAAATAATTATATATATATATAAATATATATATCTCCATTAGCATTATTATATCATATATTACATACTTATTAGTAACATTTATTTTTGTAATCGTCATTGAATTGTGAACTTGGAAATGAATCTCATCGCGTCGTGGAGAAGGTAATCCATACGTACGCACGAGCAAAAATATCAATCTTTTGATATAAAAATAATATATAATTCGATGGTATATCATATATAAAGAATCATTATCATGTTATATTTATTTTTTACATGAATTATACATCATTATTATAACCATCTAAATAATAATATATTGAATAACAATTATACCACAACGTGGAGACGTTAGGCCGTACGTACGCACGTATGGTGACATGTCATTAAAGGGATGGATAGAATAATGAATTTGTTTGATACATAATTATAATAACATCACAGTATATAGAAGAAACTGTATTTATTATTTTAGAATGGAAATACCAAGGAAAGAAGATGTTGAAGAAGAAAGTAACTTTAAAGAGGCTGGTGAAGACGTTACCTCTTCCTCGGGTTTCTCCTTTTGATTTGATCAAAATGTCTCCTTAGGTTGGCTTTATGATCAAAAAAAGGCATATAAGATGAATTGAGGGAAGTTTAAAGAGTATTGGGATAGGGGTAGGCTGAACAAAAAGGCTTTTAAGGTGTGAATAATTTGTTATAAGTTGGGTCCTTTTATAAGGGGGACGAGGGGCTCTTTAGGAAAAAATTAAAGTATTAATTTATACTATATTCATATTCGGTTTCTAATGGCTAGAAAGTTTATTATTCAAAGTTTAAGGTGGGTATGGGTCAAAATATTTTAAACCAATATATTTTAGACAGGTTTGGGTCATTATATTAACCCTATCTTGTAGTTTTAACTCTTAGTTAATTAGATTGACATTTACCATGTCACTTTGTATTTTTATATTATATAGTTAATAAACATACTATATTAATCCAGGAGACCCCAAACTGGTCCATTAATGATACAATATTAATTATATAATCCCTTTGGCTGAACCATATATTTTTAGGAATAAAATATAAATTAATAATATAATATTTGTTTTAAAAACTCATTTATGTCAATTTTGACACTACCCAATAATTGATTTTTTTTAGTCATGAAAACATTATTAAATAGAACCAATTTCATTTAAGAAATCCTAACATGTAATATTAACCAATAAAATTTGTGTATGTCATCAAAACATTAAATTATGTTTATTTTAACATTTATAATACCAATCTTAAATCTCTCTACACATTAAACATTCGAGGAAAACATGAATCCCTTTCGAGTTATCTTTTTAGGAGGGTTTGATAATCGTGAAAAATTTCTCACAAATCAGAAATAATATCCAACTAACCCAACAAATCTATGGATACCCTTCAAAAATGTTGGTCATGTACATCCCTAAATTACATTTGTCTTGAAGGGATCCACATATATCCCATTGTTTTTTATGATATTCCCCAATAATGAAACTTCCTTTAACCAGAAATCACACATGTTGTACCTTTCAAATAGATTATCCTTTTCAAAGGTCTCTAGTACAGTGTTTTAATGCTCCTCATGATCCTCCTTGGTTTTTGAGTAAGTTAGAATATCATCTATAAAGACTAACACAAATTTTTTTAGGTAATCTATAATGACTATATTCAACAATTCCATTAATATCATTGGAGAATTAGTGAGTTTGAAAGGCATTACTTGGAATTCATAGTAATCCTACCTTGTAAAGAAAGTTTTATTGTGGTTATCCTCCTTATTCACCATTAGTTGGTAATATCCTAACAAAAAGCGTGTTTTTAAGATATAATAACTATCAAATGATTGAAACTTCATTATGTCTGGTTTAATTGTGAAATTACGTCCAACGACCAACATTGTATTAAATGGTAAAAATATATTCTATATATACATTAAAACCACTCAAATTCATAATTTATCACTATTAATTATTTTTATTAAAAAAGTTGTTTTTAATTAAAATTTAGTAATTTTCACTATTCATCAAAATATGAAAGTTATTTGAAAAGTACCAAAATTTCACCCTAATCTAATTTCGATATTCGGAATCCAAAAATGAAGTCTGTTTTTGTAGATAAATTTTATAAAATTTCAAAAATTAGGTATTATTATTCATAATGGCTACTTTTATTGGTCACGGTGTGTTAGAATTTAGAAGTTGCGTACAACACACGCTACTGTATTATTCAACGTGAAGAGTATCGTGGAAGCATGGGTGTTAAATTAGACAAGTTTAAGTCTTATATTTTACCTTATATTTTTATTTTATTTAAATCATTCATTAATGAGGTAATCACTGCATCATCATGTTGTCATAAATAAATTTATTTATTAAATGTCTAAAACTTATAAATAAAATACCATGATGTAGGAAATCTTTTTATCTTACCAATGAATATTTATACTCAAAAAGTTAACTTATATAACCCCACGTAATAATTGTTCTAGTAAAATAACACATGTTTTTGAAAATTTTATTTTTACTTTAAATAAAATGTTATTAACGTAATTTTCTTACCCAAGTGGCTCCATGGGGACCCCAAGTTGACCAATGGATTTTATTGGTAATCCATGAATCATCCAATTAAGGTAGGAAAAGTGTAAATGTAATTTCATATTATTATAGAATTATATTTACCTTAAATTACTCTAATTACATTTAATCGTGATTAATAAAACTTAAAAGTTACTGTTCAACCAAAAATTATTTTCATCCCATTGAACCACATTTTACATACTAATGACAACCATGTATGTCTGATTTTTTAAATTCAATTCACAGAAGTTGTAAAATTTCATTTCAATGAAATATTAGTTTTTTAACAACCACTTAGTGGTTTCACTATTCATCAAAAATTGAGGTTTTTCTGAAAAATATCAAAAATTCACCCTAAGATACATTTGATATTCCTAATTCAAGAATGATGTCTATTTTAAAAAATTCAAAACATATAAGTTGAATTAATTAATTTAATAATTAATACCCGCTGTCACAAAAAATAGTGTGTTTTTAAGATAAAATATATATCAAAAGATTTACAATTGTTTATGTCCAATTTCAAAGTGAAATTAATTCTAATGAACACCATTGGATAAAATGGTAAAAATATATTCTAATTATACTTCAAAAATACTCAATAGTATAATTTATCACTATAAATTATTTTTATTAAAAAAGTTGTTTTTAATTAAAGTTTAGTATTTTTCACTATTCATCAAAAATTGGTAGTACTTAGAAAAATACCAAAAATTAAAATTAGGATAAATTAGATATTCCAAATCAAAAAATGAAGTCCAATTTGAATAATAAAATTAATAAAATTTTAAAAAGGGGTATTACTATTCATACCGGCCACTTTGATTGGTCGTGGTGTGTTAGAATCTCGAACTTGCATACAATGAAAGCTATTGCATTATTGAAAGAGAAGTGTACCATAGAATTTTGAGGTGTTACATTCTGGCCACCTTCAATAAATTTTGTCCGTGCAATTTGTAATTGTTCTTTGAAAATAAAAGTTGGAAAATCGAAAATACATTTGTGGAAAACCCATATCGGACATAGGGTTAATAAAATTTAGTCTTAATAAACAGGATAGGGAAATGAGAAATTCGCCACCAAATTAGGGTTTTGAATAAGAGAACATTGGTGGAAATTATAGACACATAATTAGAGGAAAATCATAAATATTTATAGAGAGTGATTGAGGTCATCAATCACAAACAAGTGTAAAATTGAGGGCCTCAAAGCCATCAATCTATGATGAAAATATTACCAGTTCAACTAAATATAAGGTATTAGGATAACAATTTTTTTAACATACCTTCCCTAAAGTTTATGAATTAAATTCTCTATAGAATAATATATCTATATATATATATATATACGTGACAATTATAATTTCTCCCTTCAAATAATTTATACCACAAACTCATCTTTCACTCAAAAAGGAAACAGAACTAAAAAATATTATATTTATCCTAATCGTATAAGGTTCCAAATATTAACACATACCATAGATAAAAATATTTTTTAATAACCAAGGACTTACTATAGGCTAGTGGTAGGTAATAAAGGTCTATTGCACTATGGTTGTGGGTTTGATTCCGGCAGCTTTTTCCGACGCGACGGGTTATCGCCTGACCTGTAGGTTGTCCTTTTCCTAAAACTATAGTTTTATAATATTTGAAAAATAATAATAAGAAATGTTTTAACCTTAAATAATACTATTCAAAGTTCAACATAATCCATTCCAAACATTATAGTTATCCAAAGTACCTCTGTCCAAACGCACAATCCAAATTTTATAAGGAAGGTAAAAACAATGAAGATCCTTTTTGTCGCGTAATAACATGTGAATACCTTCATCATGTATTCTTTTAAAACAATTCAACATCTTGAATTACCATAAATCTTTATTAATTACATTCATGATCCCTTATTACTTATAGAATACAAGATATACTTCTTCTATACCAAAAATGTATACAAATCATTAATCAGCATCAAGGAAGTTAAGAATATCCAATATAATTTATCCAAATAAAACATGCATTATTCCAAAATTACTATCTCAGTATCAGAACCATATTATGATTTATCTTTATCTCAACCATATATTTTCCCAAAATTTAACATGTTATTGAGTCACTTTTTCCGGTTCCACACAATATCAAGTCCTTAATGAAATAATACTATAGTACAATCCTTATTTACTCCATTATTATTATAACAAGTACATCGTTGATTCAACACTCAAATGACATAATTCTTTAATAACAACATAAGAAATCTAATCCTGCCTCCTAATCTGTGGTAGTATCATAACTTGATTATTATCCAATAGCATCATTTGGGGTGTACTCTGATGATTTGGACATTTTTATGCGTAGTGTCCCCACTCCTTGCAGATGAAGCATTGTACATTTGAAAACTTTTTCTTACCCTTACAGTCACGCACTTGGTGTCCTTTTTCTCCACACTTATAACAAACTCCCATTCTCTTCAGGCAAGTTCCACGGTGTTTATTCCCATAGTTATCACATATTGAAAAATTCTTCTTTTTCCTCTTCCCTTTATCCATCATTCTCTCTTCCATCCTTTTCTTCTCTTTCTTCCCTTCAATGCCATAGGACTCAAAGAATTCATTACTTATCTTATTAACACAAGATACTATTTCTTCATATGTTGAGAATACATGGGAGACTATTTCCCTTCTAAATGTTGTCTTAATTCCGTGAAAGATATGATCCTTCTTACTCTTTGGATCATACGTATTTCTGGAGTTCACAATCCTTCTACTGGGCACCACTTCTATACAATGGCATAAACTAGGTCATTTTATGAATTGTAATGAAAAATTACAAAATGGTAAAATACTAAACGTAAATTGAACGGTTTATGGATATAATCCATAATCATAAATATGTTTTCTTTGATGAAGTATATACTTATAAACCCTTCATAATAGTTTGTAAAAATCAGAATTATCCTAATCATATCCCCCGGGAGTGTCGTAACCAAGAGTACAGTAAGGCCCATTGTCGTGCACCAGTTCCCGTTTGAGTATAGCTCAAAGCAATGTTTTCAGGTTTTACCCCTAGGCACATCTATGCCAGAGCTGCCTCTACCAGCTCTTATCCAGACAGGGATGTATTGCTCGGAATACTCACAAACTCTCTATAATACCAAAATTCTAGGTAGTTCTTCTATAATAATCCTCAACGTTTATCTTAGGGCTACGTGCTCTAATAAGTGTTTATCAAAACCTATCTTTCAAGGATAGTACTAAACTGCCTATGATACGAACTGTAACGCCCTGACCCCAGTTACCCAGAATCAGTGCATTATTATGTAACATTGGCATCATCACAAAAGTTCACATCTCGAAAGACCGATTAGGTTAGTAACCTTTGAAACACTAGATACATTCATAAATGTTCCATTACATCATAAATTGAACAACTACAATAACATGGTCTCCATATTCCACACTCATATCCCTTTCAGACTATCCCTGCAGGTCAGTGATAAAATATTTCTTCACATCCTGGGAAAAATAAAACATAGAAATAGGTGAGCTCAGATTCTTAGTAAGGATAAAAATATAGAGGAAACTTTCATAAATAAACATAAACATTTAAGGCAATGTATAACTAAAACAAAAGCCTTTCAAACTTGAACTTCAGCATAATATGGAAAAAAATAAAATGAAATAATTCAATTTACTTATTTACATGGATATTCTACTAGTAGAATAATCACATGCAATATTAATAACCACATTCATAATGATGGAATGCATAATGCCAGACTATCATAACCACATAGTCAAGGCCTTGTGCCAAGACTACAAATAAGATTTTGTCAAGGCCTTGTGCCAAGACAATAGTTTGTCTCATGAGACCTACCGATACATTGAGGATCTGTAGAGGGATACACCTGTCACATACTAAGTCCAATGCATTCCTTATATGAAAAGGTTTGAACATATCATAAACCATAACATAATCGTATCACATAAAACATGCATAAAGGAAATATAACATTTCCACATTTCAATCACAAGATATCAACACAACACATTGATATAATAAAACCAATTTTCAATACCTAAATAAAAGAAAAGTAAAACTTGATATTTATTTTTCATTTAAAAATATTTATGGCCTGTAGAGGAAGCTGAAAGTCAAATAATGGTCACGACGGCGGATAAGTCGTTGTCGCCGTATACGTACGACAAAAAAACATTCCCTTTTTTCATTCAGTAAAACGCTTCATATAAAAAATATTCCTTTTGAATAAACATAAAAGTGAAAGGGGTTTATACACCGTATAAAATAAAGTTGTGTATAAAACAAAATATGCCTCAATAAAAGGAGATTTAGATGAAGTCACTTACCTCGTGTCCGGCATGACTCGATCATTATTTAACATCCTGAATAATAAACTAGAGTTAATTTATACTTTCTTAAGAACCTTTTTCAAGTTCATTATTCCTTTTATATCACTTACTATTATGTCATGAACATTATGTAATTATTTAAGTTAATAATGGTCGTTTTGTCGATCATTGGTACTTGAGTCAAAAATAAATATCATATAATTAAAAGTTTTTCATTTGGTAAAAATATCCATTATATCCAGAATTATATTCATGATGTAGATATCATATATATCATACATATCCAGTATATACATTCATTTATAATATTACATAACATTAATTGGTAAGAAATTAAATGCACCGTTCATGGAGACGGTAAGCCGTACGTACACATGAACGCTAATTTAATTTCTATTTTATATTTAATGGAATGAAATCATAATGATATAAAGGTATATTATAATTCCTGTATAATATCATATATTATCATTTACTCCATATTTTTATGTGTCCCACATATGTCATTAACGATTCAAATCACATTGAGGGGGCGGTAGTCCGAACTTACTAAAATGAAATTATCGCATTTACCCATAATGGAAATCATAAAGGTATTACATAAATGAAAAATAAAGAAACATAAGGAAAACATAAACATAATATATATCATATATAAATATAGTGACATATTAATGGCCACCATGAGTGGTGTTAAAAGAATACTGAACAATAATCGTTTCGTGATGGTATGTTCTTTAATCATTAGACGAAGGTGTGTGTAAGTTTAAATAAAATAATTATCATATAAACATCCTAGTATATTTAAGATTCTGTTTTTGTTACAAAATAAAGGAATAAAAAGATTTTAAGGGGTTGGAGATGAAAAATAAAACAAAAGAACATAAGAGAAGACAATACCGTAAAATCATGTAACTCTTTTTGATTTGAGACAAAGGTTTCCTTGGGTAGACTTATGCCCCAAGTGATGCTTCTAGGAGTAAGAGAGGGATGTTGAGAGATTATTTTGGCAGAGGTTCGCCGAGCCAAATGGCTTTGATGGTGTGAATAAGGTGGTAGAGGTGGGGGCCTTTTATCAGAGGAGATGAGGGGCACTCTTGGAATGATTGAAATGTTACATTATTATAGAATGATTTTCGGATTTTAAGGGTCAAAAAATGATATATTTCTAGGATAACGTGATAAGGGTTAGATATAAACCCATCCAATAGGCTTTAGACAAGAGTATGTCATAGAAATTACCTTATACTTTCATTTAATTTAAATCGTTCATTAATGAGGTAATCACAAAATCATCATGGTGTCATAAATAAATTTATTTATTTAATATCTAAAAATTATAAAAAAAATACCATGATGTAGGAAATCGTTTTATATTTCCAATTAATATTTATAGTCAAAAAGTTAACTTCTATAATGCCATGTAATAATTGTTTTAGTAAAACCACACATGTTTGTGACAATTTTATTTTTACTTTAAATAAAAAGTTAATAATGTCATTTTCTTACCCAAGTGGTTCCATGATGTCCCCAAGTTGACCCATGGATTTTCTTTGTCGGCCATGACTCATCCAATAAGGGTAGGACAAGTGTAAAGATAATTTCATATTAATATAACATAATATTTAACTTAAATTACGCTAATTCCCTTTAATCGTGATTAATAAAACTTACAAGTTTCTGTTCACCAAAAATTATTTTCATCCCATTGAACCACATTTTACGTACTAATGAAAACCATGTATGTCGTATTTTTGAGATTAAATTCACATAAGTGGTAAAGTTTCATTTAAACGAAATATTAGTTTTTTAACTACCACTTAGTGGTTTCACTATTCATCAAAAATTGATGTTTTTCAAAAAAATACCAAAAATTCACCCTAAGATATATTTGATATTCCTAATTCAAAAATGATGTCTATTTTAAAAAATTCAAAACATATAGGTTGAATTAATTAGTTTAATAATTAATTCCCATAGTCACAACAAATAGCGTGTTTTTACGAAATAATATATATCAAAAGATTGATAATTGTTTGTGTCAAATTTCAAAGTGAAATTAATTCTAATGACCACCATTGGATAAAATGGTAAAAATATATTCTAATAATACATTAGAATCACTAAATAGTATAATTTATCACTATAAATTATTTTTATTTAAAATGTTGTTTTTAATTAAAGTTATGTATTTTTCACTATTCATCAAAAATCGTAAGTTCTTAGAAAAATACCAAAAATTCAACTTAGGATAATTTCGATATTCAGAATCAAAAAATGAAGTCAAATTTTAATAATAAAATTTATAAAATTTATGAAATTTCAAAAAGTGGGTATTACTATTCATAACGGACACTTTGATTGGTCGCAGTGTGTTAGAATCTCAAACTTGCGTACAATACAAGATATTGCATTATTGAAAAAGAAGAGTACCATATAATATAGGGGTGTTACATTTATAGTGAATAAATATAAATTAAGCAATATTGTGAACAGTTTTATATATCATAGTTTCTCTATTATTCACTTATATGTCAATGTGACATATTTTAAATCCAAAGAGATAGAAACTCTATACTCTACCAACGTCCAAAGTTTTTTTTGGTGTTTTGGATTTATGATTTGTCCCCTGAAAAGGGATTCCTACATAACCATTTTAGGTGAATAAAACCCAAAATAGTTTGGTTTCTCCTAGTAAAACACATTAATAAATTTATGGTTAGGTGGCTAGGATTTGTTTTGGGTATTTCAAGAATATATAACATTGAACAACTAAATTTCCATTCAAGGTCATTTTTATGACCTTTAGAATTTCGAGAATGAATATAAATGATGTTTTATATGTATCCAAGTGAAAAATAATCCAAGATCGTGTAGTTCTTGTTTCAATGTTTATGGTCATGTGATAGGAATTTTCCATGAAATTTAATGTCATGCGGTAGGGATGATATGGTATGATATTTAATGTTATAAAGATAATAATACTATGTGAATGGTTGTCAAAAATAGATTTTGTGGGACTTACGCTTGAGTTTCCCTTGTTGGTTAATCATATTTATTTAAAACTAAAGAAGAGAAGGTATGGTATAGGTTTACAAATAGTGGGTTGACTATATATAGATATCTACCACCATATCTATAGGTGAATATATGAGGAAGGTAGACTCAAAATATTAGATCTTATACCTAATAGGAGGACCGTATATGTTATCTAAATTCTTCTTTATTAGTACATATATTATGATGGAATACTAATGAGTTTTTGGATTACACATAGTATGAGGCACATATAGGGTTTATATTCCATAAAAGCGGTGAAAATAGAAGATTATGAAGGACCCTTTCATTAGACACCCTAAAGAACCTATCCAAATCTATGAATCAAGTGAAGGAAGTATTTTTTGGGGATTACACCAAGTAAGAAGCATATATATGATTCACTCTAGAAAGTGATCTGTATGAAGGTATTTTTGGGTGTTGAGAGGAGTATATTAATTCAAGGTGTGTAAGTTAAATAAGAATATTATATTGACTAAAAGTGGGGGTTGTAGATATCACAACCTGAATACAATCTAATAAAGCCTAAAAATATTTTAATTTGACTATTGAAATTTCCTGGGGGTAAGTGATGGATGCTAAAAAATCTTACCATATGTAGAAGATAATTTTCTTTCACATATCGCAATCAATGGTATAATGGTAAAATCCATATGGTATAGGCTTGAGCTATAGGTTTCTCTTCCTAGGTATGGGCCTAGATGAATTAGTGACCTAGTAGAAGACCTAGGAAAATTAATTCTCTAGTTAAGGGATTACTGAGAAGTGAAACATATGTAAGTGGATTGGTAAAAGTCTCACCACAATATGTTGACATTGGTACAGCCTAGTATGCTAGTTTTGGGTGATTAAAAAAACATATGGGATTAGAGAGAACTGTCTACCAGGTTGGAGGATAGGGTGAAGGCTCCCCTAATATAGGATTTCTGGGTGAATTGGAGCCAGGTAGAAGAAACAATAAAAGGCTCACCCATGTATAGTGGGTTGGATGAAGTGTAAACTAAATAATGGACATTGGTAAAGTCTCACACTAGTATATCAAGGAAGATAAAACGGAATCCCATATAAGACTCATAGGTGAATTCTCAAAATAATGGTGCTACATGGGCGATGTCTCACTCATCTAGGAGACCTGAGTGATATTGATCTTAGATATGAATATTTGAGGATGATTGGGGATCATTTATCCCTATTATTCCATCCTTTGAATGAATATAGTTCATGAATCCCAAGTATCAGAGCTCAAGAATAATATGGTAAAATACAGCACATACCTAATTTCATCATAATAAAAAATATTAAAAAATCCATGTGTATCAATATATTGACCACAGGGAACCATGGAATGGTTCCTCACATGGGGTACCTTAGCATGTAAGACTAGGGAGCGTTGAACATGGAATGTGGAAATAGGTTTTTAGATTTGGGCATGCAAGATACTAGGGCTCGAATATGGGAAGGAAAGATGTGGTCTCCCAGAGTTGAACACATATCATAGAGTGGATAGTGATGGGTTCAGAGAATGGACTTCTTCCATTATAAAAATTCAATTTCAATAAGTCGTTTATTTTTATCAATAAGTCTCTTATGGACCTATAAGTAGTCAAATAGGATCCTATAAAACAAAATCTAATTCTGGAAGTAAACTCTTCAAATAGAAGTAGTTTTTAAGGACAATAAAGTTCCCAGAGTCTCTAAAAATGGTTTTTATGATTTCAAGACCCCATTTCATTAACAAATTAAGAAATATAAGGCCATTTTCGAGGGGGAGGTGTTAACCAACATGGCACCAATAATTGTAAAGAATTTTAAGAATACATATCCCTCAGGGTGTTATAAATAATATAGAACATGGATATAACATTTTCCCCATCATTATATAGAGGTTAATTTTTTACCTACTCATATTTGTGTCCCCTGAGTGATGGTAAACCATGGATTTCATGCCAATGTGTGTGGCATGGATTCTTTGGTGCTGAAAAATAATATCCCAACTAATCACATGAGTTGGTTTATGATAATACCTCTCTAATTTATAAATATTGAAAAAATTGTGAACTAAAATGAATAAAATTTTTAAACATAGATGATATGAAACTTTATCAATATGATTGAGAACTTCAAGTGGTCCAACATATCGATGAACTAATTTATCATACATACCAATATGATTTTTACTAAAAATAATATATACAAACATGATTATAAGATCTTAAATTTAAAAATATAGAGGACTAATATGATTATTAAAAAAATACATATGATGTATCTTGATAATTTCTATTCATTTACTATTCACCTGAATTTTCCTGATAGTCTCATGTACAAAATGTGTCCCAATAAGTTAATTTTCACTTGCTACAACCCATAAATGTTGCAAATTACAAGAATATCTATTCAGTACTTCAAAAAAATCAATATATAATGTGTCATAATAACAATTTTAATATAAAAAATACATTAATATAAATTATCATCCCATGAACATCCAATTCCTAACTCGCATTCTATGATTAAGTCCTCCAAATTCTATATTATATACATTGAATTTTCATTAGTTTGGGGGAGATATACCATGACCACGATCAACTAGGTTATAATGATTTTGTGTGGATTGATATAATCATTTATAAATATTGTTTATAGGATTGATATAATAGAAACAAGGACCACAAGTAGGTTCAACACATCTTGAATATAAATCATAGCTGACTTTTCAACTAATTACATCTCATAGATTGAAATATATAATACCAACATATTGGGTTAGTCAACAATGACCAAAATGGAATCATTATTATAATGTGTCTGGGGAATCCTGATGAAAATATGCATAGAAATATCCACTCATATTCATATGGGAATAGATATTTATGGTAACATTCCAGATGGTTATTGGTGTTTGGGTTTTACTTATTGATTGGTGTGACAGTTAACCACACATTCTTCAAACATTATTTTCATAATTGACCAGTAAATTTTTTTATTAGCATAATAATTTAATGAATACCTTGATGGAAAATCCACATCAATTAAGGGTAAACTTAAAGGAGTGGTTCTTACATAAAGGGAATTATTTAATTGAATCTCGAAAGCAAAACATTGAATTTTCATCCTCTTACCATAAAAAAATGGTATTCCCTTAAATGTGGTTTTGTATAATGGTAAGTTAATCAAGGAATCAAAATTGATCCTTTATAAAAAATTAAACCTCGACATGAAAAAATTTGACTATAAAAATCATTACACTCTCCTAATCAACACAATCCAAATCCATAATAGTGATTAACCCAATTAGCTTCCATGGATATTGGGATTACTTGACCATTTGATTATATGAATTGAAACTCAATGGAGAAGCTACTGAATTATCTTTGTGAGGTGTAAAAATTAAATCTATTTTTCCAAAGGATCAATTATATTTTTGGTAATACATTATTCTAGATTGTAATATTAGTGGATGCCATGAAATTATCAGTAAAGTGATAGAAGTGACTTGTTTCTAACACATGCACTACTTTGATTAATATAAATTCATATGTCAGATATTTATTTTCATTCAATCAAAATTATATTTATCTATAATATATGACATGATATATCTATATTATATTAAAATATAATATAAACACATAAAAATCCAAATAGGAAACATATCCCTCACCTATATTTGAAAAGTTAAGGATATGTGTTTCAGTAGGAAATGGTTTCATCTCATTGATGGGTTCTTGAAAATCAATGTTATAAGAGAACATGATGTACTTATTTGGTAATACATTTATAGGGGAAGCTATAAATGATAAATAAAATGAAAAGTAGTGATAATATCGTATTAATCTCAGAAATCTTCTTACCATAAGGACATTATTATGAAACACCAAATAATTAACAGTCATAATCTTTTTAGTGTCAACTGGTATACCATTCCTTGAAATTATATTCCCATGCCTTTTACCATAATTTATCTACAAGTAAAAAATGAAAATGTTGCATATATGTGATTATCCTGAAAAATAAAAGGATATTGTTATCAATAGACTTTAATGACCATCACTAGTGTTAGATTACTCCAATATTGAATAAAAAACTACTATAATAAGTGGGTCAATATATTTATGAAACATAAATTTGATGAAATTCATTAAAATTTATGGTGTATTTTGAAAATAAAATGCTACATCCACATATTCATAATCGTTGTAATAACATAAAAATCCTTCCTTAGAATTTCCTCCTTCTTGACTCAGAGTTGGTGTTACCTTGATTATATAATAATTTTGTAGAATTTCCAAGATACTGTTAATTGATAAACACTATCATAAATTCTAGAAAAGAATATTAGTTATTGATTGTATCTTGTTTCGATCTATGATAATCAACACAAATTAAATGATTTTAATCTTTTATATTAATAAATAAAACTGGCATCGCACATGGGGACATACTTAGTCTTAAAAATTCTTTACCCTCTAATTATTCTTGTTATACATTTTATTCATTTAATTATATATATTTCACTATATATGATGGAATTTAAATAAGAATAATTCCTTTTAGTAGGTCGATAGAAATTTCCACATCACTTTTAAATGGTTATCTTGATATATTATCTAGAAATGGTCCAAGCTATCAATTTATTATACCCATAAAACCATTACTTTTAATTTCATCACTATCCCCCAAGGTTCTTGTTTTAACCAATATAAAATGACCCCAACCAATTCCACTAATGTACCTACTCTCATAACAATCATGTTCTACTCCCCTTTGAATACATTAAAAACATCAACATGATATATGTAAGAAACCCACCATGTGTATAAGAAAAAATGAGCATTATAGGAAACTAAATATTCTATACAAAATATTAGAAAAATATATCTATATATATGGAAGTGAAATTCCACAAAAAATATACTACATAAAGGGTAATAGAATATTTGGAACACTTAAATACCATAAACTCCTACAACTATATAGGTATCTAGATATTTAGGTCATGGTTCATAATATCTATATACAATAAAAAAGGATTCACCTGATGAGAATACATAAAAAAGTGGTAAAGGAAAATGTAAATTTTTCCAATCATAAAAGCTGAATTAATAATAATAGTACATCTCACATTTTAGGGTCATGGTTTCACTTTAGAAACAAACTTCTCAACCCCAAAATGTCTTTATTTATCCCCACTTGAATTAATATCTCACCTATATTCATATCATTCTATCCTGGACATCGGGGTCTTCCTAGAATCACACAAACATAGTTGATTCTAAGGAAATAATTTACTATGAGTGGTATTCCTAATTGATCATCATATAATTTAGTAATATTAGTTATTTTTTAACTCATTGACATCATGGGTTTAGAAAAATATATTTTGAGATATCCACTTTATCCATAGATGTGATATGCCTGATATGGTGTCATGCATACCATATTATTGTTCTATAATGATCCTCAATATATGTAAGTTATATATCTATTATGGTGTGAAGGAAATGAATCTAACCACATGGATTGGTTATCTAGTTCTCAATAATCTTTTATGTATGTTCCCCTTGCATGACTATTCCGATCAATGGAATTCCCACAATTTCCTAGGTAGGAAATTTTTTTCTTTTTTTAAATATTTATAGAAATTTACTTTTCTTTCACCATAAAATTTTTCACGAAATATAAATATTTATTTATAAAAAACATCCCTAGTTTTGAATGAATATCAGGTTATAGAATTTAAAAAAAACATATATTCTTTGAGAGACTCATTAGCTTCAACTTCTGGATAAACTCAAGTAATGTATGTAAGTTGATTACATATTCCATATCCATAAGATATCTTTCCCTATGATATAATAAATGATTTCTCCATGATACTCAAAAAGTACATTAAAAAATTGTTAAAAATTTCCACAAATCCCTCCCATGTATGTCCATTATAGAGCCTAGTATAGATAGCTAAATACCACCATTAGCATGTTGATTTTTTGATCATCAATAAATCAAATTTATATTTATTTTAGAATTTTTCCATTGAACAAGATGATCAGATGCATCAAGTCCACACATGCTTCCATGTGGTCGGGTCCAAAATCTCCTCAAAAGACTGGTGGGTTCTTCCTTTAAAAGTTCAATTAGAAATCCACATATCATGGTTAATTCATCAACTTTACATTTTCCATATATTTTAATGCATCCAAATTTCTTATAATGAGTTGTTTATTTACATTTGGTTTTTTTGAAACCAAATTCTCAATGGAACCTTCTTTTTTATTTCTAGTTCACATGGCTTGTGGATTTCTCCCATAAAAATTCAAAAAATTACCACGCTATTTCCATTATAACCAAGAAACATCATAATAGGAAAAATCACAAACAATTATTCATGAAATTTCATTCGATTGATAAAATCCAAGTAGAAATTCTCTTTACTAATTCATGATTCCAAACACTCACTTTTAAAACCTATGATGATGTGGTGATGA
Organism: Viscum album; assembly: GCA_963277665.1. NCBI lineage: Eukaryota > Viridiplantae > Streptophyta > Magnoliopsida > Santalales > Viscaceae > Viscum > Viscum album. The sequence continues at coordinate 229,880,258 of OY728151.1, forward strand.
CATGCTCTGACATTTTAAATAACACCTTTTTACCCAAACCACACTCGTGTATTTATGATTTGAATAAAGAAGGTTTGTATGAATTTTTATAAAATATTTTTAATTTCCCAAAAATAATATATTCTTTCCTAACATCCCAATTGATGTATGACACCGTACATATAATATTTGAAAAATTTGGACCCAAACGTATTCTATGAATATGATCAAAATTCTAATATCCTTATGTTTTCCCCTTAGACCTAAAAGGATAACAATAAATTCCTAAGGATTCACTAAATAATTGGGGGATTATTTTTTATTATATAAAAGGAAACCTAAAGTCTATGAATGGAAAAGGAATAGTTTATATATGATGCATTAAATATATAAAAAACTCTAAATTCATGATATAATAATAATAATAATTATTATTATTATATTCATATAATTAAAAAACAATAATAGATAAGTCTAAAAGTCCCACAAATCAAAAGATAATTCTATTATGCTATAATTGAAATAAACCGTGTACTAACCCATGACTAATTCCAAAATCTTACCTCCATTAACTATGAATAAACAAGCAGTTTCTCATCATGAAATATAAGTGGTCTTACCCTTACAAGTATCATGTTAAAAAAATATTCCTATATACCTAGATTTATATTCACATGATAGGTACGAATCCCAATAGAAAATACACAAAATACATTCCAAACATTCCATATGGACATGAACAATATTGCTCACATTTTTATATAATAATTGATAATAATTAAAACCAGTGAAAATATGTGAATATATATTATAAAAAATGGAAAAAATCAATCTACAATGCAAACCCACACCATGACCACATTAAACCATCCAATGCACCAAAACCACCATTATTAGGATCCAATCCATAAACTCATTGTATCTATCATTTATGAAAGACTCCCTAAGATGACCATACTCAGAGGAATAACTCATTTCCCTTTACCAAAGTAATCACTTTGTGGTGTAATGTAGTGTTTCAAAATCGTAGCACTATATCAAAGTTCAAACCAACTAGTCCCTCCCCATGTGACCTTATTTCAGTATTGTTGACAAGTCTGAACCAACATTTCCCTTTCAATATTAATCATTAATACACACAAACCCAATACAACACTAATTTTATACACACCAAAAACAATTATTTTTAACACCAAAACCCTACTTTTTTATTTTACAGAACACATTATGGTAATTTCCCACCACCTTTACTTCCAAATCCTGCACCACAATAAGTAGCACTTTCAAAAGATTATATATACCATTTTTTATCAATAAGAAATAAAATTTAATTTTGAAAATAAAAAAAACATGTTCTAAGAATCTATATAGTGAGAGTGGATCCACTTACCTTTTATAAGATTCGAAATATGAAATCACATCAGCCCCCCATAGATCCTAAATCTACCAACATTCCTATGGAATATTATTAACAACTCCAGGTCAAAAAATACCATAACTAAAAGTTATATGAATGATATTTCATTATTGTAGTTTCTCTTGGGAGAAAATAATAAAAGAAGATAATAGAAGAAGGGATGTAACATTACCTTCAATCTATTATACAGATTCACTGTAAATCTAAGACAAGAACCTATAAATGGAAGAGGATACATGAAATTTTACAATGGAAAACTATCATTTAAGAGCACCATATGAGATAGAAAAATTATTATTTTATGGGTGTTTTAGAATAAAAATAAAATTTTAAGATACTTCTTATGTCATGCATGGTTGGACAGGGTGGTTTGGTAAACCATGTTCCATCGAAGTCTCAAAGCTATATGGTTTGGTCGAGTGGTTTACCAATATCTAAGACCCAATCATGAATATATCCCTTCAAGAAAAAAAGGTCCACATTGTATGTTCTATATTTTACCCAAATAATGTTCAGACTATGTGTCTACCGCCCCCTCCCCCCCCCCATATCATTTTTCATAATTACCTAGAATGACCTCGTAGTTTCCCATAATTATGCATCAATAATTCTCCCTCCAATAAGTCATTAAAACATTTTAAACCCATCTAGATACTCCTAAAACCATCACACAACTCTAAGTAACCATAAATTAATAACAAAACTAAAAATTATCTGAAATTGGGTGTGTTACATGGTATAATAATATGAAATTAGTGAAAATTTCTATCAAGAGACAAAAAAAATATATAATTAAAAAGTTAATTTACTTGACTATTCTATGGAGAAACTATATAACCCATAAGTATATTTTCATGGAATAATATTACTATGATCTAAAATTTGATGAATAATTTTTCATATTGATTCAAGGACTTCCTAAAAAATTACCATATTCATTTTTTGAGGTTTAATTTTATTCAATAATCATGTGTGATAACGACAAATATTAGTTTTCCAATGTAGTGAGTTAATGATAACACCTCCTCAGAAGACTTGTAATTTGGTATGATGATATCAAAAATGGGTGAAGAATAAACCCGTTTCATATATGCTTTATAATATGATATATAGTGACATTCAAATATCTTTGAAATAGATAAAACCAATCAATAAAGGATGTACCAATTATTCTAGTGAATAAATTGGAATGAATATAAATGTTTTCTCTATTTTGTAATTTTATTAGTTAAATTAAACTAATTTTAAAACAATAATGTTAAAAAAATTATAAACTCTATGAATTTATAGAGTTTTTTTAAAATAAAATTAAATGATAAATACATTGTTTTCCCATCATAGAGACATATATAATTCATTACTGGGTACTTAATAAATTATAATAACATCAATTATCTCATAAATAGATGGAACAACATTCTATTAATTATTATCTTAGGTTATAATATCATTTGTTTTTTATAAAAAATAGAGGATCTAGAATGAGAAAATGAATAATCGCTGTAAAAAAGGCTTCACCCAATTCTAAAAGTGATATCATTAAATTTTAATCACATTTTATTTTAGTTGTAAATAATTATAAAAATTTATTAACATGTATAAATTGTTTCAATTTGGTAAAAAAACATACCACATCATCATATTTTTAGACACATGTTTCATAAAAGTAATACCTTGTTTTCCAAGACCATGAAAATATTTTTTTCAATTTTTAGGACATTGGTCTTTTTAGGTGAAATGGTTATATAAATTATTACATGGGTCATCCACAATTTTTTTATTAATAATTATCTAATAAAATCACATCTATGAGGAATTAATTTTCAAATATAATACATTAATTTTAGTGATCCATGATAAAAAACATTCACTAACACATTTGTAGTTAATATAATATATCAATACATAAATATATATTTTTCATTTGAATGAAATTCCTTAAAAACTAAATGAGGAAGAAGATAAATATTTTCTCTAGTAAAAATAAATTTGGAGATTATTATACACAGATTTGAATTCAAATAAAATAGAAACTATATATTTTTTCAACTGGGTCTTTGGAATCAAATTTATTAATTTTATCTTTTATATTGTTATGTGACAGGGTTTAGTGTTTTTAAACCTTTTTATTCTTCTAAAAAAATTATAATTGGTCACTACAGATTTGGATTCAATAGAAAACTATCTGAGATATCATACCTAATTTATTAAATTTTTATAGACATATTTTAGATTTAAATAGAGGTTTCTAGGATTAGTATCATAATGGAATTGTGTGTATTTCATTATATGATTAGAATAATATAACTGAGAAAATCTATATTTTATTGATTCACAAATATAATAATTTAAATCTAATAAAGTGTTTCTCAGTTTATGTTACCAAATAATATTAAAAATAAAATATATGAGATAAAACAAATATATTTAAAGATAATATTATATATTCAAATTTAAGATAAGAAAATTAATGTATATCTTTTTTAAATCCATGTTAGAGGTATCAATATCGTTAAAAAAATTTACGTTATATGGTTTATTTCTAGGAAATAATTTGGGATAGAATATTTTTATAATCATTGAATATGTATTAAAAAACATGGATCTTATTATAGATAAAAGTTGTGTTAAATAATAATAGATAAACAATGATAAGGTGGGAGTCTTGATTTTCAATCATTTTTAGTTTTAAAAACATATTTATGAGAATTTTATGTTCTATCAAATAAAGAGTTTTTAATTTTATAAAATATAAAAATACATGACATGTCCAATTATTCTATTGAAATTATAATGGTTTATTGGAGGAGCTTAATTGTACCCCACCCTCAATAAGAGATATAATTTAAGATTATTCTTTGATGAATTTCTAATGAAATTTTATTTCATGTGATGCACTAATAAAAGATAAACATCCAATCTAGGAATGTTTATTCAAGAATAATGTGATAGAATATTTATGTTTCATTCCCAAATCATTAAGAAAAAACCATTTCAAGGTAATATTTTTATGTTTTGATGAAGAAAACACAAAATATAATCAGAAGACGTATCAAGACATTAGAAATATATTTTATTATGGTTTTAAAGATCAATTAAAATAATATAATTTTAAAAAAATAGTATGGTGAATTATTATTGAAAGAATAAATATAAAATTTTCTTAACATTTTTTTAAATGGGTCATTAATGTATTCCTGAATTTTTGGATTTATTGTTGATCAAGAATAACCACGTTGTGGTATAGTAAACATTATGTTGTTGTTAAAGAAAATTTAAATATATATATCTTAACATCATTAGATTTGGTAATTATTATAATATAAATTCCTCATCCTATATTTTATTTAGGGATTACTATAATAAATATTTTTTCGACATTAAAATATATAACACATAGATGAGATATATGAAAATGATATAAAATATGTGGGGAAATATTATAATCCCTTTATATAACACACAAAATTTCATAGATTTGTTTCCCTTTGAGTTTGCTGAATTTTTTGGGGAATATAATGATTTTTGGGATGGCTACGAATAGTTCATATTTGGCCTCATGATTGTCCAGACTGTGCATACAAACCATGTTTTCTAAATATCATATACATTGTAACTTATGTGGGTATACACATGATTGGAATAATAGTTCATCTAAAGCTTATAGTTGGATAAAATATTCATGATTTTACTTTTAGAAATGTTTTTTTCTTCTTTTAACCCTCATTAACACCCAAATATGTCTTGGTACCAACTTTAGAATTCATGTGAGTAACTTTGGGTCATCTATATAAGATCAATGACAATTTTTGTATAATTGAAGGGATCCACACCGGATTAAAGGTATGATGTCTAAAATCTCACTAGTTTTTGAATCACTATCCCTATATTTCTATTTAGATATATCAATTAGAATGTATTAGATCAAATGAAACTAAATTTTATTTTCCATGTCATGAAATAATGAATCATAGTTTATTTCACTTATTCATAGGTTTTCATGTATATTATTACGTCCTCAAAATTTATTATATAGTTTTAGGATTTTTTTATATTTGGAAAAAAATTTGGTGGTTCATATTCGTTACTCAATAGATTATTATTCCAAATAGTGTTACTGATTTTATTTATAAGTATACAATTAATATGGGTTTTATCAAAACAATGTGCAAAATTGAATTGATAAAATCATGGTTTTCTTTGTTTCTATTAAATGTATAATTTATGTGCTTTTATGTGATATAAATTATTTCAAGAAATAGTTATTAATTAAATATCATTTTTTACTATTGGATTTTTTTAGAAAAACATATTTAATAGAAAATGGATTAATAGTAAATTAATAAACATTGGGTTTCAGAAGTGTTGGGGAAGTCTGAGAAAGTTGAATAAAAATATAGTAATAATAACAATATCAAAAATTTATATGGTTGGGTAGTTTTATGGTATGTGATATATGAATAAGAGAGTGATTAATTAATAAAATACTTAGATAGATGATGATCCATGGTGATTAATGTAATGGTCCTTGGATAGCATTGTTCTGGTTTATTAATTAAGCTTTCTCATGATTATTATAATTTATCTGTATAATGAATTATTCCATTTATGAGTAAACTATGTAGGGTTACCTATATTTATGAAATTCTCACATATAAGGGAGGTTGAGGTAATATTTAATCATATCCCTTTCTTTCTATCTCTTTTTCTCTTATATTTGAAACTGAACAATGATGGTTTTCTTGATATGAGTTGGGGATTAAATATCATACTAGGATTTTTTTATTTTTTTTATTTTTAACTTTCTTTTACGGTTTATTTACAATTATCATGCTACATTACTCACTAGTGAATTTTTTAATGTTGGTGGATAAATCCCAATCATATCCATTGAGTTTGAAACCTTGTGGAAGATAACATTATTATTAAATAATGAATTTAAATGATTTTTATTGATCTCAATAGATGTGTTTACTTAATGAAATGGTTTCCCCATTTAATATATTTGGTTATAGAAATAGTTTTATCACTTATTATATTTTTTATTAATTTTTAATATAATTTTGAGTTTTTTAATTATTTTTCAAAGCAAGTGTTAATTGAATTAAATTGTTGAGATAATATATAAACTATTGCTTCAATATGATTACATAGAGAACTAATTTTTTTGTTATTGTCTGATAAATAATTATTTCTTTATGAATTAAGCATGTTTGAGTGGTGAGAATTCCATATAAAATAAGTCTCTTGATATATTTTGGGGTGGGGTTAATGTTTTTGTTTGGTTTTCCATTCTATCAAGACAACCAGAGTTACTCTAGGTGATGACTTGTGTCATTTTCTATTAATTATGTACTCAATAGGTTATATCCCATGTTTATCTATTGTGATTCATATAAATACCTTCTTAATTATTCATTATTTTATATGGATTACTTTTCATGTGATTTTGAATTATTTTTCATGGAATGTTTTGAGGTGACATAATTTAAATTTAATCAAATATATAAAACATGATTCCTTCCAATTGAGCTTTTTCAAATATTTTTTGGTGTTTTTTAGTAAAATGATATATGTTCCCTATTTTAAATGCAATGTGTTTTTAATATTATTTTTTAAGTATTTTTTATTAAGATACATTGTTTTATTCAGTATGTGGGAGTAATAGGGTGTCATTGGGAAATCTTACTAGGTATTTTCACTCACCCCTACATGAATATTTTTTTGTATGTTGATATTTTACGAGGAAATAAAGGTTAAGGGAATAAATTAATATTTTTTTAATGGTCCTTATTGGGGGTTTGGTGCTTGGGTGGTATGTACCCCAAGTAATGTCAGTTCGTCTATTCAGGATCTATATTGTTGTATATAGTTTATACAACTTTTCTTAGGTATATGTAAGAATATGTAAATATTTTATAAAAAACAATTATTTATATTTGTTTAAAGGTTTTCAAAAATTCATTAAATATATTTGTTATTCTTTTATTCACGTGCTGGAATGAAATTTAATTATACTATGTGTGTATAATAATTATATAACACTACGTATTATATACTCCCTAAAGAACAAATACAGGTTATATTCCTTTTTTCTAGGTTATGGGCGTTTGTCTATTTCTAATACATCTTGATAAAATTTTTGAAAAATTTTGGCATAATGAAAAAAAAACATAAGGAAAATTAGTCACCCAAAAGAATTTTTTACCCACTACATTATATTAGCATCATATAATTTGAGGAAATTATTCCTTTGTGTGGTTTAAATATAATTTAGGATCACATTCACTTTGGTTCATTTTAAAATTTTATCATAGTGATGTCATGTCATGGATTCATTAGGTTTTTAGTTTTCATAATTATTATAGAAGATTATGACTCAAAATATAGTTAATAAAAATATACCAATACTCCTTATAGATAAACCAATATTACTTGGAGTCCAGGTAGTAATATATGTTGATGAAAATGGGAATAATCATTCTTCATTTTATCAAATAGATTCCATCTTTACCATTTATTGAGAAGAAAATATTCTACATTCATCATTATATATATTTGTAACCCCCACCCACCCATGAATGAATGAGATTTAAATTTTTTTTGGGTGAAAATATAGATATATTATAAATAGTGGATTGGGAATCTATTAAATTTTTGGGAAATTTTAAACTATTCTAAATTAAACTGTGGGATGAGTGTCTATAAATAGGGACTTATTTTTTTCTTTTATTATATAAATATATTTTGATGGTATTTTCAATATTTAGGTATAAAAAGATTTACTATAAATTATATTGTTTTTCATCAATAATTTATTAATTAAGAATTAATGTAATATCAAATAAACTATATTCTCTTGAAATATGTGTTAATTATATATATGAATCGAAGGAGGGTTCCTCTACGTCCTTAAGAAATGGCTCCCAACTGACCAATACTAGGTTTATGTATTCATCTATATCTTCCATGTAATATTTTTGGGAGGATAATGATATACTTATAAAAACATATTCCAAATATTAGAATTAAAAATATAAAAATATACAATCTTTTTAGGTTATTGAGGTCCTACATAATCTATATTCTGGATGCAGAATATCAAGATTAGTTTTCACTTACTACATACAATTGATAGATAAATAGTATCCATGGTAATTTATAACCGTTGTGGATATACATAGAAATAGTGTAACATAGTTATATAATAATATATAAATATTTTACTTATATAAATTTCATTTTAGACTATTTTCAATCATCAATTAAAACCTAATATAGTTCACGTAAAGAATTCAATGGATTATCATTGAATTGAATTATGGTAATCACACAGTAATTGAGTATAAAACATGCTTTTATGATTAAATATATTTCATTTATAATATTTTTAGTAATTAAAAAGTTATTGAATATATATTTGAAATGAGGATACAAGATGTATATAAAACAATGGTGGTTTTTTCTATCATCCCACTTACACTTAGATAGTAAGTACGGTTGTTTTTGAAAATAATGATATATGAGGGTGTGTGGGATTTATTATCCTCACTTCTTATGTGAGTAGTAGTTTCAATTATTATATATATCATAATATATTTGATCTATTTTAGTACAAAATTATCAATTTTAAGGTTCGTTAGCTCTTTATTCTTATCAGATACGAATTATTGGATCATCTCATCATAATTACATTCATTTGAACTTAATTCACTTAAAATAGTATACTGAAAGATGGATATTTATGGTGTACAAATGGTGAAATCATGAACTATTTTGGAGCTAGTGGTAATATCAAAAAAATATTCTTATAGAGTTATGATGGAGTTGTAGAGATCCATAGTTTCATTAAGTATGGTGTAACTAGGATGGTAATCCATCTAATGGGGTTATACCTCATTGAATATACTTTAAGGTGTAGTTCTCAGTCAAGATCCAAGTATCACTGATTGGGGGAGGGGTTGAATCAGTTATATCAATTTTTTTATGTTTCCTTATTTTTGAAACAACCTTCTCCTCCTGTTAAACTGTTCCTTCCCTGCTAAACACACACATCCATAGAAACACAAGATTTAAAAAGATCACTTCTGAAAAAGAGTAGTTACATCCTTAATATGATATGGAAACAATCAAGTACCACACAATCCCCCAGAAGACAATCAATTAATGTGGAATAAAATGAGTAGGATATGCCCTTACTCTCATGTAACACTTTCAAAACAATCCAATAGTGAGTGTGATCTATATTAGCATAGATATGGTAATGTAATGATTTTGTGCTTCTTAATGAACTTTCACAAATAAAATCTTTCAAAACAATTCTCAACTCTCATACCCAGAAGACAGTAACAACCTCCTAGTGCAAATAGCTTGCATGCCACTCCATGCTTTCATGCCTCCCTACTTGTGTGCCACACTGCTTGTGCTCAAACCTTCTTGGGCGCCACTAACTACTTTCATGACACTACTATTCATAGCTCACAACTTGCGCACCACTTTTAGCATATACACTCTGCACTTCTAAGACACAAATCCATGCTTGCGGACCTCTAACAACTTGCATGCCACTTCTGTTTATGAGCCATGTTGCACGCATGCCACTCTAATTGCTTGGCTCTATGCTTCCGCACCTTATAAATACCTCCTAAATTGCGTGACACTTCATCTTGCACACTACTTTCTACTACTTTGGCGATAAGAGCACAAATTTTCTATTAAGTGTTCAGCATTAAAAACTAAGGAGGGTGTCTGCCGATTTATAATCATTTTTGGGACGTGTGTCCCACATACACTTGCACATCATTCCTAAAATCATGTCACTCCATCACATCAGTGTTGCTCCATCACTTTCACGCCACTCTATCACTTGCATTCTGCTTTCGTTCCTTTCTCATATTTTGATCTGTTATTGTTGAAATATGATATGTGTGCAACATACACTTGCACGACGCTTATAATTGTGCTCCACAAATGCGCACCACTTCTTGTAATGTGCATCTCTTTCTTTCCTTTGTCATATTTTGATGTGATGATATTGAAATATGACTTGCGTGCCACATACACTTGTGCACCCCTTATACTTATGTGCCACACTTGCACACCGATTTTTGACTTGCGTTCCACTTTCATTGTTTTGTCATATTTTTATGATATGATCTAGAAATATGGCTTCCACGCAACACACAAATTTTTGCCACTTATACTTACATGACACACTTGTGCACCACTCTTTGATTTGTGTGCCACTAACTTTCCATTTCTAAAAACACTTCTTTTCTCCCCTATCCTTCAAAAGGATTTCATCGGAAGTTATCTAAACTTATGATATTTGTGAAATACAAATTATAAATGTATCGTTATAGTAAAAATGGAATGTATTGAAACGTTCCTGCCTTCTATAAACCACTTATACAAATTGAAGTGATTTCCCTTATTCTCAAACTTACTTGAAAACAAAAGAAAAAACTAGAAAATGATATTATTCATAATCAAATTGGTTCTAATAGTCCCCCCCTAGATATTGTTTTCAACCAAGATTCATAAATCACTGAACATTCTAATCATAAGTAATTGATTACTCATCATCAATTCTAAGACTATGTGAGCTAACGCATTGTAACAAACAATAATTACTGACAGAAAAACCATGTTGTCCAAAAGTAGTGACTATGAATCATCTACAACATTCTTCTCCAGCCCTCTATAAAAAATATTCATATTCATTTTATTTATAACCTTATTCTATATCTAGAACCTCTAATAGACAAAAACAGTATGTTTCTTACAAGCAATCCAACAAACTATTAGAATAGTTCACACATTTATATATCGAATTCACATCTTACCCACAAATCCCCCTTTATAAATGCAACTATAAGGATAGATTTATAAAATAATTATCCCCCTCAAAAACACTATCAAAAGGTAATATGAGAGTGGGAGAAAACACATGTACCTAAACCTTGATGAGAAGTGGTTGGACACCCATTTTCAACCACAATTTGGAAATGGTTCCTTCGTTAATGGTTTTGTGGATATGCCAACAACTTGTTCCATTATAGAAACATACCCAGCCTCAATTCATTATTCTCCACCTACCCTCTGATGAACTGGTGATTTGTGTCAATGTGTTTTGAATGATAATGTTGTAATGGTTTTCGTGTAAGGTTGATTGTACTTTGATTATAACATTCCAAGAGTAAGGGTAGATTCAGGTCAACTATTAGATCTTCCAATGTTGTTTTTATCCATATATGTTGGGTAGAAGCTTGAGTGGCAGAAACATACTCAGCTTCAGTCGTGCTAAGAGTTAATGAATTTTGTTTCATTATATGCCAACGAACACAATATGTTCCTAGAAAGAGAACTTTATCATATGTGGATCTTCTGTCATCAATAATTCGTACCCAATCAAAATATGAATACCTGAACAAATCATAATTTTTATGGCATCATATCAGATTCCTAATTTTTTTTGTTCCATTGATATATCTGAGAATACACTTTCCTTAAATTAAATTTTATTCTTTAGGATAACTATGAAACCTTTCACATAAGGTAACATCATAGAAAATTTTAGGTCTTGAGGTAGTCAAATATAATAAACTTCCCATCAGCTTTCAAGCATTTTTCTGATCAACTTCATAGAATTTTCCATCATTAGAAAACTTGGTTCCAACTAAAATTGCCTTATAAACTAGTATCAAATTTTATATTCCAAACGTCTTCAGAAGTTCCATATCATAATTCTCTTGAGAATAATAAAATATAGTTCTTTTTCTATAAGATTTGTTACCCAATAATGTATTTCATTTCTCTAGGAATGGACATTTCAAAAAACTTCTTTCATCTCCCCATAAAATATTTCACAATATCATTCCTCATTTCAAGCAAAGATAATTTCATCATCCTAAACAATTACAATGAGAGAAGACACCATAAATTACTTAATGTAATATCGTGGTCAAAAATTCCTTTATTGAAACTCATATTCCTTAAGAAAGTATCCATTTTGGAATTCCATGGCCTTGGAGCTTGTTTTCCCCATACAATGATTTCATCAGCTTACACACATAATTTTCTTCCTTACCAACAACAAATCCACAAAATTTTTCAATATAAACTTCTATATCAGGGTTTCTGTTAAGAAATGCAGACTTCACATCAATATAAAAAACCATTGTGTACTCATTTTTCAGTAATAACATGAAATATTCAAATTGTTTCGGATCTATCCAATGAAGCTAAAGTATCATCAAAATAAACACATTCAATTTGTGAGTAACCTTTTCACACTAATCTATCCTTTTTCCATATCACTTCTCCTTCTTCATTTAGCCTGTTATGAAAATCCCATTTTTTACTAATAACATTTTTTCATCCGGCTTGCGTATGAGTTCCCATGTATCATTATTTTCAATCTGATCAAGCACTTAATTCATGTCCTAAATCCATTTTGGATGATCAAAAGCTTCATTCACATTATTTGGATCCACTTTTGAATACAAAGAAGTATGTGTAACATTATTTTGTGTTCTTCTTGTTCGAACCCTCTGATGTTTATCACCAATATTATTCTGAGCCTATACATGCTTCCTCAGCCTATGATGAGATATTTGAATTTCATTAACATCACATGAAATTGCTAAGTCATATTCTTCTACTTGAGTAGGATTACCACTATTGGAAGCATTATAATAAATTTTAACAAGACATTCTTTATCCTGTTCAACTTCTATATTGACAAAAGTATGTTTTTACTTCTCAAAATTTTCAACAACTATCACATTAGTAGAATCAATGATTTTTCATATTTCTTTATTGAAACATCTATATCCTCTTCATTTTGAGGAATTCCCATGAAAAATTCCATTATCTCTTATTCTTTTAGGCTCTCTAATGTTTAAACCCTATTTCATTATGATTCATGGACTCCCAAAAACTATTAAGTGTTTCAAACATGGAGTTTCTTCATAAAACATTTTATATGGAGTCATATATGATATTGTCTTATAGAATCATAGGTTCTGAATATACTCTGCAGCACTCATTGCTTGCCTCCAATAATGATGACAGATACCACGTTCAAGTAACATAGTTCTCCCCATTTCAACTAGACTTCAATTCCACCTTTTTAAAACCCCATTTTGTTGAGGTGTGTATGGTGAACTGAACTTATGCTGAATTCCATGATTCTGAAGGTAAATTTCAATCTCTTCATTCTTATACTCCCCACCATTATCAGTTCTCAACTTCCTTAATGAATACTCACATTTATTCTCTGATTTAATCCTAAAATTCTTAAACATTTCTAGAAAATCTAACATATGTATCATGTATTTAACACAAGTAACGTGTGTAAAGACATCAATAAAATAAATGAAGTACTTATATAAATTTTTTTATTTCTTTCTCATTAGACAACATATATCAGAATTTATATGTTCCAAAAGTTGTTTTGAACCAATTTCAACTCTCTTATACATAGAATTTATAATCCTACCTTTTTCACAAATAGTGAAACACTAATATCTTTTTCTTGATAAATAAGGCATATCTCAGACATTATCTCATGTTGTAAACTTGCACATGTTTCTCAGACACATATTTCCCAGCCTTTTATGCCATAAATGATTTTCATCCACCAATCTGATGTAACAGGAGTTCTGTACTTCACCAACTTGTAACAAGTTCCCTTTTGTACGTTGGAATGTTGTAACTACATTTCCATTATTTTAAAATATCAAAACAAACCCGAATTTTCTGAACATAACTTTTTTCCCTCATTATAGTGTTTTGAAACAATCATGAGATTATGTTTCAACCCATAAATATATAATGTTTTCTAAAATTTCATCATTTTCCTAATGATGGCAGATCTAACACCTTTGAACCTCAAAGACTCATCATTTCCCAAATGTAACTATTGCTTCTTTATAGTATTTCACATTTTTTAGCAACATTATTTATCCTGTAATATGATAAAAACACCCACTGTCAAGAATCTAGGGATGTTATCCTTTTATAGACTTCAAGGAGATTTCAACAAAAAAGTGCATCTGGTTCTTTCTTTTCATTCTTCACCTCCAGCTTCTGAGATTTGTTAATAACCTTTTGTTGTACTGGAAACAAAACAAGACATCCCTTAGTAAGATGTCTAGGTTGTTCACATCTTTTACAAATATTTTCCAATGGTTGGAACTTATTTTCAACTTTCACTCTAACTTTCTCATATTTTTTCTGAACATCCTTCTCGTACTTCCCTTTTTGATAGGATTGACTCCCCTTCAAACATTGCCTTCCATAACCTGTGGAATATTAGTAATATTTTTTATTGAACCAACACACGTTTCAAGTGTTTCTAAATCCACCACAATACCAGTAGTAACCAGAGAATGAATATTTTCCTCTGAAACTTCTAAACAGACTAGCATTGTGAACTTGCTTCTCAACAACCTTCTTAATAGAACTCTAATTTCAATCAAACTTCCTATTTTCAATCCTAACAATATTATTCATCTCATATTTATGTTCAGAATTATCAGTACTAAAAATATTATAAATCTGTCTAGAGTCAGGATTTTTATGTACTTTGGATTTTTCAGCACTATTGACTTGGGCCACATATTGTTCTTATCAGAACCAGATTTTTCATTCCTCTCAACCTTTAAAGGTAACATTTGTGGATCCTTCTAGGGTTAATTATTATTAGACCCTTCCCTAACATCTGAGATTGATTTTTTGTAACTGATATTCATTTATTTAGCTTTAAAAGTTTCGGTTGGACAAGTTACAACTCTTATTATTTTTTCCTTCAACTTTACTTCAAGATAATGATTTCGATTCTTTTCATTATCAAAATAATTATTTATATCATTAATCTAATTTTCCAACTTGATTATCTCATTAGGAAAACCCTCTTGACTGTTTAATGTGGAATTTTTATTTATCAACTTCTTGTTTTCATTTTCAAGCCCTCTGATCTTTCTTAAACATTCTTTCAACTCCTCTTTCAGATGATATTCAATATGAGTTTCTTCTTCTCCAGAACACTTTATCATGCAATATTTATTATTCACTACTCCAATACAAATATTCTCTCTTCCTTTATCAGCAAATGATTTCTCATATTCAGTTTCACAATCTTCTTCTTCATCATATTTTGATAAAAAACATATTCTTTTTATTTGATTAACTTTTTATCCTTCCCCTTTGAAAATTATTTATCTTCGTCGGCTAGTTTCTTCCATGACCTTCTTGGCCTTCTAGGATTCTCATCAATGTCTTCTAATTTATTCTTTTGAAGACAGTTAGACAGAAAATGACCAATGGATCCACACTCAAAACATTTGAAGGGAAGTTTCCCCTTTTATTTCCTTGAACCACTTTTTACATTATTAGAAAACAAGGCTAAAATTTCATCAAAAATTATCCACACCTTATCTTCATAATCAGATTCACCGGCATCATCTTCAATAAGATTCTTCTTTGACCTCTATCTATGTGTATCCTTTAATGACATTTCTCTATCATCTTTGGATTTTCTATTCGTAGTCTTCTCCCTTCTTATATAATAATAAATGAGTGTTCTATGAAAATACTCCAGATAAAATGTTTATGGGTTTCTGTCTTTTAATAAATATATTTTACCATCAAACATGTCATGTAAAATTCCCATAATATTTTCAATAACTATAAAAGATTCCAACTTTTCACCAAGACATCTAATTGTATTGTCAATGTCATTTATAGTGGTAAAGAAGTCCCAAATATATTCATATTCTCCAATTTTCAATTATTTATAATTTAGCCTCCTGATATTTATTTTTCCTTCTTCACTTTGGTATTTCCTTCATGGATGTTCTTAAACTTATTCCATATGACTTTAACTATAGAGAAACCTTTCAATCTTAAAAAGCCACTCCTAGAATGGGATAAGAGTAATTCATTTTTATCTCTTCCATCATTTTTGAGATTCTTCTTATCGGCAGGTGTAAGAGGAACCTATTCATTGGTATGAGGAAATCCATCAGTTTTAGTTTCAAGAACATCATACTCAAGAGACATAATAAAAGACATCTATCTATCTATCCAGATATGATAATTATTTCCATAAAATATTAGAATCGCCTTACTGTTCACACAATTCAGATTTTCCCTCATCACTTCTCTTAAAAACATTATCAAAGAAAAAATGAAGGTAGATTTTACTATGATACCAATTTTAGTTCCCAGTCAGGATCAAAAAATCACTAAGAGGGGGGTGAATCAGTGATATTAATTTTTTATGATTCCTTCTTTTTGAAACAACCTTCAACTTCTATTAAAGAGTTTATTTCTTTCTGAACACACACAATGTTGAGTCAATAAGGATTTCCTTATGACTTTTTCCATTCCTTCTTTTTTTGAAAATCACAAACACCTTACCTTTAGGAAAATTGTTTTCTTAAGGAAAATTTCTTTTATAAGGAAAATTGTTTTCTTAAAGAAAATTTATTTTATAATGAAAATTGCTTTTATAAGGAAAGTTTCTTTCTTAAGGAAAATTTCTTTTATAAGCAAAATCGCTTTTATAAGAATCATTATCCTTATCATATTTTCATCCATATTTTTCTTAAGTATGAGATTCAGATTCATTTCAATTTTATCGGAATCGTTGAAACTTTGATATGAAGCATTCTGTTTTAGGATCCGAATTCTGGATAAGAACTGTAAGGAAGTTTCATTCCGAATTCCGGATACGAACTTTGATTAAGTTCTATTCCAGACTCAGGATATGAATCCTTATGAAGTTCGACAACGAATTCTTATTACGAATTCTGATGACGAATTCTCATTCTGAATTCGGATGAGGAATTCTCATTACGAATTCTGATGAGGAATTCTCATTACGAATTCCGATGAAGAATTCTCATTAAGATTTCTGATGAAGAATTCTCATTATGAATTCCGATGATGAATTCTCATTTCGAATTCTCACTCCGAATTCTCCTAGTAAACAGAATCTGGTTATCTTTGTTTTATACACTCTGAATTAATTCAGACTCTGAAAAATATTTTGGTTAGACTCCGACCTTTTATTTTTCTTACACTTCTATAATTTGTCTACTCTTTATTATTTTCATTAAACTCCAAACTTTCACTCCAAAGTTTTCATTCCGAACTTTTGAGTTAGATTTTAAATGGTGTCGTACATTCTGTTACACTTGTTTTATTATAAAACGATGTCATCTATTTTGTTATAAACTAACTATTGTCTAAGTGACACATGTACAGGTACCTCCGATCTTTAAGGAAAATATGACCGTTGGAGAAGGAGCCGACCTTACCTATAAATAGGAGCTCATTTAAAAGAGCTCAGTGCTGAAAAAGCTGCTGAAAGGCTGACTGATCTTCCACTCATGTGCTTACATGCTTGAAGTGATTTTTAGAGAGATATGCTCTTATTAACTCTCAAAGCTTCATGCGACTCCGAATATTGGTGATTACATTTGAGGGCTTCCGGGGATAGGAAGACAGATGTGCCGACTACCTTAACGTTCGAGGGCTTCCTTGCTGAGGAAGACAGAGGTTTTCAACTACCTTGAAGTTGAGGGCTTGCGGGGATAGCAAGATAGAGACTCTGATCTTCGTATGAAGGGCTTACCCTGGTGTGGGTAAGACAGATTTGCTTGAAAGTATAAATCAAGGGACCTTTATCCAAGGTTGTTGGATACCCTTCTCTTTGAGTTAAAAGACTTATATCTTGTTACATGTAGTTCTACTACTTGTTTATATTCCACTGGATTTTGTATTGTAAGGAAAGTATAACTTTCTTATACTTCATTACTTATACTCTGTTTCATTTAGATTCTATACGCTTTAAGGTAGAATCTCATATTGTAATCTTTTGTTAAGTTTCAATTTCCGGAACCATATTTCTGGAACCTACTTTTGGAATCTCTTTCCAAGTTTGCATTCGGTGTTAGAGGTGTTGTGAATTTGCATAGTTTAACTTTGTTAAACATAAACTTTTCCTTTTCTTAAGGAAAACATAGTTATTCATAACTAACTTTAAAAGTTCCAAAGGAATTTTTAAAGTGTACAATTCACCCCCCCCCCCTCTTGTAAATTGAGCATCTACATCATTATTTCAATCCTACAATTGGTATCAGAGCAGGTTTCTGAAATACTTATACTTACGAATAAGTTTTTCTTGATCACTTTGTCATTCCGAACATTGTCATTCCGAACATTACCATTCCGAACTTTCTCATTCTGAACTTTGTTATTACAAAACTTTTTCTACTAACAAGTTTGTGTATCGGAGGGATTTTTCTAGTATGGCCGGAATTAATGTTGGTTCGATTGATAATCTAAATCCTACAAGACCACCTATATTTGATGGTAATGACTATGAGTACTGGAGAGATCGAATGAAGACTTTTTTTATCAACACTGGAGTGGATAATTTTTTAATGCTTACTGGTGATTATAAAATTCCTGACAAGGAAGTTAGAACTTTCACTAATCAGGAAAAGCAAGAATATAAACTTAATTATAAGGTACGCAATACTCTACTATGTTCAATGACTAGAAATATATATAGCCAAATTTCTTCTTGTGAGGCAGCTAACTGTATCTGAAAGAAGTTAGAGGTTACACACTTTGGAACTTCTAAGGTGATTGAGACTAGAAGAGCTATGTTTAGAGCTGAATATCATGGCTTCAACTTTCATTATGGTGAACCTATCTGTAAAGTTCAACAGAGATTTATGACAATAGTCAACAACCTACAGTCTATGGGAGAGAAAGGTTTAGATGATGAAGCTCTTGTGGAAAAGATAATTGATATTATGCCCAGTGAGTGGGAAACCAAGAGAACAACTATAGATGAGAACATGAAGGTCACTGAAATTACTCTTGATGAATTATTTGGAACTCTTATACAACATGAAACTAGAATGAAGAGAGATGAAGACAACATCAAGAAGAAGAATGGAAATGGTATTGTTGCTTTTACAACAACTTCAAATCAGATTAAAGCTAAGACTCCTGAGAGAGTAACTAGATCCAAGTCTAAGAAAGTTATTTTCCAATCCGAATCTAGTGAGAGTGAAGTCTCTGAAAATGAATTAGAAAATCTTGCTCGAAGGATGAACAAGATAGCTGGATAGAGAAATTTCTAATCCAAGTATAAGAAAAAGGACAAGAAAGATAAGAAAGATAGATAATTTACTTTTTATGAATGCAAGAGAGCTGGACATATTAGACCAGATTTCCCTATGCTCAAAAAGAAAGAAAGGAACGAAAGGCATTCAGACAGGAACAGAAAGAAATTTTATAAAGCCAAAGATAAGAAAGTTATGATAGCTAATGTCACCTGGAGTGCCAGTGGTGGTGACTCTTCAGATGAATCTTCTGATTATGAATCTTCAGGACAGAAGAATCTTGGTCTTATAGCCAGATTACCTATTGATAATCATTGTTTTATGGCTAGGGTATAAAATGCTGAATCATTGACCAATGTTTCTTTGAATTCCAATGATAGTAAGTATTATAACTCTTCTGATGAAGAATCATCTTCTGATGAGGAAAATACTTTACCTACTTATGAAGAAGTCTCTAGGTTTGCTGAACTTCTTGAGATTGAGAATTCTAAACTCAATAAGAAACTTGATAAGGATAATTCTAGGAATTCTATTCTTACGAAAGAGATATCAGATCTTTCTAAAGATCTTGATAAGAAAAATGCTGATTTTGAAAGTATTTCAAAAAATCTTGAGGAAGTAAGTTCTGAGAAGAACAAACTTTCTAAAGAATTAGAAAAATTAATTTCCAAAAAAAATGTTTTTGAGCCTAGATCTAGTTCTAAAACTAATGATTTTGAGGATAAAAACTTGGTTGTAAAACTCAAGTCCTAAATTTTTTCCTTAAAGAAGTGTTTATCTAACTTTACCCATGGTAAGGAAAATTTTGATAAAATGTATTCCCAAATACGACCTTTAAGAAATAAATCTGGATTTGGTTATACCCATGCAAAACCAATTTTTAATAACAATTATTTTGTTCCTCAAAGTGCCCCATTTTTTACCAAGTGTCAATGTGGTGGTTACTGGGCCAAGAATTGTTGCTTAAACAAAACCCAATCTCTAGGATTTCATAAATCTTACTTTTCTAAGAAGATGTGGGTACTTAAAATTTTATTGTCTGGAAATCTCGGATCCAAACAAGTTTGGATTCTGAATGTCTAATTTACTTCTTGATTTCAGGAAAATAAAGAGAGTACCAGCAATAATACATGGTAAATGGATAGTGGATGTTCCCGGCACATGACTGGTAACAAAAGCTATTTTTTAAATATTATCAAAACAAAAGGAGGAAAGGTAACATTCAGAGATAATGCTATGGGAGGGATTGTTGGTATTGGTAATATTGTTATTCTTGGTAAAAACTTGATTTCAAATGTTATTTTTGTTAAAGGTCTTAATCACAACCTCATTAGCATAAGTCAGTTATGTGATGAAGGTTACCTTGTGAATTTTAGGAATGATTAGTGCTTAGTTCACAATTCCAAGGAAGAATTTATTCTCCCAGCCAATAGGCAAGAGAATGTTTACACTCTAAACATAGAAGACATTAGAAGCTAAGATTTATTGTGCCTAAGTGCAATGGAAGATCACTCATGGTTATGGCATAGAAGACTAGGTCATTGTAACCTTAGGAACCTATGTAAACTCTCTAAGAAGAAATTAGTTAAGGATCTACCGGAGCTTAGATTTGATTTTTCTAAAGTTTGTGATCCTTGTCAATATGGAAAGCAACATAAATCTAGTTTTAAATAAATCGGTGAAGTCTCAACAACTGATGTAATACAGTTAGTGCACATGGATCTTTATGGTCCAACACAAACTGGAAGTATTGGAGGCAAATACTATGTGTGTGTTCTAGTTGATGATTAAACTAAATTTACTTGGGTCTATTTTCTAGAAAAGAAGTCTGAAGCTTTTTCTTATTTCAAAAGTTTTCGAGCTCAAGTTAAAAATGAGAAAAACCTTCCATTGAAAACTATTCATAGTGATCATGGAGGAGAATTTCAAAATTCTGATTTTGAAACTTTTTGTAGTAGAAAAGGTATTACTCACAATTTTTCAGCACCTAGAACTCCTCAACAGAATGGTGTAGTTGAAAGAAGAAATAGAATTCATCAAGAGATAACTAGAACCATGTTGAGTGAATATTATATTGCTAGAAATTTCTGGGCTGAAGCTGTAAGTACTTCTTGTTATACTATAAATCGAGTTTTAATTAGACCTTTTCTTAATAAAACTCTTTATGAGTTATGGAATGGTAGAAAACCAAGACTATCATAATTCAAGGTTTTTGGTTTCAAATTATTTATTTTTAATACTAAAGATAACCTATATAAATTCGCACCAAAATCTGATGAAAGAATTTTCTTAGGTTATTCCACAAATTCTAAGTCTTATAGTGTTTTAAATAAAAATACTTGTATTGTTGAAGAAACAGTACATGTAAAATTTGATGAGTCAGATCCATTTGTTTTTAAACCACCACAACCTACATCCTCGGATGTGTTTTCAAAAACTGATTATCAACCTTTGATAGAAGAACCTTCTGATAAGGATAATTTTCTAGAAGATACTACTGAAACATTTACCACAGAAGACTTTCTACCCTATGTTGATGAACATGTTTTTCAAAACCCAAATCAGGTGTTTCTTAAGAATCATCCCAGTGATAGTATCATTGGTGATGTAAATCAACCTGTAAGGACTAGATGTTCTTTAAGAAATGAAGTAGAACATCTAGCATTTCTTTCCCAATTAGAACCAAAAAGCACTGATGAAGCTTTAGGTGATGATGATTGGATCAAAGCCATGCAAGATGAACTAAATGAATTCGAAAGGAATAAAGTCTGGACCTTGGTTGAAAGACCTAAGGAAACATCTGTTATTGGAGTAAAATGGGTCTTCAGAAATAAAAGTGATGAAAATGGAGTCATAGTTAGAAATAAAGCTAGACTTGTTGCTAAAGGCTACAATCAGCAAGAGGGAATAGACTATGAAGAAACCTATGCTCCAGTAGCAAGACTTGAATCTATCCGTATTCTACATGACTTTGCATCATTCTTTAATTTCAAACATTTTAAAATGGATGTAAAATGTTCTTTTCTTAACAGTTATGTTCAAGAGGAAGTTTTTGTTGAACAACCTCCTGGCTTTGAAGATACAAAACATCCGGATCATGTTTTTAGACTTACCAAAGCTTTGTATGGTCTTAAACAAGCCCCACGAGCATGGTATGATAGACTCACTGGATTTTTGCTTCAAAATAACTATGTTAAGGAAAATGCAGATCCAACTCTTTTTATAAAGAAAGATAAGAAAAATGTTTTGATTGTTCAAATTTATATTGATGACATCATATTTGGTTCAACTCAGCAATCTTTAACCGACTCTTTCGCAAGTCTAATGAAATCTCAGTTTGAAATGAGTATGATGGGTGAGTTAACATTTTTCCTTGGTTTTTAAATTTCTCAAAAACCAGAAGAAACCTACATATCTCAACATAAGTATATTAAAGATCTTCTTAAAAAGTATGGTTATGACAACACTATGAGTATAAGTACTCCCATTGATACCTCAAACTCTTTAAATCATGATGAAGCTGGGAAACCAGTAGATCAAACATCTTTCAGAGGTATGATAGGAAGTTTACTTTACTTGATAGCTAGTCGACTAGACTTAATGTTCTCAGTATGCTTATGTGCAAGATATCAATCCAATCCTAAGGAATCTCACCTAAAGGCAGTAAAAAGAATTTTTCGCTACCTTAAGGGAACCATGGATCTAGGATTATTTTATACTTATGGAAATGATTTTATTCTAAAAAGCTTTTCTGATGCTGACTTTGGTGGATGTAGAATGGATAGAAAAAGTACATCTGGAACTTGTCATTTCTTAGGAGATTTGTTAGTTTCTTGGTCCTACATGAAGAAACATTCTGTAGCACTCTCCACTGCTGAAGCTGAATATGTAGCAGATGGAAGTTGTTGTGCTCAAGTGTTGTGGATGCAACACACTCACAGACTATGGCTTGAGTTTTACTAAAACTCAAATTTTGTGTGATAACACAAGTGCCATTACCCTTAGTAAGAACCCTGCACATCACTCTAGTGCAAAACACATAGATATTAGGCATCACTTTCTTTGGGATCACACACTTAAAGGAGATATTATTATTTAGTTTATCGGAACACAAGATCAACTTGCTGATATTTTCACAAAATCTTTGCCTTCTGATATATTTTAATATATTAAACAGAAGTTAGGAATGATAACCGTTAGGTAATCCTTCTTAATTAACTTTCTGTTGAAAAAGTCTCCTTACAGTAATAAAATCCTTTTCATAGGGGGAGTACATTTGATTGTTAGATTAGCAAAGTTTTTTCAAAAATTTGTTTTCAAACATTTCAGAACGAAGATTTCCGGAACTACAATTTTCCAGAATGGATATTTTCATATAAGAAAACATCTAAAACAGAAATTTTCATATTAAAAAACTTCCGGAATGGAAAATTTTCGTTCTGAATCTTTCATACTGTGTTTTTCGTAGTGAATTTTTGGTACTAAGTATTTCGTACTAAGTTTGTTTTCCGTAGTAAAGTTTTTGCGAACACTGTCTTTTCATTAAAAAGATTTTTTCGTAGTCATTTTTATATTACCCATTACGAATAATCCTCCTAAACCAATCCGAAAGGTATAATTTCTTTACTCAAGTTTTCGTAGTCATTTTTTTGCTGGCATTTTCTTGTATTATGTTTTCGGATTATAGTTTTCTTAATTCTTTGTTTTAATAAAAACCTCAAAAAGATTGGATTCAAGTTTTCAACCGTCAGATCTGATCTCAGCTTATCCCAACCGTTAGATCAATCAAGGAAGTTGAACCGTCGTTCCATTGCCTATATAAAGGGGACTCAAATACTCGTCCCACATCGATTTCAAGCTCTCGCGTCCCGAATCTCTGCCTCTCTATTTTTAAAGCCGTTTTGAACATCAGACTTCTCTGTTCCGAACTTCTCAGAGGACTTCAGATCCGAATGTATGCGGAGTTAGCGTCTCAAGAGATTTCATCCACCAAACCTATTTCACAATGGTTAGTTTACATAGAAAGGCTAGTCCATTCGGATTTCTTCAATAACTATGATTCTCTTATTTCAAAGAACATTAAGTTGAATGGCTGGGAAGATATTTCTATATCCAAACCGGGGAATCAAGATGATGTCTTTTCAAAGTTACTTGTTGAGTTCTATGAATCAGTTTCCTTCTTTAAGGAAGATAATAGGGAGAAGTTTTCTTTTAAGTCTTATGGAAAGACTTACAAGATTTCTTATAACAAGGCATCAAGCTTGGTAGGGCTGACCTATGAAGGAGAAGCCGAGTTCATATCTCATGTGTTGCCGGACTCTAAGGGTAGCTTCGACAAGGGAAAAGCCTTAGAAACCCTCGGACTGGCTGATGACAAGGCTCCGAAGACTGCAAGTTTATCTACAAATTTCCGGATTCTAGAATTATGGGTGCAAGGGCTTATCGTACCGAGGAAAGGTGATAAAGATAGTTTGAAGAAGAGTGAGATCTATATCTTATATTTCCTTATAAATCTAAGGAAGTTCAACTTGATGAAGAACATTCTTATCACTCTTAAAAATTTGAAGAAAGGAAATCTGAGAGTTCAGATTATTGTGTATCCAGCAATCCTCTCAAAGTTGATAGTTCGGTGCCTTGATTCTTTCAAGGAGGCTTGCAAATCTAAGACAATAGTTTGTAAAATTATGTTGGTGAGCGATGGTACTCTTAAGAGGATGGATGTGGCTTTCAACAAGGAGACTGGTGAGTTCTTTGATTTACCTAATCAAGAAGAAGTGGGTCTGAAGGCTACTGAACCGGAATCATCTAAGCTAGTAAAGAAAAGAAAGTTGAAAGAAGTTGCAGTTGAAGTTGAGGATCCTAAAGCTAGGGAAGTTCAAACCGCACCTCCCAAACCAAAGAAGAAGAAAGACTATCCTGATGAAGTTGTTGCGAAGTGGAGAGCAGATAAAGAGAAAAGGAAAGAAGGGGATCCGCAGTTCGGATTGGACCCTGCAGAGGCTAAGGCCTTGAAGAAGAGAACTATTGATGAGCTTGAAAAACAAGTAAAGGAAAAGGAGCTCAAGAAGAAGATGACAGAAGCCGAGGCAGTCCAAGCATTATTAATGTTTAATGAGATGGTATCCGGAATCATTCCAGTACCAAGATCTTTCTCCTTGGAATCTCTACCTGAGACTCGAAGAAGAAACCTTGATCTTCCGGAAGAGATTACAACTGAACATTTTGAGAAACTTGAGCAGATTCAACAAGTGGAAGAGGAAGAAGTAGTTTCTAAAGGAAGTGGTGAAACAAGAGACTTATTGAATGAGGTAGATGGTTATAAAGGGTTTCCTTCGGAACACCCATCACTTCGAACTTCAGAGGCTGAATCCTATAAGTTAGTATCTCTAGAGAAGGATAAGAATGAGGAAGATGTTGGTCAAATAGTTGTTGATGATATTATTCAACTGTCTACTGGCGAGCAGAAAACTCCAGATCAAGAATCGGTTCCGAAAAAGGACAAGCGAAAGGAACTCCTTGTTGAGACTCTGAAATCAGTGGCTAGAAAGAAAAGAGAAATTGACGATTATTCTAAAATGAATTTGGAGATTATTGAGGAAGAAAATTCTCCAAGTAAAGTTTCATATTTGGATTCATCCTCATTGGGACATGACTTTGTTCTGCAATCTTTGAGGAACTTAGTTTGTTCCATTCCGACCATCTCCACTATAGACTCAAGATGATAAATGCTCCAACATGCTCTGAATCAAAAATCATATTCCGTATCCTTGGTTATGGATAAGTATGTCGAGATAGAATCCGAATTCAAATCTTTTCTTGTTGGCTATGAAGCCCAAAAAAGATCTTGCAAGAGAATGACGAGCTGGTCGAGGAAGACTATGGAAGAGATGAGGCTATTCGATGAGTTTCAAGAAAATGATAAAGATGCTTTTGAGACCGAGGACAGGAAGATAAATGAGTTAACTTCATCATTTGAAGAGAAGCTAACAGATGAAAATAACTTTCGGATTCAAGAAGTCGGAGATCTGAATGGGAAGCTGATTTCTGTTTCTCAAAACTGGAAGTTTGAAAGGGATCATCGGATTGAGTTTGAACAGAAGATGAAGGCTCAGGAAGAAAAGATCAAGGCTCAGGAAGAAAAGCTGAAAGCTCAGGAAGAAAATATTGAAACTCAATCTGCAAGGACAGTGGTCTTAGAGAAGCAAGCTAAAGAAGATCATAAAGACCTGAAGAAGATCAAGACTATTCTTAAGGGGCCCATTTCGAAGGAAAAAGATCCGAAATAACTAAATCCGATATTTTTGTTGTATCTATTTTTCTTTGTTGCAAAAATTTAAAATCTAATGAAAATTGTGCTTCTCGGTTCCTTTGTTGTTATTACTAATTTTTCAGGTACTTTGTTATTTTTTTCCATTCCCCCGATTTCTTTTTTAAAATCACAAAGGGGTATAAGGAAAAGATCCTTAAGAAAACGAAGAACTCTAATAAGAGTTTATATAAGGAGGAGAAGGAAAAGATCCGTAAAAAAGAAGAACTCTAATAAGAGTCTATCTAAGGGGGAGTTTGTTAAAGAAGACTTTCTTATTCGAAATAAAATGTCACTCCAGACATCTTGAATACGATCCTTATAGTTTCAAATCCTAAGGGGGAGTTAGTCGTATTCATCTATATCCTTAAAGCAAGGGAGATAAGATTTTTCTTCTTAGAATTTTTTTTTCAAAGATGTTTGTGCTTTCCAAAAAGGGGGAGATTGTTGAGTCAATAAGGTTTTCCTTATGACTTTTTCCATTCCTTCTTGTTTTGAAAATCACAAACACCTTACCTTTAGGAAAATTGTTTTCTTATAGAAAATTGATTTTATAAGGAAAATTGTTTTCTTAAAGAAAATTGCTTTTATAAGGAAAATTTCTTTTATAAGGAAAATTGCTTTCTTAAGGAAAATTGCTTTTATAAGGAAAATCGCTTTTATAAGAAAAATTATCCTTATCATATTTTCATCCATATTTTTCTTAAGTATGAGATTCAAATTCATTTCAATTTTCTCAGAATCGTTGAAACATTGATATGAAGCATTCTATTTTAGGATCCGAATTCTGGATAAGAACTATAAGGAAGTTTCATTCCGAATTCCGGATACGAACTCTGACTAAGTTCTACTCCAGACTCAGGATATGAATCCTTATGAAGTTCGACAACGAATTCTTATTACGAATTCTAATGACAAATTCTCATTCCGAATTCGGATGAGGAATTCTCATTAATAATTCGGATGAGGATTTCTCATTATGAATTCTGATGAAGAATTCTCATTACGAATTCTGATGAAGAATTCTCATTACGAATTCTGATGACGAATTCTCATTCCGAATTCACCTAGTAAACAGAATCTGATTATCTTTGTTTTATACACTCTGAATTAATTCAGACTCTGAAAAATATTTTGGTCAGACTCCGAACTTTTATTTTGCTTACACTTCTATAATTTTTCTACTCTTTATTATTTTCATTAAACTCCGAACATTCACTCCGATGTTTTCATTCCTAACTTTTGAGTTAGATTTTAAACGGTGTCATACATTATGTTACACTTGTTTTGTTATAAAACGATGTCATATATTTTGTTATAAACTAACTGTTGTCTAAGTGACACGTGTACAGGTCCCTCCGATCATTAAGGAAAATATGACTGTTGGAGAAGGAGCCGACCTTACCTATAAATAGGATCTCATTTGAAAGAGCTCAGTGCTGAAAAAGCTGCTGAAAGGCTGAATGATCTTCGACTCATGTGATTACATGATTAAAGTGATTTTTAGAGAGAGAGGCTCTTATTTCCTCTCAAAGCTTCGTGCGACTCCGAATGTTGGTGATTACATTCGAGGGCTTCCGGGGATATAAAGATAGAGGTGTCGATTACCTTAAAGTTCGAGGGATTACTTGATGAGGAAGACAGAGGTAGCCAACTTCCTTGAAGTTGAGGGCTTGCAGGGATAGCAAGACAGAGACTCTGATCTTCGTATTGAGGGCTTACCCTGGTGTGGGTAAGACAGACTTGCTTGAAAGTATAAATCAAGGGACCTTTATCCAAGGATGTTGGATACCCTTCTCTTTGTGTTAAAATACTTATATCTTGTTACTTGTAGTTCTACTACTTGTTTATATTCTGCTTCATTTTGTATTGTTAGGAATGTATAACTTTCTTATACTTCATTAATTATACTCTGTTTCATTTAGATTCTATACGCTTTAAGGTAGAATCTAATATTGTAATATTTTGTTAAGTTTAAATTTCTGGAACCATATTTCCGAAACCTACTTCCGGAATCTCTTTCCAAGTTTGCATTCGGTGTTAGAGGTGTTGTGAATTTGCTTAGTTTAACTTTGTTAAACTTAGCCTTTTCCTTTTCTTAAGGAAAACATAGTTATTCATAACTAAATTTAAAAGTTCCAAAGGAATTTTTAAAGTGTACAATTCACCCCCCCCCCCCCCCTCTTGTAAATTGAGCATCTACATCACTATTTCGATCCTACACACAACCACAGAATCACATGATTTATATGGTTCACTAATCAACAAGAGTAGATATTTCCTTGGTATCAAACCGAAACAATCCAATACCTCACAATCCACTAGAAACAATTCCTTGGATGTGGAATAAAATGATTAAGATATTCCCTTACACTCGTGTAGAACATTGAAAACAATAAAATAGTGCATATGCACCCTCTTAGCACAAATAGAGTAATGTTATGTTTCGGTTCCTCTTAACAAATTTTCACAAATAAATTCTATCAAAACAATTCTTCACTTTCCTACCCAAATGTTAGTAGGAACCTCCTGGAAAAAATAGATTTCACACCACTCCCTACTTGGGAGTCACCCTACTTGTGTGCAACACATTACATGCGGACCAATTTTTTTCATAGCTCAAAACTTGCACACCACTTTTGTCTTATACACTACACACTTATTGCACACAACTCCCTTCATGAGTGCCTCATAAATCTTGTGAACCAATTCTTCTTATGCACCATGCTCCTTGTTCACCACTCTTCTAACACACCTATGAACATACACGCCATATAAATTACTCCTTACTTGCTCAACAATTCATCTTGCATGACACTTTCTTCTACTTGCATGATCAGAGCTCAAATTTTCCCTTAAGTGTTGATCATTAAAAAATGAAGATGGTAGCCATCTATTTACAGGCATTTTGGTGATCTGCATGCCACATACACTTTCATGCCAATCCTACTTGTGTGCCACTCCATCACTTGAGCACTGCTCCCTCACTTGTGTGTCTCTCTATCACAGGTGCCATGCATTATTTCCTATGTCATATATTGACGTGTTAATATTGAAATATGACTTGTGTGAAACATACACATGCATGCCTCTTATACTTGTGCACCATACTTGCATTCCATTTCTTGACTTGTGTGCCACTTTATTCCCTTTTTATATTTTTAGATGATGATCTTAAAATATGACTTGTGTGAAATAGATACTTATGAGCACCGTATACTTGTGCACCACACTTGACTTACACTCTTTGAATTGTGCACCACTTTATTTCCATTTTCCAATTTTGATGTGTTGATCATGAAATATTACTTTTTTTCAACATACACTTGTGCTCCACTTATACTTGTGTGCCACACTCGGAAGACACTCTTTGACTTGCACACCACTTTTATTCAATTTCCAAAAACCAATATTTAATTCCACCATCCTTCATAAGGATTTCATCACAAGTTATCTAAAATTATGGTATTTTTTAATGAAAAATCAGCAATGCATATTCATAGTCACCATGAGAAGTATTGTAACTTCCCTTCCTTCCATCAACCACTTAAAAAAAGTGAAATGATTTCTTTTCTTCTCAAACTTCCTTGACAACAAAAGAAAAAACCTAAAAATGATATTATTCATAAGTATATTAGTCCTAACAAAAGGGTATATGGTTTGACTTTTTTACTAGATACGTCTTAATATATTTGTGAGTCATTCCTTAGATAAAAATGAAAATAGATTTTATATTTAATATGGTTAATTCAATATGGGAAGCTAATATACTGAAAATATTACCTATATATAGTATTATTCATCTTAAGTATTTTACTTCAAATAATAATATAAAACAGTTTTAATTATTCTCTTATGCACTTATGATTCATTCTCTAAAGCATTTTAATATCTATTGTTATTTCCTTTTATGTGTAATATTATTTTATCTATTTGCACTACAATAGTTCTCTTAAGGGATTGTGGGGGTTGAAATAGTGTGGTGAGTAGGGTGCATGGTATTACTTCTTATATTACAAATAGTCTAGGGAGTCATCATGATGACCATGTTATTCCTTTCATAATTCACTGGACTTCTGATTATGGAGAACATCCATTGGTAATAGGGGGAATCTTTTAATGATTTTATCAGAAGGTGAAGATAAAGGGGATTATAAAAATTTGGTATTAAAGGGGAGTTCTCATTCTAGTGTATGATTCCAATAAGTGGGATGAAATCTCTATATTACATTTCACTCATTTTTCATTACACACTCTTTCCTCAATTGAAATTTTCTCACTGTGAATTCACTAACAATAGAGTTTATAGGTCTGGATAAAGGAAATTTTAGGGAATATAAGTATTAATAAAGGGATTTTGGATTTTAAAAATTTATATGGAGGATAATATAATAAAAAAATACATGTATTTTCCACACACTAGAATTAAAGCGATGAAAATGGATAAGGTATGATGAGAATGGATGGACAATAATGAACTAGAATTAGTAAGGATTACATTGGCATGGAATGTAACCTTTAACATCCTAGAAAATGAAAAAATAGAGAGTTAATGAATGTGTTGAAAGATATATAAAAAACACTAACATCACTGAATTTTTTTCCATAATGTTGTGGCTATGATGATTAATGTTAACATAAGGAAGATAAAAACCAGATAACGTGTTTGCACAACATTAGTTATAATCTCTTCTGGAGAGTCGGAATGGGATTGTGATTACTCTAATAAACTGTAGTGGGAAAATTTATTTACTGCTTGAGGATATGTAGAACCTGATCTTGAATTAGGATCTTAGGTGGAGAGAATCATAAGAACAGTCATGAAATGCACTTAATAAAAAAATGTTGATGATTAACTAAATTATTGATTAATCGTAGAAAACCATCTAATGTTAATTCATGTGATAATATCAGAGGAAAGTCAGTTGGTTCAGAGCCTAAATGATGGAAATTTGGGAAGAAATAACACAATAATAATGATTTCAATAATATTGATGATTGATTTGGAAACGTTTCATCTCCATGAAGCTCATATTCTATAATTGCAATGGATAGAAGCATCCAATTGTTGTTTAGTGTGAATATTCAAGTAAATACATAGGAGATTGACTTATAATCATTATTACACTAAATATGAGGGAAAAATCATAGATAATTATGTTTCAATATGTTTTAGAAAAGTAAATTTGGATAATGATAAAACTCTACAGATCATTGAAAATGGATATGTTAATATTTTTGTGAATAATTGATATATATTTAAGTATAGAACAATTAGACATATCCTTGGGTTGTGGAAGAACATAATTTCCTTGAGAAAAAATTATAAAGTAATATATGTTATTGAATTTTGAATTGGGTCTTGAAAGTGACTCGAGGATATATAGAGGATTCAAAAATTGTAAATTATAGGATATCTTATTTAGACATAATCAAATAAAAAATTTCATTGTCTAGAACTATATTATAAAAAGATCTATAGTTTTTCATTTATAGGATTGGTCATATAATTATAAGAACGTGATGTATCTAACAAATAAAAAATATTAAACCACGATCACACTGAAATTGGATTGTATAAAATTTCATTTAGAGAAAGAGATAATTGTGTTCTTGATTTTATATATTTTCATTCATAGGGACTAAATGAATAAAATCGCCTATATGGATCTTTTGGGACCATCCCATGTTTAGTACCTCCTAGATTATCTTTACTTCACAACTTTTTTTGATCATGCTTCTAGTAATGTATAGATTTATTTCTAAAGGATAAGTCTAATATCATTCAAAATTTAATATTATTTAAATTCATTGTGGAATTGAATGTTGCTAAATGTTTGAGTAAATATGTTTTGAAAATGGTGGTGAATAAATTTGATTTATATTTTAAAACTTATTTAGGTAGAAAATATTATTAAATTAGAAGAAACTTCACAAAATACAATTGAAATAATGTTTTGGATAACATAATTAACAAAATATTGACTTTGATTTATTCAACCATATAGTTACTCTTATAAATTTACAAGGGTATTTGGGAGGAGGAACCCAAAAAATAAGAATACCATGTTAATATAATCTTATAATCTATAGTTTTTCATGAACTTTTAGATGAAATATGGTCTTGTATAAAACATATATATGGGTATCTTAA
The DNA here is from genome assembly GCA_963277665.1 of Viscum album. Classification (NCBI taxonomy): domain Eukaryota; kingdom Viridiplantae; phylum Streptophyta; class Magnoliopsida; order Santalales; family Viscaceae; genus Viscum; species Viscum album. The sequence goes on from OY728151.1 coordinate 229,913,263, forward strand.
ATTTTTTGAATTATTTATGTCTGAGAATATAAATTCTAAGGATAAAAAAATTAAGGAATCAGTTAATGCATGGGGTAAAGTGATGAGAACATCAATTTTTTAATATTCTATAATTAAAAGTGGAAATTCATTAGAAGATGAGATATTCACATCAAGGAAAGGGTTTTATAAAAGGAACGAAATTTGGTGGAGAAATATTTGGAAATCAAATAATTATATATCAATGTACAATTCGATCTAATTGATAAAATCAAAAGGTAATAGAATCTATAGAACGTAGATTAAATCACTACACTTCTAGAGATGATTCAAATAAAAGTTATTTCAAAAAGTTCAAGGGTGTAAGATGATAAAGTGAGAGTACCAAAATATAGGGCTCCAAAATATAAGTAAGAGATGATCATTTTAGTGTATCCATCTCAATTGATGTGATGAACTAGAGTTATATGACCATTTCATAGGTTTGGGGATGACATAAAAATTTTAATCTTAATGAATATTAGAGAATCCAAAATACTGGAATAAATAATGTCACTTAATGATATCAAGTGGTCTAAAACATTAATGTATGTAGATATGTCTCATTAAAATCCAATGGAACTTCCGAGAAGAAGGAGTTTCCATGTTGAAAAAAGTAACATGAAATTATATGGTTTCATTTTTTAAATAGGAGGCCGATGGAGTGAATAATTTCAAGATGATACTAATGGAAATTGAGACATAACAATAGTTACTATTATATAATGTTACTATTATATAGTTAGAGATCAGGAAATATGTTCAATTTAGAACTCAACCTCCAAATCATACATAATACTAAGAAATTATTTACGAAACACATAATTGTAATCCCTCACTATGGGAATCTATTCAAGCATTATCATCTCCTTTATCTCAATCATTAGGTCGAGATATGATTTCTCGTTATGTACTAACATCCATACTTGAGATAATTATTTTGAAGGAGATTCATCTTCCTCCTTACAGTTTTAAGGAATTAGGGGATTCCTCGGGATGTGAAGAGTGATCTCCCTTTCCACACATTTGATGTTGTCTTTTTATATTGATAGTCATTTTGTGCTCAATATTGCATAAAAATCCACCAATGTATGTAAGGAAATATATTCTAGGAGGTTCAGCCCACAAACATTAACCGGGGAGGAGTTATGTACCTTGGATGAAATAATTTCCAAATTATATTTTCTCACAGATTACAAAACCTCTAAATTTTTACGTGGTCTTTGAATTGTTCTACTAAAAATGTATTATATTGATGAATATATACAAGAATAATAAAATAGTATGTTTCTTATTATTTAATTAATAACTAGCGTACCTTTCACCACATCATTGTCTAGATCAATATCAGTAGTTGGGATAGTATAAGACATTTTTTTTGTTTCCATGGATGTTGTTGTTGATTTCCTCCAAAAACCATGGTCTTACGGAATTGATTTGATAAATTCCCATATTCCATTGAGCTAAAGCACTAAACTATAGGGTGAGTTTTGATATGAAACATCCTTTCATCTTCCACATTAGGTGAATTATTCATATCCCTTTTGTAGTTCTTAGACAGATTACCCATTCTTTTACATTTCTAGAATTTTATGGTTCCCTTTAGATAGTTCACATAATTATTCTTCACACAAGATTAAAACATGGGATATTTAGTCTTCTTTCCATCATGGGATTTATTTATAGGTCCTCCCATATTTAAATCCTTGTTATGATTCTTTTCACCAGGCCCCTAAGACCACTGAGTGTCTTCGATATCCATTTCAACCAGGAGGGAATAATGAAAAATCTCTTCATGTCTGTCGAAGTCTCTAATCACTAACTATATTTGTAGACTAATATTTTGTCCACAAAATATGTGATAAATCATGGATTTTAAGTTAATGGAAATGAAAGAGGAGTATATTTAAAGACATTTATTTTTTTACTCATAATTCATGATAGACTAATATTACTTAGACTTGATTCTAAGGAATTATATTTATATCTTAGGATAGAGGGTTTGGGGGAAATATTTATTGAAAAACATTTTTTGAATTCATCGTAATCAATGAAATAAACATACTCCATAGACTTTGAATTTTTTATTAGTTTCCACCACTAAATAGCTTCCCCATATAAATGATAGACCTCCAACACAAATTTCTATTATTCTAAGCACTGGAGGAAAGCAAATAGTTTTTCAATGGAATTAATCCACTATTCTGTAAGGATGGGATAAAATATCCACTAAACATGGGAGGAATTTTACACATTAAGGTATTGATGTGAAGATTAAACTTTCCATATAAAATGACGGTGTTACACATGATTAAAGATATTTTTCATTACTTGATCCAGTTGAAATGTATTATCATGATTTTTTGAGCACCCGTTCCAATAATATTTCGAAGATCATTAATGAAATCATCACATTTCCTATTACATTGATTGTTGGAATTTTTCTTCTATTTTATACCATTAATTAAGAAAAATATAGTGCAATTAGAGGGCATGAATATATTGCTAATAAGCATAAAAAATAAATCATTAAACATAAAAGGATAAAACACTTAAAGAAAAATTATATCCTGACCTATGATACTTTACGAATCAATCTAGGTTATCCATTATCTATTTCCTAAAATATATTTTTATGGACATTATATTATAACCTTAATAATAGTTCATAATGATCGTATGAATTTATAGAAGCATTTCCCCTAGGAGTGTCAAACTAAGCATGAAATAAGGCTCATTTTCATGTACTAGGTTACCCCGAGTAGAGCCCATGGCACCTCGTCGAAGTTGTTACTCCTAGGTACATTAGTTCCAGAACCACATTAGATTGTAGTATAATGATATGGATGTATTTTCTTGATAGAACACATACTCTATACTAACCAAAATTTAAGTATGTTTTCTCATACTAAATCTTATAACTAGGGTTATTAATAATGTTCTTTATTCCTAATCTCAAAAAATAACATGACTATAATCTAATACCAACTATAAAGTCCCTATCCTTTTACACATATCATTATATTATTTTAATCATAATTAAACAACAAATTACAACCAAGGATTGTGAGGTCTAGATTCGTGAATGTATATGTACATGAAACAGAAAACATAGGTCTAAATAAAACATTAATTCATTTATCATCCATTATGATATCCTATCATCATTTGAGCCCTTACATATACATAGGATAACATGGGGATAGCCTAAACAATGGGATGATCTTAAAATCCCAATAAGGGGATAAAAATTAAAATAAATCTCACCACATGGGTTATATGGAGGAACATAATTACATGAAAAGACATAGAACATGATTAAATATCAGGAATAATAACATGAGATTATAAAATCATGGATTCAGAGTAATTTGGTTTCAAAATAAAACATGACATTTGCATGATTTAAGGCTCATTGCATATAGAGGAAGAAGAGTGAAGGCTAACCACTGAGACTATTTCCCATGAAATCTCATGGGACTAAACATTAACAAATGTTATGGAGTGATATTGAGGTGAACCCATAATAACATGTTTACGAATATGTGTTAAACATGATGAATTAATCATAAAGAATCAAAAATTAAGGGTAACACAATGTAAGAACTCGGTATCATAATTATTTCAAAAAAGCATAACATAAGGGATTATCACAATGGTGTCGATATAAGAATGTATTTAAATCATACATGGAAATTCATAAGGTAAAATGGTCATAGATCATGATAATTGATTTCAAAATGAAGTGAATACATGTAAATATGGTGTATCAGAATCTTTATATATAAAATATGTTAGTGCGGTTTAATGAAAAAATTGAGGAATATTTAATGGAAGAAAGGGAATGGTATTTCATATAAAACCATAAGTGAACCAAGACTGTTTTTATTATTAGAATTTTAATTTTATAAGAAAATGTGATGAAAAATATAATATGGATTCAGTTGAAAATGGTATGAAATCATTGAGTTCCATTTAATTAGGCCTTCTTATCTAGAAGAATTGATCTGGGAACCTTTTAAAAACATGCATAACCTCAAAAATGTAGGATGAACAGATCATGATACATGATTTTGGAACATATAAACATAATTTAAAATTTTTACAAAAAATAAAATAGAATTTAATTTGGGTCGAACGAGAGATATAATAACACAAATGAATAATAGAGGTTCTAGTAGAATCCCTTACCTTATGTCTGAAAAGATTCTGAGCATGATCTTAATGTCATAACCAATAAATTTAAATACATTAATTAATTAATTTAGAATATTATATACATTTATTTTATTTATTACGATTTTATTATGTTCATTCATGTCCCATTTTATAGATTATGAGAATCAATTTAATTATTCCATAGCCTTTGTTTCTTCTATTTTCATGATCGGTTTACATCTATATGTGTACGGAAAATCATTGAGAATGAGGATAGTTATCCCAAACTGAGTTTATATTTTATTAATTAACATATTGAATATTAATATACCATTTTTTATTGAAGTGAAGATGATTCATTAGATAAATCATTAAGGGTAATCATTTGGATTTATTTAGCATTTGTTATCACAACGAACTCATTTTGTTTATATATTAATATAATGTCTAGAGAATGATTCTAGAATGTTAAATAAGACATAATTCATATTTTATAATCCGTTTCAACCATCAAAATCGTTTCATTATTAGCCTGGAAGACGATATTGAATTGTGAAAGCACGTTGTCCATGAATGTGGTAAATCGGCACCTCACAGATAATGTTTTCATTCTTAAAATTAAAGAGAGAGAAGAAAATAATTGATGAATAATTATTTCATAAACATGATAATATAACAGTATATATAGGAAAATGGAGTTTTCATTCTACTTGGAAAAGGTGAACTTATGAGAAGATAATAAAACAAAGGAACATGAAAATATATTGAATGAAAATAGAATAGGGTTTTAGCTCTTGATTCCTTATTTTTTAGAGCCTCCATAGGGGATTGGTTTGGGTATTTTGTTAAGTACAATATAACAAGGATGTGGGGGAGAGGATTTGGATGAGTATTTGGTAGAAATTGGAAAGGGATCTGGTCTTGAGTGGTGTGAAGAAAAGAGGAGGTGAGGGTGGTATTTATTGTGTAAGAGAGGGATGTTTTTTCATTATTTAAATCATTAGTTTATTATTTTGTCTCAACACAATGAATAGTTAGATTATTATCATAAAATATGATAAAATAATGACAGAAGGTTAGATATTTTGGGCTTAAATTAGGATTAAATCATATATGACTCAATAAATCATGTATTTCACATTTTTCTAATTTATCATATTTTACAATTCAATAAAAATTCAAGTATTTTGGAAAAAACCAAAAAAATCACTTTAACCATTTTTTTATATATAGTATTGAATGATGAACTCCATTTTATGAAAAAAATTCAATATGAGAAAGGTTAATATTAATTTTAATCATCATTTACATATATAATTCAGAATTTAAAATTATAAATGATTTTATAACATTTTGAAAAATTACATAAGGTCTCAAAACATTGTCTTAAAATAATAAGAAATCAAAATACTAATTTAGGAATATATTTTATTATAAATTATTAAATTAATCATATTATTGTAATTAAATATTTATGACAAACTAAAATACTAAAACATAATTAACAATTTTTAAATAACTTATTTTCTTATACTATGATATAATTATATCATATTGTCACTTATATGATAGATATATTTTACTTATACATTCTTTGGAGAGGTTACTATTCAATTGGATAGATTACTATTCATAATGTTCATATTAATATTATAAAGGTCATGTTACTATTTCATCATTATAGGTTCCTTAACTTCTAGAAACACTTATTATTTCATTCAATCATCATTTATAAATCCCATATTGTGAAATCTATCTATTTCTACGATATGAAATAATTATAAGAAGGTAATTTCTAAAGATAAAACATTGGTTTGATGTATTTAATCTACCTATGACTTGGTTAGATGATGTTATGTTTCTACAACCATTTATCTAGTGTTTCTATATATCAATGTACGGTGGAATATTATGTAATCGATTATTAAATGGAATAAAAACATGTTTCATGATCACTTTCATTGATTAATGTATGTTGTTATAAAAATAAAATTTCAATTAAAATTTAAAAAGGGTTTTACTCTATATATCCTAATAGAAATTTTATATATCTTATCCTTAATTGTGAGTATTTATGTCCAAAGTAAAATATTATAATTTTATTTTATGATTACTTCTTAAAATTATATTGTATTATCTTCTAATTAAAATTTCAATATCAATTTATATAGTGTTTTCTATCGTAACTTGTAATTAACATATTTTTATATATAAACCTTGTTGTTAAATTCTATTTAAAGTATAAAGAAATAGTTTTATGATGTGGATCGTATGTGTATGATGTGAACTATTTGTATATATGCTGATTGACTTGCTGTGTGGGTAGTTAGGGCTACCAAGAGAACCAATATTATGAGATCATGAAATGTGTAATTTAGAAACTAAAATGATGTTTTTCTTATTATTTATTTACACAGACTTTGCTTTTGGAAGATTAGATGGATTTTTTTATGATATCCATCTTATTTTTGAATGAAATAATCCTCAAATGGATTAATTTCGGCCACAAAATATATATTCAATGAGATTTTTTGTATAAGATAGTGGGATGTTTTCATTATTGTGAAATCCATTTGTACTATGATATTGATAAATCTAATGTGTGTTAATAATATATGACCCATGTTCATTAATTCATGGCTTTATTGATGGTATAATAGGAAAGTCTAGAACCTATATGTGATACCCTTCTATTATAAGTATTGAGAAGAGAAGAATGACATAAATTTTTAAACTTTTATTCCTCTACTGTATAAAAATTTGGGTTGTGGATAACCTTGGATGGGTATTGGGATTATGTATGGGATTCTTGATAGATACTTTCATAAGAACCCTATGGGGGGTTTTTTGTGTGCGAGTTACCTTGGGGTGTAATCTCTGGCTCTGGATATTAGTGATTTGAGTGTGGGGATCAAGTATTGTGACAATTTCTTACTATTATAGGATATTAATATGATAAATGGGGGTAACCCAAGATATGGGTATGTTTTGGATGTGGATTCCATATGGATAGGAAGATAAAAATGTGTTTTATACTGACATTAATGTATGAGAGTCCTAGAAAATTCTAGTAATAGTTGTAAATATGCCATGTGGTTTATGGATATAGGTTCACAACCCTATTATTGTGAGTGATGACTATGTTTTGATGGTAATGATTGGTTAGATTCATTAATACGATGACTACAAGGTTTTTTAGGTGGTTGAATCATTATTGGGTATAGTGTGGGTAGAAAATTCTTGTTTTATGTTGATTCACAAAGTGTTTTGTTGTCACATGGTTGGCCTTGGAACAAGTAAGTTATCCCTTGATCCTTGGAAAGGGAGCACTAAGTGAGACGATTTTAATTGGATTAGTTGGAATGTGATGAACATTTCTACCTAGATTATTATGTGGATGAGCCAATGAATAAGTTACTATGACCTGATATAGTTGATTTAGTTTTTATAGTGTTATAAAATTGGGGATTAGTCTTGTAGGGAAATCCGGTTTGGTAACCTGAGCTATTAGGCATCATTGTGAATGGTTAAATTTTACACTCTTTTCTTATGTACTACATGTATGGATTATGATTGACCAATATTGTATGTGGGATTCATGTAGCCTAAACTTAGCTGTACTTAGGTAATATTACATCCATGATTGATATGGATAACTTTTTATTTCATGTGTGAGACACGTTGACGCTTGGTTTTGAAGAATATCTTGGATATAAAGCTTGATTTGGGAAATTAACATAACTCCTGAGGTATGTTCATGACAATTGATTGAAAATTCATAGTGGTTACATGTGATACAATTAGTTTACTAATAGACCATTTTGGGATTAATGTATTTTTTTTCCCTTAGAGACCCATTGGAGTTAGTAATATTTGAGGGGTCTATATATTCTAGTGAATTATAGGACTCCTTATTTTTATGAATCTTCATTGTGTATGGTCAGGTGTTTTTGATTTGATCTGTATAAGATTCACAATGATATGGATTGATACAAAATTATTTATTTGGTCAATTATTGACAAACGGTGTTAACCCATGTGATTTTGATGTATAGTGGACAAAGAAAGAGATGTTCTAGTTTAAGATAGGGTTTAGTTTTTTCTAAGGAGTATATGCATTATGATTAGATTGATGAGGGACAAGAGGTCTCAGTATGTGATAATGGGATAACATTTGGGTAATGAGAAATTCATTGATGTGGGGGTGATCAACTTATGTGAGAGATGAGTTATGACCCTTTTTAGAATAGTGTGGGATGCCATGAAATATTTGCTGGTCCTTGTGGAACACTAAGTGGAACGATGTGTTGGGGAATGAATCAAATATTTACCAAACTATAAAAAGTTATGAATCAATGTGGTTGTCATTTTCATGCGAATATTTGTTGTTCCCTTAGCTGAATATAATGAAAAATTAATATGATTTTGGGAAAGTTCAAGGACCATGAGTTCGATATATCTTGATAGGTTGTACAATGGTTGTATCTTGAAAGATTGAAATGGTAGATATTTACTTCACAATAATATAATTAATGATATGAGAATGGATGGATTTGAGGACATATTCAAGCAACTTAAGAGAGGCTTAAAAAATTTAATGTTTTGATGCTGATGGGTATTGGGAAGGATCATTCTCATTGATTGGAAATTGGGAAGTCTTATATATGGGATCACACTATGGACCATTTGAGTGTGTGGTTCTCATTTTGATATGTTTTTTTGTGAACAAAAGAAGTAACGTGTTTATAAACACAACACCAAGGTAGTCATAATTTTTTGATGTCTCGTTGTTATAATAAACCGTGTAGGAACAAAAAGAAAAGGGTACCCATGTATGAGTAATATTTATTTGGATGTGATTTAATTTTTATAGTAGAAATTTATAGACACTATATACGTGTCTATGGTGAAGTTCTGTGATATGGTTTCTTATCAATAGTTGCTAAGAGAGTGATTAGGTTAGTGAGAATTTGATTCCCTTTAGTAATATGTTTATGTGAATGATGAAAAAGATTTTTATATTATGATTACTGTTGAGATTGCTATTTATAGATCAAATAAGAATAGATAGGTGAGAAAAGGATTATTCTAAACTAGTGGAAATGAAAAAAACTGTTATGTTGGTATTTTGGGAGTTCAAAAATGTAATAGGAAGTGGGTAATCATAGTAGGGTTAGTTGAAATAATTGACATCAAGATGTGTTGGGTGGTTGTGTTGTGATTTGTGTAAATGAGATGTCGTTGCTATGGGTTTTATTATAGGGTTTCCAATGTATCTATTAGATATCTAATAGGTTTGTGTGGTATTAGATTGACCAACAAGGGTGTTTTAATAGTGGAAGTATAGTAAACCTCTTCTTTAATGGATTTAAGTTTAATCAAGTAATATCATTAGTAATTCAGAACATTGATATCTATGATTATACAATATAATATATACTCAATATTGAGATGAATATTGGATACTCATATTTGCATCATGGTCCTAGAGATAAATTATGTAAAATATAGTTTTAAATTATAGTATTAGTATATAACTCCATTGGATTAATGAAAACCCAACTTCCCACATTTGAAAAATATGGGAAGAAGAATCTGAGAAACTATCCCAATGGCCCTTTACAATGCTTCGATTGTCAGAAATAGGGGTATCAAGACAATCAATGTTGAATGGATATGAATAATACCACTAATATGATGGAAGAAAATAAGGTTCAAATCAACACTCATCCTATTGTCTAGTGTTTCAAATTTCAGAAATATCTAAATTATGGAAACTAATGCCCTAATCCATGGTTCGTCGAAGAAGATAAATGACCACAACATTAATATCCTAGATAAAAAATTATGAAATATCCTACCATAATCTCTGTAGTATATCCCAAAAAATTATGTGCTGATAGGTATGTTATTTATTCATTCAATAAAGAACAAAAAATTTATGATTTTGGTTATATACATTATTTCATATGTTCTTATTTATGTTGAATAATTCAAACCCCCACAAAACTCATGGGGTTTGAGAAATCATTGATATTATAAAAAGGAAGTATCATTGTATCCCAAATATATAAATCATTCCCAATAAATGTTTGTGGATAGAAAATCCCATAAAATATTTTATTACTTCCTTTATTAGTGTTTTCATCTAAATTTGTATGATATATCCTATCATTATTTATATACAACATCAACAACTATGAGAAGGGGATAACTCTTCAAATGCTAATCCATTATTAGATTTTGTATAAGTGTATATGAGATGATGAATATCCTCTAAAATCTTCATCTCAATTGTTGATATTATTTCCATATTAGAAGGAATTTATATCTAAAATTTCTATAATAATGGAGTTAATCATACTTGAAAACATTCCAATTTTGAGGGATTATACTAATGTTTTCCTTGTATAGTTTCCTATTCTTCCTCCAAATTAAGATATTCATTACAGAATAAATCTTATACCTGGATCCCCACCCATATCCAATAATACCTTTAAAATAAACACCATTGACTTGGATAAACTAAAGATGATGTTATATATAATTCTAATGAAGGGATTTATACACCCGAGCACTTCACCATTGGGTGTGTCGGTTCTCTTCATCAAGAAGAATAATTATTCGATAACCCTCTCCATTGATTATCATAAACACAAAAAAATTATGATAAAGATAAAAGTATCCTAAATCATGGATAAATTATGTGTTTTATCAGCTATACGGTGCCTAAAATTTCATTAATTTGACCCTATATTTGGGATATCATTAATTAAATATATAGGATGATAATATTCCTACGACCTCCTTTTGAACAAGGTATGGACACTATAAGCTCATTGATATGACCTTAGGACTCACTATTTCTCCAAAAATCATAATGGATATAATTAATATAGTTTTTAACACTCCGATAACATATAATATATTTATATTAAAATCAATTTTATTTCTATTATATCTTTTGTTACACGCAACACTACGTTTAGACGAACCACATTGTAATATTAAAATCTTATTATTAAAACGTGACTCATATAAACTATCCATAAAATTGGGGGGATTGAATAATATTAACTAATATATATAATATATATTAATTTCCCACTCAATATAAATTTATTTACAAATTCTTAATAAATAAGCACTCACTTTAATAAAAATATTTTATTTAAAAAATTATGTTTCCTAGAAAATAAGTTTTGTTTCTTTTATGAGAAAATGTAATAAATAAATTTTCTAATTATTAGATATGTTATTTTAAAAAATTATAATATATTTTTTAATAATTATATTGATGTTATATAATTTTGAATTTTTTTAGTTTTTAGAAAATATTGATTTTTCAGTGAATTGTTAAAAATACTGATTTTTTATAATATTGTCATTTTTTAAATAAATTAAGTAATATAAAAATTACATTATTCAATTAAATTGATTTAAAAATAAAAAAATTAAGAATTATTTATGTATAATCATTTAAATTACATTGAAACCAATTTAATGTGGCTTTTATTATATGCTTCTTTTTATGCTTTAAAACACATATTTTGAAAGTTGTTTTAAATTACATAATGTTTCTATATTCAATAAATTAAAATAAACCATATTGAGGAATGATTTAAATTAAATTTATTTATGATATATGTATAAATTTTAATTGAAATTAATTTATTTATCATTATTTTTAATATAGTTATTGTAATATCATTTTACGTTTAAGAAAAATGGTTTTCTAGAAAAATCAATTTTTCGGCACGTCTATGAGTTTAGTTTAAAATTATATTATGAAAATAAAGAGATTTAAATTTTCAAAAATGGATAAATTTTATTAATTACAGTATCTTATATTATATAATAATAAAAACTAAATTTTTTTAAAATAATGAAAAGTGAAAAAGTATAATTTATTTTTTTCTATTAAGGTAAAAAAAGTTTTACTAAAGGTTAACCTAAAAAGGTAAGGGTTATAGATTATTTAAAACATGCCTAATTACTATATTATTTTCATATATTGAAATTATATATTATAATTTTTTAATATGGTCATCATTGGTTGAATTTTTCTTGATACAAACATCGATACGAATCTTTATTTTCAAGAATTTTAATTGTTTCATCATCCCCACTTATAAAAGTTCACCCCCTTTTCTCTCCTCTTTACACTTCCAAAACTTTTTTTTTTAAACAACATAAAAAAATAAAAACCCTCCTACTACAATATCATCTTATAAGTAGTTTTTCTTATCATAAATCTAACCAATAATGGATTTTGGTGAAAAAAATAAGTTTTTTGAAGAAGATGTATCATCATTAATCGAGCATTTTATTTTATTTCATGATAGACCATTTTAAAATATTATTAAACCAATATTATTTAAATACATAATTATCTCCCATATAATTAATTTTTTTATGTTATGTTAATTACCAAAAATAATCCACTCCTCCATCAAATGTGGAATGAAACTATCGATCATGTGTATAATGGACTGCAACCTCACAAACAATCATAAATAATTTTCCATCACCACTTCTCACAAATCTATATAAACATGTATGTAATGATTATATATTATATTAATGATATAATTAAAACTATAAATTTATAGTATAAAATATATATTCTTACTTTCCATTCTCTAGAGAACAGGGTAATGTCGCCTGTGTGTATGGCGAACTACAACCTCATTAAGTGATGTGATTCGGTTTTCACATGTACATTACATTGATGGTAATAAGGAATAATTTTATTTTTATATATGATATTAATGTCATATTAAAAATTATGGAAAATAAATTTATCATTTAATCAATTACCTTACCATCCATTGAATAAATGATAATGTTATCCGTCTGTACAGTGGACTACCACCCCACAAAACGATGTGATTTGTTTTTATTACCTCGTCTCGTGGATGATATATATAAGGATTTTTAAATTAATTATATAATATTTATGAAGTAGTTCTCATCCATTGATGTTAAAATAAAACTTACTATATTACCTTCATGATCATTAAAAATTTTCAATAATACTCATACGTATATAAGGCCTATAGTCTCAATTATTGTAACATGGTTCATTTTTCATAACCATATTTCATATTTTTTTAATAAAAATATACAATAAGAAATTAATTGGTTGAGTAATTCAATTTTACATGATAAAAAATAAAATTAATGGAATGATAAATAGTAAAAGGATCCTTCTGAAATTTAATAATGAACATAAGATTATTATTATAATGACATATCATTAAACATAACTTATTCGAGTGTTTTTAATTGTAGATCAAATTGAATGATCGTTTATGTTTATTGTTTCAGAGAATTAGAAAAAACCAATACAATTTATACCCATACATTACATGTACACTATATATTAACTTTTCCACCATGTAAACCGCTTTTAAAATATTACATGATTTCATTTTGAGAAACATCCTCAATTCATTCTTCATGAAATATTCTATATCCTTACCAATATTCAGACCTATAAAAATCAATTTAAAACATCGGATCAGTATAAAAATATTAGTAAATGACATGAAACAATGAAAACCATTTGTTTCGTGAAAACTCGGTATCCCATTTACTGTTCTTTCAGTGAATGAAACAAAACTTTTTCACATGAATAACACTCATACATTTTTGTCAAATAAAAACATTCAAGCCAATAACATGAAACTAAAAATAATTTAGATTACTTAGATCATCATGTACATAATACCCTTTAAATCACCTTTCAATTGGAATAACCATGTGGAAGACATCCAAATTTTTTATTACATAATGGATTGGAGATCTATAACTGGGATCACCCTACATTGAATCTATATATGGCTCACCAATGAGTTATAAGGGGGATCATCCATTCATACAATATATAATTGGCTCATCCGTGAACTATAATGGAGAAAAAACCTTTATATAAGATATTTTAGGCACACCCGTGAGCAATAATGGGTTTAATCCATTCATATACTCTATATCAGGCTCACCTGTTTCATATAATCCTTATTTGCAATTTCATGAATAAAACATTTTCATCACAAAACCCTTTTGAGAACTCATCTAATCCCATATTAAAAACAATTTCTAATAAAATATCAGTTTTAGTACTAAGATTACAAAAAAGGTATAAGAGATTCTTTTAATTTTAAAATACATTAATTCTTATGGAAGAATCGAAATATCAAATAACACTTATGGAAGCGGATATGTCATTGTCGCCATATATAAGAAAAATACTCATTTTGTCATTTTGTAAACAAAGTAAACAACTTTGTATAAAAAAATTCCTTTTGAAAACATTGAATGAAATTCAGGATTGACATACAATTCCCTGTATAATCCTTTTATATCCATATAAATAAATATTTAAATTAATATCATGAAGAAAAATATTTGATAATTAAATATTGAAACATTCAAGGTATCGCACACCACCTTGAACATTTAAATATTAATATCCAATAATTAATAGATTTACAAAAACAATAAATAACATTAATATAGATAAAATATTGATATTAAATGTTTTATCAGCTATATATACACTTTATAAAAAAATAATGGTGTATATTATAAAGAAATGACTAAATGAAAGGAGATTGAGATGAAATCCCTTGCATTGAGCCTATATTGTCTAATACAATCTTTATCTTCATAAATTATAAAATTAGGAAAATTTATACTTTTTAAAGAACCTTTTTTATATTTATTATTCATTTTATATCACTGATTACCTTTTTATAATAATTACATAATTTTTAATGTACATATCAGAAGTTTTGTCGATATTCGGTAAATGAGTCAAAAAATGAACATGATTTGATTTCAATAGTCCATGTGGTTATAACTCCATCACATACAAATAAATACTAAATACTTAATTATCACATTTATAAATACAAAATACTTTTAAAATCAAACCATTTAATATGGTAATGAAAAATGAACACTGTTATAATCAAGGAGACGACGGGCCGTACATTTCCAAGAGTAAAGTTTCCATTTTCCATTGATCCTATGAGAAAAATGGTAGGTCTTATTTTATCATTAAATAAATATCATAACATAATTAACATCACATTAATCATTTAAATATACTTATATATATCATACAAGTTATATAATGAAAAAAACGAGTCATGTCGCTTCATGGAGGTGATAGTTCACACAAACGCATGAATTACACTGTCGTTTTTATGCACATGTAAAGTAAGAATTTAGTTGATATAATATTATCTTATATTGATTAATACTTCATTAATATAACATAATAACATTAATTACATTTTAATAACCAGTCATGATAGATGATTTTGTTGAATGAGTTAGATTGATTTGTGGAGGTGACAGTTCTCACGTACGCATGAATTATTAATTCCTTTTCCATTTAATGGAAGTGGATATGGATTTACGTGATGATATTAACATAAAATAATAATATTATATTTTGGATAATATAGTTATTATTTCATATCGGATGAATACAATTTTAATGAATTGGATGATGAAATATATATATATATATATAAGAATTACCATTCTTTTAGATGACAACTTTTCCTAACACCTTAAAACCTCAAAGGATGCTATTATTACTAAATTAATCCATAAAATAGGCAGTGAGGGATTATAGTATAGTGAATTTATTAGATCATGGTTATACAAAAAGTTCTTTATTATTTGACTAAGAGGGACGAATGCGTGCCCTTTTATAGAAGAGGGGAGGGGCACTCTTATGAATAATTAAAATTATTAAACAAATTTAATTTATTTTTCTAATAAAAATAGTACTAAAACAATTTATCTATAATATATAATTATTTTGGGTCGAATTATCATCATCCAGTTTAAATTATACATGTTTTGAATATTTTTTAATCTATGCCTTTTTGTTTTAACCCCTTTTAATTTCAAAATCATGCCAAACGAAAAATTAACGAGTCATTAATGAAATTTTTAGAATTATCAAATCTTTTTTTAATATTCATTTTTATAAATTTTATATAATTTAATTAAATATTTTATATTTTAAAATATTAACTTTGTAAATTTTTAAACTATTTATTACAGGACATTCCTAAATAATCATAAAATCTTCATTCCTTATAAAAAAATAAAATAACTCCATCCTAAAAAGTAAAATTAATATATAAAATTCATGAATGGAAACGAATATTTAAAATTATATTTAATTTAATAATATTAATATCATTTCTTTGATTCTTTCTTAGTAATGTTTTTACGGCATCATCTTTGTGTCATAATTAAATTTAATTATTTAATTACTAAAAATTATAAATTAATTTCAATGATATAGGGAATATTTTTATATTTATAAGGATTGTTAATATTTAATGATATAACTTAAATAAACCAATATTAAATTTTTTTAGTAAAAATAGATAGATTTGTGATAGATTTGTTGTTACTTTAAATTAAATGTTATAAATTTCATAATCACAGCGATGTGGCTTCCAAAGGTCACAAAAAAAAGACCAAGGATGGTCATGGTCGATAATAACACATAAAATAATATTAAAATTAGTTTTAGGGATATATTACAATATTATAATATTACTTTACCATTACATTTCCTATTTACCTTTAACCGTGGCAAATAAAATACTAAAATTATTATTTATCAAAAAAATATTTTGATCCTATTAGAGCACATTTTTCATATTGTGTACATACATTTATGTCTTTTTTTTAAATTAAATTCACTTCAGTGGTTAAATTAGTTTTAACACCATTCCTTTAGATGGATAGAGAAAAAATGGCTTTTAAGTAAAATGTTTAAAATTTCATAGAGTTGGTCTATTAAATTTTAATTTGAAATTACATCCAATGGAAAACATTATATTAAATGATAAAATAATAATATAATCATAATTTAAAACAATGTAAAATTATTATCTAAAAATATAAAGAAATTAGTTGAAAAGGGAGTTTTGAATTAAAATGCAGTATCATTCACTATTCATTAAAATATGAATTTTATCTAAAAATACATAAAATTAAACCCATGTAAATTTTGAAGTCCCACTTCCAATGAAAAATTTATTTCCTTTAAATATAACATATAAATGTTTCAAAAACTAAATTCAATGTGGGTTCTCCCACAAAATTTGGTAAAAGTGTCATTTCTGAAAAATACTCATTTTATCCGTATATTTATATTATTCATACATAATGTCAAATAATATGAATTTTAAACATTATATTGATTTTATATTTTTTTAATATAATTCAAATAGAGTTATTTAAAAATTTTATAATAAAAATTACCCATATTAAAATAGTTTTTTATAAAAACATCTTCTTTTTATTCAATTAGTTATTATTTTAATTTTAATTTAATTTACTAACCAATGAATCATTATATAAAAATGTGTAAACCATATTCTCATAATTTAGTTAACAATTTTCATTCCCACAATTGTAATGAAAGTAAATACCAACCATATTTACTATATATATATATATTTTTTTTTTATAACTCACTCTTGCATACGATGTAAGATTTATGAGAAACTCATTAATGCGTGTTGAGTGAACTATTTGACATAATATTCCCATTATGGTAAAAATACTATATAATTCATAAATATTAATAAATAGGAAAAATAATTATTCTGTAATAAAATGGGATGTTACATCCTTCCCACCTTTTTGAAATTACATACTCGTAATTTTAAATTTGGACTCGATAACTAAGGTTTCACTATTTAATATTACTTCATTGAACCAAAAAAATTGAAAATATTTAATAAAACCTCCACATTAAAAAACGAAATTTAAGTAAAAAGGTCACCACAGATTAGGATTATATGTTTTAAAACATTTATATAAAATAGAAAACTATTTATAATGTTCTTATGGAGAGTGATCAAAAGCATTGTTATAAAAATATTAACTATCACAAAGCTCTAAATATGTGATATTCTAAGGTACCATTTGATAAATCAAAAAAAGAAGATACTAGGATGAAATTTTTGGTTTTAATATGATTTATTGAAAATAATTTTCTTAGAGATTATAAATTCCTTTAAAAACTAAGTATATAAGGAAACATACTTACTTGATATATTTTCATTTTTACACACAATTTCATCCTTATAATATTACCAGAATTATGATGTACATCCCCAAGAATAATTTTAATCTTAAATGATCACAAAAATGATAATAGATACAAATTCCTTAAAGAAAAGGTCCAACGGTAATGGCATACTCTACATTAATTAAAATCCATATGTAAACAAAATCCCACAAAACATCTCCTAGAAATGTCCTTAATGACTTATTATCACATCACCTAAAGCCTCACAAGGTGCACCTAAAACCATTAACTTATGGTTATACATTGAAAAATATAGGGTTCTTAGGAACATCCATCACATCACCAGATGTCTCAACATCAACTGTACAAGTAGCAATATATTTTCTCGAACCTTTTTGTTTCTGATCAAAATGATCTCCTCCCGGTGTAATTAAGTTTGGACACTTATTTTCATTGTCTCCCAAATCATTACACCTATGTTATCTCAATGTATATTGGATAGCTGTTATCTCATTATTTGACTATTTAATACCCCACACCTTATAGTCTGAAACACTGGGATAAAAATTACCACACTGTTAACACTTTCTAGATCCTAATATACATTTACCAAAAGAAAGTTTACCACACTGGGAACAAGTTTTAGTCAACCCTATAGAATTCTTAGTTTTATTATTTTGCATTTCTTATCACCTTTACCATTTCTTACTCATATCATATCATATAATTTATGTTTTGGTAAACACCACTTCAATATACTCAGTATAATGAACAACTTTTTCAAAGATTTTAAAATCTCTGGAGGAAAAAGCACTTCATAGCCCTAGTTTCAATCCCGAGTGAAATCAATTAATTTTAATGTTAACAACATGAATAAAATTTGGAACATACCTGGTAAATCTCATGAAGTTCACTTTATATTCTAAAACTAAATCATTATCCTTTTACATTAATTCTATGAATAGTGACTTTATCCTAACACGAAAAACCTTAGGGAAATATTACTCAATGAAAATATCTTTAAATTCTTGTCATTCCATGACATATTGAACATTTTTCCCTATAGTATTCATAACTAATTACCACCATTGATCATCTTCAACTTCAGAATGATATATTTAAAGAGTTACCAATTGATGATTCGAACATACCATGACATCAAATATATTCTCTAGGGTATTTATCCATCCTTCAGCTACCATTGGGTCTGATGATCCATTGAATAATGGGAGATGATTCCTCATAAAATTTTTCACTATTGACATATTCCTTTGTTGTTGATCTGGATGATCTTTTGCATTGATTCCACCCCCATTTATTTCTTGTTTCAACTGAGCCATCACAACAACAAACTATTCGGTTCTGATTATTCCACCTCATGATGTTGATTTGAAGGGATATATTCTTCTCTATTTATTCTCATTACATCTTTCCTATATCCTCTATGGAAAACCATTCTAAAAAAATATTTTTAGATGAAGTAAAAAAGGTATTATTAAAATGATACATCATTTCATCCTAACCATAAAGTAAAATCCTCTAAGGGAAATAAATTAGCAGCATCCTTACCTCTTAATTATTCCAAACCATCCTCTGATACCAACTATAAGGCCCCAGCCTTAAACATAAATTATTCTAGAATTTTTGAACTAGAAATCAAATTTTTAAGATATTTTTTGTTCATAGTTTTATATAATTAGGGAAAACTCATAAAAAGTAGACCAATATATTACATGTGGATAGTTACACTAATTATCAACTTTCTCCTCCAAAGTAAGCCCTTTTAAAATACAACATGACTACTTTTTGAGACACATACTCAATTCTTTCACCATGATATCTTTATTGTTCTTACTAATATTAACACATAAGAAAAACAATTCAAATCATATGATAAGCATAAAAAATATCAGTAAGGTACATAAAATAAATAAACCATTAGTTTATTTAAAACAAGGTAACCCATTTAATGTTCTTTTATTGAATAAAACAAACCATTTTCACATGAATAACAATCATACATTTTTCTCAAATAAAAATATTTAAATTAATTGTTGGAAATTAAAACTCCTTTAGGTGACATAGAGAATCATATACATAATACCCTTTTATACCAATTTCAAATGGAATAACCATATGGTCAACTTCAAATATTATTATTACCCAATTAATTGCAGATCTATATTGGGGATCACCCTTCGTATAAGCTACAACGGGCTCACCTGTGATCTATAATGGGGATCATCTCTTCATGTAAGCTATAACAAGTTCACATGTGAGCTATAATGGGGCTCAAACCATGATATAAGCTATTTCGGGCTCACATGTGAGCTATAATGGGACTCAAATCTTCATATAAGCTATATCAAGCTCACCTATTTAATATAATACACATATACCAGTTCATGAGTAAAACACATTCATCATGAAACCCTTTTGAAAGACACTTGTAATACCATATGAAAAACATTTTTTTTATAAAAATACAATTCTCCTTGAAGAACATATTTTCATTATCAAGATACCCAAAAAAAGAGTAAGTGACTATTTTCCCATTAAAATAAATTAAGGCTTATAGAGGAAGAAAAATATCAAATAACAATTATGGCGTCAGAGAAATCATCGTTGTTGTATATAGGAAAAACATTCCTTTTGTAATTTTATAAAGATAGTTAAATTATTCTTATTTTAAAATTAATTTTAAAAATTTATAATGAAATTCAAGATATACCTATAATTTCTTTTATAATACTTGTATTTCTATATAAATAAATATAAAATTTAATATCATAAAGAAAAATATTTGTTAATTAAATCTCCAAATGTTCAAGGTGTCTCATACCTCTTTTAAAATTTAAATATTAATATCCATGAATTAATATATTTTCCAAACAATTAAAAAAATTTATAGATAAACTATTCATATGAAATTTCATAGTTTCTCAATATATACCTTATAAAATAATAATGGTTTATATAATCAAGAAATTCCTCAATAAAAGAAGATTGAGACGAAATCTAGTACCTTGAGTATGACTTGCCTCATATATTCTTTTTCCTAAAGAATAATAAACCTAGGTCAATTTATACCTAATTTAGAAACTTTATCAATTTTATTATTCATTTTATATCAGTTATTACAATGTTATAAAAATTAGATAATTATTTAAGTTTACATCGGATGTTTTGCCGATATTCATTACTTGAGTCCAAAAATGATCTTCGTATGATATCAATAGTCCATATGGTCTTAATTCCGTCATATATATACTAATATTCTTTAAATGGGGATTGTATTTATACATCCCTTATACCATTAAATCAAATCATTAATTATGGTAATGAAAAATGAATAACATTATAATCATGGAGACGGTAGGTCGTATGTACACAAGAGTAATGTAACACCCCAGGTAAATAAAGAATATGACATTTTCATATTTATCCATATTTTTGAATAAAATATTGATATGACTTTAAAGGGGATGCTATGCTCTATGGCGTACCCAACACGCAACAACGAGTTTCTTGGGAATCTTACGTTGCACTCTAATAATAAAATAATATTATTTAAATGGTAGTTAACATGTAGTCGTTGTAATGGCGGGAATGGATATAAATAACTAAAATATGATTATATATGTTTTTAAATGTTTTTACATTTATCCAATAATGTATAGAGGCTTAAAATATGGAAAGAATTCAATTTTAGGCGTATATGCCCTAGTTTTCACTAATGGTTCACTTATCACCTTTTGATGTTGAAACATCATTAAATATAGTTTTGTTCACTCTTAAAAATTATTTTGGACCAAATATAACTCTTATTAAGAATCGGTACATCAAAATTTACTTTTTGTAAATTTTTGGTATCTTTCTGATAAAGTTCATTTTTTTAATGAATAGTGTAAAATGTTGTATTTTAATTCAAACCCACTTTTTAATCTAATTTATTTATATGATTAGATTATCTTTTGAATTGGTTTTAAAGTGAAATTAGAAAATATTTTTACCATTAAATCCAATAGTGGTCGTTGGAATTAATTTCACTTTGAAATCTGACTTAAACTAGTGTCAATCTTTTGATACTTATTGTTTCATAAAAACACGCTTTTTGCTCTAACAGCGGGAATTAATTATTAAATTAATTAATGTGACTTATATATTTTTATTTTTGTAAAATAGACTTCATTTTTGAATTCGTAATATCAAATATAGCTTAGGGTGAATTTTTGGTAATTTTCTGAAAAACATCAATTTTTGATGAATAGTGAAACCACAAAGTGGTACTTATAAAAACTGATTTTTCCATTTAAATGAAATTTTTCCATCTTTGTGTTTTGATTTTCAAAAATCCTACATACATGGTTGTCATTAAGAAGTAAAATGTGGTTCAATGGGATAAAAATAATTTTTTGGTGAATAGTAACTTATTAAGTTTTTAATCGCGATTAGAGGTAATTAGTGTAATTTAAGGTAAAAATGATATTATAAGAATGTGAAAACACCATGAAACTTGTCCTAAACCTATTGGGTGAGTCATGGACGACCAAGAAAATCCATGTGCCAACTTGGGGACCCCATGGATCCACTTTAGTTGGAAAATGACAATAATATATTTTTATTTAATGTTAAAATTAAATTGACACAAACATGAGTTGTTTTACTAAAACAGTTTTTAAGTGGGGTTACACAAGTCCAAATTTTGATTATAAATAATCATTGAAAATATATAAAGATTTACTAAATCATAGATATTTTTTTATAATTTTTAGACATTAAATAAATTAAATTATATATGACATCATAATGATGCAGCGATGACATCATTATCTGACGATTTAAATAAAATGAGAAGATAATGTAAACTCTATGACCTACACATGTCCAAAACTTATTGTATGGGTGTATTTCGAACCCTTATCACCTTATCCACGAATTATATCAATGTGGGACCTTTTAAAACTGATACACAGTTTCAAATGAAGTAATATTTCATAATTTCCAAAAGTGTCCCTCCTCTCCTCTTATAAAAGGCCCCCACCTCTACCTCATTTCACACACTCCTCAAGCCATTGGCTCGGCCAAACCCTGCCCATTTAATCTCTATACATCCCTCTCCTCATCCAAGAGGATTTCCTTTGGGCAGAATCCTTTCAAAGGAAGTCTTTAGGCTCAAATAAAAAGGAGTTACACTTTTAAAGATAATTCATTCTCTCATGTTCATTTGTTTTATTTTGCTTCTACAACCCCCCTAAAATATTTTTATTTACTTCTTTTGTAACAAAAACAGTATCTGCAATATACTAGGATGTTGTTATAAGATTTATTCGAGCTACACTCTCACACAACTACATCAAATGGTTAAAGAACATACGGTTTCCGTGGATGGCGAAATTCTGCCTCCCGAAACGATGATTGTTCATTACTCATTTAACACCTTCAAAGGTGGCCATTATGATGTCACTATTTTAATATATGATATATAATATGATTATTTTTTGCTTATGCTTCTGTATTTTTAATTTGTGTCTTACCTTTATGGCCTCCATTATGGGTATACGCGATATCTTCATTTTAGGAAGTGCGGACTACCGTCCCCTCAAAGTGATGTGATTCTTTAATGCCATACGTGGGACGTATAAAGGATGGATTTAATGTTATTATATATTATGTTATACTGGAATTATTATATACCTATATATCATTATTATTTATTTCCATTAGAGTATGATATAGAAATGAAAGTAGCGTTCATGTGTACATACGGCTTACCGTCTCCATGAACGGTGCATTTCATTTCTTATCCCCAAATGTAATGTACTATTATATGTACATGTATATAATAGATATATATGATGAATGATACATATAAATGATGAATATAATTCTGTAAATAAAATATGCATACCTCTTATTTAGTTTTAATTCCATTAATATGAAAAAGAAATGAAAGTAGCGTTCATGCGTACGTACGACTTACCGTCTCCATGAACGGTGCATTTCATTTTTTTACCTCTAAATGATTATGTAATATTATAAATACATGTATATGATGTATATATATGATATATATGATATCCAAATCAGGAATTTTATTATGGATATAAAGAACCTTTGACCACACGAACAACATGTAATTGTAAGAAGTCCACTTTCGACTTAAGAACCAAATATCGACAAAAAAAATATTATTAATGATTACATAATGATTATGACATGGTAATAAGTGATATAAAAGGAATAATTAACTTGAGAAAGTTTATTAAGGAAGTATAAATTAACTCATGTTTATTATTCAGGAGATTAAAGAACGATCGAGTCAAGTCGGACCCGAGGTAAGGGATCCTACTCCTCTCTTTCTTTTTAAATACACACTTTTATGTCATTCCTTTTAAAGCTCATCTTTCTTGTTATTGGGATGATATTTTATATTACACTTACTGTAATTTTTATGTTCATGTGATGAGAGACCCTAATCTCTCTCATCAATCCATTTTGGAAGTTTTGAGTGGCGCCGTTAGGCTGCCGAACATTCGTAAGAGATCTAACCTCTCTCTTTATTTTTAAGTACTCTCCTTTATGTCAGTTCTTTTAATCTCCTCTTTGTAATTTTGGGGGATGTTATTTTATATTCCTCTTTCTGTACATTTTATTTTAATGTGATGAGATACCCTATTTGATCTCATCAATCCATATTCGGAAGTTTTATGTGGCGCTGTTAGGCTGCCAAGTTTTCATAAGGGATTTTTCATCTCACTTTTATTCCCGTGAGATTTATGCTACATTTGCCACAAATTCCATTGATTGGTGTATGTAATTTCTATTATTCTACTCTTTTTGTAATATAATTTCGTTTATGAGTATTTACATCAATGATCTATTGTCCTTCTTTCATGGGGTGTATGTTTTGAAAGATACCCAAGTCGGTAAGGGAACCTTTCACCCTCCTCTTTTTTTAAAAGACTTGTTTTGTTGGGTATTTTAATTTACATGTCTTTATGTTTGTATATGTTCTCATATATCCTTATTGATGTAAATTTTATGTCCAAGTGATGATATACACTTTTTATCTCTCATCAACTCATTTTGATGTGATGCCGTTAGGCTGTCAAGGGAACTTTTTACCCCAATTTCGATTTCTTTGGGTTCAACATGTAGTCATTGAATATGTCATCCATTGAATATGTGTGAATGACCTTTTATTGCTTTACACCTAATATCCACTTATATTGGGTGTATTTATATTTGTCACACATATTTTTGAGATTGATTTGTCCTTAATTTAAGGATACCTTCTTTATAAGGGATTTCATCACATTTGACATTTCTATTGAGGGTTCATTGTTGTTATGCACCAATTCACTCTTATATGGTGTATATACTGTCCTTTGGAGTATTATATCATGAATCCATTTATTCTCATGATATTATAAAGTTCTGACTAAATGTTATTCATCAATTATTGTATTCAAGTGTCTCTAATTTTGGTAAAAACCCTTTAACCAAAATATCGCTTTAAATGTTTTAATGATTTGTTCTTATTAATATCCATGTTTTAAAAATGGTTTTAAGTATTTATTTATATGGATATTAATGGTTTAAAATGTTAAAAGCTTCAAGGTGGTATGGGACACTTTGATTCAAAAATCTCCTTATTAAATGTTTTAAATGGTTTTGGAAAATGGTTTCTTTTTGAACGGATTCATTATTTCAATATACTAAAATGTTATATTGTGATTGAAATGTGGAAATGTTATGTTTACTTTATGCATGTTTTATGTGATACATTTATGTTATGGTTCTTGGGCATTATTATGAAAACGGGTGGTTCCGTGATAAACTAAGGGCGGGTGAGCCCGATATAGCTCTCCAATGCATTGGGTAACGCGAAGGAGTGAAATGTTACGGTTTCTCCGAAGAGATTTAGGGATATATACTGTGATGGGTATTCCAAACGTAACCAAGAGGGTTACTCCCTATGTAAGAATGTTATGAATGCCTCAAGTTACCTTTATGTCTTATGTTTTATATGATTTATTCATGGTTTGATGAGGTATGTTAAAGTTCCCATTTTTTATGGGTAAAGTATGATTTCATTCTTACGTATATATGAACTCATGTTTCCTTTCGATATTTTTATAACCCTTACTGAGCTTTTTATGCTCATCCCAAGTTTTTGAAATGTTATTCACAGGTCAAGGGAAAGGTACATGATGTGATGATATTGTAAAGGATGTGTCAAGAAAGAATCCATGTTTTATTTTCAATATGTTTCTGTTGATGGGAAGAATGAATACTGACTTTTATGTAACCACTTTGTTTAAATGTGGAATATAATACAAGTTTCATGATCTAATTCTCTAAAACTCTAAACTTGAAAAGATCCTCAATGTGTAATCTTGTAATAACTCAAGATTAAGTATGGTTTAAGGGAGGGGCCTTATAGTTGGTATCAAAGGTAGGTTTAGATAACTTTAGAGGTTATGGTATTCTCTAAGCACAAGTGACATTACCATAATGGTTAGGATTTTAGAAGGAGTCCAAGTTTTAGATAAAGTGAATGAGTAAGTATATCTTAGTGTTTATCTTCCTCATTAGTACATGATGGTTATGTTGATATACTCACACTGACCTTTTTGGTTTTAGTAAATGGCTGGACCTAGCAGGCACCAAAGTGACAATGGGTTTGAAGGAAACTGTGGTGGATCTCTGATTAAGATACTGGATGAGATGGGGGATTCAATGATGAATTCATAGTTATTCCAAACCAACTATCAAGGGGTCATGATCAACCACTTAAAACGTGGT
This sequence comes from Viscum album, assembly GCA_963277665.1. NCBI lineage: Eukaryota > Viridiplantae > Streptophyta > Magnoliopsida > Santalales > Viscaceae > Viscum > Viscum album. The sequence goes on from OY728151.1 coordinate 229,940,330, forward strand.
GAGTTCCCTAATGCATCATGCACGAGATGGCCAACTCAATGTGGAAATTCAGGTAATAATTATTAAGGTAACCATTAGGGTTTATATGATCCTTACTTTTTAGGTAATTATGGGTTACTCTATGATATGATGGAAAATGAAAGGAATGAGATAAACTTGAGGTTAAAATATGTTATGATTATTTTTGAAGATTTTATCTCATTTTGAGGAATGTTTTAAGAATTATATAGTTTTGGAAAAAGGACAACACGCAGACCGTGTGACAACCCGTCGCGTCAGACAAAGCTGCGAAAATCGAACCCACAACCAAAGTGCGACTGGTATCTATCGCCTACCACTGGACTACGTGAAGTCCCTGGTTAGTTTGACCGATTCTTTTTAGTCATATGATTTTATTAATTAAGAGAAAGTTGATTTTGGGTTATTTATGAAAATCATTAACCTATCATGGAGGATATGTGATTAGGATAATTACTTTTCAATGCGAGACTTTAGGAGCGAATGATGTTGTTTGGAGATAAATGTTACGATTTAACTTGGAAGACTATGTGACTAAATCCTTAAAATATTTGGGTTTCAATCATAGTTTGTATTACATTGAAGGATTTTATGGACAAATTGTTTATCTAATGGTCCTCGTTGAACTTTGGGTTTTGTTTGACAAATCATGGAGGTTAAGAATAGATTTTCTTTTATAAAGGGTTATCCTTTTCTGGATTATCTGATCTTGTACTAGCCTTTTTGGTTTTGGTTTTGGTTAAAGTCTAAAGACATGGGAGGTATATAGTTCTCTTATGTGGATTAGGTTATTTTCTAAAAGATGATTATAGTACTCTTAATGTGAACAAGTCTTCCTAAATACTCACCTTCTGGAGAAAATATGAGTTTGATTAAGGAATCTAGTAAAAGTTGAAATTCAACATGATAAGTGATTATGTTTCCTTATGAATAAATTCCTCAATAAAAATTAGCTTAAACCAAAAACGTTTTCTATTAGCTTTTCTTACTGGGGAATCGAATACCGTTTAACCCATCACATGTTTGTGATTTTCTCATTGTTAACTTTCTCCTAGACATGTTTACTATCACTCTCCCTCAAGAACATGAACCTTTGTTTTTTCTTCCATGTCCATGTTTTTCTACATGGAATCCTAGTATAGGTTAACTTGGGTGACCTCTGTACTTATCTTTCTTTATTTTAAAGTGATTGTTTTACCGACTCTTGTTCCGATGTGGGACTTTCAAGGATATTTCGAAGCTCAATTTTAAAAATTGCGAGGACGCAATTCTCAAAAGGGGGGAAGGATGTAACACCCCAGGTAAATAAAGAATATGACTTTTTCATATTTATTCATATTTGTGAATAAAATATTGATATGACTTTAAAGGGTATGCTATGCTCGATGGCGTACCCCACACGCAACAACGAGTTTCTTGGGAATCTTACGTTGCACTCTAATAATAAAATAATATTATTTTAAATGGTAGTTAACATGTATCCGTTGTAATGGCGGGAATGGATAGAAATAACTAAAATATGATTATTATTTTTTTAAATGTTTTTACATTTATCCAATAAAGGATAGAGGCTTAAAATACGGAAAGAATTCAATTTTAGGCGTATATGCCCTAGTTTTCACTAAAGGTTCACTTATCACCTTTTAATGTTGAACCATCATTACATATAGTTTTTCTCACTCTTAAACATTCTTTTGGACCAAATATAACTCTTATTAAAAATCGAGACATCAAAATTTACTTTGTGTAAATTTTTGGTATCTTTCTGATAAAGTTCATTTTTTAATGAATAGTGTAAAAGGTTGTATTTTAATTCAAAACCACTTTTTAATCTAATTTATTTATATGATTATATTATCTTTTTAATTGGTTTTAAATTGAAATTAGAAAATATTTTTACCATTAAATCCAATAGTGGTCATTGGAATTAATTTCACTTTGAAATCGGACTTAAACTAGTGTCAATCTTTTAATACTTATTGTTTCAAAAAAACACGCTTTTTGCTCTGACAGCGGGAATTAATTATTAAATTAATTAATGTGACTTATATATTTATAATTTTGTAAAATAGACTTCATTTTGGAATTTGTAATATCAAATATAGCTTAGGGTGAATTTTTGGTAATTTTCTGAAAAACATCAATTTTTGATGAATAGTGAAACCACTAAGTGGTACTTATAAAAACTGATTTTTCCATTTAAATGAAATTTTGCAATCTTTGGGTTTTGATTTTCGAAAATCCGACATACATGGTTGTGATTAAGAAGTAAAATGTGGTTCAATGGGATAAAAATAATTTTTTGGCGAATAGTAACTTATTAAGTTTTTAATCGCGATTAGAGGTAATTAGTGTAATTTAAGGTAAAAATGATATTATAAGTTTGTGGAAACACCATGATACTTGTCCTACACCTATTGGGTGAGTCATGGCCGACCAAGACAAGCCATGGGCCAACATGGGGACCCCATGGAGCCACTTTAGTTGGAAAATGACAATAATATATTTTTATTTAATGTTAAAATTAAATTGACACAAACATGAGTTGTTTTACTAAAACAGTTTTTAAGTGAGGTTACAGAAGTCCAAATTTTTATTATAAATAGTCATTGGAAATATAAAAAGATTTCCTACATCATAGTTTTTTTTGGTAATTTTTAGACATTAAATAAATAAAATTATATATGACATCATAATGATGCAGTGATGACATCATTATCTGACGATTTAAATAAAATGAGAAGATAATGTAAACTCTATGACCTACACATGTCCAAAACTTATTGGATGGGTGGATTTCAAACCCTTATCACCTTATACACGAATTATATCAATGTGGGATCTTTTAAAACCGAATCACATTTTCAAATAAAGTAATATTTCTTACATTCCAAAAGTGCCCCTCCTCTCCTCTTATAAAAGGCCCCCACCTCTACCTCATTTCACACACTCCTCAAGCCTTTGGCTCGGCCAACCCCTGCCCATTTACACTCTCCACATCCCTCTCCTCATCCTAGAGGATTCCCTTTGGGCATAAGCCTTTCAAAGGAAGCCTTTAGGCTCAAATCAAAAGGAGTTACACTTTTAAAGGTAATTCATTCTCTCATGTTCATTTGTTTTATTTTGCTTCTCCAACCCCCCTAAACTCTTTTTATTTACTTATTTTGTAACATCACCAGTATCTTCAATATACTAGGATGTTGTTATAATATTTATTCGAGCTACAATCTCACAAAACTACATCAAATGGTTAAAAAACATACGGTTTCAGTGGATGGAGAAATTCTGCCTCCCGAAAGGATGATTGTTCAATACTCATTTAACACCTTCAAAGGTGGCCATTATGATGTCACTATTTTTATATATGATATATAATATGTTTATTTTTTACTTATGCTTATGTATTTTTCATTTGTGTCTTACCGTTATGGCCTCCATTATGGGTATACGCGATATCTTCATTTTAGGAAGTGTAGACTATCGCCCCCTCAAAGTGATGTGATTCGTTAATGCCATACGTGGGACGTATAAAAGAAGGATTTAATGTTATTATATATGATTTTAAACTGGAATTATTATATACCTCTATATCATTATTATTTCTTTCCATTAAAGTATGATATTGAAATGAAAGTAGCGTTCATGCGTACATACGGCTTACCGTCTCCATGAACGGTGCATTTCATTTCTTATCCCCAAATGTAATGTACTATAATAAGTACATGTATATAATGGATATATATGATGAATGATACATCTAAATGATGAATATAATTCTTTAATTAAAATATGCATACCTCAAATTTAGTTTTAATTCCACTAATATGACAAAGAAATGAAAGTAGCGTTCATGCGTACGTACGGCTTACCGTCTCCATGAACGGTGCATTTCATTTTTTACCTCTAAATGATTATGTAATATTATAAATACATGTATATTCTGTATATATATGATATATATGATATCCAAATCAGGAATTTAATTATGGATATAAAGAACCTTTCACCACATGAAGAACATGTAATTGTAAGAAGTCCAATTTCGACTTAAGAACCAAATATCGACAAAACAAATATTATTAATGATTACATAATGTTTATGACATGGTAATAAGTGATATAAAAGGAATAATGAACTTGAAAAAGGTTCTTAAGGAATTAGAAATTAACTCATGTTTATTATTCAGTTGATTAATGAACGATCGAGTCAAGTCGGACCCGTGGTAAGGGATCCTACTCCTCTCTTTCTTTTTAAGTACACACTTTTATGTCATTCCTTTTAAAGCTCATATTTCTTGTTATTGGGATGATATTTTATATTACACTTACTGTAATTTTTATGTTCATGTGATGAGAGACCCTAATCTCTCTCATCAATCCAATTTGGATGTTTTGAGTGGCACCGTTAGGCTGCCGAACTTTCGTAAGAGATCTAACCTCTCTCTTTATTTTTAAGTACTCTCCTTTATGTCACTTATTTTAAGCTCCTATTTGTAATGTTGGGGGATGTTCTTTTATATTCCTCTTTCTGTACATTTTATTTTAATGTGATGAGATACCCTATTTGATCTCATCAATCCATATTCAGAAGTTTTATGTGGCGTCGTTCGGCTGCTGAGTTTTCGTAAGGGATTTTTCATCTCACTTTTATTCCTGTGAGATTTATGCTATATTTGCCACAAATTCCATTGAGTGGTGTATGTACTGCTCATTATTCTACTAATTGTGTAATATACTTTTTTTTATGAGTATTTAAATCAATGATCTATTGTCCTTCTTTCATGGGGTGTATGTTTTGAAAGATACCCAAGTCGGTAAGGGAACCTTTCACCCTCCTCTTTTTTTAAAAGACTTATTTTGTTGGGTATTTTAATTTACATGTTGTTATGTTAGGATATGTTCTCATATATCCTTATGGATGTAAATTTTATTTCCAAGTGATGAGATACACTTTTTATCTCTCATCAACTCATTTTGATGTGATGCCGTTAGGCTGTCAAGGGAACTTTTTAACCCAATTTCGATTTCTTTGGGTTCAACATGTAGTCATTGAATATGTCATCCATTGAATATGTGTGAATGACCTTTTATTGTTTTAAAATTAATATCCACTTATATTGGGTGTATTTATATTTGTCACACATATTTTTGAGATTGATTTGTCCTTAATTTAAGGATACCTTCTTTATAAGGGATTTCATCACATTTGACATTTCTATTGAGGGTTCATTGTTGTTATGCACCAATTCACTCTTATATGGTGTATATACTGTCCTTTGGAGTATTATATCATGAATCCATTTATTCTCATGATATTATAAAGTTCTGACTAAATATTCTTCCTCAATTATTGTATTCAAGTGTCTCTAATTTTGGTAAAAACCCTTTAACCAAAATATCGCTTTAAATGTTTTAATGATTTGTTCTTATTAATATCCATGTTTTCAAAATGGTTTTAAGGATTTATTTATATGGATATTAATGGTTTCAAATGTTAAAATCTTCAAGGTGGTATGGGACACGTTAATTCAAAAATCTCATTATTAAATGTTTTAAATGGTTTTGGAAAATGGTTTCTTTTTGAACGGATTCATTATTTCAATATACTAAAATTTTATATTGTGATTGAAATGTGGAAATGTTATGTTTACTTTATGCATGTTTTATGTGATACATTTATGTTATGGTTCTTGGGCATTATTATGAAAACGGGTGGTTCCGTGATAAACTAAGGGCGGGTGAACCTGATATAGCTCTCCAATGCATTGGGTAACGCGAAGGAGTGAAACGTTAAGGTTTCTCCGAAGAGATTTAGGGAATATACTGTGATGGGTATTCCAAACGTAACCAAGAGGGTTACTCCCTACGTAAGAATGTTATGAATGCATCAATTTACCTTTATGTCTTATGTTTTATATGATTTATTCATGGTTTGATGAGGTATGTTAAAGTGCCCATTTTTTATGGGTAACGTACGATTTCATTCTTACGTATATATGAACTCATGTTTCTTTACATATTTTTATAACCCTTACTGAGCTTTTTATGCTCATCCTAAGTTTTTGAAATGTTTTTCACAGGACAAGGGAAAGGTACATGATGTGATGATAGTGTCAACGATGTGTCAAGAAAGAATTCATGTTTTATTTGTAATATGTTTCTGTTGATGGGAAGAATGAATACTGTCTTTTATGTAACCACTTTTTTTAAATGTGGAATATAATGCAATTTTCATGATCTAATTCTCTAAAACTCTAAACCTGAAAAGATCCTCAATGTGTAATCTTGTAATAACTCAAGATTAAGTAAGATTTAAGGCTGGGGCCTTATAAGTAACGTATCCATTTTCCATTGATTATTATAGAAAAATGATAAGTATTAAATAAAACTAAAAAATTATCATAAAATAATTAATATAATATTAATAATCAAAATATACTTATATTTATCATAAATGTGATATAATGAATAAAAATGAGTCACATCTCTTCGTGGAGGTGATAGTTCACACGTATGCACGAATGACATTATCATAAGTATGCGCTTGGAACTTAAGAGCGTATTTCATATATTGTTATCTTATAATAATTAATATGTAATTAATAACACATATAAACAATAATTAACTTATTATAACCAGTCATGACAGACGGTTATGGAAAATGAACAAGATCTGTTTGTGGATGTGATTGTTCAAACAAACGCACGAACCATTAATTCCTTTCCCATTTTATATAAGTAGAGATTGATTGTGATGGTGAAAATTACATAATAACATATTATAATATTAATTATAGTGGATTTATTATCTCATATTGGAAGAATAAAATTAGAAGGAAGTGGTAGAAGAAATAAAACAGAAATATATAAATAAAAACATTACCTTTCTTTCGGATGAGAAAACCTCCCAACATAATAAAATTTCTAAGGAGGTTATTATACCTAAAATAAAAATTCCAAAATTTGGGGAGGTATTATATGAAGGTTTTAGGTAGATATTTTCCAATCCAAAATGTTATGGAATTTTATTTATATAGAGGAATGGGTTCCCTTTTATAGGAGAGGGGAGGGGCACTCTAGGAATCCTTCAAAGTATTAAATTAAAATAAATCATTTTATAATAAAAAAGGACCTAAAATGATTTATTTAGAATATAATTTTATTTTTGGTTCAATTAATTCTCTTATAATGAAAATCATACATGTTTTAAATATTTTAAACCTTCCCTTTTTTTATCCACTTTTAACTCTTACCAATTTATCAAGTAATTTACACTTTCTGGGGTATTATAATTTCCAAATAATTCCAAAAGACCAATGAGTGAGACATTAATAAATTTTATAGTATTATGTTAAAATTTTGGATGAATAATATATTTTTATAAATTTTATATCATTTATGTAAATATTTTATATATTAAAATATTCATTATGTCAAATTTGACACTATTCATTACATGAATTTTTTAAAAACTAATAACTACTTGATTCATTCGAAAAAACAACTTTAAATCATTAATAAAATGTCATATTTGTCAAACAATTCTTTTATGGCACCAAATATTTCAAAATATATTGATTTTAATATTATTAATATCATTTACTTGATTCATTATTTAATAAATTTATTACTGCATCATCTTTGTTTCATAATTAAATTTAATTATATAATTAATAATCAATATAAATAAATTACCATGAGTTATTTAGTATTATTATATTTATGAGTACTATTCTTATTCTTTGATATAACTTACAAAACCCATGGATGTCATAATCATACCCAACTGGCTTCCAAAGTTCACCATTTAGGCCCATATATGTCCATGGCCAATAATAAATCATCCAATGGTATTAGTACAAGTGTTAGGTTAATTTTAATATATTATTATATTAATTTTATATTTAATGGATATATTTACCTTTAGTTGTGGTAAATAAAATACTAAAGTTATTATTCCACAAATATTAGTTTGATCTAATTGTTCCAAATTATTCATACATATTACAACCATTTATAACCTTTTTTGAAAATTCAATTCACAGAAGTGGTAAATTTAGTTTAACACCAATCCCATTGATGGGTCAAGACAACAAGGTTTTTATGTAAAATGTTCAAAAGTTCACATAGTTTTTCAATATATTTTTAATTTGAAATTTAATCCAATGAACTACATTGGATTAACTGATAAAATATTAATACAATTATATCTCAAAACAATTTAAAACTATATTCTAGGAATATAAATAAATTAGATAAAAAGGTAGTTTTGTATTAAAATGAAGTATTTTTCAGTATTTATTAAAATAAAAATTTTATCAATCAAATACCAAAAAATAAAACAATGTAAATTATGATGTCCATATTACAAAGAATAAATTTATATTTATAATAAAACATATAATAGTTTAAAAACTATATTAAAAATGGTTTCTCCATAAAAAAAAGTAAAACTAACTTTTTTGATAAATACACATTTTTTTGTCAAATTATATTGTTCTTATATAATGTTAAATAATAATTTGAAACATTATATTGAATTTATACATAATTAATAAAATAAAAAAGTTTTATTTAATCATTTCTTAAAATAAACTATTAATATTTAAATTGTGTTTTATATAAACATATCATTTTAATTATATTATTTTTTATTTTAATTTCTAATTAATTTTCTAACCAATGAATCATTATATAAACATGTTTAAACCATATTTTCAAAATTCAGTTAATAATGTTTGTTGCCTTCATCCTAACGACTGGGTGATAACTTCTATATTTATTAAATATTATTTTTTGTTATAACTCAACCTTGTGTGTGATATAAGACATCGGAAAACCACATTATTGTGTGCTGAGAATGATGTTGGAAATATAACCCCCATTATGGTGAAATTACCATATAATTCATGAATATTAATAAATATGAACATTTATTATTCTATAATTACAAGAGATGTTATAATTATTCATGATAATAAAAAACGATTGTGATGATTCAGGCTTGAGGTAAGGGGATTCTTCACTCAATTTCCATTAATTGGGTTATGCATATACTTAATTAATTATTTTTTTGAAGATTAAGTGTTTTTGAACTTTTTTTGATTTCTATTTTATTTACATTTTCCTTTGTGTCTATCCAAATATGTTACTAATAAAAAATTCATTGATTAACTCTCATCTCTATGATATAAAACTTGTAAATGTCTCCATCTCAAAACGTAATTTTGTGAGACACATGATGTTTTATGCACATAATTTTTTATAAATGTTTTATATAAATCTTCTTTACATAATTTATATTTAATCCTTTATAATTTATTATTCTTTATCATATAATTTGTCTAATTAATTCATGAAATCTAGGATTCAAACGTAACCAATGTAATAATGGTTTTGTTTTCAATTTCATTTTAATAGGGATTTTATTATACTTGAATTTCCATTATAGGAAATTATTTTATCATTATTTAGGAAAAAAAATTAACTTTATTCTCCTCTGGTTATTCATGAAATATTTAAATAACAGAACCATTTTCCTCTCTTTGATGCCTAAAAATACTAAAAAAATGTTTTTTAAGGAAAAATGGCTTTGTTTTTTTCTTCAGTAAAAAACCATTTCTATTACATATCCAAGTTGTATTTAAAGTGTTCAAAAAAATTTATAATATTATTATAAAATTATTTAATGTTTGTTTTACACATATTTATTTTTTTCAAAATGGTTTAGAAATTAATATAATGTTCATTTTCGAAACAAGATACTTCATGAATTTATATCAAAAAATTAGAAAGTAATATTTGTATTAACATGTATATATTGAATATTATTTACTCTATCATGACCATTATTAACTTTGAATCTTAATTTATAATTTTCCTATGATATTATCAAATAATATTATTTTCGATTTTTCAAAAAAAAAATTCCAAGAGGAATGTCGATTTTCCTAAATATTTTTTTTAATCATTTAAATAAATACACACAAACGACAACAACAATTAATGTTATGGAATTAATCTAATTATTATATATACTTCTCTTAAATTTATAAATTTAAATTTCTCATATATTTTTATGGGATAATAATTTCATTATGATAAATTCTAAAATTCATTCTTTAGAAAATATATTTTTATTATGATTTCAGGTAAGATTATGAAACACATTTTCTTTCCATAGGTAACTCTTATGTTATGCCTTAATATTTATTTCCATTTTTGTCATACATATTCTTCAGTAGGAAATTACTATGATGTTTGGGCCTATATTTATATATCCCTCCAATTCATGGTTAAATTTTGTAGTCTCATGATACATCATGTATGGTATTAAGGACTGAACCTAATATATTATGGGACTCGATCAACTATGTGATATTTTATATGAGGACTTCCATGACTTATGTTTATGTCATTATATATTCTTTTCTACATTGATATGTTTTCATGATCTTTTGATACAATTATATTTATATTACTATTCCACATGATTACATGTAACGACTCGAAGTTTCATTAATGGAAATCCTTGTTGATCTAATTAAATGTATCTTTATGTTTATATAAGATGTCAACTTCATTGGTTTTATGTTATGAATTTTGACTGTTGCTATTATAGCCGTTGAACAGTGATCACATGATTAGTATAAATATAGGGCTTTAACAAATCCAAATTTACTCAAACAAAGGAAAAGATGGCCTCATCCACTAGAATTGCCCCATACGAAGACCATTTGTTAGAGATCAGAAACGAGGTGGAATCCTTGGGCTTTGCTCTTAACCAATCCCATGCTGACCTTCATCATGTCATGCTCAAACTGGACCATCTACGAGAGAAGTGGAAGTTGATAGAAATTACCACTCTAGCGATGTTATCTGATCCACCCCAAGAGTCTGCCACCATCGCACACCTTACCCTTAGGTCTTATGCGGCTTTTTTAAGGGGTTATGTAACAAATCTATAGTATTATGTTCATGTATTCTATTTTTTATATAACAATGAATATAACTCCTTTTCTTTTTTGATACATTTTAAATAGTTTTTAAAGTGAAAATTGTGTTTTTAGTTATTATTTAATTAAGAATTATATTTTATTAAATTAATGTAGTTTTTAATGAAATAATATTTTAATAAAATATTATTATAATTAAATAAATTTTTATTAAATATAAATGATATTATAATTTTATGAATGCAATTATAATTTTTATTATGGTTTGAAATCCATTTCTATCAAAACCCGTGAATTTTCGATAAATGTCGGTTTTTATTTTAAAAGTGAAAATTAACATATTTAGAAAATTATTTAGATAAAATTAATGATATTTATTGAATCAGGATGTTGAAATTATCCAACGGTGAATTTTTCATAATTTTATGATACAGTCAAATTTTTGGGTAAAAATTAAATACCGTATAAATATATAATGTGTTTTATGACATCATAATGACCCAATAGTGATGTAATAAAATACTATAAGCTTAAAGTTCGGCCAATATAGGTTTTAACATTAAAATAATGTGATTTTGGTTTTGTTTTACTCACTTTTCAAAGCATTAATGGACCCCTCAAGACCTATTAAACACCTTGTCTTTAAAAATTGTTTTCCATGGGAGTGTGACTCACCTCCACATAAGCAACCCTATTATTTTAGGAAGTTCTGACTTTGGACATATAAAATATTTTTTTCCTCTTCCCTTTTCCAAAATGAAAAGGCAAAAACCATGGGATGGTTTGTGGTTTGGATTAATTTAATATATGGGGTCCCAAACCTAAATAATAAAGAATTCTCTCACCTTTCCTGTATAAACCCACCCAAAATCCCACTTCCTCCTCACTAAAAGCATTTTTAGTTCATATAACCTCTTCCAAACTCTTTCTAGAATCCTCCCAAGGTTCCCCAAGCTTCCAAGAATCCTCTCACAAGCCTCTCTCTAGCCTTAGGAAGCACACTTCCAAGTAAGGGTTTTTTCTTCCTTTCTCATTTTTGTCCAATTTTCTTTAAGTTATTTTGCCCTTTTAATTTCAATTATGAATGTTGGGGTATGATTTAAAACCAACCTCATACTGACCTATTTATGTTTTAATGATGGGAGACACCTTTATCTCTCATTAAATTCCTCCCATGTACACCCGCTACTATGCCGAAATTCTGAAAGGAACCTCTCTCTCCTCTTTTACATTCAAGCAATACTTTTGTAACATGAATATAAATTCCATTAAAATTGTTTGGACATGTATCTATATGACCACATTAATTACCAATTCATGTAAATATGATGAGACACCCATTTCTCCCTCATCAATCATTTTTATGAATTCTTATGTCACGCCGTTACGCTGCCGAAATTGCACCGATTTTCTAAGCCAATGCCATTGTGTAGGGAATACCATGCTGATTTATCCATCATGGGTATTAACCTTTATTCACATTTACATATTTATTATAAAGTTTCATGTATAAATTCCACATTCCTTTATCATGGAATAACTGATTACGTTTCATGAATCAACGTTTTATGATCCATGTGCCACACTTATGCATGAAATGAAATGTTTGAGAAGGGTGCACCCTTATAGCACTCCAATGCATTGGGTAAAGTATAGTATCATGATACGTCATGTCCAATGAGTATTGACTCAAGCTAATTCAAGTGCAATGAGTGTTTACTCCTGCTTCATGTTCAATGATGATTTACTCATTCTCCATGTGCAATGAGCCTTGTCTCATGCTAATTCCATGTTAACTGTTGTTGCCACATTTCCATGTTATAATTAACATGCTTTATCATGCCTTTATGTTCATGTTTCTATTGTGATATATTTATATGAATATTATCTAACATGTATTGTACTCCTCATGTATTCCATGTTTATTCCCTTACTGGGCTTTATAGCTCACCCCTTTTTTGTGCATGTCCCCAGGATATCCCATGCAATTCGAAGTATGAGGGAATGTAGTGGTCATGTAAAGGAAGTTTTCAATAATGATTTTGTATTTCATGTTTTAAGTTGTTATTTAATGATCCTAAGCCCTAAAGACACTATACCTCTCAATCTTCCATGTTTTATCATGTGAATAGTTTATGTAATAAATCATATTTTAGTTTGTAATAAAAGCAGGGTTGTCATAGTTTGTATCAGAGGATATGTTTAGTAATTTTTGGGAATAGGATTAGAAAACCCTAGTAATGACTTAGAGATAAGACTAAGTATAATAAAAACATCCCTAAGTTTTGGTAAGTACTGATTTAGTGGTTTATCAAGAAAATACATCCATGTCTAGATACGAGCAGGTAGAGGCGGCTAGGGCACAGATGTATCCTAGGGGTAAAACCCGAAAACACCGCTTTGAGCTAGACTCGAATGGGAAATGGTGCATGAAAACGGGCCTTGCTGCACTCTTGGTTACGACCCTCCTAGGGGATATGTTTTGATAAATTCAAAATCTTAGTATGATCCCTTATTAAGGGAATTAAAAAAAATTCCCCTAAGAATATATGTTAGAAAGTAGATCACGAAAATCCTAGATTGAAGTTTATAGATTCATAAGTTAAGAAAATAAAATTTAATTTATAAGTAATCAACTTTTTTCTTTGGGTTACCCTTTATCTGTTACCCCCAAACATTCCTTTTATTCCATCCAATGGCTGGTAATATGAGGACTCGGGCTAACAATCGATGTGACGATTAGTGTGATGACTGTACTGATGAGATTCCCAATGCAATGGGAGTGGGAATCGTGAACTTTTTCATGATTCTCTCTCAGCTAACTCAAGTTTTGATTATAATCACGGGTCAAGTTGAACGTTCAACCCCCCCCCCTAATAAAGAACAAGTCACTATCATGAGATTCATGAGACAAAGACCTCCAACTTTTAGTGGATCAAATTATCCCACGATCGCTGAACAATGGATCAAATCCATTGAAAAGATCTTCTTCATCCTTCAATGTTATTAAAAAGAGAAGGTTCTCCTAGTGGCTTATCGTATTGAGGGTGAAGTTGATCAATGGTGGAAGTTGATCAAATTTACGACGCCTGATGAGTAGATCGAGGTGTTAGAATGGAAGGATTTTTGGAAGATGTTTTTCGATAAATACTTTCCGTGCACCCTCCAGATTAAGATGGAAAGGGACTTCCTTTCCCTCAAGAAAAAAGAGGAAGAATATGTTGGATCATATGAGGAAAACTTCAAAAGGCTTGCATGATACACTTAGTCTTTTTCATTACCCTTGAATGAAAAGTTGACTACTTCTTTGGGGGGCTGAAGCCTAGCATGCGGAAATCAGTGGTGATCCGTGACTTCGACAGCTATGAGGAAATTGTCCGATGTGCCCTCAAGGTCAAAATGGTGATCGGAGAATCATAGGGGTATCATGGGGATAAGAAGCGTAAGGTGTACTTCAATGTTGGTGGTCCGTTGGATAAATCCAACGGTGCTAAGAAGATCCAGCACCCCACTTGAAAAAATTATAGAGAGAAGCACCCTAGAAATTTCCATAAGGGGGCAAGGAAATGCTTCAGGTGTAGAAGAGAAGGGAACTTAGTTGTTAACTGTCAGAACGAAAGACCCACAGCTGCAATAGAGGGTAGGAACGCTCTATTCAAACCTCAACACATTGTTCAATTCTACAAATGCAAAGAACCGAGGCATTTTGTAAATTAGTGCCCTAATTTAAGGGTTTTAATTGGAAACCAACAAACTCCAAGGCAGCAAGGAAGATCTTTTTCCATCACTTCTGCCGAAGTGAACCCCAAAAACAAAGTGGTGACAGGTACACAAGTTATTCATTCAAGAATAGAAAAAGTACTTTTTGAATTAGTTTCTACGCATTCTTTTATATCATGAATGTTATGTAGAACAATCCTAGGACCACCACAAATCATGGAAGTGAAGATATCGGTTAGTACATAAAATGGGGCAATCATTGCATCCCATGAATATAAATCCTTCCATGTTATAATCTGTGGATTGAATTTTCCGGAAAACCTCATCATACTCCCTCTGGTGTAATTTGATGCAATTCTTGGCATGTATTGGCTTTCCTTATTTAGAGAGAACATAAATTGTCGGGAGAGGAAAATCACACTCTATATGGAGAATCGACCCCTGATTCTTTACAAGTGTGAGGAGGAAGATGAATCTGCTTTAGCTCCATCATCTCAAGCATGGATATTACAGCCCTATGAGCATGCGTATCTAGCTCAAATGATTGAGTCCACGGAAGAAACCATCCTTGAAGAAATGACTATTGAGAGGGAACTCGCGGAAGTGTTTCCCGAGGAACTGCCTGGTCTTCCTCCTAGAAGAGATGCTGAATTCTCAATTGAACTTATACATGGGGAATTACCAATATCCAAGACACCATATATAATGGCTGATTTAGAGATTGAAGAGCTGATGAAACAACTACAGAACAATCTATAAAAGGGGTTTATATGCCCAAGTGCTTCACCATGGGATGCAGCAGTCCTCTTAGTCAAGAAGAAGGATGGGTAAATGCTCCTTTGCATCAATTATCGTGATCTCAAAAAAATAATGATAAAGAACAAGTATCCTTTCCAAAAAATTGATGACTTGTTTGATCAGTTTCAGGGAGCACAATACTTCTCCAAGGTGGACATGCGGTCAGGATATTATCAAGTAAGGGTGAGAAGGAAGATATCCCCAAGACTACTTTTCACACAAGATACAAGAACTATGAGTTCATAGTAATGCCTTTTGGACTCACTAATGCTCCAGCAATCTTCATGGACATAATGAATAGAGTCTTTAGAGATTACCTCCAAAACATTATGGTAGTCATTATAGATGATATTCTAATATACTCCAAAACCAAGGAGGATCATGAGGAGTATTTAAGAACTATATTATAGACTTTGCACAAGGAGAAGCTCTATGCAAAGTACAACAAGTGTGAGTTTTTGTTGAAGGATATCTCATTATTTGGCCATATCATCACAAGCAATGGGATATCTATGGATCCCTCCAAAACAGATGCAATTGAGGGATGGCCGAGGCCAACATCGGTAATGGATATCCGTAGCTTCTTAGTGTCAGCTGGATATTATCGACGTTTTGTGAGAAATTTCTCACAATTGTCCAACCTTCTTACCAAGCTAACTCTAAATTGATTAAAGGTTTCATGGATTGATGAATGCAAATAAAGCTTCAAGGAGTTGAAAAGGAGGCTTATCACTGCGCCTCTGCTCACTTTACCCACAAGTGGGGAAATTTTTGTGGTATTTAGTGATGCTTCGAATTAGGTCTTAGGCTGTGTGCTGATGTAGAATGATAAAGTGATATCCTATTCCACTAGGCAGTTGAAAATCAATGAGAGAAACTATCTAACGCATGATCTGGAGTTAGCGGTGGTGATATTTTCCTTGAAAATATAGTGACATTATCTCTATAGGGAGAAATGTGAGATAATACTCACCATAAGAGGCTTAAATATATATTCACACAGAAAGAGATTAATATGTGCCAGAGAAGATGGATAGAGCTCATCAAGGATTATGTCTATTCAATACATTACCACCCTGGGAATGCGAACAAGGGGGTAGATTCCCTAAGTAGAAAGGACCCAACGATTCTATCAATGATGATAATTGAGAAGGATCCAATCTTCTTAGACTTGATGAAGATGGACATGGGAATCATAAATAGTGGAACATCATCAATCCTTTCACAATTTATTGCTCAACCATCTCTTTTGGAATGGTTAAAGGATGCTCAAAAGGATGATGTAGGAATTTAGGAAAAAGTGGAAGCTATCGAAAAAAGGAAATCTTTGGAGTTTAATGTTAATGAAGAAGGAATTATGCGGTTTGGGAAATGACTATGTGTTCCATCATTTCTGGAGCTGAAGAAGGAACTTTTGGATGATGCACATAGTTCAAATTTCTCTATTCACCTAGGGAGTAAAATGATGTATTGAGATCACCTAGAAAACTTTTGGTGGGATAATATGAAGAAGGAGATCGCAGAATATACATCAATGTTCCTAGTGTGTTAGCAAGTGAATGAAGAAAGGCATAAGTATAAGGGGATGATGCAACCATTGCCCATACAAGAATGGAAATGGGAGAGCATCATCATGGACTTTGTCACTGGACTTCCATGTAAATACAAAGGCAACAACGCAATCTGGGTTATTGTGGATCGTCTTACAAAGACTGCACACTTCATTTCTATTTGGGAGAATTTATATTTGGATAAACTGGCACGGATATATATTAGAGAAGTTGTAAGGTTGCATGGAGTACCACTCTCTATTGTGTCTGACCAAGATCCAAGATTCACCTCTATGTTTTGTAAGAGTCTTCAACATTCTCTGAATACTGAACTGAACTTCAGTACGATCTATCATCATCAAACTGATGGCCAATCAGAGTGAACTATCTAGACACTTGAGGACATGTTGAGAGCATGATCAATGGACTTTAAAGGAGGATGTTATCAATATCTTCCTCTGGTTGAGTTCTCTTATAA
This sequence comes from Viscum album, assembly GCA_963277665.1. NCBI lineage: Eukaryota > Viridiplantae > Streptophyta > Magnoliopsida > Santalales > Viscaceae > Viscum > Viscum album. The sequence continues at coordinate 229,957,849 of OY728151.1, forward strand.
AAACAGTTTCCACTCAAGCATCCAAATGGCACCATATGATGCCCTGTATGGGAAAAGGTGCAGAACACCGGCATGTTGGGATGAGGTCAGTGATTGTAAGCTACTTGGACCTGAAATGGTCAAAGAAATGGTGGAGAAGGTGAAAACCATTCAAACGCATATCAAGTCAGCCCAGAGTTGACAGAAGAGTTATGTAGATAATCATCAAAGAGTCCTTGAGTTTAAATTTTGAGACATGGTTTTTCTACGCATATCTTCGTGGAAGAAGGTCATGAGTTTTGGAAAGAATGGGAAGTTAAGTCCAAGGTACATTTGCCCCTTAAAGATTCTTGATCGTGTCGGGGCTGTGGACTATCGTCTAGAACCTCCACCTACCATGGCCAAAGTACATGATGTCTTTGATGTATCCCTCTTAAGGAAGTAAATAACAAACCCTTCACGTGTACTCTCTTCTAAGGTGGTACAGTTGGAGGTTTATCTTTCTTATGAGGAGAAACAAGTGAAGATCTTAGATCATAGAGAAAAAGTTCTACAAAATAAGACAATTCCCCTCGTCAATGTATTGTGGTGAAACCACATGTTTGAAGAAGTGACTTGGGAATCATAGGAAATGATTAAGCTGAGTTACCCACATCAGTTTTAGTGTGGGAAAAGGAAAATTTTGATGGAGAAATTTCTTAAGGGGGGAGTATTGTAACAACCCAATGTTTCATTAATCGAAATCCATCTTGATATAATTAAATATCTCTTTATGTTTATATAAAATGTCAACTTAATTGGTTTTATGTTAAGAATTATGACCATTGCTATTATAGCTGTTGAACAGTGATCACATGATTAGTATAAATATAGGGCATTAACAAATCCAAATTTACTCAAACAAAGGAAGCGATGGCCTCATCTAGTAGAATTTCCCCATACGAATCCCATTTCTCAGAGCTCGGGAATGTGGTGGCATCCTTGGGCTTCACTCTTTACCAATCCCAAGATGAGCTTCATCATGTCAAGCTCGAACGGGACCGTCTACGGGAGAAGTGGAAGCTGATAGAAATTACAACTCGAGCGATGTTATCGGAGCCACCCCAAACGTTTGTCACCATCGCACACCTTACCCTTAGTTCTTATGCGGCTATTTGAAGGGGTTATGTAACAAATCACTAGTACTATGTTCATGTATATTATTTTTGTATATAATAACGAATATACCTCTTTGCCTTTTTTGATACATTGTAAATAGTTTTTAAAGTACAAATAGTGTTTTTTGTTATTATTTAATTAAGAATTATATTTTATTAAATTAAGGGATTTTTTAAATAAATAAAATTTTAATAAAATATTATTATTATTAAATATAAATGATCTTATAATTTTATGAATGCAATTATAATTTTTATTAAGGTTTGAAAGCTATTTCTATCAAAACCCATGAATTTTTTATAAATGTCGGTTTTTATTTTAAAAGTGAAAATTATTTAGATAAAATAAATTTCATTCCTAGAATTAGGATGTTGAAATTATCCAACAGTGAATTTTTCATAATTTTCTGAGATAGTCAAATTTTTGGGTAAAAATTAAATACCGTTTAAATATATAATGTGTTTAATGACATCATAATGACCCAATAGTGATGTAATAAAATATTATAATATTTATTTTCGGTCAATATATGTTTTAAAATTAAAATAATGTGATTTTGGGTATGTTTGACTTACTTTTCAAAGCATTAATGGACCCCTCATGACTTATTAAACACCTTGACTTTTTAAAATTTTTTCCATGGGAGTGTGACTCTTTTCCACATAAGCAACACTATTATTTTAATAAGTTAGAATTTTAGCCTTATAAAATATTTTTTTCCTCTTCCCTTTTCCAAAAACCATGGGCAAAAACCATGGGAAGGTTTGTGGTTTGGATTAATTTAATATAAGGGGTCCCAAACCTAAATAATAAAGAATTCCATCACCTTTCCTATATAACCCCACCCAATCTCCCACTACCTCCTCACTCAAAGCCTTTGGAGTCCATCCAACCTCTTCACTACTCTTTCTTGAATCCTCCCAAGGTTCCCCAAGCTCCCAATAAGCCTCTCACAATCCTCTCTCTAGCCTTTGGAAGTACACTTCATAGAAAGGGTTTTTTATTCCTTTCTAATTTTTGTCCAATTTTCTTTATGTTGTTTTTCCCTTTTAATTTCAATTATGAATTTTGGGGTATGGTTTCGCACCTCCATCATACTTCCCTCTTTATGTTTGAATGATGGGAGACCCCTTTCTCTCTCATTAAATGCCTCACATGTACACCCGTTACTATGCTGATATTCCAAAAGGAACTTCTCTCTCCTCTTTTATATTCAAGCAATACTTTTGTAACATGAATCTCAATTCCATTAAAATTGTTTGGAAATATATCTATATGACCCCATTAATGTCCATTTCATGTAAATATGATGAGACACCCCTTTTAATCTCATCAACCATTTTTATTAATTCTTATTTCACGTCGTTACACTGCCGAAATTGCACAGATTTTCTAAGCCAATGCCATTGTGTAGTGAATACCATGCCCTTTTCTCCATCAAGGGTATTTACCTTTATGCACATTTACTTATTGATTATAAAGTTTCATGTATGAATTCTACATTACTTTATTTTTGAATAAATGATTATGTTTTATGAATCAATGTTTTATGATCCATGTGGCACACTTATGCATGAAATGAAATGTTTAAGAAGCGTGCGCCCTTATAGCGCTCCAATGCATTGGGTAAAGTATAGTATCTTGATACGTCATGTGCATTGAGTATTGACTCATGATAATTCAAGTGCAACATGTTTTTACACGTGCTTCATGTGCAATGATGATTTACTCATGCTCCATGTGCAATGAGCCTTCGCTTATACTAATTCCATGTTCAGTGTTGTTTCCACATTTCCATGTTATGATTATCATGCTTTATCAAGTCTTTATGTTCTTGTTTCTCTTATTCTCTATTGATATTCCTATTGTCTAACATGTATTGTACTCCTCATGTATTCCATGTTTATTCCCTTATTGGGATTTATAGATCACCCCTTTTTTTATGCATATCCTTAGGTTATCCCTTGAAATGCTAAGTATGAGGGAATGTAGAGGTCATGTAAAGGATGTTTTCAATAAAGATGTTTTATTTCATGTTTTAAGTTGTTATGTAATGATCCTAAGCCCCAAAGACACTGGACCACTTGATCTTCCATGTTGTATCATGGGAATAGTTTATGTAATAAATTGTTTTTATGTTTTTAATAATAGTTGGGTTGTCATATTACACAAGTCCCTCCACTTTTATGATATCATGTTATTCCTTTGAATCACTTGTCATGCTTCCCTATCAAGTTTATTTCCTTAATAGGGTTTTTATCTCACCCCTTTTTATGTATTGTCTATGTTACCCCATTTATCTTATAATAATTAAAGTATTTAGAATCTATTTTTGAAGAATAAAATAAAATGTTTTATTTTTTAACACGCATTGATGTTTTATAAACCTATTTTTACAAAGACACAACGCTTCAGGATCATTGAGTTGTAAATAATAGATTTTTTTTATCAAGAATGTAATGATTTGTGTAAAAGGAGTGGGTAACTATAATTTGTATCATAGAAATGGTTTATTTAACCATTGGAACTAGGACAAAAACATTTTAGTGATAAACCTAGGGATAGGTCTATATATAATACTATGTATTGAAAAATATCAAGAATTCTTTGTGAAGTATTGATTTTTTTAGTTTTTCAAAAATTAAATCCCAACATAGATACTAAAATTGGATGTGTTTCTAGAAAAAATGTACCAATGGGAAATAATTTAGAAAATAGTTCGTCCAGTTTGACATGAGCATTACCTGGTATATGAAAATACGCATTACATTGCACCTAGTTTCACACTCATGTGAAATATGATTTGTAAATTCAAAATCTCTCTAAGAAATATTATGAAGGGCTTGGAAAATGTTTATATTAGAAAACCTATTTGGAATAATTACCATGGATAATGTATATAAAAAATTACAGTACCTTAGGTCTCGATATTCTTTTCTTTTATAATTTATTTATTCTGGGTTATATTTTTTCCTCTGTTATGTTAATGATTTCACATAGTGTTTCCATTAATTTTTTAGTTAATGGAATTAAATTAGGGAAATAGTGTTGATAACTAGTGTGGTGTGGAATTTTAATTATTTATCTAATAGAATGATTATCATGATGGAAATGGTATTTATACATCTTATGATCATGTAAAGTGAGATATATTTAATTATGATCAACGAATGGAACATAGTTTAATTTCTAGACACTTTAAATAAGAGAATGATAGTTCCTCATAGAAGTTATATTTTTAAATATAATAATGGAACAAAGATTTCCCTATTTTACTTCAATAATGTGAGATAACACACCAATAAAAACATATTTAATGGAGGGTATGATGTTTTCTATATAGAAATAATGGAAAGAGAGTAATTAATTCCCATTTAATTAGATATATTATTTGTTTGTAAAATGGTATATATCTTATTCAATGCCCTAAACTAATTTTTATCCCTAAGACCAAGGATGTAACTATATTTTACAACTCATTTATTGGATTTTTTTACATATGGGATTCATATAATTATTATATAGAATAATTATTATTAATGTATTTTGTGTTATAAGAATCAAGAAACTTCTATGAACCATTCTGTAGTAGTTTTTCATTAAATGTTTTTTAAAATATGGTGAATAGTAATAAAGACCATGGAAGGTAATATTTTGTGGAAAAGAATAATCCATATAGAAAAAATTAGTAGATAAAATCTCATTTTATTTTTAATGTTATCTTGAGGTGGTTAGACATATTTTGGGAAACATTGTATTTGTTTAGGATTAATATAATCATTAGGTTTAATGTAAATTATTATTTAAGAAGAATGTTATCATGTTTTTGGAGATATAATTTGAATGGGTATAAGATAACCTTTGATTTCAGATCCTTCATTCCAGATGATTTTAATAATTTTATTTAGTTTATAGGGTTATTTATTCAAGTATTTATCAAAGTTAAACATTTTTATTCATAGTTAAATTTTGGAGATTAATATATTCATATGAATTTTTAATATTATCTCTCATTATGATAAACATTTTCATTTTAATAATGATTATATAAATACCTTGTTACTGTTTTATGGATATTATGATATGTTAAAAATTACTTTCCTTCTCCTTGACTAAATAATCATATTCGATATTTTTTCCTTAGAGTAATAGTTATAAAAGTAATTGATTGATACACTAAAAAAGAGTTATATTTTTCGGCTTCCTGTATCATGATAGAAAAATAATCCATCAAATCTAAGAAAATGAACTTGAACCAAAAAACATATCTTATTAATTTCAATCCTGATGAATAAATGATCTTTTCATTCATCAATTATTTATGGTTTAATACTTGTTGACTTTATTATTATTATTCACCTTCTTGGGATAAATGATCTCTACCACTCTTTATAATTTTTATTTGTATATTAATTTCCATATTTTCACATCCAACCAATTTTATCTCACATGGATCCATATTTCTGTGTCATTCTAGATTAACTTCATATTTCACATTCCCTCTTTTTATGCGTTTCTTTATGATCCATTTATACGATGTGTTTTTTCTATAATAGAATTTTGAAATGAAAAAACACCTGATTAATGAGAACATGTACAAATTGTGATGCTTAAGTTTATATAATGGGTAGAATTTGACCCCCCATAAAATTTAGAATATATTTTTTTCAAAATAATTTTTATATATTTTATATCTTGTGTTACACACAACATAGAGTTTAAACAAACTAATATATAATATTAATTTTTTTTAAATGAGCTAATATAACATAATAGTTAAACTAGACAGTATGGATAATATTAAATAATTTATCAAATATATATAAATTTCCAACTCAACATAAATTTATTTAAAATTTCTTAATAAATAATTACTCATCTTTAATAAATATTTTTTATTCAACAAAAAATATGATTCCTTCAAAAGTTAATTTAATTTCTTTTATTAGAAAATAATATATTTAATTTTTAAATTTTTTTAAAAAAATTAATTTTACAAAATTAAAAAAACATTATAAATAATAATATATATCTATATATATATTCTTAGGGATAAATTTTGTATTTTTTTTAAAAATTTTTATTTTTAGAAAATAGTGAAAAAATAACAATATCTATTAAAACTCTAATTTATTTTAATAAATTACGTAATTTGAAAATAAATTATTCTTTTAATGTTATTTAAAAATAAAATTAGTATTATTTTAGGAAATTTTAGCCTATTAATTACATTTAAGACATCACTATATATGATTTTAATATAAGCTTCTTTTAGTCATCGAAACACATTTTTCTGATAATTTTTTTAATACAGATAATGTTTCTCTATTTCTATTAATTAAATTAACTCCAAATAGAGAATTAGATAAATAAAATTTAAAGTATATAAATATAATTTTTTTTAATTTTAATTCATTTATCAATTAGAACTTTTCAAATATATATTATATGATGATCTTATGCTTCATAAAATTGCATTTCTTGAAAAAACTGTTTCTAACACTTCTTGAGGTTCAATTTTAATTTAATTTTTCCTATTTTGTTACTTTATTTTAAAAAAATGGATTCATGATTTAGAATAATTATTATTTATATTATTTATAAATTTCAACAAAAATTTAGACTAAAATTAATAGTTCAAATAGAAATGTTTAAAATATTATTAAACCATGATTATATGATAAACCCATTATATACCATAAATTGAAATTTTATGATAATATCATGACATAAAACCATCTCCTTCTCCCTCAAATGGGAAATGAAATTATTGATCACGTGTATGGTGGACTACCGCCTCATAAATCGACGTAATTCATTTTCCATCACCACATATCAAATCTAGATATAATGATGTATATAATAACAATAATATATTATTTTTATGATATAATTATGTTTATTTATTTTTAATAACACATATAAAATATTTCTTTTCATTATATAGAAAATATGGTAACACTGCTCGTGTGTACGGCGGAGTATCGCCTTGGAAAATGATGTTATTCATTTTTTACTTATAATTTACATGTAATTTAATGAGTTTTAATTTTATGTTTATGTATTATATTCAGTATATATTAATGATTATTGAAAATAAATGTATCATTTTCTTTTTTATCATATGATCCATTGATAAAATGAAAATATCGTTCGTGTGTATAGTGGACTACCACCTCGCGAAGTGGTGTGAATCATTTTTATTTCCACATCAAATTGATGATATATTTTATGGTATATGATTAAATAATATTAAATTTATTTTATTATTATAATCATAGAATCATAAAAAAACTCTTACCTTATTCCCATTATAATATTTGATAAATGAAAATGTTATTCATGCGTATATACATCCTACTGTCACCCTGATTGTAACCTATTTCAATTTTCATAACCATATTTCATAGATGATTGTAAAATTTAATTTTATTAATATGAATGATAATTATTTAATGATTACTATTCTTTATATGGATAAATAATAATATCTTTTACCTTATTTGACATACCAATGTAATTTTGGTCATTTGAGTTGTTTATCGTTAAAATGTACAACATCAAATTAACTAGTTATGTATTTCAATATGACATGGTAAAAAATAATAAAATGAATAATTAATATGAAAAAGGATATTAGTAATGTAAATAATAAATATATGTTTGTTATTTAGTAATAATGGAAACCATGTGATGATTTAGGCTCAAGTTATGGGTTTTAATAACTCAATTTCAATCCATTAGGTTATACATCCACATCATTGACTATATTATTCTAATATTATCTGTAAAATGAAATTTTAATTTTTTGAAATTTTATTTTCACTTTATTTTTTTATATAACTTTTTTACTCATAATATTCTCATTAATTTACTCTCTTGTGTATGGTACAAAGCATATATGGGTCCCATCTAAAAATATCCTTCATTGAGACACATGATACTTTATGTACCTAATTTATTTTAAATAGACTATGTACTGGCCCCCTTAAATAATTTAACTTGAATCTATCCTACATCCTAATATTTTCAGTTTTAATTAATAAAATTAATTAAAGGGAAGTTATTATTTAAAATTTACCAAATTGAAAAGGTTCTAAATTTTAATATCAATTTAATCATGATTATTAATGATTAGATTTATATTATAGAAAATTAAATGAAAATTTTCTAAGAAAACACATATATTTTATTTTCATATATCTATTTTTCAAATTTTATATTAATTTTACCAATTTTCTCTCTTTTCTACTTAAAAATATTGAGTTATTTTTTATAGAAAATTTGCATTATTTCTCTCTTCATTCAAAAACAATTTCTCTTATATGTTCATGTTTTCTTTAAAGAGTTTAAAAAAATGTTTTAATATTATTATATGGTTTTTTAATTTCTTTTTTACCCTTTTCATATTTTTTGAAAATGGTTGATAGATTATTATTCTTGTCATTTTTTGAACAAGGTATTTCTTGATTTTTTATCAATAATGTCAATGGAATTTTGGTTTTTACATGTACAGTATGAATAGTGTTTCCTTTATCTTGAGTGTTATTTTTATTCAAGCTTGATTTATAATATTCCATTATTTTAAAAAGTTACTACCACCTAATTTTTTTACTTTTATTTAAAAAAATTATTTTCAAAGAGGAAATTTTATTTTCCTTGTGATTTTTGTAATCATTATAAAACTTTTTCAATTAATCAGTGACAACAACCTTTAATGTCAAGGAATTTTTATAATTTTCTGTATATACATCTCTTATATATATATATATATTTCTCACACTCTCATAATTTCATGTAATAATTCTATCATTATGACCACTTCTCAAATTCCCTCTTTAAGAAATATCTTTTGATTATGATATGAGTAAAGATCATGTAACCCATTTTCCATCCATGGGTAATTCTTATGTTATTGGTTATGATTGATTTACTTATGTGGAATACATATTAATGACCATTAAATTGATTTTAATTGTGGTTATATAATTATATACCCCTATATTACATTGGGTATTGTATTGGCCTCATGAGATGTAATTTATGGGATTAGGGAGTGAACCTAGTCCATTATCGAGCCCTTTTCCACCATCTAATTTTATCTCGATAATAAGAATTAACATATTTTTAGGTCACACATTATTATGTTTCCACATATCATTATTTCATTGATATTATTATAACATTATATTTAGTTTTTTATTCCATTTTTTTACTCATGTTCAACCACCTTTATGATATCATGTTATACCTTTGACTGACATGTTATTCTTCCCTTTCATGTTTATTTATTCATTTGGATTTTTAGTTCACCCTTTTTTTGTATTACCCTGGTTATCCCACGTAGTTTAATATATTTAATTGATTTAGGATCTCTTTATATAGAATAAGATAAATAATTTTTTATTAGTATAAATTTGATCTTTTATGAACCTATTCTTCCATATACACAAGGCCTCACGACCATTGGTTTGAAAATAAATGTTTTTTATTTTTAAGAGGCATGTCATATTATATGTCAAATTTAGGGTACACTATAGAGTCTTAAGATGTCACCTTGAAATATTTTTGGTATATTTTATATATTATATTCTGATATTCACCAAAATAAAGGATGATCATGGGAAGAATTTGAATATTGTTCCAAATATAATCGGAATTTATAGAGTAGATCAAACTCGTAGTAAATGTAAGTAACAGATTAAGGAGGTATCATTTATTGGATTTTTTTCACTAAAAAAAAGGGATTTTTGTTGAACTATTTATGGAAATTGAAAATGTGGAGTGGACTATACCAATATTTGTTACAAAGATCCATAATTTCATTAAATTATCTGGGAATTACAGATGATTTTTGGGAAACTTCTCTTGATTTTATAACAAAATAAACAGGATGAATTGAAAGTGATTAATGTTTTTCTAGGATGAATAATGTAATGATACGATCATAGAATTCAAAATGATTATTATCACAAAAATATTCCTCACTTATCCCTTGAGTAGGGATCTTTTCATGGTTTACAATGATACTTCATAGAAGGTTTTGGGTTGTGTACTAATTCATAATGATAAATTTATAACATAAACCACAGAGAAGTTGAGTTGATATGAGTATAACTGCACATTTGAATATCTGGTGTTGGATGTAGTGATATTCTCATTGATAATTTTGTGTCACTCTATTTATAGGGATAGGTATGAAATTTATACAAATAATAAGGGCCTCAAATATATATTCATATAGAAGGAGATTAATATGTTCTAGAAAAAAATGGAAATAGATGATCAAGGACTATAACAAATCATTCCACTCCATCCTCATAAATCAAATAATATGGTAGATCCCCTAATTATAAATGATCTTTAAACCTTATAAATAATGTTAATTAAGAAGGATACAAATATTCTTATACTTGAAAAGGATGGACATGGGGATCATAAAAGAAGAAACATCATCATTCCTTTATCAAATTATTTCTCAATCATCCATTCTATATAAGATAAAAGATAGTCAGTGAGAAGATATGGAAATAAAACTGAAGGTTAAACCTATAAGGAAAGGTAAATTATTATATTTTATAATTTATTAAAAAAGAGATGTAATATTTGGTTCACTACTGTCAGTACCATCAAATCATGAGAAAAATAAGGAGTTGTTGAATGATGCACATAGCTTGACCTTCTCCATCCACCCAGAGACCATGAAGCTGTAATAAGTTATATAAGAGAACTATTTTTTTTGGTAATATAAAGAAGTAGATCACATAATACATATCCAAATTCTTGGAAATTTTTCAAGTTAAGGTAGAGGGGAAGAAATACAAAAAAATATGCAACTATTACTCGTACATATATTGAAATGGGAAAACATCACTATTGAAATTTTCATTTTTCAATCAAATACTTCTATAGTAAATAATGTTATAATAGTTGTGGTTGATCATCTTAAAAATACTACAAAAAACATTGAAATTGGAGTGGACTTATAAATTTATCATCATGCAGGGATATAAATTAGAGAAATTCTGAGGTTGAATGGAACACCACTATCCATTGTATCAAATCAAGAACTAATGTCTACTTATAATAATTATAAAGGATTACAATAATCTATAAAAATGATTCAAATTTAAACACACATTATCACCCTAAAACTAATAATAATATCCCAAACTATTCATAGATAATTGAACATATTTTTGGTGAATATTCACTAAGTTTTTTAAAATATATTTTATATTTGTATCAGTTGAGTTCTTATGGTAACATGGACACAAAAAATAATTTAATCATTAGTGATCTATATTGTCTACCACTAAACTATTTATAAATAGAACCATTCATAGACCCATAATTTCTAAAATTCTACTTTATAATTTTGGGAATGGAACCATAAGAATAGTTGAACTCAAATTATTAATAAGGGAATAGAAGGGAGATATCAGTAATCACGTTAACTTAACATGAGCATAAGGGTATTATAAACTGAGCTTAATAGTTGATATATATTCCTTGTACATAATAGATCATAATATATTTTCCTGGCATAAATATTGGTAGTTCAAAGGTTATGAAATTTTGTAATACAGCTAAACATATAACATTGTGAAATCCAAATCCACACAAAATCATATGGACAAGAAGACTATGTTCATGCCTAGAATTGTGAACATGAAATTAGGTTCATGCATCACATATTTACCTCCTATTTAATACATATTTACCCAATTAATTGGATGGAGATATAGGTATCACCCATCATATAATGAAAATCATACATATTTGTTCCATGAGAACAAAAATAATTCATCATATCAGAATCCATGAAAATGAATGGTTTTCATAAAAATTCCATCATATCATATCTCATGGAAAAGTATTGGGATTCATAAAAATCATTTCATCATAAACATAAATAATCTAAAGAATAAATATGGATAGTATACGTTGATCATATCCCTAGTAAAACGTAACTAAAAATAAATAATGTTTTCTTAGAAGGAAAATAATTTTAAAATATCACTTGAAATAATTATTAAAAAAATGTCCTTTATGTTTTGAAAAAAAATTATGAAAATTCACATAATTAAAAAAAAAATTATATAAAAATTACCAGGTTATATTGTATAATAAGAATTAAATCATTAAATAATCTAGATAGATGAAAAACTTCTCATTATTTATAAGTTAATAATGAATTTCTTCTATATTTTTTTTTAAAAAAGTCACAATGTACATTGCCTATAAAATGATAAAAATATTTTTTTGAAGCCATTTTTAAAAATTCACACAATGGTAAAAGTCACATTAAAGAATGTTTGAAAATAGTAAAAAATTAATAAAAATAAGAAAACATGGACATGGAGGAGAAATATTCCGCAGCATATCAATAAACATAATTAATCCAAAAAAGTGATGATATTATAAAATAATCCTTGACACTTTATAATCAATTTAATTGCATTTCCCATGAAGGAATAATAATTAATAAATCCTTAAATATCATGAGAATAAATAAATTCATTATACTACATGTTAAAGGGGTGTTATATATACCTTATAGGTGAATATATGTACATAACATGAAAATATGATTCAAAAAAATAAAATTGAAATGATTCCCCTTATATATGCTATAAATCCACATAAAACTGGTGGAAATAAAATATAAAAAAAATTATTTATACACATAATCCTAGAATTAAAAAATAAATTAATTACATGTTTATCCCAATGAGTGTAAATTGATTTTAGAAATACCTTTCCTCAAGTCTTTTATTCCTTCATTTATGTTCTAACCTCCTCTTTTTCGAAACACCTCCTATAGATCTCATATAATGATATATTGGGTTGAAATTATTATAATATAAGCACATCTATAATCTTTTCAAGGATATTTAAAAGATAAATTGGAAGGGGCTGGTCGAGATCGAAGGCTCCAAGTAGAGTAAATAAGGGATGGAAGAGGTTCTATTTTATAATTGATTTGAGGGGTAATTTGGGAATTTCTCAAAAGATTAAATTATAATAATATTATTTTCTATAAAAAACTACAAAATTAACAATTATTCAAAGAAAATATATGATAATGTAGTAATATCATAAACTAATAAATTTTTAATATGATTTGGCATTATTTTAAACATTATCATTTTCATTAACCCTTTGTTATCCTATTTTAACTCGATCTATAGTGAAACAATTTTTATTATAAATAGGTTGTAATTTTTGCTTATATTATGTAAAATTGGACCATAAATGAACCATTTATTACATTATAGACTATATTATAATAACTCTAACTTTTTTAAATATTTTTATTATTTTTATGTAATTTAATTAAATATTAATCCCATAAAATATCCTTATTTTCATTTCTGAATTTATTGACATCCTTTTATTTTAAAAACATGGAGAAAACATGTCAAATTAGAAAAAACCTAATTCATTATATCCCTAAAATTTAAATATAATATTAATAATATGTGAATAAACTTATATATCTTAAAATATTTTACTTTTATTACTTTTAATATAATTTATTTGAAATTTCATTTCATAAAAAATCATTTCATTGGAATTATAAAGTAATTTAGAGTAATTATTTAATATCTAAAAATTAAAAATAAATTACCATGATAAATATATATTAATTTAATTTCAAAATACTATTTATAGTCAAACATATCTTCTAGATAACCATATTTTAATAATATTATTCTTATTAAAAAGAAGAGTGTGACATGTTTTACTTTTACTAAATAAACTACTATAATGGTCATATTATTATCCATGTGGCCCCAAAAATTCATGAATAAATTTATATCATGAAAATAAGTTTATTATGTAAAAAATGGATACTTATAATTGTTCATAAACTACTTTTGTCCCCATGTAGACACAGAACAGATATTTAAGGAAAATAAATGGACATTTTGTGACTTTCTTTGATTTAAATAATATATAAGTCATTTTCATTGACAAGTATCCATTATATAACATAAATTATAACCTTAGCTATTAAGGATATAATTAAAGCTATACAATTATAAATAGTATAAAATCTTATGGAATCATCACTTTTTTCGTGCTAACCAATTTTACCATTTACTAAGGCAACACAATTTACTAATTTTTCTATTCATATTGACCAAAAAGTAAACAAATATATTTACTAAACATTGAAACCCAAATTAGAAATATTGAATCCATTTTTAAAATTACAAAACAAAAACGTTTCAAAAATTAATGTAAAATTAAATGAGAAAAACAAAATGAAATATATTTTTTCAGAGAAATGAAAATTTTAAAATATAAGATGTTTATATACAAAATTTAATTATATAGAAACATAAAATTTATAATTAGATTAAATTATATAAAAATGAACTCATTAAATTTTAAAAAAAAACTAAAACATATTTTTACCTTTTAAACACATTAATACAAAATACATTTTTAAATAAAAATCTGTATTTTTCTTTATTCATTTAAAAATAAGTGTTCTCATAAAATTCATATTAACTATATTTTAGGAAAATTATGAAAAAATGACTTCTAAAAATAAATTCATTTTTCTGAAAAAAAAATATAACTTATATAAACTAATATCCACTAGTAAAATAAGAACAAATCGTTTTTAAAGGAATTGTATGTCTAAAGAATAAAATGACTTCACTAAATACTATTTGATTATTTTCCAAGAGCATAACAGTAGTTTCATATTTGTTGGATATTTATTTCATAAATTAGTTATTCCAATTTATTCCCACCAATTCAATTACATGAATATATAGAACATATAAAATGTTAATAACATTTCACAATTTTTCTGAACTTGTTATTGCATGTGACACAAACTATCAAAAAATAAAATTACATAAAAATACAAAAAATATCAGGTTGTTGAATTCTACCCCCCTTACAATTAATTTAACCATTTAAATTCTTCCAAGCCATCAATGGCTTAACATTTGATAACTCATTCATGAAAACCGACATCATAAAAATGAATAATAAAACATCCCTTAAAATGTAAATCTTTAATCACAACGGTTACCTGAATTAATTCATAAATATGATTCAATATAGGCTAAACATCATTGGTAAATTAAAATACTTATTTTTAGGTGAAAAATAACCCCAATGAACTAATAGAGATTGATAAGGTGCATGGTCAAGATAATGTTAATGACCACAAAACAATAGGCAAATAATTTTGAAAAAGTCATTGATATCATTAAAAATGATTATAATAGGATACAGTTTTAGTTTAAAATCATTTGGAAAGATACACATTCTTCATTTCATTTCAAAAGTGAAATATCACTCTTTGTTTATTCTATTATCAATTTCTATTTCATCTATTATTTAATGAAATGGTTATTTGATTTGAATTATTTATACGTGAAGATCATTAAATTGAATCATAAGACTGATAAGTCATTCCTTTGGCCTCAAAATATTTTAAAAACACAAAATTGTTTATACATGATTTGATAAATTAAAATATACCATCAAGAAAAAATATAAAAAATTTAAAATTAATCCATAATTATTTAACCATAATACTCCTCTTAAATGTTATGGTCAATATTGAAAATAAAAAAAATGTGATCACATATCCTTCCATGATCAAATAGCAAAATAATTTTAATTACCCATAAATTCTCTTACCATGTATATTCATTGATCATATATTTTCAATGGTGTCTTGATCAGTTTCCAAAAGGTCCCAATTATTTACTCTTTAATGGTAATTCACCCTTTATTATTAAGAATACTCTTATCAGAATACTGAACTATAAACATATACTGAATTTGAATATGATCTCTTTATTCTAGAAATATTTATTGAAACTATGTAAGGAGAGCAAATAAATTTTCGTAATCACATAAAACCTCACTAAAAGATATGAATTTTATATGGCCTATTCATAAAAATGACATCATGGAATCCCTTATTTTAGAGTGGAGAATAAGGGTTCACTAAAAATCAGAATTCTCCATAAAAAATTAAACATCATAAGGTTTCCCATGTACATTGAAATCATATGGTGTTGTGTACCTCAAATATTCCCTTGATTGAGGCATTAATTCACATAGTTACAAAAATCGTTTCATTTATACAACTAAGTTTTTGGTGATACCTTTTGTTGATATTTCTCTCATTATATTTAGTTGAATAGCCTATATACCTCACCCTAACACACTTTTTCTCAATGGACATGCATACCACACATAAAGAATATTATTTTTTTCCTTTCATACATCCCTTGAGTACGTATTCCCAAATTTTTAGAATTTATGAGATTGAAACATTTTCTTCACTCCATCTAGAAAACCTCTGGAGTTTCTACTAAGCTCTGTATTCTTTTTCTTATCACTAAATCTTTGAGGGTTACCAAATTCCATTTCAACTTTAAGTTTAAATTGTATGATTTCATCATATCTTCTAAATCCTCTTATGTCTAAATATTTTCAAAGGCTTGGTTTCATGAAACTAAATAATCAACCAATTTTTCATTCAGAGATGATCATTAAACATGATGTAAACCATTCAAGTATTGTAAAATATTCCTCATAGGTTCAAATGGAACCATCATTCTTTTTTATAAGTGAATGAAAATAATTCTTTTTTATATATATATTATATGAGGAAAATATATACTAAAAAATATTAGCATTAAATTAGTCCATCCCATGGATATAATTTCCATTTATTTCCTTACATTCCAAATATGATTCCATAATTGATCTAATTCTCATTCAAAATAAGAATTATCTAAGATAACTTATTCATCGTATTAGCATTGAAGAATGGAAAATATTTTTCCCATTTCTATGATACATTTCATAGAAACTAGTGTATTAGAATAACTATATAAGGATAGTGTTTATTCTCTCATGAAATATTTTATATCATGCTTCTCCATCCTTGGTGTATTAAGAAGTTCAACATGATCCTTGTTTCCAACAATAACTTTAGAGTGTTGAGTGGCTATAATCATAAGATATTGCAACCCAGATCTTAAGGAATTTGAATTCTCATGAGTATAGTCATTACATTGGTCATCACATTCATCTTTATCATAACTAATTCTTATTTCATACATTGACTAAAACCAAAAAGCATAGTTTGAGAAATGATAATAATTGATGAAACCCACATTATCATGAAACATAATTCATTGTATTTTTAAATATGGACACATTATTTTCATCCTATAACACTTTATTTTTAACATCTGTCATCAATAATCAAAAAAAATCATGTTATTCAATTCTTAGATCTATCCCTTGGGTATACACTATGTTTTCCTCGTATATAATTCCATAGGTTAACTAATCCCTAATCTAATACCAAAATTAATATCCTACACTTTTCATACATAAATAGTACATCTTTTTAGGTGAATATTCACTGAAAGAAATTTACCAACACAAGAATAGTATAGGTTTAGTGCCTTTAAAATGTGGACACATAACAACTAATTCATTAATGATATATATCATATCCCACTAAATTCATCATAACTAGAACCCTTCATAGACACATCATTTGTAAAACATTTTTTCATAACATGGGGAAATGAAAAATGAGAAAGTGTGATCTTGGGTTATCATTAAGGTTAAACTAGTTAGATATCCATAATCACATACACACAAAATGAGAATAAGGGATTAGTGAAATTATATTAATATTTTTAATTTATTTTCTATATATCATATATCATAATATTGTGTCATGAAATATATACAGGGAGTTCACAAGACATGAATTTGTGGAAAACACATAGAATTTTAAAATTTAGATCATGTCTTAATGAAAACAGGCGCACTCATTATGTTAATTATGTAAAAGTATTCCCTTTCATAATATTATAAACATGGAACTAGGTCCATGCATAATATTATGTAAATGAAAGCTAGGTCTATTCCTAAACATAGGGACATGAAAACACAGTACAAGAATGAATTGTGAAAATTAAATCATGTTCATGCATAACATATTTACCTCATGAGTTATCTACCTTTTCCCCATGTATTGGAGGGTTATATAGGTCCCACTCATCGCATTTTTCAATTAAATATTATTTTTTTTTCACAAGAACAGAAATCATTCATCATATTAGAACACATGAAAAGAGATGTGTTTCATTAACATTTCATCAAATCATAACCCATGTAAATGTAATATGATTCATAAGCATCATGCCATATAAAACATAAATAATATTGAGAAAGAATAAGAATTGAATCCTTAGATAATATCCCTACAAAGTAATAAATAACTTCAAGGAATGTTATCTTATATGGAAAAAAATTATGAAATATCAGTTGAACTAATTCTTTAGGAATGTATCATTTCTATTTGGAAAAAAAAAATTATAAAAAACATCATAATTACAAAAGTAAACATTTTGTTTGAAAATAACTGTGTATTTTTATATATGAAGCATTAAATCATTATAAATTCCTGAAAGTATAAAAATAAAATCATGTCATATAAGAAAAAAATATTTCGTCCATATGTTTTTAGAAAATTCACAAAATACCATATTTTGGAAAATGATAAAAATATTACGTTAAAACCATTTTTTTAAAATTCACACTTGGTTCAAAATTTCTTTAAACAAAATTATAGGAGAATAGTAAAAACATTTTTGAAATTTTTTTTATAAAATAAGGACATGTCAGATAAATATTTCACGTTAGAGACTAAAAAAATATTTCCAAATATTTATGAGATTATGAAATCAACCCTTACTACTTTAAAATCAATTGAATCATATTCCCCATAACATAATAATAGTTAACAGTACATTAAATATCATTAGAATAAATAGATTCATGATATAACATGTTAAAGGGGATTTCTATACACCTTATAATACAATATAGGTTCATCATATCAAAATGTTCCTCCAAAAAAAGAAAATTTATGTGGATTCCCATACAAAGATTATATCATTTAATTGAGCATTAATCTAATGAATTGATTATTTGTATCTACTTCAAATCCACATAAAACAACTAGAAATACAGCATTAAATAGTCATATTTAATTACACAAATAATTTTAAAATGAAATAATCAATTAATTAAATGTATAACCTAATGAATACAAATAGAGTTAAGGAATTATATACATCAAGTCATTTATTTCTTCTTTCACGTTCAAAGCTCCGCTTCCTTAGGAAGTATCCTTTATATCTCCTCAAAAGGGATCTAAGGTTGGTATTTTGAGAATAAAAGAACCTATAAATTGTTTATATTGATATTTCTATGATAAATTGGTAGGGGAAGGTTGATCTATAGTGCTATAATTAGTGTAATGATTTGTGTGAGGTTGTGCCATTTTATAATTGAGGTGGCGGGAACATTTGTAATTTCACAAAACATTAAAATATAATTTATTCATTTTCTACAAAAATAAAAAATATTATTTTGTAATCATATATAAAATGATATAAGGTTGTATTCTCATCAAACAATATATTTTTTATATGTTTTGGTATTATTTTAAACGTTATCATTTTGTTAAACCCTTAGTTAACCTATTTTAATTCAAACTACATTATCAAATTTTTAAATATTATAGGGGAGTAATTGTTATATATATGGGGTTAATTGGACTATAAACTACCAAGATATGACATTTTAGATCATATCATACTAAATTTCTTAAAAATTGTTTTTTTTTATTTTTTAATAATTTAATAAAATATTAATCCCATAAATTATACTTATTGTCAATTTAGATACTATTCAACAATTAGAAATTTAAAAACATCAATATAACATGTAAAATTAAAACCCACAGATTTAATATATCCATAAATATTAAATATTATCTATAGAATTCTTGGATAACCTTAAATATCTCAAAATATTTTACTTTTTATATTTTTATATCATTTATTTTATTTTTATGTTAATTAAATACTTATAATATTATAATTGTCTAAACATTTAGGGTAAATATTAAATTTATAAAAAAAATTAAAAAATTATAGTGATGATGATAAATATTTTATATTTCAATATACTATTTATAGTCAAAAATATATTCAGGAAACAATTATATTAAGAATATTATACTTCTTAAAAAATGAGTGCGACATGTTTCACTTTTATTAATTAAATTAATATAAAGTTCATATTCTTATCGAAGATGCCCCAAAATGTCATAAATAAATTTATATCATGAAAAAAAAGTATATTAACTTCACAATGGACACTTATATACATTCATAAACTACTTTTTTCTCATGTTTAATCATAAGAGATATTTAAGGCAAAAAATAACATTTTGTGACTATATTTTATTTAAATAATATATAAGTCATTTTGGTGGACAATTGTAACTTCAAAAACTCAATTTTGAACCATAGGTATTAGGGGTATATTAAATTTGTTCCTATAAAAAATAGGATGATAAATTATGTTCTTATCACTTTATTAATCCATATTAACAAGTCTTACACTTTATCAAGGTAAACAGTTTACCTAGATTTCTACTCATTTTGAAAAATAACTACAAGAATTTTTTTTAATAAACATAGACCCAATGATTCAAAATATGGAATACAATTTTAAAAATAAAAACGCATAAGTTTCAAATTATAAAATAATATAAAACTAGAAAAACACAATGGAAAATAGTTTTTTTAGAAATTTCCTTTTTAAAATATAAATGTTCTTATACTAAATTCAAGTACAAAATCTACATGAAATCTAATTATTCGGTTATAATATATAAAAATGTTGTAAAACATCTAAAAATATAGTTTCAAAAACATCATTAATTTTCATTATTCCATTAAAAATAATTATTTTTAACAAATTCAGAAATAATAATAATTTTATTATAATTTTGAAATTATGATTTCAACAATGAAATAAATTTTTTAAAATAATTTTTACACATCTTTTAAAATTGAATATTCATCCTTAGAAAGAAGAAATCTATTTTATAAAGAAAATTTATTTTTGAAGAATAAAATCACATTAATAATAATTGTCGGATCATTTTAAAAGAACATAATAGTGCAGTAAAATTTAGTTTGATATTTATTTCACACATTATTTATTAACATTAATTATATCGAATTTAATAGAAATGTTATAATGGAAAAAATAATATTCTAATTTTTTTAGTACATCTAATTGTGCTATTGCGTGCAATGCAAGCTATCAATGAAGTCAAATTATTTGAAAATATAAAAAATCAGAGGGGTGTTGCAATAATAGTACATATTAGAAGAATATCTGGACACATGAAGATATATTGGGAGCATGATACATAGACTTCAATGGAGGATGTGATAAATATCTTCCTCTGGTTGTGATCTGGTATAATAATAGTTTACACACAAGAATCCAAATTACTCTATATGATGCACTTTATGAAAAGATAAATAAATCACTTATATGTTTGGATGTAGTTAGGGAACACAATATATTGAACCTGAAATTTTCAAGGAAATGGAAAAAAGGTTCAAGGCCATTCAAAATCACATCAGGACCACTCAATAATGATACAAGATTTTTACTAACAATAGTCAATGAGATAAGAATTTTGGTGTTGGAGATAAATGTTTCCCCCACATATCACCTTGGAATAGGATCATCAGATTTTTTAATAAAGTAATGATAAATCTCAGATACATAATCCCCACTGATATTCTTGATCGAATAAGAGTCATTTCATATCATCTATCACTCCCACAAACTCTATCTCTTGTAGAAGACATATTCTATGTATCCCTCTTGAGGAAGTATGTATTGGATCTCTCATATGTATTGAATTAAAATGTGGTGCATATTAAAAATGATAATTCTTATAACGATTATCCTATGAAGATCTTGGATAATAGGAGTAATGTTCTATGCAATAAGACAACTCACCAAGTCAAAGTACAATGGAAAAACCAAAGATAAGGGGTGGTGACATGGGAGCTGGATGAAGCTATGAAGTAGAAGTAGCCACACCTATTTTCATATTAGTTTTTAAAATAAAATTTTAAGGGAGGAATTTAATAATATAGGAGAATTTAATTACCCATAACATTTTAACAATTGAATTTACCTTATTATAACTTTTTCATATTTAATAACTCAGCATAAATCACATGCACCACATGATGAAACCAACTAAATTTTATTATATTAATTTGATAATTAAATTAATATAATAAATAAGGGCATAATAATTGAATGTTTTATAGGTGGAACAATTAAAATGTATGATAACAATATTAGGTAAATTTGTATTTGGTCGATCATATAGAATAATTACACACACGAACACCACTGTGGATAAGATGTAGAATATTAGAGATGAATAATGCATAATGAAAATTAAAATATGCATCAACATGAGATAAAATATAAGTGAATATAGAGTAAATGAAAGATGATGTATTTATGTGAAGTATAGAACCCAAATGACCATTCCAAACAAAACTATTAGAATTGTAATCATACTATTTGGAATAGTAATCTAACCGTTAGAATAGTAACCTAAACATTATTTATAGTAAAATGAAAATTAAAATACTATCTCTACTTATAAATGTGTAAATTAATATTTAGGGACCTTATAACTTATAAATATGATATATATTTTCCTTGGTATAAGTAAATAAATGTTTTAAATATGATAAATTTTGTATTTGTATTTTTGTAAAACATAAATTTTTTAATTACACATTTATAATAAATATTAGAATTAAATTTTTTTTCATAAACATATTTTATAAAATATTATTGTTCTTTCTTATAAATAAAAAACAATTTTATGAGACCATATGTATTTTTTCAATTGGTCGAAGTATTTATCTTAATATTAAAATTGGTATTTTTCAAATAAATGAGGGTTTGATTAAATTATTAAATTTATCATACAAAAAAAACTATATTCATAAAATTTCATTGTTTTGTTATTCTAGACATCAAAAAAATAGTATAGTTATTTTTTTTATTTTTCTAGAATAGTTCAATTTTATGAGTTGTGAAATACGGTAATATATGGTATTTAACATAATAATATAAATATATGAATCTTGGAGTCATGGATGATGTGAGGACCCATTATATTTAAATCACATGAACTTTTTACTATATATAGAATCAATAGTAAATAATATTTTTAGTCTTAAAGAAAAAATAATAAACAAATGAATATAGTATTCCAAAACACTCCTATACTCCACTTATAAATACAACCACTCACAACCCCTTCCCCTCACACATTTTAAGCCTTATATAATTTCAAATTTCATTCTAATTATCTTCCCAATCCTATCCATCATGTCGTAGTTCTTCTTTACTCACCATAAGACCAATTCCATGTTCCATAAGTAGTTCCTCAAGGAGACAACATTCATGTGTCCATATTCTCAAACTACCCATTAAATTTCATTTATTATTCTATATTCTAATCACCGATGTTATGAAAAAATAATAATAAATCAGGTATAATATATATATACTATTTTTTTATATTTATAATGTAATATATTTCTTCCATCCTCTTATCGTCTCTCTTTCTTCTAAAAACTAAATTGTTTTCTATATTATGTCGGTTCACATCCACCATGGATGATGAGTCTTTATTTTTTATTTCCACCAACATGGAAATCATAAAATCCATTATAATGGTTGAAAATAAAAATAGAAATGTATTATATATATATTTTCATAGTTTTTAAGAAATAAATGACTATAAAATTAAATAAAATGTTACTATTTCATGATTATTATTACAACCGCCTAAATGAATGAACAATATGAAGTTAATTGTTTTACTAAGTGAATGATCTATATATTAGAATAGATATAGTTATTTGGGACCATTATAGTTTGTTTATATACATGAATAAAATTTAATTTCACTTCTAGTTTTGTAGTCCCATTTTTCTACAACATCTATTATTATCAACATGTGATCTAGCCATGGGAATATGAAACAAACACCCCCAAAACAACAAAATTAAACATTATATCTCATTAAATTGTTTATAAATTTAAATAATTTAGTTATATTAAGTCTAATTAAGATTAAAAATATTTTATATTATTAAATTAATGAATCTAATTTGAATATTAGGAAATTAAGTGCAAGTGTAGAATGGTTTTGGAAACTAAGGTAAGAGATCTCTCTAAACCATCCTATTTTTTTTAGGTTATTCTTTCTCTACATTACCTCATTTTTATATAGTAATATTATTATTTAATTATCACGTATTATATATATATGACCCCCATATATATACATAAATTAATTCATCTTTACTTTATGGTTATATTCATGTTTTAAAATGTATCCTTCTCAATATCTCTACATAAGTACACTTGATTAATGGGAAATTATTTATTCCTTACCCCATTTAATGTAAAACTCCATAAAATTTTTTCAACCATAAATTGTTTTCTTTAATCACTCAATTTATTATGGAAAATAATTTTAGTTTTTTTTTTAAGTTTTTATTGAAATTATCATTCTAATACCATAATTAAAAAATCATTCTCTTTTTTTCTAAATCCCAATTTAAGAAGAAAATTCCTAAAAGGATTTCTCAAATTTATTTCAACTATTAACTTCACTTGGAAATAAATTTTCTAATAATATTTTTTTGAATGTCCAATAATTATTAAATCCTTTCTTTCTTGGATACCATTATGATATGAAATTTTATTATTCCATTGTAAATAGTTACACAACCCATTTATTCCAAAGTCAATCCTCAAATTTATTCGTCATGTTTGGTTTCCTTATGTAAAACCCATATTTGTGTCAATTTAATGAAGGGTACAACCATATAATTCTAAAATTATTTGGGTAATTTATTTTTGTCATAATATGGTTGTTTGGTATTATTGAGTAAACCTAATATATGATAGGATTCATTCTACCTTTTGATGTAGTCTTAACTGTTTGCCTTTACTTATTATAATGTAATGTTATATGTGGCTTCAACATTCTTATATTTCAACGATATTTTGAATTTATGTTATTTATGTTTTACTCACAAATTTTTATTCATGGGACTTAACTTTTATTATATCTACTTCAACTTTTTGAATCATATGTTATGCTTATTTATAATTTTTATTCCCCTACTCGGATTATTAACTCAAACATTTTGTTAATGTATTCCCCAAGTTGTCCAATTCATTTTTAGAGTAAAAAGGGAGATTGGATATCATAATATAAATTAAAATAAATTTGGTTTATTTTAGTTTCTATTTTTCTTTTTATATACCTTATATTCCAAATACATAATTATTTATATCCATGATTTAAATTTAATTGATATTTTGTCAAAAATATTATATAAATATTTGTAAAAGGATTGGTTCACTATAAATGAAATATTAAATTAACACGTAAATTGATAGTGTCTACCTATAGTAGTTATAGGTTATATGGAAACATCAATTGGGAGCATGTGTGGGAGTTTTATGATACAGGGGTTGAATTATGTTTCATTACTTATTTTAGAGGTTAAACCCAAATTTTTAACTTTTCTAGGGGATGAACAGTTTTTTGATATTTTCTCTAGGGTTGAAACCCCATTTCAATAGATTATTCAAGCTGTATACCATGTGGTGAAACAAATTGAAGGTGTCATATGAATTATTAGATCTTAAGGAAACAAAAGAAGTTGGAATCATAACATGTGGATATGAGTGGTTCCATATGTGTTGGTCATTAATAAGAGGTTGACCTTTGGGGTGACACATCCTCTGAGGAGTTTCCATTTTTAGTTTTTGATCGTAGTGAAAATTATTTATGTAATCTATAGTTCATTGGGTGAAGGATTGGTGGAAACAAAGCTATAACAAAGAAGATGCATGGGAGATGGAATGAGACATGAGGTCTAAGTGGCTAGAGTTGTTTACCAATTAGCCCCTACGATATTTTGGAAGATTACTAGAGTATGAACTCTTATATGAAGGGATTATACAAAACCAAAAGAATTATTTCAAGATATTACCCTATTTAAATTTTTAAAACATCTGGTTATTATTCACAGTGTAATGGTTTTTGGGTTTGTGAGTGTTTTAGGAAGGATTTTGTGACCTGATTCAGTGGGATAAATGATTGGTCATGAAATGATTTTTTGGGTGAATCATTAAGAGAAATGTGGATTAGTTTCTTACTTGAGTTTAGTGGTTTCATGTAAATTTATTATAATGTTCTATGGGAAGATTAATGTATGGGACTAGATGACTATTTTTTGTATATACCCACACATATACTTATTGGGGATGAGATGTCTTTATAGAGGTTGTTCATAATTCCCATGGGATATTTCTATGAAAGTTGTGGTTTATATTTTTAACAAGATATGTGTATCATTGTCTTATTTTTTCATTAGTGATTTCTAGAAGGTCTTAGAGATATATTAGGAAGAACATGATGACCTTATAGCTATTGGGGAGCAGTTAGTGGATATTCATATCATCATAGAATATGTCACATCAAGAAAAATCAAAGCCAGACCCACAACATGTTTTGGAAAGTACTATAATTTCTGGAAAGTATGATTCATGTCGCTAACTAATTATATATGTTTTTTGGCGGTATTTTAAATGGAGGAGTTACTAGGGACCCACAAACCAAACCCATTGACTCAACATGATTTTGGTTGGTAATGAAGGATTTTGTATTTTGGGATCTCCTATAAAATCATATCATAGTGGATTAATGATTGGTTCATTATGATAAACCCCTTTTAGCATGAATATGATTCTTCATACCATTGATGTATCATTTATTATTTATTTATTTTTTCCTTTCTCATAAAATCTAATTTACTGTCAATTGATACTGATTTAGGGATCATGGCTTGTTGGTTCCGATACAAGTAGTAATTCATAGAGATTATGATTTCTTACACTTGATGTTGATGGTATATAAGTTTTTTTGAAAGTCTAATTATTTCATTAGTGATTTAATTATGTAGTTTTTTTATATTACCCTATGTTTCACCAATAATTGAATATTATAATCTCAATCACAAAGAATATTCTAAGAAGCAGAACCTTCATTTATTTTTATACACAAATTTAATAGAAAACTAAGGGAATTCCATAACATGGTATTCATTGTATTGAATGTATTTGATAAAGTGATAAAGCCATAAATTTTTTTATTTAATTATAATCATAAAATATTTAATTATAAATGTAGAATAATGATTATTATAAAGGAAATACTATTATCTTGGGTCATTGATATATAATTTTTTGGTTAAAATGGTATATGGGTTTTAATGAAACATTGATGGATTCGTGAGAGGGTGAATTATTTACTGTTCTTGGGATTAGGTCATGGTTATGAGGTCTGTTTTCCCTATGGTATCTTTTTGTTCCTATGAAAGCTTCTCCTCTAATTGTGAACAACTATTTCAGGACATATATATTTCCCCGGGTGTGACCACTATACCAGGATGGTTATATTCCCTGGCGTGTGACTATATTTCTATGATGGGAATATTTCCCATGGAGTGAGATTGTCTTTGGTATGGTTATATTTCCTTATAATTAATATCATCCATACGTATGGGTATATATCGCTCAGTGGATGCTTACTATTCTGATACATCTGACACTTTTTGAAGTACGTCTGGATGGTATCGAGTGTCAACATGAATCTCAGCGATCAATGATGTCTATTTATTTTCATTTTACTCTAATTATAAATATCCATATATGTATTTATCACATCAGTATACACTCACTTGTGAGGGATGTATTTATAGACTTAATTGGTGTTGGGCTACTGAGTTGTACTCACACCCAGCTCAGGTCACTGGTTATTACATGAGACTAATTCAAGTTTGTGGGATATAAAAAATGAATGTACATTTTGATTATTGCTTGACTATGATTCTATATTAGAGAAAAGATATTTGGGACTGATCGAGGACATGGTATAATCTTTTGTGGAGTTTGTATTTTTTCAATTAGTATTTTGGGTTTCTCCTTATAATATCTATTGTTTATGTATATCTTAATGAAATGTATTTTAGAGTATCGTGTTTATATAGAATGGGTTATTTTTTATTTACAATGACTATATTTTATGTCTACTTAATATTTTATTTAGATGTTATATATAGTTAGTAATATATTTCACAGTTGTTTTGAAATAATATGAGTGTATAATTTCTTCATCGTATGACTATATACACATGCTACAAGTTTGTATCCTCTTGTGTAATGTATAGTGCACCTAAGGTTAAGTGGAGACCCAGTCTGGTTACTGTTCAAAGTGACCAGGTCTGGGGACCTTACATGAAGGATTCCATTCAGATTATTGGGTTCTACTAAGAATCGTATAGTGGTATCATTCTAGTGGGGAACATTCACTAGTGTAAGTATTCATCATTCATTAGTTTTATGAAATAATGTTTAGAAGGAATAATCCTATCATATTCCATTTCCCAACATGAAGGTAAAATTACTAATATTATTATCATTGATTACTACTATGACACTATAAGCCTAATCACCTATCATAACCAAAATAGTTCAACTATTATGGGTATTCGGGAATCTGTGATGATTTCTCCCAATTAATCAATGAGAAGAAAGTATAGGATATTCACCTCAATATAGGGTTCTCAATCTCAGTTATAGAGGCTAAGGTATGATGGGTTTATAAATTAATAAATATTGGGATGTGGTGAGTCAATTATGAATCAAAGTACATTATATGTTATACTATGAAATTATTTAAGATTTGTTGTATAATAGAGATAGAGTAATCATTTTAATACAATAGAAAAACCCATAAAAATGGATGTCGATCCACCAACAATTTGAGGAATGGTTTTGATTTCATTTACTATGTTATCTATATAATAAGATATTAAAACATTTATCTCTTTTAAATATTTTATAATGTTTAACCAAATAAGGTTTCTTGTAAAATAAATGTCATATTTCATAAAAATTACCACAATAATAAGGTGCTAACGTGTCTAAGGTTTTATTTGATCCATATTTATGACTTTTTGAAAAATTTGTTTTAGAGTCCCTATCCCATGGGGTATATATTTGAGTTGTCTCTTAGAGGCCCTTCATCATTGGATGGCCAATACGATATGCTTTTTTGAGAGAGTGGTTTGGAGGATATATATTTTCAAAGTGGTGGGCCATAGGTGTAACATGTAAATTGATTTATCCAATATTCAAATACATTGAACTAAAGGATTATATTCCCCTATCTTAACATAAATAGAAAAGGGAATTTAGTGAGTTTTATGATCAAATTATTTGAATTAACTGGTTTATCAAATATCAAGAAAACATTTATTTTTACTGATGTATGGTGATATTCATATAATTGAATGGTTTTGGTCATTTTTCAAGGAAAATATGAAATTAATGTAGTAATGTTAGGAATAATAGTAAAATAAATAATTTTTGTCATAATTCTAATGGATGAAATGGTTTTCAAATATATATTAACAATCATCAAACTAGTTATCTAGTAGTTGTGGATATGTACCAACATTTATTTTCCAAAAATACGTTTTCATTACCTATAAATAAAATTTCAAGTCCTTCATCAAAATTTAACCATGAAAAAACTTGATATCCCTTCTTGATTATCAAATATCTCTGGTAGAACATCACATATTGAAAACATTGTTAAATTATTTAGATAATAATGGAGTTGACAAGGTCAATGTTTGACCATGGGTTTCCACTTATTTTTTCAAAAAAGTACAATAATATTTTTCAATTTTCTATATGATATTTAATTCTCAACAAGGTTGCTAATATAAAATAAATACAAAAAAATATATATCAATAATTTCTTATCTTCAATAAATGGAAAAATATGGTTTTTGAAAATTAGCATATGATATAGAAATAAAAAAATAATGTTGTAAGAGAATGATATAAATAAAAAAATAAAGGTCATATGGACTCTATTAGTATTTAGTTTTTCTATTTTGGCTCACCCACACATTATTAGTTTTATAGATATGATGAAACACATATTCTAATTATAACTCGATTACTTATTGGTATTGTTTGTAAACAAAATTTTGTTTTTATCCCAAATTAAAAGACCTAATGAATAAAAAATTAAGATAATATTCATAAAATTTAAAGAAAATATTTTCTAATATAGATAATAAAATATTTTTTGGATTCAATTTTTAAATTTTTTGGATCAGTTGGTGTTGAAAAAGAATGTTTTCCTTGATAGGTAAAAAGGAAAAATCGTAATATTTAATAAAACACCAAACAATGTTTTTAAAATAAATTTTTGTCTTTTATTAGTTGTCTATTAACTGATAAATATTTAATATTTTTCTAATAATATAATTGACCTAAACAATTGATGAATTTTAATGTATTTTTTCATATTAAAAATAATTTTTTGAGCTAAAATAAAGATGCACCATAACCCCAATATTGATATTTCATATTAATAAAGATGGAGACATTTTATATTGTGATACATTAAGATTGTAATTGGGGATATATATAGATAAATGGAATTTAATTAGTGGAAAATAGATCAAGTCTATTAAAATCACTTGAAATGACCTAACCACCTCATGATATTGAAATAACAATGGTAGAGTAAGCAATAAAATTTTAAATCCACTACAATAATGAAAGAATAAGTTGTGTGTAATATAATCCTAAAAGATGGAAATACATTTTCTTTTATAATGATATTATATTACGATTGAAAATATGGGATTAATTCCTTCAAAATTTTGATTTTGATAATTTCTTCACTCCTCCAGAGAAGGGAAATTCAATTGTGGGTGTATTGAGTTGAAAAGCACAGTTCTAGGTTTATAAATAATTATAGAATCTATGGTAGTCAATATGACTTATGGAAAAATAAAAAAACTAATGGAAAAGAATAAATTTGAGTAGTATTATTTCCTTAGTTGAATCTATCATGTTCATTAGTAAACCAAATAAAAGAATATCAGTTAGTGAATAATAAGTTAAAAGGGATGTGTGATATTTTAAATTATAGTGAGAACATTAATTTTTGTATAGTAGAAATTATACTGCCAATTTATGATCATAATATTTTAGTGATATTAATTCATTGAATGAATAAGTGGCATCGGATCTGCATCATTTTTTATTTATTTTCCAACCTCATATGATGAAAATTTATTGTCAAATTATTCTCTATTTTTGGTGTACTGATATGATGAAAGACGTTTTTGGTTTTCTATATAATTACATAACACGGCCAAATGTGAAATAAAAATATCAATTCATTATGGGTATATTTTACAAAATTATTAGATTCAAAATGAAAATGGGAGGAAATATGGATGGACATTATACTAATGTTTTCATGGCCTTCATAAATTAATGTTAATATTTTATTAATAATTAATCATCCAAAAAGATATATTATTTCCAATAAATTAATAAAAATATTAATTTTTATTAATTAGTTATCATATATGTTAAAGAGAAATATAATTTCCATGTTATTCATTTGTCAATTATTTCATATTGGTACCGATATTTTACATAATCATATTAGAATGAGATCTATGTTTCTATGAGACCATGGTTACTAGGATGAAAAATCCATAATATGTATATATATTATATCATTATACACTATTTAATATTAATACTCAAATTAAATCACACCCAAAAACCTAATCTTACAGGGTAATTAATAATTATTTATATAATAATCTTATTTCATGATAAAATGTACATTTCTTCAACATTATCATCACAGATGGAATTTTTCCTAGACATATAATTCGTAACATTTATCACCATTACCTAGTTAATGGAAACAGAAGATAAGGGTAATATCAAATGTTCAATAAGCATTCAAAATAATATATATCAATTTAATCAACAAAGGTGTTCATAAAAACAATTATAAAAGAGAAATTATAAAAAATATATGAATGATAACATAATAATAAAATAATACCAAAAAGGTTAAGAACCATGGATCAAAACATGTATCATGACATATATTTGAGGAAAAACATTGTAATTTTTTAAGAAATATAAAAAAGGCGCATGCATAATCCAAAAATATCTTATGGAATGGATCATTGCTAAAACTATCATATCATAGTGAAAAATCATGTCCCATAACAATGTGGGGTAGGATAGCTCCCAATGTCTTATTACATAACATCTAATTAGATATAATCTTTACCTAAAACATTAGAGGTATATAGTTTTGTGTGACCACTATTCACATAATGATAGGCCATACATATATGTGTCAAATGATCATGAAAAACATCATAAATTCATCATAACACAATTATTACATGATGATGAAATTATACTTTTAAAAACAATCATAAGAAATAAATATAAATTACTTAAATAAATATCATTTAATATTCAAAAAATCTTATACCAAATAAATCATAAGAAAAATACTAATGGATGTTGATATAGATAAAAACACTTTAGAATAAAATTACATAATTTTTTAGAAAAATGAGTATATATACTCAATACTTTGAAATTTTTTAAAATAAAATAATTTATTAATATATACATTTTTTAAATATAATAAATTTTTAATTTTTAATTTTTTTTTATAATCATAAATTTAAAAATAATCATCATAATGAAAAATTAAGATTATGGTGGGAGGAAATGACTGATAAATAACCATAATAGAAGAGAGATAAAACCTATACCAGTAAAACATTTTTAATTAACAAAAATAAATAAAAATTTTCCAAGATAAATTACTATTGAGGATTTAATGAAATTCATGAAAAAATATAATTAATGTGAAAATAGAGGAAAACAATTTACCAACTGAAAAATAAAAGATAAAGACAATTCTCTTTAAAAATGTCAATTTTTTTATGAATTGTGAATAAAAATGATAGAGGTGGGGAAAACATTTTTAAATTGAGATAATAATGATAAGAGAATAAAATGGGAATGTATGTAGAAGGTGAATATATATCCTCTAAATTAATTTTTATCTATCGTTAATCCAAAATAATATGTGGGAGTGGGAGAGAAACACTTGAAAATTTTAAAATGTATGAATAAAAATTTAACGAAAGATAACATATGAGATTAATTCTTAATCACATAAATATTAATAAAATTTTGAAAAAATACATCCTTTTGGTAGTATATAGCCTATATAACTGAAAATGGATGGTGAATATCAAAAATATCCAAATGAAAGAAGATTGAGAATAGAATCTATTACCTTTACTCCTAACATCAATGAATTCATTATATCATCTTTTATATAAAAAACATACATAATAATATTATATTTTAAAAAAAATATTATTAATATTTTATACACTTGTATTGAATACATTAAAGTTAGTTTTATTGTATTTTTATCATCAACTTTTTTTAGTTTCATGTGTAGGATTTTTTTTAGATATAATGGTTTCAATGATTATTTTATGTCATTATGTTATTTATTAATTGATTTTTTATTGATGTGGAATCATAGTATTATAAATATTTAAAAATTCACTTCTTCGTTTCACATATTGTATGGGTATAATTTTCTATAACAAAGTTCACATCACACACATTTCAGGTAACATTGAACATAACAAATATTTTCTTTATAATTATCATAAATTTGGGTGCCACTATATAAAAAATACAATAGTATGATATGTTAATCATTGTAACCATATATTCCATCTATTAAATATATTTTATTTTTCAATTTTCAAAATATTTAATCTGGTGTGACATCATTCATGTAGGTGGTTAAACCCACTGAAACAAAATAGGTTATACTTTTTAATGAGTATGAATATAGAATTATATTATTGTAATATCATTATTAAAAATAATTATAATATTAACAATAAATCATTTAATTGGTTTCTGAGATATAAAATTAGTATATATGAGGAGGTAAATGAGGGATATGAAGATGAAATTGTTTCTCATTTTGATAGAATCACCCATTCAAATAAAAACTTCTTTAATAATTCACAATTTTATCTGACTTTTTATAAATAGAATCTAACTAAAATGAGATTACCAATAAGGTATGAGATTTTAGTGTTTATTCAAAAGGATCCCAATGGAATAAAATAATTTTTTATGGGTAGATTATGGGTCCTTCTATTAATTAATTGGAGAGGCATATTTGTGATTTATCATTTCTAATAGTTAAAGACATTCATTTTATAATGAAAAGTGGCCCATAAGAGCTAAAACATAGATGAAAAATTAACACCATTATTAACATTTAATTTTTAATTATATTAGTTTTATACATAATTATAACCATATAATGTATTTTTTCATATTCTCTGCCTACAGATGTCATTCTCTATTTAAACACGATAACTTCTTTTTTTCACTAAAAATGAAGTTAAACATATTAACTAATTTTAATACAAATATTAAAAATAAAATTAATTTTACAAAATTTAATCCGTAAATAATGAAATTATCCTTTTAAGAACTATTTAACACTTAAGAAAAAAATCATTAAAAAATAGCATATAATTGATTATGATATTTTGATACGTTATCATTATTTAATTACTTAATAAATGATCCATTTTTATTATAAATGTTTAATATATGATTTATAATAAATTATTTATTTCTATAAAATGGTTATATTATAATGGTAACATTTTCAATATAACCATTGATAATATACATTTCCAATAGTGATATATATTTTCATCATTTATACAATAACAATATGACCTATTCTGAATTTTAAACATAACCTTACATAATTCGGTAAAAAATTTCATCATAATCTATAATTTCTTTCACAATATTCATTTTATATTTCTAATAAGTTTCCTTTTTTCCAATGATATAAATGGTTATATGATAATCCTGTAAAACTATGAGGATGTAGAATTCATTTTCATGTTCTTTATTTACTTAACAATTTATTCTAATCTAATTTTAATAATTATGTGTTATATTTCATTCTCATAATTTATCAATTTTTATTATGTATTAATATTATTTCAAAATATAATAAACTTTTGTTAATTATTTTTTCACTAAATATAATACAGTTATTCAACATATTCTTATAATAAAAATGGGGGTTGTTGTATTCTTTACCTAATAAAATAATATTACCCTAAAAGTTTCCTTCCAAAAATAAACAATAGGGGTAATTATTCCTCATTATATAATTGGGTTCCCATATTACTTATCAAAACTTATAATTTTACAATGTAACATTGACTAGGTGAGTAGTTTTATTAGATATAAATTATCTCTATGATCCAAAATCTTCATTAGTTCATCCTTATTAGAGAGATCATTTTCATATTGTATGCCTAATGTTTTAAGTACATTTGATGGATTAAGTATGTAATTTTTTAAGCGTGATACTTAGAATAAATCATACTTCATATATAATTTCATTGGAAGTACAACGTTGTATGGAAGAGTCCCATCAAAATTAGTAATCATTAAGAGGATAATGTATCTGGGTATGAGTATTCCCTTATTCTGGAATCTCATAACACAATTCCATAGTGATATTCAAAGGAATAACTTGTATACAACTTCAAACTGAAAATATCATTAAATAATATATAAATATTTCTTCTATTAACCTTGAACTTATTTGATATGTCATTGAATAATTTGAATCAACTCTTTCTTTTTTAAAGATATGGTTGGTCCCAACAACATCCACTCTCGAAATCTATCCCAGTATATGGATGTTTTCCACATATTCCAATATATTTCCTCGCATTATTCCATTTTAAGGCTTCTGTGGAAACTATTATTTTATTAGAACTCTAATAGAAGAAGATATTAATCCCAACATCATGTATAATCTATTGAGAGAGATCTCATAATATCTTCTTATGCTTGAAAATTTATTTCATACTATCCCTCAATATATGTATGTTATGTTTTGTTTAACATCATATTTTTATCCTTCTATTATTTAGTACATATGTGGAACATTAAAGTAAACCTTTTATCTCAGTATAATATTAGAGAAACTGGTAATTCATATATCCTTTCCAATTCCATGATCTATATCTTACAAACTTTATTGAGTAATAAATATTCAAAAAAAATTCTGAATTTCTTATAACCTCATAAGGCAATCAACCCAAAAAAAATGGAATCACTACTATTATAGGTCTTGGTGAGACCTATAATGAAATATATGGTTATATTATCCCATTTTATACTTGTATTGGTAATGGGTTCATCATCCCATTACCCTTTAATGACCATCCTTTAACTTTTCTAAAAAAATAATCATGGTGTATATTATATTACATCTATCCTCATTTTATTCCACATGAAGTTATTTTTATGGAAACTATACATATTTATCTGGTATTAATAAATAGGTATTGATTAAATATGTATATAATATAATATCTCTTTCCTCAGTTTTGGTATATATTAGGTAGATATTAATTTTAAAAATATTATAATTTCATATATTTCGTGGTTGATCATTAGAATACTTCCAATATTATTTAGTCTCCATATAACTTCATTTTACCCCTCATTGAATTTTCAGATCTAGATGGTTGTGAAATAATATCGAAAATATATATTATCATCCCTTAACCTATAAATTACATATACTTCCTTCACAAATCTAATCCTTTCTTCATTATTAAAAGAAATTGTCTTCTCTTACCTTCACAAAGCATATGATAAATAGAAATTAAAACACACACATGAAATATTAATTTTATATAGTTATCCCATACTAGGATACATATTATGCGTATAAAAATAAGTGTTTTGATGTAGAAAATACATTAAATTTAACTTAAATTATATGGTTGTGAGTGGACTCAATTTCCCTACTGGTTTAAAACCACTCACAATTTAACATATCACTACTCTTTCTATGGAAGTTAATAGACTTATTCCTATAGAAGAATACTCTAATGATAATATCTAATTTTCTTCACACTTATGTGTATATTTATAGTAATGTTACATTAAAGATATTATAACCACATTTTGATGATACTTTTCTACTTTAAGCATGTAGACCTGTGCAAGACCCCTTAGCAACACCCCTTTGCGAGAACCCTTCACGAGTCAATCTTTAGATCACATGGATGACATGAATTTGGCATGAGACTCTATTCTTCTTGAATGGGAAATGATTATTTGATGTATATTCTTGTGTGAAAATTAACCTAGAACATAACTATATTCATAAGGAACCTTTATGAGACCCCATCATGATACTTTCTACTGATTACATGGAACACAAGAATCCATCACATGACCTTTTTCTTCTCACAAGAAATTCATTTTCATAAAATAAAACCACTTAAGAAAACTTATCTATCTCTTATAGATCGGTTAAGGGGTATTTGGAACAATAAAACCACCAACATAACTCAGTAGATCACAATTTTTTTCTGTTCCACCGCCTCATTAGTCGCCATAAACACTTCATGTTACAAAGTTTGGTATTTGAGATAGACCTCCATGAAATGATTCATGTCGCAATGACATCATGTGATATATTATCAAATATTTCAAGAACTTTACGTTTTCACCTTATTTATGTCTCAAAGAAATCACATAATCACTTACTGTAAGATGCACACTCTTTTCATGGCTCCAACATGAGATCTATTGATTGTTATGTGATGTTTAGTGAAATTATCTTCAATAACGTTTCATAATCTCAAAATGAGATTAAATTAATATCATGAATAGTGAAATTTTATTACAGCGCTTGACATGAACCAATCATTAGATCTATTGAAAATTTTCTGGTTATGTTATTTTCAATGACTGTGGGAAGTCTCCATCATTTACATATTAGTTTCCTTTATGGAACATTCATGAATCCTATGTGATATCCTTCAAAAATAAAATATTTTCTCTAAGTTAATCATGTAACATCATCATGAGATCCTTTTATACTCACATGGATCATATGAGGGGATCATGTGATACACTTTATCTCTCATGATCACAAGTTACACCTTGCCACAAAGTCTAGAACAAAACACTCCATGTTATCACTTATCACTTAAGAAATTATGTGTGATCCTTTGGTATATTCACACTCCATGTTGTACTTTAGGAGTTCATGGCCTATGTGGAAAATTATGATATTCCCAAAAAACTATTATCACCTTATTGTACAATCGGTAATATTCAAAAACATCAAACCCAAAAAACAAACATAATAAACCAAAAAACTCCAAGAATAAATATTTTTTCCAATAACCCCCCACCCCCTAGATTTTTTAAGACAATTTATAACATCAAAAACCAACATGGTTCCTAGTCAAACACATCCAAACCCATTTTTCTTATTCAACTATATATTGTGTTCAAGGAATTCCATAAAAAGTTCTCTAAGCCCACACGAGTCAAACATGATATGAGAAACAAGAGTAACATGAGAATTTAATCAATGAAAAACTTCATTCTTGAATATTCCATTGGAAACCTTCATGGTAAAAAAATATAAAACAATCTAATCCCTCAATCTTACTTTAAAAACAAAACATATCAACTTCTCGCCTAATGAAACCAAATTTTAGTCATTTTCATTATTAGTCATTTTTTATAGATGAGATTCAGAATTTCTAAATTTTGAAACTCCCCCTTATTTCTTCTCTCTCTGTATAGATCAATAATTTTCTCCAACATTTTCAATGAACCCAATGGTAACTCCTCTATTTTGAATAACAATGTAAAGAACATATATCATCACATAGGGTAAAACACATAATACATCGGTGAGAGGGTTCCCAAATCCACACTATCCATGATTAATGAGTTGAATAAACTCCAAGATCAAGACATTGATGCTCAAACTATTACTTGGGTAAGGTCATTGTTATAATTTCTACAACCTATTATTTAGTCAGTACATACTCCAGCTTCATAAGGTTATTCTCCATTTTCCATGATAATTTATATTTGATTTCAATGTTTTTTGTTCTTGATTGATGGAATGGATTTTTTATAATATTTATATAACATGGATTATCATATTGGATTCCAATTGCATACTTCAATTACAATCCCATATCATCCAGATAATATTTAATCTAATGTAACTATCTGCAAGGTTGAGTAGTTTTAATATATTTAGCTTCATTAGTTGTCAATGAAATGGAATCCTGATTCTTTCTTCGCTGAGAAATATATAATCCTATAATATATAATTTCCCACCTAATGTAAACTTTTGATCATCTTCTAAACCATCCCAATATGATTATGTAAAACCAAATTACTCTTGATTATATATTTCATTATATAATAAACCAAAATCCATTATAACTTTGATATATCAAAGTATTATTTTTTTATTTATGTTTATTTTTTTTGGAATATATAGATTTCATGTTTATTATCTTGTGGATAAACAATAATATGTCATGTACTTAGGAGGCATGTTATGATTCCAATGATCTATCTATATTCTGTGATATTTACTTCCTTACTTTTTTCATCCCTTGAAAATGTCATCTATGTAGACACCGATTTTTCATATATTGATAATTTTCCATTATAAATTTTTTTATAATATTATAATAATATTTTTATTGAAAAAATAAATGTTTCATTCATTCATTGAGTTAACTGGTAACCAAGGAAAAATGTTAACTCAATAATTATTGACATTTTGAACTTACATTTCATGAATTCTACAAACAACTTTCACTATGCATCATTTAATCCAGAAAATATAATGTAATCAACATATTCCAATGCCATAATACAATGATTGATCTCATCATTAACATAGAGAATATAATCAATTCCTATATGTTATAATATGAGCATCTTCATATACTAATCAATTTATAAATACCATAATCTTGGTGCCTGCTTCAACCGGTATAATTTCTTCTTTATCCAAAAAACGTTTTTCAAATCATCATGAATGAGAAAAAATATATTATTGTTAAATATAAATTTATTCACCCAAAATTCCATTCATAAATTCTAAATTTATTTCCATATGTAAAATATTTAGTTTCCTTTGTACTGTTATGATAAGAATAATTGAATTATCTCCATATGTGCAATAAGTGAGAATATTTTATTAACAACAATACCCTCAATTTGGGATTATCTCTTACATATAAGTATATATTTATTTTTAATTATTTGTTTCATATTCATTCATCTTGATATGGAAGTCCCAATTTGTCCTGATGATATTCTTGTTTATCAGTCATGATCTAATCTCCCACATATGATTCTTTTTAAATTTTTCTTGTTATTAATTCAGTATTTGAACCCAATTATCATCTATTATTCCTCATTTAGAACACTTTGGAACAGCCAATAATAATAATGAATTTTTATTATGTTTCTTCATCCTACATGTCTGCAGAGGGGCTTCAATATCACAAATTATGATATTCCAATAAATTTTGTCTCAACTCCTATGTTTTTTTGAAAATATAGGTCTAAGTTCATATATTTAATCATCTAAATATTCTTATGAATCTCCCTAAAGTACTTATAAAACCCATGAGATTATCATCTACTCATCAATATCCTCTTTATACTATTCATTTATTTACGGAATATTCTACTCATTTCCAACCAAAACGACATCATTGATCTCTAAAACATTTCCAAACTGGTTATTGAAGAATTTATATACATAGAATTTTCTTATTTATCCATGAATATACCTTTACCTCCATGAGATTCAAATGTCCTATATTTCTCACTGTGGATAATGAAACACTTAATTTTGGAGAGTCAAAAGTAATTTAGATCTAACTACTTTCCATTCCATAACACATATGGTGTTTTCTATTTCATTGGATATAATTATTCTCTATGAGAACTATAGACTGTTTCCAATACTTATTATTTCCAAAACATCTCTGGAATGTCTTTATCAATAAGTATTATTATTTTCCATGTAGTTGATAATCCAATTTTTTCACTCAACCAGTCCATTTTACTATGTTTTTTAACTTCTAAAACATGATGTCGTAACCCATGTTGCATGAGATAATCATCTATATTAATGTTTTTGAACTTGATTCCGGTATCAGTTCTAGACATATGGGTTTTTAGCCTTATAATCTTTTCAACATAAATCCAATAATGAGTTATGCTACCAAACACTTAATAATTGTTGGTGATAAATACAAACCATTACATTCATCGAATACCATCCATGAAAATGTGATAATATTGATTCCCATCAATAGATATTATTAAAATAGGTTTACACACATCAATATAAACCAGTTTGAGCACTCATATTGACCTGTGATCTTTCACCTTATATTTCATTCATGTAATCTTCTCTTCTTTTAAAATATTGTACATTTGAGTATTGTCATGTGATAACTTAAAGATATTGAGGGTACCATCATATTTAACCAGATCTTTCATTTATGGTTGGCTTAGATGAAAAAAAAAATTCCAAAAAATATTTTATTCTTCCATGGATAGATAACAATTATCTTCTTATGCACACATAAGGTGGAAACTCGACTTCGGAAAATTTCCCTACAAAACAATTTCACCATTTATTCCCTTGATAATGCAAACCTTATTGATAAATACTTTTTTTGTGACCTATGTCACATAATTTACTGATGATAAGAAATTTGTGATTGTGGTCTTCAATATCCAAGACATCTATACATGAAAATTATTTTCTTCCAAAAATGGATTTTCCTGATCCAATAATCATTTAACCATCATAATTTCTAAATATTGTGACACCTTCTTTATAATTATTTATTTATACCACTAAATACTTGTTTCCTATCATATTGGAGGTTCATCTATGATCGGGGATTCATATTCATGTGTCATATGATTATTTGAGGTCTATCTATGTAAATGCATCCTTCTCAGCTCTATTATTTTTATACATATCTTTTTCATCATATATAGAGTTTAATGATATTCTTGATCTTCCTCAGAGTATGATGGACCATATTTATCTCAAAAAGTTGTTAGTTTATTTTTTATTCTCTTCTCAATAAAGGATCCCTTAAGTTGTTTTTTACAACCAATTTGGTTCTACTTTGGTACATTCATATGAATTATCAATGAGGAATATCAATCC
Source organism: Viscum album (assembly GCA_963277665.1). Lineage (NCBI taxonomy): Eukaryota > Viridiplantae > Streptophyta > Magnoliopsida > Santalales > Viscaceae > Viscum > Viscum album. The sequence goes on from OY728151.1 coordinate 230,000,055, forward strand.
ATGTTCCAAAAAATCCTTCTCAAAATGAAAATCAAATGAATTATTAGAATATTGAACTTTATTGGGATTCTTCCATTTCTATGGCCCCTATCAGTACAAATTTTCTATAAAACATACATTTTGGGAACATAAAATATTTTAATAAAAACTGCACTTAATGTGAGTTGTGTTCCTATGTTTCATTGATGCAGTACTAGTTGTCCTATGAGTTCTCTAATTTTTCTATTTTTAATTAATACCCAAATATATGTTTATCTATAGAGTATATACTTATAGTCTGATAGTAATCATTAATAATTTATATTTGAGATAAACCCCATGTTATATGTGTTTTTAAATGTGTCATTTTATTCACCTAACATTCATTTGATAGTATTTTTGGACCTTTGAACTCCAATTTCCATTTTTCAGTCACCTGTGCCACTTGTTTTCCCAATATCATATCAGCCTTCAATATTTTATCCTATTATTTTACCTTTTATTATTATTTGATAACTTACCCCTCAATATCTTCAATACATTTACTTTATCCTTTACATTTTTATTCAATCTTTCAAATAACATGGTTTATTCTTCAACCACGATCTTGTATTTATTGAAATTATCTGTTTTTTTGGATTTTTGAATTTGATCTCATTAATTTTATACTTAAATTCTTACTTCTCCTCATTCTAAAATATATTGAGTCGAAAATAATTAAAAACTCAATTGTATTTGTTAATTTTTTATCCCCAAAAATTTATCTCTTAATGTAATACTTATAATTCAAACCGATGGTCAACCCTTCTATAAAATCCTCCATCGTCATTCTCAATTTCTTTCATTTTCATATATTTACCATCAACTACCCCCATAGAATCTCGATCAAAGTCCATGTTGCTAGAATCTCTTCTACTTTAGATTCTGATGAACATTTATTTTTTGGTGAAAGAATATTCTACTTTGTAAACAAATGTTACATGGATTTTTTCTATCATTCTAATTGACTAGAGACGTCTTCCCAAAAATTTAATCATCTTCCCTATTTTCACCATGAAATTTATTTGGATACTTTGCTTCAAGATTCTCAACCTTTCCACAATTAAATAATTTAATAAGAAGTTTCCCTTTAAATTTTCTGTTACCCCTTTATAAATATGTGGAATAGAATGATATAAATACATCCACAGTTCCTTCATCCATTCTATATTCTATAGTGAGATTATTTATGGCCCTGAATTACACCTCTTTAGATATCCATTTTTTCAATGACAGAATATTAACATTTATCATCACATATGTGACAAAACATCACTGTATGGTATCCAATATCATATCATTTAGATTATTATCTTCCATTCTCAAAAATTTAGATTTGAACTAAGGTTTAATTTCTCTAGTTATTTTTTAAAAATATTTCAATCCTTAGGAATTCCATTGAGATCATGCATGTATTCAATGAAAACATTTACCTAGTTAAAGAATGAATCTACATACTAAATGGGTTATATTACATGATCATCATATTTCTTCTATAGAAAATGGAATTTAGATTCATATAGTTTTTAATTTATTTAATATATTTTTATAACAATTTCCCACATCACATGTGATGAATTACATCACATCCCCTTAATGTGGAGTGTGTTGGAAAAATCACCACCTAAGGTAGAGATTAATCTTACATCAATATCAAATTCTCTTCATTCTACTATGGATAACGCTCTGTTATCCATACTCGATGGATTATCATGAACATCAGCTTTAAAAACATCCATAACTAATGATCAAATGTAGTGCTGTGTATGATTATTCCATATGTATAAAAAAAATTTATTCAATATCAAAATCATTTTATAATTAATAGTGTTCATTGTTTCTGATGAGAGTGATAATTAGAATTTAACTATGTCCCCTTATATAATTTTTTATCCCAGCTAGGTTGAATATTATGAAGGGGGTGAATCAAGATATGATATAATGAAACAAATGTCTCAACCAAATCATTTTTCATCATTAAACAAAACATTATTCTCTATCCTTCCCTATAGTATAGAATAAATGTAAATTAAAATAGGAATAGAGAATAGAAATTTTACATCTTTCACCTTTAATATGCTACATCAATGGAGAAAATATTGTAAATTTTCTAATTTATCAAATAAACTACACTGAACTATAATTTTATGGTTCAGAGCTGACTCATGGTCACTCCTAGTTTAAAAACATTCACAATTTTAAATCTCACTACTGCCTCCCTCTCTCTGTTGAACTAAATTCACATCTCCTCTTGTTTGATATTTTGATTATTAGTTTTAAGATTCATCACACTTCTGTAAAAAAAATATTCTTCTTCCATCAAATAGATGAGATCTACCATTGTTATGTAATTTTACTCTTTATGAGTGTGTCCCCTGTGCAAGATCCCATAGCAAGATCCATTCATGAGCCCCTCTTCAGATCTTGTAGATCATGTGACTCTAGAAAATCTATATTCTAATTCTAAGAAATGTTTTACTCCGATGGGTCTACCTATATAAAAATACACCCATCACATATCTCCCTTGGAAATATAACTTCATGTGATGACTTTATAAGAATTTTTATTGATTACATTGATTGAGAGAATCCAGTGAAAGGATTTGTAATTATGATGAAAAATAATTTCTATTTGGATCAAACAACATAAGAGAACCTTTTTACCTCTTAAGTATGGGTTTTATAATAATAAATTCACTACCTTATCTCTGAAAATCATGTTTTTCCTACTATTCTATTTCCTTTTAAATCATCCTTATGTTATTCACAAGATCAGTTATGGAGTTTATGATAGTATTACATGAAATGTATTATATCACAAGTGCTTCGTTTTATCACTACATTCATGTCATAATCCCAACACATGATCACATGATTCATGTCTCAAACACTTTGTGTCCTCTCAAGTTGCATGACACATGTTCTTTCATGACTCTATCACGATATCCATTGATAGTAAAAATATGATCAATGACATTTTCTTAAATATATTTTCATGATCCCGTCACAAGATCCAGTGAAAGAAATGTGTTCAATAACATTGCCTTCTAGTGATTTTCAACATCCTATCACAAGATCAAGTGAAAGTCATGCAATCGCATGATTTTGAATGGTCGTGAGATGACTCCTAAATTTCCATCCTATTTTCCTCAATGCACATTTTTCAACACCTTCATGAGATCCTTTGATAATAATATGGTTTCATAATGTGTATCACATGATATCATGGTAATAACCGCTTATACTCAGGTGTATTGTGTGATGTGATCACATAATCTCTGTTAGATTTCTTGATCGAAAGCAATACATGGACACCCTGCCCATAAAACCATACTCAATTTGATCCTTTAGAACTTATACTATTCTTCAGGATCCTTTGGGACATTCATTATCTTTGTGAACCTTTAGGATATTCACACTTCGTGTTTTCCTTTAAAACATTCACACAAACTCTTCCACCATTTATTGACAATCCATTTTTGTCAACAATGTCAAAACCTATTAATGAACACAATCAAGTAAAAAAAACCAGAAAGATATATATTTTCCAATACTAGGAGTAATTTTCCCCTTTCAATTATCATCATGGATAAAGTATCATATTCTTTTCTACTGAGATCATTGACCACCTTATTTACCTTTCCATGAGTGTAATGAATTTAGCAGTCATAGTTCAAGATAAATTTTAACTGTATTATTGGTAATGTTTTTATTTTTTCTATTTTAATATAGAAAGTATGATTTTTTGAATAATATATATGTCACACTTATCAACTAAGATGTAATTTATCAAAATAATTAAGGAAAAACTTATAATTTATCACTCAAAATCATCAATCAAATAATTTTCTAAATGGAACATTAATTGACATGAGGCTTGACATATCATCTTATAAATTTTTTGAGAAACACACTAATCCCTTATTTTATGAATCATTGTATATCACACACCCTTATCCACAAAAATATATTGTGAATATAGGATTAGTGTCCAGTATTATCTTAATATCCTTGAAAATGACTTCACATTTATCTATCTAGATAAACATATTTCTTTTTAGAGTTAACAGGGTATGTGGATAAAGAAATCATTAGAAATTTATAGAAATCACCAATTGTATCTTGTAAGATTGAGAAAACTATGCATATATATTATAGTAATTTGTTTTTCCATACTATATTCACTATTATATTATAATTATTAATATATAAACAATCACTTTTGATTATAACTCATTTGAATGATACATTCTATAGAAGAAATTCACAGTTGCTAGATTTTGAATAAATTTTATCTTATTTTATATTCATCAGTAAAATCAGAAAACACTCTTCATTCTCAAACTCAACTTTTGAACATAGGATAATATGAAGAATAAAAACTACCAAAAATTGATTAATGTAATCTATGAAGACATTTTTCTTAAAATCTATATATATAGTGAAGGCTTTTGTACGACTAAAAGGCATCACTATGAATTTATCATTCCAGTATCATTAATAAAAGATTAACATAGGTATATACACCCATTTAATCCTTATATGATGATATCAAGATAAAAATTACACCATTGAGACATATTAATAAAAAAAAGTTGATCAAATAAGTAATCATTATAGGGTATAAAGAACTTTTTCTTGGTCATATTATTGTTAAATTTTAAGATAATCTATAATAATATAAGTTAATACATACATTATATTAGCAAAGTGGATGATTTTAGAATATAGTTAAGTATAGGTGTAACACCCTTGGTTTTCAAGAAATATCTGATGGTTGGTTCATAAGGAGAAATAGATAAGTTGACCTAGTTTTTTAAATTAGAACCAGATATTATGGTGAGGAGCATATTTAACCAAATGGTCGGAATGGATAAGGCGTGGTTGGGGAAATCTGGTGTAGTGGTTAGTTATGATATTTATAGTTATTTTATCAATTTTTTTCATTGTTCATTGGTTATAGGTTTGTGGATAGTAGGTGGATCTTGGGCGATTCATCCAATTCCAATATCTTTATGCCATAGAGAAGTTGCTGCATTAATATACCATTCTGAGGATTTGGTGGATATGGTATAAGGATGTACATTGTGTTTCAGTCTATTACCTAGTTTATTAGATCTCTATAGTTATTATGATATGAATTCCAGAAACACATTAGAGCAGGAACAATTGTAGTGTGGATAACTCCATTCTGTCCTAGTCCTTTTCATTTTGAGATCCATGGTGGAATAACACTGTTCTCTTCATCATAAAACAATTTTTTTCCTTATTTTGAATCTAAATATATCTGTACCCTTGAATCGATAATTTTAATTAGACCTTCCCCTCAAATTTTTAGTGAATCTAATGATTATTCAAGACCTATTGATGCCCTAAACCTCTTGGATTTAACCCCAATGATATGTGATCAAAGTTGCTGATTATAGTAGAGTTCCTCTCAAAATCCACTTTAATTTTATTTTGCATCATGGGATTAATGAAATATGAAAGAAATATTTTTATATAATTCAATTTTATAATTATATAATGTTTTTTAAAATAATTTGGTATTAATTTAAGGTCTTTTTAATATACGGTCAAGATCTGGTTGGTGCACGAGCATGAATTTGGTATCCCCTATTTGTGGGTCTTATAGATTATCATCTACAAGAATAGTGTATGAGGTCCCTGAAATTTAGGGACATAAACTTGCACTTTTTTCCTTGTTCTGTTATATTATAATGTATAGACATAGGTTACATGTGTGACGTTACATATTTTTCATGTGTTGATATATAATATAAAACAATTTTGTGATATGGTATGCATGTATGTGTATGTATAGCCCATGAGACCCGAGACTATTGTCTTACTCCTCAAGATATGTGTGACTAATATTATGGACTTATTTTACATGAAGTATTTGGTATATTTTATATTTTAATATATCTATACATAGTACCAAATTGACTGGTACTCCTTTCATGGGGAGATGTCCCAAGAGGTTGATCATACAAAGACAAGGCATGTGACATAATGACAGGACCTTGTAAGATGATGATGAATGATTTACTTATGTTTTATCAAATGGGGGTATGATGGTATTGTATGATATAACATAATAATAAATAGTGGCGACTGATTGTCTTATATAACATAACTTGAGAAATGGTAGTGAGGAACAATGTCCTTTTGTGGCCTGACATAGAGTCATGGGGAATATTTTATTACTGAGTAGAATTATGGCCGGATACTTTACTTAAATGATCCCACTACAATTTAAATATTAATCCAAGTTGGATTTAAAGTGTTTATGATTAGGGAATTTGGATGATTTTTTAGTACACAGACACTCATGATGGTATTTTTTTCTTATATGTTCATTTATTTATTTTCCATGTAACGCATATATGTATGCATGTGCACCGATTTTAAGGATTCATTATTTGTGTCCCACAGTATTTAATTTCTCACACCCTTCACATGAGTCTTGGTGTGCATGGAGACGTCATAACCAAATATCTATTGAAGATAAAAGGTCATTTAATAGGGAGCTGAGGAGATGGAGGCTACGAGTTTGAGGTGATATCAGGACATTCTTCTAACTATTATTTCTTTATTTATCTACATTTATATTTTTTATATATAATTTTAACAACTAAAAATGTGTTCATTAATGTATTTATTTATGAATGATGTTCCATATGTTATATCATTCATTCATGTTAACTTCCATTGTGTTTGGTTGGATATATTTATGTTATATTATCTTATGATAGCTATGATTTTTAGTTGTATTGTCTACCAATGTAACCCAAGACCCTCCCTACGTGGCTACATCTTATAGCATATGGGAAGGCATGCATGAGGTCATGTGGTATTTCAACACAGTCTATGTGATTTGGGTTAAGGAGTTAAAAAATGGGGTTAAAGGTATGAGGTTTCATTCATTCTTTTCTTTAGAGTTATGGTAGACAACAGATAGGCTATATAGAAATTAGGTATGAGAGATTCCATGTGATTAGATATCTCATGTGTAATAGACCTCCAAGATTCCAATAAACATATTATTGTTAAATTTTTATGGGATTTGTGTGCCTTGATGAATTGTCAAGAGGAATGTAGAATCACAAGACATATTTATACCTAATGATTGATGTATGGTTGTTATTCCATTAAATTAAATGTTTTTTTCTATGTGAGGTATACCTGTATTCATTATTTAGTGATATATATAAACTCCCAGCTATTTTGATAAATACTTTTGAGAATTATTTCGTAGAACTTAAGTGTGCTATTATGTTATATATATATGATTGTGACTAATTTGAAGGTACAGAAGACTACGATTGAGCCTTCGTCAGAACTAAGTGGGTAATTCATTTCTTTTTTGGTAAGTCCAAGGATTGGTCTTCCAATAGAAATTTATGATGTGTTCTTTATGGCTGCCTATGTTTTCATTATAGAAAATTGTTATAGTATCTCAAAATGTTATTTTGGAATTTTATAAATTCCAATTTGGGGATTTTTTTATGGGACCACCAACAATGATAGTATAGGATTATATCGAAAGGTAGAATGAAAATGTTTCATCACCATATATTTAAGAAGGTTTAATAGAGAATTCTCTTGAACCTACATCGGTGATTCATGCAGTGGAGCTAATCTATATATGATTTATTTGGATTATTCTCATTCTATGTGGCGAACAATGAGGAACATGGTTGATTATGCCCTCGATTTCCAACATAGCATCCATCAGCCTTCTTGGACAATGGAGTTCCCCATGATGCTAAAATTGGATTCATTCATTAAGGGTATCCTCAACATTGTATAGACACGTGATGACTTGTTGTAATGACCATGATCCAAGAAGCAAAGAGTGAGTGCCTTATTTTATTAAATTATAATTATTACAAGACTTAAATCTTAATGGATAAACTAATTTATTTGTTTCTAAAAACTAGATACATTAATTATACCCATCATACATTGGGAGAATAAAATATGAAATAGAAAAATAAAAGGCTCACCATCCTTGAAACTCATTCTAATAATTTCTCTTCATATCCTGGGGAATGACATTAAATTAGGGTGAGAAAGAATACTCAGTTAGGGTTAAGTAAAGAATAATTTATCATGAATAAATATTCATAATATATATATAAAGGTAAATAACAAAATAGAAATTCTATTTAAATAACTTTACTTCATTAATAGATAAATCATAATCAATATAGAAAGATAAATATCTAAAAACATATTCTATTTAATCAGTAAACTATTAATGAAATGCATCCATAGATAATATTATAAAAAAATAACATGGTTAATAAGGATTGAATTCACAATGTAAGAAGTGATTAATTATTGGATGTCTTATCTTAGTCACATTAAACCCTATACTATCAAGATCTATCCTCAAAAATGTTAAAAGTTACATATAGAAACCTATTTAATTTGTCCAAGGGATTTGTTTCATCAGACTTCCAAGGCATCAAGGGTATTACATTAACAAGTCCCAACCCATGTGTTGCATGTCCAAATCATTCCACATATATCCAATAATCCAATTAATTTGTAAACAATGTACCTTATCAAATATTCTTTTTATGTAAAAGAAAAGTATTTATCAATATTTCTAGGATAATAAAATAATGATAAAAAAACAATATAAGTAAAAATAGTATAATATTTCGGAAATAATCATATCCATAAAACAAGAATATGGATAGATAAGATAATTTTAATATCCAATGAAAAATTATTACCAAAACATGTCTATTTTAAGATAATGTTAACAATCACGGAATAATGTGATATTGCATAATAACTCTTAACATGTTGTAATTTTTTGATTCAAATACCCTGGGATGAAATAATTCTAATTAAAACATAAAATACCATGAATAGTGATTTATTCATGAAATTACATGTTAATGGGGTAGTGTATGCACAACATAAAAGTGAATTGGTGTTTAAGAACAAATATGTCTTATCGAAATGTAAATTGAGATGAAATCCCTTACCTAATGCTTTATTTTGGTTGAACCCTCATTAACCACAATTATAATGGTTTTATAAATGTTATTAACTTACAACGAAACCATATAAATATTTACAAGGATATATATGATCATTTTCTAACATCTTATCACCAATTTTTTTTAAAATCATTCATTATTTTATTTTTTTTGTTATTAATTGCCTTGTTTTTTAGAATATTTTGACATATTATTTTTAATTTCAATTAATTAAATAATATTTTTTCATCTCTAGAATGTAAAAAATGACTTAAATATCATATTTATTCATTATATTTGTATTTATAGTAATCCATTGAATTTAGTGATTGGAAATGAAATACATGATTCATTGAGATGATAGGTTGTACAAACATATAAAATTTGATTCCATTTTTTTGTCATTTTGAATGAAAATAAAATTATATAAATGTATATTATCATTATATTATTATTTTTATTTCATATATATCACATATGTTTATTAAAATCAATCTTAATACAATATATGTAAATCATGCAAGAATAACGTCACTTCGTAATGTGGCAGTCCACCATACAAAAGAGTAACGTTATTGTAATCCCACAAAATGTAAAGAATGAAGGTATGTGTGATATAATAATTATAAAATAATAATAAAACCATAAATATCATTAACATCATAAATGAACTTTAAATCCATCATTATGTCCAACTTTGATAGGTGTTAATGTAAAAACGAACAACATTGATTCATGAGGTGGTAGTCATCGTACACACGAATGAGGATTTCGTAACCCATTTGATGAATGTGTGTGTACATGTAGGTCAAACCCCTGACATAAAAAATAATCATATATCAAAAATAATTATTTTATTATATAATTATGGTATTATTATAATTTTATGAATTGAATAAGGAAATAAAATAAAAATGCTTTTAAATAACATTACATATTCTTCGGTTACCCTCAATATGTTTTCACCAATGACATTTTATATTTGATTTAAATATAATATAAGGATTATAGAATCAGTGGAAGTAAATTTTGATGTTATTTCAATTGGTTTTGGATGAACCAAATTGTTTTTAATCTGTTAAGTGGAGAGGATAGGGGGAGGCCTTTTATAATTGTGGGGAGTGGCACACTTGTAATTGTTTTGAAATAGTTAATTCCACCAACATATTTTTCATGTCCTTGGACCCTAATAATGATCCATTATTGATCCTTTAGGGTATAAAATATGAATATTTCCAAAACAAAAATATTTTTATACTTTTTCAGACATTTTTACACCTTATATTCTATGTTTAACCACAAAGTGAAATGGTTTTCTCCTTAATCCAATAATAATTTTAATTATTCTCACTAATCATTATATTAAAAAATAAATGATAGATTATTGTAAATTATAAACTATTATTATTTCAAATAGGAATCCATTTTTAAAAATTCAATTCACATAATTGGAAAAATTCAATTTATTATTAATCTCGCAGACAGGATGATAAATCAGGATTTAATGGTAAACATTTCAAAAGTTCACAATGTTTTTATGTCAATATTAAATATAAAAATGATTCAAATGACCTAAATTTGATTAATATATGTAAAATTTAACTAATATTACTCTAAAAACAATTCAAAATATAATTTTACATTAAAAATTATTTAAACAAAAATGAATTTTTCAATTAAAATTTATTATTTTTCACTATTCATAAAAAAAGGAAACATTTTAGAAAAATTCCCAAAATTCAGCCTAATATTATTTTGTTCTTACATATTCAAAAATTTTGCTTGTTTTATTCATTTAAAATATCATAAAATGTGTCAAAATTTAATTTTAAAATTTGTTTTGTAAAGTGGGACTAAATCATGTTCATTTAAACTCATTGTTGTGTGTATTTCAAGATAGAAACAAAATTAAATTTATTCTAAAAGGAAAATTCCATAAAGTCTTGAGGCGTTATATTCATACCTCTTAAAAAATTCATAAATTAAATTTCAAGGGTTTTCCTACTAAATATATGATTGTATTTATTATTTATAACATCTACTAGTTCAAACATTGCTTCCTCTATTTTGTGATTCCTCTATTATACGATTACTGGATGAGTCGTCTAATTACACATTACATGATCTATAGTATCAAGAATCTGATAGGTTTCTCCATAGTATGATAGGTTATTTTCCAAATCTATTTCATCATAGGTGATCACATGTGTTGGTTCTGGCATGTAATTTATTATTAATGATATATGGAACATATCATGTACTTTTGAGAGGTTTGGTGTCATTGAAAAATGATTTGAAAAAAGCCAAATTCTCTAAATAATTTAGAGGGTTTGATGTATAAGGAGAACAATTTCCCAATTTTATTGAACCTTATAACATCATTCTAGGGAATTACTTTCATTAAAAGTTGATCTTCAATATGGAATTCCAAATCATTCCTCTGATTAACATCATAACTCTTTTTACTACATTAACATGCTTTAAAGTCACATAAATATCCTTTCTCATTGATATTGTCTCTTCCACAAGATCTAGTCCTATATGTTACCTTTCACCAAATTTCTCCCAACAAGTTTGAGTGTGAAATATTTATCAATATAATGCTTCAAATAGTGACATTTGAATACGTGAATGTAAACTATTTTTATAGGAAAACACTACCAAAGGTATGTACTTATCCTGCATTACACGAATGTTATGTGGAAATTACCACAACATGTTCTCCATTATTTTAATTTTTCTTTTAGACTTTATATCAGTTTTTCGATGATAGGAAACTCTCTTATGAATCGTAGTATTAATATTCTTTTGAATACTTTTCTAATATTTTGATATTATATGTGGATCTAAATTAGAAACAATTTACATATGTGTACCATTAAGTATTAAAACATCATTAATATAGAGCCTTGTGAGGCAATATATTGGTAAATCTTCTATTATAGTGAGAAAATGTGTGGAATTTATTAGGGAATCTATGATAACCCCTATCACTTAATTATTTATATGAGTCCTTGTTATTACTATGAAAAAGTACATAGTGATTTTCTCCTTTCTCCACATATGAATAGGAAGAGGTTTCATGACTCCTCTCAGATTCTTCCTCACAGATTTAAATTGTTGAAAAACAAAACATCTAGAAACCTAATCAACAGTTTCTTACTTCCTCAAATTCCAACAAAAATGTTCCATGAAATCCCTATACATTTGTGTGTTATAAGTGTGTATTGAGAAATTTTATCTATGAGTGTCATCTAAAAATTCCCTTTTTATCATAGTAATATATGGAAAACATTACCTCATTCCAAATATTAGGACACCATCTTCCCAAATATTGTCTGTTAATTTTTCATCATTCATAGAATTAATATTCAACTCAAAGTTCTCATCATGAAATTGTGAACTATATACATTCACAAATAAAATGGGTATACAATCATTTGAGAAATGATTGACTTCTCTGCGTCCGTATTAACTACCATATCAATTTTTTTTATATAAATAAACAAATAATCCCTCTGAATCCTTGTTTGGGTTAAACTCCATGATATTTTCTGCTCAATGCATCCACTTACTCATTATTTTCCTCATGTGTTAGTGTATTGAAACATTATAATACATGAGTAGCTAGAGTCATCATATTTGAATTATATTGAGTTATTTCCATTAAAATATGTATTTTATGCTTTTATTTGTACATCTCAAATATTTAAAAATAGAGATAATGATTCCATATATTCAAAGAAATTAATATAGCTTCCAAATCACGATCATCGGTTTGATAGTTCTTTTCATGAATTTTAATTTCTTTAATTCATATGAAATAACATTAAAAAAATTATTAGGTTAGAACCAGGTCCCATCATTGATGAATCACTATATATCTCAAATCCATCATTTTAGGATGGTGGATTCAAAAACAGAGCATTGACTAATCTCTTTTGTAGTTCATCCAAACACTATTCAGATTCCATTTTCTAAACAATAATAACCCCATTATGAGTAATATTGGATAATTGGTTACCCAATAAATAAAAAATATGAATAAATCATCAATAATATCCTACTAATACAATGAAACAAATTACATGAGTTATTTTTATTGTTATAGGTCATTATATAATTGCCTTTGACTTTGTGGAATAAAATAGCATTCGATTTTTTGAGACAATGCATCCAAGAAGAGAGACTTACTTAAGCCATAAATCATAGTTAATGATTTTAAAATTCCACCCTTTCCATATATTAGTCTTAATAATGATCATAAATTCATTCCCATGGTCCTTATAACATTTTGAATAGACTAGAATATAATCAATCAATACCATAAAAAATCATTAAGACATTCCTTGTGTGCTCTATTAATTAGATCCATAAAAATAGATTTTACATTAGTTAACCAAAATAGAATTAACGTAAACTTGTAATGTTTATACCATATTCAAGATGTGTTCTTTGGAATGTCATCCTTCTTTACCTGCAATTTGTGAACCTTGAAAAAAGATCAGTCATTGAAAAATATTGTTCACCATGAAGTTGACGAAATAATTTATCAATGTCTGTTAGAGGAAATTTATTTTTCTTCATAACAAAATTAATTTACCTATAATTAATTAATAGCCTCATGGATCCATATATTTTCTTAACAAAAAAGGGGCTCCCCATGGTGAATCCCTAAGGAGAATAAATCCATTATTACCCAACTCCACTCATTTTTTCTTCAGCTCTACTTATTCCATAGTGGCCATTCTATAGGGAGACTTTAATATAGGTATTACATTAGGGATTAAATCAATGGAAAACTCAACATGATTCTTTTGTGGATGTCTAGGTAATTCCTCAAGAAATACATCAATATATTCATGTATAAAATGTACATCCTCAATTTGATGATAATATTCATTATCCTTAGATTTCCATCTTTTTCTTCATGTATCTCATTTAGTGGAACCAGTATGAATGGTTCTATATATTAATCAGATGAATAATTCACTACTCTAAAGGTAAGGAATTCTATATCTTCCACAAAAGTCATAGTTTCTTTCTTAGTGTAATAATTTGTTTGCCTAATATATTGAACATTATTCTATATTGATGATTATATAAAATTCATCCATAGGTATGATAATAAGGATAGAAAATAAATAATGTTTATTTTTCATAATTGGGATTCCCATACACATCTTAAATGAAATGATACTTCCCTTTTCACTATTGACTAATGACTCCCTTATAATATCCATTGGAAAATTTCAAATTTTCCTAGATGTATTTATAAATGAGTACAAGGATTTAGAATGTAATGAAGACTTTTCTAGATTTGAAGGTATGATTAATGTACCCACCACCTCATCATTGGGTAATTTTACCTCAGCTATAGGGATTGCATAATTTTAGTGATCTCTTATTTTATACATTTGTGGTATATTGTCATGACCCTTGGGTAACTCATTGGTGTAATGCCCCATATCTAAATTGTTGAAACACTATAGATAAACTTTTTCCATATTAACATCACATTCTCTTTCTAGGTTTCCTTTCTCTTTAAACATATAGAATACTCCAAATCCATTTAGACATTTCCTAGGGTGATTATTTCTATAGTTCATACCCCTAGGCACATCTTTTCCAAAGCCATGTCCACTTGTAGTATCCATATTCTGGTTTATTGCTAGAAAATCCCTTATAATCTCTACCTTAACAAAAAATTTAGATTTTATTCTATAAATTTCAGCAATTTATATAATAGGATAATGTTCCTTAATCAATTTTTTCCTAAACCTAGTTCACATGGTTTCTACTAAACTGTATTTAATTCCAACTATAATGACAATGACCCTTGTATCTTAGAGCGAGTGACTTACTTTATTAAATTTTTATAGATTCAAGATTCAAATCCCAAAGTATATATCAATTTAGAATTTTTTAAAAATTAGATACAAATAAGATACTTATTTTATAATTTAAAGAGGTGAAGAAATAAATAATAAAATATTATTTTAGAAGAACATATCCATTTCTTTGGGTTTCCTCCTTAGGTTTGAAAAAATACCTTCTTAAATCATCTTTAAGTAAAAGATAAATCTTATAGTATTTGTTTTGGTAATATGGGTAGTTATTTTTTTAGTTCATGGACAATACAAATTATTTTGATGTCAAGAATTGGATAAGAGAGAAGGTGGCCTTTTATATGTGGGGTGAGTGGAACACTTGTATTTTTTTGAAAGGTTGAATTCCATGCACATTTTCGTCTTATCACCAATCCTAAAAAATTTCCCTTTATCCATAATACATGTTATAATGTTCAAATATTTCCATTAAATGGGTTGTTTGCAACTTTTGGGTCATTTTTACACTTATATTCTATGTTTAACAACTACGTATACTTGTTTTCTTCAGGATCATTTCAATTAATTATAACTGTTTTCTCTAATAATTTTGGGAAAATTTTATTTTTACCATATTATACAATACAAATTATTCTGATTTAAAATACGGAATCCCATTTTCCAAATTCTATTAACAAAACTGACATAATTCAATGTAAAATTTATCTAACATACAGGATGAGAAAATGGGGTTTTAAAGGTAAAATGTTCAAATTTTCAAAAAGTTTTTATACCAATATTCAATATTAAAATGATTAAAATGATTAATGTGACCCAAATTGGATTAATATGTGTAAAATATAACTAAATTTAATTTAAATCAAATTAAAAATATAATTTACCATTATAATTTATTTAAATTAGAATTCAGTTTTTAATTAAAATTTAGTATTTTTCAATATTCATAAGAAAATAAATATTATTAGAAAAAAATAACCCTAATATAATTTTGATATTCTTTTTACATAAAATATTTTTGCTTTTTTCAAATAATATTTCTATAATTGCTTAAATTTTATTTTAAATTTTATTTTAAATATTTTGTTTAGAAATGTTTTGTTTCTACTTGTTGTTGTGCGCGTTGGAAATTTGTAAAAAAAATTATTATATAATGAAAAGACTGTAATGACATGGAGTGTTACACTGGTAGGTTAATATAGTGTAATTTATTCTTTTGGTACATTCTAATAGATAGTGGTGTTTTAAGGGACAAGTATAAATATTTGAGTGTTTTTCTTAGGTGGCCATCAAGAACCTATTATTTGTGGTGTTCTTTCCTAACACACTGAAAATGGTGCAATAGGATATGTTCTAAGAGATTCATCATGTAATGATTTCAATGTCAACCTTTTAATCTCAATTCATATAGTAGCTTTAATTCACACCTCTATTGGATGGTAAGGAGGAAACATTTCTGAAGAAGTTTGAGATAGGTCTTCAACCAAAGATCATATTCTAGCTCATAAACATTGACCTGATGACATGCATTTGGGTGTTATATAAGGCTCTCACCATCTAAAAGGGGATAGAGGTAGAATCTATTGGAGTTATTCTTCATGATCATGGTGGATCAAAAAGTGGACTACTCAGTATGGTTGTGAGTCCTTTCTATAGTAGTAATAAAATGATGGTAGAGAATATACATAGGGGAGTGATAGGTAGATAATGCATCGTAGGTCATAATCAATTACCTCTAGGAGAAGTAGTGTTGAATAATGTGGTAAATTTGGGAAAGAATAAATTATAGAAAATATTGAACTGGATCTGAGATAATGTTACATTAATGCATAAAGACATAACATCTATATCATTTCTTCTTAAAGGAATTATTGATGATCATTCATAATGGTTTGATTTAGACATAGGAATTGATCCATAGGTCACTTCAGTATAACCAGTAGCCCATATAGACCCCTCATGTGATGATGAATCATGTGATTCATCTGTATTAGAGATAGCTACAAAGAGATATAGGAATATGAGTGTATATTTGGACAAGGATTCAGTTGAATGTTGAAAGAACCCACGATTTTTTAGGTAATTTCTTGATTACATCTTCTATTTATACCGATTTATTTGATATAATTTCTTCCCTTTAATTTATATCTATTAATGTGTTTATTTTCCGTCACATAATGATAATGTTGTGCTCACAGTTTCATTCTCAGAACAAACCTTTGGGAAAAAATTGTTATCATCTCAAGAGGTTCCCAGTGTGTCTAGTGGTAATTAATTTAAATGGAAATCTACGTGATTTCATAATCCTTGAGATATATATCTTTGATTTAATCATCTGAATGTAATTTCTAATGAGATATCATTCCCAAATAAACTATTATTAGATTTTTTTATCCTTCATTTCACCAAATTTAGAGAAGTTTTTATGGACTAGAAGGTGTGATGTGGAAGCTAGTATGATGGGACCGGACAATAGTCATGTCCATGATATCAAAACACAAGTAGAAAGAATGTCTCTTCTTATTGAATTTTTAATAATCCCTTATAATTTTCTTCTAGTGGTGGATCATTATGAGGATGGTTTCCATATTACTTCTCAATTTTTCCTCAATATAGAGGAACTGACATTGAGATTGAATTTGTTCTAGGATAAAATTGATATTTATCCATCCTTATGTTATTGTATTAATTTAATAGAGGGAATAGAAGGGGTAGATAGAGACATATAGAAAAAAAGGATTTATTTGAGAGAGAACACCTCCATCGAGTGATCTAGTATTTTTTCTATGAATGAATATGGTAGTCTATAACATTCAATGGATTACAAAAAAGATGAATCATGAAAAAATAATGAAAAAGTAACCTTAACATACTATTGATGATCATTTTGATTAGTTATGGGTGTCCTAGTATTTTTACAATGTTATTATTTTCCCAATATACCATCTTCTTATAGGTAGAGATGTTGGCATCCCCAAGACAGGAATTAGGATTAGTTAGGAACTATATAACTGTCTTTTTATTCCTTTTGGGTTGAAAATTACTCTAATGGTGTTCATGGAAATCATTAATGGGATTATCTATCCATATCATGAATCCTTCATCATTTTATTCATTTTGATGTCCTGATTTTTTCAAGACATAAGATATACAATATTGGAACCATGAGATTGTATTAAGTACACATAAAGAGCACTATATTACACAAAAATGTTTAAGTATCACATATAGATTTAGAAGGTGTGTCTTCTTATATATATCAATAATGAAGAATGGTTTTTAGTGGACCTAGAGATGGAAGAGGTTATTATGTATTCAAAATATCCTCTCAATGTGTTTGAGATTAGGAGTTTCCTTGGGCCTATTGGGTATTATCATCAATTCAAACTAGACTTCTCCCATTTGGAAGCATTGATGATAAATCTTACCAAGGTGGGGTGAAGTTCTAGTGGTATGATCAATTTAAATATGTCTTACTAAATTTTTGGAGAATATTGATGATGGTCCCATTTTTAACCCCTGTAGAGCATGGGATTGGATATGCTGTGTATTTTGATGCCTCCATATTTGGGTTGGGAGTTGTGCTGGTGTATAGGGATTAGGTAGTTACTAATGTTGCATCCTTTATATGTCACCATGAGTGGAACTACATGAAACATGACATATAGTTAGAATCATTGGTCTATACCCTGATGTATTGGTGGTAAAATCTCTATAGTGAGTGGTTTCTAACAGACATAGACCATAATATCATATGATATATCTTCAATCAGTCGGATATTAACCTTATAATATATGTTATGGGGAGTTTTTTATATATTTAACATTGATATAGTTTATGATCCGAGGAATGGAAATGTTTTTCTGGATTCTCTTAGCAGGTTGTCACCAGATATATAGGATCTTGGAGAGTAGACTTCACGTGAAAAGTATAATCTTTTATGTTTGAAGGTCGAATGGAAGATGGATGCATCTTAGGATCCTGGATTTCTAAATTTTTCTCATTTATTAATCATGTCATCTTTGGTGGACTGGTTGAAGGCAATCCATAATTTAGAACCCAAGTGTGTGGTGATGTGGGGATTCTTATCTGGAGAAGATCTAGATCTAGGATGGTCAATAAATGAATAAGGAATGCTTTATGTCCATTCGAGTGTAGTTATTTCTGCTTACTTTTAGGAGGAACTAATGAGTGTCTCTCATGATTTCAATAGGGAAATGAATCCTAGGTTGTGGAATATATACCACTAAAACTGACATTAGTTTTTGTGTCTAGGTATAAAGAGATAATTCCCTAGATTTGTCTCGTGATGCCTCACCTACTAGAGGATTAATGATAAGCAATATAATCCTGGTGGATTTTATCATCTAGTTAACATGCCCATGTGCATGTATGATTATATGATAATAGACTTTTTGATGAGTTTACCTTGGACTTGTGATGTTTTTTGCGTATTAGTTTATCAGCTAATGAAATTAGATCATTATTTATGATTCTCGATTCCATTTCAGTTGATGAAATAGTAAATTTATATGTATAGGATATTTTAATCTAGTATGAAGTTATCTTGAGCATTTTATCTGATATAGATGTGTGCTTCATGCCACAAATTTGGTTGTATGTTTAAGGGGATTTGTGTTATCAGATAAACCTGAATGAAACATATCTTTCCATTGAATGATGGATAGTAAAGGAGGACAATGCAACTACTGCAGGACATGTTATGGTCGTGCATTCATGATTATTGTGAATATTGGTATAATAAAATATCCTTTGATGGATTCAGATAAAATAAAAATTTCATATCATTCTTTAGATAGAACCATATAGGAATCTAGATGGTTGGTATTTTCATTCACTTTTATTTTGTCATGAGGCTTGTGAGGTAGCTATTGTGGGGTCAATCATAATATACGAGATATATGAGAGATTATATATGATCAGGAAGTGGTGGACTGCTTCTCATTGTATACAATGATTGAATACCGATATTTGGAGGTGACCCTTGTAGTACACTATAGAAGACTGAATATTCTTGTAAGTGTCTCCCAAACTAGGGAATCAATATTTAAAGAAGCAAGGAAAGTCATCCCTATGACTTCTTGGACTTCTACTGATCACCAATTATGTTTGATCAATGTCTTGCCTTTTGGACCTTCCATCACATTACTATGTTATTCATTATGTATTCCATGTTACTTGGATTTGAAGGTACATGTCTGATCCTATACATGTGATCGAATGTGAGTATGTTTATCTAGATCCTAACACATCATTTGTGGAGTGGTCAAGTAATATCATAGAATGAAGTTAGAATGTGTTTGGAGGGAAGATAGTGTCCGGTATTTATGTATTATAGCAACAAGGGTGGATCTAAGAGGATATTTTATAGTGGGATTTTGATGTTCATGCCTAATAACCTGAGATTTTTAGTAGTGATTCGAGAGAAACTTCTTAAGGATAATATTTTTTAGAGATTATAATTATTAAACCCTTTGGGTTTTTAAGTAATATACTAAGGTTTTTTAGGATATTAAAGACTGAATTTGAACAGATTTGTTTAGTTTGAACTATATTACCTAGAATAGGGAATATGTAACACTCTAAAGGATATAGTTTTAGTGTGGTTGGGGAACTATGGCGTTGCAGTCGGTATTGATGGTTATCTTAATTTAGACACTGCATTAATATAAATAATTTGTTTTATCATAGAGGTTAGATGGTGGATCTTATAACATACCAAGACCCACACTTCAGGATCCTATGCTAAATACATTTTCCTTTACATTTCTAGCTTTGATATGGATAAATGTGACAAAATTTTATCCATACATACTTAAAAACCCATTGGCAAATATTTGATAGAATACATAATAATTTTCAATTTTAGGTTTAGAGTATTAATGGATTAGGAAAAAATCATTAAAAGTTAAAATTTACACCCAGAATAAATGTTTTCCACAAAATAATTTTACTGTAAAGATATGCGTTCTTAAACTATGGTAACTTTCGTATCTAGAGCTCTGAAATTTTTAACTTTTATACTCATTTTTAAATAACATGAAAAATTATTTTAAGACATGGTATAAGAAAAAAATCTCATTATTGATCTTATAAAAAAAAGAAAGAATGTTTTTTATTCATAAAAACTTATAAAAAATATTTATTTTTCAACATAAACCTTTTGGATAAAAATAACAATTCTATTACCAAAGAAATAAAACTTCCATCATAAATATTTTAAATAAAAATTATGAGAAATATAAAATTCAAATAAAAAAACCTAACCATTTTTTCTAAATCATTAAAAACTTGTGAATTTTTTTTTGAAAAAAATGAGAAATGTCACCCTTATGAAGTACAATATACTTTAATTTAAAAATAAAGTCATTAGTAATCACATGGAACATAACAAAACGAACATGGTATCACTAGATCATAGAATCATAGTAAATTTTGAAGAAACACAAAACATGACATAAGACTAAGTCATCGATAACCTCCTTGAAAGAAACATAATTTGAATGATTCCAATTTTGTATTAGTTTCACTCTATAATCCCATTAAAAACATATCTTTAGAAAAAATATTTACCCACTGCATTAGAGCCCTATCTAGGTTCACCAATAATAAAATTTTCATGATTATATGTGACATACAAAAATCAATCATAGTATATAAGCATAAAAATTACCCATTGAATGATAATCAGTTGCATAATCCTTACACAGATCAGAATCAAAATGGATTTGTTAAGTATGGGTTTTGAGAAATGATTATAAGGCTTATACTACCCCATTAAATGAATTGATAATGACATAATAATATATGTGAGAAGAATATGTATATAATTTATAATCAATCCATAAGATTAAAGAAAGATATAAAGTGAGTCATAAAGAGAGAGAGTCTAATAACCCAAGATTAAGGTTAGTTTAGAGAGTTCCCTCACACCCATAAGAAAATAATTTTTAGATATTAAAATATCCAATCCATTTACAACCCATTTTTTAAATAACCACAATAAAAGGTAATAGGTTTTTTCATTGAATAAAATAATGAGGCATTTGATGAAAATGAAAATATAAAATAATGGTTTCGGATGCATTAAAAGCCATTGAATATGTCTACATTTAAATAAAACATTCCTTTTATCTATTTTAAAGAAGGTCAAAATGTTCCATATAAAATAAGTAAAAATATATCTTTTGAAAACATTAGAAGGAAAGTAAAAATGGGATATAATTTTTTTAATAAATAATTTATTTATATATAAAAAATTAATAGAATAATTTTATGAATATTGACAAGGAAGGGAAATATTTAGAAAATAAATCATTAAACCCATTAAAATGAAGTTTTTAAAGTAAATGGTATGTTATATAAGACCATAAAAATATTTATTTTAAAAAAATTAAAAATAAAATAAAATGTGATCAAAAATGAAATTTATAATCCATTGAATCATAAATAATAATTTTATTTAAACATTTAGGAGAAAATTTACATGGAAGGAAATGATTTTGAAGGGAAACATTAAAAAATGTTTTTCACAAATAAAGTATCTTAACTCAAGTACAACTCGTCAAATATATTCTATATCCACAAGAATAATAAAAATATCTTCATTATTTAATTTATTAAAACCCATTTTCAATTTTATTATCCCATTAATTTAATTTATTATTATTTTATATTCAAATACATATTCATTTAAGTTTACGTTGGAAGTTTTGATGATATTTAGATCATAATTCAAATGACATTTGAAATATTAAAATGGTCAATGAGTTCATTATTTCTTCATATTAAGAATAATAATAATTATATAATAATAATTTTTATACATAAATTAAAATTTTTAAACCAACTATGAAATATTATTATCAAAATTGAACGGTGATACAATCATTGAGACATGAATGTCATAGAGAATAACACATATATAGGTTTCCAAATATTATAACATTAATGGGAATTGAAAATATATAGACAATGGTTAAAATAATGTATAAATAACAATAGATGTTGATATAGATGACTGATCATAAGAAATTTAATGATAAAGGTAAAGGTATTGACTGTAAATCAATAAACTTTGAAAAAAACCATAGTTTCATTAGAAATGATAGTAATAGGATTATATTTTTGTTTCTAGATCCTTTTAATGAATTTAATAAATTCATGTACCATGTAGACTAAGACAATAGATAAATATACTAGCATAAAAATAATAATTTCATCCTTTAATCAATTTTCACCACAATCTCACCTTTTTCTTCAAATTATACATTTTGACATCAAATTGTTTTTATGCAGGACGCGTTAATATTAACTTCTAATAGATCACATAATCCATTACAGGATGAAATTACCATACTCATATATTAATACATTAACTAAAACTAAATTGGTTATCTCAAGATAAGATAATTCCCAAAATGAATAAACTTTCATAGTAAGAAATTATATTTTAATCATCAAAATAAAATTACATTACTAAAATTTTAAACCATATAATTCTATAAATTACTATCCTTAAAATTCATGAATATATTTTTCACTCAGATTCAATCCCAATGCTTAGAATTATTTTATAACATATTCATCTAATTAAATAATTCTTTTTTCACAAATAAATATTTTTCAATAAAAAATTCAGAGAAACACAAAATATATATTTCATAATCATATAATCTCTAAAATTTTATAATAATTTGAATGAATTATATGAATATATATAAGGCTACATTAAAATCATTAATTATTTCAAAAGATAATTCAACTTTTAATCCTCAAATAAATTATGAAAGTATTTTCTTTCCCTTAATAATATAATGTTCCAAAAAATATATTGATCTTCTTCCAAAATTCATTTAATCAAAAAATTAAATTTTCATGCTATGGTTATCTATCAAAAAATATATTCTCTATAATTTCTTAAATATTAAATATCTTATAAACCGTAAATATTGTCAATTATTTTAACCTTATATCTACAAACTATAAAGGAATTCATCCTCAAATAATACTTATATTAAAGTATGGGTTACATATTCCTCATCCCAACAAAATTCTTAAAAATATCATTAATTACCTTTAAATCACATCACATAAAACATAAAGAGTGGTTTTTAAGACTTTGATGTTATGATCAACCTAAAAATAATAATCTTAAAATGGTATCCATAACTCTTAATAAAAAATCTCATGAAAAAAATCATTATCTCCATATCTATCTAAGCCCTTATTTGCGAAATATTATACCTACCCTAGAGCCAAAAATTCTAATACAGTGTTAAAAACCGCATATTAACATTTATATCATTGATACTTACATACCCAATGGCCTTTTTCGGTTTATTCTTTTAGATAATTTGGAAAAACAATTTCAATGTGGAAATTTTAAAATATTATCCATTTTTCTTTCATATTATGTTCTTTATAAATACATGCATGATTCTCCCATAGTAACATCTATATTGGGAATTTTGAATTTAATATCTTTCCTAATCATATCCTATGAATAATATTTTTAAAATTTTGTATGAGCACAAAAACATTAGTAAGCGAATATAAAAATAATTAAACAGGCTAGTTACTTCATGAATACTTATATAAGATTTTACTTTTTCAAAAATTATGTTTTGGGCTAAAAATAATAAATATATTACCCATTAAATCATATTTTTCATCCAAATAATTTCTTAAAAAATTTATAAGAAAAACTAAAGGAAAAATAAACTCATAAAGCTAATTTGAAATCAGAGAAAACATGTGAAAACTTCTTAAAGAAAATTTATACATTTATCCCTTATGAAATAGCATAAAATTTAGATTAAACATGTTCTCATGGGTAAGTATTTCTTTAGAGTTACATGTGCTTCTATGATCATGAGTACACACTTTGGAGCATAGCATAAAGAACATTGTATCTAAAGATCATGGAAACATAGGAAATGCAGCTACAACAAAAAAAATACATAAGAATAAGTCACTTATAACTACCAATAAAATATCACATTATGTATAGAGTCCCATATTGGATTATGTTTACTCTTAATTCCCATAAATAACATCCCATGTGAAAAAATATATACAAAACACGTTGGAGTTAAAAAAAAATCACCCATCATATCATGTTTTTTATTATCTATTCCCCCACATATGAAATCAATCATAAGGTATAAACATAGTAATTTACTTTCAATATAAATTGTGTTTAATAATCAATCATCATACCTTAATCAATATATATTTCATAAATAATTCATTTAAGAAATGAACATAAGGCAAGTATTTCTCTATTAGGGAAGGGATAATAATCTAGGTGTATATATGAGGGACAAATATAAAGAATTTAAAATCATTTAACCACATTTAAAAGAGAGAGAATGTATGTTATAGAGTGATAATTAATAATATATAGATACTGGTTCATTTAGAGGAATCATATATATCCAATAGAAAATCATTTCTAGATACCAATATATCAAATAATTTTTATTAATTTTTTTAAAAAATTCTTGGAAAAAATAGAAAGGGGGTTTTTATTTAATGAAAAATAGGATGCATATAAATAAATAATAATATAAATTAATGGTTTTTGTGGAAAAAAGCGTTTTCATTCCATATTTGTTAAAATAAAACATTCTTTTTGTCCTTTTTAATTGAATTTAAAACTTTCTGTATCAAATTTGTAAAAAAAATTAAACCCATTAAAAATGGAAAAAGATATATAAAAATTCATTCATAATTCACTTATGTCAATATAAATACAATACTAAAATAATTTTTAGAATATGGACATAAAATTTAAGGATTAATAAAATAAATAATTAAAACCTTTAAAATAGTTATTTAATGTTTGGTTTCCCTAGGTACACATATAAATTATCATTATAACATACATTATAAAGATATTTAAATATAGTCATAAATTAACTTTATCATCCATTAAAGAAAAAAATATATTTCTTGAAACAAACATAAGTACATGAACATGGAATAAAAATAGTAGGTAGTAAAACAATAAAAGAGTATTTTTCAATACAAATTCCCTTACCTTGAGTTAGACTAGTCATGTAAGTTTCTTATCCTACTAAATAATAAACTTATGCTAATTATTCACTTTTTTAAGATGATTTTTCAGTTTTATTACCCGTTTTATTTTATTGATAATCATTTTATATTCAATTACTTAATTATTTAAGTTCACATCGGATGTTTTGATTATATTTCGATCATATGTCCAAAATAACATCGGTGGGATGACTATACTAAATGAGGTCTTTATTTCATCATATCTGAAATAATAAAAATGGAATAATTATCATTATTATACATAAATTATACATTTAAAACTACCCAAGAAATATGGATATGAAAAATAAAATATATTAAAATTGTAATGAGAGGTGATGATGGAAAACTAATTAGATTAGTTTTCAAGGTGGATGTCTTCTGTATAATAGAATGATTGTTTTGATTTCCATTTGATGTAATATGACATGGATATGGGTTATTCAACTAACATAATAATATATTATTATATGGGATAAAACTAATGTTATAATATCATCATGTTTTTATAGAATTTGAATGAGGTGGAAGAAGAAATAGAAGAAAAACACTTGGTTAAGAACAATACATCTTTTTCAGAAAACCTCTTTAAAGATACACAAAAATCCTTCTCGGGAATGTTGTTTAATGAAAAAAAGGCACATAGAGCGTATTATTGGATGAAAATTAAAGATTTTGGAAGGTATGTTTTCAACCAATAGGTTTTTGATGTGTGAAGAAAAGTTGAGAGGAGGTTCCCTTTTATAAGTGAGGTGAGGGGTACCTTTGGAATTTCCTGAAACATTAAAGTAATATAAAATAATTTTCTTGGGAAAACTTCCAAATTATATAATTATAATATATTATTATTATGTGTTGAAATACTATCATCCAAAAAATACACCTTTATATATGTTTTTTACTCTTATCTTTTTTTAACCTATGTTAACCCTTTTTTATAATTACCTTGATAGGAAAGTTTTTTAGATTTTATGTGAATATATAATTACTATAAAAAATTACTAAATTAGTGGACCATGGTTGATATTTTAAACCATATATCAATCACTTAGTTTATGATAATATTTTTAGTAATTTTAAACCATTTAATAAAATATTATTTATTATAAAATATCATTAATGTCATTTTTTGAACTGTTCATTTAATTTGACATTGAAAAAATACATGAAAGATATGAAATTAAATTATAATACATAAAAAAGTCTCAATAATTATATAATTTTCAAAAAACATTGGTGGAACATAATAATTAATTCCATTTATATTACTTTTAATGTTTTAAAAATCACTTACATTATATTTATATTAATTAAAAAATTCTCGTGTTGGCAATACATAGGCATTTAATTTCATTATTTCCTTGCTAAAATTTATGAATAAATTACCTTAATAAAATAATTAATTTTCTTTATAATGAATATTTTTATCTGAACAAAATTTATTTTATCCATTTCACAAAATATGAAAGATATTAAAATCAAGAAAGTCAAATTTTGGACATTATCTTTTACTTATTTATTAAAAAGGTAAGCATTAATGAAATATGGAACCATTTAACAGTATATTCAATAATAATATTCAAAATGAATAAATATATTCAACCAATTTGGAAGATCCAAGTGTTAGGGAAAATATTGAATCCTTGTCATAATATTTTTAACTATAATTACATAATTTACAAATATCATGGTAATAATTAATTACTATGGTCACTATTAATAATGACTAAAAATAAAATTTGATAATTTTAAAAATTTAGAACTCATTATTCTAAATATGTAATCCATTTTTTATGATCCATTTAATATAATTGGTAGACATTAATTTCAAATTGGACCTGTTAGATGCCATAAAAAACGCTTTTTCAGATAAATGCCTTTTTGATACAAAAATTATCATATACCAAAATCTCAAATAAAAATTATTCTAATATAATTAATGTTATTAAATATGTCCTAATAATAATCTTATTATTTTAAAATAAAATTCAATTTAAAAATATTACTTTTTTTTCTTGATTTCTTTAAAATCAATCATAGTTTTAAAAACCTATATTTTTCATTATTCACAAAAGAAATCAAATTTTACAAAACAATTCTGAATATTTCAACCTATGATAATTCTAATATACTAATTTCAAAATTATAACCTATTTATTAAAATATAATCTCTACATTATAAAAATAATTATTTTATTCTATCATAAATATTGATAAAATTTTTTTGAAGAAGACATATTTTTGAAGATTTCAAAAAAAATTCTAAAAGTTAAGTGAATATTTATGAATAATTTATGAATAAATTTATACTGAATATAAATCTTATATATATTTCATAATGAATTTATTCCTATTCATATCCACCAATTTTTGGGATTGGGTATAACAATCATATTTAAGTAGTATATTTTTTAAGGTTGGGGTCGTAGCCTCATTTATTATTAAATCAAAGAAATGAACTCTTTTTAACTGGGTAGTGGGAGACCCATTACATAGTCTAAAGGCCCAGGGGGTATTCAGCTCATTACATGGCCCATTGGCCAAAAGTTTTGTCCCAAAGCCCATTCTTTGAATAGTAGTGCTACAGTACCGCCTACTACAGTACCGGCTTCCGCTATAGTTCCATGTCACTACTATAGTAACCACTATTTCTACAGTTCCACCACTACTACAGTCCTTCTATAGTACCTACACCGAATGGGTTTTGAACAAAATGTTATTATTTTAAAACATTGGGGTGTTATGGAACTTGTATGGTTCTTCCAATTCCACAATCACTATGAAATAAAGAGTTTGTTATAGGGTTGTGACATTATGAGTTCTTGGTGGATATATAAAGATGATATCCACTACATCACGGTCCCTTTCATAGGTTTATAATATCTCATAATTAAATATTATTCATATTCATGCCATGATTTTCATCAGAAACCATAGTTTCAGGGATAACTCACTTTCATTGTATTCATTATTGTTTATGGATCCATTATGGTGAATCCAATTTTGTTTCATCATGAAGTGTATTTTCTAGATTACCTATAAATATCTATCCCCCCTTGAACCAATACTTTTCCTTAAAACGTTCCTCTTAAACATTGGAGGAATCTAGGGATTATTCAAGAGAACTTATAACCCTAAACCTCTTGGCACCATCCCTATTGTTGGATGGTTTACTTTTTTTATTTTAGGAATTTTCCACTCCTAATAATTGTTTCTTTTATTCCTAATCTTGGTATGAATCACATATATTTATATATATGCCAGTTTTACATTCTTCTTCTAGGATCATGTTCTATAATCTCTTTTTTGATGATTTGTGATTATTTCACAGTATTCTTAGTGTGTGGGATTGATCTGATTAGTGTACTGCAATAGCTCGGGTATCATATATTAAAGGGTATGATATATTTTCATTGAAGAACATAAGATATAAATTCTATACCATTTAGGTCCATGATCTTGAGTTGGATTCTATGTTCTATTTTACATTTTTGTATTGACAGAGGTTCCTTTCCTGACATGACATGTTGGTGTGGAGTAATAATTTCATAGGGTACTATTCTATTATATGGTATGCTTGTATATCAGTGTTTATCCCATATAACCCACAAGTTTTTCCCATTGGTATATATGACTGATATGAGGAAATTATTTCATTTTAATGTATTTGATATCTACATTATTGTTGTTATTCTATGCATGGTACCAAAGTGATAGGTGAACCCATCCTAGATCAGTGGCCCTGGAGGGGGATCATATTTACACATTTCATGTGAAATGATGATAGTATCTTATAAGAATATAGGGGATGATTGCATTGTGTGGATTGAACTGGTGGTATAATGGTATTTTATTATCTTACTTAAGAGGAAACAGTTAGGAATGGCGGTATAATGTGACCTTTTTAGATATATTTATATGGGGAATTATGGCCTTATGTGTCCAAACATAGAGGCTTAATCCCTATATTTCTAAAGACTAGCCATACGGATGGTGCATCGTCTTATGATTTTCCCAAAATGATTTAGAAAATAATCTAGTATAGATCCAAAGAGGGGACGATTGGAGTTTATAGTTACTTTATTAGTAGATGGATGCTTGGTATGGTATTTCTTTCGTGGGTGAAAATTTATATTTTTATCATGTAATACACATTTATATATATGTGTACATACTTTAAGGATGCATTATTGGGGTCCTAATAGTTTTAATTACTCACATATTTCATAGGAATATCAATACACATGCAAAGTTAATGGTAAAGGTTTCAGTGAAGGGAAAGGGCCTTATGAAAATGATCTAAGGGGATGGAGGCTTGGTGTCATAGGTTGTTTTGGGACATAATCTAGACTACTGTATTTGTAGATATTTATCTTTCTACATGATTTTTGGTTTTTCCTACCACATTAGGTGTCCTTGATTTTTTTATATATGAATGATATTCCATCTATTATATAATATCTTTATTTTATATTATGTTGTTCTTGGTTGGATCCATTTATGATATATTATTATATACCAGCTATGACTTACAAGGGTATAGTCTCTTCACATTACTCTAAACCCTCACAACTCATCGTCAGCCTCCTACATATGGGGAGGCATAAATGAGGTGTTGTTGAAATCTAGCCCGAACTAGGTGATCTATGTGGGGGAGTAACAAATAGGTTTTATAAATCCATTTTCAATATTACCTTGTTTTAGATATTTCAATTCCTCTAATTAAATAGGGAGCATTTTATATGATCTCTTCAATATTGTTATAACCTTGGATAAAACATAAATTAAAAACTAAATCTCACAGTATGAGGGGAATAAAGTCAAGATCATTAGTAAATATATCATCATATTCATACACAATTATCATATCACCAATATTGAGTTCCTTCTAATATATTTGAGCTAAGTATCCATCTTTATTAAGAATTATGATCTGTATAAGGGATATAGTTTCCAAAGAGATTTCATTATCATCATTGAATTGATATATAATCATATGGTGATTTGGGATATGGAATTTCATTTCCCAATTTTTTAAATTTGCATGGGATCTATTTTTGAGACATTCAATTCGTAAAAATTATCAATTTACATCAAATTAATAATAACTATATTTATAGGAGGTAAAATTCCACAAAACATAATAGAGGAATATTTATATAATTGTTATGTAATCATCACATGACTTCAAGTTTCCATTGATAATTGAATATCAAATAATTGGGGATGTTAATTAATTCACATATAAAAATTTTATTATATGAAAGATTGTGTATAATAATAATAATAATAATAATAATAATAATAATAATAATAAATTCTATGTTTTCTAATGAATAATATGTGTAACTATCTCCATTTGATATCACTTGAAATTGTTTTTTAGAAAAAATATTGATTTTTATGAGTACTAAAAAATTATATCTAAATTAAACATTAATATTTACAACCCCCTAAATCCATTAATGTTTAATTTTTATAATTTTATTCTAAATTTCTTTTATTTTTGTTGGTTATGGATGTTGGAAGTTTTGGTTGGGGAATTGGGGTTCATTCTGGGATAAAAAACAAGGTGTTGGGAATATGAACATTGAAAGAGGCCACCAGGTAACTAGTGGAATAGTATTCGATATAAATTAGGCTTGGCGTTAGGGGTACTAGCTGCAAGTAGGTTGTCGGGTGGTCGGTGACCCTTTTGAAGGCACCGAAAAAGGCATCAGGTACCTGATAATGTGTGATTAGGTAACAGACGACTACCAATTTTTTTTAAAAAATTAATGATTTATTTATTTTTTAAAATAAA
The DNA here is from genome assembly GCA_963277665.1 of Viscum album. Lineage (NCBI taxonomy): Eukaryota > Viridiplantae > Streptophyta > Magnoliopsida > Santalales > Viscaceae > Viscum > Viscum album. Next base: position 230,031,807 of record OY728151.1, read on the forward strand.
TTATAAAATAAACACTTATTAACATTTTTCAAGACAATGTCTTAGACTCCCCCCTCAATCCCCATCTCTTATCTCTATTTCGTGTTTGGATTCATTAGTATAAGTGGTCAGATTCAAGTGATATCGATTCCAGTGATTTGCATATAGTAAGGAAATACATTCTCAATAATTTATTTTTTCACTATATTTGGGTGTTCTATAATTTATTCCATAATCTACTTATTTATTTAGATCATATAATTCATCAAAAACAGGATCCATTTCATCTGGTGAAATTTGAATGGAAGGAATCTAGTGTGTCGAGTTTTATAGTCCTTAAACATTATTGGTATATTTTTCTTGCTTCTTGACTGGTATGATACATTGTATTTCAACCCATGTTCAATTGATATATAATTAAACACCACTATTTCCCTTTAACATGGATGAGTTGGATATGAACGTCTAAGTCCATGATGGAGCCTTAGAACACTAAGCTTCGATATCAGGGTCATTGATATCCTAGGACTCATATTCCATTATATTGAACTCAATTCATGGGACATAAAATAATTTTATTGAGTTGTTTTATCATTTATATGAACCTTATTTGGTTCCATTAGCTTTCTATTATATTTATTAATAGTTTAGTTTTAAAAGGTTATCATGCGGCTTGACCCTTGAGAGAATTTGGTGTTGTCTAAGAGACATCTTGGAATCCTTTTCATAGATTATGGGTAATGTGTTCATATCCACAAGACTTTTTCAAACTGGGTAGGAATTACCATAAGTTGAAACTAATACATAGGTTGGGCGTGTGGAGACCAACCGATTTTATAATAAATGTGTGTCATACATTTTTCTAACCTTATAGTAAATTTTATACATATTTATAATTAATCCATTTATTATTCCATGGGTTATTGGTTGTGTATAACAATCTATATACCCCTATTAATAACGATGGATATATTTGAGGCAGAATATCCATTATAACAAGTTATTAATTTGGAGTTATTTTATTCATATTATATGATATGTTCATAAATGTGACACTATTACCATCATTATGGGATGAAATTCCCACTATACCATAGAACAAAATGAAAACATGGCCTTGATGTTGATGGATATGGGATGATATAACCGGTTACATAATATTTCAATAGAAGTGTGATATACTACCCACAATGTGATGCTTCCATTAATGGTTGACTGATGATCAAATGTGTATACTTAGATATGGTATGTGATTCCCATACTGATGATGTTGACCAAAACTAAGGACATTATCCACTCTTATGAACTTCCTGTGGCTGGGGATGTTATGGCCACTTACGATGACATATTATGGATATTAGATGGGATTTTATGTTATTTTTTTAGGAAATTATGCTAACTTAAATTTTTACGTACCATGATTTCATTCCCACTATTATTATTTGGTTATCAATACATACGACACATGTATTGATTACAATGATATTACTAGATTTAAAACCTAGCATTGTGATCTAATTATTAAGATGTACTGCCCATGAGTTACCTATTATATTATTCATGGATTTTATGCCCATTATTATGATGTAAGAGGCGATATTTATTCATTATTGACGTTATATATTAATAAAAATTTCATTATTGACCGATGTAGGCATTCTGACACCTGATTGTCTTTATATTACCCACATCTATCACATATTATTTATTATATCCATTTAATGATGTTTTACATAGAATAGTTTCACCTTATAAAGAACTTTTATCTTCTTGTTATATTTAGGGACCTCATTGGGGGTGGCCAAATTATTTCTACTCACACCCTACTTTAGAACATATAAACCTAGCCAAAATTTATTATTCAGGATCCATTTTGGGTAAAGGAACATGTTGTTTATAGATAAGTCTTGAAAATTAATAGGAGCTAAGAGATGATACTGGACATAGGATCAATACCATTTTTTGTTATCTCTCTTATTTTACATATTTTAGGACCTATCATGTATGATCATCCTATGGGAAATCATTTTTATATTTTTTTAATTATGTGAAATTACTACTACTCATTTTTTTATTATATAGGAGTGTTATTTACATACTGATGGTATGTAGTAGTGATCTAAACATTTATTTGGTTTATTTGACGGTGAAAATTGATTATATTTATTCTTATATGATTCTGGGTTGTTTTCAATAAACAGTGTATAGACCCCCCCCCATACTGAGACCCTTTCCAATAGTCAAAACCCACTGAAATATGGGGAGGCATGTTGGTGGTATATAGTACCCGTTCAAGTTATAATGTAGGTGAACCATATGGTGGATATAATAAAGTGTTGTCATATCCTTATTTTTAATTTCTATAGCTATATTGGATATGGTATATTGAATATAGGATATGTTGACAATCAAACATAGACGTTATATCTGATGGTAGTTAACAGATGTTTTGGGAATTATTTAATTATAAATAACATTATTATTATTCTTGGTTTTCTCTTTTAATGTTGTATTAATTTTTCCAAAGATGGATATTGTGTTATTGATTTGTGGTTATTATCTTAAATAAATTTTGGAAGATATGTGGGTTCATGTGTCATTGTTTAAACATATTATCATGAAATTTTTGATCTAAACTGATTGAGCACCTATATTATTATGTGATGATTGAATTTTTATAGTGTTTTAAATAGTTTAAAGAGTGTTTTCATACATAACATTATGGTGGTATTCTATGTAATTGATCCATGGTTATGTTCAATTGTTATTAAATGTACAAGTGGAATAATATATATATCTGTGTGCTTTTGTGTTTTATCCTTTGATAGTGGGTATTCGTGTTCAGAGAGTGTGCTTGATGTTATGTGTAACCTCTGGCTTACTAGGGCTTATGCATAACATAGTAGGATTATCTTATAATGGTGAATTAACAATTCTTTTTTGTTTAGATCATTTTTATATATGATTCTATGTTGTGTGTTTTGAATAATATAGACATTCCAACAAAATGACTATTTAATAAGTTCTATGAGAGTGAAGATGAGCATATACCAATGGTTGTTGATACATTGGTCATAGTTATTCTTATACCTTATCTTGATCTGGATTTATGTGTCTGTATTCTTAACATTATTCAGCATGTGGAACGTGAAGCATCAATAAGCAATCCTTCCAAGTCCTACTTGATCAAATATTTTTAGTTGTATCATTAGACCCTATCCTCTAGACAGCTTTGACCTTGAAAAATATATTTCTCAGTATATTAAATAGATAAATTATTCGATTATCATGGGATCCCACCTAATATCCAGTTTAATCATGTGTTATATATTTTTTGAGGACCAAAAAACAATTTTATGGGGTCTTATTATAGGAATGTTAGTTAGTGGAGCTACACTAGAAGACATTTTAACCTTGTCTTTCCAAATTCATTGAGCACTAATAGATATTATAATTTTATGCTTTTGGTTTAGGGGGTAATCTAATTGTGGACTATGTTTCCCAATTTATAACATACACTAGTTTTACCCTTCTCTAATAGATTATAAGACTTGAAAGATTAGTTATTTTGGGGCTTTTTGTTTGAATTAAGATCAATATTACGTGAAGAACATTAGTATTAGGAATTTTTCTATGTTTTTTATCATTCTCTTATTATTGGGAGGAACTATGATGATGAGGGACATTTTGGTCAGTTGAGTTCCTATAATGGGTATAGGAATGGATCTTCAATTATCAAGAAGTGTCATTTTAGTTATTTTATTTTATTTAGTGATGGGAAGGCTAGTCATGGCCTTGGTTATTCTTTATTATTGCATGGGAGGACTTTGCTGCAATGTTACTATTATATAATTTTAGGTAATTTTTGAATCCAGTTTCATCGAATTCTAATCGAGTTTTGCTATTATAAGAAGATTTGGAATTTATAGTTTTTTTACTATAGTGATTATTTCCCTACAAGTAGTCATGTTGGGGGCCATACAAGGGAATCATTAATAGAACAATGTCATTTATCATAGTGTGTTTGTTTTTGTTCTTTAGAATAGTTACGGTAATAAGATGATGATTGTCCCCATGGTCACCCAAGGCAGAAAATTGTTTCATCTTATGGTATTTAAGGATATATTGTCTATATAAGTGACTCAGGGTTAGTCGAACTTCATGTTATCAAGTTTAATTCTAAAACCTGTGATGAGGGTACTTCTAGTATTTACGTTATGATCTTCAAAGCATCTACCCTTGAATATTATTTATCTAATTCTAGTTAATTATATTCTTTTATCAATTCATAGTATGATGTTAACTGTGTGTTGATAAAAGAGTACTTATATAGAGTGATCATAATCAATACACCCTTAGGGGTACAATCTAATCATATTAATCATTTTTTGTGTATAATAATGATTAGTGAATATCAGTATACCTATGATTTATTTAGGATATAGGCTAGTTTATTTGATATGATCACTTGTACAAATTTTTGTGCCATTTTATTAAGAAAATATCTACTTCTATTATGAATGGGTACCTTTCATGTAATTTGGGGGTGATTGTTATACCTTCCCGATAAGTGGTATTTATATTTGGGTCATTTAGGACCTGCCCAGTTGTAGTTGGGGATGATTTAATCCAAATGTCAAATATTTTTTTGATAATGAGGAGATTCATATGATCGTATTTTCTACTATTGATGACCAATTATAGGATTTTATTCTTAAGGAATTCATGGGACATTCACCTATGGGAAAAGATGACATTACCATCGATCTTATGATAGGTAGGGATCCCAAATTCATTCCTCCTTATATGATAGATCTTGTATACCATAAATAGAAAAAGGATAAGATTGTGGATCTTGAGGGTATTGGTTATATTCAACCACACACATCCCCAGGGGGTAGTCTTTTATCTCTCTCTTATAAGATATATGAGACATTTTGATTATATGTGGATTACCAATGGATGATCTAGGTGATTATTAATAACTACTATAAAAAATACACACATTGTTATTTTTTGTTTGTGGCTATTGAAAATGTTTGTAATGGTATAAATAAAGGAGTATACATACTGATAATGAAGACCGAGGGAGTTTTGGGAGTGGCTGGAGGAGTTTAATTTATAGGAATAAAGTCATGTTATGACACCCTTGGTCATGTAGTGAAAATGGTATTTGGGGAATAGTAAAATCATGGAGATTCCTATTTCATAAGATTCTTCAATATTTTAATAATTTTTTTAATATTTATATATGGTTTAATATTTCAAGCATGAGTTTTTACACATTTTCATTGGATGAAAAATAGAAGTCTTATTATGGCAGATTTAATCACACTATGATCCAGTTAAGGTTGAAGAATAAGTTTCGATAGGATATATTCATGGGGAGGATTATGATATGATAGGATTCAATAAGTTTTTGGGCTTCCATATGGTCTTATGTAAATTTTGGGGGATCTTTATTTGTACCTTGAAATTTTTTTGGGGTGATAAAATGGAAATGTCCCTACACACATAAGACTCTTTGGGGTATTTTCTAAGAGTCTTTAAATAGTTTCTATGGTGGTTTTCTTTACAACTTACCCACATCGGGGAGAAATATGTAATAAAGTTACTATAATTTGGAGGATATATGTGTTACTACCCATTTTTATTTTCATAAAAAACTGTAATATATTCACTCCATGAAGGGGATGATAAATATTTCACTGTCTCTACTGATTTGAAGGTGTCTTCCCTATTATAGCGGACCAACCATTAATATTTGAAATAGAAAACATAGTATATTTTAAATCATGTTTTCAAAAAATGAATAAAGGAGTATCACTATTATCTAATATATAATTTTGATTTTACATGTTGATATCTATATTTGGAAAAGAATGGGGTTAAATTTATCTTGTTCAAAGATATTTCTCAAAAAAGGGATTATGATGTGCTTGAACAAAACAAGGGAATATATAAATTTTAAAAATAAAAAATATAGGATAATGAAAAAATATATAAAAGAAAGATATAATATAGATGTCATTCGAGGAATGTTTTTGTAAGAATAGTGTTATAGAGAAATCTAATCCAAGGACCAAAGCTCTAATAGAAGAAATAATTCATGGAGATCATATTGATGGAATCTTTTAGAATTTATTCAAGTGTTTGTAAGTGAAGATGATTCGTACACGATCCTTATTGTAATGTCATTTTCTAGTCCATAATAGGATAAATAGCTCACATGGAGGAGTAGTTAGTTCCCTCAGGGTTTGAGAGTAGAGAGAACTATACCAAATTAATGTTGTAAATAAGGATAACCAGTGTGTCTACTATAAATTTCTATAGAAATAATCATAGTGTTTTAGTACATAATCCATTTTTTATTTTATGGTCCTTCAACTATAATGGTTTGGTTAAACCTAGTAAAACTATTATGTCCCTCTTTTTCTATTTATCAATTTATATTCATAGTGAGAGATATGTTGTTCCAAATAATAGTGTAACAACATTTTTATGACCATTGAATGATAATATCATCATACCTTTATTGACCCCTTCGAACTCACATCTTCTGTAATTTACATAACTTGAGACTAAAAATTTATATCATAGATAAAGTTTCATACTGAATTTCTCTCTCATTGAATCCACGGAACTAGTCATTAACTATAAAGGGATTAAAATATTGAACTACAAAAACATTAAACTATCATAAATTTTAATGAAACACTATTTACATTACTTGGTAATGGATGTATTCAAATATTCAATACTAGGGATTTAAGACAACATGGATAATGGGAAATTATAAAAAAAGGTATAAGAGATTTATGTTGAATCCAAGGGACTCAATGCATTGGGAACACTATTATCTAATGTTTTAAACATAAAGGTGTTGGTGTGTAAATCCCTCCCTATATACGGGAAAAATTACCAATATTTAAAAAGGGGATTCCAAGGTTTGAGAATCCAAATTTATGGTACTATGAAAGAATTCAATATATTTTACGATACACCTGAATGAGATCATTGATGTATTCCATGGTTGGGTCAAAATTATTATGGAGGACAAGTGTGGAGTAAAATAAAATCTCAAAAAATTAAAAAAAGGATGATAATGAGAATATTACCATTATGTTTCAATGTTAAGGTATTGATTCTCTTGGAAAAATTAAAGGATGTAACATTGGGTAGTCTCCGTAACACACATGGTATATATGACCTATAGAATAGTGAAAACGATCCCACAATGAAGGATAATTATAATGAAGTGTTATTCAAGGGAATAAAATGACCTAGTTATGAAGAATATTTAGATTAAAGGGATATTTATTAGGTTATCGCATTATTATACAAAAACCATAAATGGGGAAAAGTAAGGCTTTAAAGGAGGTATTGCACAAGCTTTATTTTGTCAAAAAAATTGGGAATCTATCTACAATGCACCCAATAAAATTTAATGATAATGAGGAAGATGAAGTACCCACTAATACATAATCTAGGATTGTCAATGTAAAAATGAATTCAAAATATAATTTAATTAAAAATTGAATTCAATATTAGTTTAAATTGATGTTGAAAAGATTCAGGACTATAAATAACTCAGTGATGAATTTATTCTTCTTATCATAGATACACCACAATTATAAGAAAATTTCGATAAATTTTTAAAATACAAAGTAAGAGGTGACCTCAATGTTAGTTAGAATCTTCCCATAATGAGATTAATTATTGTAAGGACAAAATAAATATAAATAATGTAGTTGTGTATGACTCTAAATTGTTTATCTAATGGAAATAAAATTATGATTTGAAGGATTAGATCAAAAAAATAAAATTAAAGTTTATATAAGCCTAAAAAATGTGATTTTTATAAGCTAAAAAATTAATAATATGGAATGGACCATTTGATGTCATGAATGATTCTTTAAGGGATCATGTATAATGAATTATAGTAATCCATGTTGAATTAAAAAATATACGATGAGTTTCCAATGATAAATAGATTCCATTAACTCTTATCATGAAAACAAACCAGAGTGTAAGTACTTACAAAGAATGTTAAAGAAAACCATGTGGAGTTAATGAAAATTATACAAAATTTACCACTATTTTATGATTTCAAAAATAAATGTAAAATATTTAAGGTGTTGATTATAAGAAAAAATAAGTGGTGGATGATGTGAAATGCCAAACACCCACACCTTAAAAGAAGGTTGATTTAAGTGGTTCACAAAATACCCAAAATCCCACTAATTTTTTATAAAATAAATTAAAAAATAATAAAATAATATAGTTTTAGTTTTAAAGAAATATGAGACATAAACAATATTTTTTTGATCGAAAAATGAAATTTAAGAAACAAGATTTATATAAATAGATATGTAGAAATTCTGACACTTAGTCTGTTTATAATATATATTTTTTGGGGGGAGAACATTACAGAAACAAGTACACGAATTTATTATTTATTGTATAAAATGGTTGATTCAATTAAATCCAATTAAGTGGAACTAAATAGATAACAACGTAAAAAATTAGGATGAAAAGTCATCATAAATTTACAGTTCTATAAGATAATGATTATTTAATAGAGTCAAAGGTTTAAAAATAGTATTCACCTGTAAAAAAGTTATGAAGTAGATATAGAATAATAAATAAAAGGCTAAAGAGGGGAATGTCACTAAAATTAATTTGAGAGAAATATGCCAAGCTAGATTAAGTATTTAAGATAGTGGTTTTACTTCCCATATGATATCAAATAAATTATGTGAATCAAATATGAGAAATATGGTATCATTATCTTTGGAAATGATAATGGGATGACAATTATTGGCTCTTATATAGATAAACATATATGTAAAAATTTAATTTTAAGGGAAATAGTTGTGGTTATAGGCCTCAGATTCAATTTGATAAGTCTAATATAATTTTTCAACATAGATTATAAATTAGATTTCAAAACAATTGAGTGAATCATAAAAGGAGTAGATAGTCCAATTTTGATACAAGGGAAGTATATAAAATGGAATCTCTGCCTCATTCGTCGATAGAAGTGAGTTTCCTTTTTATCTAACAATGAAAAGAATAATATGTGGTAAAAAACTATGTTACTTGTTCCAAAATTCCCTATAAGTTTTTTGAGGAAAAAAATAAATTATGGTTTCCCTAAATTCGCATGTAATAATATTCACACATGGGATGATTGTTAAAATAATAAAATAATTCAAACCAAATAAAATTAAAAAAATATAAAATCTGGGAGATTTCTTCAGATAGTGTATATTAATTTATAGGGGAAAACATCACACAAATCTACTTATTTAAATAAATTATTATTAAAGAGACACCAATGATTATGGAAGGATGGATTCGATGATATAATTCATTAGAACATAGGAGGAATAATATCTTGAGAGTAATTAGATAAGGCATCACGTTATATTGGTTAGAAATTTGAAAAAAAAAATATTATTGAGAGAAGAAATTACGCCATCATCAACATGGACCTCACAATGTTAATTGAAGAAAAAATTTCCAAATAAATATAGTAAAGAAGTCGATATTACATCATTATATATATCAAATAAATATTTTTTATGATTGGTTCAATATAAGACACCCAAATAGATGTTCAATGGGAAGAAGACAACATCAAAATTATTTTCAGTCATCATAATTGAATGTTTTATTCTCTCAAAAATAGATGAAATTAAATTTTGGTGCTCATAGGTATAATGTTTTTCCCTCATATATTCATGAAAAATCAATGCATACATATTCTATAAAAAAATTATTGTAAAAGTAATTGAAATTAAATATGTCGTTATTGTGGAGATGATGAAGCATTCATAGTCTATTGAGTGGGTTTCTCAAAAAATTATTGAAGAAAAATTACAGGAATATGATGTTGAAGTGGAAATCATAAGGGGATAAAATAGAGTATAGGTTGACATAAATGAATATACTAATGATGATAAGTTGAATTAGAATAGAAAAATATATGAAATAGATGAATCATGGATAAAATCAGGGTTTAAAATTTTATTATTGACCTAATTTCTCTTTTGAAAGAAAAGATGATGAATAATCAATAAAAACCATCTCTTTTAACCCTAGTAGACCTAAATATTCATAATAGTCATTCATAGATGATAATTGCGCCAAAAAACGTCTAAGGAGCTTGACTAAACTAATGAAAGTGAAACATGAGTTATTTTTTCACTTCTAAAAGATAAATATATCAATAGAACCAAGTGGGTGATCTGTAATAAAATCAATGAGGATGGAAAGGTGACTCATAAAAAATCTTGGAATGTATAATATTGGTGCCCCAAATTCAAATTAATTAGCATTAATAAGAAATTTTCCCTCAAATCACAATAGGAAAATATTTGTTTATTCATAGAAATTTCACTATAAAAAAGATTATTGTGTTCTAAATGGATATTAAATTACCATTCCTAATTATTTTCTCTTAGAATGAATTTTACATTAAGCAACTAAATGGTTTTTATAAATATGAATATGAGAGTAATTTTTTCAATTTGTTTATATAATGGTATGAGCTGAATCAAGTGATAAGAGAATGGTATTCTTGGTATGATCAATATTTAAAAAAGAATAGATTTTTGAAATATATACCTTTTTATTATTTCTACATTAAAAATGAGAACGTATAAATGATATTAGTTATAATTTATATAAGTTATATAATTTTTGGATTATCAGATTCTCCATAATGAATGATGTGTGATAATAATATTAGTTGCGAGTAAGATAATTCCATGATTGGGGAGTTATCATTTTCCTTGGTTTATAACTGTCTTAAGGAAGGCATATAAAATTGATTCTCAATAAAATTATACCCAAGAAGTTATTATTAGATTTAGAAAATATTATTCTATGTTTATGACCATGGATAGCTTCCTAGAGGATGTTTTCAAATGATGGATATAGAAATTATGTTTATGTAACAAAATATAAGAAAATAATTGGAAGCCTATTATACATAATAAATACATTACCCACCCTTGTGTTTTCCACATGTCAAGCTACATAGTTCCAAATTTTTTCCAATGAAAACCAAATTCATAATTTAAAATAATTCCACGTTATATCATTGGCATTGTATATTTTATGGTATTTTGTAATTCAATATATCTGTAATAATTATTTGGATAAACAAATGTAAATTAATAAGTTTCAGAAAATGACCGTAAGTTAACATTAGGTATTTAATTTTAACAAGGATTTTTTTTCATTTAATATAACAATAATAATTAAGACCACATTTATCACAATAATGTATAGTCAAAATACATTGTTTCTTCACATAAATGTCCTCAATTAAAATGTATAAATAAACCACTTATATATATTGGTGTGTCTATGAAATCTACAATAGTATTTATATGTAATAACTTTTTTTCTATTATTTATTGAGAAAATCATATCCATCATTCTAGGAAAAAATAAAAAATGATCAAGTATTATATTATCAAGGAGAAAGTAGAACAAGTTCTGGTGAAACTAGTGTATGTGTCAATACAGAATCATAAAATGGATATTATGATGAAAAAACTAGATAATGATGATATCTACAAGAATCTACTATCTATTAAATTCCAATCATCTAAATATAACTAAATTTTATATTGAAGGTACCCCACTCATGTGTAGGATTTGATATTTACTAAATAGAAAGGTAACTCTATTTAATTAAATTTTTGTATTTATAGCCCTATATTTTGAACTTTTAGAGATGTGCACTTTAGTTTCATCAGAAAAGAGGGGAGACTTTGTCCATAATTTTCATTGGAGAATTTTTCCATGATTATAGTGGTTGGAGGTGTTAATTACTGTTTCCAAAGTGAGTGAAATACTATGATACAATTTGAAAATTGTGGATAGTTCTTCAATTTTTATACAAAGTGGGTAGTTTGAACTAGAGGGATTGAAGAGAATATGATTAAGAAAGTGTATTTTTACACAACCATTCATTTCACCATTGTTTCTAATGATTATATTGACTCGTTTGTCTTAGAGGTGATGAATTGTGATTCATTATTGATTTATCTAAATGTTATAGGTTTTAGAATGAGTATATCGTAAATTTTTATGTTCTTGATGAATTAGAGTGTAAGGTTTTATATGTGTTATGTTATTTTAAGGGTTGGGGTAAAAACCTCATGTTATTATTACGGAAAATACCTTTTTTGTTGGGGTAGAGGGATACCTATTAAATATCAAGACGGCCCAAGGCCACATGACATGAATACAAGGCCTGAAAGCTCATTTATTGGCGCAAAGGGACCTTCAGTTAAAAGTACTACCATAGTGCTCGGACTGCTGCAGTGCTGCTATAGTACCCCAGAGATTTGTTCCTGCCTAGATTCAATCTTGGGTCTTTTGGATGCCATGTAGTAGCAAGTACCACTTGGTTATGGGCTCATTGAAATTTTAAATTAGTTATGTGTTTTCAATAAACTCAAAGGAATATATTGTTATAAAAATATCCTTGTAATTATTTTTCGGTTGTGTTTAATGAAAATTCTAGTAAATAGACATATAAAATATTATACAAAGTTATGATGATGGCTTGGGGAGTTTAGGAAGCAGCTAGAGTAGTTCTGTTTATAAGACATAAGTCGCATCATGACACCCTTGGTTACATCAAGATAGTGGTTTGAGAAAATGGTCAAGGAGTACCCTATGCACAAAAGATTCTTTGTGATTTTTGTACGGTATATTCCTTCATTAGTTATTCAACCACATTGACATTGGAAGAATAATAAAATTATTACTATGGAATATATTGATACACCATGACTCAGATATGTCATAGAAACTAGTTTCTAATAGATGGATTTATAGGGGGGTCTCTCAATGATAAGAGCCCAATCATTTTTGTAATTTGATTCGGTATGATGGTAACACCAATGGTGCCTTCTTTGATTCATAAAAGGTTTTTTGGATTAAATTATATAATAAAGTATTTATATATGTAAGAATCCATTGGATATTTCTTAGGATTCATCAAATAGTTACAATGTTTTTTCTATTTGACATTATAAGGATATATCTCAACCAAAAAATGAATAATGAGGTCCTTCCAGGATTTGACATTGGTAGATCTATGTGGTACCATACAGGTGGAGGTTCTAGATCCAGAGAAATATATCCATTCTATAAAGGGAATAAGGTATATTTTAGGTGATCTATTGATTTTATGGTTTGTAAGGAAGAGAGTAACACCATGATTTTTATTCTTATATTTGAAACATTGATATGTACAACTCTAAAATAATAGAGTTGAATTACCCTATAAAATTACATTTTAGAAAAAAGTGATTATGGTAGTTTTTAGAAAGAAAAATGGAATATTTATCTTTTAAAAATAATAAATAGTGTTTCATGTAAAGAAATAAGAGAAGTGGAATAAAAAATATAATGGATTCTAGGGACGTTTTGGAAAACATATCAAAAGACAACATTACAGGCCTAATGTTGGAAATTATAGGGAATAATGAGTTTTCGGGATAATCTCATTGGGATATTTATTTAATTAATAAAGTGGATGAATTTGAAATTTATCGATACATATTCCCTAGTATAACTTATTTTTATAGTTCTTCGAAGGAAAAATAGGGCACATGGAGGTGTAGTGACTTCTTTGAGTGACTATGAGTATGGATCTCTTTATCCTGTGAAGGTTGTAAACTATGAGGGTTAGTATATCCATAATTAATTATAAAATAAGTTCATATATTATTTTAGTGTATAATAACATTGATAGTGTATTAACCTTGTATTTTCAAAATTTGAGTGAACTAGATAAAACTATCATATATCCTTTTTTTGGTGCACTGTTACTTCATTTAACATAAGAGAGAATGATTTTTTTTAATAATAGTAGAAAACAATATTTATTAATTTTTGAAATAAAATATTAATATACCATTATTCACCCCTCCCCCCTAAAGTTTTTTTACCTTACTTAATAATAAAAATAACATATATACACTTATTCGTATTTATGATCTACTTATCAAGATAATGGGGGTTCAAGTGGTTGTCCATGTTCAACATGAGGTTGGTTTATCATTAGTGATGTGGGGGGTCATACTATATTCTTTTCACTACTTTTATGAGTATATATGTTATGTATGAGTGTCTTTTGAATCATTTTTTATCGTAAAATTTGATTTTTATTTTTATAGAGCAGATGAATTGGTTCTCTCATACATATGTCAATTCCTTTTGTGGTTGTTTTTATCAATAATATTATAGGGTACTTCATGACATTAGAAGACAATTACTGGAATTTACATATCATTTTTCACACAATGAGATAGCATCGAGTTTAATCCAAGCATTTGTTGATTGATTTTCAAATTTGTAAAATCTGTTTCATAGGGACTGAGATATTATAGTGAGGAATATAAATGGGGATAAGGATGGTTGAGGATATGGTTTCATATGAGTGGATTGAGAATATTTTTTATATTTATAGAATCCTAGGCTTGAAAACCTATAAAATTATTTTCTTTCTTGAGTTCGGTCACCTAGTGTCTCTGATGAATACCATCAAGAAGATGGGTGAATTTTAATATGCTCTAATACTTATGGGATTGTATTCTAAGAGTAAAAATGTTTGTTGGCATATGATTCTATTTTGTCCTTACCGGAGTAGGTTATAGAGTAAAAAAAATTTTTTATATATTAAGGTTTATTCTAGGAGACATATTGATTCAATATGGGATGATTTTTTCATTTGGATTAAGTTAGTTGAGCATACATGAGAATAATAAAACATCATAGGATTTGAAGTCGACAGGAGTAGTGAATACGTTATGATATTGGAATCACTCCCTTTGGGTGAGATGTTTATGGTGTATAGGAACCCCAAGAGCCTCAATTATATCTTCTGATAGTACAACGTGAACCTTTAGTAGCTGAGGTGGGTTGAGTACTTGAATTCATTCGACATTTTGATCACATAAACACCTAATAAGGGGTATTTTGTGACTAAGGCACTAAGCATAATGGCTTAGGTGCAGGTAGCATACGAGGCTTCTAGTGAGTGGTAGTTTATGGGAATGTTCATAGAGATCTACCTCAATGACTAAGAGTGTCATGTTTGATATACCCTCATTTATGTGGATTTTTCCACCTCTATACACTAGAGGGTGAAGGGGAGTAATATTTTTAACTCTGGTTACTAATTGGTAATGGAAATAATATATAGTTGGGATCTTCCTCCTGATTATTCCCCAGATAATGAAGGGGTACATTATATTCAAAGTAGTTTCATTCTTTCAAGTATCATGAATATGGGTTTGATTCAAGATTTATATTAATCAAGTTGGTTTTCTCACAGAGGGATTATGAATATTTACAATGATATGCAGATTCAATAGTGGTGTCCCATTATAAAGAAAAGCATATTGGGGTTCATAATGTCATACTCTACATATAAGTGAGATAAGGGTAGGAACCCACATCCCACTGGTATTCTTTATTCATTACACATTCTTGGGTATATATGGAATAATGTTATTATGGATTTATTTATGCACTTAATGTGTCCACTTCATGGAAGTGATGTTTTATGTGTTATTATGGACTAGGTCACCAATTTTTCACACTTCTAACTGATCAGGGAGACCCCCTTGATTAATAATACTAGTTTATTATATATTTTACATACAGTATCTCTCAAAAGTACTTCAAAGAGTATCATTTCTTATTAGGATTCCTCATTTACATCTCACTTTTAGTCGTCTCTATAGAAGGTGAACAATACTTAGGTGAATTTGAGTAAATAATACCTTCTATAGAATGATAGTATGTTTGACTATATCATCTAGATTCTAAAGTATATTCAAATAGAATATGTCCTAGATTTTTTTGTTTTCATGGAATTCAAATAATTTTAATTGGGTTCATTGATAAAAAAATATTATTAGGAATTGATTTAGATATAACTATTAAAGAGATTAATAGTAGAACTCGTCATGTCCATACAAGATAGATAATGGTAGGGGAGTTAGATATTGTTTCACTAATTCTCATAAAAGAGTTTTTAGAGAGTTTATAGTTGATCCTGAATAGATTAGCTACAATTCATATTGGAAATCATTTATATATAGTATAAAGTCATTGTCCTATTGATTTTAATGTGGTTGATTTGGTTTTATTATGAGTGTTTCTACCATTGGGACATCATTTTATTCAAATATATGGTGTGTTATAACCCATATATGTGGGGGACTTTTATGTTTTAAAGAGGTTTAGTCTAGTAGAATAACAATTAAAGTATCTATAGAGTTTTTGTTTTATGATTGATGTGTTTCAAGTATCCTGGCTCAAATGATACCACCATGGTCATTCCCATGTGAATAGTGTTGATGAAATTTAGTTATAACTAGATAAATTATTCTAGGAATGGCTCATTTATATTATATATGGGAGTGATAATATTATTAATGGGATGATGTTTCCTCTAGAATTTGTGTAGAGAAAACACATTCTTATACAAAATGAGACATTGGAGTAGGACTATGATATGTAGGCATAGTGGAAGGATTTATGATAAGTTTTGGTTACACACAATGATACATATTGGGGATAATCATCCCTATTTTGGGGAGGTGATAACACCCCAAATCTATATCCAATGTGTTTTTATTTGACGTCCACAAAAGATTATTTATTTTGGATATATATATAGATATTAGAGGTGTTAGAGGGGCCCATTAGTCCATTTTGGGAGAATATAATTGGTTCCAATAAATTTTTCTTTTGATATATTCCATTATGTGCCATGTCTCATAGTAATAGGTACCTGATGGGAAAAGAAGGGGGGAAGTAGATTTATGTGGTTCATTAGGTGGATAGTGACCCTTGATGGGTACCTGATAGGGAATAGGGTACACTATTAATGGTTATTAGGTAACCAATCTCCAACTATTTAATTTTATTCGCAATTTTTTATTTAATTCTTTAATTGTTTTTAAATTTAATAAAATGAACCCTTCTTCTCATGTGCTTCCAATAATCATCTCGGCCTTCCCTCTCTATATTCATCTTCCTTATCCAATCCATGGGTTAGTTCTCCACTATTAGTATTTATAATTAGTTTTCATTGAACCCAATCATTTCCTAAAATATTTTTATGACTCATTTTTTATCTATCTACTTATTTAATTGTCTTATCATGTCCCACAGTTCCCTCAATATTTTAGATATTTTATTATATTTTATGATTATCACTAATTTGAACTAATTCACTAAATGATACTCAATGGGAAGGCATATAATGTGTTATGTAAGGTGGTCCATAACCATTCGTAATGGTTTTTGAATTATTCTTATAACATGTTTCATGTGGTCTATTGTTCATGTTTTATTAACCTATAATTAAACTAACTTTTTTCCCTAATGCCTATTTGATTTGTGTAAGGATATATGGGGATACAATGAACCTTTAGAATGTCAATCCTTGGTGACATGGTTGTCTATGGCCTTAGGATTCAAATTAATAATTTTTCAATCAATACATGAGAACTAATAGGGATTCCACTGAATTATGTTGTGATTATCAAAACCTCAATTTGGGTTTTTAGCCTCCGTGGAAATAGAAGGTGTGTGTAATTAAAAAGTATCTATATAAGGAGTTACCCTTGAGATAAATTTGTGTTTTCATAGACCTTATTTGATAATTTTAGGTATAATATGGTATAATTTTTCTACCCCCTATTCATTTTTGAAGCTATGGTAGAATTACCTTAGGTTAGAAAAAGGATGTAATTTGGGTATATGGGGACCAACCTAAATCATACATATAATGTACTTTATTATTTTCAAACAATAATAAAAATTTAATTTTTATTATTGATTGACCTATTTATTTTCCTATAGAGTGGTCTTAGTTTTTTATATAGAATGATATGCCCATATATCTAATGAAGGAGGAAGTTGCGAAGAACGGACCATTTTAATATTTTATTTATATTAATGAATATTATGAAAAATATTTCATATGTTCCTAAAAATGACTTTATTCTATTTATTATTTGATGTATTACCCACTAATATATGGAAGGTAACTCACATGTGAAGATAATGATGATGGAGGTGGGATGTTATGGAAATTTACATGTTATTACCATTGGAAGTAGCCCATACATCTCATATTGTCATGGTTCAGTAGAAGGTGATGAGATTCTAGTATTTGTGTGGTTATGTATGGTATGTTATGAAATTTCATTTAATAGTTCATGTGATTATGGATTTTTTTCTCTTGTGAGCTACATGTTCCAACGAACGATATTCTGTCTTATAATGATTTATTTGGGATGTGATGCCAACTTGTTTATGATTTCTTGGAGATGTTATTTCCACTTATAGGTTTTGTTATCGAGACATAATTACCACTATTATGACTTTGTTACTGGGGCATACTACCCATATTTTGATTATTATTATACCATGGGACTTTATTCCATCTATTGTGATCTAATTATTGGGATGTACTACCCTGAGTTATCTTCTATATTATGGAATAAAAATTTTCTATGACTAATGGTTTGGAAGAGATTACAAATTTGTATTCTTATGACATTTTCATATACATATTTCAACTATATAGAGTAGGTATGGTGACTCCTATATTGTTGGGTTGTACCCACAACAATAACATATTATTAATTATATTCATTTCATATTATTTTATTTATGAGTACATCAAACTTTGCATACACTTGTATTTGTTAGACATAATTAAAGACACCATTGGGGGTTTCTTACGCTTTTTTATTTAACCTATAATAAAGTACCTTATTACCTAAGAAAACATTGTGGTTTGTGAACTTTGTATAATAATGGTTGATGTTGTTTATGGACAGGATTTGGAGATTAGTAAGAGTGGGTAGATAGAATTAGACATGAATTATTGAGTATAATTCCTCAATATCTAGTCTTTTGATTATATTTAGATCATGTGGTATACGATCATCCCATAAGATGTCTTATTTAATTTATTATGACTATGTGATATTACTACTACCCATTTTTTTAAAGATGTGAGTGTTATTTTTTTACCAATATAGTATATTTTTTTCAACTTTTAATTGGTTTATACTAGTGATTATTAATTATTTTACTACTAATATTATTTTTTGTTATTTCTTCCAAAGAGTGTATAGTCTCCTCATTCTATATATAGACCCTCACTACTAGTCATCAACCTCAAGATTATAAGCAAGTGTTCTTAGGTATGTGTCACTTGGTTCAGCGAAAGTGAGTGTCAACCATATATAGGACAATATAGTGTCATAAATAAATTCATAACATACTTTTATTATTTAAATAAACCTTGATTTTAACCTATGATACTTTTAGTTCATCACATTAAAGATTTTCTGCCACATCTTTTTATTTTATTGTTATACTCATTTTCTTTAAAACATAATCCCCGAAATTAATCCAACCCAATTTAATTTCAACTGAGATGAAACAACCAAAACATGCATACGTATTACATCATTATACATGATTATCCATTACATATCATAATAAATCACACCCCTAAAACCATAAGGTTTATTTTATATAGAGACATTTTTTATAAATATTATATTTTGGAACACATTGTAAATTTATTCCATATTAGCATCACAATTGAAACCTTCCAATTGAAATCATTTGTAATATTCATCTTTATTTCCTAAAAAATGGAAAAAAAATAAAAGGATGATATTTGATTATCAGTAAGGTATAAAATGTAAAATATGTCAATAGAATCATCATATGTGGTCATGAAGAAGATAATAGGGGATTAGTCATAAAATGAACATATATGTATGAGAAAATAATTATAAAATCATACACTAATGAGTAATAACCAAGGATCATAACTTGAATCATAACATAAATCTACGGAAAAACTATAGAAATGATAAATTAAATATAAATGTAGCACATTCATAATCATTTAAAATCATATCTTATGTCAAGGATAACTAAAAATATTATCCTCACATAGTATAAAAAAATTCCTAATAGCACAGTAGACTGGTACAACCTCCCATGTACTATAATATAACATCTCATGAGATATAAGATTTACCCAATACATTACAGGTCAATATAATTTTGGGTTAACCCATAACATAATGATAAACCATATATATCTATGTCAAATAATCATGAAAATGTTCCTAATAGAATCATAACATATGTAACAAATGATAAATAAAAATATTCTGTAATAATATTGAAAATACAAAAAAATAAATATTCTAGAGAAATTTAGGGGATTATTCCTTAAAAATATCAACAATAAATCATAAAAAATTACAAATTAAATATCATTAAAATAAAAATAGATGATTGTTTATAATATAAGAAGACATATGCATTATATTTTTTAAAATTTTTAAATAAAATTATAAATTTATGGATTTTTAAAAAACAATTAAGAAGTGAATAAAAAATATTTTCATCAATCATGGAAAATTGAAGATGAAGGTTCATAAATAAAACCAAAGAAAAATCTAGGAGTAAATTACTATGTGATAAAAAAATTATAAGTGAGATAAAAATATTAGTTTCACACTTATATATGTAAGATAATTTTAACATAATGGGAACATAATAAATCATTTTAGTATAGATAATGACTTTCAGGAAAATATATAACGAATACAAACATGGAAGAGAATTATTCCCAATTGAGAAGAAAATGTAAACACAATTCCATACACAAATGTAATTTTTCATGAATTTTGAATGAAAGACTCAAAAATTGGCAAAGATTTATATAAATAACCAATGTACCTGAAGTAGAATAAAAATCGATATTTGGATATAAAGATCACAAATATTCTTCTAATGTATTTTTTTATCAATAATCTCTTATAAAATAAGAGAAATTTGGAGAATCCATTTGGAATTTCACAATGAATGAACAAAAACCAATATAATTTTTAATTTGAAAAATAAGTTGATTTAAAATTATAAACATGAAAATAATGATAAAATAATTCCATGTGGTATTATATGCCCCAAATAAAAAAATGAGGTGAATATGGAACACATCTCAATGAAGGAATATTGATATGGGTATCTCATACATTTACTTAATAATTCCACAAAAATTATCAGACCACCTATATAATCAAAATAAAATTCTTATTAATATATTTTATAGTATTATTTGTAAAAAAAATTTATACACTTTCATTAAATTTACATCAGTTAGTTTTATATTATTTTCATCATCAGATGTATGTAGATTGATTATATTATTACTATTTCAATAAAGAAGTTTCAGAAATCATAATTTATTATTTAGTTCACCATGAGCATATTTTTCATGTTTTTTGAATCATAATATTAGATTGATTTATAAAATCCCATGTTAATTTTATTTAATATATATGTCTAATTCGTAATAAAAAAAGTTCACATCGTGCAGGTTTCAAGTAACATTACTATCAAAAATGAGTTACCTAATTATGATAATTTTTTTGGGTTCCACCATTTCAAAACCATAATCAAAACATATAATAATCATTAATAACATATATTTCTAGTTCTTATTTTGTGTTACTCATCCATGATGAAATTGGTTTAAATGTTTTATCATCTTTCATGTTTTTGGTTGCACCAACCCAAATAAGAACATGTTATACTCATTAATGCATAGGAATATTGAATAATATTATATAAATATAATTTTTACATATGTATGTTGATGTTGATAATATACAATTAAAGTGGTTTAAGGGTTTTAATAATAGAGTAATTGAGTAGATAAATTAAAGAGAAAAATAATATATTATACTGACATTGAGAGAATCAGGCCTTCCTTTAATGACTTCCTTCATATTGAAGGATTTATGCCAACTTCATAATACAAGTATCTAACAAACAAGAGAGGGGAATTTATGGGATTAAATTTATTTACCTATTAAATAGAAAACTGATGTATATAATATATTTCTGATTGGTTGGGTGGGGTACTTTTATAGATGAATTTGAGTTTCATATTTTCAATTAACCATTCTTTACAAATTATAAAAGTACATTTATCAGTACAATTGAATCATTAGTAGAAAAAAATATAGGTAGATATTATTCCACTATATAACATGTATTTTTATTTTTCATGGTTTTATATATCATTTTAGCAATACACAATATTTTATAATTTTTATAGGTTACTAAAGAGATTCACTATCTACTCAGGTAACATCCTTTTTTCACAAAAAAATGAAATTAAATATATTACCTAATTTTCCTCCATAATTAAAAATTTATAAAATTAAATATCTAATTATATTAATTTTTACTTTTAAATAAAAATTCAACGTGTTTTAGAAAAAAACATTTTTTAATAAAAAAATTATTATCTAATGAATTATTATATTTTGATTTACTATCATTCATTATTTACTTATCATATGTTAAAATATGTTTTAAAATTTTAATATATGATTAATAATACATAATTTATTCATGTAATTTTTTTAACATTATAATATTTTCATAATAACCATTGGTTATATTTATTCTCAACTATCATATATATTTTCATTGGTGATTTTACGCTTTTTCATTACAATATATAACCATGCATTATTTTTTAAAATTCATTCATAACATTATTTCATTTTTTCTCCAATTTAATATAATATTCATAATATTTTTAATTTCTTCAATAGTGATAATTAGGGGTCTTAAATTAAAGTCCACTTGTTAGGGGGATGATTTCAATTTCATTGTTTTTATATACTTGTGATTTTTATAATGACATTTTAAAAATAATTATCATAATTCATTGATGTCCATCATTTTTTATATTATTATTACATGAAACAATTGTTGTTTATTTTAGTTCAATGTCATGTTTATGAGAATTAATTCAATATATTTTTGGAATTAAATTTTGGGTTGTCAGTATTAAAAATAAACATGTCATACTATAAATAAATGAATGGAAAATGACATAGGGCTATCAATGTTTTTAAGACATTATTTAGGATTGAGTTATACATTTTTTGGTATCATGGGAGGATTTTATCTCTTATAGAACTTTTCAGTAAGAAAATTTATCAGGACTCTATCTATTTGGATCCATTTGGCTCTTTATATGGAATAAAATATCTGTATCCCTTTTTTTGGATAAAAGTAGAATATGTATCATTATTGGCACATGTACTGGTTTAAGAAACTATATAATAGATAAAATTGATTATGAAAAGAATGATCACTCAAAAAATCCAAATTAGATCATATGATGTTGATGTTGAGGACCTTCAGTATTTAATGTTCTTGATCATGTTTTTTCAGGGGTCCCTAATTTAAGAAATAATTTAATTAGAAAATAAAGTAATATAGCTCCCCAATATATATTTTTCATTTGAAATTATCAAGAATATTATAAAATTATCTTACTATTTTTTATCCCCTCCTTTTCTTAGATATAACTATAATGTATTTTGTGTCACCTAAATGAATAATTATTATCCGAAATTATCATATATAATCATATGGGGTTACATAGATACAGTAATAGATATTATATTCATTAAAACGCATGTTCAAATTATTTATCTATTAGTTAAGACATTAAAGGGGAGAACTATTCTATTAGTATTTGTTTTATGGAGACAAATTTAAATTCAAGAGGATCCATGTGAGAGGGAATCCATTATACAACAGCTGTGACATGATTTTTACACTAAAAATGTGCATATTTTCTTTATTAGGATCGAATGTAATGTTTTGGGGAGGTTTTTATACCTTATAATAGTAAATATTCATATTATTTAGTTTTTAAATCATATTATTGAATAGATATAGTATGTTTAGGGATTTTGTTTCTAGAATTGGTTGTGGGATGTATTATACCCCTTTCTGAGAGTTTTCAATCCATGTTTCCCACTATAAATTGGTAATAACGAATACATAATATTATGAATAGTTTATAAACCATTCTATAAAGAATTAAGAATATGACAATTTGATTGAAGTTATTTTTAAAATTATTGTAATCTAAATCCTTCCCCCATTGCAATAATCGCATCGGAAATCGACTCCTTAAGTGATTCTTTGTTGATTTTAGAGGCTTCTATACCTACTCATATATGCCTCTAAATTATTATGTTTGGAAGACATTAATTTATGGTAAGATAGTAACTCACATCTCCATCATTCACTTATTTTTTCTCCTATTTTATAACCATAATCATTTGTCTTTTCCTCATTTGAGTTGGGGATTTAATTTAGTTTTCATATTTTTTATTTTTTAAGTTAATAACCTTTCATGGTGGTTTATCTATGATCATGATTCTTAATTACACATTGGTTATTATTATAGATTGGTTTTTCATCATCATTAATGTCCCTTGAGTTTAAAACAATATTTCTATTTCATATTTTATTAGAATATATATTTTAATGGTTTTTATTGTTCAAATATTTTATATTTTGTAATTTTAATGGTTTTATTACTTTTCATATTTATATTAATATAAATTTAATTAAATTTTAATATTTTAAATTCTTTTAATAATAATATTAATGATGAATTAAAATTTAATGATGATTTTTAAGTGGTTTTTCTATATTATTAAGTAGAAATCCTATTTATATTATTTATCATTGTGAAAAATATTTTTAGTTTTATAATTAAGTGAGAATAGAAATGAACTTTCCATTTGACTAAAGTCGCAAAAAGGAATTTAGGTTGTTACTTTTCTGTAGGTTTTATCTTTTTCACTAACGGTCTAAAACAGGTATAATCAATAGATAACTCAAGTCATTGTGTATTTAGGATGTTCTTGGGATGGACTAGATTTTTTTTATCCATTATAATGCTCATAAATTAATTTTTTGTTTTTTAATTATATGAATATAATATTTTTATTTTTTATAATCATTATTTGGAAAGGAATGTTATGTTATAATTTAAATTAAATTGTATAGACCATTTTAAATGTGTTTATTTTCACTAGTGATTTTTTAAAAGGACAATGTAGTGGATTTGGTAAAATAATTAAAATTGCCTTTTTTAAATTATTTTTTTGAACATAAAATATTTTTAGCTAGTATTTAAAAAACATTGTGTTCTATTTATTTCATGGGAATCATGGTGAGTCATTGAGAAATATTACATAATATTATTACTAAACCCTAAAATAATATTTTTTAGGCACATATAGAGACTATTTGGAAAGATACATATAATGGAATTTTGGCCTACAAAATAAGTTATAGACATTATTTTATAGTTTAAGGAATGATATATATGTACATAAGTGATGTTGTCTAGTTTATTTTTTGGTTTTATGTAATTATTGAGTTCCTCCCAATTTCTAACTCTAATTTTTTTCTTTTCTATAAATATTTAATAAAAACAAATATTATATAACTATATAAGAGGTTCTTATCTCTATTAAATATGTTGTTTTTTCATTTATTTTTCCTAAAATTATTGTGAAACATGTAGTGGGATAATATGTGTCAGACAATTTTTTTAAATACAATGTTTTATAATCCTTTAAGAGCTCCTAGGTTTTATATTATTATTTTTACAAGTTAGGGGAATTCCCAATTTATAGATACCTCATGGGAAAATTTGGGTTGAAATTTATCATCGAGACCAAATTTTTTTATGAGAGAAATCATTCTTCATCCACATTATTTTTACCCACATCACATGTTATTAGCCTTTTATAACTCAAGGGAACACACTAGAGGTGTTTATGTGATCTAGATATGCTTTATGTAACTTGAATTGAGTCATTACTATTGGGTAATTATTTGAATGATGTATGATCCTTGTTTTTTAAAAGCTAATAATAATTTTAAATGTCATTATAAATATTTATTTTTAAATAAATAAAATTACATAAAGTATAATGGAAGGTTCACTATAATTTGGGCTTATTTGGAGCTCAGAGTTTCATTTTTTACAGACACAGACTATAGCACATGATTGGTGCATAGTTAGTAGTTATTATGTGTCTCTACCATCCAGTAAAGTATATAAAGGAGTGTGTTTATTTTAACAATTATAGATGAGCTAAATGGAAATGAAAAACATCTAATAAAATGTATAGGTTAATCAATAATTTTTTTAATAGTTTTTATAAATGTGTTCATAAATCATGTTATTGGTGTGCCTCTAAAGAGGAAGTATGAAAGGCCTATACAATATTTTTTTAACTATCCACCTTGGTCATCAATGTTTTAGCCTCAATTACAGTTAATACCACATTTTTTTAGGATGGTTCATCAAACCGTGGAGCTAGAACATATTCCCCCATAAAAAGGGTGATTTTCTATTTTCCCCTAATTATTTTAACTATTAAGACACACGTTATTCTCTATCATCCGATGCATAGAAACTCAGTAGAACTCCTCCTTGACTCTCCTTATATTATTTGAGTTATCACCTCAATATGAACTCGGAATAAAGTGTCACTAGTCATGTTTATTAACCCTCTATAAGTCTATGAGCCCTTTGGATTCATTTCATGTTTGTTCTTATAATCATTGACATTAAATTCATGAGATATCATATGCCCTATTTTATGATTTTTTTTCATGTTTATTTGATTTATCTCATTATATCATGAGTCTATGGCCGATATGGGATGGGGAGTCTTCTGTTGGTATAATATAGGTGAACCCATACCAATCCATAAAAGTATTGTCTTTTATATCATGTGTTCTTGTGTCATGCTCTAGGCTTTCCATGTATCACCTCTTAAATGTGAAACTATTTAAATAATTACAACTACCTTGAATGTTGATAGTCTTCATATTCAAAATTATAACATTATAGGTTGTTTTCCAAAAATCAAACCAACCCTTTGGGTGAGTGGCTCATATTCCTTGACCGTTATACCTCAGTTTATAGAGATAAAACACCCCCTTGGGTGAGTATATTAAATTTTATGATCTTATTTTCATGATTAAGTAATTACTCCCACATTGATGTGGTTTTAAGTATTATCCCCTAAAAATAAAATTTCTAAATGAATTAAACTAAATTTGAATGGTGAGACCATACACATTTCCCCCTAGATTATTATTACCTTATGGTTGATTTGTAGCATATAATTGAAAATTATTTTCTAATTAAGTGAATTATTAAATCTAATGGATTATTAAATAACCCATGACATTTCAGAATTTTAATCTATGGGTGATAATTGGATTTTAACATGGGATTCCTCAGATAGGATCATCATACATTTTAAATTGACTATATTATAAATAATCTTAGGTTATTCCACATGTAATACTAGTATCCCTAAATATAATACCATTGATATGCTCATAGAGTAGATAATATTATTATATTCCATGTGAGATACTCAAGTTCCAACATGTAATTACTTGGATGTGCATGAAGGGAAAATGAAATTATAAACAAACTTGAGTGATACTTGGGTTCCAATTATGTATTCTAGGGATGAGGCTTGGGACAGTGGGATTATATTACACCTGGGAAATTTCTAGCCTCCTTACATGGAATTTCATTCATGGGTTTGGGATAAAAATTGATTAAGTGATGTGTCTTCAAATTAAAAGAACATAGATGGATTTATTAAATATTTTAAATTCATAAAGGTCATTAATAAATAAATGTATTGATTTATCAATGAATAATATGACTTTGAATTGTCATGGTACTTGTTGATCCATTATATAATTATCATTGTGTTGGGGTTCATGGTTGTGTTCCACAGTTCCCAAGCCTATATTATAAAATAATGAATAATGAGAGGAATTTTGTCTTAGGCCAAAGGAGGTAATGTTAGTTGGGTATCTCATGAAGACCCTGATATAACAAGGGTTAAATTTATTTTGTTTACTAATTTGGTTATTTCCATCACAATAATGCAATATATATTCATTGATTTGATAGTATTAGAAACCATTTTATCAAGGTATAGGTAGTATTTCTCACACAAAACATATCCCATTATTAGAACCTAGATAGAAATCATGATGGCTGGTAGAAACCATGGGAGGAACCCAAATATAGAGTCATTATTTTTTATACAATGGTATAATTTGAGAGTGGAGGATCGATCTGGTTCTCGTGATGCTATTGGATTTTATCTTTTAGTAATTTTGTAAATTTTTTGTATTCAATGTATTTTTTTTATAACTACTTCCCATTTTTATATAGCATCATGATATCCACCTTTTGAATATGAAAATATACAATTTCTTATTGATTATAATTATATATAGATGATTTAATTCTACCATTATTTATCATATTTACTCATTTACTACTGATTCTATTACGTACCATTGTTCTCTACTATAATGATGAGTGTATATTATCTCCATCATAACATCATACACCGTTTATTGTAGTAGATAGCCTCTATTGTTTGGGGTGATTTTTTTTAGACCATGTGGCCACTGGGTCTTGTTACTTTTTTGTTGAAACATGTCTGGTATGTCACAAAGGTCCCTCAGAGCCCTTTTAATTTCCTTATTTTTTTCAAATGGTAAAAAAGAGACTAGGATGTGTCATAATTTTTGAATGACCTTATTCCTAAAATTACCTAACCCACATATAGGTAAAATAAATGGTTCTTAGGTTGGGACATGTTGTTATGGTTTTTTTTTGTTATGGTTGTACTCATTTCACCATTCAGTGATGCACAAGATTTGTGAAATTTATTATCATTTTGAATTTATTATACCCATGGCCTGGTATGGAATGGAATAATTTTCCATGTATCATTATAGGTACCTAATAATTAATGTGTCTCACATATGTGATTCCATTTTTATTTAAAACATGTATTCTAGAAGTAATTATTATTTATCGAGTTTTTTTGGGTTGTTAATTATGGATTTAGACTAAATTTTATTACAATAAAATGGATGTAGTAATTGGTTACTTAATGTTTCCACATTAATATAAAATGAAGGTTTTTTCATAACTTGATTATGTCACCTTAAAAAACAAAATTATGACATATTTGAACTATGTAAATATAGTTACAAATGTAGAAATATTTTTTGAATGATAATAAATGGATTCCAATTATAATTTATAATGTTTATATCTCTAAAAATTGGGAATGCATATTAGAATATTTTAATCAATATATATGGAATTGTTAAATCCTAATACTGGATTTGTGAGTATTCATGTAGTTACCTAAATCAATAAATGTTACTTATAAATTTCTGACTATATAATTTGATAATGGTAACTCGTATAACAGGACAATGGATTAAAAGTATAAGTTATAAAATTAGGATTATTAAATAAAATATTTACAATTAAATAAGGATTAAAAATTAAACATAATGGGTGGTTTTCCTCTCTAAATATATTTGTTACTCTGTATTATGGGACCTCTGTGATTAAAATAATGAAATTTACCAATACCCGAACCATAGACTCAGGTAGTTGGGTTAGTATATCTGAGCCCTTATAAATATATTTTAGTTATATATTAATCACTTAAAATTTGTTCTCGAATATATTAAATATTTTCTAAATGACTTGTTCTACTATTTATCATGTTTTTGGGAAATTCACATGGAATTTTACATGTATGTGTCCACAACTGCCTCAGGTCAAATGATAAGAGGCCAGAGATAACTATGTTTCTGAAGTGGTGGGACCTAACCTACTTGTAGTTCCAGCTATAAAACCTCCAAATATAACTCTTTTTATTCTTAGAAGAGGAATTGACACTAATATTTGAATGTCTTTATATAACTAGTGAAGTATATATACGGATTTCAATGTCATGCACTAACTACATCAATGTAGTCTAGGGAGTTTCAAATTTAGCATCTACCTTATTTCTTAGGGGATGGTGGACCTTAGGTTATTGAGTTTGCTATATAGGCTATATTATATATCTTTTAGCATATAGAGTCACCTCTAGAAAAGTGGGTCAAACTCTTGGTTGATATTATTTATATATCATCCAAGAATTGGTGGGATGTTCTAAATCAGCCGGATCCACATCAAAACATGGTTTGAATGGATTTTCAATCTTGATTTTTTGATTACTTCATACCAAATATATTGAGAGGTGAGATAGAATGTGAATTTATGATATTAGATAAGGGTAATTTTTTATCAACTACTTGTCTTTTATTCATAAATCTCTATGGTTTTATTCCTAATCATGTTGATAATTAATTGACCCGCACGAGGGGATTTGAGGATGGATTATCTATGTCGTCTGATATTAGATGAATGTATTATATTTGACTACCATTTGTACAATAGTGAAACATTAACTAATATATAGGTATATCCTAATGGAATCTAAGGGTGTGGGGAATGGTATATGAATGCATTGACTTAGTGTTAGTTCATTCATTGATGGGAAACATCATATTAATGTTTCTCATACGGAGTACTAGTTTTTTAGAGTGTGTACCATTATATCCATGTGGTATGCCATCAATTTGGTATGACAGGACACATGCATCTCTAGTATAGAAAATAACAATTAGAGTATTCAGATTATGGAAAGATAGGGCATCTTTAGTAGCCTTTTAGGTCTATTCCTCCAATGTACATTTAGAGATGGTAAATACTAGTTCCAGATTATAGAGTTTGATTAGTAGCTCTGCATATGGTGTGGACCTAGAGTACTGAACTTTGTTCTGAAAGAGGTGGTGGAAGTGGTCTGTAAGGCCATACATTTGATATCCAGCTCCAACATGGTGGACCTACTCAGGGTAGTCAGGTTGTAGCTCAGGGTTTTTTATTAGGGAAAATATATGTAGTATGGCCTACATCTTACGAGTAGATTTCTAGTAAATAAAATTTTTGACATGTGATTTTAGTATAAAATACTTTAGTATCTTCAATATTTGACACTAGAACCTCGAATTTTTTCATATATGTTGTCTTAGTTATTAACCTTGGTTTTGAGATCGAATTCATTAATAGAATGAGGAATATGGATCCTCCGTTTGGAGTTTGATCAG
The DNA here is from genome assembly GCA_963277665.1 of Viscum album. Taxonomy (NCBI): domain Eukaryota; kingdom Viridiplantae; phylum Streptophyta; class Magnoliopsida; order Santalales; family Viscaceae; genus Viscum; species Viscum album. Next base: position 230,062,788 of record OY728151.1, read on the forward strand.
ATTGTGTGGGACTATGAAAGGATTTTCCACTTTAGATAGGTGACTATCATTTCTTATATAACTTTTTCATTCTTGATATGATATTCTTTAAAATAATTCTTCTTATAGATTGGTTCATTATGAATCACCCCTATATTTATTGTTACAATTAGAGGGTGTCATTCATATCCACTGAGGAATTTAGCAATACTCATAATAGATAATGGTATGTACATATTATTTGAGTAAGAATAAATCTTCTTGGGTTGGGACGGGTTCGAAATCATATTTATATTCATTTTCTAGATGATGGGGGACCATATTAGATAGGATTCCCTCTAGTGGAGGATAATTTTTCAGATATCTTCCTTGAGGACATTTTTGGACAACATCCTTAGAGAGTGGTATAATTCACTATTGATCTTTTTCAAAGAGTAGCATTAGTGTCAATTAAGCCTCACAATATATATCATGTTGGGCTTCTGGGACTCTAAATATGGTTATAGGACCTAAAATTCTTTATATGACCCAGTACTTAAACTTGGGGTTCACCAATTTTTTCACCCAGAAGCCATGTGGGACCCTTAGGCTACATCAGAAATTCTTGATGGTTGAATTAGCTTACTATTAATAATTGGTACCCAATTCCACATATACACAATTTCTTGGACCTACTATAAAGGAATAGGGTATTCTAAAATATATACGTGATATTAGACTATAATTAGGTGTGTGTTATGCCTTCGTATATACAACATATTCCTGTCAAAAGCATATCTGTCCAATATAAGGAATTATTAGTGTAGTTCCATCTAGAAAACATAGAATAATTATTTATCAACATGATTATGTGGGTTATTACACCATAAATAGACTTCTTTATGGTAGTTTTGTGGATGATATCATAGTGTATTCTCAAACTCGACATGATCATGCCAACAACCATGAAATTGTATTGAGTACATTAAGGGAGAATTGTTTTTATAAAAATATCACAAAATGAATCTTTTTTTGTAATGGATCCCTTACTATCATATATTATATCAATATCAGGGGAATCTCTTGTTCCATATAATGTGATAGTTGTTTTTTCATGGTATAAGCCTAAGAATGTTTTTTATATTCATTATTTCTTAGGGATTGAAGTTTATTATAGTAATTTTATGCATTATTAATCATGCCTTAAAGAATATATTATAATCCCTATAATGAAGTTAATTAAGTTCTCATGGCCTAAATCTTGGTAAAAAATCATTACAGGAGCTAAAAAAAGGTTTAACTTAGCACCAATCATGATTTTACCTAATCCTTCAAGATGATATACTATTTATTTTAATTCATCAGTCATAAAGTTGGTAGTTATTTTGGTCAAATAAGAATTATTCATGGGATAAAAATCTATTTGAGGCCTCACAAGTGAAAATATAATGCACACAAACTTGAGTTAAGAGTAGTTGTACATGCCTTGCATTGTTAGAGAAATTAGGTCCTGGGATAATGGTTTATAGTATACCTAGACCATAAACGTTTCAAGTAAAAATTCTATCTATTTGATTTGAACCTTATTAAGTGGATATAGGGTAAATACCATAAATATTTCAATTTTTCTCTCCCATATTCTTGGGAAATAAATGTCGTAGGTAATTCTATAAACTAGAAGACTTAGTCTAAAGTTATTCAGTAAGCTAGTAATAAATTGTAGTTGATTGATCTTGATTTTGAGATGAATTTGTAGGTTCAAGGGTGTCATGGGTAGCCTTATATTACATATTTATTAGTAACCTCATCACTTCTAGATCATGTAAGGATGATGTAGCTTTCTAATCTCTAAGGTTCATCCCTGAGGTATGGTGTTTCCGTTGAGGACCCACCTCATGGTTGTTTCATTGATAAGGATGAAATCATTCATATTCATTGAAATGTATAGGTTCCAAAATATTCATGATAGGAATTGATGTGCGAATCCCATGCCTCTAAATGTGTAGTGAATCTCAGTATCACCGAGATGTATCAGGAAATATTCTTCTTGTATTGGTGGTCAGATATGGAAAAGTATATAGAATGTTTTCTTTCTCATTGTTCCACTTATCAGTAGGTTAAAGCAGAAAATAAATGACCTAGTGGTCTTTCACATTCATTACCCATTCTAGGGTAGAAGTGGGATGACATCACTATGTATTTTTTTATGGATTTATCTAAATCCTCTTATAGAAGTGACATCTTATGGGTTATCATGAACAATCGTATAAGGGTATCCCAATTCATTCATATTAGGGAGACCTTCTCAGTAGACAATATTGGGAGGTTATATGTTTGAGATATTATACAACTTCATGGGGTTCCAAAAACCGTCATATAATATAGGGATGATCGTTTCACATTATGGTTATAGCATAGATTCTAAATGGATCTGGATTCACAACTTCTTCTAAGCATTGCATACCACCCATATATTGATGGTCAGTTCTAGCATAATATATAATTATTAAAGGAAATGCTCTTAAAATGTGCCCTTGGTTTTGGAGATTCTGCATAGAAACATCTCTCTCTTTCATATTTATCTTATAATAATAGCTTTCATGAAACAATATAGAAGGATCATTATGGCACCCTATATGGATGTTCATTTCAATCATCATTCTACTAGTTTGATGTGAGGGGGGAAAACTACTAGGAACACAACCTATTTACCATAAATTGGAGAAATTATAGCTTATCAGAAATTCTATAGTTATAACTCTTCCTAGGTAGAATTATTACTCGGATCTTCATTACATGACTATAAATATTGAGGTGAGAGATTCAGTTTTCTTACATATTTTCCCTATACTGGTTCATCAGTGATTTCAGAAGAAAGGCATTTGCTTGATTCTTCAGGCCTTTTGATATCCAAGAAAGGGTTGGTCTAGTGTCTTATCAAAGATATATTCCTCAAATATATGAGAAAATACATGATGTTTTTCTTGTCTCTCAACTTAATCATTATCACTTTGACATATCTCATGATTTTCATCATGGGGATGTTGGGATAAAGAAGATTCTTACATTGAAGAATATATATATCATATCATAGTACATAGAATAAATACAATCTTTAGTTTTTAATTTCCTTCTATTAGGGTAAAATGAAATAGTTACTAGGTACATGAATAGGCCTGGGAATTATATGATGATATATGTGTGTAGGGGTAAGAGTTATTCATAGATGATACTCAAACACCCTGAGAGGGGTAACTCACATATGAGATTTTTTATAGAGGATGGGTTATAATATCCTAATATTTCATTGAGGTATAGATATTTTAAATTTTATTCTATCATTTTTATTTTATCAAATTAAAATTTCATAATTGATTAAGAATGGTTTTTGTGGAATTTAGGCTTGTTTGGATCTATAAATTTCATTTTTTGTAGACACGGACTAAGGTGCATTGTTGGAACATGTTTATTAATAACTCTTTAGATCAACTCTATGTCCCAATAAAAATAGGATCATGTTTTTTTAACTGTTTTAGGTAGTCCACAAGGTCAAGTGAATCCTACAATAAAATGGGGAGGTATCATGCATGGTTTGGAAATAAATTATTCGTATTCTGTGCATGAATCGTGTGCGCGTTGCATTTAAATAGTAGGAACCCATGACCTACACATGGTTTTTTAACTCTGCACCTTTTTTGTGTATTTGGTTTCCTCTCATATGGTTGACACAACATGGTTGGTGCACAGTTGGTATATTCAGGCATCCAAACCCTACAAAACTTTAAAATAGTGATTTTCTAAAAAAAATCGCATTTTTTTTATTTAACCCTTAATCCACCATTTATTCTATTTCAGTCCACACACATCATACCACTCAAGATCCCCATTGGATATCCTCATATTCTCTGTTCTTCCTCCTCCATCCATTCTCAAAATCGAACATTTTCCATCACATTTGATCACCCTCAGTAAATCAATGATTCCTCTTGATTCATTTCCTAGTTTGTCTTATTGTCATTAATGTTATATTATTTTGAGGTCATATGAAATATTTTTAGGTTTTTTCTAGTTTCTTAAATTTAATTTATTCCATCAAAAATTAGTGTTAGGTACTAGATGAAGAGTCATCTAATATTATAATCTAGGTGGTCTTCTATATTTCCCAAAAGGTTTTGATGATTATATCATGTGATTTTGAACTGTGTGATGGACCTCTAATGTGTTTACCCATAGATGTGAAATTAATTAAATAAATTATTACTTCCATGAATTTATTTATTGCCCGTACTCCAAATTATATCATTTTAGGTCCTCTAACTCAACTTGAACTACCCTTTTGGGGTTTGTGGCTCACATTCCATGACCATTATACCTCATTTTTAAGAGATCAACACCGCCTTTGGTGATTTCATTAAATGTCATGATATTATTATATTTATTATGTAATTTAATCTCCTTTAATGTGTGTGTGTTGATTTTTCCCTATAAATTATATTTATAAATTAATTAAAATAATGGTGAATAGTGAGACTATATTTCTTGGCGATTTATTTCTACTTTCATTAGGCTCAGATTGTCCCTTGTAATGAAATATGTATTTTAATTACGTGAGTTTTTAAATGTTTTGGATAGTAATCTAACCCAAACCATTCATAATATCAATACATGGGTGATACATTGATTCCAACTCAGAATTCCTTATACGGCCTCATCAGTTATTTTAATTTGAATGAATTATATAAAATGTCTTTTCATACAATAGGTAGAACTTAGATTCATACATGGAATACCTTGGATGGGATCATAGTGAATATGAGATTATGTTGTTTTATAGGATGTACCAATGTTCTTACATGGAATTAATTTCATGGAATTGAAGGCAAAATGAATTTCGACCCACCTTGGGAGATAGATGGGTTCTGATTTAGGATTCCATGGACAGGGCCATTGGGTAGTGGGATTATATTATTCTTGGTGTGATACCTGGATTCCTTAAATGGAATGAATTGGATGGGAACTGGAAATCAATCTATTAAATGACTCTAATACCAAGTGAAATAATATAACTAGATTCGTTAAATGTTATAAATGCATAAAGGACTTAAATTCAAAAATGTAATGATTTACCTATGAGGGCTATGTCTTAGAAATTTCATGGTAATGGTTGATCTCTGATATAATTATCATTATATATGGATGCCTTAGTAGTGTGCATTAGGTCCCAATCCTATATTATGAAATATTAATTTCATAGATACATTTCATCTTAGGACAGATCTGTTTGTGTTGGTTTGGTATCCCATTATGAAACAGATCTGATAGAGGTGCTATTTATTTCATTTTCATCTTTTGTTATTACATGCACACTTCACCATTATATTTTGATAGACTAGGTTGTATTTGACACCATTGGTTTTCATATAGTGATTTTTACTCACAGTGTGTTCAGGCCACCGACATGTACTTTGGTATACTTGATAGCTATAGGCAGGGATAAAGGGATGTGTTCATCTATGGATGCTTGATTTTTTGTAATAACATGGAGTACTATAGAAAACAATTGATATAGTGAATGTGATGATATTAGAGTTTATATCATCATCTTTAGTACATTTTTTGTATTGTATATATTGTGTTGTATCCATGCACCCCATTTTCATATATGATCATGATATCAACTTTTTGTATATGTCACAACCTAATTTTATATAGATTTTTATTATAGATGAATGATTTACTTTATCCATTTTTATTATGTCATTTCTAATTTTATCTATTCTATTATTTAGAACTATTATAAATGTAGATAATGATGATATAGTCTAACCACCGTACATTGTAGAGCCTCATTTCTAGTCTACAGCCACTGGAATATGGGGAGGCACACATGAAGAAATGTTTCCACTAATCCAGTTAACTTATTAGTGAACTGAGCCTATGGAATCACAACTGACAACTTTTAGACCCTTTTTTAACATAATAAACATAATTAATTTATTAAGAGTTCCACATTATATTTATTTTAATAAAATCTAGAATTATATAGAACCATACATTCTAGACTATATCCATTCTAGGTTTATCTTTGAGAAAACACCTGACATACTAGGAAGTAATGATAACATACAAGATATCTATGAATACATATCAAATATAAATTTCATTTAAGGTAAAATAAAATGTCATAAGAAAGACATTTTATAGTTGTTATTCATGGGGACATCTATACTAATGTTATTTGAGATACAACATCAACTAATCGATATTCTCAAAGTATAGTTAGAAGAACATGGGAACCAAATATTTGTATAAAATTCATTATAATAACTATATTTCATTCATATATAAAAAAGAATGAAATCCCGAGGTAATGAGAAATGCTCGCAACTTTTTAATTTTATATAGAATATATTTTTTATTCATTTATTTTCAATATACCCTGGTATTTTTATTTTTATTTAAAGGTAGAAAACATTATTTTTGAATTTTTATATTATATTTCCAATCTCTTGATTAAATAATTTATTTAGATAAGTAATTTATTTATCCTGATCTCTGATTGATGATGATTTTATATAAGACTTGGTATATTATAATGTGATATGTATACTCAAGGATGTGTTATATTGATCAATAATTAGATCCTTCAGTTTATTTAAAGTAAATTAAAATAAATCATATGGATATAAAATGGTGTATCCTACTAATTATGAAGTATGGGGCATAACTATTTCTTATCCCAAAATACATTATTAGCATTTTTTTATTTTCCATAATTTCTTTTATTTAGTTTGTTTTTATAAATTCATTATGATTATTTTTTATTTTTATTTTCAAATATTAATTCATATTCCATACTCTATTTATATTGATGATAATTTACATTAGTCGTTATTTCATGTGATTGGAATTTTCCATAATATTTATTTTGAGAGCTTTTTATTTTTAACACTTTTAAAATTATTTAGTTCAATACCATTGATAGTTTCTTACATTAAGAAGACATTTATTATTAGAACCAGTCATTAAATTTATCCATATAAAAACATATATTAGAGTAATTTTGTTATGTAAGTTTTTATTTTTATAAGATCACGTGAATGATTATATTAAAATAGTGCGGAAATATTTAATTTTCAAGATATTTAAAATTGAGGAGATATAATGGAGAAATATATAATACATTTTCTAATTGATCACCATATTATTTTTTCAAAAGTGATTAAATTATTCTAGAGACAGATCATTCTACTTTTACTCTAGACGAGGATGATTAATTCTTATTGAATTATACAGTTCAAATTTTTTAACTCTTTCAATTATATATAAATATTTAAAGACATATTTATTTATTCAAGATAGAATATAGAATATGGAAGAATATTGGGATGAAATAGTGTCATATAGCTAAAATTTAAAGAAATAAAAAAAATTAGTTATTAGTGAAATGTGTTGAGGGTTTTATTTTTTACCATCAGAGCATGTATATATGTATCATAGGTTCACAAAATTTATGAACAGTTAGTATGCACTTGAGATAAAAAATATTGTAGATAAAAATATGGTTATAAATATTATATATATTCTATCTGAATAATGATAATGATAATGGTTTTATCTCCATCTCATGAAAGGTATATAAAAAGATATAATGAATAAGGGAATATTTTATCTTCGGCAATAAAAAATCATCTAGACAAAATTCATGTTCAACAATGTAATGATGAGTTTTTCCAGCATGATAAATAAATGCTTGAAATTATTTAGTGTAGAAGTGACAAAAAAACAATACAAATGAAAAAAAATTAATTGTATGAGAAGTATGGAAATAAATGACTAAACTCTAATGAAGTTATATATTTTGAATATAAGTAATTGTGACATACTTAACAGGTATGTCCTCGAATAAAGAAAAAATAAATGGAATTATGAAGATATAAGGAAAAATAAAAAATAAATCTAAAAGAAACAAACACATGGGGTGAACATAAAAATTTATCCACAAATTATAATTCAAATATTGATTGTAGTTTAAGGATAAATGACTTCTAATAAACTAATAATCAAAAAAATAATAAATGAAATTTTTTAAAAAGACAATTAAATATTAAAATTTTCAATATATATTTAATTTAATTTATAATGAATATAGATAGACCATCCTTATATGGAAATGATAGTTTCAAATGACGAAAAATTATAAGATTCTAAAAAAATTGACTAAATAAATATTGGAAATCCAAGGTAGATCTAGATATAAAAAAAGTATATATCTATGTGATATATATACAGTTAAAAAAAGGACTAACTATTTATATTCAAGAAAAAATTTTGATAATGTTATTAATTTTTTCTAGATATTTAAATCCTAAATAATATTTTTCTAGCATTATAATGAGAAATAAATAAAATTAAATGATTTTAGATTTGTAGAAAAATAGTGATTCAATATCTATAATTTATACATTAAATTCCAAAGACTATATTTCTAAGAAAAATAATTTTTTATGGAAATTACACCTATCCCTAGTTAATCTAAAATTAGAAAATTCCAAAAAAATTAGTTTCTTTATGAAAAATTAAATCATTCAACTTGGATAGTGATTATTTTTCAAGGTACCATGATGTTATTCAATTTATGAGTTTTTAAAATTTATGGTTTCAATTCATTTATTTCTTAATGTTTCCAAAAATGATAAAATTTTGGAACCAAAGTCTTTGGCTATGTTATTTTTAGAATTTGTTTTCATGAATCTGTAAAAAAAAATTTATATAGATTATGGTATATTTTAGTATAAAAATTATGATAACTCTAATTTTATAAACATGAATAAAATTTAAGGAGGAAATGTTATTTGTAAATACAATGTACAATAATGGATAATTATTTTATGTGATTTATCTATTTATGGATAGCACTAATTTTTATTGGTCTTTATATTTTATCATTATTGAACAGTCTCATTATAAAAAGTAAATTATATGATTTAGTGTATTTATAAACATTGGGAATGAAAATATCATTTTAAATAGTTTAGAAAGTGTTCAATTATTATCTAAAAATAGATTAACATAATCTATATAATTAAGAGACTTAAAATTCCTTAAATTTTTATTTATTTATGAAATTGAATATAATTTTTTGGATTTGGAATGTATGAATAGCACACTAGATCCCCATTAAATAACATTAGAATGATCTTCTAGATTCGATGTTTCATTCCTTAAAAAATTTCATACTTAATGATATAGTAATAAACATAATTTATTTAAGCTAATAAGTGTTGTTTCAACACATATTCTTCTACATTTAGTTAATATTAAAAAATTTAAACCAACTCTTACAAAAAATATATTAGGAAATCACTTTATGTATGTTTTTTTAGACTACACTCATTATACTTTGTTTCTCATTCTTCCATATAAATTGAAATCAGTCATGTTTTTTTTAAAAAAACATTCCCTTATTTAAAATGAATAAACTCACTTTATAATAATTTTCTCATATCGTCGTGGATAAAATTTAGAAAAATCATAAATATGTAACTTTTTATACTAAAAATATCTTAAAAACAACTTTCTAGAAGCAATATCTCAAAAATAAAAATAGATAATTGAACAGTGAATTTTTTTTTCAGGTGATAAAATAGTCTATATTATTCCAAAAAACAAAATATCAAAATATTTTATAGTATACACTAATAATACTACCATATACAATATAAATATTATTTTACATTATAGAGTTATAAATAAATAAAATTATGTAATTTTGGATTGGGTGATAGTCAAATATTAGATATTATAATATTATTAGAATAATGGTATTCGATTTAAATGAAAAATTTAATATTTAATAATATAATCCAGAATTAGATAAAATAATTTTTCTTGATTACTCCATCATAATTAAAGATTGTTAGTTATTAAATAAAATTACAAATATTTTCTAATATATTTCATATATTTGGGGTTATATTGAGATTATCTGATCTAGATTTATGAATATTTAGATATTCACAACTAAAAATTATCGATAGACCTATATAAAAAAATCTATAAGGAAAAATATATCAATTTAAATGACTTTAAATATTTATAAATAAATGCTTAAATAAATAGACTATTTTTTATGTGAATTTTGTGTATGACCATCGTCAAAAATAGGTCATTCATCTAAAATTGGATATACATAATCATGTATAATATAAATTAAATTTATAACAATTTACTATTCAATTTATTCAAAAATTATGAAAGGATGTTTATATAATATTATTTAATGAATATAAAAAATTTGATGGGATGTAAGGAAAACAATTTCGATGAGAAATTAAAAATAAAGGAACCATAGCATTCAAGGATTATACAAAAGATATCATTCTAATGTGAAAGGTGACTATGGAACTATATACTCATAATAAATTTCAGAATAATGGTGAATGATACAAAAGAAAGGTGATGGTAAACCTACTCATATACAAATTAAATCTCATAAATCAATCCCTACGTTTATTATAAAGAATGGCAAGAATAAAGGAAAAAATAAGACAGGTGAAAATATATAAGAAAAAAAATAAAAGGAATAATGTTCTATTAATATACATCCAATATAAAATGGATGAATAACTGACCATTTCATATCTACCAATGAAATATATTTGATATTTAATCATTCTCTAGTTGGGAAATGAAAGTAAAATATTTTGCTGGTTAATATTGTTACTTCAACTAGTTCATCGTTAGAATTAGATTTATTAGTTTAAAGTGAATATGATTCATCATCATAGAGTTCATAATATCCTGAGTGTATAATCTATAATTACATAGTATAAATATATTCTTCTCCAAAAAATTTTGGGAAAAATATTTATATTCAAAGGAAGTTATCTTCTCCATAAATAACTCTAAAATCACCAACACTTGATAATGAACTAAAAGACATGTCAAGAAATCAGTTTTTACTTGTTTAGGTTTTTTATTACTCCTCTAAATCATAAATTTAGACTCCAAATTCATCACATACTAACATTTTATTTAATATTGGTCTTTCGAAGAATGAAAATTTAAATGGTAGGTAGAAATTATAAGAATTTAAAAATAAATTCAATAAAAACTCATTTGAAAATAATTCAACATTGGTTGGTAAATTAATTTTAGGAATGGGAAAACAATTCAAATATAATGTGATAAATTTATATTTTTATTTTCTTTAGAATTTATGTCAGTATGATATTTTAAATGTTTATATTCTCATTAGAATAAAAATTGTAGAGAAGGAATGATCCATTAAGTCATAATATATTTTTAGTATGTTTAAAATGATGTTCATAATGTTAAAAATTTTATAATGAAATAGAATAATAAAAAGGAATAATGATTGTTTCATTTTTTTTATTTTAATTTCTCAATATAGTAAACTATTGTGTATGAAAAATTATAAATAAAATATGATCTACTTTATTTTCGATAAGAATAAAATGTGTATAAAAAATTGATAATGAAAATGTGTGATTACAATGATGTACATGAATAATAGTTGAATGAATTGGAGAAAAATAAATAATAAATTTAAATAATAATTATTTTCTTTTAAAATGTTTTGAGGGTCTTGAAAAAAATAATTATTTTATTTGTTTTATTTCATCGTTCTTAATGAACCATTGCCTTTTTGAATCTATTTTTTATTGTATTTCATATTTCCATTATTATCTTATATTTTACTATATTTTTTCTTTTTTAGTAATATTATGGTGGATACTAGTATAAATGGTAAATTATTATTGTTTAATATATCTTTTAAATTAGTTTTTCTCATTAAAGGGGGAATATTTTAGATAGAAATTTTTTAATCAAGTGATATTTTTCACTTTATGTGATCTCTATTTTTACCTTTTAATACACTAATAAACATTTTATTTCAATGTGTTTTATCACAATATAAAATATTAATCTTTTATACGTCAATGAAGACTTTTGGATCCATTTTTTTTTTGATAATATAAATTCACAAATCTAGATTATTAGTGGTTTTACTTTACTGTTATTTTTTAAAAATGATTGAACTATGTAGAATCATATCATCAAAACAATATTCAATCTAGAGTTATCTCTTAGCAATATCATGAAATTCCCAAATGTAATGATATCATAACATAATTCCATGATGCAATATCAAATGGAAATGATATTAATGGTTAAATAGAAAGACATAAATAAAGGTCATAAAGAGTTATTACTCACGGTGTTATCTATATAAATGTTCTTAAATGTAAAATATATACTTATGATATATATTGTAGTGATATTTGATGATTTTTGTAACCCAATAATTATTGGTATTTAATTAAAATGATCATATTACACTAATATAAAAAATTGGTTGAATTCTTGAGATAAAGAGAACTACTAATCACATTGTAATTTTATGGGTATATCTGTTTCTTTTATTTTAGTTCATTTTATTTTCATCATACTTAGAAATTTTATTTTAATTTATTTTCACAAAACATTATTCTATAATGTTTAATTTCTTCAATTTGTCATTTAATCAAATATGTTTTAGGGTATGGAAATTATTTTTACTTGAAATTGATTGAATAATTCATTTCATATGAATTATTTATTTATATAAGCATTTATTGGACATAGGTTTAGATTTTTCATATCTGTGTTCAGATACATCTTTTACATTTTAAATAATTTAAATTAGTTCATAGGGATTAGGAACAAGTGTATCTAAATAAATTTGAAATATGGGATATAGAGGATTCTTATTTCAAAGTAATTTATTATTATTTTTCAATTATTCACATTAAATTATTTACATTAATTTAACACATTAATTGTGAATATATATAATTTTAAATTTTATATAGTCATTCGTATTATGGACTGTTTATATATTTCTTTTACTTTTAATAATTATTTATTATGTATAATATATATTATTTTTAATTTTATTAGTTTAAGGGGATACAATTATTCAATGTTTAAATATTCTATAATTAATATATAGTTAAATATTCTATAAATGCGAATATGATTTAAATAATAGTGGTTGAGTATGTTTTCCATTTTTCTAAGGTGAATCATTTTTTAGAAGAACTTATCACCAATTATAATCTTAATATGCGAAGGCTTGGTATGATTTTGTCATATTGAGATTTTTCAAAATTTATTCTATTATGTTTACAAACATACCAAATTTTAGTGAATAAGGTGGATATAGAATAATTTATGCATGATGGATACTCTGAATGTAAGTTTCTTTCTTCCTCGACATGAAGTATGTATGGATTATTCCTATATATAGAAAATGAAATGAGATGAAACCGAACTGAGAGGCAGTCTAAAGTAATTAGTGAGTTCAAATTCATCTCAATGGATGATATAGTATAGGTGCTACCAGTTTGGTATCATGAAACATATAAAGGTAGAATCCTTAAATAAAAATGTTAATTTACATCAATATGTAAGTCACAATCATCATAACATATTTTTTTGGTTATTTTTCTTGGGATCCTACTATTACATCTTTTAATCATACACTATGATCAATGTTTCTAATAGTGAAATCTATGAAATATGGATTAGAATCATAGATAAGGACAACATGTGATCTATGATTGGAATAGAATTAAAATAACCATGGTTTTCTTCGACTCCAGACCATGTATCAGAAGAATCTGAAGAGTACCTATGATAGTATAAGATATTTTCTTATTTATTCTACTAGGATCTCTATTATTTTTTATAAAGGAGTTTCCCATTAATTAATATCATCATGGTTAGTATACCAATTGTATTTTTATATGTAATTGAAGAATAATTCTGTATATAATTTTATATATATGTTGAGAATCATATAGGGGAAAATATAAAATCAAAATTTAACTGCCCATATTTCTTCATTATGATTATTATTGTGGATATTTTGTCAGAATTTTTTATTCTAGATATATTATTATAATATTTTATAATATAGTTTTATTTGATAGTGAATATTATGTATTATACTAATTTTCATGATTATCAAGTTCACGTAAATTTATATAATGTGAGTCCCCATAGATTCAAATGAGAGTGGGATATTAAAGTTAATTAGGTAGAAATTTTTATCATGACCATAGGATCTTAATATTATCATTTTATGTAAGAGTTATTATATAAGTAAAATTAAGGGAGTGACATAGTTAATGATGGTTGATGAATATTTTATAGATTTATTTCCTAAATACTACTCCAGACTACCACCAAAAAGAGATATGAAATTATCTATGAACATTCTTCCTTGATTGATTTAGGAATTAGTTCCTTCATAATAATTGGAACCTATGGAAATATAAGATTTAAATATATAGTTAAAGATTTTCTAAGTAAAGTGATTTATTTAATTTAGTTTTTAGCTTTAGATGGTGCTAATTCAATTCATCGTGAAGTATAAAAGTAGCTTACAACAATAATTCTACTATTGGAAGATGAATTGGTAACCCTAGAAAATATGTATTCTATAACATTTATAAATAATTTTTCTATCATTTAAAATGGGATAGTTTTGTTTTGATGATTAAGGTTAACATAAGATAATAACAGTTTATAGTAGTTAAAAACCTAATTCTCACGATATAGATCAGCATCCTATATGAACATTATGAGTTCTTGGTAATGTTATTTGTAGTTACCAATAATACTACTATTTTAATATATTTAATGAATTATATATTTCATTAATTTCTTGACATGTTTATTATGTTGTTTTAGGATGAATTTTCATTATGCATGATTGAAGGAGGGTTAGTGGAGGTTTTTAGGAATTGTTTTTGAGAAGTTGTGGGAGTAATAGTTGTATAAGAAAATATCCAAAAAGTGATTCTTGATTAAATTGTTGATGTTATTTGGATATGTAATCTTTGAGAAAGGTGTTTCAATTAACAATAATAAATTTGATATAATGATGTATTATGTCTGAACCTATAATACCTTCTAGATTTTATATTTTCACATATGGTTTACATATTATAGAAATTTTATCCACGATTTATTGATTTTTTTTAATTTATGAAGGTTAAAGGGTATGAGTTATAACAAGGATTAGAAGTGTTGATGATTTCTTGTTTTGTTTATAAGATGTTTTACTTATACTATAGTGTTGATCATACATAAATCTAGAAATGAGTATCCAATGTTTTATAGTGCATTAGAAGATACTTTGTATCAGTTCTTATGTAATGGGATAATATGGTATCATTTATGGATATATTTACTAAAATGACATATAAAATCATGTAGTGGAAGACATAATTAATATAAGGTTTCACCATGACATAGTGTATGGTGTGGTCTATACAAGGATACAATATGGAATAGTGATGGTCAATATTATTTAGGTCATTGAATAGCTATTATCATGTTATTATATAAAAAATGGTTTTCCAGTGATCACCAACTATGGATATTATAAATCAATTATAATCATAATTTGATTATGATTTATAGAGTTTGAATGTCCAGAATAATAAATTAAACATTAAATTATTTTTATATTAATTGATATATATATTATATTTAGTTCTAGTATTTGATAATTTTTTAAATTCCTTGTTAATATAGTATAATGTTTTAGTTTCATATTGTGTCTTTGTATAGATATCTAAATTGGCTCAATCATTTTACATGATATCAATATCTTATGTAGAAACTCATCAAGATGATTCTATAATTTTCTCTCATTATTTCCATCCTTTATGAAAATGTTATATTAGACCATGTTTTTGAGAGAGATATTACACGATCATATGATGATTCCCATTATCTATGGATACCACCAAATAAAGGATCCTTTCAACAGCTTCTCAATGATCTTTATCAAATTTCTATAAAAATATTTTTAAGGTTTGATCAATTGGTGAAAGGTAAAATATTTTTTATTCATATTATTATTCATTGCTAACATATATAAATATTCTGGGATAAATAAGTCCATATAGTATTCTTCCAGTATATTTTTTATGTTATATATGACCACCCATGTATTTTAAACTAATAAATCATTTTTATATTTAATTATTATTCATTTTATGAACTTTTATTTATTCAAGGAATGTCTATTTTACTATTTACATTGAATATTTCATATATTAAAATTGATTAATCAGATATTTATTATACATTTAAAATTATTACAACATTTTGGATATTTTATTTGAAGGATATATAAATTTCATCAACTGAATCTCTTATTTTGATATATATAAATATTTTTTTTAATTATTAAATCTATTATAAGACTATATAAATTTTAATTCTATAAATTAATATTGATATTTATTATTATAATATTAGTATAATTTTATCTATTTATGAAACAAGAATATGGTTTCTCATTTGAGAAAAAAAATTATTTTAAATGAACTATTTTCACATATACTATAAGGTTTTATATAAAACTGACATTTATAATTTTTTGAATTTAAATTTTATAAAAATATAATATTTATTTTTACTGTCAATATGATGAAATTGACTTTCAGAAAATATTTACAATTTTTCTAAATAAGTTATTTTTATGATGAATAGCTAAAAATGTTCCTATGAATATTTTGTCTTTCCTAACAACATCATTATAAAAGTATTACATAAAATTTTATAAAACAAAAAGAACAACACTTAAAATAAAATTTACTATAAATATCATAAAATTATTATTCTGTTAATTTAGATTAATATTTATGTCAGGATTATAATGAAAACATTTAATGGTGTTGACATAGTGCTTGCACATCATAAGAAAATTCTAGATTGATAACATAGTTTGACATATATATATATATATGGTGTGAAATGATTGGTTTACTTTTATATCATTGAATTTAAAACATATATAATATGTTGATTATCGAAATTATTACCCAGTGGTTGCACATAGTGAGAAAAATCAAAATAATATCTTAAATCTATTTTCAAGATAATTATGGGAATAAAAATATACTATTAATCGATTAGATTTAAATAATGGAAGATATATAATTATTTGTAATTAATTAATTTATATTTAAATTTAAAAATATTCCAATTTTCTAAAATGTTTACACAGTTTCTAGACACTTCTTATACAAGGAGGAGAAAATTAAAAGGGGATTAATTAAAAATATTTAAATATATAATTTTTAGATTAATTTGTGTCTTTAATTAATTTGGGGGATTAATATAATATATCATGGATGTTATAAATATTCAAATTCTAATTCCAAAGTTATCAATATTTTTTAATCTCAAATTAAAATAATAACCTTGTGGATGACATTAAAGTTTATTAAATGTTACAAATTTTTCAGAAATAAATCAA
Organism: Viscum album; assembly: GCA_963277665.1. Lineage (NCBI taxonomy): Eukaryota > Viridiplantae > Streptophyta > Magnoliopsida > Santalales > Viscaceae > Viscum > Viscum album. Next base: position 230,080,093 of record OY728151.1, read on the forward strand.
ATAATTAAACCTTATCTTAAATAATGAATATATTTTCATTTTTAATGAATATAATTTTTATCTATTTAAGATCCACATTTCATTTTAAAATTAATGTTTTGGCATTAAATATTTAATATTTGTGAAAACACCATAGAATTCTACCTTTAAAAGATACCAATTCTAGCCTTTCTAAAAGACACATATTGTTTATTTTTTATCCATGTTAATCAAAATACCTCTATAAATATAATTTTATATCTCTATATTGTTCTGAACATTCCAAAAGTATATCATATAAATCCTTTATAATAAATTTCAATGTGTTGATTCAAAGATACATGTAAGGGTTACCTCGTCTTTTCTTTTCATTGAGATATAATTTATATTCTGTAATTTATTTTTTTATGTGGTTTATATTCTACACTTGGATGTATCTTTATAATAATTAACATGAAATTAAAGGTATTTACACATCTATATATAGTCCTATCTTTCATGGGATTTCTATTCAATAGTTACCGAAGTCATAGAGGTTGCATTCTAATCTCACTAGTGAATCAATATTTTTTTTAACTAAATTTACTTTGGGGTAAATTTAATGTTTTTTATCAATAAAAAAATAAATTATATTAAACATTGGATATTTATATGTTTTCCCTATTTTCATATGATTTCACATCCCTTTTGTTCACAATTAAACCAAATTGTTTCTTATAAGTTATGTTGACCATATCTCATATTTTTTATCAGAATTATTTTTATGCTATATTTATAATATTTTTTCAATATATTTTATTATCTACACATTTATGATTTATTAATTTCTTTTCATACTATCCTTGTCTATAGTTAAAAAAAATATTCTATTTCTAATGTTTTTTATAGTAATTTTCTATTTACAATAACTTTTTTACAATGGAGTGAAAGTAATATTTTTTTTAATGTCTTCTACATGAACACATTTTTTCACCATATTCGCTATTTTTACTCATAAATATTTCATTCTATGTTTTCATGATTTCATAATTTAATTTTTTACAAACTTTTTATATAGTATTTTCTTTAAATAAATGTTATTAATAAGGTAAAATATATTTCATCTTATTTTCCAATGAAATTTTATAATACTCCTAAAAAAGTTTCTATTATATATGTAAACGTCCTTATAGTTTCTTGGTATTCACAAGTCATATTCTCTAATTATTATATCTACCTTCATTCTCTAGATGTATTATGATGATATATAAGAAGTATTCATGAATCCAGTTTATTTCTCATGAGTAAATTAATTTATAATGTGATTCAAATATTTTAATGACTATATATAATACATATAGATGGTTCATAGAAATAATATATAATTAGTATTTCTTACCAATAAGGATATTCCAATTACTAATTTAGAAAAAATAGAATTTTTTATACTATTATATCATTACTGATGATTATTGATTACTAAGGAATGTTGATTGTGCAGGGTATTTTTAATTCATTTATTTTTTATAGTGAATTCATTGGACTTATTTATTGATTGTTATGTATTTGGTGTATTCCAACCCATTAATATATAATGTCTTGGAACTTTTTCGTGATAATTTGATATAGATATTAGGAATTATACTTGATTATTAATGATTTGGGCACAAAGTTTTATAGTGATTTAGTGAATCGATATGTATCATGAGATAAACTAGTTTCAGTATTCAGTGAATAGAAATCCATTTATTTATTATTTCTTTAAATTAGGCCTTGAAACATGAATCAGATTTTTTGTATAATAGAACCAAAACAAAATAGCTATATTAAATGGTAGAATATATATTTTTATATGTTTTCTTTGATACCAATTAAAAATATGAATTCTTTCCTATTTCAACATTAGAGAGAATATTTTTTAACTTACATTACCAATTCATTTTTTAGGTTTAGAGCCTTAGATAATTAAGAAAAACTATTACAAAAAATAATTATATCCTTAAGTGTGATTATTTCTCATTATACCCAGGTTTTATAATTCCATGATAAGTATTCAACATCAATCATAAAATTACCTAAACAAAACATACTTAACATCATTCTTCATAACCAGTGGAAATGGAATCATAATATAGTGTGAGCTTAAATAATAAGTAAAGGTAAATATGGGAGATAAAGTTTGATAGTCATAAGTGCTTGTAATATATGTATAAGTGTATGATAGTATTTACAAAAAAAAATCATATCAATTTATTCATAGATAATAATCTTGAATAATGGAAAACTTCTTTAGATGTTCATAAGTATTGAATCATAAGAGAATCAAATATCATTATCCATGAAAAAATAACTCTTTCATAAGAACTTCATGTAATAGAGTGACATAAATATTTTCACCATCATATTCATCATGATTATTTTTCATTTTTTTCTACAAAGACATTTGTCATATATTGGGTATGTAATAACTACATGTATATCCTATTTGGCTTTGGGATAAGCTCCTATGTATCCTATTTATGGCTTGGGACATCCTTCTGGGTACCATTTAAGCTCACAAAAATTAATCATTACCCGATTTATTTATGGTCTTTAACATACCTTCTTGTAACACAATCATAATCCATTCACATGTATTCCATAAAAACATGAAAACATTTATAATTTCATTATAGCTTAACCAAATAAAAATAAAAGGTATTTAATCAAAATTTCACTATTATTATCAATAACCATCTGGAAGAAGAATAAGTATATAATCATTGAATCATATCCTTAGTGAATCATAAGTAACATCATTGAATGCGATCATCGATAAAAATACCTCTAAAAGATTACATGAAGATTCCTTGAGGAAAACACCATTTTAAATTTAAAAAAAATATTTAAAATATAACAATTTTTTTAAAAAAATTGAAAAGATCCAAGGTAAATTTTAAATTAAAATTCCTGTAAAAGAATATTCATGATAGTGGGAAAGGTAATTTGTGTAATAAGTACAAAAACAAGGATTATATTCATACATTGAGAAGAAATTACCATATTTGAAAAAAAATATTCCATTATAAAATTTGAAAATAAATTCAATGATGGTTGAAGATGAATTTAAATACCTATTTTTTCATAAAAAATGAAACTATTGGATTCATTTTAATTATCATAGAACTTGAGGAAAACCTTTTTTATTAAAGATGATATAAATTCAAATTCAACTTAAAAAATCATTTTATCAGTCACTTTATGTGACAAAAAGATGAGAATGAAAGTTAAAATTGAAAATCCAAGAAATAAATCATCTCAAATACCATATATGTCATTTAAAATATAATTATCATATTATTTTTCTGAAATGATATTTAATATTGATAGTCTTGAAAAGAAAGGATCTTTTTTAAAAAATCATTTATTATTTTAGTAATCACATAATAAAATTCCCATAATAAAAAAATATACCAATTTTTTAATCCCTAAAATTTCAATCCAAATAAACATTCATAGGTATTTTATATATCACACAATATAAAAGAGTTTTGAAATTGGTGTATGTCTCACAGAAATTGAAGTGAGACAAGAGACTCTAACCTTAAGTCTGAATTGATTCATACACAACCTAACCTCTAAAATAGTACATTTATATTTATTATAATTCCATAAAAGAACCATATATATACTTATAATATCATATTTAATCCACTTATAACATTTTAACACCCATTTATTATTTTCTATTTAATATTATCATTGTTTTTGGGTGTTAATGATTTGGTTTTTAATATGAGTTTTGGTTTTGTAGTTTTAGTCCTTGAATAATTTTCAAGGTTTCATCAATTAAAAGATATTATAAATTGTATTAATATAATGTTAATTCATTATATAAATATTTAGAACAGTATGTGATAGAAAATAATAGAAAAATGATTTTCACTATTCATAGATATGGTAGTTTATACATATGCATGAATATATTTTACAGTTTCTAATCCAAATAATAAAATAAATGTAAATAATAATTAGTCACTAAATAATTATAACCAAATCATAAATATATTATATATTCATTAAATCCATTATAATTTCTATTCATTTGAGGCGGTGATAGAGAATGAAGCATATCTCTATGTGGAGATGGTAGCATGTATGTATACAGGAGAGATACATTCAATATCCATTTGATGGATAATAAAAAATTAAAACTATATCTTGCCATTCCAGAAGAATAACTATATTTTAAAAATCATATATAAACATTATTTCCATCATAATAATCGCCTAAACATTTTTTTTAAACCCTGGTATTTATCGCTACATGGAGGTGGTAGTCTGCATGTACGCACGATCAATTTTTAAGTATCTCATTTTATGGAAAAGAGATGAATAATGTTTTTCCATAAACATAATAGCAACTTATTATATAGAAGATACTTATTTTATTATATATTCTTGTTTTGGATATAATTTAATATCGAAAAATTGGAAATAAGATGATAGAACATGGATAAATATTACACCTCTTATTTAGGAATCATCCTTTGTATATCCTGGTAATGACTTATAGTTTGGATTTTTAAGAAGACCATGACATATAGCTATTTATAGTTATTCTTGTAAGAAATTATTTAACGGTTTTTTATGTCCATTTTATCATTAATTGGGAATAATAGTGGGGTAATTGTTCCCATTTATAATAGGTGAAGGGATAGACTTCTAAGTTTTAAGAAATTTAAAATATCATAAATATCATAACAATATAATCTAGAAAAAATAGATATAATTCTGAATGTAGTATTAGAAAATATCAAAATATATACAAAAAATAATATTTTTAGAGGTTTATATAGAATTTTAAACCTTATATTTTGATTTAACCCCCTTGTAAAACCTCTTAAATTTTAGTCATTGTAACAAATTCTTCAGTGATTAAGGGTTATAAATTAACTTCAAATATTTCAATTATACGAAAAAATATAGAGGAAAAAATAGAATATTTTTTATTCTAATTATCATTTCTCTATATTTTATTATTGTTAAAACATTTAATAATACATTATTTAACTTAAAATACTTTAAATTCATTTTTGGGACTATTCACAAAATTTGAATTTAATGACATAAAGATAAAATTTGATTTAGAATATAAACATGTTGAACATAATTTATAAATAATTATTAAAAATAAAATTTAAATTAACACTATAATTCACCCAAATATATTACATTTAATGTTTTTAATCTCATTTAAACTGATTCTTATATTTCTTACACAAACACTATGTTAGCATTGTGTAAGAATTTCATGTAATTATACCCTCATTAAAAATTATAATTATAGTACCATAATAAGAAACATATTTATATTCAAAATAATCTTTAATATTCTTTAATAACACAATTTTATCCCAATGAAAACATTTAAAAGAAATCAAAAGGCAAGAACGTGATATTTATATAGTTATCCTTTTACTTAAAATATTATAAAAGTTACAATTAAAGGAAAGTATATATAAAGGGCCTAGTATAAGAATATTGGATGGTTAAAGTAGAGAAAAACTCATAAAATAAAATAAATACATGTTTTATGGGGATTTTTAGGCCTTATGGAATAGTTTTAACCTTGTTTTATCTGTTTTACCATTACCATAGTGACAATATTTTTACCAAGGTTACCATTCATAATGACCATAAACAAAAGGGACCTAATTAACATGTATTAACATCATAATTAAAAATATTGAATCCTTTTTTAAATATTAAATTTGATAATATTTATAAAATTCATTTATTATATAAATATGTAAAACACAAAAAAAAATAGTTTTTAGAAAAATTTGTTTTTACTCTTAAAAATGAGTGTATAAAAATAATATATTATGATAATTATTATTAAATTAATTCAAATATTTATAATTAATAGATATTTTCTTAATTTAATACCAAATAAAAATATTATAGGACCTTTACATTTACTTCTTTAAAGAAAATAAATAATTGTTTTCCAAAAAAATTATTTTTCTATTCTTGACTCAAAATGAATCTTTTTAAAAACATCCCAAACCAAAAAACCCTAAATTATTTTTTAAAAGATGATTTAGAAACATTATATTCATTTAATCAAATTAAAATACTAAAAATTACACAAATTAATTATATTATCCGCACACATAACGAAATAAAATCAATTTTTAAAGATTATGTGTTTTTGAATCATAAAATGACTTTACTATATATTTTGATATTATTTCCTAATATTTAATCAATACATTTTTATTAATTGGGAAATTTATATATATTATTCATAATGTTATTACTCATATTCATACCCCCAAATCTAATGAATATGGTATAATATATCATTGTTGGTTCATGTTTGACGTTGCATGTCAATAATGATATTTAACACAATAGAATTTTTAATGAGAAATGTTTTCAAAAGTATTGGGTTGTTAAATCACCCCAATAATGAAAATTAATCCTCACAAAATTTATTTTATTCTTACTAAATGAGTGTATCTTTTCACAAATTCATTTGTGAAGTTCATTAAAAAATACTATCATAGGTTAATAATAAGAAATATATGATTTCTAAAATTAGGGTTTTTTAAAATATTCTTTTATAAGACAAATATAGTTATTGTGTTTCAAAATTCATACCTCGGTGTTTACATTATGTTTCCAATGTAAGACTCTATAATTTTTTTATCCTTTTATTTGAGTCAGATTAATTCATTTACAATTTAGAATTATAAAATAAGATGATATACATACCTTATACATGATTTCATCCATTGATTGAATTTAAACATTTTTCTCATCTATAATTCATTTCACATTCTAATAATGAATGAACGAGATGAATATTTAATCAATATATCATTAGATTTAACTTCTCATATGTCTTGTTATTTTAAAGAAGATGGTAGGATATTAATTTTTTTCATGTAGATTTAATAAAATAATCGGTGTCCCAAAATACGATAATACTCAATAAACGATCATGTAGCATCCCCGACTAAATTATCCACCTGAATAGTGAAATCCGATAAGGTGCCATTGGCCTTAGGCATGCCTCCCCATATTCTAAAGGCTGTCAACTAGAATTGAGGGTGTAAATAAATAATATTTGGGTGAATATAACCTTATGGATGGTATAATAATGGTTCGAGCAATTTATATAACATTAATAGGGAGAACTAAATACTCTGTAGACTCGAACCAAACTCGTGAATGGAAGAATCATAGTTAATAATGACAAATAGAAGAAGTACAATGTAATAAATAATCGGAAATAAATAAGCATAAAAAACATACCCCTTGTATCATTGAAACAAAGCATGCTTACATATCGGGTCATACTTGTCAATATATAGTAGGGTCTCCAATGGATGAACAATTGTAGAAACATACATATACAAGTAGCATGCAGAACAAAAAAGGGAACTAAAACATAAATATCCAACCAAGGAAAGACCTCATGGTCCTACTGCAAAAACACTATGATCCAGCTCCTAAAGTCGATCCTTTACCTGAATGTAAATACAAAATTCAACATGCATCCTGAAGGACCCATGTAGTTTGTGGGAATGTGTCTCATTAGGATACCAACAAAGTGTGTATACCCAATATAAGTGTTTACCAATAATTGATCTAACAAAATAAAACAATGTACCATCCCTTGCAATTTAAATAAATAAAATCTCAACTGGTTCTCAATAGCTACCCGGGAGTTGTCACTTTCTTCAGCCAACAACGAAAATCTGGAATATGAGAGGATCCTTAGCTCATGGTCCACGTTATCCCCTAATGTAGTACAGCCCAGGTGAACCCTTAGGTTTAATCCTAAATGGGATAACTCGGCACCACATGCCACCTGACACATCATGTATCAACCATGTAAAAATTTCCCAAAGCCATGCCCAAGAAACATAACTGGTCACTTATACACCTGGTCAAAAGAACACATTAGCTCAAATCTCATCATCTAGAGGAACAGTGAAATATGTCCTCCAACAAAATCAATTCCATCTCATCTAACGACGTCTCAAGGAATGGTGATCTCCTTTCTCTGAAATATTCCAGGACTATGGACTCACTATGGAGAGCCTTATCCCCCAACTCATAGCCTCATCATTATCAATTGAAGGATCCTCACCTTATTTGTGGATTTATATGGAAATCACCCTCAACACAATTTTCCTAATGCACAATATTTGGGGCCTCTACCCACATGATTGGTCAACACCACCTAATTATCTAAGTCAACATGTGTTCACATTACTCAAATCAGTGCTCTGGCCATGATGGGTGAGTAGCAATAACTAATTTAGAACTTAATCCACAACCAACTGGTACCTAAATAACCTATAACCATTTATCTCAAGTATTATGGTTACTCCATCAAATAACATAGGTCAGTCACTCAACCTGATGGTCACTCCTCATCAAATCAACTTCCATTACACCCAACCGAAGGACAATACCACCCAAGTAATCTAGTCTAAAACCGACTAGACATCCTCGTCGCCTCAATCCAAAGGGCCATGAAATCCTTATTTCTATGGTCCATTACCAAAATGACTAGATGGGTCCCAATGGTATATCAAAGGAAAATAAATATGTTTATATATAAATAACATTTATTTAAAAAATAAAATAAATTTAATTGAGTTGAACATCTCTACTTTGATAACAAAATAAATAAAAATAAAATGAACAACTTAATTAAAAAATAAAATTCATTTTAATTTTATTTAATATCAAAAATTAAAAAAAAAACTCAATATAAAACTACAAAATTCAATATAATTGAATTACACAACATCATTTAAGAAAAACCCCAATTTAAAATTAAACAACTCCAATTATGTCAAAAAACATTCTAGACTAGATACCCAAGGTGGTCGATAGCCTCAAACCCAACCGCGAATTTATGGGAAGGTTTAGGGAATGATTAAAGGAATACCACATGGTAATATGTTCAATTTAATATGAAGCAACATGGTCTTTCTCAAATAGCCTATGGCTTTCCAAAATCTGTGCCACCCGAACAACTTTTAAAACAAAAAGAGATGTATGCACGCCATATATTGGACTCATAGATATAGAAACACCCGATTTTATCCTCTAACTACAAGTGCATTGGAAGAAATCATTTTTCCATAGATCACCCTAAAAATAAAGAAAAATGGATCAAATGGATTTAGCCCCTTGTGAGATGAGTGAAAATAAGAGAAGTGGTTTCGTGACGAATGCCTTACTATTGAGATTGCAATGCACCGAACAACTTGAAAAATGGATCAAAAATGAGGGAGATGGAGCAAAATGAATAGTAATAGAAAATGAAGGATCTAACCTCTAGATGTTTGCGACCCATGCAAGAAGAAAAATGTAAAGAGGAGATTATAGGAAATTAGAATATGTGTAAAAATTTAACTTTAACACTTTATCGAGGATTCCTGGTTTACCCACATGGTTTTCCAAACCATTACCAATCTACGCAAGTTGTAGTGCTAAGTTACTACTCAAAAGGAACCTCTCATACATATTACACACATTTATCCCTAACTATATGAAAACCGAGTGGAAGTCCTCTAAAACAAATATAGAGAACATCAAACGGTCATGCACCTCCTTGACACATTTTTTCCAAACCATGTAGTAGTTCAATACTAGGCCACACTGTTAACTAGAAGGGGTCACATGGTTTACCCCAAACCATGTGCCCTAATCCAAAACTCTAAAACAAACCTTCAGGCCTCTAACACTCCCAAAACCCATTTTGGTCCCTATAGTCTCTCTTAAATCCTCTAAATCCTTCTAGAAACATCAAATAAAGATGATGAAACTCTCATAATTTGACTCTAATCATAAAAAAAGAAAATGGAACCCCTACTATTTTGAAAATTCAAAATGGAAGTGGTTTCAGACCTAATTCAAAAACCAAGGATGTTAAAATCTCCCCATCTTAACATAGCTCATCCCTGACCTGTAAAAAGTAAAATGGAAATAGTACCAATCATATCCATCCTTTTTAAAAAGGACCCAAACAAACCTAATCTCAAGGTCACAGGTCATCCTCCTAATGTGAGTTCCCCACCATAGGTGTTACCTACCCTGGTACATCCTGGTCAAAACTCAAATAAAAAAACTAGTCCATTGACCATTCGTGGGATCAAATTTCCACTCGTGATGCATCATCACTCCCGCACATCATCGATTTCCCCCATATTATACCTCCCAACCATCATAATCTTACACTAAATTGGTTCCAACCTCATTCCCATGGATCACATGAAAACCCTAAGGCCCTACATCACAATAGATGCTCAAAACGGTCCAAATGCCTCATGCCTCAATTGAGTACCTCAATGCAACGGTGACCAGATTCCTCATACCTCAAATAAACTACATCCCATTGATGCTATGATTTCAAGAACCTCAGTAGTCACACATCCAATGATTCTCAACATAGAACCTAGTTCCATGCACCACACACACACACACACCCACACAAACACACACACACACATATATATATTTACACACAATGAGACTCAGCCAGTTTCAACCTAATAAAAATTATATCTTTATTCTCTTAAAAACTCTTGTGCACCTAATCCACTCAAAACATACATTCCTAAAAAAACCCTTCAAAAATAAAAACATAAAGTACATTGGTCATGAACCTGGCATACCTTTTATTTTCATCAGTTCACCAGCTTACTCAGCCCTTGGAAATTACACAGCTTGTACCTGTCCAGAAGAACGGCTTCCTAAATCCCGACCTACCTATGGTGCTGCACTAATCACTATCTAATAAACCCATTGATGGTTCCACTTATATCTTTCATGACCTATAAATTCAACTATTTCATGGATACCCATACCTGGTACGGATATTGAACCGATCTCAGAACCTTACTTCTACCCCTGAACCTTACTTTCAGCTATCTGGGAAAGCTTTTGTTAGAACTTCATATGATTTCCAACCCTTCCTCATGCATAGAACATTTTTTAAGGCCACTGGTAATGAGTCTGGACATGTCTCGGCTTCCCAAACTGGAAGAGAACTAACGAATACCCACTACAAAGTCGTCTAGCTAGGTCCTTGGAAAGACTACCCTACTGAAACTCAGCCTGACCTCACTTCCTTCTAACTGTGTTTTTACTACTACAACCATCTAATTTTGATGACCGAATCGAGTTAGAAATATCTGTTAGATTACAGCTGGATATGAGAACCTAGTTCACCGCCTCTAAAAATGAGGCCATCCTATAGATGTATACCTGTATCTGAAAGGTGTGTTGCAAACTATCCTCGAAGTTCCTCAATCTCAAGGTGCCATCACTCACAATACATAGTGAATAGAGATACAACTCATGAATCATCACTACATAGTCCATGAAGGACATGTATTCCTTCGTAATTCTTAATAAATATTGATCCATTTTATCCCTCAGTATCTATGGGAAGAAATACTTGAAGAATTGGGCCTCAAAATCCTTCTAGAACAGTCACCCATGTCTGCTAGCCTTAACATGCATGTCCCACTAGTTATTATCTATAACTTTGATCTTATTGGTTTCAATTTTCACCCTACACCCTAGAGTCATATCTAATTGATCAAAAATAATATGCATGGAATCCAAACAATTCTTAGCCGTATGTTGACCACCCCCTCCCTAAAAGAGTAGTGGTGTTACAAATGTAATGTCCCAAGTAAGATATTCCATATATGTCTTTTCTCTCTGATATCCTATTTAAATACAATTTAAAAACCATATTAGGATAACTTATAGCTTATTTTCAATCCATGTATGAAAATTTCTTTGATATGGTGGCTTCCCCACCTACATTATAACCTAAACCTAAGACCGATATTTACCTTTCTCTACCTGAACCACAGCTGTTTGAACTATCTCATTCTCTAGAAACAACCAATCCTTGCCTTCCTAATGCTCCATCTAATCCATCATGGTGAATATCCATTTAATACCATCAATATGGTAATACATAACATATATAACATATATATACCACATAGATAGGGAAAGAAGTTACATGTAGTGAATCCACACTACCCTTACCATTTCCTATCACAGCCATGCCACACGGCATCCTGGTCACATGTACCCATTACCCTCCCTCAATATATCAAACTATCAATATATACCCAATTAAATTCCCATCCTTACAACCAATGATTCCTCAATCTAATGACCACGTCACCAAAACGGGTGATCAACATCACCCCATATCGCAATACGCACTTGCCCTTTTAAGAGCCAATCACATTTCATGTAACACCTGATATATATGTATATATATATCATATCATATGGAATATCAAATTTTAACAGGGAATAAGCTATTTTATACCACATCATATAACATTTTACAAGGAATTTAGTCTAATAACATGCATATTTGAAATTGAAAAAACATAATATGTGCCTAGACAAAAAAAAGTATTTATCACAGTCACACCTTAACTCATGGAGTTAGGGTTCCCATTTCTCATTCCTTATCATATCAATCTAGGGTACACAAGTCTCAATATTGAACAATTCACATTTCAAATAAGCCACCCTAGCTAGAAATCAATCCAAATGTAAAATGAGAAAAATAGAACTATGATGCCCACCCATGGTAATTTGGTTCGTCCCTCATACATGGGGCTGTTGTCACCCAAGCATGAGCTATGAATCCATTTCTGACCACATTATAAGATCAAATCTACTATATTAGAAATATTGATACTAATAGAAAATAAAATCATTAGATATATCAATCTCATTTGTAGTCAGTCGTACATTGCTATAATATATAAATCATGAACTGCTCTAATACAACTTGTAGCATCCCTAACCCTATTATCCCCATGAATACAGTTATCGTGTCAGTTTCCACTAGCCTTAGGTTCACCTCCTTGTATTCCAAATTCTTTTGACTAGAACTGTGGGTGTAAATAAATAATTTTTGGGAGATTATACCCTCTAAGAGGGTATAAAAATGGTCCATATAATATATATATATATATATATAAATGAAACAGAAGAATTGAAGAGTCGTCAGACTCAAGACATACCCTCAAATTATAGAATCTCAATAAATAATGATAAATAGTGAAAGAATGACTGAATAATTTAGTGGAAATAAAAAATATTCAACAAACATACAACTTGTAGAACTAAAACCATGAATTATTACATATTAGGTCATACATGTCAATATAAATAAGGGTTTTCAATTACTGAAAATAGTAGATATATATATACAAGAAGAATGATGGTCCAAAGGGGAAAAAAATCTATAACCAAGGAATGACCTCAAGGTCCTAGACCAACAGTGCTATGATCCATCTCTTGAGGCTGATCCTTTACATGATCATAAACGCATAAAATCTACATGCATCCTAAAGGGCCCATGTAGAGTGTGAGAGCATGTCTCCGTAGAATACCACCCAAGTGGGTGTTCCCAACATACATTATTAAAAATTGATCTTTAAAAATAAAACAAAGAAGAAAACCATGAAATTAAAAAAAATGAGATCCATTGGTACTCAACAGCCACCAGGTAGTAGTATCCTACTTCATCTAATGCTAGAAGTTTGAATATGAGAGGATCTTTGGCACATCTCACAATATATCCCCTAATGTAATATAGCCCAGATGAATCCTCTAGTTTCACTATAAATTACATAACCTAGAACCATGTGCTTTATAATGACTCGTGAATCAACCAATTATTGACATCCTAAATTAATTCCAATTTAATGTAACTGGTCCCTCAAAAACTGGATCAAAAGTACACTTCATTTCGAATCCTGAAATTCAGAGGCACAATAATATCTCTCCTAAAATAAAATCTCTATCGACTCATATCCTGATGTCCTGAGGAATTAAAATCCACATCCTCTTAAATAATCAAGGCCCACAACCAAAATATAGTGAGCTGCATCCCCTAACTTATAGCCGCATATCTGTTGACCAAAGGATTCTTATGATTCCCTTGGATTTATATGAAAGAACCCAAAAACATTCTAGAGTTTCACAACCAATATACTATACCCACACAAGTGGTTAGAACGACATCATCATCTGAGTCAACCTCTGTGCACACGGCTCCAATTGGTTCTTTGGCCATCATAGGTTAGCAGAAATCACCAATTGAGTAACTAAGCCACAACTAATGTGAACCACATTCCCCTACGGCCATTTTACTCATGTAGGATGGTCATGCCATTCAATAACATGGACCATTTCCTTAACCCGATGGCATGAACACCATAAATTGACTACCATGACGCCCAATCGATGGTCGACACCACCCATGTAAAACATGCCCTGACCAACCAGATAACATCATCACCTCAATTCTAATGGTCACTTCTAACAATTTCATTAGGTCATACCCATCATGACCCCATGGGTCCCAACAGTATATGATAAGAAAAATAAGCATATCATATATAATTTAATTTTAAATAAATAATAAATTATATTTATTTTAATTGAACATCTATAATTTCACCAATCCATGTGATTAGTCACACGACTGGTTACACAGCTAAATCTACATGACATGTTTGTGCCAGAAACAGCGTGTACTAACTACCCAAAATCCACCGGTGTTGTTGGTCACACAGCTGGCACATCGTCTATACACATGTCGTGTACATCTGGTACATAGTTTTTTCTACCAAGGATGTACTAACCCTGTGATTCTTACCACAGAACAATTGAAATAGTTAAAGACTACACGACATGTACATACAGTACACGATGTGTACCTAAGAAAAACATTTCCATCTCGAAAGGAAGGATACATGGATTGTATTTATCATTACACTTCGTGTATTCTGGGTTTTTCTAGACAATAAGCCTTAAAAACTACTCTGGAACCAAGAAAAACTCTAAAATGTACATTAATATTCCAAATTCCGATCAGTGAGGGCCCATACTCCCCACGAACCAAAGCTTGGCATCTATTACATGTCATATACAAGAATAACAGTGCAATGATCAACCAAATTCAGAACCATGAGGTCCCATAAAACCTTAATAACCATATTTTGGTGTTCATTCATACTAAACCTTACACAATACAATACCCTATAAAACAGTATTTATTCTATCAAGGCATCTATCACAACCACATGCATATTTAGAACAACATCTATCACAACAACATGAAATTAGTAATTCATCCTAAATGGCATGATAGGAATGCATGACATGTGATCTCTATGAAGAGCCAATATGATGCATGATATGTAATACACCCATCTCATTATGATTTAACAAAAATAAAACCTCCATATTACCAGTGTTAATAGCAAAAACATGTGAATCATCCAATGGTGAAATCAAATCAATTGTAAAAAATTACCAAACCATAAAAATTTCAATATTCGAGGTAAATTATCATTTCCCTAAATGTGGGTTAGATTATACTAGGCATAGATTAATACTAATGAAATATTCCATCTTATCCATATCTATAAGCTCCAAATAGTAAGTCAAGAAGAAAATAATTTATTTGATACCACTTTGTAAAGTCTCGGTTACAAGAGCCGCCTAGTGGTGCCTCGTACCCAGTTGGTCACATGGCCTCAATCACATTTCCCCAAATGCCATCGGCTGCCGACTAGTAGTGAGGGACTTGGGTGTGATAGTAGGAAAACTATGACCTCATTGGAAGAGTAATGCAGTACAAAATAAATAGATAATAATAGCAGAAGTAGTGATAATATGAAATAAGTAAACCACATAAGACTGAAAGTAATAAAAAAAACTAGAGAACATATATAAATGATGCATGATACATATGTCTAAAAAACCTTCCAAACAATCCACAATGCTGGAATACAGTATAATACTCAAGTAAAAAAGAAAACAAAAAACCCCAGTAGCATCGTAAGCCTCATATTGGTCCCATGCCCTTCAGCTCCACAACAGTCATGTACCTGACATAGAAGGGAGATTACCCTTATCTATTTGTGCAACAATATAATATGTTTGGGGCCAATAACATGACCCATACAAAGTGTGAGACGAATCTTAGTAGGCAACCACCCAATGATTTGTTCCTAACAGTCAGTAAATATACATGTCTGGGAATAAGAAAAATGAATCAGAAAACAAGGAAGTACACAGAAGTAAAAAATCCTACAATTTCAATTGCATTCAATTTCATATATAAAGTAAAAAAGATGATAAAAAAACTAACCCTCTAGAAAGTACTCACAGCCTATCCCCCCTGGTTCAATCAAACAACTTCAAGTAACCATATGGGTAATTTCTCATAGCCTAACCCCTATGGTTCAACTTATACAAGGATATACCTCCCTTCTCAGTAGCTCACATGGTCTAACCCCATTGGTATCATTCAAAAAAAGACTCTAGGAGGAAGCACCCATCGTCAATTCCCCATATAATCTTTTAACAATAAATACAAACATAATGAGGAATCACTCAATGTAAATTCCCCTTATAGTCTCATAATGGTAACTATAGACACTCTAAGGGAGCACTCAACGTCAGTCCCCTCTACGGTCTTGCAGCATGATAAATATAACAGACACTCTAGGAAAGCCCTCAAAATCAATTCCCCATATCGTCTCACTACACTAGGTTCCCACAACCTGGTGTATGAAAATTGGGAAAAATGATGTTCAGAAGCCAAATTGAACCTAAAAGTACTACTTGTCTAAATAGCTACAAGGAAGTCCCAAACAATAGATAAGAGAACCACTCCATCCTAACAATACTATGCCTGGAAGGAAAGCAGCCTAACAGGAAAAGCTAGACCAAACAGTCAATATCAAAACAAACATGGGTGATAGATCTATAGCATGGAAAATAACATTATTCACAATCAAACACCCTCTACTTAGGCACACAAGGCATAACAGGAAATAATAGGGCTAAAATCCTTAAACATGAAATACACCGTTCTAGGGTATTGGCACTTTTGTATGTAAAATTCAATGACTAACTATGTAAAGGAACGAACCAACTACCTTGACATTGTACAATTGATATATGCTGGCGTTGGCCCCTGAATCGATCTATAATGTGGTAGATCTTGAAAAAAGTAAAAAATGTTCAACCAAGGATATCTCACGAGAGAGGAGAAATCAAGATATGAGACTCTATAAAAAGGAATAACTCACCGATGTGATTCCAACGCAACCAACAAAGTTTGATTCAGAGAACGGATGGAGAGTCAGAGACACAGAGAAGATTCGTTAGTATTTGTCACTCCTAGATGATATGAACCTAGAAGAAGAGGTTTTTGTCGATTAGACGCGACCCTAGTCCAACATAAAAATTAAAAATAAAAGTGAACAACCTGTACTTTAAAAGTAGATGATGTGTACTTTCCTTAACTAGCCTCTTCTTTAGGTGCTCTCCAGGACACCCCACACGGCCATATACTCAGCCATTACATGGCCAGTACATGGTCCCCTTCGTCAATCGGGTACACGGCATGTACTACAAAGTACACTGCGTGTACTCCTTAAATTTCAATATTCTCATCTTTTCCTCAAAAACGCCATAGAGAAAAACCCATAACTAAAATAAAGATCTAGGTTATTACATCGAGATTTCATGAAATATTATTTTAAATTATATTTAATCATTTCTTTTTATTATTAAATAAGATATTGAGATTATATTTAATAACACACAAAACCAAGTAAATTTTACACTTTATGGAACCTTGAGATAGATTTCACAACTTGAAACTGGGTTTTAATAAAACAACTAAATATTATTAATATTATGTATACTGGTTTTACCGAAAGTAAACATATTGATAAAAAGTGTTTAATTTTGTGTACGGTCTTGATATGTTTCAAAAATTCTATTCTCTCAAAAAAAATTATTTCTTTTTTTGAAAAAAAATAAAATAATTTTTTGACACATTTTTAAAATTAATTTGATAAAATAAATTTATTTTTTTCAATAATAAGACCGAAATTATCTTAGGGTTAATTTTGTGGATAAATATGAAATGTTTCATTTTTTGATGAATAGTGAAAAATACTGAATTTCAATTGAAAACTTCCTTTCCATTTAATTTATTTATTATGATAAAGTATATTTTAAATTGTATTTAAATTAATAATTGTTAAATTTTATATCAATTAATACAATTTATTTCATTATAATCAATTTCATATTGAAATTGGATATAAAAATTTTATAAATGTTTGAACATTTTCTCATTAAAAACATGTTTTTATATAGTGTTTTTGGGATTAATTTTAAAAAAAATTCCAAATTTTGTGAATTGAAATTGGAAATATTGATTAAATATTTGGAATCAAAATAATTTATAATATCTAATAATTTAAAATTACTTTTTGACCAAAATGAATAGTAAAACTATTAATAATCAAATGTTCTGACTAAAGTAAAAATGGGTTTATGAGGGGGATAAACAAGAATGATAAGAGTGACGTTTAATTAATATATTATATTATTTTTCTTTACTGAATTTATTTTTATCTTGGACTTAAAATTATCTTTAATAAGGAAATTTATTTCCACCTTCCTTTGAATATTACCAATACAATAACTTATGTAAATAAAAAAACAAAACGATATTTTTTTACTTCTTAATATATATAATACTTTGGGATGGGTTAAAAAATTATAATACATATTATTTTGAATGATAAATTTTTTTTTTATAATAATAAATTTTCATCAATTTATAGTGACTAATTAGTAACTTAAAATGATTAAAAAATATCAATGCAGTAATTATTTAGTTAACAAAAGATTAAATAACTGATACAAAAATAATAAATGTAAATTAAATTGAAGTAATTATTGTTATAAATTATTTTAATATATGAATATATAATCTTATAGAGGTTTTATATTAATATATTTTAATTATATCAATTTTTTATATATTTAATTTAAAATTTTATGAATAATTTCAAAATTGAAATTAATGTTTTTTATAACAAATAATGATTTATTAAATGATTTAAAATTACTAAAAACTAATATTTTCAAATTTTATTTTTAAAGGTTAAAAAATATAAAATATTTTCCATCCATGGACCAATTTATCTTTTATGATGAAAATATTGAGACCTAAGTAGTAAAAACATTGTTATCATGGTCAGGGTTAAAGTAGTGTTTTTGCACATTACATGCGCTTGTGTTCCAATTAATTTACAACACATGTAGTATTTATATTTTATAAAATATATATAATATGTATAATCAGTGGTTGTAAATTACATAATTTTTAACATTTTATTTTAGTTTTCATATATTAATTAACAAGGTTAAAAATACTATATACCGCATTGAAAAACCAAAATGGTAAAAGTAATGAAACATAAGCGATAAGAAAAATAAGTATAAAAATGTATTTAATTTTGTTTTTAAGGGGATTTTATGTCATGTAATTCAATAAAACCTTTAATTATTAAATTTTTATCCACTTTAGAAAATATTTACCTCCCAATAGTGAATACTTTTGGGTATTTACAAAAATGTAACTCCTCCTCAACGATAAAAGTGAACTCACTCTCTTCACTTATTATATCCTATAAATATATGTTTATCAAACAAAACCTACTAAAATCACTTCTTAGATTCCCTAAACTATTCATATAATCCTTAATTTGGTCAAAAAACTAACCTAGGAATGCATTATTGAAAACCAAAAGATAATTCATGAAGAATAGGTAATGTTTTTTAATGATAATCTCTATTTTATTTCTTTCCCAAGCTTATTTAATTCATATTTTATCAAGATAACCTAATGAAATAAATATCTAACATATAATTTGATGATTTTATTATAATTTCATGACCTAAAACTGCACACACATCCATAAAATTGCTTACGAAATCATTGTTTGTGTGTACGATGGACTACCACCTCACAAACCGATGTTATTTTTTCCATTACCACCTCTAAATGTTGAGAATACTAATATATTTACCATTTATATATTATATATAGGATATTTATGAAGTTATTATGATTATTAAATTATTATATCACACATACCCTCATGCTTTCCTTTTTATGGGAATATGATAAAGTCGTTCATATGTACGGTGGACTACCGGCTCACAAAGCCTTACGATTCTTTCACGCTTTACATGGAACGTATTAAGGGCGGGTTTAAAAAAATATTTAATATATATGACATAATAGTTTTATAAGAATTATAATATATATATATATATATATATCTCATTTAATTTTCATTCTTTCAATATGATAAGAAAATGGAAACACTCTTCATGCTTATGTATGACCTGCCATCTCTAGGAACGGTTTATTTTATTACATATCACTACATTTTAATGATTAATCAAAACAAATATATACTGAATATATATAATATTTTTGTATAAATTTTTAATTTCTATAAATTATTTTACTATGATTGAAGTAAGAGGACCAAAAATAAAATGTGAAAACATATATGAAAAACAAAGCTGTTATTACTCAAACGTAACATTAACATGGATTTGTTAAAAAATAGTAAATAAAAGTTCATAATAAAATAATATATGGTATGATATATATATATATATATATATATATTTATGATAATGTAATATATTTATAATAGCCTTGTTTTTTATACCTGAGGCTTTAATGAGTATGACGGATTTCCAAACTTAAGGTAAGGTATTCCCATCTTGATTTTTACATAGATGGTACACATGTCATGTTCACCACATATTCCATTTATGTGTTGTGTATACATACCATGAATAAAAATAATGATGATTAATCTTAAAAATAATTGTTTCTACATATCTATTTTATGATATATCTTTCATAGGGTTTACGGTACAAAAGTTAAGAAATCGGTAAGGGAGTTTTGTCTCAATTTTCCTTCTTTTAGATATATGTTATGTTATGCACCTATATTCTTTTAAGAGGTGTATATTCAGACCCATTGACTTTTAATCTCATTAATTTATTTAATCTCATGATATTTTATGTTTCAATTATTTTCATTCCTTCATGGGTCTTACATTTCAATGTTACCAAAGTGAAAATAGTTTAAAGTTACAATCTCATCGTTTATGTGTTTATGATTATTCATCCAATAATAAAATATTTTAATATATCTCTCAATAAACTAATTAATTTTATTTTTATATGGTTATGTGATTAAAATAATTTTTTTCCCTTTATTTTTCTCTCTTTATGTACTCAATAGTTAAAATAGAACAGTTTTTTTGACAAATTGCATTTTTTGGTCAAAAACCCTTTTTCCTAGAAAACCATGTATTCTAAAAAAAATAGAAGTGTATTGAATTTTAAAACAAGTTTTCAAAGTGAATTTATATTTCCCTCATGAAATTTTTGTGATTATTTATAAATATTCTTTTATATTTTTTCAAGGATACATTCAAGGAAAACGATTTTAAAAATTTTTTATGTTTTAAAAAGATATTTTTCTAGGAAATATTATTTTCCTTTAGAAATGTTCTAAATGATTGATCAAAGATATTTTACATCTAATATTTAATTTTTTTATGTTACCTATTCTTTTACGGTGATTATAGAATGGTGTTTAGGAAACCTATTTATTTTCCCATGGCTAACACCATGCTAGAATTATTAAGAAACCAACATCTTTTTTCATAGGTTTTCAATGATGAACTTATTATTAAACTATGTTCATTTTTGTAGGTTATGATATGATAAAATTTTTAGGAAACTCATTATATTTTAGGGGTTATTATTTGATAAATTTATATGATCTTGTGGTATACATAAACATGGTATTAATTATGATAAATTTGTACCTATATCACTCTAAAATACATTGGGAAATGATAAATGTATTTTGAGATCAAATGGAACACTAATGGTTATCGCAATCCTGAAAATTTGGTTATACGGTTGTTTATCCAAATCCTAAAAAATAGGGTACAAGAGTGGTTATCGCAAGCTCGAATCATGTACATAGGTGGTTAACCTAAGCCTAACTTTTCATTAATATCTTGGTTGGTAGACTTGAAATAATATTTTATATACTTATGTGTATGCCACAATTCTATATCTTATTCCATTGTTATTCTCTCATGGATTATTATTATGTATTCCATTTTTATTAATGTCTTATAAACTACCAATATTTATTCCATGAATCAAGATTATGACCATTGATATGATCTGTATGGTTTTCAAATTTTATTCTTATGTTCTAAAACCCTTATGTTCATTTTTTGCATATATATCTCATTTCTTTACACTTAATAAGAATCTAAGCTCACCCTTTTATATGTTTCAATTCCACCAGGTTATAAATAAAGGTTTAATATAGGATTAAAAAAGAGGAATATATTTTTGGGTGACATTGAAGATCTATCAAGAATTAAAAACACTGTGTTCTAAGTTTCTTATATCAATAAACTATTACGATACATAGGCATGATTTGTTTTAATGCAATTAAAATTCATGGGAAAAATTTAATATCTATATATGACAATCCCATGTCACTATATTTGTTATTAAATGAATGGTTTAGTTATCCATTGGAAACTATGATGGAAAAATTTTAGTGTCATCACTTGGGGTATTTCTAATGATATTTCTAGGGATGTCCCAATAAATAAATCTACATACGAGTAAAATTTTATGAAAATGTCTTGTAAAATCAGTAATTGAATAAGAGAGTGGTTTCCAAGGGATTTTGTCCCTTTCGGGAAACTATAAGTGTATGTGGATCTACCATATATGTAACTAGGGGTAATAACCTTAATAACATGGTATTGAACTAGGATTGATCAAGATCTGGTGAATGAAAATGATCCTTACATTATACAAACATTGATACACCTGGGCGATATGCTTTGGAAACTCAAAAACTCTTTATAAACCACTTAGAAGATTTTAGATAAATGATTAATTTGAATTTCCTAGTATAATCCTAAGGTTTTGTAGAAGGTGTCATGATTTAGACATACTATAAGTGATTTTTTTTATGATTATGTGGTTCCCAACATTTTTTAGTGTTTCTCACACTACTCATTTGGTCTTATTCAATGGTTGGAACTTGGAGGAACCATGTTAATGTTGCATGTGATGGATAATTCAATGTTTGTCCTCTTGATAATCTAAACATTTTAAAAGAGGGAATAAAAAATCTCATTGTTATTCTCACAAATCTTTTTGGAGATAAATGATTCATGATTGGATTCTATAAGAACAATGGAGTTAATAATATTCTATTGAGTCCTTCCTGGGAAAATTTCACACATTCGTTGAGTGGGTATTCTGATCCACTAATTTTTAAATAATGGATTAGAACTACTAAAAAGATATTTTTGATTCTCTATTGTTCGAAACATGAAAAAGTCCTTTTGGATGTCTACGATTTAGAATGTGAATTAGACCAATGGTGGACTCTTATCAAGAATCTAAGTAAACATAATGAAATTGACTCCATGGATCGGGATGAGATCATGAACATATTATTCAATAAGTACTTTCCCAATAATCCTCATACGAATTTGGATAATTATATCCTTGAGCTAAAGAATAAAGGATGATAAATCTGTTGGAACCTATAAGGAACATTTCACAAGACTTTTGAGGTATTCTTCAAGTGATATCATCCAACCTAAATGTAAGGTTGATTGATTCTTTGGATAATTAAATCTAAGTCTATGAAGGGAGTTATATATAAGAGACTTCAATTTCTATGAAGAGATAGTTCGATATGCTATCATGGTGGAAATAATGGTTGTAGTTAGATATTAATCATGGGGTTTCTGATAAGAAGAGAAAAATGTAATTTAAAATTAAATCTAAGAACCATGTAGAGAAGAAGATGATCATTTCATTATCATCAAATTGTGAGAAGTTTCAAGGAGGAAATTTTATTTATGGGACTACTAAATGTTTCAAGTATGGAAAAGAAGTTCTTTGAGAAACTGAATTCTAATGTTATGAGAAGAAATTAGTTATTGATGAAAATAATGAGAAATCCTTAAATAATTCACATCACACACTTTATTGTTTCAATTACAAAGGGTTTGGAAATTATGCTAATAAGTTCAAAAATAAAATGGTAAATAAATATGATCAATGACAAAAACCTCTAAACACAAAAGAAAAAGGGAAACATTATGTTATAACAGTAGTAAAATAAATTCATGATAGTTAGGGAACACTAATCCACCCCTCATTATTTTTTGATTTCATGGTTCATTTTTTATGAATGACCCCTATGAAAATATTATTGTTGATCAATTAGTGAAACTTCTTATGATTATCTCTCTCCATATGAATTATGGAATAACAAAATCACATTTTATTTTCTATCGATACAATATTGAACAGAAGATTCCAATGAAAATGTTTTTGTAAAAGATAAGAGCATATTTCATAAATAAAGGGTGAATGGTATTTTTCAATAACCTATGTCTCCAGGTATTATTAACTTAATAGTTATGGATACCATCATATGTTTATGATTTTATGGTTGATTGTAAGTTAAAATTTGTTAACACTCCCTTCTATATTTTTATGTAATGGTATTTTCTCAATATTAGGGATATTTTAAGAGACAATTATGGAAATAAAACCTTTTGGTATTATATGTAGTGAAAATTCTATTTTAGGATGAATTCCTTTAAAACTTTTAGACAAAGGATTAAAGGATTCTCTAAGATCATTTGATATAGATTTTAAAGGTGGTTGACAAGTTGAATTTTCTTACAATAATAAAATTCACTTGAACATCTCGATGGATATTTTTGTTGAATTTTATAGAATTGTAAAACACCAATATAATGGAATAATGTTGTGTATAGAAAGCTATTAAGACCTGAGAAAACTGATGATATAGAAGTCAATGTTAAATCCATTAATTAAAATGAAATGACTATACAAATTAGATAGAGATGTTATCATAATAACCATTGGTGCAATCTAGAATATGAGGTTAGATACAAGGTCTATTTATGAATCTATACATGGATGAAAGGTTGGAAAACTAAGTCGTATATATATTGATCCCCTTAAAATAATTGATCATGTCAGGATAGTAGCTTATTGTTTGGTGCTTCCACTAAACCTATCCGATGTTCACAATGTGCTCCTTGTATCACTCCTAATTAAGTACAAACCTAATCAATCAAGTGTACTAAACTCATAGGTCATACCACTAGAGCATTATATTTTATATGAGGAACAATTGGTATAGATTTTGAATCACATAGACAAAGTTATAAAAAAACAAGACCACTCACATTGTCAATGTTTTGAGATGAAAACACAAACTCAAGGAAGCTATGTGGGATCCTGAGGATGTATTGATGTAGAAGTATCCTCGATTTTTTGTACTAAAGTGACAATCGAGTATGAAATTTATTTTAATGGGGGTAGAATGTAACACCACAATATTTCATGAAATAATTTTTTCAATTAAATCCATTATTATATTTATTAAAATTTAATTAAATATTTAATTTATCCTCAAATGCATGAATCAACAATTAAATATTTCATTACATGCAACCCTGACTTATTTTTCACTCCATAAGACTTAGTTTTAAAAAAAATTACAATATAGTATTTGTATTATAATTTATAACACGTATGTTATGACATTTTAGATAAACTTAAGAAGATAAATATCATTAAATAATTTTAAATTATTATTTATAATTATTTTATATAATGCATAGATAATGGTAAAAATGTATTTACTTTTTAGTAAGGTTTTTATATAATTTGAAAATTCTATTTTCTCAAATGAATTATTTTTATTTATTTTGGTGAAAAAATGATAAAATGAATTTTTGACACTTTTATAAAATTTATTTTATAAAATAAATATAATTTTGAAAATATTGATACAAAAATTAGCATTGGGTGATTTTTTGGGTTTTTTCTAAAATGATTCATTTGTTGATGAATAGTGAAAAATACTTACTTTTAATTGAAAACTACCTTTTCATTTCATTTATTAATAATGATAAAGTATATTTTAAATTTTTATTAAAGTAAAATTAGATGAATTTTATACAAATTCATACAATTTTGGTCATTGGAATCAATTTAATATTGAAATTTTATATAAAAACTTTTGAGGAGTTCTTCGTAAAAATATCCACTTTTACGTTGCTTCTATTAGATTAATTTTAAATTAAATTTTTCATCTTTTGATAATTCATTTTGAAAAAATTCATTCTATATTTGGAATAATCAAAATTTATATGGTCTAAAATTTTCAAATTTGTTTTTTTTTCAATGTTAATAGTAAAAATAGTAAAAATTAATTACCATAGTTAATGTAAAAATGGATTGATTGGGTGTCAAACAAGAATGATAATAGTGAAAATTAATTAAAAAATATCTTAATTTTATTTAATGAATTTATTTAGATCATGGGAGTAAAATTATCTAAAATAAGATAATTTATTTCCACTTTCATTTAAATATGACATGTATAATAAGTTATGTACAGCTAAAGATAAAAAAGATATTTTTCATATTTCCAAATTCTATAATACTTTGGTATTAGGAAAAAAATAAAATTGGATTATTTATAAATATTATTTTGAAATATAAATGCGCTTTTTATCATAATAAATTATCTTTAATTTTTAGTGATGAATTAGTTACATATATTTTTAATAAATTCTAACATAGTAATTATTTAGTTAGTAAAAAATAAAATAACTAATACAAAAATTAATAAAACTTAATTAAATTCAATAAATCATGTAGCTTATTTATTTTTATATATGAATATTTCATTTTAAAATGGTTTAAAATTAATAGTTTTTAATTAAATAATTTCATGTTAAAAAGGTTTGAACATAATTTTTTTGAATTAAATAATTATCTTGATATTTTAAAATTCATTTTTTTAATAATAATTTCAAAATTGACATTAATGTTATTTTATAACAAATGATATTTTATTAAATGATTTTGATTTACTAAAAATAATATTTTATTCCAATTTATTTTCTAATTTTATTTAATAAAAAATATGTTCAATTAATTGATCAATTTTTCTTTTGTAATGAAAATATTGAACCCTAAATAGTAAAACTTTTGTTGGCATGGTTATGGTTAAAGTAGTGTTTTTTCACATTATAAACGCTTGTATTGAAATTAATTTTCAACAAAAATAGGATTTATATATTCAAAATTAGATATAATATTTATGATAAATTGGTCTAAAATATATAATATGTCACATCTTTTTAGTTTAATATATAAATTACCTAGGTTAAAAATCAAAGTTACCATAGTGAAAACCCAAAATGGTAAAAATAAGGAAACATGGAAGTTAAGGAAAAAAATGTTTTAAACATGTTTTCACTTATTCTTTGTAGTTTTTTTAAACCATATAATCCATCCAATCCTTAAATTATTAAATTTTGATCCAATTTTGGAAATATTGGCCTCCATATAGTGAATACATTTGAGTGTTTACAAAAGTGTCAGGCCTCGTCAACTATAAAAGGGTACTTAAACTCCTCACTTATTCCCTTCTCTCAAGACATTTTACTCAACCAAACCCTAAAAAAATAAATTCTTAAAATACCCACCATAATCTTAGAAACATTTAATTTGGAATAATTTTATCTTAGGAAGGATTTAGTGCAAACCTAAGTAGAATTCCCAAAGAATATTTAATGTTCATCAATGAGAATATCTATTTTATTTCTTTCCCTACTGTATTAAATTATTAATTTATTTTCATCCTATACTAACCTCAATATCTTATATATAATTTTTTTTATTTTAAGGTAATTATCTGTAATGTCCCGAAATCCTATGAAATTATTTATGAAATAATCTTTCATGTGTATAGCGGACTTCCGCCTCGTGAACCAATGTCATTCATTTTTTATTACAACCTATCAATGTTGGTAATAATAATTTATTTATATTTTATATATGATATGTATAATAATTAATATTTTATTATGATTTTTAAATTATTATTCCATATATAACATTTTTATTTCATTTTTGTTGGAATATGATAATTTCGTTCATGTGTACGACGAACTACCGCCTCACGAAGTGATGTGATTCATTCACACTTTATATATAATTTGTTAAGTGTGGGTTTAATAAAAATATGTTATTGATATGAAAGAAAATTTACATTTTAATTATAATATATATATATATATATATATTGTTTACTTTTTTCATTCCATACAATAAGAAAATAAAAATATTTTTCATGTGTACGTACGACCTAACGTCTTTATGAACAGTTTATTTCATTTACTATCTCTAAATCGTATGGGTTGATATAAAAAAATATATGATAAATATATAAAATATTTATATCATCTTTTACATTCTATAAATTATGATACCAAGATTTATTTAATAATACCAAAAATAATATGTGAAACCATATACAAAAAACAATGTCGTCATTTCAAGAAAAGTAACTTTAATATGGAATTGTTAATAAATGGGTCATAAAAGGTAACAATACAATAATATATTGTATTGTATTAATATATATGAATTAATATTGAATATATTTACAATGAAATAACATTTATTATACATTAGTTTCGGATGAGTATGACAGATGTCAGGGCTTAAGGTAATGGATTTTCGTCTTTCTTTTTACTTCTGGGAGACACATTCCAAGTTCACCACCTATAATTTTTATGTTTGTATATAAAGACAGAAATTTATATTGTTTTTATTATAATTAAAAGTATTTGGGTTTAAATATATATTTTTGTATCTCTATTTTACGGGGCTTAATGTTCACAAGTTAACTAATAGTAAGGGAATGTTTTATCAATTTTTTTTGAGACATATTTTATGTTATAAACCTATATTATTTTACGAGGTGTATATACGGACCCTCTGATATGTAATATCATTAATTTTTTTATTATATTTTTATTTAATTATTAAATTAATGTTATTCTTTTATGGTACTTACGTTTTAAAGTTACCAAAGTGAAAAGTGTTTTATGTTACAATCTCAATGTTTATTGGGATTATATATTATTATGCTTCCAATGATGAAATATTATAATTTATATCTCAGTAAACCCATATATTTTCTTCTCCTATAGTTTTTTAAGATGTATAAATTATATCCCTTCATCTTCCTATATTTATGTACTCAATAGTTCAAAAAAAATTAAGAAGTCATCTTTTCTATTGAAAACCATTTTTCATCCAAATATATTTTAAAAATGTTTTTGTAATGTTTTATTGTTTATAAAAAAATTAAAATTGAAATCATATTTTCTTAAATAGTTTTTTTTAACACTTTTTTAAAATTTGATTTAATTTTTTCAGGGTTTTTTTCAAAAAAATGATTTCAAAAATGATGTATTTTTTTAAAATTTATTTTTTAAAAAAAGGATATTTTACTGAAAAATGATCCAAATGATAGTTAAAAATTATTTTCCATCTAAGATGACATCATGTGCTGTCACATATGCCTTACATGGGATTTTATCCAATGATGCCATTATTATACTTTCCTTGAATGGTTTACCTACATCAAAGTATGGTATTTATGAAACCATTATATTTTCCCATGGGTAATTACATGTTAGAAGAATTATAAAACCCAATTCTTTTTTCATTGGTTATTCTATGATGAAATGATTGTGAAACCTATCTCATTTCAAATGGTATAAAATGATAAAATGTTTATAAAATAAATTTCATTTCATGGGTTCTGATATAAGGAATGTTTATGATCTTGTAAAACATATAAATATAGTTTTCAATATGTGATGGTTGGGAACTTTATCTCCTTCAAATACATTGGGTAACGATAAACATATTATGAAAACAAAGGGTACTTGAGTGGTTATCCCAATGATGAAAGGGAGAGTACACTGGTGGATAGCCTGAGCCTGAAAAATAGGGTGTATGGATGGCTAGACCAAGCCTGAACTCAGTGCAGAGGTGGTTATCCCAAGGCTAACATTTCATTATTTTTTTGGTGAGTATCCTTGATATAATAATTTCTATACTTTTTTTATTCTATAATTTTATATCTTATATCCATTATATCCTATCATGGATCATATTTTTTGATTCCCTTACGATTCAGGCCTTATGAACTACCAATATTTTTTTGCATGACTCCAAATTATAACCTTCAATATAATGGGTATGGTATTCAAATGTTATGACTGTGTTCTAATACCATTATTTTCATGTTATGAATATTTATCTTTTTTTTTCACCTTTAATTAGAATATGAGAACAACATTTCTTTTGTTTTATTTTCCATGGGTTATAAAGAATGGTTTTATGTAGGAGTTCTAAAGGGAATGATCTTCATGGTATACAATGATGATATTTCACGAATTGAGAAGATTGTGTTCCATTTTTCCAAAGGCACTAAACAATTATAGTCCATAAGAGTGTTCTTGTATGATGTAATGAATTTTCATCAAGAAAATATGTAATAGAATTGTATGACAATCCCAGTTCACTATATACATAATTACTTCCTAACTCCCTTTGATATCTAAAAATTTCATATGATAACCTGGGGATTGCATAAACAAAACTGGTTATCTAAATAGTCCAATAGGAGAATAAATTTGATAATGAAGCGTGGAATATGATCCAAAGGCTTATCATGTTATCATAAATTTAAACGAACCTTTATAATCATATAGAATGATAACAAAATTAACATCTAATCATAATGTCATGGAAATATTGGAATTTAGTATATATAAATATAACATGACAAAAACATAATTCAGTGCAAACAACCTAGACAACACCGCATGGTGGTAAAAGTCCCATAAAGGATTTGTTTTACTCCTAAATACCATATATATCATTTAATGAGAAAAAATAATTATCTAATGTATTAGATATCTATTTTGGTGAACCCATTATAACCCATACAATCATATGTGTTCCACATAGAGAAATCAAACATAAAGTATAAACATATGGACAATTGATAAAGAAATGGGTTGCATAACTTTGTCCTATAGAAAACCCAAATGGAATATCATAATGGTATCCATAAAATAATGGATTTAAGAATTAGTATATGATCATAATCATAGTTCATGAAAAATTATGTTCAATTTAATTAAATATATGAAATAATGTGGAGAAACTCCTTAAGGAATGTACCTCTTAAATGGATATTTAGGAAATGGCGGAATGAGTCTTTAAAGGTGTTAAAGGAAAAAAAAATTACATAAAATAAAAAATTAAATCAAATTATTTTCCATGATAAAACTATAACTTTTAAACAAATGGGTTTTTTAAACATTTTAGTACATGGTACCTGAAATGGGGTAAGAAACCAATAAGTTCCCTTTAATCATGTTTTCTTATCAATATAATTTTAGAAGGGAACCATTTAAAACATATAAATCCACATTAATAAAATATTAATTAATATTTTTATATATTTTTTGGGATATATATATATATACTATAAAATATTTAAATAATATTATTATAGTGACAATGTGAGGTAAGAGATATAAAGCATAACCCATATAAAATTGGGTGGTTTGAATATATCTCTTACAATAATTTACAGAATCATTCTTCACTTGCGCTTAATTTCTAGGAAATAAAATTTAATTCATTAATAACTTTATTAATAAAATTTATCAACAATATTTTATTTACTATAATTATAATTTTTTCATTTATAACCATTTCAGTGAGATATGATGCTTAATTTAACTGTTCTAAGGATGATTAATCCATGTTTCCAAGGTTAGATCACTTCTGGATAATTTTTTTATGGTCATTTAAAATAAGAATACAACTCTAATAGATGAATTATATTATATTAATGTCCTTTAATAATTTTAAATGTTCTGAAATACCTAGTTGTTTTCCAAAATAGGGACAATTAATTTAGTAAAAATATTGATGTTAGACAGTTAATTCGTTTATGATATTTTACTAATAGTCATAATCCTAATTAATTTTTTTAAATAAATGATAATTAAAATAATCAAAAACATGAAATAAGTTATAATATAATAATTATAATAAAATTTAAATATAATATTCTTTATATAATTATCCTTGAAGGGGGTGTAGAAAATTTATGTATGTTGTTCATAGAGAAAGTGAACCAAAATTATGATGAAAAAAATCATTTTCAAAATTAATTAAGGGTGGGTAAAAGATGACTATTTTTACATAAATAAAATATGTGTTTATTAAGGATACTTATGTTACTGTTTTAGGTAGATCGAGAACATATGGTGGTGGTAGTAGAACAATAAAATTAAATAAAATTTAGATTAATGTTCACATCTCCTTTTGGTTGTATCCTTTTAGGATACCCCTTAAGGATGCTTATAATAGTAATTGGATTATAAAAAAACCACTAGGATATAGGGGAGAGGATTTAAGAGGTAATTTATCAAAAAAATTATAGCTCTAAAACTTAGAAGTTGTGATGAGTAGGGTTGTATTTATAGTGGGAGAAGAGTGGTTTTTTCAATAGTCTATTCATTAGTTTATTTTTCTGGCTCAATAATAACAATAGTATTGATTATCATAAATATATTAATAAAATGGAGAATTTCAGTTCAATATAGTGGGTTCTTACATCATCCATGACTCAAAAAGTCATGTATTTATATTATAATGTTAAATACCATATTTTATCAAATTTTACTACTCAACAAAATTCAACTGTTTTAGGAAAAAATTAACCCTATCCATTTTTCAGACATGTAGATTATAAAAAATTAAATCCATTCTATGAAAAAACAAATAAATATGATAAAATTTATTTTTTTTAATAAACTACTCATTTATTTAAAATATACCAATTTAAATATTATAATAAATTTAATAACCCTTTCAATTTTTACTTAAGGACTAATCAAATTATATTATCATTATAATAAAAAATAATATTAATTTATATTAACATTTTATGAAAATAAAAAAATTTAAATAAATATATTTTTTATAAAAATGAAAATAAAACATATATGTTTTACCAAAATAAGAACACATATTTTATAATTTTTAAAACATTTATTTTCTTATATCAAGATAAATATATGCCATATTTTCATTCTTATAGGAATACTAAATAGTATTTTATACTTCTTTAAGTGATGATACTCTTCTAATGGTCAGTCTACTATTCATAATGTCCATCTTATAATTCTAATGGTTATATAACTATTCCAACTGTCCGATTACTATTACAATAGTCAAATTACTATTCAAACATTCATATTTGTAGCATTCATAAGATTTCACAACATTATATAAATATATCACATTTAATTTATTCTTCATTTGATTATATTTTCTCTCACAGTTATATATTTTTTCATTTTCACAATTCATATTTCATTAATAATATTCTACTTCATTTCTATAGTTTTATTCATGAGTTTTTCTATTCTAGGGGATCGATCAGATGAATTTTTTCTTATTATTATTATTATCTTTTTTTTCTACTTTTCATTCAATTTTATTTATATTGACCATCATTTTTCATACATTCACAGTAGGTAAATTTTTTGGAATATATAAAGCATTATACAAATAGATGCCCAAAGACCTAATTATTTTAGTTTCTTTGAAAACATGGAAATAGAAACACTGATACATAAAAGAGCTACATTATCTACCACTAGGTTCTTCAGAAATATCACCCTTCTTGGATACATTAAACATAATAAATATATTCATTGCATGGGGATGGAAACATAAAGGGGTGATCTCAAATACCCAATATAGTTTAACAATGAAGATATGTAAGTATAATCATGAGCATAAGGGTATGACAACATGATCATAAAAATATATGATCATATATTTTATTTAAAATATCATATACATGAATCATGGAATAAATAATGGAATTTCATAAGACATGAACCATCAGTAAGTAAAGGACATAATCTAGGAAATAATAACATAAGAATAAAACATGGAATTATGGAAAACACATAAACATATAATATGATTTCCATTGTATTCAAG
The DNA here is from genome assembly GCA_963277665.1 of Viscum album. Lineage (NCBI taxonomy): Eukaryota > Viridiplantae > Streptophyta > Magnoliopsida > Santalales > Viscaceae > Viscum > Viscum album. Next base: position 230,114,043 of record OY728151.1, read on the forward strand.
GCATCACTTCCAAGACCATCTTAGTAGTATGAGTTCACTCATCATAACATCTTGGTAGTCATGGTTCACTCCTCATTCCATATTGGATGTCATGGTTTGCTCCCATGGCCATCCTAGTAGTCATGGTTCACATCTAATACTATTTTAGTTGTCATGATTCATCCCCAAGACCATCTGAGTCAATATCATTAGATATAAATCTTTACCCAATTCATGGAAGGTAGATATAGGTCCCACCCATATTATAATGAAATCATACAAGAATCTGCCACAAAATAATAATAAAAATATCATAACTCATGCAATGAAATGGGTATCATAAACATGTAAACATATCCTAACTTGTAGAAACTGATACAAGTTTCATATTAATTTCATCAAAAGCATGACCCGTGAAAGAGAAATGGATTTCATAAAAATATAAATCATTAATGAGAATTTGCTTTCATAATTAAAATGACATTAGGCATACCCCGTTCATAAGAAGAATATAAATGGACCCTTTAGATCATTTCCTAAAAGGGAATGAGTAACATCAATGGATGTCATCTTTGATAGAATATAATTTTGAAATATATTTCCTAAACATTTCATAAAGAAAATATCCTTTCTTCATTGAAAATGATATATAATACGTAAAACCAATTGAAAATTATTTTCTTAGAAAATAACTTTAAAATTTATAAAGTAGACATGAAATTCTTTTTAAATCCTTTTTCATTAAAAACATATGAAATATGATTCAAAACTTTTTAAAACCCTTTTTCTTTAAGAAAAATTGAAAACATATAGGGAAATATTGATTATTTTTTCAAAACATTTTTACTGGAAAACATATGAAAGAATCATGAAAATGGTTTGAAAACAATTTCATTGAAATTATATTGAAAACATATAAATTAAGCTTGAAAACTTATAAATTAAGCTTGAAAACATTTTAAGAACAATTTTCCTTAAAAACATATAATAGAAGATTGTAATAAATTTTAAAACAATTTTACTTGAATATTACATTTAAAAACATTTTCGTAAAAAAATAACCTTTAGAAAATGTAATGGAAGATTCTAATAAATGAATGTGATAAATATGTACTTGACATTTGATGTAAAAAGAACATTCCATTTACATGGTAAAAAGGTTAAAAATATGACTTGTTCCAAAAGAGAAAATAATAATAATTTTATGAGGTAGTTAGAAGAAAGAAATGTGAAATTTAATTTTAAATATTATAGGATGATGGTAAAATAGTCTAAAAACCCCTTTTTATAAAACATTGTTTTGAATGAACATAGATTTCTGATCGAAGAGAGGGTAAAGTCGGGATTTCTTATAAATACATTCCAAACTATATTATGTATGAAAGAGTATAAAATTTTTACCAATATAATAATATATCATAAATAACCATAATATAATAAAATTCATTAATTTTCTTATGATATGGGTTATAAGATTTTAACAAAGGAAGCATAAACATAAACAATCTTGAAAAGTGATGATATTGTTTCAATAAAATATTATCACTTGGTTACATGGGATTATAATTACAATGTGATAATATTAAATTACATTTATCTTATAATATCATTAAAATTATGATATTCATGATATATCATGAAAAATTGAAGTACATAAACCTCAAAAAAGAATTCAGGCGCATAACAAAACAAGTGTCTTAAAGATGGAAAATTGAGACAAAACAATTTTACCAGTTTGGAAACTTATGAAACATAAACCCCATAAAATAATAGTCATGTAATAGATATTTAAATACCCATATATTTAACTATAATAATCATTTACTACATACATGATCAGTATATACACCGCACAAAATGAATGGGTTGTGAATAAGGCATGTATCTCCCGGAAAGAAAAAGTGAGGTGGAATCCCCTTACCTTGTCCCTCGAATATCATTGTACTCTTGAAAACCACATACATAATAAATATAAATTTATTATACGTATTTTATAGACTCGTGTTATTATGTATAATACATATATGTTTTGATTATGACCATATATTTCCCTCTTGTTAACAATCCTATATTAAGGTTTAACTAGGGGTAATATTCTCATTATTCTTCGCATGTGTATGAATTTGTTATATATTTGGTCATTATACATATATCATGACTTATAGAATGTACACAATGATATAAATATTATCTATATTTATTATATGTTTATTATAAAAATCTATATAATATAATAGTATGAAATGGAATACATCATTCCTCGAGATGGTAAATCGTGCATACACATAAACACTGTTTCATTTTTATTATCATGCAAAAAATAGAAATAAAATTACATATATGTATATATATATATTATAATTAAAATCTGAATATTATTTCATATATATAATATAATTTTACTAAACTAATCCTTAATACATTCCATGTAGTCTATGGACGAATCACATCGCTTTGAGAGGGTGGTAGTCCAGACTTTCTCAAAAAAAATTATTATATTATCAAAAAATGGAAATTATAAAGAAATGTGTTGTAAAATAATTATATAAGATTAGATAAATATAATATATAAAATATATAAACAAATTTTCCATCATAATTTTCACCATGAGATATAGTAAAGGAAATAAATTATCAGTCATCGTTTGGTGATATGATAGTTCAGCATACACGTAAATAGTAAGTTCATTGCCTATTAGATGGAGGTGTTTGTAAGTGTAGGTAAAACCATTAGATTAAAAACATATTAGTATATTGAATATACCAGTGTACTTTTAAAACCATGGAATAAAGTTATTGTATGGGGTGGATAAAGAAAATAAAAGAAATGATCTTGAGAGAAGACATTACCTCTTAATTGGGTAACTCCTTTTGGTTTGTGCCAAAAGGCCTACATGGATTACATTTTACCCAATTAGAGGATTCTACGATGAAAGGAGTTAATCTTTGAATTTTTTTGGGTAGATATTTTTATAACCTAAGTGGTTTGAGAGGTGTTAAGAAGAGGGGTGTTGGAGGTCCTTTATATTGAAGGGAAAGGACATACATAGAAGTTTTTTAAAAAGAGTTACGTGTACTCACATTTTTTACCTAAAAATCATAAAAACCCCGAAAAAATAAATCATGTATGGTTAATGACCAAATAGTTTCCTTAAAATGGATTTATAAAAAATTTATCAGTCATTTTGGGTCTTAAGAGTATGGTTTAGTACTCCATTAAAATTATTTTTCTCTGAACTGTTGTAATTAATTTTAATCAATTTCACTAAAAATTTTAGTTAAAAAATGATTACCTTATTTAACATATAAATTATTCAGATTAAAAAAATAGATTCTATTTTGTCAAATTCTAATCAGGTATGTTACTGAAATTATTTTAAAATAAATTCCACTGACGGGACGACACTATGGGGTTTTAAAGTAGAAAGGTCCAATCTTTTTCAATGTTATTATACGCAATTTCATAGTGAAATTGATTACAGTGATTTAAGTTGGATTAATTGATAAAAATATTATATAATAAAACTTTTAAAAAAATTTAAATTATAATTTAACCTTATAAATAAAGAATATTACTAACCGGTTTTGAATTAAAGTCCTATATTTTTTAGTATTCATCCAAAAATTCACCACAATCTAATTTCAACATTATAAATTCAAAAATAAAGTTTAATTTATAAAATTATATTTCAAATTTGTTTTTAAAATTAATTGTGTTATTTTTTCTGGAAGGAAATTAAAAGCATATTATTTGAGAAAATAGTATTTTTAAACATATAAGAACATTACCAAAAATTATATCGTTCATCGTAAATATGATTTATTTATATAAAACCATTATAAAAAATATTTGAAAATTAGTTATCAAAATTCATATTAATAATTTTAATGGATATATAATAATTAGATAATTTAGATAATTATAATAATAAAAATTGGTTTCATAGAAACTTAGTGTTGTGTGTAACATATGCAAAGTTAGTGTCGTGTGTTCTCTACACCAAGTCGGTGTTATGTGTAGAGAAAGCTAAAATTTATATTGTGTGTAGTGCAAGATTAACTTGTTGTTTTTTATAATGCAATAAAAATATAGTGTTTTAATAAAATATAAACTATTTTAAGTATTATATGAAATGAGAAATATCACAAAGGTAAAATTAATTTGAAAAAAATAATTCACAAAGTCTCAGGGTGTTACAGTAAAATTTTTAAGTTTTATGGTTGTATTTATTCACTAAATGTAAAATCAAGATCAATAAAAAATAAAATTTCTAGTTTCCATTATTTTTTCAAATTATTTATATAATACTAAACTACTGAATATGACATAATTATACAATCATAAGGACATTCCATTTATACAATTATTTTTTCTTATAATAACAGACCCACCAAATCACATAATCATAATCCATTAATATGTATTCTAAGAGATCATGAAAAAATATATAATTTTTTAGATTAACCCTCAAAAAATACGTTCCATCTCAAGTTGTTCATCCTAATCAATAACCATCAAAATAATAGACATGATTGTTGGAACATTATTTCATTTATAAAACATTAAAATTAAAATTATATTCCCACATTTGGTAAAAAAGTACCTCATTCTAAAAACAACAAGAATATTCCACTGAAAAAATGTAAATTAAGTAAAATGTGGTCAAAAATAAAATAAAATAGTAATTTTTTATAGAAAATAATAGTTATGAAAACATTTTAAACAACATAGACATCGTAGAAGAAGGTTTTTTAACAAAGCTGAAATAAAGTCCAAATTTCATTTAACAAATATTTCCTAAATAATTTTATTTACCAAATAGAGGATAAAAAAATATAATTTGGAAAAACAAAAATTAAACATAGCATAATAAAATATACATGGGGTTTATGGGATGATTATTATATAATTTCCCTCAATCAAAATTTAACATTTAAAATATCAAAAAGAAATGAGATTGTATCATAAATCCCTTATAATATTGGGAATCAATAAATAAAATAATGATAAGAGAGAAAAAATTATTTGTATTTTTAAATCACCCTAATTAACATCAAAAAAATCAATAATAGGAATTATATACCCCGTAAAAAATAAACATGTAGTGGATATGGTGTTTGACTCAAGGTAATAAAAGTTAGATGAGAAACCTTTTAATTAAGTATGGCATTATTCAAAAGTGCTCTAACCTCCTATATAAAAAATTTATTTTTATTATAATTATATATAGTTACAATATAAATACTTATAATATCATGTTTATCCACTAATAAAATTTTTAGCACTTGTTTTTCAATAATGGTTTATTAAAATCGTCATTTCTAGTTGTTCGCTATTTTGTTTTTTATGTAATTTTTTGTTTAGTTGTTTCAGTTCAAACATCTATATCGACGTTTCATCCATTGTAAAATATTATAACTAGTATTAATATCACAATTATTTGCTATATATATTTTTATAACTATCTATGATTGGCAGTACTAGAAAAATTAAATACATCTTTCTTGGAGACGATAGTTCGTATATACAAAAGAATGTTGTTTTTATTTACTAATTTAAATAAAAAAATGAAGGTAAATAGTATACAGTCATTAAAGATTCATCCATAATTAAAAAATATCTTATATTTTTATTAAATCCATTATTATTTAAAACCATGTGAGGCTGTGATGGAAAATTAATCACATCACTACGTAGAAATGGATGTATGTACGTATGCACAATCAATAAATTCAATTTCCAATGGATTGATTAATAAATATATTTAATATATTTTAATTAGAAAAGAATAATTATATTATATATTATATATTATCATAATATATATCATAACAACCATCCATTAAAGGTGGATAGAAAAATAGAAAAGTTTCATTATGTTGAGGTCGTAGTCAACATGCACGCACAAACGATGCTATCATTTCACATTTGATGGAAAAGGAGATGAGTAAAGGTTTTAAAGTAATTAAAATAACATATCAGTATGTTAAAGATGATGTTATCAATATATCATAATGTTTTGTATATTATTAATAGGGTTAAAAGAAGAAACAGTATGATAGAACTCATTTAAGAGTTATACCTCTTCTTTGAGAATCCTCCTTTATGTCTCTTCTTAAGTAAACTTAAGAACATATTTTAAGAATAAAAACACATGCATAATGTTTCTAGGTTATTTTATAAGCTATTTTGGTATGTTTTTATCAATATAAGTCAGTCAAAAAGTTTGAAACTAGATTCAAATGACCATAATACCTATAATATTATAAGTTAATATAAAAACACTATAATGAATATAATTTTCATAGGTTTAAGTGGTATTTTAAAAAATATCATTTTCTTTAACACCCTCGTTGACCTTTTTTAACTTCAGTTTTGCTAAAAACTTCTTCAAATTTCAAGGGTTACAAATTTACATTTATGGTGTAAATTAACTCTAAAATTATATGTGGATGAAATTATTGACCATTACCCCTGAAAATTTCAATTTTTCAGAATTTTTTATTTTAGCTCATTTAATAAAATATTATTTAATATAATCTATCATTAAAGACATTTTTGAGCCCATTGAAAAACATTCACATTCAAAAAATCCATAAAAAAGATTTTGAATAAAAAATATTTCATAATTAATTATAAATTAATATTAACCATAAAATTTATATAAGTTGATAATCAATTAAAAAATAGTGCATTTAATTTTTTTAAAATCCATTAACATTGATTTTTCTATTACTTTCACAAAAATTATGTATGAGTTTCATAAGAGTTTAAAGTAATTATATCATCACTGAAAATTAAAATTAAATTACAATCATAAAAAAACATATTTATATAAAAAATTATTTTATATTTTTTCATGGTGCCTTTTTATCCCAATTAAAATATATATGAGAAATTAAAATCCAGAGAGTGAATTTTTTTATTATCCTTAATATAATATTATATAAATGATATAATCAATGTAAAGTAGAGATAAATTGCCAAAATTTTCAAATATTGTATCATTATGGTTTAAATACACACATTTTATAAAATAAATATAATATTTAGGGATATTTCTATACCTTATCTCAAATTTTTTACACTATTTGATTCATTTTTCATTAACTGGGGCAATAACATTTTTACTAAGGTTATAATGAAAAAAATATAAAAGGGACATATTTACTAAAATTGAACCTCTTGATTCAAAATATAAAATATATTTTTCAAGAAACAATTTATTTAAGATATATAACTAAATTTTAATATAAATGTGTAAAATTTAATGAAAAATAGTTTTTTGATAAATGTGTTTTTAATCTTAAAAATAATATTATAATAACATCAAATATGATGCTAATTATTTTAAAATTAATTAGATTATTTATTATTAAATGTAACTTAAATTACATTAAGAAAAAATCCAAAACATAATGGGACTTCTAAATTACATTATTTAAAGAAAAAAATAGACGTTTTCCAAATATCAGTATTTTTCAACTAGTCACTCAAAATCAATATTTTCATAAAAATATAAAATAGATACCTTAATATATTTTTAACATTATGGTTCTAAATATTATTTAATTTAATCATTTATTAATTCTAAAATTTTAATAAATTAATTATAATATCTCTGCTCAAAATTAAATAAAATCCATTTTTAAAGATAAAATATTTCTTAAACATAAAATTTCTTTACTATAAATTTAGTGCTTATTACCTTATATTTAATAAATAAATTTTCATTAATTGATACTTATATATATATATATATATCATAATGTGGATATGATTATACATACCCACTAATATAATTACTTTTAAATATTATTTTGTGTAATTTTTATGTTCATTGAATCATGTCACAAAATATATTTAATAAATAAAACTTATTAATCATAAATATATTCTAAAATATCAAGGTGTTATATTTGGAATTATGAAATTCATCACTATAAAAACATTTAAAATTTTCTATGTGATTATTTATATTATTATTTTATCAAATGATATATTTTATGCTCATGTTGTATTACATAAGGAATTATGTGATTATTATTTATTCCTTATATATTATTCATAAATTTTTTATTCGATAATAGCTTCGGGTGTACGGTGACCACTGGTGTGTATCTGAACTCACCCTATTTCTTCTACCCAGGGAACCAATAATAGTACTATGAATTATTTCATGGATATACAAGGAGGAATAATATATTATCCTTAAATAAAGAATTTATATCATTTGTATGGTTTGGTTTACTGATAAAATGCTCATTTGATCAAAAGGTTGGGTTTTTTTGAAAGAATTATTTTTATAATTCTCTAAATATTTAAATTTAAAATTGTATGGGTATGTAACTTATGAAATATTTTCTACAATTCATGTAATTATGGGATTGTTAAATTCTAGTCATTATATTTTGTATCAAAGTAGGGATTAATTACTTTTATAGGGTAGGGTGTTATAATTTGGGTATAATTTAAGTGTTAGAGATACCATCACATGTTAATAAGATTAAGGTTGATAAAATATTCAAAGGAATAGATATCTTTTTGAAGTCATATGTGACTAAATTTTCTCATGGTTAATTTTATTTTGGGAAACATTTATTAGGTTTTTAGGAACAATACATTATTATGGAATATTTGACCTTTTGGGTTGTTATGTAATTTAATGTTGACATAATTATTCTTATATAAAACCAAAGCTTATATGATTTCAGGAATATTATTTGAGTAGTATTGATAACCTTAAGGATTGAAAATTTATTTTTTTCAGGGTGATTAATGTTATTTTGGAGAAAAGTTTCATTTTTGGGAGCTTCATATGATTAAAAAATATATATATAATCATTGGCTAGTATGTGATTTTATTCATTGAGGGATAATTATTAACTTAACCTTTGGATGAATATGTAATTCTATGTCATGGTGCTTCAAAATATTTTGTTAAAGTTTTTATAATCTAGTTTTAAAAAATATTAAGGATGATTTTTTTGATATTTGTGGTTGAATTATTTTTGGGACAGATCTTAAGTTGATTATTTGTGTACATGTGGTCTAGATGCTCTTAATTTTTGGGTTTAATTATTTTTAAGACTATGTAACAATTAATTACTTGATAAAAAATAAAATAATATTGTTCAACCTAGTGGTATTATTTATAATTTAGGCTTTGAGGTTGAACTATTATAGAATAATTTTTTGGGATTTTCTTTACTTACACTAGCCATTTTATTTTTTATTAAAAAACTAAAAATAGAAGAAATAACATGTCAGTAAATCTGTAATATAATGATGAAAAATAATACTTTAGTGGACCAGATGATCCCATTTTATATTAGTAATTTATTGAGATATGCTTCATATTAACCACTTATTTTATTTTATTTATTGTATATGATTCCCCATTAATCTCTTTTAATCATAATTCCCATTAAATTCAAGGTATTCACAATTCCATCACTAGTTATTTCTTCCAAGATCTGTCAATGTAAAAGTTACCACAACCTTCAGGGTTTCATTCCAATCTCAATTTTTAAATCAGGATTTTTTGTGACTAAATTTATATTGGTAAAATTTTAGTTAACTTCCTTATAAAACCCCATAAATTATATATCACCCTGATATTTGATGAAAAAATAAATCAAATAAATTCAATTTCATCCATAGCTTACGTTACACACAAAACTGAGTTTTAACGAACAGTAATATACAATTAATATAGTAATTTATAACGAACATTATAACCTCTATATTATACATAGATGCATGAAAAAGAATAAAAAAATTCAAATTAAGTAGTAATTTAATAGATAAATAAAATATATTTATAAATAAGTACTTTTTTTAAAGTCTTCATATTCTTTGAAAATACATTTTTCTTAAAAAAAATATTTTTATTTCCTTTTGTGAACAAGTGTAAAATTTATTTTCCCACTTTCATGAAATTTATTTTAGAAAATTAAATTTATTTTTTAAAAAAATAAGTAAAATATTATCTTAGAGTAAATGTTTGATTTTTTCTGAAAATTTTAATTTTTTAAATAATTGTTAAAAATACTAATTTATATTGAAAACAATATTTTCATTTAAATAATTTAAATAATATATGTTGTCTTAAAATTATTTAAAAGAAAAATGGTTCAATTATCTAATTATTAATCCTATTTATATCATTTTAATCAATTTCTTATTGATTTTTTATATAAAAACGTTTTATTCTTATGAAAATATTTTCATTGTAAAACCTCTTTATTATGGCATCGGTAGGTTTAATTTTAAATTAAATATAGAAAAATATGTGAATTTGAGTTATAAAAATAGATTCCATATTTTTAATCATCATAATTCATATTATATAATAAGTTCTACTTAATTCTATTTCATAATGAAGAGTAAAAATAGTAAAAAAATTAATTATCATGGATAAGGATAAAATAGGTTTATTGGGGGTTAAACTAATAAGATATGGGTTAACATAAAATAAAACTAATCCAAATCCAATTTTATGTGCATATTTTTTCCATATAACATATATTGTTTGTTTATGGTCCATTTTGGATTATTTTGTTCTGGGTAAAATGAGTGTATAAATTTTTTTTTCATCAATTACATGTGTGCCCTCTCTCCCACTTATAAAAGTGCACCCCGTCACCTCTCCACTATACACTTAAAAATCATTCTTGTTCAAAAATTACCTAACCAAATTTGATCTATATTTCCATACCAACATCCTAGAGGACCGTTTTTATTAGTAAACCCTCCTAATAATTCTTTCATTAATAACCTATAAAGGTGTCCTGAAGAAGACATATCATTCTTGACTGATAATTTTTATTTCATTTATTATTCCAACTCCTTCAAATATTATTAACATATTATGATATAAAAACAATAGTTTATATCATATAATTATATTTTTTTCTATTAATTTCATAACTTACAACTATCTCCTTTTCCATCAAATGGGAATCAAAACGGTTGATCATGTGTATGGAGGACTACCGCATAGAAAACTGATATAATTTGTTTTTAATCATCATCTCTCATAGTTGGATATAATTATGTATTTAAAATATATAAATTATATTTATTAAGTAATTAAATTTATATAATTATAATTATCATTTACCTTTTTACCTTCCAATATATTTAAAAATTAATAAATTCACTCGTGTGTAAATGTTTACTACCGCCTCCAAGAAGCATGGTGACTCATTTTTTATTTAATTTTGACATTGATAGTAATAAGGGTTTATTAAATGATTATATATGAAATATATGATATTATAATGATTCATTAAATTTGGATTAATAATTACCTTTCTTTCATACCATCCATCAAGAAAATAAGAAATATCATTTATATGTACATACGACCTACCAAACCAAAACATACATGAAAAACCATGTGATTATTTCCAAAAACATTATTTTAACAAGGATTTTAAAAAAATGTAATAAATATTCTTAATTAAGTTGTATATGGTATGATACATATGATAATGGTACTATAATATATATATATATAATAAAGCTAAATTTTTTATTTGGGTCGTTTTAATGTGTACAAAGAATGTTGAAACTTGTGGTAATGGATTTCTGTCTCACTATTACTTTTGTAAGACACATGTCATATTCCCTACTAGTTTCATTTATATGGTGTATATACTACCCATTAATCTATTTTATGATGATTATTATTAAATTTATGTGTATTTACATGTTTATAAAGTTTTATTTATTTCATGGGGATTATGATTCAAAATCTACCAAGTGTTAGGGGTTGGATGTTATAATATCATTGTTTAACTTGATTGTTTATGATTATGCTTCTAGTGATGAAATATTATGGTCTATATATCATTAAGCACATGAATTATCTTTTACGCTATTTATTTCATCAAAATAAATATTTCCCTTCATTTTCATCTCTTTATGTTCTCAAGGGTCAAAATGTATGTTTCTAAGTAAAATCAATATTATTTCTCACTTCGGTCAAAAAAAAATTCTTCAACATCCATGATTTCTAAAAAAATTAATGAAATCATTTTCAATTCTCAAATTATTCTTAATGGAATTTTTTTACCCATGTTTAAATTTTTACAATATTTTATAAAAATAATTTTCTTTTCATTTTTCAAACATGGATCTTTTGGATTTTTACCAAATATCTGAATGAAATATTCATTTTTACCTTTATGGAATGAATGGTATTTTAAATATTTATTATCTCATATTGATTTAAAACATCCAATACATGTTTATAGATTTATGGTCGAAGAAAATTTTTTCTTTAGTTTTCGGTAAATTTTTACATTTTAAATAAGTGTTTTTAAAGTAGAATGGTTATTTTCCTCAAAAAAATGTTCTATGTGATATTTAAAAACTATTTTCCTTGTAAGATGATATCCTTCTATGTTACACTTTATATACTAGGGATATGATCTATAAGAACAATCTATATTTACTCTCTAGATGGTTTATGATCTTTATGAGAATATTTTTATGAAACCCCTTCCATTTACACTGGTTATTCTATGATAAATTGATAAAACTATTATGAAACCTGTTTAAATTCCATTATTTATATTGGGAATAAATGTTAATGAAACATGTTTCTTTTCAAGGGTTTTGATATGAGGAATGTTTTTTTTCTTTTGGAATATGAATCTATGATTTTTATTATGTGATTGGTGGTTCCTATATCTCTATCCCATTAATTGGTTAAATATGTATATCTCATATGATAAATAAAAATGGAATAGAGAGTGATACCAGTTTAGTAAGTATATTTTTGAACTATGATAGTCATGGGAGTGAACCTTGACTACTAAGATGGTTTAGGTATTAATCTCCTTCCACAATGATTATTTTCTAAATAATACTTGACCACTAAATAAATGATTTTATATTCTTATGTGTATAACAAAAATCAATGACATAGTCCTATGTTATTATCTCATGGATCATTTTCATTAATAACTATATTATTTTTGTCATATTAAATACCAAAATTTATATCAGGACTCAATTTTATTATCTATGATATATATGTATTTTTTTCAAATATTATTCTCATGTTCTCATACCCTTATGCTCATATCATGTTGTTATCTCCCTTATTTACCCTTGGAATTTATTGTCACCATTTCCTACGTTTCATTTCCATAGTTTACGAAGAAAGTTATTATGTAAGATATTTATAATAACTGTTATAGTTCTGATGAACAGAGTGGGAAATGATATAGTTCACTTATGAAATAGTTATTTATATATTCTTGTTTCTAAAGGCACAATACCAATGTGATTCTAGCAAGGATTATTATGTTATATATGGAATATTAATTTAATAAGATGTTATATTTATGTATGAAAAGCATGGGTTGTTATTGCTAGTATCAAATTAATGTTTAGTTAAACCATTGAAAACTAAGATGATAAATATTTAGTGATATCCCTAGGGATATGTATAAGGATATTTCTTCAGATAATTCAATGTATTTGAAAATTAAATGCAATCTTTGTGAAGGATAACAAAATTTGTTTCCAAGAAATTACATCCTTTTCAATGTATTAAAGTGTAATTAAATGGGGTAACAACTCAAAAAATGGATCATTAGGAATTGACTCTATTGTCACCTGGTGCAAAACAGTGACCCTTGTTACATACCTTGATTCAAACTCCCATGGGATATGTTTTGAAAACTCACATACTCATTATGAACCATTATAGATAATTTTAATAAATTTTAACCATGAATGACATTGGTTAAACCAAATGTTTCATATATTAAAAATATGGTTTCATGATATAGGTATATTATAATTGATCGATTACTCGGATCAAAGATTATTAAAGTTCATACTGACCATTTGGTATTACTAAGAAATTGAATATATAACAATGAAGTTAGTCTGGTAAGAGGTATTCATCAATATATATGTATCTTATTTTGGATCAGTTATATAAATTCACTAAAATCAAGAAATGTGTTTAGGATATTTAATTCCTATCCTCAGTGATTAGAAATTGAAATAGTAGTGAACACCATTAATTGAATAATTATCACATGTCTAATCTATGATTATTCAGTTTTTTATGTTGTGGGATTGTGATTCATAAAAATATCATTATTCACCCTCTGGTAGAATTAAATTTTATCATAGGCATGGATTGGATTTCTCTATATAAAGACCTAATCAACTTTCAAAGAATAAAAGATAAGTTTTATATTCCAAACAAACATATAATCATCTATCATTATGATGATAAATATTCTCTTAAAATGGATATCACATCCATTGTATGGGTGTTGATTCCAATTCAAAATGGGTGTTTATCATTGAAGGTTCTGGAGAAACTCAACATCCATGATACACCTATTGTGTGTGATTTTGTTAGTGTATTTCTAGAAGTGGTTCATATTATTCCATTTAATTGTGTTTTTTATTTCATAATAAAATACTTTCCTAATTCAACACTTAATTCAAGGACTCCATATATAATAGTTCTAATAGAGTTATAGGAATTGAAGAATATAATTCATGAGAAACATGATAGGGGATTCATTAAGTGAAGTGTGTCACCTTAGTGTGCACCTATTCATTTTTTAAAAAGTAATATGGATTAATGTTACTCGTCATTAATTATTGGGACTAAATAATATCACAATGAACAATAAGTATCCTATATCCCATATTAATTACTTTTTTGATCAACTGCAATGATCTCAATACTTTTCCAAGATTGACCATGATTATAGATATCATCAATTGAAGGTCATGCAAGCTGATATACCCAAGACAAAATTTCATACAAGTTATTGACATTATGAATATATAGTTATGCCATTTAGTTTTACAAATACCCCCATCGACTTCATAAGTTTAATTTGTTTATTATTTATAGATTACATTGTTAAATTTTTGGAAGACTTTAGAGATGAAATTATTATATATTAAAATAGTAAGTAATAGTATTAAGATCACAAAATAATTATACTGAATAATATAATGTATGAAAAATTTTATGAAAAATTTACAAAGTGAATTTTTTCATCTAAAGGATTTATTTTTGGGTCATATATTCACAAGAGAGAGTATATTAGTTGATCCATAGATGACCAAAACTGTCAAATGTTGGCCCAGAACAACCAATGATATTTATATATGATGTTTCCTTAGTTTTTTGGTTATTTGTGATGGTTTTTATATAATTTCTATCGACTATATAATCCAATTGCTGGGTTAACATGTATGGGATCCAGGTTGCATTGGACATAAGAATTTAGAAAGTGAATCAAGGAACTAAGGTGAATTTTATTCATTGAAGTTGTTTTTAAATTACCCTACATTGGATAAATATATTTAATCTAGAGTGATGAATCAATGAAGCTATTGTTATTCATTATCACGGATAATGATATGGTGATAGCTTATGCCTCATGAAAATTTAGGGTTCATGAGTAAATTTACCAAACATATGATTTGGAATTAGCAGTGGTAATTCTTTCATTAAAGATAAGGATGAATTATATTTACAGAGAAATATATAACATATATATTGATTATAAATTTTTAATGTATGCATGCACACTGAAATATTGTAATGTTCACCAATTAAGATTTTTCTAACTGATTAAAAATTATTACTTCTTAATACATTACCACCATACAAAATAAGTAAATGTGGTCGATGCATTATGTTAAAAGGACCAAGATAGATTATCAATGATGAGGATTAAAAAATATCTAATATTTATATATTTATAATGGATTGATATATAAATCTTGATAGAAAAGGATGAATCTTATATTTCTCAAATGATTGTTCAACCAAATATCCAATTTAAAATTAAAGAGTTGTTTAAGGAATATGTAAATTTGTAGAAGAATGTTAGAAATGTTCCTAAAGTTAACCTCGATTATGGTGGGTAGATGAGGTTTAAGAACCATTTATTTGTTTTGTTCATACATGGTTTTAATAAGGCACTATTAGAGGAAGATTATAGTTCTTTATTATATATTCATCCAAGAAGTAAAAATACTAATATATATTTGAAAGAGTATTTTTGGTGGGATGGTATAAAAATAGTCATTATAGAGTTTGTATCTTGGTTATTATTATGTTATCAAGTTAATTTTGATAGAAAAAAATCTAAGGGGATGTTACAACCATTACCCATACCAAAATTTAAATGGGAAAACATCACTAAGATTTTTATCATCAGACACTCCAAAACATCTAAAGGGCATAATGTTATATGGGTTATAGTCGATCACATTAATAATATATCACACTTCATCACTACCCTAGAATATTTTTATTTTTATTATATTTCCATTATATAAATTAAAGATTTTTTTTGCTTTTATAGGGTACATCATTCTTTTGTATCTAATCTAGATTTGAGGTTTACCTCGAAATTATAGTGAAGTATTCAACAGTACCTAGATAAGGAGTTATGTTTCATCAAATTGAATCATCCTTGTATAGATGTTAAATAGAAGAGAAAAATTTAAACCCTAGAGGATATTTTTAAGATTTTTTATATGTATTTCAAGTGTTTTTGGGATCACCACATTCCTTTAGTCATGTTTTCATATAATAATAGCCTTTACACGAGCATTTATATAAACCCTTATAAATCCATCTATGGAAATAATTTTAGAACAAAAAAATTATATGGATGAAGTTGGATAAAGAAATATATTGGTACCTTTCCTGTTTGAGGAAATAGAGGAGAATGTTAGATTCATTCTACATAACATCAAGGTATCTGTGTGTATAGAAAAGTAATGTAGAAAATCATCAATGTGATCTAAAGACTAAAGATTGTGAGAAAGTTTTTATATGATTTATCCATGGAAAAGTTTTTTAAATTCATTAATAAATAATATCTAATCCATAGGTATATTTCCCCCTTTGATATTATTGATCAGACATGGATAGTGCCTTAGCTTTTTACTCTTACACCGAACCCCTCTCAAATCCACGATGTGTTCTATGTATCCCCCATAAGGATGTCAATCCTGATCCTTCACATGTAATGAACACAGAGAATATACCACTAGATCATGATCATTATTATAAATAACATCCTATAGTGATTTTGGATCATAGATAGATAATGCTATGAAATAATACCGCTCACCTAGACAATGTTTTGTGGAGAAACCACCAACTTAAAGAATCTAAATGGGAACCTAAGGATATGATAAGGAAGAAGTATCCTCTGTTTTTTGTTATAAAGTGATGGAATTTAGAGTGAAAAAAATCATTTTAAAGAAGGAATAATGTGACACCCAGATATTTTATAATAAAATATTCAAATAAATTTAATTTATTTTGTGGCTTGTGTTACACGTAACACTGATTTTTAACAATCCATAATATTCTATTAACAATATTATTTAGATATAAATGTTATAACAATGCTATTAAACATAGTGGTGTGAATTGGAATAAAAAAAAGTTGTAAATTATTTAGCATATTTTAGAAATGTAAAATATATTTATTAATAAGTACCTAATTTTTATTAAAATCTTTAAAGGCTCTAAAAATACATTTTCCTCAAAAAAATGAATTTCTTTTCTTTTTTTAAAAAAATTGTAAAATAATTTTTTCCCATTTTTAGAAAATTAATTTTAAAAATTTAAATCCATTTTTTAAATCATCATTTAAAAATTTACTTAGAGTTAATTGTTTGGATTTTTCTAGAAAGTATAATTTTTTGAAGAATATTAAAAACTACTAATTATTATTGAAAACTGTATTTTTATTAAAATAATTGACAAAGTTTTATACTATTTAATAATGATTTAAAAGTATAATTATTTAAATAAGGTTATTATTAATTAAATTTAGTTTATTTTAATGAATTTCATGGTGAATTTTGATATGAAAACTTATTATCCTTAACAAAACTTTTTCTTTGGAAACACTTTTTTACTGTGTCTATGAGTTTAATTTTAAATTAAAATATACCAATTATTTTAATTGAATTTTTAGAGATGGATTCCATATATTTAATATTAATAATTAATAGTATATATTATGGTTAACTTAGTTTTTGGTCATAATAAAGAGTAAAAACAGTCAAATTTGATTATTGTGGTTAAGGGTAAAACAGGTTTATTATGGGTAAAATTCAAAAGATAAAGGTTACAATGATAGAGAAACATATCCAATTCCAATTGTATTGAAATTTGTTAACCTTATCTAATGTTATTTTCAAAAATGATACATTTTTTATCCTATTATAATATTTAAAATGTGGGTATAAATTTTTATTTTTAAAATTTTCAAATGTGTCATTCCCCTACTTCTAAAAGGGAACTCCCATTCCTCTAATGTTTAAACATACCAAGAATTTTGGATAAGAAAATAAATTATAAAATACTTTACTTAATTTCATAACCATTTCTTATATTCAATTTTTTATTAGTAAAACCTCCAAATAAAACTTTTTTTCTAACCTAAGGAGATTGTCGAAAGAATATGTATCTTCTTAGCTGAGTGTTTTTATTTTATTTCTTCTTCCACCTCCTTCAAATATTATTCAATTATGATTATATAATAATATAATTATATAACATATAATTATATTTTATAATTTTAATGTCACAACCTACATTCATATCCCCTTACATAGAATGTGAAATGAAATTGTGGATCATGTGTACGGAAAACTACCACCTCAAGAACCGATGTAATTTCTTTTCATTCATCGCCACTCATGGCTATATATAATGGTGGATTTAGAATATTTACATGATATTTATGATGTCATAATTATTTTTAACTATAATTTAACATATACATTATTAAATTTATTTCCATTTCAAAACAATAAAGTCACCTGTGCGTATTTGTGAACTACCGCCTCTATGAAGCAATGTGGCACATTTTTTTCATTTAATTTTGGAATGGATGATAATTATGGTATATTTAATAAATATTTATTATATGTATGATATAAAAATTATTCTATAAATTTGAATTAATATTTATCTTTCTTTAATCCTATCTTTTTATAAAATTTAAACATAGTTCATGTGTTTGTATAGCCTACCGTATCTATAAATGGTGTAATTAATTTTTTTCTCCAACTATTAAGGATTACTCTAAATAAAAATATAATTAATATATATGATATTTATAACATGTTTAAAATTATATATATTATGTAATCATTATCAAGTTATTAGTATAGAATTTACCAAACCGAAACATACATGAAAAATAAAGCAGTTATTGCCCGAAACAGGATTTTAAAAAGGTATTGTTATGAAACAAGAAATAAAAGGTCATAATAAATTAATATATAGTATTATATATATGGGTGTTTTTATGTAATAAATTTATAATTATCCTATATTTATTATATATGAGGTTTAAATATGTGCAAATATAATCTATTCTTTAGGTAAGAAATTTTAATCTCACTTTTATTTCGGTGTGACACGTTACATATTCACCACTAGATTATTTTCGGTGGTGTATATAATAAATTTGAATTTGTTTTTTAAGAAATATTATTAAATTTATAGATAATTACATTTCCATATAATTTTATTCCATTAATTGGGATTATGATATATAATTTACCAATGTATTAAGGGTTTAATGTTACAGTCTCATTATTAGTTAGGATTGTTTATAATTATACATACAATGATAAAATACTATAATATATTTATCAATAACATTATGAATTTTATCCGCCTCTATTAATTTCATGAAAATGCCTATTTTCCCTTAATTTTCCCCTTTTGTGTAATTATTTATATGGAATAATTTCTTTAATAAAAATTGAATTTATTTCTCTCTTCTGTTGAAAATACTTTTTTTTCCATGTCTATGTTCTCTAAAAATTATTCAACTAATTATTATAGAATTATAAAAGGATTATTTAAATAAATTTTTATAGCCATGTTTTGCTTTTTACCCAATATTTTAAAACTAAAATTATTTTTTATCTCGATAAGGAACTTTTGACTTTTTACACAAAATGTGGAAGGAATTATTGTTTTAATGTGTACGGCATGAAAAAAAATATTTTCCATCATGACAACTCAATGATTTAAAGATAAATATAAAATTTTCCAAGGTTGGATTCAATGAATTTTTTTTAATTTTTTTAAAATTTTTATATCTTTATTAAATTTTTTAAAAGTGGAGAGGTTAATTTTCTCAACAAATTTCCAATGTGATCGTTCAAAAAAATTAATATAAGATGAAATCCATTGTAGATGCTTATTATTTAGCAGGGATATTATCCAATAATTCCATAATAATTCATTATATGTATGGTTTAATTTAACAATTAAAATACTTTTAAGAAACCCATTTCTCTTCCATTGGTTATATTATAATAAAATTTTTTTGAAACCCATTTATTTTCATGGGATCTGATATGATGGATGTTTTATGGTATTGAAACACACGTATGTATGATTTTTATTCTGTGACTGTTGGGACCAATATCTCACTCTAATTCATTTGTTAAAAATTGATATCTAATTAGATATATAGGAATTTAAATGGGAGTGAACCTAGTTCCATATGGGGCGTTTTACACTATGGTAGTCTTTAGAATGAAACATGGATACTATGATGCATTACGTAGTCAACTCATTCTACTATGATAATTTTTTAAATTATCCATGATTACTAGGAAATGTATTTATTATACTTATGTGGATTCAACAAATCAATGTCTTTTTTCTAGGGTATATTCTCATTGGTCAAGTTCCTGGATTAATTTATGTTTCATGCCTTATGAACTGTTAGGATAATCATCATTTATAAAGTTTATAACATATGATATCCAAGGAATTTTTCTAAAAATGATATTATCATGTTCTCATACCCTTATTCTCATTTTATGTCGATATATCTCTTGTTTACTCATACAGATCATCTAATATCACCCTTTCATATGTTTCATTTCCCTTGGTTGTGAAAAAATATATTATGTTAGATATGTATAAAAAAGGTTTCATGTTATATAGAATTAATTTAGAGATGACACAGTTAACTTATGAACCATTTTTTTATGTATAAATTGTTTTAAAGGCACTAAAACTATATTATTCTAGTTCACACTTTATGATAATGGTTTCTTGTAAGTGGACTTGATGATATATCATATTTTTAGTCATATATGTTTTCCCTCCATGTATGTATTCTTTATTTTCTTTGATAAATGAATTTCTCTATAGTTTTATGATTTTATAAGGAAATTTTTTAATATAATTAAATCTTTATAATGAATAATGAAAGGAATCTATTTTTATCATTTTATAACTATGTTCTTTTTCAAATATACTATTGCTTTTTTTACAAAGGCACGAAATGAATATTTTTTTAACATCATTCACATGAATTCATTTTTCTACCATATGTATCCTTTTTTCTCATAAATTTTACACTATAGTTTTTCTTTGTCTTCTAAATTAATTTTTATACCCATTATTTTATAAATAATTACCTTTGAAAAAAGACATTCAAAATTAAATATATTTCTTCTCTTTTTACAAGTAATTTTTTAATGATCATAAAAAAGTTTTTTTCACTTATTTCAATATCATTAAACACTTATTTTGTGTATATGGGGATATTCTATAATTATAACTTCCATATTGTTTATATGGATGACATATGATTATGTTTTGTATAACATTTTATAAATGCAATTTACTTCTCACTGGTTAATTAAGCTATGATGTGCTTCAAATGATTTTATGTTCATTTTGCACACATATGTTTTGTTCATGGTCATTATATATGATAAATTATGTTTACCAAAAAAATTATTCAGCGTAGTAACTAAAAAAAATTGTCATTATGTAAACATTTCATTTCAATATGGATGAAAGTTTTTTAAATAGTCATTTTTATTATATAGTTTATTTTTTATTCATTCATATCATGTGATTAAGGCATTGAACTTATTTTGTATTTGGTGGGACATAAAATTATATGTCTCATATATGCCTTAGAATGTATCATGAGAAAACGTATCCTGGGTTTTTTTTGAGATTCCCTAGACCCACACTTTAGGTTTTAATGTAAAAACTTTTACTTTCAATACCATATTTTATACCATGTGAGAAAAATCAAGAAACCCATGCATATATTTTATAATTACTCCATAATTTTAACATTACATCTCACCAATACTCAAGCATCCCTAGAACCCTAATGTTTTATATCTTTTGATATTAACAATACAAAAATTTTATTACCCATTATTTATTCCACATATATAACAATATCTCTACATAAGAATTCATTCTTTACATAATCTTGTATATAATTTCCTTGGAAATATTAACCATAATAATGGGTGAGCTCAAATGAACAAAAATGGGAAAACATGTCAATGATATATAGTGGGTTAAAAAATAATCATATGAGAAAAAATTTGAAATTTAGAAATGTATTGTCAAAATAACATTTGATGAAAAGTTTTTTCCATATGTCAAAATAAATAGAAAGGTGATCCCACCGGTCACACATATATCACAGTATAAGAGTAAGTAATATTGAGGTAATAATCATGCTCTATGAATAATAAATTGGAAATATAACATATAAATATGGAACAGTAATAGGAAATAATATCATTCACGAATTTTCTAAATAAAAATATGATTAGGATAAAATTATTCACATGAAATCATGTCCACACATAGAATTTTTAACATTCCCAATTGAAAATAATTACACATAAATCCTAAATATATCATGATATATAAAACCATGACCAATGAATTATATGGTTATATATAACCCCGTGAATCACATAATTATAATCTATATAAATGTATGGAACAAAAAATCACTCACATATCATATCATGAACAACATATAGAAATAAAATTACATTTTACAACATTTTTAAATGGTATCACATAAAATAACTTCACGATTTTGATTAATTGATACAAATATCCAATCAATAAAAATTATTATATCCTAAAAGATTTAAGAGGGTGATTCATGAAAAATAAATTCATAGTATATATGTATTTATTGTGGTAATGTCAAAAATTGAGTGAAAATCATAAAAAATATTTCATAAAACATTTTTTTCATCATCATATAAAATATGATGTCATAGGTCACTTTTAAAGTTATTTTTCAAAAGTTTATATGAACAAATTTTCAAAAACCATTTAGAAATAAACCAAAATAATTAAAACATTATAATAAAATTAAGGATTAATTATAATGATGTTCAGTGGAAGATAAAATATATGATTGGGCAAAGAAAACCCTTTGAGTATTTTATTGTAACTTTATTGAACCCCACATCATAAAACAGATAATAACTCTTTTTTTGAAAATGGGTAAGGAAAAAATTTAAGATCACCTAAGACAATACATATTCGGGTTTAAAAATATGAAATTAATTTTTTTACCAACACATAATTTGAAGATGGAATATAAAGAGATAATTAGAGAGAATGGTAATTATTTTTAACAAAAAGATATTTTATTAAAGAAATAAATACACCAAGGAATTGTTTTTATGAGAATATAAAAATTACCATAGATAGAAAATGAAAGTAACAAATTATATAAACAAAATTAACAAAATAAAAAAATTATACCAACATTGGGGATGGAGGCAACCTATGTCTCACTGAACAGAACATTAAGTCAACAAACCCCTTATAAATATCATAATATTTTAAGTAACAATCATTCAGAAAGTATTTTATGATTAATATTTGTAAATTCTTAGAAAAAAAGAGTAAACACAATTTAATATTTTAAATGGATAATATAAATTATACATAGTAGAATAAGGTTCAAGAAGAAACATTATAACTCCGATAGAGAAAATTGAGTTATGATAAACACATACAAATTTATTAATAAACGAATCAAAATAATATGATGGAGGAATTCCATTAAATAAATTTAAATACCATGAAACAAATTAAAGAAAATAATAGAATCTTAACAAGGAAATAATTACACTACATGAAAGATAATTAGGTTCATAATATGAAAACATGGCTCATTTAAAGGTAATTGAGTTAAAACCTTTCCAATGATTACTTCCTAGTCAAACATTCTCTAAACACAGATATGGTAAACAAAACCATGTTATATAATCATTTTATAAACTTTTTTAAATATATTATCATATATATTGTTTAATTATTATCATTAAATATTCATTTTTTATTTAATTTTATTTTCAACATTTGATGTTATTGTTTTTTATTATTTCATACACACTTTGTAATGTCAATGTCAATCCCCATACATTGATACCAATATCATTTATAATATATTATTTTAGGTAATATAATATATATTACATAATAATTTTTAAATGTATAATTGTTTCCATGATATTTTTAGTTATGATTCATGAATATGAAATCAGTGACGATGTTATTTTGGTAATTTTAGGAATAAAATGTTATACATTTATATTTTGTTAGATGTTAATATAATGCACAATTTATTCGTAAAAAGATCTTATTCATTACAAAAATATAATTTTTATTTTCCAAATAAATTCTTATAAGCATCTATGTAAGTTACTAAATAAAAATTAAATGCATTGTTCTAGGATGTAGTAGTATGCACATAACATATTAAACATTTTCATTTCCCATTGATTGAGAAGGATATAGATTATTGTTTTTCCATTTTCATAAAAAAATATTAGTATACTGATTACATTCGTGTATTTATATTGGTATGGTTAGAATAGGTTTGGCGGATGGTTGGATGAGAAATATAGAGAACAAAAGGTTAGTAAGTGGATAGAATTCATAGTAGGGACCTGAATATTCTCTTGAAATACCATAATGAAATTGTATACATGGGAAACTTTCTTGTAACCAAGATCAAAAAAATGTGGAAGATTGATCTAAGAGAGGGAAAATGGGATTTAGTTCAAGGTATTTTTGAAATAGTACTGTGGTGTAATGTTTATGTAAGTGAGCACCTTTTTTAGGTTAAAAGGGGGACTTTTCCTTGAAAACATTAGTTGCATGAATGGTAAAGATGGAATCACATGTTAATTAGATAAGATAGGTGAATAAATGTTAGGGAGGTATGTGGGATTTAATTTAATACATAAAAAAGTACCTATTTAATGTCAAAGTCTCATGCTGATTTACTACCATTCAATACATAGTAGATTACTTCCTTTTACCAAATAACCTTGATTAAATATTTCATATGGTAATTATCTTTTTCCAAAAAAAAAGATGACCCATATTCAAAAAATTCAAGGTTATTATTATTAATTTAGACCTAAGTTAATATTATTTAATTTATAAATATTAAAACCATTTTCTTATTAACTGAAACATAAGATAAAATAAAAAAAATTGTACAAAAATTACTTTTTAAATATTAATTATAATTATTCATATTTCATATAAATTAAAATTTGACAGAGTGTTCATAAATTTTTAATGAATTAAAATAATATATTATATTCATCGTTTGAAAGTTTTAAATTAAATTTTTTATGATAATTATAAAAAATACTCAAATAAATAAAATTAATCTCAATAAAATCTTCTTACATTGGTAATTAATATTTTTCATGGAAACAAACTTTTATAAAAATTACCTAAAAATAAAATTCTGTTATGAAAATGGAAACCATTTTCTTAGACTTGAATTATATAGGTGATTTACTAATTATAATATAATGGAACATAACACATAAAATAAATTTTTAGAAAAAATGTATTATAAAGAATAAAATGAATTTATTATTTTTACATGACATGTAATAACTATTTGATGAAGGATAATTCATTTTATTTTATATATTAGAAATGAATTTCATTCAAAGTAATTATTTAATATTGATTAATTTTATTAAGATAAATATAGTCAACACTTTAAAAAAAGCTCTTTGTAAAAATCAATTTTATAATAAATAATTTTATCTAAGAAACCATTAAAATTAATGAATTATTTTCTAGAAATTTTATATTATCAATCCATTCTTATTAAAATATTTATTCTAATATTATCATTTAATTATTACTAAAAATATTTAATTCAAAAAAATATTAAAATAAAATATTTTAATTCAATATTTATTTTCAGATTAATTTTATTATTTTTAATTTATATTATTTTTAATTTTTTAATAATAATACACAATTTAGGCATTCCTATTCAAAACATGTATATTAAATGACCATATTTCCAATTACCATGATCAAAAGAACCATATTTCCCTTTATAATGGTTATGTTACCCCCATTACTCTCTATAAATTCATTCCACTCCTACCTCTTAAATCATACATCTCATTACTATAAATGTCATTTTTGATTTTGCAACATGATTTCTACTATGATTTTGTTCTTTCCCTATGTATATATAATTCTATTGATTGTGACTCTTAAGGGTAAAGATAAATTAGGATATTTTTTAATTGTAATTATATCATTTGTTCCTATTTATAGTTGTATTTTAAATTATATGTTTTTAATATTTGTAATCGACTATGGTATCTAAGTAATATTATGTTTAATGAAAAATTTTGTAATGTTCCTATATGGGTTTGTGAAGTGTTGTTATTTTGAATCATATCTTGTACAAATAATTTCATAATAAATTTATATTTCATCTAAATAATAGAAATATACTTTTACAAATTAAAGATATGTAGATTAAAGAGAGAAAATATTTCCAAAAACACGGCATGTTACATTCACCCCGTCAAATAAATTTCAACCCCATAGTTTTAATTTCTCTCACTAATTAAGATACAAGAGTGTATTATTTAAATAGTCATGAATTGTGTTATAAATCTAATGATATATCTCACCTTATGACCTTATTTAAGACTAATAAACACGTATTTTCCTTCCAGATAAGTGTATACCTAATATTGATTTTCACATTAATAATTTGAAAAAACTCCCCTACTGATTTGGTATTTATACCCATATAATGGAATTAATTTTCCAAGATATTTCATAGACATCACTGTAGAGACCCGTATCTTGACGTACATGGCCATTACCTTACTTTTTCAGAATACTTGGTACAAAACAAAAACACACACACAAGGATCGTAATAGTTTAGGGTCTTTGAAAACTCGGAACGTAATCTTATAATCGTGGTGAAAGATCTTGAATATCTCCCATAAAGATCTTCCTTTTTTTTACCTAAAAACTTTCTTTATAACCTGGGGAAAAGAAAACATAAAAGGGTGAGCTCAAATGCTCAGTAAGGGCAAATAAAGGAAATAAAAATCATGTCATATCTTTTTGAAAATCATAACCTGCAAAAGGGATCATAATATCTTAACATGGAACAAATCATAGAAGTGAAAAGGAGATCCCCATAATCATAACATGAAACTTGAAACTTTGTGGCATGCACACATAATCATGGAAAAATCATTTCTTGTTAGTCATGACTCATTCCCAAGACTATCATAGTGGACAAAGTCCCTTTCTGAACCGAGTCACCCTCGTTCCAGTCCTGTTTCACTAAACCGGTATAACCTACCGTTCCAGCCATGTCTATCTCATGAGATATAAAATCTTTACCCAATGCATTGGAGGGAGATATAGGTCCCACCCATCTTATAATGAATCCTTCCTTATTTGTGCCACATAATCATAAACCATATATCATAGCGTAACCCATGCAATAAAAATGGGATTCTTAAACAACATGAAATCATAAAACAATTCATATAAGATAAAGGAATTCATAAAAATATTTCCATCACAACATAATCAAACCAATGTAATCATAGGGATAAAAACATAACCCTTTTATTATCTTAGATGGAAAAAAATTTTGATAAAATACTTGAACTCCATTCTTGAGGAAAATATCCTTTCTACTTCAAAAATACATTTCCTTTCTTAACATGTCATCTAATTTTAAACTAAAATAAGTTGATTAAAAATAAACTTTAAAACTTTTAAAGGAATATTCTTGGAAATAATGTTTTAAAAATCCAT
Source organism: Viscum album (assembly GCA_963277665.1). Lineage (NCBI taxonomy): Eukaryota > Viridiplantae > Streptophyta > Magnoliopsida > Santalales > Viscaceae > Viscum > Viscum album. The sequence goes on from OY728151.1 coordinate 230,142,009, forward strand.
TCTTGCCGTATAAGTTAAAAAAACATTCTTTGTACTTTTGTCGGAAAAGTCAAAAAGTACCTCGTACGAAAAACGACAAAAGATTCCTTTCATATCTTTTACTAAAAACTCACAGAAGGGTAAAATAGGATTTAAACAACTGTATGTGGATGTAAATAATATTACATATTGAAGAAACATGGATGTGGATGATAAAATACACCCCAGTAAATACTTACGAAGAAACAATCTCGGATAAAAATGAGATTGTGATATTTCCCTTACCTTAGGTCCGATTTGCTTTGTACGTGTCCGAAGCTCCTGTATAATGGTTTAAATAATGTTATTGACTTATTATAGAATCATACATATTGATATGATATCATATATGGTTATATTCTTATCTTCTTGTTAGTAATATTTCATTGTTACTTGTTACTCGGGTCCTTATTGCCTTTTGTTCTTATGCGTGTTTTGCCAAATAAATTCTTATTCTTATTTTAAGGTTATATATACCTTATATCCAGAATGGTATTAGTGTAACATATATCATATTTATTCATTCAATTCATTTATATAATTACTATGTAATGATGATCATGTAGAACGAGTCGCATCACATCGTGGAGACGGTATTTCGTACGTACGCACGAGTGATGGTATCGTTCCTATGATCGTGGAATTGTATTTGAGTATATATATATTATTTCAGTATCAATATTAAATTATAATAATCATAAATAGTTACTCATTACACCATTATACCCATCCTTTTAAGGTGATGGTGGAACATAGATTACACCACGGCGTGGAGACGGTATTCCGTACGTACGCACGCGCGGTGATTTCATTTTTCCGTAGGATGGATAGAAGGTGAATTAGGTTTTTTTAATATTTATAATAACATATCATTATGAAATTAATACTGATGTTATTACTTTATAATGAAACAACTAAAGAAGAAGAAGTTGAAGAAGAAAGAAATTGAAAAGATCGGTAATGGATATTACCTCTTCTTTGGAACGCCTCTTTGAATCCTCCACTTAGGGAACTATGATTGGTCTTTGAAGAAGATCAGGACCTCTAGGATTATTCTAGGGAAGTGGAGAGGAGAAAATGGTAGTGGTTGGCCGAGCTTGAGTTCTCAAATTGGTGTGAGGAGGAGGGGGAGGAGGTGCCCTTTTATAAGGGAGGAGAGGGGCACCTTAGGAATATCTCAAAATATTATTTTATATTAAAGTCAAAATCGGTTTATAATGGTTCCAAAGAGTCTTATTTAGAAGCTAAAGTGGGGATGGGTCGAAATCCTATCATCCAATAGGATTTTGAAAAGTTTAGGGTATTATTTTAACCTTATAAATTAGATTTAACTCTAAGTTAAATAATTTAACTTTTACTGTGTCTTTTTGTTTTCTTTCACTATATGGTTAATACACTTACTATAACATGCCAAACAAACCCCAAATTGAATATTATTAATACATATATCCTTATCTAAGTCATATGGCCGAACCGTATATTTTTAGGATTAAATAACAATTAATAATATGATATTTTATTTAAAAACTATTTTGTGTCAATTTTGACACTATTTGATATATGATTTTTTTGAAAGTCATAACAGAATTATATGTTCGAACCAAGTTGATTAAATCAACACTAATATATCATATTAACCTATAAAATTAGTGGAATTCATAAAAAGTCTTAAATTACATTTATTTTGGTATTTATAATATCAATTATGTCAATATTTCATTAATAAGATAATTACTGCATCATCTTTGTATCATAAATAAATTACATTATTTGATGTCTAAAAATTAAAAATAAACTACCATCATGTAGGAAATCTTTTTAGATTTCTAATGAATAGTTACAATCGAATTTATCTTATGTACAACCCTATATTAAAAATGTTTTAGTAAATATACTTCGATTTTAACTCTTTTAACTCTTCTTTGAATTAAATAATAATAAATGTCCTCATCTAATCCATGTGGGCCTAAATGATAATATTTTACACTTAAGGTTGTTTTCGGTCGAGATACACTTGTCCAATAGAATTAGGACATGTTTTAGGGTAATATTAATATCATTCTTACCCTTAATTACCCTATTTACTTTTAACCATGGTAAATAAAAGTAAAAAGTTACTATTCACCAAAAATTATTTTCATCTCATTGAACCACATTTTACTTACTGACATCAACCGTGTCTCTCGAATTTTTGAAATTCCATTCACAGAAGCGGTAAAATTAAGTTTTATGAAAAATTCAGTTTTTTAACTATCACTTAGTAGTTTCACTATTCATCAAAAATTGATGTTTTTCAGAACAATGCCAAAATTTCATCCTAAGCTATATTTCATATTCCGAATTCAAAAATGAAGTCTATTTTACCAAATTCATAACATAGAAGTTGCATTAATTAATTTTATAATTAAATCCTGCTGTTAAAACAAATAGCGTGTTTTTAAGAAACAATATCTATCAAAAGATTGACACTTGATTATGTCTGGTTTAAATGTGAAATTACATTCAATGACCAACATTGTATTAAATTGTAAAAATATATTCTAAATATACATTAAAACCACTTAAATTAATAACTTATCACTATTAATTATTTCGATTAAAAAAGTTGTTTTTAATTATAATTTAGTAATTTTCACTATTCATCAGAATATGAAAGTTATCCGAAAAGTACCAAAATTTCACCTTAGGCTAAATTCGATACTCCGAATCCAAAAATGAAGTCCATTTTGAGAGCTAAAATTTCTAAAATTCAAAAAGTGCTTATTACTATTCATAACGGCTAGTTTTAATAATATTTTAATAGCATATCGTTGTTTTGTGAAACTCAGTATTGCGTACTACACACACTATCGACGAAGGTTGTGATTGCGTGTAATGCAAGGCATGTCAAAGATGCATGTTGTGCAAGCTCCCTTTAGTGTAGCGTACAACACAAGACATTAATAAAATTAAAAAGAATATTTTTCATAAAATCTCGGGCTGTTACATTCTACCCCCCTTAAAATGAATTTCACCCTCGAAATTCTTCGGGGTTATAAATAGTTTACTATTCGAAAGATTCTTTAATAGGAACCCACATCGTAAAAAGGAATATCAAAACCAATCTTTAAAAACAAAAAGTATGAAACGTAACGGTTACCCAAATAAACTAATCATTGGGTTTCCACATAGGTGAAAATATGGATATGGAAGAAAAATCTAACCATCATGTTCTGATGGAGAGTGGTAGAGAACATGGCTATGGAAAAGCCAGCAATCACAAATCCATAAATTTGTGACGATCTAAGGTACCATCTGATTCATCAGATATAAGATCACTAGGACAACATTTTTGGTTTTCAAGATCGTTTCCCTAAAGTTAAAGAATTTGAATTAGAATAAATACTTACTTTATTTTGGTACAATCTCATTGTTGTTCGTGCCTTTAACAATTTCCACTTCATATCATAAATAAATGAAGTTGAATTTGTTATTTGTGAAGTGTTAGCAGATCATGTGATAGAATGACGGGTCATTCCATCTGTCTCAAACAAAAGGTTAGCAAAAAATTATATACATAAGTCGATCTATAGTGAGATTAATCATATATGGTTCCTAAAATGGACTTATTCATCATATGTCATACAACTTAATATAATAAAACTGGTTTCTATTAAACAGGGACTTCCTGTAGGCTAGTGGTAGGCGATAAAGGCCAGTCGCACTTCGGTTGTGGGTTCAATTTCCACAGCCTTGTCCGACGCGATGGGCTGTCGCCCGTCCTGCAGGTTGTCCTTTTTCTATAACTATATTACTATAACATCCCATCAATAATATCGAGAAAACTTCTATCCTTAAACAATACTAACTTATGTCCAACATAACCCACTCCAATCTTTAGGCTTATCCATAATACTGCAATCCACTCTCATAACATAGTGAAAATGATTACCAGAGATTTAACACCATCGTCGATCCCCATATATCATAAGATATGTTTTGTTGGTCACATTCCAAACATTCAAAGTCCTTAATCATGTATTCTCTTGAATACCTTAGTGAAAACATTAATGCAGTTAAAATTTAACACTTTTCACATACCAAAATCCTCAAAATTCTATATACTCAAACAATGATATCACTTAGTCCTTATATCAATCATGACCTCATGAATACTGTTAAACATTTCGTTTTCTCATTTTCCCTTCATTATGCTCATATCATCTTATTTCCAAAAATATCTCAATCACTTTGAATACCACATTAGACCAATACATAAATATTCCAATACTTTATGATACAACATTATTTTGGAATCCCATTACATAAACACTTAATCATTCCACCACATCGTTATCATATTCAACATCGCCAATGGTGATCGCATGTTACTTCCCTTTTTCCTTTTCCTTAAGCGGTTTCTCATGTCGATCATCACTAACCCTTGGATTAGGGCATTTATTAGCATAATTCCCCATTTCCTTGCACTTGAATCATTGAAGTGTTGGTGGTGCGTTCTCTGTAGTTTTTGCTTTATTCACATCATTAGAATCCCTTTTTCCATTACTTTGACACTCAGCTGCTTGATGGCCTTCTTTTCCACACTTACAACATTTTCTAGTCCCTTTAAGACAATCTCCACCATGCTTCTTTCCACACTTTGTGCATAATGAAACATTCATCTTCTTTTCAACATTATTCTGAGATTTCTCCTTGAACTCCATCTTTCATTTCTTGTCAAAACCATGAGATGGATATATAACACCAACTTCCATTTCTATCTTGATAGAACAATGCATAATTTCTTCATAGCTACTAAAGTCTCTTATAGCTAATTCCCTTCGAAGACTTGGTTTTAAGCCACTAAAAAATCGATCAACTTTACTTTCAGGTTGGATGATAATGCCAGATGCATACCTTGCAAGTCTTGTAAAATTTGCTTCGTATATACCAACAGATTCATCATCCTTCTGCTTCAGTTAAAGAAACTCCTTTTCCATCTTTTTTCAAAGAATACGAGGGAAGTACTTACTGAAAAACAAGTTCTTGAACTCGTACCATTCTATGGACTCAATTTCATCTCTTTGCCTCGTATTCTTGATAATCTTCCACCATTGATCAGCTTCACCTTCCAAACGATATACTGCTAAGATGAATTTATCATTATTAGAACATTGAAGAACTGAAAATATCTTTTCATTGGTACTGATCCATTGTTCAGCAACAAGTGGATCAGAAGACCCACTGAAAGAAGGTGGATGTTGCCTCATGAAGGACTCAATAGAATACTGTTCCTTTCTCTGCTCATTTGGAAGTCCAGAATGCTTCATAGCTTGTGTAAGGATAGCAATAAGATTTTTCACTCCATCTCCCATAACATTTGTTTGTTCAGGAGGACAATCATTGCATTTTCCATTGCATTAATCAACACGGTTCCTTCGGGTTCCAGCCATCGTCTAAAACCCAAAAAGAATAGTGTGAGAGGCAAAAATCATTCTAGGGAAAACAACATAATAAAGGGGGAGTATCCTCAATATCTAACATCTTAGGTTAAATTCTATGATCGTTACCGTAGTTCTAGGACTGTATCTTATACGTATACTTATCCTTAGGGACATCCCTAGACATACCTTAGAAATATCTTTAGGGATCTCACTAACGTTTTCGCATCCTAGATTCCAAAGGTTGACTAAACCTTTCCTCTGATACCAACTGTAGAGACCCGTATCTTGACGTACATGGACATTACATAATTTTGCGGAATACTTGGTATATAACAAAAACACACACACAAGGATCGTAATAGTTTAGTGTCTTTGGAAACTCGGAACGTAATCTTCTAATTGTGGTGAAAGATCTTCAATATCTCCCATAAAGATCTTCCTTTTTTTTACCAAAAACCTTTCTTTATAACCTGGGGAAAAGAAAACATAAAAGGGTGAGCTCAAATTCTCAGCAAGGGAAAATAAAGGAAATAAAAATCATATCTTATCTTTTTGAAAATCATAACCTGCAAAAGAGATCATAATAACTTAACATGGAACAAATCATAGAAGTGAATAGGAGATCCCCATAATCATAACATGAAACTTGAAACTTTGTGGCATGCACACATAATCATGGAAAAATCATTTCTTGTTAGTCATGAGTCATTTCCAAGACTATCTTAGTGGACAAAGTCCCTTTCTGAACCGAGTCACCCTCGTTCCAATCCTGTTTCACTGAACCGGTATAACCTACTGTTCCAGCCATGTCTATCTCATTAGATATAAAATCTTTACCCAATGCATTGGAGAGAGATATAGGTCCCACCCATCTTATAATGAATCCTTTCTTATGTTTGCCACATAATCATAAACCATACATCATAGCGTAACCCATGCAATAAAAATGGGATTCTTAAACAACATGACATCATAAAACAATTCATATAAGATAAAGGAATTCATAAAAATATTTCCATCACAACATAATCAAACCAATGTAATCATATGGATAAAAACAGAACCCTTTTATAATCTTATATGGAAAATAATTTTGATAAAATACTTGAACTCCATTCTTGAGGAAAATATCCTTTCTACTTCAAAAATACTTTTCCTTTCTTAACATGTCATATAATTTTAAACTAAATGAAGTTGATTAAAAATAAACTTTAAAACTTTTAAAGGAAGCTTCTTGGAAATAATTTTTTAAAAATCCATTCTTGCCGTATAGGTTAAAAAAACATTCTTCATACTTTTGTCGGAAAAGTAAAAAAGTACCTCGTACGAAAAACGACAAAATATTCCTTTCATATCTTTTACTAAAAACTCACCGAAGGGTAAAATAGGATTTAAAAAACTATATGTGGATGTAAATAATATTACATATTGATGAAACATGGATTTGGATGATAAAATACACCCCAGTAAATACTTACAAAGAATCAATCTCGGATAAAAATGAGATTGTGATATTTCCCTTACCTTAGGTCCGATTTGCTTTGTACGTGTCCGAAACTCTTGTATAATGGTTTAAATAATTTTATTGACTTATTCCAGAATCATAAATATTGATATGATATCATATATTCTTATATTCTTAGCTTCTTGTTAGTAATATTTCATTGTTACTTGTTACTCGGGTCCTTATTGCCTTTTGTTCTTATGTGTGTTTTTCCGAATAAATTCTTATTCTTCTTTTAAGGTTATAGATACCTTATATATAGAATGGTATTAGTGCAACATATATTGTATTTATTCATTCAATTCATTAAATTCATTTATATAATTATTATGTAATGATGATCATGTAGAACGAGTCGCATCACATTGTGGATACGGTATTCCGTACGTACGCACGAGTGATGGTATCGTTCCTATGATCATGGAATTTTATTTGAGTTTATATATATTATTTCAGTATCAATATTACATTATAATAATCATAAATAGTTACTCATTACACCGTTATACCCATCCTTGTAAGGTGATGGTGGATAATAGATTACACCACGGAGTGGAGACAGTATTCCGTACGTACGCACGCGCGGTGATTTCATTTTTCCGTAGGATGGATAGAAGGTGAATTAGGGTTGTTTAATATTTATAATAACATATAATTATTCAAGTAATAATGATGTTATTACTTTATAATGAAACAACTAAAGAAGAAGAAGTTGAAGAAGAATGAAATTGAAAAGATCGGTAATGGATATTACCTCTTCTTTGGAACGCCTCTTTGAATCCTCCACTTAGGGAACTAAGATTTGTCTTTGAAGAAGACCAGGACCTCTAGGATTATTCTATGTAAGTGGAGAGGAGAAAATTTCAGGGGTTGGCCGAGCTTGAGTGCTCAAATTGGTGTGAGGAGGAGGGGGAGGAGGTGCCCTTTTATAAGGGAGGAGAGGGGCACCTTAGGAATATCTCAAAATATTATTTTATATTAAAGTCAAATTCGGTTTATAATGGTTCCAAAGGGTATTATTTCGAATATAAAGTGGGTAGGGGTCGAAATCCTATCATCCAATAGGATTTAGACAAGTTTAGGGTATTAGTTTAACCATATCAATTAGATTTAACTCTAAGTTAAATAATTTAACTTTTACCGTGTCTTTTTGTTTTCTTTCACTATATGGTTAATACACTTACTATAACATGCCAAACTAACCCCAAATTGTATATTATTAATACATATATCCTTATATATGTCATTTGGCCGAACCTTAGATTTTTAGGAATAAAATAACAATTAATAATATAATATTTGATTTAAAAACTATTTTGGGTCAATTTTGATACTATTTGATATATGATTTTTGTGAAAGTCATAACAGAATTATATGTTCGAAAAAAGTTTATTAAATCAACACTAATATATCATAGTAACCTAGAAAATTTTTGGAATTCATAAAAAGTCTTAAATTACATTTATTTTTTTATTTATAATATCAATTATGTCAATATTTCATTAATAAGATAATTACTGCATCATCTTTGTGTCATAAATAAATTACATTATTTGATCTCTAAAAATTACAAATAAAATACCATCATGTAGGAAATCTTTTTAGATTTCTAATGAATATTTACAATCGAATTTATATTATGTAAAACCCTATATTAAAAATGTTTTAGTAAATATACTTTGATTTTAAATCTTTTAGCTCTTCTTTGAATTAAATAATAATAAATGTCCTAATCTAATCCAAGTGGGCCTAAATGATAATATTTTACACTTAAGGTTGTTTTTGGTCGAGATACACTTGTCCAATAGAATTAGGACATGTGTTAGGGTAATATTAATATCATTCTTACCCTTAATTACCCTATTTACTTTTAACCGTGGTAAATAAAAGTAAAAAAGTTACTATTCACCAAAAATTATTTTCATCTCATTGAACCACATTTTACTTACTGACATCAACCGTGTCTCTTGGATTTTTGAAATTCCATTCACAGAAGCGGTAAAATTAAGTTTGATGAAAAATTCAGTTTTTTAACTACCACTTAGTAGTTTCACTATTCATCAAAAATTGATGTTTTTCAGAACAATGCCAAAATTTCATCCTAAGCTATATTTCATATTCCAAATTCAAAAATTAATTCTATTTTACCAAATTCATAACATAGAAGTTTCATTAATTAATTTTATAATTAAAGCCCGCTGTTAAAACAAATAGCGTGTTTTTAAGAAACAATATCTATCAAAAGATTGACACTTGATTATGTCTGGTTTAAATGTGAAATTACATTCAATGACCAAAATTGTATTAAATTGTAAAAATATATTCTAAATATACTTTAAAACCACTCAAATTAATACTTTATCACTATTAATTATTTCGATTAAAAAAGTTGTTTTTAATTATAATTTAGTAATTTTCACTATTCAACAGAATATGAAAGTTATCCGAAAAGTACCAAAATTTCACCTTAGGATAAATTCGATACTCCGAATCCAAAAATGAAGTCCATTTTGAGAGCTAAAATTTATAAAATTTAAAAAGTAGTTATTACTATTCATAACGGCTAGTTTTAATAATATTTTAATAGCATATCGTTGTTTCATGAAACTCAGTATTGCGTACTACACACACTATCGAGGAAGGTTGCGATTGCGTGTAATGCAAGGCATGTCAAAGATGCGTGTTGTGAAAGCTCCCTTTGGTGTATCATACAACACAAGACATTAATAAAATTAAAAATAATATTTTTCATAAAATCTCGGGCTGTTACAATCACTACATTAATAGGTGATCATAAGTCAATTTGGAATATGAATTGTGATTTTGAAATTTTGGAAATTGATATATAGTATTTGTAGAGATATTAAATCCATTCCTAAGATGACCATGATTTTTTCTAAAGGGATAATAATGAAATTTTCTTGAAGGAAATTCCCACAGTCTTTGTATTGGTATAAAAATATCATAAAACTAGAATTTTACACTAATACATCAACATTAATACATTTGGGTGCTTGTTTTATTATCTTACGAAAATTACTAGGTATAATACAGTGCCTAGAACTATAATCCAATAAGGAATCTAAAAATATGGAGATGAGGATAAGGGTACATTAATTATCATGATCTACTTCATCGATACCTTGTAATTTTATGTTTCTTGGTTCTATTATCTACATTATCCCTTGGGCTAGGAAATCGATTAGAATAATACTGAAACTCCTATCATTTGAATCGTTTATTTGTGGGTGGATCATTTGTTGGGACCTTGTTTTCCTCTATTTTTTTAATTGGACTATATGTATATTTTATAAAATTACATTCATGATGACCCACTCTATCAAATTTAAAATATCATCCTAAACCTCTTAGATAATTTATAGGGTGCTTTCTACTAGAAGTTTTACACAAAGAATTTAGTCTTCCTTCCTTTGTATACATTATCACCTGAACATTTCTAAAACTATATTTTTCTCTTAATTTGTATGTTTCCAAGATTAGTTAGGTTAAATTTTTTTATCATAACTTGATATTGTATGATACTCATAACTATATGATTTATAACTCTAGCTCAAATTCTATATGGCTTCCTATTGATACAATCTCTCTAATTTCCATCACAGCCATTATTTTCTCAATTAAAATGGGCTCTAGCAATTAAATTAAATAAATAAATGATGAGGTGTGTGAAAATTATTAATTTTATAAAATAATAACTATGAACACATGAAATGTAACTGGTAAATTCTTGTATAACCTAATTTATGAATATATATGTTTCAATATAGGTTATTCATAGTTACAAAACTACTAAGTTCCGAAACCTCACTAGTTATAAATTACATCACCAAATTCCTTTTTTAAATACTTAATTATAGTTCAAAAAGAGTAAGTGAATCAACCAAATAAAATGCCTTATGAGTCTCAAACCATGTGTTCAATTTGTATCCTTAATTTTTCACTGATTGAAGATCGAGTTAATACTCAACCACCCATTTCAGTTTTACTACCCTTAGGTGCATCTGAGCTAGAGCATATATCTACTTGTTTTTATATTGACTAGGATTAAATTTCTATGAAACCAAACACTCTTTATTTTATAATAATTTATGGTTATTTCCCATATTTAAACATACCTCTATGTTTTTCATCAATGTTCCTAGAACTATTCTCCAAAAATAACTGAACCCTACTCTCATACTAACTGAGTTTCTCTTGTCTCGAACTCTCAATTCTAATGCTAAATTCACGTACTTCACATACCATCATTACTACCAAGTGAGATGAATGTATCTATAAAATAATATATTTTATAAAAATCATTAATTTAAATATTATATCTCATAAATACTCACACATCCTGATAAAACAAAGGTTTTGAGATTTTTAAAATTTGATACATAAAAATAATATTACTCATTATTTCATCAACATGTCTAAAAATATTAATATATAAAACTTCCTTCTATACATAATCCTATATATATTGTCCAAGGGAAATGTGAAATATTATATTGGGTTAGGTTAAATTCTCTAAATGGTAAAAACATATCAATAATTCATAGAGGTTTAGAATATAATAATTTGGTAAAAATAAATCATGGGATAAATATTTGATCAAAAGAACATGGAACGATAATATTCTTCAATAATTCATAATAGAAGAACATGTGACCTCAAATGGTCAATCATAAACAATGGAATAAGAGTGAATAATGATGACATAATAATCATGATCCATGCAGCATAACATAGACATACATAGTAATAAAGAACTCGTATAGGGAATAATAACAACATGATCAAATATAAATATAAATAGGTCTCCATGTAAATTTTTTTATATAAAATCAGGTCCACCAAAAAAATTATAAGCTTGTAAAAATGAAAATATTTACACGTATATCATCAATGTATCTCGAAATATAAAACCATGACTGATGTATTAGAGGTTTATATTAGACCACACTAATTAAATTATCATAATTAATATTAATATGAAATAAAAATTCAAAAATATATAATATAATTGATATCTGAGGGATATAAAATGGGTTTTGTGATGTTTCTAAATGGTATCACATAAACTTACTTCAAAAGATTGATTAGTTTATTTCAAATTCAATAACCTCAAAGTAGTATCTTTGAAGGGTTATTAGAGTCTATTTCATGAATCATAACTCTTTATGAGATAGATATTTTGATAATGAAGAGTGAGATTTAAGTGAAGGCATAAAAAGTTGTTTCATAAAATGTGTTTAACATTATAAAAAAAAGATGATGTTGCAATTCAATTTTAGAGTTATTTTTTATAAATTAACATGATGTATTTTTAAAAAATAATTTATAAATAAAACCCAATAATTGAACCCTAATAATAATTAAATTTTAATTCAACCAATTTAGAGTGGTATATAAAAGATAAAACCATGAAAAGATAAAACATTTAATATTTTAATGTACATTTATTGTAAAGAACATTATATAAAATAACAATACAACCTTTTTAGAATGGTTAAGGCAACTATTAATATCTCATTAGATGATTCATATTTGGGTTTAAAAATAAAATGGAAAATATTTATGGAAATAAAGAATATGGACATGGAAAATATATAACTTATTATAGAGGATAAGAATTATTCTTAAAAACAAAATTTTTTATTAAAGAAATAAATACAAAAAGAATATATTCTGATTAGAAAATGTAAATTACACAATAGATAATTGTAAATTTATAACCAAAGTAATATAATTTAAAAATATATTAAATTTATAATAATGTAGTCAAGGGAGAGAAACTAAGACTTGATAAAAAGGATATTGAGTCAACAAACCCCTTATAAATGTCATAATATTTGAAGTAACAATCAATTGGAAAGAATTTGATAAGATGGAATTATAAATCCATATAAAATTAATTACAAGTAAAATTTTATACAATCATAAGATAAAATAAATCAACTATATATAAATAGAGTTCAATATGAGTCACTATAACTGATAGAATGAAAATTGAGTGATGAAAACCCCATATGAATTTGGTATCAAAAGAATTAAAAATAGTACCAAAGTTATAAAAATTAAAATACTTTCTAATACCCTGAAAGAAACATTAAAAATAATAATAATAATAATAAAATCCTAATGGGGTAGTAATTATCTATATAAAATAATAATCATTGCATAATATAAAAACATACCTCAATAAAGTATTATTGATAAGAAACCATTACCGTGGATTTGGTCTTTGTATGACTTGATCTTAACTCATATATGATAAATATAACTATATAAATTAGTTATTTTGGAACATTATTTTAATATATTATCTTTTATAAACATTATGTATAATCATTTTTTATATATTAATTAGTTAGTTATTGTTTATGTTCATCATAATATGTTAGTTTCATTTATTATTTCATACACAATTTGTGATGTCTATGTCAATCCCCATACATTGATACCACTTTCATCATTAATTTATTATTTATGTCTATGTCAGTCCCCATACCGGAATATTCTTTTTAAAGATGAAATTACTAATAAAATAATAATTTGAAGTTATTAAGGAATTATATATAGGAATATATGTATTAATATGGTTCTATAATAGATTTATTATAAATATACATTTATTATATAGGATTTTTGAATTCATGTTATTTATTATGAGACTTGACGTAAGGGATTTATGTTAAAATATCATTTTTCAGGATTACCTTTTTTAAAGTTCCTTTGAGGGAAATTATTTGATAATTATACTTTAAACCACATATATTTTTACCCCATTTAGATATTACAATATTTTCCATATAATAGTTCCATTTTACTCTCTTGGAAACTCAAATTGAGTGGTAACGTTTTTATGAAAAACGGGTCTTATTTCTCCTTTGGTCGATAAACATTGTCATCCATGTCAGTATTTTCATTAAAAAGTTTTCGAGAATTTTTTTAATATTGAAAAATGAATTATTAATGTATTTTTACCCATATTTTACTTTCTATAAAAAGATTAATGAAGTTCCCTAGATCAATGTACGACCACTGAGAGAAAGAGATGGTGAATCAGTGATCACTTGCCTTTTATAGGAAAGTTTCTTAACTTTATAAAGAAACAATTCCTATCCACTAAAATCATGTTAGAGTTGTGGTCCACAAAAATATAAATATAAACCTCATATTTTATATAACAAAATAAAATTATATAGTACCATAATATATTGTTGTTAGTATAAAGAACTACTTCTTTCTATATTGGTTATCTACTCCCAACATGGATTCTTTTACTATCTTATTTAAATATTATAAAGACTTTAAAAGCAACTAGTTATACCCTCCAATAATTATTCCTCTAATAACTCATAGTTCTACCCCTAATAAATCAAGAATTGATCCTTATTTGATTATACCCCCAGCATTCCTAATTGAATCATATTTCTTTATAGATGTTTATAACCTGAGATAATAAATCTTTTTAGTAACTAGTTATACCCATAGCTACAATACATTTCCTTTTAATTTTCTGATCTACTATAGAAATATCATTTCATTCTACATAAGAAAGTTGGATCACATATTCCTTTGTACAAACAGTAATATCTTAAACAACTCTCTTAATAGTATTTTGTCCTTGAAACACTATCATGGTCTTGAGAAGACTTAGATATGATCAATAAAATTTTGTCTGAACTTTTCTGACAAAATTACTTATAGAAATTCCATTTAATTGAATCAACCCAAAATTCCCTCTATTTGATGGCGTCATACAGTTTTTATTTATATAATGAATCTAATAATATTTCACTTCATTTTGATAAAAAAAGTTCTTAATGGATCTCAGTTAACTACTACTTCTTCATCAGGTACTCTTCCTTCAACTGAGAAGAACATTAATTGGCAGCTCACCTTACTTCTTCTTTAACTAATGGAATATGTTTTTTTGTACCAAACTAAATCAATTAATAACTTGATATGATATATCATGGGAAAAAAGTTTTATAAATACCACCCACAAACACATGAACTATGTTGGTATGTGTTGTAAAAACTCCCCTTTAAATAGGATTTCAAACTTGGGAATGTAATGAAATTCAAATATATATTTATTCCTTAATAGAAATTCACCTTTCAAATTTCATATTCATTTAATCATTTATGGGTTCATATAAAATATTCTAAAATATTCTTGAAAGAACATTATATTTCTTTAAATTTCTCCCTTTTTGGAACATCCTAAAACTTAGTGTTAAGGAACTTCTATAAACTTCCTTAACCTCCCCATGATAGTTAACATTAAATTATCAGCTCAACATCATCACATTTTTAAGTACATTACGTAGTTTATGTAATGCTATTTATGACTCCTTTATCCGTTGTAATACATCCAACTACCTATGTATAATTTAAGTAATAGAATTTATCTATCTAATGGACAATAATTTGGTTTCCCTTTGTTCAAAAACCCCTTATCTATTAGGTTCAGCATATGTTTGTTTGATGACATCTCATATATCAATCTAGTGGATCTTCATAGTTCTATTTAAATGGAAATCTTTATATAGAATCTATGACTGATGATTTTTTGTCTGATAAATTCATTTATCTAAGTTTTATGGTCATATTTTATATGTGACATCTTATAGCTCTCTATCTTGGGAAACTCAATGTCATCTCTAAATTTGTATAACCTTATCTTCTTCGAGAGACTTTATATTCATCCATTATATATATGTGGAAAATTTCTATCTATTGTAACATTGAATTATTTATATTTGACCATAAAACATTTATACTCCATAGGCATCTCAATATGTTTTTATAAACTAGTTATATTTTTTTTATAGAATTGACAGGATATCCCCAATCTAGTAAGATTCATGAAATTCCATCATCCAATTAGAAGTTATATAAATTTTATTTCAAATTCTCCTTTAAATATATTTTGAATCAAGATGAGAACCATTATTTAGGTATCATAATAACCTTTGTGTAACCCTAAAAACTCCCAACTATCCTTACAAAATCTTATTTCTTCCTTCAAACATCCTCAGTTCGATCACATTATTCAATCTTGTACAGAGATATTTTCCAAAAACAACTTCTTGAACTTGGTACTAGGGCTCGATCTTGGACTTTTCTTAATTTTTTATTTTCCACCTTTGTAATTATAATAATGTATTTTTTTATCTTCATAAATATTCATTTAAAATTTTTAGAATATACTATAATTACCTTCTTCTAAAAGTATTAAGTATGTTCATTTGATGATATGTACAACCTCATATAGTCTAAAACTCAAACTTTCTCCATTAACCCACTTCTTACACTTTTTATGAATCATAAAAAGTCATATTGGATCCATAAAATGTTCATAGTGTTAGTAAATTGAAGAGAAACATCGCATAATATGACATTGTAATAAATTATTCCTAATATAGTCATGAAAACTCTTTTACACTCCATAAGGAAAGTTACATACTGCCCTTATCTCAAAAGTTTCCATATTTATTATTGTATCTTTCTTCTACAAACAAATATTGATATACTGACAAAAAATTAAATCAAAATAAATTTTCTTGAATGGCCCAAAGGCCTTCAATTTTTATAGATTTTTTATAATCCCCCTTTAAATGCTTCAGAGGTAACTCTTACATAACCCATAGGATTAAAGACACATTACCTGGCCTAGAGGCCTAAGAGGAATTCAACCCAAATAGACTACTTGAAACTACCCATACCCAGTAAATATTGTGATGTTAACTCTCCACCTTTACAAGGGTATTCAGGTAGTTGTCTTGTACATAGATGATCCTGTCTGATACTGATGGAAATTTAATACCTTCATATTCTTCCATATTCAGATAGATCTACTATGGTGAATGTGTCTTCTCTTGAAATGTCATCTAGAGTCTTGTTCCTTGTGTTTGTTGATAGTATCCACAAAAAACATCAATCATCATCGAAGACAATATGGATTCTCAAATATTTCATCATGATGTTTTCATTTAACATTATATTATATATCCCCCTAATTAAAAATTAATTACATAGTGAACATCACAACACATATCCCATCCCCAAAAATACATGAAAAACTATCTTTAATATAAAATTAGTATCCCAAGAGTTTCTTAACAAAGATACTTTAACTAAATAAATATATGTTTATATGGGAGAACCCAATTTAGATTTCAAGAGTGTATAATCATGGTGATCAATGTATTAGATAACATATATTTCATGAAATAATTTCCTTAATCTCATTTATAAATATTTAAATCTGGGAAAATCTTTGAATGATTGTAAAGATAAATCATGAACCTATTTCGGCAAACATTTCAACGTAGTTCATGTTTCTACACTCAAATTCCCCAACATCTCAACTTTTTTAACATCATTAATTCTTCCATAAGAAATTCTGATGCTCATACCTCAACTTTATATTTTCACTCCCTCAAGGGTATCCCCATATTACCCATCATGGCATGAAAACATTCCATTATGGATATCTCTTATTTCAATAAAAATTATTAATGTACTCATTCAACTTATTTACTTATTATTCTACAATTCACTACTAGTACAATTATGAATTAACATTTAGAATTAGGTGGAGCCCTTATGTTCATGATAAGAAGGATTTAGATTAAGAATCTTCTTTAATTATTGGATTATAGTCCCTCTTATTTTATTTTGCAGGGAATGTACTTTCTTTCTTCTCATATGTATAATCTTCAGAAGAAGTTTTCATATTTTATTCAATTTTTATAACATCGTAGATAATTTGATTTTGTGAAATATTCTTCATGATTTCCTCTTAGGATAGTTTTATATTAATATAAATTTTTGTAGCATTCCATATTTCTCACACCTCTTTAATTTCTTATTGATCTTCAATGTTTTTTCTTTTGATTTCTTGTAATTAACTTTCTTATGAATTTCTGAAACCTTTTTATTCCCTTTTTCATTATAATAAATTTGTACTTCCTCTATATTCTATCCATGGGTATTTGATCTACCCAAATAACTAAGAACTTTTTATTTCCTTTTTCAACATTTATCACCTTCTCAAATCTCTGAAACTACTCTCCTTAATTAGTGTTCTTAATCTTTTCATTTTCCACTATTGAATCTTTAACAATATTCACCTTGTGAACATTATATTCTTCATCAAAAAACATTATTGGAAATTTTTTCCTTATATTTTAATTATAACTCCCATTTGACTCACAACGCTTTCCTAATAAATACATTTTATACCCACATATGTATTTTCTACACCTGAAAACTCCAAAACACCATCATTTTCCTCTGAATCATAATCTTTTAGACTAATAGTCATGTTACACTGATTTGTTTTGTTGTTGTTTGCTCAAAAAATGTGGGATACCTTTTTCAGATGATAATTTCTTGATAAATTCCACTCTTTCTTAGTAGAATGTGATTTCTCAATGAACATAAATTTTATACCAACTTTTTTAGTAGAACCATTCAAAACTTGATATTTTTTTGTTGAAGAAACAAATTGTTTCCATAAACCCTACTTTTTACAATATTAATAAGCTCATATTTAAGTTCAAAAAAATTTCTTAAGTCTTATCTCATCATTCTTAAATAACTTTTTTCTAATATGAATTAATATTATTTTGGAAAAATCGTATTCTTTTTATCCATACATTATTTATAAACATTAACCATTTTCTTGAGTTCAGCTAACTTCAACAAATTCTACATACTTTCATCCCCAAGTGTTGTTTCTACCAAGTTGATATTTCCCTACCTTACGGAAGTTTATTCATAAATTTTCAATTTTTTCTAAATCCCAATAAATTTAATTTTTTGACCTCAAATCAAATTTAATTTTATATCCTTCTTTTTGATTCACTAACCAATCTCAAAATTTATTCTCCTAATTTTTTTCTTCTCCTTATTCATTTGCTTCTTGGGTATTTTATTTTTATCAAGTGTCGAATACACATTTTATTTTAGAATCAACTAGTTTTTTTATAATCATCATTATCATCACTACCTGATGTAGAATTTAATATTCTTATAAGAGGTAACAAGGTGACATGATAATCAGATTCACTACTGGTTAAATAATAAGCATAATATCTTATTCTTTACAAACTTTTATTTTTGTTTCTAGGAAAACATTTATTATGTTTCTTCTGCTCTTGTTTCTAAGACTTCTTAACTTCTTCTTATAAGTCATAATCTGCATACTTATTATTAGGAAAATGTATAAAAATAGAATTTTTCATTATAATTCCAATAATTTAGAGAATTATTAACTACTCATTTTACCTTATTCTATCTCTTAGAAGAAAGAGTGATGATTTTTCTAAATTGATAATCATTTTAATCTAAGTATAAATCATATGATTCATCTACAATATTTCTATCTCAGATCTTCCCTTTCAAAAAATCATTAAAATATATTTCATCCTTATACTTTTTCTTATATATTGTTCTTTTCTATATCTCATATTCCACAAGAATGTTTGGAATCTTATCCATATATTAATATTTCCATTATTTTAAATATGACACTTTTGCATCAAATGTACCAAGATGTTTTTTGTTAGTTTCATAAGAATAATAGAATCTTTCATCATCCCACAAGAACCCCTAATATTTCTAACAATCTCATTTACTCTTATAATCTATTCATAAATTATTTCTTCATCGTACATGTTAATATCTTCAAATTTGTTTCTTAAAATTTATATCATCACTTATTTAACCTTCTCATTCCCTTAATAACTACTTCTAAACTTGTACCACATTTTTGAGTCATCATAAACCCCATAATAGTTGTATAAAATTTATATGTGAGAGCCATCAAGATGTAATTTTCATCTTTTCCATCAACTAATAAATTTTTCTTATAAAAAATCATATAAGCCTCATTAATGGGAGTAAATTACAATATTGAAGCATATATATCATTAAGGCCAAGAAAAAAAATATGGTAACATCTTATTCTTACAAATATGGAATTTTTCCCTATTAAACACATGAACACCCCTATTGATCACTAAATTTATATTCTCTATACTCAGTACATGGTTGGTTCATTCAAATGAGAACTACCCTTTGAGGCCAATTTATGTTCCATGGATCAATATAGAATCATTGAGAGGGGTAGGGATTAATTAGTTATCACTTTTGTTTTATAATAATGTTTCCTAACTTCATAAAGAAACTTTTCCTAACCTCTAAAAACATTTCTGAGTTTTAATCCTTTCAAATATAATTCTCAACCTGATATTTTTTGTGAAAGAAAATATAAATAGAGAGTAGTATATAATATCTACATGGTCCAATATAATGACTTACTCATTTCCAATTTTTATCCCCCCCAGCATGGATTCTTTTAATATATTCTTTTATGATTACAAAGGTTCACATAGAAAGTTGTTATAACCCCACCTAGAAATAGTTCCTCTAGAAAACCCTAGTTCTACCCCCCAACCATCTAGTATCCATCAATAGTTGGTTATAACCCCCTCCCCCCCTCCCACGATCCTAACTATATACTCTTTATTTATAACTATTTCTACCCTCCATACAATAATCCTTTTCTTAAATAGGTTATTCCTCCTAGTTAAAATCTCTTTCCTTCATCTTTTCTGATCCACTATTGGAATGTAATCTCTTTGTCTACATGAAAGTTGGATCACCTATGCCTTTGTAGAGACTTCAAGATCATCAAAAACTCTCTTGATATTTGATTGTCCTAGAAACTTACTCTTGATGATTATAAGATCTAGATATTATCAATCGTATTTTTTAGAATGTGTCAAACGAATTTTATTAGAAAAAGTATGTTTGATCAACTACATCTGGTATTTCCTCCTTCTTATGACCCTGTCTGGTTTTCCTTTGTATGGAGATTCTTAGAATACTGCACTATATTGTGACTAAAAATTGTTTGATAGATCTCAGTCTATTTATCCTTCATCATCTAGTGCACTTCCTTAAACTGAGTAGAAATTGAATTAGTAGATTACTATTCTTTTCAGTTTGTAGATGGAACTGAGTCAATGGTACATTATATAATCTAGTAAGAATATTATTAAATATATAGCAATAATAAATATTCAAAAATTATACCCTTCTATAGATGAATTTCATCAGTATGTACTATATGTAGTTCCCTTTATATAGGCAGACAATCATAAAATTTTTGGGAACTAAAATATATTTTCCCACTCAACTGAAAATCATCTTTCCAATTTCTCCTTAATTTGAACTTCATTGGATTCTTTTAAACTATTCAGTAATATTCCCAAATGTACTAGAATTTTATTCAAATATTTTCCTATCCTCAAACTTTTATAATCTCAGTGACAATGAAATTTTCAAAACTATTTTAGCATTGGAAAGATAGTTATTGTTGAATGATTAGGTCAACATCATCACATTGTTATAGAGTTTACATAATTTTCATAAAGATCCTTGGAAATAATTTACCTATTTGAATAGAAATATCTTCGTATATCATGTGGGATTCAAATAAATTCATCATTGGATAGATATTCATTTAGTTTCCTTTTACTAGGAAACCTCCATCTACTAGGCTCGTAATATGATTGTCTGATGACATCTCAAAACCCAATCTGGTGTATCTTCTTACTACTCACTGACCAGGGATCTTCATATGAAGCATCTAACCAATGGAAATCCTTCTTATAACATCATTTATCTTATTCTAGTGATTTTCCTTCTGATGTTAATCTATATAGATCCCTATATTGGGAATCTCATTATCAGCTCAAACTTTTTACACTCCTCTCCTTGTTGAGTGCCTTTATATTTATTCATTCCATTTTAGTGGAAAATATCAATCCATTGGATCAATTGGGTGTCTATAAATTTTACCTTTAGTCATTTAAACTTATTAGGAATATCTATTGAGTGCTCTATATTTTGTTTATCTATATTATTGTATTAACATGTCATCCTCTATCCAGTATGCTTCATGATAATCATTCAACCGATCATAACTTCTCTACCTTCTCTACAAATCATCCCTTACGTAGATTTTTAATCTAAATGAGGGAATTTACAAATTTCTAAACATTATCTTTACAATGTTTAAAAATTTCATAGCTACCGTTTTGTAATCTCACATCTACATTTATACATCCTTGGTCTAATAACATTATACAACATAGTATAAATAGGATGTCTAATAACTCTTTCGTGAACTTCATACTATCGCTTGATCCTGTATTTATCTTGCTTTTAAATTTTACTAATTTTTACTTATTTTAACATATATTTTTATCTTCATAAAAAATCACTCAAAAATTGTATGGCTTTCTGGAAACATCTTTATCTAGTAGCAATGAGTATATCTTTCCAATAATATACATAGATTTATATATCCTGAAACTAAAACATTCTCCATAAACCAACTTCTCACACATTGTAAAACTCATAAAAAATTATCTTGGATGAAAATTATATTCATGATTTTTGTAACGTAAATAAAAAAATAGAACCACTTGACTTCATAAATAATTTTTACTAACATAGTTAGGAAACATTTCCTACACTCTATAAAGAATACTCATTATATTACCTCTATCAAACTTCTCCATCCTTCTCAATTTAAATTTTCTCTATAAAAACATATTGATATATTGAACAAAATGATACCAAAAAAACTTATTACTATTTTTTTATGATGCAAGGGTGAATCCACCCACAATATCTCATAGGTTTCATGATATTTTCCTCTTTGGTAATCGATCCCACACTATTTTCTCACCCTAGGGAATTACACCCATCCAAATAGGAAAAAACCCCTCATGGAAGTTGTTGGATTGGTCCCCTATCTTTATACAAATCAGCCCCCCCCCCCCAATTTCCCATGTGGTTCATATGAATTGAAATTAGATTGCACTCAATATTAGGCTGGTTGGACCCTATTTATAAATCTTATTGTAGAATTATATAAACCTATGGGTAACAATCTACCCCTCAGTGTTATCCCAAGGATTCGCAGCTACCCCAATCATCTGAAACCATTAATAGGGAGGGTGAATCGATAAAATATCACTCATCTGTGCCGCCAAAATATTCGCATGAATTCTCCCAACCACATAGTTTTCATCCCTTAAGAAATTACACCAGTCCAATATGGAAAGGGCCTGATGATAGGGGTTACATCACTCATCTCCCTTTATGTTCATTTGATCCTCCTAGTACACCAATGTAGTACTTTCAACTTTCTAGTAGATCACGCCCAACAATATAGTGTTTATTCTATATATATAAATATAATAGGATGGCTGCAAAAAAAATGTTCAACGGTTTAAAAATTATATTCAATTTAATTTTGTAAAAATTGTGTTTTTTTAAAATAAGTTAAAAAAAATATTGTTTTTAATTTATACCAAGTGAACATATTTTCTCTCTTAACAGAAAAATGTTTCTATTGAATCTTAATTTACATGTTTTCATGGTAATTTTTTCTAGAAAATATTTTTTCTAATATTCAAAAAAATAGATTTTAAATAAATGATTTAAAATTGAAAATTTTATTTTCAAATGATTCATTTGAATTTTAAATTTATTTTCATATATGAAAACATCCTTTGATGTAAAGTAAACTTCACTGGGTATATAATCTAGTTACATAATCCTCATTATTTCATTGTATGGTTATTTATCATGATGATGAAATCTTGATGAAATCCTTTTTCATTTCCTTGGGTAAAGATATGAAAAATGAAAAATATTTTCATGACCTTGTGGCATATATATATATATGCGTGTGTGGGTGTGTTTGTGTGAATAGATTATGATTATGTGATGGTTGGGTCTGATATAGACCTATAATGCATTGGTTCATGTGATATATATATATATATATCAAGAGACGATGATTATAATAATGGATATGATTACGTATATCAATTTAAACATTTTGATGCATGATTATAATTACTATTAACTATGATCATAAGAATATTCATGGAAATGAATGAAAATATATATATACACATTTTTATGTGTAAGTATAATTGATTCTATCTATTTTCCCATGATTATGTATGGACATTATTTCAAATATCTATGTTCATATGATTATTATTTCTTATGATTAAGATAAAACATGCTTATGTTATGACTCTTGAATGATGGTTACTTATTTGAAACCCTCATTAATCACTCTTATGGATATGAATTTATTTAAAATATTAAGATCTAATCTCATCTAGGTATGAATATTTTTGGTTGAGAACATGTATTGGATTATGTTATCACACCCTTATGATCTTCTAATACTCTTTTATTATTGAGATATCTAAATAATACTCTTACTGAGCATCTTGGATTACCCTTTATTATGTTTTCCTTCTATAGGATTTTATAGAAGGTTCGATGTATGATATTCTTCAAAAGTTACTAATATAAATATCACTGAGGGAGATTTTGATGATATTTTAACAAATAAGTTGATTTTGTATCTAGTCACTAAAAAAGAACCATTTTAAACCACAATCATGTATAATTTTGGTTTATGTTATACATTCATCTAAAATGATGTAGTATTTATGTTTTTTATTCTCATGCCACCAAAATTTTTATCAAAGCTTGGTTTTTTTATTTTTAGAGTATAGTTAACAGGAAATATGAGAATATAACCTAAGAAAACCTATGGTGAACTAAAAATTGATATAGGATGATCCTAAAGTGTCAAGGTTGATTAAAGTATTCCATAAATTAAGGCATCTCATCTTTTATTTTCTTATTATTTCATACACTTTTTTTATTACTCAATACTTATGTTTACTATTTTTAGTTTTAGTTAGGGTTTGGAATTTGAATGAATTTTGACAAAAATGAATGTGATGGGAAATGAAATTACAATACTTATGAGAAAAAAATGTATTTTGATCAAGGATGTTATATATTATGGTCGTGTTCACTCTACTCTCTCACTATATTGGTAATAACACAAGAAATGTTGAGCTTCCAAAAAAACCACGAATAGAGTAACATGCCACTGAGTATTTAATGCAATAATATCCTTCTTTTTGGGTCTTCTGACTCACAAGTTTTTGAGAGATGGATAAATCTGGTGAAAATAATGTTTTATATCCATTGGTGCTTGGACCATGATAAAGTTGTCTTTGTAATCTATCACTCAAAAGCTGAACTTGGTCAATGATGGAGTCTTATCAATAATAGTATAATATAGGACAAAATAAACTCCATGAAATGAACGGATTTTAATAGGATATTTATCTATTAATATGTTCCTCAAAATAATTGCACTAATATGTAAAGAGACTTTCTATAGCTTTAATATAAGGATGATGAATCCATTGGTACTTATGAAGAAAACCTTAAAAGAATTTCAAGATGCACTATTGGATTTATAATCAAACATACAATAAAAATTGATTGATTCCTTAGTGTCCTAAAACCATGTCATTGAAATGATATAACCATAAGAGAACTTGTTAATAATGAATAAATCATTCAATGTTCTTTGTAGAAGGAAATAGAGATTTAGAACTCCAATTATTCTTCTAATATTAGTTACATGAAGAGAAAATTGATGATTCATGGAAAAAATATGGTAAATCCCATGGTGGAAATATATTAAAACTACATACATGACAAAAATGTGGAGGAAATCACATTGGAAATTATCTAAAAGGAATGGATAAATTCATCAATTGTGGAAGGGTTTTCCATCAAGTGACTGATTGATGATGGGGGTGAAATGGTAAAAAATGAAACATAGGAGAATACGGATTTGACCAATAAAGATCTCTGTTTATGATTCTAGTTGATTGTTCATTATGATAATTAATTACAAAATCAAAGAGATAATGTGGATAGTTGTCCACAACATCCCCCTTATGCAAAAAAATAAAGGGAAAAATTCAATCATTACTAAGTGTGTTGGGAAAATGACATGGTGAAAGGTACACTTGACATCAACTCTAGAACAAAAAATGTCTTATTTGATTCACGATCTACCCACCATTTTATATCTATAGAATTTATTGAAAATATCACTTCACCACATAAATGATTATATATTGAGTTTTTTGTAAAAACTCATAATGAAATAATTACCACATCTCAATTTTATAGATATAGTATAATATAATTTTATAGGAATGTGATTCCTAAAAATCTTATTATTCTCCCTATAGTTTAATTAAATTTTTTTGTGGAGAATGGACTGGATTTATTTATATAAATCTCATATAAATTATTTAATTAGGTAATTCACATTTTATATTCCAAAAAAACTTATGAGTTTTTATCAGTGTGGGGATAAATATGAACTTCTAATAGGAATTATTTCCATTGTATGGGTCTTACTACATATTCATGAAGAATATGTATCTCAAATGGCTAGGGAGAAACACATCATTGAATATATTTCAATTTTTAGGTAATATTCTGATTTATTTACATAATATATTCCTAGTCTATCCTTGAATCATGATGTTCAGTTTTTAATAGAACTCATACATGGTTCTATGACTATTTCAAAGACCCCTTATATAGTTTCCCCAATTGACATGAAATAATTGAAGAAGAAACTCCATGAGATTGTAGAGAAAGGATTCATATGCCCAAGTTCATCACAATAGAGTGCCCCTATTATTATTTGTGGGAAGGAATTATTTCCAAACTATCTTTCCATTCATTATTGAGAACATGACATGATCACTATCAAGAAAAGGAATCATTTACCCCATATTGAGGACTTGATGGATAAATTGTGTGGAGATAAATACTTTTAAAATATTATCCTCTATTATAGATATTATAAATTTACTATCATGAAGGAGGGTATATAGAAGACAAACTTCTGTATGATGTATGGTCATTATGAATTGCTCTTAATGTCATTGGGAATTAACAATTCCCCCAATATCTTTATGAATCTATGAAATATATTATCTATAGATTACCTTGATCAGTGTGTGGTAGTCATTCTAGATTTTATTCATATATATTCAATGATTAAGGAAGAGCATGCAGATCAGTTAAATATTGTGTTGAAGACCCTGAGTAAGGAGATTCTATACACTAAGTTTAAAAAATATGAATTTTGGATATATAAGTTTTCCACCTTATGTTATATAATCTCCTATGAGGGTATATCGGTACACCCTTAAAATAAGGATGTTATTGACCAATTGCCTATACCCATAACTATGAATTTTCTACACATGTTACTTGGATTGGATATATATTCTCATAATTTTTTAAAGAATATTTTATGACCATCTATTCCAATAACCATGTTGACATATAAGGGATCAAAGTTCATATAAACATGTGAATGTGAAAAAAATTCATTTAGATAAAATGGTTGGACAATGTACTAGTGGTCACACTACCCAGAAGAAAATCAGGTTTATAGTAGTACATCAAAGTAGGGACTGGGATGCTTCATTTTATAGAATGATGTCATAATATCTTATGCCACATTCCAATTTAAAATTCATGAGAAAAATTACATGACTCGTTATTTGGAGCTGTAAGTGGTAATATTTTAGTTTAAAAAATAGAGGAATTATATTTATAGTGAATGATGTTATATATATATATACTGATCATAAAATAATTAGGTATATATCCACATAGAAATAATTGACTATTCACAAAAGGATATGGTCAGAATTGACTAAATATTATGAATAATAATTACACTACCACATTGGAATTGAAAACAAGGCAACTGATTCTCTGTAATATAAGGACCCTGCTAGTTTCAATATCATGAGGATTGAAAGAGATCCAATATTTATGGAATTACATACTATGGACCTTTAAATCAGGATTAAATTGGATATATCATATCTTTTTCATATTAATGTTCAACCGTACATCCATGTGTGTAATGAACTGGAATCATATCAATAGATATTCCCTTCAAGAAATATAATTGGGTTATATTTTTTAATATAATATTTTATAATGCATAGATTCCATATCATGACCCATCCCCAAGGGCTCGTGTCGTGACTACCCCAAACCCACCATCTAGAGGCCAGGGGCTAGCGAATAGCATAGAAAAGACATATCCCTATAATGGGAAGGAATTTCCTTTGAACCTGAACAAACACACAGACTAGAATGTAACAAGATGCAACCATGAAGTAAACTGATTTAGTAAAAAAAAGTGTTCAAAGTAAAGGGTCTAGAATACAATCCCAACTGAAAGGTACAAGTACAAATGAAATGTAAAATACAACTGAAAAAGGAAAAACATCTTATGGGTCACCCTCTGAGGATCCTACATGAAGGGTAGATTCAGATCACGTCCACAACACTCTATGTCCACCCATCTCATCCGCATACCGCCAAGTCCTAGTTCCCTGAAACCTCAGCCCAGCTGCTCATCATCTAGAGAAGACACAACTAGGTGCAGGCGAAACCCATGTAGGGGTGAGTATAATAGTACCCTATAGAGACCACGAGACACCTGAAGGTATCTCATAATTCCACAAGGTAAAACCACAATGCTTTCTCTCAATCATAAAGAAAAAAGTAATAGATACAATTCAAATAGAGTCTCTACACAAACCAAGTTTTCAGGGAAGTATAGAAGTACAGATGATTAGTCGCAAAGCTAGATCATTATATTTTTTCAAGAGGCACTACTGCTGACCATACGGAGTCTGACCCATGCCGAATCGATAGGTAACTGACCCCTCCAATGACCCACATAGGATCGATAGGTAACTAACCTCCACAATGACCCACACAGGATCTGACCCACATAGGATCGATAGGTAACTAACCCCCGCAATGATCCACATAAGATCTGACCCACACAGTATCGGAATACACTGACCCACACCGGATCGCTATGTGCTCACCCACGCATGATTTTACCCACACAGGATCGGTATGCACTGACCCACATAGGATCCATGAGTGCTGACCCACAAAGGATTGGTACTGACTCATGCAGGATCATTTTGTACTAACATTCATTTGAACTATCTCAAACCTCTACCCCACTGCCAGCTACTAGATTCACCACACCTGGTGTGCTAAAGTTTCATAGAAACTTCCCTTGAGATATCAATCTCATCTATACCACCACTAAGATCCACAAAGGAGGAACCCAAAGGACTACCATGTCATCAAAGTTCCAACGCGACAGATGATACGTCAATCGGATGCCCGGTCTGTAAGTTATAAGTCTTTTAGTTCCGAATGCTCAGTTTGATTTGGGTTGGATCCAACCCGGGATTACTCAAACTATCTCAAAAACGCAAAACAATTATACCAAAATGACTATCTTGATCCAAGGATCCAATGCAACAAACGGTTCTCCAAACGGATGTCTGGTTCTCAAGATATGGCCCTTTAAGTGTTTCTGGGCCCGCTACTGGCCCGACCCAGTCGGATCAACCCTGGCCGACTAGGTTTGGGTTGGTCCGTAGCTGGCTCAGGCCACTAGGCCGAGGTTCGGCCTAGCCTTCAAGGGGGCAGCCCACAAAGGCGGCCGGAAAGGGCGGCCCGGCCCGCAAAGGGTGGCCCGCAAAGGGCAGCACACAAATGTGGCCATGCATGAAAAGGGTGGACCATAAGGGGGTGGCCCAGGCCATGAAGGGTGCGGCCCACTAGGGGGGAGTCCTAGCCATGTTGGGAAAAAATCACAAGGGGGCGGCCTGGCTGTGTAGGGCGCCACCCACAAGGGGGGAATCTCGGCTGCTGTCTGCTAGAGCTGGTGAGGGGGTGTGTGACCCCCGGCCTCCCGAACTCCCAAACGGCACTAATTTTATTCTGTTTCGGATGTGGGGGAGCCACGTGGGTGATTCCAGGTTTCCCCAGAACCCACTGAAGGTGAGGGTTCCGCCTCCTCCGTAGTTTCTTCCACGACTTCTTCTCACTAGAACTGCGTTGGTCGTGCCGCCTCCTCACTTTCCAGTGGCTCATTGGTCATTCCTCCTCCCTTTTTACTGACGGTTGATGTGTTCGCATCCTCCTCTAATCATCACGACTGATGAGCTGCGACCCCTTGCTCAATGGCGGCGCGCGACGGTGCGCTGCACCTCTTCTACAGTTGACCGGTGTTAGCAGTTCTGATGACCATCGCGGCACTGTGTCGCGGCCTACTCTTTTGGTGTACTTCAGTGCATGCCTTCTTTGTAGTCGGTTAGTTTCACCACACTGGCGGTATTCCATAGATAACTCAAGGGTGTAGCAAAGTAGCGGAGGGTCTGAGTCGGGTCTGTTAGGCCTGTGCCCTCCGCATTAGCTCGTAACATGAGGGAGGATAAATGGATCAATAAATTCACATGAAATGAATGAGAATCCAAACCCCTACCTCGTAAACCCATTAGATAACATCTGTTCTTGAAGGTGGATCGTTGATCTTCATTCTCGCCATAGGATTCCAATCGAGCCACTTGCACGTCGTCCTTTGGTTCGGGGTTTCGGTGCCGCTTGTCACCACTCACCGGAACTAGCTATTTCCTCCAAGGGTTTGGCATCTAAGCACTCCTTCAGCACTTAGTTGCTTGGTGAAGTTGTGCCGACACCTCTCCCCAAACTCCATATAAATAAAAGAGGGGAGGGTAAGTAACAACATGGGAAATTAATGAGGCCTCGTTAATTATGAACCTTTATAATTCCCTAATCATGCCATTACTTAATATTGACAGGTCAAGCCATTTATTTTCCTGACACATCGTGGGTCCCATACTCTGCTTCTTCGTTGGTGGAGAAGAAAGAAAATAAAAATAAACAGTTCATTATTATTATTATTTTCATTGTCCCAAAACATAAAATTTTTTCCATACATACTGTGGTCAAAGTAAAGTCTCTCTTAAGCGAATCTGGGTACTGTGGATTCAACGGTGCCCTCATATTTTTAATCCGAGCACCAGTTCAAAAGTTAGAAAATTTCACTCACGCGTTTATTGAACATACCTAAAAAAGTTCAGAAATTCATTTTAGGCACACTGGGCCTCGTAATCACACAACTTCAATTTTCTCAGACTCGTAATAATATTATTTACATAAAATAAATTACATGGAAAATATGAGTCTTTACATTCTCCCCACCTTAGGGTTTTACATCCATGAAAGCTGCAACACAGACTAAAGAAACAAATGGTGGTACTGAGCATGAATCTAAGCCTCCCGATCCCGTGTGCTCTCCTAGAGGTTCTCGTGCTGCAAGTAAATGCGCACCAAGGGTATAGATTGCCCACAAAGGACTTTCTCTTGTCGATCCTCAATCTCCACTGGATTCTCTGCAAACTTTTCCCCATCATCAAGGTCTAGCTCCTCATGGTTGATGATGTGATATGGCTTATGCATGTATCTACTCAATTGGGATGCGTGGAAGATGTCATGCACCCTCTCCAACTGCGGTGGAAGAGACAAGCGGTATTTCACCTCAAATATCCTTCATTGTATCATAAAAGGTCTGATAAACCTCAGTTATAACTTGTCCCATCTACCAAATCGCTTTAGTCCCCATTGAAGAGAGACTCGCAAGAATATGTGGTCCCCCTCATGGAACTCCAAACGTCTCCATCTCCTATCATCATAAGACTTTTTTATACTCTGTGCAGTCTACATATTCTCTTTAATGACCTACACCTTCTCAGTGGTATCTCGTACCAACTCTGGACCTGTAAGTGTTGACACCCCAGGGTCTATCCAGCAAAAAGGTAATCCGCAAGGTCGACCATATAGGGCCTCGAATGATTCCATACTGATAGTGGAGTGATAACTGTCGTTGTATGCGAACTCCACCAAAGTTAAGTGATCCTCCCAACTACGGCCAAAATCTACGACGCACGTAGGAAGTATGTCTTCCAGCATCTGAATGGTTTGCTCCGTCTGACCATCTGTCTAAGGATGAAAGACGGTGGTCAAGCATAGCTGAGTCTCGAATTCCTCCTATAATACCTTCCACAACCAGGTTGTAAAACGTGTGTCACGATCAAAGACGATCATCAATGGAACCCAATGAAGTCAGAAAATCTTCTATACGTAGAGGAATCCCAAGACCTCTATGAACACATCTCTAATGAAAATATTTCCAAATACTATATTCCTGTAAGACAATATTTTCCTTCACAGTAGTTATATTACCACTGTTACTCAATATAAATTAATTCTATTATTAACTCTTAAATCATACTTCTTCTTCCCTTAATTTTGATTTTAGATATCACTTCATTATTTCTCCTTTAATATTGTTCATTCCAATTTTAGCTTTAGTTATAATTATGGTGATTCTAAATAGTGAATATGATGCATGAAATTTAATAGTTGTAAGTATTTTATTCTATTATATTTATTATACCATTTTAATTTATTCAGCTTTAATTAATGTAATCATCAATTGTATGTCACATTCCATTATTTATAATACATTGTTTCTTGTTCCATTTTTTCATTCCCCAATAATATTGAATAAAGTGTTACATTATAGATTCATATTTGGTATGACTCATTTACCAATAAAATTAAAAAAAAAATTAAATAATAGAAAACCAATTTTTAGAATTAATGATTTATTGTTCATAGAAATAAAATACTTCTTTAAATTCAGGGTGTTACATTCTCCCCTTAAATAAATTGAATCCTCTCAATCTTATTTTTTCTCAATGATGAAGATAGATGAGGGTATTATTTATAGGGAAGTTAATTAATGAATATTTTCTAATAAAATATATTACCTTAATATCTTATGTAATATTAAGAAACCCATGTTTTACCTCATAATAAGAGTGTCCCTAAAAATGATTTTCTGACTAATCATTTGATTTAATCAATTCCTAATTTTGTATCAAAACCCATAAAATGTAATTTATATTCCTAGAGAGTTAAAAATCATCCTAGAACTAATAGATGATCATAGGTTGATCTAGAATTTTAAATGTGATTTCCCTATTTTGGTAATCAATATGGATTGTATATTGGAATAGTCAATTAATTCTAAACATCACCAAAAATTCATCTAAAGGAATAATAATAAAAATTTCATAAATCAAATTCTCATAATCATCATCATAGGATGAAATAATCATACAACTTGAATTTTCCTCTAATATTTCAATAACAAATCATTGGTTTGGTGACTTAAGGATCTTGGAAAACATCCCATATATAATGGAGTGGCTAGAACAAAAATAAAAAAAGACATCCAAAATTCTACAATAGAGGATAAGGGTACTAAATTTTTCATGATCCACATTAGTAGTAGTTATTGAATAGTATCTTCCTTGTTCACATGCTCTTTGTGTTTTTTGGGTCTATTATCCTCATTAAACCATGTATTATGGGATCAATTCAAATAATTCTTAAACATCATGAATTTTATGTATTAAAGTGCAGGTAGACCATTAGATGGGACCTTCGATTCATGTGTTGTGTTAATTTTCCTATCCACATATTTTTTGTAATTGCATGCTCAATAGAATGGAGTACCATATTTAAATCATCTTTTAGACCCTCTTAATAAATTTTTTAGGTGTTTCAACCAACATTTCTAACACATATGAAATTGAATCTTCTTTCTTCCACAGTCTTCATCACCTAAAAATCCATGAAACTGCATTTTTCTATTTATTGTTTTTAAATTCATAAAGATTAAAGTTATTAATCATAACTATAGATAGTGGATTAGGTATAACCTTATTAATTTTCAATCTATCTTCAATTTTTTCCATGGTGGTTTTAAAAACCTATACATTTTCCATCACATCAATAGTTTACTCGATTCCACCAGGCTCTAGCCATTATGTTAAATTAAGGAAGTTTAGCTATCATAAAATAAATAAATGTCTGAAAAATACTATAGACCTAGAAAAAGTAATTCATAAATGACATGAATAACCTAACTTATGATTCTCTAGGTTTAAATCTATTTTATCCATGTTTATATTACTATTAGGTTATTTAACCTGGCTAGTTATATATTAAATCCTTAAATTTTATTTTAATCCTTCATTATTGTTCTTAAATATCATGTGAATCAACCAAATCATATCCCTGAGGAGTGTCAAACTAGGTGTGAATTAAATCTCATTAATTATTCACTGATTCAAGAGTGATTTAAAACACAAACAAACTTTTTTGGGTTATTACCCCTATGGTTTTCACAATTTTTTTCAATTCATAATCCATAAAATAAAATAACCTGACATTGATACCATCTTGGATTACCCATACCCACACTCTAATATATGGGTCTAAAAACACAGACCTGGAATATTAGCTTTAATACCAAGTGAGGCTACCCAAGATAAACAAGCGTATGTTTTATAAATTATCCATAATTTAAACATTACCACTAAAAAATACACACACATCACTATAAATGAAATTATTTTGGAATTTATATATTAGCTATATAAAAAATATTATTACAGATTGTTACTTTATCATATCGAAATACAACTAACTACTACATAGAATATTCATTTAATTTCCTAGGGAAATAGGAATCATATGAAGGGGTGAGATCAAACTCCAAGTGAAAAAAATAATAAATGAGTAATACAGGGTTAAAACATAATCAAATGAGAAAAAATCATCATATGTGATATATCTAACTAAAAGAACATAGAAAAATAATATTTTTTCCATATTATATGATCAAGAACATGTGATCTCAAAATATTAAATAGATACCATTCTATAAGAGTGATTAATTATGAGACAATAATCGTGATCCATAAAGAATAACATGGGTATACAAAATATAAATGTGGCACAAATATATGAAAACCTACCATTACAAACATGTCTAAATAAAAAAAGGTCCACATCTAATGTAACAATCATGAAATATGCTGCATTCATAGAATTTTGAATAGTTTCAAATGAAATTTTTTCCATATATTTGATCATTATCACTTCACGTATAAAACTTTTATCAATGAATTAAAGGGATATATAGTACCTCATTCATTACATAATGACAATCCATATTCATATGATTCAAAAAATAGAATCATATATTATATCATGAAGAACCCATAAAATTAAAATGGGTGTAAAACCACAATATTTTATGATATATATCTATTTAAAAAATAATAATTTCTCTGATAGATTTATTTATAAGAAACATCGAGCATAAATGGTTTTTCATACACTATTAAAATATTATTATTTAATGTGATAGTTATCACCTAGTAATTTAATTGGAAGGTATGAGTTGAACTGAATAAATTATGATAAATATTTTATCACGTATGTATAAATTTATTAATTTATTTTTAATTGGTTTTAAATTAAAATAAAATCAATTTCAGATAAAAATATGTGTTCTGTAGAAAAACATTTTTTCTTTTCATAGGGTGATTTAATATTAATAAATTAAATTAATCTATATTTATGGATTTTTTTTATTAAATTTTTAGGAAATATGTTAAATAAAAAATTGTAGCTTCATTGTATTAGTTTTTTTCTAGAATTAAATGAAAGTATGCTCAGTTTTATGCTTAAAATTCATTTCTGTATAAAATATTTAGTTGTATTTTGAGCACTATTTTAAAAATAAATTTCTACCAATTATACAAATTAATTCTTGTAAAATTAATTCCATAAATAAAATTATCATAATTAATATTATTTAAAATTTTAAACTAATTTTTTCTATCATTGTGAATAGTAAATGAGGTTCAAATTCATTACATAATTATTGATTAAAATGTGTTAATGATGGGTTGTAAAATGTGATCAAGTTTAAAAATAATAATAACCTTTTATAAATACAATAATATAAAAAGATTTATATTTTATCTCATCTTATTTTAAAACTTCTTCTGATTTTGATCCTCTTTGACATGATATTTAATTTATTATATTTTAATATTTTTACTAATTACAAGTCTGATCCCCCTCACTTATAAAAGGATCCCCTCTCTTATCTTATCTAAAATATTTTATCAATTTATATTAAATAAATACTAGCCAAATATATTATAAAATTCCCTAGAAATATCATAGATGTTATTATCTTCTTAAAATACAATCCTATTGGGTCTTTAAGAAGAGATTCAAAGGAGGTTTCTCATAAAAAGTGGTATACTTTCTTACCGATCATTTTCAAGTTCCATAATTTGTATAATTACACTAAATTTATAGTATAAAAACTAAAATAATTATTATTGTATCATAATTACCATTATATATTATTATATTTATATCAAAACCATTTTCCACCATCTTTATATCAAATGGGAAATGAAATTATCACTCTTGTGTATGTGTGGACTACGGCCGCCCCATGGAGATATGATTCATTTTACATAACTATGTTTAATAGATGGTTGTAATGATGAATTTAAAATTCATATATTATATTTGTGAAAAACATTATTATTTAATTATAATATCTTATCTACCTTCTAACATTCCCAAATGTTGGGAAATGAAAACGTCGCTCATGTGTATGTGTGGACTACCACCCCCATTAAATGATGAGATTTGTTTTTTATTTCTGCATCACATGGTTTTTAATAAGTATATATTTAAAGAATATATTAAATATTAATGACATAAAAATGATTCTATAAATCTGAATTATAATTTACCTTTCTTTCATTTCATCAATACAAAAGTAAAACATTAATCATGTGCATGTACGTACTACCATCTCCAGGAAATTATGTAATTCATTTTTATTTACCACATTATATAAAGTATTATAAAAGTGTATATAAAAAATAAATATGATACTAATTTCATGATTAAAATTATGTATATAATGAAACTATGAATAATGTAAAAGTACTAGAACCATCAAACTGAAACATACATGGAAAATAGACCAAACTTTACCTGAATGTTCTTTTTAAAGATGAAATTACTAATAAAGTGATAATTGGAAGTTATGAAGGAATTATATATAGGATTATATGTATTAATATGGTTCTATAATAGATTTATAACAAATAAGTAGTTATTATATAGGATTTTTGAATGCATGTGATTTAATATGAGACTTGAGGTAATAGATTTATGTTAAAATATCATTTGTTCAGGATTACCTATATTAAATTTCCTTTGAGGGAAATTATTTGATCATTATACTTTAAAACACATATATTTTATTCTCATTAGGTTATTACTAGATTTTTCATATAATAGTTCCATTTTACTCTCTTGGGAACTTAAATTGAGTGGTAAATTTGTTTTATGAAAAAATGGTCTTATTTCCCCTTTGGTCGACCAACTTTTTCATCCATGTAAATATTATCATTAAAAAGTTTCCAAGAATGATTTAATTATTTAACAATGATTGGTTAATGTATTTTTACCCATATTTTAATTTCTATAAAAATATTTATGATGTTCCCCATATCAATGTACAACCACTGAAAAGGAGAGATGGTGAATCAGTGATCACTTCCCTTTATTGGAATGTTTCTTAACTTTATAAAGAAACATTTACTAACAACTAAAAACATGTTAGAGTTATGGTACACAAAAATATAAATATAAACCTCTCATTTTATATAAAAAAAATAAAATTATAGAGTACTATAATATATTTATAAGTTTTTAGTATAAAGAACTACTCCTTTTCATGTTGGTTATTTTCCCACAACATGGATTCTGTTAATATCTTATTTCAAGATTATAAATAATTTGAAAGAAAGTTGTTATACCCCCCCCCCCACAATAATTGTTCCTTTAACAATTAGTAGTTCTAGACCTAAGAAATCCTAAATTAATCCATAGTTTGTTATACCTCCAATATTCCTAATTGTATCATCTTTCTTAATAGATGGTTATACCCCAAGATAATAAGCCTTTTTAGTAACTAGTTATACCCCTAGCTACAATCCCTTTCCTTCTTAATTTATGATCTACTGTAGAAAGATAATCTCATTCTACGTAAGAAAGTTGGTTTACATAATCGTTTGTACAAACATTAATATCTTCAACAACTCTCTTAAGATTATTTAGGCCTTGAAACATTGTCCTGGTCTTGAGCTGACTTGGATATGATCAATCAAATTTTTTCTAAACTTGTCTAATAAAATTACTTATAGAGATTCTATTTAATTGACTCAATCCAACATTCCCTCCATTTGATGGCATCATTTATTATTTATTCATATAACGCTTCTAAGAATATTTCACTTTATTTCGATAAAAAAATTTCTAATGGATCTCAGTTAACTACTAATTCTTCATCTGGTATTGTTCCTTCAACTGAGAATAACATCAACTAGTATATCACCTCACTTATTCTTCAACTTATGGAACATGTTATTTTTTACATTATTAAATCATGTAGTAACTTAATCAGATATATCAATGGAAAAAAATTTCTTATATACCACCCACTAACACATGAACTATGTTATTATGTGTTTTAATACACCCCTTTGAATAGGTTTTACAACATGGGAAAGTAAGGAAAGTCAAATATATATTTCCTCCTTGATATAAATTCACATTGCAAATTTAATATTCATTTCAACATTGATGGTTTCTTACCAAATATTCAAAAAATTTCTGGAAAAAACTTTATATCTAATTAAATATCCCCCATTCTTTGAACATCCTAAAACTTAGTGTTAAGGAACTTTTATAAACATCCTTAACCTCCCCGTGATAGTTAACATTGATTGATCAAATCAACATAATCGCATTTCTATGTACATTACATTGTTTATGTAATGCTCTTTAAAACTCCTTTATCTATTATAATACACTCAACTACCTACATATAATTTAATTCATAGAATTTCTCCATCTTATGTACCATAATTTGGTTTCCCGTTGTTAGAAAACCTCCATCTATTTGGTTCATTATATGTTTGTTTTTTGAAATCTCATATATCCATATAGTGGATCTTAATAGTTATCTTTTAATGTTACTATTTATATTAAACCTATGACCAATGATTTTTTGTCTGATAACTTCGTTTATCTTAGTTTTATGGTCATCTTGTAGGTGTGATTTCTTATAGCTCTCTATCTAGGGAAACAAAATGTAATCTCTAAATTTGTACCACCATATCTTCTTTTAGAGACTTCATATTTATCCATTAGATTTCTATGGAAAATTTTTATCTTTTGTAACATTCATGTGTTTATATTAGACCATAAAATATTTAGACTCCATAGGCATCTCAATATGTTTTTCTAAACTAGTTATCTTTTTCTTATAGCATTGACAGGATATCCCCCATCTGGTAGGCTTCATGACATTCCATCATCCAATTAGAACTTCTCTAAATTTTATTTCCAATTATCCTTTAAATATATATTGAATATAGATGAGGACCTTTATGTAGGTATTATAATGACCTTTTTGTAACCCTAAAATCTCCCAACTATCCTTAGACAAGCTCATTTATTTCTTTAAACATCCTCAGTTCGATCACAATATTCAATTTCGTACAAACATCTTATCCAAAAACTACTTCTTGAAAATGGTACTAGGGATCGATCTTGGAATTTTCTTAATTTTTACTTTTACCCCTTTTTACTTATAATAATGGATTTTTTTATCTTCATGAATATTATTTTAATATTTTTAGAATATACTACAAGTACCTTCTTCTAGAAGCATTAAGTATGTTCATTTGATGATATGCACAACCTCATATAGCCTACAACTCAAACTTTCTACATAGACCCACTTCTTACACTTTTTTTAAACATAAAAAGTCATATCGATTCCATAAAATGTTCATATTGTTAGTAAATTGAAGATAAACATAGAGTCATCTAACATTGTAATAAATTTTTCCTAATACAGTCATGAAAACGTTTTTACACCCCCCTAAGGGAAGTCCCATGCTACACTTATCTCAAAATTCTCCATATTTATAATTGTAACTTTCTTCTACAAAAACATATTAATATACTGACAAAAAATTAAATCAAAATCACATTTATTGAATGGCCAAAACTCCTTCAATATTTATCGATTTTTCATAATCCACCTTTCAGTGGTTCAGTGGTAACCCTTACATAACCTATAGGATTAAAGACACATTACCTAGCCTAGAGGCATAAGAGGAATTGAACCCAAATAGGCTACTTGAAACTACCCATCACTAGTAAATATTCTGATGTTAGCTCTCCTCCTTTGCAAGGGTAGTCATCTAGTTTTCTTGTACAGAGACGCACATGTCCGATATTGATGGAAATTTAATAGCTTTTGATTCTTCCATATTCAGATAGCTCTGTTCTGGTGAATGTGTATTCTCTTAAAACCTCATCTAGAGCCTCATTCCATGTGTTTATTTCTAGTATCCACAAAAACATCAATCATCATCAATGAAAATATGTATTCTCAAATATTTTAGCATGATGTTTTCATTTAACATTATATTACATCTCCCCCTTATTAATAATTAAATACATAGTGAACATCACACCACATATTCCTTCATAAAAAATACATTAAAAACTATATTTGATAGAAAATTAGTATCCCAATAGTTTCTTAACAAAGAGACTTTACCTAAATAAATATATTTTTATATGGGTGAACCTAATATAGATTTCAAGAGTGTATAATCCTGGTGATCAATGAATTAGATAACATATATTTCTTGAAATACTTTCCTCAATTTCATTTATAAATATTTAAATAAGGTAAAATCTATGAAGGATTTTAAAGATAAATCATGAACCTATCTCGGAAAACATTTCAAAGTAGTTCAAGTTTATAAACATGACATCCCAAACATCTCAACTTTTTTAACATCATTAATTCTTCCATAAAAAATTATGATGCTCATACCTGAAAATCATTTTTTAAACCCCTCAATTGTATCCCTATATTACCCATCATGGCTAGAAAATATTCCATTATGGATATGTCTTCTTTCAATAAAAACTAATAATGTACTCATTCAACTTCACTACTTGTTCTACTACAATTCACAACTAGTACAAATAAGAAGAAACATTTGGAATTAGGAGGAACCTCTATGTTCTTGACAAAAAGAATTTAGATTAATAATATTCATTAATTGTTGAATTATAGTTCCTCTTATTTTATTTTACATGGAATTTACTTTCTTTCTTCTCATATGTAAAATATTTAGATGAATTTTTCATATTTTATTCAATTTTTATAACATCTTAGATAATTTGATTTTTGAAAAATATTCTTCATGATTTCCTCTTAGGATGGTTTGATATTAATATAAATTTTTTTAAGATTTCCATATTTCTCACACCTCTTTCATTTCTTATTGATCTTCAATTTTTTTTCTTTTGATATCTAGTTATTAACTTTTTTATCAATTTCTGAAACGTTTTTCCTCCCTTTTTCTTTATAAAAAATTTATACTTCCTTTATATTCTATCCATCAGTATTTGATCTACCCAAATAAATAAGAGCTCTTTATTTATTTTTTCAACATTTATTACCTTCTCAAATTTCTTAAACTACTCTCCTTAATTAGTATTCTAATTCTTTTCATTTTCCACTATTGAATCTTTAAAAATATTCACCTTTTGAACATTATATTCTTCCTCAAAAAAAATTCTTGGAAATTGTTTCCTTGTATTTTCATTATAACTATCATTTGACTCATAACTCTTTCCTAATAAGGATATTTTATACCCACATATGTATTCTCTATGCCTGAAAACTCTAAAACACCATCATTTTCCTCTGAATCTTAATATTTCAGACAAATAGTAGTGTTACTCTGATTTTTTTGTTGTTGTTTGTTAAAAAAATGTGGGATACCTTGTTCAAGATGATACTTTCCTATTAAATTACACTCTTTCATAGTAGAAGGTGATTTATAACTAAACATAAATTTTATACTGAAATTTTTATTATAACCATTAATAAATTGATATTTTTTGGGTAAAGAAACAAACTATTTCTAGGAACCCTTATTTTTACAATATGTATAAGCTCATATTTATGCTCAAAAACATTAGTTAAGTCTTATCTCATGATTATTAAATAAATTTTTTTGTAATATTAATTAATATTATTTTTTAAAACTCTTATTTTTTCTTATGCATACATTATTTATGAACATTAACCATTTTCTTGAGTTCATATAACTTCAACAAATTATGCTTACTTTCATCACCAAGTGTTGTTTCTACCATGTTGATATTGTCCTAACTTACTAAATTTTATTCATAAATTCTCAATTTTTCCTCAATCCCAATAAATTTAATTTCTTGATTTCAAATAAAATTGAATTTTATCTCCGTCTTTTTTATTCACTCACAAATCTCAAAATTTATCCCCATAATTGTTTTCTTTTCCTTATTCCGTTGTTTCTTGGTTAGTGTATTTTTATCAAGTGTTGAATCCACATTTTATTTTAGAATCAACTAATTTTTTTATCATAACCATCTCCATCACTACCTGATGAAGAATTTAATATTTTTACATGAGGTAACAAGGTGACATGAAAATCAGATTCACTACGAGTTAAATAATCAGTATGCTCTCTTCTTCTTAACAAACATTTATTTTTGT
Organism: Viscum album; assembly: GCA_963277665.1. Taxonomy (NCBI): domain Eukaryota; kingdom Viridiplantae; phylum Streptophyta; class Magnoliopsida; order Santalales; family Viscaceae; genus Viscum; species Viscum album. The sequence goes on from OY728151.1 coordinate 230,184,431, forward strand.
TTCTAGGAAAAAAATTATTATGTTTCTTATGCTATTGTTTCTAAGAATTTTTATCTTCATATTATAACTCATAATCTTTATACATATTATTAGGAAAATGTATAAAAATTGAATTTTCCATTATAATTCCAACAATTTAGAGAATTTTTATATTCTCATTTTACTATATTGTATCTCTTAGAAGGAATAGTGGTGATTTTGCTAAATTGATATTCATTTTCTTATATATATAAATCATATGATTCATCTAAAATATTTTTATCTCAGATCTTCCCTTTTAACACATCATTAAAATATATTCTATCCTTATACTTCTTCTAATATATTGTTCTTTTCTATATCTCATATTCCACAAGAATGTTTGGAATCATATCCATATATTAATATTCACATTCTTTTAAAGCTGACACTTTGGAATTAAATGTACCAAGATGTTTTTTATCAGTTTCATGAGAACAATAGAATCTTCCATTATCCCACAAGAACCTCTGATATTTCTAACATTCTCATTTACTCTTATAATGTATTCATGAATTCTTTCTTCATCATCCATTTTAATATCTTAAAATTTGCTTCTTTATATTTATATCCTAACTTATTTTACCTTATCATTACCTTAATAACTACTTCTAAACTTATACCACATTTGTCTAGTCATAATAAACCCCATAATAATGGTATAAACATTATATGTGGGGGATATCAAGATGTAATTTTGATTTTTTCCATCAACTAAAAAATTCTTATAAAAGACAATCATATAAGCCTCATTAATGAGAGTAAATTACAATAATGAAGCATATATAACATTAAAGCCAAGAAAAAAATATATGGTAACATCTTATTCTTAAAATTGTGTCATTTTTCTCTATAAAATAGAGGAACACCCCTATTGATCACTACATTTATATTCTCCATAATCAATACATGGTTGGTTCATTCAAATGAGACCAACCCTCTGAGGAAAATTTTTGTTCAATGGATCAATATAGGGTCACTGAGAGAGGTAGGGGTTAATTATTTATCACCTTTTTTTATACTAATGTCTCTTAACTACATTAAAAAACTTTTCTTAACCTCTAAAAAAATTTGAGTTATAATCCTCTCAAATATAAATCTCAAACTGACATTTTATGTGAAAGAAAATATAAATATAGAGTAGTATAAAATATTTTCAAGGTTTGGTACAATGACTTACTCATTTCCATTTTTTACCCCCTCTAGCATGGATTCTTTTAATATATTATTTTATGTTTATAAATTTTCACACAGAAACTTGTTATACCCCCACCTAGAAATCATCCCTCCAGAAAACCCTAGTTCTACCCCCCAAGCATCTAGTATCCCTCAATAGTTGGTGATAACCCCCCCCCCCCCCACACACACACACACAATCCAAACTATATACTCTTTATTTGTAACTTTTTGTACCCTCCATCCAATAGTAATATTCATAAATAGGTTATTCCTCTAAGTTATAATCACTTTCCTTTATATTTTCTGATCTGCTATAGGAATATCTTCTCTTTCTCTACATGAAAGTTGGATCACTTTCACCTTTTTAGAGACTTCACGATCATCAAAAACTTTCTTAAGAGTTGGTTGTCCTAGAAGCTTTCTCTTTATCTTTATAATATCTTGATATGCTCAATCATATCTTTTAGTATATGTCAAACTATTTTCATTAGAAAAATAATGTTTGATCAACTCCATCTAGTATTTCCTTCCTATTATGACTCTTTCAGGTTTTCCATTGTATGAAGATTCTTAGATTACTACACAATCGTGTGATAAAAAATGGTTTGATAGATCTCATTATATTTATCCTTCATCATATAGTCCACTTCCTTCAACTGGGTCGAAATTGAATCAGTATCTTACTATGCTTTTTAGTTGGTAGACGGAACTGAGTCAATTGTACATTATATAATCTAGTATTAATATTATAAAATATCTAACAATAATAAATATTCAAAAATTATACCCTTATATATATGAATTTCATCAGTATGCACTATATGTAGTCCCCTTTATATAGGCAGACCATTATAAAATGTTTGGGAACTAAAATATACTATCCTACTCAGCTGAAAATCATCTTTCAAATTTCCCCATCAATATAACTTCACTAGATTATTCTAAACTATTCATTAATATTCTCAAATATACTAGAATTTTATTCAAATATTCCCCTATCCTAAAACTTCTATAATATCAAGGAAAATTAAATTTTAAAAACTTTTTTAACATTGGAAATATAGTTTATTTTGAATGATTAGGTCAACATTATCACATTGTTATGGAATTTACATAGTTTTTATAAAGATCCATGGAAGTAATTTACCTATTTGAGTACCAATAGCTTACTATGTGTTATGGGATTTAAATAAATTCATCATTGGATGGATATTCATTTAGTTTCCATTTTCTAGGAAACCTACATCTACTAGGCTCATCATATATTTGTCTGATGACATATCATATCCCAATCTGGTGTATCTTCTTACTACTCTTTGACCAATGATCTACATATGTAACATCTAACAAATGGAAATTCTTCTGATAACATCATGTATCTTATTAAAATAATTTCCCTTCTGATGATAATCTATATAGACCCCTATCTGGGGAATCTCATTTTCATATCAAACATTGTATGCTCTTCTCCTCGTTGAGTGCCTTCAAATTTATTCATTCTATTTTAGTGGAAAATATCAATCCATTGGATCATTTTGGTGTCTATAAATTTCACCTTTAGTCATTTATACTTCTTAGGAATATCTATTGAGTGCTCTAAAGTTTATTTATCTATCTGATTGTACTAACATGCCATCCTTTATCTAGTAAGCTTCATGATATTCATTCAACCGGCCTAAATTCTCTATCTTCTCTAACCAACCATCCTATATAAATATTTTTAATCTAAATGAGAGAAATTACATCGTTCTTAACATTATATTAACATAGTCTTAAAATTTAATATCTACCGTTTTGTATTATCACATCTACATTTATATATCCTTGGTCCAATAACATTATACAAAATTTTATAAATAGGATGTTTACTAACTCTTTATTGAACTTTGTACTATCGATTGATCCCGAATTTATCTTAATTTTAAAATTTACACATTTTTACTTATTTTAACATATATTTTTGTCATCATAAAAACTCATTCAAAAATTATATCTCAGACTAGAAACATCTTTATCTAATAGCAATGACTATATCATTCCAATAATATACACATATTTATATATCCTGTAACTAAAACATTATCTATAAACCAACTTCTCACACATTATAAAAATCATAAAAAATTATCTTGGATCATAATAATATTCATGATTTTTGTAACTTAAATAAAAACATAAAACCACCTGACTTCATAAGGAATTTTTCGTAATATAGTAAAGAAAGATTTCATGCACTCTATAAGGAATTATCCTTATATAACCTCTATCAAACTTCTCTAGCCTTCTCATTTTAAATTTTCTCTATAAAAACATATTGATATATTGAAAAAATGATACCAAAAAAATTTACTATATTTTTATGAGGCATGAGTGAATCCACCCATGATCGCTCATAGGTTTCATGATAATTTCCTCTTTGGGAATCCATCCCACATAATTTTCTTCCCCTAGAGAATTACACCCACAAAAATAGGAAAAAAACCTCGTGAAAGTGGTTGGATCGCTCCCCTATCTTTATACAAATCAGATCCCCTAATTCCCCATGTGGTACTTATGACTTGAAATCAGATTGCACCCTACATTATGGTTGTTATACCCTATTTATAAATCAGATGGGAGAGCTGTGTAAACCTAAGGGTAATGATCTCCACCTGAGTGTTATCCCAAGGATTCACAGCTAACCCAATCATCTGAAACCATTAATAGTATGTATAAATCAATTAAATATCACTCATGGGTGTCACAAAAATATTCTCATGGATTCTCTCAACCACATAGTTTTCTTCCCCTAATAAATTACACCAGTCCAATAAGGAAAATTCTTGATGATAGGGGTTACATCACTCATCTCTCTTTAGGTTCATTTGATTCTCCTAGTACACCAATGTGGTACTTTCAACTTTCTAGCAGATCACACCTAATAATAGAGTGGTTATTCCCTATATATAAATCTAATGGGATGGATTCCAAAAAAATGTGCAACGGTTTAAAAATAATATGAAATTTAATTTTATAAATATAGTGCTTTTTTAATAATGTTTGAAAAAAATATCTGTTTTAATTTATACCATGTGAACATATTTTATCTCTTCCAAGAAAAATGTTTTCTTTGAATCAAAATCTAAATGTTTTCATGGTACTTTTTCTAGAAAATAAATTTCCTAATATTCTAGAAATTTTTAGATTTTAAAAAAATGATTTAAAAATGAAAATGTTATTTTTGAATGTTTCATTTATCTTTTAAAATTATTTCATATAAGAAAACATCCTTTGATATAAATTAAGCTTCATTGGGTACATAATCTAGTGACATAATCCTCATTCATTCTTTGTATGGTTATTTATCATGATGATGAAATCTTGATGAAATATTTTTTCATCTCCTTGGGTAGAGTTATGAAAAAATGTCAAATATTTTCATGAACATGTGGAATATGTATATATATATGAAAATATTATGATTATATGATGGTTGGGCCTGACATAGCCCTCTAATTTATTGGTTCATGTGATATATATATATATATATCTCACGAGATTATGATGATAATAATGGATATGATTACGTATATCTATTTCAAAATTTATATGCATGATTATGATTACTATTAACTAAGATCATAAGAATAGTCATTGAAATTAATGAAAATATATATATACACATTTTTATGTGTAAGTATAATTGATTCTATCTATTTTCACAAGATTATGTATGGATATGATTTCAAATAGCTTTGGTCATGAGATTATGATTTCTTATGATTAATATGAAACATGTTATTGTTATAAATCTTGATTTATGGTTACATATTTGAAAACATCATTAATCACACTTATGGATATGGATTTATTTTAAAGATTGAGATCGAATCTCATATAGGAATGAATCTCTTAGGTTGTGAACATTTATTGGATTATGTTATTATACCCTTATGATCATATTATACTCTCTTATTATTGAGATATCTAAATAATACTCTTACTGAGAAACTTAGATTACCCTTTATTATTTTTTCCTTCTATAGGATTTTATGGAAGGTTCTAAGTATGATATTTCTAAAAAGGTACTAATATGGAGATCATTGAGGGAGATTTTGATGATATTTTAACAAATAAGTTGATTTAGTATCTAGTCACTAAAAAATAACCATTATAAACCCCAATCATTTATAATTGTGATTTATGTTGTATATTCATCTAAAATGATGCAATAATTATGTTTGTTATTTTCATGTCACCACAATTTTTATCAGATCATGGTTTCATTATTTTTATAGAATAGTTAACATGAAATATGATAATATAACCTATGAAAACCTATGGTGAACTAAAAATTGATATAGGATGAACCAAAAGTGTCAATTTTGATTAAATAATTCCATAAATTAAGGTATCTCATCTATTATTTTCTTATGATTTCTTATACTTTTTTTATTACAGAATACTTATGTTTGCTATTTTTAGTTTTAGTTAGGGGTTAGAATTAGAATGAATTTAGATAAAAAATAATGTGATGGTAAATAAAATTACCATACTTATGAGAAAAAAATGGATTTGGATCTAGGATGTTATATATTATGTCCATGTTCAATCAACTCTCTCAATCTATGGGTAATAACACAAGAAATTTTGAGCTTCAAAATAAACCAAGGATGGAGTAACATGCCATTGAGTCTTTTATGCAATAATAACCTCCTTTTTTTGGTCTTCTAATTCACTAGTTTTTTAGAAATGGATAAATTTGATGAAAATAATATATTATATTCATTGGTTCTTAGACCATGAGAAATTTTTCTTAGTAATCTATCTCTCAAAAGGATAAGTTGGTCAATGATGGAATCTTTTCTATAATAAAATAATATAGGAAAAAATAAAGTCAATGAAATGGGAAGATTTTAGTAGGATATTTATTTATTAATACTTTCCTCAAAATAATTATACTAATATGAAAAGGGACTTTCTAGAGATTTAATTATAAGGATGATGAATCCATTATTACTTATAAAGAAAACCTTAAAATAATTTCAAGGTGTGCTATTGGATTTATAATCAAACATTCAAGAAAAATTGATTAAATAATTAGTGTCCTAAAACCATGTCATTGAAATGATATAACCCTAATAGAACTTGGAAATAATGAATAAATCATTCAATGTTCTCAGTAGAAGGAAATAGAGATTGAGAACTCCAATTATTATTCCAATTTTAGATACAAGAAGAGATAATTGATGATTCATGGAAAAAATATGGTAAATCCCATGGTGTAAATATATTAAAACTACTTACATGAAAAAAATTTAGAGGAAATAACATTGGAAATTATCTAAAAAGAATTGGGAAATGCTTCAATTGTGTAATGGTTGTCTATAGATTGACTGATTGTTGATGGGGGTGAAAAGCTAAAAAATGAAACATAGGAGAAGAAGGATTAAACTAATAAAGTTCAATGTTTCTAATGCTATTTTAATGGTCATTATGATATTTAATTCCTTAATCCAGGAGATCATGTGTATGGTTGTCCACAACATCTCGCTTATGCAAAATGATAAAGGGAAAAAATCAATCACTACTAAGTGGGTTTGGAAAATGACATGGTAAAAGGTACACTTGACATCAACTCTAGAACAAAAATGTCTTATTTCATTCAAGATCTACCCACCCTTTTATATCTAAAGTATTTATTGAAAATATCACAGAACCACTTTAATGATTAGATATTGAGTTTTTAGTAAAAAATCATAATGGAATAATGACCACATCTCAATTTTATAGATCTAATATAATATAATTTTATGGGAATGTTCTTCCTAAAAATCATATTATTCTCCCTATATTTTAATTTAATTTTTTATGGAGAATGGATTGGATTTATTTAGATAAATATCATATAAATTATTTAATTAGTTAATTCACAATTGATATTCCAAAACAAATTATGATTTTTTATTAGTGTGAGGATGAATATGAACTTCTAATAGGAATTATTTCTATTGTATGGGCCTTACAACATATTCATGAGGAATATTTATCTCAAATGGTTGGGGAGAAACTCATCATTGAATATATTTCCATTTTTGGTAATATTCTGATTTATTTACTTAATATATTTCTAGTCTATCCATGAATCATGATGTTTAGTTTTTAATAGAACTCATACATGGTTCTATTCCAATTTCAAATACACCTTATATAGTTTCCCCAATTGACATGAAATAATTGAAGAAGAAACTCCATGAGATTGTAGATAAAGGATTCATATTCCCATTTTCATCATAATGTGGTTCACCTATTATTTTTTGTGGGAAGAAATTATTTTCAATGTGTCTTTCAATTCATTATTGAGAACATAACAAGATCACTATCAAGAAAAGGTATCATTTACCCCATATTGATGACTTGTTGAATCAATTGTGTAGAGATCAATACTTTTCAAATATTATCCTCATTTATAGATACCATTAATTTACCATCATGAAGGAGATTATACAGAAGAAAAACTTCTGTATGAGGTATGGTCATCATGAATTTCTCTTAATGTCATTGGGAATTAATAATTCCCCCAATATCTTTATGAATCTAAAAAATATTATTTATATATTACCTTGATCAGTGTGTGGTAGTCATTCTAGATGGTATTAATATGTATTTAAAGATTAAATAAGAGAATGAAGATCATTTAAATATTATATTGAATACCCTGAGTAAGGAGATGTTATACACTAAGTTTAAAAAACATGAATTTTGGCTATATAAGGTTTTAGTTTTTTGTTATATAATATCGGGTGAGGGTATATCGGTACACCCTTAAAAGAAGGATGTTATTGACCAATTCCATATACCAATAACTGTGAATTTTCTACACATGTTACTTGGATTGGATATATATTCTTATTTTTTTTTAAATAATTTTTTTTGTCCATCTATTCCAATAACAATGTTGACATAGAAGGGATCAAAGTTTATATAAACATGTGAATCTGGGAAAATTTTCATTGAGATAAAATGGTTGGACAGTGTACAAGTGGTCATCCTACATAGCAGCAGAGAAGGGTTTATAGTAGTACATCAATGTAGGGACTGGGATTCTTCATTTTAAAGAATGATGTCATAATATCTTATGCCTCATAGCAATTTAAAATTCAGGAGAAAAAATACATGACTCATTATTTGGAGCTGGAAGAAGTAATTTTTTAGTTTAAAAAATAAAGGAATTATATTTATACTGAATGATGTGATATATATATATATATATATATATATACGGATCAGAAAATAATTAGTTAGATATTCACATTAAAGTAATTTAATATTCATAGAAGGATATGGTTGGAATTGACTAAATATTACGACTATTAATTACACTTCCACATTGGGATGGAAAACAAGGAAACTGATTCTTTTTATTATAAATATTGTGTCAGTTTAAATATCATGTGGATTTAAAGATATCCAATATTTATGGACTTATATACTATGGACCATTAAACTGGGATTAAATTGGATATATCATATCTTTTTCATATTAATGATCAACCGTACATCCATGTGTGTAATGAACTGGAATCATAACAATAGAGATTCCCTTCAAGAAATATAATTGTGTTATATTTTTTAATATAATATTATATAAAGCGTAGATTCCATGTCACGGCCCATCCTTGGGGCCCATTCCATGACTACCCCAAGCCCGCCTTCCATAGGCCAGGGGATGGAGACTTGCACTGAAAAGATGTATCCCTATAATGGGAAGGAATTGCCTTTGAACCTGTACAAACACATAGACTAGAATGACACAAGATAAAACCACTAAGTAATATGATTTAGTAAAAAAAGTGTTGAAAGTAATGGGTCCATAATAAAATACCAACTGAAAGGTACCAGTACATCTGAAATGTACGATAGAACTGAAAAAGTAAAAATAGCACTCGAGTCACCCTCTGAGGATCTTATCTGAAGGGTAGGTACAGATCGCCTCTACAGTACTCCATGTCTTCCCATCTCTTACATGTACCACCGTATCCTGGCTCCCTCAAAACACAGCCCACCTACTCATCATCTGCACAAGACACAACTAGGTGCAGGCGAAACTCGTGTGGGGGTGAGTATAACAATACCCAGTATGGACCCCGAGACACCCTAATATCTCTCATAATTTGACAAAGGAAAACCACAATGCATGATCTCAATCAAAAATCACAAAGTAATAGGCATGGCTCAAATAGAGTCTCAGATCAAACTAGGTTTTTAGGGAAGTATAAAAGTATATATGATTAGTCTTGAAGCTAGATCATCGTATTTTATCACGAGGCACGGTTGCTAACCATAAAAAGTCTGACCCACATAGGATCGATAAGTAACTAACCCCTATAATGACCCACACATGATCTGACCTACACAAGATCGATAGGTAATTAACCCTCGAAATTACCCAGACAGGATCTGACCCACATAGGATCGATAGGTAACTAACCCCTGTAATGACCCACATAGGATCTGACCCACAGAGGATCGGTATACGCTTACCCACACAGGATCGTTGAGCCCTCACCCACATAGGATCTGACCCGCACAGGATCAGTATGCACTGACCCACACAAGATCCCTGAGCACTGAACCACACAAGATATAACCCACACAGGATCAGTGCTGACGTACACAGTATCACTTAGTACTAACCTTCATATGATTTGTCTCCAACCTCCGCCTCACAGCAAGTTAATGGATTCCCCGCACCCAGTGTGATCATAATCCATAGAAACTTCCCTATAAGTATCAATGGCATCTCAACAACCACTAATCATCACAAAGGAGTAACCCAAAGGACCTCCATGTCACAAGGGTTCCAACACGACAAACGATGTGTCAATCAGATGCATGATCTGTAAGTTATAAGCATTTTAGTTCCAGAGGCTGGATTTGATTTGGGTTCAATCCAACCCAGTCATACTCAAACTATCTCCAAAACTCAAGATAAGTATTCCAAAAGGACCATATCGATACGAGGATCCCAATTCCACAGACGGTTCATCAAACAAACGTCTAGTTCTCATGATATGGCCCTTTAAGTGTTTCTAGGCCCGGGTCTGGCCCGACCCGGTCGGACCGACCCAACCCGACCCGGTTTGGGCTGGGTCTCAGCAGGCTCAGCCCACTAGGCTTAGGTCTAGCCGGCCCACAAGGGGGCAGCCCGCAAAGGTGGCTAGCATGGGCGGCCTGGCCTGTAAAGGGTGGCCTGCAAAGGGCAGCCCACAAGGGAGGCATGACATGAAAAGGGCAGCCCTCAAGGGGGCAGCCCAACCCGCGAAGGGTGCAGCCCGCTAGAGGGGTGGCTCGGCCATGTAAGGAAAAACTGACAAGGGGGAAGTCCGAGATATGTAGGGTGCATTCCAGTCACTATCTGCCAGAGCTGGAGAGGGGGCGTGTGACCCCAGGCCTCCCAAACTCCCAAACTACACGAAGGCTATTTGGTTTGTGAAGTGGAGGTGCCACGTGGGTCCTACCCATTCTTCGCAGAACCAAATGAAGGTATGGGTTCTTCCTCTACCACAGCTTTGGCCATGGCTTATTCTCACTAACGGCACATTGGTCGCACCACCTCCTCGCTTTCCGGTGGCGCACTGGTTGCACCGTCTCTCTTTCCTCCACCGGCTGATGTGTCAACATTCTCCTCCAATCATCCTCGCTAATGAGCGGCAGTCCCTTGCTCATAGGCAGCGCGTGATGGTGCGCCACACCTGCTCTGCAGTCGGTTGGTGTCGGCAGTTCCAATGACCATTGTGCCTTTTTTTCGGCCTCCTATTGTTGTGTGTGTCGGCGCACACCTTCTTTGTATTTCGTCGGTGTCGCCGCACTGCTATTATTCCATAAAGAATGCAAGGGTGGAGCAAAGTAGCAGAGGTTCTGGGAAAATTTTGTTAGGCCTGCGCCCTCCACATTAGCTCGTAACATGAGGGAGGATAAAGGGTTCAATAAATTCACTTGAAATGAACGAGAATCAAAACCCATTCCTCGTAAACCCATTAGAGAATATATGTTCTTGAAGTTGGATCGTTAAAATTCATTCCCACCACAGGCCCTAATGACGCTGCTTGCATGTTGTCCTTAGGTTTGGGGTTTCGGGGACGCTTGTCACCGCTCACCAGAACTGGCTATGTCCTCCAAGGGTTTGTTGTCTCGGCACTCCTTCAGCACTTTGTTTCTTGGTGAAGTTGTTCCAACACCTCTCCCCAAACTCTATATAAATAATAGAGGGGGAGGGTAATTAATGACATGGGAAATTAATGTGGGCCCATTAAATATGAACCATCCTAATTTCCCAATGACGTCATTACTTAATATTGATAGGTCTAGCCATTTATTGGCTTCACACATCATGGGTCTTATACTCCTCTTGTCCGTTGGGGGAGAAGAAATAAAATAAAAATAAATAGTTTATTTTTATTATTATTTTAATAGTCCCAAAACATACCATTTTCTCCAGACCTAGTGTTGTCAACATAAAGTCTCTCATAAGTAAATCGGGGTACTACGGATTAAACGGTTACATCAGATTTTTAATCTGAGTGCTAGTTCAAAAGTTAAAAAATGTCACTCACGCGTTTACAGAACATACCTAATAAATGTTCATAAATTACTTCTGGGCACACTAGGCCTCAAAATCATGTACCGTTAATTTTCATAAACTCGTAATAATACTATATAATTAGTAAAATTACATGGAAAATCTGGGTCTTTACATTCTCCCCACCTTAGGGATTTACGTCCATGAAAGCCACAACACAGACTAAGGAAACAAATGGTGGTACTAAGCATGACTATGAACCTCCCAATCCCATGTGATCTCCTAGAGGTTCTCATGCGGAAAGAAAATGCACACCAGAGGTATCAGTCACCCATGAAGGACTTGCTCTGGTCAATCCTCAATCTCCATTTTATCCTCTACAAATGTTTCCCCAACATAAAATTCATGCTCACCATGGTTGATGATGTGAGATGGATCATGCATGTATCTCCTCAGCTGGGATACGTGGAATATGTCATGCACACTCTCCAACTATGGTGGAAGAGACAAGCGGTATTCAACCTCACTTGTCCTCCAAAGTATCAAAAAAGGACCGATAAACCTCGGTGATAATTTTCCGCCTTGTCCAAATCTCTGTAGTACCCATTCAGGAGAGACTCACAAGAATATGTGGTCCCCCTCATGGAACTCCAAAGGTCTCTATCTCCTATCAGCATAAGACTTTTTTCTGCTCTATGCGGTCTTCATCTACTCTTAGATGACCCACACCTTCTCAATGGTAGCTCGTACCAACTCTGGACCCATAAGTGTTGACTCCCCTGGGTCTATCCAGCATAGAGGTAATATGAAAGGTCAATCATATAGGACCTCGAATGATGACATACTGATGGTGGAGTGATAACTATTTTTGTATGCAAACTCCACCAAAGGAAATTGATCCTCCCAACTATGTCCAAAATCTAGGATGCATGCACGAAGCATGTCTTCGAGCATCTGAATTGTTCGCTCTGTCTGACTATCCGTCTAAGGATGAAAGGCGGAGCTCAAACGTAGCTGAGTCTAGAGATCCTCCTATAATCCCTTCCATAACCGGGATATAAAACGTGTGTCATGGTTAGAGACGATCGTCGATGGAACCCAATGAAGTCATACAATCTCCTATATGTAGAGGCAACTCAATCCCTTTACTGATCCCTGCTCTCAGATAGGTAGGAATTGGGCCAACATGGTGAGTTGGTAAATGATCACCCAGATGGAATGATATCCCCTAGACGTATGTGGAAGCTGTTTCAAAAAATCCATGTAGATCTCATCCCACTTCCACTCCGGCTACTCTATTGAATGTGCTAAGCCTACTAGTACCTAATGCACGACCTTCACTTGCTGACAAGTGAGGCATCGAGAAACAAGCTCTACTACTGCCTTCTTTATCCATGGCCAATAGTGATGATGCCAGAGGTCCTGGGACATCTTCACCACTCCAAAATGTACCACTAGAGGGGATGTATTGAACTCCCTCAACATATTCTCTGGTAGGGCCACTGGTACCATGGTACGTCCTCTGAAGAGGATGACGTACTCCCCACCTTCTGAAAATCCATCAGGTTCAAGTTCTAAAGATATATAGGCATGTCGAGCCTCGCAGTCAATGTCCCCAACCTACACCTCCCTGACATGCTAAAGGAGTGGGGGAGTGACTGTTATATACTTGAGGTAAGCTTCTCCATCTCTATCCACAAAGGATATCTGCAATGTGGATAGCTGCTCTGTCGACTCACTTAGAAACTGTAGACCAGACCTCTTGCTGAGTGCTTCTTCTACCATGTTCCCCATCCTAGGAGTATAGACTATCTCAAATCCTTAGTCTTGTAGGAACTCTAGCCATCCCCATTGTCTCAGGTTCAGGCCCTTCTGAGAGAAGATATACCTGGGACTATTCTGATCATAGTATACTGTAAAATGTTCCCCCATCATGTAAGGCCGCCACACCTTCAAGGTGAAGACAACTGTTGAAAACTCTAGGACAACGGTATCATAGTTCTTTTCATGTTGCCTCAGATGTCATGAACCACGGATGATCACTTCTTACTACTATATCAGAACACACCCAGGTATGTCCCCTGACACGTCGCAGTAGACTACATACCCAACACCCTCTTCTGGTAGCCTCAATATGGGGGCACTTGTTAGTATCTTCCTCAGCTCCTAGAAACTCTTCTTGAATCTCTCCATCCATATGAAGGGTTTTACCTTCTTTTTCAATGCTGAAAAGGGTACCAAAACTCTCGAAAAGTTAAGCATGAACCTCCGTTAGTATCCAACCAACCTCAAGAAACTCCACACCTCAGTCACACACTTGGGTGGCTCTCAAGTAAGAACAACCTCTATCTTCACTGGATCCACATCAACTCTATCCTCTGAGATAATGTATCCCAGAAAGTGGACCTCTTGTATCCTGAATTGGCACTTTGAGAGCTTACAATAAAGCTGGAGCTCTTAGAGTGTATCCAGGACTATCAGCAGATGATACGCATGCTCCTCCTCCATCGCTGAGTATATCAAGATTTTAGTGATGAACACCACCACAAATTGATGAAGTCATGGCAGAAAGATCTTGTTCAAGAGTACCATGATAACTGATGGGGAATTGGTCATACCTAAATTCATAACCAAAAACTCATAGTGTCCATACCGATATATGAAGGATGTATTCTGCACGTCCTCATCTCATACCCTGAGCTGATAATAGCCTGATATGAGGTCTATATTCAAAAACCAACAAGCACCCTTCATATGATCGAAAAGATCATCAATCCTTGGAAGTGGATATTTTGTTATTCACGTTCACCTGGTTCAGACATCGATAATCCACACAGAACCTCAAAATCTCATCTTTCTTCTTAGCAACCAAAATTGGGGCTGCCATGGAGAAACTCTGGGCATTGTGAACCCATTTCTTTGTAAGTCCTCTAACTATACCAATAATTCATCAAGCTCCATGGGAGTCATCCGATATGCTCATGTAGATATCGGTGTCATCTTGGGGTATAGGTCGATGTAAAAGTCTACCACCCTACATAGAGGTAGTCCTGAAACATCATCTGAAAACACATCATCATACTGGTCCACCGCTACAGGATAGCTCAGACTCTCAACATCTACTACATTGTGGGTAAGTCTAGCCAACTGATGTGTAATAGGATGCACCCCCTTTTGGGTAATTACATCCTGTGCTGAAAAGGTTCCCTTCTCACCGGTGTAGAAAAACTTACTCCCGTCTACGCGGACACATCACACTTTGCACCTAATATAGTCAATCTGAGCATGGATTGTGGATAACCAGTCCATACCCAAGATAATGTTGTACGGTCTAGATGACACTACTAGGAGATCCCAACCAAAATTCTCACCTCCTGGAGTAATCTCACACTGCCGGAATGAGTGTGTAATCATCGAATATTCTCCTGTAAGAGTCTCTAGCTGTAAGGATCGAGCCAACAGCTCCACCGGAATCTCTGATCTCCAAATGAGGGTCGTGGAAAAAAAATAGTGACAAGAACCTATGTCTATATGTACATAATCTAGGGTGTACTAGGCATAGAATGTTCCTCTAATCATCTTCGGAGTGTCATGGTCATAGGACTCACCTTCCTAGAGCTATGCTCATCCCTATCCACATGCTCCCTGTGGTCGGGGTGGGACACCTAGTGGTGTTGGCAGTTGAACCTCGAATCGCTACCCACTGCCCACTACAAGTCCAGCTCACATGCCACGTCTGCCTATATACGGGCCTCCTCGATCAAACTTATGCCTCTTCCTCGATGGTCCCTTGAGAATCTTCTAGTTATCCATATGGTGGGTTGGGAAATTGAAAGCCATATGACCATGCCTGCCGTAAGTGTAGCACATCATGTCCCTCATCTGACCTCCTCTGCCTCGTGAGCCCCACACCTCCAACCCTGCATCCTGGGGCCATCTACCAGAAGGTCTGGTATACTTGTACATTATTTCATCTACCTACTACTAGTCACATATGACTCTACTACTTGTCACCCGGTGGTGGGTCTCGATGTCGATGCATGCTCAACTAGAAAGCTCTCCACCAAAAGCGCTCGCTCTAGCACCCGATCCTATGTCGGAATGCGGTGTGATATCATCGATGCTCTGATATCCCTTCGGATACCCATCTCAAAGATCTGTGCCCTGAAGAAAGGGTCTTTTACCATGTCGGTGGAGTAGTGGTAGAGATCAATGAACCTCACCGAGTACTGGGCCACAGTCATATTGTCGTGTTGTAGGTGCAGCAGCTCCTATATATACACATACTATAAGGTCGCTAGGATGAAATCTACCCTAAAAAGTCTCTCGATGTCCGTCCAGGTGAGGGTCGCCTCATGATGTAACTGGAGCATCAATCTCTACCATCTCCCTGTTGTTTTCTATAAGATACTGGCTTCTAGGATCACCATAAGGACAGATGGTTCCCCAACCAAGTATAAATCATAGACTACAGCCTCCAACTAGTCCTTAGCCGCTTGCGGGTCCATCTCGCCTCATAACCTCAGAGGTATCGGCTGCCAAAACTCATGCAATGCGCTCGATCGGTGTGCACCCTCTTCTAGTGGTGCTAGTGTCAACGACTACCCAATGAGTATTGGTGTTGCTGGTACAACACCCGAAGGTGCTAGTGCCGTAAGAGGGCCCTAAAATAAGGCCTCTTCACACGGAGGGTAGTCATTGCATACTATCTCAGGAATTTTCATTGGCTGTCTACATGGAGGAATCTTTAAAGAAGACAGGTGCTCTATGATCATCAAGTTATACCTAATGAGCTCAGTCAAGGAAATCAGAAGAAAAACTCTTTAAAAAACACGCAATCAGTGCTTCCATGTACTGAGTCAGAAATCAGAATTTATAATCCTGGTGTATGGATACATCTTCCGCCACACCAACACTGGACTCCCCGAACTAAAAACAACACTCATAACACCTAGAAATATTGCTACATTTAAAAGATCAGAGTCATAGTTCTTTGGTAGAACAGACTCCTCTGATACCACTTTGTCATGACCTATCCCCGGGGCCCGTTCTGTGACTACTCCTAGCCCGCCTTCCATAGGCCAAGGGCTGGCGACTAGAACCAGAAATGTATATCCATATAACAGGAAGTCATTTCCTTTAAAAATGTATAAACACACAGACTATAATGAAACAATATGTAACCATGATTTAAAATACTGTAGTAAAAAATATTCTTAATGTAATGGGGCCGGAATACAAGACCAACCTAAAGGTATAAGTACAACTGAATGGTACAATACAACTGAAGAAGGAAAAATAGCTCCTAGGTCATCCTCTGAGGATCCTACCTGAAGGGTAGGAAAAGATCACCTCCCCAGCACTCCATGTCCACCCATCTCCTTAGCGTACCTCCTAGTCCTGGTTCCCTCAAACCTCAACCCAGCTGCTCTTCATTTTCACAAGAAAAAAAAAGGTGTGGGCAAAGCCCGTGCAGGGGTGAGTATAAAAATAGCCAGTATGGACCCCGAGACCCCTAAAGGTCTCTCATAATTCCACAAAAGAAATCCAAAAAACATGATCTCAATCACAAATCACAAATAAATAGACACAGCTCAAATAGAGTCTCAACTCAAACCCAGTTTTTAGTGAAGTATATAAGTACAAGTGATTAGTCGCAAAGCTAGATCATCCTATTCAGTCAAGAGGCACTACTACAGACCATACAGAGTCTGACCCACATAGGATCGATAGGTAACTAATATAACTCCCCAAACATTTTATGGTATGTTTCTATAAATTAAATTCTAGTTATAGCCTATATTTCATGAATCAATGAGCCTTTATAGAAATAAACATGGGTATTTTTAAGAGATATTCATAACCTATCCATTAAAAATAAGTTTTCCTACTCTCCGATTTGAATTTTGAAAAATCGGACATACACAGTTGTGTTCAGGATGATACTTAGAATATGATAGAATTAACTTAATTTTTGGTGAATAGTAACTTACCCTTATGAATAGTAACTGAACCTTTTGAATAGTAACTTAACCTTCTGAATAGTAATGTGATTTTCCGGAATGGTATCCATGCCCATGAATTTGTAAATAAATTTAGATACCTTAAAAATGAATATGAATATTTTAAGTGTTTATATTTTTCCATTAAATAATGATTTTAATTAAATATTTAATTAATCCTATTTACAAAATTATTTTTATAATATGGACTTCATTTTTTGGATTCTACACATCAAAAAGTGGTTAGGGTTAA
Organism: Viscum album; assembly: GCA_963277665.1. Classification (NCBI taxonomy): domain Eukaryota; kingdom Viridiplantae; phylum Streptophyta; class Magnoliopsida; order Santalales; family Viscaceae; genus Viscum; species Viscum album. The sequence goes on from OY728151.1 coordinate 230,202,444, forward strand.
TTTTCGGTATTTTCCTGAAATACTTGAATTTTTAGTGAATAGTAAAATGCATTAATTTACCGTATAAATAAATTATAAATTAAATTAACTATTCCTAGAATCATAAGTGATTAAGCACAAAAATATAAAAATTACATGCTATAATTATTATTTTATGTCAATGAATACTCACTATTTCTTGTCTTGAGAATAAATAATAAATTAATGATTATAATATTAAAAACAATCTCCTATCCTCTACTATATAAACCACCCATCACCTCCTCTTTCCCCCACTCCTCTAAAGCTTCAATATTTTTCCTAAATTATTCTCAAATAGCTCCCTAACATCCTCCCCCATGTTCAAGACCTTCTAGTCTCACTTAAAGGACCAAAAAAAGGCCTTAAGGTGTTTCTCAAGGAGGAGTACTCAAGAGGTGAACATCTCTTCTCTTTTCATTCAGTTACTTTTACAAAGTTCCATTCTTTTGTTCTCTCTTCTCACCTACCCTCATCCAAATGCCATGATAATTCCAGTACCTTACATGTACTGGATTTTAATTATTCTAATGGAATATTTCATTATAATCTCTCTTTTTCCCTTCCATTTATAATATAAATGCAAACACCATCCGAGATGTGTGAATTTATCACACTCAAGGAAGACAGGTTTTCAATTATCATTACTATATTTTGGAATGGTCATGAAACCATTTAAATGGTTAAACCAGATCAAAATATATATATATTATCCTTTTTAATGTTCTTTAATCACTACACACTCATAATATGAAATAATAATACAAAACAAATGCATTTTGCACAAAACCACCACCCCAAATCAAAGCGTTTATCATTAACATATCGACTGATTCATCTGTATGGTATATAACTGGAATCATTATAAGATAATTTATATCAATTTTATTTCACTAATAATATATATTAACAATTATGGATGTTTAACCACATTTCAAATGAACTTCACTTCATTAATTCAATTTGACGGATCATGAAAACCTAGGATGAAAATGCTTCCAAAACAACAAAATTGAATCTATTAAACCCATCGAAAATTACATTAATGAACAAAATAAGGTCATAAGAAATGAATTAAATGTTTATTAGGTTCTGGAATTATTAATTAATGAATCTAAATTTGATTATTCAGGTCGTTAAGAATAATCCAGAACACCTTCAAGCATTAGGTAAGGGATCCTCTATCTCACTTTTGTTCAAGAATCTCTCCTATGTTGAGCTCTATTATTATTAATACCTAATGATGGGGTATGTTTTTGAAATTCCCCCATAATTCCCTTATGATATATAAATAATGTTATATCCATTTACCTCTCATTAAGCCCTTACAAGAACACTCGTTACCATGCCGAAATGTTTGTAAGGGGTTTTTTCATCTCACTTTCAATTCTGTGGGATTTCTATAGTTCCCCTATTATTTCATATATGTGGTATAGGTGTAATTCCATTTGATATATATTATCATGATTCTATTTATATTCATGGTATTTTGTGACTCATTTTTTGCTTATTAACTTTTGGTCATACAACTCAATTTATTACAACGTGGTAACGAGCTTTGTCTCAATTTTCACTTTATTGTGACTTGCTTAGTATTGTGCACCTACTCTTTATTATGTGGTGTACCTACTTCCCATTTCAGATAAATTTTCAAATGTAATTATATTCCATTTAAATTTCCATATTTTTATATCATGGATATGATTATTTTCTAAACTGTCTACCATTTTACATATGGTATTTATTTTGAATGTTGTTTTGATTGTGGAAATATTGATGAATCTGTATCCTCTATCCTATATGGATAATGTAAATGCATATTTCTCTTGTGTTGAATTTATATATAAAGAATTATTTATACATGAAGTGGCATTTGGGGACCTCTAAAGCCCCTCGATGCATCAGTAGGTCTCATGAGAGAAATCAGTTAGGTGACAAACCCTTCGAATTTGTTTCCAAAAATTAGACGGGTTTCTACCCACAAAACTAAACCATTTTTAATTGTATCATGGTATCATGTGCCAGATACTTGACATCCAATTAATAATAATTATCTTTATTCATCATCAGTTATTACTATCCATGAGGTTTTCACTATGAAAAAATTTATGGATGCAGTTTCATTCTCAGTTTATTAATGGCTTAAGTTTTCATTTATTCACCATGGCATATTGATTATGTCAAATTGTTTACAATTTAGTTATTATTGATTCATTCTTCCACCATTTTTAACCCTTACTGAGCATTTTACCTCACCCCTTTCATTTTTTTACCTTCAAAAATTTATGAAGATGAGATTATTTATTGAGTTTTGTGGATGCAGTTCTTAGTATTTGTTATGTATTGTATTTTGTAACCTTTTACAATGTAATTTGAGTTAAATTTATGTATTTAGTTTCCTCAAGAGTACTAAATTGATCGTTACTTCAGAATGTCATTTCATCTAACCATTCCAATATAACAAGTAATAAACTATCTCTTGTCTAGAGGGTTTGGGTGTTATATTTGGTATTAGAGGAAGTTTAGTAGCAAATTTGGAAACTAGATTACAAAATGTAGATTATGGAACAAATCCCTAAGGTTGTATTTGAAGACAAACATACAAGAACATATCAATATTTTGTTATGTAAAATATTAAGTGCCTATTTCAAGTAATACATTCCTATCTGGATATTATTAGGTAGAGATGGCTCTGGCACAAATGTACCTAGGAGTGAAATCTCTGACAAGGAGTTTCGGGCATGACCCAGGATATGCTGATACATGAAAACGGGCCTTGTTTTACTCTTGGTTACGACACTCATGAGGGATAGGTTTAGGATAATTCATATTTTCTTTACAATCCATTATGAAGGATTTAAATGTACACTATTCTTCAAAGAAACCATTTTTCTGATTATGCAATTAGACATGCGTAGGATCTCAATTTATGCTAAGTATTTGGTAAAGTTAAGATTATAAATTATGATTCGTAGCCTAATATAATGTGTACCATTATTTAGAAATGGATTCTAATGGAATATGGGGAATCAATACTCGTAGGAAATGTAAGGATCTCCCCATTGATAAATTTAACACAGTCAATACTGGAGCTGATCAGATCATGACCATATTGGGACAACTTACTCAGGTTGTGATAAATAACCATTCCACACCTGTGTTAGATAATTTTATATAGAAGAAGCCCCCATATTTCATTAGGAATACTAATCCAATGGTTGCTGAGCAATGGATATAATCCCTTGAAAATATATTCATGTCATTTAGATGTAATGAAAATGAAAATATAGTACTTCTAGTAAATTGTCTCAAGGGTGATGCTGATCAATGGTGGTCCTTGATTCAGAATACCATGGAGGAAGATTAAATAGAAGATGTTTAATGGAATAATTTTAAGGAAATACCCCTTGAAAAATATTTCCCTTGTGAGGAACAAACTGAAATGAAGAGAAAATTACTTAGCTTAAAGTAAAGGGAAGATGATAGTGTTAGAGAGTATGAGGCTACCTTCACAAAGCTATCAAGGTATACCGTAGATTATTTACGTGACTCAGCAAACAAGTTTGATCATTTCTTTGAAGGTCTTAAGCCATATCTTCAAAGAAAACTGGATTCTCAAACATTTTCATCATATGATGAAATTGTATCAAGTGCCCTCAAAATAGAGAAGGAATTTTCTAGATCAAATTTGTTTAAGGGAATCCAAGATAAAACTTAGTACTCTGATAACGAAGGGAAAGTTGAAGCACCAAAAAAGAACAAGGGAATGAATAAATTCCCATTATCTGAGAACTCTTGAAAGAATCATCTCAGGAAATTCTTGAAAGGAATGAGATTATACTATAATTTTAAGGAAAAGGGGCATCTATCTATTGAATGCAAGGGGAAGAAACAATTTTATGATGTTCGATGCTAAAATTTTAGAGATATGGGACACTAGGGAAATGAGTTTCCTAAGGGCCAAAAAAACATGCCTCGGAAAAGGCCAAGAGAGAAAGGGAGAGCTTATGCGAGTACAACCATGGAAGTTGAAGTTCCTAATGATGTGGTGGAAGGTACTTTAATTGTTTCCTAAAACTTAGCCAACAGTTTATTTGATTCTGGATCATCACATTCATTTATATCTTCCCAATTTTCCAAGAAAATTAAACATGTCCAATTAGATTTAATAAAACTGTTATCAGTCAATACTCATAAGGGATGCATCATTGAAATAAAGGCATTTCAATTAGTATCCCTCATGGAACATAAAAGTACTTTAGTTTATATCATTATAATCATACCAATGACTCAATTTTATATAATTCTCATTATGAATTGGCTGTCAAACTATGATGCAAAGATTTATTGTAAGAAAAATGAAGTTACAATTTCTTAAAATTCTGTATAATCCCTTATCATTAGAATAGAAACCTCACCACCTGATTCTTATCTAGATTCACCCTCAGTAGCTCTGTTGAATGCAATACTTCTAAATAAAGATAAACCAATATCTATGGGAGATAAAATAAATCTTCAGATTTATTATGTTCATATAGTTCATGAATACATTTATGTATTTCCATAGGATTTACCTATACATCCTCTAGAGTGGGAAATTAAGTTTTCAACTGACATAATCCCTGGTGCAAGACCTATATCAAATACCCCTATAAAATGGCCACTTTTGGAGTTAGTGGAGCTAAAGAAACAACTACAGGAGTTGAGTGACAAAAGATTTATTCAACATAATATTTCTCCATGGAGCGCCTCTATTCTGTTTTTCAAGAAGAAAGATGGATCCATGAGTATATGCATTGATTAAAGGGAAATCAATGCTATTACAATAAGGAATAAGTATCATTTTCCTTGTATTGGTGATTTGATTGATCAAATTCATGGAGATCAATACTTATCAAAGATTGACCTTCGATTTGGATATCATTAACTGCGCGTGAGGAAGGAAGATATTCCTAAGAAATCATTTCGAACTAAGTATGGGCATTATGAGTTTGCAGTGATGCCTTTTGGGCTGACTAATTCTCCATCTATTTTCATGGATTTAATGAATAGAGTTTTCAAGGAATATCTTGATAACTTTGTTGTGGTATTCATTGATGATATCCTGGTGTACTCAAAAAGCTTTGAAGACCATAAAGATCACTTGTGGATTATTCTAAAAACTCTTACAAGAAATGAATTATATGGGATGTTTTTCAAGTGAAAATTCTAGCTTCAATCGGTTTCTTTTCTAGGCCATATTGTCTCTATGGATGGAATCATAGTTGATCTTGTAAAGAAAAATTTAATCCAATATTGGCCCACGCTAACAAACATGACTAAGCTATGTAGTTTTATTGGATTGGCATGTTACTATTGGTGTTTCATTCAAAATTTCACCCAACTAGCTAACCCGAAAACTAAGCTCACACATAAAGGAGTTAAGTTTGTATGGAAAAAATAATGTACATAATGCTTTGAAGAATTTAAAATAAGGCTATTCAATGCTCCAATTTTGACTCTTCCATCTGAAAGTGATGTATTTTTTATATATAGTGATGCATCAAAGAATGGACAGGGTTTCATCCTTATGTAAAAAGATAAAGTTATTTCTTATGCATTAAGACAGTTGAAGAATCTAGAGCAAAATTATCCAACTCATGATATTGAGTTAGCAACCGTAAGCTTTGATCTAAAAATATGGAGACATTATATCTATGGATAAATATTTGAGATTTATATGGACCACAAGAGTTTGAAATACATTTTCACATAAAAGTAACTCAACAAGAGGAAAAGGAGATGGCTCGAGTTACACAAAGAGTATGATTTTTAAATACACTACAACCCAGGAAAGTAAAATAATGTGGTAGATGCATTATAAAGGAAAGATCATGGACTTCTAACTCAAATGAGGATTGAGAGAGATCATATATTCATGGATCCACTAAAGATGGATATGGGAATTGGTAAGTAAGGGGAAACATCTTTCCTATTTCAAAATATGGCTAAAACATCTTTACTAGAGAAGATAAAAATATCTCACTCTGATGATGAGAATCTATACAAGAAAATTAATGCTATCAAGGATGGGAAATTGGAAGACTTCGTGTATCAAGAAGGAGTTCTAAAATTTGGGAAGAGGTTATGCATTCCATCAGTTCCTAATCTAAAAAAGGAATTATTAGACGATGTTCATAACTCGAATTTCTCTATACACCCAGGTAGCACAATGATGTATAGATATCTGAAGGAATATTTTTAGTGGGATAATATGAAGCGGGGAATTGATGACTACATGTTAAGGTTTCTAATATGTCAACAAGTGAAGGAAGATAGACAACATCCTAGAGGAGTGATGAATCCTCTACCTATTCTTATGGGGAAGTGTTATAAAATTTCAATGGAATTTGACACCGGACTACCAATGACACCTAGATGGAATGATTCAATATGGGTAATTATTGATCGTCTCAAAAAATCATCACATTGTTTTCCTATAAGAGAGGATTTAACACTTGAGCATCTAGAAAGTAATTATATTAATGAATTTGCAAGACTTCATAGTGCACCTATGTCGATTGTGTCCGATCAAGATCCCTGTTTTACATTAAAATTCTGGAAAAGTCTCCAAAATGCTTTTAATACTCAGCTTCGTATGAGAACTACTTATCACCCCCAAACCGACAGACAGTCTGAAATGACTACTCAAACTCTTTAATACATGCTGACATCATTCTCACTTGACTTCCAAGGTATGTGGGATCAATACTTTCCATTAGTGGAATTTTCCTACAATAATAAATTCCATTTTAGTATTCAAATTGAACCATATGAAGAATTATATAGAAAGATAAGTCTAACTCTACCTTTTTGGGATGAAGTTGTTGAGAGGAAACTTATAGGCCCATGAATTATTGAAGAGACCACATAAAAGGCAAAGACAATTCAAGCTCATATTAAGGAATCCAAAAGTAGGTAGAAGAGGTATACTGACAACCTGAGAAAGGATTTGGAATTTCAAGTGGCAGATAATGTTTTTATGAAGGTAACTCCATGGAAGGGTGTCCTAAGGTTCAGTGTGAAAGGGAAACTGAGCCCCAGGTACATTGGACCATTTCAAATTCTAGAAAGAATTGGAATTGGAGATTACCATTTAGCAATGCCTTCAAGTCTCTCCAAACTTCATGATGTGTTCCTTGTTTCATTATTCAATAAATACATGCCAAACCCAATGCACGTACACACCTATGAAAAATTAGAACTGGAACCTGATTTTTCATACTGTGAGGAGCCTATCGGGATCCTTTGCACAAGGAAGCAGGTATTGAGAAATCAGACGACTCGTCTAGTAAAGGTTATTTGGAAAAACCATAATATGGAGGAAGCAACATGGGATCCTGAGGATGTTATGAAGAAAAATCATTAGACATTCTTTGGAAAAACCATAATATGGAGGAAGCAACATGGAAACCTAAGGATGTTATAAATAATAATCACCCACATATTTTTGAAGGTCTTTATGAATGAAAATTTCAGAGGATGAAATTTCTGAAGGAGGGAATAATTTAACACACCAGATATTTTATTGTATGTTTCTCTTAAACACATTCTACTTATAGACTATATTTCATGAATCACTAACCCAATATGGAACAAAACCAGGGTATTTATAGGAGGTAGTCATAACCTAGCCATTAAAAATAAATTTTCTAGCTTTGTGATTTGAATTTTGAAAATCTGACATACACAGTTCTATTTAGAATGATATTTAGAGACTTATAGAATTAACTTAATTTTTAGTGAATAGTAACCTACGATTATGAATAGTAACCTACCATTATGAATAGTAACTTACCCTTAGGAATAGTAATATTATTTTTATGAATGGTATCCATACCCATGAATGTATAAATAAATTTAGGCACCTTAAAAATGAAGATGAATATTTCAAGTGTTTATATTTTTCGATTAAATAATTATTTTAATTAAATATTTAATTAATGATATTTAGAAAAATATTTTTAAAAAAATGGACTTCATTTTTGGATTTTACATGTTGAAAATGGTTAGAGTGAATTTTTGGTATTTTTCAGAAATACATGAATTTTTTGTGAATAGTAAAATACATTAGTTTACCCTAAAAATACATTATAAATTAAATTAACTATTACTATCGTCATGAGTGATGTAATCACCCAAATATCAAACTCACATGCTCTTATTAGTATTATAAGTCAATAAATACTCACAATTTCTTATCTTGAGATGAAATAATAAATTAATGACTCTAATATTAAGAAAACTCTCCTCCCCTCCACTATATAAACCACTCATCACCTCCTCTTCCTCCAACACCACTCAAGCTTCACGAAATTCATAAATTATACTCAAATAGATCCCTAAAGTCCTCCCCCACGTCAAATCCTTGATTATCTCACTAAAAGGCCAAAAACAAAGGCCTTAAATCATTTCTCAAGGAGGAGTACTCAAGAGGTGAACCTCACTTCTCTTTACTTTCAATTTCTTTTACAAAGTTCCATTATTTTTCTCTCTTTCCTCACCTACCCTCAAAAATGACATGATAATTCAATTACCTTACAAGTAATAGATTTTAAATATTCTAATGGAATATTTCATCATAAACTCTCTTTTTTCCTTACTTCTATACTATAAATGGAAACACCGTCCGAGATGAGTTAATTTATCACAGTCAAGGAAGACGGGTTTTCAATTTAAATTACTATATTCTGGAATGGTCATAAAACCTTTTCAATGGTTTAACCATGTCATAATATATTTATTTTATCATTTTTAATGTTCTTTAATCCTTAAACACTCATAATATGGAATAATAATACAAAACAAATGCATTGTTCCCAAAACCACCAAGCCAAATCCAAGGGTTTATCATTAACTTATTGAATGAGTCATCCATATAGAATATAACCTGAATCATTATAAGATAATTTATATATATTTAATTTCACTAATAATATATATTAACAATTTTGTATTTTTAAGCACATTTCAAACTAACTTCACTTCATGAATTCAAGTAAACAGATCATGAAAACCAAGGAAGAAAATGCTTCCAAAACAACAAAATTGAATCTCTTAAACCCATAAAAAAGGTCATTAATGAACCTAATAAAGTTATAACATATCAATTAAATGTTTATAATGTTTTTTAATTATTAATTAATGAAGCTAACATTGATTATTCAGGTCATTAAGAACAATCAAGAACACCTTCAAGCATAAGGTATGGGATCCTCTCTCTCACTTTTATTAATGAATCTCCCCTATGTTGTGCACTTTTATTTTTAATAACTAATGATGGCGTATGTTTTCTCACTTCCCCCATACTACCCTTATGTTTTATAAATAATGGGATACCCCTTTACCTCTCATTAAGCCCTCACAAGAACACTCATTACCATGCTGAAATGTTTGTAAGGGGTTTTCTCATCTCACTTTCAATTTTGTGGGATTTCAATTACTCAACTCTTATTTCTTATATGTGGTATAGGTGTACTGAAATTTGATATATATTATCATGATTCTATTTATATTCATGTTATTTTGTGATTCATTTGGTGGTTATTAATTTTTTTTTCATATTACTCAATTGATTACAACGTGGTAACGAGCTTTGTCTCAATTTCCACTTCATTGTGACTTTCTTTGTATCGTGCACCTACACGTTATTATGTGGTGTACCTACTTACCAATTGAGATCACTTTTCAATTGAAATTATATTCTATTTAAATTTCCATATTCTCATAGTATGGATATGATTATTGCCTAAATCGTATACCATTTTACATATGATATTTATTTTGAATGTTGTTTTGACCGTGGAAATATTGATGAATATATATCCTCTATTTTATACGGATAATGTAAAGGTATATTTCTCTTATGTGGAAGCTATTTATAAAGAATTATTTGGACATTAAGTGGTGGGTGGAGCCCACTATAACCCCTCGATGCATCGGTAGGTCTCTGGAGACAAATCAGTTTAGCGACAAACCCTTTGAGATTGTTTCCAAAAATCAGAAGGGTTTATACCCATGGAACTAAACTATTTTTAACATTATTATGGTATCATGTTCCATATACATGAGGTATAATTAATAATAATTCTCTTTATTATTTATCAATTATTACTATCCATGTGGTATTCACTATGAAAAATTCAATGGATGCAGTTTCATTCTCAATTTATTAATGGAATGAGTTTTCCATTTATTCACCATGCCATATTTATTATGTCAAATTGTTTACAATTTAGTTATTATTGATTTTTTTTCTGCCATTTGTAACCCTTACTGAGAATTTTAGCTCACCCCTTTCATTTTTTTACCTTCAATAGGTTATGAAGTGGATACTATTTATTGATTTTTGTGGATGAAGTTCTTAGGTTTTGTTATGTATTGTATTTTTTAACCTTTTCCAATGTCATTTGAGTTACATCTATGTATCTAGTTTCTTCAAGACTACTAAACTGATCCTTCCTTTAGGATTTCATTCTTTCTAACTATTTAAATATAACATGTAATGCAGTAGCTCTGGTCTAGAGGGTCCAGGGTGTTACAACTAACCCCCGAAATGACCCACATAGGATCTGACCCACACAGTATCGATAGGTAACTAACCCCCAAAATTAACCACACAGGATCTGACCCACACAGGATTGGTATGCGATAACCCACACAGGTTCAATGAGTGCTTACCCACATAGGATCTGGCCCACACAGGATTAGGAAACGTGGACCCACATAGGATCACTGAGTGCTGACCCACATAGGATCTAACCCACACATGATCGGTGTTGACCCACACAGGATCACTCTGTACTAACCTCCGTATGATCTGTCTCAAACCTCCACCTCACTGCCAGCTACTGTATTTATCTAACCTAGTTTGCTTGAGTTCCGTATAGACTTCCCTAAAGATATCAGTTGCATCTCTACTACCTCTAATCTCCCCAAAAAATTAATCCAAAGGACCTCCATGTCGTAAGGGTTCCAACGCGACAGACAATGCTTCAATCAGACGTCTGGCCTGCATGTTATAAGCATTTTAGATCCTATGGCCTGGTTGGATTTGGGTTCAATCCAACCCAGTCATACTCCAACTATCTCTAAAACTCAAGAGGAGTATACCAAAAAGAACCATCTCGATCTCCAACACTGCATATGGTTCGTCAAACGGACATCTGATTCTCTCGATATGGCCCTTTAAGTGTTACTGGGCCTGGTTAGGCCCGGGTCCGGTCCGACCCAGTCAGACCGACCTAGCCCGACCCAGTCTGGGCTAGACTGCGGCAGGATTAGCCCACTGGGTCGAGGTCCGACATGGCCCGCAAGGGGGTGTCCCACAAAGGCATCTTGCAAGGGCAGCCTAGACCACAAAGGGTGGCCCGTAAAGGGTGGCCCATAAGGGTGGCCCGCAAGGTGGTGGACCGGCCCATGAAGGGTTCGGCCAGCAAGGGGGGAGCCCAACCATCTAAGGCGTGGCCCGCAAGGGGGGCAGCCCAGTCGTGTCGGGCACGGCCTGCAAGGGGGGCCGCCCAGCTACTGTCCGCCCAAGCTGGTGAGGGGGGTGTGACCCATAGTCACCCGAACTCCCAAACGGCCCAAAGGTCATTCAGTTTGTGAAGCAGAGGTGCCATGTGGGTGTTACCTGATCACCATAGAACCCACCAGAGTCATGGGTTCTACATCCTCTGTGGCTTATTCTCACTCGCGGCACGCTGTCGTGCTGCCTCCCTGCTTGCTGGTGGTGCGTTGGGCATTCCACCTCTCCTTTCGCGGCCGGCCGAAGTGTCGGCCGCCTCCTCCGATCGTCATGGCTGATGAGCCGCAACCCCTTTCTCACCAATAGTGTGCGATGGCGCGCCACACCTCTTATGTGGCTGACTAGTGCCAGCCATCTTGATGATCGTTGTGTCTTTGTGTTGAGGCCTCCTCTTATAGCGTGCATCGGCACACGCCTTCTTCGTAGTCAGTCGGTGTCACCGCACTGGTGGTATTCCATAAAGAATGAAAGGGTGTAACAAAGTAAGGGAAGGTCCGGGCCGGGTTCATTAGGCATGTGCGAGCCACGTTAGCTCATAACATGAGGGAGGATTAAGGGATCAATAAATTCACTTGGAATGAATGAGAATCAAAACTCCTACCTCATAAACCCGTTGGAGAACATTCGCAGTTTTAGGTGGATCAGTGATGTTCATTCCCACCATAGGCTTCCAACAATGTTGTTTCCATGTCATCCATCGGTTTTTGGATTCAGTGTCACTTGTCACTGCTCACTGGAATGATGTGGGGAATTTATGGGGGATCATTAATTAGGAACCTTCCTAATTCCCCAATGACATCATTACTTATGATTGACAGGTCAATCCATTTATTGGCTTGACACATCACGGGTCCCATACTCCGCTTGTCCGTTGGGGGAGAAGAAAGAAAATAAAAATAAACTATTTATTATTTTTTTAAGTCCCAAAAATTATCGTTTTCTCCAGACCTACTGCGGTCAAAGTAAAGTCTCCCTTAAGAAAATCCTGATGCTGCAGATTCAACGGTGCCCTTGGATTTTTAATTTGAGCACCTGTGCAGAAGTAAGAAAACACCACTCATGTGTTTACTGAAGATACCTAAAAAAGAACAGAAAATCATTCTGGTCACACCGAGCATCAGAATCATGTGATGTCAATTTTCAAAAACTCATAATAATTCTATATAATTAAAAACAATACATGGAAAATTCATGTCTTTGCATGCCAAATATTGAAACCAAAAACATTTTGTTATAATAATTTGAAATTTAAATTTTGAAAACAAATATATCCATAACAATTGGAAGTATTATAATACAGAAATGAATAAAAAATAAGACCATAATAACATGAAAATTTTAGATCTTCTCGATCCCCTATAAAAAACACACTCACAAAGAACACTATATAAAAAATAAAGAATATTTGTAAAGAAATATCCATAATGAAAATGAGAATATATATGATATTGAGGTAAATTATACGTGAATAAATAATAAATTAAATTATACTCATTTATAGAAATTGGGGAACCTATATAACCGTTACAAATATGGCTATTAAGAATATTAACATGCTTTTTGGAATAGTAATATGCCGCTTGGGAATAGTATCCAGACTTTGAGAATAGTTACCTCACCTATGTAATTGTAAAATAATATTTAGATATCTTATAAAATTAAAATATAGATTATTTATATCACGATACAAGTAAATAGATGTTATAAATACTTATAAAATAAGTGTTCAAATTTTTATAAAACAAATATGTTGTATTTTAATTTTATAAAAAAAATTATTATTTAAAAGAAAGTATATTTTCATAAAATGGATTTATAAATTAATATTATGTTGTACTAGAATGATAATATAATTTTTATGAGAACTTTTGTAAATTTTCAAATGGTTAAAAATTGGATCATAATATTAAAATTAGTATTTTTTAAATAAATGGGGATTTTAATTAAAAATTAAATTCTTCATATTTAACAAATAATTTACATAAAATTTATTTTATTTTATTTTAATATACAGATCAAAAAAACATTTATAGTTAATTTTTTTTATTTTTCTAAAATATATTATTTTTTATATCGAGATAAGGTAACGTACGGTATTTAGAATTATAAGAAAAATACATTTATTTTTGAGTCATGGATGATGTAATACCCATTAGATCAAACTCACATGCATTAGTTTTTTTATATAGTCACAATAATAAATACTATGTATAATGTTTATAAAAAATAATAAACTAATGAATATAATATTCAAAAACTCCTCTATCCTCCCTTTACAAGTGCCTCCCATTCTCCTCATTCCTTATTAGACTTTTATCATAAAATATTTTATCCCAAAAATCTTCCCAAACATATACCTCATATTATTTTCTACATATCATTCCAAAATAACAATTCCATGTTCTCTAAGGGGTATTTGATGGAGGATTCATTTAAGAGGTAATATTATCACATTACCACTTTGAAATTATTTTATTCTTTTACCTTCCTCTCCCCTACCTCATCTATAATTTTGTGGAGATAATTTAATATCTACCATTAAACCACTTCATCCCTCCTCTTATTCTATGAAAGAAACCATTATCTATATTATATCAGTTGACCATCTCTAGTGGTATTGAGTTTTCATTTTCCATTACCACCTTCAAGGATGGTAATAAAACAATTATTATTGTTACATTAGATAATAATAAGTATATTAAAACTTATTTCATGATCTATAATTAATATATAGTCAATATCCTAAATAAAATTAAAATAGTTCATGATGGTCGGTAAATCCACCTAAAAATAAACCTATTACACTAAAAAATTACTAAATAGATCCCTCATATGTTAGAATAGAAAATTTAATTTAGGAAAATATAATTTTCTAGAAGAAAATTAATAACATTTCTTTTCACTTCTCAATATATAGTCTCATTTTACAAAAAAAACTCAATAATTATACACAAGTGATCTGACCATGAAACTGTGAAATGAAAACTCTCAGAACAACAAAATTGATCTTATATCTCATAAAAATAGACATAAATGAAGATAATAAATTTATAATGAACAAAATATTAATAAAAAAGGGTTTAAATTATGTAATTAATGAATATAATTTAGTAATTTCAGCCAATAAGGTGAACTGAAGAATGATTCTTGATGATAAGGTAAGGGATCTTTCTAAACATCCCAACTTTCTTTAGGTTACACTTTCTCTATATGTACCTCAATTTAACTTGTCATAATTATAATATTCATCATATATATTCCTTATATATGTCCCATATATATATATATACCATGTTTAATTACACTCTATTTGATGAGGATATTTTTTTAAAGGTTCCCTTCTTAATTTCTTTCGAAAACCAAATTTAAGGGATCTTTATTGTTTTCTTTACCTATTTTAAAGTATCTATAAGTGAAATGATTTTGAACTTCAATGCTTTATAAAAGAACATTTTTTAAATAAAACCATTTTAGTTAATTTTTGGTTTTATGGGAATTATTATGCTATTACCATCTTTAAAGACTCTTTAATCTATTCCTTAAAAACCCTCTTAATTGGCTCACTTACAAAGTAACCTAACCTCTCTTTTTCATGTTTTAACTTCAGTTAAACATAATTTATCATGATATATGATTATTTTTCATTTACGAATTTCTAATAATTATATTATCTTTTCTTTCAAGGAATCCATTATGATACGACCTTTGGCTATTCCATATGACATGGTTATGAAACTTATTTATTTCCATGGGTAATCCTTATGTTTATGCCTTATGTATGATTTTGTTATGTGAAAAAAATGCATCTGTATTTTATGATCAGTGTTCTTATATATAACTCCAATACATTGGGTAATGTTTTTATCCAAAGAGGTGAAATGCATGGGATTAGGGAGTGAACTAATCCGTGATGGGATTATCCACCATGTGATGTTGCCTTATAAGTTAGCCTTGACTTTTGTTTATATGATATTTTATGTTAAAACAAAATTCATATATTTATAGAATATTATGATTCCATGTACAGTATGTTATGCATCTATATTATTATTAATGATCTATGACTTTTTTTATCATGTTATTACTTCTAAATCATATGACATGCTTTATATCCATTTTATTCCCTTATTATGTTCTTTAGCTCATAATTTTTGTCTATGAATTTCCCAAGTTATCCAATGTAGTTTTAATATCTCAAATGGTTCTAAGAGCTCATTATGGAGATTAAAATAAAGATGTTTTATTTTATTTTCATTTTTTCAATATATGTTTCTAGTCTTCCAAAGATACTAGGATTTTTTATCCTTTGTTTTTATTTTATTAGTTATTTATATTTAAAATCATATAATAATATGTGTAAATGGTTGGGGTCACTATAGTTGGTATCAGAACATATTCAAGTTATTTTACAATATTATGACTTCAATACATTAGTGATAAAACTAGGGATTAGACTGTGTATGGGAAAAAATACCATGGATAACCAAGACTTAAAATTAGAGACTCATAATTTAGGATATACATTTTATTTATAAGTTATTCATTATATGTTCATGGTTTCCTTTTTATCATTATCTATGTATTAAAACCTCTAAGTTTATTTTTTCATTTTTTAGTCAATAGTAGGAAATGGGAGAACCCATTCCAAAAACCAGTATAATAAGAAATATGATTATTTAACAAATGAGATGCCAAACCAGATGGGAGAGGGAGCCTATAAATTCATGATATTATTTTTTCAACTAGATCAAATTATGAATAATAACATGAATCATGTGGGGAACCCTCGTTTTCCTAATAAAGAGAATGTTGGGGTTGAATCCTTTTTGTGAAAAGTGCCTCCTCTCTTTAGTGTATCTTCTGATCCTATCATTGAGTAATAATGGATTAACACCATTTAAAAATATTATCTTTTCTATAATTCTCAAAAAGAGACAAATTCATGTTGGTGTTCTATAATTTTGATGGGGAAGCTGATCAGTAGTGGACACTAATCAAGGATATGGAGTAATAAGAGGAAATTGATTCCATGGTTTGGGAAGGATTCAATAAAATATTTTCAAGTAAATATTTTCTCTAAACTATCCATATTAAAATAGAGAGGAAGTTCCAAAGAATGAAGAAAAAGGAAGATGAGTATATTAGGGCATATGGGGAAAAATTTAGAAGGCATGTATTTTATGCCTCCAGCTTTACCATGAACACTAAAAGTAAGGTGGAATATTTCTTTAGTGAGTTAAAGATGATTCAATGAACATCATTTTATATTTTTAACTTTGAAAACTATGAATAGATGGTTTATTGTGTACTCAAGGTTGAGATGGATATTGAAGACTCCTAGTGGTCTCATGGCCTGGAATATAAAAGGCATTAAATAGAAATTTCTTTGGATGGATTGGTTGATAGATCCTAAGGAGGAAAGAAAACCCAAATACCCCTGTACTTTTTCTTTTTGAAGAAACACCCTATAAAATATCTCAATGGAACCTAGAGATGGTTAAAATTTCGAAGAGAAGGTAATTAGGATAATCAATGTCAAAGGGATATGAATAAGATATAAAATGTGATGGAAATAAAAAAGGTCCAGATAAATCCTCAGACAACAATCTAGTGTTTAAACTACAAGGAACAAAATAATTATGTAAACCAATTATCTAAGATAAGGTTTTTCAAATACAATCAACTACAACAACCTCCAAGGATTAGAGATAATGTAAGGGAATATATATTCAGTGCTACTATGGTCAATTCTGATAATGATGTGGTGAAAAGTATACTAGTTATTTATTCTAGAATAGAAAACAAACTATTTTATTTTTAATCTTTTTATTCCTTTATATATTTCATGTTTAGTTGAAAAATTCAAATACCACCTCAAAACATGGGGTTTAAGTAATCTGTAAGATTATAAAATGAATAAATTGTTCCATCTTATGTATATAACACCTCCCCAGTAAATTATTGTGGGATGAACCTCTCCTAAAATCTTGTCTTAATTTTTTAATAGATTTTGATGCTATATTGGACATGGATTGTCTATCTATATATAAATCTAACATAAATTATTAAAAAGGGAGATCAATATTCACATCCTGGATCATCCTATGATACTATAAAATTGTGAGGAGGATTAATAACCTTTGAAATCATTATCTAAGGTGTGGATATTATTTTATTATGATCAAAAATATCTATCTCAAATGATTGAGACAAAGGAGAGGATCATGCTTGAAGACATACCCATTGTGAGGAACTACACTAATGTGTTCCTTGAAGAATTTCCCAGTTATCCTTCTGGTTATGAGGTTGATTTCACTATCAAACATATATTTTGATCTCTTCCCATATCTAAGAATCCATACAAAATTTCCTCCTCTTAGTTCGAAGAACTAAAGAAGCAGGTAAAACAGAATCTGGACAAGGGTTTTATATGCCTGATTGCATCACTAGGGTGTGAACCTATCCTCCTTATCAAGAATAATGATGGGCTAATTTTCCTCTGCATTGATTATCCTTAACAAAAAAAATCACGATAAAGAAAAAGTATCCCTAGCCAGGGATATACGAATTATTTGATCAACTATATGGGGACCATAAATTCATTAAGGTGGAACATTAGTTGGGATATCACCCCTTAAAGGTGAATAACAAATATATTCCCAAAACTATATTTCACACAAGCTATGGATTCTATGAGTTCATAATGATTCCTTGTAAAATTACTAATTCTCTAGAAATATTTATGATCTCTATGAATATAGTTTTTAGATATTACCTTGAGAAATTTTTGGTAGGATTTATAGATGATATTATTATATACTCCAAAAGAAGGTAATATAATAAGAAGAATTTGAATGTAGGGGTAAAGACCTTATAAAGGAGAAATTTTTTGAAAATTATATTAAATTTTAATTCTCGATTGAGAAAGTATGATTCTTGGTATATGTTATCACTATAAAAAGGATATTTGTAGAAACTTTTAAGACTAAAGAAATTGATGAGTTATTTAGGCCAAAATCTATAATGGATATCCACAGTTTCCTTAGACTATTTGGGTATTAACAATTATATTTGAGAGACTTATCACAATTTTTAATCAAGTTAATGAAGCTACCTTTCATGTGAGTAAACGTTTTCTTGACTAGTGAAAGTGATGATTGATTCAATGAGTTAAAAAAATAGTCTTATCACTACACTGGTTCTTACACTACCCATAAACGGTGAAATATTCTTGGTATACATTGATTATTTAAATAATTATTTGGTTTATATAATAATATATAATGATAAAGTGACTACCTACACTTCTAGGTAGTTGAAAGTCCCTGATAATAATTATCCTATGCATGATCTATAGTTGGATGCATTAGTCTTCGTAAATTCATAGAATTATCTCTAGTGTGGGAAGTGTGAAAAATATACTAATCCTAAGAGCCTCATATATATATTTTCACATAGAAGGATCTTAATATTCACAAAAAATATGGTTATATATAATTAAGGATTATGATTTCTCAGTCCTCTACCATCCTTGGAAAGAAAATAAATTGGATGATTCTCAAAATAGAAAGGATTATGGGACTTTATCAATGATTAAAATTGATAAGGATCCAATATTCATATACATACAACGGATGAACATAGAAATCATAAAAACGGATCTTCATATTTTCATTATTAAATGTTTTCTCAATAGTCACTTATCAAAATGATAAAATAATCTCAAAGATATTATGTGAAAATTCATAATAATGTGGAAGCTATCAAAAATTTGAAATCCATAAAGTTAAAAATTTATGAGTAAGGGGTTGTAAGATTTTGGTCACAACTATGTGTACCATAAAATCACAAGATAAAGAAGGATCTTTCAAATGATTCACATAGCTCATCCATGTAAATCAACCTAGGGAGATGAAGATGCATCAAGATCTTCAAGAGGACTACTGGAGGCACAATATGAAGAAGAAGATCATAGAGTATACATCTATATTTCTGGAATTTCATCAAGAGAAGTCTAAAAGGAAAAATCTAACAGGAACCATCACCCACATGTTCATGGAAATAGAAAAACATCCCCATAGATTATGTCACCAGTCTTTCAAATACATATAGAGGAAGTACTAATATATGGGTTTTGTGGATTTACTTATATAGACTACCCAATTCATTTCAATTAAATATAACTTCTCAATTGATAAACTTGCATGGATATACATCATAAAAGTGGTAAGGTCATAGGGAATACCTTTATCTATTAGATTCAATCTAGATATAAGATTCTCTTCTATGATTAGGAAGAGTCCCTAACAAGCTCTAAATAATGAGTTGAACATTAATAAAGCTTATCACCACTAAAAAATGGAAAATATGAAGAAACTATTTAGACCCTAAAAGTCATGTTGTGAGCATGCTCGATGGACTTCAAAGGAGGATGGGACCAAAATCTTCCTCAATTTGAGTTCTCTTAAAACAATAGTATCCATTCAATCATCCATATGTATCCATATAAATCCCTTTATAGGAAAAGATATAGGATACTTATATTCTTGGATGAAGTTGTTGAATGCAAGGTACTGGCACCTAAAATGGTTAAGGAAATTTAAAACAATGTCAACTCTATTTGGAGACACATTTGGGATAATCATAGTCAACAAGAGAGTTATGTTGATAATAATTAATGAGACTATGAGTTTGAGGTCATTGATAAGGTATTCTACCATATATCTCCATGAAATAGACTCTTGAAATTTTAGAAGAAGGGAAAGATAAATCCTAGGTACATCATCCCCTTTGATATTATCGATCACATAATAGATATGGCCAATATACTATCTTTTACACTAACCATATCTCAATTGCATGATGTATTCCATGTATCACTTTTAAGGAAGTACATACTTGATCCCTTACATATACTAAATATAGAGTTTGTACAGCTAGAAAATTATCTTTCTTATAAGTTATAGTAGGAGAAGATCTTGGACCATAGAGATAGTTTTCTACAAAAAATAATATCACTCACCTAGTCAAAGTACAATTGAAGAGCCATAAATATGAATAGGAAACCCAAGAAATATAGGAATCAATAAATGAGAAGAACCATCACTTGTTTTCAACATAGAATTTAAAATGAAATTGTGAGGGAAAAAATTCTTAAGTGGGAGAATGTAATGACCTATAATTTTATCAATATAATTTCCCATAAAAAATATAATTTTATTACCTTTATTAATAAAATATTATATAATGTACATATACCGCATGATGAAAACAAAAAATATTATTATAAAAACTTTAATATTACATTTAGAGAACAAATATAACCAAAATAATTGAAATTATTAAAATGGGGGAATAAATATCAAATGATACAATAAGAATAGGAAGATTTGGATCTACATGATCCCCCAAAATAATCACACTCAAGAACAACACTGTAAAAAAATGAAGCATATTAGTACTACAATATCCATACTAAAAATGGAATCATATATAACCTTGATAGTAAATTTAATTGAAATAATAATGAATGAAATTAGAGGTATTTATACAAATT
The DNA here is from genome assembly GCA_963277665.1 of Viscum album. Taxonomy (NCBI): domain Eukaryota; kingdom Viridiplantae; phylum Streptophyta; class Magnoliopsida; order Santalales; family Viscaceae; genus Viscum; species Viscum album. The sequence goes on from OY728151.1 coordinate 230,223,585, forward strand.
ATGTAGGTCATAAGACTGTTACAAATCTGACCATTGGGAATATTAACCTAACTATTGGAAGAGTAACTTGGTCATTTCGAATAATAATCTATCTATTATAAAGGAAACCTCACCTATGGAAATGTAAAATTATATTTATCTATATTATAAAATTAAAATAAAGTATATTTATATCATCATATAAGTAAATAGATGTTTTAAAATTTTAAAATAAGTGTTCATATTATTGTAAAAAAATGTTTTATTTGAATTTAATAATAAATTTAATGATTTAAACGAAATTTTATTTTCATAAAATAGTTATATTGATAAATATTATCTTATACTATAATTATAAAATAATTTTTATATGACCACATCTAATTTTTCAAAGGATCAAAAAATAGATCATAGTACTAGATTTGTTATTTTTCAAATAAATGATGATTTATTTAAAAATTAATTTTCCCATATTTGGAAAATTATTTTATTATAATGGATTTCATTTTTAAAATATAAACCTTATTAGGGTGTTTTTTTATTTATCTAAAATAGTTCAATTTTTGGTGAATAGTGAAATATGATAAATTACGGTATTTAGTATTATAAGATAAATAAAAAACGAGTCATATATGATGTAACTACTATTAGTTTGAACTCATTTGTATTATTTATTATATATAGTAACAATAAGCAATACTATTTATATTCTTGATATAAAATAATAATCTAATGAATATAAAAAAACACATGTCTCTTCCCCTTATGAGTACTACCCTTCGCCACCCCATCTCCTGGCACCTTATTATCCTTGGAGATTTAAAAATTTGTACTGAAATTTCTTCCCAAACTATACCCCATGACCTAGTACAGATACTTTCACCAGAAGACCAATTCCTTGTTCTTTAAGAATTATTTCAAGGAGGCATCATTTAAGTGGTAATATTCTCACTTTACATATTTGAAATTTTGTTCTTCTTCTACCTTCCCATCACCTACCTCATAAAACATGAATTAATGAATATATGATAATATATAGAATATAAATTCAAGTTAATAATGGAATATATACCATATATCCACTTAATTTTTCCTCATATTCTAATAATGAACTCATTGTTCATATTACATCAGTTAACCGTCTCTGTGGATAATTAGTATTTATTTTCTATTAACTCCTTCAAGGATTGTCATAAAATTAATATTATGGCTAAATAATATGTTATTAGGTATATTAAAACAAATTTCATATTATTTAATTAATATTAATAGATAATATTAAACAAATCAAACATATTTCATGATAGTCGCTAAAACTACCAAAAAATAGCAATATAACACTAAAATTTCTTGCTAAATGTATTATATGTACACTAGAAAAAAAATAAATTTGGGACCATTTAATTTTCTCAATTTACATTAGTAAATTTTATTTTAACATTGTTTTATTAGTCCCGTTTTACAAATAACTTCACTAATTATACATAAGTGACTTAACCATGAAACCATGAAATTAATGGTCCTAGAACAATGAAATTGAAAATTATATCTCATCCAAATAAAAGTAAATGAATATAATAAAAATATATTAAATAAATTATAAATATAAAATGTTCTAAATTATGTAATTAATGAATTTAATTTAGTTATTCCTGACATTAAGGTCAACTGCAGAATGATTCTGGAACATAAGCTAAAGGATCTCTCTTAACATCCCTATTTTCTTTGGGTTATAATTTATCTCTCCTTACCTAAATTTATCACCCCATTATTCTTATATAAATATTATATATTCCATATATATGTCCCACACATATATACCATGTTTATTTAAACTTTAATTAATGTGTATGTATATGTTTTAATGTTTCCCTTCTTAATTCCTTTTGAAATCCAATTAAAGGGAACTTCTCCTGTTTCTTTACTCCATTTAATGTACAAATCAGTAAAATAATTTAAAAAAATTATTTTAAAAAAAATTATCAAGAAAACCATTATAGTTCATTTTTTATGAGGATTATTATGTACTTACCCTTTTTAAAGACCCTTTACTCATTTCTTTAAAACCCCACTTAAGTGGAAAATTTCCAATGTTACCTAAACACTCTTTTTCACAATATAACTTTAGTTTTATGTCATTTATAATTATATATGATTATATTTCCATTATTAATATCTAACAATTATTTTATCCCTTATTCCATTAAATCCATTATGATACTCCATTTGGTTATGCATTATGACAAGATTATGAGACCCATTTTATTATATGGGTAATCATTATGGTTATGACATATGTTTTATTTTTTTTATATGGAACACATTTTTATGTATATGTCATGTTGGGTGTGCAGAAATAGTGATCTAATTCATTAGTTAATATTTTAGTCACATGAGGTGATATGTATGGGATTCGGGGGTGAATCTAATCTATGATGGGACTCTATCCACCAAGTGATATTGTCTTGGAGGTTCACCTAAAATTATTCTTATGTAATTTATTATATTGATTATTCATATTTTTACAAGATATTATGATTCAATATTCCTCATTTTATACCTCCATATTATTATTCAGGATCTATACCTTTTATGTTATCATGTTATTCCTTTTGATTCATATGTTGTGTTGTATTTCCATGTTTATTAACTTACTGATATTCTTATCTCATCCCTTTTCTCTATGTATTCCCTATATTATACTATTTTGTTTTAGGATCTCAAATAGTGTTTGGATATTGTTATGGATATTAAAATAATGAATTTTTATTTTAGTTTCATGTTGTCAATTTAGGTTCCAATTATTCCAAATACACAAGTATTTTCGATCCATGGTATGTATTTTAATAGATAATTTTGTTTTAAATCATGTAATAATTTATGAAAAAGGGTTGGGTCACTATAATTTGATGATTAAAGATGTATTGAAAAATGATGTGGAATTGGAGAAAAAGGTGAGAAATGTTCTTGAGTTCCAAAATTACTATGATGGAATTCTAATATTGAAAAAATAAATATGAGTCTGGTTAATACCAGACTTGAAAAAGGATATGATGGATAAATCTAATCATCCATAATTTTGTATTCATCTTGGAAATATAAAGATATATAAAGATATGAAAGAGTATTTCTATTTGGGTAACATGACAAGGGGTTTTTTAGTTTATATATCTTAATTCTTGGTATATCAGAATGTTATGGAAGATATATATAATTATAATGGGATGTTACAAACATTTCCCATACCATAGTGGAAATGGGAATACATTACCACATATTTCATCATTAGACTCCCCAAAACATTTAATTGTTACAATGGTATTTGGGTTATAGTTGTTCGGCTAACAATGTTAGAACATTTTACTATAATGATAGATTATTTTTATATTGATCATCTCTCTTAAATATACATTTACAAAGTGGTATGGTTTTATCGAGTGCCACATTCTATTGTAACTCATATGGATCTGATGTTTACCAGAATGATCTTAAGAAGTTTTCAACAATCATTAAAAATGGATTTGAAATATAGCACTGCATATTATACTCAAATATATGGTCAATAAGGGAGAAACATTAAAACCCTATAGGATATGTTGATAACTTTTTGAAGGATTTAAATGTCGGTTGACTTCTACACATTAATTTCGTGGAATTGTATTACGACAATAGATTTCACTTGATCATTTATATAGATCCTTATAAATCCCTCTATGGAAGGAACTACAAAACTATAATGTTCTGGGATAAATTTTGATAAATAATGATACACAATCCTGATATTTTTAAGGAAATTATAGATAAGTTGATATCTATTTAGATTAAAATAAGGTCATAAGTCCACAAAAAAATGTTATTCTGACAATTATTGGGGAGATCTAAAGTTCGATGTTCGTGAAAATATATTCCTATAAATATCTCATTGGAAGAAGGTTGTGATATTTGGAAAGAAGATAATGTTTCACCTTATATATATTATCCCCTTTGAAATTATTTATCATATTGTGATGGTTTCTTACCACTTTCTGATTTTGTTGAATCATTATCAAACTTATGATGTGTACAAGGTATCTCTCATGAAGAAATACATGCATGATATTAACATATAATAAACTCAAAGGCTATACCACTAGATCATGATCTCTCTTATAATTGAAAAACTTTGGATATTTGGGATAAAATAGATAATTTTTTGAGAAATAAAACCACTAACCCAATCAATGTTTCATGGTGAAACCATAAATTTAAGGAGGCTATATGGGAATTTGAGGATGTGATGATGTATAAGTATCATCAATTGTTTGTATCAGAGTCATAGAATTTTATTGGAAATATTATTATAAGGGGGGGTCAAATTTAAAAACCTTATTTTTTATGATATATTTCTCTTTAAATAAATTTATTTTATTTTATCTCTAACTTCACATGCAACATCAAGTTTAAAAAAATTGTGATGTACTATTGAAATATTATTATTATTTAATTTGATAGTTATAACGTATTAATTAGATTAGAGGGAATTAATATTACTAACTAAATTATTAAAATTTATTCGACACATACATAAAAAATTAATCCATTAGTTTCCAATTGATTAATAATTAAAATAAAATCATTTGAATGTAAAAAAAGATGTTTCTCTAAAAAATTGTTTTTATAACCACGATATGTTTTTATATTAATAAATTACATTAATATGTATTTATAGATGATTTAAATTTAATTTTTTTGATAATATATTCAATTAAATATTTTAACATTCATCAAATTGTTTTCACATTTCATGGAATGAAGGAAAAATCAGGTTTATGCTTAAAATGAATTTTTATAAAAATCGTTTTATTGGGTATTGTATACTTATTTTAAAATGAATTTACACGAATTATAGAATTTGAATCTTATATAATATATTTCATATTTTTAATCAATATAATTAATATTTTTAATATTTTTTTCATTATGAAAAGTAACAGAGGTAAAAATTCATTACTATGGTAAATGTTAAAAGATGTTAATGGGGGGTTAAACTAGTTATACAAGGGTTAAAATTATTAAAAAAACATGAATAAATCCAAATTTATTAACATATTTATATTATATTTTATTCAATATTTTTAATTGATCCAATTTTGAGCCACTTTCCCATGAGAGTGACTTTATTATATTTAAATATTCTTAATATTTACATGTGTGACAAATCCTACCCTCTATTATCAAAGCCACTTTATCCCTTTATATAAACCCCCAACCTATCCAAATATCTTATAACCTTACCTAGATACCTTATAGGTTATTCTCTTCTTAAATTACCAACACATAGGGTTCTTAAGAAGATATTTAAAGGATGTTTCTCAAAAAATAGGTATATGTTTGTACTGACGTTTACCAAGTTTCATTCTTCTTATACACCATATAAATATATTTTATTCATACTAAAATAACTAATATATTATCATAAATATAAGGATTTATTATTATTATTATGGGAAAACCATTTTATACCATCATTCCTCAAATGGTAAATGAAATTATTTCTCATGTGTACATATGGAGTATCACATGCATGCAACGATATGACTCATTTTCCTTAAAAATATTTCATGCTTGCATATTATAGTAAATTTAACATTTATATATGATATTTATAAAATAATTAGTCTTATTTAATTATAATATATTATCTACCTTCTTATTATCCCCTCCATTGGAAAATGATAATGTCACACATGCGTATGTGGGAAATACCACCTCCTTGAAGCGATGTGATTTATTCATATATAATATACATTGATGGAAAGAAGGATAAATTTAATGAATATATATAATATTTGTGATTAAATAATTATTTCATAACATTGAATTAGAAATTACCTTTTTTCATTCATTTCACCGAAAAATGAGAAAATCACTCATGTGTGCATACAGAATAATATATCCATGAAGTGATGTAATTAATTTTTCAAAAAAAAAGATATTAATGGTTATTAAAGAGTATATAATTAATAAATATTTTATATATTTAATAATTAAACTTATGGATATTTGGAATCAATTAATACAGTGGAAGTACCAAAACCATCGAAATGAAACATGCATGAAAAACTAAACATTTTTCACCTTAATGTCCATTTTAATGATGAAAATTTTAATAAAAGGATAAATTTAAAATAAAAATGAATTATACATAGTAATTTATATATTAATATATTAATATGATATATTTTTAATAAAGTTATATTTATTAAATTAGAGGTTTAAACACATATGAAATAGGACGAGTCTTGAGGGAAGGAATTTATGTTACAATCTCATTTCTTTTCAAGATTGTTTAGGTTCAATTTCCATTTGGCCAAATTATTTGATCTTGCTCTTTAAAAATCAATATATTTTTTTATCCTATACTTATTCATATAATTTTAATGTAATATTACAAATTTATCCTCTTTTTTACTTAAAATGACTGAGAGAATTTTTTTTATGAGAAATTGATCTAATTTCATATTTGGTCAATGAAATTTTTTCCCATGTCCATATTTTCTAGAATATATTTTAAATAAATTTCTTAATATTCAAAATTTATTGATTAAATTAAATTTTACTGATATTTTTCATTCTTTAAATTTTTTTAAATAGATTATTTTTTTCATTTTATAAACAAGTTACTTTTTACCAAAGGTTTGAACAAAATATTTGTTTTAACATATACTATCTAAACTTCTTTTCCTACCATCATGGATGATCATTTATTTGATGTTTACTTTAAATTTTTACACTATTATTTTTAAATAATTTTTTTTGACTAATATTATATAAATTTTTTTATTTTAAATTTTTTGTTTCAAAAGGAAAATGGTATTTTTCTAAATATATTTTATAGTTATATTTTAAGGATTTTTTACTCCATTCTCTTAGTGTTCCCTTAAGATGTTTGAGTTTCATAAAAAGTCGCTGAAGAGGACTCTCAATGAGGACATCAGGAAGGCAGAGGAGGAGCTTGTTAGGATTTAAGTTTGTCATGATCAACATCCCACCTTATCCAGAAAGGAAATAACAGCCCATAATAGGTTGGATGATCTCCTAATGATAAAGGAAAGGCTGGTTAGAAATCAACTGAATGTGAAATGGTTAGCGGATGGGGATATAAACACCAATATTTTCAACAGATTACATAAGGAAAAGAGGGCGTGTGTAGGGAATAGGGTGATCAGCATTGATGGGCACCTCTATAGTGAAGAAAATGAAATTTCCTTGGATGTTTCTGAATAATTCAAAGGAATATATTCTGATAATAGGCATTCCAACATTCACTGCATGGTTGATAACATCAGTCCTTGTATTGATGATCACTCTAATCAGCTTCTCCTTGCTCCCCCATGAAAAGAGGAGATTATATCTGCCCTCTTATCTCTCAATCTTGAGAGTGCCCCAGATCCTGATGCGTTCACAAATAAATTTTTTATGTTCTACTCGGACATCTTGCAGAATGACATTGTGCATGGAATTAAGGATTTCTTCTCACACTCATATATTCCCCATGGAATGAATTCCTATTTCATTTCTCTTATTCCTAATAAAGATAATTCTCTTGACATCAAGGACTTCAGACTGGTTGCTCTTGGTAACACAATACCTAAACTTATTAGCAAAGTTTTGGTTAAAATCATGAGCGGATTGGTTAATGGCATAATCACTGCAAATAAATTCAGATTTTTCTATAGGAGGAGCATTCAAAAGTGCCTTTTTATGGCCTCTAAGAGTGTCAATCTTATGAGAAATAAGACAAAGGAAGGGAATTTTTCCATCAAAATTGATATATTGAAGGATTTTGACACTATTAAGTTGAGATTTCTACTTGATGTTCTTAGAAGGTATGGATTCTCAAATGGCTTTGTGAATCTGACCTGTATCATTTTGGAGTCTTCTAGGTTATCAGTTCTTGTCAATGGTTCCCGCAGGGGCTTCTTTCCTTGCACCAAGGGGGTGCGGCAAGGTGATCCACTCTCTAGTCTGCTTTTTTCCATGGCATAGGACTACCTGAGCAGGTGTATCAATGATCTTTCCCAAATGGGACTTTATAAAACAATTAGGGTCGGTGTGAGTGATCATGCCCCATCTCATTTATTATATGATGATGACATCTTTCTTCTTGGTCAGGCGTCAAGGAAAACTATCTCCTCCATTAAAGCCCTCTTCAGTAATTATGAGGAGGTGTCTGGACAAGCCATTAGTTGGGACAAATCTTCTATTGTTTTTGTAAATGGAATTCTAGTTGGGAAACGGAACAGAATTGTCAAACTTCTTGGGGTGAGGAGGGGTTCCTTACAATTCCAATACCATGGGGTCCCATTGTTTTGGGGAAATGTGAAAATACAGTACTCAGAAGGAATATCTGCTAGAATTTTTCATCAGATGGCCAGATGGAAAGGGAAAGCGATGTCCCTGGCTGGGAGGGTCTTCTTTGTGAACTCAGTTATCACATTGATGTTTGTATACTCCTTTTCCATCTATCGATGGCTGAGGGGACTTCTTCAAGAACTTCAGATCATGGTACAGGATTTCATATGAACGGTGTCACCACATGAGTGGAAGCTAATTACAGTGGAATGGAAGGAGTGTATCAAGCCTGTGGATCTAGGGGTCTAGGACTCAAGGATAGTTGGATCTTTAATGATGAATTGATGGGGAAGTTCACTTGGAACTTGATTTCTCATGAAGCTGACAATGACTTTCTTTCAAACAGAATCACAAGGAGTCTCTTAAATGGATACAAATGGAACCTTGCCTCATTGGTTTAGGCCTCTATCAAGTAGGAATATGTCAGAATCATGCATGATACCTGATGGTTGGTTTTCAGGGATTCCACACTGAATTGCTGAAACACAAAGTGGCTCACATAGCCTCTTTGTGACTTAAATGTGCCACCATAGGTAGCCACTTTGTCAATTTCTAGCTTCCTCTCACAGATGCAATCTTCTTCTTTTAGTGTTCTTGTGTATGTGGAGAATGAAATCACTAATTATGTCTTTATGGAGCAGGATACTCTGATCTGGGTTCATAGTAGAACCAGTAAATTCAATAGCAGGTATTACTACACGATCCTATGTGGGGGCCAATCCCCGACACCTTCTTAGCTGATGAAATTCAGAGTGTGTTTCATTAGACTCTCCAGATTTTCTCTGATCTGGAGGATCTGTAAAAACCACCTACCCACATCTGATTCTCTCAAGAGGGTCAGGTTTTAGATGGAATCCATGTGCTCCATGTGTAAAACTGATGAGGACTCTGTTCAGCATATTTTTATGGGCTGCTCTCATGAAAAACAATTGTGGGCATACATTAATTATGTTTTTGGGGTGGCTGTTAACACCTGTGGATCGGTTATTCAGCTGTTATCTACCGCTTTGCATGGAAGATTCAGTGAGCAGATTTATAATCTGTTTTTGACCACTACTGCTGTTGTTATTTCAGTCCTTTGGGAAGCCCGGAATGATGCTATTTTCAAGGGTGTGTGCCCCACAGTTCAGTAAGGAATGATGGCAATTCATAGAGATGTTTATGATTCTTCTCCTGTGCAGTATGGTGCAATGTCTAATTCAGATGCGGATATTCAAATTCTACGAACGCTTGGTGTTTCAGGGCGGCCACGCATGCCTCGTATGGTAAAGTATATTCGATGGACCCCACCCATCGGACCTTGCCTCATGTTAAATTTTTATGGGGCTGTGTTGGGTGCTCCAGGCCCATCGGGTTGTGGAGGAGTATTCCGCACCTACCATGGGTTTGTTAAAGGATGCTTTCACCATGCCATTGGAAATGGTACCGCTCTTGAAGCTGATCTTTGGGAAATGATCTATGCCATCAGGTATGCTATCTGTTTTAATTGGAAACATATATGGATTGAATCTGAATCTCAGACCGCGGTTCATGCCTTGAGCACCAAGACGCTCCAGGTCCCTTGGTGTGTACTGCCGCAGTGGGTTGGTTGCCTTAATGATATTTCTCAGATGCGGGTGGAGGTCTCACATGTCTACCGAAAGGCTAATTAGGTGGCGGATGTGTTTTCAAAGTGGGCACTCACTGATACTGGAGAGATGTGGTCTTTCACAACCCCAGATTATTCTTCCTCACTGGGGGAGGCAGATAGGTGTGGGGTGGTGCACACTCATTTAAGTAATATTCCCTTGTATGCTTGACTCTTTTCATTTTCTTTATTTAATTTTATTTGGACCAGTTTACACCAGATCCTAGATTTTCTTGTATTATTATGATTAAATCATAATGAATTTATTTTTCTTTTTCATGGGTTAAGCTACGATTAAATGATAAATGTTTTCATGGACTTGTGTCATATGTATATATATTTGCAGATTTTATGATTATGTGGTTGTTGGGTCCTGTATATCCCTTTAATGAATTGTGTATTCCGGTATATATAACTCATCAAATTATGATAATGATAATAAAAAGAAATATTGTGAAAATATATATTCATATTTTGATCCATGAATTGATTGATACTAGATACACTCATAATAATATGCATGGGCATGATTGAAAATGGCTATGTTCACATTTTGATGTGTTAATAGTGTTTATTCTAACTATAATATTAATATTATGAATCAACATGATTTTGAATAGATATGTTCAAAAGATTTTGATTTCATATTCTTATGATTCTGCATTCTTTTGTGATGACTCTTGAATGATGATTATGATTTTGACACCCTTATTAATCATTCTTGTTGATATGAAATTATTTAGGAGTGTAAGATCTAATATATTATTGGTATGATGGTTTTTTGTTGAGAAACTTCAGTTGATTATGTTATCATTCCCTTATAATCATCTTATTCTCTCTTATGATTGGTATCTCCCATGTTTACCCTCGGTATATATCTTAGCTCACTCATTATTATGTTTTTCTCCCTGGGTTTTGAAGAAATTTTCTATGTATGATATTCCTAGATGTGTAATAATATAATGATCTATGTAGGAGATATTGTTGATAATTTAATAAATAAGTTGATTATGTATCGAGTCATCAAATATAAAGAACCATTATAGTCCTCAAGAGTTTGTAATTGAGATGTGTATTGAATATTCATCTAAAATGACATAATAATTATTTTTTTTATATTTGGGTCTACAAAATTAGTTTCATAACCATCTAATTTATATCACATAAAATTACCTCAAGAGTTATATCTTTTGATACAAAAATTCAATCACAAAAAAATAGAAATATTGTAAGTTAATTTAGAGGGTGATTCCTGAAATATATCTCCATAGGTAGTAGAAATTTTTTATATAAAGATGAAAATTGTTGTGAAATCATAAAAATATATTTTATAAAACATTTTTAACAAAATAGTAAAAAGTTGAAATTATAGGTCACATTCAATGTTATTTAGGAGAAGTTGGCCTGAATAATTTCTTGAAAAATATTCAGAAAAAACCACAATAATGGAACCTTGTGAAGAATTAAATATCAGTTACACTATTATTTAGTTTAAGATAAAATATGTGATTTTTAAAAGAAGAAACATTTTTATATTTTAAAGCACCTATATTAAAACCAACATCATAAAATGGAATAAATCATATTTTAAAAAGGGATAATAAAAAAATAAAGATCACTTGATCTAATAAATATATAGTTTTAAAAATAAGAATGAAAAACATTTTGGGAAAGAGAGAATGTTGATATGAAAAAGAATGTTCTTATTATATAGGATAAAAATTACACTTAAACACAATATTTTTTTATTAAATAAAGAAAATCATCAAAGAATACATTCTAATGATAAAATTTAAATTCCACTAGAGATAAATTCAAATTGCCTTATGAATTAAATAAATTAAATAATATAATAAAAATAAAAATACATAGTCAAGAAATAAAACTATGACATAATGAAAATAAGGCTGAGTCAACAAAAACCCTTTCAAATATCATAATATTTAAAGTAATAATCATTTGGAAAGAATTTTATGAGAAATATTTATAAATACATAGAAAATTAATTGAAAATAAAATTTTATACAATCATAGAATAATATAAAAAAATATTAGAATAATGTATTTCAAGAAAAAAACATTATAACTCAAACAAATAAAATTGATTTATAAAAAAACCATTAAGAATTTGGTAAAAATTGAATCTAAAAAAAGATGGATGCATGAAAATTCATGTAAATACCAATAAATAAACATTTATTATAATTATTATAGAACAAAAATAGGGATTTAATTACACCACATAAAAGTAAAATAGTTAAATTATTTAAAAACATGCCTCAATAAAGGGAAATTGATACGAAACCCTTACCCTTGATTAATGTTTGGTCGAATGTGATCAAAAATCATGTATGCTAAAAATAATTATTTTAATTATTTATTTTTGAACATTATTAAAATATATTATCTTTTATACTATTTAATTAGAATCATTAATTATATAATTATTTTTTAGTTATTTTTTATTTTCACTAACAGATGTTAGTGCTTTTGATTATTTCGTACACAGATAGTAATTTAAATGTCAATCCCAGTACTTTGATAATTAGTGCATCATTCCTAGATTATTTATGGTACTATAATAAATGTTCAATAATAATTTATGTAGTTCAAATTTCAACCCATGAGGGTTTTAGTTTTTATTTTTTAAGAAGAAATTGGTGACACGCTTGGTTCATTGATTATTAATGAATAAAAGGTGGTATCTTAACAAATTGTTAGATATTAATAGAATTTATAATTTATCTTTATTGAATCATAATAATGTCATAAATATCATTTTTACTCAATAAAAAAACACTTGTAACCATCCATGTAATTAGGAAATGAAAAATAGAATATTTCATATATAGAGGCGGTAGTTTGTATATAAAATGAGTGACATTTTCATTTCCCAGTGGATGGGAGGGAGACTGATAATTTTCATTACGTAAACTTAATAAAATTTTAGTATAAAATGATATTTATTTTGTTATATTTTTATGGTTATAGTAGTTTTAGATTAGGTTCTATAATAAATATAGAGAACAAAAGGTTAGGGAGAGCATAATACTCATATTGAGGACGTGAATCTTCTCTTGAAATACCTCATAGAAAGGAGGAAATGGGAAATTTTCTTGTAACTAAGGTTTTTAAAATGTGGAAGAGGGATCTATGGGAGTTAAAATGGGAAAAGGTTCAATTTAATTTCATATTATATATGTGTATTGACATGGTAGGAAGTGAACTCATTTTATATGTGGAAAGAGGGATATTTCATTAGAAACTAATGTTTTGTGAATGGTAAAGATGGTATCACATGGGAGTTATATAAAAACCCACGTATTTAATACACTTTATTTCATGATTTATTACATAAATATGCAATTAATAAAATCCCAAAATATTGTGAGGAGTATTTTAATTGGTTAATTTTATATATCACATAATAACTTAAAACATGGGTACACCAACTTTATCTAAAAACTCAAAAATAGGCCCCGAAATTTCATTGATTTTCTAAAACTACATTGGATAACCGAGGATCATACATAAGAAAAATGGTGATAAATATATCCTATTGAGGGAATAATATCATCATATCATACATTAAATCATCAAATTTGATTCAAGATACATGATGTGAGGACATAGAAAGGTGAGAATTAATCATTAAGGTGTTATTAGGGTATTAAAACAACATAAACATTAAATTATTATCATAACTCAAGGATAAATACTGAGAAATCATCACATGGTGTTATTAAGATAATATCCAATGAACCATACATGGAATATCATGAGATAAAAACATTACCCGGTGTATTGGAGAGATATAAAATTATAAGCCCTCCCTTCAAATTCTTATGAAGTACATTCATTTGTGTGACACATATATCATAAACCATAAAATAATACTACATTAAATTTAATATTATGAATAAGGAGTGTGGGTTAAATACATGGAAGTCTAAAATCAATAATGGATTGGAACAACTGGGTGAATACACTTCAGCAGAAATCGGATGGTATTCAAAACACAAAATGTTGGAAAGTAAAATCAATGGATAATTTCAGTATCATAATGGGTGTAAATAAAGGTCTACAGAAGATATTAATGATTGTTAAAAGTGGTCTATAGTTAGATTTGAGTCATAAGTAAAGTAAATTGATATTTAAAAAAATATTCCAATATGAAAATATAGAAATCAAAAGAGTAACATCCCTCCTTTTATCTTTACCTTGTGAAGGTGGAAGGATATTACTTGGCCTCAAGAAACATCCCCAAGACACTAAAGGCTAGAATTTAATTCCAAGAGATTCATTTACAATTGGGGGAAGATTTTCCATTTGATATAAAAGAACAAATCAGACATAGAATAACCAAAAAAGCACTATATTACACATGAAAATAATGAAAGGAAAATCAGAATTTCATTTTTCGAAATGAAACATAAACCAAATACTAAAACAGAATACTACAATACCAAAGTACATAGCACAATACTACAATGCTCAAATAATCCAATGAAAACTCCAATATCTAACCATAATCCAAGCTCCAAATACACCAAATATACAAAGTATAAAGAATTACTACTAAATATATGTGATACTTTACCTTTTATGATGTCTCAATAAACAACATCTAAAAAAGAACCAAAGTCCTAAAGCAAGGGTGAGTAATGAAACTCAGTTGAAATTTCCCAATGGCATACCTACTCATGCCACTAGGAAAGAAAATGTTGGCACATTTATATAAAATAATTTATTTAAAACAATTTTAGTTAATATCCAAATATAAAAAAGTTCCATAGTAAAATGGTTTTCTAAAAACATTAACAAGTTCCTTGGAAAGAAAGAAAACAATTTTCTAAAAACGTTTCATAAATTTCACTTTGGGATAGTTCATCCCATTACACATATACACACAACCAACCATGGCTAAAAATTTGACCTCCTTATACTAGTGAGTGGTGATTCATCATTTCCTAGGTTGTCACTTAATGAACCATTTTGATGGGGGATACCTTGGACCCTTATCTATCCCACAAATGATTGAGTGACTCTATACCCTTATCAATCCCAAATTCACATGAATACACACAACCGTTATACTAAAACAACGTCCAAAACAACCATTTCAACTATTTCAATAAAACCATACTTTTATTGTAAACCTCTCAAATGAAACATTTTAATAAAATGAAACCTTTAATTTAATACACTTCTCAATGAAGCAAAACCAAACAATCATTTTAAAATCAAGTTACCAATTTCACTTTCAAAAAAAATTATAATTTATACTATTATATAAACTATCAATAAAAAGGGTTTCCAACAACAAATTTAAATAAATTTCATAACAAAATTCAATAAAAATAATAAATTTTAAACTAATCCATCATGTTCTTAATAGAGGAGTTGAGGGCGAAGCCACCTACCTCAATACATTGGTGAAAATGATAAAATACATGAATAGATTCCTTGAAATTGGGTTAAATCACTAAAAACCCACCTTAGATATCTTCCCAATAATTAAAAAGTGAAAATCTAATCATATTTGGAATCCAAAACCATATATATATCAACATCAGGCACTAATATAAGAAACTGAGAGAGTGGGGGAGATAGATTTTTGTAAAACTACCAAAAACCACCAGGAATGATGACATTCCTTGTGAATCAAACTTTATAACACTAAGAACCGCCTCCAGATATCTTTCATGTCAATGGGGAGAGGTTCTCCAACTTTTTAGGGGAAAAATATTGAGTTATGGTTGTTTTTGGTAAAACGATGAATTAAAACACTAATCCAACCTGCATCCACATTTTGTGGATCTAGTTTTTAAACCATGCATGGTTAGTCCCATGATTAAGAAAATTATGTGCAAATATTATTTCAAATACTATCTCACAGGTTCAACCTCGCATGGTTGGATCACATGGCTTCCAAGTCATTCCCCAACCCTGTCAAATTCTACTATATTGAGTATAATGGTTTCTCCTAGGTGGTTGTAGTACTCAAAAAAACTGTGTGCATTCTCGTGCGCTTTCCCCTTAGCCTTTGTTTCATTGTGCATGCTTTCTTAAAGGTGTTTCTTGGTTTTACAAAACTGTGTACCAAACTTGAACCTATATAGAATCTCCAAAAAAACACTCCAAAACCTCTCCAAACTCTACCAAACTTCACCCATATACTTTATATACTTAATAAAAATAATGAAAGGGTTACATACATGAAAATGAGGGTAATATATTCTCAAATATATTGTCCTTTCTGTCCCTAGAAATTTGAAAATCATCATTTCCCTGAAATAGTTATATTTATTACTATTTCATTTCCTTCTTGCATTTCAAAGTCTTTTCCTGAATCTAACTATGTTTCCAAAAAAACCTACACTAGAATGATTTTTTTCATGAAAGACTCTCTATTTCATATCCACAACCCACATTGTCATGTGCACTAATGAAGAATCCGGATCTAATACAATGTGATCTAATCAAATCACATGGTTAGGATCAGGCTGATACTTTTTCAAGTAAGAGACATGAAACACGTTATTCACTACCCTAAACTATGGTGGTAATGCCAATCGATATGACACATCACCATCCTGTTCCATTATCTCAAAATGGCATATGTATCTAAAATATAACTTTCCATTATTTGCAAAATGATGATGTACATGCCTTATAGAGATCCTCAAGAAAACATGATCACACAATGTGAATGAAAAATTCCATTGATGATGATCCACATACAATTTACGATGCCTCTTAGCTTTCTTTATATGATTTATGATAAAATAAATCTTCTCTATTATTTTTTAGATATGGTTCAGACTAACTAGTGAAGTCTCACATGTTTCCATACAAAAAAGATGATAATAATAAGGACGCAAATAAAATGATTCAAACAGAACCATTTTTTTTGTTTTGATAACTGTTGTTATATGAGAACTCCATTAATGGTATTTTCTCTTCATATGACCCACTAAAATCCCTTACACATTTCCACAACATTCCTTTCAAAAAAATTAACTTTCCTTCATATTTTCTATCCATCTATGGGTGATATTGCAAACTCATAATCAAATGAGACTTAAGATATTTATATAAGTATTTCTTAAATGAGATATAAACCTCAAATCTATATCTGAAATTATTGAAACTATTATGTCATGCCTCTTTATCACTTCTCAGATATAGATTTTTGAAAAGTACTTCATTCTATGTGTATCAGAAATAGGAATTAAATGGGATGAATTTGTGAGTCGATCCACTATCACCCATATAGAATTCTGTTGTCGAACCATTCATGGGATACCTATTGAAAAATCCATAGCTATATTCTCTAACTTAAAATAACAATAGGTAAAGATTAACATATACATACTGGTCACTGATGCTCTTCTTTAACATACTAATGAGTTAAGTATCTCGAAATGAACTCTGTAACCTTATTTTTCATATAATTCCACCAAAATAAAATTTTCAAATCCATATACATTTTCTATATTCTAGGATGAACATCCCATATCAAATGGTGTTCAGAATGAATAATTTTTTCAAGAAAACCTATAGGTACAATCATCTGATTAATGAACCACAACACTGAACTCTCATCCAGTTTTCATCCCTCAACAGTCTCCATACTATTGAGTTTTGACTTCATAGTCACACATTCTAAATAAAAAGTATGTACCTCTTTAACCATATTAACAAAATCAAGAACCAAAATAAACTGGAAGTAAAACCACAACATCACCTATATATTCACATTCCATGTTCATGTCATTTATCCTAGAAATCAATCACTACTGGTCTGATGCTTCTATTTCTAACTAAACATATGACTTTCTACTTAATGCATCTTCCACCTAATTTCCTTTACCCAGTGTATACATCAATTAAAATTAAAATATTTGTATATACTCCTTCATATTCTTTATCTCAGGTTCAAATCCTATTGTGAGAAATTATTTTTCAATCTTCTATGATCCATAAACATAGTAAATTTCTCACTAAAGTGGTAATGACACCAAGTCTTCCAAGCCTGGACTATGAAAGCAAAATCTAATTTTTTTTTGGGTAGTTCTTATCATGCAGCCAAAACTTCTGTAATCCATATGCAACAACATGATTTCCTTTCATGAGAATACACCCCAACCTAGATCTCAAAGCATCATTATACACCACATACCCTTATCTTGTTTCTATAAAAATCAAGATTGGGGTGGATCTAAGGTGAACATTTATCTCTTGAAAATAATTATGACTTTCCTCATCCCATTGGAATGGAACATTATTCTTTTTTAAAGATATTATGGGTGAAAAAAGACAAGATATTTCATGAAAAAAAATCAACAATTATCAAACAATCTAAGAAAATTATTTATCTCAAAGATGTTCTTCAGTGGTTTCCAATAGATCATATCCTCAATATTTTCAGGATCCATAGAAAAACATTTTTCAGAAATAACATGGCCATGAAATCATACATGATATATCCAAAAATAAAAAATTGATAGTTTGTAAAAAAATGATAATCTTTTAAGGTTGGTGACATTGTCTCTAAGTGTTTATCATGCTCAACAATTATCCTTCAATACATTAATATTTCATCCACACACACCACCATGAAAGAAGATAGATTCTATGAAAAATATTATTCATCATTTTAATATATATTTTAGGTGCATTATTAAGACCAAAAGGCATTATTCATATTCATAATGTCCATATATTCTTTTAAAATATATCTTTGGAATGTCCTCTTATCACACACGTAATTGGTGATACCTTGATCACAAGTAAATTTTAGAGAACCACTTAGCTCCCCTCAATTGATCGAACAGATAATTAATGCATGGAAGTGTATATCGATTCGTTATTGTAACTTGTTTAATCATATGATAATCCACACACAACCTTATTTTTCTATCCGACTTTATGAAAAAAAAACTAGTGTAGCTCGTGGATACATGCTAGGATTAATGAAACCTTTTCATTATGTATCTTCCAACTAAACTTTAAACTCCCTTAATTATTTTTATTATATCCAATAAGATTGAAGGGATATGGGAGTAGTCTCTATAAGGAGATCAATCGTATTCTCTACTTCTCTCATAGGTGGAAACCTTATGAAAATTTTGAGAAACACATCTGGAACCTAATCCACCACTGCTGGAAAACTTTTTGTCTCGATCTCATACATCGATGCAAAAGACAATTCTTCTAACTAATATAATGTCATTCCAACTTTTGGTTCCAAAAAACCCATTTCTCCCACCTTTACATTCCATTCCACTAGAAAGATATGCTTGATTCCATCTTCAGTTGTAAAAATGACCATTATGGTATAACAGTATCTGTGAGCCTTGAACATTGTCAACCAATCCATACCCATGATTATATCAAAAACAACTATCTCAATCATAGATAAATCACATTTTATCTCCACTCCATAAATAGTTATAGAACATGCTCTAAACACAAAGTCTCGACACTCTCTATAACCAAGATGAATTTAAAGTTTTATTACATAACGCATAAACTCAACATTTAAATGTAGAAAATTAACAATACAAGAAGAAATAAAGTAATGGTATGTACTCATATAAAAAAACACTTTCAGAAATGTAGAATTAAAAATAATCATACCTCTGATAATCATTGTTTAAGACTGATTGTTGTCAATAACTTGTTCATGTCCATATAATTGCTTTTTCATTGCACTTTTCTCTTTATTTCCCTATCTATATTTCACAAAAGTCATGGTATTCCTAGAATCAACACATCTATCTCAATCTTGATGATGGGATTGATTCTACTTCCCTTGTTCTGTCAAATCATATGATGCATGCGACACCTGAGAAGTTTCTCGGACACCCAACATCAGATCACTATGACAATAGTGCTAAAGATTCCACATCTTATTACAATCGTGGTATGATCTAGGTGTTTTCATACATTATAATTTCATGTGTTCAAATGAACCACATTAAAAAATCCAGAATAGCTCCTTGGTTATGGAGAAAGATTAAATGATCTAACTGTCTGATTTTGATTCATGCTCCCACCATGAAAATAGGTGTCCCTCTTCTACATACTCCCAACATTAGCGTTCCCACTATTTCCCATGGGTATCAACATTATTCCTTCTACTATAGATTTTTATATTTCCATTTCATCTATCATCACTCTATTGACTATCTCTTTATAGTTCATAATATAGGGTACATCAATCTTTGAGAGAATATCCTATCCTAGCGCTAATTCAAAAATGCATGCCTTCAATGACGAACTAAAATAATCCTCACGTAAAAAGGGCTCTAAATTCATGAATTTATCCACATACTCCATGATAGAAAGATTTTACTACTTGAGGATAAATAATTCCATTGTTCATTATATTCTGAAGGTATGAGGAATGAAATTCTTGTGGAACAATTATTCAAATTCCACACATGAAATACTTTGCTCTGATTTATCCTGAACTACTAAATCCCATAAATCGCATGCAAGAGTATCCATCGGGTAATTTTACATATATACTTTCAACTCTGTGGGTGTGCCAATAAAATAGAAGATAAGAATCATCTTGTTCAATCAAACCACCGCCTTCTCTAGTTCAAAATCACCTGAAAAGATGGGTGGATTCTATTTCTATAATTAGATGTAATGATCCACATTCTATAGATCGTCCCTCTTATTTATACTATCCAAATTCTAGAAATCATGGACTATAATCTGAACTGGCTGTTGGGTTCCCTATGGCCTAGGTGCAACCACATTCTCAATGGATTACTTCAGTTGGTTTCTAGGATTCCTACCAGGTGCCATTTTTTATATAAACTATCAAGTCTAGATTTCTCAATCTCTATTAACTAAAGGATTTACAAATTGAAAATTCTACAACATCACAATATCATAATATTTTATTCCAAAATTAACCATTATACACATTCACCCATTTTAAAAAAATCTCATTTTTATTTTGAAAATCAATCTATTTTCAGAATACCAAAATCATTCTCTTTTTCAAAATAACACATTTGAAAAAAAACATTATACAATTTCAAAAACATAGTACTTTTCACTAAACCATAAATAATTTATCAAAATTAAATATTCACTCCTATTGGGAAGTCTTTTTATTACGCATGTCATGCTCATATCATTGGATAAACCCATGACAATTAGATTCCAAATCCTTTAAGTGTCACCAAAAAACTTCTCTACCCAACTCTCTAGTAATGCGATATTAAAGAAAAGAAGTTTAGCTATGACTTTTTATGCTCTAAATTTAATATCTTTAGAATCCTACTACATTCTATGGTTCCATATAAAGGAATAAACCAAAATGAATTCAAATCCAAGATCGAAAACCAATACTAAGTCAAAGACAACATGTTCTCAGAAAAATATTACGAATGACCAAGATAATACCAATTATTACATCACTCTATTTCTCATTATCTTGAGAAGGTGTAAGGATATTACATGGACTTAAGAAACCTCTCCAAGATTCAAAAGGCTATAAATTAACACCTATGGATTGATTTATAATTAGGGTATGATTTTCTATTTTAAATAAAACCTCCAACCAATCATTCCAAAAACAAAAAACACTATATGAAGCATGATAACAATGAAATAAAACTCAACATTGAATTTATCAAAGTCAAACTATAGTCAAGTACCATAGTGGAAGACTAAAAAACTCAAAGACTCCAATGACAACTCCATGCTCCAACCATGCTCTATGATCCAACTCTAGAAACAGTCCAAGTGTCATGAAGTACTCCTAAAGATGTTTGTCACTTTACCTTTCTCCATGTCTCTATAAAAAAAATATGAAAAATCACTAAAGTGACAAAGAATGGGTGAGTAATGAAACTAAATAGATTTTATCCAATGACTTTTCTACTCACTCCACTATGATAGAACATGTTACCACATTTACATAAAATAATTGTTATAAAACAATAAAAAATATATTATATACAAATATAAACAAGTACCATGGAAAAATATTTTTCTCTAAAAAATAACAAATTTAAATGGAAGGACACCAAAAAATATTGTAAAACCATTTGAGAAATTCCATTTTAGAATAATCCATTTCATTCCACATATCCACACAACTAACCATGCATGCAACCTGGACCTCCCTATACTCATGAGTGGTGAGTCATCATTTGACTAAGGAATCACATAATGAACCATTTTGATGGGGGAGATCCCTGACCATTATCCTTCCCATAAATGTTGGGGGACACTCCTTACCCTTATCCATCCCAAATTTTCATGAATAAACACAACCATTATACTAAATCCAAATATAAAACAACCATTTAAACTATTTAAATGAAACCAAACTTTTATTGAAAACCTTTCAAATAAACCATTTCAATAAAACCAACCCTTTTATTGAAAAAACCTTTCCATGACAAAAAACCAAACATTTATTTTAAAATAATCATTTTAAAATCAGGTTAACAATTTTAATTTCTTCAAAACTTTCCGATTTCTATAATTATCTAAACTATCACTAAAGAGGGTTTTCCAAAATCTATTTACATCAATTTACAAACCAAATTCAATCAAAAAAATCCATTTGAAACTAATCGTGACGTTCTAAATATAGGAGTTGAAAGTAAATCCACCTACCTCAAGAAATTGGAAAAAACAATAAATGGCATGAAAACATCCATGAAACTAGGTTAAATCTATAAAAACCCACCTCATATCTCTTATGTTATGATCAAAAAGTTAAATATAAACATATTTTAAATCCAAAACCTTAGATATATCAACATAAGACGTAGATCTAAGAAAATGAAAGAGAATGAGAAGTATGTATAATGAAAACCACCAAAAACCACCAAGAATGATGACTTTCCAAGATAATCGAGCTTCAACACACTAAGAAATTCCTCTCAATTGTTTATAAATTGATCGGGAGAGGTTCTCCAACCTTTGAGAGGGGAAAATGACAAGTTTGGGCCATTTGGGGGTAAAGATGAGGTATTAAAAAACAAATCTAACCTCGATCCACTTTTTTGGATCTAGTTTTCAAACTGTGCATGGTTATTCATGAGGTTAGGCAAAGTGTTCTTTAATTATGTGACAAATATAGTCTCAAGGGTTTAACCTAACATGGTTGGCTCGTACATTCTCTAAATTATGAACCGACCATGAAATATCCCACCATCTCGAGTAGAACGGTTTCTCTGAGACGGTCACATGGTTTAGAAAAACTGTGCACCTTCCTTTGCGCCTTCCCCTTATCCTCTATTTCATTTTTTTATGGTTTCCAGTAGGTGTTTCATGGTTTTCCCAAACTATTCACCTATAGAAAAGATTAAAAAGACTCCAAAATTTCTCCAAACTCTCATAAATATCAATCGTATACTTTACATACATAATAAGCCTGAATAAAGGATTACTTACTTGAAAATGGGGGTTCTACAAAATGGAATTCTACAAATAAATTAATTGAATAAATATGAAGAGGAAGAGATTCTCTTACATTTATATGATGCTACTAAGAGCTTTGGAGGATCTTCTTAAAAGCTTGTAAATACCTTGGAAGTTATTTATAGTGGTATAGAGAGAGTAACATATTCCTAAATGTGTATTAGAGTAATGGGAAGTTGGGTGGGTATTTATATAAAATGATAGGGGAGTTTTATATTAATTTATAAACATATTTTTTGGATTCTTAGTGATAAATTAATCAAAACCATAGATATTCACATGGGTTTTTCCCATGATTTCTACCAAAGAGGGGTGGATTTAAATATTTTATTTTTCTAAGAACCTAACTAATTAAATTATTACCATTCATGATGTGAAAGTGAGTCATATTTATAAATAAATTTTAAAAAAAATATATAATATAATATAGGTTTTTGTTGATTCATTTAAGGTCTGTAAAATTATTAAAATAATATAAAAAATAAAATTATTTTAAAAGGAAAATATAATTTTGGTCATGAATTTATTTTATAATATTTTTTAAATCTCTTTTAGGAAATTAATATGTTATAATACATATTTTATACTCACACTTTATTAATTTTTTACCCTAAATTTGGACTGACTCGAAAATTTATGAAAAAATCACCATTAGTTAATTTTGATGTGCCAGTTTCAAAAATAATATTATTTTTAAATTGGAATTCAATAAATTATGTCAATATTTCTATTTATATTGATATTATTTAGTAAAAGTATTTCATTAAAAACATTTTTTTGATATTTTCTTAAATTTATCAAAAAAGGGTATTTTAGATGAAATTATAGATTTCCCAAATATATAATTTTTATTTATTCATATGAAAAACTAATTTTTATTAAACACATCATATAATCGTGTATATAAATAAATTAATATTGAAATGGAATAAATATAATCAATATTTTATTAAAAATAAAATATACAAATTCATACTACTAGAGTCTCGATATATAACCCATTATTACACCAACGTGCACGCTAAGGGTAAGGTGTTGGGGTAATATTTCTTAGGGTGATTGGTTGAGAATGGATTGGGTCATGATCTCGATAAACTTGAAATTATCTCCTAAAAGTTTTTTCTCGTGTTTTAGTTTTTTAATCACATATTGGGCTTCCTTAAGGAAAAACCCCATTGATATCATCTCCCTCGAAGGCTTTGATAAATGGGATTCATACGGTATGATCCTACTAGACAAGGTCATCGCCTCTTTCTTCTATATCAATCATATATTACTATAATCCTTAATATATACTAATAATTACATTCAATATAGAATTTCTATACTATCAATGGTTATGATTCTTTATTTTTCATGAATCTTTTAGACAAAAAATCCATTTTATAGTGATAAAAATACTAATGCTCATATTTATATCAAACACTTTTGGAAGGATGATTTAAAAATTCAATGTAAGCCTTATATATTAATTAGATACAATGGATATCAGTACTCTATGTAGTTTTACCACATCCCTTATGTATACCTTAGCGAGATGGTCGAGAGAAAAATCTTCCTTGATTGAAATGAAATGCACTAAATTTTAAGGGTATCAAATGCCACCCAAGTGGTGTTATTTCCTTTTGATGTATTGAGAAATACTATACTGAGATCTATGGTTTTATTTTCCCATTTCTATATCACTATGGGCCACGGTTGTGTCATACCCATAGACTTATGTCATCCATCCGTGACTTCTTAGGATACAAAGTATTCAGTTATAAATTTTTCTATCTCCCTCTTCATGTTATCCAAAGAAATGTTTTCCATTAAATATCTCTACATAATACTTCTTCCAGGATGAATAGAGATGGATGGGATATAACCATCATCCAGATTATCCTTATTTAGTTTTGGTTTTTATTGGACATGTATCTGAGTTTTAAACCTTATAACTCATTAATTAGTAAATTTAAAATCTAAAATATTCACTAAAATCTTCATTATTATATCATCATATCATGGGGCCTCCATGATCGTCTCAAGAATTAAAGGTTTATTTGTTCTTTTATAATGTTAATATGGTGGTCATTTTATAATTCTCATGTTCAATATTTTCATGTTTAGGAAAATTGGATCTTGTTCAATCCACATCATAGATAGGGTTAATGAAACCTTTATACGAAGATAATTGTAACGAACTGAATCTGGAGCCACTCAAATGGTGCACCGTACCCAGTTCGCCACATGACATCAAGCACATTTCCCCAAACACCAGAGGTTACCGACTAGTAGCGAGGACCTTGGTAAGTTAGTGGGGAAACTATGCCCCCATTTGCTAAGATATGTAGCGGAAGGTTAGTAATAAACAATAGTGGAAGTAGTAACAACACACAACAACTGAAAACAAATAGGAGAACAATGTATAATATAACAATGATGCAACATGGTACATATATCTGTGGAAAGTAGAAAACAAAAAAAACATGTTGAAATACAACTAAAACCCAAGTACTAAAAGTAAACAGTAAACTCCAGCAGCATCGCAAGCCTAAGCTAGGTCCCATGCTCTCCAACTCTGACCAGCAATCAAGCACCTGAGGTTGAAGGTCCATAATCCATATCCACACCTGCAACCATATAACCTTTTTGGGACGAAACGTAGGACCCAAACAGGGTTTGAGACTAATCACAGTAGGAAACCACCACAAGATCTGTTCCCTACTGTAAGTGAGCAATATAGCAAAAGTAATGGAAATAAAAGCAGTAGAGAAATAGGAGAACACCAAAGTATACAATCCTGCAAATCTCCATTCATGTTATTTATTTATTATAATTCAATCATTAATTATCAACCAAGGAATCTAGAAAGTAGATATATAATCCAAGGCATAGAAAATAACATTATAGGTATCTAATCAAACTACCTAGCAACAAGCAGTACAAACCCAAGATTGTTCTTTGTCTTGGTGGACTCATCACAAAAAACCAACAATATTTATTACACTGACCGTCTAGGTGGCTCACATGGGCAGGCCCTTAAGGTCAAGCATTCTAACAAAGGAAAAGATACTCTGAGGAAGCAGTCAATGTCAATTCCCCCTATAGTCTTGTAGCGATACTACAGACTCTCTGAGGAATCACTTACTTCTAATTCCCCCTTTAGTCTAGATTCGATAATTATCAAACCCTCTTAGAGAGCACAAAGTAAATTCACCTTATGGTATTGTAACGGTAATAATTAAAAATACACTCTTAGGAAGCACTCAACGTCAATTCCCCCTATGGTCTAACTACACCAGGTTCCCGCAGCCCTGAGTAAAAGCAGTCGTACGTAAACGATTCGTAGTAGCCCTATGTATTCCCAGAAAACTACTTGGCTAATAGCTACAATGCATCAAAAGAATATAAATAGTAGGAAATACATGCAATCAACTATATCAAGGCAAGAAAGAAATGAAACAAGGCCTACCTCACAAGAAACCTAATCCAAAGGGTGATAAATCTCCAAAAAAGGGGAAACACCCATGGGGTGATCCTCAAACATTCTAACAAGCAATTATTAATTATCTAATAACCTCAATAATACATGCAATCTAAGGAAGATAACAAAACAGGATCAAAACCCTAACCCGAGATACCCGATACATGGGTACCTAGCACTTTTTCCCTAAAAACTCAGAGACATTCAATTTAGGGCAACAAACCACCTGCCTCGATTCTCGTAGATTGATATACTTGAACCATGAATCTTGATTCTCCTTATAACATCATATATCTACAAAAACACACAAGAAACCTGGGTTGAGTCTCCAGGAACCACCTTAGATCTCTTCTCCTAACAAGACCAAGACCCAAACTCATCACATTTGGCATCCACACACTTAGATCTAACCATAACAGGCATAGATCTAAGAAATTGAGGGAATAGAAGAATCAGATCCCTTTAGATCTAAGAAAAAGATAAAGAACGGAGGTGAAAGATCACATAACTCATGAATCAGGCTTTGATTCATCAATAAAATCCTTCGGATCACCTCCAGAATGTTTGGGATAAGTCTTTTAACCTTCAAGGGAGAGTAATCCCAAGTTATGGCCACTTAGGGGCTTAAACGAGGTTATTAAAGGCAAAAATGAGTTAGATCCAAAAATTTCGGATCTAGATTTAAGTTCCAGCATGGTTTGTCCGTACTGTTTGACAAACCATGTGCTAACTGTGCGTTAGTTTATGCCTCACCGAACACACCTTGCACGGTTACGCTGCACGGTTTAGGCAAACTAGGTGTTACCAGTGCATTAGCCACTGCCTCAAAGATTATTTACACACGGTTGGGCCGCATGGTTAGACAAACTGTGTGTCGCCCGTGCAGCTCCCCTTTTTTCCTAAAAACATCATTTCAAGTTCCTCCAACTCTCCCAAACATCACCCTTATCTTTAAAACCAAGAAAAACATTAAACAAGTGTCGCATGCCTGAGACAGAAGATTTGGGTTCTTACAAACATTCCCCCTTAAGGAAATTCATCCCCGAATTTCCTAACGTGGTGTGGAAGAAGAATCCTCGAACAACTCTGGCCACTGCGATCATACATCGGCCTCCCTCTCCCAAGTCTCATCTTATACTCACCCGTGCTGCCATAGTGCCCATACCAGGAGAACAGACCGGCCAAAGAGAACCTTGTCACTACGATCAACAATTTTGATAGGATGCTCCTCGAAAGATGCATCTTGTTCCAACTCAACCTCCTTGGGTTGAAAAACATGAGATGGGTCTGAGAAATACCATTGAAGCTGAGAAACATGGAAGACGTTGTGCATAGCCTAGTACCTCTAAGGTAACTACAACCAATAAACAACCAGCCCGACTCTCTCCAGAACCTCAAACGGCCCGACATATCTCGGTGAAAGCTTTCTGTGTATCTTAGTCCTCTTATGTCCCATCCTCGGGGTAACACGCAAGAAAACCTGATCTCCAATCTTGAACTCCAAAGGTTGTCTCCACTTATCATCATAAGACTTCTATCAAGACTTTATAGTAGTCATCCTCTTCCGAATCAACTCCACCTGATCTGTGGTCTCCTGAACAAGACGATGTCCTAGCAAAGCTGCCTCTCCTGCCTCCAGCCAACACAAGGGCGATCGGCATGGCCTACCATACAATGCCTCATAAGGTGCCATATGAATAGTTTCTTGAAAACTATTATTATAGTCAAATTCTAATAGAGGTATATGTTTCTCCCATGAACTTCCAAAATCAAGGATTCATGCTTGTAGCATGTCCTACAGCACCTGAATCGTGCACTCTGACTGGCCATCTAACTGGGGATGGTAAGTTATACTCAGAAGTACATGTGTACCCAAATCCCTTTGTAGCCCCTACCAGAAATGTGAAGTAAAGAGGGCATCCCTATCTGAAATGATAGCATTCAGAACCCCATGAAGTCGTACTACCTCACGAATATCCAACATCCCAAGCTCATCCACACCGAAGGTCTCCTTGATCGGAAAGAAATGATTAACCTTTGTGATCTGGTCAATAACAACCCAAACCGCATCATTCCCTCGAGGCGATCTCGGTAAACCTGTCATGAAATCCATCACGAAATCATTCCACTTCAACTCAGGAATGGGTAAATGCTATAAAATCCATGCTGGTTGCTGATGTTCTGCCTTCACCTATTGATAGGTGGAACACCGCATAACAAAATCAGACATATTCTTCTTTATACCTGGCCACCAATATTGACGACGTAAGCCTCGATACATCTTTGTGACACTCGAATGAACTGCCCAAGCTGAAGCATGAAACTCCCGAATCAGCTCCTCACGCATGTCTGCTGAAACCCATACGTGGCCATGAAAATGCAACACTTCATCATCACCCATTGTCCACCCCGGAGTAGGGTTTCCATATGACGCACCCTCCCATAGGTATAGGCCTTCTGGGTCTGATAGTTATTTCATTCGAACTTGATCCATAAAAGTAGAGGAAACAGCTATAGAAGAAAGAACTGTCTACCCCTGTTTATCATGCATCTCCAAATGAATCTCAGAGAACAGATCCATAAGATGCCACTCCCTTCTAGCCTCCGGAACTACCTGTAACTGGGTCCTCATACTCAATGTGTCAGCCACAACATTTCCTTTCCTAGGAGTATAAGCAAGATCGAAGTCGAAAGACTGTATGTACTTGACCCACCTCCGCAGTCTCAGATTTAAGTCACGCTGCGTGAAGATATACTTGAGACTCTTGTGGTCAGAATATACCACAAAATGCTCTCCTAGAAGGTAATGTCTCCAACAATGCAAGGCATGAACAACTGCAGCCAACTCCAGGTCGTGCGTAGGATAGTTCTTCTCATGTGGCCTCAACTACCGAGATACATATACAACAACATGATCCTCCTGCATAAGCACTTCTCTAAGTCGGATTCTAGATGCATCACAGAAAACTGTATAACTCTTTCTTGGCTTAGGCAGAACTAGGATCGGTGCTGAAGTCAATCTCCCCTTCAGTTCCTGAAAGGCTGAATCACTGGCATCTGACAAAATGTACTGCACACCATTCTTAGTCAAGCCCATCAACGGTTCTTCTAAGC
This sequence comes from Viscum album, assembly GCA_963277665.1. Classification (NCBI taxonomy): domain Eukaryota; kingdom Viridiplantae; phylum Streptophyta; class Magnoliopsida; order Santalales; family Viscaceae; genus Viscum; species Viscum album. The sequence goes on from OY728151.1 coordinate 230,253,632, forward strand.
ATGAGAAGTCCTGTATAAACCTCCTATAGTAACCAACCAGCCCCAAGAAACTTTATACCTCAAATACGTTCTTTGGCTGCTCTTAGGTAACTACTGCTCTCACCTTCTCTAGGTCCACTGATACTCATGTCTCTAAAATTTCATGACCCAGGAAGTGAATCTCGTCCATCCAAAAGTGTCACTTTGAGAGCTTATCATATAACTGATTCTCTATCAGTGTACTCAATACGATCTCAAGATGGGTAGCATGGTTGTGTTGAGTGTGAGAGTACACCAAGATATCATCTACGAAAACCATCATCATAGAATACCAATAAGGATAGAAAACTCTGTTCATCAGCACCATGAAAACTGCCAGAGTGTTCATGAGACCAAATGACATAACCAAATACTCATATAGAACATACCTACTCCGGAAAGTTGTAATAGGTATATCTGATGGCCGAACATGGAACTGATGATAGTCGGATCTCAAGTCGATCTTTGAGAACTCTCTGGATCCTCAAAGCTAATAAAAAATATCATCACTCCTCGGAAATGGATACCGTTTCTTGGTCGTTAACTGGTTCAGCTTATGATAATCCACACAAAGCCGTAAAGTACCATCCTCCTTCTTTGCAAATAAAACAGGTGAACCCCAAGGAGAAGTACTGGGTCGGATAAAACCCTTTCCCTGCAACTCCTCCAACTGCTTCATGAGCTCTTGCAACTTAGGCATAACCATCCTATAAGGAGGTATGGATACCGGTGCTGCTCTTGGAACAAGCTCAATAGAGAAGTCTACCTCACGCTCTAGAGGCAACCCTAAAAAGTATTCTGGAAAGACATCCGGAAAATGATCATCTACTAGAGGATAATCCATCTAAGAAGTCCCCTGATCGTCCAGATATAAACTAACAATCTAGGCTGTAACTCCGCCAAAACCATGATGCTTTGGTCCAGCTCTGCTCGCCTGGACATCCCATTCGCCCTTGTGAAGAAAAGTTATGCCCTCTGGTGACTTGAAACTCACCCTACAGCGGTAGCAATCAACAAGGGCCTAAAAAGGAACTAGCCATTCCATTCCAAGAATGACATCATAACCTGTCATCTTTAGGACATAAAGATCCCACAAGAGGTGAGACCCACTAATATCAAGGGGGCACTCCTTGCACTGATGCACGCTAGTAGTTCTAATTCCCAAGGGAGTGTCTAGCATCATCATACTCTCGGAAGTATGGATAGTAAATCTAAGGCTCTCCACTGTGTGAATAGAAATAAATCTTTGAGAATATCTTGTATCGAAAAGTGAAGAAGATAAAACTAAGGCTACTAAGATCGTACCTCACACTGTGGAAGGTCGAGGATCCTGCTCCTGCTGAATCTCCTCTACCGCAAATGTCTGGCTTGTACCACGGCCCTGTGTAGCAACTTGAGATCCCTGAGCTGATCTTCCCTGAGCCTGACCCCCGCGTCCATGCCCTATACCCTGGCTTGAATGGCCTATAGAAATCCAGCCCCTAGTCTACTGCGGAACTGGTAAACCTGCTCCTGCATGCGGGGTCGAAACCGATCCTCCTTTGCTAGCCGTTGGAAGAAGAACCTTGCAAAACCGCAGCAGGTGACCCATTTTGCCGCAAGCGCGGCACTCCAATGGGTCCCTCAAGCACTGTGGCTTCTTATTCCCGTCCTCCCCCACACTGGTAGCACATAACCTTGCTAACTGATGGAACATCTCGCTTCCTCGAGTCACCTCATGTAGATTCCTGGTGGCGCTTCCTACTGTCAACAGAAAGAGTACTGACTCTGGATGCTGAACCGCCCTAGCTCACTGCTTCAGTATCCCTTAGATTCCTCTATGTGATCAATGCCTGGTTGACTATCAACGAAATAGAAGTCAACTGGAATACATTCACCTGTGATCTCGTCTCTGGCCTGAGGCCCACCTCGAACTTCCTTGCTAAAAAGAACTCGTCATTTCCCAGGACTGGTGTGAAGCGTTGTAACTCAGTGAAATGGGAGGAATACTCCATAACTGATAGAGCACTCCGCTGTGGGTTTATAAACTCTTTTTCTCTATCGGCCCTCAGCGTCGCCGAGTAGAAGTAGTTGTAGAACGTACACTGAAACTTGTCCCAAGCAACTATCTACTAACGTCTGGCCTAAGAAACAACATACCACCATCTCTTGGCAGAATCTCGCAACATGTAAGTCGTGAGATTCACCCTTCTGTCTGGGGTTGTCTCGATATGGTTGAAGATAGAGACCATAGCTTGAAACCAGGATTCAGAAGCCTGTGGTCCTCCATCCCTTGAGAAGGTGGGAGGATCCAGCTACTGGAAGACTCGCGTAAGCTCTTCCATAGACTGAGCAGGTTGCTAAGCTCCCTGAATGGTCTGCATGAACCTCATGAACCCTTCGCGGAACTGTGTGTCAGCACCAGTATATAGGATAAATGCTGTTTCCATATCTGGCGTACTATCATTGTTAGATCCTTAACGTGAAATATTAGGTATCCTTAGCGGCATGATTCTATAAGGTCAAGCACACCTTTTTTAACGACGAGCATAGTTGCAACTTAAAAGAGTAAAAATGGAACAGATGAGGAAAAACTCTTAAAACTGGAAAAACAATGTTACACAGCGTGTAGTTCCTATACACGGCTTTCTCTATAAGGATTTTTCCCATCCATGTCATAAGTTACACAGACTGGTACACAGACACTACTACACGGCCTGTCAACAATGTACACAGCGTGTTTTCTCTAAGATCTTCCAACCCATGTACTCAACTACGTGGCGGGGTCACACAGAAGAAAAGTACACGATGTGTACTCTAATTACTCAGCGTGTAACCGTGAAAAGTAGTTCTTCCCGAACAGAAGAACACATGGCATGTGTTCATAAGGCCACACACCATGTTATCTAGGATTCTGGGCTGTAGGCATACAGAACTCCCCAAAACCACTGGAAAACACTAAAAACCAGCACCTATGTGTCAAATTCCGATCTGTGGGGGCCCATACTCCCCGTGAATCAAAGATTGACATCATAACAATGCATATAACAATTAACAGTATGATAATCCCATGATCCGCCAAATAGCATGCATAATCTATCACGACATCTATCATTAGAGCATGCAATTTCTAATGCACCCTAGATGGCATGGTAAAATGCATGACATGTGGTTTTTTTAACCAGTTCCTATATGATGCATGAGATGGCATACCCTCATCTCATCGGGTTGCGAAAAAATGGAATCACAATCATATAAACTGTAACATCACAAATCAAGTGCATCACCCAATGGTGAAATATAATCAACTATAACAACTTCAAAAAATAAATTACAATTATGAGGTAGTATATCTTTTCCCTATACATGGGTTAATTACTCCCGGGCACAGTTAAGTACCAACTACCCATTCCTTCCTATCCCTGTCTATTGTCACCAAACATTAAGGAAATAGAAAAGAAAGAAAACCCCTCTGATACCACTTTGTAACAACCCGAATCCAGAGCCACTCAACTGGTGCCCCATACCCGGTTAGCCACATGACCTCAAGCGCGTTTCCCCAAATGCCAGAGGCTACCGACTATAAGTGAGGGCCTTGGTAAGTCAGTGGGGAAACTATGAACTTATTTGGTAAGATATGCAGCGGAAGGTAAGCAATAAATAATAGCGGAAGCAGTAAAATCACACAACAACTGAAAAAAAACTGGAGAACAATGTATAATATAACAATGATGCAGCATGGTACATGTATCTATAGAAAGTAGCAAACACAGCAACATGCTGAAATACAACTGAAACCCATGTACTAAAAGTAAACAGTAAACTCCAGTAGCATCGCAAGCCTATGCTCGGTCCCATGCTCTCCATCTCTGACCAGCAATCAAGCACCTGAGGTAGAAGGGCCACAATACCTATCCACACCTACAACCATATAACTTATTTAGGCCGAAAAGCAGGACCCGAAAACGGTGTGAGACTAATCCCAGTAGGCAACCACCACAAGATCTGTTCCCTACTGTCAGTGAGCAATATAGAAAAAGTAATGGAAATAAAAGTAGTATAGAAACAGGAGACCACCAAAGTAAACAATCCTACAAATCTCCATTCATGTTATTTATTAATTTTATTTCAATCATTAATTATCAACCAAGGAATGTAGAAAATAGATCTATAATCCAAGGCATGGAAAATAACATGACAGGTATCTCATCAAACTACCTAGCAACAAGCAGTACAAAACCAAGCTTGTTCTTTGGCTTGGTGGACTCGTCACAACCAAACAACAATATTTATTACACTGAACCTCTGGGTGGCTCACGTGGGTAGGCCCTTATGGTCAATCATTCGAACAAAGGCGAAGACACTTTGAGGAAGCACTCAACTTCAATTCCCCCTATGGTCTTGCAGTGATAATACAGACTCTCTGAGGAAGAACTTACGTCTAATACCCCCATTATTCTAGATTTGATAATTATCAAACCCTCTAAGAGATCACAAAGTCAATCCCCCTTATGGTCTTGTAACGGTAATAATTAAATAGGCCCTCTGAGGAATCACTCAACATCAATTTCCCCTATAGTCTAACTACACTAGGTTCTTGTAGCCCTGAGTAAAAGCAATCGTACGTAAATGATTCATAGCAGCCCTAAGTATGTACAAAAAACTACTTGGCTAATAGATACAATGCATCAAAATCATATAAACAGTAGGCCTACATTCAATCAACTATATCAAGGCAAGCAAGCAATGCAACAAGGTCTACCTCACAGGCAACCTAAACTAAATGGTGATAAACATCCAAACAAGGGGAAACATCCATGGGGTGATCCTCAAATATGATAATAATTAATTATTAATTATCTAATAACCTCAAGCATACATGAAATCAAAGGCAGATAACAAAACAAGATCAAAACCCTAACCTAAGATACTAGATACATGGGTACCTGACACTTTTGTGCCAAAAACTCAGAGACATTCATCATAGGGAAACAAACCTCCTACCTCGATTCTTGTAGATTTATATACTTGAACCACAAATCTTGATTCTCCTTACAACGTTGTAGATCTACAAAAACGCACAAGAAACCAAGGTTGTGTCTCCCGGAACCACCTAAGATCTCTTCTCCTAACAAGACCAAGACCCAAACTCATCACATTTTTCATCCACACACTTAGATCTACCCATAACAGGCATAGATCTAAGAAATCAAGGGAAGAGAAGAAGTATATCCAAGTAGATCTAAGAAAATGATCAAGAACGGAGGAGAAAGATCACATACCTCACGAATCCGGCTTAGATTCGTCAAGAAAAACCATTGGATCACCTCTAGAATTCTTGAGAGAAGTCTTCTAACCCTCAAGGGAGAGTAATCTTGAGTTATGTCCACTTATGGGATTAAACAAGATGATTAAAAGAAAAAACGAGTTATATCCAATAATTTCAGATCTATATTTAAGTGCATGCACGATTTGTCCTCACGATTTGACAAATTGTACGCTAACCCTGCGTTAACTTCTACCTCTCCAAACACACCTTCCACAGTTAGGTTGCATGGTTTAAGAAAACCGTGTGTTAACCGTGTGTCATCTACTGCCTCCAAGATTATTTACGCAAAGTTTGGCCGCACGGTTAGACAAACCGTGCGGTGCCTATGCAGCTCCCCTTTTTTCCTAAAAACTTCATTTCAAGTTCCTCCGACTCTCCCAAACATCACCCTTATCTTTAAAACCAAGAAAAACATCAACCAAGGGTCACATACCTGAGAATGAAGATCCAGGTTCTTACAAGAATGTTACACTTTTATCAAATTCTCAAGATGGTAATTTATTTTACAATCATAATCCTTTTTCGCCTCTAATAAACATCATTGGAACATATTGTTCAACTTTTTTCATGATTATATACTTGAAGATTTTATTATCCATATATATGAAACATTTGTTCTATAGAGAGAATGTTACATAATATTTAATGAAATTATAACTACATCTAATTTCAAATCATGTTTTAGTTAGTTTTTATAATGTAATTTAATTTTTGGGAGGCATATCGTATCACCTTTTCATTTTTCATGTGTACACAAACGAAGACTTTTTTGAAGAAATCACTATAGATCACAAATCCTTCCACATTGGTGGGAAATTTTAGAAAAGGTGTGGTGATTATCCTATTATTTAAGACATTAAATATCTTGTTATATTTATTATTATAGATAAGCTTCACCCTCTTTTGAGTTAACTTGGTTAGAGGGATTGATAGTCATGAGAAGTTTTTCACAAATTGACGATAATACCTAACTAATCCATGTAAACTATGGATATCTATCACATATTGTTTTCTCGGAAATCCTCTAATTTCTGCTATTTTCAAAGGATCGATAGTTATCCCTTCCCTAATGAAAACATTCCCAGAGATTTTCACTTACTCCATCCAAACCCCACATTTATTGTACATCATATACAAGTTTTCCTTTTAAATGGTCTTTAGTAAAATATTCAAATCCTCCTCATGTTAATCCTTTAATTTATTTTAAATATGAATATTTTTTAAAAAATATTACTAAAAATATATCGAGGTAATCCCTAAAAACTCCATTAATTAACTCCATGAAAATATCTAGAGCATTAATGGGTCCAAATGGGATTTCTTTTAACTCATAGTTCCGAAGACTTGTACAAAAAAGTAGTCCTAGGGATAACCCCATTATTTACCTTTATTTCATAATATCATAACCAAATGTATACTATAGAGAAGTATTAGGCTCCATATAACTAATAGAAAAATTCATCAATCTATGGTATAGGGTACTTTTTCTTTATCTTGATCTTGTTGATATCATAATAATCAATGGAAGGTGCATTAACTCATCCTTCTTCATGAAGAAAGGGTCTAGTGCACAACATGGTAAATCACTTGGGAATATAAACCCTTTGTCTAAATTCTCTTATAGTTTCATCTTGAGATATTTAAGTTCAAAAGTGCTTATTCCATATATAGTATTGGATATTGGAAAATATATTAGTATAAGTTATATTTAGAACATAACCTCACTTCTTAAAGTAAGACTATGAAATTATTTGGGAAACACATCATCTTATTCACTTAAAATGGGTATGTCATCAATGATTATCTTTTATTTAATCTCAATAATTTGAGCTAGATATTATTTATATTGAAGAAATAATATATATGTTTGAGGTGTTTATTACAATGGATATTCATCTTCCTCCTTGCACTTGTATAGAATATGAGGGTGATTCAAGATATGAAATTTTATTTATTACTCCCAAATAAAATTGTTGGATATATATATGGAAATAAAATTCAAACCTAAAATAGCATCTAATTCAACTAAATGGAGTATCAAAAGGTTATCTAGGAAATTGGCTTCACAAATATTGATAGAGAAGAAGTTATATTATTGGGATTTAATAATTGACCCATTTTATATTTTAACTTATAACTCGACTTCCATGCCTTAATATGGTGTTTGAATAGTTCTACTAAACTTTTTTGATATTAAATAATGAGTAACACCATAGTCACATAGGATATTCTAAGATCATAAATGTATGATACGTCAATAATTAACTATTTAATCTGGGTTCTAATCACTTACTTCAACAAAAATAGAATTTTGGATGACAAATTTTATACTATTAAACATATAAAATGGAATCTAAAAATATTGAAGGGATAAATCATAAATTACATATATTCCATAAGCTATGAATTTATAGAATTGATTCAATGTTATCCATATCCTATTTATAAACATTAAATTTTAGGGAAATTATTTTTCCCATCATAATGCTTTGTAAAAATGGTGATATTAACCAAATCATATTCCTCAATACTATGAAGAAAGGTGTGTAGCCTTAGAAATCTTTTTTTCACTAGTTACAGGTTGAGTAAATACACAATGATCCTTTTAAAAGTTATTTCAACTAGGTATATTTATTCCACATCTAAATCCACTTTCTAATATCTAAAGAGGGATGTACATTCATTAAAAATAAAAAACTCTATACCTTAGAAAAATTTAAGAATGTTTTACAACGATTAGTATTATCCTTATGGATTTCACTAATATTTTCTAATCATAATCCCAAAAAATTTCAAGACCATTATTTATAACCAACTATGATAAACCATATCTTTAATACACTTTATTTTATGATTTATTATATAAAGATACACATAATAAAATCTAAAAAGATTATGATTCCTAGTGTATTTGGGAAATTATAAGCATATCATAATCACTTGAAAAATCGGTATAATGATATTATTTAAAAAATCCTAAATCTTCCCTTAAATTCCATTGATATTCAAAAACATCATGGGATAACCTATCGAAAAACATATTAAATGGGTGATCTATAAAGAATAGTAATTTATTAATCAAATCATATAATAAATTAATGTATTAGATGTTATTCAAGGGGAATAACATGATGAAATAGAAAGGTGAGAATTAATCATTAACATGGTATAAGATGATCACATCAAGAAATTATAAGAGTGTGCTAACAATTTAAAACATGACATCATAAGAATATTTCAAGGATAAATATTGAGAAATCATAACATATTGTTCTTATTCAATCCACGTGGTCACTATCCATGGTATCTCATAAGATAAAAATATTTTCAATGCATTTTAGGGATATATAATTTTGGTTCCACCTAACACATTTATATAATGTACATGAATTTTTGTGAAACATAGATAAAAAAATATAATAATGGTTTTCATCACATTTAATCACATGATTAACGTGTTTGGGTTACATAAATTGAAGTCACTGACCAATGATTTAGGGTTATAACTAAGATAATACCCTTGAGTATAAATGGGGATGGTATTCACAACACAAAAAGTTTGGCCCGGAAAATCACGGGATAATTTTAGTATAAAATGGATGTAAATAAACGATTTTAAATGATAATAATGAGAGTGAAAGGTGGTATCTCATTATATGGGAATCATAAGGATTGTAAAGGTATGTGTAAAAACATACACCATCATGAAAAATTTGAAATAAAAAATGATTAATACCAAGAAAGTACTTGAATAAAATAGATGAAGTGATTCCCTTACCTTGAAAGGGTGTTTATAAAACCTTGGGAGGATCTTCTTAAGATCTTGGGAACACCCTGAAAATTAAATGAGATAGAACTATTTTCATTAGATGGTAATTATGTGGTAAATTATTTATTTAACTATAAAGTTTCACCTGTTTTATATTGTGTTATCAATAGATGTGTGTTTAGTCATGGATCAGCAAGAAAAAAATCTCAAGACATATAGATGATTTTTCAAGTTACAAATTATGGGAGATTAATTTAAATAGAACCAAACATGTAATGAAACAAGTGGAATATCAAGAATTTAATATGGAATAAGAATAATATGAAAATCATATGTTTTATTAATTCTTGAGTATTATAAATGGAATGAGTTATCTGGGTGAATCCTTATATAATAAATTCCTCATTGAAAGAGTTTTGATATACCTACAAAATAAATTTCTTCCAAATAAGTTTTAAATTGATTAAAAACATAAAATAGTACATTATTGATGAAATCATTGGATTATTATGAACTAAAACTGAAGAATATTGTAGATGAGGAGACAATTAACAAGAATGATGTTTTTAAAATCAAATATAAATGCTTTGTATTACTCTACTTATTCTGAAATATATCTATGTTAAAGGGATAAAGTTTTAATACTAGTTAAAGGTTTCTATAATCTAATGAAAAAGAAGATAGTATTTTTAGGAATATATTAAATATATCCTATAGATAAATGAAATTAGAATAGGAAAGGTAATTATAATTCGTATAATGATTATCTTTATGTAACATATTATTATGTACAAATAAAGTTTATATAAAACCATACTACCCAATATTGAATTATGAGAAAAAAAAAGAAAAAAAATATAAGAATATGGATATAAGAGATTTAGCATGTGGATGGAGTTTTAGTGAGGAAACAGATTCAAGTGAAGAATCTTCTACAAAAAACGATTTTCCTAACCTATATTTTATACATTTTTTAAATGATGTTAGAAGTGATTATATTTTTTATTCAAATTTATATAATAATATTAATTCTAAATTTGAAAATCCTAGTTTTTTAACTTAATAAAATGATTTAAAATTGAAAAATATATATTATAAGAATCGTTGTGTTTTATAATAAGCTTAAAGAAGATAATAAGAATCATGTTGAGGATAACTAGAATCATTACAACTAAAATGAAAAGCTCAAAAATATATCCTCAAACATAAATAAAAATTCATCTAATGACTCAAGGATTACATAAAATAAAAATGAAATGTTGAGAAAGGAAATTGAAATTTTATAGGGAAATTATTCTACTTTTATACAAGGTAAAGAAAAATATGATAAAATGATATAAATGAAAAAGGTGAATATAAATAAATGTTATTTATGATATGATAGAAAACTACATAAAATTTATAAATATTTCTTTATAAAATTTTATAATGGGATTATTTCTGTTGTTACTTATTTTAGATATAGAATGTAAGGTCACTATACTATTGAATGTTCTATAAGATTTATATAATATATGGTAAAAACTAAAGAATTTATTTCTAAGACTCTATCTTCAAAATTTACTATTAATGAAAGTTATAAATCGTTTTCTATTCAAAAATTATTTTAATGATCTCAATATACCCAAATTTTTAATGGGTACAAAAACTGTCTTCTAGCGGATTTTATAGGAAACTTTCTTTGCAAGTCTCTATAAATAAGTTTAGTATATAGAAATTTCCTAACATAATAACATAACTAAAGATAAATAAAAAATTATCATTTAATAGATCTGATAGAAGCACTTTGGAATTTACAGAAAACTCAAAATGGAATGTTAAATGTTTTAGTGAAGTTGGTATTTCTATGTACGTGATTATTTAAAACATTTTATATCATGAAGGATTATAATATTTTATTATTATTATTTCTCAATTACGTTATGATATAATGTATGTGACATATTAAATTGAAAAAATCCTTATTAAAAAAACAATATTTTTTTCAAACTGAAAGGATAATTTTTATTCTGTTAATTTTAAATAGTTATTAGGCCAAGCTATAGAATGTATTAGTGTTGTAGAGATATATGATTTTTTATAGAATAAAATTCCATGTCAGAAAAATTTACAAATATATAAAAATCTATAAAAGAATCCAAAAATTATTTAGTTTCATGAACTTAAGGGTAAAATCACATATAAGATTCATGGGTGAATGGAAAGGAGTACAAAGAATATTTCATGTGAATTAGAGATTACAACACCATAAGACCATTATAACTAGTTAATTCAAATTTTTTATGACCAATTGAAAAAGTTATTCTTGGGGGAAAATAATTTTTTTTTACTTTATGATTTAAGAAGATATACCAAGGTATATAATCTATCTCATAGTAGTGAAACTTTATAAAAGTTTTCTATTTATTATAAACTAGATCAAAAATAGAAAGGTTATTTGATTATATCAATTATATCAAATAGAGGTGGTGAATTTTATAATTTTGAATATGAAAATTTAAATAAAAAAATGGTTATTTTAATTATTTATCATCCCCTATATCACCCAAGTACAATAGAGTAGTAGAGAGGAATATTATAACTTTTAAAGAAATGGATAAAACTATATTTAAAAAATTGTGTTTACCTAAATATTTTTTGGAAGAATTTATATATACATTTAGTTATATATATAATAGGATTCTTGTTATACCATTTTTGATAATATCCTATTATGAATTATAAAATAAAAATAAAAAATTTATATTTTAGATTCTTTGGATGTAAATTTTATTAACATAATACTAGGTATTTTTTGGATAAGTATGTTGTTAAATAAGATGGAGAAATGTTTTTGGGATAATCACATATAAGTATATATTATGAAATTTATAAAAAAATTATTATATTTTTTGAGGAATTATTTAATTTTAAATTTGATTAGAATTATCTAAATAATAATAATTAAAAATCATAATAGATTTAAGGGAATTTTATATAATTTAATTTTAGATTAATATAATATTTTAATTCACATATTGAAGAATGGAATCACCCACATAAAATATCTTGAAAAATATTAAACATCATCCACTTGATTGAGTTTTTGGAGATGTTGACTCTAGGGTAAAAATAAAAAAAAATTAATGAATTTTTTCATTAACATAGCTTTTATTTATGTTTTTTTTAATAATTATTTTTTAGATTTCCTAAAATATGCTAATTTTATTTTTCAATGGGTTATTAATGTAATCAATTTTACATAATTGATATTTAGACATTCGTACAACTACATAAATATTCCTAGAGTATTACAACTAAGTGGATTTTTAGAAATAAAATAAATGAATATAGATAGATTAAAAGAAATACTTTTAGAACTGTTTATCAAATATTTCTTTCAAGAATATATAATTGATTATAATGATACCTTTTAACTTATTAATTGATTATAATATATTAAAATTTTATTATTTTATATATCTTTTCAAGGACTTGAAATTTATCAATCGGATGTGAGAATTTCATTTCTGAATTGACTAATTTATAAAGATTTTTTTGCTAAAAAGTCACCTTTTTTAAAACCTTAAAAAGAAACTTGATCTTGTTTTGAAACTTTTAAAATATTTATGTGGACTTAATCAAGCCTCTTGATCATGGAATGAAAGAGTAATTCAATTTATTTTGAAAAAAATTGCTAAAGGAAATTTTCTCCCTATAATGTTTATTAATAAATTTTCAGTGGATATATTTATTATAAATATTTATATATTTTCTATAATTTTCATGTCATCTAGTGAATCTATGTATAAATGATTTTCATATTTTATTATTTCTAAATTTGATATGAGTATTATGGTAGAATTAAAATTATTTTTAGGATATTATATTTTTTTAATTAGATAACATAATTTCTCTAAATTAGTATAAATATGCTAAAAACTATGTTAATATATTTATAATTTATTAAAGTAAAAGTATAAGTAACTCTATGAGTACTTCTTGTACATTGGATGTTGATGTCACTTGAAAGTCAATTTTATCTACTAGTAGAACTGATCTTATGTTTAGTGTATGAATGAGTAATATATTTCAAGCTAATTGAAACTATTGTCACCTAAAGGTTTTTAAAAGTATTATTATGTATCTTAATTATGGACTCCCACCGTCTTATTACATAAATTTTCATTACATAAGACAAAATAGAGTATCTTTTAATGTTTAGTTTATTGGAAGAAAGGTACCTAATATAAGAAAATTTAAAACATTTTTCTAATCCACTAGAAATGATTCATCATAGGTTCATTAAACTTACACTTACTACATCTTCTAACCTGTTGTAGTACATCAAAGGAAAGGATGGTCATAAGGTCGAGTAAGGGAAAATAAGAGAAATAGTTTACATGTGATCTTGAGAAATACTGATAACAAGTTGAGGAAAATCACTATTGAATTAAAAAGAGGACATGAGGCATATCATAAATAAAATAAAATGAATCATAAATTTTAAATGTGGCTAAAACATTTAATTTAATCATTCATAGGCATATCACTCAGTTTTATCACCGATGTGTAATAAAAATTACCATGTTTCTTCACCAAGGCATCGTAAAACATGTCATATCTAGAGATTAAATTCTTTACCCAATGCATTAGAGATATATAAAATAAAACCCTTCATATGTAGAAATTAATGTAATAAAAATAGATCATAATAAAAAATCTTAGAAATAATATGTGGTGAATGAAAGAAATGGGTTTCATATCAAAATCATGATGTTATAAAAAGTGCTTAAAGAAAAGATCTTTATGACATTATTGACCCATTAAAAAGGAAGTTGGGTTTATTGAATTATTATCCAACAAATAAATAGATATATTTTACATATATGGGTATACCACTTGAAAATAAATAGTTTTTGGTATTCAAAAAAAATTGAATTTCTTGAGAAAAAGGTGAGAAATTTTGGGAAGAAAATTCGGCATCATAATAGGTTTGAAACATGGTTTTATAAAACATTAAAAATAGTGGGTACATGGTTCTTCCATTCCTAAAACACTATAAATATAGTAAAGTTATATAATAAAATTTATATAAGTACATACCTTTTAAATTTAAAGTAAATACCACATAAAAAAGTAACATGAAAGGAAAAGAGAAGTTCATATTACCCTGACCTTGAATAGTAACTCCAATAACTAAATGGATGGGACCTTAGGGCTTGAGGACACCTTGGAAGGAATCCTTGAGAGGTAAATATATCATAACATTGTGGTGGATTAATTGGGAATAAATTAAATAGATAAATTTTGGGTATTTATATAAAAAGTGAGAAATTTTTTAATGATTTCCTTGGAAACCTCCGTAGTGATATTTATAAAACTAGAGGCTCGCCCATGGTATTTGCCCATGTTATTGTCCACTTGGGACACCTAATATTTTATTTTATTCCAAAATAGTTGAACCTCATTTTATATTACTTATTACATCATTAACATTTCATTGAACATATAGATAACTCGAAAACTGTATTTTTACTATTCAATGAAAAACAAGATATTTTAGAAAATTCTCATAAATTCACCATAACATTATTTTTATGTGATGATTTCAAAAAATTATGTTTTATGTATCATAATAATTCTTTAAGTATGATAAATTTGCCTTTTTAATATAAAAAATTATATTTAATAAAAATAATAGCAGCCAGAAAATGCATAGTAAAATTTATGACACATGATAAAAAATTATATTATTATTTAAAATTAAATAAGAGTGTTTTAATCATACTGTTTCATTAAAATAAACATTATTAATTATATATTATTTTTATTATAATAATTTTATCTTTTTTAAAAGAAAAAATTTCTCTGTAAAAATCAATTTATCAAAATCATCATATTTTTATGAAAAACTAAACTCAAAATGGAATTGATGGAACCAAAACTTTATTTATACAAAGCGTTTATACAATATGTAAATAATTCCTAGACACATATATTCTAATAATACTCACATGAAACCTAAGGGTAAAGTGTGTAATAGTGATAATGTCATAGGGAGACTCATCTAACATCGCCCGAGTGGTAATATCTACTAACTAGAACTTCTCCCATAGGTTATTTTATTAAAGCTTAACATATTGAAGTTTAGAATGGGATTGGTCAAGATAGAATCCAAAGCATGCTACCTCCCTCTCATTTTCTAACAAATGGGCTTTATTATGCATGACTCTACTTGATGAGTCCATCTACTCTTCTTTTCTTCATCAATTAACCATTATCATTTCTATTTATAATACTAATTATAATGTAAAATTTATTATTTGGAGTATTATTTCTAATGGTCATTTTTACCAATGGTCCTAATTGACCAACGGTTATAAAATGGTCAAAACCAAATAGCTACATTTCAATTCTACACACTTCATTATTAATGGGATATATTTTTGTTGGGTACAAAATAATATAACACATGATTTTAGGAAACAATTATCATTCAAAAGGTTGAGGTCATTACATTCTTCCCCCATAAGAAATTTTGTCCTGGAAATTTCATCTTGTTCCTTTAGTTGAGAAAAAGTGCAGGTACATTTTCCACAATGTATCAATTGTTCCCAGATGGATTCTTCATATATGTGGTTCCTCCACAACACTTTAACAAAGTGGGTAGTTTTTTTGTTTAGAACCTTATCTCTATAGTCCAAGATCTCCACTGGCTAATCCTAATAAGAGAGGTCATGTTACAGTCTTACCAGCTCTACATTTAGTACATGTAAAGGGTCATGTATGTACTTCCTCTAGATATATTCAAATAAAACATCATGTTATTAATGTAGATTTGTAGTAAGTGCAAGACGATAAGCTACTTACTATATGTGGTCAATGATTTAATAAGGGACTATGTACCTGGGGCTGATCTTTCCATTCTTCCTTGACCTCATGACTCTCTTCCAAGGTAAAATTCAAAAAATACTTTCTCTCCAACATCAAACTCTATATCCCTTTAATGGTTTTCAGTATAGCTCTACTTATAACTCCAAGAAGCCTTTAGGTGTTGTTGGATGCCATGAACCTCTTCTATCATCTCTTACACAAGATCTGGACCAATAATATATCTCTCACCAAATTCATCCCAATAGGTAGGGGTTCCACATCGCTTCCCATAAATATCTTCATAGGGTTCAATTTGAATACTTGAATGGAAGCTATTTTTATATGATAACTCAACTAATAGAATATGTTGATCCCATCCCCCATTAAATTCCATTGAGCATGTTCTCAACATGTCCTTGAGTGTCTAAATAGTCCATTCAAAATAGCCATCAATTTGAGTGTGATAGGCTATATTTAAATTCAATTTAGTATTCATATTTTAATGAAGAATTCCCAAAAATTTTGACATGATCCTTCGATCACGATCAAAAATGATAGAAAGTGGAACTCCATGTAGCATCACTACTTCTATTAAGTATATCATGGTGATTTGGTTAAGATAGAAATCATTCGTGAAAGAGATAAAATGGGCATTCTAGGTGAGACGGTCCACTATAACCCAAATCGCATTGTTTTCTTTGGATGTTTTCAGTAGACCAGTGACAAAGTCCATAGTGATAGTGTCCCACTTCCATGTTTCTATGTGTAGTGGTTGTAATACCCCTGTAGGAAGTTGTTGCACTTCCTTCACTTGTTGACACACCATGCACCTTATAGTGTAGTCCAAAATCTCACTTTTCATGTTATCCCGTCAATAGTAACCCCAAAGGTCCCTATACATTTTAGTGCTTCCAGGATATAAAGATAAAGTAGAGTTATGATCTTCAGCCATCAGTTATTTCTTTATTTCCAGAATATATGAAACACATATCCCTATATGGAATCTCAGTACACCATCTTGATCAATATTGAACTCATGGAGCTTCTTATTCTTCACAGCCTCCAATTTATTCTATTACAAAGGATCTTATCTTTGATATTTCTTGATCTTATCTAGTAATGATGGTTAAGAAACCATTTGGGAAAGTGTTTATGATTTACCTTCCCATATGATTCACATGTCCACTTTTAATAGGTTTCTAATCAATCGATCTCTTTTAATCCTCGTCATTTCCACTATAATAGGTTATTTCCTACTAAATGCATTATCTACAATGTTTTCTCTTTTAGGATGATAATGAATTGAGCAATCATAGTCATTAAGAAGTTACAACTATCTCCACTATCTCATGTTCAAATCCATTTTCATGAAAATATACTTCAAACATTGATGGTCTCTATATATATCACATTTCTCCCCATAGAGATAGTCCCTCCATATATTCAGAGAAAAAACAACTATATCTAGCTCTAGGTCATGCGTATGATAGTTCTTCTCATGAGGGTTCAACTGTCGAGATGCATAATCAATCACCTTGTCATTGTTTATGAGGATTAACCCAATCCATTTCAGATATTCATCACTAAAAATAAATAATACTTCCCCAATATAGGGTAAAGTTAATATGGGTGTAGCAAACACTCTCTTCATTAGCTCTTCGAAACTTTCTCCGCACTCCTTTGTCTAGGTGGACATGACACCTTTTAGACTTAACATTGTTTAGTGGACTAGAAATTCATGAAAAAAAATCACAAACCTCCAACAATATCCCGCTAATTTAAGGAAACATCAAATCTCAGTTACTATTGTAGAATAGGGTAACTCCTCCACAACCTTTGTCTCTGTAGGGTCAACATTCATTCCTTCTTTGGTTATAATTTTCCCCAATAAAAAAACTTATTGTAACCAAAATTCACATTTTATGAACATTACAAATATTCTCTCCTTCCTCAGAGTTTTTAATATAACCCTTATATGATCCTCATGATTTTCCTGAATTTTGAAATATATCATAATATCATCAATAAAAAATACCACAAATTAACCAGGTTAGTCCTTAAATACTATATTCATAAAATCCATAAAAATATCAGATGTGTTAATCAATCTATGGGTCATAAAAAACTCATAATTCTCATATCTTGATCAGAAGGTGGTATTTGGAATATCTTCTTTCTTCACCCCCAATTGATGCTAACTAGATCAAAGATCAATCGTGGATAATAATTAAGCCCCATGAATCCGATCTAATAAATCATGAATTCTTTGAAGAGGGTAATTTTTATTCAATATTATCCTATTGATTTATCTCTAATCAATACATAGCCTCACTGATTCATCCTTATTCTTTAAAAACAGAATAGGTTCTTGCCAGGGAGACACACTTGGTTGGATAATCCCCTTCATCAAAATATCTTGAAGTTGCTTCTTTAATTCCTCCAACTCCAAATTTTCTATTCTATAAGGGGTATTTAAATTTGGCATGGAACCAAGCATGAACTCAATGCAGAACTCTACCTCTCATTCTAGTGGATGTACAAGTAACTCTTTTACAAATAAATCAAGGTATTCCTCGATGATGGGGACTTTATCTATTTGTATACATTCATTTATTTTTGCATCTTAAATGGTCATTTCCTTAAAGAATGATATGGGGGTGCTTCTAAAAAAGATAAATTTTAGATATATCACCTTTAAAAACAATTTTAGGTTGTCTATTAAATACTACTAAGATTTATTTTCTTCTCTAGTTGATCTTGGAATTATAGTTTGAGATCTAGTTCATCCCTAGTATAATGTCGAATTCAAACATGGAAATTGCCACTAGATTTTCGATGGTATTGTTCATTCCAAAGTGAATACTAGAGCTTATATACATTTTTGTTTCTTGGATAATCCCTCTAGGATTCTTGAAATATAACATTACTTCTAGTAATTTAGGGTTGGATTCTATATTCTTTGAAAACATGGAAGAAATAAAGGAATTATTAGAACTAGAATCAAACAAAGTACTTGCTAGATTTAAGAAAACAATGAGATTACCTACCACAACATCATTTAGAACCTCAAATTCAGATATCGTGATATCAAAATCATTACCTTAATCCCTTTTCATACTTTATGGTTGATGGTGATCCCCCTCTAATAACTTTAGATTTGGGAAATGAATGGAAAAGTGCCCAAGGTTTCCACATTTGAAGCATTGGACTTCAAGTAGTTCCTGAACCATCTTCCCTTTATAGTTAATGTTGATATGTTGTGACATTACCTCACTAAAATAGTTCTGAGAAATATATCCTTCTATTCTACACATGTAACATTTCTCACTCCTGAGCAAGCAGTTCAACGAATGCTTCTTCCCATATTTGTTTTATATAGAAAGTTTCACTTGTTTTCCTCCTATTCCTTAATCAAAGATCCTACCCACATTTGGATCCAAAATATCTCTTCATTTCATTTTATATATGGGACTAATTGATCTATTTGAACTTTAGTTCAACTTTCATAGCACTCCTCGTGATCTCCTCATAGTTTTCATAATCTCTATTGGTATGTGTAACAACCTGGTCATTTATGAATAAAGTTCCATTTCTTTTAATGTTTTATGGATATAGAAAAAACATGAAATCATTATTATTATTATTATTATTGGGATCAAATGAACATTAAGTATCATTATCATTAATAATATATCCATTTAACAATGATCACACAACTGATATAAATAAATGGTTTAAAAAAAATACATTCAACACAGACAAAGGAGAGGATGGACCCATCTAGTAGACTTGGGTCTTACAAAGCTCATTTAATGGAGCATAGAAAGGAGGTATCTTCACTAGGATTCACTCTTGACCAATCTCGAGCCGATCTTCAACATTTTAATCATGAATGGAAACACCTATAGGAGAAGTTCAAGTTAATAAAGATTGCCACCTGGGAGATTTAATCTGAGCTGCCCCAAGAGTATATCACCATCACACACCTTTCCCTTAGGTCTTATAAGGGGTTATGTAAAAATTTATTATTTAATTTGTTTTTAATCAGTTTTTATAAATAATAGTCTTATTACATCAATTCCTTTATGAGAATAGTCTTTCTTAATAAATAATGAATTTGATAAATTGATTCTTTAGGTAAAGATGGTACTTTTGAGAAGTATATACATTATTATATTAAAATAAAGTTTTTATTAATAATATTATAAAAACAATTCTTATAAATTATGGTTATATCAGCTCTTTATCTATAAATGATTAGGTAATTAGTTTGATAAGAGGAATATTTTTATACGATAATTCAGAAAGGTTATTTTTAAAGAATTTATTTTAAGGAATTAATGAATTTTTTCAATAACTAATATTTTAATAAAATTATATTATGAAATAATTTTTATTAATAAAAAATGAGTATATAATTTTTATGAAGACCAATGAAATTTTTATTAAGGTTTGAAAACTGTTTTTCTAAAAACCTGTGAATTTTCAATAAATGTCGATTTCCATTTTAAAAGTAAAAATTCATATATTTAGAAAATTATTTAGATAAAATGAAACTTATTTTTGGAATCATGATTTCAAAATTATCTGATAGTAAATTTTTTATAATTTTCTGAGACAGTCTTATTTTTTGGGTAAAAATTAAATACCGTATAAATAAAATATGTGTTTTATGACATCATAATGACCCAAAAATGATGTAATAAATACAATAATGGGTATTATCGGACCAATATATTTTTTCCCATTAAAATAATTCGATTTTATATTTTTTTATTTATTTTATAAATCCTTAGTGAATCCTCCAAAATGTGTAATATATTTTATGATTTTGATTTCATTTATTTAATAATGTGACTCACCTCCACATAAGAAAGGCTAATATTTTAATATAGTAGGCTATTATAATTAAAAAATAATTTCTTCCACTCTTCTTTGGGAAAAACCCATGGTAAAAAACAATGGTAATATTTGTGGTTTAGAATATTTAATTATATAGATTCCAAAACTTATGTTTGTGAAGTATTAAATAATTTCCCTCTCAATTCATATATAAAACCACCCATGCTCCCACTTATATTCACTATACATACTTGGATAACGTCCCTACTATTTCCTCCCCAATATAAAATCCTTCCAAGGTTCCCCATGTTCTCATTAATCCCCTCTTCAAGTTTTTGAAGTCACATAATCAAGTAATGGATTCCTTCCTTTCTCATTTTTTATCCAAGCTACCTTATACTGTTACACCCTTTTATCTTCAATTAAAAATGATGGGGTATATTTTTTAACCTACCCCATAGTTCCCTTATTATTATTTCATAGTGGGATACCTCTTTGTCTCTCATTGATCCTTCTCATGTACACCAGTTACCATGCCAAAATTTCGTAAGAGTTATTACATTTCTCCTCTTTCTTCATGTTTATTTATTATGTTACACCTTCTATTTTCAAATTACATGTTTGTTAAATTATATTTATATAAACCACTTAAATTTAATTTTATGTATATAAGATTATAGACCCATTTCTCTCTCATCAACCTTTTTTTATAATTTTTATATCAAGTCGTTAGGCTGTCGAAATTGCACTGTGATTTTCCATGCAAAAAACATTGTGTAGTGAATACCATGATCATTCATCTATCAAGGGTATTCACCTTTATACACTTATAAATTTTTTATTTATGAATAACATATTTTTATTCCAAACTTCTTTATTTTGGAATTAATTATGATGAATATTGAATCCATGTTTTTTTATCTATGTGAAACACTTAAGCATGATATTGAAATGATTATAAATTGTGTGCCCTGATAGAACTCCATTTCATTGGATAAGGTTTAGTATCATGATAAATTGTGTTCCCTGATAGAACTCAAAATCATTTTATCGGTGCTAGGGTTTCCACCCACCGCCGCCTTCCTCCCCTACTACGGATCGACTGTGGTCCTCTTCTCGGTGCTTCGGCCTGGGGACATCATGGCGTGCAGTTTCTTCCTATAGCGGTGTCGATCCTTGTGCTCGAACACCTCGAAAAATCTCAAAATTTTTTGGCCTTATTCATGGAGACATAGTGAGGGTCAATTTTTTGTGCTCCAACCACTATGATGAAGGTCGTCTCCTTGTTCTGCGTCAGTTTTGGGTAAGTCGAGCGGATCTGATCTCTGTGTGCATTGAACGCGACGGTGAGATTTGCATCTTAGGCCTGCGGCAGATCTTGTTCCGGTGTTGTTTTTAGTGATGTTTATTGTTGTAAATTTCTTTTTGTCTGAGTTTCAGGATTTTGGATGGATTTTTGGATGATTTTCCAGTTCGGTTCTCAGTTCGTGATTTTCGGTTCGTTTTCACCAGCGTTGTGGTGGCGACATTGTTTTCGGCGGCAGCATTGGTTTTCATCACGATGGTTTTTTTTGAATCTGACAATGGTGTATGGAAGGATTCATTTTCTTTATTGGTATATTCTGTGAATATTTTGAATTTTGTTCATTGATTTGTGTGGATTGAATTTTGAGAGGTTTTGCATTGTGGCTCTTCGATATGCGGTTTTTGGGGCAAGGCAATCAGTTCACAAACAGGGAAAATTTATAAGAGGTTCAGAGCAGGGTGTTTTCACTATCCATCACTTTTTGGATTTGAAAGTTTGAGAGGGTATGAAAATTTTCATCAGTACTAAGCTCGTGCAGTCCTACATGGGACGTTTGTTGAGCAGTGTTGTGATGGTGAAAGCTAGTCTTAACGTGATTGATGTTGGGGAGGAGTTTTATTTGTATTGAATTTGGTTGTTTTTTGCTTTAAAATCTTGGACCGTGAGGGTTTGTTTGAATGTATTAGTCTCTAAAGTCATGTTGGGTTCCCCCTTTCCCTCAAAAGGGGGTTTATGCTAATAATAAAAAAATTAATTTTTATTCAGTCCACATTTCTATGTTATGATGATCATGCTATATCATGCCTTTATTTTAATATTTCTCTTATGCATTATCAATATGTCTATTTCCTAACATGTATTGTATTCTTCATGTTATTTCTTGTTTACTTCCTTCATTTGATTTATATATATCCTTTTTCTTATGAATGTCCTCAGGTTATCCCATGAAATGCAATGTATAAAGCAATATTGTGGTCATGTAAAAGAAGTTTTAAATAAATATGTTGTATTTTATGTCTTAAGTATTAATGTAATGTTCCTAGTCCCTAAATACATGAGACCTCTTGATCTTCTGGGTTTTATTAAGTTCATTTTTATGTAATAAATCATGTTTAAATGTTTAAAAAAGATATGGGTTACTATAGTTGGAATCAAAGGATAAGATTAGTTTTTTTTAAATTATGTTTATAAATCTCTAGTGAAAGACTTAGGGATAATACTGAGTATAATAAAATAATCCCTAAATTTGGGTGAGTAGAGATTAAGTGGTTTATCAAAAAAAATGCATCTCTGTCTGGATACGACAAGTAGAGGTGTCTCTAGCACATATGTATCTAGTGGTAAAGCCTGAAAACACCGCTTGGAGATAGACTCAAATGGGAACGGGTGCACGACAATGGGCCTTGATTCACTCTTGGTTTTACACTCCTGGGGGATAAGCTTCAGTAAATTCATAATATTTGTACAAACCATTTTTAAGTGAATAAAAGAATTCCCTTAATAATATATGTTAGGAAATATATCATGGATGACTTTCATTGAAACCTATAAATTCATAAATTATGGAAATAAATTTAATATATAAGTTATCCATTTTTTCATGGGATTCCCCTTTATGTGTTTAATAGTTTAATATACTTACCCCTAATTTTCATTTTATCCTAGCCAATGTTCAGTAATAGGAGGACTCGGGCTAACAACTGATGTGAAGATCAATGTGATCATTGTTTTAATGAGAAGCCCAAACCGATGGGAGTGAGAATAAAAAACGTTGTCATGATACTCTCTCATTTAACTCATGTTTTGAATAGAAACATTGGTCCATAAGAACATCAAACCCCCCACCCCCCAAAAATAAAAGGTCACAATCTAGAGCTTCATGAGACAAAGGACTCCTAATTTCAATGGATCATCTGATCCCTCAATCT
This sequence comes from Viscum album, assembly GCA_963277665.1. Classification (NCBI taxonomy): domain Eukaryota; kingdom Viridiplantae; phylum Streptophyta; class Magnoliopsida; order Santalales; family Viscaceae; genus Viscum; species Viscum album. Next base: position 230,277,658 of record OY728151.1, read on the forward strand.
CTAAACAATTGATCAACTCCATTGATAAGACCTTCTCCACCCTTCAATGTTCCGAACAAGAGAAAGATGTTTTGGCTATTTATCATATGGAGGGTGAAGCTGTTCAATGGTGGAGATTGATAATAAATATGATCCCTAAGTAAGAGATCAAGGTTTTGGAATTGAAGGATTTCTAGAAAATGTTTTTCGATAAATATTTTCCTAAAACCCTCTAAATTAATATGGAAAGGGACTTCCTTTCCCTCAAGAAAAAAAGACAACGAATCCATCAGAGTGTATGAGAAAAACATCACAAAGTTGGCATGATATTCCTCTAGCCTTGTTGTTACCCCTGAATGCAAGGTTTGTGGATTCTTCGGTAGGATAAAACCTAGCCTACCAAAATACCCAGAGATTTGTGACTGTGATTGTTATGAGTAAACTATATGATGTACCCTTAATTTTGAAATGGAGATTGGCGAATATCAGGGGTATCATTGGGATAGGAAGTGGATATTGGATATTAATTTTGTGGTTCTAATGGATAAATCCAATGGTGATAAAAATTTAAAGCACCCCAGTTTCCAAAGTTATAGAAAGAAGTATGGGGAAATTGCTGGAAGGGGACAACCAAATTCATTAGGTGTGGAAAATAAGGGAACCTGACCAATGATTGCTGACAAGAAAAACTCACTACTACGATAGAGGAAAGTAACATTGTGTTCAATATTCAATGCATTTTTCATTTCTATAACTTCAAAAAATTATGGCACTTTGTGAACCATTGTCCTAAGCTAAGGGTTTTTGGGGGAAACCAATAACTACCAAGGCAGTAAGGGAGAACTTTTTCCATCATACCACCGATGAAAATCCCAATAATAAAGTAGTGATAGGTGCACTAGTTATTCATTCAATAATAGATAATGTATTTTTTTGATTCTGGCCCTAGGCATTATTTTATATCCTAAAGGTTTAGTAGAATAATCCAAACACCACCAAAAATCATGGAAGTAAAAATTTTTATGAGAACTGAAAATGGGGAAATTATTTCATCCCATTAATATACTTCCTCCCCTATCAAAATTTTTGGGTTGAAATTCCAAATGAACCTCATCATACTCCATTTTGTGGGATTTTAGGCAATTCTTGGCATGGATTGGCTTTCAATATATAGAGTAAACATAAATTGACATGAGGAGGAAATCACTCTCTATATGGAGAATCGACCCCCCCCCCCCCAATTCTATACAAGTGCAAGGATGATGCTGAATCTCCCCCATCACCATCATCCCAATCATGGATATTACTGCCCTATGAGCATGTGTATCCTTCTCGGATGATTGATTCTAAGGAAGGAACCTTCCTCGAAGACATGCCTTTTATGAGGGAATTTGCTAATGTGTTTCCCAGGGAATATTTTGGTCTTTCTCCTAGAAGAGATGTTGAATTATCGATTGATCTTCAAACTGGTGCATTACTAATATTCAAGACTCCGTATAGAATAGATATTGTGGAGCTTGATGATTTAATAAAAACCTATAATAGAATCTAGATAATATTTTTATACACCCAAGTGCTTTAACATGGAGTGCACTAGTCCTCTTAGTAAAGAATAATGATGGGTCAATAGGCCTTTGCATTGATTATCATGAGCTCAAAAAAAATCACAATAAAGAACAAGTACCATTTTCCATGAATTGATGACTTGTTCGATCAGCTATATAAATCACAATACTTCACCAAGGTGGATTTGTGGTCAGGATATTACCAAGTAAGGGTGAAGGAGGAGGATATCCTCAAGGCTACATTTTATACAAGGTACGAGCACTATGAATTCATATTAATTCTTTTAGGACTCCCTAATTCTCCATAAATCTTCATGGACCTGATGAATATTGTCTTTAGAGATTACCTCTACAAATATTTGGTAGTATTTATAGATTATATTCTAATATACTCCAAAACCAAAGAGGATCATGAAGAGAATCTAAGCACTGTACTAGAGACATTGTGAAAGGAGAACCTCTATGCAATGTAAATAAAGTGCAAGTTCTAGTTAAAAATGTAACACCCTGAGATTTTATGAGAATTTTTTTTTCTTTTTTTTATGTCTTATGTTATACACAACACCAATGGAATCTTTCACAGCACACAATACGGACTTGGCTTGCATTACACGCAATCGCGACCTTCCTCGACAGCTTGCGTCGTATGCAATATCGGGTTTCACTAAACAACGTAATATTATTCTGGACTAGCCATTATGAATAGTATTAACTAAATTTTGAATTTTATAACATTATTATTCATCTTACACATTTTCTAGAACATGGTAAGAGAACAAAATAAATTTTTCGGGTAAAATAAGTATTTTTCAAAAAATACAGTTTTGCCGCCTTTTGATGGCACACCCACATTAAATCTAGTTTTAGACATGTTTATAAGTTCAATTTTGCAAAATAAAATTCTTATTTTGAATCAGGATATAAAAATTTACTTTGGATAAATTTTTGATATTTTTCTGATAAATTTCATATTTTGATGAATAGTAAAAATACGCTAATTTTTAATTAAAAATAACTTTTTCCATTGAGATAATTTATATGGTTAAATTATAATATTGAATGGTTTTAAAGTATAAATAGAATATATTTTTACCATTTAATATAATTTATGTCATTAGCATTAATTTCACATTGAATTCATAGGTAAAAACATTTCAATCTTTGGCAATGTTTTAACTTTTAAAACCTATTTTCTTAACAACGGGATTTATTTTAAATTAATTACTGCAACTTATATGTTTTGAATTTTGAAAAATGGATTCCATATTCGAAATCAGTGGGTCCAAATTATGTTAATAGGCTACTTTTTATTTTTTGGCAATATAAATAGTAACTACGGTAAATTTTATTTATCATAGTAAAAGGTAAATCGCGTAATTAAGGGTAAATATAAGATTATAAAATTACCCTAACACCTGCCAAAATCCTATTAGATGACTAAAAGTCGACCCATATCACCTAAGGGTCTGATTAGATTCATTTAATGGACTTTTTTCCATAAAAATAATTTAATTATTATTGAAACCAAAGAATGTGACAACATGTCACTTTCTTAAATCTTATAAGTATAATAATTTTAATTTAGTGATAAGCTTAATGAAAATTCGAACATGAATAGTATCGAGAAATCTAATACAATTATCTACATAATAGGAATTTATTTATTATTTTTAGGTATTAAATAATTATCATTAATTATGACACAATAGTGATGTTGAAATTATTTTATTAATTAAAATATCAAAAAATGGTTTTAAAAATATTAAAATAAATATTATATGAACTATTTCATTTTCTAGACTCATATAAAATTTTATGAATCTATTAAAGCTTTTATTTCAAACATATCTTCTGTAAATATTTTATTTAAATTCAAATAAATGAATAGTGTCGAAATTGACACTATTGTTATTTTAGAAAAATAACATATTATAAAATTGTTTAAAAATCAAAAAAATATTTAAAAATTGTAAATTAAAATTTATATGGTCGAAAATGTCATAAAGTGTCAAATTATGGAAAATTCACATCACATATGTAATTATTTATAATAATTTAAAATTTAGAATATTATTACCACAAATAAAATTAAATTGGTAAATAAGGAAAAATCAAGTTGATAATATTTAAAATAAATTCATAACATGTATAGATTTTATTAGTTGATGAGATTACAACCCTATCTCATATAATCTTTCGATATGAGTCATTTTGGAAGTTTTTAAGTGGGTTTGGGATTTAATATAAACTAATATTTCTTATATTTTCAAAGGTGCCCCTCTCCTCCCTTATAAAAGGGCTCCTCATCCCTCTCCTCCTCACACCAATTTGAGCATTCAGGCTCGGCCAATCCCTGCCCATTTCACTTCCCCACTTAACTAGAAATATCCTAGAGGTCATGGTCTTCCTCAAAGACCAATTTTAGTGCCCTAAGAGGAGGTCTCAAAGAGGCACTTCAAAGAAGAGGAGGTTCAGACACTTATGAAGCAAATCGGACCTAAGGTAAGGGAGAATATCACAATCTCATTTTTATCCGAGATTGTTTATACTTGGGTATTTAATGGGGTGTATTTTATCATCCACATCCATGTTTCTTCAATATTTAATATTATTTCCATCCACCTATAGTTGTTTAAATCCAATTTTACCCTTCGGTGAGTTTAAGTAAAAGATATGAAAGGAATCTTTTGTCGTTTTTCATACAAGGTACTTTTTTACTTTTATAACAAAAGTACAAGAAGAATGTTTTTTTAACTTATACAGCATGAATGTATTTTTAAAACATTATTTCCAAGAAGCTTCCTTTACAAGTTTTCAAGTTTATTTTTAATAAACTTTATTTAATTTAGAATCGTATGACATGTTAAGAAAGGAAAAGTGTTTTTGAAGTAGAAATGATATTTTCCTCAAGAATGGAGTTCAAGTTTTTTATCAAAATTATTTTCCATCTAAGATAATAAAGGGTTTTGTTTCTATCCCTATTATTACATTGATTTTATTATATTGTGATGGAATTATTTTTATGAATTCCTTTATCTTATATGAATTGTTTTATGACTTCCTGATGTTTAAGAATACCATTTTTAATACATGGGTTATGTTATGATGTATGGTTTATGATTTTGTGGCACACATAAGAATTGTATCATTATGGTATGGGTGGGACCTATATCTCCCTCCAATTCATTGGGTAAAGATTTATATCTCATGCGATAGACATGGCTGGAACGGCAGGTTAAACGGGTTCAGTGAAACATGACTGAAACGAGGGGTGAACTCGGTTCAGAAATGGACTTTTTCCACTAAGATAGTCTTGGAAATGATTCCTGGCTAATAATAAATGATTCTATATGATTATGTGTGTATGACACAAATATTCATGTTTTACGTTAAGATTATTGGTATTACATTTCACTACTATGATTTATCCCATGTTATGAAATTATGATTTCTTTTGCAGGTTAATATTTCCAAAATGTTATGTTCTTATGAATACGATGTGATTGATTTTTATTTTGTTTACCCTTACTGAGCATTTGAGCTCACCCTTTTGTATTTTTTCTTTCCCCCAGGTTGGGAAGAATGTTATTAAGTAGGATATTCCAAAAGGGACTCTAGATATGATGAAATAAATGGGAGACAATGTAGATGGTTTATGAACTAGTTGTTTATGTTTCCCAGTTTCTAAAGACACTATACCTATACGGTCCATTCATGGTTTTGTTATATGTTTTAATAAGTATGCTTCAATTTTTAAGTATTAACCATGTATGTAAAGTATGGGTCGCTATAGTTGGTATAAGAGGAAAGGTATAGTCAACCTTTGGAAACTAGGATGTGAAAGCCTTAGTAAGAACCCTAAGGATATGTCTAAGCATAGAACCCAATCTTAGTGTTTTAGAAACGGACATGAAAAACCTATGATAAGACCTTAAGTGTGAAATTATATTCTGGATTATTTGGTTTTCCTATTATAATTAGTGTTGCTCACACAATTCTTCTTGGTTTTAGTCAATGGCTGGATCCCGAAGAAACTGTGTTAATGTGGAATGTGACAGGCAATGCAGGGATTGTCCCCCTGAGCAACCAAACGTTATGGGAGTTGGAATGCAAAATCTTGTATCCATGCTCACACAACTTTCTCAAGCTATAAATCATGCTGGACTTCCAAATGAGAAAAGGAAGGAGAAACATTCTGTTGAATCCTTTATGAGGCAACATCCACCTTCATTCAGCGGGTCTTCTGATCCATTAGTGGATGAACAATGGATCAGTACCACTGAAAAGATAATTTGAGTTCTTCAATGTTCTGAACATGATAAAGTCATATAAGAAGTGTATCGTTTGGAAGGTGATGCTGATCAATGGTGGAACCTTATTAAGAATACGAGGCAAAGGGATGAAATTGATTCCATGGAATGGGACAAGTTCAAGAACTTATTTTTCAATAAGTATTTCCCTCGTATTCTTCGAACAAAGATGGAGAATGAGTTTATTGAACTAATGAAAAATGATGATGAATCCGTTGGTACCTATGAAGAAAATTTTACAAGACTTGCAAGGTACGCTTCCGGAATTATTATCCTACCTGAGAGTAAGATCGATCGATTCTTTAGTGGCTTAAAACCAAATCTTCGAAGGGTGTTATCCATAAGGGACTACAATAGCTACGAGGAAATCATTTGATGTGCTCTCAAGGTTAAGATGGGGATTAGAGTAACCCATTAGTCATATGGGTTTCATAAGAAGAGGAAAATGGAATTCAAAGGAAAATATAAAGAGCACACTAAAAAAAAGATGAGCATTCCCTTATGCTCAAAGTGTGGAAAGAAGCATGGAGGAAATTGTCTTAAGGGGACAAGAAAATGTTATAAGTGTGGAAAAGAAGGTCATCAGGCAATTGAATGTCAAAATAATGGGAAGAAGATGTCTAATTATGCAAAAAAAGGAAGGGATACACAGAATGAACCTACTACACTTCAATGTTTCAAGTGCAACGAGATGGGGCATTATGCCAATCAATGCCCAAATACAAGGGTTGATGATGATGATCGACGTAAACAAACTCTTATGGCCAAAGACAAAGGAAATTCACAAACAATTACTATCGGCGATGTGGAGTACGAAAATGAAGTGGTGAGAGGTACACTTACCATCCACTCTAAAGTAGAAAATGTTTTATTTGATTCTGTATCCACCCACTCTTCTATTTATGAAGAATTTTCTAAGGGTATCACCGTATTACCTCAACAATTAGATGTTCAGTTAGCTGTGACAACCCCTAATGGCACAACAGTCGCATCAAAAGTTTACAATTCTTCTCCGATTGAAGTCTGTGGGAATGTGCTTCCTGCAAATCTTGTGATCCTTCCTATAGTGGAATTTTATGGGATTATTGGCATGGATTGGCTTTCTTTATATGGGGATCATATCAATTTCCAAATAAGGGAAGTTACATTTCATATTCCAGATCAATCTATGATCGTCTATCGATATAAGGATGAACATAACCTTCCAGTAGAAATTTCTTCTATCTTATGGGTCTTTATTCCACTAAATGAAGGTTATTTATCTCAAATGGTTGGAGAGAAAATCACAATTAATAATATGACCACTGTACGGAAATTTGATGATGTCTTTCTGGATGAATTGCCAGGTCTTCCACCAAATCTTGAAGTTGAGTTTTCAATAGAACTCATACCATGTGCTTTGCCTATTTCAAAGACACCTTATAGAATGGCCCCAATTGAGTTGCAGGAATTGAAGAAGCAACTCCAAGAGAATCTTGATAAGGAATTCATACACCCTAGTGCATCACCTTGGGGAGCACCTGTTCTGTTTGTTAAGAAGAAATATGGGTCAATGAGACTCTACATTGATTATCGAGTACATAACAAGATCACTATCAAGAACAAATATCCTCTCCCACGCATTGATGACCTATTTGACCAACTACGCGGAGCTCAATACTTTTCCAAGATTGATCTTCGTTTAAGGTATCATCAATTAAGGGTCAAAAGGGAGGATATACCAAATACGGCTTTCCGTACAAGGTATGGACACTATGAATTTATAGTGATGCCATTTGGTCTTACTAATGCCCCTGCTATCTTCATGGATCTGAAAAATAGAGTATTTAGAGACTATCTTGATCAGTTTATGGTAATCTTTATAGATGATATTCTTGTCTATTCAAATAGAAAGGAAGAACATGAAGATCACTTGAGAATTGTATGAAAGACTCTAAGAAAGGAGAATCTTTATGCCAAATTTACCAAGTGTGAATTTTGGCTTCAAAAAGTTGCATTTTTGGGTCACATAATCTCAAAAGAGGGGATATCTGTGGATCCAGCAAAAACAGAGGTTATCGAAGGATGGTCGAGACAAACAACAGTAACTGAGATCCGAAGTTTTCTTGGTTTGGTTGGATATTACCGACGTTTTGTGAAAGATTTTTTAAGGTTATCTAACCCACTCACCAAGTTGACTCGAAAAGGAGTTATGTTTGTTTGGACAGAAGAATGTGAAGAAAATTTCAAAGAGCTAAAAAGAAGGTTTTCCAGTGCACCTGTGCTCACACTACCTTGCAGTGGAGAAAGGTTTGTGATCTACAGTGATGAATCCAAGAAGGGACTGGGATGTGTTCTCAAGCAAAATGATATGGGGATAGCTTATGCCTCACGACAGTTGAAAATCTATGAGAAAAACTACCCAACTCATGATTTGGAGATAGCTGCGGTAATCTTTGCATTAAAGATTTGGAGGCATTACCTTTATGGTGAAAGGTGTGATATTTATATTGATCATAAAAGTTTAAAGTATATTTTCACACAAAAGGAGCTGAATATGCATCAAAGAAGATGGTTGGAGCTAATTAAGGATTACGACTGCTCAATTCATTACCACCCTGGGAAAGAAGACAAGGTAGCAGACTCATTAAGTCGACAAGACCATGGTAGCATATCCATGATGAGGATCGCAAAAGATCCAATATTTATGGATTTACAAAGGATGGATCTTGGAATTTTAATGGAAGGGGAGAAATCTTATCTTTCTCAAATGAATTCTCAACCATCTATACATGTGAAGATTAAAGAGGCGCAGAAAGAAGATGTCGAGTTACAAAAGAAGGTGAGAAATGTTCCTGAATTCAACCTTGATTGTGATGGGATAATAAAGTTCAGGAATCAGGTTTGTGTTCCTCCCATACCAGAATTAAAGAAGGGGCTGCTGGATGAGGCTCCTAGTTCTTCATTCTCTATTCATCCTGGAAGCACGAAGATGTATAGGGACCTGAAAGAGTACTTCTGGTGGGATGGCCTGAAAAGAGATGTTGCTGAATATGTCTCTCGATGCTTGGTTTGTCATCAAGTTAAATCTGAGAGACAGAAGCCCAAGGGGATGCTACAACCATTACCCATACCAGAATGGAAATGGGAAAACATCACTATGGACTTTGTCACTGAACTTCCTAAAACATCCAAAGGCAATAATGCTATCTGGGTCATTGTTGATCGTCTTACAAATTCTGCACACTTCATTGCTATTAGAGAGGATTTCTCTCTAGATCAGTTTTCCAGGATATATGTAAAGGAAGTGGTAAGATTGCATGGAGTACCAATTTCTATTATATCTTATCAGGATCTGAGGTTTACCTCAAATTTCTGGTGAAGTCTTCAGCATACTCTAGATACAGAGTTGAGTTTCAGCACTGCTTATCATCCTCAGACAGACGGTCAGTCTGAGAGGACAATTCAAACTCTAAAAGATATGTTGAGAGCTTTCTCTATAGATTTCAAAGGTGGTAGGGATCAACATCTACCTTTGGTGGAATTTTCTTTTAATAATAGCTTTCACTCCAGTATTCAGATGGATCCTTATGAAGCTCTATATGGAAAGAAATGTAGGAATCCAACTTTTTGGGATGAAGTTGGGGAAATAAAGCTATTAGGACCGGATCTTGTTGATTAAATGGTAGAAAAGGTCAGATATATTCAACAACACATAAGATAAGCTCAGAGTCAACAAAAAAGTTATGCCGACAACCGAAGAAAAGACCTAGAGTTTGAAGTGGGTGATAAAGTGTTCATATATAAATCTCCCTAGAAGAGGGTCATGAAATTTGGAAAGAAGGGAAAGTTGAACCCTAGATATATTTGTCCTTTTGAAATTCTGGATCGTGTTGGGAAGGTAGCTTACCAATTGGTGCTTCCACTGAATCTCTCTCAAGTTCACGATGTGTTCCATGTATCTCTCCTGAGAAAGTACAAACCTGATCCTTCACATGTACTCAGCTCAGAAGTTGTACCGCTGGAGAAAGATCTTTCTTATGAAGAACAATCAATAGAGATTCTGGATTGTAGCGAAAAATTCCTACGGAACAATACCACTTGCTTGGTGAAAGTTTTATGGAGGAACTACCAATTAGAAGAAGCTACATGGGAACTTGAGGATATGATGAGGGAGATGTATCCTCATCTGTTTGTAATGAAGTGACGAATTTCGGGGGCGAAATTGATTTTAAGGGGGGTAGAATGTAACACCCTGAGATTTTATGAGAATTTTTTTTCTTTTTATATGTCTTATGTTATACGCAACACCAAAGGAATCTTTCACAGCACACAATATGGACTTGGCTTGCATTACAAGCAATCACGACCTTTCTCGATAGCTTGCATCGTACGCAATACCGGGTTTCACTAAACAACGATATATTATTATGGACCAGCCGTTATGAATAGTAGTAACTACATTTTTAATTTTATAACATTATTATTCATCTTACACATTTTCTAGAACATGGTAAGAGAACAAACTAAATTTTTCGGGTTAAATAAGAATTTATTTAAAAATGCAGTTTTGCCACCTTTTGATGGCGCACCCACATTAAATCTAGTTTTTGACATGTTTATAAGTTTAATTTGGAAAAATAAAATTCTTATTTTGAATCAGGATATAAAAATTTACTTTGGATAAATTTTTTATATTTTTCTGATAACTTTCATATTTTGATGAATAGTAAAAATACACAAATTTTTAGTTAGAAACAATTTTTTCCATTGAGATAATTTATATAGTTAAATTATCATATTGAATGGTTTTAAAGTATAACTAGAATATATTTTTACCATTTAATATAATTTATGTCATTATCATTAATTTCACATTGAATTCATACGTAAAAACATTTCAATCTTTGGTAATGTTTTAACTTCTAAAACCTGTTTTCTTAACAACGGGATTTATTTTAAATTAATTACTGCAACTTATATGTTTTGAATTTTGAAAAATGGATTTCATATTCGGAATCAGTGGGTCCAAATTATGTTAATAGGCTACTTTTTTATTTTTTGGTATTATGAATAGTAACTACGGTAAATTTTATTTACTATAGTTAAAGGTAAATCGGGTAATTTAGGGTAAATATAAGATTATAAAATTACCATAACACCTACCAAAATCCTATTGGATGACTAAAAGTCAACCCATATCACCTAAGGGTCTGATTAGATTCATTTAATGGACTTTTTTCTATGAAAATAATTTAATTATTATTAAAACCAAAGAATGTGACAACATATCACTTTCGTAAATATTATAAGTATAATAATTTTAATTTAGTGATAAACAAAATGAAAATTCGAACATGAATAGTCTACAGAAATATAATAAAATTATATACATCATAGAAATTTATTTATAATTTTTAGGGATTAAATAATTATCATTAATTATGACACAATAGTGATGTTGAAATTATTTTATTAATTAAAATATCAAATAAATGGTTTTAAAAATATTAAAATAAATATTACATGAACTATTTAATTTTCTAGACACATATGACATTTTATGAATCTATTAAAGCTTTTAGTTCACACATATCTTCTGTATATATTTTAGTTAAATTCAAATAAATGAATAGTGTCAAAATTGACACTATTGTTATTTTATAAAAAAACATATTATAAAATTTGTTTAAAAATCACAAAAATATTTAAAAATTATAAATTAAAATTTATATTGTCGACAATGTCATAAAGTGTCAAATTATGGAATATTCACAACACATATGTAATTATTTATAATAATTTAAAATTTAGAATATTATTAACAAAAATAAAATTAAATTGGTAAGTAAGGATAAATCAAGTTGATAAGGTTTATAATAAATTCCTAACATGTCTAAATTTTATTGGATGATGTGATTACAACCCTATATCATCTAATATTCGGATATGAGTCATTTTGGATGTTTTTAAGTGGGGTTTGGATTTAATATAAACTAATATTTCTTATATTTCAAAAGGTTCCCCTATCCTCCCTTATAAAAGGGCACCTCCTCCCTCTCTTCCTCACACCAATTTGAGCCTTTAGGCTAGGCAAATCCCTACCCATTTCACATTCCCACATCCCTAGAAATATCCTAGAGGTCATGTTCTTCTTCAAATACCAATTTTAGTGCCCTAAGAGAAGGTCTCAAATAGGCGCTTCAAAGAAGAGGAGGTTCAGACACTTACGAAGAAAATCAGACCTAAGGTAATGGAAAATATCACAATCTCATTTTTATCCAAGATTGATTATACTTTGGTATTTACTGGGGTGTATTTTATTATCCACATCCATGTTTCCTCAATTTTTAATATTATTTCCATCCACCTACAACTGTTTAAATCCAATTTTACCCTTCGGTGAGTTTTAGTAAAAGATATGAAAGGAATCTTTTGTCGTTTTTCGTACGAGGTACTTTTTGACTTTTCTGAAAAAAGTACGAGAAGAATGTTTTTTTAACTTATACGGCATGAATGGATTTTTAAAAATTATTTCCAAGAAGCTTCCTTTACAAGTTTTCAATTTTATTTTTAATCAACTTCTTTTAGTTTAGAATTGTATGACATGTTAAGAAAGGAAAAGTGTTTTTGAAGTAGAAAGGATATTTTCCTCAAGAATGGAGTTCAAGTGTTTTATCAAAATTATTTTCCATATAAGATAATAAAGGGTTATCTTTCAATCCCTATTATTACAATTATTTTATTATGTTGTGATGGAATTATTTTTATGAATTCCTTTATCTTATATGAATTGTTTTATGATTTCATGATCTTTAAGAATCCCATTTTTATTACATGGGTTATGCTATGATATATGGTTTATGATTTTGTGGCACACATAATAATGGTATCATTATGAGATGGGTGGGACCTATATCTCCCTCCAATGCATTTGGTAATGATTTATATCTCATGAGATATACATGGCTGGAACGGCAAGTTAAACCGGTTCAGTGAAACAGGAGTGAAACAAGGAGTGAACTCGGTTCAGAAATGAAATTTGTCCACTAAGATAGTCTTGGAAATGAGTCTTGACTAATAAGAAATGATTCTCTATGATTATGTGTGTATGAAACAAAGTTTCATGTTTTAAGTTATGATTATTTGGATTACATTTCACTACTATGATTTATCCCATGTTATGAAAATATTATTTCTTTTGTAGGTTAAGATTTCCAAAATGTTAGGTTCTTATGAATATGATGTGATTGATTTTTATTTTGTTTATCCTTACTGAGCATTTGAGCTCACCCTTTTGTATTTTTTCTTTCCCCCAGGTCAGGAAGAAGGTTATTAAGTAGGATATGCCAAAAGGGACTCTAGATATGATGAAATAAATGGGAGACAATGTAGATGCTTTATGAACCAGTTGTTTATGTTTCCCAGTTTCTAAAGACATTATACCTATACAGTCCTTTCATGGTTTTGTTATATGTTGTAATAAGTATGCTTTAATTTTGACGTATTAACCATGTATGTAATGTATGGGTCGCTATAGTTGGTATCAGAGGAAAGGTATAGTCAACCTTTGGAAACTAGGATGTGAAAGCCTTAGTAAGAACCCTAAGGATATGTCTAAGCATAGAACCCAATCTTAGTGTTTTAGAAATGGCCATGAACAACCTATGATAAGACCTTAAGTGTGAAATTTTATTCTTGATTATGTGGTTTTCCTATTATAATTAGTGTTTCTCACACAATTCTTCTTGGTTTTAGTCAATGGCTGGAACCCAAAGGAACCGTGTTAATGCGGAATGCGACGGGAAATGCAATGATTGTCCCCTTGAGCAACCAAACATTATAGGAGCTGGAATGAAAAATCTTGTAGCCATGCTCACATAACTTTCTCAAGCTATGAATTATTCTGGACTTCCAAATGAGCAAAGGAAGGAGCAACATTCTGTTGAATCCTTTATGAGGCAGTGTCCACCTTCATTCAGCGGGTCTTCTGATCCATTAGTGGCTGAACAATGGATCAGTACCACTGAAAAGATATTTTCAGTTATTCAATGTTCTAAACATGATAAAGTCATCTTAGTAGTGTATCGTTTGTAAGGTGATGCTGATCAATGGTGGAATCTTATTAAGAATAAGAGGCAAAGGGATGAAATTGAGTCCATGGAATGGGACAAGTTCAAGAACTTATTTTTCAATAAGTATTTCCCTCGTATTCTTTGAACAAAGATGGAGAAGGAGTTTCTTGAACTAAAGCAAAAGGATGACGAATCTTTTGGTGCCTACGAAGCAAATTTTACAAGACTTGCATGGTACCCTTCCGGAATTATTATCCAACCTGAGAGTAAGATTGATCGATTCTCTAGTGGCTTAAAACCAAGTCTTCAAAGGGCGTTAGCCATAAGGGACTTCAATAGCTACGAGGAAATCAATTTATGTGCTCTCAAGGTTGAGATGGATATTGGAGTAACCCATCAGTCATATGGGTTTGATAAGTAGAGGAAAATGGAATTCAACGGAAAATCTAAAGAGCACACTAAAAAGAAGATGAGCTTTCCCTTATGCTCAAAGTGTGGAAAGAAACATGGAGGAAACTGTCTTAAGGGGACAAGCAAATGTTATAAGTGTGTAAAAGAAGGTTATCGGCCAATTGAATGTCGAAATAATGTGAAAAAGATGTCTAATGATGAAAACAATGGAATGGATACACAGAATGAACCTACTACACTTCAATGTTTCAAGTGCAAGGATATGGGGAATTATGCCAATCAATGCCCAAATCCAAGGGTTGATGATGGTGATCGACGTCAACAAAATCTTAACGCCAAATACAAAGGAATGTCACATGTAATTACTATTAGAGATGTGGAGTACGACAATGAAGTGGTGAGAGGTACACTTACCATCCACTCTAAAGTAGAAAATATTTTATTTGATTCTGGATCCACCCACTCTTTTATTTCTGAAAAATTTTCTAAGGGTATCATCGTATTATCTCAACATTTAAATGTTGAGTTAGTTGTGACAGCCCCTAATGGCACAACAGTCACATCAAAAGTTTACAATTCTTCTTCGATTGAAGATTGTGGGAAAGTGCTTCCTGCAAATCTTGTGATCCTTCCTATAGTGGAATTTTATGTGATTCTTGGCATGGATTGGATTTATTTATATGGAGATAATATCAATTGCCAAATAAGGGAAGTCACATTTCATATTCCATATCAATCTATGATCATCTATCGATGCAAGGATGAACATAACCTTCCAGTAGAAATTTTCTTCTATCTTATGGTTCTTTATTCCACTAAATTAAGGTTATTTATCTCAAATGGTTGGAGGGAAAATCACGATTAATAATATACCCATTTTACGGGAATTTGATGATGACTTTCCAGAGGAATTTCCAGGTCTTCCACCAAATCGTGAAGTTGAGTTTTCAATAGAACTCGTTCTAGGTGCTTTGCCTATTTCAAAGACACCTTATAGAATGGACCTAATTGAGTTACAAGAATTGAAGAAGCAACTCCAAGAGAATCTTGATAAGGTATTCATATGCCCTAGTGTGTCACCTTGGGGAGCACCTGTTCTATTTGTTAAGAAGAATGATGGATCAATGAGACTCTGCATTGATTATCGAGAACTTAACAAGATCACTATCCAGAACAAATATCATCTCCCATGCATTGATGACCTATTTGACCAACTACGCGAAGCTCAATACTTTTCCAAGATTGATCTTCATTTAGGGTATCATCAATTAAGGGTCAAAAGTGAGGATATACCAAAGACGTCTTTCTGTACAAGGTATGGACACTATTAATTTATAGTGATTCCATTTGGTCTTACTAATTCCCCTGCTATCTTCATGGATCTGATGAATAGAGTCTTTAGAGACTATCTTGATCAGTTTGTGGTAGTCTTTATAGAGGATATTCTTGTCTATTCAAAGAGAAAGGAAGAACATGAAGATCACTTGAGAATTGTATTAGAGACCCTAATAAAGGAGAATATTTATGCCAAATTTACTAAGTGTGAATTTTGGCTTCAAAAAGTTGCATTTTTGGGTCACATAATCTCAAAAGAGGGGATATATGTGGATCCAAAAAAAATAGAGGTTATCGAAAGATGGTCGAGACCAACAACAGTAACTGAGATCCGAAGTTTTCTTGGTTTGGCTGGATATTACCGATATTTTGTGAAATATTTTTCAAGGTTATCTAACCCACTCACCAAGTTGACTCGAAAAGGAGTTAAGTTTGTTTGTATGGAGGAATGTGAAGAAAATTTCAAAGATCTAAAAAGAAGGTTAGCCAGTGCACCTGTGTTCACACTACCTTGCAGTGGAGAAAGGTTTGTGATCTACAGTGATGCATCCAAGAAGGGACTGGTATATGTACTCATGCAAAATGATATGGTGATAGCTTATGCCCCACGATAGTTGAAAATCCATGAGTAAAATTACCCAACTCATGATTTGGAGTTAGCTGCGGTAATATTTGCATTAAAGATTTAGAGGCATTACCTTTATGGTGAAAGGTGTGATATTTATACTGATCATAAAAGTTTAAAGTATATTTTCACACAAAAGAAGCTGAATATGCGTCAAAGAAGATGGTTGGAGCTGATTAAGGATTACGACTGCTCAATTCATTACCACCCTGGGAAAGCAAACAAGGTAGCAGACGCATTAAGTCGACAAGACCATGCTAGCTTATCCACTATGAGGATCGCAAAAGATACAGTATTTATGGATTTACAAAGGATGGATCATCGAAATTTAATGGAAGGGGAGAAATCTTATCTTTCTCAAATGAATGTTCAACCATCTATACATGTGACGATTAAAGAGGCACAGAAAGAAGATTTTGAGTTACAAAAGAAGGTGAAAAATGTTCCTGAATTCAACATTCATTGTGATGGGATAATAAAGTTCAGGAATCGGGTTTGTGTTCCTCCCATACCAGAATTAAAGAAGGAGCTACTGGATGAGGCTCATAGTTCATCATTCTCTATTCATCCTGGAAGCACGAAGATTTATAGGGACCTGAAGGAGTACTTTTGGTGGGATGGAATGAAATGAGATGTTTCTGAATATGTCTCTTGATGCTTGGTTTGTCAGCAAGTTAATATTGAGACACAGAAGTCCAAGTGGATGTTACAACCATTAAACATACCAGAATGGAAATGGGAAAACATCACTATGGACTTTGTCACTGGACTTCCTAAAACATCCAAAGGCAATAATTCTATCTGGGTTATTGTTGATCATCTAACAAAGTCTGCACACTTCATTGCTATTAGAGAGGATTTCTTTCGAGATCAGCATGCCAGGATATATGTAAAGGAAGTGGTAAGATTGCATGCAGTACCACTTTTTATTATATCCAATCGGGATCCGAGGTTTACCTCAAAGTTCTGGCGAAGTCTTCAGCATACTCTGGATACAGAGTTGAGTTTTAGCACTGCTTATCATCCTCAGACAGACAGTCAGTCTGAGAGGAAAATTCAAACTCTAAAAGATATGTTGATAGCTTGCTCTATAGATTTCAAAGGTGGTTGGGATCAACACCTACCTTTCGTGGAATTTTCTTATAATAATAGCTTTCACTCTATTATTCAGATGGCTCCTTATTAAGCTCTCTATAGAAAGAAATGCAGGACTCCAACTTGCTGGGATGAAGTTGGGGAAAGAAAGGTATTAGGACCTGATCTTGTTGATGAAATGGTAGAAAAGGTTAGATCTATTCGACAACACATAAGAGCAGCTCAGATTCGACAAAACAGTTATGCCTACAACTGAAGAAAAGACCTAGAGTTTGAAGTGGGTGATAAAGTGTTCTTATGAATATCTCCTTGGAAGAGGGTCATGAGATTTGGAATGAAGGGAAATTTGAGCCCTAGATAAATTGGTCCTTTTGAAATTCTGGATCGTGTTGGGAAGGTAGCTTATCGATTGGTGCTTCCACCGAATCTTTCTTAAGTTCACAATGTGTTCCATGTATCTCTCCTGATAAAGTACATACCTGATCTTTCACATGTACTTAGCTCAGAAGCTGTACCGCTGGAGCAAGATCTTTCTTATGAAGAACAGTCGATAGAGATTCTGGATCGTAGCAAAAAAGTCCTATGGAACAAGACCACTCGCTTGTTGAAAGTTTTATGGAGGAACCACCAATTAGAAGAAGCTAAATGGGAACTTGAGGATATGATGAGGGAGATGTATCCTCATCTGTTTGTAATGAAGTGATGAATTTTGAGGGCGAAATTCATTTTAAGGGTGGTAGAATGTAACACCCTGAGGTTTTATGAGAATTTTTTTCTTTTTTATTTCTTACGTTATACGCAACACCAAAGGAATCTTTCACAGCACACAATATGTACATGGCTTGCATTACACGCAATCGTGACCTTCCTCGATAGCTTGCGTCGTACGCAATAACGGGTTTCACTAAACAACGATATATTATTATGGACTAGCCGTTATGAATAGTATTAACTACATTTTAAATTTTATAACATTATTTTTCATCTTACACATTTTCTAGAACATGGTAAGAGAAGAAAATAAATTTTTCGGGTAAAATAAGTATTTTTCAAAAAATGCCGTTTTGCCGCCTTTTGATGGCGCACCCACATTAAATCTAGTTTTTGACATGTTTATAAGTTCAATTTGGAAAAATAAATTTCTACTTTTGAATCAGGATATAAAAATTTACTTTGGATAAATTTTTGATATTTTTCTGATAACTTTAATATTTTGATGAATAGTAAAAATACGCTAATTTTTAATTAAAAACAACTTTTTCCATTGAGATAATTTATATGGTTAAATTATAATATTTAATGGTTTTAAAGTATAAATAGAATATATTTTTACCATTTAATATAATGTATGTCATTAGCATTAATTTCACATTGAATTCATAGGTAAAAACATTTCCATCTTTCGCAATTTTTTAACTTCTAAAACCCGTTTTCTTAACAACGGGATTTATTTTAAATTAATTACTGCAACTTATATGTTTTGAATTTTGAAAAATGGATTCCATATTCGGAATTAGTGGGTCCAAATTATGTTAATAGGCTACTTTTTATTTTTGGGCATTATGAATAGTAACTATGGTAAATTTTATTTACCCTAGTTAAAGGTAAATCAGGTAATTAAGGGTAGATATAAGATTATAAAATTACCCTAACACCTGCCAAAATCCTATTGGATGACTAAAAGTAGACCCATATCACCTAAGGGTCTGATTAGATTCATTTAATGGACTTTTGTAAATGAAAATAATTTAATTATTATTAAAACCAAAGAATGTGACAACATGTCACTTTCTTAAATCTTATAAGTATAATAATTTTAATTTAGTGATAAACTTAATGAAAATTCGAACATGAATGATCTCCAAAAATCTAATACAATTATATACATCATAGGAATTTATTTATAATTTTTAGGTATTAAATAATTATCATTAATTATGACACAATAGTGATGTCGAAATTATTTTATTAATTAAAATATCAAATAAATGGTTTTAAAAATATTAAAATAAATATTATATGAACTATTTAATTTTCTACACACATATGACATTTTATGAATCTATTAAAGCTTTTAGTTCAAACATATCTTCTAGATATATTTTATTTAAATTCAAATAAATGAATAGTGTCAAAATTGACACTATTGTTATTTTATAAAAATAACATATTATAAAATTGTTTAAAAATCACAAAAATATTTAAAAATTATAAATTAAAATTTATATGGTCTACAATGTCATAAAGTGTCAAATTATGGAAAATTCAAAACACATATGTAATTATTTATAATAATTTAAAATTTAGAATATTATTTCCACAAATAAAATTAAATTGGTAAATAAGGATAAATCAAGTTGATAATGTTTATAATAAATTCCTAACATGTATAAATTTTATTGGTTGATGAGATTACAACCCTATCTCATCTAATATTCAGATATGAGTCATTTTGGAAGTTTTTATGTGGGTTTGGGATTTAATATAAACTAATATTTCTTATATTTCCAAAGGTGCCCCTCTCCTCCCTTATAAAAGGGAACCTCCTCCCTCCTCTCCTCTCACCAATTTGAGACTTCAGGCTCGGCCAATCCCTACCCATTTCACTTCCCTAGAAATATCCTAGAGGTCATGGTCTTCTTCAAAGACCAATTTTAGTGCCCTAATAGGAGGTCTCAAAGAGGCGCTTCAAAGAAGAGGAGGTTCGGACACTTACGAAGCAAATCGGACCTAAGGTAAGGAAAAATATCACAATCTCATTTTTATCCAAAATTTTTTATACTTTGGTATTTACTAGGGTGTATTTTATCATCCACATCCATGTTTACTCAATATGTAATATTATTTTCATCCACCTACAATTGTTTAAATCCAATTTTACCCTTCGGTGAGTTTTAGTAAAAGATATGAAAGGAATCTTTTGTCATTTTTCATACGAGGTACTTTTTGACTTTTCCAAAAAAAAGTTTGAGAAGAATGTTTTTTTAAATTATACGGCATGAATTGATTTTTAAAACATTATTTCCCAGAAGATTCCTTTACAATTTTTCAACTTTATTTTTAATCAACTTCTTTTAATTTAGAAATGTATGACATGTTAAGAAAGGAAAAGTGTTTTTGAAGTAGAAAGGATGTTTTCCTCAAGAATGGAGTTCAAGTGTTTTATCAAAATTATTTTCCATCTAAGATAATAAAGGGTTATATTTCTATCCCTATTATTATATTGATTTGATTATGTTGTGGTGGAATTATTTTTATGAATTCCTTTATCTTATATGAATTGTTTTATGATTTCATGATGTTTAAGAATCCCATTTTAATTACATGGGTTATGCTATGATGTATGGTTTATGATTTTGTGGCACACAAAAGAATGGTATAATTATGAGATGGGTGGGACCTATATCTCCCTTCAATGGATTGGGTAAATATTTATATCTCATGAGATAGACATGGCTGGAACAGTAGGTTAAACCGGTTCAGTGAAATAGGACTGAAACGATGAGTGAACTCGGTTCAGAAATGGACTTTTTCCACTAAGATAGTCTTGGAAATGAGTATTGACTAATAAGAAATTATTATCTATGATTATGTATGTATGACACAAAGTTTCATGTTTTAAGTTATGATTAATTGGATTACATTTCACTACTATGATTTATCCCATGTTATGAAATTATGATTTCTTTTACAGGTTAAGATTTCCAAAATGTTATGTTCTTATGAATATGATGTGATTGATTTTTATTTTGTTTACCCTTACTGAGCATTTGAGCTCACCCTTTTGTATGTTTTCTTTCCCCCAGGTCAGGAAGAAGTTTATTAAGTAGGATATGCCAAAAGGGACTCTAGATATGATGAAATAAATGGGGGACAATGTAGATGCTTTATGAACCAGTTATTTATGTTTCAAAGTTTCTAAAGACACTATACCAATACGGTCCTTTCATGGTTTTTTTATATGTTGTAATAAGTATGATTCAATTTTGAAGTATTAACCATGTATGTAAAGTATGGTTCTCTATAAAAAAAAGTCTCATAGTTAGGGAATATCATCACAAGAAATGGGATATTTGTGGATCCCTATAATATAAATACAATTGAGGGATAGTTGAGGCCAACATCTATGATATATATCCATAGCATCCTTGGGTTAGCTGCATATTGTCACCGATTTTTGAGAAATTTATCAGGATTGTCAAACCCACTTACCAAGATAACATGAAACGGATTCAAGTTTTCTTGAAATTATGAAATCAAAGATATAATTAAAGAGTGGAAAAGGAGTATTATCATTGATCTTATGACCACATTACCCAAAGGTGGAGAACATTTAATTATATTCAGTGATTCTTCAAAGAAGGGATGGGCTATGTGTTGCGGAAAAATGAAAAAGTCATTACCTTGACTTCAAGAAAATTAAAATTTCATGAGTAAAATTATCCAATATATGATCTGGAGTTGGCTGTAGTTATATTAGTTTTTGGAAAATTTAGTGGCATTACCTCTTTACGGAAAATTTTGAAATATATGCTGATTACAAAATACTCGTGTTTATATTCACACCAAAAGAGTTTAATATGTGCCAATGAAGAAGGTTAGAGCTGATCAAAGATTATGTCTGCTCAATTCCCTATCATCCTAGGAAATCAAATAAAGTTGCAGATGCTCTAAGTAGAAAGGATCTAAAAAATATATCATTCTTGAGAATTTAAAAGGATCCAATATTCTTAGATTTGATGAATATTGACATCATAATCATAATGAATAGAACATCATCAATCCTTTCATAAATTATTTCTCAACTGTGTCTTTTATAAAGTTTAAAGGATATTCAAAAGGATGATGTGGGAATTTAGAGGAAAGTGTAAACTATGAGAAAAAGGAAATCCTCAGAGTTCAATGTTAATAAGGAGGGAATAATGGTATTTGGTTTAATTCATTGTGTTCCATATAATCTGGAGTTAAATAAATAACATTTGGATGATGTAAAAAGTTTGAATTTATCCATTCACCTAGGAAACAAAAAGATGTATTGAGATCTCCAGGAGAATTACTATTGAGATAACATGAATAAGGATATCGATGAGTATACATCAATGTAAATGTAATGTCATAAATTGAATGCTCAGAGGTAGATTTCTAAGGGGATGGTAAAAATATTACCCATACCAACATAGAAATGGTAAAACATCACCATTGGATTTTTCACTAGACCTATAAAGACATCCAAAGGAAAAAATGTTATCTAGGTTGTTTTGGATCGCCTTATAAAGACTACACACATCATTGAAACTTAGAAGGATTTATGATTGGATCAAATGGAATGAATATACATAATAGAAGTGGTAATTCTAAATTGTGTGCCACTATTAATTGTATCTAAACGAGATCCAATATTCTATGCTATGTTCTAGAAGTGTCTCCAAAGTGATCTGAATAC
The DNA here is from genome assembly GCA_963277665.1 of Viscum album. NCBI lineage: Eukaryota > Viridiplantae > Streptophyta > Magnoliopsida > Santalales > Viscaceae > Viscum > Viscum album. Next base: position 230,300,475 of record OY728151.1, read on the forward strand.
TGATATGAACATCAAAATGTATTATCATCCTCAAACTGATGGTCAATATAAGGGGACTATCCAAACACTTGAGGAAATGTTGAGAGCATGATCAATGGACTTCAAAAGAGGATGGGATCATCATATTCCTCTGGTTGAGTTCTCTTACAATAACAGCTTCCACACAAGTATCCAAATGGATCCTTTTGAATCTATTTATGGGAAGAGGTGCAGAACACCAGCATGTTAGGAATAAGTTGGGAAGAGAAAACTTTTTGGTTCTGAAATGGTCAATGAAAGGGTGGACAATGTTAAGATCATCTAGCATCACATCAAAGATACTCAGAGATAACAAAAGAGTTTTGCTGACAATAGTTTATGAGACCAAGATTTTGATTTTGGAGATATGGTTTTCCTCATCATATCTCTAGAGAAGTGAGTGATGAGAGTTGGGAAGAAGGTAAATCTTAGTCCAAGGTACATCAACCCTTTTGAGATTCTTGATCGCATGGGAGTAGTGGACTATTGACAAGAACTCCCACCGAACCTATCTCAAGTACACGATGTATTCCATTTATCACTCGTGAGGAAGTACATACCTGACCTATCGCTTGTACTTAATTTATAGGTGGTACCATTTGGGAATGACCTCTTTTATAAAGGGAAGCTGGGGAAGATCTTAGATCATAGAGAAAAAAGTTCTACAAAATAAGACCATTCCCCTCCTCAAGGTGTTGTGGATGAACAACAAGTTTGAAGAAGCAACATGGAAACCTAATGAAGTGATGAGGTAGAGTTACCCTCATCCATTTTAGTGTGGAAAAAAGAAATTTTGAGGGAGAAATTTCTTAAGGGGGAAGTTCATAACGACACAATCATTTATGAATAAAATTCCCTCTATTTTAATGTCTTATGGAATAGAAAACACATGCACTCTTTTTTTATTATTGGGTTTAAATTTCCATTGAGTATGATAATCTTTGATAATATAGTCATTGAGTAGTGATCACATAACTGATATAAATATAAGTTTATTAAAAAATCATTTCGACATAGGCAAAGGAGAGGATGACCTCATCCTTTAGACTCGGGTTGTACATATCTCATTTGTTAAAGCTCAAAAAGAAGGTAGAATCACTAGGATTTGGTCTTGATCAAGCCAAAGCTGAGATTCACTATGTTAAGATTTAATGGAATCACTTATGGTAGAAGTTCAAGTTAGTAAAAATTACCACTCGGGTGATTTATCTGATCCCCCCCAAGAGTCTATCACCGTCTCACACCTTACACTTTTGTCTTATGCAGGTGTTATAAGGGTTTATGTAACAAGGTAATAGTTTCTTGTTGTGTAATCCCTTTCTATAAATAAAATTCTTATTCCATCAATTACTTTATGAGAATAGTCTTTCTTAAAAATGATGAATTTGATAAATCAATTCTTCAGGTAAAAATGGTACTTTTGAGAAATATTTACATTATTATATTAAACTAAGGTTTTTATTAAAAATATTATAAAAAAAAATCTTATAAATGATGGTTATATCTGTTTCTTATCTATAAATAAATAGGTAATCAGTTTTATAAGATCTATATTTTTATATGATAATATAGAAAGTGTATTTTTAAAGAATTTATTTTAATTAATTAATGAATAAATGAATTTTTAAATAATTAATATTTTAATAAAATATTTTTATGAAAATATTTTTATTAATAATAAATTTGTATATAATTTTTATGAAGTCAAATGTAATTTTTATTACGGTTTGAAATTTGTATTTGCGAAAACCCGTGAATTTTCCATAAATGTTAATTTTCATTTTAAAAGTGAAAATTCATATATTTAGAAAATTATTTAGATAAAATGAATATTATTTTTTTATTTGGGATTTAAAAATTATCCTATATCAAATTTTTCATAATTTTCTGAGACAGTCAAATTTTTGGGTAAAAATTAAATAGCCTATAAATAAAATATGTGTTTTATGACATCATAATGAACCAAAAAAGATCTAATAAGTACTATAATGGGTATTATCGGCCCAACATATATCTTACCATTAAAATAATGTGATTTTATATTTTTTTTTCTTATTTTATAAAACCTTAGTGAATCCTCCAAAATGTATAATATATTTTATGATTTTAAATTCATTTCTTTAATAATGTGACTCACCTATACATAAGAAAGTATAATATTTTAATATGGTCGGCCATTGGGATTAAAAAATAATTTCTTCCACTCTTATTTGGAAAAAACGATCCTCAAAAACCATGGGAATGTTTTTGGTTTTGAATATTTAAGTATATAGATTCCAAAATCTAAGTTTGTGAAATATTAAAGAATTTCCCTCTTATTTCCTATATAAAACAACCCAGGCTCCCACTTATCTTCACTAAAAATAATTTGAGCATATACCTACACTTTCCTTCCCTCTATAAAATCCTCCAATGGTGCCCTAAGTTCTCAATAATCTTGTCTTCAATCTTTTGAAGTCACACACTCAAGTAAGGGTTTCCTTCCATTCTCATTTTTATCCAAGATTCCTTTTATGATTACACCCTTTTATCCTTAATTAAAAATGATGAGGTATATTTTTTCACCTACCCCATACTGTACTTATTATTTTTTCATAATGTGATGCATCTTTATCTCTCGTTAATCCCTCTCATGTACACCTGTTACCATGCCAAAATTTCATAAGAGTTATTCCATTTCTCCTCTTTCTTAATGTTTATTTATTATGTTACACCTTATATTTACAAATTAATTGTGTTGGAACTTGTATTTATATTAAATACATACATTCTATTTCATTTATATAATATTATAGAACCATTTTTCTCTCATAAACCATTTTTATGAATTTTTTTATCAAGGTGTTAGGCTACCGAAATTGCACACCAATTTTCCATGAAAAAATCATCATGAAGTGAATACATGCTCATTCCTATATTAGGGGTATTCACCTGTATTCACATATAAATTTCTTATTTAGGAATTACATTTATTTAAACCAAACTTTTTGATCGTGGAATGAATTATTATGAATAATGAATCTATGTTTTATGATCTATGTGGAACACTTAAGCATGAGATTGAAATGATTATAAATGGTGTGCCTTGATAGCGCTCCAATGAATTGGCTAATGTTTAGTATCATGATAAGTAATTTTGGGATAGGGGTTTACCTTATTACTTTATAGTAATTTTTTCCACCATATTGGGATAGGGGTTTACCTAATTCCTTAATGTTAATGATTCAGTGTTCTATGTTTTTTCCACATTTCAATGTTATGATGATCATTCTATATCATGCCTTTGTTTTCATATTTCTCTTATTCTCTATTGATTTTTCTATTGCTTAACTTGTATTGGATTCTTCATGTTATTCCTTGATTACTTCCTTACTTGGATTTATTTCTCACCATGTTCTTATGTATGTCCTCAGGTTATCTCATGCCATGCTAAGTATGAAGGAATGTTGTGGTCATGTAAAATAAGGTTTAAATAAATATGTTGAATTTTATGTCTTATGTTTTCATGAAATATTCCTAATCCCCAAATCCACTAGACCTCTCGATCTTCTAGGTTGTATTAAGTTCAATTTTATGTAATAAATCATGTTTAAATGTTTAATAAACATAAGGGTTGTTATAGTTGATGTCAAAGGATAAGTTTAGTTATTTTTTGGATTAGGGTTATAAAACTCTAGTGAAAGCCTTAGGGATAAGGATGAGTATAAGAAAATAATCCCTAAATATGGGTGAGTACATAGTAAGTGGTTTATCAAAAAAAATACATCCATGACTGGATATGAACTAGTATAGGTGTCTCTAGAACAGATGTATCTAGTGGTAAAACCCAAAAACATTACTTTTAGATAGACTCAAATAAGAACCTATGCACGAAAACAGGTCTTGATTCACTCTTGGATCAAAACTCCTAGGGGATAAGATTTTGTAAATTTATAATATTATTACAAGCCATTTTTAAGTGAATAAAAAAATTATCTTAATAATATATGTCAGGAAATATATCATGGATAACTTGGATTGAAACCTAGAAATTCAGAAATTATGGAAATAAATTTAATTTATAAGTTATAAATTTTTGTCATTAGATTCCCCTTTGTGTGTTTAATATATTAAAATAATTACCCCTAATTTTAATTTTATTCTAGCCAATGTTCTATAATATGAAGACCCAGACTAACAACGGATGCGAAGATCAGTCTGATAACTATTTTAATGAGATGCCCAATCTGATGGGAGTGGGAATCACAAAAATTGTCAAGATACTCTCTCAATTAACTCATGTTTTGAATAGAAACACTGGTCCAGAAGAACATCTAGCCCGCCCCCCAAGAAAGAAAACGTCACAATCGATAGCTTCATGAGAAAAAGGACTCCTAGATTCAATGGATCATTTGATCCCTTAATCTCAATACAATTGATCAACTCCATTGAGAATATCTTATCCACCCTTCAATTTTCTGAACAAGAGATGGTTATTTTGTTTGTTTATTTTATAGATGGTGAAAATGATCAATGGTGGACATTGATAATAAATATAATGCCTGATTAAGAGATCAAGGCATTGGAATCAAAGAATTTCTAGAAAATGTTTTTCAATTAATATTTTCCTCACCCCATATTAACTAAGATGGAAATGGACTTTCTTCCCTAAAATCAAAAAGACAACGAATCCATCGGAGCATATGAGGAAAGCTTCACAAATTTGGCATGATATTTCTTCATCTTTGTTGTTACCCCTGAAAGCATGGTTGACAACTTCTTTGGTGGGATAAAACCTAGTCCATAAGAAGACCTAGATATCCATGACCTTGATTTTTATGAGTAAATTGTCTAATGTACCCTCAATGTTGAAATTGAGATCAGAAAATATCAGGGGAATCATGAGGATAAGAAGCAGAAATTGGATATTAATTTCAGTGGATTGATGGATATACACAATGGTGATAAGAAATTAAAGCACCCCACTTTCCAAAGGTGTAGAAATAAGTGACTTGGAAATTTCCTAAAGGGGACAAAAAAATTATTTAGGTGTGGAAAAGAAGAGAACCTAACCAATGGTTTCCAATAAGAAAAACTCACTACTGTGATAGAGGAAAGTAACACTATATTCAATCATCAATGCATTGTTCATTGTTACAAATTCAAAAAACTAGGGCACCGTGCGAATCAGTTTCCTAAGCAAGGGTTTTGGGGGGAAACCAACAACCACCACGGTAGTAAGGGAGAAATTTTTCCATCATACCACAGAAGTGAATCCAAACAATAAAGTGGTGATAGGTGCGCTAGTTATTCATTCAATAATAGAAAATGTACTTTATGATTCTGGTTCTAGGCATTCTTTTATATCTTGAATGTTTAGTAGAACAATCCAAACACCACCACAAATCATAAAAGCAAAAATGTTGATGAGAACAGAAAATGGGGAAATTATTGTATCCAATGAATATACTTCCTTCCCTATCAAAATTTTGGGATTGAAATTCCAGATGAACCTCAACATACTCCCTTTGGTGGAATTTTAGGCATTTCATGGCATGGATTGACTTTCCCTGTATAGAGAAAACATAAAATTCCATGAGAAGGAAATCTCTCTCCATATGGTGAATCAACCAACAATTCTATACAAGTGCAAGGAGGACGTTGAATCTCCCTCATCACCATCATCCCAATCAGTGATATTACTGCCCTATGAGCATGTGTGTCTTTCTTAGATGATTGAGTCTAATAAATGAACCATTCTCAAAGATAATCCTATAATGAGGGAATTAGATGATGTGTTTCTTAGGGAATTTCCTGGTCTTCATCCAAGAAGAGATATTGAATTATCGATTGATTTTATACCTGGTGCATTGAAAATATCAAAGACTCAGTATAGAATAGCTATTGTGGATCTTGAGTATCTAAAAAAACAACTAAAAGAGATTCTATATAATGTTTTTATATACCCAAGTGCTCTACATGGAGTGCACAAGTCCTCTTAGTAAAGAAAAAGGATGGGTCAATACGCCTTCACATTGATTTTCGTGAGCTCAAAAAAATCACGATAAAGAACAAGTATCCTTTTCCATGAATTGATGAATTGTTCCATCATCTATGTGAATCAAAATACTTCTTCAAGGTGGATCTGCAGTCAGGATATTACCATGTAAGGGTGAAGAAGGAGGATACCCTCAAAACAAATTTTCATACAAGGTATGAGCACTTTGAATTCATAGTAATGCTTTTAGGACCCCCTAGTTCTCCATAAATATTCCTGGACTTGACGAATATAGAATTTAGAGATTACCTCTACAAATTTTTGGTAGTATTCATAGAGTATATTCTAATATACTCCAAAACAAAGGAGGGGCACGAGGAGCATCTAAGCATTGAACTAGAGAAATTGTGAGAGAAGAACCTTTATGAAAAGTAAAACAAGCGTGATTTCTTGTTGAAGTAAGTCTCATTATTATGGCATATAATCATAAGAAATTGGATATATGTGGATCCCTATAAGAAAAATACAATTGAGGGATAGTTGAGGCCAGCATCTGTGATGGATATCTGTAGCTTCCATGGGTTATCTGGATATTATCGCAAATTTGTGAGATATTTCTCACGATTTTCAAACCCTCTTACCAAGATAACATGAAAGGGAGTCAAGTTTTATAGGAATTATGAATTCAAAGAGATCTTGAAGGAGAATAAAAGGAGGCTTATTATTATTCCCGTGCATACATTACCCACAAGTGGAGAAAATTTAATTGTATTTAGTGATTCTTAAAAGAAGGGAATGGGCTATGTGTTGGTGAAAAATGACAAATTCATTACCTTGGATTTAATAAAATTGAATTTTCATGAGTAGAACTATCCAGCATGTGATCTGGAGTTGGCTACAGTGATCTTCATTTTGAAAATTTAGCGATATTACCTATTTGGGGAAAAGTGTGAAATATATATCGATCACAAAATCCTCATTTATATATTCACACAGAAAGAGTTTAATACATGCCAATGAAGATTGTTAAAGCTGATCAAAGACTATGACTACCCAATTACCTATCATCCTAGGAAATAAAATAAAGTTACAGTTGTTCTAAGTAGAAAGGATCTAGAAAATCTATCATTATAGAGAATTGAAAAGGATCCAATCTTCTTAGATTTGATGAATATTGAAATCAAAATCACAATGAATGGAACATCATCAATCCTTTCATAAATTATTGCTCAACCGCCTCTTTTAGAAAGGTTAAAGGATGCTCAAAATGATGATGTGGGAAATTAGATGAAAGTGGATAATATCAGAAAAATGAAATCCTTAGATTTAAATGTTAATAAGGAAGGAATAGTTATATTTGGGTTAAAACATTATGTTCTATAAAATCTGGAGTTAAATAAAGAACTTTTGGATGATGAAAAAAGTTTGGATATATCCATTCACCTAGGAAACAAAAAGATGTATTGAGATCTCTGAGTGACTTATTGGTGGGATAACATGAAGAAGGTGATCACTTAGTATACATCAATGTTCCTAGTTTTTTATAAAGTGAAGGCTAAGAGGAAGAATTCTACGGGGATGATTCCACCATTACCCATACCAACAGGGAAATCAGAAAACATCACCATTGAATTTTCATCGGATTTCTGAATATATTAAAAGGAAAAAATTCAATCTAGGTTGTCATGGGTCATCTTAAAAAGAATTCACACATCATTAAAATTCAAGAGGATTTATTATTAGACCAACTGGCATGAATATACATCAGATAAGTGGTAATTTTCCATGGTGTGCCACTATTAATTGTATCCAAATGAGATCCAATATTCTCTTCTATGTTCTAAAAGTGTCTCCAACATGCTATAAATACTACGATGAACTTCATTAGGTATTATTGTCCTCAAACTAACTGTAAATATTATAGGACTATCCAAACACTTGAGGAAATGTTGATAGCAAGATCAATGGACTTCAAAGGAGGATGGGATCGCCATCGTCCTCCGGTTGAGTTTTCTTAAAATAACAGTTTCCACAGAAGCATCCAAATGGATCCTTATGGATCTCTTTATGGGAATAGGTGTAGAAAACTAACATGTTGGGATGAAGTTGGGGAGGCAAAACTTTTAGGTCCTGAAATGGTTGAAGAGATTCTGGATAAAGTTAACACCATCTAGTAGCACATCAAAGATACTTAGAGATAAAAAAAGAGTTATGCTGACAACAGTCGATGAGACCTAGAGTGTTATTTTGGAGATTTGGTTTTTCTAATCATATCTCCATGGAAGTGACTGATGAGATTTGGGAAGAATGGAAAGATTAGTCCAAGATACATCAGACCTGTTGCGATCCTTGATCGAATCAGAGCAGTGGACTATCGACTAGCACTCCCAATGAACTTATCTCCAGTACATGAGGTATTCTATGTATCACTTTTGAGGAAGTACATACCTAAACTATAGCTTGCACTCAATCGAGAGGTGGTACCATTTTGGAATGACCTATTTTATGAAGAGAATCTAGTGAATATCTTAGATCATAGAGAAAAACGTTCTACAAAATAAGACCATGCCTCTCATCAAGGTGTTGTGAAGAAACATTAAGTTTGAAGAACCAACATGGGAACTGAAACAAGTGATGAGGTAGAGTTACCCTCATTCATTTTATTGTGTTAAAAGAAAATTTAGAGGGATAAATTTCTTAAGGGGGGAAATTTGTACCAAAATAGTCATTTATGAATAAAATCCCTTTTATTTTAATGTCTTATGGAATAGAAAACACATGCACTCTTTTTTTATTAGGTTTAAATGAAAATTATGTATGATTACCATTGATAATATAGTCATTGAATACTGATCACACAATTGATATAAATATAAGGTTTTTAAAAAAATCTTTCGACATAGGCAAAGGAGAGGATAACCCCATCCTTTAGACTTAGGCTATACATAGCTCATTTTTCAGAGCTCAAAAAGATAGTAGTGTCACTGGGGTTTAGTCTTGACCGACCCAAGGATGAGTATCAACATGGTTAGCATTAACAAAATCACCTACAGTAGAAGTTCAAGTTAATAGAGATTACCACCAGGGCGATGTTATCTAAGCCCCCCCCCCCAAGAGGTTGTCACCATTGCACACATTACACTTATGTTTTTTGTAGGTTTTATAAGGGGTTATCTAGCAAGGTAATAGTTACTTGTTGTTTAATCCCTTTTTATAAATAAAATTTTTATTTCATCAATTCTTTTATGAGAATAGTCTTTCTTAAAGAATGATGAATTTGATAAATTGATTCTTCAGGTAAAAATGGTAATTTTAATAAATATTTACATTGTTATATTAAACTATGATTTTTATTAATAATATTATAAAAACAATGCTAATTAATGATTATTATACCAGTTACTTATCTGTAAATGATTAGGTAGTCGGTTTGATAAGAGTTATATTTCTATACGATAAAATAGACAGTGTATTTTTAGAGAATTTAATTTAAGTAATTAATGAATTTTTTAAATAATTAATATTTTAATAATATATTATTGTGAAATTAATTTTATTAATAATAAATGAGTATATAATTTTTATGAAGTCAAATGTAATTTTTAATAAAGTTTAAAATCTGTTTTTGTCAAAACCTTTGAATTTTCAATAAATGTCAATTTTAATTTTAAAAGTGAAAATTCATATATTTGGGAAATTATTTAGATAAAATGGATATTATTTTTTTAATAATGACATTGTAATTATCCAATTCTAAATTTTTCATAATTTTTTGAGATAGTTGAATTTTTGGGTAAAAATTAAATACCGTATAAATAAAATATGTGTTTTATGACATTATAATGTCCCCAAAATGATGTAATAAATAAAATAATTAGTATTATATGCCCAATATATGTTTTAAAATTAAAATAATGTGTTTTTAGATTTGTTTTATTTATTTTATAAAGCCTTAGTGAATCCTCCAAAATGTATAGTATATTTTATGATTTTAAATTCATTTCTTTAATAATGTGACTCGCCTCCACATAAGAAGGGATGATATTTTAATATGTTCATCCATTTTCCTTATAAAATAATTTTTTCCACTTTTCTTTGGAAAAATCAATGGTCAAAACCCATTGGACTGTTTGTGTTTTTGAATATTTAATTATATATATTCCAAAACTTACGTTTGTATAATATTAAAGAATTCACCACTCATTCCCTATATAAAGACACCCAATACCCCACTTATATTCACTAAAAAACTTGGATAATGTCCCTACTCTGTCCTCCCATCTCTATAATCCTACTAAGATACCCCAACCTCTCAATAATACCATCTTCATGCTTTTGAAGTCACACACTCAAGTAAGGGTTTCCTTCCTTTCTCATTTTTATCCATGTTTCCTTATATTGTTACACCATTTTATGTTCAATTAAAAGTGATGGTGTCTGTTTCTGAACCTCCCCCATACTTCCCTTATTATATTATTATAATGGGATAACTCTTTCTCTATCATTAATCCCTCTCATGTACACCCGTTAACATACTGGAATTTTATAAGAGTTATTCAATTTCTCCTCTTTCTTCAAATTTCTTTATTATGTTATGCCTTCTATTTCCAAATTCCTTATTTTGAGACATGTATTTATATTATTGTCTTATATTACATTTCATGTATATATGATGATATAATATTTTCTCTCCCATAAAACATTTTTATGAATTTTTTTGTCAAGCTGTTAGGTTGCCTAAATCGCACTGTGATTTTCCATGCCAAAATCATCATGTAGTGAATTCCAAGCATATTAATTTATCAAGGGTATTCACCTTCATGAAAATATATCTTTCTTATTGAGGATATAAATGTATTATTTACACACTCCTTGACCGTGGAATGAATTATGATGAATAATTAATCCATGTTTTATAATCTATGTGGCACACTTAAGCATGAGATTGAAATGATTATTAAGGGGTCACCCTAATAGCACTCCAATGAATTGGGTAATGTTTAGTATCATGATACATCATATTGGTATAAGGGTTTACCTGATTCATTAATTTTAATGATATAGTGTTTTAATGTTTTTCCACATTTCCATGTTATGATGAGCATACTATATCATGCCTTTATTTTTCATGTTTTTCTTATGCTCTATTGATATGTCCATAGAATAACATGTATTTTATTATTCAGGTTATTCGTTTTTTTAATCCCTTACCAGGATTTATAGCTCTCCATTTTCTTATGTATGTCCTCAGATTATCACATGCAATGCTATGTACAAAGGAATGTTGTGGTCATGTAAAATAATTTTTCAATAAATATGTTGTATTTTGGGTCTTAAGTTGTCATGTAATGTTCTTAATCCCCAAATACAATATACCACTCGATATTATGGGTTTAATTAAGTGAATTTTTATTTAATAAATCATATTTAATTGTGTTATAAAGAGTTGGGATGTTATAGTAAGATGATTCTTATTGGACTCACCTGTTTTGATAATCCCAAATCATGTTTCATTTATGTAAATAATCTTGTTTCTCTTACAGGATAATCATTGATGGGAAAATCATGTTTATATCAAAGTAATAACTATGTACTTTTAATCTCACTTCCCTCTTATTTTAGCTCACAGTTCCAAATTTATCTAAGTAAAAAGGTCCTCGATGCAAGTTCAGCATTTCAAGGTCACCTATGCATGGTCACCAATGCAATATCATCGTTGCAAGGTCATTGATGCATGGTCACCGATGCAAAGGACTCTGATGCAAAGGTCACTGATGCAAGTTCAATATTTCAAGGTCATCGATTCATGGTCCCCGATACAATGGTCACTGATGCAAAGGTCGTCGATGCAAGGTCACCATTGAAAGGTCACCAAGGCAAGGTTACTATTGGGAAGGTTATCGTTGAATGGTACCTATGGAAGGTTACTGATGAAGATTTATCGATGGAAGGTTTCCATTGGAAAGGTTACTGATGAATTTTGTTGATGTTAATTTACTGTTGAAGCCTACCATTGTGAAGGGTACCATTACTAGTCTACTATACTCTTCTACTCTATACTTTTTCAAATTCCAAAAATTATTTTAACATTCATATTTGATAAATTTAATGCTTCTGACATTAATTAATGTTCATTCTAGACATATCAAGAGACCGTATCTGTGGACAGTATAAGGTATGATAAATATCACACGTGATGTACTTATTCCTATTTTTGAAATTCAATATATATAAGAGAAGACCAAGAAAGAAATAAAAAGGGTTGCATGATTGCCCGAGTTCAGAAGCTAAGAAAGTGAAGAGAAGTAACAGAGAAGTAGTGTATAAAGGAGCTTATTTGCTAAATCAAAGAATAACCATAATGTACTTACTCTGTGAATCCAATAGCATCACAAATATCATTTGAGACAAACTCAGTTCTACCTTTGGTGCCTCATCAACTCTTGATCAACACCAGAAGTAGAACACTCAAATCTAGAGCGACACTCTATTTTGAAGACAACTTCCAGAGAAAGACTCAAACTGAGAATTATTCACTCCATGGAGTCAAGATCTGAATTGTAGACACATAGATACTTCTAAACACAAGTTTATAATTTTAGATCTATTGTGTTTCTTCTTTTTACATTTCTGAGAAGTGTGTCTGTCTATTTCGCACACTCTCTCTTATACTTGAACTAAGGGATATTGAATATTCTCACACAAAACTTCACTTACATCTTGTTTACCACATATAAATATGGATGATACAGTGTGTGGTATTTATTTTTTGTTTTCCCACGAAGAACTGTGGTAGAGGTTGTTAACCCTGGACTATTTGTGAAAACTGTTTTAAAACCCGATACAGGATGTGTATCAAGTTTATTTTTAATATAAACTTCTTGGTAGTAGGTGATCACCAAGTGGGGAGGATTAAGTCTTGGATTGAGACTAAAGCTCTTGCTTAACTCCAATGTGCTCTATATTTTTTTGTACTCTATTTTATCTATTTTTCACTACTACAATCGCTAAAACATAAAACTGTTTTTCATAAACTTTGATTGTTAGTTTTGGTGAGTGTGTGTATGTTTTTAATTAAGTAAACTTTTTTTAAAAGTTGAAGAATTATTTTACACTAATTCAACTGAGGAATAATCACCCTTTGAGAAACCTATTGATGAATTAGACATTTACATCTCTACTTCCTTAATTAACTGGGCCATTTCAAATTTGGGGGATCTTTATAAGAAAATTTTTAAAAAGAAATTTTAAGTAGGAACTCAATTCACCCACTCTTGAGATTCCACTCCAACCAAAATTTGGTATTAGATGATTTTTAATTTTTAATTTTTTTTACTACTAAATTGTTGTGCAATTAGTCAAATTCATTAACTACGATTTTAGTTGTATCATAATGATCTTAAAATATCTATTATGTGTAAATTTTCAGTTCATTAAAATTCCAGTTAACTATGGACAACAGAGTTGAGGGTGCTTCTACTAATAGGCAACCTTTATTTAATGGTAATAACTATACTCAGTGGAAATTAAAAATGAAAATGTTTCTAGAGAGCATGAGACGTAAAATCTGGGACACAATTGAAGAACAACATATATTTCCAGCTAATTCTAGGGACACATGGTCTCAATTTACTAAAGCCACATATAACAATATTTATAAAGAAATGAATGCATTGTATTGTTCTCTAGGTGATGAAGAATTCAATAGAATATCATCTTGTTAAACTATTTATGAAATTTGGGATACATAGCTGTTTCTCATGAGGGAACAACCAATGATAAAGAAATGAGATTAAATACCTATACTATTAAATATGATAATTTTAAAATGAAGCTTGATGAACCTATCTATGAAATGTATCTTAGGTTCAATGAAATAGTGAATACCATGAGTCTTCTTGGGAAACTAGAGGTAAGTAAGGATCAGATTATGAGATTCCTTCATTGCCTACCTGATAGATGGAGAGGAACTTCTATTTCTATCCAAGAATCTTATGACATAGCCAAGCTACCATGGAAGGAACTAATTATAAAGCATATGTTGTATGAAGAAAAGATTAAGATAAATCAAGAAGCTGATGAAGAACCAAGAAATAAATTTGTATCATTCAATACTACTACCTCAAAGAACAAAGATAAAGATAAATCTCAAGCACCTATAGACACTTCCAGCAGTGAAGACTCAGATTCTGACAGTTTTGATGAGATGGCTCCTCTTTTTAAAAGATTCAAGAAGTTCTTGTGCAGGAATAAGTTCATTATAAATTCAAACTATAAATGAAGGTATGATAACCAAGGAAAGTGAAAAAAAGGATAGAAAATGGAATTATAACACAAATTAAATAGACTGTTATGAGTTTAAATTAAAAGGTCATGTGAAAGCTGATTTCACCAAGCTAAAACTTAAGAAGAAGTATGAAGACAAGGGAAAAGGATATAAAAAGGATATGAAAGCCACTTGAAGTGCCTTAGAATATATCTCAACTGGATATGACACTTCTGATGCTGACAAGAACTGACATGAAAACCTGTGTTTCATGACAGAAACATCTGAGGTAACACCCAATTCCCCTATACATAATGCTTATTATTTGTTGAATGAAAGTGAATCAAACAATGTCAAAAATATGACTAAGGTTGAACTATTAAAATATTGTAAAATGCTTGAGAACACCTTTAATGAACTCAAGTATAAATATAAAATATTGAAAATACAACATGCTTTAAATTCTAATTATAAGTCTGATCTGGATATTGAAAAGGAAAAATGTGCTCAGTTGTTAAAACAAAATACTAAACATAAATTATCAAATGTGAAATTAAAAATAGATCCTGAGAAGTTTACTACATGTAGAGATACCTTGTCTTGGTTTCTAGGAAAACAAGTTTCTCCAAAATACACAACTGGTATAGGATATCAACTAGGGCAGAGAAGGATTATTAAAACTAAATTTGTTCCAAAATATGGACAGTTCACTGCTAGTTCATGTTCTGGACCATATTTTGAAAAAAAAACTCTAAAGGACATAACAATGTGTTCATGTCTCAAAACATATCTATTGATTATAGGAAACCAATGAGACAAGTATGGGTTCCCAAAGTTTTACTTGCAAACCTCTCTGGACCCAAGAAAATCTGGGTACCAAAGTTACCGTACACTTAATCTGTTTTGCAGGAAAATTATTTAAAGTGCACTTGTAAAACTATATGGTACATGGACAGTGGATGTTCAAGAAATGCGACAAGAGACTACTCATGCTTCAAGACCCTAATTAAATTTGATGGTGGACATGTTACGTTTGGTGATAATGAAAAAAGGTTTGATCCTCGGCTTAGTCCAAATTGGTAACCCTAATACTATATTAATTTCAAAAGTACTTTTTTATTGATGGGTTAAAGTACAATTTACTGAGTATCTCTCAGTTATGTGATGATGGATTCAATGTTAAATTTAAAAAAAATGGATGAAATTTTTTTAATTCTAAAAATGATTTAATATTTATACTCCTAGAAAGGAAAATGTATATGATTTTGATTTAAATTCTTTAGCTAAGAAAAGTGTTTCATGTTTAAATGCATTTCATAAGGAATCCTAGTTATGGCATAGAAGATTATGACACTACAATGTGCACTCACTTAGGAAAAAAACTAGGAAAGTTTTAGTTAGAGACATACCTAAATTCTAATTCCCTATAAACAAAGTGTGTAATCCTTGTCAAAAGGGAAAACAACACAATGTTTCTTTCAAACCAAAGAAAGAAGTTTCTACTTCTCAACCACTAGAGTTGGTTCACATGGATTTATTTGGACCATCTAGAGTTTCAAGTTTAAATGGGAAGCACTATGATTATGTTATTATAGATGGTTTTTCTAGATATACATGGGTATAATTTCTAGCTCACAAAATTGAAGCATGCTCTTACTTCATTAAATATTTCAAGTCTGTAGAAAATCTTAGTGAAAACTGAATTAAGACCTTGAGAAGTGATCATGGTCGTGAGTTCGAAAATCAAGAATTTGAATCCTTTTGATCACAAAATGGCTATACTCACAATTTCTCTTCTCTTATAACACCTCAACAAAATTGAGTTGTAGACAGAAGAAATAGTACACTTTAAGAGATTTCCCAGACTATGCTAAATGAGTATAATCTACCTATCTATTTTTGGGCTGAAGCTGTGAATATAACTTGTTACATTATAAATAGAGTCTTAATTAGACATGTTCTTAAGAAGACCCATTATGAGCTCTAAAATAATAGGAATCCTACGATTAATTACTTTAGAGTTTTTGGTTGCAAAGTCTTCTTTATTAAAAGTAAGGAAAATCTTGATAATTTTGATTCCAAAAGTGATGAAGGGATTTTCCAATGTTACTAAATCTCTAGTAAAGATTATAGAATATTAAATAAAAGAACCAAATGTGTGGAAGAATCAGTTCATGTCAAATTTTATGAGACTGGTCCACATGAAACTAAAATCTTTGTTGAACATATTGAGAAAGATATGTCAATTTTAAACCTTAATGATAAAGACAATGAACCCTTAGTGACAACAAACAGTGTTGGAAATTTTCCAGAATCTATGCATGGTGAATCTGAACCTATAAACAATCATGAGGAGTCTAGTTCAACTCTTTCTAGAGGTATTAGAACTATCAAGAATCATCCTTTAGATGTTGTAGTAGGTGATTTAAATAGAGAAACACAAACTAGATCTTCTCTAAGAAACCAGTTTGAACATCAATCCTTTCTTTCACAATTTGAACCTAAAAATATCAATGATGAAATAAATGATGAATTTTGGGTGATAGATATGCAAGAATAATTAAATTGGTTTGAATAAAACAATGTTTTAGAATTAGTAGAAATACCTAAAGACTCTTTGACCATAGGCACTAAATGAGTGTTTAAAAATAAATTTGATGAATCTGGAAACATAGTTAGAAACCAAGCTAGACTAGTTACACAAAGATATAGTCAAGAAAAAGGAATGGACTATAAGGAAGCCTTTTCACTTATAGCTAGACTAGAATCCATTAGGATACTACTTTCTTATACAGCTCATATGAATTTCAAACTTTATCAAATTGATGTAAAAAGTGAAATTTTAAATGGTTACATAGTTGAGGATATATTTTTTCAAAAACCCCATGGTTTTACAATTCCCCATTTTTCAAATCATGTCTTCGAACTTTCAAAAGCCCTATATAGTATGAAACTATCTCTATGATCTTGGTATGACAGACTTAGTTCTTTCCTTATTTCAAAAGGTTTTACTAAAGGAATATAAGATTATACTCTTTTTTTAAAAGGATTTCCAAAGGTGTTTTAATATTACAGATTTATGTAGATGGAATTATTTTAGGGTCTTCTAAAAATTCTTTATGTACTAATTTTTCAAAAATGATGGTAGATTAATTTGAAGTGAGTTTAATGGGGGAATGTAAATATTTTCATGGATTTCAAATTTTTTTAAAATATAAATGGTTTGTTTTAAATCAGAGTAAATATACCAAATATATTTTGAAATATTTTGGTTTCAGCAGTAATAAAGGTAGTGATACTCGAATGAGTACCACCCATAAGTTGGATGCTGATGAAATTGGTAAACCAGTGGATCAAACAAATTATAGAGGTACGATTGGAAATCTTCTCTATCTTACTGCTAGAAAAGCAGATATTATGTTCAGTGTATGCTTGTGTTCTCATTTTCAATACAATCCTAAAGAGTCGCATTTAACTATTGTTAAAATTATTTTTAAATATCTCAAGTATACTACAAACATAGGACTATTTTATCCAAGAGTAAAATCATTTGATTTAATAAGTTATTCAGATGATGACTTTTCTAGTTGCAAGTTATATAGAAAGAGCCCCTCTGGAACATGTCACATTTTAGTAAAGTCACTGGTATCATGGTGTAGTATGAAACAAAATTATTTTTCATTATCTACTACCAAAGATGAATATATAGATGATCGTAGTTTTTGTGCTTAAATTCTGTGGATGAAACACACTTTACTAGAATATGGATATCAATTCAAACACATCTCTATAATGTGGAAGAATAAAAGTGTTATTAACATCTCTAAAAATCTAGTATATCGTGTTACAACAAATCACATTGATGTGAGACATCACTTCTTGAGAGATCTTTATCAACTAGATGGTATCACTCTTGAATTCATTGGCACTGAACACCAATTGGCCGATATATACACAAAAACTTTGAATTCTGAGGGGTTAAATTACATAAAACAAGAGTTAGGTATGATAAATTCTTAATTTTAGAAACTCCACCACTAGAAACCTCACCGTTGGACCTCACTATTAGAAAAATCTCCGTTAGAAACCTCATTGTTGGACCTCACCGTTAGAAACCTCACTGTTGGACATCACTGTGAGAAACCTCACTGTTAGAAACCTCACCATTAGAAACCTCAATGTTGGACCTCACCGCTAGAAACCTCACCATTTGAAACCTCACCATTAGAAACCTCACCATTAGAAACCTCATCATTAGAAACCTCATCGGTATAAACCTCACTGTTAGACCTCATCGTTAGAAACCTCACCGTTGAACCTCGCTGTTAGAAACCTCACCGTTGGACCTCACTTTTAGAAACCTCACTATTTGAAACCTCACCGTTAAAAACCACACTATTGGACCTCACCATTAGAAACTTCACCATTAGAAACCTCACTGTTAGAAACCTCACTATTTGAAACCTCACTGTTAGAATCCTCACTATTAGGAACCTCACTCTTAGGAACCTCACTGTTATGAACCTCACTGTTGGACCTCACCAATAGACCTCATCATTTTTACCTTAGCAATAGTCGATGTTTTTTAGGACTTAGTGTTTTCTCTTCCATAAACTGAAATTTTTTCAGTTTTACTTATTTCTTTTATCTCATTTGTTTTTCGATTCCTAAGTGTTAAAATTAAATTACATACCACATTTTGATCTACCTCAAACTCTCTTTTGAATCTCTTTCTCCCTATCCTTAGAACCTAACCCTCTTTCGAAACCCTCAAACTACTCCAGACCACATGACAAGAGTGAAGAGACCATTCGTCAGTGATGAAGGGGATGCGCCAAATCCAAAGAAACCTCAAGCTGAGTCGAGAAATGGAAGCCGGGTTTTGGTAAACCTGATCAATCCTCATCTGTCGAAGAGGGAAATTGTAGTTGAAAAAGATCTTAGTTCTGAATGGTTGCTGACGAGTGGATCATTAGTGCTGAAGGAACTTGATGCTCAGGCTAGGTTGAATGCATTATAAACAATAATGGACTCTTTTACCTGAATTTAGTGAAGGAGTTTTATGAGTTTTGAATATTGAACAGATTAAGGATGAGAAAAGAATTTCTTCAAGGTTGAATGGAGTAAGTATAATCTTTTACTCTGTTGAATGTGTTGAGGGTATGAGAGTACCACATGAAGGGATTGATGATTACTACTCAGGAGTGGTGCTTTCCACTATAGAGTTCTTCTGTTATGAATAAGACTTAGCTGAACTGACTGGGAGTGGGATCCCTAGGAAATTAAATGCTATTGATATGTAAGGAGAAGACAAGCTATTATTTAAGTTTTTCCAGCATGTCTTGAGTCGCTACAGAGGGGACTTTTCTACACTGAAATTTTAGGATGTATTTCTCTAGTATCTATTGAAGCATGGGCAGAAGATTAATTTGTGTAGGCTGTTGATGTTTCAATTAGAAGATATGAAAAAGCCCAGTTCCAAATACAATGCCTTATTTCATGCTAGTTTGATATCCTTGATGTTGAATGTGAAAGGAGTTTCTATATATTAGGAGGAAACAGTTGTTATAACGGAAAATTTTGGCATTACAAAGGTAATTTGTAAGTTGATGAAAATAAATTGGAACTATTGGAAAAGAATATGGGTGCATGATGAGGCTAAGATTTATGTGGAATTCATACATGTCACTCTTATTACTAGGACTAAGGATAAGATAGATCATGTCCTAACCCCTGATGAAGTAGAGCTATTATATTCAGATGAAGAAGAAGAGGTTTTTGTTGTACCAGAAAGAGAGGATTCTCTTATAGATGATAGCAGTGATCCAGACCTTCCTTCCAATCCTCGTGCCAATACTGTATCCTTTTGTGAGCCTAGACCACCAAAGAGTTTGACTAGAAGGGAGACAGTCCTATGTGAAAATGATGATGAAGAGACCAGTGAAGAAAAAGGGGGATAAAATGTCTTAAGAGACAATAGAGAAGCTTCAGATAAATATAAGAACTCTGAGTCTAGTCATGCTGACTTTGAGGCAGGTGTTGGTACAAATGAAGAGGAATGTATTAGTATCAGTCCCTTGATAGGGAATACAGAAATGGATGAAATTTTAGATGAAGAGGTTGTTGATTTGGTTACAGATATAATTGTTTTAGAAGTTGTAGAAGATTTTGAAGTGGAAGTGGCAGTGGACCCTTCTATTGATGTAGTTTCTCAAGGAGGTATGGTAGAACTGAATGTGGTTGATCAAGATAATGCTCCAAGTGAGGGGGAGGAACCTATTGGTACATGTTCAATTTATGTTGCTCATGGAATAGTATATTTGTCAGAAGACCCTAGATTTGTGGTATTGGATTTAGATTCTAGAGATTCTGATGATGACTAGCCAATCAGAAGTCCTCCAATTCCTACTGTTTTAGAAACTACTATTGTGAAGCCAGTGGTTCTTTTGCCTCGTCAAAATATGAAGAAGGAAGAATTGGAATCAATAAAATATAATCTAAAGAGACACTTTGATGGGAGATATGTTGGGTTTGAAAGGGCCATGAATCAAAATCAAGAAGTTGTAACATATACAATGGAAAGACTAGTTTCTACCTCTCACTACATCCTTCTAGAGAAATTAAAGGACTGACGAAATCAGATCAGAACCTTGGAAGATTCTATGGAATCTGTGAAACAGTCAATATTCAGATTATAATCCCAAGGGCTCAGGTGGAAAAAGATCTTATATATGTTAAAAGTTTGGTTCAGCAAATGGTCGATGTGTTCGAGGACTTTAAGAAGTCAGTGGAGACACATGTGAGTGGCCCAGGTGATGATGTGAAAAGGATGATTAGTGGGCTAAGAAAATAATTTAAAGAGATAGTGGATTTCACTATGGCACCTCTGTGTGCATCTGATTCATCTTCAACTACTCCTCCAGATGATCTAGAATCCTTCAGGTCGATTTCTAGAGAAGAAGTGGGGAAGTTCTCTGGTGTAAGTCCCTCAGACCCTCAGTCTATGACTCAAGTTATTCCCACTTCCAAATAGATTCATAATCTTGTGGGAAATTATTTAAGGTAAGCTACTCTTGATCAGAATGTAATAAAAGAAAAAGTTTATTTATAATATAAACAGTTTTAAACTAAACATCAGATGGATGGTCACTTCAAGTTGTTGCTGGAGAACTTGAGGATTCCACATGTCACTCAACCATTTAAGGATCAGGTAACTAGGCTTAATGATTTGACACCTACCTTATAAAAACTCATGGAGAATAAGGATGATTTTATCTCAGTCATAGAGAGAGGAGGAAGTATTATTATGGATTTTAGAAATCTTCTTTTACCCTTCCTCCATGTGGACTGCACTCCCATCATTATTCATCCAGCATTACCTTCTACCTCGGATGCTTTGGGATCTACCAGTGCTACACCAATGATGACTCCTGCATAGGCCATTAAGAATTTTGACCCTATGATTCCTCATAGATCTACTCACTACAGGTCTATGGATGCCTCTATTGCAGCTCCTCCTACCCTGCTGACCGTTATCCCTCAGGTTATCCCTCCATCTTCAGAACCTACCTCATCAACTCCCAAAGACAAAACTCCCTTGGACATCTCTGAAGTGGATTTAATGTGGTATTTCTTAGTTTATAGGGATCTTTGTAACATCTTTGATATTATACTTTTTCTTCATTACTGGAAAATCCTCTTTTGTTTCTTTTTGTCCTCCTATCTTTTTGTTAATCACAAAGGGGAATAAATATTTAAGGTTGAATCTCACGGTTACCCAAAGGGGTAGACATATTTAAGTTAACTATAATGTTTTCATATATACTCTATCTACATTTCCCCAATAAATTTGGTTCAATTTTATTAATACACACCTATGAAGATATTAGAAAACGTGCTTAACCCTAATTTAGAAAATACGGACATAATTTGTGATTATCAAAAGGGGGAGATTGTTGGAGTAACCTATTTTGATAATCCCAAATCATGTTTCATTTATGTAAATCATCTTGTTTCTCTTACAGGATAATAATTTATGAGAAAATCATGTTTATATCAAAGTAATAACTATGTACATTTAATCTCACTACTCTCTTGTTTAATCTCATAATGCAAAAAAACCTCTAAGTACAAAAGTCACTGATGCAAGGTCACCATTGCAAGGTCACCGATGCAATATCACCGATGCAAGGTCACCATTGAATGTTCATAGATACATGGTCAATGATTCAAAGGTCACCGATGAAAAGGTCACTGATGCAAGGTCACCGTTGCAAGGTCAGTGATGCAGGGTCACCGATGCAAAGGTCACTGATTCAAAGGTCAGTGATACAAGGTCACGGTTTCAAGGTCACCAATGCAAGGCAACTGTTGGGAAGGTTACCACTGAAGGCTACCAATGTAAGGCTAACAATGAAGTGTTATCGATGGAAGGTTACCATTGGAAAGGTTACCGATGAATGCTGTCGATGTGCACTTACTATTGAATCCTACCATTGTGAAGGATACCGTTACAAGTCTACCATACTATTCTACTCCATACATTTTCAAATTCCTAAAATTATAATAATGATCATATTTGATAAATTTAATGCTTTTGACATCAATTAATACTGATTGTAGACATATCAAGAGACTGTATCTTTGGACAGTATGAGGTACAAGAAGGATCACACGTGATGTACTTATTCCTATTATCGAACCAAAAATATATAAAAGAGAATATTGAGGAAGACAAAATGGGGTTGCATGAGTGCCCGAGTCCAGAAGCTAAGAAAGTGAAGAGCAGTAACAGAGAAGTAGCGTATGAAGGAGCATACTTTCTAGATCAAAGAATAATCATCCTGCACTTATTTTGTGAATCCACAAGTATCAAAAATATCATTTGAGATAAACTCACTTCTCCCTTTTATGCCATACAACTCTTGATCAACAATAGAAGCCGAACAATCAAAGCTAGAGTGACACTTTGTTTTGAAGACAGCTTCTAGAGAATGACTCGAACAACAAATTCTTCAAGGAGTCAAGATCTTAATTGAAAACACATAGATCCTTCTAAACTAAATCTTATAATTGTAGCTCTATTGTGTTTCTTGTTTTTAAATTTCTAAGAAGTGTGTTTTTCTATTTTACACACTCTCTGAGGATATTGAATATCCTCAGATAAAACTTCACTTACATCTTCTTTCCCACATATAACTATGGAAGAGGCTATGTGTGGTCGGTATTGTTTGTTTTCTCTATGAAGAACTATGGTAGAGGGTGTGAACCTTGGATAGTTTTCGAAAACTATTATAAAGCCTAATACAAGTTGTGTATCATGTTTGTTGTTAATATAAACTACTTGGTGGTAGGTTATCACCAAGTGGAGAGGATTAAGTCTTGGATTGAGACTGAACCTCTTGTTTAACTCCACTATGCTCTGTATTTTTTATTGCACACTATTTTATCTATTTTCCGCTGCTTATAATTTCTAAAACATAAAACTATTTTTCTTTCACTTTGATAGTTAGTTTTGGTGAGTGTGTGTATGTGTTTAATTCAGTAAACTTGTTTCAGAATTTGAAGAAGTGTTTTACACTAATTCAACTAAGGGCTAATCACCCTTTGAGAAACCTGTTGACCATTTAGACATTTACATCTCTACTGCCTTAATTAACTAGGATGTTTAAAATTTGGGGGATCTCTATAAGAAAGTTTTAAACAGAAATTTTAAGTAGAAACTCAATTCACCCCCTCTTGAGATTTCACACTGACCAACAATTCTATAGATGAGGTTATAGTCCCCTGAATAATCTATCAACCTTCCCATTAGGATACATGAAAATGGTATAGGTGTAATGAGAAAGTCTTGTGAAGTTCATATCATAGCTTCCCATATGTTCATTTTCATTATTCTTCAACTCTAAGAATTCATACTCCGTTTTTTGTTCTTATTTATGAGGGAAATACTTTTTAAAAAAAATTCATCTAAACTTTTCCCACTCCATAGTTTCATTCTCCCCTCTTGGATTTGTGGTTTTAACTAGTTTCCACCACTGATTGGATTCTCCTTATAAGTTTTACTCTGACAAGGTGACATTCCCTTGTTATAAACAATGGAGTACAGAAAAGATGTTTTCTATAGAGATTATCCAATGTTCATTAATCAATGGGTCGTTTGATCCACTAAAAGGAGGTTGTAGTTGATACATAAAGGATTCAACAGAAATTTGTTCCCTTTGAGTTTAATCTGGTCTCTCATCTTAATTCAAGTTATTTTTTATAACTCGAGTTAGTTGATTCATCATTCTTAGGATTTTTTTCATTTCAGATTCCATTGGAAGTTCATCATCGCCTAGTCCACTTCACTCGCCAATTACAAGGCTTTCCCTATTTCCCACCATTTTCAAAAAGAATAATAGTTTAGTGAGAAATGTGTTTCATTTTATTATCTTATAATTCTAATGGAATCTCATGTATTAAAACATCATGAATACAAATTTTATTCTTTAACTACAATAACATTTTCAATAAATCCTTCATAATGGTTCATAAAACGAATGTGATTAACCAAACATATCCCTCGAGAGTGTCAAACTGAGTGCACAGTAAGGCTCATTATCATGTACCAGGTTACACCAAGTTAGGACCGATGCACCTTGTTGAGTTTTTACCTATAGGTACATCTTTTCTAGAACAACATCCACTTGTTCATATCCCGACAAGTATTTATTTACTTGAGAACTACATACATAATATTTCACTAAAATACTAGGATGTTTTTTAATGTATTAACTTGTCCCTAAGATTCTTACTATTGTTTTAAAAACCAAATTTCCACAATGTTACTAAATCCTCTTTGGATACCAACTAAGGAATCTCACCTTTTTATTACATAAAATTTCATTACACTGTACAAAATATAGGTTCTTTTAATGTTTAGTTTCGTGGAAAAAAGTTACATAATACAAGAGATTTTAAAAACACACTTCTAATACACTTGAAAGAATCCATCATAGGTTCATACTAAATAAAATTACTATATCTCATAACCTATAGACATACATCAAAGGAATGTGTGAGAATAAGGCCCAGCAAGGGAAAACAAGGGAAACATTTTACATGTGATCTTGATAAATATTGATAAGAAATTAGTTGATATCATTATGGCATGAATAATAGAATATGAGTCATATCATAAATAAAATAACTTGAATAATAACATGGAAATTTGGCTACAACATTTAATTGAGTCACTCATAAGCACATCATCAAGGTTTATCACTGAGGTGTCATAAAAATTACCAATGTTTTTCACCAAGGTAACATAAAACATGTCATCTCTATAGATTAAATTATTTAAACACTGCATTGGAGTTATATTAAGGAAAATAATTCATATGTATTAATTAATTTCAGCCACATATAAAAAAATAAAACATTTCATAAATATCCTTTGGAGAATAAGAGAAATAGGTTTTATATAAAAATCTTGATGTTTTCAAAAAGTGCTTAAAGACAATATCATTGTGTCATTATTAACCCATGAAAAAATAAGTTCAGTTTCATGTATGTTAATACCAAAATAAAATATATAATTTTTATATCTAGGTTAAAACCCCTAGAAACGATATAGGTTTGGGTATTCAAAAAATAAGATAATTTCTTGAGAAAAAGAGAGAAAATCTGAGATGAAAATCCAATAGCATAACAGGTATGAAACATGGTTTTAGACAACATTAAAAAGAGAGGGAAAAAAGGTATACCATTCATAAAATACTAAAAATATCTTAAAGGGATATAATAAAATGTATAAATGAATATATCTTGTAAATTTGATAGACATAGCACTTAAAAATAAAACTTTAAATAAAAAGAGAAGTTGATATTTCCATTACCTTGAATAGTTTCTCCTAAAACATAAAGATTGGTACATTAGGGGCATGAGGACACCTTGGGGGGAATAATTGGGATGTAAAAATATCATTTATTCATGTTTTATGAATTGCGAATGAATGATAATGGATAAATGGGTGGATATTTATAGAAAAAGTGAGGGATTTTTTTATTGATTTCCTTGGACACCTCAAAAGTGGTATTTTCAAAACTATGGGATTTCCCAAAGTATTTTACCATGGTATAAGTCACTTGGGACACCTAATATGTTATTTTAATCCGCAAGAGTCTTCTAGAATTTTATATTACTTATTACATTATAATGATGACATTAAATATACTGAATACTCCAAAATTGTATTTTTACTATTCACTAAAAAACAAAATATTTTAGAAAATTCTCATATATTCACCCTAAACTTATTTTGAAGATATGATTTCAAAAGATGATGTTTATCTTTACATAATAATTCTCTAGGTATGAGAAATTTTTCTTTCAAACATAAAAAACCTTATTTATTAAAAATAATAGTGGATAAAAAACTGATAGTAAAATGCATAGTAAAATTTCTAACAGTTGAAAAAAATAAATTATTTTATCATTTAAATTTAAATAAGAGTTTTTTAGTCATACTATTTAATTAAAATAAAAATTATTAATTATATATTAGTTTACTATGATAATTATATATTTTCGGGGAAGTACAATTTCTGTCCCAAAAAAATCAATTTATCAAATTTGTCATATTTTTAAGAAAAACTAAACTCAAAATTGAATTGATGGAACAAAATATTTGTTTATAAAAATGAATTATTCAATAAGTAAATAAGTACTTGATAAATAATCCCTTACAAAACTCAAATATTACTTAAGGGTGAGGTGTGTGATAGTGATAGACTCATAAGGTGGCTCATCTAACATTGTCCAGGTGGTAATCTTTTTTAACTTGAAGTTCTACCATAGGTGATTTTGTTCAAGCTTAACATATTGAATCGCATATTGGGATTGGTCAAGATAGAAGCCCAAGGCTGATACCTCCCTCCCACGTTCTGAAAAATGGTCTTCGTATGACATGACTCTACTAGATGAGGTCATCAAATCTTCTTTCAGTATTAATTAACCATTATCATTTTAATTTATAATACAAATTATAACGTTAAAATTATTATGAGCATTGTTTGCAATATTCATATTGAATAATGGTCATAATTTACCAAAAATCATATAATATTCAAAACCCAACGGTCACATTTCAATTATATTCACTTCATTATTAAAGGGATATAGTTTTGTTATGTACCAAATAATATAACACATGTTTTCAGAAAACAATTATCATTAAAAAAGTTCAGGTCATTGCATTAATGGAAATTAAAATACATCTTTGGATTTAATAAATTATTCAAATTCTTATTTTGGATGTTGTATAATTCATAGAAGTTACTTCTATTTTTTTTATTTTATTAGAGAATTATTATTTTCTTGAAGTTTAAAGAAATAGTATTCAGTTTATTTATTTACAGTTTAAGATAATTATGTTAAAAATATTAGATATTGTTCTCAATATTTATAGATTGTATAGAATCTATCTGAAATTGGTGTATATTTTGAATGAATGGTACTTTTTTATGGTAACTCATCTCCTATTTCTATTTCAATGAATCAAGTGAGACATTCTATAAAAAAATATTGATGTGAGATATAATTTTATACAAGATCAGGTACATGAAGGAGATATGAGTTTGTAATATGTATCTATAAATGATCGTTTGGAATATTTTTTATTAAACCTTTAAATTCATTTAAGTTAGAGGAAACTAAATATTAACATTGAATGATATAAGTTTTACTTTGATTTTAAATATGGATTAATTATAAGTCAGTTATCAAGTATTTTTAGTTTTCTAAATTCATAATTATTTATAAGTACTCTTGTTTCTCCATTGTAGTGTTTTTATCTCTTTACAAGAATAATAGGAAAATTTATGTGTTTACTACTATATCTATTTCAGATAAAAGTGAAATTTTGTAATTTTAGGCAAGTTATTGCTATTTTAATATTTATTTCATGGAATTTTTTATCATGTGTTAATTTATGGGGATTTATCCTCTTATTTAATTTGAGCATGTTGAGATTGTTCAAAAAAATATTATTATATAAATGGGAAATTAATTTTTATAAGGTTATATTATTTTATTTTTTCAAAAAATACTATTTCATGTTTTTTATATTTTTTATTATTACAAAAAGGGAAGGAATTTTTATTTTGTAGGATGATTATTTTTTTAGTTATCCAATAGGGGGAGATTGTTTCAGTGGATCATTTCTCTCTTAACATTTTTAATAATTTCAAAACTATAATTTCTTTATAATTCTTTAATTTTGTTTTTATAATGATGTTGAATTTGAAGGATTTTGAGTTCATAATATTTTATATGTTTATATTTCTTTTTTTTATTCTATTGTTTCTAATATATTTAGTTAAATCTATTACACATGATTTTTAGGTTACGTTGAATTTTTTATGTATGGTGTAGGATGAAATTTTTTTTATTTACATTATATTATATACGTTTTAGGATTTATGAAAATTATATTAAATATGTTGTGTTGCAATAATTTTTTCTAAGTACAATATATTGCGTGTGGTTTTTATTCTATGTAAAAAAACATATATATATATATATATATAATGTTATGTGTCATATTTTTGATAAAGTTGTATATTTTATGTAGTTATTTTAAATATATTATATACTGAATATTCTAGTTTTCTATCTAATTTAAAAAACAGACACATCTTAGTAACCTATTTCATATCAAAATATATTTTATACATATTTTTTTAGTAATATACAATTTTATACATATTATTTTTCCAAGTGTGATATGTAAAATATTATACTTTTTTAAATATATTTTATATTATTGTTTTTAATAAATGATAAACTCTTAGGATCTATATTAAAAGTCAATTAACTTTTTCAAAGGCCTATGAGATTTTTATAAGTATTATAAAATCTCTATGACTTATTAAATGGACTATTATGAAAATTGAACATTAATTTTTCAGATTAAATATTATATTCTATTATTGGGTTTTGTATTTTACTCTTATGGGATTTCCACTTTCTCTTATAAAATATAGATTATCCATTGGTTTTAAAATGGACTCCTATGAAATTTTGTTTTACTCTTATGAAGTGAAAGACTAGCCCTTATGATATTTCTACTAACTCTTACAAAATAATTTTACTCAATAATTTTGTTAAGTTTTAGATAACTATTATGATTTTAAAAATTTACCTTATGATATATAAAATGAACCTTTTATATTTTGAATCTTAGGTTTTTAACTAAGAATATTTTTTAAATTTTTATGAAGACGATGATAGTTGGATTTGGGAATCTGAAAATATAAAAAGAAGTTATGATATAGAGATTATAGAAAATAAATTAAGGAATTATTTTAAATAAAGGAGTTATATGTTTTATTTCTAAACTAAGTTCAATGTATATATTTCCTTGTTTATATTATTCAAACTATTGTCAAAACCAATGATGATATAAAAAACACCCACACAAAATATTTTGTGAAGATTAGAAAAAAGATAATTGAACATTCCAATTCATCTATAAATAATGTATGAATCACTCTATCATGTTGTAAATTATTACCTTAATTAAATGTTAAATTTTTGTAATTAATATGAAAGATTTTCTTTTGCGGTGATTTATAATGAAATCTTCATCAGGTTATAACTCATTTCTCAAAATGATCAAACTTCATCACATATTGAAATTTAATGTATTATATCTATTTATTTATTTATTGATTTATATTTAATTTTTATTTTCACATTTAAATATACAACTAGTCTATTATTTTCTTTAAAAACCCATGAATTTAGAGTATACCTCTTTCAAATGTACATTTCTTTATTTTTTGTGCCACAACTATAAAATGAATTCATTTTTTGTACCTCCACTAGAAAAGGTATTTTTTGTTTTGGGTTGTGACTCCCATTCATAGTCAGATATTTTGTGGTTGTACTTACACTTAGAAAACGTATGTTGTAACCTGACTTGAGACTCTCAAACAATATTCAGGTTTAAGTGAATACCACCTACTTCCCTATGGATAGAAGTGAAGAGTATATTTTATATTCATTTTGATTTGAACTACTATAAAAATCCTTTAGTTATTTTTTTATTTTTCTATTATATTTTCATTTAAATTATTTTAAAGATTGAATAAATTTTTTACAATTTTAATCCGGTCAATTCACCCACCCCACCCCCACCCCCAATGACCTAATCAACTATAACATTCATGAAACACACTGTCTCTCTCGAATGAACCCAGTATAACAATTTAATTCCATAACTATCTCTATCCTCTTATTCTTCTCCACCACAATCCATTTTTTTATTTTATTGAAGAAACAAATTTAATGGAAAGTGGGAACCTACAGGAAATTCAAAACACATTACAGATTTTTAAATTCAAACCCTCATTCAAAATTCAATCAAGAGACATCATCGCTGCCTTGCAATGTGCACCATTACACATCACCTTTTTCAATTTTCAAAAAAGAGACCATCGTCACCTGCTCGAGCCTACTGCCTCATGATCCAACCATTGTCGAAACCAGCCCACCGGAAAACAACTTTCTGAAAACCATCCTCATCACCGAGAATAATCACAACGTCGTCTCAAACCTCCCGGAAGAAGAACACCATCATTGATCTTTGAGGACACAATTTGAATCATCCCAAATAGAAAACAACATGAAAAAGAATCACAGAAAAGAAAACAGACCTTCACTGGTGTCCCAAAAAGAAACCACTAACCAAAAAAACAAAAAGAAACATCACAGAGACAAAGATGAATCAGACATGAGTTATGAACCATTGTCAAAGGGACTTGCTCTTGGAGCGCCACCATCTACTGAACCACACACCCAAAACCCCTTCAATAATGTTGCACCCAGTCTACCATGGAGAAGCGTAGAGGATCTAGATATGAGAGCAAGGAAAGGGTGGTCGAGGGCTCCAAAGTGCTTCATTGACGAGGCTGAAAAACCAAATCCAACCAAACAAGATAAAGTAGACTTCAAAAGTGCCTAAAACCCATCAACCCACAAAACTGTAATCACCAAAACCTCATTGAATCCACCACTATAAATCTGACATGGAGAGCTGTCAAGGATTGTGAGGTCAGATCAGCAGATTAGCGACCAAGGTCTTCAACACAACCTTCATCATATCAACAAAACCCCCCCAAAAAGAATATGACGATGGAAAAACCAGAACACCAACACCCAAATGATCACAAAATCCACCACATAAGAAAAAACCAGATAGTAGAACAAGTGAGGTGTTGACAAACTTTGAAGGATAAAAGGGGGAATAACTCACAAAGAAGCTGCACGACAGAATAGGAAGAAGGTAGGTTAGGAGAGAAAAGGGGAAGAAAAGAATAAATGGAGAAAGGGATGATACACAGGCATTCCACCGGACCCGCAACAAAGGGTGTTAGAGGGAAACCCTAGTCAAATTCAAGAAGTTGAGGCCAAGATCAGAAGAGGGAACTCTAGAGAGAATGAATCCATCCTTATTTTTTCTTACCTTATCTCTTATTCTTCTTATAACTATGTATATATATATATTCATCCACTCCCACTATGTAAGATTGTTATTAAATATTTCTCCTTTTCTTTTATACCAGCTAAAATTTATATTTATAATGTTTTCTATATATTGAACCCTTGATCCAAATTTTTGGATTGATTCTACTTCACTATTATTGTTCTATGTGTCCCATACATTTATATGTGGTCAAATTCTTCCAATTGGGTTAATACAACTCCCAGAATATCATTCCAAGTATACCCATTTAAAATTCTAAAAAAAATCATATAGTTATTCAATATATAAATTCATCACAACATGATATGACTCAATGTGGTGAGGCATTCTACTTCCTTGTCCTGATAATGATTTTATAACCTTCTTCACAGAATGGTTCTTGGTCAACAACCAAATTCACAAAAATATACATAATGTTTTATATTTAACTACTTGAAATATCACAGCATGATCCTCTAACTCTTATCGAAACTAAATTTTCTTATGACATGATATAGTCCCTCAAATAACAAGTCAACAACAAGCTTCATAATTCCCTTATACTAACTATAATGGGGTCCCCTTTATAGAATAAACTTATTCCCTGATGTATATACCTCCAAATAATTAGAACCACTAAAATTCACCTAAACCTATTTATATTGAAAAAATACTTCACACATAATTAATTATTTTAAAATAACTATTACATATTTCCTTTATAATTATAATGATATTATTATGTATTTATTAGGACCCATACATATAATCTTGTGACCCTTATGTGTCAAGGTGCAACTTTAGTACATTGTTAATTTTCTAACTGCAAAGTCTGGACAACCCTTATGTATGAACCTTACATTTCTGAATCCTTTTACACTTTTCAAGTCTACATCAACCCTTATGTATTGGTATTTTTTAATTAAACATTATTTTTGTAAACTTACGTATCGTAGGAAATTTTCATGTTCCCTTTACCAATTTTTCCTTTCATAGCCTTACATGTCATGATTACACTTGAGTTTTGAGGACTTCACTAATTTTTAAAAAATCTACAGATCTAACCCTTACATATTATAATGAGAATTATGGTTACCTTTACAAATAGGTACTTTCCAATTTCTTTATATATATAAATATATGTTTAAAATACACAAAAAATTATAAATAATATTTCGTTTATGATTTAAATTAAATGTCTTATTATGTATTATGGATATTAAAAACACATGAAATTATTTGGTTTTATTATATCCTATAGGATTTAAAAGACTGTTAATGCATCATTACCATTGATAATATAGTTGTTGAAGAGTGACCATGTGATTATTATAAAAATATGTTTCTCACAAATCCAATTGACATAGACAAAGGAAATGGTGGCCTCATCCAGTAGGATTGTACCCCATAAATCCCATTTATCAAAGCTTACAAGGGATATAGAATCACTAGGATTTTCACTTAACCAAGACCAAATTGGGATCTAATAACATAATAATGATGGAAACCAATTACTGGACAAGTTCAAGCTCATTGAGATCACAACCAAAACCATGTATGTCGAACAACCACCTGAAAGTCTCATCATCACAAACCTTACCCTTATGAAGTTTATGGTTATATTAGATTTATATGTATAAAGAACATAATAATATGAAAATAAATATTATATTTTCAATAGAATACTTTTATATTTTATTCATATTGCTACTTTAAAAATGACTTTTATTTTTATACAATAAAACACAAATTATACTTTTAATTAGTATTCAAATTCAATTTAGATGCCTATTTTGATGAATTAATGGATTTTTGAAATAAATAATATTTTAATAAAATATTTTTATTAATTATTCTTCATTGAATATAAATGAACTTATAATTTTTATAAATTCAAATGTAATTTTTATAAAGGTTCAAAAACCGTTATTGTCAGAAAACCCGACATTTCTCAATAAATATTGATTCTTATTTTAAAATAGAAAATAATAATATTTATAAAATTATATTGATAAAATGAATATTAATTTTGGAATAAAATTTTTAAATTATCCAATGGTTAATTTTTCCTAATTTTTTTTGACATTCAAATTTTTGGGTAAAATTTAAATATGATATAAATATATGGCATGTATTATGAATTCATAATGCCCCACAAGTGATGTAATAAATACTAAAAATGGTATCCAAGACAAAATATGTGTATTAACTTTAAATTAATGTGATTTTAGGTTTATTTTATTAATTTTATAAATCTATTATTAATCCTCCAAAACCATTAATATATTTTATGGTTTTAAAATAATTTCCATAAGAGTATGACTCACTTCTATGTCATCAAGTGTATTATTTTGTTAATTTTGGACCTTGGTATTATAAAATATTTAAATAAAACCCTCTTCGAAATAAAGCATGGGAAAAAAATTAGAATCTTTTTGGTTTTTAATATTTTATTATCTATAATCCAATACCAATGTTTGAGAAATAATAAGGAATTGCCCACTCATTTCCTATAAAAACCCACCCAATCTCCCATTAGTATTCACCCAAAATACATTTATCACTTCCGTACTATTTATAACCCTCCATAAAGTCCTATAAAGGTTCCCTAAATCACTTAATAATATCCTCCCAAGAATTTAGAGTCTCACACTTAAGGTATGGGATCTCCCCCACTACTTTTTATTAAAGCACCCATTTTATGTTATGCCCATAAATTTCCATTTGGTCATATTGGAATATGATATTACATATTACCATTAATAACCTTTTGATTTATTAATTATGAGACACCCCTTTCACTCTAATTAATCCCTACCATGAACCTTTATTTACACCTGTTACCATGCCAAAATTTAGTAAGGGTTATTTTCTTTCTTCTCTTTATTAAAGTATTTTCTTTATCTTATGACCTTTTTCTACAATTATTAAGTTTGGGATATGCTCATATATATCCCCCTTACTTTACCTATGATTAAAAAATTATGAGAGACCCGATTCACTCTTATCAGTACCTTCTAGAAACAATTATACACCCCAGTTAGCTGCCGAAATTCCCTTGTTATTTTACATACCAAATAATTGTGTAGTAAATACCCATGACCATTTTCTATCAAGGGTGTTCACCTATATGCACTTACAATTATTTTATTGGGGACTTACATGTATTTATTCCACACTCTATAACTATGGAATAAAATGTGATGATGAATGAATTCGTGTTGTATGATCTATGTGGCAGACTTAAGTATAAGAATGAAATGAAAGTGATGGGTGTGCCCAGAATTATATTGAGATCCAATGAATTGGGTAATGTTTAGTCTTTTGAGATGTCATGTTGGGACAGAGATTGAACTAGATTCCTTTTTTGGAATTTTTCCCATCATGATTTCTTGGTACTTATCCTTGACCTATATTTGTGATACAATGTTTTATGTTGTTGTCACATTTCCCATGTTGGCTTTTTGACTAGCATGTTATATCATGCCTCATTGTTCATGTTTATGATTACACCCCTTTAATGTTCCATTGATATTCCTATTTTATAAAATGTATTACCTTTCTAATTTTATTCCATGTTTATTCCTTTAATATGATTTATAGCTCATCCCTTTATTTTGTATGTCCCTAGATTATCCCATGCAGTTCTATGTATCAGCATGTTAACGATGTTTTCAATAATGATGATGTTTTTCCTTGTTTTAAGTTTTTATGTAATGAACCATATTCCCAATGAAAATAATATTATTTATCTTCTAAGTTATATTAATTTTAACCTTAAGGATATGTTTTGGTAAATTCATAGTCTCATTATAAATCATTATTAAGGGAACAAAAAATAAAAATTAAGAATATATATTAGGAAATGAATCATGTATAAGATGAATTAAAACCAATAAATTCATAAGATATGGAAATAAATGTAATTTATAATTTTTCTATTTAATGTCATTGTATTCTCATCTATGTGTTTTATATTTTAAAAATACTGATCCCTAATTTTACCTTCTTTCTAGATAATGTAAGGAAATATGAGGAATCAGGTAAACAACCAATGTGACAGGAAATGTGATGACTACCCCGGTGCTATTCCCAACCCAATTAGAGTGGGAATCGTGAACATTGTGATAATACTCTCTCAGATGACTCAGGTTCTGAATATAAACCTAGATTAGGAAGAGCGCCCAAACCCCCTAAAGGAAGAACAAGATATAATTGATATATTTATGTAACCAAGGCCTCCGAAATTCAGTGGATCATCTGATCCCTTAATCGTGGAACAATGGTTAAAATTCACTGATAAGATATTATCAATCCTTCAATGTTCTAGAACAGAGAAGGTTTGACTATATATTCATCATATGGAGAGAGAAGTTGATTAGTGGAAGAAATTTATCAAGAATACAAAGTCTGGGGAAGAGAATAAAGGAATGGGGTGGAAGAAATTCCTAAAAATGTTTTTGATCAATATTTTCCTCTCACTCTCCAATTTAAAATTGAAAGTGATTTTTTCACCAAAGAAAAAAGATGAAAAATATATCATGGAATACGAGGAAAACTTCACAATACATGCATGATACACCTCCATCTTTGTCATTACCCAGAAATTCAAGGTTAAACACTTCTTTGGTAGGGCTATTACTAGTCTACAAAAAGACCTGGTGATATGAGACATTGATAGGTATCAGGAAATTGTATAATCCCCCCTCAAACTAAAAATGGAGATCATCGAATCTCAACGGTATCACGGGGATAATAAGTGGAAAGTGGTGTGTAATTCGGGTGGTCTGATAGAGAAATCTAATTGTGTTAGGAAATTTCAACATCCCACATGTGAAAATCAGGAAAAGAATCACCTCGAAAATTGAATAAGGGTAATGATGAAATTATTTAGTTGTAGGAAAGAAGGATGCATAGCCAGATATATCTAAAAGAATAAACTCACAAATGAGTTTGAGGAAATGAATTCTCTGGTCAACCCTTAACACATTGTTCATTTCTTCAACTTCAAGGAACTAGGGAACTTCAAAAACAAATCCACTAAGCCATGGGTTCTCAAAGACAAAAATGAAACTCCAAGGAAGCAATGCAAATCCTTTTCCATCATAATTTATGAGGTTGATCCTGAAAACAAAGTGGTGACAGGTAATCTAGTTATTCATTAAAGAATAGTGAACATACTTTTTTATTATAGTTCTATGAATTCCTTCATGTCACAAAATTTTGATAGAAAAATACAAACACCACCATAAATAATGGAAGTATAGATGTTATTTAAAAACAAAAATGAAGAAATTATTGCATCTAAAGTATATAACTCATCCCCTATCAAAATTTGTGGGATGAACATCCAAGATAACATTATGATACTCTCATTGGTATAATTTGATACAATTTTAGGTATGTGTTGTCTTTTTTTATATAGAACCAACAAAAATCACCAATGAGAAGTAACTCAATCCCCATATTTCGAATCCTCCATCGGTTCTTTATAAGTGTAAAGAAGAGGATGAATCTTCTTTAGCACCAATATATTAATCATGGATATTTTCCCTATGAGAAAGCATATCTAGCTAAAATGATTGATTCTAAGAAACGGATCATCCTTGAATAAATTTCCATTATTATGTAATTGGTTGAAGTGTTTCCCAAATAATTACCAGGTCTTTCTTCTAGCCAAGAGCTTGAATTTTCAATTGAGGTTATACCTGGGGTGTTTCCATTATCCAAGACACCATATAAAATAGTTTTTTTAGAATGTGAGTAAATGAATAAAAAAATATATAAGAGTATATATAAAGGGTTCATATACCTATGTTCTTTTCCTTGGGGAGCACAAGTTCTCTTCATCAATAATAAGGAGGGGTCAATGTTCATTTTCATTGATTTTCTTGAGCTCAATAAGATCACAATAAATAAAAAGTACTATCTTCCATTGATTGATGACTTGTTTGATAAGATACTTGGATTAAAATACTTATCCAAGGTGGATCTTCAGTTCCATGTTAGGTTGAGCAATGAGGATATCCCCAAGACAACTTTTTGTACAAGGTACAAGCACTATGAGTTCATAGTAATTCCATTGAGAATCACTAATACTCTAGAAATTTTCATGGAATCCATGAATAGAGTCTTTATATATTACATCAAAAAAAATTAGTCTTTATAGATGATATTCATTTATACTAAAAAATAAATTAGGATCATGAGGATCATCTAAGAATTATACTAAGGACCTTACAAAAGGATAAGTTTTACGCTAAGTATTGAAAATGTAATTTTTGTTTGAAGGAAGTCTCATTCTTGGGTCATATCATCAAAATAAATTCAACATCGGTAGACCCGTAAAATATAGATGGAATTTAAGGATTGTCAATGACAAAATGTATGACATATATTCACAGTTTCCTGGTATTTTCTGGGTACTATTTTCAACTTGTGAAAATGTTCTCATGATTTTCAAACCCTCTGATCAAGTTAACTCAGAAAGTAGTCAAGTTTTATAGGAATGATGAATGTGGAGAGATCATCAAAGAGTTTTAAAATATGCTTATCTATACACCTATACTCACACTACCCAAAAGTGGAGAGATTTTTTTTGGTATTCAGTGATTCTTCGAAGAAGGGCTTGGGTTGCATGTTAATGCAAAATGAAAAAGTGATAGAATGTGCTTTAAGGAATTTGAATTTTCATGTAAAGAACGAACCATTCCATTTTCTGGAGTTATCTATAGTGATATTCACTTTAAAAATATAGAGGAATTATCTCATTGGGGAGAAGTGTGAAATATATATGGATTAAAAAATCCTTATGTATATATTCACATAGAAAGATATAAATATTCACTCATGAAGATGGTTAGAGCTGATCAAGGACTATGAATGCTCAATTCACTACCATCCTAGGAAATTGAATAAAGTGGAAAATGATATAAGTATAAATTATCTATAAATTATATCATTTATGATAATTGAGAGGGATCTAATATTCTTGTAATTGAAAATGATGGATATGGGAATCATAAAGGAAATAAAGTCATTAATACATTCACAAATGATTGATCAATTATCCCTCCTAGAGAGGATAAAGTATAATAAAAAAGATGATGTGGGAATTAAAAAAAATAGGATTCTATAAGAAAATGAAAATCCATAGATTTAAATTTTAATGAAGAAATAATTGTATGATTTAGGTTACAACTATGTGTACAATAAACTCCTATGTTAAATATTGAGCTACTGGATTATGCACAGAGTTTGACTTTCTTTATCTATATAGGATTCACAATGATGTATCAAGATCTATGATAGCACTATTGGTGGGACAATATGAATAAGGGGATCACATAATATACATGAAGATGTATTGTATGTCATCAAGTGAAGCTGGAAAGGTCAAAATATGAGGGGATGATGCAACCATAACCCATTCCTACATGGAAATGGGAAAACATCACCATGTATATTGTCACAAGTCATATGAATATATCAAGAGGAAATAATTCTATATGGGTTTCTGTGGATATTATTACAAATAATTCTCACATCATTGTAATTAGAGAGTACTTATCACTCGATCAACATTCACGGATATACATTATAGAATTTATGAGCCTTCCTGGAAAACCACTATCTATTATATCTGATCGAGATCCAAGATTTACCTCTATGTTCTTGAATATTAACCAACATGATCTAAATATAGAGTTAAAATTCAGAATGACTTATCACAATACAACTTATGTAAAATTTGAGTGGACTATCCTGAAACTTGAGTACATATTGAGAGAATTTCCAATTTACTTCCAAGGGGGATGGGATCAACATCTTCCTCTAGTCGAGTTCTCATACAATAATTGATTCCAATCAAACATCCAAATGGATCCCTATAAAGACCTTTATGGGAAGAGGTGAGGAACACCTGCATGTTGGGATGAAGTTAGGGAACACAAACTAATAGGTCCAAAAATGGTCATGGAAATGATGGAAAAGTTCAAGCCCATTCAGCAGCACATCAAAGATTATCAGATTCAACAAAAGAACTGTGATGAAAAGCATCGATGATACCAAGATTTTGATGTTGGAAACATGGTATTAGTCTAAAAATCACCATGGAAGAAAGTGGTGAGATTTTTAAATAAGTGAAATTTTAGTACAATATACATCGTCCCCTTTGAGATCCTTGATCACATCGAAGTAGTGTCTTATCGACAAGCACTCCCTCCTAACATGTCGTCCTTTAGACTAGCACTCCCACATAACCTGTCTCAATTACAAGATATATTCCATGTATCCATATGCAAAAGTACATACCAGACCACTCACATGTACTCAATACAGAGGTGGTACCATTAGAGAATGAACTTTCCAATTAGGATAATCTAGTGAAGATCTTAGATCATAGAGATAATATTTTACAGAATAATACAATACAACTGGTCGAAGTTTTGTGGAGAAATAAAAAATTTTAAGAAGCAACATGGGAACCAAAGGAAGTGATGAAAAATAATTACCCAAATATTTTTTAGTGTTTGAAAAGAAAATTTGTAGGGTACATTTTTTGAAGGGGGATTATTGTAACAATACAAACATTTATAAAAAAAATTCCCCTTATGATTTAAATTAAATTTCTTATAATGTATTATGGGTATAAAAAACATGCATTTATTTGGTTTTATTAAATCCTATAGGGTTTAAAATACTATTAAATAATCATTATCATTGATGATATAGACATTGAAAAGTTATAACATGATTAGTATAAATATAGGCTTTTAAAAAATCCAATTTACACAAAGCAAGTGATGGCCTCATTCCGTAGGATTATACCTTATGATTCCCATTTATCGAAGATTATAAGGGAGATAACATCACTAGGAATTTCTCTTGACCAACCCCAAGCTATTATAAAACAACATAAGCATGATAAAAGTCGTTTATGGGAGAATTTCGAGCTCATATAGATCACAAACCAAACCATGTACGCCGAACCACCCATTGAAAGTATCACTATCATGCACCTTACCCTTAGGGCGTTTACAATTGTATTAAAGGAATATTTATCAAGACCATAATAATATGAAAATTTAAATTGTATTTTCAATATAATAATATTTATATTTTCATCATATCGTTATATTAAAAATGACTTTGATTTTTATATAATAAAATACAACTTGTATTTTTAATTAGCATATAATTTAAATTAAGATTCATATTTTGATGAATTAATGAATATTTTTAAATAAATAATATTTTCATAAAATATTATTATTAAATAAATTTTAATAAATATAAATTATCATATAATTTTTATGAAATCAATTATAATTTTTATAAAGGTTCAAAAACAGTTACTGTAAAAAATCCTTCATTTCCTAATAAATGTCAATTATTATTTTAAAATTAAAAATACACAAATTTAGAAAATTATTTTTTAAAAATTATTTTTTGTTAATCAAAACATCAAAATTATCCAATGGTGAATTTTCATTCTTTTTTGGAGAGATAATATTTGGGGTAAATTTAAATATGGTATAAATATAAAGTGTGTATTATGACATCATAATGATCAAAAGGTGATGTAATAAATACTATAAATAGTATCCATGACTAAATATATGTTTTCCCTTCAAAATAATGTGATTTTATATTTATTTTATTAATTTTATAAAGCCATTATGAATCCACCAAAACCATTAAAATATTTTAAGGTTTTAAAATCAGTTCTTTCATAGTATGACTCACTTCCACATCAACAAGGTTATTATTTTATTAATTTAGGCCCTTAGACTTATAAAATAATTAAAACCAACCCAATTTGACAAAGTCCATGTTCAAAACCCATGTTTAGGTTTGTGTATTGTTTTATTTTATTATATAGAGTTCAAAACCTAAGTTTGAGAAATGATAAATAATTCCACACTCATTTTCTATATAAACTCACATAAACTCCCATTTATCTTCACTAAAAATAATTATAGAACATCTTTGCACTTTCATTAATTCTGTAGAATCTTCCCAAGGTTCCCTAAAACTCTCAATAATCTTTATGTACACCTATTACCATACTGAAATTTAGTAAGGGTTCTTTTCTTTCATCTCTTTATTCAAGTATCTTCTTTATCTTAAACCCTTTTTCTCCAATTTCTAATGTTGGTATATTATATTACATACCCCATTTACATTAATTATTAGTCATAAGTTATGATATACTTCTTTCACTCACATCAATCCCTTCCATGAACAATTATACACCCCTGTTATGCTGCCAAAA
This sequence comes from Viscum album, assembly GCA_963277665.1. Lineage (NCBI taxonomy): Eukaryota > Viridiplantae > Streptophyta > Magnoliopsida > Santalales > Viscaceae > Viscum > Viscum album. The sequence goes on from OY728151.1 coordinate 230,342,522, forward strand.
TTCCACCACTATTTTCTATGCCGAAAAATTTTGTAGTGAATACATGTACCCATTTACTATCAAGGGTGTTAACCTTTATGAACATATAATTATTTGGTTTCTGACTTAAATTTATTTATTCCACAGTTCTTCATAGAGGAATAAAATATTATGACGAATGAATCAATGTTATATAATCTGTGTGGCACACTTAATCATTAGAATAAAATGAAAGTGATGGGTGCACCCATAATTATATAGTGCTCTGATACATTGGATAATGTTTACTCTCATGAAACATAATATTTGGAAAGGTATTAAACCTTATTCCTTTAAGGTACTTTTTCCATCATGATGTCTTGGAATTTATCCTTGACCTATGTTTTTGATGTGTTGTTTTATGTTGTTGTCACATTTCCCATGTTTCCTTTGTGATTATTATGTTATATCATTCCTCATTTTTCATGTTTATGATTCTAAACTATTTTATGTCCCATTGATATTCCAATTATCTAAAATATATTACCTTCTTCATTATTTTCCATATTTATTCCCTTATTGGGCTTTATAGCTCACCCATATCATGTGTATGTCCCCAGGTTATCCCATTTAGTTTTAATTAAGAGAATATTAAGAGATTTTTCAATAAAGATGATGCTTTCCTTGTTTGAGGTTGTTATCTAATATAAATAATTCCAAAAGACACTATAATTCTAGATATTTTGGGTTTAATAAAGTGTAATTTTATATAATAAATCATGTATTAATGTTAAATAAAGATAAAGGTTGTAATATAATTACTTTTCCATTTCTCAAAAATCATCAACTCTAAACACTGCCATAATAGAATTCACCTCAACCATCTTCCAGAATCTTCAGACCTTCTCACACATCTTAAAAATCTGAAATATGACTAAATACTAAAAAAATCACTATTATAATTTAACAAAAACATATGTGTCACTCCCATGTGTATTGTAAGTATCATTAAATTTATGTTATTGTTATGATTCTTCAACAGGCCTAATGTTGTTCCCATGTGCATAGTAACCATATTGGCTTCATCATCCATGTCACCATGTCTCATAAAATATTTCAAAACTTCAATCTACATTATCAGTCATGATATTTATGATTTAAGATGACATCTAATTATATATATTTTTGGAAAAACTACACTCCACTTCCATAACAACATCTGAAATAACACTTATATTGATTGATATTGATAAATAGTAGAGTTTACATTCCAAGATTGAGTCTTTTTTTAGTTTGACCATCATTGAGATATTAATGTTTTATAAATAAATAATATTTACCACCCAAATATTTGGTTAAATTTTAAATAATTGATAAAATTATAAAAGTGAAGAGTTATTTTGGTTTGTCTTCCAAGTATTTTTTAGTGCAAGATATGATCCTTGTTTATTAACTAAAATATATAGGATGCAACTATATCATGTTATTATCCATGTTACATATGATCTAGAGTTAGATACATGATTTTTTTAAAGGATGGTATGGGTTATTAATAGGAAGGAGATGATCAAAATAGGAAACATTTTTCTTTTAGTGATGTTCTTTGCAGTATAAAAAAATTATTACAGTTTAGGTTTTTTAGTATAACTTTTACTTTATATAAAATTAGATAACCTATTTTGGTTTTTTTAGATTTCTATTCACTCATTTTAGTTATATGAGGTCTTATTTTCGTTTATTTTAACACCATTAATTTTTTTGAAAAGAAACATTATTTTTTGATTAAAAATAAAAAATATTAATTTTCTATTAAATGGAAGTTTAGATCGAGAAATACACTTATAAATTATGTTTGGAATATAGATATTCCTTTAGTATAATATTTTTAGAATTTTCTTCCATCATTTAAATAATTTATGTTAGTGGAAACAATTTTTTAAATAAATAATATTTATTAATAAAATTATACTTCACTTAAAAATGATATATGAATACAAACATTAAATGAATTTAAATAGAGTTAGGAATAATTTATTTTATCACACAGTTCATTGGGAAGTATAAAATAACATTTATATTACTCTACTGATACAAATTTGTTGTCTAGGGACATTTCTCAAGGGTAAAATTTTGGATCACTAAATATTATTAGTAATTAAATAAAAATTACTGATTTTATATTTTATTAATGAAATGAAATTGGGGGGATTTTTTATGTGGTAAAAAATGCATGAATACAAACTAAATAAATAAAATAAATTAAAACCACATAAAACCGTTAGTGAGAAAGGCCTCAACCCTAGGGTTGGCTTCTCAAGTTCATTCATTATCAATATTTATTGACTAAAGTCTATTTCGTAGTACATACCATTATATATGAACCACCATACATTGAATTAAATTTAATTCATGGAATTCCTAATAGAACTCTTTGGAACACTAAATCTAACCTCCTCCAATATTCAAGAATAATGAACACACCTCAATCAAGTGTGTGAAGATATCCAAGAATCAACTCTATCATATTTCATTTCAACTCTCGAAAAAACTCAACTCCATAATATAAAGAGATGGTTGAGATAAAGAAAGGAAATAATGGTTATTGGGGGATAAAATAAGATCACAAATTATGAAATTGAATGGTTAAAAATCACTACACCATCCCATAATACTCTTCATTTCATTATTATAAATAAAAATTTATAATTGGTAAATTAAGAGTTGGGATTTGGGAAAACTAAGAGAACCTACCCCAAGTTAAAGAATTTGGTTTGTTACTCACTGTAATTAATATCAGAGGTCATAGTGAAGAAAAAAAATAAAGTTGTGTGTGTGTGTGTGTGAGAGTGAGAGAGAACTAATATATATTAAAATGCATGAAAGATTAATTTCATAGGAAACTGGTAAAAATATTCCAATCCAAGGATTGGGAACTATGCAATTTGGGAATCTTTAATAATTTATAATGGTGGGTAAAGATTATTTTAAATATTTGGTAGTGTATTCAATAATTAGTGACATGAATGGGGTTAGAATCCACACAAATAGTGTAATTTATGAGAATTCTACCATGTGGATATGAATGTTTCCCTCAAAATTTTAGGTTATTTTCAAATCAAACTATTAATTATCCATTACCATTATTAGATGAATATTATAATGTAAAATTAATTTATATTTGATTTGAGGATCCTCCTATGGGATTAATGTGGAATCGATAAGTACTCCATGTCTCTAATTCTTTCTAGTGTTTTGAAAATACTTATTTCTCATGTGACATGTAACTCTTCTGATTTACTAGAGGATTAGACCACTATATCACACCTTAAACCTTCATTATTCTATTTTTTTATTTTTTTTATATCTTTATTTATATCTCTTCATAGGTGGGTTTCCCATTAGTTTTGGTGTTTTGGGGAGGTGAATATCATATCACATGGTTTAGGTGTATAGATTTTGAAACTATGTGTAAACCATGGGATAAGAAATATAGTTTTTAAAAATCTAAATTTCATGGTTAGAACACTATTTATCTAACAATAAATCCCTCCCATGAATAGTGCTCTAGGATCCCAGTAGAGGGTGTACATTTATATATAGTTTGGCTAAGTTTGTAGACAAACCATGAGCAATGGCTATATTCATTAAAAATATAAATGTTCCATTTTTTCCCTGCCTGATTTTGACCCAAAATCACATCTCTATCCCTCCATTTATCATTCATGAATATATAGATATATCCCCCTTGTTCCTTCTTCATCCAATGGTGAATATTCAAGTTTTATTTGAGATTTTAGGATGAATCTATTAGGTAATGTCTTTATGGCCTCCTCCTTTCCTTTTTCCCTTCTTTTTCTCTTTGGTTATTATCATACCATAGTTTTGGAGACATATGGTTATTTTTTCCCTTTGATTTTGATTTGGTGTTTTTTCTTTGCAAGGTTTTCTTTAGGTCTTTCATACTTTATTGGACCTTATTATAGTGGATTTGAGCCACATTTTGAAATGGTGAGAATGTTCCATGTAGATTACCCTATTTGCATGCCTTTAAAATGAGAACCATGATTTATTAATTATTTTAATGTGTTTTTCCATTATATAATGATGTAAATATACTATTAAAGACGATTTTGATGAACAGAATGGGCATCTTTCATGTCTACTATATTTTTATATGATTTCCCCATTGTTGTTCTTCAATAAATCATGTTCTTAAAATATATATTGAAAGGTTGAGAATTCTAAGTGATAATTAATCAATCAAATGATTTTTATCCAATAGGTATGAAACACATAAGGATTTTTGGGTCATTTTAATTGTTTTTAAATTATGTTATAATGGTAGGTATAATTATTTAAAGAGATTCAAATTGGTCTTTATTTTTTTTATAACACGTGAATATTATTGATGATCATGTACACACACACACACACACACACACATATATATATATAAAGACACACATTTCTTCATATTTGAGTAAGGTTGTGTAGTATGCACATTGGGTCAAGATGTATTTATATATATTTTAAAGGGAAAATGTTTTTAAGTGATATAGATAGATTTGGATCGTGAAAGATATAGATTAAAGGTGTCTTTTCAAATAATCAATATTTCATTGAAAATATTGACACCCAATTGGCACTTTAAAATATCTTCATTGAATATAATAACCCCTATTAGGTTATTACCCTTGAATTATAGAACGTAATTTTGTGATAAATGTGTGATTATTGGTGTGTACTTGGTAAAGGGATTGTGTGTTATTTATGTTTTGAGCCCAGAGAAAAGGGGTTGCACTCAATAGGGAACATAAAGGTGAGAAATTGAAATTCATTTTTAAGACTGAAATGTATGATACATGTGTACATGATAGGTTAATATAATCACCCCCATTTATATATCATGGGAATCCTTGGGCATCTAGTAAGAAATTCAAGGTACACATGCTTATCTATCTTATTATTATTCTTTATCTAGTGGCCCTTCGTTGACTAGGATCATCTTATGGGGTTTCCCACTTTGTTAGGTCGGGTAGGACAATCTGACACTGATAGTTTCTTATATTGGTAGTGTTTAGCTTTGTCCATTAATGTCTTCAATAGCACCTAGTTTCTCATGATGGTTGTTTAATATGAAATATATTTCCTAACTATTTTGTGACACTCGTTAAAAATGGGTTCTAGTTATATGTTTTCCCATTAATGTTGGTCTTCAAAATGGAAAGGTAATTTGTTTGTATAATTTATAAACTCATTAATTTTCATTGAGAAAAAAAATAAAAACCATATTTTGTATAGATGATTTAAAATATAAAGAAATGGTTTTTTGTTTAAAGGTAAAGCATGTGTCATCATTTCATTTGGAATCCCTACTTACCTTGATGATGATCACACCTAATTTTATAATTTCAATTTAAAGTATGGTGTTAACTTTGGTTCACTCATGAAGAGAACTCTTTTGAGGTTGGTGGTGGACCTTGAGGTTAAATTGAGCTATTTCTAGTTATTTTTTACATTTATTTCTAGTTTTTATATTATTTATATGATTATTATTTGTTTAACCATTTTTATTATGGTCTAAATCATTCCCAATTTAGTTAAGGTTAGTTCCCAACACTAGTGTCCAGTCTGGGGGGATCAAAAATACCCCTAGAGTCATATCATAGGTATAATCAGAGATCAAGTGGAGAGATTATCCATGTTGATTCATGATAAAAATGTATCGGAGTAACCCATGTTATTTTGGATGTCTAGTAGTTTATAGATAGGATTATCATAACATTATGTTGAATCATGAGTGGGCGGTTGATCACTAAACCTATTATATAAGAATTGGGTTACCATAGTACTCTAGGATGATTATGCATATAATTTGTGAATTTATTCTCTATTTTTAGAGATATCGAGTCTTTATTTTAGAATTTTGAGTTCCCTTTTTGATGTTTCATATGTTATTATTTAGAAACACCATGGTTGGAGTGGGTTTGGAAGGAAACATGAGGGTGAATAGTTATTGTTCATGATCTAGAAAACTATGTGTTAAATGTACAACAATTTATGAGGACTTCTAGTGGGACTCATATGGTTAGTTCATGGCCCACCCTGTCATGTGGTAAATCCATGGGCATTTTTAAATTTTCTATGTTTTTAAAATTTGATTTTCTATGGGAATTTTGATTGCTCTTATTATTTTTCAATCTTATTTTGGATATTTTTTATGTTTGATATGATTTTATTTTGTTGTTTTAGTTATGTTATTTGGTATTTTGAAAAGAATTCATCAAAAATAGTTTTGAAATATGATTTGGTTTCTCAAACCAGTGGGGTGTTTATAAATAATTTTGGATTTTAAAAATGAAAAATCATTTTTGAAGACATTTTATATTGGTATGTGATGATTTGAAATGAAATTTTTAGATTAGGAAATTTATATCATTAAGAGAAATTTGTTAAAAATATTATTAAAAGGAGGTATTTTGGAAGTGTTTTAATTTATTGAATTGTGTTACTCTAAATTGTGATGTGTCATTGAATAATGAACTTAATAATGAGTGATTTCTTGGAACGAAATTTTTATGAGGTATTTGATCTAAATGGTATATTCCTTTGGGATAACAAAATTGGATTAATGGTTTTGATTTATTTTATGATATTTTGGGGTTTGATCATCATTTGATAGTATTTGATTTTGATCATGGGATTTTTTATTGATATTTTATAATTTTAAATTGAATTATAGTTTAATTATATTTTGTGTTTCTTGTTTTTATATTATACCCCCATTGAGTTCTATAGAACCTCTATATGAATCTATGTGCGGTTACCCCATAGAGTACCCTTTGGCTAACCCTACCTCGGCCCAATTAGTTGATTAATCCACTATAGATATGGAGTTTAATAGTCCCCATTCCCGAGTTCATCATTAATATTTCATCTAATGTTTCCACGATTAAAACCCTTCTTGTTTATTCAAATGATAGGAACATAGAAAATGAATGGGTAAAAGAATTGAGTATATATTCAATTGGTTTGATATTCTTGATCTTATTTTTCTCAATTTCACAACCTTTAGGTTAAAATAATTGGGTTGGAAGGGGTAAAAGTTATTTATTTAGAAAAAACCACAAAATGACCACTTTTTGGAAGGTTTCAAGGAATTATCAATCAATAAGTACTTCCATGAAGCTGTGAGGATACCAATGTTTTTGTAATTACATGGTTTCTAGAAAGGTGAATGGTCATGGATTACACAAATTATTTTTCTATGTTATTGTTTTATCTTCTCTTAGGCCCCAAAGGGGTGATAGAAATGAACAATAGGGGATTAATTGTATTTCATTAGAAAATTAATTTGAGTTTAAACTTTATGAGAGGAAAGTTATTGGTACAAATATTAAAGAATTTAAACACACTAATATAAGAAAAGAGAGAGAAATAGAATGTAATAAAATAAAGTATGAACAAAAATAAATTATAATTGTTTAGATCAAAATGATACTTTTATACCCTTCACCCCTATCATAAACTGGGATCGATGGAACCCACTACTTTATGTCTCTTTTTAAAGAGTCTGAAAAGTATTTGCATCCAATTTTTTTGCAACTAGAGGTTTAATAAATCCCCCTATCTTTTATAGGTTCAAAAAAATACCATCATTTTATCATATAAGTCCCAAAATATAATTTTATAGGCTAAATCCTACCCTATTTACTTTTTTAGGTTTGAAAGGACCCCTAATCATTTAAGTGGAACCCCTAAAACAACCTTTTATATGGGTATACCAACCAAGAAATTCATATGCTAAATCCTAATCTATTATCTTTTTATAAGTCAAGAGGAAACTAGTATTTTAAGGGGACAGACTAGACCATGACTTACCATTTGTTAGGGTAGTATAAACCCATACAAGATGCACTATGTGAGACAATGATTCCAAAAGAGTTATAGCACAATGAAACAATAAAATAGATTAACCTAAAATGACCAGTTTGGAATGTGCCTAACACTAAGAGGGGGGTGAATCAGTGTTTGGGATTTTTAACTTTTTAGAAATTTTATACCTTTTACATCTTAGGCCTGTTAAGAAATTTATTCTTTTATTATCCTTTTCTTCTCACATGTATGTAAATGAATGCAGTAAAAGATAACATAAGATATTTTTACATGGTTCACTACTCAATGAGAGTAGCTAGTCCTTAGAATAGTATAGAAATAATTCAACGAAAAAACCACTATAATACAATCCTTTGAGTGTGGCTATAGAATTCAGGGAATATTATTTCACTTTATATACACTATAGTGAGTTGATAGTGCATGTTTTACATCTCTTAGAAGGATCTTTATACTTCTTCTAGAAGGCAGAAATATCCTTATTGATGTTTATTTTTAACACCAATAAAGTATTCCACCTTTTGAGACTACTTTTGGATGTCAATGAGGTGCTTCGTTCTTCCACTTCCTTCTTCTTCACTTTGTTACTTACACATAAGCTAGAAAGAAACTCTTCATCTTCTTAATAGTATAAAACTGATAATTGAACTATCTTCTTCTTCGATTAGTCATAATAATATCAATGTGTTGTGGGTTGATAACCTCTTAATTCTTCATGACCAATATGATAACCAACTAATATTAACTTCTTTATCTATTATTCTTATATCCTTGATATTTGACACACAATAATATGCTATAACATATAGAAGTGTCTTTATCTCTTTCTTCTTCATTGAAAAATGCACCACACTAAATCACCATATTCCAATATTTCTAGAATCAAAAACTTCCCTTATGATTATCAAAATAATTAATTATTAGCTCATCTTAGCATCATCATAATTACTTTATCCTGAATAATAATCTATTGAATATAAATTTTCCACTCCATTCTTCTTTTACACATAATAATTTGAAATTGTACAGTAGATATGAATTTTTTTATTTGATACACAATATCATCAATTTAGTGTATCAGTTATTCTAAGTGAAACTAAATATCTTGAATCTATTTGGGTATCTCAAATTCTTCACTTTTCATTTATGCATGCAAGAATGCATGAATCTGTTCACCTATAATTATTCCTTCTCCACACAAGCCTATTATATGAACACTTTATTGGTAAATAATACTTTAGTTCTCAAGGATAGGGCATATCATGCACCTACCTCCCCCTCCATATATCTTCGCACAAGTAAAAATTCACAGTACTACTTCGACATTTGAAATATATGCTCAATGTAAACATTATTATGTAAAATAGTCATATGCACACAATTTAATCCTTAAAACCCTTTGTGATAATAACAATCAAGCATATAGATTCATTGTCTCTTCATTAATGCAACACAAGTTCATGGTATTACTGTATCTTCCTCCATACTAATCATTGAGTTTGTATGATACTAACATTGGATTGTGATATTATTTCTTCATTAAAGAAGAGATAATCATGGAAAAAGTTCATCATAAATCATAGTGGGAGTACATAACTCAATCATTTTCACATGGTATTAGTTCTTCGTGAGATACATCGAGTGTGTGTTACCATAAGTTGAGAATTTTTGGGTCTTATTTAAACAATTTTGCAGAGTTTTTCTTCATGAAACCATGGATATTTGATGAACTCCTTACATCACATAGTCGAGAGGCTCTCAGATCACTTTTATCCTTGGTATAAATATATGATAATAGAGGCTCTATTTTTTCGAAAATAATAACTCATAAATAAGAAACTTGAGTGGAATCACCAACGTCTGGCTTGTTGTGTGGGTATTTATAAGTGATGTTCACACCACCATGCACCGCCTTTACTCCAAGATTAATACTATTCCTAATACCCATTCAATAACCTAAAGATTACTACAATTGGAAATATCTTCATGCGAGTATCTTAAATATAGTATAAATTTTTTTGAGTCATTCTATCTTACATGAGATCAACTTATTCGGGTTCTGAGACTTATCATTACCATGAATCCAAGAAAAGCTTCTTGTATGCACAACATAAAACCCTATATATGAATATTGAAATCTTCAATGGACTCTGTTACATAGTTTGAATTCATTAAATCCATTTTCTTCTATTTTGTGATCATATGAGCATGACAAAAACCATCCATGAATCTTGCATCATAAACCCAAGATATTTCAAATAGTTAATTCTTGGTGTAAGGAATGATCGCCAGTGGTGGACGATAGTCAGAGCACCATAGTCTGGTATCCCTCATGTATAGAGGACTGAGATGACTATATGGATGCATAGTGATCATCATATCACCTCGAATTGGATGGACACGATATATATGTATCTTTTAATACAGGTTAAAAGTGTACCCACATCATGAGTCCTCCATGGATCTTTAGTATGATTTATCCATGATATTTTAATAATCTCATTCCTACTTTTAGTTCAATATAGCACGAGGGTTGGAACCTAGATACATGACACACACTTCACTAGGCTTTGGACCTTTGGGATTCTGGCCAAACCTATGCACACCTTCAGGCGTTCTCTCTGTAGGCCTTATATATGGGCTTTCTCACATCTTGTGGCCACAATGCAAGGCCTTCCTCATACCTATGTCACACATGACTATCTCAAGATTGCTCCCTTAGATGTGGTTGACCCCTCGGTCCCAAAATTTCCCATACTTGAGTTAGGGAAGGCAATTTTTGGGTTGGACATTAATTTTTAATAAGGCCACCAATATCAGTACTCAAAAAATATCTAAGTAATGAATTTTTTATCCACTTAACCACTTCCTCAAAAACATGAAATAAAAATATATTTCATTCCTTATCTCTAATTCCAACTTCTTCATCATGAAAAATATAATTTATCATCATCTTTATTTAAACTCTTCTTTATGAAAATTAATATTTTCATATACTTATTCAAATATTCTCCTTTATCATTTCCTATTTTATTTTTTTAGCATAAATTAAAAATGTATATTCATTTTAAAATCACTTTCATCTCACTTTTTACATTTTTGTGAATAATTTTTCACCATTGACACTTTTATTTTATATGAAGACCAGTTCACCTATCATCAAAGTTATAAACTCAAAGTATTGAAAATATATTTCAAAAAATATAAATACTTTTTCACTTTTATTCTTCATATATTCATCAAAGAAACATTTACATTGTTTATCAATATTAGATATCTTATATACTTAATTTTCAACAATTTATTTCTTTCTAACTTATTCGAAATATTGACATCAATGTAATAGTTATTTCATTAAAAACCATTTAAAACAGTAACAACCATTAAAAAAATTCATAAACAAAGTGGGTCCATCATAACCCAATGAATTATTATCGATGAATATTCTAGAAATTGAATTAGTAAGTCCCCATACCATGCAAGATATTGAAATAGTGATCCTCAGGAAATTTATAGTTTACATTAGCAATTAGATGAGAAACGAAGCACTGGGACTTAGTTGTGAACTATACAATGAAAAAGAGTAAGAGAAGATTCACATATAATATCTCTTCACTAAATGCCTCAGTATTTTTATAGTCAAAATAGAAATGGTTATTTTCATCTCTTCAAATCCCAGAACTCTTCTTCACAAATTCCAAAAATAAATTATTCACATGGGATAAGATTTTAACAAACCTTGACCTACTTTAAAATGAAAAACATGTTGTACACCAAAATTTATAAGAAGAATAAATAAATAAGAGCACCTGGTAGCTCTCACAGTCAATACGTCTCGGTCAACATAACAACAATTCATACATAAATGACCCTACCTCAGTAAGCTCTCACAGTCAATTCCCCTTGGTCAAAGTTTCACAAAGCATAACACATGCATCTCAAATAAATATTAACTATATCCTAAAAACATGAGGCATAAAAAAATCCTAATAGAAATTTCTAGACCCAACGACCATAATTAATAAAACAAGGGAAACTCACCCATAATCAAGGTATAAAACCTTATGCATAATTAATAACCCTTTCTCAAAATAACAAACCATAGTAGGTATTTAATGGGGTTAAATTCCAAAACACTCAATTCCATAAACAAGGGTATTCGACACTTTAAGCATATATAATCCAAGGATAATTGAAGAAAGGCACAAAACACCTACTTTGATGTCGTACAATCAACACTCTTGAACGTTAGCCCTTGAATTTTTAGAGAACAACATAGATCTAAAAAAAGGTGAAAAACATTTAACCTTGAAATACTCAAAAGAGAGGGGGAATCAGGAAGAAAGGAACTTGGGAAAGAGAGAACTCACCGGTGGGAATCCAACGCACCCAACGACATCTCAATTAGAGCTCAAATGAAGCACTGATAGGAGTTGAAAGTTCTTCAGAATTTGGTCAATATCCTGTATGAAACACGAGGAGAAGAAGGGTTTTCTGGACATGAGATGCAACCCCGTGCTAATTTATAAAATAAAAAAAGTACACAATGTATTTATTTAATGTATATGTCATGTACTTGCCTCAACCAATCCCCAATGTAGGCGGTCTTCCAGGTCACCTACATGTCAATGTACTCATTCGTTACACGGCCAGTACATGGCTATACACACTAACCAGGTACACAACATGTACTCAAAATTACAATGTGTGTACATAGAAAATTTCCCAATTATTTATTTTTCCTCTAAAACAACCTGGAATAAAGAGTCATACCTGAAATAAAGATCCATGTTCCTACAAACTTCCCCCCTTAAATCAATTTGTCCCCGAATTTCCCTTCCAAGGGTTGTGAAGAGGAAACTTCAAACAAATCTAGCCACTATTATCATACATCGGCCTCCCTCTCCCAAGTCTCATCATGTACTCGCATGTGCTACCATAGCACTCGTTCCAGAGGAATAGACTGGCCACATAGAACCATCATACTACAATCTACAATCCGAATAGGGTGTTCTTAGAAGGATGCATTCACCTCTAACTCAACCTCCACAGGTTGGAAAACATGAAATGGGTCAGAAATTTAATGTTGTAACTAAGAAACATGAAAGATGTCATATATAGCTCGGTACCTCTAAGGTAACAGAAACCGAGAGGAAACCAGCCCGACTCCCTCCAAATCCCCATACGGCCTGACGTATCTCAGTGAAATCTTCCCTAATATTCTATCTTCATGTGTCCCAACCTCAATGTGATACATAAGAAATCCTGATCTTTGACCTCAAGCTCTAGAGTTCATCTCCATGAATCAGAATAATATTTATACTAAGACTCTGCAGTAGTCATCCTCTTTCAAATCAACTCCATCTTCTCAGTGGACTCCTAGACAAGACGAGGTCCTAGCGAAGTTGTCTCACCTACTTCCAACCAGCACAGGGTAGAAATACATGGTCTACTTTATAAATCCTCATAAGGTTCAATCTTCATCATAGCCTGATAACTATTATTTTAGGAAGATTCAACTAGGGGAATTTTCTTCTCCCACGATACCTAAAAATCCATGACGCATGCTCACAACATGTCCACTAGAACCTATATTGTACACTCCAACTGACCATTACTCTGATGGTGGTGCGATGTACTCTGAATCACATGTGTACCGAATTCCCTCTATTGTCCCTTCCAGACACGAGAAGTAAACTGGGCATCCCTAACTGAAATGATAGAGTGTGTAACCCCATGAAAACGTACAATTTCTCATATGTACAACCATCCAAGATCAGCAACACTAAAATTTACCTTGATTGTAATGAAATGTTCAACATTTGTGAGTTTTTCAACAAAAACCCAACTGCATCATTCCCTCTAGGAGACCTCGGTATACCTGTCACGAAATCCATCGCATAATCATTCCATTTCCACTTGGGAATGGGTATATACTATAAAAGCCATTCCGTTCGTTGATGTTCCACTTTAACCTACTAATAAGTGGAACGTCTCATAACAAAACTAGAAACATCCTTCTTCATTCCTGGATACCAATAATGATGGTGTAGATCTCGATACATCTTGGTGACACTAGGATGAACTGGCCATACTAAGGCATGAAAATATCACAAAATCTCCTTGCGTATGTATGATGAAACCCATACGCACCCATGAAAATGTAAAACATCAACCTCGCTAACGGTATATAACAACCCAAAGATTCATTAATGTAAAATCCCTCTTGATCTTATTAAATGTCTCTTTATATAAAATGTTTTTATAAAATTTCAACTTCTTTGGTTTTAGGATAAGAATTGTGACCGTTACTTTTATAGCCGTTGAACAGTGATCACATGATTAGTATAAATATAGGGCTTTAACACATCCAATTTTACATAGACAAAGGAAGCGATGGCCTCATCCAGTAGAATTTCCCCATAAGAATCCCATTTATCGGAGCTCAGAAAAGAGGTGGGATCCTTGGTCTTCACTCTTGACCAAGCCCAAGCTGAGTTTCACCATGTCAAACTCTAATGGGACCATCTATGGGAGAAGTGGAAGTTGATATAAATTACCACTCAAGCAATGTTATCCGAGCCACCCCAAGAGTTTGTCACCATCACACACCTTACCCTTAGGTCTTATGCGGCTATTTTAAGGGGTTATGTAACTAATCGATATAACTATGTTCATGTACATTATTTTTCTATATAATAATGAATATAATTTCTTGTCATTATTGATACGTTGTAAATAGTTTTAAAGTACAAATGGTGTTTTTAGTTATTATTTAATTAACAAATCTATTTTATTAAATTAAGGGATTTTTGAATTAAATAATATTGTAATAAATTATTATTATTATTATTATTATTAGATTAATTTTATTATATATAAATAATCATGTAATTGTATGGATGCAATTATAATTTTTATTAAGGTTTGAAAGCCATTTTTGTCAAAACCCGTGAATTTTTTAAAAATGTCAGTTTTTATTTTAAAAGTGGAAATTAACATATTTAAAAAATTATTTAGATAAAATAAATGTTATTTTTGGAATCAGGGCGTCGAATTTTTCCAACGGTGAATTTTTTATAATTTTCTGAGACAGTCAAATTTTTGAATAAAAATTAAATATCGTTTAAATATATAATGTGTTTTATGACATCATAATGACCAAATAGTGATATAATAAAATACTATAATCATAATGTTCGTCCAATACATGTTTCAACATTAAAATAATGTGATTTTTGGTTTGTTTGTCTTAGTTTTCAAAGCGTTAATGGACCCCTCAAGACTTATTAAACACCTTGTCTTTTTAAATTAATTTCCATGGGAGTGTGACTCACCTCCACATAAGCAACCCTAATATTTTAAGAATTTCGGACCTTGTACATATAAAATATTATTTTCCTCTTCAATTTTACAAAACCATGGGAAAAAACCATGGGATGGTTTGGGGTTTGGATTAATTTAATATAAGGGGTCCCAAACCTAAATAATAATAAAGAATTTCCTCACCTTTCCTATATAGACCCACCCAAGCTCCCACTTCCTCCTCACTCAAAACCATTGGAGTTCGTCCAAACTCGTCCCTACTCTCTCTATAATAATCCCAAGGTGCCCCAAGCTCCTAATAAGCCTCTCACAAGCCTCTCTCTAGCCTTTGGTAGCACACTTCCAAGTAAAGGATTTTTCTTCCTTTCTTATTTTTTTTCCAATTTTCTTTAAGTTGTTTTTCCCTTTTAAATTCAATTATGAATATTGGTTATGGTTTATCACCTCCCTCATACTGACCTATTTATGTTTTAATGATGGGAGACCCTTTCTCTCTCATTAAAAGTCTCCCATGTACACCCATTACTATGCTGAAATTCCGAAAGAAACTTCTCTCTCCTCTTTTACATTCAAGCAATACTTTTGTATCATGAATCTAAATTCCATTAAAATTGTTGGGACATGTATATATATAACCTCCTTATAGTCCATTACATTTAAATATGATGAGTAAACTCTTTCTCTCTCATCAACCATTTTTATGAATTCTTATGTCACACCGTTACGCTGCCGAAATCGCACCGATTTTCTAAGCCAATGTCATTGTGTAGTGAATACCATGCCCTTTTCTCCATCAAGGGTATTCACCTTTATACACATTTACTTATTGATTGTAATGTTTCATGTATGAATTCCATATTCCTTTATCGTGGAATAAATTATTATGTTTTATGACTCCATGTTTTATGATCCATGTGGCACACTTATGCATGAAATGAAATGTTTAAGAAGGGTGCGCCCTTATATCGCTCCAATGCATTGGGTAAAGTATAGTATCATGATACATCATGTGCAATGAGTGTTTACTCATTCTAATTAAAGTTCAATGAGGGTTTACTCATGCTTTATGTGAAATGAGGATTTACTCATGCTCTATGTGCATTGAGCCTTGGCTCATGCTAATTCCATGTTAAGTGTTGTTGCCACATTTCCATGTTATGATTATCATGCTTTATCATGCCTTTATGTCCATGTTTCTCTTATGATCTGTTGATATGACTAATGTATAACATGTATTATACTCCTCATTTTATTCCATGTTTATTCCCTTACTGGGCTTTATAGCTAACCCTTTTCTTATGCATGTCCTCAGGTTATCCCATATAATGCTAAGTACGAGGGAATGTAGTGGTCATGTAAAGGAAGTTTTCAATAAAGATGTTGTATTTCATGTTTTAAGTTTTTATGTAATGATCCTAAGCCCCAAAGACACTAAAACTCTCGATATTCTTTGTTGTATCAAGTGATGGTTTATGTAATAAATCGTGTTTAAGTTTGTAATAAAATCAGGGTTGTCATAGTTGGTATCAAAGGATAGGTTTGGTTATTTTTTGGATTAGGATTAGAAAACCCTAGTAAAGCCTTAGATACAAGAATAAGTACAATAAAAATGTCCCTAAGTTTTTGTGAGTATTGAGTAAGTGGGTTATCAAGTAAATACATCCCTGGCTGGATACGAGCAGGTAGAGGCAGCTCTGGCACATATGTATCCTAGAGGTAAAACCCGAAAACACCGCTTTGAGCTAGACTCGAACGGGAACTGGCGCACAACAACGGGCCTTGTTGCACTCTTGGTTACGACACTCCCGGGGGATATGCTTTGGTATATTCACATGCATAGTATGAAACCTTATAAAGGGAATTAAAAAAATTCCCCTAAGAATATATGTTAGAAAGTAGAACATGAAAATCCTAGATTGAAGCCTATAGACTCATGAGTTAAGGAAATGAATGTTTATTTATAAGTCATAAACTTTTTTCTTTGGATTACCCTTTATGTGTCACCCCTAATTTTCCTTTTATTCCAGCCAATGGTCGGTAATAGGAGGACTCGGGCTAACAACCGATGTGAAGATCAGTGTGATGACTGTCTTAATGAGATGCCCAATCCAATGGGGGCAGGAATCGTGAACTTTGTCACGCTTCTCTCTCAGCTAACTCAAGTTTTGAATAGAAACACGGTTCAAGAGGAACGTTCAACCCCCCTAAGAAATAACAAGTCTCTATTGAGAGCTTCATGAGACAAAGGCCTCCTACTTTTAGTGGATTATCCGATCCCACGATCGTTGAACAATGGATCAACTCCATTGAAAAGATCTTCTCCATACTTCAATGTTCTAAACAAGAGAAGGTTCTCCTGGAAACATATCATATGGAGGGTGAAGCTGATCAATGGTGGACGTTGATCAAAAATACGAAGCCTGAGGAGGATATTGAGGCGTTGGAATCGAAGGATTTCCAGAAGATGTTTTTCAATAAATATTTTCCACGCACCCTTCGGATTGAGATGGAAATGGACTTCCTTTCCCTCATGAAAAAAGATGAAGAATCTGTTAGAGCGTACGAGGAAAACATCACAAGGCTTGCACGATACGCTTTCAGCTTTTTCATTACCCCCAAATGCAAGGTTGACCGCTTCTTTGGTGGGCTGAAGCCTAGCCTGCGGAATGCATTAGTGATCCGTGACTTCGACAGCTATGAGGAAATTGTCCGATGTGCCCTCAAGGTCAAAATGGAGATCGGATAATCACAGGGGTATCATGGGGATAAGAATCGTAAGGTGGACTTCAATACTGTTGGAATGATGGATAAATCCAACGGCGCTAAGAAGACCCAGCACCCCACTTTCCAAAAGTGCGAAAAGAAGCACCCTGGAAATTGCCTTAAGGGGATGAGGAAATGATTCAGCTATGGAAGGGAAGGGCACCTAGTTGTTAACTGTCGGCAAGAAAGACCCGCGACTACGACAGAGGAGAGGAATGCTCCGTTCGAACCTCAATGCATTGTTCAATGCTACAAATGCAATGAACCGGGTCATTTTGCAAATCAGTTCCCTAATCCAAGGGTTTTCGGAGACAACCAACAACCTCCAAGGCAGAAAGAAAGAGCTTTTGCCATCACTTCTACCGAAGTGAACCCCGATAATGAAGTGGTGATAGGTATGCTAGTTATTCATTCAATAATATCGAACGTACTTTTTGATTTAGTTTCTACACATTCTTTTATATCTCAAAAGTTTAGTAGAACAATCACAGCACCACCACAAATCATGGAAGTGAAGATGTCGGTGAGGAAGGAAAATGGGGTAATCATTGCATCCCATGAATATAAGTCCTCCCCTGTTATAATCTGTGGATTTAATTTCCCGGTGAACCTCATCATACTCCCTCTTGTGGAATTTGATGTAATTCTTGGCATGGATTGGCTTTCCTTATATAGAGCCAACATAAATTTTCGGGAGAGGGAAATCACACTCCATATGGAGAATCGACCCCCGATTATTTACAAGTGTAATGAGGAAGATGAATATCCTTTAGCTACATCATCTCAAGCATGGATATTACTACCTTATGAGCACGCGTATCTGGCTCAGATTATTGAGTCCATGGAACAAACCATCCTTGAAGAAATGCCTATTGTGAGGGAATTCGCTGAAGTGTTTCCGGAGGAACTGCCTGGTCTTCCTCCTAGAAGGGATGTTGAATTCTCAATTGAACTTATACCCAGGGCTTTACCAATATTCAAGACTCCATATAGAATGGCTATTGTAGAGCTTGAAGAGCTAAAGAAACAACTACAGGATAATATGGATGAAGGGTTTATAAGCCCAAGTGCTTCACCATGGGGTGCACTAGTCCTCTTTGTCAAGAAGAAGGATGGGTCAATGCAGCTTTGCATAGATTATCGTGAACTTAAAAAAATCACGATAAAGAACAAGTATCCTCTCCCAAGAATTGATGACTTGTTCGATCAGCTTCATGGAGCACAATTCTTCTTCAAGGTAGATTTGTGGTTGGGATATTATGAAGTAAGGGTGAAGAAGGAAGATGTCCCCAAGACTATTTTTCGTACAAGATACGGGCACTATGAATTCATAGTAATGCCTTTCGGACTCACCAATGCTCCAACAATCTTCATGGACTTGATGAATAGAGTCTTTATAGATTAACTAGACAAATTTTCGGTAGTCTTTATAGATGATATTCTAATATAATCCAAAACCAAGGAGGATCATGAGGAGAATTTAAGAACTATACTAGAGACTTTGCGCAAGGAGAAGCTCTATGAAAAGTACAGCAAGTGTGAGTTATGGTTGAAAGAGGTCTCATTCTTGGGACATATCATCACAAGAAATGGGATATTTGTGGATCCCTCCAAAACAGATGAATTGAGGGATGGCCGAGTCCAACATCGGTAACAGATATCCGTAGCTTCTTAAGGTTAGCTGGATATTATCGACGATTTGTGAGAAATTTCTCACGATTGTCCAACCCTCTTACCAAGATAAATTGAAAGGGAGTAAAGTTTTCATGGAGTGATGAATGTGAAGAAAGATTCAAGGAGTTTAAAAGAAGGCTTATCACTGCACCTGTGCTCACTTTACCCACAAGTGGGGAACTTTTTGTGGTATTCATTGATGCTTAAAAGAAGGGATTAGGATGTGTCCTGATGCAGAATGATAAAGTGATATCCTATGCCTCAAGGCAGTTGAAAATACATGAGTGAAACTATCCAACGCATGATCTGGAGTTGGCGGCGGTGATCTTTTCCTTGAAAATCTGGCAACATTATCTATATGGAGATAAATGTGATATATATACTGACCACAAGAGTCTTAAATATATATTCCCACAGAAAGAGATTAATATGCGCCAGATAATATTGATAAATATCATCAAGGATTATGACTGTTCAATCCATTACCACCCTGGGAGAGCGAACAAGGTGGAAGATTCCCTAAGTAGAAATGATCCAGTGATTCTATCAATGATGAGAATTGAGAAGGATCCAATCTTCTTAGACTTGATGAATATGGACATGGGAATCATAGAGAAGAGAACATCATCAATCCTTTCACAAATTATTTCTCAACCATTTCTTTTGGAAAGGTTAAAGGATTCTCAAATGGATGATATGGGAATTCAAGAAAAAGTGGGAGCTATCGAAAAATGGGAATCCTCGGAGTTTAATGTTGATGAAGAAGGAATTGTGCGGTTTGGGAAAAGAATATGTGTTCTATCAAGTCCGGAGCTGAAGAAGGAACTTTTGGATGATGCACATAGTTCAAATTTCTCTATTCACCTAGGGAGAACAAAGATGTATCGAGATATCCAAGAAAACTTTTGGTTGGATAATATGAAGAAGAAGATTGTTGAATATACATCAAAGTGCCTCGTGTGTCAGAAAGTGAAGGAAGAGAGGAAAAAGTCTAAGGGGATGATGCAACCATTGCCCATACTAGAATAGAAATGGGAAAACATCACCATGGACTTTGTCACTGGACTTCTGAGGACATCCAAAGGAAACAATACAATATGGGTTGTTGTAGATCATCTTACAAATAATGCACACTTCATTTCTATTCGGGAGGATTTCTCATTGGATCAACTGGCACGGATATATATCATGGAAGTGGTAAGGTTTCATAGAGTACCACTATCTATTATGTCTGACCGAGATCCAAGATTCACCTATAAGTTTTGGAAGATTCTTCAACATGCTCTAAATACTGAACTGAACTTTAGTACGGCCTATCATCCTCAAACTGATGGCCAATCCAAGCGGACTATCCAAACACTTGAGGATATGTTGAGAGCGCACTCAATTAACTTTAAAGGATGATGGGATCAACATATTCCTCTAGTTGAGTTCTCTTATAATAATAGTTTTTACTCGAGCATCCAAATGGCACCATATGAAGCCCTGTATGGGAAAAGGTGAAGAACGCCGACATGTTGGGATGAGGTCGGTGAATGTAAGCTGCTTGGACCAGAAATGATTGAGAAAATGGTGGAGAAGGTGAAAACCATTCAGTATCATATCAAGGCATCCTAGAGTCGACAGAAGAGTTATGCAGATAATCGTCGATGAGACCTTGAGTTTAAAGTTGGAGACATGGTTTTTCTATGCATATATCCTTGGAAGAAGGTCATGAGGTTTGGAAAGAAAGGGAAGTTGAGTCCAAGGTACATCGGCCCCTTCAAGATTCTTGATCATGTCGGGGATGTGGCCTATCGACTAAAAATTCTACCTACTATGTACAAAGTACATGATGTCTATCATGTATCCCTCTTAATGAAGTACATACCGTACCCTTCACATGTACTCTCTTCTGAGGTGGTACAATTGGAAGATGATCTTTCTTATGAGGAGAAACTAGTGAAGATCTTAGATTGTAGAGAAAAAGTTCTACAAAATAAGACAATTCCCCTTGTCAAGGTGTTGTGGAGAAACCACAAGTTTGAAGAAGCAACTTGGGAATTGGAGGAAATGATGTAGATGAGTTACCAACATCTGTTTTAGTGTGGGAAAAGGAAAATTTCTAGGGAGAAATTTTTTAAGGGGGGAATATTGTAACGACCCAAAGTTTCATTAATGGAAAATCCCTCTTGATCTTATTAAATGTATCTTTATATAAAATGTTTTTATAAAATGTCAACTTCTTAGGTTTTATGATAAGAATTGTGACCGTTACTTTTATAGTCATTGAACAGTGATCACATGATTAGTATAAATATAGGGCTTTAACACATCCAATTTTACTTAGA
The DNA here is from genome assembly GCA_963277665.1 of Viscum album. Classification (NCBI taxonomy): domain Eukaryota; kingdom Viridiplantae; phylum Streptophyta; class Magnoliopsida; order Santalales; family Viscaceae; genus Viscum; species Viscum album. The sequence continues at coordinate 230,364,467 of OY728151.1, forward strand.
CAAAGTAAGTGATGGCCTCATCCAGTAGAATTTCTCCATACGAAGCCCATTTATTGGAGCTCGGAAAAGTGGTGGCGTCCTTGGGCTTCGCTCTTGACCAAGACCAAGCTGAGCTTCACCATGTCAAGCTCGGACGAGACCATCTACGGGAGAAGTGGAAGTTGATAGAAATTACCACTCGAGCGATGTTATCCGAGCCACCCCAAGAGTCTGTCACCATCGCACATCTTACCCTTAGGCCTTATGCAGCTATTTTAAGGGGTTCTGTCACTAATCGATAGTACTATGTTCATGTACATTATTTTTGTATATAATAATGAATATAATTTCTTTTCATTATTGATAATTATAAATAGTTTTTAAAGTACAAATGGTGTTTTTAGTTATTATTTAATTAAAAATCTATATTATTAAATTAATGGATTTTTTATTTAAATAATATTTTAATAAAATATTATTATTATTATTAGATTAATTTTATTATATATAAATGATCATGTAATTTTATGAATGCAATTATAATTTTTATTAATGTTTTAAAGCCATTTTTGTCAAAACCCGTGAATTTTTTATAAATGTCGATTTTTATATTAAAATTGAAAATTAACATATTTAGAAAATTAATTAGATAAAATAAATGTTATTTTTGGAATCAGGATGTCGAAATTATCCAACGGTGAATTTTTCATAATTTTCTGAGACAGTCACATTTTTGAGTAAAAATTAAATACTGTTTAAATATACAATGTGTTTTATGACATCATAATGACCCAATAGTGATGTAATAAAATAACATAATCTTTATGTTCAGCCAATATATGTTTTACCATTAAAATAATGTTATTTTGGGTTCGTTTGGATTAGTTTTCAAATCATTAATGGACCCCTCAAGACTTATTAAACACCTTGTCTTTTTAAATTAATTTCCATGGGAGTGTGACTCACCTCTACAAATGCAACCCTAATATTTTAAGAAATTCGGACCTTGGAATTATAAAATATTATTTTCCTCTTACCTTTTCCAAAAACCATGGGAAAAACCATGGGATGGTTTGTGGTTTGGATTAATTTAATATAAGGTGTCCCAAACCTAAATAATAAAGAATTCCCTCACCTTTCCTATATAAACCCACCCAAGATCCCAATTCCTCCTCGCTCAAAGCCTTTGGAGTTCATCCAAACTATGCCATAATCTCTATATAATCCTCCCAAGGTGCCCCAAGCTCCCAAGAAGCCTCTCACAAGCCTCTCACTATCCTTTGGAAGCACACTTCCAAGTAAGGGTTTTTTCTTCCTTTCTAATTTTGTCTAATTTTCTTTAAGTTGTTTTTTCCTTTTAAATTCAATTATGAATATTGGGGTATGGTTTTGCACCTCCCTCATACTGCTATATTTATGTTTGAATGATGGTATTCCCTTTCTCTCTCATTAAATTCCTCCCATGTACACCCGTTACTATGCCGAAATTTTGAAAGGAACTTCTCACTCTTCTTTTACATTCAAGAAATACATTTGTATCCTGAATCTAAATTCTATTACAATTGTTAGTACATGTATCTATATGACCTCCTTACTGTATATTACATGTAAATATGATGAGGAACCCCTTTCTCTCTCATCAACCATTTTTATGAATTCTTATGTCACGTCGTTACGCTACCGAAATCGCACCAATTTTCTAAGCCAATGTCATTGTGTAGTGATTACCATGCCCATTTCTCCATCAAGGTTATTCACCTTTATGCACATTTACTTGTTGATTGTAAAGTTTCATGTATGAATTCCACATTCCTTTATCGTGGAATAAATGATTATGTTTTATGACTCTATGTTTTATGATCCATGTGGCACACTTATGCATGAAATGAAATGTTTAAGAATGGTGCGCCCTTATAGCACTCCAATGCATTGGGTAAATTATAGTATCATGATACGTCATGTTAAATGAGTGTTTACTCATGCTAATTAAAGTTCAACGATGGTTTACTCGTGCTTTATGTGAAATGAGGATTTACACATGCTCTATGTGCATTGAGCCTTGGCTCATGCTAATTACATGTTAAGTGTTGTTGCCACATTTCCATGTTATGATTATCACGCTTTATCATGCCTTTGTGTTCATGTTTATCTTGTGATCTATTGATATGCCTAATTTCTAACATGTATTTTACTCCTCATGTTATTCCATGTCTATTCCCTTAATGGGTTTTATATCTCACCCTTTTCTTATACATGTCCTCAGGTTATCCCATGCAATGCTAAGTATGAGGGAATGTAGTGGTCATATAAAGGAAGTTTTAAATAAAGATGTTGTATTTCATGTTTTAAGTTTTTATGTAATGATCCTAAGCCCCAAAGAAACTAAACCTCTCGATATTCATTGTTGTATCAAGTGTTGTTTTATGTAATAAATCATGTTTATGTTTGTAATAAAAGCAGGGTTGTCATACGGTCCACCCAAGAGTAGGATCCTATCCTGACACACTCTCCCATAGGACTAGGCCTTCAGAATCTGATAGTTAAATTTCCTCATCTTCACTCTATCAAGTAGGGTAGAGGAAATAGTTAAGGGTGAATGAAACGTATGTCCCAGCCTATCATGAACATCTAAGTGCATCTTAGAGAATAATTTCATAAGTTTTAACTCACTAATATCCTACTGTACTGCTTGTATTTGATTCCTATTGCTCAAATCAACGGTCACTGCATTGCCTTTCCCAAGAGTTTAGGTACGCTCCACGTCAAAAGTCTAAATTTATTTCACCCACCTTCACTGCCTGAGATTCAGATCATGCTGACTGTAGATATACTTGAAGATTTTTTGGTCTTTGTAGCTCAAAAAAATCTCTCCAAAAAAGTAATGTCTCAAATAGCACAATGCATGAACTACCATAGTTAACTCGAGATCGTACGTTGGGTAATTCCTCTCATGTGGCTTCAACTACCGAAACTTGTATTCAATGACTCGTTCCCCTTTCATAAGCACTACTCCTAGCCTGATATATGATACATAGTAGTACACAGTGTAACTCATTATTGACTTTGGAAAAATCAAAATCGTCACTAAATTCAATCTCCCTTTCAACTCTTGAAAGGTTGAATCGTAGGATTCTGTCCACAATTACTTCACACCCTTCTAAGTCAGGACCATCAGTGGTGTTGCTAAGCATCAAAATCCCTGTATATAATGGTTTTAGTAACAATCCAACCCTTGAAAACATTTTACTTAAAATACTTTCTTCGGCTGCTCCCAAGAAACTACTTCTGCAACTTTCTCTGGGTCTACTGACACTCCTGTCTCAGAGATAGCATGACCTAAGAAGTTAATATAATCCATCCAAAAGTGCTATTTTAATATCTTGGCATATAAATGATGCTCTCTCAGTGTACTCAATATGATCACAAGAAGGGTGGAATGGTTGTTTCATGTGTGAGAATACACCAAGATATCGTCCATTAAGACTACCATAAAAAACCCAAGATAGTATGGAATAATCAGTTCATCAGTGCCGTGAAAACTATCGGTGCATTCATGAGACCAAATGGCATACACAAATACTTGTATAGACTATACCTACTTTGAAATCCTGTAAACAGTTTATATGATGTTATAACATGCAACTGATGATAACTGGATCTCAATTCAATATTCAAGAACACCCGGGTTCCTCAAATTTGATCAAAGAGATAATAGATCCTTGGTAACGGATATCGATTCTTGACCGTCAACTGGCCTAGATTCTGATAATCCACACAAAATTATAGGGTATTGTCCACCTTATTTGCAAAAAGAACTGGAGAACCCCAAGTAGAATTACTGGGTAGGATAAAACCCTTATCCTTCATCTCTTCTAATTGCTTCGTGATCTCTTGTAACTCTGGTGTAGCAATCCTATAAGGAGGAATTGACACCATTGTTTCGCCTAACAGAATCTCAAAGGAGAAATATATGTCATGCTCTAAAGGTAAACCTAAAAATTCTTCTAGGAATACATCTCTAAAATGATCCACCACTGGAGGAAATTCCATTTGTGAAGTCTCCTAGTCATCCATATATAAACTAGAAATCTAAGCTATAATTCCTCCAAAATCACGATGCTTGGGTCCAGCTCAGCTCACCTGGACATTCCATTCACCCTTTTATTGAAACTATCCACCCTCTGGTGATGGAAAACATTCCCTACAGTGATAAAAACTGATAAAGGCCTTAAGGAGACTAAACAGTCCATTATGAGAATGAAATCAAAGTCTGTCATCTCTATGACATAAAGGTCTCATACGAAGTGACCCACAAACCTCAAGGGGGAACTCCTTGCACGGACACACACATACCATTCTAGTCCCCAATGAAGTTTCTAGAGTCATAACATCCTCAGAAGTAAACAACAAAGATCCCCAGTCTCTCCACAATAGTAACAAATATGAAACTATGTGAAGCCCCTGTATAAAAAAGTGTATAAGCTAAAATGGAGGTGACTAGAATAGTACCTATAACAGTATAGGGTATGGGATCCTACTCTTACTGGGTATGCTCCACTAGAAAATTATGACTTGTACTATGGCCCTAAGACTCTACCTGACTACCCTGAGTTGATCCACCCTGTTGTCACTGAAATCATGTATCCTGACTACCATATCCATGACCACATCCTCAGCCTTGACGGCATGAAAAACTCTAGTTCCCTGACTAATGAGAAACTAGTGGTCCTAATTTTATATGTGGAGTCATAACAGAACCCCTATCACTCGCTATTGGTTAGATCATCTAGAAAAAATACTGAAGATGTCCCATCATTCTGCACAATCAGCACTCGACTGGGTCCTTTGGGAAATGTGAACTAGTATGAACACTTTTCCCACACTGGTAGCATACCACCTGGATACCTGATGATATGTCAATCAAAATCTCATTGTGGTGCTTCCTGCTATCTTTCGAAGTAGTAGCAACCCTAGATGCTAAACTGCCCTGGCTCACAGCTCCTAACTCCCTCAGATTGTGCTTGGTGATTAGTACCTGGTTCACTATACCTATCACCAAAGTCTGCATGAAAAAATTCACCTACGATAAAATATCATACCTGATACCATCTTCAAATCGTATATCCATTGATAAATCGTCACCTCCCAGAATAGGTGGGAAGCGCTGAATATCTATAAAATGAGATGAGCAATCCATCACCGTAAGAGTTCTCTGCTTCAAATGCATGAACTCTCATGATTGATCATCCATCAACATATCAGGATAGAATTAATCATAGAAGGTCCTCTAAAACTCTTCCCAAGCCATATCCTGATGACGTCCTGCCTATGAGATAACACCCCACCATCTCTTGGAGGAATCACATAGCATGTAAGTCTAAAGATTCACCCTCCTCTCTGGAGGTTTCTCCAGATGCTCAAAGATAGCAAGAATGGCCTTTAAACCTGACTCTATAGCCTGTGTTCTTCCATCCCCTGAAAAAGTGGGAGGATACTACTTCTTGAACACCCGCATCAAATATTCCATAGACGGGGAAGGATGTGGTGCTCCCTGAAAAGTTCGTAACATCCTCAAAAATTCTTCATAGAATTTTGCATCAGCACCTACATTCATTATAACAGTTGGTTCCAAGAAGGGCATTAAGGGAGGATATTCTTGTGGTCCTTGATCTACCATTTCTAGTGTATTGTCAACACCGTGTACCTGGCATACAAACGGAGGATGTCTTGACAGCATGACTCTATAAGGTCAAGTTCACACCTCAGTTTGAGATTATCAAGGACTTCAATTTAGAAGTGAAAAAATGGAATAGGATAATGAAATAATTCATTTTTTACAAAATATGGTTACATGATGTGTATAACCGACACATGATGTGTTCCCTTTAAGCCTTAAAATGGTCTCATACCTCTACCCAACCCTGGTAGTGTAACACCCCAAAACACAGTGTTTTCCTCCTATGACACAGTGTGTTCATGAATTTTCCATCCAACCCAGGTTCTTATACATGGATTGAAATACCTAGTTTTCTCCTGGGTAACACTACATGGCTTTTTCACCTGAGACACAGTGTGTAACCGTTAAGTCCCATCCACCTGTGTTGTTGGTCACACATCCGGATACATGGTTGATAACTACATCATGTGCATAAATGAGGCATGGTGTGTATATCCTAATGATTTCCCAACCCCGTGTCTCTACTCACACAGTCAAGCCACATGGTTAAAGACTACATGGTGTGTACATATGGTACATGGCTTGTACTTAGGAATTTTTTTTCTTACAGAACAGAAGAACACATGGTGTTTGTTCATAACATCTCACATTGTGTTTTCTAGGTTTCTGGACAGTAGGCCTATAAAACTTCTTCAAAACCCTTAGAAAAATAAAAAACGTTGTCCATGGAAGGAACAATTCTGACCCGTGGGAGCCCATACTCACTATGAATCAAATTTTGGCATCCATTTCATGTCCTATAAAACAAAATCCAATTAAATTTCAAACATGATTCACCAAATTCTGATCCAAGAGGTCCCATAACACCTCAGGAACCAAATTTGGGAATCCATACAAAATGAAACTTTACATATAACAATACCCTATAAAAAATAGTATGTATTCTATCATGGCATCTATCACAACAACATGCATATCTAGCACAAAATCTATCACAACCGCATGCAATCAATAATGCACCCTAAATGACATGACAAAAATTCATGACATGTAATCTCCAGCAAGTGCCTATATGATGCATGAGATGGAATACCCTCATCTCATTGGGTTTCCACAGAAATAGAACCACAATGATATCAATAATAATATCATAAAACAAGTTTTTCACCCAACAGTGAAATCAAATCAACTGTAAAAATTGAAAAACTAGAAAAATTGCAATATTCAAGGTAAATTGGCATTTCCCTGTACACGAGTTATCTACTCTTGGGAAAAACTTATTACAAACTACATATTACTTCCTATACCTATATATAGGATCCAAATTGTTAGGCAAAGCAAAAAAAGAAACTCCTCTGATACAACTTTGTATCGTTCGGGTTTCGGGTGCCACCCAAAGGTGACTCATACCCAACTGGTCACATGACCTCAAGCGCATTTCTTCAAATGTCAGAGGCCGCTGACTAGAAGCAAGGGGAAATGTATGATAATGGTGAAACTATACTCTAATTGGTAGAGTGTTCACAACATAATAACAATATAAAGTAATAACAGAAGTAGTAATACCATAAAAAAATTAAACAGCGAAAGGCTGATAGTAATATAACTACTGGATCATATATATAAATGATTCATGTCAGATGTTTCTAGTAAAGTATCCAAACTATCACAGTTTTGGATATACAATACTAAAACCAAAGTACAAAAAGGTAGTAAACTCCAATAGCATCGCAATCCTCAGCTTGGTCCTATGCTCTCCAGCTCCAACAACAATCATGTACCTGGTAAAGAAGGGTGACTGCACATATCTATACCTACAATGATATAATCTATTTGGGTCCAAAATCATGATCCAAATAGGGTTTGAGATGAATCCCAATAGGCAACAACCAAAATATTTGTGCCTAATTGTCTATAAATAAATGTAGAAGGAAATATGTAAAATGAAGCAATAAACAAGGAATTACTCAAAAGTAAACAATCATATAGTTTTCAATTACATTCATTTAAATTTATTTATTATTAAAACCATTGAATAATGAAATCCCATGATATATCGTAAGCTTCATATTGCTTGTGTAATAGCAAAAAGATGTCTCAGAAGACCATTTAAAAAACCTATTAAGATCAAGTCCAAGCTTGTTCTTCATCTTGGAAGACTCATCATGCTCATGCAATCAATCAAAAAACCCTCTTTGAAAGATCTCATAGTCTAACATATATAGTTTAACATAATACTAATCATTAACTAATGACTACTTGGGAAGCTCTCATAGTCAATACCACTGGATCAACATGGAATCAGTAAATTATAAACTAAAATTACCACTTTTCAGCTCTCACTGTCAATGCCCTAGGGTCTAACATTCATTTAACAACGACCATTTGGGTAGCTCTCATGCTCTAACCCCTATAGTCTATGACCGCCCTATAGATCTCATATGAAATACCTTTGGGTTAAAATAACAACAACTTATACAAAAATGACCCTTACTCAAGAAGCTCTCACGGTTAATTCCCCTTGGTCAAACATCCACAATGCGTAACACATGCATCTCAAATAAAGATTAACTCCATCATAACAACATAATTCATGGAAAGCAAAGCAATACTAGCATTAATTTCAAGACCTAATGGCCATAATCAATCAAACAAGGGAAACAAATCCAAAATCAAGGAATAAAACCTTTTGTATAAGAAATAAGCCTTTCTAAAACTAAAAAAACTTAGCAAGTATTTAACGGGGTTAAATTACAAAACACACAACACCCTAAAGAAGTTTCTTTGGCAATTTAAGCATATATGATCAAAGGAAAATCGAAGAAATCCACAAACCACCTACTTTGATGTCATACGATCAACACTCGTGAATTTCAGCCCTTAAATCGGCCTAGAATGAGGTAGATCCACTAATGGTGAAAAACATTCAACCTTGAAATACTCACGAGAGAGTAGCAATATGGAAGAAAGGCTCTATGTAAATAGATAACTCACCAGTGGGAATCCAATGCACCTGATAATGTCTCAATCAGAGCTCATATGAAGAACCAAGAGGAGCTCGAAGTTATTTGGCATTCCATTGCTCTCCTGCATGAAACATGGGGTGCAGAAGGGTGTTATGGACAAGAGAAATGACCCCTCACCATGTTATCAAATAAAAATAAAATTACATGGAATGTTCATTTAATGTACCCACCATGTACTAGCCTCAACTGGCCCCTGATTTTGGTGGTCTTGTAGGTCTCCTATGCAGCCCTGTACTCAACATTTACATAGCCTATACATAGCTACATGTAGAAATCAGGTACACGACGTTTACTCAAAAGTAAAAAGTGATAAATTTATTGAAATGAACCCTTTATTTATCTGATACTAACTCTTGATATTCCCAATAAATTCTAATTTCAACTTTTTACTTTTTGATTTTTCTCTCGATATTCTATAAAACACATGTTATATGAAAAACAGACTTATTAAAATTAATATAGTAGTAAATAATGAATATTAATATCCTTAAAAATCTCTCTAGATATATTTAGAATTAACTATTCATATTCCAGCAATCTTAATTTTGTATATCATATTTTCCAAAATATTAGCATAAATATCAATACATGTTAAATCCCAGATGAATATCATTTAATTATTTATAAAACAATATAAAACCTCCTCACATGGATTATAAATAATAAATAAAAAATTTAGAATAAATAAATAACCAATAATATTCTTAATAAACTAGAAACAAAGGTAAATATGAAATATTCTAAAAAACTAAGAATATTTTTAGGTTTTAATACTCCCAGTAGTAATTCACAAAACTACCTAGGTAAATTCACTTTGGGTATTTTCATGTTGAAATTTATTCTACATAAGTGAGTTGAAATAACTAAATCTACATAAAAAAATCATGAAAGGGAATTCACATAGATTAATCTATGTAGTTGACTCGTGTGAGGGGATTCATCTAACTGAATATAGATTATTGATTCTAAAAATTACTAAATTTCATGAATTATAAAATTTCAAACCTAAATAATACCTTATAAAAAATAGAATCATATTTATCTCTCATTGAATCATATTTAGAAAATTTCATTATCTTTCCAACTAATCATAAATGACATTAATCGGAATTGTATACCTCATGTTATCATCAAAATATAGCCAAAAAATAGTTTTTAAAAACCACTAAATTCATACTGAAAAACATAAAGTGATATTTATCCTAATTGAGAAACCAATAGATATCAATTAAGAGTTTTTTGTATTATAATAAAATATATGATTTTTTTTAGATTTCTAACACAATAATAATAACTCAATTTAGTTTTCTTTATGTTAGTTTGTGATCTTAATACATAATGTAACAAAATCCTTAAAAATAGATACAAAGGAGGATTGGATATGTGAGAGATTTGGTTACATTGGAGAAGTACTTTTTCTAAGTGGGAATAATAAAAAACATGTATAAATGATACTTGAATGTCTTAAATGACTTATTTATCTAAGGAACACATCGTGAAATTTTTAGAACATGTTACGAATAATAAAAACATGAAATATCAAGATACATTATGTATAGAATAAAAATATATAGCCAACGTTATTAATTACTTTAACTAATACATAAGATAAACTACATATAACTCTTATAACATTTTTGAGAAATAATTATTAATCATAATTAAATAAAATAAATGAAAAAATGAATTATAAATAATTAAAAAGATAATTATAAACTAAAACAAGATAAAACATAATAATCAAATGAGAAATTATAATTATATAACTCACAGTATTTAGATTTATGATCAATAAAACCTGTAATGTTTTTTAATTATCAAAATAATGTATAAGGATTTTAAACACTTATGTTGGAGTGAGTAGAAAAAATAAATATTTTTAATTATCAAAACATAAAGTGGTTTGAGGAACCACTCAAAATTATACCCCTTTTGGATAATTACAAAACAAAGTATAATTTAAAAAATTCCTCCCCTTTATGAAATTATCAAAAAGATTAGAGTTAACAATAGAATAATTATCTCTTTGATGTGAAAATTCTTCTCCATAAATTATTTAAAACATCATTTCATTTCCTTGAATTGATACTAAAAAAATTAACACCCCTTAAATTTAAGCAATCTTGACAAAAAAAAGTATTTCTTCAATGTAAGTAGTATATAAAATTACTTTAGAAATAAAATTGATAATCATATATCAATAACATACTATAAAACCTTCAATCATTAGAACATGAATTGAATACAATTATTATAATTTTAAAAGGTGTTTGTGAAAAATAATGAGAAATCCTTCATTAAATAATATTTTATGTAAAATGAATTTCTAAATAATAAGTTCACATCAACTAGTATGTATGATAAAAATTAAAAAAGTAATATAATAAATAAAAGTGTACAGAAATTAAATTTATTAATCTATAGAAAAAAAATATATTCCACATTTTAATAGAATATATGGAAGTCTAGAAATTTCTTCTTATAAATACAATCAAATTCCACATGAATTTAAGCATAAAAAATGATTATCCATGAGTATAATGGATTCAAATTGTTTATATAAAATAGAACTAACGTTGTTTGATCATACATAATAATAAATTAAGAAATCTATATATATTTTAAAACCATGATATTTCATGCTTAAACTATTTTAAAATATTTTTTATAAATTGAAAAACTAAAATGTTAATCATGCATAACTGGTTATATTTTAAATCAATTAAATTTATCATTTATTTATAATGCTATAAACAAAATTACATATTTAAAATTTTAGAATGCCCAAGAGAAAATTCAAACCATATACCAACATTTTTTAATTAATAATAATTTTCTAGGGAAAATTATATAACTGAAATAAATTTTCATTCCCCTTAATTGATTCATTGTATATGTCAATAAAAATAATATGAGTTTAGAGTGAAAATGATCCAACTCAATTCCTTCTTAACTTATCTCGAACAAACAGACTACTCTTATGTCACGACCCGTCCTTGGGACCCGTGCTGTGACTACCCCAAGCCCGCCTCCCATAGGCCATGGGCTAACGACTAGCACCAAAGGCGTAAATCCTTATAACTGGGAAGACATTGACTTTATGAAATGTAAACACACACACAACCAGAGTACAAGCAGAAGCAAACACTAAGTAAATCAATATAACAAGTGTACGGAAAGTACAAAGGGGGCCAGAAATACAAGAAAAACAGTAAAGTATAAGAAAAAGACAAAATATCAGGAAGGTGTCAAGCTACTCCTAGATCGTCCTCCAAAGTCCCTACCTGATGGGTAGGTACAGATGGCCACCTCAGCTCTCTACGTCCATCGGTCAGCTCCGGGTACCGTCTCGTCGTGGAGTCCACCTCCGGGTACCCTCTCGTCATCACGTCCACCTTCGGGTACCATCTGGTCATGAAGTCCACCTCCGGGTACCGTCTCGTCGTCACGTCCACCTCCGGGTACCGTCTAGATCTACAAGCCTCAACCTCGATTAGTGATGTCTATTGTCTGCATCCAACACAACATAGTGCGGGTGAAGCCCGTGCAGGGGTGAGTATACGATACTCAGTAGGGACCCCGAGACCCCTGAAGGTCTCCCTGAATCCACAAAGGATAAACCACAAAGAAAAATATAAAATCATGAAGTATCACCCAACACTACTTAGGTATATGCACATACATATACCTAAGTCATTAAATCCGGTTCAGCTCCAACTCATGAGCTCAAGTACAATCCAGTCCACACAGGATAGTACAACCCAATCCACAAAGGAAAGCACAACCCAATCCACAAAGTAAAGCACAACTCAATCCACATAGTAAGGCAAAACCCAATCCACAAAGGAAGGCACAACCCAATCCACAAAGTAAAGAACAACTCAATCCACATAGGAAGGCACAACCCAATCTACAAAGGAAAGCACAACCAATCCACGTAGGAAACAATTCAGTCATATCAAAGATAATGATTTGAAGTCGAGACTCAACTCACACAGGTATACATCATTTGTAAAGAAAAATGAGATGATCAGATGTAGTTACTGATTCATCTAGCTGGGACCCACGTAGGATACTAGACCAGCTAAGTGGTTGGACCCAGGTAGAATACTAGCCCAGCTTCTCTATCAGACCCACATAGGATACTACAACAAAGGTCAATACTGTCGGACCTACATAGGATACAAGTACAGTAGTTTTCACCACCGAAACCACAAAGGATTCCAGTATGGTTGTTATTGTCGTCGAACCCACAGAGGATTCCAGTACAAAAGTCTTCACCGTCGAAACCACGAAGGATTTCAGTACGGTTGTCATCATCGTCGAACCCACGGAGGATTCCAGTAAAAAAGTCTTCATCATCAAACCCAAAGATGATTTCAGTAGGGTTGTCATCGTCATCGAACCCACGGAGGATTCCAGAATGAAAGTATTCACCATCGAACCCACAGAGGATTTCAGTACAGTTGTCATCATCGTCGAACCCATGTAAGATTCCAGTACGAAGGTCATCACTGTCGAACACCCGGAGGATTTTAGTACGGTTGTCATCGTCGTCGCGGCCAGCTCTAGGGTTCCCACACACAGCATGCTCGTTTTTGGGAGGGTCTTCTCCCAGAGCTAAGGGGTCGATACATTAACTAACACGTAGTCTGGAGTTTATGTATCCCAAAGTTCCACCTCGTCAATAGGATCTCAACGTGAAAGACGACGCGTCAATCGGACGCCCAGTCTGAGAGTTATTGGCTTTTCCGTTCCAGGATCCCGTTTGGTTTTTAAGTCAAAACCAACTCGATCGCACTCCAACAGAATCCAAACCTCAAGTGAAGTAATCCAAAAGGTCTGTATCACTAAGAGGAATCTAACATAGTCGACGACACGTCGATCGGACGTCCGGAGCTCAAGTTATAAGCCTTTCTGCTCCGAGGGCCCGGTTGGTTTCATGTTTGAACCAACCCGGCCATAAACAAAGTTCTCCAAAACCCTAAGTGTAATATACCAAAACAACCTTCTCGATCGAAGGATCGTATCTCAACTGACGGTGTGTCGATCGAAGGTCTGTAGCAGAAGTTATGAGCAATTGACTGAAGGTGGTCCGAAGTGGACATCTAGGCCTGGTCCGTCCCGGCCCAACCCCCACCGGGGCCGGTCCGGATCGGGTCAACCCGACTCGGGTCCGGGTTTGGCTCAGCCTGGTGCGGCCCGGCCCAGTCCGCGCGACCCGTCCCGGCCCGGCCGAGGGGTGCGCTGGCTCGGCCAGCAGGCCGAGCTGGGTGGGGGAGGACGTGGTCCCCACTTTGCCAGTGGACGCGGCGCTGGGTGCCGCGTCTCCCCCGGATCTCGCGCGGCCGCGGGATCTGGCCATTCCATCGCCACCGCGGCTTCAGTCGCATCGGCTCCTACCGGTGGTGTGCTGGCAGCACCTTCTGCGGACCACTGGACGTGCTCTAGTGGTCCGTTTTTCCACCGTTTGCGCCTGCGGCTCCCTCGGGACCCGTAGATTACTGCGAAGGTTTCAAAACACCTTTTCGGACTGCTTCGTCATCACCCGTCAATCCTCACACCAATAAACAAACTGCGGAGGGTTGTCGAGCCATGCTTTTTCGGCCCATACACTCCGTGTTAGGTGTTTTTCAAATGGCAATCATTAAAAGACATTCTTTAGACGAGGGTATAATTTATTCAAGGTAAATTATTCAAAAACCATGAAATTAAAATACGCATGCACGAGGGGATAATTCACATATACACTTTATACGAAAACCCCCTACCTAGAAGAAGTCGTCGAACGAGGATCGTCGCGGAGAAACGGCGTCGCGGAGAAACGGCGTCGCAGAAGACGGCGTCGTGGAAAGAGGCTCCGTACGTCGTCGGTGCACGCCCGGTGAAGGATGCGACATCTCGCTTTCTTCGACACGGGAGGAAGGTGCAAAGATGGTACGACGTTCTTCGTCAAAGCTTCGGCATTCTTTGCGAGGAAGATGAAGTTCTTCAGGACCGCGAGAGTTCTCTCCTTGATTCCGCACAACGAATCCACCATAATAAAATAAGACCTTGTCTTATTTTATTCACACACATATGTGCCAACATTAATTTGAAATTCAAAATGAATTCACAAAATTAATTAATGAGTGTTATCTAATTAAATAGGCATTTAATTGTCATGTATTTAAGGTGGAAGAAAAACTTCTTGAGATGACATGACATTAAAAAAAGGGGGTGTGAGTGTGGTACAAAATTAAAAGCACGAGGGAGGTTTTAAGGGATTTGAATGGGTGGGGCTCGTGTGGGACCCACCTCACAATTATCCTACCAAATTAAGTTAGGATGTTGTGGGTCCCACCATGCTTCCGATGCATAGGTTATAACTGCTTATAATTGAAATAAAAATTGTAGCACAAATTTTTATTTCATTCTTTGGTAAACCCATTTATTTAAAAAACTGCACCCGAGAAAACGCAACTCTAGAAATGGTGTTCCTAAGCAATTTCCAGCGCTATGATTTCATCGGTTCCCTCAGATTTCGATTCCAATCACCAGTTCAAAAGTTAGGGAAAATCGCTCGTTCATTCACTGAACGTACCCGAGCTAAACTTCGGAAAAAGATTTCGGGCACAACGGGCCTCAAGATCCGGTGTCGTCAGAAGATGCGTACTCATAGAATTCCAATGAAAATTAAGAGAAAAAAATTCCCTTGAAATTTATAGTTATTTACATTACTCCCACCTCAGGGATTTACGTCCCCGTAAAGATACATCTCAAACTAGGGAAACAAAGGGTACTGAGCACGCATCTGAGCCTCCGGCTCCCAAGTGCTCTCCTGGAGGTTCCCGTGCTGCCATCTGATGCGCACTAGAGGAATCGACTGCCCACGTAGGACCCGCTCCTGTCGATCCTCGATCTCCACCGGGACCTCTGCAAAAGTCGTCCCATTGTCAAAGTCCGTCTCCCCAATGTTCAATGATATGCCTCGGGTCATGCATGTATCTCCTCAACTAAGATACGTGGAAGACGTTGTGCACCCAGTGCAACTGAGGTGGTAGAGTCAGGCAATAATCCACCTCGCCTATCCTGCCGAGAACCTGGAATGGTCCGATGAATCATGGAGATAACTTTCTGCCCCGGCCAAATCTCTGTAAACCACGTCGAGGTGAGACCCGTAAGAAATGTGGTCACTATCCTCGAACTCTAGTGGTCTCTGCCTCCTGTCGGCATAAGACTTATGTCATCTCTAAGTTGTCCTCATCCGATCCTGGATGATTTGTACCTTCTTTGGTCCTACAAGAGTTGCTAAGATTTCTTCTTTTCCGATAAGAGAAATCCGGTCTCATCCCCTGGATGAACCACATTCTTTTCCTAATACAGTCAATCCTGACATGGATGATACTAATCCATACCAAGGATGACGTCGTAAGGACTTGATGCTACTACCAAGAGATCCAACCGTTACTCTCGCCTCCAAGGGTTGCGTCACACTATCGGCATTAGTGTGTGGTCACTCGGTCTCCTCCAGTAGGTATCCCAAAAGTGAGGGTCAATTCTACAGTTTTAAACCGGAACCTCTTAGTATCAACTACATAAAAAGGACAGGGCACAAAACGTCACAAGAACAAGTGTCTTTTATTACTGAAGCTCACGGTACAAAGACACATAACATCAACAAAGCTAGAAGCAACATGAAAAAAAGTCCCCATGTCTTGAGCTAGTCCCGCTCCTATCCATCTGCTCCCGGAGCTTCATGGTCGTAAGCCTCAGCTGCCTGTAGCTGAGCTTTTCCCTGTCCACCCATTCCCTCTGGTCGGGGTGGTCTTCCTAGTGGTGGTGGTGGTGGGGCCTCAAAGCGTCGCCCACCACCAGTTGCTCGGCCAGCTCCTCTGCCTCGTCCGCCTGCTCCCTGCGGACCTCCATGGTCGAACCTCTTCCTGGGAGGTCCCTCTACTGTCTGCTGCTCATCAGCAGGATGAGTCGGGCAGTCTCAAGCCATGTGACCCTGCTCGCCACATGCGTAGCACAGCCTGCTCCTCATGCAGATGGCTCTGCTTTGTGTGCCCCACGCAACCAAATCTGCATCCTGAGATTGCTCGTCTGACGGTCTGGCCCGTTTGGACCTCTGCGTCACCTGTCTATTTCCAGCTACAGAAGACTCTGCTATGGGTCGTCCTGCGGAGGGTCTCGCTGCTGACGGCTGCTCGGCGAGAAAACTCTCCACCAGATGGGCTCTCTCCAACACCCCTGCCTACATCGGAATGTTCAGAGAGATCATCGAATCCATGATCTCATGACTCAGTCCCTTCTAGAAGGTCTGGGCCCTGAATAACGGGTCTCGTACCATATCTGTAGAGTAGCGCGAGATCAGTAAACCTCACCGAGTACTGGGCCACGGTCATGCTGCCATGCCGCAGCTGTAGTAACTCCTAAATGTGCACTGCATGGAGGGTGGCTGGGACGAACTCTGAGAGGAAGAGGCTCTCAAAGTCCATCCAAAGGATTGATTCCTCGTCGTTCACCTGGAGCATCAGGCTCCACCATCTGCCTGTTGCCGAATGTAGGAGACACGCTGCAAGGATCACCATGAGGTCAGCTGATGTCCCCACTAACCTGAACACTCGAACAACAGCCTCCAGCCAATCCTCGGTTGCCTGAGGGTCCATCTCCCCACAGAACCTGGGCGGTCTCTGATGCTGGAACTTGTGCAGTGCACTAAGGCGACGTGCACTCTCAGCGGATGGGGCAGGTGGAATCGGTGGCTCGGCGGGTAGAGGTACCGCCGGTGCCTCTGCTAAGAAAGGGCCACGCACCAAGGCCTCATCGCTCGGTGTGTTGTCGTCTTGTACAAAGCTCTGAACCCTAGCTGGTTGCCATCGTGGGGCCATCCTGAAAATAAACAGGTGTCCCATGGTCAAAACAGTAAACCTGGTGAGCTGACACAAAGTAATCACAAAGAAAACTTTTGAAACACACATGCAATCAGTGTTTTCGTGCATTGAGTAAGAAATCAGAAGTAAGGGTCCTGGTGTACGAATACGTCGGCCGCCGCACCAACACTAGACTCCCTGGACTGATAACCACACTCAATACCCTTAACACTATTACTTCACATAGAAGAAACATCGAAGTCCTGAGTTCTGTGGTAGAACTGAACTCCTCTGATACCAATTTGTCACAACCCGTCCTCGGGACACGTGTCGTGACTACCCCAAGCCCGCCTCCCATAGGCCAGGGGCTAGTGACTAGCACAAAAGTCATAAATACCTATAACTGGGAAGGAATTGCCTTTATGAAACGTAAACACACACACAACCAGAGTATAAGCGGAAGTAAAAACTAAGTAAAGCAATATAACAAGTGTGCTAAAAGTACAAAGGGGGCCGGAAATACAAGCCCAACAGTAAAGTACAAGAAAAATACAAAACAACAGGAAGGTGTCAAGCTGCAACTGGATCGTTCTCCAGAGTCCCTACCTGAAGGGTAGGTACATATGGCCGCCTCAGCTCTCTACGTCCGTCCGTCAGCTCCGGGTACCGTCTCGTCGTAGAGTCCACCTCCGGGTACACTCTCATCATCACGTCCACCTCTGGGTATTGTCTCGTCCTGATGTCCACCTCCGTGTCCCATCTCGTCATCACGTCCACCTCCAGGTACCGTCTAGATCTACAAGCCTCAACCTCGATTAGTGATGTCTGTCATCTGCATCCAACACAACGTAGTGCGGGCGAAGCCCGTGCAGGGGTGAGTATTCGATACTCAGTATGGACCCCAAGACCCCCGAAGGTCTCCCTGAATCAACAAAGGATACACCAAAAAGAAAAATATACAATCAAAATGTATCACCCAAAACTATTTCGGTATATGCACATACATATACCTAAGTTATTAAATCCAGTTCAGCTCCAACTCACGAGCTCAAGTACAATCCAGTCCACACAGGATAGTACAGCCCAATCCACAAAGGAAAGCACAACCCAATCCACAAAGTAAATCACAACTCAATCCACATAGGAAGGCACAACCCAATCCACAAAGTAAATCACAACCCAATCCATAAAGTAAAGCACAACTCAATCCATATAGGAAGGCACAACCCAATCCACAAAGGAGAGCACAACCAATCCACGTATGAAACAAGTCAATCATATCGAAGATAATGATTAGAAGTCAAGACTCAGCTAACACATGTATACATCATTTTTAAAGAAAAAGGAGATGATCATTTGTAGTTACTGATTCATCTACCTGGTACCCACGTAGGATACTAGACAAGCTATGTTGTCGGACCCACGTAGGATACTAGCCCAGCTTCTCTGTCAGACCCACGTAGGATACTACAACAGAGGTCCATACTGTCAAACCCACGTAGGATACAAGTACAGTAGTCGTCACCACCGAACCCATGGAGGATTATAGTACGGTTGTCATTGTCATCGAACTCATGGAGGATTCCAGTACGAAAGTCATCACCATCGAACCCACAGAGGATTCCAGTATGAAAGTCTTCACTGTCAAACCCATGAAGGATTTCAGTACGGTTGTCATCGTCATCGAACCCACGAAGGATTCCAGTACGAAAGTCTTCACCGTCGAATCCACGGAGGATTTCAGTACGGTTGTCATCATCGTCGAACCCACGTAGGATTCCAGTACGAAGGTCATCACCATCGAACCCACGGAGGATTTCAGTACGATTGTCATCGTCGTCGCAACCAGCTCTAGGGTTCCCGCACACATCATGCTCATTTCCGGGAGGGTCCGTTCCATGAGCCAAGGGTTCGATACATAAACTTACACGTAGTCCGGAGTTGATGTATCCCAAAGTTCCGCCTCATCGATAGGAACTCAACATGACAGACGGCGCGTCAATCGGACGCCCGGTCTGAGAATTATTGGCTTTTTCATTCCAGGGCCCGGTTGGTTTTTAAGTCAAAACCAACCCGAAGGCACTCCAACTGCCTCCAAACCTCGAGCAAAGTAAGCCAAAAAAATTTTCTCACTAAGAGGAATCCAACATAGTCGACGGCACGTCGATCGGATGTCCGGAGCTCAAGTTATAAGCGTTTCAGCTCCGGGGGCCCGGTTGGTTTCGTGTTCGAACCAACCCGGCCATACCGAAAGTTCTCTGAAACCCTAAGTGTAATATACTGAAACACCCGTCTCGATCCAAGGATCGCGTCACAACTGACGGTGCATCGATCGGAGGTCCGTAGCCCATGTTATTGGCAATTGACCAAAGGTGGTCCGAAGTGGGGGTCTGGGCCCGGTCCGGACCGGGTCGACCCAACCCGGGACTGGGTCCGGCCTGGTTCGCGCAACTCGCCCCGGACCGGCCAGGGGGTGCGCTGGCTGGGGGGGAGAATGTGGTCCCCCATTTTCCATCGTACGCATCACTGAACGCCGCGTCTCCCCTGAATCCCGCGCGGCCGCGGGATCCGGCCATTCCGCCGCTGCCGTCGCGGCTCCTGCTGGCGGTGTGCCGGCAGCGCCTTCGGTAGACCACCGAACGCGCTCCGGTGGTCTGTTTTGCCCGCTGTCTGCGCCTGCGGCTCCCTTGGGACCCGTAGATCACTGCGAATGGTTCAAAATTCCTTTACGGCCCACTTCGTCATCGCCCGTTGATCCGCACACCAATAAACAAGCTGCGGAGGGTTGTCGGCCCATGTTTTTTCGGCCCGTACCCTCCGCGTTAAGTGTTTTTCAAATGTCAATCATTAAAATACATTATTTAGATGAGGGTATAATTTATTCAAGTTAAATTATTCAAACACCCTGAAATTAAAATACACATGCATGAGGGGATAATTCCCATATACACTTTATACGAAAACCCCCTACCTGGAAGAAGTCGTCGAACGAGGATCGTCGCGAAGAAACGGTGTCGCGGAGAAACAGCATGGCGGAAGACGGCATCGGGGAAAGAGGCTATGTACGTCGTCGGTGCACGCCCAGTGAAGGATGTGGCATCTCGCTTTCTTTAACGTGGGGAGAATGTGAAAAGATGGTACGACGTTCTTTGTCGAAGCTTCGACGTTCTTTACGAGGAAGACAAAGTTCTTTAGGTCCACGAGTGTTCTCTCCTTGATTCCGCACAACAAATCCACCATAATAAAATATGACCTTGTCTTATTTTATTCACACACATACGTGCCAAAATTAATTTGAAATTCAAAATTAATTCACAAAATTAATTAATGCATGTTATCTAATTAAATAGGTGATTTATTGGCATGTATTTAATGTGGAAGAAAAACTACTTGAGTTGACATGACATTAAAAAAAGGGGGGTGCGGGTGTGTTAGAAAATTAAAAGCACGAGGGAGGTTTTAAGGGATTTTAAGGGGTGGGGCTCGTGTGGGCCCCACTTCACAATTATCCTTCCAAATGAAGTTAGGATTATGTGGGTCCCACCACGCTTTCGCTGCGTAGGTTATAACTTCTTAGAATAGAAATGAAAATTTTAGCACAAATTTTTATTTCATTCTTTGGTTAACCCATTTATTTAAAAACCACACCCGAGCAAACGTAACTCCAGAAATGGTCTTCCTAAGCAATTACCGGCACTGCGGTTTCATCGGTGCCCTTGGATTTCGATTCCGAGCACCAGTTCAAAGGTTAGGAAAACCTGCTCGTTCGTTCACTGAACGTACCTGAGCTAAACTTTGGAAAACGATTCCGGGTGCACCGGGCCTTGGAATCAGGTGCCGCCAGAAACTGCGTACTCGTAGAAGTCCAAATAAAATTAAGAAAAAAAATTCCCTTGAAATTTATGGGTCTTTACATATTAAGCAAAAATTGGGTCCCAAACTAGATAAACAACGGAGGACATAATTAAACTAAACAGTTTTAAAAAATTAATTAAAAATCTATAAATTGAATATTCTAAAATGTGGATATGTAATGAATTTAAAATAAGAAATAAGAAATTTTTCCTCGTTAATTTCAGATTCCTTCTTTCTAGAAAAATAATACCAGTTCACGTATATCCAAATTTCAAAAAATGAAATATATATTTGTTTAAAACCAATTATCAACATGAAAACTAGACATATAAATCAATCTATAAAGGGCTTGAATGACTAAAATATCCAATATTAATCCATAATTAATAATAATATTAACT
Source organism: Viscum album (assembly GCA_963277665.1). NCBI lineage: Eukaryota > Viridiplantae > Streptophyta > Magnoliopsida > Santalales > Viscaceae > Viscum > Viscum album. The sequence continues at coordinate 230,386,260 of OY728151.1, forward strand.
CTGCCTAAAATTTATCTTTCGTTCCAAAAAGATAATATCAAAGTAGTATAAATAGATTTTTAATTCCAATAGTGAACACTTCACAAAAAGACACACTATAATGTCACAAGGAGTCATTAAACATTTTATTAGATAATCATTGAATTTTAAAAGTAAAAAAATGATAATATTATTTTATTGAACTAGAATTAATAACTAAATTAACATATTAATGGTCCATACAAGGATTCAAAATTCAAGATCATGACCTATAAATACAATTTTAATCATTTTTATAGACCAAAATAAAAGTTAAATATTTAATTAATTGGTAAAATCCCAAAATGATACAATGTATTCAATATTACACAAAATGAAATATTATATCTTATTAGGATTATGATAATATATAAAGAATAAAACTACATTAACATGCACATTGAACATAATAATTAGAAAACATATATTACCTTTATATAATGAATGGATTAGTTTCATTTAATATATAATAAATATCTTTAGGTACCCAATAACTATATGTTTTAGATATTTTATCTTAAAAATAATATTTAGTCATGAAATTCTTTTATAACCAACATATTGATTGATACTTAGAAGAGAGTCAAAATCATAATGACCATATGATCTGCGTTTAAAGAAATTTACCAAAGAAATTACATCAAAATTTCCATTCAAAATATTATTTCTAAACCTAATAGAAACAGAAATTTCATAACTAAGTCCGTTCCTTTTATCATTAGTTTTTATTGAAATAATAATCCTTTAAAAAATTGAAATGTGATGTAAATTGATTAAAAATTTCCTTTTATAAATAAACTTCTTTATTTTCTGACTTTATCTAATTAATTATTTAACCTTCAATTTTTTTGAAAAATTTTCAATCATCACAAACCATTTCATGTGTGTAAGAATCTATGCTTATAATATTATTACTCAATAGAGAATTTTCATCCTTCAGATTTAAAACTTCTGAAATTGAATTATTTAATTTAAGAGATAAATTCATTTAGTTTACATGAACCCTTCTATATTTTTATTTGAGTGAAACATGTATAGAAGATATTTTATTTATTTCATCTTCATGTGAATCATAAATTTTCTTTAGAAACTTCAATACATGTCTCATAATTTAAAAAAATAATAGATTTAAGATAATAAAAACTAAAAATAACTATATTTAGTTATAATTTTCACACATTTATTTCCATATCTTTTAGCATATGAAACAACATCACTTAAAGAGAATTTGGAGTGAAAATTTTACCTTAGAATTTTTTTCCTAAATGGAACATTACCAATTTATTTTGTAATATTGACCTTATTGAATGAGTTTTTAGAATCACTCTATATAGGTATAGATTTCTAATCATTCTTCTTAACCTTCCTCTAATTTTTGAGCATTGGAAAATTGGGTTTAATATGTCTTCTCTTCATAAAACTATAACAAATACGATTTGAATAATCTAAATTCAAATGTGAATTACCTTGAAAGGTATCTCTTTATATAAAATAGTTATATTCATTTTTCTTGGATTCACACTCCATTTTATTTTGTCTAGACTTTATATAATTAAATCAAATAGATTTCTTGGAATCAATTTATTTAAATGTGGTTATTTCAAGAGGAATTTAAATTTAACGATCAGTACAGAGACTAATAATCTTTTCAAAAAATATTACTTTAAAAGAAAAATATATAATATTCATAAACATATAATTAAGATCATATCTAATAGAATCACCTCCTTTAAAATCAATAGAAATATATTTATGAAAAATATAATATTTAATCACAATATCCAAAAATAAAATATTAATCCTCTTTAGAGAATATTCCATCCAAATATTCTAGTGAGTATACTTACAACCATTGAAATGTTGTAAAATTCTTGGATTTATCCCATTTTTTCATTTAAGTCAACCATCACTGAAAAAGGTCATTCCCTCATACTTTTTATGGATTATGATAAAAATTTCACACAATTAATATAAAAAATAAAATGAAACCTAATATATCTTTAAATATCAAACTATGATACTAAATGTGAGGTATCAAAAATGTTTCTAATTAAATTATCTTTAAAAAGAACCTCCTTTTGATACCAATTGTTTGGTCTCATATAGGTGATGGAAATGAACAAGAGGGTTGAATTTTCTTTCATAAAAAACAGAGTTTAAAATTTATAAGACGAAAGTGATTAGTTCAAATATTAAAAAATTCAACCACAATTATATAATAAAATATAGACAAAATATAATGAAAGATAATAAAAAATTAACATGATAATTTTAAAGTGGTTTGGATCTAAACGATCCTAGTCAACTCTCCACCACTCTAATGAACTAAGGGATATGGAACTCACTATGGTATATCACTTTTGAAGGAGAGTAAAAACAATTTAAATCTTTCTTTTTCAAACTTAGATTCTTTACCCAATTCTATTTTCTTTTAAAATATTAGAAAAAAACCCCCTTTTATAGGAGAAGACTCAAACTCAACATTTAAAGGCTCAATATTAACCTCTTTCCTTTTAGGGTTTAGAAAGAAAAACAATATTTATGGGTGGAACCTTACCTAACCTTTTACAGTTATAGACCTAAAATAAACTTTAAAAGGTTTATTCCTAACCTCTTATATATAATGTTTCAAGAGGAACTGAGTCTTCTAAGTGGATATAATAAACCTATATATACTTTGTGTTAGGGTAGTATAACCTCATGCAAGATGCACTAATTGATATAGTACAACTGATAAAATTAAATTACAATTAAATAATAAAATAGTTTAACCTAGTGAATGACTTTTGATGAATTTGTAGGAGAATGGATCAAGTAGTTTGCAAACTATTTAAGATATTAAAATAGTTAAGCTTAGGAAACCAACGGTATAATTCAGCATGCAGTTGAACAACAAAGTGCCTTGAATCAGTTATAAATTATTCATTACATAAGGGTAAAAGCATATTCACATCTATTCTCTCTTCACAACATTCCTTAGTCATTTTATTTCTAAAATAATATCAGTTATTTTCAACTCATCAAATCCCATAAATCTTCTTCAAAAATTCCCAAAATAACTTCTTTAAGAGGTAGAATCTTCTAATAAGCATTGAAATTATGTAAAATGGAAACAAATTGAACATCAAAATGTATTAGAATAATAAATAAAAACTTAATATAGTACATAATATATCCATAAAATTTTATAATAAATTTATTGGAATTCACCCAAAATTTATACAAGACTAAATCTTGATATTCCCAAAAAATATAATTTATAATTTTAACTTTTTGAGTTCTCACTCGATATTTTGTAAAATACATGTTGTATAGAGAGAAAATAACATAAAAAAATTAATACATTAGTTAATAATTAATATCAATATCCTTGATAAACTCCCAATAAATATTTGATAAAAAAAGCTTCCTATTCTAGACATTTTAATTTTGAATATAACATTTTCTAAAACATTAGTATGAATTTCAATACACGATTAATCCCATTAGAATTTAATTTAATTAACTATAAAACAATCTAAAACATGTTTATATGGCTTATATATAATTAATGAATAACTTTATAAAAAATAAAACACCAATAATATTCTTAATAAACATGTAGAAAATGTAAATATGTTATATTTTAGAAAACATAGAATATTTTTAGGTTTTAAAACATCATGTAGAAATTTACAGAACCACATTGGAAAATTCACATATAGGATTTTTCAAGTGTTTGATTTTCTTCACATAAGTGAATTGACATAGGTAAATCTATATAGCAAATTCATGGAATAGAATTCATATAGCCAAATATTCTTATCTAATTCATATAAGGTAATTCGGGTAGCCAAATCAACATAGATGATTCATGAAATTTATGAATATCATGACTTAATAAAATTGATACCTAAATAATACCTTATAAACACCATAATCATATGTAATGACATTTTTATTGTATTTATAAAATTTAATTATTTTTTAGAAGATTTAATAATCACATTAATCATACTTCTTTAGATTTTATTATCATCAAATTAGAGCAAAAAAATAGTTCCAAAATTCTAATGAATTCAAACTAATAACATATAGTTATTTATATCCTAATTTATGAAATTATAGAGATATATTAAGAGTTTTATTTATTTTAATTAAATTTATATAAATTTTTTAAATTTTCAACTTGAAAATTGTAATGGCCCGGACCCTCTTGGCCCATTACCTTGCCAAAAGTGAGGCTCCACCAAAACATTGGGACCGTGAAGGTGACACCGTGACGGTGGCACCGTGAGGGTGACACCGTGTCCCCTCGCGGAGCCTTTCGTTCTTCTTCTAGTACCTGACTTTTCTTCTCCCACAACGTAAGTTTCAACATAAATTAATTCTTTTACTCCTTTTAAAACCATTTAAAGCCCATAATTAATTCCTAAAAATCCTGAGAGACCTCGGTGTGTAACTTCCCAGCTGTGTGGTCAACCCACGACCCCCGTTCCTTACGCGGTTTTGCGTTCTCACCTCAACCGTCTGCGGCTCTTATAAACTAAGAGTTAGTCGTGGTTTCTCCTTTCCTCGATCTCGGATTTTCACAAACAGCTTTTGGTGCATCGGGCACGCCGCATCATTATTCGTAAAGTTCTGCTCCTGGCCTAAACGTCGATCATCTATCAACAAGTAGGGAATTTCTCCTTCTCCTATCTCTTTTGTGTATCATGTGGGATGGGCGTGTTTCTGTTCTGTAGAATTGGATAAACCAGACCTAAATGAAGATAATGAACTGGATTCTATAAAGAAAAAGGGGGGCTGTGATCATTTATGTTGTTTATATTATGACCATTTTGTTGAGTTGTGTTGTCTTATTCCTTTTGAAAATCGAGGCCATTGGTGGTCGTTGTTTGTGCACTAATGAACCCCTGCTGATGTTTTAAATGGCTTGTTTGTGGTTGTAAACTCCTGCTGTGAAAAGTAAATTGGTTAATCACGTATATCTGGCCAAATAAATTGAGGCACCAGGATCAATCCTTCTGTGATAACCCCGGTTAAAACACCCGAAAATTTAAATCATGGAGTGTGTTAAGTCGTTTAAATCTAAAAAATACTGGCATGGCCCTGACTTGTGTTGGTGGTGGTAGTTGGTTGTTTTCTTTTACGGGCAGATTGCTGGAGTCGTAGGAGGGGATGGGATCCCCTATCTTTATACTCTCGGTGGTTGTGTGAAATTGGGGATGGGATCCCCTGTTGGTATGGATCTTGTGGTTGTGAGTTTTAAGACCCGGTGGTTACTTGTTTATATCACGAATTGGGGTGGGATCCTCTGTTATTGAGAACCGAGTGTGGGTATTATGGTTGATGCTTGACTGTTTACTTTCCTGGACTTGTGCCTATTCTTACTAGTTTCCCAGTAGTGCTTAAACTTAATTAAACATTATCACTGAACTTGAAACAAGAATGGGACAAATGGGTTTTGTTGGCGAGAGTCATGACTTGTGACTTGGGCGCAGTGGTGTTTTGTTCTGTAGGATGGTTAGAAAAACCTAGGCTTTGGGTGAGTTCTTGTTACCTATATTTATACTTGTAGTTTTTTGTTTCTTATTCGTGCCCCACCCAAGTTGAGAACTTAGTGCCGAACACCCCCATTTCATGGGGGAGGGTGTTTTTTCCAACACTATTCTTAGTGGCTGGTTATTAGATCCTTTTCTGCTCCCTTTCCCGGATAGCCCAAGTATCTTCGGGCAGGTTGTGATGGCCTGAGGTCCATTATTATCCCAAGAACCTTCGGGCGGGGTAGTGTGGTGGTTGGCCAGGTGTGTGCGGCAGGTGGTTTCCCAAGTGTCTTCGGGATGAGGCCCAGGTGTCTTCGGGCATGCCAGTGGGTTTTCTAGCCCAGGTGTCTTCGGGCGTGGTGGTGGTTGTTCTAGACTAGGTGTTTGCAGGCGTGGTTACATGTGATAGTTGTGGCCCAGGTGTTTGTGGGTGAGATTCGGCAGTGGGACTGCATGTGGTAGTTATGGCCCAGGTGTGTGCGGGCGGGTGTGGCAGTGGGACTGCGATGAGAATGGCGGGATTGGTTGGATGCATAGGATGTCTCAATAACCATTGGGAAAGTGGCATGGGGTACCCAAACATCGATGTGATCTGATTATATATATTACTTGACTTGCGTTATTTGGGGAGTGTCCCTTGGTGAGGCCTGGGGTGGATATTTTACCTTGATAGGTGTTTGGTTTAATCTTTTTTTTCTCACGGGACTTTAGTACATTCCCCCACTTGTGCACGAGAGTCTTTGGTTTTCCCTACTGAGTGTACTTGTATTCTCACCCTACGTATATAAAACTGCTTTCGGGTTTCCAAGAGGACTTCGGGGATCACGTAGGACCATACTAGCTCGGACCTTTTGGGCAGTTGCTGTTGTTGCTTTTCTTCTTTGGTACTTACCTTTGTAGTCACCTTTTGTACTTTGTGGCTTTACATTTGGAACATGCATGTGGGAATGGTTTACTTTTGGCTTTACTTTTCTTTTACCTTGGTGTTGATGAGTTTCATCATCTTATCTCTCGATCATATAAAACAAAAAGTGGTAATGCCTTCCATTTGAAAGAAATTTATATACCCTTAGTGCTAGTCGCCACTATGGGATCTATTGAAGGCGGGTCTCGGGGGTCATTATCTCTCCTACAACTTAAAGAAGGAAGGACCTGACAATCTTCTAACACTTCCCTCCTTTTGGTGAAGGTGGGTCATGACAGAATGGTATCAGAGGAAATGGTTGAGAGATAGGATGGAGTCTGGAGTTAGGCACAGTAAGGATTGCATGGGATGGTATGGCAACAGTGTTGGGTGACCTTGGTGCATGAATTAGTCCAGGGAAGACCGGCTAGGACACGGGATTTTAGGGGCCCCCGTGATCCGATGCAAGGACTCTGGACCTACCGAATGACCAAGTGAGGCCACACTGATTGCAGGGTAGAGACCCTAGGAAAGGTACATGCATCATAATGACTTGTGTTATTGTGTTTCTGCGATGCCTTGGGAAATAAAAATAATTTAAATTTTAAGAAGTTGTGAAGACGATATTCTGCACTACTTGGGCTTAGGTATTCCTTGTTTACCTTGACGCTATGGCACCTGGAAGGCGACCACGTGTGGTATAGGCGATCAAGGCCCCGAAGACTACTTTGTCCGATTGGCAGAGAGCTGGTCGAGAGGAAGAGGACGACCAGTGGCAGAAGACTCTTCGGTCCTTCCAGCGAAAGGCCCTCGAGAAGTATGAGGTCAACACCTCTGACATGAAGACGGAAGGCTAGCTAGAGGAGATATTTATAGCTTTCATCCTAATTCGGACCCCAACCGAGTATTGGGTTCCTCTGGCCGTCAGCCAGATGCGGGGAGCGGCGCGTCACTGGTGGACGCTTTACCTGGGGGAGAGGAGAGAGGCTGAGGTGGTTTGGGCAGATTTCGAGAAGGAGTTCCGGGCAGAATTCCTCTCTTCGACGATGAAGGAAGAAAAGAGACAGGAGCTACTCTCCCTCCAATAGGGGATTATGACTGTGAGGGAGCTAGGGATCAAGTTCAAGGACCTCCTACGTTTTTCTCTGGACCTCCTTCCCAATGAGGAGTCTCGGGCGAGATGTTGGGAGGAGGCGCTCCGACCCTCCCTCCAGTACACTGTTACTCCCTTTACCCTGCCAACGTACTTGGAGGTCCAGAAGAAGGCCGAAGTGGTGGAGAGAATGCACGCTCTAGGTGGTGTGTCACGAGAGGGGATCCAGCAGGGAACATCAAAGGGGAAGGCCGTCAGCACCAGGCCTCCAGCGTCAGGACCCTCTAGGTTCTGACCCACAGGGAGCAGGCCACAGCAGCTTCAATTTTGATCCCCTGGTCGTCGCCCCTTTTCTTCGGTCCCATGACCATGGTGCTTCATCTGTGGGAGCCCTTGACATCTCCAGAGTCAGTGCCCGGACCGGGTGCAGTACAGTGGTGGTGGAAAACCCCACCACTAGCCCCAGTAGCAGCTTCCAGCCAGACCTTTCCAGTAGCAGAAGCAAGGACAGCGAGCTTCTGCTCCTCCAAGGGCAGACATAGGAGGAGGAGGCCGACCTCAGGTCGCACCTCAGGTACCTCAACCGGGGTGTGGTCAGGGAGGTGGCTAGCACATGAGGGGTAGAGGAGCTGGGCGTGGACAGTTGCACGCCATAGAGGCAGCAGTTCCAGCAGGGCCAGAGGTTGTTTGAGGTATGATCAGTCTGTTTAGCACTCTTGCTTATGCCTTGTTCGATACTGGAGATTCTCACTCCTTTGTTGCACCCATTCTAGCCTGTGCCTTGGGTTTAGATGCAGAGAGACTTCCAGTGCCCCTGATGTTGAGCACACCAGTCAGAGGTCAGACCAACTTGTTGTTTGTTTGTCGGGGATGTAGACTGATGATAGGGCCACATCAGTCGGTTAGGGATCTTCTTCTGCTACAAATTCATCCATACGATGTCATCCTAGGCATCGACTGGATATTTTCTGTGTGTTCCATCATCGACTGTTTCTGAAGAAGGTTTGTGTTCTCGGACTTGGACGGTCGGCATGTTACCTTCACCGGCGAGCGGAGCAGTCAGAAGGGAAACAGGCAAGAGGAACCCCTCCTCTCCTTGTTGTCCGAGCTGATAGTGGAATCAGTAGATGCTGAAATGGTGGAAGTGCCAAAGATCATCCGTGAGTTTATGTATGTCTTCCCCGAGGAGGTGACGACTCTACCCCCTCGGCGTGATATCGAGTTTCGGATAGACCTACAGCCCGGCGCTCAACCGATCTCGATGGCTCCTTGCCGAATGGCACCTTCAGAGCTACGGGAGTTGCGGATCCAGATTGACGATCTGATGAAGATGGGTTATGTTCAACCGAGTGTGTCACCGTGGGGTGCTCTAGTCTTGTTCGCAAAGAAGGTATATGGTGGTCTCAGGTTGTGCATAGACTACAGGAGGATGAATCAAGTGACGATCAAGAATCGCTACCCTCTTCCGAGGATAGACGATCTTTTCGACCAACTGAAGGGGGAAGGATGGTTCTCGAAGATCGACCTGCGGTATGGGTACCACCAGCTGATAGTGAAGGAGGGAAACATCCCAAAGATGGCGTTCATATGCAGGTATGGACACTTCGAGTTCGTAGTCATGCCCTTCGGTGTTATGAACGCCCTGGCTGTGTTCATGGGGCTTATGAACTCCATCTTCTGGGAGTACTTGGATCGGTTCGTGGTTGTGTTCATCGATGATATCCTGATCTATTCGAGGTCAGAAGAGGACCATGAAGAGCACCTGAGGACAGTTTTGGAGGTCCTCCGACATCATCAGCTCTATGGGAAGTTGACAAAATTCAAGTTCTAGTCACGAGAAGTGCACTTCCTCAGGCACGTGGTGTCCGAGCAGGGGGTAGCAGTGGACCCATCAAAAGTTGAGGCGGTTGTTTCTTGGGCAGCACCCAAGAATGTGGCAGAGGTCCGTAGTTTCCTTGGGCTGGCAGGTTACTATTGCAGGTTCGTACCCAACTTCTCCCGAGTAGCATCCCCTTTGACAACCCTTACCAAGAAGGACCAGGTTTTTGGGTGGAGTGAGTAGTGCGAGTCAGCCTTCATCTATCTAAAAGAGAAGTTGGTTAGTGCCCCAGTGCTGAGATTACCAGAAGAAGGGGTGGCCCATGAGGTGTTCGGTGATGCTTCAGGACAGGGTCTTGGATGTGTGTTGATGCAGCGACAAGGGGTGATCACTTATGGGTCCAGGCAGCTACGCCCCCATGAGCATAATTACGCCACCCACGACCTGAAGCTTGCAGCAGTCGTTTTTGTGCTAAAGTTATAGCGGCACTACCTCATCGGGGAACGCTTTGTGGTCTTCACGGATCACAAAATCTTGAGGTATATCTTCTCCCAGCGGGAATTGAACTTGCGACAGCAGAGATGGGTGGAGTTCCTCCAGGATTACGACTTCGAGATCTCTTATATTGAGGGAAAGGGCAATGTGGTGGATGATTCCTTGAGCAGGAGGACGCATAAGGACGCGGTCCGAGAGTCGGCGGACGCCTGGAAGGAAATGGAAGAGTTGGCTGCCTTACACCTGGATGCGAAGATGGATAGCAGCAGAGGCTGCCTATATCAGATGATAGTGCAGTCATCTCTGTTTCGACAAGTGGAGGAGTCTCAGTGGGGAGACCCGGAGTGCGAAGTGATGTGTGACCGGGTTGACCAGGGCAATGCTCCGGAAGGATGGGAAGAGGATTTTCAGAACCAGATTCTTTTCCAAAAAAGGTTGTTTGTTCCAGGAGTGATTCTTAGAAAGGATCTCATTGAGTTCCACAACTCACCCTTGGCGGTACACCCCAGGAGTTTCCAAGATGTACCAGGGACTGAAAGGACAGTTTTGGTGGCCCATAGAGAAGCGAGCAGTGGCAGAGTTTGTGGCCAAGTGCTTAGTGTGTCAGTAAGTGAATGCTGAACAACGAGTTCCATGTGGCCTACTGCAGTCTCTAGATGTCCTCGAGTGGGAGTGGGATTACATCTCGATGGATTTCGTCATGGGACTACCCAAGGTCCAAGGGGGATACAACGCCATCTGGGTGGTAGTGGACAGGTTGACGAAATCGGCTCACTTTCTGGAAATCAGGGAGTCGAGTGATGTGGATGCTTTGGCACGAAAGTACGTGGATGAGGTGGTGCGGTTGCATGGAGTTCTGAGGTCTATACTCTCAGATAGGGATGCACGATTTACCTCGTGAGTCTGGAGAGGATTGCAGCATGCTTTTGGCACCTAGTTATGCCTTAGCACTGATTTCCATCCCCAGACAGATGGACAAACAGAGCGCACCATCCAGACCTTGGAGGATATGCTACGGGCATTTGTTCTGGACTCAGGAGGATCATGGGTACGACACTTGCTCCTAGTAGAGTTCTCCTAAATTAATATCTACCACTCTACCATCGGTATGGCCCCGTTTTAAGCCTTGTACGGGAGGCCATGCCATTCACCTATGTGTTGGTCCAAAGTATGAGAGGTAGGCATCCTTGGCTCGGAGGTGGTGCAGAACATGGCAGAGAAGGTTCATCTCATACGGGAAAGGATGAAGGTGGCCCAGGACCGACAGAAGTCGTATGCTGATACCAGGAGGAGGCCCTTGGAGTTTGAGGTTGGAGACCACATGTTCTTGAAGGTATCCCATCAGTGTGGGCAGCGGAGGTTCGACAAGGGGAGTAATCTTTCTCCCAAGTTCATCGGACCCTTCTAAGTGTTGCGGCGGGTCGGCGAAGTGGCTTATCAGCTAGCGTTACCACCGCCGCTACTGAGGATACATGATGTCTTTCATGTGTCCCAGCTCTGTCGGTATCTGCACGACGATTCACACATCCTTGATTGGGGTGAGTTGGACATCGAGGACAACGTGACCTTTGTGGAGAGACCAGTGATGATCGAGGATCGCAAGGAGAAGGTGATTTGTGGGAGAACCATTCCCTTGGTTCGCGTGTTGTGGAGACATGGTGGGCTTGACGAGAGTATGTGGGAGAGGGAAGCACAGATGCGTACCCAGTACCCAGAGTTGTTTTAAGTTTTGTTTCTTGTTGTACCTATTGTGATAGAACGTTTTTTCTTTTGGCTAAGAAATGTACTAGTTTCCTTTCCTATGATTGTGTGTGAAAAGCCTTGGCTATGGGGGAGGAGAGAACTCGACCCCTAATCAACACGCATTAAGGTGGATGCGATTAAACCCGTGCGGGAGAGTCAGTGCTGCCCAAAGAGGATAATATCTTGACATGGGGGGAGTAGATTCCCCAACCCACATGCCTGGGTAGTTTGGCATGATATGTTGCTTGGTTCTTGACAGAGAAGTGTTTTTGGTTAGCATGGGTTCACTTCTAAGAGGTATCTTTCGAGGTGGTTGTTCGGACCCTCTCTTTCCTTCTTGGTTTGTTTTGATTCTCGTGGACGAGAATTGTTTAAGAGGTATCTAATGTAATGTCCCGGACCCTCCTGGCCCATTACCTTGCCAAAAGTGAGGATCCACCAAAACAGTGGCACCATGAGGGTGGCACCGTGACGGTGGCACTATGAGGGTGACACCATGTCCCCTCGCCGAGCCTTTCATTCATCTTCCAGTACCTGACTTTTCCGCTCCCGCAACATAAGTTTCGATGTAAATTAATTCTTTTACACCTTTTAAAACCATTTAAAGCCCATAATTAATTCTTAAAAATCCAGAGAGACCTTGGTGTGTAACTGCCCAGCCGCGTAGTCAACCCACAACCCCCGCACCTTATGTGGTTTCGCGTTCTCACCTCAACCGTTCACGGCTCTTATAAACTAAGGGTTAGCTGTGGTGTCTCCTTTCCTCGATCACGGCTTTTCACAAACAACCTATGGTGCATCGGGCATGCCGCATTGTTATCCAAAAAGTTCCATGCCCGGCCTAAACATCGATCATCTATCAACAAGTAGGGAATTTCACCTTCGCCTCTCTCTTTTGTGTATCATGCGGGAAGGGCATGTTTCTGTTCTATAGAATTGGATAAACCATACCTAAATAAAGATAATGAACTGGATTCTATAAAGAAAGAGGGGGGCTGTGATCGTTGATGTTGTTTATATTATGACCATCTTGTTGAGTTGTGCTGGATTATGCCTTCTGAAAATCGTGGTCGTTGGTGGTCATTGTTTGTGCACAAATGAACCCTTGCTGATGTTTTAAATGGCTTTTTTGTGGTTGTAAAATCCTGTTGTGAAAAGTAAATTGGTTAATCACGTATATCCATCCAAATAAATTGAGGCACCAGGATCAATCCTTCTGTGATAACCCCGGTTAAAACACCCGAAAATTGAAATCATGTAGTGTGTTAAGTCGTTCAAATATAAAAAATACTGGCATGGACCTGACTTGTGTTAGTGGTGGTAGTTGGTTTTTTCTTTTACGGGCCGATTTCTGGAGATGTGGGAGGGGATGGGATCCCCGGTCTTTATTCTCTTAGTGGTTGTGTAAAATTGGGGATGTGATCCCCTGTTGGTATGGATTCAGTGGTTGTGGGTTTTAAGACCCGGTGGTTACTTGTTTATATCACGAATTGGGGTGGGATCCTCTGTTGGTGAGAATCGGGTGTGGGCGTTATGGTTGATTCTTGACTGTTTACTTTCCTGGACTTGTGCATATTCTTACTAGTTGCCCAGTACTGCTTAAACTTAATTAAACATTATCACTGAACTTGAAAAAAGAATGAGACAAATGGGTTTTGTTGGCGAGAGTCGTGACTAGTGACTTGGGCTCAGTGGTGTTGTGTTCTGTAGGCAGGTTAGAAAAACCTAGGCTTTGGGTGAGTTCTTGTTACCTATATCTATACTTTTAGTTTTTTGTTTCTTATTCGTGCCCCACCCAAGTTGAGAACAGAGTGTCGAACACCCCCATTTCATGGGGGAGGGTGTTTTTCCCAACACTATTCTTAGTGGCTGGTTATTAGCTCCTTTTCTGCTCCCTTTCCAAGATAGCCCAAGTATCTTCGGGCAGGCTATGATGGCCTGAGGTCCATTATTAGCCCATGAACCTTCGAGCAGGGTAGTTTGGTGGTTGGCTAGGTTTGTGCGGCAGGTGGTTTCCCAAGTGTCTTCAGGATGAGGCCCAGGTGTCTTCGGGCGTGGCAGTGGGTTTCCTAGCCCAGGTGAATTTGGGCATGGTGGTGGTTGTTCTGGACTAGGTGTTTGTAGGCGTGGTTACATGTGATATTTGTGGCCCAGGTGTTTGCGGGCGGGATTCAGCAGTGGTACTGCTTATGGAATTTGTGGCCCAGGTGTGTGCGGGCGGGTGTGGCAGTGGGACTGCGATGAGAATGGAGGGATTGGTTCGATGCGTAGGATGTCTCAATAACTAGTGGAAAAGTGGTGCGGGGTACCCAAACATCGATGTGCTTTGATTATATATATTACTTGACTTGCGTTATTTGGAGAGTGTGCCTTGGTGAGGCCTGGGGTGGATAGTTTACCTTAATAGGTGTTTGGTTTACTCTTTTTTTTCTCATGGGACTTTAGAACGTTCCCCCACTTGTGCATGAGAGTATTTGGTTTTCCCTACTAAGTGTACTTGTATGCTCACCCTACATATATAAAACTGCTTTCAGGTTTCCAACAGAACTTCGGGGATCACGCATGACTATATTAGCTCGGACATTTGGGGAAGTTGCAGTTGTTTCTTTTCTTCTTTGTTACTTACCTTTGTAGTTACCTTTTGTACTTTGTGGCTTTACTTTTGGAACATGCATGTGGGAATGGTTTACTTTTGGCTTTACTTTTCTTTTACCTTGGTGTTGATTAGTTTAATCATCTTATCACTCGATCTTATAAAACAAAAAGGGGTAATTCCTTCCATTTGTGAGAAATTTCTATACCCTTGGTGCTAGTCGCCACTCTGGGATCTATTGAAGGAGGGTCTTGGGGGTCATTATCTCTCCTTCAACATAAAGAAGGAAGGGCCTGGCAATCTGCTAACCCTTCCCTCCTTTTGGTGAAGGCGGTTCGTGACAACAATGATCACTCAATTAGAAGTTATCTATATCAAGTTAAAATATAAATACATGAGGTTACCAAATAAGAAAAGTTGATTATGTGTGATAATTGGATTCATGGATTTTGTCTATATAGTATACTATCTATGTGGGAACATTACTTTGTCTATGTGGGAACAATAAAAATCATGTGAAAATGATATTTCAATGTCCCAGATTATTTATTTACCCTAATAAAACTACATAAAACTTATATAAAATGTTATAACTAATAAAAACCTGATATATCATGATAAATTAAGTAATTAATAAAGAGATATAAACAAGGATAATAATTATTTTAATTAATACATAAGTTAAACAAAAGATAACACTTATTAAAGTTGTGGGATATAATAATTAATCCTAATACAGTATAATAAATTAAAAAATTGGTAATAAATAATTAAACAAATAATGAAAAACTAAAACAAGATTATAATATAATAATATTATGAGAAATTATAATTACACAACTTAATGTTTTTAGATTTATGCTAAATAAAACAATAAATATTTTTAAATTATCAAAAAAATGTATTAATATTATAAATACTTATATTGAAGGGAATTAAAAAATAAAATTTTTCAATTATCAAAACATAAAGTTGTTCTTGAAGACACTCAACATCTACCAGATCTAGCTAGACTTTAACTATTAAGGGCTTGATACTTTTGGGAAAGGTCTTCGACCAGATCTTCTTTTGGAAATGTCTTCACTCAACCTAAATCCTTATAAATGTTTAGTGAGGTAGGTTTTTAAAGTCAAAGATATATTAGATTGAAATCCCAATTTAATTGATGTCATTCCTATCCATTTTAGTGGTGGTGGTTCTATAAAAGGGAAAGTGAAGCAAGTAGTTTTTTCTATTTGGAGGTGTTTTGGAAATATTGTTTTTTTAATGCTCACCAAATTCATCTGGGAAAAAATATTTGGTGTCCCATTGGTGTGTAAATATATGGAATATGTATTCTTCATGAAAATAATCTCTATATAATTTTTATACATATGGTCATTTGGGGAACCTGTGAAGATTCTGCATGGGTGTTTCCAGAAAGAGTTGTGGAGAAGGATTCATTCCCTCAAAGAGTCTTCTTGTTTAATTTAGTGATGGTAGAACTAATATGAAATATTATTAAGGTTACTATTATTATTAATATTTTATATCATGAGTGAATCACTTGGTGTGGTTTTCTTCTATTTAGGTTTTCTAAATGATTTTGTAGATTATTATCATTTATGGTTTTTATTTTGGTGATATCATTTTCCAGACTTATGAATTATTTTTCTATTGAATTATTTTGGGTTTTTAGCAATAATATATAATAAATTTTTTTTATTTATTCTCTTATATATTTAAGACAACTTTTTGGTGATTTCCAATATTTTTCAAAGTAGTAATATTAATTAATGATTGATGTCTGACTCAGCCCTTCCCAAGAGATGAATCATGTATTTTTATATTTGGGAGTCTTTTTAGGGATTCATACTAGTTTCTAGTTACATACCATGGGTTAGGATCTTTGGTTATGGATTTTCATTGGTTTTGTGAACCTTGTTTCTTTTTGATCTATGAATTTTCTTATCAGACTAGTACCAACTTTTATATGTTTGATTTAAGGGCCTCTATCATTTTCTCTACATTTAAGGATTTTTATGATATTATAATAATAAGGATTCTAATGTGATCCTTATTTATTTTATGTCCATCTAGATATTACTTTTTATCATAGTTTTTGGTTTTTTTGGTTTGGTTCTATGGTTGACCAATCCAATTGGACCTTCTGGAGGAAGAAAATGTCATGGTTGGGAAAATTTTCACCCCCTGACCTACCACTACACTATTATTTTTTTTATTTGAGTATCTATGTTTCTAACTATTACTATGTGATTTTCCTGTGATTTTTATTGTTTTTGGGAGTTATAGAGCATATCGCAAAGTTTTGGGACATGATTTTCCAAACTACCTAGAAAAATTTCAATAGGTATAACTATTTTGATAGATCCGAATCTCAAGGATGGAGAACGATTTATCTCACCATGTAGATTTCCCATGTTTAGTATTTTATGAGCAGAGTAAAGGATGAAATGTTTGTATATTTTTTTTTTCTAACTATATTTTCAAACCCATCATGGTGCCCATAGTCATTAAAAATAGGGATTTACCTTTTTTCCTTTTCTCGATTTTAACCCCAATTCAAATCTTTCTCTCGTTATTTTTATTTCATGACTATAGGAAGATCTCCTCCTTATTCTTTCTCCATACCATACTGAATCTTGAAGGTCTCTTCAATATTTGAGTCAAAATATATTAGTAAATTTCCTTAAATCCTCTTCTTTTCCTTCTTTCTTTCTTTTTCTCTTTGGTTCTTACCCTAAAGTGATATTGGCGACCTAGGGTTCTTGTTACATTAAATTTTATTTGAGGGTTTTTCTCTATTAGGGTTTATATAGTCCTTTATTAATTTTTTAAAAATTATTGAGTTTGATTTGAGGCACTTATTTCAAATGTGACAATATTTTATGTTAGTTACACAATATCCAAGCCTTTAAATTGTAGATCATGATTACATTGTTTCTTTAATGTGTGTCTTCATTATATTATAATGTAAATTTACTGTAAAAAATGGTTGTAATGAAATTATTTTTCATTTCTTGTTATCCATACTTTTATATGCTTTCTCCAAGAGTTTTTTCAATAAATCATGTTTTTAAAATAGTTTTTGAAAGGTTGAGACAACGAAGTGATTGATTAATCATTCAAATAGTTTTTATTATATAAGTTTGAAAAACTTATGGATTTTTAGATTATCCAAATATTTTTTAAATTAAGTAATAATTGTATGTATGGTTCTCTAAAAAAATTAAAAGTTCTTTATAATTTTTTTTATATCTTATAAATATGTCTTATTAATATATTAATAGAAATATAAATATATAGGTATACACTATTGTACAAATTCTTATAACTTTTTCTAAATATATACACTGGGTCAATTGATATTTATATATATATTAAGTTTAATAAGTGATTAAGTGTAAATAATGGCCTTATAACTTGAAAAAAATTCCATTAAAGGTGTTTTTTCAAAAGACCAATATTTATTTCTTCATATTATGGCTCAATTGGAAATTTTAAATGTCTTATTTGAAGATTAAAAACAACCTAAAGAATGAATTATGAATTATGGAACATTGTTTTTTTGTTTAATGTGTGATATATGGTGTACACTCAATAATGTACTTATGTGTTGTTTATGTTTTGATGAAAGGAAAAGTTAGTTGCACTTAAAGGGGAATGCATAAGTGAAAAAGTGAAGTGATTTTTTATAATTAAAGGTATGATATGTATGTATATGATAAGTTTATAAAATCACCTTGATTTATATTTCATGGGAATCCATGGGTATCTAGGATATAATTCTAGTTACACATGTTCCACTGGCTTATTATTATGCTTGGGATAGAGGCCCTTGGTTGAGTAGGTTTGGTTTATATAATTTTCCCTTCAGTTAGGTCAGATAGGGAAACACTGAGCGATAAAGTTGATTATTTTAGTATCTGGTGTCTATAATTTCTTATATTGGTCTTATTTAGTTCTTCCCAAGAATGTCTTGAATATCCCCTAGGTTCTCAAGATGGTTATTTTGTATGTATTCCATTTCCAAACTATTTTGTGGCACTATTTTGCAATGGGTTCTAGTTGAATGATTTCGTACTAATATATTTTCACCACCATGTTCTATTTTTCTATTAAATGGTTTTCTATAAATATTTAATTAATTAATGTGTGTATTTAAAATTTAATGGGAAGTTTTTTTTATAACTTATCATCTACTTGTCTTTGAGAAGGGAAAAAACCATATTTTTATTATTTATTTAAAACTATAAATAAATGGTTTTATATTTAAATATAAGGTATGGGGCATGGTTTCCATTCGCCTCCATACTAAGCATATTGATTCTCACACCTAATTTTATCATTTTAGTTTTAGGCTTATTTTTCAATTTGGTTCTCTGATGGAGAGAACATGTTCTGAGGATGATGGTTAACATTGAGGTCACAAGAATGTATGTTTAGTTATTTTTTTACATTTATTATATGTTTTTATCTTATTTATTATGTTATTATCTATTTACCAATTTGTAGTATGGGATAAATCATTCCAAATAGAGTTAATATTGATTATCAACATTAGATTATAGCTAAGGGAGATTGGGAACATCCCTCAATGTATTTTCTGGGTGAGTATGGATGTCTGGTTAAGGGGAGATCTGATTTGATTCATGAAACATTATTTTTTTCTTTACATCTATTGATATACAATAATTATTGTAGATATATCCCTATTAACAATTATATATCTCTACATCCTAGAAACCTTTACATAAGTGTTTATGACTCTTATGTATTCTCTAAAATTTTGATGCATCCTTTAAGTATAACCCATATTTAAAATACAGAAAAATAAAAAATACCTTATGTATTAGTGAATCAATTGTAAACTCTCATATATCATTTAGGGTACACTTAAATTTTAATTTATTCACCCTCATAAAAAATGAATTTAACCTTACACGTCACTTTGACCATATAGTAACCTTTATATATTTATTTTGGGAACTCTTATGTATCCTAGTTCTTTACTAAATCAATTCAATTCCCCCTAATTTCCCTCTTATGTATCCTATATTTGGAATCCTACACATTATTTTCTAACTTTAAATATCAATTTTTTCCACACAAAGGGATTTTTTTATTTTTTATTATCATGAATTGTCTCCCTTATGTATGGACCTTATCAAATTTCCCCTATAGTTATCTTCTAGAAATTATTCCACCAATTTTAATAATTTTTATATCATATAGATATTCCTACTTCTATAATTTGGTGTGAAAACATTATACCACATGAATTAATATTGTTTTAATAAATTAATACTTGAATATTGATAAAATCACTAAAAGTCAAATTTTAAAACATTTTATTAAAATAATATAAAATAATCCTACAAAAATATATGATAATTTTCATTATATTATGAAATTCATGGGGATTAAATAATTGGATTACATAAAATATAATAAATAAATACACTGTATCAATTCCCCCATAATTAAACATTACATTATTAGGTAATCGTCTTATACCAAGGTTAAATCAAATATCTCAAGACATATATAGAAGAACATTTCAATTCTCCAAACATTGAAAATAACATGCTTCATATATGGATCTAAACTTCCTAATTCATCACTTGAAATAAATAAAATATCAATAATCTATTAATCCCTAGGTTCATTTTGTACTTAACTTTTAGAAAATATATATATCTTTCTTAGTCAAGGTATTATAATTATGGATTTTATCATTCTTGAGAACATGCTTGATTTCTATAAGCTTCCCCCCATTCTAGTATCTTTATTTCATAGAATTATAAAGAGGCATCAATCATGAAGGCATTACATGTGTTTTCTAATGGATGAGGTTTTCTCAGCCATAATGTTTAATGTTCTAAGGATGAATGTTAATATTTAACTCTTTAAATAACAAAACAATATTAACAAAATGTGAGATTCAATAAAGTTTCTTTAATTTTTCCCATTTAAAATAATTTTTTTAATCAAAAATTTATATTTATAATAGACTTCTACATGGTAGTGTGTAATAGAGAATGGCCCCACCTCTTTCTCTATTTTTTCGATATTTTTTATATTTCTATTTCTTCCATACAACTTCTTCCCAAAAACATTTTTAGATAAATATATAAGAAATGTATTAAAATGAATGTTTGTGAATCATCCTTTCTAATATATGATGTAACACCCAAAGAATATTCTTAACAAATGAACATTTCCTAGTTAGAATCCAATAAAACATCCCTTACCCCCATATTTGTTTCTCATTTAATCAAACAAAGTGAAATGGAGTTGGTTTTCAAAGTATAATCAGCATATAATATAGATACCTAATAGGATATTCACATATTTTAGGGGGTTAATATAAAGTTAATATGTCTTTGATGACTCAAATAGATTGTAAATTTTAAATGGTTTTTTCAAAATTGTTAATCATTAATTTTTTACATAGTTCATGAACTCTAATAGTTTTGAAAAATTAGAAAATAATGTGTTCTAAATCTCATGAAATTCCAGGAGACTCTAAAAAATGAAATATAGGAGAAAGTGAAAATAGTTTTATAAACCTCTCGAGTTAGAAAAGATAAATATTAGAAAAAACATGTTCACCTAGGTTTCACATTTGATTAAAGTTCATTAAATATCCATAATAGAAATAATGAAAAAAATACATTTGAACAATAATTTAATTAATTATATGTTTCAATAAAGTAATTTAAAAAAAATGTGAAGATTGTTTTAATTTCCTGAGTTATTAAATTCAAATCAAGATATCCTAAAAATGACTTAAATTAGAAAAAAAAATAACATGTATAATTTGTATCTAAACAGGTTGAGATTACTCCCTCCCCCCATCCCCACAGAAAAAAACTTACCTAACACTACCCCTATAATCTCATAATAATTCACAATAGTTTGGGAATGATTAAACAAATTCTTGTGAATAATTAAACCTAGTTTATTGGTTTAATATAAACACTGAGTTAGGCTTCTAGAAACTACAACTAAAAACCAACATGAATGAAATAATACATAATAAATTTATTCAAAGTATAAATATTTTAGAAAAGGAAAAACAAAATGGATTTGGATTTTTTTAACCACAAAGTGGGTACTACGTTTTGACAACCCCTAGTAAAGAAAGTCAAGTTGTTATCCCCAATATAAAGTTAGATTGGTTTTATGTGATATAAACCAAAAAATATTTGTTCTTCCCATACTCATCCAAATGAAATAGGTGTATAGTCTCCCTTGATTATTGTATTATAAGTATACCCTCATTTTTATTTGATATATCCTTGTTGGTGTGGCTGGGGGTAGGTTTTTCTTCTCTATAACTTTAGCCACAACTTTTATGGATTCATATAGTTCATTCTAATTTTATACTAGATTAAACTGTTAATCCAAAGGAAGTTAATAAATAATTAAAACTGAATAATGTTAAAATTGGATGCACAATAGTCAAAATATTTAGCCTTAAATTGAAAATATTTTATTTTAGTATCTTGGGGGAGAACCAATGGATACACTTTATTTACTACCTTTAATATATGTTCAATGTGTCCGGGGAGCTTCATATGTTCCTAATGAGGTGTTTTTTCCTTATTTTTTACTCTATAAGGAAATAAATGGAATGAATAATTCTAAAAATTCAAAATAATGGGTTTAGTGATCAATTAGTTTTTAATGAAATGAAATTAGAATGAATACATGTTTAGACTATCTACCTTTATTGGCTCAACTATTAATTATTATTAATTTTTAAGTGCCACCTAATGTTATGTTTTCCTATATTGAATTAAGTAATCAATATAATACATCCTTTATTAAAATTAAACCACATTTTTGGTATCTTATTCCAAGGCCAAAGTAATATATAAGGGTGTTTATTCTTTATTTTCTATTATGGGAGAGTCACTAGACATTTCACTTTGTATATAATAATTCCATAATTCATCCATAGATTTTTTATCACCCATATGTATATCACCTACTAGGTATAATTTAAAAATATCCCCTAAAAATGTAAGGGTGATGTTTGATACTATTACAAATGCATCACATCACTTACGTTTCATTTTGATTTAATGTAAACCTACTTTAAAAATGTAAGAGGTCTCTATAACTTTACCAGCGATGCTTTCAGTTGTGAACTAGTTGATATGATTTGAGAATAGAAACATGTCAATATTTTTAGGGGTGATTATTTCCTACTTTGGGACTCTCTAATAGATATAAGAAATATCTATGAATCCATCTAGAATTGTAGTGTGTGAATGGTTACCATTGTGCTAATGATCAATCATCAACATTAATTAAAGTGAAAATTTATATGTATGGGAGGTTATATGTTAATAGGATTGTCTGTATATATCACTGGTTATCCATATATTGGACCATATATATGTATTAGAGGTTCTCTATATTTATTTTCTTATTGTATCTATATTATAGTTTAAATCCAAACAACTGGGCACACTATATTCAACACCATACTAGAAGGTGGTTGATGTTGCGGAGATATGAATGCGCCAATGAGAGGGTATTCCTATATAATTTTATGATGAGAATTATAACCCATTTATTTCAATATCTCTTAATGGGATGCATTATACCTTTTAAGTTTATTTAAAAAGGACCAATGTGGTTCCTTCCAAGGTCATACAACCAAGAATATATGAAGTGACTTTAAAGGTTGTAAAACTAGGACCTATATTATATTGGGATTAAAATTTATATATACATACTAAGTATCATTGTTAACATAAATCAAAACCCACACATTTTTTTTCATATAGTTTAAGGTCATGTGAGAGGAATGATCAATGCAATTTTATTTCATGTGGTAAGTACATGTGTTATACAGTTAAATTCATGAAACTATGACTTCTAATATAATTGTTCATAGAAATTAATAGTTTGGGACCTATATTGTCATAGTCGTTTCTAGATCATACCATATATTGGTAATTAACAGGATTGGGTATGGTTGACTCATGGAGAATATCTTCTATTGGGGAAGTTTGGATCTTAAGGAATATGGCCTATTGAGGATATGAGGACTAATCAAGAATATGGACCATTAGGAAATTTTTACTGGGAATATATCCCTATGAGAATTATTTTGGGACTATATATGGGCTACCTAGATGTATAGACATTCTCTTCTTGTCTTTCAATAACAATTCCAGGATGGATGACTAGAATCTTGGTGAATATGGCCTACCTCACTTGATATCAAGAAGGATACATGTGTAACTTATTCATACACTACCCAAATGTTCCTAGACTAGTTGGTGACTTAAGTGAAGGAAAGAGTTTTGATAATACACTTGATGGTAGGCATATGTATATCTCTATATCACTAATTATAATTATTAATGCCTCTAAATATTATGGATTATAGTGTTTTGGATATGGGGATTCATGTCGTACATCTTGATCTCAGAGAAGTTTTAACAAAATCCTCATGATTGGGTCCCTTTATATCATGTTTGTAGATGATTGCAACTACCATAAGGGTTTTATCCATTGAGGATAATTTATTAAGATGTTCCCTTTTTAGGGGAATACTTTATTAAAGGTTTGGAAGCTATTGTGAATTTATTGACCTTATAGATTTTGGGGTTTTAGAGAAATACTTTATGGAATGAACTTCTTTATATTTTTACCTTTGGGAAAGGAAGAAAATAAATTCATTTGATTTGATCTAGCCCAAATCGATGACCTAAGTGGTGGAATGGGTAATAAAAAGGCTAACTTACCAAAAATTAGGATGTTTTATGGTGTTAACAAGAATGGGATGGATGCTTCATGGTTAATAACTATATAGAAGATATATTTGATCACCATGGGAGGCCCTACATTTCTTTAAGTGTAATGTGCTACATGAATGGAGTAATATTCTATATAGGGCCTCGGTTAAAGTCCTCATACAAAGCATTATTTTTAATAAACCTTATACAAATACCATTGATAGGTAATTCCACATAAATGAGGATCATGGATGACCAATAATGTAGGATCCTTAAAAACAAACATCTGTGAAGGATCCTTTGTTAAAGAAGTTCATGAACTATCCTTTCGGAAGGCGGCGCATGGATGGATACTAGAAAAGGAAGATCAGGAAGTGTTTTATTTTATTATTCTCCTTTTAGGACATTTTTTTGGAAATCACCTACTATATTTCTTTGTAAATGTTTCAATTTTTGGAAGAAACATGCACACTTTTCTCAAAGTGGAAGGTCTCTCCAAAATAGGTAAAACATCCCATTATTTAAATGGAATGATGGGTATTTATAATTAAAATATTTCTAAAATACATGATCATATAGGAACCACTATTATTCATAGAGTAGTGATTTATTTGAAAGTGAAGAACCTTTATGATAAATTCTTATAAAAATGTTTTTTTTAATGTTTGATAACTAACCTTTTTGTATAAAAATGTTTTTTTAGGAATCAGATCCAGTCCATCGTAATGAGATTTTGTTAAAAGTTAATTTTTTTTTAAGGAATCAAATCCATCTTCATTGTATTCAGATAATTAGATCTAAATGAATGTGAGGCAGAAATTTTTTGTTTGTTTTATGTTTACCATTAACATAATCTAAGAAGGATGAAAGTTACTCAATGATGAAATTGTATTGTTGCAAAAGTGTTTTGAAAGAAGATTCTAAATCCACAAGTTAAAATTTTTCATAATTTATAAAACAAACAAGACGATTTATTATTGCTCAATAAGTTCCCATAAATCTTGAAAACATTCTTGATAAAAGCTTTTGAAGAAATGGTGGAGAGGTTTAACGAAATTCAAAAATGCAGAGTGGAGGATTCCATCGTAATGAGAAATTATATCGTAATTAGAATTTCATAATAATGGTTATTCCCTCCTTATGAAGAAATCCATAGAAGGTATAATGTTTCATAAGATTAGATCCAGAACTCAGAATGTGTTAAACTGGTGAAGTTTTATGAATTCCAATGATAATGTATGAATATTCCATCATAATGGGAATCCCATCATAATGAAAATTCCACTAAAATGGGATTTCCATTGTAATTATATCTTTATCAAAATGGGAATTTCCATCGAAATATGTAATTCAACATTATTAGAATTCTATTGTAATTGGAATTCCATCATAAGGAAATAATAATGAAATAGAAATCATAATGAGATAAGAAGGAAACATAATCACAATGAGATAATTACTAAGAAGTCTCAACAAAATCCAGAATTTTTATGAAGAGTTGAAGATGCAAGACATGAAATTCAATTTTTTATAAATCTCGGAGAAATATAAGGATGATTGAGGAAGTAAAAGTTTAATTTTAAATGTGATATATGGTCCTATATTTTTATATTTGAGGAAGTGGGGAAAGTTTTCAAGTTTTCCACTTTTTTTGAGTCACATATAACTCCTTCATCAGATCATTTGTTCATTTGTAAATTTTCAAGAAAGAGGAAATGGTGGAGTACTGAAGAAATAAATTGAGAGTCAATTCCTGCTATAAATATCATGAGGATTATTATATAGTTTAATTTTTTTTACCAGATTGAGCAACATTGTATTGAAAATATCATATTCAGTTAATCAGATTGAGTCAATCTAACTAAAGAAGGTTATATTGATAATTTTAGTAGAGTTTGAGTTCTACATATTGAGAATGTGTATATCATATTGATTCTAGAGTATTGAGAGAATCAGTTCCAGACTTATCATATTGAGAAAATCAGATCCAAACTCATTGTGTTGAGAGAATCTGATCTAAACTCATCGGATTGATAAAATCAGATCCAGTCAAATTGGATTTAGGATTCAGACAGAAAAATTGTAGAGTATTTTCAAAAAATACTTTATTCTTTTGTTTGGATGAATTTTTTTATAAGTGAACATTACAAAATGATGGGAGTTATCATAATCATTCTTATCAAGATATAGAAGGTGTATAATGGGAGTTGGCACATGTTTTATTCACTTCTATAAAATAGTGGATTTCCATAGACCCATAGGAGTGGATATAGAAAGGATATAGGTTCTCACACTAAGGTTGAACCTTGTAAATCGTGTGTGATTTACTTTCTTTCATACTTTTTCATGCATGATTATTTGCTAAAAGTTTTTCTAGAAATAAATCTTAATAGGTTATAGGGGTTAAGTTTCTAAAAGTTTTGAAACTTATAAAAAGTGAAGAACTGATTCAAACCCCCCTTCTTAGTTTTATTAAATCCTTTGGAACTTAAATTGGTATTACAAGAAGTTTACCTTATTGAATCCTTATCATGGATAATATCAATTCTAAGAATAGTATAGTAATTCCAACTTTTTATGGAAGAAATAATTATGGATGAAAAAATAAGATGATTTCTTTTCTTCTATATCTTTTCCAAGAAGTTTTTTATTCTGTAACTATTGGTTTTTATCCTATTGAGAAATATGTTCATTTGAAATTTACTGATAATTGAAACAAAAAAGTTGATGTAAATTTTAGAAATTCAATTCTTATTTCCTTATCAGATAATTTCTATCATAATTTGATGTGTCTCACTACTTCAAAAATTATGCGGGGCAAGCTGGAGAGTGTATTTGAATGGAATAGTAATGTTAAGGAAGAAAAGTGACCACTCTAGAAAAGTATTAAGATATCAAAATGAGATATGAAGAAATAATTTATGAATACTTCACCAAAGTAAATAAAATTGTTTGAAATATTAAAGTATTTAAGGATGTCTTTGAAGATTATACAATTGTGAAGAAACTTTTCAGATAGGTTTCATTCTAAAATTTCTTCTTTAGAAGATAAGGATAATTTATCTCTCAATGAATTGTATAAGATTATTTTTTTTCTTATGAAATGAATAAAGATCCAATGTTTAAAAATAATATGAAAGATATTTTTTTTTGAATCCATGTTAAAGATAAAAATCCAAGATGTTGAATAAGTCAATCCTTAGTAGTTTAAGATAATAGGGATGGTGATCTAAAAGAAAAAACCATGTATCTTATATCCAAGAAGTAACCAAGAGGAATAGGAAAGTATAGATGTAAACATCCTCTCATATGTTTTGGGTGTAATAGAATCAGAAAGTTTTCTATAATTTTCCCCAAGAGGAAAGTTGGAGAATATCGAGATGATTCCAATGAAAACCCTCAATGGAAGAAGTTGTAAAAAATGATAAAGAAAAAAATTATTCTAACAAATAAAAGAATAATTTTACTAGAAAAAAAATAATTATGTTGAGTATGAAATTTGAATTGTACTGAACTAGCAACAATTATTTTTAAGGTGAAAGTTCAGAAAAAATCAAGACCTTCATTGTCAAAGTTGAGAAGAAAAAAAGTTCCTCAGATTCTGAAGAGGGTATTGAAGAATATTATAAATATTATTAGCTTACAATCAAACTTTTTTCATGTCTTAACAAACACAAAAATCTCAAGAAATAAATTAGAGTACTAAAAAATATTATGAAGAAGTTTTTTATGAATGAAAATATGCCATCAAGCAGGAGGATGAATACATTCATAAGATTTTATGTTACAATATTTTAATTTCTAAACATGTAAAGATGATTGAAGATCTTAGTAAGAAGTTGGAGACTATGTAATAAGAGGTTAACAAGTTTTAATCAAAACTTCTTGCATCCAAAATAACTTTGAGAAAGATGAATGAAAACTTTAACAAATATTCAGAAGTAAAATAAAATAATTCAATAGACACTGAGAAGACAAAATACTATAATTATATTAAACCTTATCTTACAAAAAATAATGTTTCATCTAATTATTTTAACATTTCAGGTTCTGTAGAAATTATTAGGAAATATTGGTTACATAAAGGATGTTATAAACCTATCAAATCTACAAATTTTGATATCTCACTCAAAAGAAAAAAATTCCCACATCCTGAGTATGTTAGAGTTGAAAGAAGTTATAAACCTCAACAAATATTCAATATATAAAGATATTATTTCAATTGGAAAGAAATATTTTGTTGATATTTTTGGTGTTGTGGAATCTATGGTCATAATTATTTTAATCGTTGGTACAAATTATCCTTACCTGGAAAAAGGATTGAGATAAGTGGAAGAAATAATGAATGTAGAATCAGTAATATTCTTAACTTATGGAAAGTTGAAAAGGTGAATTCTTTAAATGTTATAAACTTTACTAGAAAAAATCAATTTTAATGTTTATAATAAGTTTGTGGAAGATTTTATCAAGCTATTAATCTTGTCAAAAAATGTTTGAAACTCCATCCTAAACAAGTTTCTTATTATATAAAAGAAAAGAAATCAGAAAAGAAAAAATTTGAGAAAAGTGATTTTTTTGTTGAAATAGATTTGAAAGCATGTAAAATGAAAAAACATTGATACTTTATTGTGGATTATCATCACATATTATAGGTGATATAAGAATCTTGAAACATGTTGAAAGTCATGATGGAGGAGAAGTTACCTTTGGTAGTGAAAATTCTTTAAAAAATCAGAGGAATCAGAACGACTAAGATTAAAGCCAAAAAGATGAAATCTAAGGATATTTTATTTTTTGATAGGATAAAATATAGCATAATTAGTGTAAGTCAGCTTTTTGATGATGTAAAATAAATTTTTTTTTTAAAATAAATTTTTATCATAAAAAGTGTGAAAGATGGAAAAATCATTAAAAAGGATAAATAACTAGTGGGGATATCTTCCAAATATAATAATTCAATAACTCCAGTTACTTGAGTGCGGAATATGAAAAAAAAAATTGTGGAACCAAAGACTTGGGAAACATAGATAGAAAATTATGAACAAACTTTATAAAGTTGATATCATTCTAAAATTTACATAATTTAAAAGAATAGAAGAAGATTTTTGTGTAACTTTTCCAAAGGGGAACATGACTAACAAAAGTTATAAAAGAGTTGAGATTAAATCTACCAAACCACTTGAGATTATTCGTTTAAATTTATGTGGGATAATGGGACATCGAAAAACTAAAAGATATTTATATTTTATAACTTTTATGCATGATTTCACTCAAATTTAAAACATCATGTTTATGAAGAACAAGTCAGAGGCTATTGAAATATTCCAATTCTTTAGAAAATATGTTGTGAATGAAATGGGGATTTCCACAAAGAATTTGAGAACATATAATAGTACAAAATTTAAAAACAATACTTTTAAAACTTATATGAGAAATTTTGGTATCAAACATCAGTATAGTGATCCCTATACTCTACAAAAAAATGGAGAATCAGAAAGAAAGAATATAAGTTTGGTGAAAATGGGAAGAATTATGTTAGCAGAATACAAAGATTCAAAATTCTATTAAAGAGAAGTTATAAGTACTATTATAAATGTTCAAAATATATACTTATTGATACAGGAAAAAAATCATGACTCTTTATGAAATGTGGTATAAAAAACCTTCATTTAAATACACCAAAGTTTTTTTGAAGTCCATGTTTTCTCAAAATCAAAAATCCAGATTTGGGAAATTTTGATGACAAAGCTAAGGAAGGAACTTTTATTGGTTATTCAATAAATGGAAGAAGTTACAAATATTGAAACAAATATTTACCAAATTTTGTGGACTCATATGAGGTGAAGGTAATTGAAAATAAAAGTTCCATAACATAATTTTTTGATAATGTTGAGGAGGAGAAACTATAGAATTCCAAAAATAGTGAAAATAATTCAAAATATCCTTATCAAGATCCATAAAAATCATGTAATGAGGAATTTTCAGTTCAGGAATGAAACATTTTAAATTCATGCCTTACAAAAACATGTTGAATATAAAAACATTATCAATAATCATAACTATCTAGTCTAGACAAGAAGAAAGTTGATATTAGATAATCATACTACACTTATCTAAAAATTTGAACTGGAATCAGTTTAATAAGATATTCAATACAGAGAATGGTTGGATATTATGAATGAAGTGTTGGATCTAATTGAGAAAAATGAAACATCAAATGTTTTTTCATGGCCAGTAAATAATGATATCTTTAAAACCAAGTGGGTATACAGAAACAAGTTAAATGAAAATGGATATGTTTTAAGAAAAAAATACAAGTTTGTTTGTAAAAAAATTTCATAGGTTGAAGGTGTGGATTTTGAAGAAACGTTTTTCCCATTTTCAAGATTATAAACTATTATAATTGTTCTTTTAGTGGTCTCGCATCATTATTTAAAAGTTTTTCAAATAGATGTAAATCTATCTATTTTAAATGGTGATATTGAGGTAGAAGATTACATTGAACACCCTTGTGGGTTTTTACTTCATGAGGATGAAAAAACATTTTTAAACTGAATAAATATTTGAATTGGATGAAACAAGCTCCCTATTCTTGTTCTTCAAAACATGAATTTTTTTTGAGAATGTTAAATTTTTCTAAAGGAAAAGTTGATAGCAACTTATATGTGAAATATGTTGACTTTAGATATCTAATCGTAATTGTTTATGTGGATGATATATTCTTTTGGGGGATATAGAAAAGTTTGGAAAAACATTATCTGAAGAAATAAATAATAATTTTGAAATGAAAATGTTGGGGGAATTGGATTTATTCCTTTTCATACAAGTTCAACAAAAATACAAATACATTTTATTATCTCAATTATTCCAGGGAATTGTTAAATAAGTCTGGTTTAGAAGAATCCAGATAAATTTATACTCCTATTTAGTTGAACACAAATATGAGTAAAGATAAATTAGAAAAAAATAAGAATCGGAAATATTTTAAGAAGCTGATAGGAAAGATTCTTTACCTTACAGCCTCAAGGACTAATATTTCTTATATTGTGACTTTGTTTTCTAGGCATCAAAGTAATCGGAAAGAATCACATATCTTGGTAGAAAAAATAATTCTGATATATGTTAAAGGAATAACATCACTTGGGTTGTTTTATAATAGAAATAATGATATAAAGTTTCATGATTATATTGATGTTGATTAGGTTGGAGATTTTAATGATTGAAAATCAACCTCCTGGGAACATTTCTCTTGGGTAAATTTTGTGTGAGTTAGAATAGTGAAAACAGAGATTAGTAACTTTGATCATAGATGAATAAAAATATGTTTTAGCTACTCAAGTTTGTACTCAAATTATGTGGATGAAAGTTCAGCAAGAATATTTGAAAGTAAAATTCTATAAACCATTTTATATACTTTGTGATAATCAGTGTGCCATTGATATTTCTATAAATATTTTCCAATATTCAATATCAAAACACAATTATATAAGGTTTCACTTAATAAAATAGATGTATGATGCCAGATATTTTGTGTTGGATTACATTTCAATAAAGTATTATATTACCAATATCTTTACAAAAGTAATTCCAAAAGAAAGGTTGGGGGAATTGAGGCTAAAACTTCATGTTCAGCCTCCTCACATGTCTTCTTAAACCTTTTAAGGAAGTACCCACACTATTCTTTGTATTTTATTGAAAAAAGGGGGAGATAAAGTAACAAATTTGAAATTTGTAAGAGTTTTTTTCTTATATTTATTTTATTAATCTGAAGATGTGGTTATAATAGAATGGGGGAGAGAAAAAGAAAAGTGGTAGAAAAGGAATAGTGTGAGAGGAAATGATAAAAGCGAGGGGGTGTTTATCTTTACATTGAAAAAAAATTACTTATTACTAAGGGATGAAATTCCTTTGAAAATGTTACTTTTTCCAGTAGTGTGGTGTTAAGACACTCCCTTTTGAGAAATATTATGTTTTTATTAAAGTCAAAAGAAGATGAGTTTTTTTACAAAAGTTTAGTTTTGAGAAAATTATGAGTGTTGGAAAAATTTTAACAAGGGCTTTCAACAAATCCAAAGTGGGATATTAAAGATCCTTTTTGATCAATTATTTTGAAATAATTCTATTGAATTATAAATAACCATTTTGTATAAGATTTTTTTTGTTTTCCAAGAATCAGATCCAGTCCATCATAATGACATTTTTTTAAAAAGATGAAAGTTGCTGAAATAATAAAATATATCATCATCATATTCAGATCACTGGGTACAAAATAATCAGATGTAAAAGATGTTGTCTGCTGTAATTTTAACTCTGTCATAATCTGAGAAAGGAAAAAGATGATGAGGGAAGAATTCATATTGTTGCTAACGCGTTTTGAAAGAATATTGTGAATTCAGAAGTTAGAATGTATTCAAACTTTCTAAAACAAATAAGATGATGTTTTTCTGATAAAGAAGTTCTCACAAATCATGATAAAATATTTTGATGAAATCGTGGAGAGGTTTGAAGAAATTAAATATTAGAGAGTTGATAATTCCATTGTAACGAGAAATACAATCATAATTAGAATTTAATCATAATGGGAATTCCATCATTATGAAGAAATCCATCAAAGGAAGAATTTTTTAGATGAATAGATCCAAAAGGCAGAATGTGCCAAGTTGAGGAAGTTAAATAATTTGAAAGTTAATGTATGGATATTCCATCATAATGGGAATCCCATTATAATGACAATTCCATTGTAATGGGATTTCCATCATAATTAGATTTCCATTTAAATGGTAATTTCCATAAAAATAGGAAATTCATTGTAATGGGATTTTCACTATAAGGGGAATTCAATCATAATGAGTTTAGAAATAAATGGAAATTGTAATGATATGAGAAGGAAACAAAATCATAATTAGTTTAATACTAAGAAGACTCAAAAAGCAAATTTCATAAGTTTTATGAAGATTTGAAGAGGTTAAAATTGAAATTCAATTTTGTGTAAATCTTGAATAAATATATGTAGGATTTAAGAATTAAATGTTAAGGTTTAAATGTGAGATATCTTCAGAGATTTTGAGATTTGAGGAATTGGGTAATGTTTTCATGTTTCCCACTTTTTTTTCTAAGTCACCTATAAATACTTT
Organism: Viscum album; assembly: GCA_963277665.1. Classification (NCBI taxonomy): domain Eukaryota; kingdom Viridiplantae; phylum Streptophyta; class Magnoliopsida; order Santalales; family Viscaceae; genus Viscum; species Viscum album. The sequence goes on from OY728151.1 coordinate 230,419,345, forward strand.
TTCTAATCATTCATTCATTTGTAACTTTTCATGCAAGAGGAAAATGGAGAGTTCTAACGAAATCAAGTGAGATTCATATATATCTAGATATCTCATCAGGGGGATTAAAATTTTGAATTCTTGTTTGTTTTATTGAGAGAAATCATATTGAGAAGATCATATTCAGTCAATTGGATTGAGTCAATCGGACTAAAGAATATCATATTGAGAGTTTGAGCAGAGTTTCATTTCTATACACTAAGAATGATTTTATCATATTGAGTCTATCGTATTGAGAGAATCAAATCTAGACATATCATATAGAGAGAATCAGATCCAAATTCATTGAATTGATAGAATTGAATCCAAACTCATTATATTGATAAAATTGGATCCAGCCAAACCGTACTGAGGATTCAGACTGAGCAATTGTAGAGTAGTTTCAACAAAGTCTTTATTCTTTTTCTTTTTATCAATTTTCTTATAAGAAAAAATTTTAAACTGATGGGATTCTATGCATTCATTCCTATAGAGAAATAGAATATATCTAATATGATTTGGTACAATTTTTATTCAATTATTTAAAATAGTATATTTCCATAGACCCACGGGAGTGGCTATGGAATAGATATAGGTTCTCACACTGAGGTCGAACCTAGTAAATTGTGTGTGATTTACTTTCTTTCTTAATTTTGTATATATGATTATTTAATTGAATAACCTTTGTGATAAATTCTTTTAATTTTTTTTATTTTTTGACAAATAACCTTTTGTATATTTATGTTTTTGTTTTCCCAAAATCAGATCTAGTCCATCATAATGAGATTTTAAAGAAATTTTAATGTTAATGAATCAATCAGATCCATCTAGATCATATTTAGATCACATAATCCCAAAGAATCTGATACATATTTTTTTTTTGAATTTTACCTTTCCCAAAATTTGAGAAAGTCAAAATATGTTGAGTGAAGAAGTTGGATTGTTTCTTAAGTGTTTTGAAAGAATATTTTGAAATTGAGAGTTATAAAGTTTTCATACTTTCTAAAACAAATCAGATAAAACTATTCTGATCAATAAATTCTTACAAAGCAAGAAAAATTTTAGGATAAAATCTTTTAAAGAAATGGTGGAGAGGATTAATGAAATTAAAAATTTTAGAGTGTCGAATTCCATCATAATTATAAATTCTATTATAATGAGAATTTCATCATAATGGGGATTCCATAATTATGATGAAATCCATCTAAGGAAGGATGTTTCAGAAGATCAGATCCAGAAGTCAGAATGTGTGAAGATAATGATGTTTGAAGAATTTCAACGTTAAAGTATCAATATTCCATCCTGATGGTAATCCCATCATAATTATAATTCCATCTTAATGATATTTCCACCGGAATGGGAATTTCCATCTAATTATGAAATTCATCTTAATGGGGTTTCCATCGTAGTGGGAATTTCATCGTTATGAGCTGAGAAAGAAACAAAAATTTTAATGAGGTGAGAAGGAAACAGACTCGTAATGAGATGATTACTAAGAGGAATCAAAAAGAAAATTCCGTATGTTTTATGAAAATTCAAAGAGGTCAAACTTGAAATTCAATATTTTTATAAATCTTAGACAAATATAAGGAGTATTAAAGAAGTTAAAGTTAATGGTTAAATATGAGAGATCTTCAAAGATTTTGATATTTGAGGAAGTAATGAGAGTTTTCATGTTTCCCACCTTTTATTCTGAGTCTCCTATAAATATATCCTTGTATCATTAAATCATTTTTAACTTTTCATGCAGGTGGAAAATGTGGAGACCTCAAGAAATTAAGTGAGATTCATTTTTGGCCATAGATATTGTATATATAATCAGATATCTAAATGTTTTTTTACTGAATTGAGCAACCTCGTGTTGAGAAGATCATATTCAGTCAATCGGATTGAGTCAATCGAATAGAAGTAGATTGTATTGAGAGTTTGATAAGATTTGAGTTATGAAAATTTTGAATGGTTTTATCATATTGATTCCATTATACTGAGGGAATTGGATCCAAAATTTTCATATTGAGAGAATTATATCCAAACTCATCATATTGAGAGAATCAGATCTAGAGTCGTCAGATTGATAAAATTGGATCTAGTCAAATGGTACTAAGGATTCGGTCTAATAAATTTTGGAGTAGTTTCAACAAATTATTTATTCATTTGTTTGGATAAATTTTTTATAATCAAACATTGTAAACTGATTGTATTTAGTATAATCATTCTTATTAGGACATATAAGGTGTCTAATGGGAGATAGCATAAGTTTTATTCATTTATTTATAATTTTGGATTTCTATAGACCCACAGGAGTGTCTATGGAAATGGTGTAGGTTCTCACACTGAGGATAAATCTTTTATGTTGTGTGTTCTTTACTTTCTTTCCTTATTTTTCATTCATGAATATTTACTAAAATTTGATAAGGAAATAAATATTAACAGGTTTTAGGGGTTAAGATTCTAAATGTTTTGAAACATTTAAAAAGTGAACAACTTATTAAATCTCCCCCCCCCCCCTCTTAGTTGTTATTCGATCCTTTGGAACTTAAATTGGTATTAGAGGTAGGTTCCCTTGTTGAATCCTTATCATTGATAACATCAATTATGTAAAAAGTATAATAATTTCTATATTTGATGGAAAAAATGTATAGATGGAAAAATAGGATGATTATTTATCTACTATCTCTTGGACTAAAAGTTTTTGATACTGCTACTATTGGTTTTACACCTATTAAGAAAGATTCTTATAAAAAATTTACTAATAATAAAAATATAGAAGTTGTTGGAAATTCTATAAATTAAATCCTTTTGTCTTTATCATAGAATTTTTATCATAAATTGATGGGTACCAATACTTAAAAAGTATATGGGATGAGGTGGAAAGTGTTTTTGAATGGAATACTAAATTTAAGGAAGGAAAGTTGCAAATATGTCATAATAAGAATGAATACATCAGAATGAGAGAGAAAGAAACAAATGATTAATACTTCACTAGAGTGAATGAATTTTTTTTCAATATCATAGGATTTAGAGATATCTTTGAAGATTCTATAATTGTGAAGAAACATATGTGAAAATTCTAGATATTTCTTATTCTAACGTTTACTCTTTAGAAGATAAGGATGATTTATCTCTTAACGAATTGCATAAAATTTTTATTTATTATGAAATAGGGAAAGCTCCAATGTTTAAAAAGAAGATGAAAGATTAAATGACTTTTGAATCCATAAGAAATATGAAAATCCACAATGTTGAATAATTTGATCTTATGAGACTTAAGATAAAGAGGATGATGCATTGAATGCAAAAATATTGTTTTTATATCCAAGAACTATCGAATAAAAAGAGGAAAGTAGGGAATTATAATTCATCTCAAATGTTTTGAGTGTGGTGGAATTAGAAACTTTTCTATGAATTTCCTTAAGATGAAATTTGGATAATATCGAGATGATTTTGATCCAAAACCTCGATGGAAGAAGTGTAACGAAAACAATAAAGAAGAAAATTCGTACAATAGATAAAAGAAAAATTATACTGGAAACAAAAGATGTATGATGAGTAATAAAGTTAAATCATACTCAACTAAAAACAATTCCTCTAAAGATGAATGTTTATAAAAATTTATAACCATCATTTCAAAAGTTTAGAAAACAAAAGATTCCTCAAATAGTGTAGAAGGTGGTGAAAAACCCTATATAGAGTATTAGCTCAAAATAGAACTTGTTTGATTTATTGAGAAAAAAGTCTCAATAAATAAATTAGAGTAAGGAATAAATATTTTGAAGAAGTTTATAATGTTATAAAAGTATTCATCTAGTATGAGTTTGAATTCATTTAGAAGATTTTAAGTTACAAACTTAGAATTATTGAATAGGGGAAGTTGCTTGAAGATCATAGTAAGAAGATGGAAGCTAAGTAAAGAGGTTAACAACTATCAATAAAATTTTCTCAAGTGTAGAAGTAACTTGAGGAAGATTAATGAAAACTTTATGAAATATTTGGAAGTAAAAGTCGAGACTTCTAAAGATGCTAAGAAGGCTCAATATGACAATCCAAAGAAACCTTATCTTACCAAAAATAATGTGTCATATGATTCTTTTAAAATTTCTGGTTCCAGGAAAAATATTGGGAATGATTGGGTGGAGGAAGGTTGTGAGAAACCAATCCAATCTAAAAAATTAGATAACTCACTCAAAAGAAAAAATGGTCCATGTCTTGAGTATTTTAGAGCTGCTAGAAGTTACCAACCTCAAAAAAGTTTCAATAGAGAAATATCTTATTTCAATTGAAAATAAATATTCGATCAGTATTATTGGTGTTGTATAATCTATGGAAATATAGCTTATAATTTTTTGAAAAACATATCTTTTCCTAGAAAACGTTTTAAAAAAGTGGAAGAAATAGTGAAAGTATAATGAGAAACATTCCTAACATAAAGAAATTTGAAAAAGTGAATTCATAATATATTAGAAACTTTCCAAAAAGAAATCAATTTGAATTTCTGGAATAATTTTTCATAATATGTGATCAGGATGGTCATCATGCCAAAATATGTCTGACACTTCTTCCAGAACAAGTTTCTTATGATAGAAAATAAAATAAAAGTGAAAAAAATAAAGTTGAGGAAAGAGATTTTTTTGTTGAAATATCTTTGAAATAAAGTAAATGGAATAAAAAATGGATACATGATAGTGGTTTCTCTTCACATATGACAGGTTCTATAAGAATCTTGAAACATGTTGAAAGTCATGATGGAGGAGCTGTAACATTTGGTAGTGATAGTTTCTTAAAAATCAGAAAAATTGGAATGGCTAAGATTGAAGCTGAAAAGTTTAAATCTAAAGAATGTTTTATTTTTTAATGGGCTAAAACAAAACATACTTAGTGTAATTAAAAATTTTAATTATGGAAAAGAATTTTTTTAGAAAATATTTTTGTATCATCATAAATGTGAAATATGTAAAATACATTAAAAATAGACAAAGAACTAGTGGGAATATATTCCAAATAGAAGAAATCAATAACTCTAATTACTTGAATCTAGAAGATGAAAAAAATTGTGGCATAGAAGAATTGGGAAAATTGGATAGAAAATTATGAGCAAACATTTTAAAGTTGATTCCATTAGAAACTTTTCAGAATTAAAAATAAACGAAGAAGATATTTGGGTAACTTTTCAAAGAGGGAATATGACTAAAAAAACTCATAAAAGATTAGAGATTCAATCTACCAGACCACTTGAGATTCTTTATTCTAATGTGTGTGGGTCGATGAGATATCAATAAAAAATATTTATTCTTTATCACTTTTATTAATGATTTCACTTGGATGAAAACCATCATGTTTATAAAGCACAAGTCCTAGGCTTTTGAAATGTTTAAAATCTTCAGAAGAAATATTGATAATAAAAAGAGGGTTTCCATCAAGAAGTTTAGAAGAGATAATGGTACTGAATTTATAAAAAAAACTTTTGAAACGTATCAAATAAATCATGGTATCAATCATCAGTATAGTGCTCCCTATACTCCACAAAAAAATGGATTAGTAGAAATAATTAATAGAATTTTGGAGGAAATAGTAAAAAGTATGTCAATAGAATAAAAACATTCACAATTCTATTGGAGAAAAACTATCAGTACTTTTATAAATTTTCAAGATAGATGCTTATTAAGATCAGATATTATCATCACTCATTAGTAAATGTGGTATAACAGAAAACCATCATTGAAATACTTCAAATTTTTTGTAATTTCGTGTTTTTTCAAAATCTAAAATCCGTATTTGAGAATGTTTGATGATAAATACGAGGAAAGTAATTTTATGGGTCATTCACCAAATGGTAGAAGTTCAAAATTTTGGGACTAACATTTTCAAAAGTTGGTGGAATCATATGATGTGATGTTAATTGAAAATCAATTTTCCTTAACAAAAGTTGTTTAGAATGATTAGGAGGAGAAACTAGATAATTCCAAAAATAGTAAAAGTAATCCAAAAAGTACTTAAAAATATTTAGAAGAATTTCGTGGTGAAGAAATTTCAATTGGGAATGAAAAATTGAAACTTCATACCTTACAAAAACATGCTGAATAAAAAATTATTGGGAAATAAAATTCTCCAATCTAGACAAGAAGAAAGTTGAGATAAGATAATCAGAATTCATTTATCTCAAAAGTTGAATCAAACTAAATTTCATAGGATATTCAACATATAGAGTGGGTGGATGATATGAATGAAGAGTTGGATTAAATTGAGAATAATTAAACATGGTAACTTGTTTCATGGCCAAAAAAATAAAAATGTTATTAGACCATATGGGTTTATAGAATCAAGTGAACATGGAGAAGTTTTAAGAAAAAAATATCGGCTTGTTTATAAATTCTATGCATAGGTGGAAGGTGTGGATTTTGAAGAAACGTTTTCCCCATTTTCTAGATTAGAAACTATTAGAACATTTATTTCAGTTTCCTCACATCAAAATTATGAATTTTATCAGATAGATGTAAATTCATATTTCTTAAATGGTGAGATTGAGGAATAATATTAAATTGAACAAAATTGTGGTTTTATATATGATGAGGATGAAACAAAAGTTTGTAAATTGAATAAATCTTTGTGTGGGATGAATCAAGATCCACATGCATGGTATTCAAAACATGATAATTTTTTGAGAATGTTAAATATTTATAAAATAAAAGTTGATATAAACTTAAATTTGAAATATGTTTACTCCAAAACTCTAATTTTAATTGTTTATGTGGATGATATAATTTTTATGGGTATAATTAATAAGTTTGTAACATATTTTCTAAATAAATTTAGAAGAATTTTGAAATGTCAATGTTGGGGGAATTTCCTTTCTTCCTTGTATTACAAGTTCAACAAAAAGAAAAATACATTTTCTTATCTTAAGAAAATTATTCTAGGGAACTGTTAAATAATTTTGGGATGGTAGAATTGAAATAAATTTCAACTCCTATTTCAATGAGAATTAAGATGAGTAAAGATGAATCTATAAAAATTATAAATCAGAAAAATTTTCAGAAGTTGATAAGAAGTCTTATTTAACTTATACCCTCAAGGTTTGATATTGTTTATGTTGTGACTTTGTGTTCCATGTATCAAAGTAATCTGAAGAATAAAATATGTTGTAAAAAAAATAAAATTTTGAGATAGGTCAAAGGAATTACTTCACAAGGGTTATTATAAAAAAGAAATAGTGAGTTGATGTTTCATGGATATAATGGTCTTGATTTGGTTGGAGATTATAATGATAGAAAATCAACCTCAAGAGGAATATTTTTCTTGGGTGAATATTTTATCAGTTAGTATCATAAGAAACCAAGTTTAGAAACTTTGAGAACAGCTGAATCCAAATATGTTGCAGCTACATAGGCTTGTACTCAAATTATGTTGATTATAGTTCAGCTAGAATATTTGAAAGTAAATTTTTCTAAACCATTAAAGATAATTTTTTATAGTCAGATTGAAATTGATCTTTCTAAAAATCTTATTCAATATTCAAGATCAAAACACAGTGATATAAATTTTCACTTTATAAAATAGAAGGCTACTGCTAGAGATTTTTTTCTGGAATACATTTTAACAATGTATCTGATTGATGATATCTTTACAAAAGAAATTCCAAAAGAAAGTTTTTTTGAATTGAGGTTGTAACTTCTTGTTTAACTACCATCCTAAACCACATAAAGTATTACCCCCATTTTTCTTTGGATTATGTTAAAAAGGGGGAGAGAAATTAATAACTTTATAAGGTGTAAGTAATTTTTACTTATCTTTATTTTATGAATTTGAAGTTGTGGTTATCATAGAATATGGGAGAGAAAATGGAAAGTGGGATCAAAATAAAAGTGAGAGAGTAAAAGATAAAATTGATGGGAGTTTATCATTACATAGACACAAAATATGCTTATTACCGAGGGATGAAATTAATTCAAAAACATTACTTAATCCAGTAGTTTGTTTTCAAGACACTATTTTTTGTGAAAGTCTATATTTTTATAAAATTAAAAAAAACATCAGCTGTTTAAAAAATTAGAGTTGTAAAAAAATTATGAGAGTTGAAAAAGTTGATAATATGGGTTTTCAACAAATCCAAAGTGGGATATTGAATAAACTTTGTGATAAATTATTTTCAAAACGTTTTTCTACTTGTTGACAACAAAACTTATTATATAAAAATGTTTTTTTTTAATAATCAGATCCAATCCATCTTAATGAGATTTTGTAGGAAAGTCAAAATATGATGAAATAATATGATCCATCTATATTGTATTCATATCATTAAATCTAAAATAATTGGATGCAAAAAAAATTGTTTTATAAATGTTTACCTTCTCTATAATCTGAGCAAGGAAAAAAATTTCTAAGTGAATAATCTGTATTATTGCTGAAGAGTTTTGAAAGAAGATTATGAATTCAAGAGTTCGAACTTTTTTATACATTCTAAAATAAATCAAATGATTATTTTCTAATCAATAAGTTCTCACAAGTTATTAAAACATTCATGATAAAACATTTTGAAGAAATGGTGAAGAGGTTTGAAGAAATTCAAAATTGGAGAGTGGAGAATCCCATCGTAATGAGAAATTTTATTGTAGTGGAAATTTCATCATAATGGGGATTAAATCATTATGAAGAAATCAATCTAAGGTAGAATGTTTTATAAGATTAGATCTAGAAGTTAGAATGTTTGAAGCTGATGAAGTTTTAAGAATTTCAAAGTTAATGTATGGAGACTGCATCATAATGAGAGTCCCATCATAATGATAATTCGTTCATAATGGGATTTCCATCATAATTAGCTTTAAATTAGAATGGGAATTTCTATAGTTATGGGAAATTTATCATAATGGGAATTCCATCGTAATGACCACATAAAGAAATAGAAATTGTAATGAGTTATGAAGGAAATAGAATTTTAATGATATAGTTACTAAGAAGACTCATAACGAAAATTTTGTAAGTTTTATGAAGTGTTTAAGAGGTAAAAATGAAATTCAATTTTGTGTAAATCTTAAAGATATATAAGGAGGATTAAGGAAGTCAATTTTTAATTTTAAATGCGAGGGTTTGGAGATTTTGAGATTTGAGAGAGTGGGTAATGTTTTCAAGTTTCCTATTTTTGTTTTCTGAATCACCTATAAATACTTCCGCAAATCATTCATGAATTTGTAACTTTTCATGCAGGTGGAAAATGAAGAGAACTAAAGAAATCAAGTGAGATTCATTTCTAGCCCGAGATATCCTAAGGAGGATCGCACAGTTGAATGTTTATTTATTAGATTAAGGAAAATCATATTTAGTCAATAGAATTGAGATAGTCATACTAAAGAAGATCATGTTGTGAATTTGATTAGTGTTTGATTTCTAAATATTGAGAATATTTTTCTCATATTAAGTAAATAATATTGAGAGAATAAGATCCAAACTTATCTTTTTGAGGAAATCATATCCAAACTCATCTTATTGATAGAATCAAATACAGACTCATCAGATTGAGAAAGTCAGATCCAGCCAAATCGTGCTGAGGATTTGGAATGAGCAATTATGGATCAATTTCAACAAAGTATTTATTATTTTTTTGGATCAATTGTTTTATAATAAAACATTGTAAACTTTTTGGAGTCAGTATAATCATTCCTATAAAGATATGAAAGGTGTCTAATAGAAGTTGGCCACTTTTTTATTCACTTATTTATAATAATGGATTTTCATAGACCCACGGGAGTGGCTATGGAAAGGATGTAGGTCCTGATACTGAAATAAAAACTTGTAAATCATGTTTGATTTACTTTCTTTCTTACTTTTTCATTCATGATTATTTAATAAAATTTGATAATGAAATAAATCTTAATCGGTTGTAGGAGTTATGTTTCTAAAAGTTTTGAAACTTTTAAAAAGTAAAAAATTGATTCAACCCCATATTATCAGTTGTTATTCAATTCTTTTTAACTTAATTAATAAAATTTGATAAGTAAATAAGTCTTAACATGTTAAAGGTGTTAAGATTATAAAAGTTTTGAAACTTATAAAAAATGAATAAATAAATAAACCCCCCCCCCAGTTGTTTTTCAATCCTTTGGAACTTCAGAAAGTATAGAGATATTAAATTGTGTTTGACCATTAATTATTAGCATCATCCATCCATGAATAATATCTATTCACAAAGGAGGAGACTATGTAAAGGTCCCATCATTCTCTTACAAATGAGTTTCAAGCACAAATGGATCACACATTCATGAAAATTTTGCAGGCACATGACATGAAAAAATTCTTGTCGAAGATGTATTTCATATAAAATAAATAAATACATAACTATAAAAGAAGTGGGTAGTCTTGAAGAAAATATATGGTTGTAAATGTAGAATACTCTGATAGAGGTAGTATGCATCCATAAAGTATGTTTGGGAACTTAGACATTAGTCATCCATAAAGCGATATTTCCATTTCCAAACATCTCCCACTTATCAATATTTTTGTAAATAATAGAAACTTTGTGGGTGTCAAAATATTCTACCCATCAAAATTATGTTTGATCAACATGATGATACGTTAATTCTGAGTATGTATTGTAGAATGAACACTATAGAAACCCTTGTCTTTATTACACATTAATTCATGACTTATTATATAATAATACCCATAATAAAATCTAAACATTCAAGAAGTATAGTGTATTTATGTAATTAGGTACTTTACATAAAAACAAAAAATAGGGGTACATTAGAATTATTGAAAAAATCTAAAACATGCTCAAAATTTTCCATCATTCTTAAAACTATATGGGATAACCTGGGGATATACATAAGAAATGGGTGAGTTATAAATCCCAGAAAGTGAATAAAAATGAATAACATAAAGAAAGTATACCATTTTATCCTATAGAAATTTTAATGGGACATAAAATGGGTCATAATCCTAAAATTGAACAAAGAGGAATGATATAGAATTATAACATAATGGAAACATGGGAAAGTGGCAACAACTTTTAACATGGCATTATAAACATAGGTCAAGGCTAACTACCAAACTATCATAAAATTGTAGAAAATGGTCATAATGGATTAGTTTTACTCCTTAATCCAATAAATTACATCTCATGAGACTAAAACAATACCCAATGCATTGGAGTGCAATATAATTTCAAGCACATTGTTTTCATATCATGTACACGCATAAGTGTTCCACATAGATCATACATCATAAGATTGTACTTAATCAATTTTATCCCCATGATAAATGAGTGTGGGATAAATACATGGAATTAACTAACCAATTAATCATAGTTACATATTAGTTGAATACCCTTGAGTGTAAGTGAGGGTGGATATTCCTGACATAATCATTGAGCATGAAAAATCGTAGGGAAGTTTCTTCGGCATAATGGTAGAAATTGAATATTCATAAATTGGTTTAATGAGAGTGAAAGGTATCTATAATAATATGGATATAAAAATAAAATTAAGATTTATATGGAAAAAATATCCCATCATTATAAATTGGGAATCAAAAGCATAAAATAGAGAATATTCTTGAATAAAGAGAATAATAAGAGGATACCTTACAAAATTTCTGCATAGTAACGAAGTAGGTGAATGATATAATGAGATTGTATAAATGATATGTAATTATTGGGAAATAAATTTTATATTATAGGGATCTTTATAAAGTCATGAAATATAACAAATTGAGATTCAAAAGGCTAATTACAAATAAGGTTCTTGAATGGAAAAGAAGAGGTAAATCCATTACCTTGAAAGGGTGAATCCAAAAGATTGGGAGGAGGTTGTTGAGGGAATAGAGGAATATTAGGGGAATATAGAGAGGGTAGCGAAGAGTGAGTACATACTCCAAGGTTTTTTAGATAATATAAATAGGATGATGAGTGGGTCTATATAGGAAAAGAGAGGGGATTTCTTTATTATTTCCCAAATATAGGCTTTGGATTCTATACAATAAAATAATCAAACCCACAAACCTTTTTATGGTTTTTCCCATAATTTCTTAAAATGATTAGTTTTTTAATTAGTTTAAAATTTCAAGGGTAAAACTCAATAAAATATTACACTTGGTGATGTGGAAGTTATTCATGTTTATAAAGAATTGATTTAAAAGCCATAAAATATAATATTGATTATGAAGGATTCATATATGCTTTATAAAATTAATAAAATAACCTAAAAATGACATCATTATAAAGTTAAAACATATATTTTTTCGTGTATTTTCTTTATAGAATTTATTACATCAGTTTTGGGTCATTATTATGTCATAATACACAACATATATTTACACAGTATTTAATTTTTACCCTAAAGTTTGACTCTCTTAGAAAATTATGATAAATTTACCATTAGATAATTTCAAAATGATGATTCCAAAAATAATATTTATTATATAAAAATAATTTTATAAATATGTGAATTTCCACTTTTAAAACAATAATCGACATTTACTAAGAAATGTTGGTTTTTTCGAAAATAACAATTTTTGAAGCCTTATAACAATTACATTTATCATAAAAAACCATATTACTATTTATATTTATTAAATATTTTTTTATTTTTTTATTTTATTGATATATAATTTATTTCTAAAATTCATGAATTCATCAAAAATGAATATCATAATTGAAATGGCATGTTACACAAAAATGCAATTTTTGTTTCATCAAATCCAAATAAAAAAATTAAAAAGTAACCAAAATAATAAGTAAATATATTAAATAATATATATTGTATATATATTCATATTAATAGGGTCTTGATACATATACCTTTATTACATAATAAAATTCTCAATGGGTAAGGTGCATGATGGTGAGATTTTCAAGGGGTGGTTCAATGTACATGGTTTGAGTTGTGATCTCGATTTACTTGAAATTTTCCCATAAATGATTTATATCATGCTTTAGTTATTTCATTTAATCATGGTATTGGTCAAGGGAAAATCCTTAGGATTCTATAACCCTTAGAATCTCTGATAAATAGGCATTATAGGGTATGATCTTGCAAGTTTAGGTCATTTCTTCTTTTGTATATGTCATTTAGATTTAGCATAACCCTCTATTTATACTAATATAGTGATCACTATTTGAAGGAAATTTTATTAATGGTGATTATGCTGAACATTATATTAAATTAGATAGGATACAATAAAACCAAATAAGTGATTGTGTTTTCTATAACCATGATAATGAATTTAATTTAATCACAAATGGAATTTTTACTTATAAAAGATTATGTCATTATAATCTCCCCACCTTTAGAAAATTTTCACTAAAAATTTCCACTTTATGGACTAAAAAAGATTATGGAAATTCTGTTTCATAACCTCCTTTGGTTCCCACATCATTTCTTCAAACATTTGGTTTTTTCAGGGCACTTTTACCAGGTGAATTGTATTATTTCGTAGAACATTGTCTCTGTGATCTGAGATCCTCACTAGTTTCTCCTCATGTGATAGATATTTCTATAATGTTACCAAATATAGATTTATGACATGTGAGGGTAATTTTATGTGCTTCCCCAAGATGGATACATGGAACACATCATGTACTTGAGATAGTTTAGGTGGTAGTGTTAGTCAATAGGCCACCACTCAGATGTGATCAAGGATCCCAATGGGACTGATGTATCTTCGACTAAGTTTTACCTTCTACCCAAATCATATGACATTATTTCATAGAGATATGTGTTGGAATTCCTTATCTCTAACCTAAAACTCTAGGTCTCATGGAAAATTATCATCACTTCTCTTCTATCGACTATGAGCATACCTGATGTGTTTTAGAATGTTCTTTACCTTTTCCACCATATTCTCAACCATTTTAGGACACAAAAATTAATGTTAACCAACTTTATCACAGCATATAGTTGTTCTGCCTCTATTACCATAAATTTAATTTTTATATATTTAATTAAATCCTTGAGTGGAAACTATTATTGTATGAAAACTCATCCATAGGATGATGTTGATCTTATCCTCCTTTGAATTCCATTGAGCATTCTCTAAACATGTCCTAAAGTGCCGGGAGAGTCCTCTTAGATTTTCCATCAGTTTTATGGAGTAACATGTGTTTAAGTTCAACTCAGTACTTATATCATTTTATAGACTCTTCTTGAACTTGGAGGTAAATCTCAATACTCGATAATATACAATTGATAGTGGTTTTCCATATACCTTTTCCAATTCTCAAATGAATATCCTTGTATGTTGATCGAGTGAGAATTCCTGTCATATTTTAATGAAATGAGAAATATTTGAAAGATGATCTTCCAAAACTTATATAAAATTATTTCCTCTAGATGTCTTCATAATGCTAGTGAAAAATTCAATGGATATGTTTACTCATTTCAATATATGTATGGGTAATGGTTGCATCATCCCCTTTGATTTTTTTTCTTTCATCCTTCACTTACTGACATTTAAGAAACCTTGTTGTATATTTCATGATCTCCATCTTCATATTTTTCCAATAATAGTGATCTCAGATATCTTGATACATATTTTTTCTATTTATATGAATAGATAAGGTCATGTTATGTTCATAATCCAAAATCTTCTTCAACTCGTGATTTTATGGTACACATAGACGTGACCCAAATCATACAACTACTTATTCCTAAATTTTAAACTCTAAGGATTTTCCTTTTCATATAGCTTCCACATTATTCTGAATTTCCACATCATATCTTTGAGAATCCTTTATCTTCTCTAAAATAGATGGTGGAGCAATAATTTGTGAAAGGATTTATGATGTTCCTTCCTTTATTATTCACATGTCTATCCTTTTTAAGTCTAAAAAGCTCAAATCCTTCTCAATTATCATAAATGATAAAAATCTCAAATCTTTTCTATATAGATAATCATCCACTTTATTTCTATTCCCAGGATAGTGTTGGATTTAGAATTCATAGTCCTTATTCATCTCTAACCATCTTCTCTGGTGCATATCTAGATATTTTGGTGTGAACTTATACTTGAGGATCTTATGATCTTTATATATTTCACACTTCTTCCCAAAGATATAATTCCTACATATTTTCAATGTGAATATTACTTTATCCAACTCCATATCATGCATTGGGTAGTTTTGTTCATGGAATTTTAATTTTATTGAGGCATAGGCTATCACCTTTTCATCTTTCATTAGTACATATCTCAAACCCTTCATTAAAGTATTGTTGTATTCAGTGAAAATTTCCCCACTTATGGGTAGTTTAAGTACAGGTGCATTGATAAGACTCTTTTTCAACACCTTGAATCTTTCTTCACACTCATTATTCCAAAAAATATTGACTCCATTCCGAGTTATCATGGTCATAGGGTTTGACAATAATGAGAAATTTCTTACAAATTTTTGATAATAACTAACCAATCCAAGAAAACTATGGATATATGTCTTAGATATTGGCCTTGAACATCCTTAAATTACATCTATATTTAAAGGGTCCATAGGCATCCCATTGATTATGATATTTCTCCATAATAATGAGACTTCCTTATATTATAACACACATTTTCTATAATTTTTAAAAATCTTATCCTATCGTAAGGTCTATAGCACAATGCTCTATGCTCCTAATGATCCTAATTTATTTTGAAGTATATTATAATATCATTTATAAATAATAATACAAATTTATCAAGGTAATATCTAAGGAATATATTCATAAGTTCCATGAAGATTACAGGATCATTAGTGAGTATAGATAGTATTACTATGAACTTGGAGTGACCATACCTTATATGGAAATTAGTATTGAGGATATCCTTCTTCTTCACCCTTACCTGGTAATACCCCAACCATAGATTAACCTTAGAGATGTATTTTTATCCATGTATCTGATAAAAGAATTCATCAATATATGGAAGAGTATACGTTTTCTTTATCCTGGTCATGGTGAGATCACGATAATCAATGAAAAGGCCCATCGACCCATCATTTTTCTTAATGAATAGGATTGATGCACCCCATGGTGAAGCACTTGGACATAACATCCCTTTATCTAGATTCTCCTATAGTTTCTTATTTAGATAGAAATGTCCAAAACATCCATTATATTTGTATTATTGGTTATTGTGAAATCCCTAGGTATAATATCGATTAAAAGTTCAACTTCTTGGCTAGGGGGAGGACCATGAAATTTTTCAGAAAACTCATCAGTGTATTCCCTCACAGTGGGAATGTCTTCTTGGGTAACCTTGTCCTTAGACTCAATAATTTGAGATTGATATTATTTATCATAGGAAAATAATATCCATTATTGAGATTTTTTATCTAAATAATATTAATCCTCCCCCCTTGCACTTGTATATAATCGTTGGAAAATTCATGATACAGAGAGTGATTTCCTTCTCACATCAATTTATGTTGGCTCTATATAAGGAAATCCAATCCAGACCCATAATTGCACCAAATTACACTAAATAAAGTATCACAATATTCATTGGTAATATAATACTATATATTTAGATAGAGGAGGATCTATACACTTGGGATGCAATAATTTCCCCATTTTCCATTTTCACTGATAGCTCTACTTCCATTATTTGTGGAGGTGTTTGAATAGTTCTAATAAAAATATTTTATATGAAGGGGTGAATATACCAAGAATAAAAAATTATATTCTATATTATTGAATTAATAACTATATTACCTATCACCACTTAATTTTTGGGATACGCCTCAGCGGCTGTGATGACATAAGATATCCCTTTTTCCTTAGAGGTTATTGGAGTTGATTATCTCTGACACACTTAGCTTAGTGCATTTTTTTTCAAAGTTACCTTTTTCTTTATGGGTAAAAAATTAATAATACACTGAAAATTGACTATATCATTCCATTCCCCCATCACATTAGTGGTTTTCTCCCATCAGTAATCACTAGCTAGGTTTCCTTCCTTCCTACACCATAAAAAGTGTGATAATGAAATTTATTACCACCATTATATTTATCCATCACACCACTATAATTAAACCCCACATTGTGTTTATTTTCCCCATGATACCCTTGATATTCTCTAATATTTATTTAGAATTTTAGGGAACATCAAACAATTTCTTCATAGATATCAAAATCTAGAGTCACTGAGTCTTTTTGTAGAATAGGTTTTATCCCAACAAAGAAACTGGGAACTTTTCATCTGCGGGCAATGAAAAATTCAAAGGAATTTCATGAAAGTATTTTGAATTTTTCCTTGTACACATAGATGGATTAATCATCTTTTTTTTTGAGGTAAATGGAACCCCTTTTCATTTTAAGTTAGAGAGTTCAAGGAAAATATTTGATTAGAAAATATTTTCCTGGATTCCTTCGACCCTAATGCTTCAATATCTTCACTATGATTCATATACTTGATTAATATACACCACTAATAAACTTGTCCCTATATAGGATAAAAATCCTGTATAACCTTATCTTTCTCTTAATATTGAATTATAGAGAAGATTGTCTCCATGGAGTTGAACCATTATTCCGCGATTAAGGGATCGAATGATCAATTGAAAGTAAGAGGCATTTTTCACATAAAGTCTTAATTATAGATTTTTCTTTCTTAGGGGGTTTGAACATTCCTATTTATTTAGTTTTCTATTCAGAACCTGATTCAACTGAGATATTATCATCACATATTTTTTAATTCCTACTTCCATATACTTGGAAATCTCATTTGGGTAGTCATCTCATTACCCTTCACATTGGTTGTTTACTCGGATCCTCCTATTTCCTTCCATTTTCTAGAATAAAGGGAAAATTAGGTATGATTACTTTTAAAGTATTAAACACAAAAATGGGAATCTAACAAAATTAAAGGTATACTTTATAAGTGACATGTATTTCTTTAACATATGAATTTATACGCTTCAATATATGTTATCAATGATCTATTTTCTATTATAGACTCTTACTAGAATTTTTTGTTCCTTTAAAAATGGTTCATAATGATCTTATGAATTTACCAAATCATATCCCCAGGGAGTGTCAAAATATGTGTTCATTAATGATCATTATTCTATATCATTACATAATTAAAGCCATCTAAATATGATGGTTTTGGGTGTTACCACTATGTACAACTTTTCCAGAGCTACATCCACCTGTATTATCTAGAACATGATTTATTTTCTTAAAAACCACTTAATATATAATTTACCAAAATTTAGGAATTTATTATTATGTTTAATTTTATCCATAAATATTTATCTAATGTTTTCTAATCTCAATCCAGAAAATAGCTAAATTTCCTCTGATGATAACTATGATAACCCTTTTCTTTTTTTGGATATTAATTCATGACTTATTACATAAGAATACACATAATTAAACCTAAGATATAGATAGGTATAGTTTCTTTGGGTAATTAGGTACATTACATGACAACCTAAAATAAGGTTTACATTGGTAATATTGAAACCTCCCTTATCATTATCATAATTTTCCATCATTCTTAAAATTGCATGGGATAACCAAGGGACATACATACTAAAGGGGTGAGCTATAAATCTCCGTAATAGAATAAGAAAACATAGTATGAACAAAGTATTAAATGTTAGAAAATATGAATATCAATTACAAATAAAAGGTTAAGAATCATAAACATTAACAAAGAGGCATGACATATCATGATAACATAATGAAAACATGGGAATGTGTCAATAACTTTAAACATGACATCTGAAACATAGGTCATGGATAACAACCAAGACATCATAATAGGGAATTAAATGTCTCATAATGGATTAGTTTCACTACCTAATCCAATACATGTAATCTCTTGAGACTAAAATTTTACACAAATCATTGGAGTGATATATAATTTTTGGGTGCATGCTATGCTTTAATATCATGTACATGCATAAGTGTTCCACATAGATTATACAACATAAGGATGTATTTAATCAATTATAAACCCAACATAAAGGATTGTGGGATAAATACATGGACTTCCCAAATCAATTAATGATAGGTAAATATTAGGTGAATAACATTGAGTGTAAATGAACGTGGATATTCACGACGCAATCGATTGGCATGAAAAATCACAGTGAAATTTTGACACCATTATGGCAGTACTTAAATATTTATGAAATGGTTTAACGAGAGTATAATGGGTATATCATAAATTTAATATAAAAATTTTATTAATAGGGTTTTGTAAAAACATATCAAAATATTATAAATTGTTAATAAAAAGTCATAAAATAAGAAATATTCTTGAATAAATTGGAGGAGGGGATCCCTTACTAAATTCTGGCATAGTAAAAACTTAGGTAAATGATATAATGAGGGGGGGGGGGATGATATATAATTATTAGAAAATAAATTGGCTGGTATATATGTATTTATAAATTCATGAAAACATAAAAATTTATATTCAATTGACTTGACACAATTAAGGTGCTTGAATGGAAAATAAAAGATGGAAATCACTTACCTTGAGAGGGTGATTCTAAAAGCTTGGGAGGATATTTATGAGAGATTATGGAACCTTAGGATGACTATAGAGAGGTTAGTTAAGATTAATGATGTGATAAAAGGTTTTTTATTGATATCAATGGGTGTATGGGTGGTTTTATATAGGAGAAGTTATGGGAGTTCTTTATTTTTTTCCCTAACATAGGTTTTTAAATCTACACAATAAAATAATCAAAAACCGAAAACCTTACCATTTTTATTTCCCCATGTTTCTTAAGAAATAAGATTTTTTTTTAATTTCAAGGGCCTAAATAAATATAATATTAACCTCAGTGATGTGGTAGTGAATCATCATTATAAAGAATTGATTTAAAAACCATAAAATATAGTATAAGATTTTGGGGATTTATAAAGGATTTATAAAATTAATAAAATATTATAAAACACATTATTTTAAAGGGGAAACATATCTTTTTATTTGGATACACTTTATATAATTTATTTAATCACTTTTCGGTCATTGTGAGTTCATAATACACACCGTATGTTTATATCATATTTAATTTTTACCAAAAAAATCGACTATCTCAGGAAATTATGAATGAATCCCTATTTGATAATTTCGATGTGATAATTCCTAAAATAATAATTATTTTATAAAAATAATTTTCTAAATATGTGAATTTTCACTTTTAAAACCAAAATTTACATTTATTGAGAAATGTTACTTTTTTAAAAATAACACTTTTTGTACCTTATAAAAATTACATTTAATTTCAAAAAAATATTATCACTTATATTTAATAAATAATATTTTATTATTTTATTTTATTAATATATAATTTATTTTAAAAATTCATTAATTCATCGAAAAGGAATATCTTAATTGAAATTGCATATTACACAAAAATATGATTTTTTTAAAGTGTCAAAATAAAAATCATTTACAAAGTAATGAAATTAAGAATTAAATATATTAATTATTCTATGAAATATACATATTCATATAATTAGGTTATTTATACATAGACCATTATTACACTAGTAAATTCCTTAAGGTTAAGGTGTGTGATCGTGATATTTTCCTGAATTTTTCCAGTGTACATGGTTTGGGTTTTGATCTCGATAAAGTCTAAATTCTCCCATAAATGGTTTCACTAATGCTTTAGTTTTTTATCTTATCTTAGGAATTGTCAAAGTAAATTCCCAAAGGTGATATCTCCCTTGAAAGTTCCAATAAATGGGCTTCATAGGGTATGATCCTACTAGTATAGGCCATTTCTTCTTTTGTCTGTGTTAATTGGATTTATCATAACCCTATATTTATACTAATCATATGATAATAGTTCAATAGATATTTTATCCAAATTAATGATTCTTGATAGTATTTTTAATCTGATAGTATATAATAAAATCAATTAAGTTCTTTTTCTTTGTATAACCAAAGTAAGACATTCAATTCAATCATAAAGGGAATTTTATTTATAAAAGTTTGGTTCGTTACACAAACCTTCTTTGTGGTTCATATAGAAAGCCTTTTGTAAATTATTTATGGAAGTCATAAGAGGCCCCCTCTATATAAGTCAAATAGAGGGACCATTTTATACATTTTAATTATATTATAAAGGAATACCACTTTATGTTTTCTTTACGTTGTGCATGATTCATGCTTTGTGAACAAATTATTTTCCATGAATTGGATTCTTCAAATGATCCTTAATTCCAGAAAAAATAGTGTTAACTTAATACTAACCACATCAAGTATCAAATCATGAACATTGTGTTATACAAACCAATTCTCCCATAATGATTATGGAGCATATCTTCCACATAGGGGGATATTGTAAAATAAAAACATTCTCATTTAATCTTCAACCAATTTCTCACATTTGACCCAAACACTTCATTTTTTTCCATAGGTACCATGGATTCTCATTCATTCCACATTTTGAGCTCAATGAATCTAACTAAAAGAATCATTACCTTTAGTGGAAA
Organism: Viscum album; assembly: GCA_963277665.1. Classification (NCBI taxonomy): domain Eukaryota; kingdom Viridiplantae; phylum Streptophyta; class Magnoliopsida; order Santalales; family Viscaceae; genus Viscum; species Viscum album. The sequence continues at coordinate 230,440,788 of OY728151.1, forward strand.
TGTTAGTGATGACCCCAAATATCATGTCAGATCTCAGAATGAGGATCTAAATAGTCATCTAACAGTAGAGATCCAAAATTACCCACTATCTGATTGGTTTCCCATGTGTAGATTTATGATTCAAGATGACACCTTGATTCCAGCACCTAATTATAAGTTACCACCAACATATTTCACATCTTCCCTTAACTATATCTAGGATAATATCTCTATTAAAGGCCAACATATACAAGAGTAGTATCAGGAAAGATACTATATATTGAATATATCCCCCCAATTAAATATGATAAATATTAGATCCAATAATCCATCCCTCAAGGCTATTCATCCATATTCATCATATCAATGAACAATCCTAATAGGGGATGGATTTTGAAATGAGATATGTGCCTTGGCAGTATCTTACATAAAAAAATTGTACTAGGCCTTCTGGGTTTAATAGATCTCTAAAAATTAACTAAATAGTTGTGTAAAATTGATAAATATTATGAAGTATGGATCTCTTAATTCATGTTATATCAACAATATGATTTTCTCCTAGATCTAGTTATTCATTATTTTTAGGTACCATTACTATTCACCTACCATATAGTGAGGTTAGGATTAGTTTATAAGACATGCAGTAGCTGGGATAGATCCTAATCCTTTTGATGATATACAATTTTTTATTTCTTACAACCAATATTTTGTAGGATATATAACTAACCCATCCCCTAGTGATATATTTACTTATCAAAGAAGAGGAAATATTAACAAATTATTATCACTGATTCTTAATTATGAATTTTGTGGAAATAATGCACACATTTTATCACCCCAATGGGACATGGATAGTAGTCACAAACCAAAGGTAATCACCTCTAAATTATTTATGAATATTTGGGTTTGTATTGGGACACCCTAGAAGTAGAAAAATACACATAATGGGGTATTCATTATAAAAGAACATGGTTCCAAACTCTGGAATATCAGGGTTCCTGGGTGGCTCTTACCAGCTAGGGATTTCCACTTGAGTATCAAGGTTAGAACCATTGGGATGTTACCTCTACCGGCGCAAGTCTTGGAAATCAATCTAGAATTTACAGTTCTTTGTCTACTTTATCACATTTTTAGACATATTCAATAGGTAATAACCCCCATATAAGACCAGTGGTTTGTTCTAATTATTATACAGTGGGTAGAATAACACTTTTGTGGATTCATTTTTAATAACACCACTATAATTCCTTCTTTGGAATACTACCCTAGTGTTCCCAATATCAGTATAATTTGTCCAATGTCTTTAGGTACTAGTGATGTTACCATCATGATGATGAATCATTTACATTTCTTCTTCATTATATAAAAATTTCCTTATTTAGTAGTTATCAACAATGGTCAAAGAACCATATATGAGCATATTTTTATCATTTTCTACCATTATGGGATTCTAGTGGATAAAGTGATTGATTTTACCATTTATGAAACTTAATCTTCATATAGACTTTCATTCTAGTTCAGTTTCCTTTAAATGATTTATTTACTACCCTTCTCTAGAGTGTGGAGTTAATGGTATCTTTCCAATATTTCCTTGAATTTATTGATGTTGGAACATGAATTTATGCTTTCCAATATTTTTCTCTCTCTTTTTAGTTATCTATTTAACAAATTTTGTGACTATTATCAAACATGGTTAGATAATTACCCATATGGAAATCTATAATAGTTGTTCTGGTGAGTAAACAGACCACTGCCCTTGACTTCCATTACTTGAGATCACTTTGGAGAAGATTTTTAAACCAAAAGGTTCTGAAATCAAGATCCCTAGAAAATATGGGGGTTATAATCTTCATATCACCTTCATATTGAGAATGGTTTATATCTAGTGTCAGCAACAAAAATTTCAATTTATATCCTTATAGTTGATTCTCCTAAGCTGATGGAAAGAGGTCCACTGATAGAAGTCTCTTCTAGTGACCCATTCCTATAAACCAAGTATGGAGTGGTAGTTGAAGACTATTATATTCCCATATCAATAACTACATTTAAATATTCTATAGTGAAATTTATTTTGAATTATATAATAATTCCCATAAGTGAATAGGGTTAAAATACAAAAGATTTTTATAAGGAAAGAGTAGTGAGGAATCAGTCCTAGTGCCAAGTCCATGTTTTTAGCACCAAGACTCGGATGGTGAAGATCGCTGATAAAACCAAGAGACTTTTCCAAATTTTCTATGGAATGGGTGAAACTGGATTTGAATACCAAAAATTACATGTTCTTATCTTCCAATCCTTTTTTCATTTGAGATAAATTGATAATTTTATAAAGATACCACTACTTATTTTTAAATGAAAACCATCATGTGGAGTCCTTATAGTGGGATACCGAAGAGATGAATTGGTTGTTCACTGAGGAATTGTATTTTCTAAATTTAGTGGGTACTCAAACTATTGAGCTTTATATATATGAGTCTCCCATAGAAAAGGATAGAGAATAATTAATAAAAGAAACTATTGAGTTTGAGACTTTTGAGTAAAAGAACTAGCCATTGATTTTATGGGTCATGAAAATTCATCTTCTAGTTGAGACTGAGGCTATAAAAAACGATTATCCCATGAAAAATATATCCTTCTAATCTAAAACAATATGCAATTAATAGAGGGATTATCTATTTTTTGTATGGTTTGAGGGACATAGGTAGCACAACTCAACTTTTTCAAGGGTCTATAAGATTTGTTTCAACTTTATTTTTTTCTCTTTAACTTTTGACTATGCCTCAAATGGGTGGGGATTAGCTAGTAAAAACTCATCTTTTACCCAATTCACTCCTTATGGGTTTTTAACCTGAAATTGTTTATGATATTTTCTTTTTGGAAACCCAATTTTTCCACAATCATGAAAAGTACATGCTAAGTGAGTGGATACTTGACTTTTCCATAGGATACCCTTTTGGGATTTCAATTGGAAAAGAATTTCTGTCTCTTTTGATTTCTATATATGGTCATAAAGTTTAGACTAATAATTTCTGAGTTTTATAGTTATACAGCTTTCACCAAATGGTGTTTAGGATTATATTTATTCTACTTTAGCTGAATGGTTCTCATGTTTAAGGTTGTACAAGTTTGACCAAATGATGATATAGTTTATGTCGAAAGTTACATGAAAAAACCAATATAAATAGAAGTCCCAAATCTAGTATAGAATAAATCAATGTGAAGTGAACACAATTTAAGATCATAGTTATTGGACCAGAAGCTGGGGTGTGATATGAAAACTCATTTGAGGTTCAAGATATTAGAGCACCCAATCATTTTTTGAATAGGATGAAATAAGGATGTAAAACAAAACTAAAGGTAACTGAATCATAATTATGGAATATAATTACTACACATGGGATGACCCCTAACCACATTCAAATGATAAGTTCTAAAGTAATTTTTTTGAGGAGTATGTATATTAGAGAACCTTATCCTTAAGAAAAGACATGCCTCAGGGTTAGAAGTATCAAATATAGAGGCATGAATATCATTACCATTAAGAAGTATCCCTTGGATATAAATACACTCATTACTGATAGGGATAAAAGGTTTAAAGTGATTAGTAATACTCAAGAATCAAAGTGTGGTTTATGAGAAGGGATATCAAAGAAATGATTGGAACACAAAAGTCTCAAACTAACCATAGTTTGGTTATTATGGGACATTTGAGGGGAATGGCAGTGGATACTGATTTGTGACTAGGTATAAAATATATGGTTCAAACATAACTATGTATCCTATAAAATCATGAATCAATCCATATATTATTCTTATAAAATATTCCCTATATAGATCTATCTCATATGTAAGGGAGATTAATTTTTAAATTTATTATTAGATTCGAACTAGAACAAACTCTAAGGATTTTACCAAAAATAGAATATCTAGTATTTTCTTTGGAATGGGAATATATTTATTGTAGAATAGGTTTTTGAATAAGTGTCACATTAAAGACACTCTTAAATTTATTTTCCTCTCATGTAGGGTAGTAAGGTCATATAATATACACCACCCTAAAAGGATTAATGTATTGCAATATGGACTATGTGTCACAAATTTTCACATCATATGACAAGGAATTTGGTGTCATACTATTTAGGTTCATATTATGAGGACCTCAATTTAGGGTATTTTCACTGATTTAACTCATGATCAAAAGAAAATAGATTCAAATCGGTGTTAAATATATAAAGGAGATTACAATGTAAATGAATGGGCCTAATCACTAAGATGAATTGGAGGGTTTGGTTATAGTTTTCAGTCAGGACCGAGATGGGAAATACGAGCATCACTACCTATCTTATGATGATAATAATCAATCCACACAAATTTTATATCATATTCCTAGTATATAAGTTTTATATGGAAATAAAAAGTGAATTGAGTGGACCAAACAAGGATTAAGAGTGGTTGAAATTGATGAGAATTAAGGTACGGTCTAGGCTAAGATATCTATAAATTACAACCTACCCAGAAGTACCAAGAATCAATCCACATGTTTTTATTATATATATAAATTTATTGTCCTAGTAATAGTTTATTTGAACCATGAAATCAGGATAATAATATTTATTCATAGTTATAACACCTTTAAAGAAAGAAATATCTTTAATGGGGTGAGCTCTACCACATGGGAGAATTTTGGATTACATAGATAAAACTCTTACATAAAGATAGATTTCACAACTTGGGGTCACATATAATAGGACTCTCTATATAGTTTGAGATATTGTAAGGTGGACAATATATTATGCAGTTTAACATTATCTGACACGGACACGGATTCCTTGTAGTTTAGATTCATATGATAAAGTAATTTATATAGGGTGTTTTACATAGATCTGTATCATGTTCAAAAATAAGATAAACTTGTCTTAGTTTCTATTTAATGAGTAATGGTTTAGAAAATACAAATAATTTGGCGTTTTATGGGATGTTTTGGTTGGGATGAGGATAAGATTTTTAGGAATCTCTATCTATCCTATAATTTTAGGAATCGATCCACAATTAGTTCTTATGTTGTCCCATTATAAGGTCTATTAAAGAAAACCTAACATGAATGAAAAGGATACAAGCTCTACAATTGGAAGGGTTTATTTTGTTTATATGTTAGGTGAACCATGAAACAAGGGATTTCCATTATAGCCATAACCACTGAGTCCCCATGGGAAAAAGGAATTCATATACAGATTGAACTTTTACATAGGGGAGATGCATACTATGTTATCATAGATATATAGATAAAAGATCATATATTTGGGTTCCTTATATAGATCTAAATCATACTTAAAGAATAAATGTATCATAAAATAGACCACTCTAAGTAGTTTAGGGTCTTTATAATGGACCATATTTCATATGTTTTAGCGTTATATGATAAGGACTCGAGATATTTATGTTTTTTTTCAAGGAATTTAAATTATTATATAGGGGACTTTATGTCGCTTAGTTTAATGTCAAGTGAAAAGGATGTGTTAATTTAATAGGAACCAATGAAAAATATTTCGTAAGAAACCTTAAATTTGTGGTGGGAATGATATTAACTCCATCCATTATAAGTATTATCCATTACATTAGACCTTGGGTTGACATAAGGTCCTTCTCATATCTGCTACATCTTTATATGTTTCTTTTTTATGTATCATTAGAGGTCTTAGTTCTATAAAAAAAATTACATGGGGGGAAATATTATAGGAAGACCATATTATTAAATGATCTTGTGGATCAATTCTAATAGATCTCTAGGATATGAAATATGTGCAGCCATTTTTCATTTAGTTTTTATAACTCATCAAGTAATATCTAGGACTAATCATATTCAAAAAGTAATTTTTATATTGTGATGGGAAATGATGTTAGTTGAACCTCAATTGGGAAGACTTTCTATGTCCCATATATAAGTGAATAGGGGGTCACATGTGTGGTAGTACAGGTTATGGAGTGATAATTCCACAAAGTATATAAGAGTTTATCAAGATAATACCTCTTGTATTTATCCACCATATTATGAATTACATTAGCCAATGTTCTATTTAAATACTCTATGTTTTCATTTATCACGTTATACTAATAATAATAATGGTTGGAGTCGATATTTTATTATTGATATATCTTATTCAACTTGAAATAACAAAAAATAGTGTCCTTGTTCATCAATATTCTATGAGAGATACCAAATTTTGTGATGATATTAGACTTTTTGAAGTAGATAATATGATTTGTTTTGGACTTATTTGAAGGACATATAATTATACCACTTGGATAAGAAATAATTGGTTGTAAGGATTAAATTGAACTATCATTATATAGGTAGGGGATATGGCCCCAGGAAATAAATTCCTCAGATGGAAAATGCCGAAGAGTATTTGGTGGTATGCATCAATTTTAGTGGTCGATGGATAAAATTAGTATGTATCTGAAAATTGTGGAATTTATTAATAAATTCCATGAAATATTACAGCATTAATGTCTAGAACTATCCAGGTCTTTTGATTTTATAAAAGATCTTTTCTCATAACTAGTGAGCACCACAGGTGCCATCATGGAATTCCTGTATAATAATTATTGTATTTATTATTTAAATCCATATACGGATGACTCCATCAATGACTCTCTTATAGAGGACTTTTTGAGAATTTAATACATCATAGATGATGATGTTTACTTCCTGAAGATAATTATTTTATTTCATCGAATCATTTGATGTGAGATTTCAATTTTTGAGATAGTAAATTATAAAAAACACTATACAATCATGGAATTAGTAGAAAATGATATATTCTCTACTTGGTCATGGGTAGTGTCAATTTTATTGATTTATTTTATATAAATGTTGAATAATGGTGAGAACACATTAAACTATGTGATATGAATGATTATTTCATCCTAGTTTAGATTTTCTAGGTTTGTGGATGTGTTGTCCAATGCATATAGTAAAGTATTCTATGAACATGGGATGTGAGACATTTTTGGGTTAAAGGAGAATTCATTTGTCAGCTCTCAAATATAATCAACAAAAGGAAAAAACCTTCCATTTTAATGGAATATTCACCATTGATCTATATGAATACCAACTCTAAATCACCCATTATTCTCAAGTGGGCCACTAATATCTATAAAGATAGATCCAAACCTATAATGAGGAATTGGATCTCCCCTTAATTTCTTATGAATGACTCCAGTAATAGGAAAGAATTTGGAAAAATTATTTTTACTTGGGTGATAAGTACAATCCCCATGATAACCATCTTGAGCTTTATTATTTTCATTATTCTTCTAATTAGTCTTATAAAGGCATCATCAAAGTAAATCTTCCTTATTTGGGGGGGATGTCATATATGTCAATAAACGTTTTTTGGAAAACTAAGTAGTAACTAGTTCACTTTCTTGGGAGGGGTGTTCTGTAAGGAAATATTCTAATTCATACCATTTTTCTACCTTCTAAGGCATGAAGTGGATGTCAAACTTTTATAGGATGATTTCCCACTATACCAGATACTCAGTTAACATTAGTCGATTAAGGAACAATTTGATCAGGTATATATGAGAAACTAGGTGAAACTCATGATGTTATAGGTAATGTCTCTTCTTATTCACTATAAAGATCAATTCCAAGAAGTTCTTATCAATATCATAATATAAGATCTCAATGTATAACATCATTATACGGAGATAATATAGGTTGGTTTACTTGCATTTATCCTTCTTTAAAGTTATAAGGTAACTAAGTGATCACTCTAGGAACACTACATTGATGATTAAGGAATTACATTTGAATTAGAAGCATTAATATCGGTGGGAATATGATATACTACTTGAGATCAATGAAAAAACTCTAAAATTATTGATCCCATGGGAAGGTGACTCCCTTATTCATTGTATTTCTGAAGTACAAACACTTTTCAGTGAGGTTGGATATTAAGACCCTATCAAAAGAAATATATCTCTACATTACCCAATGTTTCTTAAGATTTTGAGGAGGATTCATATTAATTATTATCATAATATTATTTGGATAAACATTGAGACAAAGATAGTGTATTATTTAGGTGAGTAGTTTCCTTAATGTTACCTTGAAACCACATTTAAAGGGATGATCTTCAAGCTTTGTCACCACATTTTATTGAAAATTGACTCATGATAGGATGGATAATCATACCATTATAGGGACTTAACCACTAGATCATTAACATATCATACCATATTCTTCTCCGAGAAGGAATGAAATATATGATACATGGAACTTTGGTATCTATAACTAGAATTAATTAATTCAAAGGGTATTACTTTGTGACAATAAACCTCATGTGTTTACCTTAAGGTAGTGGACTCTCCATCATCGGGGGGTATATAGACCCATTTATAGTATGAGTTCCCATCCATAATGATCAGTTTGTAAAAATTATTCATGACATCAATCATTAATACCATGATCAGTATTAGGAAATCATCCTTTGAAAAAAAATATTTGAGATCCCTAAAATTGATACATACTCTGATTTTATCATTCTTTTTCATAATATTTATAATATTAGAGAGTCAATTAATATATTGGAAATCATGGATGAATTTTTTCTTGATGATCGTGTAAAATTTTGCTTCTACATTGTAATTATGGGTTGTATGTATTCTTCTATCCATCTATTTATATCCATTATGGTTATCTAGTAATCATATGTGATGGGTATCCACATTGAGATCTAAAAAAGGAATATCATTTTAGTTCGATGTGAAGATGTCCCAGTTTTTTTATTAAATAGGTGTATATATCCTATTTTTTAGGTTCCATGGAGCCACTAATAAGCATAAGTTTTAAAAATTCTTATGATCCCATATTCAACAATTTCATTTCATCATCAGTAGTGGAGAAACCTTTATTGAATGTTATAGGTTAATCATAGATATATTCTTCCTTATATCCTTCTTCTAATTCACTATTAAAGGAAGAAAATGATGGATGGAATCTTTTACACGTTATAAACTTTATAGAATAATATTTATATCATGATGATGGTGCATTAGAGGGGCCATTATTAGAGGAATACTATATATTTTCTACATCCACTTCACTATCATCAGGGTAAAATTATTTTTTGATGTCTTAATATTTTGGATTTGATGTGGGGAAATTATTATTAGGTGAATTATTATCTTTAACAACATCACCTCTCTGTATTTAATATCTTTTATGTGTTCACATAAGGACTATATCAATATATAAAGGATCCTAAATTCCTATAATGATATAAATTAAGTTATTTTCATTATATAAATTTATTTTTAATTTTTAGAAATTATAGTGTTACCTTATAAGTTACTTCAATGTTAAAACATTGTTTATTTAATTAAGATAAAAAATAAACAAAATTGATTTTAATAGTATTAATTTTGATATTTTTGCATGATTTGATGGTTAAAACGAATTATATATATATATAATATATATTATAGATGTTTTAAGTCATTATATTATAATTCACACTTTTTCTTGATATATTGAAATGTTAAATTAAATGAGTAGTGTCATATTTTACAATAATGATATTTTATTCAATTAATATATTATTAAATTTTATAAAAATAATTAAATGTTAAATAACCACAATATGATAATATTTGGTCAAATATTTCTTTATAAGTTCATTAATTGTCCATTTTTAAGTCTTTTTCTCTGTAATAGTCTTATTATATCTTAATATTTTGAGAAAATTCCATGAGTGCCCCTCCTCTCTCATATAAAAGGGAACTCGTTATTCTCTTTTCTTATCTCTTAAAAACCTATTTGGTTCGGATAAGATCTACCCAAATTTTTTCCTATAATACCTCCCCACATTTTAGAGGACTTAATTTAGGAATAACACCCTCTTTATATGTGTTAAGGTGTTAATAAAAATGGATCACCCTAAGTAGAGGTATCGCTTTTAATTAAGTGTTTCTATTCTATTTCTTATTTCACTTACTTAAAGTATTAAAACATGATAAAATAATAAATCTAATATCATTAATATATTTAGATGTTATTATTTTAATATAATCTCCTAAATATTTCTCCACTTCCATCAAATGGGAAAATAATTAACCGTTCATCCATACGTATGAACTATCACCTCCACGAACCGATATAATTCATTTTCTATCACCATCTCTCAAGAATAGTTATAATGATGGAATTAATATTTGTATATATTATTCATGATATATTTATCATTATAATAGAATAATATATCAATTATGTTCTTACTTTTCTTACACATAAAAAAGGACAACATCATTTGTGCGTACGTGTGAACTATCACGTCCATGAAGCGATGTGATTCATTTTTAATCACCACATCACATAGATAATGTATATAAGTATAATTAAATTATTAATATTATATTAATTATATTATGATCTTTCTATAAAGATACAATAATACTTACCTTCTTTCCATAATGATTATTGAAAAATTGAAATGTTAATCATACATACGTATGGCCTACTGTCTCCATGATTATAACGTTGTTCATTTTTCATAAACATGCTTATTGTTTTCATTTAAAAGTATAATTTATGTATTAAGATAATAAAAATTTCATGTATATTATTTTTTAGATGATTTAATAATGACATCTTTGACTGTATCCGAATTAACAAAGTCATTTTGGACTCATATACCGAATATTGTCAAAACGTTCGACGTGAACTTAAATAATTATATAATTGTTATAGTATGATATTAATTGATATAAAAGGAAAAATAAAATATAAAATTTTCTAAAGAAATTAAATAATTAACCTAAGTTTATTATTTATGAATATAAAGATATATGTGATGAGTCGAACTCAAGGTAAGAGACTCTTTAACAAAAACATTGTTTTAAGTGTTTTAATGATTTATTCTTCTTAATATTTATCATTAGTGTATGCATATTAAAAATGGTTTTTATAGATATATTTATATAGAAATTAACGTTTTAAAATGGTAATTTTTTTATTTTATTTCATTATGTTTCAAAGTGGTATGGGACACTTTGAATCAGAAATCTCATTTTAAATGTTTTATATGGGTTTTGAAAATTGATTGGTTATTTTAATAAATTGAAAAAAAAAATTGTGTACAAATGAATTTTTATGAGTGACATGTTGAAAATTTTATGATTTTATGTGTTATGATTATATAATCGTACTTGGACATTTTATGGGAGGTTATGTGATAAACCAATGACAGGTGGTTACGTTATAACCTCTAATGCATTGGGTTTGGAAGTCATTTGTATGGTTATTCCATTTTTAAGAGTTACATATATAGAAGTTGACTATATGATTGATCCATTTTAGTATAACTATTTCCCAATTTAACTACCTATATATTATATGTTTTCATAGAGATTTCTTGAAAATAGTTTGATTTTCAGAAATTAATATAATGTTCTTTTTTAAATGATGATCTCTTTTTCAGGGTAAAAATGTATGTTTTTAAGGAGATATTTTATGGGGTTTCACTAGACTAATGGTTTTCCTTATTTATGTCCCTTACTTAGGTTTTTGTGATTATCCCATATTTTAAAAAAAATTACACTTCATAACATTTGTAAGGGAAAATAAGATGTCATGATGAATGAATTGAAGATGTGTCTTGAAAATAAATCATGTTTTTAAGGGATTACTTTGGTGGGAAAAATTGATACTGAGTATAAGTGTCCACATGTAATGTACGAGTCAAATTTTTAAGAGTTTGTAATAATTCTCTAAAAATCTAAAATAAAAAGATCCTAGAATGTGCATTCTATTTAAAAAACACTAGAATATGTTATTTTTAAGACTGAGTCCTTACAGGAAGAGTATGAGGATGTCTTTCATGAAAACCTGAAAGGATTACCTCCTCAATGATAGCTAGAATTATGCATTTACTTACACCCTAGGATGGCTTTGATACCTACACTATCATATCATATGGATCTCATAGAGAATCATGAGCTAAGGCTGAAGTTTGATGACATGTGGGAGAGAAGGGATTTGTGAATCCTATTGTTTCCCCCTGGGTAGTTATAGTGTAGTTAACCAAGAAGGTGGATGAGAGATTGAGGTTTCGTATGGATTACCAGAACATGATTTAGGTGACCGTGATAATTAAGTATACACTACTAAGTATAGATGACCTCTTTTATTAGTTGATAGGGCTAGGATGGTTCTAAAATATTTTCCTCAGGATATGCTCTCACCAATTGTGATTACATGATGAAAATATACTAATGATGGTATTTACATGTATCTATGGTCACTATAAGTACTTTTTGATTCCCTTAAAACTAAGAAACTCCCTAGTATTGTTTATGGGACTCATGAATAATATCTTTTAGCCTTTCTTAGACCATTTTTAAGTAGTCATCATTATCAATATACTAGTGTACTCAGCATCGGAGGAGGAGCATGAGAGCACATGAGGATAGTACTAGACAAAATCTGAGAGCACCAAAATTATAGGAATCTATCAAAGTGTCATTTTTTTATTTGAGAGGTCCACTTTCTGGGACACATAATCTTAGAGGTAGGAGTGGTATTAGACATAGTAGAGACTAACATAGTGCTAGCTTCAGAGCCACACATGAGTATTATCAAATTACGGAATTTCCTTGGTTTTTTAAGGTATTATTTGAGGTTTTTACCTGATTTTATAGAGTTGAATCACCCTTGAAATCTTCTATTAAGAATTGGAAACCTTTTATGTAGATGAATGGTGCCATCGGTGTTTTTAGGAGTTGAGATAGAGTTTGATGAGTGCTCCAATCTTGATATTTCTAGAGGAGGGTGTCGAGTACGTAATGTTTTGTGATGCATCAAGGATAGTTATTTGAAGTGTTATAATACAGAGACAGTTGGTGATTTCATATGGTTCATATCAGTTGATACCACATGAGAAGGACTACATAACCCACAATATTTAACTAGAAATGGTAGTCTTCTAACTAAATATATGGAGACACTACTAGGAGGGAAATATATTTCTCATCTACTATAACCACAAGATTCTCAATTATATATTCTCTTATAAAGATATTAACATGAGATAGAGGTGATTTATAGAGTTCCTTTAGGAATATTTCTTTGAAATTATATATACTCTAGGGAAGGGGAATTTGGTGGGTGATTCTCTCAGTAGGATCTCTTGTTCTCAGTTATTGGTTGAGGTGTCATAGCAGTTATCCTCATTGCAATTATAATCAGTAAATAAGGATGATTCTCTATATTTACAGTTAATGGTTGTTACCCCAACTCTTTTACAACATTTTTGGGATTCTTGGTGTTGAGTTACTAACTATAATACCTTAAAAACATAGATATCCATTGGATGTGATCCTAATGGATATTTTGATGGTGGGGAGCACACTATATTTCAAAAGGATAGATTATGGTGCCATTGACATTGCAGGAAGTGGTGATGTGGGATTTTCATATATACCCTTTGGCAGTATATCCAGGTGTGGAAAATATGTACTAGAATCATCAACATCAGTTTTGTGGCTAGGTATAAAGAGTTGTGTTGTAGAGTTTGTATCTTGATGCCTCACTTGTCAGTAAGTGAAGGTTGGGCAATGGGTTCTGGTGATTTTAGCTCAACCCCTTGAGGTTCTAGAGTAGAAATGGGATTGGATGTCCATGGACTTAGTGATGGGGTTACCACATACTTCCAAGGGAGACGATTCCATCAGAGTGATCATAGACCAACTCACCAAGTTAGACCACTTTCTAACCATTCGGGAGCAGAGATTAGTAGAGAGCTTGGGACTATTGTGCATACATGTGGTAGTCCAGCTCCATGGATTTCACTTGACAATTGTTTCATATTGTGATGTTCCCTTCACATCATGATTATAGAGAGGATTTTAGGAGGACATTAGGAATCTGTTACATTTTAGGACAGTGTTTCACCCCCATAATGAAAGTCAGACTAAGCAAACCATTCAGGTCTTAGGGGACATGTTGTGGGATTGCATGTTGGATTTTTTCCATAATTAGGAGTATCAAATAACACTAGTGAAGTTTTAATACAAAATAGATACTATTCAATGGTTGTAATTTCACCATTCGTGGCCTTGTATGGGTGACCCTATAGGTCACCACTTTGTTGGACTGATCTAGGTGAGTCAGTACTCATTGACCTAGAGTTAGTGTGAGATACCACAGAGAAGGTGTGTATTATTGAGAAGTGGATGATGACTATATATATTCATTATAAGTATTATATGGACCAATTATGGAAACTTATTAATTTTTAGGAGGGAGACTATATGTTCATGTGGGTCTCATCTCAATGTGGATTTTGAATATTTGGCTATGGTAAAAAGTTATCTCTGAGATTCATTATACCTTTATAGATATTGGGTAGAGTTATAGAGGTGGTATACCTCTTGGATCTATTTTTGTAGTTGGACTAGGTATATGACATCTTCAACATGTTATAGCTGAGGGGTTACATGCACGACCCATCACATGCTATCAGCTGGGGAAATCTAGAAATTGGGGATGGAGCTACCTTTATTGAGTACCCAATGGAAACCGAGGGTCAGCAGGAGAGGATCCTTCATAGTTAATTGATTGTGCTAGTATGTGTCTAGTGGTAGTACAAGAATCTTCCAGATAAAACCTTGGAGTGGGAGACCCAAATGTGATCCTAGTAACTACATATTTTTTAGTTAGTTTGTCTCTTTTTGAGACAAATTTCCCCAAGGTGGGGAGAATGTAACGCATCTTATTTTTTCATGTATTACTTTATAATATTATATCTATTATTTTTAGATCTAGGTGCTAATATGGTGAGATATTCTGAGGCCTGGTGTTCTTGGAATTAATTTTTAAAATATATAAAATATATTACTATCACGTGCATATAATTTTTTTAAAAAAGTTTAATAACTCATGAATTGGGGCCTAGATCATAAATCTAATGGAACTATTGAGTTAAAAATAATGGTTTAACCTTAGGCACAAAAAAACCTTTTTCGGTATTGGAAGATGGTGAAACAATTTCTACAAGCGAAAAATTAATAAAATAAATAAATTTATTTATTTTATTTTATTTTATTTTACATGGTAACCAAAATCCTATATTTAAACACTATTATGGCCAATTTTCGTGTTTAGGTTCATAAACCTAAAAATTGTAGAGGATCCTTGAAGATAGAATAGGAGGTGATCTTGGAGAAGGACAATGGGTCAAGATCAGATTGAGGATCTTTGTGACATCAAAGTTTTTAGATATCACCAATGATGGAAATGTTGTAATGTTATTTGTCAACAGTCAATCCAAACTCCAAGTATGATATTTGATTCTTTATTTTCCATCATTTTCTTTTATCCCGGTCGAATGTAGATCAATCCCATGAAAAATAATTGATTCAAGCATCGATGGTAGATTTAATTGTTGTATTTTTTTTTGATGATTATTATCCCTCTTCTTTCATCAAAATATATGACAATATATCGATTATGAATGACTAAAGGCCTATTTTAATTCCTTATATCTTGTTTTTTATGTGTTTCTCCCCCATTTTTTTGTGCATTCTTCATGGTTATTTTCTTTTACAATGGTTCGAAGATTATATGACAATTGATCATTATGTGATTATTCTTCAATGCAAATGATCAATACCATTGGTATGGATTGTGATGGAGGTTGTGATTTAAGGATTAACAATAATGATGTATTAATTGAGGAGTAATAATGTAACACCCTAAAATTTTGTTAATTATTTTTTCGAATTAATTTAATCTTTTTATTGAGAAATTAATGCAACACTCGAAATAGTTTTTTAATATATTAAAGAACTAAGTCATACATTCATTATATGCTACACCATGGTAAATTGTTACTACACACAACATTGATTATCTTTCACTCCACGCAACATTGACTTGACGTACGTTACATGCAACACCAAGTTTCTACAAAACATCGTTTTATTGTAATAATTATTTAAACAAGATACTTATAGCCTAGTCATTAAACATGGTAATATGACTATTAATATCTAATTTTAAAATAGTATTTATAATGTTTTTATATCAATAAATGATATTGATAATGAAAAATATAATTTTGGGTAAAGTCTTTATATGTTTTAAAATATTATTTTCTCAAATAAACTACTTTTCATGTCCTAATATGAAAAAAAAATAAAATTAATTTTATACACTTTTAGAAATTGAATTTGTTTAAATAAACTTATTTTTTGAAATTATAATATCTAAATTATCTGAGTATTAATTTTTTGGATTTTTATGAGAAAAAATATTTTTTAATGAATAGTAAAAAATAATGAATTTTAATTCAAAATTTTTTTTTCATATAATTTATTTATAAAGATAATTTATATTTTAACTTGGTTTTAAAATATAATCAGATCAAATATACATAGTTTAATTTAATTTAAGTCATTAGAACCAATTTCATATTGAAATTGGATATAAAAACTTAATAAACATTTGATCATATTTACTTTAAAAACATGTAGGGTCATTCCATCTACATGGTTAATTTTAAATTAATTTCTACCAATTATGTAATTGGAATTTGAAAAAAATAATTCCATCTCAGAAATAAAAATAATTTTTAATTTCTAATAATTTCAACTTAGTTCTTACAATAAATTTTAGTTAAAGTGATTAAAATTAACTATAGAAATTAAGAGAAAAATTAGCTTAACAAAGAACAAAACCTTAAAATTAAGGCCAAAACGACATAGAAACATGTCTGAAATCCATTGGATGGCCATATTTAGAACATATTATCCATTTTATCTAATTTTTTTTATTATTGGATCCACTTTAAATGGTAAAAATGTGGTTTTAATTCCCTTTTCTAAAATTTACAAGAGTGTCACTCCTCCTCCACTATAAAAAGACCTTCTCTCCTCTCACTTCCTCACACCTCTCAAGACACATTGGCTCAACCAATATCTGACCAAATATATCTTAAAAATACCTTTATTTCTTATATAATCCTCTCCTTGGGTATAAATCTATCATAGGAATCCCTTTGGTGCAAACCAAAAGAAGTTATCCAAAGAAGAGGTTACATCTTTCCTCAAGCTCTTTAGATTTATTTCCAATCACCACCCACTAAAATCTTCTTATTTAATGATTATACAAAAAAAGCATCCTAAATATACTTATATTTTTTTTGATAATTTATCTACCTACACTTACAAACCCTTCTATCTAATTGGTAATGGACATACTATTTATGTGCACGGTGTACTACCACCTCACAAAATGATGATTATTCGTTTTCCTTTACCGCCTCTCATGGTTGGGAAATATGATGTACATTCTATTTATATATGATATATATTATATTTATTATGTATTCATTCTTCTTTAGTTATTTTATAACCCATACATATATACTTTATACCTTTTGTAAATACTATAACAGCGTTTGTGGATGTGTGAACTACTGCCTCCTCAAAGAAATGTGATTTGTTCACACTCTACATGGAATATATTAAGGATGGGTTTAGTGAAATTATTTAATATATATATGATATAATAATTATAATTTAATAATGATATATATACATATTTTTACATATATTTCATTTACTTTCTTTCTTTTAATATGATAATAAAACAGAAACAGCGTTCATACGTACGTACGACCTATCCTATATATGAATGATGTATTCCATTTCATAATTATATATTATATATATTATTATAGTAAATATATAATGAATACACTTGATTTTTATATCATGTTTTAAATTATGGAAATCCCGCTATAAGTATAAGGACAAAATATATAACAAATTAAGACATGTACGAAAAACCAAGCGGATATTACACAAAGTGTAACCTTAACATAGAATTGTAAATAAGAAGGTAATATAAAGTCATAAAACTCATATATGGTATTTAATATAAGAATATAGTTCTATGATATAATTATAATAAATTAATATTTATTATACACAAGTTTTTGAATGATTACGATGAGATTCATGACTCAAGATAAGGGTCTTTGTCATCTGACTTTTATTTTTTGTGAGACACAAGCCTTGATCACCTCCAATTTCTTATATGTTATGTGTATATTACACATTTATGTATTCCATTAATACTATACATAAATTTATGGGTATTTAAATACCCATTTTATTATTTTTCTTTCATGCTATTTATGTTTCAAAAGATACCAAATCGGTAAAGTAATTTTCTTTCAATTTTCTTTCTTTGAGACCCATTACATGTTACAAACCTATATTTAACTAATAGGTGTATATAATAACTTTGAAATGTTATATAATTAATTTTATTATTTTAATTATATTTTAAGCTTCATGTAATTTCATTTTCTTACATGGGGAGTATGGTTCAAATTTTCCAAATGGTAAGAGTTTATTGAAATAATCTCATCAATTTTAAATATTATTTATTATTTATTATTATGCTTCCATTATTGAAATATTATGATCCATATCTCAATAAAAGTCATGAAATATCTTTTACTATGTATTTTCATGAAATATTCATGTATTATCACTATCTTACACTCTTTGGTACTTATGATAACTACAAAATTTTGAAAGTCCTACTTTATTTTTTCTTTCGGTTAGAAATATGTGTTCC
Organism: Viscum album; assembly: GCA_963277665.1. Lineage (NCBI taxonomy): Eukaryota > Viridiplantae > Streptophyta > Magnoliopsida > Santalales > Viscaceae > Viscum > Viscum album. The sequence continues at coordinate 230,459,419 of OY728151.1, forward strand.
TTCAATACTGTGAATTATAAAAAAGTTTTTAAAATGATTTATTATCATAAATTATTACTTTAAAATATTTAAAATATAATTTTAAAGAAAATTTTTTTAATATATATATGTGTTTACAAATGTATTTTAAACATTTTCAATCTTTCCTTATAAGTTATCAAATTATTTTCAAATAAATATTTTTCAAAAAAAAAATCAAGATTATTTTATAAGTTTTCAATGAAAGTGGTTTTAAAAACGTTTTCAATATCAATTTATATGTTTCCAAAGGAAAATTTTTCCAAAACAATAAAATATTTATTTATAAATTTTCATGTTTATTTTCAACAAAATGGTTTTTAAAATATTTTTTGTTTTAAAAAACTTTTTTCAAAGAAAAAAGGATAATTTCCTCAAGAAATTTTTTTAAAAGATCTTTAAAAATTATTTCTCATCTAAGATGACATTTGTTGGTGTAACTCATTCCTTTATAAGTAAATTATTTGATGTTTAAAAACAAATTATTTATCTGAATGGTTTCTTTTTTTATGGAATTATGTTTATGAAACTCATTTCTCTTCCATAGATTATATTCTTTTGCAACCCACTTATTTTCATGGGTTATGGTTTTCATAAAATGATTATGAAATCTATATGATTTTTAATATGTTATGATATGATTACATGTTTATAATACCCATTTAATTTCATGGGTTATGTTATTATTTCTTATTATCTTATAGCATAGGTATGTATGGTTTTATTATGAGATGTGTGAAACTTATATCTCCATCTAGTTCATTGGGTAATGATTTTTATATCATGAGAAAGATTAAGATGGTATTGGGAGTGAACCTTGACTACTATGATGGTTGTGGGAGTGATGCACGACTACCAGGATGGTATGGGGAGTAAACCATGACTATCAAGATGATATGGGGAGTGAACTCATACTACTAATATAGTCGTTTGTAGCGATGTCTTGACTACTGTGGAAATCATTTTACATGCTTATGTGTATGACACAATTCATTTCCTTATTCCTATGTTATTATTTCATGGATTATGTTATTTATTTCCTTAGCATTCATTTATTATGATATCCTAACCTTTATTCCCTGATTTAGGTTTATGATATACAAGGTATTATCTTCTAATGTTATGATTGCATTCTTGTACCCTTATGATCATGTTTATCATACATATCTCCCTTGTTTACCCATACTGAGCATCTGAGCTCACCCCTTTTTATGTTTTCTTCCCCATATTATGAAAATATATTTTAGGTATTATATGTATAAGAGGGGTTCTAATCTTGGAGAACCTAGTGGGGGATAATTTAGCTCACTCATGTACCAATATTTACATTTCCATGTTTCCAAAGGCACTAAACTAACAAATACTTTGGGAATCTATTTTTTAATGTAATAATTATTATACAAAAGAAATGTAATTTTAATGTACATTAAAATTAGGTCATTATATTTGGTTTCAGAGAAAATTTTTAGTTAACCTTAGTAAAGCAGAATGAGAAAAATTTAGTGAAATCCCTGGTGGAATTTCTAAGGATATGTCTAGATATATATCCAAATATAAGTTTAAGGATGAGTAAAAATATTGGAAAATGCATTGGAATTTAGTAAAGGATAGATTAAGTGGTTTCATATAAATAAATACCTGTCTATATACAAAAACTGGACATGTTTCTATCACATATGTACCTTGGAGTAACAACTCTGACAATGTGAATCAGGCCTGACTCGAGCATAACCTGGTACATGACATTTGTCTTACTGTTCACCTTGTTTAACACTCCCATGGGATATACATTAGGAAATACAAAACTCTTTTTGAACACTAATTAAGGATTTAAATATAATATGACTATTAATAGGCTATGATAAACCTAAGGTGTCATATATTAAATAATTATGTGTCGTTATTTAGACATCCTATAAGTAATTTTTGAGGATTTTTTAGTTTTTTGCTATGATAAGTGTTTCTCACCCCTATACTTTCTGGTCTTAGTCAATAATAGTAACTAGAATAAACTTGGTTAAAATTGAATTTTTCAGATGTTGAATTTATGGGCATTATAAAAATTGATTTCCTAAGTGGAAACCTCATGCAGATAATTCGGAAGGTGGTATAAGTATTGGATATACTTATGAAGATAAGGAGACTGCAAATGATATGTGAAAGGTATGGAATGTTCTTTCAGTATTATTTACATTAAACATAAGAAGCACGATTGTATTGAGGTAGAATAACCTTAATACATGATTCATATTTCATATTATAGTAAAGGGACATTAAGGGATATGATGATGAATCCTGAGTAATGGTTTAAGAAAAAATGTGAATAATTAAAGTGTATATGTTTTGGAATTTAAAGATTATGTTATATAAATCCTGAAACATATAAGTATTTTTAGTATAAGTTTTTCATTGAGGGTTTAAAGGGATATGTTTAATGGGGATAAATAATTATAAAATTTATTTAATAGAAAGGTTGTATTTTGAATTAGGGTAATGTAACGCTTAATGGGTCCATGATGCTGAGAAAATTGTGTTTAGCTTAGACAAAGAGGTGATTGATATGGATAAAGTAAATTGGATAGTACTGATTACCCTATAAAAGATTACTAATTTGTTGACAAAGTGTTCTATGTCATCATGGATGAAGTTTAAAACTTCTTGAATTTATGGAATATATCCAGTAATCATCAAAATAATGAATCATTCATGTTTTCCAAAAGGATTTAAGGTAATTTTAGTTTATTAACACATTTCAAGAGAATGTACGATGAGGGTATTCACATGTTTGGAATGTTGAAACGAATATATAATTTATGATATAGGGGTGATCAATACTATGCTGAATTTGTGACCATATTTTTAAAGTTTTGGATTTTTATATTTCAAAAGGCTTATAAGGTTAACCATTTATAGAAAGTTTAAGTTAAACTTCTAATGAATTTTATGAGATTAAATTATTATCTTGTTATATGGGGATTTATGAAAATTTAATAACTTGTGATGACCTTTTTGTTAGGACTAATGAAATGACCTACCATTCTATATACGGATCTTCTGATCTATTAATTCATTAGGAATAAAAAATTCACCTTCATATCTTAAAATAAGGGATGGATTAGAAGTTGGTCAAGGAACAAAAAATGGTGAGGTTGTCCTGAAATAATGAAAGTATATCTTTTCATGAAAATGATTCAACTTTAGCAAAATGATTTAGAAATAAAATTTTATCCTGATACCTTAGTCCAATTGAACTGATGGCCTTTTAAATCAGCATAGATTTCTGAATTTGAGGCCCTTAACTTTCTAATGATAATTAAATTGTTTGTGATTGATGACCTCAATAACTCCCTATAAATATTTATGATTTCCCCCCAAGTATATATTTTCACTTGAAACCTATATTCCCCTACATTTAAAACCAAGTTGTGAGTTACATTGGGAAACTGTTATCTTTCCAAAAAAAATTTAAAAGAAGTTTTATTATTCATATTTACAATATAGGTTTATTTGAAATGAACTTTCAAATATGAAACCATTGATACGCATATTAATTCTGAGGTTTAAATTCATTTTAAGGTGGGTTGAATGTAACACACTGATATTTTGTGAATTTTGTTTTTCGAATTAATTTAGTCTTTGTATTTAGAAATTCACCTAACACTCAAAATAGTTTTTTTAGTATATTAATGATCCAAGTCATACTTTAATAATATAATACACCAAAGTAATATTTCACTACATGCCACACCTAAATTAATTACATTACACACAATACATACTTGGAATATGTTAAATGTAACACTGAGTTTCTACAAAACATCATTTTATTGTTATAATAATCTAAATGAGGTTTTTATAATCCATATATTAATCCTAGTAATTTTAATAGTAATATATACTTTTAAAATATTTTTTATAATGGTTTTATACCAATAGAACATATTTATAATGAAAAATAATTTTTTTTTGTAAAGTATTTATATGTTTAAAAATACTATTTTCTCAAAAGACATGCTTTTCATGTTCTTCTATGAAAATTAATAAAATTAATTTTTGAAACATTTAGGATTTTAATTTCTATAAAATAAAACTAATTATTGAATATAGATTTTAGAAATTATCTTATGATTGTTCTTTGGGTTTTTTTCTGAGAAACTTCATTTTTTGATGAATTGTGAAAAATACTAAATTTCAATTTAAAACTACTTTTTTTATATAATTTTTCTTGTAGTTAAATTATATTTTATTTAATTTTAAAGTATAAATAGATAAAATTTAAATAAATTAATCCAATTTATGTCACTGTAATCAATTACATATTGAAATTTGATATAAAAACTTGGAAAACTTTTGATAATTTTTACTTTAAAAACCCACAATGTCATCCCGTCTGCTAGATTAATTTAAAATTAATTTATGATACTTATGTGATTGGAATTTGGAAAAATGGATTCAATTTTTTGAATCTTAATAATTACTAATTTTTAATAATTTCAAATTATTTTATACCCAAAATTTTAGTGAAAGTGATTAAAATTAATTATAGTGATTAAGAGAAAAAACTAGATTAATAGAGAACTAAACCTTAAACCTAAGGCCATAAAACGACATAAAAACAATTCCAAAATCCATTTTCTGGCTAAATTGTTACTATATCATCTATTTTCTAGAATATGGACTATTATTAGATCTAATTTCAATGATAAAAATGTGGTTGGAATTTCATTTTCCAAAATTTACAAGAGTGTCACTCCTCCTCCACTATAAAAAGGCCTCATCTCCTCCCACATCTTCACACCTATCAAGACACTTTTGATTAAATAATATCTGAAAAAATATATCCTAAAATTATCTCCCTTTCTCCTTGAATCTTACCCTTGGGAATAAATCCATCCAAGGAATCCAATTGGTTCAAACCAATAATAGTTAACCAAAGAAGAGGTAACATCTTTCCTCAAGATCTTTAGTTTTATTTCCATTATCCACCCCCTAAAATATCCTTATTCCATGATCATACAATAACAACAATATACTAAATATACTTATATGTTTTTATAATAATTTTTCAAGCTACATTTATAGACACTTCCACCTAATGGGTAACGAACATATTGTTTATATGTACGGCGAACTACCGCCACCCAAAACCATGATTGTTTTTCCTTTACTACCTTTCATGTATGGGTATTATGATAGACACACTATTTATATATGATATATATTATATTTATTACATCTTTTTAAATCATTATTTCTTTTATAACACATACCTTTTTTGTTTATATCTGCTCTAAATACCATAACATCATTTTTCGGTGTGTGGACTGTTGTCTCCTCAAAGTGATGTGATTCGTTCACACTCTACATGGAATACATTAAAGATGGGTTTATAGACATTATATGATATATATATATGTTATAATAATTATACTATAATAATGATATATATACATATATATATACATTTATTTCACTTAATTTCCTTTATTCAATATGATAATAGAATGTAAACAGCCTTCATGCATATGTATGACCTACCGTCTCCATGAATGATGTATTCCATTTCAAACTTTTATATTCTATAGATTATTATAATACACATATATTGAATATAAATTATATTTATATCATGATTTACATCCTAGAAATCATGGTATATGTAGAGACCCATACTTGACGTACATAGACATTACATTACTTTTGCGGAATACTTATTATAATACAATAACAGACGCCCAAAGACCGTATTAGTTTAGTGTCTTTGGAAACTCAGAACATAATCTTCTAATAATGGTGTAATATCTTTAATATTTCCCATAAAGATATTCCCCTTTGGTTTTATTACCTAAAACCTTTATTTAAATCATGGGGAAAAGAAAACATAAAAAGGGTGAGCTCAAATGCTCAGTAAGGGTAAACATGGAGAACTTAAAAACGATCCTTAAACATTTGAATGTAAAAACATGATCATAAAACAACAAAATCTTGCGAAATGACATAAATCTTGGCAGTACATAAGTCATGGATCATAAAAGGATATCAATCATGATAAAATAAAACATGTAATTGTGGCAAACTATTAAGCACATGTTATGATTTCCATAGTAGCCAAGGCATTGCTTCCAAGACCATCATAGTGGACAAAGTCCATTACTGAATCGGGTTTACTTTCCATTCCAGCCCTGTATTACTGAACCGGATTCACATTCCATTCCAGCCATATCTATATCATAAGATATAATTCTTTACCCAATGCATTGGAGGAAGATATAGATCCCACCCATCTCATAATTAAATCATTATTACTTGTGCCAAAAAATAAACATAAATCATTCATTATAACGCAAATAATAAAATGGGTTTCATAAACATCATATCATCATAACATAATCCATATACAACAAATGGATATCATTTCATCATAAGAAGAATCAAACCATGGAAATAATAGAGACATTATACTTGAAACATAATCATACTAAATAATGTCATCTTATATGGAAAATAGTTTTGACAAAACACTTGAAATGAATTCTTGAGGAAAATATCCTTTCTTCTTCAAAATCATTTTCTTTCCACAAAATTCCATGAAATTCTAAAAGAAAAGGATTTTGTTGAAAATAATCATGAAATATTGTAGATTAAGCTTCATGAAAATAAGGCGTTATGAAACTTTAAAAATTATTTCAGGCCATATATGTTAAACAACATTATCCTCGTACATTTTCCGGAAAAGTCAAAAAGTACATTATATGGTAACCAAAAAAAATTCCTTCCATACAGTGTGGTAAATGTAAATAAAGATTAAAAATGACTTTAAACATACAAGGAAGAATAGTAACCACTTTATGAAGACATTTTTATAAAACATGGACACTGATGAAAAACATATCCATAGTAAATACTTACAAATAAACAATCTCGGATAAGAACGAGATTGGAATAATTATCCCTTATCTTATGTTCAATTTCTTTCATATGTGTCTGAGAGTCCTATATAGTGGGTTTAGACATATTATTAACTTGTAAAAGAACCATAATAATATTTATGCTATCATATATGATTCACTTACAACTTTATATTACTCGTTCATTTGTCAATTCCATGTTAATGCATCGTTTTTGGGTAAATTCATTTCATTTGTTGTACGTGTTTTGACTTGTAATTATTCATATGATTAATTATATTTTGATTAATTACTTCCAGAATGTAAAACATGATTTATATATAATATATATTCATAATATAAATATATATAATAGATCAATAAATGGAAGGAAATACACCGTTCATGGAGACGGTAGACCGTATGTACGCATGAACGCTATTTTAGTTTCTTTATTAAATTGAATAGAAGTAAATGAGATATATATATATATATATACATAATTACAGTATAATTATTATTTCATATGTTTCATTATTACCTATTATATATACTTTATAATCATTCTTGAATGGTTAACATGGAGAATGAATCTCATCGCATCGTGGAGACGGTAATCCGTACGTACGCACGAGAGACAATATCATTCTTTTGATATTAAAATCATATATAATTGTATGGTATATCATATATAAAGAATCATCATAATGTTATATTTATTATTTATATCATTTATACTCATTATCATACCCATCCAAATGATGAAATGTTTGAATAACAAAATACACCACGATGTGGAGACGGTAAGCCGTACATACGCACGTGTGGTGACTTTTTCATTCATAGGATGGATAAAATAACTAATATGGTTATACAATTTTCATAATAACTTCAAAGTATATAGAAGATACTGGAGTTATTATTTTATAATAGAAACAAAAAATAAGGAGGAAGGGGAAGAAGAAAGGAACTTGAAATAGGTGGTGAAATATTTACCTCTCCTGCAAGTTCTTCCTTTTGATTTGATCAAAAGGGCTCTTTAGGTTGACTTTCTGACTAAATTAAGGCCTATATGATAAAGGTAGTATAGTTGATAGGATATTTGGGCAGCGGGTGGCTAAGCCAAATGGATTTGGAGGTGTGAATTAGAGATAAGGGGGAGTACCCTTTTATAAGAGGGGTGAGGGGAACCTTAGAAAAAACATAAAATAATATTTTATAATAAATTCATATTTGGTTTATAATGGCTCCAAAGTGACTTATTTCGAGGCTAGGTTTGGTATGGGTCAAAATCCTCTCAACCAATAGGTTTTAGACAAGTTTAGGATACCATTTTAACCTTATCATTTAGATTTAACTCTAAGTTAAATAATTTAACTTTTACCACATCTTCTTGTATTCTTACACTATTTGGTAAATAAACTTACTATAAAAAAACAAATATACCCCAATTGGTTCATTAATGTCATATATATTATTATATAAGTATTCTGGCCGAACCTTATATTTGTAGGACCATTATATCAATTAATAATATAATATTTTTCTTAAAAACTCTTTTATGCCAATTTTGACTGTATTTGGTATTTTATTTTTTTTATAAACTCATAACAGAATTATTACTTCTAAAAAAATTCATCTAACAAACCCCAATATGTTATATTAACCTATAAAATTATTTTAATTCATAAAAAGTCTCAAATTACATTTATTTGTGTATTTATAATATTAATTATGTTAATATTTCATTAATAAGGTAATTACTACATCATCATTTTATCATAAATAAATTAAATTATTTAATGTCTAAAAAATATAAATAAAATATCATTATGTAGTAAATCTTTTTATCTTTATAATGAATATTTATAGTCGAATTTATCTTATGTATAACCCTATATTAAAAATGTATTAGTTATTAAACTTTGATTTTAACTTTTTTAACTCTTCTTTGAGTCAAAAAATAATAAATGTCCTAATCTAATCCAAGTGGACCTAAAGGGTGATATTTTATTCCTAATATTGTTTTTGGTCGAATTACACTTATCCAATAGAATTAGGACATGTGTTAGGGTAATAATAATATCATTTTTACCCTTAATTACCCTATTTACTTTTAATCGTGGTAAATAAAAGTAAAAAGTTACTATTCACCAAAAATTATTTTTATCTTATTGAACAAAATTTTACTTACTGATATCAACCATGTCTCTCGGATTTTTGAAATTCCACTCACAGAAGCGGTAAAATTATGTTTTATGTAAATTTGTAAATTTTCCTATGAGGTGGGTAAAAGACGGTAAAAGGTTCAATAAAATATTCATATATCTAAAATTATTATAAAATTACTCCAATAAATTACATTTAACTTATATAGTTATTATGTATCTATTTTGACCAAAAATAAAATTAAATAAAATAAATAATTATTTAAATAAAAATTCGGTTTTAACCAATAACTCAGTGTTTTCACTATTCATCAAAATTGAAGGTTTTAAGAAAAATGCCAAAAATTCACCCTAGGCTAATTTCGATATTCCAAATCCAAAAATAAAGTCCATTTTGAAAGATAAAATTTATAAAATTTCAAAAATTGGTTATTACTATTCATAATGGATAGTTTATATAATATTTTAATAACATTTCATTTTTAGTGAAACTTAGTATTGCGTACAACGCAAGCTATCGAGGAAGGTTTCTCTTGCATGTAATGCAAGCCAAGAATAGTGTTTTGTATACTACAAGCTAATACAGTGTTGCGTATAGCGCAAGATAATCTTGGTTTAGCGTACAACACAAGGCATCAAGGAAATTAAAAATAATATTTCTCATAAAATCTCAGGGAGTTACATTCTACCCCCCTTAAAATTAATTTCTCCCTCGAAATTCGTCAGGGTTATAAATAGTTTACTACTTGAAAGTTTCATTCATCGAAACCCACATCATAAAAAGTAATACTAAAATTTAATTTTAAAAATTGAAGTATGAAATGTAACGGTTACCCAAATTAACTCATCACTGGGTTTCCACATAAGAGAACATAGGTGAAAAAATGGATATGGAAGAGAAATCTAACCATCATGTTCTGATAAAGAGTGGTAGAGAACATGGCTATGAAAAATCCAAAAATCACAAATCCATACATTTTTTATGATCTAAGGTACCATCTAATTCATCGAATATGAGGGTACTAGGACAACATTGTTTGGTTTTCAAGATCATTTCCCTAATGTTGAAGAATTAAAAGAAATACTTACTTGATTTTGGTGCAATCTCACTGTTGTTTTTGCCTTAAACAATTTCCACTTCATCTCTTAAAGAAATAAAGTTGAATTTGTATTCTGTGAAGTGTTATCAGATCATGTGATAGAATGATAGGTCATTCCATCTGTCTAAAACATAAGGTTAGAAAAATTTATATACATATGTCCATATTATGGTGAGATTAACAGTATATGATTCCAAAAATGGACTTATACTTCAACTATCATACTGATTAATAAAATAAAAATAATTTCTATTAACTGGGGACTTCCTGTAGGCCAGTGGTAGGCGATAAAGGCATGTCGCACATCGGTTGTGGGTTCTATTCCCGCAACCTTTTCCAACGTGACGGGTTGTCGCCCGTTCTGCAGGTTGTCTCTTTTCTTAAACTATACTATTATAACATTCTAGAAATAAAATTGAAAAAAAAATATCTACACTTAAATAATACTATCTAATGTTAAACTTAATCCATTCCAACCTTAAGACTTATCCAAAATACTACTTTCCAAAATCATTGTATAAAGAGAATGATTACTAAAAAGTTCATATAACAAGCACGTGAATACCATCATTTATCCCTCATATATCACAAGATATATCTTGTTGGTGACATTCCATACATGTGAATACCTTAATCGTGTATTCTCTTGAAAAATAAATACACATTGAACCTTAGTGATACCATGAATGCTTTTAAAAGTTAACACTTTCCACATACCAAAATCCCAAAATTTCTATATGCTCAAACCATGATATCACTTTGTCCTTATATCAGTCATGAGCTCATTAATATTATCAAACATATTACTTTCTCCTTAACCCTTCATTATGCGCATATCATCTACTTTCAAAAATATTTCAATCACTTTTCGTGGTTACCGGTACCATATAATTATTGAAAACCACAATAAACCAATACATAGATATTCCAATATTCTACAATACTATAAATGAGATTCCACAACATTATTTCGGAATCCTGTTACAAAAACACATAATCATTCCACTACATTGTTGTCATACTCAACATCGCCAATAGTTTTCGCATGTGACTTCCCTTTTTTCCTTTGTCGTAATAGGTTGTTGAGTTCGATTATCATTAAACCTTGGATTAGGGCATTGGTTATCATAATGCTCCATTTCCTTGCACTTGAAGCATTGAAGTGTTGGTGGTGTGTTTTCTATTGTCTTTTCTCTATTCACATCATTAGATACATTTTTCCCATTACATTGTCACTCAGCTGCTCGATGACCTTATTTTCCACACTTGAAACTTTTTCTAGTACCTTTTAGAAAATCTCCACCATGCGTCTTTCCACAATTTGAGCATAAAGAAACATTCACCTTCTTTTCACCATAGTTTTGATATTTTTCCTTTAACTCCATCTTTTATTTCTTGTCAAAACCATGAGATGGATATGTAACTCCAACTTCTAGTTCTACCTTCATATCACAACGCACAATTTATTCGTAGCTACTGAAGACTCTTATAGATAATACCCTTCAAAGACTTGGTTTTAAGCCTCTGAATAATTAATCAACTTTATTTTTAGGTTGGATGATAAATCCAGATGAATACCTTGAAAGCCTTGTAAAATTCACCTCGTATATACCAACAGATTCATAATCCTTTTCCTTAATCTCAAGGAACTCCTTTTCTATCTTTGTTCGAAGAATACAAGGGAAGTACTTATTGAAAAACAATTTCTTGAACTCATCCCATTCCATGGATTCAATTTAATCTTGGGGCCTTGTAATCTTAATTAGATTCCACCACTGGTCTGATTCACCTTCTAAACGGTAAACAGCTAGAATGACTTTTTCATGTTCTGAACATCAAAGTATAGAAGATATCTTTTCAAAGGTACTGATCCATTGTTCAGTAACAAGAGGATCAAAAGACCCACTAAAATAAGGTGGTCATTTCCTCATGAAGGACTCAATAGAATATTGTTCCCTCCTCTGCTCATTTTGAAGTCCAGAATGATTCAGAGCTCGTGTAAGTATAACAATAAGATTTTTCACTCCATCTCCCATAACAATGGATTTTTTAGGAGGACAATGATTGCATTGTACATTACATTGATCAACACAGTTCCTTCGGGTTCCATCAATCGTCTAAAACCCAAAAAGAACAGTTTGAGAGGAAAAAATCATGCTAAGAAAACAGCATTATAAAGGGGGATTACCTTCACTATATAACATCTTAGGTTTAATTCTATGATTGTTATCGTAATTCTATTAATATAACCTATACGTATACTTATCCTTAGGGACATCCCTAGACATACCTTAGAAATACCTTTAGGGATTTCATTAAAGTTTTTGCATCCTAGTTTCCCAAGGTTAACTAAACCTTCGCTCTGATACCAACTGTAGATACCCATACTTGACATACATAGACATTACATTACTTTTTCGGAATACTTAATACAATACAAAAAATAGACACCCAAAGACCGTATTAGTTTAGTGTATTTGGAAACATGGAACATAATATTCTAATCATGGTGAAAGATCTTCAACATCTCCCATAAATATCTTCCCCTTTTTTTTTCTTACCTAAAACATTTCTTTAAATCCTAAAGAAAATAAAACACAAAAAGGGTGATCTCCAATGCTCAGTAAGGGTAGAAATGGAGAACTTAAAAATGATCCTTAAACATTTGAACATAAAAACCTGATCATAAAAAAACAAAATCTTGAGCAATGACATAAATATTGGAAGTACATAAGTTATAGATCATAAAGGAATATTAATCATGTTAAAATAAAACATGTAATTGTGGAAAACCATTAAGCACAAGTTATTATTTCCATAGTAGCAAAGGCATTGCTGCCAAGACCATCATAGTGGACAAAGTCCATTACTGAACTGGGTTTACTTGTCATTCCAGTCTTGTATTACTGAACCAGATTCAATTTTCATTCCATACATTTCTATATCATGAGATATAAATCTTTACCCAATGCATTGGAGGGAGATATAGGTCCCACCCATCTCATAATGAAATCATTCTTACTTGTGCCACAAAATAAACATAAATCATTCATCATAACCCAAAGAATAAAATGGGTTTCATAAACATCATCCCATCATAACATAATCCATATAAAACAAATGGATATCATTCCATCATAAGAATAATCAAACCATGGAAATAATAGAGACATTATACTTGAAACATAATCATACTAAATAATGTCATCTTAGATGGAAAATAGTTTTGACAAAACACTTGAAATGAATTCTTGAGGAAAATATCCTTTCTTATTCAAAATGATTTTCTTTTCACAAAATTCTATGAAATTTTAAAATAAAAAGACTTTTTTGAAAATAATCATGAAATCTAATAGAGTGTGCTTCATTAAAATAAGGTGTTATGAAACCGTAAAAATCCTTTCATGTTGTATAAGTTAAAAAAACATTCTCCTCGTACTTTTTCCAGAAAATTCAAAAAATACCTTGTATGGTAAACAAAAAAAGATTCCTTCTATACAATGTGGTAAAAGTCAACAAAGATTAAAAATGAATTTAAACATACATGAAAGAATAGTAACCACTTTATGAAAATATTTTTATAAAACATGGACATGGATGATAAATATAACCCCAGTAAATACTTACGAATAAACAATCTCGGATAAGAACGATATTGGAATAATTATCCCTTACCTTATGTCCAATTTATTCTATATGTTTCTGAGAGTCCTTTATATTGGGTTTAAAAATATTATTAACTTTTAACAGAACCATAATAATATTTATGATATCATATATGATATCATATATGATTCACTTATGACATTTTATTACCCGTTCATTTGTTAATTCCATGTTAATGCATCGTTTTGGGTAAAATCATTTCATTTCTCATACGTGTTTTGACTTGTAATTATTCATATGATTACCTAGATCATGATTACTTAATTCTAGAATGTAAAAAAGGATTTAAATACAATATATATTCATAATATAAATATATATAATAGATCGATAAATGGAACGAAATACATCGTTCATGGAGACGGTAGACCATACGTATGCATGAACATTGATTTCGTTTCTTTATTAGACTGAATGGAAGTAAATGATATATATATATACATAAATCCAGTAGCATTATTATGTCATATTTTTTATGATTACTTATTATATATAATTTATAATCATTCTTTAATGGTTAACATGGAGAATAAATCTCATCGCATCGTGGAGACGGTAGTCCGTACGTACGCACGAGCGACAATATCATTCTTTTGATATTAAAATCGTATATATTTGGATGGTATATAATATATAAAGACTAATAATAATGTTATATTTATTATTTATATCATTTATACTCATTATCATACCCATCCAAATGATGAAATGTTTGAATAACAAACTACACCACGACGTGGAGATGGTAAGCCATACATATGCACATGTGGTGATTTCTTCATTCATAGGATGGATAAAATAACTAATATGGAAGTAAAATTTTTATAATAACATCACAGTATGTATAATATACTAGTGTTATTATTTTATAATGGAAACAACAAATAACGCGGATGTGGAAGAAGAAATCTAGAAATAGGTGGTGAGATATTTACCTCTCCTGCGGGTTCTTCCTTTTGATTTGATCAAAAGGGCTCCTTAGGTTGGCTTTCTGACTAAATAAAGGCCTATAGGATGAAGGGAGGATAGTTTATAGGTTATTTGGGCATGTGTTGGCCGAGCCAAATGGCTTTGGAGGTGTGAATTAGAGATAAAGAGGAATACCCTTTTATAAGAGGGGTGAGGGGCACCTTAGGAAAAACTTAAAATATTATTTTATAATAAATTAATATTCTGTTTATAATGGATCCAAAGTGACTTATTTTGACTATAGGTCAGGTATGGGTCTAAATAATCTTAAAAAATAGGTTTTAGACAAGTTTAGGTTACCATTTTAACCTTATCCTTTATATTTAACTCTAAGTTAAATAATTTAACTTTTACCACGTCTTCTTGTATTCTTAAACTATATGGTTTATAAACTTACTCTAAACAGCCAATCGAACCCCAATTAGTTCATTAATGTCATATATATTATTATATAAGTCTTTTGGCTGAACCTTAGATTTTTAGGACCATTATATCAATAAATAATATAATATTTGTTTTAAAAACTCTTTTATTTCAATTTTGACACTATTTGGTATTTTTTTATAAATTCATAACAGCATTATTACTTCGAAAAAAATTCATCTAACCAACCCTGATATGTTATATTAACCTAGAAAATTAGTGTAATTCCTAAAATGTCTCAAATTACATTTATTTGTGTATTTATAATATCAATTATGTTAATATTTTATTAATAAGGTAATTACTGCATCATCATTATGTCATAAATAAATTAAATTATTTAATGTCTAAAAAATCTAAATAAAATACCATATTGTAGGAAATATTTTTAGCTTCCTATGAATATTTATATTCTAATTTATCTTATGTATAACCCGATATTAAAAATTTATTAGTTATTAAACTTTGATTTTAACTATTTTAACTCTTCTTTGAATTAAATAATAATAAATGTCCTAATCTAATCCAAGGGGAAAAAAGGGTAATATTTTATTCCTGAGGTTGTTTTTGTCGAATTAAACTTATCCAATAGAATTAGGATATGTGTTAGGGTAATAATAATATCATTTTACCCTTAATTACCCTATTTACTTTTAACCGTGGTAAATAAAAGTAAAAAGTTACTATTCACCAAAAATTATTTTTATCTTATTGAACAACATTTTACTTAATGATATCAATTGTGTCTCTCGGATTTTTTAAATTTCACTCATAGAAGCGGTAAAATTAAGTTTTATGTAAATCTGAAAATTCTCCTAGGAGGTGGGTAAAAGATGGTAAAAAGTTCAATAAAATTTTGATATATCTAAAATTATTATAAAATGACTCAAATGAATTACATTGAACTTATATAGTTATTATGATTTTATTTTGACCAAAATTAAATTTAAATTAAATAAATAATTATTTAAATAAAAATTTGGTTTTAACCAATAACCAAGTGTTTTCACTATTCATCAAAAATTGAATGTTTTCAGAAAAATACCAAAAATTCACCCTAGGCTAATTTTGATATTCCTAATCCAAAAATGAAGTCCATTTTGAAAGGTAAAATTTATAAAATTTCAAAAAAGTGGTTATTACTATTCTTAACGTATAGTTTATATAATATTTTAATAACATATCATTGTTTAGTGAAACTCAGTATTGCGTACAACGCAAGATATCAAGGAAGGATGATCTTGCGTGTAATGCAAGCCAAGAATATTGTTTCATATACTACAAGATAATACGGTGTTGCGTATAGCGTAAGATAATCTTGGTGTAGTGTACAACACAAGATATCAAAGAAATTAAAAATAATATTTCTCATAAAATCTCGGGGTGTTACAGTATAAGTATAAGGACCAAAAATATAACAAATTAAGACATATGTGAAAAAAAAATCGGATATTACCCAAAGAGTAAATTTAACATGGTATTGTTAATTAGAGGGTAATACAAATTTATAATAAAACCATATATTGTATTAAATATAATAATATGTTTCTTTTATGAATTTATTAAAAACTTATATATATTATACATAATGTTTAAATGATTACGACAAGATTCAATACTCAAGGTAAGGTTTTTTCTCATCTCACTTTTATTTTTTGTGAGATATAGGACATTTTTACCTCACATTTATCATATATTATGTGTATACTAACAATTTATGTATTAAATGATTCATGTACTTAAATTTACAGTTATTTATATACTCATTTTAGGATTTTTATTACATGGGATTTATGTTTTAAAAGTTACCAAATCAGTAATGTAATTTTATCTCAATTTTTCTTCTTTGAGACCCAAGTGATGTTATGCACCTATATTTTTATAATAGGTGTATATAATGCCTTTGAAATGTTATATCATAAATATAATTATTTTCTTAATATTTTAATATTCATTTAATTTCATTTTCTTAAATGGGGAGTATGTTTCAAAGTTATCAAATGGTAATAATTTATTGAAAAAATCTCATCTCCTTTCAAGATTACGTATGATTATGCTTCAATTATTGAATTATTTGGATTTATATCTAAATAACACTCATGAATTATAGTATCCTCTGGTTTTCCATGATATATTCATGTATTGGTACCATTTTCTAGTCTTTGGTACTTATGTTAACTAATAAAATGTTTTTATTAAAGTTTGGAATTATTTCTCCTTTCGGTTGGAAATATGTGTTATTTAAAAACCATGATTTCTAAAAAAATCCAAACTATTTTATAGTAATCAATTATTCCTTTAAATGTTTTCAAATATATTTATAATTAATTTTTTTAAAAAAAATTATATTTAAAATGGTATTTTAAATGTTTTCAAGATTTCTTTGTAAGTTTTCAAAGTATTTTCAAATAAATGGTTCTAATTTTTTTTTCAAGATTCTTTTATAATATTTCAAGTAAAATGGTTTTCAAAATATTTTCATGATCACTTTATATTTTTTCAAAGGAAAATGTTACCAAAATGATTTAAAATATTTATTTATAGGTTTTCATGTTTATTTTCAAGAAAATGGTTTTCAAAAGATTTTATTTTTTAAAAATAATTTTTCAAAGAAGAAATAATAATTTTCTAAAGAAATGTATTTAAAATATATTTCAAAATTATTTCTCATATAAGATCACATGTTTTGGTTTTAATAATGCCTTTATGGATAAATCATTAAATTTTTCCATTCATATTATTTCTTTGAATGGTTTGTATTTTGATATCATGATGTTTATGAAACTCATTTCTCTCTCATGGTATATATGATTTTGAAACCCACTTCCTTTCAAAGGTTATTCTTTTGATGAAATAATTATGAAACCTAAATATTTTTTCATATGTTATGATATGATTACATTTTTATGATACCCATTTCATTTCATTGTTTATGATATGAATTTTTATGATCTTGTGGAATATATATGTGTGATTTCATTATGATATGGCTGGGACCTATATCTCAATCTAATGCATTGCGTAAAGATTTATATCTCGTGAGATAGACTAATATGGTCTTGGGAGTGAATCTTGACTACTAATATGGCCATGGGAGTGAACCATGACTACCAAGATGGTATGGGAAGTGAACCCATACCACTAAGATGGTCATGGGAGTGAACCATTACTACCAAGATGGTATGGGGAGTGAACTCATACTACTAACATGACCTTGGCAGTGGAACCTTGACAATTATGGAAATCATTTTATAGGCTTATGTGTCTTCCACAATTATATGTCATATTACGATATTATTTCATGGATTATTTTATTTATTTCATTATGATTCATATATTATAATCTGCTAACCTTTATGCCATGATTCATGTTTTTGATATGTAGGGTATGATCTTTTAATTTTATGATCACATTCTCTTACCCTTATTCTCATGTTTATTCTTAAATATCTCCCTTGTTTACCCTTACAGAGCATCGAAGATAACCCCTTTTTATGTATACTTCCCCATGTTTTGAAGATATATTTTTGGTATGATATTTCTAAGAGGGATGATAATCTTGGAGAACCTAGTGGGAGATAATGTAGCTCACTCATGTACCATAATTGTTATTTTCATGTTTCCAAAGGAACAAAACTAAAAAGGACTTTGGGTGTTTATTTTTGTAATGTATTAAGTTTTCCAAAAAAGTAATGTAAAATATATGTATGTTAAGACTAGGTCGTTATAAGCAATACTAGATCAAACTAAGTGTTCTATTCTCATGATGGATATGTGATGGTGGCTCATGGTGGTGACATATTGGATTGAAGGATTATTTTCTGAGCGGATCAAGGACAAGAATCCATTGAGTGGATGATGTTGAGTTTGGGAGACATATAATCCCTGGATTTAGGTTAGAACGGTGACTCTAGATATATTTTGGATGATATAAAATAAGAAACAATGGATCTGGAAAATTCCATGTTACATGGTGAGTAATCTGGAGTTAAATGTCATGTGAGACCCCTTGTGTGGCGCTAGAGTTTCCATGAATAGTTAAATATAACATGCTATTTTTTCCTATTTAATTCCATGTTGCATATAATCAGTGTCTTGACATGTATCTCAGAGGATACACAGACATGGTAAGTCCAAGTAAACGAACAAGACCAGAGTACATGGCTAGGTGTACACAGGCATGGGTAGGACAAGTACACAGACATGACCAGAGTACACAACTAGGAGTACATGGGTGCCGACATGGTTAGGTGTACACAGTCTTGGTTAATTGTACATGAGGTGGTACACAGGCATGGCCAGTGGTACACGAGCATAGAAAAATGTCACAGAAAAGGTTTTAGGAGATCTATACATGTTTTTTACTATTTATACAAGTTGTGTATTTGGAGATTTACATGTTGTGTGATGCAGAAACACATAGAAAAACTAATATTTGGATGGACAGACAGTATACCCTAATTAAATGTCGTGTTCCCCCTTTGAGGGTGTTGTTTAACCTTTGTTTCTTCTGTATGGACCATTATCAGTTTAGTGTGTTCACTTGATCCATTACTTTGAGGGTAATATGAGGCATTATGTTCAGATCTAAAACTTTTTATCTACTCTAGAGGATGGGTCGTATATAGATTTCATGGTGTCCCTCCATGAGACTATAGGGTGATCCATTATCATCATTATACCCTAGGTGGGTTTTGTGGAATCAGTGTGACCTCATTTAGTGGGGATTTGATCCACCATCTAGTCGGTCATATCGATAGGATTCATGGTATCATTTTCATATGATCCCCTACATAACGGGTAGATCCATATTGGGTTCTAGGTATCCCCCAGTGATCCTGGGTGTGACCCCTTATCTGAGTATCAAGGTTTTTTGAGACAAGTGAGCTTTCTTGAGCAGGTCCCAATGATCATGACCTCTTACAAGAGTGTCTCTAATGATTTCCTGGCTCTTGGAGTATACTACTAGAATGAGAATTTCTTTTAGCATAATACTATAGAAAGAAGTTGGTTGTGACCACTTGGAGTTGTGGTGTCCTTCTTGGGTATATCTAGTTTCTATTTTTTATGCATTGATTTGTATATCTTCGTTATGATCTAAATATTCTTGATACTTCATGTTTCATATTTTTAGGGTGTCCTATTGTGTATTGTTACACTCGCCCTTGTATGTGTGCTTCCCATACGTTTCATGTCTTATGAAGACAACAACCCATTTTATGGTGTCATGGGAGGACAGGGAGCTGGTTTAGAATATCTTAGTCCCGACAGACTGAGGTGTTTCCCAGGTGGTTTCATTTGATCGTAGTCATCTCCCTTGGATCAAGTTAAAGTGTCTATAGATTTTTGTTGTAATTTTATTTGTCCCTTTTTATCAATTTCAGTACATTACTTTCATGCTATTATTGTTGGATGATAGATGTATTCATGCATTGGTTTCATTTATTTTACATTGAAATATTTTATGGGCTTGGTGATATGTGTGTGTGTGTATAGGTACATTAGGATAATTCCACTCATGTATTTGATATACCTACTCGGAATTGGTTTATATCCCATGGCCTATTAGAGGTGGTCTTGGATTATTCATGGTCTTAGCCTCATCAAGCCTGATCATAATAAAAAAATAATGAAAATTATAAATAGGGAACAAAAATAAACAAATCTAGGTTTAACCCCCCATGTGGGTACTAGGTTTTGACTACCCCTAGTGAGGTAGTTCTTATTATAATCCTAAATATAAAGTTCTATTTGGTTTAGGTGATTTGAATCACTAAATTCTTGGTCTTTCTACACTTATCCAAATGAACAAGGTATAGAGGATCCCTTGATTAGCATGTTACTGGTCCACCCCCATTTCTGTGACATAAAAATTTCATGGTAGAGGTCGGGGTAAGTACGGGCCTATTTTTTATGTGAAATGAAACAATGAATTTTTTATTCATCATGGACCTACTTTATAATGGTACAAAAACATCGTCACTTTACTAAAATTTATCTGGTTATCATATTGGTTGAGAGTATGGGAGATGAGGTTAATCTCACCCTTTTGGGGGAAATTATTTCTTACTCTAGAGATTTATTAAATAGTTAATACATATTTGAGGATCCATACCAAATTCTAGTTTGGTGTTTTATACCACTACACAAGTTATCGATCATAACCATGCATTTAAGTTAACATATGTATATATTAAAGGTTATTTATTTTAATTATTAGTTGATTATATTATGATTTAAAGCTAAAAACCAATCACTTTGAAATTTATAATCATATAGGTAGGTGGTAATTGTTGTGTATTTTGGATCAATCCTAGGACAGGGGCTTCCAATGTATCCCTATTATGGGAATTATAAGCTTCATAGTTTGGTGTCACTTAATAGGACACATCGTAACTTTTAAGGTTGTTTGAAAATGAAAAATGTGGTGCCTTTTAAGGTTATGAAACCATGACCATGTGAATTTACTTTTAAGTTCATTCCTCCAGGAAATTTTCCAAATAGATTAGTTTTATACAAAATGGAACTCATTCTATACAGTTTAAATTCATAAATCTAGGACTACTAGGTGTAAGGTGTCTAGAAATGTTTGGTGTTTTGAGCTGATATTGTTTGTTGGTAACTTAACAAGAGAAGGTATGGTTAAACTCGTAGATAATGTGTCCCATTGAGATATAATGACTTATAGGGAATAGAGTTCTTTGGGTAAAATTTTTATAGGGAATGTTTCCTAGAAAGGATGAGTTCGTATGGAATGTGTCCTAGAAAGTATGTTGGTTTTGGATGTTGGGTTTAAACCTTGGGGAGGAATCCTATGTATTCTAGTTAACTAGTATAAAACCCAATTTAGTTTTAGTTACATAGTTTAAAGGTATTATTTTATGATTGGTCTATGTAGTTTAACATCACATGGTAAGAATTTTTTTATTACTAAAGGGGTTATAGAAAGAGATTTAGTGGGTTCGTTTTCAAGCTTATGAATGTTCTTCTCAAAGGTTCATGACCCAGTAGTTGACTTAGGTGAGGAATAGTTTTAGGGATTAAACCTAGTAGAAATCCCTTATGTGGATGTATTCATACTATCTATTGGTAACTAGATTAAGAAATATGACTTGAATCATGGTAAATATATCATGTTGATGAGGATTTAGGGATTTCACCAATTAGGAGGACCCTATGTAGATGTATACTTATGATATGTTGGTAACTCAAATATAAATAATGACTAGAATCATAAAAAATATGGTTTAGTGAGGAGTATTTTGGTATTGCATCAACTATTAGACCCATTAAAGGATGTATGTTTCCTATCCTTTGAAAACTAGATGTGGAAGGATGATTGGATGTATGGGTAATGTGATCCAATGAAGAGGATTTGGTATTTACTCTTGATAGGAGTCTAATAATATAGGTACATGGCTCGTTAATGTTTTATAGGGATGAAATTATCAGGGGAGTATTTTTGAGGATAACACCTAAGAAGGAGGCCCAAACATTCGTGGCTCATTGAGGAGACCAGGGATTCTATTTCAACACTTTGGCAGTCCCAATAATCATATTGATCCAAGGGAGGATTCAATGGTAACCCCATGATGGGGATCCTCATTATTAATGGAAGTTATGATTGTAATTACCTTGAGAATCCTATTGGCATGCGATGATTTCTCAATAGAGGTCCATTATCAAATAAAAGAAAAATTGGTGGTCTATAACATGATTTACATAGACCAACCATGTGTCTTTCGAAGCCATGGAGTATTCCTAAAGGGATAAGTTCCTGGGTAGGGGACCTGGGTGAGTGTGGTGCCTAGGAATAATTCATGGGCATAAGGTGTTCTCATGTATAGGGACCTCACCTAAGTGTCTCTTGGGTATAGTTAATTGGAATAAGTGTCTCACTATTATATCACCAGGGTAAATTTTCTCCCTAGTGAAGTATCTGGATGAATGGTCTCCCTAGTATGGAATCAAGGGTGATGGATCTCTCTAATATAGAGGAACTAGTGATAGTTCTACCTAGTATAGTTCTCAAGGTAAGAATTGGTTGTATGGATCCCTAGTGTATTACTTGAGAAGGGGTCCTTCAACTTTTTTTTCAAATTCTAGGGGAGAAGTGGTCACTATGAAATTTTTCATGTGTAAAACCCTCAGGTGGCTCAATTACTTTGAATATTAGTTATTTCCGTAGCATTATTTTACTTGTTAGGTCACATAAAGAAGATCGTAAGACTTTTTTGTCTGGATATAATTCTTGAATCATTTGGGAATATCTCATATGTGTGTGTGTGTGGTAAAAATAGGGAACCATGGGGTCTATTTATCGAAAAATATGCAGATTATGGTTCATTAGGTATGAGTATGTGGTGGTTCATGCAAGTACTAGGGTAAGAAATCCAAGTATACATGTGTACTCTAGAATGTGACTTGCGCAAATAAAACAGGCATGTTGGCCCATTCATTTTAGTAGAGATAGATTCAAAATAGGTTGCACAAGTAATTTGTGTGAAGTAGTGTTCTATGTGAAAGCTAAAAACTGAAAAAACAAAGCCTTGGAGGCTAAATGTTCTTAATCTCCATTCAACTCTCTCTTCACCTAGAATTTTTCCTATCCATCCTTTTCAAAAAACGAGTGCCTAAACATCACCATATTCCCCTTAAAATTAGACTTTATTAGACTAATGAGGATCTAATTTTGAGGTTAATGTGAATCTAGAATGAATATTTCATAAAAGTATGTTATTTTCTTTGTGCGGAGGCTAGAGTATGATGTGTGTCGGCATCTATATATGTGATGTGATTGAATCAGGGTGTAGGATGTGAATACTCTATAAATAGTGGGGACTAATTATTTTTTGTGCATCAAACAAACTATTTGAAGCATATAAATCCTCACTCTCTCTCTTTACTCAAGTAAATCTATTTTCTCAAGGTAAGTGTTATATATTACTTCATTTATGCCTTAGTGTGTCAAGATGGGTGCATTAAGGTTAGTGCAGTACCTCTACTTGGGAAAAAAACTTTGGTGAAGGGTGACAAGTGAAAACTCTTATGGATAGACACTTTGGAAAATCATCATGGGAAAAATTTTCCCTTTGATGAATCTTCTCTTAGTTTTTTTGTGATGGGTTCAAATTACTTAGGTATTTTCTATCTCTATTCCTTATTAAATCAAATTATTTTAGTGGATTTTACCTTTTAAAATCAATATGTTGTGTACATAAAACATTGTTGTATCCATCAAATCCTCTATCCACATCTATTTAATAATCTAAGATATCAGACAGGGATATATCATATAGTGCAGACTACACATGTCATCTCTCTCATAGGTTTTGCAGTAACATCAAAAAATTTATCTAGAATATGACTTCCTTGTGTTATATTACCCTGAAATTATGATATATGTAGAAGTTTTAAGGCCGAATTCTAATCAAGGGAACTATTAGCTTATGTGATATTCTCATCTGGGGAGAAAAAAATATATCACTGAATAGGGTATACATCAATGAGGGGGAGGTCACACTAGTATATATATTTCACCACTCCATTAACACCTAAAAAAGAATGCCTACATATTATATCCCTAGGAACACTAATACTCTTCAATATTCCATCAGTAAATCATATAATAACTCTAAGGGTGGGAAGAGGATTGGGACATGTGTACTAGTTGTGAGGTAAAATCTATGTGGATGTGGGTATTATGGATTTGTTGGAAATGTTCCGAGTTTGGGGATAAAATGAGGGTGATAGATGTTTATGAATGATTCTATATCTCATAGACATATGTGTTTAAAAATGGTGACCTAATCTTTGATTTGCTGAGTCAATGAATATTATAACCAAATATATTCCACCTAACCCACATCGCAGTAGGTATCATCTTGTGGGATGAATATAAGGTCTCTAAGGCACCCATAATTAGAAATATGTATAAGGAATTCATTCCCCTAATGGAAACATGGGGATATCTCAAATGAATTCCTTCAATGATTCAAGCACTATTGAGATAATTCATTAACCCCACAGGGAAGAAGCCCCACCCATGGATGTACATTGTCTTCAATACCTAGATGAATTTTTTCCCAGTTTCATGATTAAATGATTCATCCTATAAATTTTTAATGGGGTTCCCCTAAATGAAAAAAAATGAGTAGGCCTTGGAAAGTACTATATGAAGTTAGAGTGAGTTTGATTTGAATAGTGGGATTTTTATGTCAACTCCATGATATGTTCTTAAACTCATCTAAATGGATTCCTCAACATGATTTTGAGTGGGTACCTATATCCATTCCATGACTCACACAATGGGGTATAGTGGAGTAATTTAATAGTATATTCCTAGGTGGAGAAATAAAATCATGTTTTCACGGACGTTCTATTAAAATCAAATATATACCAATATTGTTGAAAATCTAAAAATGGAAAGTCCCCTTTTGTATCTCAATGTCATTTCTGATTTTATGGAGATAGAAATTGTTTCACTTTAATGCATATGAGATCTATGGAGATGTTTAAATCCTAAGGGGAATATTAAATTCATCTATCTAATCCATCTCTGGTTTCAATACATTATCACTAAAGGTTGACAAAGATTTGAATCTTTTGATTCTGCACTTAGAGTTAAAATTTATTCCATATAGAAATCCTCCCATTTTAATAATCACAGATGATGGAAATAGTGACTACAAATCATGGGAATACAATATTTTTATAAAGAATTATATTCTAGTAACTTAAATTTATTATGATATTGTTTGTGAGTTTATGAACTGTATTGATTTTCATATCAATTCATGTGAATTTAAAATTATATATTGGTTCTACTGATGGACTTCAGGATGGATTAACATGCAATAGTGGAATGGAAATTATGGGTAATTATGGAATATGAGAGAACATGGTATAAAATCAGGTTTTCTTCCTTGTATACCATATTCAAGTTGAAAATTGGATATGTTGGAGCCTATAAATTATTGTATCCCAATAGGATACTGATGACCAATACTTCTATTGTCATAGAATCCCAATCCATAGAGAGAGAGAGGGGGAAAACCTGTTCAAAAAATACCTATAAAAAGGTAAAATTTGTGAATAATCTTGGCCTCTGGATCATTCTTTCCCCTAAGATTCATGATATCTTCATAATAAGGATTTAACACATCATAAGTAAGATCCATTATGAGGGAGATAAAAACAAGGTGTAAATTCCTTGGTTGAGGAGAAGGTCTGGAAGGAAACTGAAGTTAAGGGACAATGATTCTTCTTCAAGACCAGAAAGAGGGTCAATTGATTCCACTTAAAACTATTGGTTTCTAGTGGACATATAGTTTTGGTTGAGATGGTCATTGGTCACTAATATCATGGGTCTATAAACTTCAATTTTATAATGACATCCATATTCCCCAAATTTGGAAATGATAAGGGCCCCCAAGACTTTTTACATTGACACTAAACCCATTTGGGTTGGAAATTCCCTAAAGGGGATATATATACTGATATATTATACCAGTGATAGGGTTCCAATCAAAAATTATTTTCAATATACACTGAATATCGTTCTATCATTGATGAGTGGGTTGCCCTCATCAACCCTAAATATGTATATCATTGATTACTTTGATGGTATAGCCTCTAATTTTAATCTGCCTAAAATTCCCAACCCTATTTCTATTTATAGAGGATATATATATTGTGAGAGCTAATAAAATATCATGAATACACTATGATTGGTACTCTAGTATGAAGTTCCACATAGTGATTTACCCTAGAAGAAGATGACTTGTCATCCTGACATAGGGTGATTCCAACATAAATGGGTCTATATGTACTTTCCCCCCTTTTTCCTCTATAAACGTTCAACCAAAAAATAATGCCATATACCCCTCCAAACATGATTATAAATTAGAAAATGATGAACTACTAGCCAAACATATTCTTATGGGAGATAAGGATTAGTTTTTGAGATCATTCTCTTATTATCTTATATGTGTGTGTATGTGTATCCAAATACTGATATCATGATTCTCTAATCATAGAATCCCTCTTCTCTAAAATGTATCCTCATAGGGTAAGGCCAAAGGAAATATTAGGGGAAACTCAAGATGAACTCTATCCTCCTGTTGTAAATTTTTTTTCAACTATGGTTGATAGAATGTTGATATAAAAAACTCCAACCACATTTAAAATTATAGATGTATAGGTACTGGGTGTGTTTGTTGATCACAAAAATTGAATTCCATATCACTATGGTTAATTCCTTTCCCATGATAGGGCTGATTTTTCTCCCTGAAGTTATAGCTATAATGGAAAGTATCTTCTTAGTAATAGATTCTAAATCCTACTTGGATGAGTTCAAAGATTTTAAAAAATAGTTGATATATATAATTATTCCTTTATTGTTTGATTATTTCCTTACATGAGATGCTGATTTGAACTTATAATACATATAGAACTATCTGTACAAAATATAGTCAGGTTAATCCATCAATGAGATATAAGAGACATCACACTTCTCTAAGTGGACCAATCATTATCTCGAGAACTGAATAGGGGGTCCCTCTAATTTTCCTAAGTCTAGTCATAAGATTCCACTAGTTGGCCCACCTCATAAGGATATACCCACCCCACCAACTGAAGAAGAAACTATCATGAGAGTGGGTTAATATTTTCCACTTGATCCAAACCTGGAAGAGGGTAAAGATTATCTAATACTACCAAATAATGAGTCAGTTCCTATAAGTAATTCCCATATCATGAAAGGTGGGGAAACACCCACAATCAGATATGTTTGTATAGAACCATTAGAAGAAATGGAATTAATTAAAGAGGTTAGTTATCCAATTGAAATATATGAGTATACACATTTCTTTCTATTGACATTGGTAGACACTGGTTCACATATCCATTTCATAAATTCACCTAAAACACTTTCATAATAAGAAAAGGATCCAAATAAATATTTTTTCTTCCCCATACTCTAACTTCTATAGAACACAGTGGATATGGTTATTTTACTTCCAAAAAAACATAGTGGGTGATGACCAGATGATCTCTATGAGTGACCAGGTTCTAGAATATATTTCAATTTTTGGGTGTGACTCTAAATAAGATCAAGATTTGGTTTACTTTTGTTGCACCTTAGAAAAGTGATCATGGAAGGATATCTAAAATATGATCCACAAACCCCCATAGCGTATATATGAAAGAAAATTTATATAATTTCACATATATTACCAATCCTAAGATATATGGTGTTTTATTATCAATCCTTTAACACTATTGTAAAGGAATTAATTGATGGGAGGGAGAAGTAAGCATCCTAATTATGCTTGGCCCAATAAAATTCAGCTACATGGAATACAAACCTCACATCTATGGTTCTTCAAAAGAAATCCTATTATGAAAATGTGGTGCTAATGTAGTAGCACTTTTTCAATGAGGGGTGTCTCTAATATACTTTCTCCATTAAGAATTGAGTGAATCTGGAGGCTAAGTATTTGAACATAAAAGGGTTGTGAAATATTCCACAAATGGGTAGGTAGATGATGCTACAATGGAAGATAGTATACACCCTACTATGGATGTTGAAGCTATAAAGTTGACCAAACTTCTAAGAAACATTAATTAGACCATGATATCAATTGGTCATCTTTGACCCTCAGTTGATCATAGTTCACAGTGTATCAACACTAATAAATTCATTCATTTATTTAATTTTGAAGGGTGAATCTAATTTATAGATTTTCCCTCATTTTTTATTAATTATAGATAATATTTATTTTCAACTTGAATTATATTGAATCTTATTTCTCATCTTGATCATCCATCTATCATAATCAATAATGATTTTGAAGAGTGATATCATGATAATTGAATCCATCTGAACATTTAATGGGTATTGATCAAGTAAACAAACAATTCCAAAATTATTGAGATAAGGATGAAATATAGATAAATCCATTATCTCTTTTATAAACATTCCCTCATATGGATATAGGCGGGATAGATATGGTAGGGTATATACTATCACAGTAAGGCAATGTGAGTTTGTATGATAAAGGACTGTATAATTTAATTCACTCTTGAGTATATACACAACATAAGATATAGAAAGGATAAATATAGAATAATTTGTTCCATAACTATAAGTTAAGGTTAGTCCAATTAGATATAAAAATCTTGAATGTCTAAGATTGATTAAAATAATGAATGTGGATTTTTTTAATAAAGATTTTAATATTCAAAATGGCTCAAATACCTTGAAATCACGCCACATGTATTCCTCATGGATCATCTAAATTGATATACATGTAATAAGAGGGTGATCTTACTTTTTTCTAATATAAGGGACCTAGAAATCATGGATTAACTTTTCCTAGGGTCATATATTTGACCATAAAATCATTGTGACTTATTGAGTTCCATTTTTTAGGCTTAAATTTTTTCCCATGCCTCAAATGGGGGAGTCTTGGATAGAAATAACTCCATTTTTTCTCAGTATTCCCTTTATGAGTTTTTAATTAGACAAATTTTATGCCACCTCCTTTTCAAATGCTTCATTTTTTGTCTAAGAGATGTATGATGAAAGCTTATTGATAATATACTTTACTTTTTTCCAGCGGAACCCTTTATGTGATTTCAACATGGTGAGTACTAAGTATCTTTCTATGGGTAGTTTAATGTCAAGAAATCTAGACCAAAGAATTTTGTTTTTAAGTTCAATAAGCTTTGACCAAAAAAATAGGTAGTCTATATGGAAACATGGGTAAATAAAAATTGAAATGAATGGAGATCCCATTATTAATAACATAGATAACCTTATGAAATTTTTTGTGTAGTTTAATTTTATAGCGATTAAACCAATATATCATGTGTTTTTAGGTTCATGTGATGAGGACTAAAAAAATTTAAGATTGAGGTGTCATATTCTTGATCTGAAAATTGTTATAATGTATGAACATGTAATATTAAGAGTATTTGGATCCACTTGAATACCTGGGTTATGGAATATGTAAACTATAACTCGATAAGTTTAAATTAGGGAATAATGGGATGTAAAAAAGTATGCAAGGAATGATCATTGACTAAATTTGAATAAAGGGTTACACTGTGATGTTTGGGGGGGGTTATGGGGTTAGGGGATATATTTCTCAGGAAAAAGTATGCCTCTAGTTATATGTGATAAATATGGAGGCATAAATATCATTACAAAGATGAGGTACCCCTTGGATCTGAATACTCTTGTTACTAATATCTATTAAAGGATTGTCAAAATTTAAACACATAAGGAATAAAGGAGTTTTATTGATAAAAGGGAATTTGAGAAGGATTTGAGTGCCCTAAAGGTTATTCTGTCATGTATTGAACACATTCATAGGGTGAAGGGATGAAATCACTTGAATATGTGTGTTAAAAAAAGATAGAGGCTCTTATCTAACTTTTTCCTAGACTAGTAGGTCTAGTGAGAATACCATGAATTTTGAAAGTCCTATATGGTGGGTCCCATAATATTTTTTCATTTTTTCATTTCTAAATCTAAATTATTATGAAGTCATAAAAGAGGATAACCTAGTGAATTGAGACTTAACATATTCTCAAGATATTCTTTATGGGTTTTGACCTAGAAAGCCTTTATTTATATTCCTATTATAGTTTATTGTATTATAGTTTGTACTATTGGGAGATGGGGTTTAATTTCATACACCATTAATTAGGTTTTGGTGGGGTTTGAGGTTATATAACATTGACCAATTGTTTTTGGGGTTTAAGGCCATGTATATTTAAATATATATTGTTGGGGTTTTTGTTTGTATAAGTTTGACTATATATTAATGGTATAAGGACCCGGCCTTAAAACATTATATAATATTGAATTAAATGAATAATTCACATTGGGGATCTTTTCAGGTTTAGAGTTTTAGAGAGTTAGACCATAATTATTACATTTCAAAAAATTACAAAGTACAAACTTCTACCCAGTATCCATTTTTTTACAAAACATGAACTCTTGAAAAAAAATATTCATGTCTAGTTCCATGTTTAGGGCAGCATGAAATTTCCTTCATCCCATCCTTGACTATATTCCATATTATGTCCTGTGAAAAACATTTCAAAAACTTGGGATGAGCATAAAAATCTCAGTAAGGGATACACAAAGAAGGAAAATTGTTATTTTTTCAAAACAACAAGTAAAAGATGGATACTTTAACATTAGTAATACTTTTCACCTTTATGAAGTAGTAAATACTCTTCACTAAATAAAAGATCATTAAATAAACTTTTGTAACCAAAAGATTACCATAAAACCCATATTAAGAACACATAACATTTAAAGGTAACTTGGGACATAAACATACTTAAATGGAATAACCATATGGTAGACTTCCACACATATCACTAAATGGAGTAGCCATACGGCCGACTTCCATAACCAATGAATTGGAGGTTATAACATAACCACTCATCCTGGTATTCACGGAACCACCCGTCATTTGGTTTATCAGGTAACCACCCGTCAAATGTCCAAGTACCATTATAAAATCATAAGAATGAAAACAAATATAAAGGAAAGAAAACATTTTCACATTTCAATCACAATATATCACTTAAATATATTGACATAACTAATCCATTATCAAAACCATTTTCAATACCAAAATTAATAAAAGAGTATATGGTATTTATTTTCCTTTAAAAACATTACATCTTGTTGAGGAAGCCAAAGATCAAATAATACTCGCGGCGGCGGAAAGGTCATTTTCACCACTAACGTTAAAAGAAACATTTATTTTTTTCGTTTAGTAAAATGCTTCGTAGAAAAATATTTCCTTTGAAAATTAGAGGGTTTTTATAGAGTGTATAAAATAAATTTTTCTATTAAAACAAAATATGCCTCAATGAAAGGAGATTGAGACAAAGTCCCTTACCTCCTATCCGACTTGACTCGATCGTTCTTTAATCTTCTGAATAATAAACTAAAGTTAATTTATACTTTATTAAGAACCTTTTTAAAGTTTATTATTTCTTTTATATAACTTATTACCATCTTATAAACATCTTTTAATCATTTAAGTTAATAATGTTCCTTTTGTTGATATTTGGTACTTGAGTCAAAAATGGACTTCTTATAATTACATGTTGTTCATGTGGTAAAAAGTTCATTATATCTAGAATGATATTAATGATTTTGATATCAAATATATCATATATATCCAGAATATACATGTATTTATAATAGTACATAACATTTAGAGGTAAGAAATGAAATTCACCGTTCATGGAGATGGTAAGTCGTACGTACGCATGAAGGCTACTTCCATTTCTATTTCATATTTTAATGGAATTAAAACATAATGATACATAATTATATTATAATTACAATATAATATCATATATAATATCACTAACTCCATCATTTATACATCCCACATAAGTCATTAACGAGTCACATCACTTTGAGGGGTGGTAGTCCGCACTTCCTCTAATGAGATTATCATGTTTACCCATAATAAAAACCATAAAGGCATGATATAAATGGAAATTACAGGAGAAAAAATAAAATAAACATAATATATATCATATATAAATATAATGTCATCATAATGGCCACCATGAGTGGTGGTAGGACACAATCGAACAATCATCATTTCGTGAGGCGTTAGATTGTCATCCACAGAAACATTATGTTCTTCACCCATTAGATGGGGGTGTGTGTATGTGTAGTTTGAATACTTATCATAAAAATATCCTAGTATATTTAGGATACTGGTTTTATTACAAAATAAAGGAATAAAAAGATTTTATGGGGCTGGAGAAGTAAAATAAAAGAAAACAAGTTAAGAGAAATTGTTACCTTTAATTTGGTTAATTTCCTTTGGTTTGAACCAAAAGGACTTCTTGAAGTGCCTTCTGCCTAAGGTAAGGCTTCTAGGGGGACGAGAGGGATGTAAGGATATTAAATGTGCAGAGTTTGGATGAGCCAAATGGCTTTAGAGGTGTGAGGAATTGGTTATAAGTGGTCTCCTTTTATAAGGGGAGGAGGGGCTCTTTAGGAAAGTGTGAAAATATTATTTTATTATATAATGATATTCGGTTACAAAAAGTCTAAAAATCATTAAAGATGAAGATAAGATGACTCATGGTCGAAATAAAATCATCCAACCATAATTGGACATGTTTTGGATAATATTGTAGTCATTATAATCTTATTTATTTGAATGATTTACTAATTAGGTAAATACTGCATCATTATTGTGTCATCAATAATTTAATTTATTTGATGTCTAAAAATTAGAAAAAATTACCATAATGTAGGAAATCTTTTTAGATTTACAATGAATATTTATAGTCAAAAATATTAATTATATAACACCATATAAAAATTAATTAATAAAATATTCTTGTTAATGTCAATTTTGTCTTTACATTAAATTAATTAATCCAAATTGTCATTATCACTCCAAAGTGGGTAAATGGGGTCCCAAAATCGACCCAAAGATGCCCATGGTCGTTAATGAATCAACCAATAAGGTTTGGACAAGTGTTAAGGTTATTTATAATTATTCTAATATTCTTTTTACCATGAATTACCTTATTTACATTTAACCGTGCTAAATAAAAGTCAAAAGCTACTATTCACCAAAAATTATTTTCATCTTATTGAACCAAATTTTAGTTCTTGATAACAACCATGTTTGTCATATTTTCAAAATTCAATTCACAGAAGTGGTAAAAATTTCATTTAAATCAAAAAGTCGGTTTTTTAACTACCACTAAGTGGTTTCACTATTCATCAAAAATTGAAGTTTTTCAAAATAATACCAAAAATTCAGCCTAAGATTTATTTGATATTCCGAATTCAAAAATGATGTCTATTTTTACAAATTCAAAACATAATTATTTCATTAATTAATATTAAAATTAATTCCCGCTGTTAAAACAAATAGTTTGTTGTTAAGAAACAATAACTATCAAAAGATCGACACTTGTTTATGTCCAATTTCAAAGTGAAATTAATTATAATGACCAACATTGGATTAAATGGTAAAAATATATTCTAATTACACTTTAAAACCAATTAATAGGATAATATAACCATATAAATAAATTATATTAAAAGGCACTTTTTAATTAAAATACAATATTTTCACTATTAATTAAAAAATGAACTTTATCCGAAAAATACCAAAAAATAACCCAAAGTAAAATTTGATGTCCCAAATCAAAAGAAGAATTTTATTTGGTCAAATAGAACATATAAAAATGACCAAAACTATATTTAATGATGGTTTTCTATTAAAAGGTGGTAAATCGACCTTTTAATGTAAATTATGCTTAAAATTAGATTTTTCACATTTTAAGCCTCTAAAATTTATTGGATGAATGTAAATACATTTAATAAACATGTATAATCATATTGTAGTTAGTTTTGTTCATTCCTGCCAATACAACGGCTAGGAGTTAACTACCATTTAAAATAATAATATTATATTATTAGTGTGCAACGTAAGATTTCAAAGAAACCTGTTGTTGCGTATCGGGTATCCTATCGAACATAGAAACCCTTTTAAAGTAAAATTAATATTTAATTCACAAATATTAATAAATATGAAAATATTTTATTCTTCATTTACCTGGGATGTTACATCCATCCCCCCTTTTTGGAAAGTGCATCCTCACAATTTTTTTCACTTATCAAAATAAGTGGGGGTATTTATCCCTCCTAGAATTTTCAGATTCCCACATTGCATCTTCAACCATATGGTTTTTCACAAAACCGTTACCAAGTGAATTACCTTATTCCGCAACACTTGCTCTCTACGGTCAAGAATCTGGACTGGTTATTCCTCATAAGAGAGATTCTCTTCCAACTGAACTACCTCTGGACTCAAAACATGAGATGGATCTGACATATACTTTCTCAACATCGAAACATGAAAAACATTGTGTACTTGAGATTAACATGGAGGTAAATCCAATCTATACCCAACTGATTCAACTTTCTCCAGAATTTCATAAGGTGCAATGAACCTTGGACTCAACTTTCCATTCTTACCAAAATGCATCACATTTTTTCATGGAGAAACTTTGAGAAAGACATGATCACCTACCTCAAAGGAATGATCCTTCCTCCGGTTATCTGCATAAATTTTATGTCTGCTCTGAGATGTTCTCATGTGCTTCTGAATCAACTGAACTTTCTCTGCCATCTCGTCTACCAATTCTGGTACCATCAGCTTCCTCTCACCTACTTCATCCCAAAAAGATGTAGTTTGACAACACTTTCCATATAATGCCTCAAATGGAGCCATCTGTATACTAGAATGAAAACTTTTATTATATGAAAATTCAACCAAAGAAAGATGTTGGTCCCAACTTTCATGATAATCCATCAAGCAAGAACATATCACATCCTCCAATGTCTAAATTGTTCATTCTGATTTCCCAACTGATTGAGGGTGAAAAGATGTTCTAAAATTTAATTCAGTACCCAATGACTTCTGAAGGCCTTTCCAAAAGATATAAGTAAATCACGGATCACGATCAGATAAAATAAAGAGCGTAACACCATGAAACCTGACTATCTATTTAACATACAACTGAGAAAGTTGATCTAGAGACAATGTATCTCGAATAGGAAGTAAATGAGAAGATTTAGTCAACCGATCAACTATAACCCAGATTGCATTATTACCTCGAGATGTCTTTGGTAATCCCACAACGAAGTCCATGGATATATTTTCTCATTTCCACTCTAGCACCGGTAAAGGCTGAAGAATTCCTTTTGGTAACTTTCGCTCTATGTTAACCTACTGATAAGTCAAACACTTCACAGTAAAATCAACAATATCTCTATTCATTCCATCCCACCAGTAATACTCTCGAAGATATCTATACATCTTAGTACTGCCAGGATGAACTGAAAATGGAGAACTATGAGCTTCACATAACAACTCATTCTTCAACTGTGAATCAAAAGGCACACATAATCTCTTTCCAAATCTCAAAACACAATCATTATCAACGTTAAAATCAGGCAACATACTCTTCTGAACCAATTGTACCTTTTTTTGTAACTCACTATCTTCTTTCTGTGCTTGCTTTATTTTGTCTGATAGAGATGATCTCACTGACACCTGAAACAAAACCGAAGAATTTTTTGCACCAACAAATTCTATGCCAAAGTTTATCAAATAAAAAACCAAAGTATCTCATTCCAAGCGTAACATGGTTAATAAAGTATTAATTTTTCGACTCAAATCATCAGCCACTTTATTTTCTTTTCCCATATTATAAAGGATCGTGCAATTATAATCCATGATTAATTCCAACCATCTCCTTTGTCTCATGTTCAATTATTTATGAGTGAATATATACTTAAAAAAAATTTGATCAGTATATATTTCTCACTTAACTCTATAAAAATGATGCCTCTAAATTTTTAAAGCAAAAAACAACAACAGCTAATTCCAAATCATGTGTAGGGTAATTTAACTCATGAGGTTTCAACTGACGTGAATCATAAGCAATTACCTGATCATTCGGCATAAGGACACATCCAAGTCCTTTCAACGAAGCAACATTGTTGATAAAAAACTCACCATTTTTGGAAGGAAGTGCCAAAACTGGAGCATTCACCAATCTTCTTTTCAATTCCTGAAAAAAATCATCATATTCTTTTGTCCAGATGAACTTAATACCTTTTCGAGTTAACTTAGTCATTTGACAAGATAACCGTGCAAAAGTTTCAACAAAACTTTGGTAATAACCTGCCAAAGCAAGAAAACTACAGATCTCAGTTATATTTGTAGGTCTTGCCCATTCTTCAACAACTTTTGTTTTAACAGGATCAACAGTTATTCCATTTTTTGAAACAATGTGACCAAGGAAAGAAGTTTGTTGTAGCCAAAACTCACACTTGATGAATATACCAAACAGTTTCTTTTCTTAAGGTTTGAAAGAAAACCCTTAAATGAATTTCATGTACCAATTTACTTTTAGAATAAACCAAAATATCACCAACAAACACAGCCACCATTTATCACCTGAATCAACTGAGACATCACTGCAGTAAACTATTCAATTCTGATTCTTACCATCTCAGGATGCTGATTTGGAAGGTCATTTCCCTCTGTATGAATTCCCAGGAAAGCTGCTCTACTTCCTCTATGAAAAACCATTATTAACACAGAAATATCTTTGGATAAGAAACATGGTAATCTGTAAATTCTATATCATTTCAATATTACCATAAATTAATTTATGGACAATTTTTTAACAATACCCTAACTCCTAAAGTTGTCTAAACCGACCTCTGATACCAACTATAAGGACCTATCCTTATAACATTACATAATCTTTAATTAAATGAATAATTCACATTGAGGATCTTTTCAGGTTTAGAGTTTTAGAGAGTTAGACCATAATTATTACATTTCAAAAAAAAGTACAAAGTAGACACTTGTACCCAGTATCCATTTTTTTTAAAAACATGAACTCTTGAAAAAAAAGAGTCATGTCTAGTTCCATGTTTAAGACAACATTAATTTTCCTTGATCCCATCATTGACCCTATTCCACATTATGTCCTGTGAAAAACATTTCAAAAACTTGGGATGAGTATAAAAATCTCATTAAGGGATACACAAAGAAGGAAAACTATTAGTTTTTCAAAACAAAAAGTAAACAATGAATATGTTAACATAAGTAATACTTTTCACCTTTATGAATTAGTAAATACTCTTCACTGAATAAAAGATCATTACTTACCCTTTTGTAACCAAAAGATTACCATAAAATCCATATTAAGAACACATAACATATAAAGGTAATTTGGTACATAAACATACTTAAATGGAATAACCATATGGTCAAATTCCACACATATCACTAAATGGAATAGCCATATGGCCAAATTCAATACCCAATGCATTAGAGGTTATAATGTAACCACCCTTACTTGTATTCACGGTACCACCCGTCATTTGGTTTATCACGTAACCACCCATCAAATGTCTAAGTACCATTATAAAATCATAAGAATGAAAACAAATATAAAGGAAAGAAAACATTTCCACATTTCAATAACAATATATCACTTAAATATATTGACATAACTAATCCATTATCAAAACCATTTTCAATACCAAAATATATAAAAGAGTATATGGTATTTATTTTCCTTTAAAAACATTACAGCTTGTTGAGGAAACCAAAGATCAAATAATACTCGTGGAGGCGGAAAGGTTTTTGTCACCACTTACATTAAAAGAAACATTCATTTTTGTCATTTAGTAAACTGCTTTGTAGAAAAATATTCCCTTTGAAAAGTCAAGGGTTTTTATACAGCGTATAAAAGAAAGTTGTGTATTAAAACAAAATATTCCTAAATGAAAGGAGATTGATATGAAGACCCTTACCTCGTGTCTGACTTGACTCGATCGTTATTTAATCTCCTGAATAATAAACTAAAATTAATTTCTACTTCATTAAGAACCTTTTTAAACTTTATTATTTATTTTATATCACTTATTACCTTGTTATAAACATTTTGTAATCATTTAATTTAATAATGTTCGTTTTGTCAATATTTGGTACTTGAGTCAAAAATGGACTTCTTAGGATTACATATTGTTCATGTGGCCAAAGTTTCATTATATATATAATTATATTCAGGATTTGGATACCAAATATATCATATATATCCAGAATATCCATGTACTTATAATAGTACATAACATTTAGATGTAAGAAATGAATTGCACGGTTCAGGGAGACGGTAAGACGTACGTACGCATGAACGCTACTTCCATTTATATTTCATATTTCAATGGAATTAAAACATAATGATACATAGGTCTATTATAATTACAGTATAATATCATCTATAATATCACTAATTCTATCCTTTATACATCCCACATAAGGGATTAACGAGTCACATCACTTTGAGGGGGCGGTAGTTCGCACTTCCTCTAATGAGATTATCACGTTTACCCATAATGAAAACCATAAAGGCATGATATAAATGAAAATTAAAGAAGAAAAAAAATAAACATAATATATATAATATATAAATATAGTTTCATCATAATGTCCACCATGAGAGGTGGTAGGAGATAATCGAACAATCATCGTTTCATGAGGAGTTAGATTTCCACCCACAGAAACATTAATCTCTTCACCCATTAGATGGAGGTGTGTGTATGTTTTGTTCGAATCTATATCATAAAAACATCCTAGTATATTGAGTATATTGTTTTTTTTACAAAATAAAGTAATAAGAAGAGTTTATGGGGCTGGAGAAGTAAAATAAAAGAAAACAAGTTAAGAGAAACTGTTACCTTTAATTTGGGTAACTTCCTTTGGTTTGAACAAAAAGGACATCTTAAAGTGCCTTATTCCTAAGTTAAGGCTTCTAGGAGGAGGATAGGGATATAGTGAGATTAATTGGGCAGAGTTTTGATGAGCCAAATGGCTTGAGAGGTGTGAGGAATTGGATAGAAGTGGTCTCCTTTTATAAGGGGGAGGAGGGGCTCTTTAGGAAAGTGTGAAAATATTATTTTATTATATAATAATATTCGGTTTCAAAAGGTCCAAAAATAATTAAGTATGAAGATAAGATGACTCATGGTCGAAATAAAATCATCCAATCATAATTTTACATGTTTTTTATTATATTTTAATCATTATAATATTATTTATTTAAATGATTTATTAATGAGGTAAATACTGCATCGTTATTGTGTTATAAATAATTTAATTTATTTGATGTCTAAAAATTATAAAAAAAATACTATAATGTAGGAAATATTTTCAGATTTCCAATGAATATTTATATTCTAAAATATGACTTATATAACACCATATAAAAATTAATTAATAAAAGATGTTTGTTAATGTCAATTTTGTCTTTACATTAAATTAATTAATCCAAATTGTCATTATCTCTCCAATGTGGCTCAATGGGGTCCCAAAATCGACCCAAATATGACCATGGTCATTAATGACTCAACCAATAAGGTTTGGAAAGTGTTAAGATAATTTGGAATTATTCTAATATTCTTTTTACCTTGAATTACTTTATTTACATTTAACCGTGGTAAATAAAATTCAAAAGTTACTGTTCACCAAAAATTATTGTCATCTTATTGAACCAAATTTTAGTTCTTGATAACAAACATGTATGTTGGATTTTCAAAATTCAATTCACAGAAGTGGTAAAAATTTCATTTAAATCAAAAAGTGAGTTTTTTAACTACTACTAAGTGGTTTCACTATTTATCAAAAATTGAAGTTTTTCAGAATAATACCAACAATTCATCCTAAGCTTTATTTCATATTCAGAATTAAAAAATGAAGTCAATTTTTTCAAATTCAAAACATAAATGTGTCATTAATTAATTTTAAAATTAATTCCCACTGTTAAAAAAATAACGTGTTTTTAAGAAACAATAACTATCAAAAGATCGACACTTGTTTATGTCCAGTTTCAAAATGAAATTAATTCCAATGACCAACATTGGATTAAATGGTAAAATATATTCTAATTACACTTTAAAACCAATTAAAAAGTTAATATATACATGTAAATAAATTAGATTAAAAGGCACTTTTGAATTAAAATACAATATTTTCACTATTAATTAAAAAATGAACTTTATCCAAAAAATACAAAAAAATTACCAAAAGTAAAATTTGATGTCCCAAATCAAAAGAAGGATTTTATTTGGTCAAATAGAACATATAAAAATGGACAAAACTATATTTAAATATCGTTCTCCATTAAAAGGTGGTAAATTGACCTTTTAATGTAAATTATGCTTAAAATTAGATTTATTCACATTTTAAGCCTCTTACATTTATTAGATGAATGTAAATACATTTAAAAAACATGTATAATCATATTGTAGTTAGTTTTGTTCATTCCCGCCAATAAAACAGCTAGGAGTTAACTAGCATTTAAAATAATAAAATTATATTATCAGTGTGCAACGTAAGATTTCAAATAAACTCGTTGTTGCGTATCGGGTACGCTATCGAACATAGCAACCATTTTAAAGTAAAATTAATATTTAATTCACAAATATTAATAAATATGAAAATATTTTATTCTTCATTTACCCGGTTTGTTACAAATGGGGTTCAATGTCATACAACTTTGACTAATGGTTGAGATAATACTTCTAGTAAGGGAGAAGTGGAACTAATGTGAATAGGGAGATCAATTCTAGGATAGACTGCCTCATGGAGAGGTACACACAGTTTAAGGTAATGATTTTTATATCATGTATTATTGGAGTTTAAGATCACACAGATTAGGAAAAAAAGTGACGTAGTCTTTATAGGAAGTTCAAGGAAAAAATGTGCGTGGAAATCCCAATATTATGATAAACCATCTCGAATAGGGGTGCAAACTTTTTAAGGTTATGATACTTGGACCAGTGATTGGGGGTGTTATATAAAAACCCAGATGGGGCTCAAGAGCAATGTGCACCCAAAACATTTTGAGTAGGGAATGAAAATCACATAATTCATGATCTGGGGTATCTGAATCAGGAAATGATGAGATGGAAAAAGTATATTGAGGATAAACACTATCCAATATTCAAATAATAGGTTTCATGGATACATTTTAAAGGGAAAATTTGGTTAGAGGAACTTCTCATCAAGAGGAAAACATTCCTATGGTTGACAATGTTGAATATAGAAGAACTAATATCATTACCAAGAAGAAGTGTTCCATACAGCAGAATATGCTTGTTACTAATAACCATGGAAGGTTTTTAATGTTTTAAATCACTCTAGTTAAAAAAAATGGTTTTTAGTAAAGTGATATTCAAAGGGTGATGAATACATTCCCATCCCAAACTAACCATGGTTAGTCTATTATAGTCCTTTGAAAATGAGTGGAGATAGATGATGAGTTATCAATTGTTTTGAAGTATATGATCCATACATCATTATATGTCATTAGAAAATAGGAATAAATACACATAGAGTTATTATCAATGATATTTTATCCCATCATAGATTTTGATGTAGAAATACTCAACATGAATGAAGATACCACACACTAGGAGGGTTGGACCTTATTTGAATTTGTGACTGGGTCCAAGGTAAGTGGTATAGGAGTCACTAAATATCTCATGGAATGGGAATCATGCCAGACATAGTTCTTATAAGGTCTCTATATAAATATAATTCATATAAATTAAAGAGTAATTTGTATATCCTCATATGGGATTCGAACAAAAAATGATTTATGGGTATACTTAGGATAAGAGATATGAATTTCTATATA
Source organism: Viscum album (assembly GCA_963277665.1). Taxonomy (NCBI): domain Eukaryota; kingdom Viridiplantae; phylum Streptophyta; class Magnoliopsida; order Santalales; family Viscaceae; genus Viscum; species Viscum album. The sequence continues at coordinate 230,501,953 of OY728151.1, forward strand.
TATTGTCTTAGTGTATGTTCAGGGTTGGAGACCCAAACAAATATGGGTAGAAAAGGTTTTTGGATGTAGTTTTGGGAATATGGAGAATTTAACCTAGTATAGGAAGATGTATTAATACCTCATATCCTAGAAAACCTCACATGGATCTAGCTATCATATATGGAAGTTGGGTCATATAGGATAGACCACTCTAAGAAGTTTATGGTCTTGTAGGTTGTACAACACATAGTTTAGTATATCATCTTGAAACACATACTTGTATTCCATTAAAATTAGGTTCATACGATGAGGAACTCTTTATAGGTGGTTTTTATAGTACTGTCTTATTTTTAAAATGATATTAACCTATCTTATTATCATGTAAGGATAGAAAACATGACATAAATTAATGATGGTTTGGAAACTAATATGAAGCATGTTACATATTTTAATTTATAGTTTGTCCTAGGATAAGTTATTTTTTCATCACTAAGTATCTTTTGATAATGGTAATCAAGCCACACATGGTTCTTATATAGTAGCCTCTGCACAGATCAATCTCTTGTTCAGGGGAAATATCATCATAAATTCACATTAATATAGGTCCATTGAGAAACCCAATGTGAATTATAATGCCCAAACACTATGATGGAGAGGGGTTTTACATTAATATAATTTTTTGTTGGGTCAAATATAGGATATCCATGTGTCTCTACATATCCTATGATAATAGAAATAAAGCCACACATAGGTATTCATAAAAGGGAAATTTTACTCATAGATTTGGTGAACCATGAAATTATGGTTGGATAGTATATTTGAAACCATTGAATCCTTGAGGAAGAATAAGTGACCCCTATGTTAATCAATTTATTATATATGAGAATTGAATTTTTTATCAGGTTCATATGGTGCATACCCATCCAACAAGTTTAGGTTATTTTTTGATAGACCTTATATTTTTTTATTTAACATCATGTGATAAGGACTCAGAGGTCATGCATTTTAATTTTGTACAATAAGGACCTTCATATAGAATATTTTGTGCTAATTAGGCTCATGTACAAAATTAAATGGATTCATCTTAGTTCCAATCCAATTCAAAGGAACCCATCATGAATGAATGTAGCCTCTATCACCATGATAAAGAAATGGTTTGATTGGATTTTGTATTTGGGCCCAATATAATTGATTTGAGCACCAAAAAGTATCTTATAATAATAGGAATCAACCCACATGTAGTTATTATATATTCACATTTTCAATCTAGATCACGTGAATGGGAAAATGGGTGGATGAATTCCAATACCTAGCTATTATAAGAAACATTACATTAAGAAGTAAGATATTGAGAACCAGGAGTAAATACAATGGGATTTTTTAGGCCTGAAATATAGATTTCAAGCATCTATATGTATCATGAAATAATAATAATTTATTCAAACATGTTTATTATAATTTTATAAAATGTTATATCAATGTAAATCAATAAATGTGGAAGAGAACATCCACTAAGAACTCTTACATTGATCTTAATCTCATGTAGGGGAAATAGGTCTCATAAACAAACCATGCTAAATAGTTTAAAAGATATGTATGGTGGACCACATGTCATGTAGTTTTACTTCATTTGAATATGAATCAAGTGTTCTTTAGTTTAAGTTCATATGATGAGGACCTTTATACATTGTATTTTGGAGTCTCATAGTGAAGTATTTATGCCATTTTGTTTAACATAATTTGACAAGGATATGGATATTGTCATAAATATATGCAAATTAAATCATGAGAAACCTCACATTAGCAGTGGGTGTGATATTCTCCACATCCAATATGATGAAGGAAAATCCTCTATTGGAGTAGACCTTATGTATAGAATAATTCCATTCCCATTTTTTCACTAGTTTTGGGGTCTCTTCCAAGGTATCAAGGGATTTCATAATGAAAACACCAATTCTCCATGGACGAATGATCAGTGGTGAACCTTCCTATTGAATGCTCACATGACTTTATTTTAATGAATCTCTAGGTTGTTTAGTGTGTGAAAATTTTACTCATAAATTAACTCATATTCATCATGTCATATCTATGATAGTTTATATTTAGAAAATCAATTACATATGTTAAGTAAGGTAAATTATACCTTTATAGGTAGAACTACCTTTGTCCCATACATAAGAAAATATGGGGTATCCTATGTACAAATATGGGTTGTGGTGAGACATTCACATAGAGAATATAAGAGTTTTTTCATCCATGACTTCTTGTCTTTTTTATAGCATTTTCTAAATTATTTTAGATAAAGTTTTGTCAAATGCTTCTATCTATCCATTGGCTGGTACATGATAGTGGGACAAATGGTGGGATTATATATGATATTCCTAATAGAGTCCTTTAAATTTAGAAGCAAAAAAATATGTGTCATTTTGCATCAATATTGTGTGAGGAACACCATATCTAGTAATTATATTATACTTTATGAATAAGGATACAACCTTTTCTCTGACTTCTTTGAGGGATATATCCTTGACCCATTTAGAGAAGAATCTAGTGGTATTGAGGATGTAATTGAACTACTTAGTTGTAGTTAGGGGATATGGACCCATAAAATCTATTACACATATAAACAATTTCCATGAATATTTGGTGATATGAAATAATTATGGGGGTTGATTGATGAAGTTGTCATGTATCATACAAGTATGATATTTTTTTATGAAATTCATTAAATCATGCATCATTTATGGCCAGAAGTTCCAAAATCTTTTGATCTAATAGAATATCTTAGAACATATATGGAGTGTGTCATAGGAACCCATATTAATATCCTATAAAACAACAAGGGCCACTCTCCTTTCAGTGCATCTAAGGAGGACTCCATAAAATCTCCATTTATAATGATCTTACTAGAAATTTAGCTTTTCGTAAAGAATTAAGTTTGTTTCCCACCACCAAATATGTTCCTTCTTGGTTGGATCTAATAGAATAATTAAAATTTGAAGGTAAACTATTATGGGAGACATTAATTAAATTATTGAATCAGTTGGAAAAAAAGGCTCCCCTTGAACAAGGGTAGTTTTTGACCGCATTGATTTCTTCCATGTCACTACAGTTAAATAGAGAGACTACCATGTGATGTGAGATGTGAATGACCATCTAATCAAGTTATGGATCTACCGCAGTTATAGATACCTTACCCAATGCATTTACCTAAAAATTATATTAATGAAAGATTCAATATAATTTTAAATCTAAGGGTAATTCCTTCATTAAACCAAATTTATAATCAAGAAAAGAAATCATCTTTTACTTCTTGATGGTGTATTCAGAATTTTTTTCTTGACTACCAACTCTAAATCTCCTTTGATATTTAATATGTCCACTAGTATCTATAGCCTCCATGCCTTTGATTAAATCTTGGTATTCCACCTTGTTATTAGTCTATCCTTATGATAGTAGAAACGAGTATGGTAGAACCTCTTTTACTGGGGAGTTGAAGGGAATCACTAATTTAGACTTTTTTTTCTCTAAGTTATATATCTTTTTTCCTTTTGGGATCCCAAAGGTGCCATAATAATATATATTCAATTCTTGAGAAGGGATATAGAGGGAAAAATCCTCCTCATTGAGTAGTATTGTGTTCAAAAAAATATATGGGACATGGTAAAGTTAAGGAAATTTGCTAACACCTACTATTTTAAAAACTTTTGAGATAAAAAAAATATGTAAAATCAAAAAAAGATAAAAACCCACCACCCTATATTCCTAATTAATATCATATGGATGAGGAAGTATTTGAACAGGTCAACATGAGAGATGAGGTGGAACTCATGGTGCTCTAGGTAGTGCCTTGTATTTTTCACTGAGAAAATCAATTAAAGGTATATCTTTTCAATTTTATAGTATCAGAACTTAGAATCTAACATCATTTAACTAATAAAATATAATATTTTCTCCTTTACTACATCATTATTTTGATAAATAAGAGTTTTGAGATATCACCCAAAGGATTCCATAAAGAATGTTTGTGTCTTACCATCTAAAAGAGACATCAAGATCCCAGGTGATAAAATAATTCTTGAAATCATAAAAATCCTTCTAGAAATATTCATCCCACTGATAGTTTACCCCTTTATTCATCATCATTGTATATGGAAAACATATACTGATAAGATTTTCTATAAGTTTTTTAATATATGATTGATTTCAAAGTATTCCTCTCAATAATTTAAGGTTTTTAGAGGGAGGTATATCACATTTTTAATTATTTTTTTTCATGAAAATTCTATATCACAGTGGGATCATGAAGTTAATAAATATTCTTTATATGGTCCTAAAACCACATTTTATGGGGTTTATCCTTAGGTTTTTTATCACTGTTTATTAGAAAAATAATAATAGTGGTAGTGTTATTATATAATTTTTTTGGTTTGACAACTATATAATACATATAAAATTATACAATCATCTCAAGGATTGGATTGAAGATATTATTCATGAATCATTAATATGAGGTAAATATTTATTTAATATAAAGGTCGTTACTTGGTAGAAGAATAACCCTATAGGTAACCTAAATAAAATGGCCTCCTCATCTTTAGGGGCCGTCTGGATCTGGTTTTAGCTGGAATACCCATCCATGAAAGGGTGGTCCTAAAAGATTCTTTTTTTATTAACAAATACTTCCATGATCAGGTATAAGAAATCATCATTAGGTAAATTTCATTTGATATCCCTAAAGTTAATACAATCTCGTATTTTCCTATTCTTTTTTTATGGAAATAATATTGGTGATTTACTTCATATATTTGAATTCATAAATGATGGTTTCCATTATGAATTTATCAACTTTAGAATCTACCTTGGATGTATGGGGTGGATGTATTGTCCTTTCCTCATGTTTCAAACTGGGATGGTCATCTGGAAGATCCAGGTGATGAGTCGACACATTTGGATATAATATATTAATTTTTATATTGTTCTATATGAACTCATCTAATTATTGTTTTAGGACATAAATATTCTTGTCCAATTCATTAGGGGTCATGGAAAAAAATAATTAATTTGCATTAAATATCTTCTTTCATACCTAGATTAATCTATATGAGTTCATCAATAGTGGTTAATACACCGTTCTTTAATGCTAGAGGGGAATCCTTGAGATCTTCTCCTTCTTCTTATTCTTTTATTTCTTTTCTATTATCGATAGAAATAGATAAATGGTCATTTTGAGGTTTTATTAGCGATATAGGGATATCTTTAGATCCTAAAGATGATATAGGATCATTATTATTATTCTGGTTAGAATGGGATCCTTCTCCAAAATGTCTTGGATCATCTGGAATAACTGAAACCATGTGAATGAGAGTGAATATGGAAAAACCCAATAATTTATTTATTTGAATAGTAATTTTATCCACTTGGTTGAAGAACCTCGACTGGTTCGATAGAATATCAGTCATACCTATATAGTGTAAAAGTCACACAAGGGTAGAAATTGATATGCATGGATTACGTAAGGGTATTTTCCACTATTAGTGGAGGATTGAAAAAAATAAATTCACCTGGACCTCATATGAAAGTAAATTTATTGGATAACTTGATTTATTATCCAATAGAACCTAGATTACCCAATGAATTCCTAGGTCAGATGTTGATTCCTTAATTCGGTTGGTGGGAAACACATGGCCTTGTTTGAGCTCACTCTGTATACTAATATGAATGATTTTCATACCAAGAGGGGAATAAATCTAGATATAATTATTTATCATTGATTTCTCAAAAATTTTATAAAACTCTAAAACAATACATTGATATTAGACAGACTCAATATAGAAATTATCAGAAAAACGTACCTCAACTTTTCCATCAAAAAATTTCTTTAATCATTTATAACATAATTATTGAATTTTTGTATGAATATGAATCCATTTCCTTATCAAAAATATGTAAAAATTCATGTCTTATTAAATAACCAAAAACTCATAGTGAGAAACAAGGTCACAAAATTGGGTCATTGGATTTTTCTTCCTGAGGGATCTTTTCCCACTCTTTTTATATCCCATGATTGTCAGGTTGGAAGGAAAAAAATTCAAGTGTGTTGTATCCTACGAAAATAATGGTACAAATTAGTAAGATATTGATCCCAAAACAATTTAACATTAGGTTTTTTCATATTTTGATATTGTCAAGATTGTTGGATATGTTTATGGGTTGGAGGACCCTAGGTATGATAGCTTCTTGATCTAGTTCCATTAATGAAATGATTGTGTTTCATTTAATAGAGGTTAACTCTATGTGGTATGTTTCAGCTGTATCAATCAGATCCATGAAATAATTAGGGATTAAAGGGGCCTTGATGATGAATTCACTAAACTCTATTGAAAATGGTATGGAATCTAGGATTGATAGCTTGGTTGGGGTAATAAAAATATACTTCAATATGTATAACATGGTATCATAAAAGATAATGTGCATGAGTAATCACTTGGAATCATAACATAAAGAAAATGGTATCATAATATCATGGAATCAAGGGAAATTGAGAAGCAAAAAAAATTCATAAACATGTGTTAAGTCAAACTACCTAGACAAAATCACTTGGTAGAAAAATTCCCATAATGGATTAGGTTGACTCCTTAATCCCATACATAACACCTCAGGAGAATAAATCTATACCCAATTCCTTATAGTGCTCTATGGGTGCATCCTTCATAACATTTTCATGATCTATGTGTTCCACATAATAGAAATCAACCATGAGTCATAAACTAATCATTACCCATAGAAGGAAAATGGGTTCCATAATCTTTATTCATATCATAATCAAGTGAAATTTCATAATGAAGGAATTAGATAAATTATCATAAGGAATGTATTACCCCATCAAAGGAAGGGAGAATAAACTATGTATATCTGTGATATATATATATATATATATATATGATTTAGAAGAAATCCATAACATAAATGGTTATTTTTTTGATGAAAATAATTTTAAAAAGATTAATAACATTATTGAGGAAAATAAACTTTTCACTTTGAGTAACATCAAGGATATCATCTTATATGGAAAATTATTTTAAAATATCACTTTGAACATTACATAAATAAAAATCAATTACATAATTAAAATACATAATTAAAATCTAAAAATTTCCCAAAAATTAGAGAAAACATTTTTTTTTTCAAAATAACCTTTGAAACTTAAAAATTAAACTTTAAAAAATTGATTGTTCATGATAGTGTAAGAGTTCTATTCATACTGAATATGTTAGAAAACAACGATTTCATTCACAGTTTATTAAGAAGAGCTAAAATGTACCTTTTTCATAAAATTATAAGAATATTCCTTTTTAAAAAAATTAAAATATAATTAATGGTAAAAATTAATTTAAACAATTATATTAAAACATTTATTATAACATTTTTATAAAACATGGATTTGGAATAAAAATGATTTCAACCCGAAGACAGAAATGTAGTTGGGTTTTCTTTAAAAAATCTCAATAATTATATGTACCAAATAGAGGAAAATGGTACTACTATTTGAAAATATAATGAATACCCATACAAGAATAAAATTGAAATGTTTTATTAGATAATTATCAACTAATTTCCCTTAATTGAAATTTAAATATAATCAATCCTGATTAAAATGAGATTGAAACATAAACCCTTATCGCTTTTGTAACATTTGAACCATAACTACCCATGAATGAAGTAGGTTAATTTTAACTTAAAATATTATAATGTATGAATTATTTATGATATAGTATGCAAAGGGGTAGTATATACACCATTCAAATGAAATTAGGTTCATAAAATAACATGTGTCTCAAAGAAGAATGTTTGAGATAAAACCCTTAAAATGTCTATATCATTGAGGTGAGAGTTAATCAATGTAGTGATTATGTGTATAAAATTTAGGTCCACTAAAATAAAAGTTTCAATAAAACATAAATCAATAAAAAATCATTTCACACATAATTTTGGAATAATATAATCAATGAAGTAGTCGCATAACCCAATGAATGGAAATTGAGTCAAGAAACTCCTTATCTAGTGCTTCCCGTTAGTTTAGAACTATTTAACCTCTCATATATTGGTTTTAAACATGAAATTAACTTATAATACAATAATATTATTATTTATAATATCATATATGATCTTTTTATAAAATATTATCGCCCATTATTTGATAATCTTTCATTATCATTATTGTTTCAAGTGTTAATTTTCTTGTGTTCGTCTACACATTTCATTATGAACGCTCAAAATATTCAAAATAGTTTATAATTACATCATATATAGAATTATATTAATGTTATAAATATAATTTTTATTCATTAGATAAACTTTATAATATTTATTTAGTTTTTAAAAATAGAAGGAATCACATCACATCATGGAGACTACAGGTTGTACGTATGCACGGGGTATGTTATCATTTACTTAATGGTTGAAAGGGTAAGGAAGTGTATTTAATATTAATTTTAAATAATCAATATAATTTTATACACATCACATATATTCATTAAATTTATTCTTTTTTACCTCTCATGTAAAGAGATAGTGAAAAACAAATCACGTCACTTCGTGAGGCTATAATTCTTCCTACACACTAACAACAATATAATTTTTTCAATGGATGTTTAAGTAAGAAAGTATATTATATATTTAATTTATATAATTATTAATATTTCATTAATAACATAAATAAATATTAAATTAATCCTTATTAACTTCCATGTAAATCATAATTAAAAAAACAAATCATATCGCTTTGTGAGGTGGTAGTTTGTCGTACACATGAGAAAAGTTATCATAATATCTAAATACAATTACGAAGGTATATATGATATTATAATTAAATAATTAAAATTATATCATAAATATCATATATAAACATTATATACATCTTTATATCTAGCTGTGAAAAGTGGTGATGGAAAAATAATTACATCGATTCGTGAGGTTGTAGCCTGCCATACACACAATCAATGGTTTCGTTTTCCATTTGAGAGAGCATTAGATGGTTCTAGGTAATTAACTTAACATAAAAATATCTATGTATAATTAATATAATGAGGTTATTATATCATAATGGATTAATAATATATGAATTATGCAGAAAAATAAATAAAATGAAATGCTTCGTGAACGATGTTACATCTTCCTCTAACAACTTCTTTTGGTTTGCACTAAAAGAATTACTAGTTGGATTTATGACCAAAAAATGGATTATAATAATATTTTAGGGAATTAAGTAAGTGAATTGGGTAGGTATAGTCTGAAACAATGGGTTTTTATGTCTTAAAAGGATAGGAGAGTGGTGGCCTTTTATAAGTTGGGGAGAGGACGTGCTTGAAATTTTTGAAAAAAAGAATCCCACTCACATTTATGTAAAAAGGATCCAAAAATTGACCATTTTTTAACCTTATACGAGATAGGTTTAAATATGATCATAAAATACAAATTAGATAATTTTTGGGTCATTTTTAACCATTATATTTTTAGTTTGACCCTCGGTAAACTTGTTTTTACCTTAACCATGGTAAATAATTTTTACCAATTCCACTATTAATTAAGGTCAAAAATTAATTTGACATTATTAAATAGCATATATTATTCTTATTCAAAAAATGGAATCCAATTTTAAAAATTCAACTAACATAAGTGGTATAATTTAATTTAAAATTAAACCCATGGATATGTCCTAAAAATGGTTTTCCAAAAGAAAACATTTCCAATGTTTAACAATATTTTATATAAAAAATCAATATGAAATTGATTGAAATGAAAAAAATTGGATTAATTTTAAACTAATTTTATTTTTAAAATCACATTAAAACAAAATGGGGCTTTTAAATGACTTAATTGAAAATGCAGTTTTTAATATAAATCAGTATTTTTACACTATTCATCGAAAAATAAAACATTTTAGAAAAATCCCAAAAATTCACCCTAATATAATTTTGATATTATTATTTAAAAATTAATTTTATTTTTAAAACTAAATTTTCTAATATTGGTAAAAATTAATTTAAATTATTTTTGCAGAGCATGACTAAACCGCCTTTTAGAATAATACAGTTTTTAAAAAACATTTATTTTTATTTTAAATTATTCATATTCCATTTCCAGTCAATATATAATAATTCAATTTATTTTATACATTTTTAAAAATTATATTTTTCATAATTTATTTAGTCTTATTCATAACCTCCAATTTAGCATCTAGGTTATAAAAGTTTATTTATTCGGAGTTGTGTGTTCCAAAAGTTTTCTAAGAGATTGTTTTTTTTAAATAAATATATCATGGTGTTAAATTATCTTATAATCTTCATTTTGGGTGTTATATACTCCATAAAAAATTATTTTTCTCTTTTAAAATATCTGGGCATTACATTCCACCCCCTTAAATAAATTTCACCCTCACAATTTAATCTTTATCTCAGAAATCAAGGGTTTGAAATTTTCTTTGTGGAAAACCCCAAATCATAAAAAGGGTTAATGAAAATTTTTCTTAAAAAGTGGAAAGGGAAATATAAAATTCATTACATAAATAGGATTCTAAATAAGATAACATTGGTGAAAATTGAAAATATAGACATAGAATAAAATCATAAATAATTATAGAGAGTGATAGAGATCGTTAATTAAAATAAATTGAATGATTAATAGAAAGATAATGACCTCAAAACCATAAATCTATGATGATTTAAAAGACCATTTGATTCATCCTATATGAAGTTAATATGAAAAAAAAATTAATATCCTTTTCTTAAATTTTAGGATTTTTTTACTCTCCAAGAGTGTAAATAAATATACTTACTTGATATCTTTCAATTTCATAATCAAAATTTCATCATTTAGTTGTGATTCAAGAAATTTACACTTCATCTCTTACTCTGAGAAATTAATATCCAAAAAATGGATTTTTTATTTCTAAGGTACTAAAATTAACTTTTTACGGATCATAAGATCCATAAAATAGAAACAAGTTATTCCTTTTATATTTATTAATACCAAAATGGTTTGCCAAAAGTAAGATAATATCGAAAATGAAAAAGAATATGTTAATCTCAAAAATTAAACAATGAAACAAAATTTATAACATATATCATTACTCAAATAAATGACCTTATGTCCCAAATAACCTCAATAACCTCAAAATGAAATAAGGTTTTAACCTCAAAGGTTATATCATAGCCTTTATAATTATATCTCAAAAACGTAATTGAATTATTCTCAAATAATCCTTTACATTGAACCAATAAGGTATATATACTTCAACCCAATAAAATGTCTCCTAAAATTTCAGTAGTAACCCCAAAATCAAATGACTTGATCCTATAATATGTTTCATAAAATCAACTTAATATTTTACCTTCAAACCATCTAAGTAAAAACAATGTTATAGTAACTAATACATCACATAGGATAATGGTAGGCATTGTACCCTTATCTCCCTTTGGTTGTTGGTTCAATCACTATGGACATACCAGATGCAATGGGTTTTCACTCAAATTTAGGGTAATCTTTTTCTAAAATAATATAAAAACCTATGTGATGATCATATTCATAAATCTTTGTGATACTATAATATTCTCAATAATATGATTATCATCTTAGAAAAGTAACATTAGTCATCAAATAACTTTTATTAACCACTAAGGTTTCTATACAACTCATTCTTTTCCAAAAAAAAATAAACAAATTACCACAACATTAGGCACATCTCCATGATTGTATTTTCCTTAATTATATGTTTTTCTTATAGAGTATCACCTTATAATTAAATCCCATTTCTATATAATATGTACCATTCAACAAATTATTTAAAATACTTAATGAAAAAAACACATACAACAATCCTCATATACATTTATTTAATGATTCACATAATTCTTTAATTATAGTACATAAACATTTAAATTTTCCAACTTCGTTATTTAACCATTAACTATGATTTGACATCTTATTCCTTAATATCTCCTTACTTTCATATTTAATTTTTAGTTTCTTCATCGTCAATAGAAAAACCATTACTCATACAACCTTTTTGATCATATTATTAAGCTTTACCTATAGTAAATCAATTTAAATAATTCCACATTTAAATTATTCAACTATTGATGATGCCTTAGAGAAACCATTATTGAAATCCATTGCATTAACTGAAACTTTCATTTCTCCTTAGAAATTTCTTACATTATGACCTTCTTATCCATATGTAAAACATCTTCTCATTACCTTGAGATATTACATTGAGTTATTCTTCCCACATTACATACATATAGGAAATTTAATCTCCATTCCTCTATGGTATCCACCACGTGAACTCATAGTAAACTCTATCCTTCTCTTATTGGATAAGTCTGAGTGTTGTTTAAGATGTAAGTTTTTAAACATATATTGTGATAACTGATTATAAATATTCACAATATCCATTATTCTAGTTATAATCCTATTTGGTTTCTCATCATCACATTATGTATTACATTTAACTTTAACCTAGTTTCTTCGGGTTCCCTCCATTGACTAAAACCCAAAAGTATAGTATCAAATAATAATAATCATAATCGGAAACCAAATAATCATGAAGAATCATTTATAATATTTCTAAATTATGAAACCTTCTTTTCAATATATGAATCCTTAGGTTTATCCTCATTCATCCATGGTTATCATCTATTCAAAAAATTTATGATGGTTCATAAAATTTTGTGAATTTATAAACAATTTCCCATAAGAGTGTCAATCTAGGTGTGTTTGAAGGCCCGTTATCATATACCAAGTAATGCTTGATTCAATATCAGCATGCCATTTTTGGATTTATTACCCTTGGGTAAATATATTCTAGAACCATGTCAGCTTTTAGTACCCAGACAGAAATTACATTTCTCAGAAACAACTCTCTTTAAACTTCACCAAAATTAAATGTTATTTTCCAATCATATACTTATCCTTAAAATTATCCTTAGACATATCCTTATACTTATACTTAGGGTTTTCACTAAGGTTTTATTGTTGTATTTTTTAAAGTATAACTAAACCTTTACTCTAATATCCACTATGATGACCCAATCATTTTACACATATTATTACACAATTCTTAAACATAACTATCTATTAATACAAAATAAGGATAATAAATTCCTAGTGTCTTTGGAAGACTATGTTTGTAATATATAAAATATGGTATTATTATTTAATTTTCCGTAGTGATGATCTAAAATATATTTGAGGTCCTAAATATACATGGGATAACCTGGGGAATACATAAAGAAAGGGTTAGTCTAAAAATCCCACTAATGGAATAAACATGAAAAGGAAATATAACATGTGAGTCAAAGGTATAATATGGTATAATAAAAGATAGGGAACATCAGTAATCACATAGAATAATAATATAAATAACATTGTATCATAAGATCATGGAATCAAAGGAAATGTGGAAGCAAAAAAAATATGATATAAACATGAGTCAAAGCTAACTACCTAGATTAAATCACATTGTGGACAAAGTCCCATAATGGATTAAGTTTAATCCCTAATACTAAACATGAAGCCTCATAAGACTAAATCTTTACCCAATGCATAGGATCGTTATCTATGAGCACCCTTCATATCATATAAATGATATATATGTTCCACATAAAGGAAATCAATCATAAGTCATAACAAAATCCTTACCCAAGGAAAGAAAATGGGTTGAATAATATTTCTTCATATCATAATAAAAGTAAATTCCATAATGAGTGTGTTTGATAAATGATCATAAGGCATGTATTTCCCCATCAAAGGAAGGTAGAATAAACTAGGTATGTATGTGAATGACATATATACATGATTTAGAATAAATCCATAACTTCAACGGTAATTTTCATTTATGAAAATAATTTTAAAAAATATTAAAACCCTTATTTATAAAAATTACCTTTTTACTTTGAGTAACAATAAGGATGTCATCCTAAATGGAAAATTATTTTGAAACATCACTTTGAATATTTATTAAGGAAAACATACTTTCCATTTTTAAAAATCTTATTTAAAATCCAAAACATTCCCAAATAGTAAAGAAAATATTTCTATTGAAAATAACCGTTGAAACATAAAAAACAAATCTTTAAAATGTTGATTGATCATGATGGACGAAGAGTTGAGTTCATTCCAAATACATTAAAAGAAAAGAATACTTTCATATTTTTGTATGAAAAGTAAAAATGTTCATTTTTTAGAAAATGATATGAAGATTCCTTTTAAAATATTTTGTGAAAATCCAATTAGGGTAAAAAATTAAATTAAAATATCATAGTAAAAAAAATTAGAAAAAAATTAAAAAACATCTATTTGTAAGAAAAATGATTTCTGACTGAAGAGAGAAATGATGTTAGATTTTATTAAAAACAATTTCTAAATAATTTTAAGTGATAAAGACAGTAAAATGATATTATTTCTATAAAATTTCATGAATAAAAATAGTAGAATAAAATTAAATGTGTTTATTAGACAATGATCAAATAATTTCAATAAATAAAAACTCAAGCTTAAGAAATCCTAATTAAAATGAGATTGAATTATAAACCCTTAACACTTTGGTAATTTTTGAATCATCACTTACCATGAATGAAGTTGATTAATTATAACTTTAAATATCATGATGTAAGAAGGATTAATGATATATTATTTACACCATTCAAAACAAATTAGTTGCATAAATAACATGTCACTCAAAGATATAAGTTTGATACAAATCTCTTAAAAAGTTTATATCATTGAAGTGAGATTAAATAAATGTGGTGATTATGTGTAAAAAAATGAGGATCCAAACAAATAAAATTTTAAATAAAACATAAAGAAACTAAAATTTATTTCACATATACATAATATAAACAACAGAGTAGTCGTATAACCCAACGAATAGAAATTGAGTTAAGAAACCCATTACCTAAAAATCCCCTTTAGTTAAGTTTTATTTAAACTCAATTATTGTCATGAACCAACCCAGTATGTCATCCGAACTAACACACAAACTAGTCTGTAACATGTCCCGAAGGGCATTCTTGGTCCCCATAGGCTAGAAACTTGTGTCAGGCATCAAAATATATGACCAACGGGAATGATTTAAGCCCAAAATACAAGGATCAATAGAATAAATTGGAAAGGCATCAGAAAATAATAACTGATCATATAAAAATATATGAAAAGATCCAGTTACAAAAAAAACTACATAGGAGAAAAACTAAACTAAAAAAATACCAACTAAACTACTACCAACCCGATTTCTGGGTGACCTAAAGGTTACAACCATAGACCAATGAACTTGATCCCATCGTGAGCATCTAAACTAAGAACCTAAACATGAAAGATAACCTACAAAATAACTAGGGTCTACTAAAACTGAAAGATACAAGTAGTATGGGAGATTTATAGTGCAGTATTAAATCACTAATGAATAAAAGAAATCCCTTTCCCAATACAATCTATTAACACTAGTTTAAAAATATAGTTATAAAAATAGGTTTTTCTCATGTTTGTAAATAAAGATACCTTTCCTTTTTAAATAAACACACACACCACTTTTTCATTTTAAAAAGATTATTTTACCATTTTAAAAACCAAAACCCCAAACAATGAAATACCGAGATATACAGAAAATAAATAAACTGGGAAAACTGAAAATACACTAGAAGATACTGAAAATAGACTACTGGTGTAAACAAAAAACCAAGTGTAGAGAAATAAAAACAAGAAAACATAAATAATATCTAGGTTTTATCCTAAAAATCCCTATAGTACCCATAGATGTACTTGTTCCGAAACCACCTGTCATTGTATGGTGAAGCCCCTAAGTTTATAACCAAATGGCCACCCTTAACTGGTCAATCCAATGGAACATACCACCTAGCCTATCTACAATCCAGGGTGTACCGACCCATCTAATCAGAGTTGATCACAAACCATCACTCGATCCTTTAAAAGTTGACAAGGAACCCATGATTAATATACATAAATTGTGAAAGGAGGATTCCCTCACACACATGACTCACCTTACCTGCTGTCACCACACATGCCTACCCCAAACATGGACACCCTATATGATAACCCATAAAGGGAAATCCCTCTTGTAGAGGTTCCCTATACATACATGCATACATATATATATACATTCACACATCATATCATCCAAGGTGCCAACTAGGGAGTCACGTCATATAACTATTTAACACTCTTTATTTTTTTAATAGATTTGATGACATGAACCAGTTTCCCAGTTCATGTCATCAAAAAGAATTTATTAAATTCAAAAAGATGCATTACAAACATGAGGTGCAATGTACTTACACCAGTGGGGATTAATAGGGGATAATGAAACTCAGGAAAAAAACAAAATCAAAGTTAAAAAATAGCTGATATTATAGAAAATGCAGTGGGAACCTCCCTCCTAGAGAGAAAAGAAATCTTCCAGATACAGCATGAAACTTCAGAGACCGTAGCAAGAAGCAGTCTGAAATTTCCTTTCAAATTCTCCAGAGAGCAGCTAGATCAAAAAACTTCAGATTCCATCAATAGAGAAGAATATGCATCTGTTCTATCAAACAAGAAGTACCAAAATAGATTCCTAAATAGTCCATAAAAGATTCCAGAAGAAAGATCCAAGCAAAGATGAATCAAAGCAGATTCCAAACATAAATAGTAACATAAATTCAGAATCTGAGATAAAATCCATCAAAATGCTGAAGCAATCAATGACAACCTACAATCAGGGGGAAATCTCATACAAATAGAAATTAAGGAGATCCTTGGAACTAATTTTTTAATCTTTCCTTGAAGATGTAATGCTTAATGGAAAGATAAGTATCCTTCAATATTTCCCCTTTTTTAAAAGTCTGAAAAAGGATCGTATCTCGAAGATTCTCTAAAAATTTAGGTTCCTGGAAGCAGGGGACATCCTGTTTTACAATCTCTTTATTACGTTGATGTGGCTCCACCTGTTGGGGTGTGTCAATATCTTTGTATGACATGTCAGCAGGAAGTTCAACTCGATTAGTTTCAGTTTTTTATTTTCTAGTAGGAATAAGAGAATGTGTAACAATGGTTCTCTAAATATTTGAGTAGTCCTTGAATTTTCTAGTTTTCCTGGGATGTGGTGTGATGAAACCATCATCATCCACTAAAGGCTTTTTACCTTTCCTTGCCATGGATTTCAAATAATCTTCCTCAATTTGTCTATGTTGATCCTCCACTTCAATTGAGGTATCACTAGAGACTGATTCTCCTGATCTTTTTCTTTATCCCCCACTGGTTCCCTATGTTCATTTTTCTCCCCATTGAGTAGGATTGGGTGGGTGCACTGATTCCTCTAAACTTCAGAGTGTTCTTAATCTTTGGTAAATCCATGAGTGGAGTTATCAGTGACATCCATAACTTCATTGACAAAGTCTGAGATTTGATTTTCAGGTACTTGAGAATTCAATCCCCCTTTAACCCCATCATTTCCTTCTTTGATAAAACAATCAGAGGGTCTAGCTTCAGCCCTGTGTTTTTCTCTACCATTTTTTATCCACTTTGAAGTCACATTTTTAGAACAATTATTGGATTTTCCATAACTAATAGAAGTGTTCCCAAGCCTGAAACACAAATGACAATAATCCAGTACTCTTTCATATACTACCTCCTACAAAAACCCCAAGTCCCTACTTTGTATCCATATGGCTGAAGGTAGATACTATGAGACATCTATTTCAATACGTACTCTGGATATAGAGGGTCTAGAGAGAGTCTTAGTCGCATAATCAAGCCTTAGTGGGGAACAAATAAGTGAAGAGATGGAAAACAAGGAATTTTGTTTAAATAAGTGCAATGGAAATTCAGGAAAATCCAACCCATATTGGCACAATCAGAGACTCAGAATGAGGATCAAAATCTAGCATCCATTTAAGAATTCTCATTTGAAATCCCCTAAAGGACTGTGTCCATTTTTTCCAGAGTCTGTAATAGTTCTCTACTGAGTCAAATCGAAGCATGATATGCATGGGATTGAGGAGACTTAATTGAAAACCCGTAAAGAAAATGGATTCTAAAGAGGAATGAAGAAATTTCAAGGACGGACATCTATTTTGAAATTTCCCAACCAAGACATACCAATGATCCGAAGATAGCAAACTTACCTCATCGGGTGAGATGGATATTGCGAGTTGTCTGCGATGTTGATAGGTCTTAGGATTAATCTGAGTATTCTGAACCTCATCAACATGGGTAATGGAGTCTTTGAGAGATTTCTCGGCAACCACTTCAGTTAAGGTACGAAGATCTATGCTAGGGTTACCATTGTGCGGCGGGTGCATTCTTGGTTCTTGACGGGTCCCCATCCTTCATCCTCCTCATTCATATTGATGTATTATTAGTATATTTTGTTATCTAACCCTCTCTTTAAAAAAATTAAAAGTGCCAAAAGAGCCTTTAGGCATACACATCCAAATTAATTTTCTAAAAACATTACAAAATCCATTTCCAAACCATGTGAAATTCCACTTTCACTAATAAATTTTCAAACATGAATTTAGGTTCCAAGTCTGAATACATTCTCATGGAATCCTTTCCAAACATTATAGAAACACACATTCTTAAAAAATCCACCAGCCCCTTAAGAAAAATATTTTACAAAACATAATTAAAGTAAAAAATAGGGCATACCTCTTTAATATTTCATTTAAGACCATTTTTAGGAATCACACAAGGGAACCAATATCATTTAAAAACCAAAATACATTAAATGGACCAACGTTTAGGGAAGAACACCATTTCCAAGTGCCACCTTCATTTGAGTGCACATCCATGTGTGCACCTTGTGCATTCATGTATGTAACACATCCAATGGTATACATACAGTTTCCATGAAAACATTTTGAAACCATTTTTACGAACATAACGTGTTATCAAACCAAAAACATAACCCGTATGATACTAAATACACTAATAAATGTTTAAAAACTAAAATAAACTTTCCCAAATAATTTTACCACAAATACCCAATCATAAAGAGGCTTCTAAACCATAAAAAATACACAATTATAAATAAAAATCATGATATAAAATGGAAATAAGGCCAAAAATTATCACAAGTGATCAATTTCATTTTGAAAAGAATAATTTTTATTTTAATCAAACACATCATATATGCCACTATATAGCATATAGGTAAAAACCCCTAGAAAATAACTTCCACAAATTTTTTTCCATCATAAAAACAATACACAAGGCTAATTAAATATACTACAGGTATGCCAATCACATTTTCATATTAATTTAAAATACACAAGCACCAATTCAATGAATTAGAAAGGAAAATAATGGAATCTCCAACTTCAAAGGGGTGATATTTCATTAAAACTCTTAAAGGAGGAAGAATACACTTCTAAGAAAAAAATATCACACCTTAGAAACAAAGAAAAACAAACCAACCAAAAACCCTAACTATTAGGGTTCGACCAAATTAAAACCCCACCAAAATAAACCCTAAAATGAAGGGGTTACTAATCAGAGGGGGAAGTGGGGAGGTCGGTCGCACTGTGAGGAGGGACAGTCACCAGAGGGGAGCTTCACTAGAGGTGGGTGGTGTGCCAGAGAAGAGGGCAGCTACAGTGGTAATGTGTGAGTATGATGTCATGAGAGAGAGGGATAGAATAGGGGTCCCAAGATAAAGATGAAGGCTCTAAAGGGTTTCTTACTGGAGATGAGGGATCCAGAGAGGGAGAACAGTTGGAGGAGGGGAGGTTTGGTTGGGGCAGTGCGTGTAGAAGAGGGTAGGGGAGGGTAGCATGTAATTGAGGGGAAAGGGAGAGGGGAGATGGAGACCTATGGTTTAGAAAAAAACCATAAAATAAATAAAAAAATTAATAACACTAATAATAATAATAATAATATAATGATAAAAATAATAATAATATTCATTTTATTTTTAATAATATTATTATTATTAACAATTTTAATGATAAAAATTTTAATAATAATTTTAATAATAATGATGATAATAAAAATTATAATATTATTATTATTTTTATCCATAATAATATTATTATTATTATGGTTAAAACATTTCTTAATTTTATTTTAATTTATTAGAATATTGGGAAATCACACGGCCACCACGCATAGATTAAGCGACTATGCGTGAATCATACGGTAGCTTCTTTCCATTCTATAAGTGGCTGCACAGATACCTGGGATGACCACATAGTTTCCATTAACCATGCAGTGCTTATGCACCGGCCTAAAACCCACCAATATTTCTAAAATTCAAAAAATTAAACTGACATCTGAACCTAAACATCGAGAAAAAGATACAACATTGAAAAATAATTAAAAAAATAAAAGAAACCTATGGTTGGGGTGTGGTAATTATCCCCACCACAAACACTTTCTACCCCCAGAAATTCACCAAGCCAAAGGATAATCAAAACTCGATTTCGTACCTGAACAAAACTAAGAGAGAAACTATGAACCTTGGGGTGACTATTCACTCCACAAGTCACACCTGACCGATCAAGAAGAAACCATAGCATAAGAACATAGGATGACACGTTGGGGTTCTCCCCACCACAAGGACTCAACTAGAATAGAAATTAAAACCTAATCACACCACCCTGAGGAGGGGAGTAATGTATAAACTCCTAATACGGAAAAACAAAAAATCTCCACGCAATAAAGAAATACCGTCAGGACTTAACTGGAAACCTTGTTATAAAATTACCTGGAAAACTAAGACCGGGGGAAATAGCTCAACATCTCCAACATTAACTAAACAAAACTCTAACTACACCTTGTAACTAGGGAAGTTTCAGCACAAACCGCTCTAACTAAACAATATAACACTACCACTAGAACTAGGAACTTCCCTATACAAGACGAATTCCCTAACATTAGAGGAGACCCAGAAAAAATGATTGAAACTAAAACTAAATAGAAAACCGTAACTAAAACTCATCCACCCAAAAAACCCAAAAACTTTTCAAATGATCACAACCAAAACCAATACCACTCATTCAAGGTCCAAACACCCCTTATGGAAAATGAATGATTCGAAAAGCCACATTTAGAATAAATGTAACCTCTTGGATTGCGGTAGAATGAGTTCATCATACTATTACAACAAAGGATGGACTTACAATAGAAGGAAATAAAGAACTAGGAAACTTTAATAATTTCCACCCCATTATGGAAAACAAAACTAGTATGAGGTTTCACATACCTCAGCAACTCCTGACTATGTGTGAGATTCACCCTAATACCTATGATCAGGGTTCTGATGGATGAAGCACCTCCTAACTCACAGTCAAGCACTAGAATCCTCCAGTCACAATGCCTTCCTCAGTCGAGGCTTCCTACAAAACATCTCTATATGAATCAAACATTTTCAACGATGGAACGTCTTCGTAGGGACATGATAAGATGTCTTTGAATTCCCGAACTGGCCACACTGATGTCACACAACTGAATGGTCTGATGAACTAGAAGCCAGAACTGGTAAATGAGATTCCATAGTGATAGGTTCTTATTCCATGCACTTCTTTCCAAATGGGTAACCTTTACGAAAGATAGGGAACACCATATTTCCAAAATTTATGCACTCCAGAAACCAACTCATTGAAGTGGTCAACATGGACCATCATCATATGTTGGACTTATAGAACACACATGATCTCTTCCCTATTCCTTATATTCACCCCCTTGGGTATAAACCATCAAAAAAATATGTACTTAAACACATCACATGTCATCCCAAATTGGAATGATAGTGGGACAACCAATTTCCACTGGTCCAAGGCTAGACCCTCAACCAAACCCAAAACTACATGAATTATAGAAACCTAATGATTTTTCAAGAACCCAAAGACATTATATACCTCATAAAAACATTCCACTTCCTCTAACAGGCTTTAATTACCATGATAAATAGATAAAAATCTTTAGGAATAAAAAACTGGGCATGACTCACCAAACATTATGGGGACCTTTCTAGGTATAATTTTTTTAATAACACAGAAAACACGAACTGAAACCAACATAAAAAAACACAATTAAAAAGAAAAACTTGAGTCAAAACAACCGAATCAGAAATAAAACACACAGGTATAACCAAAAAATCCATTTTTAAAAGCTAACATTTTCATTTAAATTTCAAAAAATTCTTCTTCCATTTCCATTTTCCAAATACCAAAACCCTCTATTTAAACCAAATTCAATTTTAAAAATCATTTACTCTTCATAATTCTCTATGTAAAAACTAATACAAGCCTTTAATTTCAAATACACACCCAACTAATCCCATGAACTGTTTCACATGTGCTTATCTGCTTCCATCCATATGTGCCAACACACAATTTCCATACACACCTTCACATATGAAAATGTTTATAAGGAGTACCTAAGGTTGTGTTGAAATAATTTATTTAGAAAATCCAAACATTTAACAAATTCTCAAATTCAAAACACTTTTAATTTTAAAACCCACTATACTAATTTAAAACCATCTAAGGGAAAACACTCTCATTTAAA
The DNA here is from genome assembly GCA_963277665.1 of Viscum album. Lineage (NCBI taxonomy): Eukaryota > Viridiplantae > Streptophyta > Magnoliopsida > Santalales > Viscaceae > Viscum > Viscum album. The sequence continues at coordinate 230,524,498 of OY728151.1, forward strand.
AAACCATTTTAATTTTCAAAACACCCTTACAACAACCAGAACCAAAGCGAACCACAATTTCACCAAACTATTTGAATAAGGAAATAGTATTTATGCTTAACCCAAAAACATGGTAGTGATCAATTCCCCAAGTAACAATCAATAATTAAGAGGATCTTAAATTGTGTACTCAAACTCTGAATGGGTCACTACTCCATGTAAAATCATGATGTGACACTGGATTTCCTCCATTGTAATCCATCAATCCAAAACAAGAATAGAAGACTCAAGTCTTGGACTACCCCTAGTAACTCAAGGATTAGTGTGAGAAACAGTTCATAATGATCTCCCTACACATACCCCTATGTTCTGATAGTCCTAATATAAATATACCAGAAACCCCAAATAACAATGGCCCTTTTCATACCATTTTTTCACAAACCATCCATGGATAACATCTGACCCGACACCCGACCGGGTCTGCGGTATGAGACAAATGGAATTCCCAATCCCCATGGGATGGAAACTAGTGTCTGCAATCAAAACATAAGAAGAATGGGAATTTTTTAAGCCCAAAATACTAAGTTCAATAGAATAAATTGGACAGGGAGAATAAACTAATAACCGGTCATATAAAATATATGAACTGGTTTGGTTACAAAAATACAAATGTTCTAGAGTGAAACTGAACTAAAACAAGACCAACTAAACTACTACCAACTTGATCTCAATGTGACCTCAAGGTCACCACCATCTACTAACAAACTTACTCTAATTACGAGCATCTGAACCAAGAACCTAAACATGAAAGAGTACCTACAAAACAACTATGGTCTACCGACACCAAAAGGTACAAGTAGGGTGTGAGCTTTACACCTCGATGGAAAATCACCAAACAATATATATAATCCCTTTCTAGAAACAATCCATTGAAACTGGTTTGAAAATACTGTTATAAAAATAGGTTTTTCTCATGTTAGTAAATAAAGATAACTTTCCTTTTAAACTAAACACACACTCACCACTTTACCATTTTCAAAATATTAGTTTACCATTTTAAAAACCAAAACCCGAAAAAAGGAAATATCGGGCTATGTAAGAAATAAATAAATATGTAAAAATATAAATAAACTAGAAGATGAAGAAAATAAAATAGCAGTGTAAAAATAAAATCAAGTGTAGCTAAAGAAAAATAAGTAAATATAGATAATTACCTTGGGTGTCCAAAACATCCCTAGAGGACCCCTAGACATACTTGGTTCGAAACATCCTATCAATGTATGGTGAGGCCCGTGAGTCTATAAACAATTGTCCACCCTCAACTAGCCAATTTAGTGCCACATAACACTTAGAATATCTGCAATACATGGGGTACCAACCCATATAATCAGGTCTGATCAGCAACTGAAACTTGATCCTCTAAAATATTCCTAGGAACCCATGGTACATATACATAAACTATTTAAGTATATTCCCTTGCACGTGTGACTCATATTACCTGTCATCACGGAACTTACCTAACCCAAACACGAACACCCGATACGATACCCCATAAAGAGAAATACATCCTATAGAGGTTCCCTATATATTATACATGTACACATCATATTATCCAAGGTGCCAAATATACCACCACATAATATAACCATTTAACCCTCTCTTTAAAAAAATTCAAAGTTCCAAACTAGCGTTTATCCTTAAAAATCCAAAATCATTTTCCAAAAAACATTAAAAATCTATTTAAGACCCATCTGAAACCCCACTTTCACTAAGATTTTTCCAAATGGGCCTATAAGTTCCATGTTGCAATACATTTTCATGAAATCCTTTCCAAACTTTAGAGAAATACATGTTCTTAGAAAATATTCTAAGTGGACCCTTAAGCCATATATTTTCCAAAATATACTTCAAGTTCCAACCAGGAATACCTCATTAAGTTTTCATTTAAAACCACTTTTAGAAAAAACAGAATAGAGAAAACATCATTTAAAAACAAAAATCCATTTAAGGAACCAATGTTTAGTGAGGAACACCATTTTCAAGTGATGCCTTCATTTGAGCGAACATCCATGTGTGCACCCTATGTACTCATAGATGTTCCACATCCAATGGCACAGTTAGATTTTCCAAGAAAACGTTTTGAAAACATTTTTAAGAACAACAAATATTCACAAACCAAAGTAATAACCCATGGGATACCAAAGCCACTAATAAATATTTAAAAACCAAAAGAACCTTCCCAAAACATTTTTACCACAAATACCCAATCATAAAGAGCCTTCCAAACCATAAAACCTACCCAATTACAAATCAAAATCATAATATAAAATATAACTAAGGCCAAACATTATCACAAGCTCTCAATTTTATTTTGAAAAGAATAAATTCCATTTTAATCAAACACCTCATGTACACCACTATATAGAATATAGGTTGAAACCCCTAGAAAATCACTTCCACTATTTTTTTCCACTATAAATACATGACATAGGGATAAATGAATATACTAAAGGTATGTGAATCACATTTTCTTATTAACTAAAAATACAAAAACACCAAAGGAAATAATTGGAAAGGAAAACAACAGAATCACCTACCTTGAAGGGGTGCGATTGTGTAACGCCCCGACCCCAGTTACCCAGAGTCGGTGCATTATTACATAACATTGGTATGATCACAAGAAAGATCAAATCTCGAAAGACCGATTGGTTTAGTAGCCTTGGAAATACTAGATATATTCATAAGTTTTACATTACATCATAAAATGAAAAACTACTACAACAACATAATGTCTCCATAATCCACACTCAAATCCCCATATAATATCCCTGCAGGTCATTCATAATTTACTTCTTCACTTCCTGGGAAAAATAAAACATAGAAAGGGGTGAGCTCAAATGCCCAGTAAGGATAACAATACAGCGGAACATTCAAAAATAAGCATAAACATTTAAGGCAATGTATAACTAAAACAAAAGCCTTTCAAACATGAACTTTCAACATGGTACGGCATAAATAAAATTAAATAATGCCATTTACTTATTCACATGGATATTCTACTAATCGAATAATCACATGCAAAAATCAATAACCACTTTCATAATGTTGGAATGCATAATGCCAGACTATCATAACCACATAGACAAGGCCTCGTGCCAAGACTACAAATAAGATTTTGTCAAGGCCTTGTGCCAAGACACTAGTTTGTCTCATGAGACCTACCGATGCATCGAGGAGCTATAACGGGCTCCACCTGTCACATATTAAGTCCAATGCATTCCCATATGAAAAGGTTTAAACATAACATAAACATTCATATTAAAACTAGCATATGAAATGTCAATACTTTCACCATAAACTATGAATGGTATAAAAATAGCACATCCACAGTCAAACATATCACAAAACCTTCAATACAATATAGAAGTTTTGTATCATAATAAACCAACTTCAAATAAGCATAAAATCCATAAAAGGATGTTGACATAGATGAAATCAAAACTATTTGAGAGAAATATCTCTTTTTTTTGAAATCATTTAAAAGTCACACATTTATAAAGGAAGTAATTAAAAAGAGAATTTTAAATCAAAGTGTCCCATACCACTTTGAAACTTTTGAAAGGAATTAACATTTTAAAAAAACATTCATGTCCATATAAATAAATCCTTAAAAACCATTTTGAAGACATGGACATTAATTAAAAATATTTAGAAAGATAAATCTTTAAAACATTTAAAATTTGGATTTTGATAAAGAGTACCCTTCCAAAATTCTTAAAATATTCATTTTGAAATAATTTAAAAGTCACATAATTATAAAATAAAACATTTACTTTGAAAATATCCTTGTAATATTGTAAGGGAAGCTTTTAAAATTTTATAACGGCGGTAAATAGCCGCAGCCGCCGTATAAGTTAAAAGAACATTCTTACCTTAATTTTGTCGAAAAGGTTAAAAGGGACCTTGTTTTGAAAATGACGGAAATATTCCTTTATAAACCACTTATAAAAGTAAAAAAGGGTATAAATGAATTTAACTCATATTCTAGTAAATAGTAAAAATGTTTTGAAATACATTTTTAAGAAACATGGATGTGGATGATAAAGAGATCCCAGTAGATTATTACGTATAAACAATCTCGGATAATGAAGAGATTGTGAAATAACCCTTACCTTGTACTTTTCCTTGGTTGGGGTAGGTTAACCTCCTGTATAATGGTGAAATAGTTGTTATTAAATTATACAAGAATCATATATATTAATATGATATCATATATGATCTTTTAACATTGATTTGTTAATAATATCTTAGAATTATCGTCGTTTCGGGAGTTAACTTACTCATTTTCTTTTATATGTTTTGTTACATAAGCCATGGTTGTTGTATCTTATTCATATACAGAATGATATACAGTCCTTAAACATCATTTTTAAATCATCAAATGATAATTATACTTGAATGGATACGATGGAGAATGAATCTCATCGCGTTCGTGGAGACGGTAGTCCGTACGTACGCACGAGCGACAATATCATTCTTTTGATATTAAAATAATATATAAATGGATGGTATATCATATATACAGAATCATTAACATGTTATATTTATTATTTACATGAGTTACACATCATTATTATACCCATCCAAATAATATTATATTGAATAACAATTACACCACGACGTGGAGACGGTAAGCCGTACGTACGCACGTATGGTGACATGTTATTCAAAGGGTGGATAGAATACTGAATATGATTGTACCATATTTATAATAACATCACAGTATATGTGAGATACTGGAGTTATTATTTCAGAATGGTAAGAACAAAGGAAGAAGAAGTGGAAGAAGAAATGAACTTAGAAAAGGGTGGTGAAATCATTACCTCTTCTTCGGGTTCTTCCTTTTGATTTGATCAAAAGGGCTCCTTAGGTTGGCTTTCTGATCAAACTAAGGCCTCTAGGTTGTATTTAGGGATGTTGGGAGAGTATTTGGGCAGAGTTTGGCCGAACCAAAAGGCTTTGATGGTGTGAAGAAATGAGAAGGAGGAGTGCCCTTTTATAAGAGGGGTGAGGGGCACCTTTGGAAAAGTTAGAAATATTAATTTATAATAAATTCATATTCGGTTTACAAAGGCTCCAAAGTTGACTATTCAAAGGATGAGGTGTGGATAGGTCGAAAACAACTCATCCAATAGAATTTAGACAGGTTTGGGTACTTATATTAACCTTATCTTTAAGTATTAACTCTAAGTTAATTAGTTTCACTTTTACAATGTCTCTTTGTATTTTTATATAATATGATTAATAAACTTACTATATACATCCAAGCGACCCCCAAGTGGTCCATTAATGAGGAACCTATCATAATATAAGTCTCTTGGCCGAACCTTATATTTTTAGGAATTTAATATCAATTAATAATATAATATTTGTTTTAAGAACTCTTTTATGTCAATTTTGACACTATTCAATAGTTGATTTTTGTGAAACTCCTAACAGATTTATTACTTCGAACAAAGTCAATTAAATCAATCCTAATATATCATATTATCATATAAAATTAGTTTAATTCATTAAAAGTTTCATATTATAATTATTTGGGTATTTATAAGATCAATTATTTTTATTTTTCACTATTTTAGTAATTACTGCATCATCATTGTGTCATAAATAAAATAAATTATATAATGTCTAAAAATTATAAATAAAATATCATTATGTAGGAAATCTTTTTAGCTTTCTAATGAATATTTATAATCTAAAATCCAACATGTATAACCCTATGTAAAAATTGTTCTTCTAAAAGATGTAAGCTTATGCCATTTTTATTTTTATTTTAACTTTATTAATATAAAGTGTCCCTACCACATACAAGTGGCTCCAAGGGGTCCCCAAATTGACCAAAGGATGCCCATGGTCGGGTATGTGTCCACCAATAAGGTTAGGACACGTTTTAGGGTAATTTTTTATTATTATAATATTATTTTTTTAACCCTTATTTACCGGATTTACCCTTTAACCATGGTAAATAAAATATTTACCACAGTAACTATTCAAAATGTCTAAAAATAAAAGTTACCTATTTACACAATTTGAACATCCTGATTCCAAATATGGAATCCATTTTCCTAAATTCAAAACACAGAAGTGGCAGAAATTAATTTAAAATTAATTCCCGCTGTCAAAACAAAAAGCGTGTTTTTAAGAGATAATAACTATCAAAAGATTGACACTTGTTTATGTTCGGTTTAATTGTAAAATTATGTCCAATGATAAACATTAAATTGAATGGTAAAAATATATTCTAAATATACTTTAAAACCACTCAAATTCATAATTTATCACTATTAATTATTTTGATTAAAAAAGTTGTTTTTAATTAAAATTTAGAAATTTTCACTATTCATCAAAATATGAAAGTTATCCGAAATGTACCAAAATTTCACCCTAGGCTAATTTTGATATTCCGAATCCAAAAATGAAGTCCATTTTGAAATATAGAATATATATGATTTCAAAAAGTAGGTATTACTATTCACAACGGCTAGTTTAATTAGTTGTGGTGTGTGTTAGAACTCGAGGTTGCGTACAACACACGCTATCGCATTATTCGAAGGGAAACGTACCGTAGAAGCTTGGGGTGTTACATTCTCCCCTCCTTCAAATAATTGCGTCCTCGCAATTTCTAGGGTATTACTGCATAAAAAGACTCGGGTGGTTCTTCATCATAAGTTCCTCGGGTTCCCACGTTGCCTCTTCCATTTTATGATTTCTCCACAAAACTTTTACCAGACGCGTCGTCCGGTTTCTCAGTACTTGTTCTCTTGTATCAAGAATCCTGACGGGCTCTTCGCAATAAGACAGATCGGGTTCCAGTTCTAATTCCTCATAGGTGAGTACATGCGTTGGGTCAGGCATGTATTTTCTCAACAGAGATACGTGGAACACATCGTGAACTTTGGAGAGACTTGGCGGCATTGCCAATCGGTAAGCTACAGCCCCAATTCGTTCTAGAATTTCGAAAGGTCCGATGTACCTGGGACTCAATTTACCTTTCTTACCAAAACGTATGACTCCCTTCCACGGAGATACCTTTAGGAAAACATGATCACCGACTTGAAATTCCAAATCCTTCCTTCGATTATCGGCATAGCTCTTCTGCCTACTTTGAGCTGCTTTGATGTGATTTTGGATTACCTTCACCTTTTCCACCGTTTCCTCCACCAGTTCTGGGCCTACAAGTTTTCTTTCACCAACGTCATCCCAACAGGTTGGTGTACGACATCTCTTTCCGTATAACGCTTCATATGGTGCCATTTGTATACTCGAATGGAAGCTATTGTTATAGGAAAATTCTACCAGAGGTAAATATTGATCCCACATACCCTGAAAATCAAGTGAGCAAGATCTCAACATGTCTTCTAAGGTCTGAATAGTCCGTTCTGATTGTCCGTCTGTCTGAGGGTGGTAAGCAGTGCTCAAATGAAGTTCAGTATCCAGGGATTTCTGAAGACTTTTCCAAAATCTTGAAGTAAAACGGGGATCACGATCAGAAACAATCGATAGGGGAACTCCATGAAGTCTCACAACTTCATTAATGTATAGTCTTGCTAGACGTTCCAGGGGTAGATCTTCTCTTATAGCAAGAAAATGTGCTGACTTGGTAAGACGATCAACAATAACCCATATTGCATCGTTCCTTCTAGGAGTCTTTGGTAGCCCCATGACAAAGTCCATCGTAATATTGTCCCATTTCCACTCCGGTATGGGAAGAGGTTGCATGACTCCTCCAGGCTGTTGCCTTCCAGCTTACACTTGTTGACAAACCATACACCTTGACACAAAATCAGCAATCTCCCTCTTCATGTTGTCCCACCAAAAATGTTCCTTCAAATCTCTATACATTTTGGTGCTCCCAGGGTGTATAGAGAAATTGGAACTATGAGCATCATCCAGCAATTCCCTTTTTAGATCAGGTATATTGGGAACACAAAGTCTCTTCCCGAATTTCAAAATTCCATCTTCATACACAAAGTCTCTCAATCTCCCATCATTCACAGCTTTAATCTTCTTTTGGAATTCGTCATCATCGGTCTGAGAACTCTTAATCCTTTCTAGTAAAGATGGTTTGGCAACCATTTGAAAAAGCATTGATGTTTCACCTTCCCTGGTTATTCCCATGTCCATTTTCACTAGATCCATGAAAATTGGATCCCTTTCAATTCTCATATTGTTCAAAACTCCATGGTCTTTTCTACTCAAAGCATCTGCCACCTTGTTTGCCTTCCCCGGGTGGTAGTGTATCGTACAATCATAATCCTTGAGTAATTCAAGCCATCTCCTTTGCCTCATGTTGAGTTCTTTTTGTGAGAAAATATACTTCAAACTCTTGTGATCAGTATAAATCTCACATTTTTCACCATAGAGGTAGTGCCTCCATATCTTCAAAGCAAAGATCACAGCTGCTAACTCAAGATCATGAGTAGGATAGTTTTGTTCATGAATTTTCAACTGTCGTGATGCATAGGCAATAACTCTATCATTCTGCATAAGGACACAGCCAAGTCCTTTCTTTGATGCATCACTATAAAAAACGAACCCATCATTCCCCGATGGTAGAGTCAATATAGGAGCATTGACTAATCTTCTCTTCAGTTCTTCGAAACATTCTTCACACTCTTTTGTCCAAACAAATTTAACCCCTTTACGTGTGAGCTTCGTTAATGGGTTAGCCAATCGGGCAAAATTCTGGACGAAACGTCGATAATAACCTGCCAAGCCAATAAAACTACGTACCTCAGTTATACTCGTAGGTGCTGGCCATTCTTGGATTGCCTTGGTCTTAGAAGGATCAACAGAGATTCCATATTTAGAGACAATATGGCCAAGAAAAGAAATCTCCTGAAGCCAGAATTCACACTTGCTAAACTTTCCATATAATTCATGCCTCCTCAGAGTCTTCAAGATAATGCGCAAGTGATTTTCATGATCTTCGTAGGTTTTGGAGTATACCAAGATATCATCAATAAATACCACCACAAATTCATCGAGATACTCCTTGAAAACTCTATTCATCAGATCCATGAATACAGAGGGTGCATTAGTCAATCCAAACGGCATTACAGTAAACTCGTAATGCCCGTACCTGGTTCGAAATGCTGTCTTCGGAATGTCTTCCTTCTTTACACACAACTGATGGTATCCAGATCGAAGGTCAATCTTTGAAAAGTATTGAGCTCCATGCAGTTGGTCAAATAAATCATCAATACGAGGTAGGGGATACTTGTTCTTTATCGTTATAGCATTGATCTCCCTGTAGTCGATACATAACCTCATAGATCCATCTTTCTTTTTAACAAAAAGAACAGGGGCTCCCCATGGAGAAACACTAGGGCGAATAAATCCCTTATTACTCAATTACTCTAGTTATTTCTTTAGTTCGACTAACTCTACAGTGGCCATTCTATAAGGGGTCTTCGATATAGGCCTTGATCCAGGAATCAAATCAATAGAAAACTCAACTTCTCGTTCTGGAGGATGTCCAGGTAAATCTTCCGGAAATACATCTACAAATTCTTTCACAACAGGTACATCCTCTATTTGAACATTCCTTTCCTCACCGACAGTTATTTCATTCTCTTCCTCCCCAATAATTGAATTAAGTTGAGCTACTGGGGGTGGGTCTAAATAAGAATTAGGTGGTGACGATTCTGCTCTAAAAATAAGGTGTTCCTTATCATTATCATCAAGAATCGTAACCTCTTTCTTCTTACAATAAATCTTCGCATCATAGTCCGAAAGCCAGTCCATACCGAGGATTATATCAAACTCAATCATAGGTATGACGATGAAATCAGCAGATAAAGAAAATTTATGTGCTCTAATGGGGACTGATTCACAAAACTTTGTTGCAACGATACTTCCCTTAGGAGTTTTAACTGACAATTCCCTTATTAAATCAAATTGGAAATATCTAATTTTCTTAGCAAACTGGGAAGATATGAAACAATGCGATGATCCAGAATCAAATAATGCATTTGCTAAACTTGAGGAAACCATTAAATTACCTGCCACCACGTCTTTCGGAGTTTCTACCTCAGCAGTAGTGATAGCATAAGCCTGGCCTTGATCCCTTGGCCTTTTCTGAGGTAAGTTCTCCTGACGCTTAGGACATGCATTTGCATAATGCCCCATCTCCCTGCAATTGTAGCACTGAACGTTGGTAGCTTCCTTCTTCCCCTTGCAATCATGAGCTTGGTGGCCTTTTTCACCACACTTGTAACAGACTCTCATTCCCTTCAGGCAAGCACCGGGGTGTTTCTTCCCGCACTTACCACAAGATGGATATTCAACCTTTCCCTTCTTCCCCTTATTTCCATTCCCAGATTGATCAGCAGGTCTCTTCTTCTCTTGCTTTGCTTTAAAGTCATAAGACTTAGAGAATTCCTTTTCGGTCTTGATAGCACATGAGACAATGTCTTCATACGATGAAAAGGATTGTGAGACTAATGCTCGACGGAGAAATGGTTTTAACCCATCAAAGAAACGATCAATCTTACTTCTTGGGTTGCGAATATAATCTCCAGCATACCTCGCTAACCTTGTAAAGTTAGCCTCATACTTTGTGACATTCTCATCCTCCTTTTGTCTCAGACTCAGAAATTGCCTTTCCATATCTGCTCGATGGTCGCGAGGAAAGTATTTTTCTAAAAACAGATCTTTGAACTCCCTACATTCCATGTTTGATACTTCATCATCTTCCTTCATGTTTTGAATCAATGACCACCATTGATCAGCATCTCCAGTGAGGCGGTAAACTGCCATGGTAACTTTTTCCCTTTCACTACTCCCCAAAGCCTGAAATATTTTCTCTAGGGAAAATATCCATTGCTCAGCTACTAAGGGATTTGTACTTCCATTGAACGTTGGTGGTTGTTGTCTCATGAATCGATCTAACATTGATCCTCCACGCTGCGGATCAGGGTGCTCCATACGGGTAAGGTTATTATTCATAACCTGAGTAAGTTGTCCCAGTACGGTGATTAGCTGATCAGCACCAGTTGCATCACCAGCCCCACTATAATTATCTTGAGCAGGAGGGCAATCCCTACATGGAGTGCGTGCATTGATACGGTTTCCATTTCTTCCACTAGGCGCCATTTCTAAACAATGGCATAAACTAGATCAGTTTATGAATCAAAATACATAATCCCATACTTATAAAACACTTAACATAAATTGAACTATCTATGGATATAATCCATAATCATAAATATGTTTTCTTTGAGGAAGTATATACTCATAAACCCTTCATAATGATTTGTAAAGAAAGTGAGAGTTATCCTAAGCATATCCCCCGGGAGTGTCGTAACCAAGAGTGCAGCAAGGCCCGTTGTCGTGCACCAGTTCCCGTTCGAGTCTAGCTCAAAGCGGTGTTTTCGGGTTTTACCCCTAGGTACATCTGTGCCAGAGCCGCCTCTACCTGCTCGTATCCAGACAGGGATGTATTGCTCGCAAAACTCACAAAGTCTCTACAATACCAAAATTCTAGGAAGTTCTTCTATACTAATCCTCAAAGTTCATCTTAGGTCTACGTGCTCTAATCAGAGTTTATCTAAATCTAGCTTCCAAGGTTTGTACTAAACTTCCTCTGATACCAACTGTAACGCCCCGACCCCAGTTACCCAGAGTCGGTGCATTATTACATAACATTGGTATGATCACAAGAAAGATCAAATCTCGAAAGACCGATTGGTTTAGTAGCCTTGGAAATACTAGATATATTCATAAGTTTTACATTACATCATAAAATGAAAAACTACTACAACAACATAATGTCTCCATAATCCACACTCATATCCCCATATAATATCCCTGAAGGTCATTCATAATTTACTTCTTCACTTCCTGGGAAAAATAAAACATAGAAAGGGGTGAGCTCAAATGCCCAGTAAGGATAACAATACAGCGGAACATTCAAAAATAAGCATAAACATTTAAGGCAATGTATAACTAAAACAAAAGCCTTTCAAACATGAACTTTCAACATGGTACGGCATAAATAAAATTAAATAATGCCATTTACTTATTCACATGGATATTCTACTAATCGAATAATCACATGCAAAAATCAATAACCACTTTCATAATGTTGGAATGCATAATGCCAGACTATCATAACCACATAGACAAGGCCTCGTGCCAAGACTACAAATAAGATTTTGTCAAGGCCTTGTGCCAAGACACTAGTTTGTCTCATGAGACCTACCGATGCATCGAGGAGCTATAGCGGGCTCCACCCGTCACATATTAAGTCCAATGCATTCCCATATGAAAAGGTTTAAACATAACATAAACATTCATATTAAAACTAGCATATGAAATGTCAATACTTTCACCATAAACTATGAATGGTATAAAAATAGCACATCCACAGTCAAACATATCACAAAACCTTCAATACAATATAGAAGTTTTTTATCATAATAAACCAACTTCAAATAAGCATAAAATCCATAAAAGGATGTTGACATAGATGAAATCAAAACTATTTGAGAGAAATATCTCTTTTTTTTGAAATCATTTAAAAGTCACACATTTATAAAGGAAGTAATTAAAAAGAGAATTTTAAATCAAAGTGTCCCATACCACTTTGAAACTTTTGAAAGGAATTAACATTTTAAAAAAACATTCATGTCCATATAAATAAATCCTTAAAAACCATTTTGAAGACATGGACATTAATTAAAAATATTTAGAAAGATAAATCTTTAAAACATTTAAAATTTGGATTTTGATAAAGAGTACCCTTCCAAAATTCTTAAAATATTCATTTTGAAATAATTTAAAAGTCACATAATTATAAAATAAAACATTTACTTTGAAAATATCCTTGTAATATTGTAAGGGAAGCTTTTAAAATTTTATAACGGCGGTAAATAGCCGCAGCCGCCGTATAAGTTAAAAGAACATTCTTACCTTAATTTTGTCGAAAAGGTTAAAAGGGACCTTGTTTTGAAAATGACGGAAATATTCCTTTATAAACCACTTATAAAAGTCAAAAAGGGTATAAATGAATTTAACTCATATTCTAGTAAATAGTAAAAATGTTTTGAAATACATTTTTAAGAAACATGGATGTGGATGATAAAGAGATCCCAGTAGATTATTACGTATAAACAATCTCGGATAATGAAGAGATTGTGAAATAACCCTTACCTTGTACTTTTCCTTGGTTGGGGTAGGTTAACCTCCTGTATAATGGTGAAATAGTTGTTATTAAATTATACAAGAATCATATATATTAATATGATATCATATATGATCTTTTAACATTGATTTGTTAATAATATCTTAGAATTATCGTCGTTTCGGGAGTTAACTTACTCATTTTCTTTTATATGTTTTGTTACATAAGCCATGGTTGTTGTATCTTATTCATTGATGAATAGTGAAAATTTCTAAATTTTAATTAAAAACAACTTTTTTAATCAAAATAATTAATAGTGATAAATTATGAATTTGAGTGGTTTTAAAGTATATTTAGAATATATTTTTATCATTCAATTTAATGTTTATCATTGGACATAATTTTACAATTAAACCGAACATAAACAAGTGTCAATCTTTTGATAGTTATTATCTCTTAAAACACGCTTTTTGTTTTGACAGCGGGAATTAATTTTAAATTAATTTCTGCCACTTCTGTGTTTTGAATTTAGGAAAATGGATTCCATATTTGGAATCAGGATGTTCAAATTATGTAAATAGGTAACTTTTATTTTTAGACATTTTGAATAGTTACTGTGGTAAATATTTTATTTACCATGGTTAAAGGGTAAATCCGGTAAATAAGGGTTAAAAAAATAATATTATAATAATAAAAAATTACCCTAAAACGTGTCCTAACCTTATTGGTGGACACATACCCAACCATGGGCATCCTTTGGTCAATTTGGGGACCCCTTGGAGCCACTTGTATGTGGTAGGGACACTTTATATTAATAAAGTTAAAATAAAAATAAAAATGGCATAAGCTTACATCTTTTAGAAGAACAATTATTACATAGGGTTATACATGTTGGATTTTCGATTATAAATATTCATTAGAAATCTAAAAAGATTTCCTACATAATGATATTTTATTTATAATTTTTAGACATTATATAATTTATTTTATTTATGACACAATGATGATGCAGTAATTACTAAAATAGTGAAAAATAAAAATAATTGATCTTATAAATACCCAAATAATTATAATATGAAACTTTTAATGAATTAAACTAATTTTCTATGATAATATGATATATTAGGATTGATTTAATTGACTTTGTTCGAAGTAATCAATCTGTTAGGAGTTTCACAAAAATCAACTATTGAATAGTGTCAAAATTGACATAAAAGAGTTCTTAAAACAAATATTATATTATTAATTGATATTAAATTCCTAAAAATCTAAGGTTCGGCCAAGAGACTTATATTATGATAGGTTTCTCATTAATGGACCACTTGGGGGTCGCTTGGATGTATATAGTAAGTTTATTAATCATATTATATAAAAATACAAAGAGACATTGTAAAAGTGAAACTAATTAACTTAGAGTTAATACTTAAAGATAAGGTTAATATAAGTACCCAAACCTGTCTAAATTCTATTGGATGAGTTGTTTTAGACCTATACACACCTCATCCTTTGAATAGTCAACTTTGGAGCCTTTTTAAACCGAATATGAATTTATTATAAATTAATATTTCTAACTTTTCCAAAGGTGCCCCTCACCCCTCTTATAAAAGGGCACTCCTCCTTCTCATTTCTTCACACCTTCAAAGCCTTTTGGTTCGGCCAAAATCTGCCCAAATACTCTCCCAACATCCCTAAATACAACCTAGAGGCCTTAGTTTGATCAGAAAGCCAACCTAAGGAGCCCTTTTGATCAAATCAAAAGGAAGAACCCGAAGAAGAGGTAATGATTTCACCACCCTTTTCTAAGTTCATTTCTTCTTCCACTTCTTCTTCCTTTGTTCTTACCATTCTGAAATAATAACTCCAGTATCTCACATATACTGTGATGTTATTATAAATATGGTACAATCATATTCAGTATTCTATCCACCCTTTGAATAACATGTCACCATACGTGCGTACGTACGGCTTACCGTCTCCACGTCGTGGTGTAATTGTTATTCAATATAATATTATTTGGATGGGTATAATAATGATGTGTAACTCATGTAAATAATAAATATAACATGTTAATGATTCTGTATATATGATATACCATCCATTTATATATTATTTTAATATCAAAAGAATGATATTGTCGCTCGTGCGTACGTACGGACTACCGTCTCCACGAACGCGATGAGATTCATTCTCCATCATATCCATTCAAGTATAATTATCATTTGATGATTTAAAAATGATGTTTAAGGACTGTATATCATTCTGGATATGAATAAGATACAACAACCATGGCTTATGTAACAAAACATATAAAAGAAAATGAGTAAGTTAACTCCCGAAACGACGATAATTCTAAGATATTATTAACAAATCAATGTTAAAAGATCATATATGATATCATATTAATATATATGATTCTTGTATAATTTAATAACAACTATTTCACCATTATACAGGAGGTTAACCTACCCCAACCAAGGAAAAGTACAAGGTAAGGGTTATTTCACAATCTCTTCTTTATCCGAGGTTGTTTATACGTAATAATCTACTGGGATCTCGTTATCATCCACATCCATGTTTCTTCAAAATGTATTTCAAAACATTTTTTACTATTTACAAGAATATGGGTTAAAGTCATTTATACCCTTGTTTGACTTTTTATAAGAGGTTTATAAAGGAATCTTTCCGTCGTTTTCAAAACAAGGTCCTTTTTTAACCTTTTCGACAGAATTGAGGTAAGAATGTTTTTTTAACTTATACGGCGGGTGCGGTTATTTTCCGCCGTTATAAAATCGTCGAAGCTTTCCATACAAGCTTATAAGAATATTTTCAAAGAAAATGTTTTATTTTATATGGATCTTAAATGATTTCAAAATAAAAGGAGATACTTCTTTAAAAAGAATTTTGATTTCATCTATGTCAACATCCTTTGATGGATTTTAAGATTATTTGAAGTTGATTTATTATGATACAAAACTTCTATATTGTATTGAAGGTTTTGTGATATGTTTGACTGTGGATGTGCTATTTTTATACCATTCATAGTTTATGGTGAAATTATTGACATTTCGTATGCTAGTTTTAATACGAATTTTTATGTTATGTTTAAACCTTTTCATATGGGAATGCATTGGACTTAATAAGTGACGGGTGGAGCCCGCTATAGCTCCTCGATGCATCGGTAGGTCTCATGAGACAAACTAGTGTCTTGGCACAAGGCCTTGACAAAATCTTATTTGTAGTCTTGGCACGAGGCCTTGGCTATGTGGTTATGATAGTCTGGCATTATGCATTCCAAAATTATGATAGTGGTTATTTATTTTTGCATGTGATTATTCGATTAGTGGAATATCCATGTGAATAAGTAAATGGAATTATTTCATTTTATTTATGCCATACCATGTTGAAAGTTCATGTTTAAAAGGCTTTTGTTTTAGTTATACATTGCCTTAAATGTTTATTCTTATTGATGAAAGTTTCCGCTATATTGTTATCCTTACTGGGCATTTGAGCTCACCCCTTTTCTATGTTTTATTTTTCCCAGGAAGTGAAGATGTAAGTTATGAATGACCTGCAGGGATATTATGAGGGGATTGTAGTGTGGACTGTGGAAACATTATGTTGTTGTAGTAGTTTTTGATTTTATGATGTAATGTAAAACTTATGAATATATCTAGTGTTTCCAAGGCTACTAAACCAATCGGTCTTTCGAGATTTGATCTTTCTTGTGATCATGCCAATGTTATGTAATAATGCACCGACTCTGGGTAGCTGGGGTCGGGGCGTTACAGTTGGTATCAGAGGAAGTTTAGTACAAACCTTGGAAGCTAGATTTAGATAAACTCTGATTAGAGCACGTAGACCTAAGATGAACTTTGAGGATTAGTATAGAAGAACTTCCTAGAATTTTGGTATTGTAGAGACTTTGTGAGTTTTGCGAGCAATACATCCCTGTCTGGATACGAGCAGGTAGAGGCGGCTCTGGCACAGATGTACCTAGGGGTAAAACCCGAAAACACCGCTTTGAGCTAGACTCGAACGGGAACTGGTGCACGACAACGGGCCTTGCTGCACTCTTGGTTACGACACTCCCGGGGGATATGCTTAGGATAACTCTCACTTTCTTTACAAATCATTATGAAGGGTTTATGAGTATATACTTCCTCAAAGAAAACATATTTATGATTATGGATTATATCCATAGATAGTTCAATTTATGTTAAGTGTTTTATAAGTATGGGATTATGTATTTTGATTCATAAACTGATCTAGTTTATGCCATTGTTTAGAAATGGCGCCTAGTGGAAGAAATGGAAACCGTATCAATGCACGCACTCCATGTAGGGATTGCCCTCCTGCTCAAGATAATTATAGTGGGGCTGGTGATGCAACTGGTGCTGATCAGCTAATCACCGTACTGGGACAACTTACTCAGGTTATGAATAATAACCTTACCCGTATGGAGCACCCTGATCCGCAGCGTGGAGGATCAATGTTAGATCGATTCATGAGACAACAACCACCAACGTTCAATGGAAGTACAAATCCCTTAGTAGCTGAGCAATGGATATTTTCCCTAGAGAAAATATTTCAGGCTTTGGGGAGTAGTGAAAGGGAAAAAGTTACCATGGCAGTTTACCGCCTCACTGGAGATGCTGATCAATGGTGGTCATTGATTCAAAACATGAAGGAAGATGATGAAGTATCAAACATGGAATGGAGGGAGTTCAAAGATCTGTTTTTAGAAAAATACTTTCCTCGCGACCATCGAGCAGATATGGAAAGGCAATTTCTGAGTCTGAGACAAAAGGAGGATGAGAATGTCACAAAGTATGAGGCTAACTTTACAAGGTTAGCGAGGTATGCTGGAGATTATATTCGCAACCCAAGAAGTAAGATTGATCGTTTCTTTGATGGGTTAAAACCATTTCTCCGTCGAGCATTAGTCTCACAATCCTTTTCATCGTATGAAGACATTGTCTCATGTGCTATCAAGACCGAAAAGGAATTCTCTAAGTCTTATGACTTTAAAGCAAAGCAAGAGAAGAAGAGACCTGCTGATCAATCTGGGAATGGAAATAAGGGGAAGAAGGGAAAGGTTGAATATCCATCTTGTGGTAAGTGCGGGAAGAAACACCCCGGTGCTTGCCTGAAGGGAATGGGAGTCTGTTACAAGTGTGGTGAAAAAGGCCACCAAGCTCATGATTGCAAGGGGAAGAAGGAAGCTACCAATGTTCAGTGCTACAATTGCAGGGAGATGGGGCATTATGCAAATGCATGTCCTAAGCGTCAGGAGAACTTACCTCAGAAAAGGCCAAGGGATCAAGGCCAGGCTTATGCTATCACTACTGCTGAGGTAGAAACTCCGAAAGACGTGGTGGCAGGTAATTTAATGGTTTCCTCAAGTTTAGCAAATGCATTATTTGATTCTGGATCATCGCATTGTTTCATATCTTCCCAGTTTGCTAAGAAAATTAGATATTTCCAATTTGATTTAATAAGGGAGTTGTCAGTTAAAACTCCTAAGGGAAGTATCGTTGCAACAAAGTTTTGTGAATCAGTCCCCATTAGAGCACATAAATTTTCTTTATCTGCTGATTTCATCGTCATACCTATGATTGAGTTTGATATAATCCTCGGTATGGACTGGCTTTCGGACTATGATGCGAAGATTTATTGTAAGAAGAAAGAGGTTACGATTCTTGATGATAATGATAAGGAACACCTTATTTTTAGAGCAGAATCGTCACCACCTAATTCTTATTTAGACCCACCCCCAGTAGCTCAACTTAATTCAATTATTGGGGAGGAAGAGAATGAAATAACTGTCGGTGAGGAAAGGAATGTTCAAATAGAGGATGTACCTGTTGTGAAAGAATTTGTAGATGTATTTCCGGAAGATTTACCTGGACATCCTCCAGAACGAGAAGTTGAGTTTTCTATTGATTTGATTCCTGGATCAAGGCCTATATCGAAGACCCCTTATAGAATGGCCACTGTAGAGTTAGTCGAACTAAAGAAACAACTAGAGGAATTGAGTAATAAGGGATTTATTCGCCCTAGTGTTTCTCCATGGGGAGCCCCTGTTCTTTTTGTTAAAAAGAAAGATGGATCTATGAGGTTATGTATCGACTACAGGGAGATCAATGCTATAACGATAAAGAACAAGTATCCCCTACCTCGTATTGATGATTTATTTGACCAACTGCATGGAGCTCAATACTTTTCAAAGATTGACCTTCGATCTGGATACCATCAGTTGTGTGTAAAGAAGGAAGACATTCCGAAGACAGCATTTCGAACCAGGTACGGGCATTACGAGTTTACTGTAATGCCGTTTGGATTGACTAATGCACCCTCTGTATTCATGGATATGATGAATAGAGTTTTCAAGGAGTATCTCGATGAATTTGTGGTGGTATTTATTGATGATATCTTGGTATACTCCAAAACCTACGAAGATCATGAAAATCACTTGCGCATTATCTTGAAGACTCTGAGGAGGCATGAATTATATGGAAAGTTTAGCTAGTGTGAATTCTGGCTTTAGGAGATTTCTTTTCTTGGCCATATTGTCTCTAAAGATGGAATCTCTGTTGATCATTCTAAGACCAAGGCAATCCAAGAATGGCCAGCACCTACGAGTATAACTGAGGTACGTAGTTTTATTGGCTTGGCAGGTTATTATCGACGTTTCGTCCAGAATTTTGCCCGATTGGCTAACCCATTAACGAAGCTCACACGTAAAGGGGTTAAATTTGTTTGGACAAAAGAGTGTGAAGAATGTTTCGAAGAACTGAAGAGAAGATTAGTCAATGCTCCTATATTGACTCTACCATCGGGGAATGATGGGTTCGTTATTTATAGTGATGCATCAAAGAAAGGACTTGGCTGTGTCCTTATGCAGAATGATAGAGTTATTGCCTATGCATCACGACAGTTGAAAATTCATGAACAAAACTATCCTACTCATGATCTTGAGTTAGCAGCTGTGATCTTTGCTTTGAAGATATGGAGGCACTACCTCTATGGTGAAAAATGTGAGATTTATACTGATCACAAGAGTTTGAAGTATATTTTCTCACAAAAAGAACTCAACATGAGGCAAAGGAGATGGCTTGAATTACTCAAGGATTATGATTGTACGATACACTACCGCCCGGGGAAGGCAAACAAGGTGGCAGATGCTTTGAGTAGAAAAGACCATGGAGTTTTGAACAATATGAGAATTGAAAGGGATCCAATTTTCATGGATCTAGTGAAAATGGACATGGGAATAACCAGGGAAGGTGAAACATCAATGCTTTTTCAAATGGTTGCCAAACCATCTTTACTAGAAAGGATTAAGAGTTCTCAGACCGATGATGACGAATTCCAAAAGAAGATTAAAGCTGTGAATGATGGGAGATTGAGAGACTTTGTGTATGAAGATGGAATTTTGAAATTCGGGAAGAGACTTTGTGTTCCCAATATACCTGATCTAAAAAGGGAATTGCTGGATGATGCTCATAGTTCCAATTTCTCTATACACCCTGGGAGCACCAAAATGTATAGAGATTTGAAGGAACATTTTTGGTGGGACAACATGAAGAGGGAGATTGCTGATTTTGTGTCAAGGTGTATGGTTTGTCAACAAGTGAAAGCTGGAAGGCAACAGCCTGGAGGAGTCATGCAACCTCTTCCCATACCGGAGTGGAAATGGGACAATATTACGATGGACTTTGTCAT
The DNA here is from genome assembly GCA_963277665.1 of Viscum album. Classification (NCBI taxonomy): domain Eukaryota; kingdom Viridiplantae; phylum Streptophyta; class Magnoliopsida; order Santalales; family Viscaceae; genus Viscum; species Viscum album. Next base: position 230,545,391 of record OY728151.1, read on the forward strand.
GGGGCTACCAAAGACTCCTAGAAGGAACGATGCAATATGGGTTATTGTTGATCGTCTTACCAAGTCAGCACATTTTCTTGCTATAAGAGAAGATCTACCCCTGGAACGTCTAGCAAGACTATACATTAATGAAGTTGTGAGACTTCATGGAGTTCCCCTATCGATTGTTTCTGATCGTGATCCCCGTTTTACTTCAAGATTTTGGAAAAGTCTTCAGAAATCCCTGGATACTGAACTTCATTTGAGCACTGCTTACCACCCTCAGACAGACGGACAATCAGAACGGACTATTCAGACCTTAGAAGACATGTTGAGATCTTGCTCACTTGATTTTCAGGGTATGTGGGATCAATATTTACCTCTGGTAGAATTTTCCTATAACAATAGCTTCCATTCGAGTATACAAATGGCACCATATGAAGCGTTATACGGAAAGAGATGTCGTACACCAACCTGTTGGGATAACGTTGGTGAAAGAAAACTTGTAGGCCCAGAACTGGTGGAGGAAACGGTGGAAAAGGTGAAGGTAATCCAAAATCACATCAAAGCAGCTCAAAGTAGGCAGAAGAGCTATGCCGATAATCGAAGGAAGGATTTGGAATTTCAAGTCGGTGATCATGTTTTCCTAAAGGTATCTCCGTGGAAGGGAGTCATACGTTTTGGTAAGAAAGGTAAATTGAGTCCCAGGTACATCGGACCTTTCGAAATTCTAGAACAAATTGGGGCTGTAGCTTACCGATTGGCAATGCCGCCAAGTCTCTCCAAAGTTCACGATGTGTTCCACGTATCTCTGTTGAGAAAATACATGCCTGACCCAACGCATGTACTCACCTATGAGGAATTAGAACTGGAACCCGATCTGTCTTATTGCGAAGAGCTCGTCAGGATTCTTGATACAAGAGAACAAGTACTGAGAAACCGGACGACGCGTCTGGTAAAAGTTTTGTGGAGAAATCATAAAATGGAAGAGGCAACGTGGGAACCCGAGGAACTTATGATGAAGAACCACCCGAGTCTTTTTATGCAGTAATACCCTAGAAATTGCGAGGACGCAATTATTTGAAGGAGGGGAGAATGTAACACCCCAAGCTTCTACGGTACGTTTCCCTTCGAATAATGCGATAGCGTGTGTTGTACGCAACCTCGAGTTCTAACACACACCACAACTAATTAAACTAGCCGTTGTGAATAGTAATACCTACTTTTTGAAATCATATATATTCTATATTTCAAAATGGACTTCATTTTTGGATTCGGAATATCAAAATTATCCTAGGGTGAAATTTTGGTACATTTCGGATAACTTTCATATTTTGATGAATAGTGAAAATTTCTAAATTTTAATTAAAAACAACTTTTTTAATCAAAATAATTAATAGTGATAAATTATGAATTTGAGTGGTTTTAAAGTATATTTAGAATATATTTTTATCATTCAATTTAATGTTTATCATTGGACATAATTTTACAATTAAACCGAACATAAACAAGTGTCAATCTTTTGATAGTTATTATCTCTTAAAAACACGCTTTTTGTTTTGACAGCGGGAATTAATTTTAAATTAATTTCTGCCACTTCTGTGTTTTGAATTTAGGAAAATGGATTCCATATTTGGAATCAGGATGTTCAAATTGTGTAAATAGGTAACTTTTATTTTTAGACATTTTGAATAGTTACTGTGGTAAATATTTTATTTACCATGGTTAAAGGGTAAATCCGGTAAATAAGGGTTAAAAAAATAATATTATAATAATAACAAATTACCCTAAAACGTGTCCTAACCTTATTGGTGGACACATACCCGACCATGGGCATCCTTTGGTCAATTTGGGGACCCCTTGGAGCCACTTGTATGTGGTAGGGACACTTTATATTAATAAAGTTAAAATAAAAATAAAAATGGCATAAGCTTACATCTTTTAGAAGAACAATTTTTACATAGGGTTATACATGTTGGATTTTCGATTATAAATATTCATTAGAAAGATAAAAAGATTTCCTACGTAATGATATTTTATTTATAATTTTTAGACATTATATAATTTATTTTATTTATGACACAATGATGATGCAGTAATTACTGAAATAGTGAAAAATAAAAATAATTGATCTTATAAATACCCAAATAATTATAATATGAAACTTTTAATTAATTAAACTAATTTTCTATGATAATATGATATATTAGGATTGATTTAATTGACTTTGTTCGAAGTAATCAATCTGTTAGGAGTTTCACAAAAATCAACTATTGAATAGTGTCAAAATTGACATAAAAGAGTTCTTAAAACAAATATTATATTATTAATTGATATTAAATTCCTAAAAATCTAAGGTTCGGCCAAGAGACTTATATTATGATAGGTTACTCATTAATGGACCACTTGGGGGTCGCTTGGATGTATATAGTAAGTTTATTAATCATATTATATAAAAATACAAAGAGACATTGTAAAAGTGAAACTAATTAACTTAGAGTTAATACTTAAAGATAAGGTTAATATAAGTACCCAAACCTGTCTAAATTCTATTGGATGAGTTGTTTTCGACCTATCCACACCTCATCCTTTGAATAGTCAACTTTGGAGCCTTTGTAAACCGAATATGAATTTATTATAAATTAATATTTCTAACTTTTCCAAAGGTGCCCCTCACCCCTCTTATAAAAAGGCACTCCTCCTTCTCATTTCTTCACACCTTCAAAGCCTTTTGGTTCGGCCAAACTCTGCCCAAATACTCTCCCAACATCCCTCAATACAACCTAGAGGCCTTAGTTTGATCAGAAAGCCAACCTATGGAGCCCTTTTGATCAAATCAAAAGGAAGAACCCGAAGAAGAGGTAATGATTTCACCACCCTTTTCTAAGTTCATTTCTTCTTCCACTTCTTCTTCCTTTGTTCTTACCATTATGAAATAATAACTCCAGTATCTCACATATACTGTGATGTTATTATAAATATGGTACAATCATATTCAGTATTCTATCCACCCTTTGAATAACATGTCACCATACGTGCGTACGTACGGCTTACCGTCTCCACGTCGTGGTGTAATTGTTATTCAATATAATATTATTTGGATGGGTATAATAATGATGTGTAACTCATGTAAATAATAAATATAACATGTTAATGATTCTGTATATATGATATACCATCCATTTATATATTATTTTAATATCAAAAGAATGATATTGTCGCTCGTGCGTACGTACGGACTACCGTCTCCACGAACGCGATGAGATTCATTCTCCATCGTATCCATTCAAGTATAATTATCATTTGATGATTTAAAAATGATGTTTAAGGACTGTATATCATTCTGGATATGAATAAGATACAACAACCATGGCTTATGTAACAAAACATATAAAATAAAATGAGTAAGTTAACTCCCGAAACGACGATAATTCTAAGATATTATTAACAAATCAATGTTAAAAGATCATATATGATATCATATTAATATATATGATTCTTGTATAATTTAATAACAACTATTTCACCATTATACAGAAGGTTAACCTACCCCAACCAAGGAAAAGTACAAGGTAAGGGTTATTTCACAATCTCTTCTTTATCCGAGGTTGTTTATACGTAATAATCTACTGGGATCTCGTTATCATCCACATCCATGTTTCTTCAAAATGTATTTCAAAACATTTTTTACTATTTACAAGAATATGGGTTAAAGTCATTTATACCCTTGTTTGACTTTTTATAAGAGGTTTATAAAGGAATCTTTCCGTCGTTTTCAAAACAAGGTCCTTTTTTAACCTTTTCGACAGAATTGAGGTAAGAATGTTTTTTTTTAACTTATACGGCAGGTGCGGTTATTTTCCGCCGTTATAAAATCGTCGAAGCTTTCCATACAATCTTATAAGAATATTTTCAAAGAAAATGTTTTATTTTATATGGATCTTAAATGATTTCAAAATAAAAGGAGATACTTCTTTAAAAAGAATTTTGATTTCATCTATGTCAACATCCTTTGATGGATTTTAAGATTATTTGAAGTTGATTTATTATGATACAAAACTTCTATATTGTATTGAAGGTTTTGTGATATGTTTGACTGTGGATGTGCTATTTTTATACCATTCATAGTTTATGGTGAAATTATTGACATTTCGTATGCTAGTTTTAATACGAATTTTTATGTTATGTTTAAACCTTTTCATATGGGAATGCATTGGACTTAATAAGTGACGGGTGGAGCCCGCTATAGCTCCTCGATGCATCGGTAGGTCTCATGAGACAAACTAGTGTCTTGGCACAAGGCCTTGACAAAATCTTATTTGTAGTCTTGGCACGAGGCCTTGGCTATGTGGTTATGATAGTCTGGCATTATGCATTCCAACATTATGATAGTGGTTATTTATTTTTGCATGTGATTATTCGATTAGTGGAATATCCATGTGAATAAGTAAATGGCATTATTTCATTTTATTTATGCCATACCATGTTGAAAGTTCATGTTTAAAAGGATTTTGTTTTAGTTATACATTGCCTTAAATGTTTATTCTTATTGATGAAAGTTTCCGCTATATTGTTATCCTTACTGGGCATTTGAGCTCACCCCTTTTCTATGTTTTATTTTTCCCAGGAAGTGAAGATGTAAGTTATGAATGACCTGCAGGGATATTATGAGGGGATTGTAGTGTGGACTGTGGAAACATTATGTTGTTGTAGTAGTTTTTGATTTTATGATGTAATGTAAAACTTATGAATATATCTAGTGTTTCCAAGGCTACTAAACCAATCGGTCTTTCGAGATTTGATCTTTCTTGTGATCATGCCAATGTTATGTAATAATGCACCGACTCTGGGTAGCTGGGGTCGGGGCGTTACAGTTGGTATCAGAGGAAGTTTAGTACAAACCTTGGAAGCTAGATTTAGATAAACTCTGATTAGAGCACGTAGACCTAAGATGAACTTTGAGGATTAGTATAGAAGAACTTCCTAGAATTTTGGTATTGTAGAGACTTTGTGAGTTTTGCGAGCAATACATCCCTGTCTGGATACGAGCAGGTAGAGGCGGCTCTGGCACAGATGTACCTAGGGGTAAAACCCGAAAACACCGCTTTGAGCTAGACTCGAACGGGAACTGGTGCACGACAACGGGCATTGCTGCACTCTTGGTTACGACACTCCCGGGGGATATGCTTAGGATAACTCTCATTATCTTTACAAATCATTATGAAGGGTTTATGAGTATATACTTCCTCAAAGAAAAACATTTTTATGATTATGGATTATATCCATAAATAGTTCAATTTATGTTAAGTGTTTTATAAGTATGGGATTATGTATTTTGATTCATAAACTGATCTAGTTTATGCCATTGTTTAGAAATGGCGCCCAGTAGAAGGAATGAGAACTCCAGAAATGCACATGATCCAAAGAGAAGTAAGGATCATATCTTTCATGGTCTTAAGCTAGAATTTATAAGATAAATAGTCTCCCATGTATTATCATCATATGAATAAATAATATCATGTATTGATAAGATAAGTAAAGAGATTACTGAGTCCTATGGCTTTGAAGGGAAGCAAGAGAAGAAAAGGATATAAGAGAGAAAGATGGATAAAGGGATGAGGGAAAAGAAGAATTTTCCCATATGTGGTAACTGTGGAAAGAAACACCCTGGAACTTGCCTGAAAGGAATGGGAGTTTGTTATAAGTGTGGAGGAAAAGGGCACAAAGTACGTGACTGCAAGGGTAAGAAAATGGTTTCAAATGTACAATGCTTCATTTGCAAGGAGTTTGGACACTACGCGAACCTATGTCCCAGTCATCAGACTATGACGCAAATGATGCTATTGGATAATAATCAAGTTATGATACTACCACAGATGAAGAGGAATGATTAGAGTTCTTATGTTGATTATGTCAATTGAGTGTTGTATCAACAATGTACTTGTTATAATAATTATGGAGTATATAAGGATTGTACTGCAGTACTATTTCATTAAGGACTTGAGATTGTGTGGAACAAAGAAAGGTGACTCAACAGCAGGAGAAATTTTTGGAAAATATAGGGTTGAGAGAATGATAAACCATAATATAGTTCTGATACCGAGTTAGTGATTTTGGAATAATACATGATTATTTTGGAAAAATTATATTGGATATTCTTGACTACCTTGGAACTGATTAATGATTTGTATATTCCATCATTGTTGGGGTTTAAAACATTTTTGGATTGATGAAGTATATCCAGCATTCTATATGGAATAAGGGAGAATGAATGTAATCAATAAGGAATATGGTAATTCAGGATGTTTCAGTGTATTAAAAGAATACATGATGAAGGTATTCATATGCTATTACGGGGTAAAAAGGATCTGCATTATGTTTACCTTCCTTATAAATGTTGGAATGTGAGTTTGGACAGAAGTATTTTTGATAGTTCTAGTTTGGATTATTTTGGATTGCCATAAAAGGACAACCCGGAGGTCGGGCGGCAACCCGTCGCGTCCGGCAAGGCTGCGAGACTTGAACCCACAACCGAAGGGCGACAAGGGTGTATCACCTACCACTGGCCCACGAGATGTCCTAGATTAAATAATTTAGTTTTTTTTAAAAGATCTTGTAGATGAATTATAAATTTGATTATTTTGGAACCCTATACGAATAGTGTAAATAGAATATATTTTTTACGTTCTATTATCTTTTAGAGTGAAAGATGTGTTTGTGGTAGAAATTTATTAATGGATAAAACTCTAATTATAAAGTAAGTATATCTCCTTATGATCTTAGCCAATCTCATAAATAAATTCCGCAACATTAAGAAAAGGAACTTAGAACAAAAATGTTGTCCTAGATGGTACCTTAAATCATCACTAATTTATGGCTTTGGGATTGTTGGCCTTTTCATAGCCATGTTCTCTACCACTCTCCATCAGATAATTGATGGTTAGATTTCTCCTCCATATCCATATTTTCCTACATGGAACCCTAGTTATTTTCGGTAATCTTCTTACTTTCCACTCTTTATTTTAAATAGAGGCCTCGTTAATTCATTTTTCGATGTGGGATTTCAACTAAGATATTTTGAAACGTCAAAAATGTGTTATCCCAATACCCTATGTTTTGTTGAACCGATGGTATTTAAAATCATCATAGATTGATGAGTTTAAGGACCTCAATTTTATACTTGTTTGTGATTGATGACCTCAATCACTACCTATAAATATTTACGTTTTTCCTCCAATTATATGTCTCTAATTGCCACCAATGTTCTCCTAATCGAGATCATAATTTGATGGTGACCCTTTCATTTCTCTTTTCCTCATATTAAGACTAAATTTTAGTAACCCAATTTCCGATGTGGGTTTTCCCACAAATATATTTTCTATTTTCAACCTTTTATCTTCTAAGAACAATTTCAAATTGCGAGGACGCAATTTATTGAAGGAGGGGAGAATGTAACACCCCAAGAATTCATAATGTGTTATTTCTTCAAAATAATTCAATAACTTGTACTACACGCAACACCGAGTTCAATCACACCTTGACTTACAAAAAAATGCCATTAAAAGAGGTCATGAATAGTATTAACTAAATTTTAAACTTTATATAATCCTTATAATTTTAGAATCCACATTATGAGTTTCTTAGTCATAATGCAAGAACAGATTCATTTTAAGTATTGCACTTTTATCAACTTTTAATAGTGAAACCATTTTAAAAACAATATTTTAAACTTTTTGACTAAATGGGGACATCAAAAAATTTAAAATGAAACATCCCAAGCTTCCACGGTACGCTTTCCTTTGAATAAAACAGTAGCATGTGTTGTACGCAACTTCGTGTTTTAACACGTACCACAACCGATCAAACTAGCCGTTATGAATAGTAATACCTAATTTTTGAAATTATATATATTTTATTTTTAAAAATGGAATTCATTTTTGGATTCAGAATATAAAATTTAGCCTAAGGTGAAATTTTGGTACTTTTCGGATAACTTTAATATTTTGATGAATAGTGAAAATTAATAAATTTTAATTAAAAACAACTTTTTTAATCAAAATAATTAATAGTGATAAATTGTGAATTTGAGTGGTTTTAAAGTATATTTAGAATATATTTTTACCATTTAATATAATTTTGGTCATTGGACATAATTTTACAATTAAACCGAACATAAACAAGTGTCAATCTTTTGATAGTTATTATCTCTTAAAAAACACGCTTTTTGTTTTGACAGCAGGAATTAATTTTAAATTAATTTCTGCCACTTATGTGTTTTGAATTTAGAAAAATGGATTCCATATTTGGAATCAGGATGTTCAAATTATGTAAATAGGTAACTTTCATTTTTAGACATTTTGAATAGTTACTGTGGTAAATATTTTATTTACCATGGTTAAAGGGTAAATCCGGTAAATAAGGGTTAAAAAAATAATATTATAATAATACTAAATTACCCTAAAACGTGTCTTAAACCTATTGGTTGATACATGGTCGACCATGGGCATCATTGTGTCAATTTTGGGACCCCATGGATCCACTTGTAAGTGATAATGACACATTATATTAATAAAGTTAAAATAAAAATAAAAATGGCATAAGCTTACATCTTTTAGAAGAACAATTTTTACATAGGGTTATAAATGTTGTATTTTAGATTATAAATATTCATTAGAAAGATAAAAAGATTTCCTACATAATGATATTTTATTTATAATTTTTAGACATTAAATATTTTATTTTATTTATGACACAATGATGATGCAGTAATTACTAAAATAGTGAAAAATTAAAATATTTGATCATATAAATACCCAAATAATTATAATATGAAACATTTAATGAATTAAACTAATTTTATATGATAATATGATATATTAGGATTGATTTAATTGACTTTGTTCGAAGTAATCAATCTGTTAGGAGTTTCACAAAAATCAACTATTGAATAGTGTCAAAATTGACATAAAAGAGTTCTTAAAACAAATATTATATTATTAATTGATATTAAATTCCTAAAAATCTAAGGTTCGGCCAAGAGACTTATATTATGATAGGTTCCTCATTAATGGACCACTTGGGGGTCGCTTGGATGTATATAGTAAGTTTATTAACCATATTATATAAAAATACAAAGAGACATTGTAAAAGTGAAACTAATTAACTTAGAGTTAATACTTAAAGATAAGGTTAATATAAGTACCCAAACCTGTCTAAATTCTATTGGTTGAGTGGTTTTCGACCTATCCCCACCTTAACCTTTGAATAGTCAACTTTGGAGCCATTAGAAACCGAATATGATTTTATTATAAATTAATATTTCTAGCTTTTCCAAAGGTGCCCCTCACCCCTCTTATAAAAGGGCACTCCTCCTTCTCATTTATTCACACCTCTCAAGACTTTTGGTTCGGCCAAACTCTGCCCAAATACTCTCCCAACATCCCTCACTACAACCTAGGGGCCTTAGTTTGATCAGAAAGCCAACCTAAGGAGCCCTTTTGATCAAATCAAAAGGAAGAACCTGAAGAAGAGGTAATGTTTTCACCACCCCTTTTCCAAGTTCATTTCTTCTTCCATTTCTTCTTCCTTTGTTGTTACCATTCTAAAATAATGACTCCAGTATCATTTATATACTGTGATGTTATTATAAATATGGTACAACCATATTCAGTATTCTATCCACCCTTTGAATAACATGTCACCATACGTGCGTACGTACGGCTTACCGTCTCCACGTCGTGGTGTAATTGTTATTCAATATATTATTATTTGGATGGGTATAATAATGATGTGTAACTCATTTAATAATAAATATAACATATTAATGATTCTGTATATATGATATACCATCCATTTATATATTATTTTAATATCAAAAGAATGATATTGTCGCTCGTGCTTACGTACGGACTACCGTCTCCATGAACGCGATAAGATTCATTCTCCATCATATCCATTCTAGTATTATTATCATTTTAGGGTTAAAAATAATGTTAATATCATTCTGATTATGAATAAGATATAATCTATCCATTACAAACATGTCTTACGTAACCAAACATTTAAGAAGAACGAATCGATTATCACCCGAAACGACGATAATACTAAGATATTATTAATAAAGCAATGTTAAAAGATCATATATGATATCATATTAATGTATATGATTCTTGTATAATTTAATAACAATTATTTCACCATTATACAGGAGGTTAACCTACCCCAACAAAGGAAAAGTACAAGGTAAGGGTTATTTCACAATCTCTTCATTATCCGAGGTTGTTTATATGTAATAATCTACTGGGATCTCTTTATCATCCACATCCATGTTTCTTAAAAATGTATTTCAAAACATTTTTACTATTTACAAGAATATGGGTTAAAGTCATTTATACCCTTTTTTGACTTTTTATAAGAGGTTTATAAAGGAATCTTTCCGTCGTTTTCAAAACAAGGTCCTTTTTAACCTTTTCGACAGAATTGAGGTAAGAATGTTTTTTTTAACTTATACGGCGGGTGCGGTTATTTTACGCCGTTATAAAATCTTCAAAGCTTTCCTTACAAGCATATAAGAATATTTTCAAAGAAAATGTTTTATTTTATATGGATCTTAAATGATTTCAAAATTAAAGGAGGTATTTCTTTAAAAAGAATTTTGATTTCATCTATGTCAACATCCTTTGATGGATTTTAAGATTATTTGAAGTTGATTTATTATGATACAAAACTTTTATATTGTATTGAAGGTTTTGTGATATGTTTGACTGTGGATGTGCTATTTTTATACCATTCATAGTTTATGGTGAAATTGTTGACATTTCGTATGCTAGTTTTAATACGAATGTTTATGTTATGTTTAAACCTTTTTCATATGGGAATGCATTGGACTTATTAAGTGACGGGTGGAGCCCGCTATAGCTCCTCGATGCATCGGTAGGTCTCATGAGACAAACTAGTGTCTTGGCACAAGGCCTTGACAAAATCTTATTTGTAGTCTTGGCATGAGGCCTTGGCTATGTGGTTATGATAGTCTGGCATTATGCATTCCATAATTATGAAAGTGGTTATTGATATTGCATGTGATTATTCAATTAGTAGAATATCCATGTGAACAAGTAAATGGCATTATTTCATTTTACTTTTTCCATACTATGTTGAAGTTCAATTTTAAAAGGGTATGTGTCCACCAATAAGGTTAGGACACGTTTTAGGGTAATTTTTTATTATTATAATATTATTTTTTTAACCCTTATTTACCGGATTTACCCTTTAACCATGGTAAATAAAATATTTACCACAGTAACTATTCAAAATGTCTAAAAATAAAAGTTACCTATTTACACAATTTGAACATCCTGATTCCAAATATGGAATCCATTTTCCTAAATTCAAAACACAGAAGTGGCAGAAATTAATTTAAAATTAATTCCCGCTGTCAAAACAAAAAGCGTGTTTTTAAGAGATAATAACTATCAAAAGATTGACACTTGTTTATGTTCGGTTTAATTGTAAAATTATGTCCAATGATAAACATTAAATTCAATGGTAAAAATATATTCTAAATATACTTTAAAACCACTCAAATTCATAATTTATCACTATTAATTATTTTGATTAAAAAAGTTGTTTTTAATTAAAATTTAGAAATTTTCACTATTCATCAAAATATGAAAGTTATCCGAAATGTACCAAAATTTCACCCTAGGCTAATTTTGATATTCCGAATCCAAAAATGAAGTCCATTTTGAAATATAGAATATATATGATTTCAAAAAGTAGGTATTACTATTCACAACGGCTAGTTTAATTAGTTGTGGTGTGTGTTAGAACTCGAGGTTGCGTACAACACACGCTATCGCATTATTCGAAGGGAAACGTACCGTAGAAGCTTGGGGTGTTACAGATTGCATCAAAAATCTCAGAGGAGTAAGAATACACCTCTAAGAACAACATACACATTCTAACAACCAAAAAAATCAAGCGAAACCCAAACCCTAACTATTAGGGTTCATCCAAAGTAAAACCCCACCATGATAAACCCTAAAATGAAGGGGATAATAATCGGAGTGGGAAGAGGGGAGGTCGACCACGCCGCGAGGATGGAAGGCCCCCAGAGGAGGGTGGCATGTCGGAGAGGTGGGTCGATTGGGGTAGTCATGCATGAGAAGGAGGTCGTAAGAGGGAAGGCCACTGACAAGGTCACACAGTGGAGAGGAGTGTATCGGTGGGTCACATGTCGGAGAGGAGGACATCACTGATAGAGAGTAGCTAGAGAAGAGGAGGTTCGACTAGGGTGGTGTGTGTAGGAGAGGGTAGGGGGAGGGTGGTGCATGATATAGGGGAAATGGAGAGGGGAGAGGGAGACCTAGGGTTTAGAAAAAAACATAAATAAAATAAAATTATTATTATTATTATTATTATTATTATTATTAACAACATAATGATAAAAATAATAATAATATTCATTTCATTATTAATAATAATATTATTAATAGAAATTTTAATAATATTAATATTAATAAAAGTATTAATAATAACAATGATAAAAAAATTTAATAATATTATTATTATTATCAAAAATAATATTAATATTATTATTATGGTTAAAACATTTATTTATTTTATTTTAAATTATTTGAATACTAGGAAACTGCATGGTCACCCAACACGGCTCAAGAAATCGTGTCCGAACTATGCGGTAGCGTCTGTCCATTCCAGAAGCAGCTACATGGGTACTTGGGTTGACTGCATAGTTTTTGCTAACTGTGCGGTGCTCTTGCACTATCCTAAAACCCACAAAAAATTCCAAACTTCCAAAATTTAAATCGGGAATTGAACCCGAACTTCGACCAAAAGATCCAACATTGAAAAATAATTATAATAAAATAAAATAAACTCGTGGTCGGGGTGTGATAGTTATATTGGTTTTAAAAATGTAATTATCTAATACCAAAATCATATTATTATTCATAATATCATATATGAACATTTTATATCATTTTAATACCAGCTTGTTAAAAATATTTCATTATCACTATTGTTTTGTGTGTTAATTGTCGTGTTTTATCCTACACATTTCATCATGAAAGTTATGGATCTTGATAATAGCATATAGTTTCATCATATCCATAATAATATTAATTTTATCTATATAATTTTTTTCATAATATGCATCTTGTTTTCAATGCTTTCATTGGGGTGCGCTCATCTGTCTGTGGAGGATGCGCAACTGTTGCCCCTCATTCCTGATTTCCAAAGCCAGGTGGCATCTATTCCATATTCAAGGATATTTTCTCCTTAATCGAAATGGGATGATGGGATGTTGGTTCCTCCTTCTGTGGATTCCTCCTCATAACTCATTACCTAGTCCAGGTCTCCCTTAAATATTAAGACGTTGTTCGTGAATCTCATTCTCGATGCCATATCACTGTGGACACTGGTTAACTATATTTCTTTTTTCATGACATTCCATGGGGTATAGACATGGTTTCAACCTTCTGTCAGATTAGATGACTACATCAGTCATGTCGGGTAATATCTGGATGTGTGGACATTGGGGAGCATGTATTCTTCCTCATAAGAGGTCATCTTGAGGGAGAATAACCCGAGGCACCCCATGTTGGTCATGGGGTATCATATGCCAGAGGAATGTCTCTAAGGCTTTCCTCATCTTTACATGCTTAACATGGGGAATTCTATGAGTTTAACTCTTAGGGGGGATGGTTATGCCAAAGGTGTGTCTTCTGAGGTTTTCCTCAGTATAAGAACCGGGTTTTTAGAACGGGTTAATTTTTCTAGCCCTGTTCGAAATTTTCTTCTTTTTGTAAGATTTTGGCTTATTTTGTGAAGTTTGGAAAATCTGGGAAACTTCTAGAAATTTCCAGACTACACGTCGTGTACTCCCAAGTACATGTCATGTATCAGCTAGGCATGTGACAACCCAGGTGAGACCAATTACATGTCGTGTAGTAATCCATGTGTAAATTTCCATCTACACGACGTGTAGTCTTCCTTGACAAGTCGTGTAACCTTGTTCCGTGTAAATGGCCGAGTCCATGGTCGTGTGTTGGCCGTGTACGCTGTCCAAGCCATGCAATGGACTCCGCTTAAAGCGGAGTATGAAAAACCAATCTACATGGTGTGTAGTCTTGAAATACATGTCGTTTACTTTTTTTATTTGTTCAAGAAGGACACCATCACGTCTTATTTCCAAAATTGTCTTCTTCTTCCCCATTAGACGAATAGTCCATCCAAAAAACCTCCAAAGAACAAAAATCATCCTAGATCCGCCATACGACCTTTGTTCTTCAATCCGTCGGTGGCTGCGGGACCGCATCAGAAAGGCTAACCCCGCACACCCTATTTCATTCAAGATTTCGTTCCTTTTTCTCCGTAGTTTCCATCCGAGCAAAATTTCCAAAAATTGACGGAAATGAAAATCTACCACGATTTAGACCGATTCAGAGGATGATATCGGAGGAGTAACATTCTATGAGTACGAGGTGGGTGGTTCATACCTTCTTTTGTGTTTTCGTAGAAAATTGGGGGTTGCGAACTTCGGGCGTGACGTTGGGTATTGATTAAAACCCTGTTTAATTGTTTTTATTTAATTATCTACATTGTGGGATACCTCTGGGTATTCCCTGACCCTGTTGTGATTGAGCGAGGCCGGGTTAGAGGTCATTGCTCGTTCGGGGCAATTCGGCCGGGGGTGCCGAAATGCGTATGAGTTTGACCATCGTTTAAACTACTGTGTTTATACTGATTATTGAATTTCTTGAGTTAAACTATTGAGTTTAATTGTTAAATTGTGAATGAGTTAGGTGCTGGTATGGGACAACACAAATTACTACAACTTGACTGTTTAGTAATAGCATGTTCGAAGTGTTTCTTCCAGTAATTGATATGAAATGTGTGATATTGCATGTGATTAACTGTTTAGTTATGTTGGGCGTGGCCCAGATGTTTTGTTGAGTGATGTTGATCATAGGTTGAGGTTTTTTCCCGGGTTACTTGGCTGGTTCCTACCACAGGATTGGGTGTTATGGATGTCGGTTGAGGCAGTTGGATTGTCAAGTTGGACTTGACCCGGGTTACTTGGATGGTGAGACCATCAAACTTGACTGATAGGTTCACAGAGACACGAGGTTTTAGAAGTATTGTGGATTGGGAACTTATTGAGGTGATTACCGCTCACCGGGTACTTTTGAGTATTGTGCACACAAATAGACTTCGTGATGAGGTGGTACGGCCACTCACTGGGTAGAGGCCCCTGATAGATGTGGTTAGGTATTATTAGTTTGGTTGTGCTTTCTATTGGAAGCCATGTGGAAGTTGAGTAGCCTTCGGGAGATAGTGTTGAGGCTGTCAGGTTGGGGGGTCGAGGCTCGTCATGATTTGAGGGCAGATATCGCTGTCCCTCCAGGAATCATTTGAGGTCAGACATCACTGTCCCTCCAATTGTTATTTGAGGACAGGTATCATTGTTCCTCCGGATGTTGTGTCATGGGAAGGTTGATCTTTCGACCTGGGTAACAGTTATTGGGCATACCTTTGGGAAGTCGGTACTTGAGACACGTGGTTCCGGGTTACAGACCAGAGATTTCGGTGTTGGCCGAAGCAGGTGATACTTCTTGGTGGCAGCTGAGCACTAGTGAAGTTTGTGTTTACTTTTGGGAATTTTATTGTTTACTGTTTTCTTATATAATCATGTCTACAGAAACATTTATATTAGGTACTCACCCTTGGGTGGTATCCCGCTGAGACTCATCTCACACCCTACACGGGCCCTTCAGGATGCGTGTAGACTTTATGAAATTGTGTGCAGGCATAGGGTCAGTCTCAGGAGCTGGACCTTAGGGTTGTTGGCATGGAGACTGGCATGGACCTTGAGTTCATGCCTTGCTGGAGTTACTTTGTTTAGTTTCCATTACATTGTATTAGCATGCTTACTTTATATTGTAGCTACTGTTGGTTAGCCATTGGCGACATTGACTTATATATGGATGCATGCCTTGGTTGTTTAGTAGTTGTTGCAGTTGATTGCTGGCATGTTATTCTGTTTACTTTCAGCTGTAGTTGTTCATTATATTGCTTCCGCTGTTTATTTGATTTGTATATTCTTCTGCTTTGTGGGTCTGGTTCGAGTCTACTGAGTCATTTATTCTACTGTATAACTATTATTATACTCGGACTGGTACCATTATGATCCTCTGAGAGTGTATAGCCTCCCCACTATACCTAAAAGACCCTCGCTGCTTGTCGACAGCCTTTGGAGTTTGGGGAGGTGCGCCTAAGGTAGTGACACCCAACCCATTTGGCACTTTTCGGGTGGCTAGCAGGGTCTAGGTCGTTACAAAGTTGTATCAGAGGAGCTCTTGATCGAGATTTAGTAGCAGCGCCTTTCTGACTACTAATGAGTTTGAGACTTCTCTTTTTATTTCTGTTGGTTTTACTATTTGGGATATGGTACACTAAAGATAGGATGTTACTATAAATAGGGTTTCTAACTTGTGATTGGGTGCCTGCAGCCCCAGGTATGAGGGATAGACCAAGTTTCCATGGGTGGGAATTACTGTGTGCTTTTATTCTGATTACAGTTGATATGATTTCCATCTCGCTGGCTCACTTGATGTGTGATGTTGTAGATTTTTATATGTGACCCTAGACCTGGTGTGGTAAGGGAGAATTGGATCATGGCCCAGTATGGCAAGGATTGTTTTCTTGGCTTTTGATAGGCACATTTTAGGTAATTTCAATTTCATAATTACACGTATGCTTTGTGAAGTGATAATTCCATGTGAAAAAAAATCAATTTCCATGATATGTATGATTCGAAATGTGAATATGTGAAACTCTTGATAGAATTTCTAGTTTATTGCAATATGTATTCCATGCTTTGTGTATTTTTAAGAATTTCATGTTTCAGGATATTTGGGTCTGGATCTTATGAGAGTAGGCAGGTATTATGACTGAGGTAGTGTAACTGTCAGGATTGGGTGACTTGGTCATCAGGATAGAGGCAACGTTGGTTGTCAGGATGGGCATGGCCAGAGGTACCATTGATACTTGGCTCTGTTGAGGGCGGGTAAGGAGGCCGTGAGGTCGGGATGTCGGGGGCATCGATTGCGATAGGGGAGAGTAAGGGCAGTTGTTATACACTGCCTATTTACTACTTTCCTTATCTGCGTGGAATATATTGTTATATATATATATATATGGGATGTCTGGCCATTTATGGTATTCAGCGGGTTACTCCTTCATGACTCGATGGAGTGTCAGGCAGGAGAAGATACAGTGCCATAGGTGCAGGATCAGGTTCAGGATTCGGTACAGGCAGAGCATGAGCCACAGATACAAGCTTAGGGACAGGATCAGGTTTAGGATCCAGTGCAGGCAGGATAATAGTCGGGTTTGACATCATTCATACCATGGCTCGACGAGAAGCTTCGAGCTATCCTGGTATGTGGGTTATAGGGAATCGAAAGAGGCGCGTAGGGTACAGAGCCTTCAATGGCGTATCTGATGCGGGAGTTTCAGTCACATCACCGGCTGATTTTTTAGGGTGAGGGTAGTCCACCAGCAGCCGAGAACTAGATTGAAATCATGTAGATGATCTTCAAGTAGCTCGAGACGCCTACATGGCGGAGTGTCAAGCTGGCGGTGTACATGCTGAGAGGACCGACAAAGCGTTGGTGGGATGTATAGGTAAAGGCTCGTAGGCAAGAGGGACTAGCTTGGAAGGACTTCAAGGATAGGTTCTTTGAGTACTTCTATCCATAGACACTAAGGGCAGAGAGGGATCAAGAGTTCTTGAGTCTTCATCAGGGAGATATGTCTATCATGGACTACACATCTACTTTTATAGAGTTTCCTCGCTTTGCACCTGGTATGTTAAGCGACGTCGCAGCTAGGGTGAGGTGCTTCGAGGATGGATTATGACACTCCATTATGGTCCAGGGGAACATATTCAGGCTAGGATCCTTCTATGAGGAGGTGAACCAGGCGCTTATAGTAGAGGGTAACCAGAGGGATAGACCCCAGATTGGCAGGGTGACAGCTTTTGGTGATGGTTTGGACAGCAGGAAGCGAGGTAGAGATGAGTTCCATCAGAGCGGGCATGCCGAGGACTTGGCTAGGCCTCCTTGTGTTAGTTCAGCGGTGGTTTGATTTCATTGTGGACAGCCAGGACATGTTTGGGCTCAGTATGATAGGCCTCCAAAGGAGTGTTGGGCGTGTGGACAGCTCAGGCATCTGGAGAGGTTTTGCAGGCAGCCTTCTCAGACAGCTGGCAGACAGGGACCAGGACAGACTATGGCGTCAGGTGCTGGTTCAGGTTCGGTACCAGGATAGGGTAGTCGAGGTTCAGTTGTGTGCAGAGGACATGACAGAGATGGTGGGACCCAGCTGAGGGGTCAGTGGCTGGTGACTGGAGCAGCACCGCAGGGAGGTTCGGCATCCGGCAGTCGTACTTCAGGCTAGGTTCATGCTGTGGAGCTTCCAGGGACTGAGAAGACTGGTGAGATGACAATGGTGGCAGGTACACCATGGGTGTGGCAGTAATTTTCTTTGGTTTCTTTTGGCATGGTCTCTTGAGGCATGACCAGTTGAGTGCACAAGTTGCATATGATACTTGGGGACTGACCAGATTCTAGTTAGTGGGATTGACATCATATTGGATGTGTTATATATTTTATTTATATATATATTTGAGATGTGTAGAATCAGGAGCATCAAGGATGCAGGTTACGTGGGGTTCCATGGGCATCGTAGATGCGGGTTACTTGAGGTGCAAGGCACCAGGTTTCGATTGGAGCATCTATGAGATGCAGGACCTATTGGAGGTGTACACCAATGCGGTGAGGGTTACGTTGGGTGTCGGAAATGACACAGGAACACCGAGGAGGTTTAGGGGTGACGATGCGTCACGGGAGGACCATGGGTCCAAGAAATAGGTCGTTGGGTCTTATTTGATTACTAGTTTTCTTTGAGATTTGTTCGGGTTGAGACTGAGTAGGCAATTCCTAAGGTGAGGAGCCCCTTGAGGAATTTAGCCAGACCTTGGGACCGGGGTAGTCTAGGTTGTTTAACCGAGAGAGGCATGTTCGGTGCCATCTCCGGGTTTTATTCGGTAGCTCAGGGACAAGCTACGTTAAGGTGGCGTGTTTGTAAGAACCAGGTTTTTAGAACGGGTTAATTTTTCAGGCCCTATTTTAAATTTTCTACTTTTTGTAAGATTTTGGATTATTTTGTGAAGTCTAGAAAATCTAGGAAATTTCTGGAAATTTACAGACTACATGTCGTGTACTCTCAAGTACACGTCGTGTATCATCTAGGAATGTGACAACCCGGGTGAGACCAAGTACATTCCGTGTAGTAAGCCGTGTGTAAATTTCCATCTACACGGTATGTAGTCTTCCTTGACACACCATGTAACCTCGTTCTGTGTAAATGTCCAAGTCCCTAGCCGTGTGTTGGCCGTGTACACGGTACAAGTCATGCAATGGACTCCGCTTATGGTGGAGTATGGAAAAGCAATCTACATGGAGTGTAGTCTTGAAATACACATTGTGTCCTTTTTTTTATTTGTGCGAGCAGGACGTCGTCGCGCCTTATTTCCAAAATCATCTTCCTCTTCCCTGTTGGATGAGCAGTCCACCCAAAAACCTCTGAAGAACACAAATCCTCCTAGATCCGCCATACGATCTTCGTTCTTCAATCCGTCGGTGGCTACAGGACCACATCGGAAAGGATAACCCCGTGCACCCTATTTCGTTCAAGATTTATTGCCTTTTTCTCTGCAGTTTCCATCTGAGCGGAATTTCTAGAAATTGATGGAAACACAGATCTACCGCAATTTAGACCAATTCAGAAGCTGATATCGGAGGAGTATCATAGTATGAGTATGAGGTGGGTGGTACATACCTTCATTCATTTTTTTGTAGACAATTGGGGGTTGTGACCTTCGGGCGCGACGTTGGGTATTGAGAAAAACCTTGTTTAATTGTTTTTATTTAATTATCTACATAGTGGGATACCTCTGGGTATTCCCTGACCCTGTTGTTGTTAAGTCAAAAGTCTTCTTTTGGCTTTTACATCATGTTTTGGAAATCACAAATATATTCTGTCATGATTTGAAAATCTCAAATATATTCTATCATATGTTTGTAAATAACAAGTTGTGTCTATCGTATCGTACGATGACTGATCGTACCGACCAAAACGTATCGTACTGACTCTGTCAAACGTATCGTACTGACTCTGTCAAACGTATCGTACTGACTCTGTCAAACGTATCGTACTGACTCTGTCGATCGTATCGTACTGACTGTTATTCAGATGATTATTTTTTGTTTTGGTACTTTGTTAAAAAAAACTCTCTCTGCATATGAATCGTACTCATGTTTTACATTTTCTATATCTCTTATCCTAACAAAACGATGTCGTTGAGTTAGTTATATACTAATCAAAACGATGTCGTGTTTTCTGTTTCAATATGACCGTTGGAGGCAATATGACCGTTGGAACCCGAGGCCTATAAATAGGAGGTCATTTGAAGCTGAGAAAATAAATGATGAGCAAACTGATGAACGAAGAGATTCTGTGAACTACGAAGATTCTAGAGAGAGACGCTGTGACTTCTCTCATCAGCCTTGTGCGTCCGATCATCGTATCGAGGGCTTTCAAGTAATTGAAAGACAGAGGTGCCGATTACCTGCAAAATCGAGGGCTGCCGGGGATAGGCAGACAGACGAGCCGATCATCGTATCGAGGGCTGCCGGGGATAGGCAGACGGACGTGCCGATCATCGTATCGAGGGCTCACCAAGGTGTTGGTGAGACAGACCTTTTTATCCTAGGTGAAAGGATAACCCTTCTCTTTGGGTTAAAAGAATTGTATTACTTTTACATTTCCGCTGTTTGTATTAGAAAGGAATTGTATTGTTTCCTTTCTTCTTTTACATATTCAATTGTAATTGTTTCAATTACAATCATTCTTTTACATATTGTATCAATTGGTTCTATACGCTTTTAAAGGTAGAACCATTCATTTTTGTATTACTCTGATTATTGTGTTCACCTTGAATACAATTGTTTTACTTTACAATAGTATTACAATACATCATACCTTTTACATTCAATACAATTGTGGGTGTTTGTATTTGTATTAGTTTAAGATCTTTTAAACTAATCTCTTTGTTTCTAAAACTCAAAGGTTTTTTAAACCTACAATTCACCCCCCCTCTTGTATTGTTCCATCTAATAGACTTTTATATCAACTATTCGATCCAACAATTGGTATCAGAGGAGGTTTTCCACTGATTTGTATTATTAGCTTTATTTCTTATTTTTTTTAAAATACTTACTACACTAACGTGTGGAGTGGAAAAGTTGTTTTTGTTATTAGATGGCAGGAATGAATATCGGATCAATTGATAATCTGAATCCTTCTAGACCACCAATCTTTGATGGGAATGATTATGAGTATTGGAGAGATCGCATGAAGACTTTCGTCATCAATACTGGTGTAGACAATTTTATTATGCTTACTGGGGGTTACAAAATTCCTGACAAGGAAGTTAGTACTTTCACCAATCAAGAGAAGCAAGAATATCAACTGAATTACAAGGTACGCAATACTTTATTATGCTCTATGACCAGGAATATATATAGTCAGATATCTTCATGTGAAGCAGCCAACTGTATTTGGAAGAAATTAGAAGTCACTCATTTTGGTACATCCAAGGTTATTGAAACAAGGAGAGCAATGCTTCGAGCAGAGTATCATGGTTTTGTTTTTCCTTATGGAGAGCCAGTTTGCAAAGTGCAACAAAGGTTTATGACAATTGTCAACAGCTTACAATCAATGGGAGAAAAAGGTCTTGATGATGAAGCTCTTGTTGATAAGATTATAGATATTATGCCAAATGAATGGGAGTCGAAAAGAACAGCTATTGATGAAAATAGAAAAGTTTCCCAGATTACTCTTGATGAACTCTTTGGAACTCTTCTACAACACGAGACAAGAATGAAAAGAGATGCTGATTTCAATAAGAAGAAGAATGGGAATGGAAGTGTAGCTTTTGCTTCTAAAGCTAAAACACCTGAAAGGGTTACAAGGTCTAAATCCAAGAAAGTTGTTGTTTCTGATTCAAGTGATTGTAATCTTTCAGACAATGAGTTAGCTAATCTTGCTCGAAGGATGAACAAGATTGTGGGAAAGAAAGATTTTCAATATAGATTCAAAAAGAAAGACAGGAAAGACAGGAAAGATTCAGAGGTAACTTGTTATGAATGCAAGAAAGCAGGACATATAAGGCCTGATTGTCCATTACTAAAGAGGAAAGATAGAAAGGAGAAACATTCTGAAAGAAACAAGAAAAGGTTTTATAAGACAAAGAAGGTCTTGAAAGCAAATGATACGTGGAGTGCAAGTGGAGGTGATTCCTCAGATGATTCTTCAGAATATGAGACGTCAGGACAAAGGAATATTGGACTTCTAGCCAGACTACCAATTGAAGATCATTGTCTCATGGCTAAGGTACATAGTGCTGAAGCTGTTACAAATGTCTCTTTAAATGCAAATTGTGTTGATAATAGATATTATGAATCTTCAAATGATGAACCCTCATCATCAGAAGATGATACTTTACCTTCTTTTGAAGAAGTCTCTAGATTTGCTAAGTTACTTGAGAATGAAAATTCTAAACTCAAAAAGAGATTTGAAAAAGCGAATTCTAGAATTTCTATCTTGACTAAAGAAGTTTCAGATCTTTCTAAAGATCTTGATGGGAAAACTTCTGATTTTGAAAGTATTTTGAAAACCCTTGAGAAAGTCAAATCTGAAAAGGATAAACTTTCTAAGGATCTTGAAACTGCTATTTCAAAGAAAAACATTTTAGAGTCTAACTCTAGTTCAAATTCAAATGTTTTAGAAAACAAGAATTTGGTTTTAAAACTAAAGTCAGAGATTTTATCCTTGAAAAAGTGTTTGTCAAACTTTACTCATGGAAAAGAAAACTTTGATAGGATGTATTCTCAAATTAGACCATTGAGAAATCGTTCTGGTCTTGGTTATACTTATTCCAAACCTGTTTTTAGTAATAACTATTTTGTTCCTCAAAAAACCATTTTCTGTTCCAAGTGTCAATGTGGTGGACATTGGAGAAGAGATTGTTCTCTTAACAAAACTCAATCCTTAGGATTTCATATAGCTCATTTTACAAAACAAATGTGGATTCCTAAAATTCTTTTATCTAATCCTTCTGGATCCAAACAAGTTTGGATTCCGAAAATCTAATTGTTTCTTTTTCAGGAAAATCAGAAGTGTACCAATAAGAACATTTGGTACATGGATAGTGGTTGTTCTCGACATATGACTGGAAACAAAGATTTCTTTGAAAAGGTTATCAAAACAAAAGGTGGAAGAGTTACCTTCGGAGATAATGCTCAAGGAAAGATTGTTGGTATAGGTAATATCATTTTTCTTGGAAAAGTTCTTATTTCAAATGTTTTGTTTGTTAAAGGTCTTAGGCACAATCTCATCAGCATAAGTCAATTATGTGATGAAGGTTACCTTGTGAATTTTAGAGATGATAAGTGTCTAGTTCACAATTCCAAGGATGAATTCATTCTATCTGCCCATAGGCAAGAGAATGTTTACACTATTAACTTAGAAGACCTTAGGAACCAAAACTTACCTTGCTTAAGTGTAATAGAAGACCAATCGTGGCTATGGCATAGGAGACTAGGACACTGTAATTTGAGAAACCTAAGAAAACTCTCAAAGAAAGGACTTGTAAAAGGGTTACCGGATCTTAGATATGATTCTTCAAAAGTTTGTGATCCTTGTCAATTTGGCAAGCAACATAAAACTAGCTTTAAATCAATTAATGAAGTTTCAACTTCTAATGCATTACAACTTGTGCATATGGATCTGTTCGGTCCTTCACAAACTGGAAGCATTGGTGGCAAATACTATGTATTTGTTTTAGTTGATGACTTTACTAGATTTACATGGGTCTACTTTCTCACAAAGAAATCTGAAGCCTTTTCCTATTTTAAAACTTTTAGAGCCCAAGTTAAAAATGAGAAAAACCTACCATTGATAACTATTCATAGTGATCATGGTGGTGAATTTCAAAACTCAGTTTTTGAAACCTTTTGTAGTAAGAAAGGTATTACTCACAATTTCTCAGCTCCAAGATCTCCTCAGCAAAATGGTGTTGTTGAAAGAAGAAATCGTATTCTTCAGGAAATGACTCGAACCATGTTGAGTGAATACTCAATTGCTAATCACTTTTGGGCTGAAGCTGTTAGTACCGCCTGTTATACTATAAATCGTGTTTTAACTAGACCATTTCTTAATAAAACTCCTTACGAGTTATGGACTGGCCGAAAACCTAAAGTTTCTTACTTCAAAGTTTTTGGATGCAAAGTATTCATTCTGAATACAAAAGATAATCTACACAAATTTGCACCAAAATCTGATGAAGGAATCTTTCTAGGCTATTCCACAACCTCTAAGGCTTATAGAGTTTTCAATAAAAACACTTGTACTGTTGAAGAAATAGTACATGTAAAATTCGATGAAACTAACCCTTTTGTTTTCAACCAACCCAATCCTACATCCTCGGATGTGTTTTCTAAAAATGTTTATCAACCTATAGTAGGAGAACATTCTGATAGGGAAAATGTTCAAGAAATTATTCCTGAAACATTTACCACAGAAGATTTTCTACCATATGTTGAAGAACAGGTTTTACAAAACCCAAATCAATTGTTTCTTAGGAGTCATCCCAGTGATAACATCATTGGTGATATAAATCAACCTGTAAGGACCAGAAATTCCTTAAGAAATGAAATAGAACATCTTGCTTTTCTTTCCCAATTTGAACCTAAAAGTCCAAGTGAGGCCTTAGGTGATGATGATTGGATTAAAGCAATGCAGGATGAACTAAATGAATTTGAAAGGAATCAAGTCTGGACTTTAGTTGAGAGACCTAAAGAAACAACTGTAATTGGTGTAAAATGGGTTTTCAGAAACAAGTGTGATGAAAATGGAATCATTGTAAGAAATAAAGCAAGACTTTTTGCTAAAGGCTATAATCAACAAGAGGGAATAGACTATGAAGAAACATATGCTCCTGTAGCTAGACTAGAATCTATCCGTATTCTATTAGCCTTCGCAGCATACTTCAATTTCAAACTATTTCAAATGGATGTCAAATGTGCTTTTTTAAATGGTTTTGTTCAAGAAGAAGTTTTTGTCGAACAACCTCCTGGTTTTCAAGACCCAAAACATCCTGATCATGTTTTTAAACTTACCAAGGCTCTATATGGTCTTAAACAAGCCCCTAGAGCATGGTATGATAGACTTACAGGATTTCTTTTACAAAACAATTATACAAAAGGTACAGCAGATCCAACTCTTTTTATCAAAATGGAAAACAAAAATGTTTTGGTTGTCCAAATCTATGTTGATGACATCATATTTGGATCAACTCAGAAATCTTTAACCGAGTCTTTTGCTAATTTAATGAAATCTGAGTTTGAAATGAGTATGATGGGTGAGTTAACATTCTTTTTAGGTTTTCAAATTTCTCAAAAACCAGAAGGAACTTATATATCCCAACATAAGTATATTAAAGAATTACTCAAAAAGTATGGATTTGACAAAACTAAAAGTATTAGCACTCCAATTAGTACCTCAAATACTCTTGATCTTGATGAAACTGGAAAACCAGTAGATCAAACAATTTTTAGAGGTATGATAGGGAGTTTGCTATACTTGACAGCTAGTCGACCTGACTTAATGTTTTCTGTATGCTTATGTGCAAGATTTCAATCTAATCCAAAAGAGTCTCACTTAAAAGCCGTAAAGAGAATCTTTCGGTATTTAAAAGACACTATGGATTTAGGTCTTTTCTACTCTTCTGGAAATGATTTTGTTTTAAAAAGTTTTTCAGATGCTGACTTTGGTGGTTGTAGAATGGATAGAAAAAGTACATCTGGAACATGTCATTTCTTAGGAGATTCTTTGGTTTCTTGGTCCTGCAAGAAACAACACTCAGTAGCACTCTCCACTGCTGAAGCTGAATATGTAGCAGCTGGAAGTTGTTGTGCTCAAGTATTGTGGATGCAGCACACACTCACTGACTATGGTTTGAGTTTCTCCAAAACTCAAATTCTTTGTGATAATACAAGTGCCATAGCTCTTAGTAAAAACCCAGCACATCACTCTCGTGCAAAACACATAGATGTTAGGCATCACTTTCTTAAGGATCACACACAAAAAGGAGATATTGTTTTACAATTCATCGGAACGCAAGAACAACTTGCTGATATTTTTACAAAATCTTTACCTTCCGATAGATTTGAATTTATAAAACAGAAGCTAGGAATGATTACATTAAAATAATCATTCATATCTACTTCCTGTTTTACATCTCTCCTAATAATAAGAAACTCCTCGTAGAAAGGGGGAGGACATTTCTTTATGTCTTTATGTTTCTGATATTTAACTATTTAACTATTTTTATGATTCTTTTTCTGTTTATCGTATTGACTTTTTTAGTTTCCTGTTTATAGTATTAACTATTTCAATTTTTCTGTTTATAGTATTAACTATTTCAATTTTTCTGTTTATCGTATTGACTATTTCAATTTTTCTGTTTATCGTATTGACTATTTCAATTTTTCTGTTTATCATATTGAATATTTCAATTTTTCTGTTTATCGTATTGACTATTTCAATTTTTTTTCTGTTTATCGTATTGAAATTCTTTTCCATCGTACCATTCAAATTTTATTTGAATCGACCGATGATGGTATTGAAATTCTTTTCCATCGTACCATTCAAATTTTATTTGAATCGACCGATGATGGTATTGAAATTCTTTTCCATCGTACCATTCAAATTTTTTTTGAATCGACCGATGATGGTATTGAAATTCTTTTCCATCGTATCATTCAATAATTTTTGAATCGACCGATGATAGTATTGAGATTGTTTTCCATCGTAATGTCACCAAAACCAGCAATCACCTTACGATCTTCGACAGGTATTCTTTTTCATTTTTTTTTATTATTCTTTTATTTCTAACCGTTGATCTGCTTTTCTTTAATCCTAACCGTAGAAGATCAACCGTCATATCTTTTTGCCTATAAATACCCCCCTCCCCTCCCCAAACCCACATCGTTTGTCCAAGGATTTGAGGCGAAGCTCTGTTCAACCGGCTATAATCAATCGTACGATCTTCTCAATCGGCATCATCTTTATGTCTCAATCTTCTGCCAACACTCCCGCTGATATGTCTTCAAAGACCTTTACTGAGAAAGACTTTCACAGAGAAAGGTTAGTATCCCGAGAATTCTTTGATACGTACGATTCCACGATCAAGAGGATTATTTTGTTTCAAGGATGGGAACATCTATGTGTGGAAAAGCCTGATACTCAAGATCCAGTTCTGTTTGATGAAGTGTGTCAATTCTACAAAACCGTTTCTTTTGACAAGGATATGAATATTAACTTCGCTGTGTACGATAGGAAGTTATCTATGTCTGTGAAACAAGCGGCGCATTTTCTAAATGTTTCTATAGAAGGTGATGCATTCTGCCCATCTCACAAACTTCCAGAGGAAGTTGGTACTTTCAATAGAGAAAATGCTGAAAAGTCTTTGTTTGTTGTTAATGAGGGAAAGAGGAAAGTTTATCATCTTTCACCAGACAATAGGTTTGTCACTCTATGGATGAAAGGTTTCCTTGTTCCAAGGAAAGGGGATAGAGAAACCCTTAAAGTCTCTGATGTCTTTATGCTTGACTACCTTGTGAATATGAGAAAGGTAAATCTCATGGGATATATCTTTGAAACAATCAAGAATGTCAAGAAAGGAGGGATTAAATCCCAGATAATAATGTATCCGGCCATCCTCACAAAATTCATTCTTGAGAGTGAAGTTCTGTAATATTCCTTTGAAAGGAAAACCTATGGATTTGTGGCCGTCTTTCATTAATAAGAGTACGATGAAGAAGCTGAATGTTTGTTTTGATTCGAATTCAAAACTTTTTGTCAGAGATGAAGAAGCTGAATTGCCTGAAAATCAATCGGCACCTATGCCTGCCAAGGACAATCAATCGGCCGGTGTTACTCGAAAGTCTGATCCGCAGACTAGTTCAAAGCCAAAGAAGAAGCTGAAGTACAGCAAAGAAGTTGTTGCAAAGTGGAGAAAGGACAAGGAACAGAGAAATGAGGGTGATCCGAAGTTTGGACTTGACCCTGCTGAGGCCTTTGCAGAAAGGATAAGGGTAGAAGAAACCCTTCAAGCTGAAAAGAAAAAGAAGTCTCTTTTGAAAAGGAAGGCTCAGGACTTTGATATTTCTAAAGTCTTGAAAGCAGTTGAAGATGCTAGTGCTCAACTAACCGTGGAAGTCCATCAAGAGCCTATCGTACAGAGTTTGCCTGAGAAAGAGAAAGGGAAACAAGTGATGGAAGAAGTGGAAGAAGAAGAGGATTTTCTTTTAGAATATCTTCAAAGTTCAAAGAAGAGTAAAGAGGAATCACTTCAAAAGCTGAGCGAAGGAGTTCAACAAACTCCTCACGCCGATCAGGAAAGGTCACCGGACAGGATGTCATCTAAAGAAAAGGAAGATACTCAATCTTCTCAGACTGATAAAATTGTTGTCATCAGTGATAGAGTAGAAGAAGAAAGAAAGCAGAAAGTAACGGCAAAAGGGAAACAGCCTGTTGTTGAATCGAGCAGATCGTATCAACTAGCATCGTACGATGATGATACTGATTCAGAGAATACAATCTCTCTCAAGAAGAGTGATTACATTGTTCATGTTTTGAGGAGAATGGAGAAAACAATTCCTTATTTCCCGAGGCTGGAAGGAAAGATTGATTTTATCACTGAAAATCAGAGAAAGAAGTTTGGATCTGTGAAAGAGTTGAGGAAGAAAGTTTTATCTGTTGAAGCCGATTTAAAAGTTCTTTCAGAAAGCTCAGCTGTTCATAAGAAGGCATGTAATAAGATGACTAAGTGGTCGTACAAAACAGAGAGCTCAATCAATGACCATGAGATTGCTATTGAAGACATAAGAAGGTTATCAAATGATCTTGCAATCGCTTTCAACAAGCTTGATAAAGAAACAGTTGAAAGGCTGAATCTTTTATCCTCTCAAAGAGCCGATGTCCCTTCAGTGAAAGACTTGCAAGAAAGAATGAATGCTTTCCAATCTGATTTTTCGAAGGTTTCATCTTTCAAAGATGAAATGGTTTTACTGAAGAAACAAAATTCTGAGTTGGCCAAGGATAACAAGACTCTGCAAAGCAGAATTGATACTCTTGAAGAGGTAATCAGAGTCCAGGAGGAAACCATCAGAAATCAAGATCAGATTTTTGCGGATCAACAAGAGCTCCTCAAAACTCAAGGTGAATCAATTTCTGAAGACAAGAAGGAGATCAAGAAGATGAAAGCTGTGCTTCATGAGCTTATAAAGAAAGAGAAGGAAAGAGGAAAATGATTGTTGTATTTGTTTCTTTTGAAACTTGTTTGTGTTGTAATAACTCTTATAAACCTCTTTTATCCATTGTCTTGTATTACTTCACTAACTCTTTCAGACAATTCGAGGTTACTCCTTTCTTTTTGTAAATCACAAAGGGGGAGAATATTTACAAAGCAAAGATTGTTTTACAAAGGGGGAGAATGCAATACAATACTCTTAAGGAAAATCTATGAATACAATCCTTGGGAAAGTCAATACCTAAGGGGGAGTTAGTTGTATTCAATTTCTTATTCAGAAGAGTTTTCAATAACTCAGGGGGAGATAAGTATTTCTTGTTTCATTTACTTTGTGTGTTTGTGCTTTCCAAAAAGGGGGAGATTGTTAAGTCAAAAGTCTTCTTTTGGCTTTTACATCATGTTTTGGAAATCACAAATATATTCTGTCATGATTTGAAAATCTCAAATATATTCTATCATATGTTTGTAAATAACAAGTTGTGTCTATCGTATCGTACGATGACTGATCGTACCGACCAAAACGTATCGTACTGACTCTGTCAAACGTATCGTACTGACTCTGTCAAACGTATCGTACTGACTCTGTCAAACGTATCGTACTGACTCTGTCGATCGTATCGTACTGACTGTTATTCAGATGATTATTTTTTGTTTTGGTACTTTGTTAAAAAAAAACTCTCTCTGCATATGAATCGTACTCATGTTTTACATTTTCTATATCTCTTATCCTAACAAAACGATGTCGTTGAGTTAGTTATATACTAATCAAAACGATGTCGTGTTTTCTGTTTCAATATGACCGTTGGAGGCAATATGACCGTTGGAACCCGAGGCCTATAAATAGGAGGTCATTTGAAGCTGAGAAAATAAACGATGAGCAAACTGATGAACGAAGAGATTCTGTGAACTACGAAGATTCTAGAGAGAGACGCTGTGACTTCTCTCATCAGCCTTGTGCGTCCGATCATCGTATCGAGGGCTTTCAAGTAATTGAAAGACAGAGGTGCCGATTACCTGCAAAATCGAGGGCTGCCGGGGATAGGCAGACAGACGAGCCGATCATCGTATCGAGGGCTGCCGGGGATAGGCAGACGGACGTGCCGATCATCGTATCGAGGGCTCACCAAGGTGTTGGTGAGACAGACCTTTTTATCCTAGGTGAAAGGATAACCCTTCTCTTTGGGTTAAAAGAATTGTATTACTTTTACATTTCCGCTGTTTGTATTAGAAAGGAATTGTATTGTTTCCTTTCTTCTTTTACATATTCAATTGTAATTGTTTCAATTACAATCATTCTTTTACATATTGTATCAATTGGTTCTATACGCTTTTAAAGGTAGAACCATTCATTTTTGTATTACTCTGATTATTGTGTTCACCTTGAATACAATTGTTTTACTTTACAATAGTATTACAATACATCATACCTTTTACATTCAATACAATTGTGGGTGTTTGTATTTGTATTAGTTTAAGATCTTTTAAACTAATCTCTTTGTTTCTAAAACTCAAAGGTTTTTTAAACCTACAATTCACCCCCCCTCTTGTATTGTTCCATCTAATAGACTTTTATATCAACTATTCGATCCAACAGTTGTTATTGAGCGAGGTCGGGTTAGATGTCATTGCTCATTCGGGACAATTCGGCCGGGGGTGCCGAAATGCGTATGAGTTGGACCATCATTTAAACTATTGTGTTTAGACAACTTATTGAATTTCTTTAGTTAAACTATTGATATTAACTGTTAAATTAGGAATGAGTTAGGTGCTGGTATGGGATAGCACAAATTAGTGGAACTTGACTGTTTAGTAATTTTCTGTTCGAAGTGTTTCATCTAGTAACAGATATGCTATGTGTGATATTTCCTGTGATGAATTGTTTGGTTATGTTGGGTGTGGCCCGGATATTTTGTTGAGTGATGTTGATCATAGGTTGTGGATTTTACTGGGTAACTTGGGTGGTTCCTACCACAATATTGGGCATCATGGATGTCGGTTGAGGCAGTTGGACTGTTAGGTTGGGCTTGGCCCGGGTTACTTGGATGGCGAGACCAACAGACTTGAGCGACATGTTTGCAGGGACACGAGGTGTCATAAGTGTTGTGGCTTGGGAACTTATTGAGGTGATTACCGCTCATCAGGTACTTTTGAGTAGTGTGCACACAGATAGACTCTGTGATGAGGTGGTATGGCCACTCGATGGGTAGATTACCCCGATAGATGTGGTTAGGTATTATTGGTTTGGGGTTGCTTTCCATAGGAATCCATGTAGAAGGTGAGGAGCCTTCGGGAGATAGCGTTGAGGTTGTCAGGTTGGGGGATGAGGCTCACCGTGATTTGAGAGAAGATATTGATGTCCCTCCGGGTATCATTTAAGGGCATACATCGATGTCCCTCTGGTTATTATTTGAGGACAGGTATCATTGTTCCTCCCGATGTTGTGTCATGGGAAGGTTGAGCTTTTGAGATGGGTTACGGTTATTGGGCGTACCTTCGGGACGTCGGTACTTGAGACACATGGTGTCAGGTGGCACGTGGTGCCAGGTTATAGACCAGAGATTCAGGCATTGGTCGAAGTAGGTGACACTTCCTAGTGGCTGCTGAGCACCAGTAAAGTTTGTGTTTACTTTTGGGAATTGTATTGTTTATTGTTTTCTGATATAATCATGTCTACAGAAACACTTATATTAGGTACTCACCCTTGGGTGGTATCCCACTGAGACTCATCTCACACCCTACACGGGCCCTTTGGGATGCGTGTAGACTTTATGAAATTTAGTGCAGGTAGAGGGTCAGCCTCAAGAGCTGTACCTTAGGGCTGTTGGCATAGAGACTGGCATGGACCTTGAGGTCGCGCCTTGCTGGAGTTACTTTGTTTAGTTTCCATTACATTGTATCAGCATGCTTACTTTATATTGTAGCTACTTTTTGTTATCCATTGGTTCCATTGACTTATATATGGATGCATGCCTTGGTTGTTTAGTAGTTGTTGCAGTTGATTGATGGCATGTTATTCTGTTTACTTTCCACTACATTTGTTTACTATATTGCTTCCACTATTTATTTGATTTGTATATTCTTCCACTCTACGGGTCTGGTTCTAGTCTGCTGAGCCATTTATTCCATTGTATAACTATTATTATACTCGGACCAGTACCATTATTATCCTCTGAGAGGGTATAGCCTCCCCACTATACCTAAAATACCCTCGCTGCTAGTCGGAAACCTTTGGAATTCGGGGAGGTGTGGCTAAGGTAGTGACACCCGACCTGTTTGTCATTGTTCGATTGGTTGTCCAGGTCCGGGTAGTTACACTCAGGAATCTCATGTTTAACATGAGGTAGGTTGAGAGTTTAACGTCTTGTAGAGATGGAATGAGGGTGATCAGAATGTCCTGTATAGAAGGATTGAATTGGTACATCCCAAGGAGGGAACACCTGGAATATGGATGGATCAGAACGCCCAATGAGGATGGATCTGAGGTGGTGCGTCTCATGGAGGGGATATGTCACACCATAATGGTTGATCTGAACACCACTAAGGGAAGATCAAGGAGATTGCACCCCAAAATGGGGGACACCAAGGTTTACCATTGGCTGGGATAGAACCTTGTGGAGGTTTCCTATATACCCTGTGTAGACAAAAGGGATCAAACCCCACGTAGTTCTAAGGGGTGATGAATTGGGGAGTACACAAAGGACAATGACTTGAAGACATGTTGGGGCTTATGTGTGGATTGTTTCTTGGGTACTACTTGGAGTAGTTAGGAGGTAAATGACATGATCCCACTAGGATGTGGTGGCCCGGGTAAGATTCGGGATGGATGATAGAGATTTGAATGAAGTATAGGGAGAATGAGATGGAACCAACGTGGTGAAGATGGTGATGTTGGGATTAAGCCATGAAGAGACTTCCTACGTATCCCCGTGGAAGGGAATCAAAGTACATATAGTTCGGTGGGATGATGGGACACCTGAGGAGGTGGCTCATGAGAATGGATGTATGGATGGGATCCGGAGGAAATAGAACCTCCAGGGTAGGGCATTATCATCCTGGAACACATGGGATCGAGGGATAGATCAGGATGAGACATGAGGGATGGGATTGAACCTTAGGGAGGCTTCCTATGTATCCCTATAGCAGGTAATCAAAGTCCACATAGTTAATCTGACGATGTCTTACTGTCGATTGGGGACTTCAACCACTTATCGCTGAATTGGGATGATAATGTGTTACCACTGAATGGTGTTGACAATGGTTTACCGCTGAATAGGGGAGGGTTTAGTGTCATGTGGGACAAAAAGGGTCATATAGTTTAATGTCATGTAGGATGGGGTTGGACTGACAAGAATAGTTAGGACTGATGTGATTTGGGCTTTAATCTTAGGGAGGCTTCTATATACCTTGCCTTGATAAGGATCAAAGTCCACATAGTTCAGTATGTGTTGGGTGAATAGACATGAAGATGGTCAGAACCAATGGATGGTGGGATGGAACCTCAGGGAGGCCTCCTACATACCTTTTCTTGGAAAGGATCAAAGTCCATGTAGTTCGTATTGAGTGTTGGTGAACTGACATGAAGGGATTCAGGACCAATGGTTGTT
The DNA here is from genome assembly GCA_963277665.1 of Viscum album. Taxonomy (NCBI): domain Eukaryota; kingdom Viridiplantae; phylum Streptophyta; class Magnoliopsida; order Santalales; family Viscaceae; genus Viscum; species Viscum album. Next base: position 230,579,495 of record OY728151.1, read on the forward strand.
GGGCTTGAACCATAGGGAGGCTTCCTACATACCTTGCCCTAACAAAGACTAAAGTTTGTGTAGTTCAGAATGATGTTGGTGAACCAATGTGAAGGGGGTCGGTACCAATGTTTGTTGGTCTTGAACCTCTGAGAGGCTTCCAACGTACCTTGCCTTGGCAAGGATCAAAGTCTGCATAGTTTGGGAGGGGTGTGGTGAGCCGACATGAAGGGAGTCGAAACCAATGGATGGTGGGATTGAACCTCAGGGAAGCTTCCTACGTACCCTTCCTTGGGAAATATCAAAGACCACATAGTTCAGATGGTGTGGGGCTACACTCTAGGCTAACCAGAGAGGATGTCTTGGTCGATGCTTACAACTCTAAGCCCACGTGAGTCGTACTCGGTGTGAGAAACAAGAGGAATCAAGGACATGACGATCATGGTGCAAAGGTTCATCCATGATGGGTGGTGAATGGTGTTTATGCAACGAAGCTTCCTGGGTCCCACTAATGAGTGGCAATGATGGTCGGGATTACACAAGGATGCAGCCCAGGTGCTGTTATGGAGCAAAAATTGTGAATGGGTCTTAGGCAAGGAAGTTTCCCTGGTGTCTTCATCATGTTTAGTCATGTGGGAATCTCAAATTGATAATGGGTTCAGCCATAAAATGGAGGCCTACACCTATGCACTAGTGCAAAAGAGGGATAATGCCAAGGGCATTGGAATCAGTCTGAACAAAGGGAGATGAAAAGTGTAAATCGCATGCCCAACATTCGGAACATGGTGAGGGTGGAATTACAATAGAGGATAACTGTTTAACATGTTTGAAACACGGCATCCATATTATGTTAGCCTAAAATAGAGGCAAAAAAATGAGGGTCGACGGCTGACCATGTTCGAAACTTAGGACCTGACTCAACGTGTCATCCAATGTCTTCTAGGGTGTTGTCCTAGGATAGCAGGTGAGCTAAGCTGGCATGGGACCAGTCCATTAGGGGGTCCCTTCAGACATGGATGAGGATAAAGATACGAATGAAGAACACGTGAAGAATGAGGTTGAGTGATGGAATGTTTTAAAGGATTCCAACGCTCTGGAAATTATACCACTATAACTATGGCATGAGGTATATTATGCTTGTCACATAAGGAATCTCTTATTTGGAATAAGAGGGATCCTATTATTGAATAATAGATAATACTGCAGTTTATAGTCATGTAGAGAGAACTATTAGCATCTTATGCTTGGAGCATAAGGCATCTTTTGTTTGGAGAAAGAGGCATCCTATGTTTGGCACATAGGGTGTACTACAGTTTATAGTCTTATAGAGAGTACTCTTGGCATCTTATGCTTGGTGCATAAGGAATCTTATGTCTTGAACAAGATGCATCCTATTATTGAATAATAGGGCAAACTATAGTTTATAGTCATGTAGAGAGGACTTTTGGCATCTTATACTTGGAGCATAAGGCATATCTTATTTGGAATACGAGGGATCCTATTATAGAATAATAAGGAATGTTGCAGTTTAAAGTCATGAAGATATGACTAATGGCATCTTATTCTTGGAGCATAAGGCGTCTCATTTTTGGAGCAAGAGGCATCCTATGTTTGGCACATAGGGTGTACTACAATTTATAGTCATGTATGAAGGACTATTTGAAACTTATGCTTGGTGTATAATGAATCTCCTATATCGAACAAGATGCATCTTATATTTGATATATAGGGTGTACTACAGTTTATAGTCATGTAGGAAGGATTGTTGGCATCTTATGATTGGTGCATAAGGCATCTTTTATATGGAACAAGAGGCATCCTATATTTGACATATAGGGTGTACTATAGTTTATATTCATGTAGATAAGACTATTAGGCATAAGGTGCCTAGAAATGGATGGTGTTTGGACATACACAAGAGAATCCCTTTCTATTTCAACCAGGCATATGAGTCAGGTGATGGGGTTTGGATGAGTTTCTTGAGGAATGTTTTGAATCAAGGTACTCAGGGAATTGATAATGATAATCTCAACTCACGACATGAGAAAATAACTAAGAAGAATATGTCAACTCAAGGTGATTCATGGTGGGTAGATAAGTATCTCAAATCAAGGTATTTGATGGGTGGAAGGTGGGTGTACATAAGGGCACAATGGAAAATGCCGACGTCCCAGCCCAAAAATTTTGTGGTGCGACTCTACATTTTTCGTGGGGGTCAATGACGGAAGCGAAGGGACCAGCCCGGCATTGATCCTGAGCAGGGGTGTGGGGGTGCAGCTCCTGTGGTATGGATTGTTGGGTGCAAAGGTAGGATCCTAATGAAGGATAGGTATTCGCGAAGTAGTTTTACAGAGGAATGGTGATCGTGGAGCATGGTGTCTCATGGAATAGCTTCATGAAGGAAAGATGATTGTGGAGCATGGGCTCGCGGAGCGAAGCCAATCATAGAGCAAAGGGGATCATAGAGAAAATAATCTTACAGAGAAAAGTGTCTCGTGGATCAAAGTGTCTTGTGGAGAAAAGCCTCTCATGGATCAAGGCCTCTCACGGAGTAAAGCCTCTCGCGGAGCAAAGCCTCTCACGAAGCCCTTGGCGAAGGGGGTAACTTCACGGTCCATAGGAGCTCTTTGAAATGGGATATTGGCCACCCAAGGGGCGACATGACTGTTCGTTTGAAGAGGGTGAGTAAGGTATTTATAAGCGATGGGGGTCGACAGAGTGCTTCGCCAAGTACAAATGTGCACCGTGAAGAAAATCACACTTCGAAACTAGTGTTAATTCCCTCAAGTTTCTCGTAATCATGGAGTCGACCTTCATCAAGATTTGCGGTGCTCGTGGAGGATCCAATCAAATTCCCTCAAGTTCTTCGTAACCACGGATTCGATCATCATCATGCTTTGCGATGATCATGGAGGATCCAGTCAAGTTCCCTCATGTTCTTCGTAACGACGGAGTTGACTGTCATCGAGCATCGCGATGCTCGAGAAGGCTTCGGTCAAGTTCTTCTGCGTCGTGATCATGGAGGGAGCTTCACGAATGGGCTCCATGAACTAGTTTTTCATCCCAAATTCAAATTTCCATAACTCCTATTCCGTAACTCCATTTGGGCCCTGTGACCTATCAAATAGAATCTTGAGAAATGGTATAAGATCTTTGATAATATATGTAAGCATTTGGAATATTTTTTGGACGTTTTTTCCGGTTCCCACAAATGCCCCCCCTAAGAATGGGGTCCAATGTGGATGAGAAGGGCAAGGTGGACCGCGTTCTAAGGAAACGATTGAGGAAAATGCATTCCTTGGGGTCTATTGTATCTTGATTGCATTGTGGAAATAGCCAAATAAATATCTATGCCCGCATAATCCATGGTTGGTGCGGGAAACAAGAGATAATAGGATGTCATGTACGAGAGTGCTAAACAACGGAAGTTGTGAGGGGATCAGAATGGGACATCGATCACCATTGAGAGCATCCTAGAAGAGGGATTTTAGATGGATAATGGGGCTCTCTAAATAGCCTATCAGGATTTCTATGAAGAAAGAGGTAGCCCTAACTGGAGAATGAATCTATCAAAATAGTTGAATTACCATTTTTCCAGTGTGCTCTTATGCACGAGTGGGGTAACTCTAGGGGAATTTGAATTAATCCGAACATAGGGGAGTGGAAAGTGTGAATCACGATACCCAAATTTAAGAACAATATAGTGATTATGGGACAATTAAGAATAACTATTGACCGTGTTCAAAACATATTATCCTTGTTGTGTTAGCCTGAAATGGGGATAACAAATGAGGGTCGATCACTGCCCATGTTCGAAACACGAGGCCTAACTCAAAATATCTTCCATTAGTCTTCCGGAATTTTATCCCTGGATAGTAGGTAAGCCATAGGATGAGCATCCATACTATTAGGGGGTTCTTTTAGATGTGAAAGAGGATGAGGGTCCTAATAAAGGGATTGAAAAGCATGGAGTGTGGAGTGATGGGTTGTTTGAATGGATTCCAACACTCTTGAAATCATGACACTATGGTGGAAACACATTTGGTGGGTGTATACGTATGATTAGGGATCAAACAAACTTCTGAACTTGGACTCTTTGGCAAGGACCTGGAATGTCCTATTGTTTTACATCATACCAATAAGGATGATAGATGTGTAGTTTAAACGTCTTACCATGAGGACGATGCACATAGTTTAAAGGTCATACTTCCTAGACTAGGTCGGGCCCGAGGGGCCAGAAGGGTCAATGACCCTGGGACTGGGCCCAAGGCGAAATGCCTGGTAATCACTACATATCCCATAAGGATGAGAATCAAGACAAACTTAGTTCTTAATCATGGCATGGCCAGAGGCCAACACTGATAGGGGAAATCCTCTCTGGAAAGGGATCTAGTGTATCCCATGACTAACATGAGGCATCCTAAACTTGTTCAGGGTAAAACCGCAGTTTAGTGTCATTCATTGAGGACATATGGACTTGTGCAGTTTTACATCATACGATAGGATGGGGAGTGAAAAGGAAGATCCTGAGAAGGGATTACATGATGCGGTAGCCATAAAACCAACATGAATGGGGATGGTACGAGTCCATATCACATCAAGTATCCCTAGAGGAAGTTCTTTAGGTCAAGGGGCCAAAAGTGAAAGTTAGGATGGGCCTGAAGCAAATATTTAGGTCGTTCCTATGTATCCCATGAGGATGGAAATCAAGTCATACATAGTTCTAGGAGTGTTGTGCAGTTTTAAATCTTACAGAAAGGACGTGAAGAGATCTTAGTTTTAAGGTCTTAAAACTTAGACCATATAGAAGAGAGACTCTACCAAATAGGAACAAACCTTGACCAAATCCCTAATCCCACGTGAGTTACACTCGATGTGGGAAACAAGGGTGGAGAAGGTCTTTGCAACACATGGAATACAAGTAAAGGGGAAATCGGTGTAGGGCTCTGAATGATGCCTCACTGTGGCTTTGTCCTCCTAACGCTCAAAAGTGCACTGAGGGATAGTACCAAGAGTATCAAAATTCCACTTGGACATGATGGAGTGGAAAATGATGTGAATCACACAACCAATATTTAAGGATTTATGGGGTTGGTGTGACAATGGAGGATAACTGTTGACCATGTTCAAAACACAACATCCATATCATGTGACCTGAAATGGGAATAAAAAATGAGTGTCGACCACTGACCATATTCCCAATGCGGGACTTGTATCAATTTTTCATTATATATCCTTGAGGACATTGGTCCAAAATGATAGGAGATCCATTAGTCTGAGTATCTATACCATTAAGGGGTCCTTTTGGATGCGAAAGATGATGAAAACCCAAATAAAGGGGAGCATGAATCCTGAGTATGGGTGGTAACATGTCCATGCAGGATTCAGCACTCTAGGTGTTGAACCATAGTGCTTCTGCGCACATCGGTGAACTTCTAAAGAGGAGGAGGTATGTGTAATTGTTGTTAAAATCCCAACATGAATGAGGACATAATCCCATACCACACTACATGTCCTCCCTCCTAGAGGACTGAAGCCAAGGGTCCAGAGAGATTAGGTTTCTAAGAAGTAGGGATGGACCCGAAGATGAAATGTTTGGGGATTCCAACATATCCCATGTGGATAGGAATCAATCCATATATAGTTATGGGGATGTCGTTCAGTTTAAAATCATGCGGTATGGATGAAGATTGGGGGAAGGTATCTCAATTAGGGATGTGTACTACACGGTGGGTAACCCGACGTGAATGAGGACATAAGCCCATACCGCACTATACAATCCTAATTGAGAACTTGGGATAGTTTCCTGAAATGGGTGAGGGACCTGAGGCTAGGCCATAGATGGAAAGACACATCCAGTTGTTAGTTTAACATATTTTAGTGAGGATTATGGTGATCTTAGTTTAAGGTCATTGAGATCAGACTTTAGATGCCCAGTTTAATGTCATGTGCGTGGGAGAGATGGGTAGAAAGGATAAATCATTGTGAAAATTATGTGGGAGACCATAGAATAACAAAATTGATTAAGGATAAATACTAAAAATGTTCGCAACACAGAATCTGTATTGTGTGACCAGGGATGGGGGCAAACAAATGGGCGTCGACTGTTGACCATGTTCGCAACACGAGACTTGTATCAATTTTTCACTCGAAATCCTCGAGGACATTGACCTGAAATGGTAGGAGAGCCCTTAGGCTAAACATCCATGTCGTTCAGAGGTCCTTTTGGATGTGAATGATGGAAAAACAAAATGATGGGACATGCAAAGAATTGTTGGACCGGTGTAGTTTAACGTCTTGTGGAAAGGATGATGGATGTAGGGGTGTCTCAAGGGGATGTATGTGGAGTGTCCAACATAGCCCGATGTGAATAAGGACATGGAGTCCACACCATGTCACAGAACCCTAGATGTGAACTTGGTCCAGGGGCCTGGATAGGCTGAGGGACCTGAGGCTGGCCTATGGACAGGATGTCCCATCCAGTTTGAATTTTATTGTCATGCGGTACAAGTGTTGAGTGGTTTTACATCCTTCAGTTTGGACGGATCACATATTTTAATTTTGTACAATAAGGATGGTAGAGATATTAGTTTAAGGTCATAGATCTCAAACTTTTTTACAGATTATTGTCATGTAGGGTGATAATGAGCAGTTTAACGTCATGACAGACAATGATGCAGTTTAATGTCATGTGGGATGAAGATGAGCAGTTTAAAGTCATTCAAGATGATAACGAGCACTTTAATGTCATGATGGATGATGATGCAGTTTAACATCATGTGGGATGAATATGAGGACTTTAAAGTAATGTAGGATGATAAGGAGAAGTTTAACGTCATGACGTACGTAGATGAACAGTTTAACATCATGTAGGATGATGATACATTTTCACGTCATGTAGGATGAAGATGAGTTGTTTAAAGTCATGTAGTATGATTATGAGAAATTTAACATCATGAAGTATGATAATGCAGTTTAACGTCATACAGGACGAAGATGAGTAGTTTAAAGTCATGCAAGATGATAATGAGTAGTTTAACATCATGATGGATAATAATACATTTTGACATCATTCGGGATGAAGATGAGTAGTTTAAAGTCATGGAGGATGATAATGAACAGTTTAATGTCATGATGGATGATAATTCAATTTAAGGTCATGCGGGATGAAGATGTTTGTGTCACTCAACCATATCGGTACACATCCTACCAAAACTACTAATCTCACGTGAGTCATGATTGGTGTGGGAAATAAGAAGTAATGATGGGATTTTTTTGACACATGGAAGCACACAAAAAGGGGAATAGATATTTCAGGATGGAAATAACCCAACGATATTGGCCCACTTATTCTAAGTGTAAAGATGCATGGAAGGGTATCACCAAGGGTGTTGAAGTTCCACCTAAACATAGTGAGGTAAAAATAGGGGTGAATCATAGAATTCGATATCTAGACCACAATTATGGTGGTGTAACGATGGTGGATAGATTTTAACCGTGTTCAAAACACATAATCCATATTGTAAAACCTGGGATAAGGATAGACAAATGATGGTCGACCACTGACCAAGTTTGAAACATGGGACCTGTCGAAAAATGTCATTTAATTTTTTCTGGGGCATTGGCCCAGGATAGTAGGTAAGCCATAGGATGATCATCCGTACTGTTAGGGGGTCCCTTCAAAAACTATATATGGCATGGATCCAAATAAATGGATTCTACGAAGTGTGGAGATAGATTAGGATTATGTTCATTTGGATTCCAACACTCTGAGTTCTACACTATAGTGCATCAGAGCATGTTAGTGCGAAGACATAGCTGGACTCAGAGTAACAGACCCTGGTGTTGAAAAACTTTTAAAGTCATATTGCTTAGACCAAAGTTTCTTAGTTTAATTTCATAGATTTCGGACCTGGTGTATAGCTTAACGTTGTGTAGCTAGGATGAGTGACAGATGGCATTTAGGGTCACATATCTTTGACCATAGTTGCTGTAGTTTTAGGTCGTGTAGCTTTGACCATGGTTGTTGTAGTTTTAGGTCACATATCTTTGACAAAAATTTTGTATAGTTTTTCATCATGTGACCAAGATGTTGTCTAGTAGTTTAACTTCATGAAACCAAGATGATGGTTGTTATGCAGTTTAACGTCAAGCAACTAGAACGATGTCCCGCAGTTTAACTTCATGCGACCAAGATGATGGTTTTTATACAGTTTAACATCATGCAACTAAGATGTGAAACCACATAGATTGTGTCGGTAGAGGGATGTTCATATCTACCCCATTCTAGTGGGTTGGGATGAGGGGTGAATCTATATGATGGTATTTCCCTAAAATTCCCTAAGCGAAAGCATGGATGTTCATCATGAGTGAGTTGGGCTACCTCATAGTGGACATTCCACAATCTGGTGTCAAGGCCATAGGGAGGACCTCTATGGTTGATGCAATGTGGTAGTCGAGATGACACAGAGTGTCTCAAGGGTGGTAGGGATGATAAAATTCCCACAGTCTGAAGGGGCAATGAAGCTTGGATCGTTGGTACGATGGGGTGATGGAGCCTGAAAGTCATGGAAGCCAAGAACGTCAGTACAACTAGGCGATGGAGCCTAGAAGACATGGAAGCCTAGATCATCGGTACGATGGGGGCGATGGAGCCCAGAAGGCATGGAATCCTGGATGTTGGTACGACGAAGGTGATGGAGCTCGGAAGGCGTGGAAGCCTGAAACATTGGTATGACCGGGGTGATGGAGCCTGAAAGGTGTGGAATCCTGGACGTCAGTATGACGGGGGCGATGGAGCCCAAAAGGTGTCAAAGACTGGAGCATCGGTACGATGGGGGAGATAGATCTCGGATAGCGTGGAAGCCTGGACGTCGGTACAATGGGGTGATGGAGCTCGAAAGGCGTGGAAGCCTCGATGTTGGTATGAAGAGGGAGATGGAGCCCAGAATGTGGGGAAGCCTGGAGCGTCAGTACGATGAGGGCGATGGTTCTTGGAAGGCGTGAAAGCATGGAGCATTTGTACGATGGGGGAGATAGAGGTCAGAAGGTATAGAAGCCTGAACGTCGGTACGATGGGGTTGATGGAGCTCGGAAGGCATGGAATTCTATACGTCGGTACGACGGGGGTGATAGAGCCTGAAAGGCATCGAAGCCTGGATGTCGGTACGATGGGGGTGATGGATCTCGGAAGGTGTGGAAGCATAGAGTGTCGGTATGATGGGGGAGATGGATTCGGGAAGGCACGGAATCCTGAAGCATTGGTATGATGAGGGTGATGGATCCAGGAAGGCGTGGAAGCCTGGATGTCGGTACGATAGGGGCGATGGAGCCTGGAAGGCATGGAAGCCTAGATGTCGATATGACAGGGGCGATGGAGCCCGGAAGGCATGGAATCCTGTAGCATCCGTACGACATGACCGATGGATCCCGAAATATGTGGAAGCCTAAAGAATTGGTATAATGGTGGCGATGGATCTCAGAAGGCATGGAATCCTAGAGCATCGGTATGAAGGGGTGATGGAGCCCAGAAGGTGTGGAAGCCTGGACATCGGTATGATGGGGGCGATGGAGCCCAAAAGGCGTGGAATCCTAGATGTCAGTACGATGGGGGTGATTGATCTCGAAAGTCATGGAATCCTAAAGTGTTGGTAAAATGGGGGTGATGGAGCACAAAAGGCATGGAAGCCTCGAACATTGGTATGAGGGGGGAAATGGAGCTCAAAAGGCGTGGAAACCTAGACGTCTGTACAATGGGGGCGAAGGATCTCAGAAGGCGTGGAAGCATGGACGTCAGTATGATGGGGGAGATGGAGCCCGGAAGTTGTGGAAGCCTTGAACGTCGGTATGATGGGGGTGATGTAGCTCGAAAGGTGTGGAAGCCTGGAACATTGGTATGATGGGGCCGATGGATCCTGGAAGGCATAAAAACTTGGACGTCGGTTCGATGGGGGTGATGGAGCCCAGAAGGCCTGGAATCCTGGAGCATCGGTACGATGAGGGTGATGGATCCCGAAAGGCATGGAAGCCTATAGGTTGGTACGATGGGGCGATGGAGCCTCAGAGGTGTGGAAGCCTGGTGCATTGGTACGAATGGGCTGATGGAGCTCGAAAGTCTGGAAGCCTAGAACATCAGTATGATGGGTGCAATGGATCCTAGAAGGCGTGGAATCCTAGATGTCGGTATGATGGGGGCGATGGAGCCCCGAATGTGTGGAAGCCTGGAGCATTGGTTTGACGGGGGTGATGGAGCCCTGAAGTCTTGGAAGCCTAAACGTCGGTACGACAGGGACAACGGAGCCCATAAGGTGTGGAAGCCTGGATGTTGGTACGACGAGGGAAGTGGATCCCATAAGGCGTGGAAGCTTGAACATCGGTATGACTGGGGCAATAGAGCTTGGAAGGTGTAGAAGCCTGGAGCATCGGTATAATGGGGACTATGGAGCCTGGAAGGCGTGAAAGCCTCGAATGTCGGTACGACGGGGGTGTTGGAGTTCGGAAGGCGAGGAATCCTGGAACATTGGTACGGCGGGGATGATGGAGCTCGGAAGTTGTCCAAGCCTGGACGTCGGTACGACGGGGGCGATGGAGCCTAGAAGACGTGTAATCCTGGACGTCGATACGACAAGGGTGATGGAGCCCAGAAGGTGTGGAAGCCTGGAGTGTCGATACGACGGGGTTATGGAGCCCAAAAGGTGTAGAATCCTCAAACGTCAGTATGATGGGGGCATTAGGGCCTAGAAGGAATGGAATCTAGAAACGTCGGTATGATGGGGATGATGGAGCCGGAAGGCATGGATGCTTGGATGTCGGTATGAAAGGGTTGATGGAGCTTAGAAGTCGTGGAAGCCTGGAGCGCTAGTACGATGGGATCAACGAATCCAAAAATGCATGGAAGCCTGGACGTGGGTACGATGGGGCGATGGAGCCTGGGAGGCATGGAAGCCTGGAGCGTCACTACGACGGGGGCGATGGATCCCGGAACGCATGGAAGCATGGATCGTGGGTATAATAGGGGTGATGGAGCCCAGAAGGCGTGGAAACCTGGATCATCGGTACGGTGGGGGTGACGAAGCTCGGAAGGAGTGAAAGCCTTGAGCATCGGTATGACGGGGGTAATGAAGCCCGGAAGGCGTGGAAGCCTGGATTGTCGATACGATGGGGGAAATGGAGCCCGGAAGGTATGGAAGCGTGGAGAATCGGTACAATGGGGTCGATGGAGCATGGAAGGCGTGGAATCTAGGAACATCGGTACGATGGGGTATATTGATCTGAGAAGGCATGGAAGCCTAAAATGTCGGTATGATGGGGGAAATGGATCCCAGAAGGTGTGGAAACTTGGAATGTCGGTGCGATGGGGGCGATGAAGCCTAGAAGGCATGGAATCCCTTAGTGTGGCCTGTGAAGGTGGAGGGATCTACGAGGAGCTGAGGTAGTCGGGTACCGGATGCCACATGCGTGGCCTCTTAAGGTGGCGGGGTCGGCGAGGAGCAGATGGAGTCGGGGGAAGATGCCTCCTGCACTGCCTCTTAAGGTGGTGGGGTCGACAAGGAGCTGATGGAGTTGAGTGGAAGATGTCACCGGCGTGGCCTCTTAAAGCGGTGGGGTCGGTGAGGAGCCGATGGAGTCGGGGGAGGATTCCCCTTGCACGACCTCTTAAGGCGGTTGGGTCAGCAAGGAGCGGATGGATTCAAGGGCGGATGCCCCCTACATGGCCTCTTAAGGCAGTGGGGTCGGCGATAATCTGATGGGGTCGGGTGGCAGATGCCACCTGCGTGACCTCTTAAGGTAGAGGGGTCGGAAATGAGATGATGGAGTCGGGGCAAATGCCCCCTGCACAGCCTCTTAATGTGGCAGAGTCGGCGAGGATCTGATGGAGTCGGGGGCAGATGCCCCCTGGGTGGCCTCTTAAGGCGGTGGAGTTGGCGAGGAGCTATTGGAGTTGGGTGGAAGATTCCACCTGCACGACCTCTTAAGGAGGTGAAGTTGGACAGGAGCCGATGTAGTCAAGGCGGATGCCCCCTGCACGGCCTCTTATGGTGGAGGAGTTAGTGCGGATCCACTGGAGTCGGGTGGCGGATGCCACCTGCGCAGCCTCTTAAGGTGGCGGGGTCGGCAAGGAGCCAATGGATTCAGGGGCGGATTCCCCCTACATAGCCTCCTAAGGTGGCGGACTTGGTGAGGATCCACTTGAGTCAGGTGGCGGATGCCATCTATGCAGCCTCTTAAGGTGGTGGAGTCGGCGAGGAGCTGATGTAGTTGGGGGTGAATGCCCCCTGCATGGCCTCTTAAGGTGGTGGAGTCGGTGAGGATCCAATGGAGTCGAGGTCAGATCCCCAATGTGTGGCCTCTTAAGATAGCAGAGCCGGAAAGGAGTTGCTGGAGTCGGGTGGAAGATTCCACCTACGTGGCCTCTTAAGACAGAGGATTTCGCGAGTAGCTGATGGAGTCAAGGGAGGATGCCCTGTGCGTGGCCTCTTAAGGAGGTGGAGTCGGTGAGGAGCTGCTGGAGTCGGGTGGTGGATGCCACATGTGCGGCCTCTTAAGGTAGTGGGGTTGGCGAGGAGCCAATGGAGTCGGGGGCAGATTCCCCCTGCGCGGCCTCTTAAGGCGGTGGAGTTGGTGAGGAGCCACTGGAGTCGGGTGGAGGATGCCACCTACGTGGCCTCTTAAGGCAGTGGAGTCGGTGAGGACCCGATGGGGTCAAGGGCGGATTCCCCTGCATGACCTCTTAAGGCGGTGGATTTGGCGAGGAGCAGATGGAGTCGAGGCAGATTCCCCCTGCACGACCTCTTAAGGTGGCGGGGTCGGCAAGGAGCTGCTGGAGTCAGGTGGTGAATAACACCTGTGCATCCCTCTTAAGGTGGTGAAGTCAGCAAGTAGCCACTGGAGTCAAGTGGCGGATTCCACCTGCATGACCTCTTAAGTTGGCGGGGTTGGAAAGGAGTCAATGGATTCGAGGACGGATTCCCCCAACACATCCTCTTAAGGCGGAAAGTTTGTCGAGGAGCTACTGGATTCAGGTTCCGGATGCCACCTACGAGGCCTCTTAAGGCAGCAGAGTCGGTGAGAAGCCGATGGAGTTGGGGGAGGATGCCCCATGCGGGGCCTCTTGAGGCAGCGGGGTCGGCGAGGATTCGATGGAGTCGGGGGTGGATTCCCCCTCCGCGGCCTCTTGAGGAGGTGAAGTTGGTGAGGAGCTGATGGAGTCAGGGGCGGATGCCCCCTGCACAGTCTCTTGAGGTGGCGTGGTCAGTGAGGAGCCGAATGAGTCGGGTGGTGGATGCCCCCCCTACGTGGCCTTTTGAGGCGGTGGGGTTAGTGATGATCTGATGGAGTCAGGGGAAAATGACCCCTGTGCAGCCTCTTGAGGTGGTGGGGTCGGTGAGGAGCTGATGGAGTTGGGGGCAAATGCCCCTTACGCGGCCTCTTTAGGCGGCAGAGTCGACAAGGATCCAATGGACCATAGTCTTCATGCAGCCGATGGTACTCAAACTCTCACATATGAAAGATAGGGGATCCACATGGGTGATTCATCAATTTTCCCAATAGATTTGGTCTACTCTCTATTGAAGGAGAAGAGATTCACGTTGGGTTCACCATTTCTATTTCCGACGCTTTTGTCGGGACTCGTGCATCTATCTTTGGAGGACGCATAGTTTTTTCCCCACATTCTTGCTTTCTAAAGGTGGGTGGCATCCATTCCTTATTCAAGGACTTCTTCTCCTTGATTGAAATAGGATGATGGGATGTCGGTTCCTCCTTCTGTGGATTCCTCCTCAGAACTCGTTACCTAGTCTGGGTATCCCTTAAAGATTAAGACATTTTTAGTGAATCTCATTCTCAGTGCCATATCGTTGTGTACATCAGTTAATTACACTAATTGTGTTTGGAAATTCCATGGGGTCTTGACATGGTAGCATCCTTCGGTTGAAATAGATGACAACATTAGGAATGTTGGGGAATATATGGATGCATGGACATTGGGGAACCTGTATTCTTCCTCATGAGAGGGCATCTGGAGGGCGAATAACTCGAGCCATCCCACGTCGGTCGTGGGGTATCATATGCCAGAGGCATGTATCTGAGGTTTTCCTTAGCTTCCCAGGATTAACATGGGTTATTCTGAGAGTTTAACTCCTAGCAGAGACGTTTATGCCAAAGGTGTGTCTTCTGAGGTTTTCCTCAATCATCTCATGTTTAACACGAGGTAGGACGTGAGTTTAACAACTTGCGGACACAGAATATGGGTGATCAGAATGTCCCATATAGATTGATCGGATTGGTACATCCCATTGAGGGAACACCTAGAAGATGGATGGATCAGAATGCCCAATGAGGGTAGATCTGAGGTGGTGCGTCCCATAGAGGGGAGATGTCACATCGTAATGGATGATCTGAACACCACTAAGGGAAGATCGGGGAGAGTGCACCCCAAAGTGTGGGACACCAAGGTTTACCATTGGCTGGGATTGAACCTCATGGAGGTTTCCTACGTACTCTATGTAGACGACAGGGATCAAAACCCACATAGTTTAAAGGGGTGATGAATCAGGGTGTACACAAATGACAATGACCCGGAGACATTCTGGGACTTACACATGGATTGCGGCCTGGGTACTGCTAGGAGCAGTGAGGAAGTGGATGATATGATCCCACTAGTATGTGGCGTCCCGGTTAATAATCAGGATGGATGATAGAGAGTTGAATTAAGTGGAGGGATAATGAGATGGAACTCACGTGAGGATGACAGTGATGTTGGGCTTGAGCCTTAAAGAGACTTCATATGTATCCTCGTGGTAGGGAATCAAAGTCCACATAGTTCAGTGGGACAATGGGACACCTGAGGAGGCAGCCCATGAGAATGGGTGCATTGATGGGATCTGGAGGAAATAAAGCCTCCAGGTTGGGGCAGGATCTTCCCGAAACACATGGGATCGAGGGATAGATCGGGATGAGATATGAGTGATGGGATTGAACCTCAGAGAGGCTTCCTACATATCTCTGTGGTTGGGAATCAAAGTCCATGTAGTTTATCTGGTGACGGCCTACCATCGATTGGGGACTTCAATAGCTTACCGCCGAATGGGGTTGACAATGGTTTACCACTGAATGGGGTCGAAAATGGCTTACCGCTAAATAGGGGACAGTTTAGTATCATGCGGGACAAAAAGGGGCGTACAATTTTATATCATGTAGGATGGGGGTGTGCCGACATGAAGTAGTCAGGACTGATGGGAGTTGTGGTTGAACCTCAGGGAGGCTTCTACGTACCTTGTCTTGACAAGGATCAAATTCCATGTAGTTCATTATGTGTTGGGTGAACTGATGTGAAGATGGTTGGAACCAATGGATGGTGGGATTGAACCTCAGGGAGGCTTCCTACATACCTTGCCTTGGAAAGGATCAAATTCCACATAGTTAGGATTGAGTTTTGGAAAACTGATGTGAAGGGAGTCGGGATCGATAGTTGTTGGGCTTGAACCTCGGTGAGGCTTCCTACATACCTTCCCTTGACAAGGATCAAGGTCCATGTAGTTCGGAATGATGTTGGTGAACCGACGTGAAGGGGGTCGGGACCAATGATTGTTGGGATTGAACCTCAAAGAGGCTTCCTACATACCTTTCCTTGGCATGGATCAAAGTTCGTGTAGTTTGGGAGGGGTGTGGTGAGCAAACATGAAGGGAGTCAGAACTAATGGATGGTGGGATTGAACCTCAAGGAGACATCCTACGTACCTTGTCTTGGCAAGGATCAAAGCCCACATAGTTCATATGGTGTGGGGATTACATTCTAGGCTTCCCAGAGAGGATGTCATGGTCAATGCTTACTAATCTAATCCCATGTGAGTCATGCTCAGTGTGATAAACAAGAGGTGGCAAGGACCTGATGATCATGGTGCAAAGGTGTGTCCATGAAGGGTGGTGAATGGGGCTTATGTAAGGAAGTTGCCTGAGTTCCTCTAAGGAGTGGAAATGATGGTTTTGGTTTACACAAGGATGCATCCTGGGTGCCATTATGGAGCCGAAATAGTGAATGTGGCTTATGCAAGGAAGTTTCCTAGGTGTCTTCCTCATGTCTAGTCATGAGGGTATCTCAACTTGCTAATGGGTCGAGGCATAAAATGGAGGCCTACACCTATGCACTAGTGCACAAGCGGGATAACTCCAAGGGCATTGGAATCAGTCTGAACAAAGAGAGATGAAAAGTGTCAATCACATGCCCGAAATTCGGAATGTGGTGAGGGGTGGCATTATGATGGATGATAATGGTTGAATGTGTTTTAAAGATAGCATCTATATCATGTTATCCTAAAATTGATACAAACAAATGAGGGTCGACTGCTGACCGTGTTCGAAACATAAGACCTGAATCAAAGTGTCATCCAATGTCTTCCAGGGAGTTGGCTCGGGATGGTAGGTAAGCCAAGGTGGAATGGGACTAGGCCGTTAGGGGGTCCCTTCAGATGTTGAAGAAAATGAAGATCCAAATGAAGGACACGCGAAGTATGAGGTGGAGTGATGAGATTTTTGAACGTATTCCAATGATCTTGAAATTATGCCATTATAACCATGGAATGAGTTATATTATTCTTATCACATAAGAATCTCTTATTTGGAATAATAGGGATCCTATTATTGAATAAAAGGGAATGTTGAAGTTTATGGTCATGCAGAGAGGACTATTGGCATCTTATGCTTGGAGCATAAGGCATCTCTTGTTTGGAGTAAGATGCATCCTATGTTTGGCACATAGGGTGTAATACAATATATAGTCATGTAGAAAGGACTATTGGAATCTTATGCTTGGTGCATAAGGCATATCTGGTATGGAACAAGAGGAGTCCTATTATTGAATAATAGGGCATACTACAGTTTACAGTCATGTATAGAGGATTGTTGGCATCTTATGCTTGGAGAATAAGGAATATCTTATTTGGAATAAGAGGGATCCTATTATTGAATAATAGGGAATGCTGTAGTTTATAGTCAAGAAAAGAGGACTATTGGCATCTTTTGCTTTGAGTATAATCCATATCTTGTTTGGAGCAAGAGGCATCCTATGTTTGGCACATAGGGTGTACTACAGTTTATAGTCATGTTGGAAGGACTGTTGTCAGCTTATTCATGGTGCATAAGGAAACTCTTGTATGGAACAAGAGGCATCCTATATTTAATATATAGGGTGTACAACAGTTTATAGTCATGTAGGAAGGATTTTTGGCATCTTATGCTTTGTGCATAAGGCATCTCTTATATGGAACAAGAGGCATCCTATATTTGACATATTGGGTGTACTACAGTTTATAATCATGTAAATAGGACTATTAGGCATAAAGTGACTATAAATGGATGGTGTTGGGACTTATGCAAGAGTGGATCTTTCTGGTTCAGCCTGGCATAGGAGTTAGGTGATGGGGTTTGGATGAGTTTCTTGAGGAATGGTTCAACTCAAGGTACGCAGGGAATTGATAATGAGAATCTCAACTCATGACATGAGAAACGAACAAAGAAGAATATGTCAACTTAAGGTTTTTCATGGTGTGTGGCGGAGTATCTCAAATAAAGGTATTCAATGGGTGGAAGTTTGGTGAGTATAAGGCTACAATGGAAAATGTCGACGTCCTGACCCAAATAGTTCATGGTGTGACTCTCCATTTTTCATGGGGGTCAGTGACGGAAGCGAAGGGACTGACCCAACATTGATCCTGAGTAGGGGTGAAGGGGCACAGCTACCATGGTATGGACATGTTAGCACAAAGTTAGGGGCCTCACAAAGGATAGGGCTTCGTGAAGTAGCTTCATGGAGGAAAGGTGCTTGTAGATCATGGGTTCTCATGGAGCAGCATCGCGAAGGAAAGCTACTAGGGGAGCATGGGCCTGCGGAGCAAAGGGGCTCACAGAGTAAAGTGACTCGCGGAACAAAGGGGCTCACAGAGCAAAGTGGATCATAGAGCAAAGGGTCTCATGGAGTAAAGTGTCTCGCAATGCAAAGCCTCTCATGGAGAAAAGCATCTCATGGAGTAAAGCCTCTCATGGAGAAAAGCCTCTCACGGAGCAAAGCCTCTCAAGGAGAAAATCCTCTCGCGGAGCAAAGCCTCTCGTGGATCCCTTGGAGAAGGGAATCACTTCGTGGTGCATGGGAGCTCCATGAAATGGGAGATCAGATACCCAAGGGGTGGCATAACTGTCTTTATGAAGGGGTTTGAGCTAGGTATTTATAGGTGATGGAGGTCGGCAGAGAGCGTCACGATTCACAAATGTGCATCGCGAAGCACAAATGTGTGTCACAAAGAAAATCGTGCTCCACAACTGGAGGGAATTACTTAGAGTTTCTCATAATTATGGATTCTACCTTCATCGAGCTTTGCATCACTTGAGAAGGCTCTGGCCAAGTTCCCTCAAGTTTATCATAATCGCGGAGTCGACCTTCATCGAGCTTCACGGTGCTCGCAGAGGGTCTGATCAAGTTCCCTCAAGTTCTTCGTAACCGCGGTGTCGACCATCATCGAGCTATGATGCACTCACAAAGGATCTGGTCAAGTTCTTCTACTCCACTATCATAGATGGAGCTTCGCGAATGGTCTCTCCGAACCAGTTTTCGAGCCCAACTTTAAATTTCCATAACTCCTAATCTGGAACTCCATTCAGGCCCTACGACCTATCAAATCGAAGCTTTCAAAATGAGATATGATCTTGGATCATGTATGTAAGAATTTAAAATTTTTGTGGATGTGTTTTCCAATTCCAATACATATCTATAATCATTATTGAATTATGAACATGGAGAATGAATCACATTGCTTCATGGAGAGGGTAGGTCGTACGTACGCATGAGTGATGTTATCATTTCCTTAATGGAT
Source organism: Viscum album (assembly GCA_963277665.1). Classification (NCBI taxonomy): domain Eukaryota; kingdom Viridiplantae; phylum Streptophyta; class Magnoliopsida; order Santalales; family Viscaceae; genus Viscum; species Viscum album. Next base: position 230,598,337 of record OY728151.1, read on the forward strand.
GAAAAGGTAAGTAATTTCATTTTATATTAATTTTAAAAAATAATTATCATGTCATATATATCACATATATTCATTATATTTTTCTTTTTTTACCTTCCATTTAAAATGTTGGTGAAAAACGAATCATGTTTCTTCGTAAGGTGGTAGTCCTCTATACACATGAATGACTCTATCATTAATTCAATGCACTGTAAGGTAAGTAAGTATATGATATATTTATTTTAAATAATTATTAATATCTCATGAATATCATATACCAATATCAAATTAATCTTTATTACCTTCTATATAAATTGTAAGTAAAAAAATAATCACATAGCTTCACGAGGCGGTAGTCCACCACACACACAAGCAAAGAAATCATATTCTCTATTGAATGAAACGTAAGAAGATATATGTAACATTATAATTAAATAAGTATAATTATATCATAAATATCATAAATAATCATAATATTAATTATTATATTCATCTATTAGTAGAGTTTATAAAATAAAAATACATTGGTTCGTGATGTGGTAGTCGGTCGTACACACAATCGACGGTTTAGTTTCCCATTTGAGAGAGGACGAGATAGTTTTAGGTCATGAACTTAACAAAAAAATATCCTTATATTTAATATATTAATATTATTATATCAATTTGTTTTAATGAAATTTTTATAAGGTGTATGAATAAATAAAATAAAACGCTCAGTTGAGGACGTTGCCTCTCCTTCGGACAACTTCTTTTAGTTTTCACCAAAAACCTTCTTTTGTTGGATTTCTCGCCAAAACAAGGAATCCAAGATGAGGACAGGTAATTATAGAATTTATTTGGTTAGTTATTCACTAAAAATTTTATTTTTAAGTGTTTAAAGAAGAGTATAGGGGTGGCCTTTTATAAGTGGGGGAGAGGACACACTTGTAATTTTTGAAATGAAGGCATTCCACCCACATTTTTCTCATACCACAAGGCTTAAAATTGACCATTTTCAAAATTTAGAAGATATAATGTCTAAATAAGACCATAAAATATTAACTATACAATTTTAAGTCATTTTTAACACTTTGCTTTTATTTTAATCCTTCGTAAACACATTTTTACCTTAATCATGGTAAATATTTTTTACTATTTTCACTATTCATTACAGTAAAAATTTGATTTTTACTTATTATATAGTATAAATTATTCTTATTAAAAAGATATAATCCATTTTTTCAAATTAAAATCATATAAGTGGAAGAATTTAATTGAAAATAAAACCCACAGACATGTCGAAAAAGACGTTTTCCAGAAGAAAAACATTCAAAAGTTAAATAAGTTTCAATATAAAAATTCAATATGAAATTGATTCCAATGAACTAATTTGGATTAATTAATATATAATTAAAGTAATTTTACTTCTAAAATGACATAAAAATTACATTTTTCTTGTAAATTCTTTAAACAAAAAGGTAGTTTTTAATAAAGATCGTTATCTTTTCACTATTCATTGAAAAATGAAAATTTTTAGAAAAATACAAAATATTCACACAGATAATTTTTGATTTTATGACATAAAATTTTAATTTATTTTTTAAAATAATTTTTTTTTTGGTGTGTTAAAAATCAATTTTAAATTATTTTTGCAAAGCATGACTGAACCGACTTTTAGAAAAATATAATTTTTTTAAAACATTTATTTTTTATTTTAAATGATTCTTATTTTATTTCCAATCGACAGATAATAATTGAATTTATTTTATGCATTTTTAAAACATATAATTTTTATAATTTATTTATTCATATTCATATCCACTAATTTAAGGGCAAGGTTATTATGGTTTATTTAAATTTAGGGTTGTGTGTTCCATAATCTATCAAAGAGATTGAATTTATTTTAAAAGAAATATATAGTAAATTCTTTGGGCCTTACATTCTCTTCTAAGATTATTGTTTCATGTCATATATTCTATTAAAAATGATGTTCATCTTTTAAAATATTGGGTTGTTATATTATCCATAATAAAATATAATTAACATCAAAAGATGTTATCATAGATGAAAATTTCTTTAAAAGATTCACTATAATAATTCATGAGGAAAACACCCTTCTCATTTTGAAATAAAAAATTTAAAATATAAAAAATTCCCAAATATTTGTGAAAAAATTTTATTTAAACAACCCTGGAAAATTTTAAAGTAAGATTAAAATAATTGAGCGATCATGATGGTTGGAAATTCCATTCATATCGAGTACCTTAAAAAATATTCAATTCATATTATATGGTAAAAAGTCAAAAATACCTCATTCAACAAAGTACAAAGATATTCCTTTAAAGAATTTTTATAAAAACTTAAATATGGGTAAAATTGTCTTTAAAAATCATATTAGAATAGTAACACATTTCTTAAAACATTTTATAGAGAACAAGGACATGGTAGATAAAGGATTTTTGACTGGATAGTAAAACATAGTTAGATTTTCTTAAAAACATTCTTTTAATATATTGAGAACCTAATGGGATGAAAATGAAAGTAAAACATATATTATCTTGAAATAACCATTGGAGAAGAAATTTAAATGGATTTATTAGATACGGATCATATAATTTCCTTATTGTAAATTGAAGAGTAAACAACTCTAATTAATATAGTATTGAAACACAAATCCCTTACCTCAAGTCTTGTCTTTATTTGCACATGTTTGAACCTCCTCTTTGTTGAGAAATCCTATTTGGATTACACCTTATGCCTTGAAAGGTTGGTCTTTTGGAAAACACATGTTCTCTAGTATATGGTAAAGGAAGATAAAATTGTATTATAGTAGGGATTTTCTAACCTAGATGGATCAATATGGTGTAAAGAAAAGAGATAATGGGAGTCCTTTAATAATAGAGGGAAAGGACGCATTTGGAATTGCAAAAAATATTAAAATATAATTAATTAATTCACAATAAAAATGATTCCAAATAAATATAAATTCAAAAAATAAGGTATAAGGTCAAATACCATCAACTAGTGAAATTTAAATAGGTTTTGGTGTCATGTCAAATCTTATTTTTTATTTGACCCCTTAATTAACCAATTTTTACCATAACTTTGGTAAGGAATTCTTTCATGTTAAAGGATTATAATTTTATATATGAAGTGAAAATTGGTTTATAAATTCCCAAGTGATGAAATTTTATACCTTATAATACCCACATTATCATATTTCAATATTTTAAGATTTTTAAATAATTTAATATAATATTATTTTCATAAAATATCATTATAGTCATTTTTCACACTATTCATTTAAATTGAATTTAAAGACATCAAGAAAAATATGTACTTATAATATATCCCTTTAAAACATCACTATTATGATTTATTTATCTAAAAAATTATTATAACATGATAATTAACCCAAATTTTATTCCATTTAATATTTTTAATAACATTTATTATATCATTCTATTAATTAAATAAATATTGTGTTGGTACTGTGTGGGTATTTAGGCTAATTATTCAGTCACTAAAAATTAAAAATAAATTACCATGATAAAAAATTATTTAATTTTAAAAGAAAACATTTAAAACTGAACACAAACTCTTTATCCTTATGACATAATTTTAGAGATATTAAAGTTAAGAGAGTGACATTTTTTGTTTATTATTTTCATAAATTAAAATAAAGTCCATATTCAAAGAAATATGGAACCAAGTGGCTATATATTCTAGTATTAGATGGAAATTTTCAAAATCCACTCATCCAAAATGGTAAAGGTATGTGTTAGATAAATTATAATTTCTTATCTCAAAATTTTAATGTTATTTTACCTATTTTACCCTTACCATAGTGACATCATTTACTGTGGTCACTATTCAAATTGACCAAAACTAAAACTTAACTATTTACCAAATAGTATCCTCATGATTCCAAATGTGGAATATATTTTTTTAATATTCAATTTCTATAAGTGTAAAAAATATTTTTAAAATTAGTGCACAAAATGCAGGAAAACCCCATTTTTTAGAAAAATATATTTTTAATCATAATAATAGATATATATTCTTATCTGATGCCTAGAAAAAACATTATATTAAAGTTAAAAAAATTATTTAATATATAATATATAAATTTCATTAAAATATTTCACTAATATTGATCAATTTAATTTATTGAAATAAAAACATATTACGTGCACAAAAAATATTTAGAAAAAATCTATATTAATTTAAAATGTTATTTATTTTCATTTATTATGAATCAATGGCCAATAAATTCATTTTATAACGTATAATCCAAATAAAATTTATAATTTAGTCAGTCATATTCATTCCAACCAATCTAATGGTAAGGTGATAATAGTTTCATTACATAATAGTTTTATTGTATTTCATGGTTCGTTTAAACTTGATATTGCCTGTAATAAAAGCTATAAAAGAAATATAATTTATTTATAGATAACTATATAATAAATTATCAAGGTATTATAGTATGATTATTTAAATTTTGATTTGATCTAATCTATCCAACATTACTTCATATTGAGAAAACCACTCCTTGGAAAAAAATAGGTTTATTTTTATTAGGTGGAAGGTGGGGTATGGAAACATCTTTCCATTTATACTTAAATAAATTCCACTACATAAGAAGCATCGAAATATTTGGATGAAACTTCACATATTATGATGGACTATGATTTTAGGGTTCACACATTTTTGAGTATTTTGGTACAAACCACATTTTAATTGGATATCTTTTCATTATGTTATTCTACCCAGCATCATACTACATGTTATCTATGGGGTTGATGCAAATAAAATTAACTTATGAAAAGAGTGCAGTGGGATTCATCCTTTAAAAATTAACTGAGATAAAAATAATTTTTTTTGGGTTGATCATTTTGGCTTTGGTACCTTGTAAGGCCCCACATAAACCCTCAAACATTCCCCAGGAAGTGGTTTGTTAATAGTGATTATGAGAGATTATCTAGTGAATTACATTGAGTGTACTCTTAATAAGATATATATTTCATGAAATAGAAATAAATAATAGTATTTTTTCTATGATGCTTCACAAACCTAGATAAGATCGAATTACTTGGAGGATGATGTGGTGGTGGTAATAATTTCCCCATCCTTCTAGGTTGGGGTTAGTGTTTCTCTACTAACATTGAGATGTTAATGAGTTTTGGATTTGATTATCTCAGGGGAAATGGTGGTCCTAAATATCCACCCAACCCTATGGTATAGGTATTCTCTTATAATTCAATTGTGTACGTAACTATCACAACCTTTTTTAATACTAAATCCCTTATTTATGCATGATTTGGGTGAATTATTAGTTTTGAGAAAGAAAATATCACCACTGTGGATTGATATATGGTTATGAACTTTTATTATTCGTCATGTTATCATGAAAACTAAAATTAATTATTTTTTTATATTTTATTTATAGTATAGTTAAGTCCATAAGTCCTCTATCAAAGAGCATTGATGTTTTAAGAGTATAAATTTTTAATAAGTTTTAAAAACAAACAAAAATGGCGGGTTGAATAATAGAAGTGGGTTTGAGAATTATGTGAGGGGATGGTCATTAAAATTTCAATACACATATTGAAATGTTCCTTGTTCTAAAAAATTTATTGGGTTTAGTGAATGTCCTTGGCTAATTTTTAATCAAAATCCCAATTATCCTCAAGCCTATTAAATTGATACACTTTATCTAGAACTTGGAACAACTATAATTTATTGAAGATCAAGACATTTTTATTAATAAAGGGACACCAAGGTATACTAATATATTATTCGTATAATAAATAAGTGATTTTTTAAATTGTCAAATTAGAACATAAACTTTCTCCACTCAAAAATCACAAACTGATCATTTATGAATTACAATGTATTTCATATAAAGTACCATAAATATGGAACTCGCATTGGGAAATTATTAAGATAAAAATAAATTAAATGTTTTAAAAATAAAAATAAACTAAACTATTATAAAATTCATTTTTCATAAATCCTTTTACAATTAGGTGGCTCCCTCACAATAATTTTCAATCGTTTAGCTCACCATCTTGAGAAGACAGAAGCTCATCTAGAACTCCACCTTCGTATTCTATCTCTCTATCTCTATATATAAGGAAAGGGATCTCTATAATATATATAATTACGAGATGACACTATTGGACCATTAAAATTTAAGAGTTTAACTCCCTTTTCTAAACATAAAAATGAGGTTCCCAAGTTACCAATTTATAAGCAATGTTTAAGGTGGTTTTGTCACCTTGTTCTCAAAATACCACTTGGAGACTAGATTTAATCTAAGGGAAAGTCTTATATCACTTTTTATAAAACCAAAAAAAATCCCAACCTATTGAATATAGTCATTCCATATTTTTTAGCAATTAGAGTTCTAAAACTATATTTATTTACAAATAACTAAAGTAATCTCATGAATTGGAATAATGAAAATTCCCTTAAAAGTTTAAATATTATTTGTTATAAATCAGATGCATTGGGAAAAAGTATTTTCTAAAAGATTATTTCTCACCCATAAATTATATTATCAAAACATTTTATTATTTTAAAATAGTAGTTGAAATTATGATTGGATTCCACATGTGGGATCAGGATTTCACACAGTTTTGGCTGATTTTCTTGAATTTCATCATGGCTCCCCCAATCACCTCCATTTTCCCAAAAAAAATTAAAGAAAATGGAAATTTTCCATTTTAATAGTGTTTTAAATCAATAAATTAATTCCAATTATTTTTTTAATTATTTTTTATACTTGAAATTAATAATATAATAATATTTTAAAATGGTGGTATGAGGGTGGAATAAAATAGAGGATCGTGATAAAATCACACCACCAAACCTGATAATTTACACTTCAGGGAAAGGTCACATTTCAAAAATTGTGGCCTGAAGATATTATGTAGTTCATGAATATTTTACATTAAATTTAAATTCATTTCATGGTATTAGTGTGAATAAATCAAGAACCATGACAAGGATCCAATCTTAGTAGGCATGGATATGAGTCTCTCATAAATTGTATCAAAAAATGCAAGGAGATTCATGGGGACATTTTTTTCAATGTTTAACTGAATATAAAGGATGAGTTGTTCATTATAATTCTTAGTTATTTCCATATATATTTGATATTTCTCATATGAATCTCTTTATTTTTCATCCAAATCCTAAATCTAAAATTTCCTTCGATAACCTATAATATAACTATTCAAATTGAATTATTTAGTAGACCAATAGGCATTATTATCTTTATTAGTAGGGAGGTAAAAAAATTCCCAAATATAAGTTGATAAGGTGACATTCCAATGGGAGTTTTTAAAGAAGTATGGTGAGCCCACAATGCATCGTTGAGTCTAGGATTTTAATCTTTTCTGTTGGGGTGGAATGATTTTTCAAAAAAAAATTACCACCCTATTAGGAACCCCATATTTCCCATTATATTGGGGGTTATAAGATATAAAACTTGATTCCTAACCCCATATAAACATAAAAGTGCATCCATTGTGTGGTTATGAGATGAGAACCCTGGTTTCTAATAATAAACATAGGCAATCCAAACCTCCAAAATATATTGGTTCTAAAAAATTATAAAACTAACTTTGATTCATTATTCCTTATAAATCATACTTTTACACATTTAGACACATAATACACTTTAATAAGAATATATAATATTCCAAATGAATTGATAAATGATCCCATAAGTTTAGTTTTCTATATATATAAAATATCATGGAAAATTAACAGTTGTTGTGGAATTTAATTTATTTAATGAAATTACCTATCCTTCGACAATAAGTGCATGCTCTAAAAAAGTTCAGGTCATATTGAAATAATGTTTTCCAATCAAGTACCTTACATGTAATCTATTGTGGACTGAATTTTCCCCCATATGTAGGACTAGGAAGAAACCTAATGATGGACCAAAACATGTTATTAGGAACATAATGCCTTAGTATTTGATCACTACATAGATGCTGAAGGTAGGGGTCATCCTAAATGTACCAATGGGGATTATGTTTAAGATGATAAACTTGGTTTTTATTAAATCAATAGTAATGTAAGATTATATAAAATAATTTTCAATGTCGACATATCAGGGAATAACATCTTATATTCAATATAATTTCTCATCAATAAATTCGTAATTGATAATAATTTAACGAGATAAATCAATATTTGAGGATTGAAGGATCTATCTAAAATATCCCTCCACTATATTCTCTACTCATTTTATATCAGTAATTTATAAATTGAATACCTAAAGGAGTATAACCCAATGAATGAGAAGGGGTTTGGATTCTAGTTTCATAAGGAGATGTCAGAGGGATGCATGGTCAAAATACACAATCACTTTTGATCCTAAAATATATGACCTATATTTATCTAAATAAAACACAAAGGAAATTATTTTTCAGTTGTGGTGCAGTTTTCATGGGTGAGGTCTAATGTGTATAGGGAATATGAAATCACAAGTGTATCTTGATTGATAAGTTATGATAAAAATCCCCAACTATATAGTTGGAAGCATCGCACATGAGATAAAACAGTAAATCCCATTGAGTTTACTAGATTATTGGGGGTGACATGAGAATCCATTTAAATTTATTAAAATCATCCTAATTTTTTTTATCAAACTCAAATTTATTGTTTTTTTATTATAATCTGGATAGGGGGAGTGAAATATTGATAATTTTATGAATAAAATGGAAATAAAATATAATGTGACCTAGGAATTACTACATATCATGTACATAGGTTGGTACTAATTTATTATTTTCATTTTTGATTAACATTTGACCAGTTTTCTTAAGAAATACCTACACTAGACTAACTTATCAAATGTTAGAGATAGGGTAAATGATTTCATCTGTTAATAATTTAGTTACACACTTTTTAATGACATTGGGTAGGTTTGGGTATAGTATAAATTGTGTCTTACTCATCGATTTGGACATATCATTTAATAATATATGATTCATGCAAATTTATGGGATAATACTAGAAATTTCCACAATTTATCATTCCAATTCTTGTTTATACACACTCAATGGGTCAAAAAATCATAATTCATTATCTATCAAGAGTAAAATATAAATGATGATGGGATTCTTTCTTCTATTCTTGATATATAAATTTTGAAAAATTTGAGTTAGTTTCTCAATTTCCAATTATATGGAATTTTGGATTTATGGGAGAGAATAAGAAAGAGAGAAGTTTATCATCTCATAAAACTAATCATTGGTAATATCCTTAGGTGATGAGTAATCTTTTACAAGATGAGTAGAATCATTTAAGGTCATTGTGCCCTTAGTGTATAATAAATTATAAATAAATAAACATGCATGGAATTTTTCTAAACCATTACAACATTCACCACATTAATAATTTTTTGTCATGTCTATCAATAATTAAAACCCAGATAGTAAATTTGGGTAAAAAATAATTTTCTATTGGGGTAGGTAATATATAAATAAAATGAATTTATTGATAGTAATGTTCTTATAAGGGGTTACTCATGGAATCAGGTATGTAAAAGTGTAAAATTTCATGAACAAACTTTAAAGATAATTTATTATCGTGTACATTGATTAGTGTTTTGGTATTTTTTAAGAAAGGTATCTCTCGTATAATTGTATCATGTTCATTAATCCTACCATAATCCATTTTTAGAAAATGAAAATTATTTGGAAAATTTGTGTTTTTAACCCTCACAAGAAAATCCTCAAGAAAACCAGTGAGGTTTTTGGTAATTTTGTTTTTCAGTTGAAGAAATATTCCTACAGTCTTTATCTCTTCAACTTTATAATAAATAAAAAATAGAGTGTGGTGTCACATTAATAAAGGAACCCAAATAAATCATGGCATCATAAAATAAATACTTCCCTATAGTAAATGGAATCAAGAATGTTCCAAGATCCTTGAATTTAGAGGTAAGTGATAGCTAGATCCATTTTGAGACATCCCCCCCCCCAAGATCTAATTTTCATCACCTCATGGTAGCCTTTTTTGTAAATATATACTTTAATAACATATTTTATAATTTAATTTTCTTCATAACATAAATCAATGGAATGTTAACCTATAATTGTTTTTAATTATTTTAGTATTTCATTATCAAGTCTAGTTTATTTTGGTTTTCTTGATTGAGTGGAACATTAGGGGAATCGAAGAAAAACCATTAGGCTATGGGGACCATCAATTGAAACTCTATTTCCTTTCATGGGAAATTTATCAGGATAATGATTATATTCATTTGGATCTTTAATTATGGTTGGAATTTTTGTCACCTCATGATAGGATGACTATAATGGAGGGGTCATTTGGATTTTAAGTTTTATATCACTCTTAATGGTGGCCTCTTAGATTAACTATTGGTTAAGAAGGTAATTTACCTCATCCTTGACAATTTATTTATTTTAATGAGTTGGTCAGTTATCTAAAATGATGTTTTGTGTCTTTTATGTAATATTTGGTTTTTTTATAATTGTATATGATTTGCAGTTATTTGTTTTGTTAAGTATTCTAGGCTAGGATAGGGTTTTGTTAGGGGATTTTGGAAAGTCCTTTTTGGTGGTTGATAGCTTTTGGGTGGTGGTTAAGGATGACTATCCTACCCTAATTGGTTCCATGACTATTGACGTTAGTTGTAATACCCTCTCCCCCACCCACCTACCTATAGAATTGGTTATCTATCCATATTAGGATGGATAGTATGGTTCTTTTTAATGGGTTGGTTGTATGGGTGGCCTGGGAATATTTCATCACAACTCTCAAAAGATTCTCTTAGTTGATGGGATTGGTTACAATAGTGGGTATTGGTAGTATAGATAATTCAATGAGGTAGATGATTATTTTTGGATTTATTATGGTAAATATAAAGTTTTCAGAGTAGGTTAATTACCTCTTGAAAATTCATTCCTGCATTCTTCTTGAAATCAAAACTCTTCATCTCATGGACTCTTAGGATTGGAACAAAGGATATCAAACCAAGTTTCTATGTGTTTTGTGCCATGTTTTCAATTAGGGTTCATATTATGATCAAGGTATTGTCTACTGGGGAACCAACTATAGCAACATCAATCATATTATGATCAATAAGAATTAAACTTTCATAGAAACATTATATTAAAATATTATCATTTATTTCATGGATTAGAAAATTTTAATGAAGTATTTAAAAATGTTTCCAATATTAAGGAAGTAATTCACCATTATATTTTTTTATTGTATAGATTTAATTTATTATTTTTTCATTTCTGTAGTTTGAGAAATATTTTTAAATGTCTGCCAAACCTCTAATTGGATTATTTACATTGCATAACCATTCATTTGCAAAGTCTTATAAAGATAATTGAAAATCCCTAAGTTATAAAAGATTTTCATCCACTCCCATAGGTTTTGATACTAAGAATATAGTATGGAACATTAATTTCTTATATGTATATTTTCCATTATACCCATGAAATTTTGGTAATAAGTAAATCACACAAAATTTTAATTTTAATTTTGGTTCTTCACCTATTAGTTAAATATAAACCATTTGGTATTCAATGTTAAGTGATAACAATTATTTTAATGTAATTTTATTCTAAACCATGTTATAAAAATTAAAATTTGGTTTTGTTTTAGTTCCCTAATAATAAGGGTTTAGTGGTTTAGTAATGGGTTGTGTGTCTTCTTTCAAAGAGTTGAGTTTCATTTTTTAGTTTTGATGACATAGGATCCTCTCCGGTTTGAGTTGGAAAGGTGGTATTTCACCCAAAGAAGAATACATCATGCATATAATTTAAAAAAAATAAATTAAAACACAACTACATATATAAAACTAAACAATAAAAAAACATATATTTACACAATAGACAAATATCTTCTAAAAAGTACACACTCTAAACTGTATCTCTCCATGATGATGATTCCAATGTTTGATTGTACTAACATGGTGAATAAAATTAATTAATATTTAAAAGTTTGATTATATTATAGGGAATACACTAAGTCATATATCATTGATATTTGAAAATTTTATAGTATTGATTTTTAATAAGTTTTAAAGGGAACTTAAAAATAGGGGTGAAAGATATTTCAAAATTAAAAAAAATAATTAAAGAGTTTTAAAGTTGAAAAATACATATATATTTGGGAATTATGTGAGTAGGAGGTCAGTCAAAGTTCAATTCACATCTTCAAAAGTTTATCGTTCTAAAAAATTCACAAGTTTTAGTGAAATTACTTGATTAAGGTTTTATCAGAATCTTAATTATCCTCAAGACTCTTAAATTGATACACTTGGACCCAAACATTGAAATAATAATCATTTATTCAAGTTCAAGATATTTTTAATGACTAAAGATATTCCAATATATAATAATATCTTAGTTTTATAATAAAAATGAGTTTTCATATATTATTCATTCAGAACAACAAAAGTTCTCCACTCTAAAATCATTGACCAATTGGTTATGAATAATATTGAGTTTTAAATAATGTAAAAAATTAAAATCTCATTGGTAATATATTAATATAAAAATATTAAATTTTTTACAAACTCAAATAAATAAAAAATTATAATTTTTTTGTGCTTGAAATCCCTTTCAAATCATATAGCTCCCATAGAATGATTTTCCATAATCTAGCTTGATAATGAGAGGAGGAAGCTCATGTGGAAATTCGTCTTAATTTTTTCTCTCACTATTTGGATAGTAATCTCAAAAATATCTAGGATAGTGAGAGAATTCATTTTGATATTATAAATTGTATAATTTTACTACTTTTGTGAACTTAAAAATGAGGTTCCCAAGGTACCAATTCATAGGTGAAGTGGAAGGTTTTTTTGGAACCCTGTTTTTAAAATACATATTGGTCTTCATATTTAGGCTAGGCAACAATCTTATCTCACATTTTATAAAAATAAAAAGTTTTTTCCCTTCCTCTTTAATATATACACATAAATGTTTTTATAATTTAAGGTCTAGAAATCAAGATATGTATAAATTAAAAAAGTGACCTCGTGACTATTAATAATGAATATTTCTACTAAATTTTAACATTTTAGGCCATAAAATAAAATAATTTCTCTTAATTGTATTATAAAACATTTTAACCCATACTTTCAAGTATGTGTTCACAAAAATTAATCCTGGTTATTATGAAAACGTAGGAAAATATAGATTTTATTCTATATGTGTGTTTGGGATTTCATGCAGTTCTCACCCATTTTCTTGAATTTTATCATGGCTCCCCAAATCACCTCTACATACCATTAAAACATTAAGACAACTAAAATTTACCTTTAAAAAATGTATAAAAAATTATAATTTAATCATATGAGAAGTGAAATTGATTATCATATTTAGAATTTAAAATATAAAAATAATTTAAAATGGTGTTATCAGTCTTGAATAAAATAGTGAATAATTATATGATCACTTGCCCTAAATGGAAAATCTAATTCAGATTTTTTTTATCCCAGTTTAGAAGTATGTTAATGGATCTCTCTGACTAGTTTCACCTTTACTGATCACTTGCAATAATAGGGTTATTATGGAAAACCCAACTGGCGTACAATAAATAAAATCCAAAGACTTGGCATGAAGTGATGTAATTGTAAGTTTCCTTTCCTAATAGTCTGTGTTGGCCATTGAGGGGGGATATAGGGCATTTTATTTATCCCATATTCTAATATGAACATTTGATGGATTATTTATGATCATCTAGTGGAGCATGCTTATAATTATGAGGTGGTAATATTATGGGAAATTATGATATTTATCTTCCTTCAATAATTAGAAAACTGAAAAAGGTTCTAAATCAATATTATAGAAAATCCCCCCCCCCATCATTTTGAGATAACTAACAGACACCCCATAAGATAGGTATCTAGACTTGAGATTTTGATGAGTCTCCCACAAGTAGTAATGTAGAGTGGGTATGGATTCCTTTATTAGTATATTAGAAATTCCATTCTAAGGAGTGGATATTAGATAGAACATAATTGGAATTCAGCCCTCATCAAATTATCTCTTTATAACCCTGGGATTCTTTTTATCCTCAATGAGGGGTTCTTTAACCTGGCCTGACCAAAAATGTATCTTATTTTCTACTTTCTTGAGAGGATTGGGATTTTTAATAATCTAATAAGTTGAATCAAAGAGTGAGAGATATAAGGGGGGCACGAATGATAACCATCGCCTCATACTATCCTTTGATTGAAATGAAATTTCACTGGTTTTTGATAAAGAACTTGGTTTCATTAGCCTTAATTTATTAAGGGCATTGTGATATGTGTGATGTATTGAGCATGTTCCATTGATAAGTGACATGACCCATGATTCACAAGGACACAAGAATGCCTCCCCATATTCTAGTGACTTCCTAATAGCTGTGAGGGTTTGTAATAGTACAATGGGGAGATTATACCCACATTTATCAGATTAGTATAATAGTTGTTTAATAAATGAATAAATAATAAAAACATAAAAAATTTGTAATAGTGGAATCCAAATCATTAATATATAATAAAAAGATAAGAATAAACCATAAACATAACCATATCAAAATTAATGATGCCATACTATTGTATAAAGATGGGGAAAACAAGGGGAAATAGAGCAGTAGGAGTATACAAGGCATGCTTCACAAAAGTAAATAAGACTAAAATATATCTCTAATATCATCATGATCAAAAGATCAGTCCTCTACTCCCATAATATATCTAAATATAAAAAAATAAGTTTCCATAGTTGGGTGATTTCCCATGTCCCTACCTGCATCTATGAAGTTTGTCCTGGTACAAATCAGAATCCTAGATAGGGTGTGAGTAAAACTCAGTATGCCACCACAAATGGTGTCTACCACTATTCAGTCTAGGAATATAAAATGAGCAGTGTGAAAATGTAATAAGTCTGGATAGTAAATAAATAAAATAGTTCAGCTCAAGTTCTTCATGGTACACCCATCCAAGACTACCTTCTTTGACCAAAGTCAGAATGTCTTTGATCTTTTATTAATTTATAATTTAATTTATATACAAAGTATTAGTGCTTGAGTCTCATATACACAGATTACCTAGAAAATTACATTAATTTAAGGGATCAACAAGTCCCATATCCTAAAAAAATTATCATTTGGAGATAAACCAAGAAATTTATATATCTAAAACATTAACCAAATCCAAGTTTATTCTTTGACTTGGAAGACATGTCATTTAATTGATTTGGAATATTGATCCCATCCAATGAATTCCACATATGTAACCTTGGTATCTCTCTAGGGATACTAAAAACACATCACCTTGTGAGCCAATCCATGGTATTCTACGTAAGATCTCAGGGTGTTTCTCCACACATGGTATAATGAAATTTCCATCTGAGCTTGTCCAAGAAATTCCATGTAGGAATCTAGGTATCGCTCATTACACAATATCAATCCACCTGCTATATGATCCCAAACAAGGAATTCCAAAAAGGAATCTTGGTATCTCTCATGGAATAATTTAAATCCACTTAAAATTCATTTAATTTAATATATATGATGATACCTCCTAAGATGTTCTAAGTTAGAACCCCTGTATTAGCTTCAACATGACATATTGAATGGTCATGGTCTAATAATTTTTCCATACCATTTAATTATTCACTTAAATTAAGTTGTCCATTCATTTTAAAGAAAATATTTAAGTATAATTTAATAATGAAATTAAGGGCCAAGTAATGTGGTCTTACTATTAATTATCCATTTAATTCATTTAAACATTTCATTTATTTCATTTCAATATCCCAATTATAAAGGGGAAAGGAAGAAACCACATAATTTTATTTAATTAGATATGTGGTATGTGGTTATTTTATCCAATTTAGAAAAAACTCCAAGTGGTGGTTCTAATTGAGGTATTCAACCTCCATCAGAGTTAACATGTATCAAGGGTCATGTAAGTCAAGGCCTAGAAATTTAATTAAGTAAATCAAATTTTGAGAGGTGATATAGGGAAGTCCTAGTGCATGACATGATGGAGTATAATATAAATAGATAGACATTAGGGTAAATAACTAGACCACCTACCTTATACTGGTAGTCGACTCCTCCTACAGTATTAGCCTCAATTATAGTTTAAAATGGTAGAAATCAAAGAAATAGAAAAATTCCCTAAAAATAGGTCATTTGATCTTGCATGGAAATATCATCCATGACAATGAGATAAATGAACAAAAGAATGAAGAGGAACCATAGACTTACTAATTTCTATCCAACATAATGAAGTGAAGTCAAATCAGATGTTGTATGGAATATATCCTTTAAATCTTATCTTGAGGTAGAAAAGGGGATCTTTGGAAGGCTCTTGTGCATGAGGAATGAGGGAGGAGTAGGAAGAAATGGAGTTAAATACATGAGATGAAAAAATGGAAATTCTCCATTTCTTTTAATAGGTTTTGCTCAGTATTTATATAATTAAAATGGAATTTATATCATAAATTCCCATTTTATAGGGACTACCTAAACATATATAGTCTGCCAATGGAAATTTATGGCATAAAATGACAATTTAGACCATAAATTAACAATTTACATCATAAATTTATCATGAATACAAACTCTGGTCCATCTACTACTTCCTCTTAGATTACCTCCAAAAGATAAAACAAAATATTTACCAAGGTCCAAACCAAAAAAACAAACTCAAAAATTAAATAATAACATACTAAAAAAATATGGGATTATACAACCACCCCTCCTTAAAAATCTCATCCCTATGTTTCTCTTATGAGGGTTTTCATATATAATCTGAGAATAATTATGGCTATTAAGAACATACATCGAACTCTCACTCCCAGGTCTAATTATATACATAGTTAGGATTCCATAGCACCCATACTAGAGGGATTGTCCTACCTTGAATATCCTTCATGATATGATCAATGATATGTATAGTTTTCTCCTCAAAATAACTTTAAACATCCAAATCAACCTCATTAGGCTGAAGTACATGATATGGGTTGAATTGATAATAATGTAACTGAGAAAAATAGAATTTTTCATGCATAGATCAGTATCTATGAGGGAGTATTATACGATAAGCCACTAGTATGTACCTCTCCATAACCTAAAATGGTATGAAGAATCTAGGATCTATCTTTACCTACCTCCTAATTCATCGATTCCCTAACTTAGAAGAAACATTTAAGACTACCTAATCCCTGGACTTGAACTCTATAGTTCATCGATGATGATTAGTATAAGACTTATGCCAATATTGAGTTGAATATATATTCTTTCTGATAAGCTATACCTAATTCAATGTCTCCAGAACGAGATGAGGTCCTAGTAGCACTGCCTCTCCTCCCTCTAACCTAGAAAGGAGTTAGTGGAATGGCCTACCATATAGGTATTGGTGAGGATCCATCTGTATAGTATCTTTGAAATAGTTATTGTAAGAAAACTCAACAAGAGACATGTTATTCTCCCAAGAACATCCAAAATCAAGGATTCATTCACAAATCATTCCCTCTAATACCTTAATCATACACTCGGACTGGTCGTCAATCTATTGGTGATAGGTTATACGCAGTAGTACATGTGAACCCATATCCTTCTACTACCCTTGTCAAAACCATGATGTAAAGAGAGAATAATTTTCTAATAAAATAGTATGCAGGATACCATGAAGTCTGATAACATCATTGATATAGATCCTCTTAATCTCATCTACTAAGAAGGTCACCCTGATAGGAAAGAAGTGGGTGACCTTAATCACCCTATCAATGATCTCCCATATTAAATCATTGCCTCAAGGTGATGTCATCAATCCTAACATTAAATCCATAGTGACATCATCCCATTTCCAATTCCGAATAGAAAAATCTATATAATTCTACTAGGTTATTAGTTTTTTATCTTCATTGGCTGATAGGTGGAATACTGAGTAAAAAACTCCATTATATGTCTCTTCATACTAGGCCACCAATACTAGAGGCATAAATCAAAGTATATATTTGTATGTTTGATATATAACTTTAATTTAGAAGAATTATACTCTCATTTAAATTCATATCACACATCTTCAGTAACCTAGAGACACCAATGAATGCATAAGATCTTATCCTCGCCAGTGACCTAGTCAGGCTACGAGTCTTCGCCAAAACCCCTCTCCCTTAGGACTAAGCCCTTTGGATCAGAAAGTTACACCCTATTAACTCAATAAAAAAGTGAATATTTCACCACTAAAACTATAATAATATACTACCCATTATTCTCTTAAACCTCAATATTCATCTCAAAAATTAATTTCATCAACTATCATTCACTGTTTTCCCCCTAAATCGCTTGTTTCTGAGTCTTCTGGCTTGAAGTATCAGCCACTACATTTCCTTTTACTGGCATATAAGCAATATCAAAGTCAAAATATTATAGTTATTCAACACATATTCTCTATATGAGATTTAAATCATGATGATTGAATATTTATTTGAGTCTCTTATGGTATGTGTATACAATAAATCTCTCTCCCAACAAATAATTCCTCTAGAATTATAAAGAATGAACCACAAATAATAACTTGATATTTTTCATTGGGTAATTATGATCATGAAGACACAACTAATAAGGTATTCACACCATAAATCTATACCATTTCATCATAAATTCTCCAAACTTAATGTTTGGTGCATCATAATAAACCACATATTTTCTACCAAGCTTAGGTAGAATCAGGATCGGTGCTGAGGCTAGCCTTCCTTTTAGATCCTAACTGGCCTTCTCACAATATTTAGACCATATAAATGTGAAACCATTCTTATTAAATACTTTAAGTGGTTTTACATGGTATGATAAATCTTGAATAAAGTTCTTATAATATCCATCTAGCACCAAGAAAATTTGTATATCAAAGTCATTCCTAGGTTGTTCCCAAGAAACCATAACTCTCACCTTTTCTAGATCCACAGATAATCTTGCCTCTAAGATAGTGTAACCTAGTAAATGATATTTATTTATCCAAAAGTTTCATTTAATGATCTTGGAAAACAACCTGTGTTATCTTAGTGTAATAAAAATGATATTAATTTATTTTTCATGATCGTGTCGATTCTGTGAGTACACCAAGATGTCGTTCATGAAAACATCCACAAAAGAATCTAGTTACAGATGGAAAAACCTATTAATAGGATCCATGAATGTAGCTGGCATGTTTTTTAGACTGAACGTAAGTACTAAATACCCATAAAAGCCATACCTCCTTCGGAAACCAATAGGCGGTTTATCTAGGGGAATAAATCATACCTGATGATATCCTGATGTCAAATCAATTTTATAGAAATTTATAGAAACTAAAAGTTGGTCAAAGAGATCATCTATATGAGGTAGTGGAAACTATTTCTTAACATTAATATGGTTCAATTTCTAATAATTCAAACAAATAATGAGTGTACCATCCACTTTCATGGAAAAAAGAATGAGTGAACCGCAAGGTGAATTACTGATTCAAATAAAACCTTTGTATTCTAGATCCTCTAACTGTATTTTATGTTCCTTAATATTAGTAGGTGGAATCCTATAAGTAGTAATAGACATTGGTGTCTCTCCTAGAACTAGCTCAATGGTAAACTCTACCATTCTCATAAAAGATAATCCCATAAAAATCATTATGGGAGACATCCCTAAAATGGTCTATTGTAGGGGGGAATCACGTTTAATGTGTTCTCTTATCACTCCTAAAAAGTATATCAATCTAATTTGATACTCTTACTATCCCATGATTTTTATGTCAATATCAACTAGCTTGGTCATACCATTCTCCTTTATGAACATAATTATCACCCTCTAGGGATATAAAAGACTCTTCCTAAGGATAAAATTTAATATGGGATTGATAAAGAACCAACCAATCCATCCTGAGTATGATATAAAATCCTGTCATCTCAAGGATCAAAAATATTCATAAGAAAATGTAACTTCCAATATCAGTGGATAATTCCCTATATCTGAATACACTCTCTAACTGCACTCTGAGCAGAGTATCAAGAGTCGTCAATATATAGAAATTTTGAATTCAATCCCTATACATTCCATGATAAAAATAGATATAAAATACTTTGATACACATTTTTAAACTAAGGTATATCCAAAAGTATTGGATATTAAAATCATACCTCAAACTGTAGAAGGATTGAAACTTTGGTCCTTGAGAGTAGGTTGTACTACATAAATATAGCATGATATGCATCCTTTCATTATAAATGTACTACCCCAAGAAGGTATTCTCTGATGAATATCCATATTTAGATTATAACTACATTGACTAGGCTCACCTCCTCAGCCAGATCAGCTGGTAATAGACCAGCTTCTATCTTGACATAGAGCTATAAATCCCTCTCCATAACCTGGAGTCTGTATAGATCATCCCTCACTAGTCACTGGAGGAAATGTCCTGTAAAACTATTAAATATGCCCCATTGTTTATTTAATCAAACTACTTAATGGTGTCTCTAATACACTGAGGCTTCATGTGGACTAACCTCCCACACTGGTATCATACCACACCACTACCGGTGCAGATACTCTGGATGTCATCACCCTAATGAGAAAACTATATATGACAATTCCTACCACTGGTCAAAGTACTACCTGGTTTATATGTTTAACTACTCTTTCCCACACCTTTATCTTTCCTTAAATTCCTCTTGGTGATGATTTCCTAGTTCACTATCTTAGATATAGTATTTAATTAGAAGACATTCACCTATGATCATATTTCCTACCTAATCACATCCTCAAATCACCTAGATCTAGATAGATCTTCACCCATAATAATTGGTGTAAAATGATAAATCTCAGTGAAATGATTATATTATTCCATAATGGATAGAGTTCCCAAATGTAGGTACATTAACTCCCTAGATTTATTATCTCTCAAGTTCCCAGGATAGAATAAATTGTAAAAGGTAGTCTGGAAATCCATATAGACTATATGTAAATATTGATATGCTTACGTAATAACATCCCACCATCTCTTGGTGGATCCCTGAATCATTTATGTAGTGATCTTAACACTTTTTCTAGAGGTGTCTCTATATGCTCGAAGATAGATATCATAGCCTCCAACCATGACTCGACATCCTAGGGACAACCTTCCCCCAAAAAAGTAGGAGGGTGCTCTACTAGAATACCCTAGTAAACAATTTCCTAGAATGGTTAGGTCATGGAACTCCTTGTATAGATAGCACTGTCTATAAGAAACCCTCTAGAAACTAAGCATCAGTACGCAGATCATGAATATCAGGAAGTTCCATAGCTGGAACTACTAGAGGTAACCTTGGTAGTGCAGGTCTCATCACCTCTATAGAATGGTCATCGCCATCTTCCTATCATTTTACATGAGGCCTTAATTGAGGTATATATCTACAATACCAAGCACACACCTCAAAACAATATTTGATAACAGAAATATCATAGGTAAAAGAATAGGTAGGTACACAGTCTGTATATATAAAAGTCATCACCCATTTTCCTACTCCTAATTCTAGGTCTAGATATATAAAATATCATCAAATGTCACAATAGACACTCTCAACTTCCCACTACAACGGTAAAGTCAGTGTCAAGTTCTAGAATTTTATAAAATAGTTTCTAGTATATTGAGTTTCAAATGCAATTTATAGAGGAAAAAACCCTTTAGGTTACAATTCCCATATCCGTTTAATAGTAACCATTTCATTCAAGAATTAAAATTTAGTAGTTATATATATATATAATAGTCTAATTTTATGTGCTACCATTCCCAAGTTATAAATTCTTATGCCTTATAATTTGAAAATGGGCATTTAATTTAACTACAACCAACTTCTTATGATGGTTTAATTATATGGATCATTATTCCTAATTTATATCAGTCCATACACCTTATAAATTTTAATTGCAATCCATTTAATTTTAACCACTAATGTTTTAGCACATGAAACCCAGGTTCCATGGATCGAACATACCATAATTGTTTAGTTAAGGTTCTACCATCAATTTATGTTGGAAAACATCATTTAGGTTGATGTAGACACTTTAATTAACCAATTATTTATCTCATTCACCCAATATAAACATTAGTCAAATAAAAAATATAGTATTCAAGGAACTACAACATACTACAGGCAATCCTCACTATATGAAAACATGTTATAGTTGATTCATGACATATAAATTCTCATGTTCCAATCATGTTGCATGATACAATACCTCCATTCCTTACTGGGCCAAGGGTGATAGAAAATCCATAATGATAATAAATTCCACAATTCATGTATGTCACCCAACAGTGAAATAATTACAACTATAATAGGTAAAACCCAAAATAGAGTGTCTCATCCTAGGTAATTTGGTTTTTCTCTATATGTGGGTCGGCTAATACAAGGCACAAGCTTATTACCAAATTTTGACACATTTGAATCTCCTTTTTTCCAATCCAAAATAGAAAGATAAGGAAAAGAACTCACTAATACCATTTTTTTATGTCTCGATCATGGTCTACTGATAAGTGATCATATCTAGGGGACACATGGTCTCAAGGGAGCCTCCCCATATTCCAAAGGCTATTGACTAGTAGTGAGGGTATTTAATGGTACGGTGGGGAGATTATACCCTCTTTTATCCTAGTATTAGCATAATGGAATAATAAATTAAAAAAAAAGATAAAACATAATAAATGATGAATAGTAGAATGTAAATCATCCATACATAATAAATAGGCAAGTACAAACCATAAGCATAACTATATCTAAAATAAAGAAGTTGTGATGCTATAAAAAAATGTGGTGTACATGGGTAAACGGAGAAGCTAGCATATACAAGGAATTATATACAATAATACAAAAGTCCAAAATCTATATCCAATAAAATCATGATAATAAGCTCAAACCTCTTCTCTTGAAATCTATCTTCGTATATGAAATCAAACATTCATAAATGGAAGATTCCCCTTATCTATACCTACATCCATGAAGACTGTTTGAGTACCAATTGACGGCCTAAACAGGGTGTGACTAAAACTCAATAGACAACCAATAATGGTTTCTATCAATATCCAGTCTGTGAATATAAAAATTTTAGTGTGCAGGAATAATTATTAATTAAAGTAAGAAAATAAAACAATTTAGATCGGTTTCTTCATGGGACAGCCATCTGAGACTACCTACTTCAGCCCAAGCCTTAATGTCTCCGAGATTTTACTAATTTATAATTTAATTTATATAAATAGGTTCAAGACCTGAGAAGAATATCCAAGGTATACATGGATAATGATATTTTTCTAAGGGATCAATAAGTCCCAAATCATATAAGACTTAGCATTCAGAGATAAACCAAGACAGTTATGTATCTAAAACATTGACTAAATCCAGGTTCTTTCTTTCACTTAGAAGATGTGTCATTTAATTGATTTTGTAATCTTGATCCCATCCATGGAATTCCACATAGGGAAACTAGGTAATACTCCAAGTATACTATAAATTAATCACCTTGCGAACCCATCCATGGTATTCCATAAAGGAACCCAGGTGTCACTCAAGCCATGGTATAATGGAATTTCCCAATGAGCTCATATAAGCATTCCATTTAAGAATCTTGGTGTCTTTATAGGCATAATATAAATCCACCTTCTAGGTCATACTGTCCAAGGAATTCCATATAAGAACATCAGTATCACCCACAGTGTAATTAGAATCCATTTATAATACATTTTATTCAATATGCCAAATGATCCCATCCAAGGAATTTCAAGTTAAACCCCATTTATCACCCTTGGAATGACATGCTAAATGGTCATATAATAGTAATCAATTTTTACCATTTAACTATTAACTTAAATTAAGTTTTTTATTCATTTAAAAGGAAATCCTCAAGCAAAAAGTAAGAAGTAAATCATGGGACAAAGAACGCAGACTCAATATTCTACTATAATTTAATTCATTTAAACATTTCATTTTTTTCATTTTGACATAAAAAATATAAAGAGGTAATGAACACACCTTAGAAGGTGATTAAAATACATATGAAACACGTGGTTATTTTATCCAATTTGAAAACACACCCAAGGGGGCGGTTCAAATTGAGCACTTCAACCTTCATCGATGTTAACAGGTTTCACAGGTCATGTAGGTCAAGTCCTAGACATTTAATTAAGGAAAAACATTTTAATAAGTGATGCACACAAATTATGGTGTGTTTCATGAAGGAACATAATATAAATATCAATACTATTATGGAAAATAACTAAACCACATAACTTATACCGATAGTCAACTCCTCATCTAGTATCATCCTCAAATATATACTAGAACATCAGAAATTGAATAAATAAACAGATACCCTAAAAATAGGGTGTATAATCTTGCATAGTAATAGAATCCAAGATGACAAGATAAATTAATAAAGGGGCTAAGTGGAATAATTTAATTACCATTGGCTATCCAACATGATGAATGGTGGTAGAATCATATGTTGTATAGAGGAGATCCTTCAAATCCTAGCTTGAGTAAGAAAATAGGAGCTTCATATGGATATTTTATGTGAGGAATAAGGAAGGATAATGAAGAAATAGAGTTAATGGAATGATTGGAAAAGGGTAAATTTGACATTTCTTTTAGTAGTATTTGTGTAGTATTTATAGTTTAAAATGGAAATTTATGCCATAAATTCCCATTTTACAGGACCTTCCCAGACGTATGTGGACTTCTAAGGGAAATTTTCAAGTGTAAATAGAAAATTTATGTCATAAATTTTTTCTAGAAGAAGACTATTCTCCTTATACTACATCCTCTCAAATTAACTCCAAAATCCAAATCAAACCATTTACCAAAGTCCAAACCAAACAACCAGACCTAAAAAATAAAGAAGAATGTACATCGAAAAGTATAGAATCTTACAATATGAGGGGAAACTCAGAATAGTTTTGACATAGGGAGGACCTTCATATTGAGGAGATATGTCATTGTAGAGAGTACATCGATAATAATAACTATGGATTTTACCTCCATGGTTGACCTTTATATTATCATGGGAAGGATCTTCATATTGAGTACCCTAGGGTGGAACTTCAGATTTGTTGATCCTAATACCACAAGGAGGACCTCTATATATAAAACTATCTTATCCTATTAATGAAGAGTATGCAGATTCCTAATCTGCTATCATGATATTTTGAAGGGCCTCAAGAATATCAACATTAATAAAGGAAGTATTATAAGACTACCCCAAGGTTAAAAATTTCTATTGGAGATACTTATTTCTATATGATCTATGTTATGTGACTAGGTTTAGAGTCTCAATCATGATTCGGATCACACAATGTGGATAGGAACTCTTAAGGGTGGGATACCTCCTAGGAGACTCTCATGGTTCCATTGGAATATGTCAACAATATTTTTTGATGAGAGTGGGGATATGATCCAAATCATGTGTTACCAAAAAAATATATTGATAAGAATTTTGATATTGGGGAAGAGTATAAGTACACTCTATGATTTCCATTAGAATATACTGATATACTGCCATGGTGGGGATGTGTATATGATCCCATTCATGTGTTGAAAGAAAAAAAATATTGGCAAGCTTAATGGGTGTTGATGGGATTGAAGATATAATCCCACTAATACTCCTCCACTGATATATTCCAACATCATTTATTATATTGGGTAGGGATGTAGGAATATTCCATGGACACTTCCAGGATATGTTGAAGGGATTCTGGAATGTGAGAATGAGTGTGGGATTCCTTCATGGTTACCACCAAAATATACTAGCAAGCATTGATGATGTAGAAATAAATATGATAATTTCTTGGGGTTTCCATTAGCATATTCTAATGGACCTATTTAGTGTGAGTTGGAATATCATCCAGCTCATCTATTTATTTCAAAATATACTAATGAGACTTCTTAGTGCGAATAAGGATATGATCGTATCTTGTATTAATTTCCATAATATGTTAGTAGACCTCCTAGGTGATAGTAGAGATGTGTGCCTACTCTGGAACCTCATTCATCTATCACCCTCTATGAGGCCTCTTCCTAGGTTCCTTGTCTTAGATCACCATGTTCAGGATCACTAGGTTGATCTCTTCACTATGGTTTTCAGTGGTTGGTATCAAGCAATACTAGATATAGTGATGGTTAGTAGGATACCTCCTAGTTTTCTCTTGATCATCTATGGGGACGACATCAATATCCTTATCTACATCACTAATATATGGGAGATTTCTATTTTTATGCTCTGAGGTTACACTCCTAAAGTGATTGGATATAGAAGTATGAGTCTCATTATTTTCCATGGATCATCACTGATAGGATGGATGGTGTGACTTCATATCCTTGAGGTATTTGTGATATACTTATAGAGATATGCTGGATCCATTACAGTGATATTATCACATATGTTTTTCACTAATTGGTATCAAAGGAACTTTATTGGTGAAAATTTTCTTCTAGTATATGAGACTATATTCTTTTATAAAGTGGTTATACATATCAGGATAGAACATTGAACATTATCATGTGCCTGATGTGAAGCAGGCTTTTTTATTGATGGAATTTAAGAGAGGGTTACTAAAAGTATTAAAGGATCAATAGCCACAAACAAGAAACTCATTGATGAAGCATGTCATGTAAGGGTGAAGGGTTAATCAGTCACTCTCCTAGGTAATGAATTCACATCAGGCTCACCATTCCCTTTTAGATGAGAAACATGACTTTGGACTTTTGAGTTATCTCAGAACTGCATTCCAAAGGTGGGAAATTGTCAGGAATTTTCGAATGATGCTTTGGGTTGTGAATTATTCAAGAGGATGGGGGTCAGGATCATCTAAACCTTTATAGGAAATTATTTTCTACTTTGATAATTTCTTATATATTTAAAACTTGTTCATGAATACTTCCCAAATCCTACTATAGGGCTGGTAACTACCATGTGGCTTATTGATTAAAACCTTGAGTTGAAGTGAACATATATATATATAAGGATCTTAATATTCATTATTAGTTTATTAGACTATGGTTTAAAGTCACATATATAGGAACTCTATAATTTATCACCATCTAAGGAATAGGTAAGTGTTGTAGATTTAGGATCATGCCTATGAGAGGGGTTTCCTATATATCCTTATAAATGGAATCTAAACCTACATAGTTTGGTTCCACTTAAAAAGACACATCATACCTTTTAAGGTCATGTGACAATGAATAGTGTAGATATTTTAAAATTCATAAAATTATCACCAAGAAAATTTTCTTTTAAGGTTATATAACTAGGACATGTTCTGAGTAGTTTAACATCATATGAAATGGATTTTATGTTATATTTTTTCATGTGATGCAGCTATAAATACTAGTAAAAAGGTTCTTAATATTGATTGTAATGGTACTTAAACATGTGCACTACTTTCTATCTTATCCTATCTATTGGTAACTAAACAGAATAGGGTATGATTAAACTTGTGGGGAATGTGTCCCATTATGATAGAATGAATCACAGGGAACATGGCCTAGTGATGAAAAGTTTCTCAGGGAATATGGACCAACAATGATGATTTCATGGGGAATATATCCCAATGAGTATGGTTTTGGATATTGAATTTGAACATTTTGGAGGTATCCTATGTATCCTTATAAATAGAAATCAAATTCCACATTGTTTTAGTTACACAATTTAGAGGTTGTATATTAGAGATGGTCCATGAAGTTTGACGTTATGTGGTAAGCATGTTTGTGTTGTGAAAGGGGTAACAGTGAGATATTGACTGAGGATTACACATGGCCAGACCATATATAGATTAGTTGGGGATTACACCTAGTAAGAGTTTCATGTTCTTCCAAGGGAGTATTAGGGATACCTTTAGGGATTTTTCATATACATCTTAGAGGTTCCATACCCAATAGGTTAATCGGATGAAGGTAGCTTTGGGGATTATACCAATTAGAAGTACCTTGTGTGGATGTATACTTCCTATAAATTAGTAACTAGATAAGTAATGGTGACTTGGCTCAAGGAAATTATGGTATTTTGAAGAGGATTTGGGGCTTACAACTAGTAGGATACCTTTTTGTATACTTTTAAATCATATATGGTTATAACTATAAGATTAAGGATAACAAGACTCATAGGAAATATGGTCTAGTGAGGAGGATTTAGGTAATAGAACTAGTAGGAAGATAATAAATGTATGTATACTTCCTATATATTAAAAACTAAATAAGAAAGGATGACAAGATTCCCGGAGAGTGTGATCTAGTGAAGATTAGTTGTGACTTACACCAGATATGAGGTTCATGATATCGGCCTCTATATCATTGATGAATCATAGGGATGTGATCATTAATGGGGACTTGGTTGGATATTATATGTAAGGAGGAGGCCCAAAAATGCAAGGATTATTGAGTGGACTAGGGAGCCCAAATAAACAATTGGCCAGCCCAGATGAGAATATTGATTCATGGGAGGTTTCAATGGTATCCTTGTGATAGGTATGCTCATAATAAAGAGAATACATGATTGTATTTACCCTAAGAGTCCTATCAGTTTGGTATGATTTATTGAAAGAGGTCTATTATAAATGGAATGAATGATCAATGTGGTTCATATTGATGTGAATATCTTGTCCATGTACCTTAGGAGTATATGGAGGATACATAACAGGATATGGGTCATGTAGGGGACCTGGGAGACTGTGGAACTTGGGAAAGATACCTAGGAACAAGGGGTGCCCATATATTGGGACATGAGAGAAATTTTTCCCAAGTATAGGGACCTATAACAAGTGTCTCCCCAGTGGACCACCTAGGCTAAGTACCACCCTATTAGATTACCTGGGTGAATTCTCACCCAATAATGGAGTCATAGGCAATTGATTTTCATAGTAAAGAGTCATGGGTGATGGTTATAAGGAAACACCCTTAAAACAATACATAATATTGTTTCTTTATACTAGACATCACTTTCTTGCATTTCCCAAGACCATTTAGGCTTATAGATTTAGATTATTATGTCATAAATCTTACATAAAAAACCAAAATATTACAAAGTGGATACTTCTACTCATTATCCACTTTTCCCATAATATAAAACTTTTAAAATGAAACACATTTTCTTTTAGTGAAAAATCTTCAAAACATTCATCTTGACTTATTCATTGTCCCTACTCATCTTTAAACCCTGTGAAAAACTTTTAAAAGCATGGGATGAGCACAAAAAACTTAGTAAGGGATATAAATGAATGAAATCTATTAGTCTAGTGAAAAAAATGAAAACACAAAATAAAAAATTCACATTTTTATTAGATCATGTAAAATAAATCATATCAACATGTAAAATACACTTTTTCTCAAAGAAACCCTTTAGAACTCATAATAATCAAATAGAAACATTTTTAGGAAAAAAATAATTATATTCATAAGAAGCGATAAACTCATGTTAAAAATAAAAATAGTATAGTTAAATATATAGTAGTAAAATACCCTGGTAAAATCTATCCTTATTTTCTTTCAAAACAAGGAACATTACCCACTACATTGGAGAGCTATATTAGGCTCACTCATCATATAGGTTGTATCGGTCTCACCCATCATACCAGTTGTATCATTCTCATCGATCAACATATATAATGAAAACGTACTATATCATGAATAAAAAAATATTATTGCACCTTTTCATCATAAATCCCTTGAAAAACTCTTTTAAACTCAAAATCAAAGCACTTTCCATTATTTTCATAAAAATAAGGATAAATTTTCCATTCTCTTGAAAACTCATTAAAATGAAAAAATCACAAAATATTATGAAATTTATTTCATTTGAAAATAAACATGGAAACTTGTATATGAATCTTTAAATTAATAAAAATTCATGATTGTGGGAAATTCCATTTATGTTTTATATGTTAAAGAAAAAAATTCTTCTAAATTTTGGTAAAAGGATTCAAAACTGACCCATGTGGAAAATGTTAAAAATATTCCTTTTTAAACAATTGTAAATAAAGTAAAATATAGTCAAAATTACCTTTAATAACCATTGAATCAAAAATATTAGTTTTTCTGAAACATTTAAAATAACATGGACATGGAAGAAAAATAATTTAAAGTAAATTTTAAAAGGTTGTTTCTAAAATAAAGTCACTGACCTTAAATACTATCTAGTGTCATAGATTATTTAACTTATAAATAATAAAATTAAATTAGTTATTTAATTGATTAATGATATTTTTCATTTTCATTCCATTTTCATTATCCATTTTATGTAATTTATTACCATGTTGTATTTAGTTACTTAATTAGTTATGTTTATGTCGATGTTTTGGGGATGTTTGGTTCATAATCTCAAAATAGATTTGGTAAGATGATCTTAGACAAATGGGAAATTGTTTCATCATCTCTATAATGATAATAATTACATAATAATTAATTTTATATATTAAAAATAATTTTATAATCACCTAATAAAGTCATGCATGAGAAACTAATCACATCGCTTTGTAAAAGTGGTAATACACATGTACGTATGAACGACGTTATCATTTTACGATATATGAGAAGGTAATAAATTAGATGATATATTATATTTATAGAATTATAATAATTTCATGAATACCATATATATACATTTCATCTGTCATTATAAACATATATGAAAGGTAGTGATGGAAAATAAAACACATCACTTCATGGAGGTGGTAATCCACACGTACGCACTAGTGATGTTTCAATTTCCCATAGGATGTAAAATGAGTTAAAAAGAGTTTAAAAATAATAATAATAACATTTAAATATATTTAAGATAATAATTTTATTATTTCATCAAGGTTTAATTATATTTTAAGGATGTGGAAGATTAAATAAACTTGAAATTTTTTAGTTAGGACTTATTCCAACTCCTTGGATAACCTCCTTGGGTTACACATTAGTCCATATAGTTTTGGTATTTTGGTGAGATTAAGACCTCTATAACAGGGGGAGAGAAGTTGGGGAGATAAGTTTTTAGGGATTTTCTAAACTATATTTCTCATAAGGTGTGAGGAAGAGAGGTAATGAGGTTCCCTTTTATAAGTGAGGGGATGGGAACACTAGAAATTAATTAAAGTATTAAATTAATATAAATTAATTTTCAAAATAAATGGGACCAAATGAATATATTTATAATATAGTATTAGGATGAGTATAAATCCTCTCATATAATAAAATTTGGACAATTTTAGATGATTTTCTCACTCTTATCACTTTATTTAAACCCCTCATTAACCCTTTTGATGATTACCATGGTATCAAAAAAATTACACTATAGAAGTAAGGAGAGTTATTATAAAAGGAAAATTTACCAATAAATAGAACATGATTGATATGATAACCCATATCTATTTAAATTATATTATGATAATATTTTTATAAATTTTAAATCATTTATTAAAATATTGTTTATTATAAAATATCATCAATACCATTTTTGGAACTATTCATTTAATTTGAAATTAAATCCATTAAGATAATAATGTAATTTCAATATCAACATTTTAAACATCTATAATCTGTAATATATAACTCTATAATTTCTATGAAACTATAACTTAACCAAAAAAAATTACATTTATATTTTTAAAAATCATTTACATGAGTTTTATACTACTTTCAAGGGCATTATGTCGGCATTGCATAAGAATTTAAGGTAAATATATCATTATTAAAAATTAAAAGTAAATTAAAAAGATAAAAAATCATTTATATTTAAAATAACTATTTATTACTAGACATAACAACTTTTTTCCTATGATAAAAATAGATATATTAAAATAAAGAGTGACATTTTTTTTATTCTTTATTTAAAATTACATTATAGTCCTTATCAAAGTTAAGTTAAAAGAAATTAACACATTTTTGAAGATTTTATGGTAATGTTAAAAAAACTTATCCAAAAAAATAAATAAAGGTTTTATAGAGTTTTTAAGCCTTATCATATTATTTTTAACCATAATTACCTGATTTACCCTTAACAGGGTAACAAATATTTAATACAATTACTATTCATAATGATAAAAATGGGACCTATTCACCAAATTTGGACCTCCTGATTCTAAATATAGAATCAAATTTTCACAATTATATTTCTATAAGTGTAAAAAATTAATTTAATATTAAAACACAAAAATAAAACAAAAACAATTTTTAGATAAATGTGTTTTTAAGCCCAAAAATGAACTTATACCAAAATCAATTAAAATGATAATTCCTATATAATTAATTATATTATTTATAATTAAATGATAATTATGTTACATTATAATAAAAATTTATTTTAAATTACTTTATTTAATTAAAATAAAAATAGTTTTAAAAAGTATATATATGCATCTTTCATTATTCACTGAAAATCAATCTTTTCATAAAAGTCCCCAAATTTTACCCTATGAAAAAATTGACATGGGGATTTAAATAATTAAACTCATTTTTTCAAAATAAAATTCTAAAATTTATAATTAATTTTTTAAATAAAATCTTATAATACATGAAAATTATTTTAATAGGAATGAAACTATTTATTTTTTTATTGAAAAATTATTTAATACTCTTATAATGAATATTAATATATAAAATTGAATTAATGAATAATAATAAGTAATAAAAAAATATATTAAATTTACCTGGGTTTTTATATTTTTTATCCCGTTTTGTAAACTATGTCCTTGTAATTTTATTCATTACTTAAAAAATAAGGGATATTTTTCTTTTATAACATTTTCTAATTCCCATGTTTCTTATTCAACCATATGGTTTTCCCAAAAAATATTAACTTGATGAAATAAATTATTCCCAAAGATATTATATTTGTTGTCAATAATATATATTGTTTGTTCAACATAAGAAAATTTTTCTTCTAACTGAACTACTTCAAGGATGAAAACATAAGATGAATTTGACACATATTTTCTTAACAAAAAAACGTGAAATATTTCATATACCAAAGATAAATAATTAAGTTAAGTCTGATCAATAGAAAATAGATCCAACATTCTC
The DNA here is from genome assembly GCA_963277665.1 of Viscum album. Classification (NCBI taxonomy): domain Eukaryota; kingdom Viridiplantae; phylum Streptophyta; class Magnoliopsida; order Santalales; family Viscaceae; genus Viscum; species Viscum album. Next base: position 230,631,357 of record OY728151.1, read on the forward strand.
TAATATTTTATATTGTCCAATGAACCATGGATATTTCTTTCCTTTTTTACCAAAACACATAACTCTTTTCCATGTTGACACTTTAAGAAAATAATGATCACCTACCTTGAAAGAAATATCTCTCCTCTGGTAATCTGCATACATCTTATTCCTACTCTGAGTTGTCCTCATATATTTCTAGATCATCTTCACCTTCTAAATAATTTCATCTACCAACTCAAATAACAAAAACTTACTTTCACCTACTTTATACTAACAAGAATAATTCAAACACTATTGTCTATATAATTCCTCAAAAGGTGCATTTTGTATACTAGAATGATAATTGTTATTATAATAAAATTCCACTAATGAATGATGATGATCCCAACTTCCCTAGTGATACATTTAAAAAGCCTAAACCATGTATTCCAAGGTTTTAATCATTCACTCAGAATATTCATAATATTAAGGATGAAAATATATACTAAAATTAAATTAAGTATGCAACAACTTCTGAATGACTTTCCCAAAATTAAATGTAAACTTGGGATCATGGTCAGATATAATGGAGAGAGGAACCCTATGTAACCTAACTATCCACTTGATATATAATCAAAAGATATAATCTAAAAATATAGTATCTCAAATAAAAATTAAACATGAAAATTTAGTTATTCAATAAATAATATCCCAAATTGAAATATTACCTAGAGATGTCCTTGGTATTCCCCCCTAAAATCCATGGATATATTTTTCTGTTTTCACTTTATCACTAGAAAAGGATTAAAAACTCCTTTTGGTAATTTTAATTCATCTTTAATATATTAAAAAGTCAATAATTTTGTGGTAAACTATACAATATATTTCTTTATTCTATCCCACCAGTAATACTCTCAAATGTCTTAATAAATTTTATTACTTTCATGATGAACAGAAAAGGGAGAATTGTGAGATTTTCCCAATAATTCCTTTTTCAAATATGAGATGGATGTTGCACACAATATTTTCAAAAATCTAAAAAAATATTCCCTATCAAAGTTAAATTCAGGTAACTTAACATTATTTACCAGTTCCACATTTCCTTACAAATCATGGTCTTACATCTGAGCTCTCTTAATTTTATCTAATAATGTCCATTATACTAAAACCTAAAATATAATAGATTAAGTTCCTTTACACACAATTTTTAGGCCATCATTCATTAAATTATTTTCCAAAGAATCATGTTCTAAACATAGCATGGTTAATGATGCATTATCTTTTTGGATCAAAGCATCAGGTACTTTGTTTGACTTTAAGAGATGGTAATGAATCATGTAGTCATAATACTTAATCAGTTCCATTCATCTTCTCAATATTATGTTCAACTCTTTCTGATTGAATAAATACTTTAAAATTTTATGATCAGTATATATTTTATATTTTACCCCATATAAATGATGTCTTCATTTTTTTATTAAAGTAAAAAAACACAGAAGGTAGTTCTAGATCAACTGTAATATAATTTAGCCTTTATGGTTTTAATTAACATGAAGCATAAGCTATTATCTGATCATTCAACATTAGAACAAAACTAAGTCCCTTCAAGGAAGCATTCACTGAAGATAAAAAATCACCTTTTATAGAGGGAAGGGCCAAAAGTAAAGCATTCACCAATCTTCTTTTTAGTTCTAAGAAACACTCATCACACACTTTTATCCATATATATTTAAATTCTTTTCAAATTAACTTAGTCAGTGGTCATGATAATTGAGAAAAAATTTCAATTAACCACTATTAGTGACCCACAAATCTAAGAAAATTGTAAATAATTATTTCATTTATTGGTCTTATAAATTATTTAACCACTATTATATTACCAAGGTCAATTGTTATCCTATATATATAAATAATGTTCTCATGGAAAGAAATATCTTATAACCAAAATTCATATTTAAAAAATTTCCCGTATTACTTTTTTTCCATTTAGGGTTTTTGAAAATAATCTATAGGTTTTTTTCATGATCTTATGTAATTTTAGAATATAACAAAATATCATTGATAAACATAACCAAAAACATATCCAAATACTTATGGAAAACTCAATTCCTAATATCCATGAATATATCTAGTGCATTATAAAACTCAAAGGGAATACTTATAATATCATAATGCTCATATCTAGTTTAAAACATTGTATTCAAAATATATTCTTAATTGCCTTCAACTTATGGTACCTTGACCTGATGCCAATCTACAAAAAAAATTAACTCCCTGAATCTAATCAAATAAATAATTAATATGAGTCAAATGATACTTGTTCTTAATAGTGATGTTATTCGTGGATCTATAATCAATGAAAATACATATTAAACCGCATTTATTTTTAATAAATAAAATAGGAGCACCCCATTGTGAAGATCATGAATGAATGAAACATTTATATGGTCCCCTTGGAGCTAATTTTTTTATTCCAAAAGTTCTACATGATCTATTTGATAAGGGGGTTTTGAAATTGGCTTAGTATAATGCACTAATTCAATAGTAAAAGAAACCTCATGTTTAGGAATAACAGTAGTAAAATCATCAGTAAATACATCCATATGTTGATTCACTACTAGAACATTACTAATCTCAATAATTTCTTTCTTTTCAACAATATGATCAAGGTAACTTTAACTTCCAAAACTAATAAATTTCTAATATTCTTGATATATTATAAAAGGTATAAAATCATTTAATATTACTTTATAAGATTTAAAATTTATCTTAGAATTATAAAATAAAATCAAATCCATACCCAAGAATAATATCAAACTTTTATATGGGTAGTTCAACAAGATTTTAAGGAGATACTATCCCACTTATAACAATAGAAAGATTCCTATAAATCTTGGTTGGTCAAATATTTCCCCCCAGAGTTTTCATAAAAATATCAATCTTCTTTTTTGTGAGGTGATATTCAAATTTTACCTGAAATTTTCAAAGAAATGAAGGAATGATAATATCTATAGTCAAATAGGGCATTGGAGTAATCCAATTAAATAAGTAACATACCTTTCCCACTTTATTAGATAGTCCAACATCAACCATAGTAGTAGAAAATGATTTTGACAAACCTTTTTTCTTCTGAAATTAATGATTTCCACCCTGTGTAAATAACTTGGGAAACACATTAGCATAATGTCCCAGCTCATTGAAATTAAAATATCTCATATATGGTTATCCATTAATCTATTTTTAGATTGTTCGGGACTCTTTTATTTTTAGTCATGATCCCTATGACCAAACTTACCACAAAAATAGCACTTTCTAAACCGTATGAAACATTCTTTTACTATAGTTGAAACATTTTGGGGGATTAAATTTAGATTTATTAGTTGACTAATTCATCACTGATTTCCAAATTTACCGATTCTTACTCTTGACATCTCAAGGAACATGAATGTTATAAAACTCCATCTCAACTTTCTCAACACAATGAACAACTTTCTCTTAAATTTTAAATTATCTTGCATCTAATACTCTTTGTAAACTTGGTTTCAATCCTATATAAAATTTATTAATTTTACTATCATGGTCCTGAATAAAATTCATTGTGTTCCTAGCCAATCTTGTAAAATTTTCTTCATATGCAGCTACTGAATCTTCCTCTTATCTCAATTCATAAAATTGTTTCAATATATTGAGTCAACCATCATTTGGGAGATATTTATCCAAGAAATAATTATTAAATGTATCTCATTACCTAACATCAAACTCATTTATCTCTTATATATTCTTAACAATAACAATCATTGAGTAACTTCACCTTTAAAATGATAAATGGAAAGAGTTGCATTTTGACATTCTAAACATCCTAATACTTAAAATATATTTTCCATAGTAGTGATCTATCCTTCATCTACCACTAAATCTGAATTTCAACTGAATTATGGAAAGTTTTTTTTATAAAATGATAAACTATTGACATGCTCCTCTATAGTAAATATATTTTCTCCATAACATATATTCTGCCACTTTTTATACCCTGTATAAAAAAATCCATCACTATAAAAAAACTTATCAATTTCAATACTAACTATTCATGGCCAATAATTTAGAAGGCTAGTGTCCTCTTAATAGCTTCCTACAATAATTTATCTACTACCTCTTCAGAAAAAACATTTTTTACAAACATATATAAGATGAAGTAATATTGTAGTCTTAAAATTTTATATCATTTCAACTTAACCATAAAGTATAATCTTTCAAGGGTATTCTATTGACATTATCCTAACCCGTAAAGTCATATAAACATTCTTTATAATATCAACTACAAGGACTCATTCTTAAAAAAATTCATAATATTTTCTCTTTATATTATACTTAAATTTTATTCATTTCCCATTACCTTTTAGGTTTATAGTTTTAGATAATTAGGTCATGACTCATACATAAGAGACCTATACATTATAAAGTGGATACTTCCACTCAGTATCAATTTTTCTCATAATATAAATCTTTTAAAATGAATCACACTTTATTTTCATGAAAAATATTCATGGATCTCAAAGTTACTTCTTCTTTGTATCTACTCATCCGTAAACTCATTAAAAAAAGATACAAATTTTGGATGAGAATAAAGAGACCAATAAGTTGTATAAAATAAAGATATATGTTAGTCCAGTAAAAAACATATGAACCTATAAACGTTTTAAATTTTACACATTTTTCTTTGAACATATAAAATAAATCATATCCACTTGTAAGAAATATTTTTTTCAAAGAAAATATTTAAAACTCACAGTAATCAAATAAAAACTCTTATAAGAAACTTCGAAACTTATATTCACAAACTATGTTAAATTCATGTCAAAAATAACTAGATCCAAATTAAATCCATAGGAGAAACAACCTTGATTAAATCTCTTAATCTTCCCTTCAAATATAAGTAACATTAACCAATGAATTGGAAATCTATATCCGACTCACCCATTGTATAAGTTGTATCGGGCTCGCTAGTCATATAAGATGTATTGGTCTCACTCGTCGTATAAGTTATAACGGGATCACCCATAATCATCTATAATTATTAAGTACCATGTCATGAATAAAAATTTTATGATTTCACATTTTCATCATAAATCCCTTGAAAAACTATTTTTAACCCATAAGAAAATCACTTTACATTTTTTCATAAATATAGGGATAAATTCCCCTTTCTCTCAAAAACTCTTTAAAATGAAAAATTCCCAAAATATTATGTAAAATATTTAATTTTAAAATAAACATGGAAATTTTTAGGGAATATTTAAATTAATGAAAATTCATGATACTGGTAAATTTCATTAATGTAATATATGTTTAAGAAAATAAATTCTTTTACACTTTGGTAAAAAGAGTCAAAAGTGACCCATACGAAAAATGTTAAAAAGATTCATTTTTAAACCATTATAAAAAAATGAAATATGGTTAAAATAAAAATTATAAACTATTGAATCATAAATAATAATTTTCTTTAACCTTTAAAAAGAATATAGACATTGAATAAAATTATTTTAAATGTAAACTTATAAATAGGGTTTTTAAAATAAAGTCATTTATCATAAATAATGTCTAGAATCATTCTTTATTTAACTCCGGAATTATAGACTTATATTTTTTATTTTCATGATTAATAACCTTTTTCATGTTAATTTCATTATCATTATCCCTTTTATTTTATTTATTACTATGTTTTATTTACTTAATTAATTTTTTATGTTTACATTGGATGTTTTGGGGATGTTTGATTCATAATCTCAAAAAAGCTTCGGTAGGATGATCATGGTCAAAGGGTTCATTATTACATCATCTAAATAATTATAATAGTTAAAAAATAATAATTTTTATATAATTGAAATAATTTTATAACCATCCATGAAATTCATATAGGATAAATGAATCACATTAATTTGTGGTGGTTGTAATCCACATGTACACACAAATGACTTTATCATTTTTTAAAGGATGGAAAGGTAATAAATTAAATGATATATTATATTTTTATAATGATAATATTGTAATAAATATCATATATATACTTTAAATACATCATTATCAATATCCATGGGAGGTGTTGATGTAAAATGAAACACATCACTTCATAGAGGTGGTAATCCACACGTACGCATGGCCAATGTTTTCATTTCCCATATGATGGATGGAGAGATAAAAAAGGGTTGTAACATAGTAATAATAAAATTTAATTATATTTAATATACTTATGTTAGTATTTTAGTGTGTTTGAATAACATTTTATAGAGTTGGGAGAAGAAATAAACATGAAATTGGTTAGTTAGGAATTATAACTTCTCCTTGGATAACCTATTTGGATTACACCTTAAGCCTTCTAGGTTTGGACTTTTAGTGAGAATACGGCCTCTTATATTTAGATATTGATGTTCGGGATGGACTTGGGAATATATTTACCAAACTAGAGTTCTTAAAATGTCTGAAAAATAAAGGAGAAGAGGTTCCCTTTTATAAGTGTGGGGTTGAGCACTTTTTAAATTACTAAAAGTATTAAGTTAATATAGATTAATTTTCATAGAAAATGGAAAAAAATTGGCATATTTATAATATATTATTATTATGATTCATAATACTTTCATCCAACAAAATTTTTATAATATTAGGTGATTGTTTCACCCTTATCTCTTTGTTTTAACCCCTCATTATACCTTTTGATGTTGGCCACAGTATCACTTTTTTACACTATAGGAGTCAAGAAAGTTACTATAAAAGGAAAAGTGTCCCATAAATGGACCAAGGTTTATATTCTAAACCATATCCCATTATATTTTCTAAAGATAATATTTTTATGAATTTTAAGTCAATTAATAAAATATTATTTATTATATAATGTCATTAATTTAATTTTTTAACTATTCATTTGATTTCACATTAAAGAAATCATGATACAACTAACATTAAAATATAAAATTTTAAAAAAATCCACAATATTTTATATATACTTAAAATGTTATTGGAACACTATAACTCTCCTAGTAATTATAATTTTAATGTTTTTAAAATAATTTACACATTTTTTTTACTACTTGCACACGCATTATATCGACGTTACATAAGAATTTTAGATAGTTATATCATCACTAAAAGTTAAAAATAAATTAACATGATAAAAAAATTCTATTTCAAGTAACCATTTATAACCAAATATAACCTATTTTATCCATATGAAAAAATATATAGATATTAAAATAAAGAGAGTGACATTTTGTCTTTATTCTTTTATTTAAAATTATATTATGGTCGTTATCCTAGGAAAGAGGTAAAAATTTTCCAAATTTTTAAAAATTTGAAATTAATAGTATAAAAACACTTATATAAAAAAATATTGGCTTTAGGGATATTTTTATGATTTATCACATTATATTTAACCTTAATTACCCAATTTACCATTTTCACGGGGATAAATATTTACTACGGTTACAATTCATTATGAAAAAAAATAAAAGGAAATATTCACCAAATTTTGACCTCATGATTATAAATATTTCATCCATTTGTCAATATTCAATTTATATAAGTGGCATAAATTAATTAAATATAAAAACTCAAAACAAAAAAAATTATAATAATATGTTTTAAGCCAAAAATGAACTTATACCAAAATCGGGTATAATAATGATTCCTATATAAATAATTATATAATTTATAATTAAATGATAATTATGTTACATTACTATCAAATTGTACTTTGAAATTACTTTATTTAATAAAAATAAAATATGGTTTTACAAAACAAAATCGGTATTTATCAATATTCATTGAAAATTCAATATTTTCATAAAAAATCACAAAATTTCACCCTAAACTAAATTTGAAATGATTATTTAAAAAATTAAGTTAATTTAATAAAATTAATTTTATAAAAATTATAAATAAATCATTTAAATAAATCCTCATAATACATTAAAATGAATTTAATAAGAATAAAACTATTTCATTTTTGATTGAAAATTTACTTAATATTCTAATAATGATTATTACTATATAAAATATATTTAAAGAATATTAATAAGGAATGAAAATTATTTTATTTTAACTTTACCGGGGTTGTTAAAATGTTTCTCCATAAAATGGTTCTTTTTGTATGAATTTGGTGTGTGGCATCCTAGTGTATCATTTAAGATGGGGTCCTTCACCCAAGTATTGGAGGACTAGGGAGAAGTGTGCCCCGAGATTGTTTAATGTGTTAAACCTTTGGGTAACTCAACTAACCTAAATTCTATTTATTCCATTAATTTTATTTATATTTTTAATTCAACTAAAGGTTATGATAAGACTTAGGTACATGAAGGTGATTCTTGGCTTGTTCGGACATCACTCCTTTGTGTGCGTGTTCAAAATGGGGAAAGATGGAGTATATTTACATAAAATTATGGGGTATAAAGTGAATGATAGATTAGTGTATAAATAATTTTATTTAAGTACTAAGGCATGGAATCCAAGCTCTAATTTTTTCTCATAAGATTAAGCTATTTGGAGGAATCGGACATGATAGTGCATTCTTGTAAGTTGACCTAGGCACAAAGTAAGGAACACAAGAAATTTCTGTGAAGCAGAGCTATACGTTCAAGTTGAAAACTAGGATAATGAGGTGTAGGATAATAATTAGTATTAGGTTCTATTCATGCCTCTATTAATCAATAATTCACACCATCCAACTGTGGTTTTCATCATTTTAATTAAAGGATAACCAACTGGGCCACCCACTACTTCATCTATTTCTTATATGGTGTCTTTTAGGGCCTTTGTAGTGACCCAAGAATATTAAACATATTATTACACAAATTTTAATTCAAATATATAATAAAAACAACTAAATTATATATAATATTAGTATTATTGGGACACTAGGTCTATAATACATCAAAATGATTCTAAGACACAACATATTTATATTATTCTTCATAATGAGCTCATAAATGTCTTTGAGATAAAAAATTACAAAGTATAACTTGGTTAATTGATAAAGATTATATTTTCATAAATTTTCTACTATAATTAAATTTTTATGAACCTAACATAGTGTTATGTTTTGGAAAATTGTTACATTCTTAAGTTTTAGTAGTATTTTTGAGATTAATTGCCAACATTGCCTAATTTTGGATTTTTACTCTTAATTTTATTCTATATTTGGGCCATAATATTTTATAAACTAATTAAAATTGTATAATTACTTTTTTATTTCTCCTAACATATTTCAATTCATTTTATTAGTCTAGACCCAAAGATCAATCAATCATTTTGAGGCTCAAAACCAGCTCGCAAATTGGGTCTTGAAAACTGTGCATAGATCTGGACTCTTTAAAATATGATCATATATCTTGAATATTTCTATACCAATTTATATAGAATTAAACAAGGAGATATAAAAGTAGATGGGGAAAACTTTTATAATTGTTTCCCTATATTATTCTCCCTGATTCAAGGTCATTAATGCATGGGAATTTGGAGCATTGGATTGCAAAGAGTCACCTTGAAAAAATTAATTTCTCACAGTAAAATAATCATACCTCCTATGTAATTTGACTAATAATTATTATATATTTAAGGTGAAATATGGAGAAAAAATGGAAAAACTTTAAATAATACACTATTCAACAATTATATCATTTATTGGGGATAACACATTCCATATTTAGGGGATATTTTTTATCTATTTTTTTACCCACTATCCCTATAAAAATGTATCCCTTATTTATCTTTAAGGGGTTGGAAACTTTGGGGTATCCTTTTCTATCTATTGACAGTATCTTCATAGTGTTTTAATTATTATAATATTATTTTTATTTTATTATATTATCTCACTTCTTCATATATCAATTCTTCCATTTTTATTTTTATATGATTCTCGTACTGTTTTCCCTTCTCAACTCCACTAAAAATGGATAATTAAACTTGATTCTTGTTAGAGGTAGGGAATAGTAATTTTATTTAGTTATATTATACTTAATTTTCAATATATTTATTAAATTCTAATAGGTTTAGAGATGGTTAAAATGATTATGGTGAATGGTCATCCCATTTTCTCAATAATCCAAATTCTTCTTCTCATTTATCATTTTCCTTCTCTTCATTATTTGTGTCATGCATATGGTGGAGCATGGAATTAGTAGTTATGGTTAGATAAGAGGTCTATTAGATGATTTTTGTAAGATGTTTTTCTTATATTTTGGGGTATCGATATGAGGTTATCACAATTCAAATGAGAAGGTGAGGTGTGATGGGTCTTGATAACCTCATTGAATCGAATATTGAGACCCATTTTGAACAATGATATCAATCACCGTAAACTCCCAAAAAAAATTACTTTGTTATTTATTTATAACTAAATCTTTTTTTCCATTTCATATATATATTTTTATTTTTATTTTTATTTCATTCATTTCAAATACCCTACATCTATATATAATTTTATCAGTTTTATATTAGTTATATTTATAATAGTGAAAATAGAAAATTTTGTGCATGTAAGAGGCTTCGTTGAGATTGACCATAGGGTGTTACACTATGGTACATTATTAGAAAAATAATAATTTAATTGAATATTATTTAATAATAAACTGTTATCATCAAGAATACATAAAAAATGGTTGACATAAAAATCCAAGTAAGGGAATAGACATGATAAAGGATCACATCATATAAAAAAAGTAATATCATGATATCATAAGAGGAAAGGTATATGAATGACCACATGAAAACATGAAATAAGTATGATAGAAACATAATATAAAGGTATCATAGGAATTTTTTAGAAAAATACAATATGACATAAGCATATGTCAAGGCTAATCACTAATACAACAACATATGTTAGATATAATCCCATCATGGATTAAATTTACTTCATAATCCAATACATATCATCTCATGATCTATAAACATTACTCAATTAATTAGAGAGTTATCAGGTTTCACCCATCATAACATGTACCTGAATATATGTTCCATGTAATAAAATCATACATAAGTAATAAGTATCATAAAAACCCTTATAAATGGAATGGGTTACATAATAATGTCATATAACAAAATCAAATGGAATATCATAATGAATTCCATAAAATAATGGATTAAATAATTAATGGATGTTAAAAGATAAATAAATAATAAAATTGAATCAAAATTAATCCCAAGTTAATTGAATACTTAAAAAATAGTGGATAAATAATTTTGGAAATATTCCATTTATGTGGGGTTTTAAGGAAAAAGGGGTAAAGATTCATTAAAGTGGGTAAGGGAATAATAATTTCAATAAAAAAAGAAATGAACTAAAATGGTTTTTCATAAATTAAATGAGTGTTTCTAAAAAACATTTATTGTTAAAAAAATTTATTGATTATTACTTGAAATGATGTAATAAAATAGAGAAGTTCCCTTTAATAATCTCTTCTTAATGAAAGAAATTTAGAAGGGAATTGCTAAAACATGTATATCATTATCTTGTAATGGTGAGTTAAACTAGGTATGCATGTGTGGTATGTATATAAAGAATATATTTGAAGTAAATAATAATAATATTAGTATTATTATTAGAGAAATAAATTCAGACAATTAGAGTGAAATCATAACCTAATGAAAATAGGGTTGTTCGGAAAGATCTCATACCTTGTGTCTGGATTCATTATATACTTTCACATAACATTATTAATAAACAAATTATTTTTATTAAATATATGATTTATAACCTTATTAAAATATATTTGATTTATTTTCAACATATTATTTTAGTTTAGAGTCATTTAAATGAGATACCATGTCAATAATTACTATATCAAGGTTCTTCATTTCGTAGTTCCAATGGTCACTTTAGTTTGTGGATAATCATTTAAGTTCTTGTAAAATGGGACTAAAAATACGTAAGTGAAATGAAATTATATTCATTTACTTATAGAAATAAAAAATTTCCTAAGCACTGATAATTTTCCTGACATATATATGATTAATTTAGTATAAATGTTATTGCTTTATAGTTAGTTCTTTTAGGCAGTTTTTTTGACCATCATGATCTTGATTCATTTAATTTATTTCAAATATTATTAATAAATTATAGAATATTAAATAAGTCATAATATTGTTATTATAATCATATTTAACCATAATATTATTTTTATAACCATACTTGAAGGTGGTGGACAAAAACGAAGTATATTGTTTATAGAGGTCATGAACTGGCCATTTTTTGAACAATGTTTTCATTTTAGAATGAAATAAAGAGAGTTTAGATGATATATATTCTATTAAAAAATAACATTACAGTATATTTATGATACTTTAGTCATTATTTTATTTTATATGCAATTTTTTGGATATGAGGAGGAAGAAAAATTAAAAATATTAACTGAGGGTATTACCTTCTCCTTTGTATTTCTCCTCTTAAGATTCCCCTTAACGCACCTTGGATTGGTCTTTTAATATGTCCAATGATTATAGGTAAATGGAGGGATAAGAGGACAAATAATTTTTAATATATTTAGTATGGTAAGGATGTTATAATGTGTGAGGGGAATTGGAGGTGAGGGATGGTATTTATAAGGGGAGGAGAGGGGTGTTTTTGAATATTATATTCATTAGTTTATTAATTTGGATTAAGACTATAAATAGTATTGATTCTTGAAACTATATATATAAATTAATCCATTTGAGTTTGAACTAATTATTTATTACATTATCCATGATTCATTAATTCATGTATTTAACCTATAATGTTAATTATCATATTTTATCACATTCCACTATTCACTAAAAATTCAACTATTTTAGAAAAATACTAAGGATTAATACAAACCATTTTTTGATGTATAGATTCTAATAATAAATCCATTTTAGGAAAATAATTTTATAAACATGAGAAAATTAATTTTTAAATAAAATTCTTATTAATTTGAAAATTTCTAATTTTAACATTTTGATCAATTATCCAAAACTTTGAAAATTTACTTATGGCCTCTTTATATTAACATTATAATAGAAATTAATATTGTTTTATAAAATATATTTCTGAAAATAATTTTTATTTCTAATATTTATATTTATCATAAAAATATAAATAAGACGTACATGTTTTAGAAAAATAGAAACACTTATTTTATCATTTTTAAAATATTTATTTATTTGTATCATGGTATAAATTTTCCTTATTTTTATTTATAAGGTAACTAAATATCATTTTCAATTAAATATATTTGGTTACTATTCTAACGGTTTGATTACTATTTCTAGTAATCGGATTACTATTCCAATATTCAAATTATTATTCCAACAGTCATATTTGTAATGGTCTTATGGGTTCTATACCTCTTATAAATATATCATATTTAATTAATTCTACATTCACTTATATTTTCTATCAAGGTTATATATATTTTCATTTTCAAAATGGATATTTCATTACTAATATTCTAATCCATTTATATAATGTTGTTCATGAGTGCGATCATTCTGGGGGATCAAGAATATCTAGTTTTTTAAACTATAGTTATCTTATGTTTTATTTTTTATCCCATTGTAATACTTTCAATTCTTATAGATATATTTATTATCTATATTTAAGGTTCAAATTAATATGAAAAAAATTGGTTTTATCATGAGGTATGTGTGCTTTATATAATACTATATTACTAAATATAACACATTTATATAATGAGAAGGAGAAATTAAATTTATAAAATTATGGGTCATTAAATTCTTTCCCCTAAATAAATTTTATTTTATATAATAAGGTGAAAACATATGAGGTTGCTTCTTCTTCATTGCTTCATCCATTTCTCACATCACATCCTCATAATTTTCGTTCTTCCCTAATACTTTGACTAGGTGAGTTTTCTTATTGGGTATATTTTTGTCTCCACGGTCCAAGATTTTCCTCAGCTACTCCTCATAAGAGAGATCATGCTCTAACTATTCCACCTATGGATTGAGTACATGTGAGGGTTCTAGTATGTACTTTATCAAGGTAGATACATTGAAAACATTATGTACTTGAGACAGATTTGGTGGTAGTTCTAGTTGATAATCCAAGGATCTAATGTGATCAATAATTAAAAAAGGGATGATGTACCTATGACTAACCTTTCTATTCTTCCAAAATCTCAGGACTCTCTTCCATAGATATATGTAGAGGAACTCTTTATCTCCAACCTCAAACTCTAGGTCTCTCTGATAGTTATCATAAAAACTAGTTTATAATCTCTAAGTTATCTTGATGTGTATTTCAGTAATCATGACCTTTTTTAACATTTATTCAACCTTTTCAAGTCCTAGTATCTTGTATTCACCAACTTCATCCGAACACATAGGTGTTCTACATAACTTCCGATAAAGGGATTCATATAGAGGCATTTGGATTCTTGAGTGGAAGTTATTATTTTATGATAACTAAAAAGTAGAAGATTTTCATACCATATTCCTTTAAATTCCATCAAGAATTCTCTCAAAATATCCTAAAGTCTCAATATAGTATTCTCATATTAGACATTAGTTTAGGGGTTATAATTTATATCAAATCTAACTTAGTGTTTAGATCATATTGGATACATTTTTAAAATTTGTAGGTTAACATTGGATATCGATCAGATACAATAAATAGTGGAATTCTATAAAGCCTCTCAACTTATATAATTTATATCCTTATAAGTTTATCAAGTGATAAGTCCTCTCGAATAGAAATGAAATGATTAGTCTTTGTAAGATCGTCCACCATAACCCATATGGAATTATTCCCTTTGGATTACTTTGAAAGACCTGTGAAGAAATCCATAATAATGTTCTCTAATTCCCATGTGGGTATGGGTAATTATTACATCATCCCCTTGTAATTTTTCTTTTCATCCTTCGCTTGCTGACATACCATGCACTTTGATTTATATTATGTGATATCATTCTTCATGTTTTTCCACTAGTGTTCTCAAATATCATGAAACATCTTTGTGTTCCATGGGTGGATGGAGAAGGTTGAGCTATGTGTATCATTCAAAAAATCCTTCTTTATCTTATACTTTGATGATACACATATTTATAATCCAAATATTATAACTTCATCCTCATCAATTTGTAACTCCAAGTATTTCACTTTTATTATAGTTCCCACCTTTTTCTACATTTTCACATTATTTATTTGGGTATCCTTTATCTGTTCCGAAATTGGTGGTTGGGAAATCATTTAAGAAAGGAATGATAATATTCCTTCATTTATAATTATCATGTTTATTATTTTAATGTATAATATGATCAGATCCCTCTCAATCCTCATCATGGATAAAGTTTTAGGATTCTTCCAACTTAGAGAAATTTCCACTTTATTTTTCTTTCCATGATATTAATGGATTGAGTGGTCATAGTCCTTGATCAGATCTAACGATATTCCCTTGAACATATTAATATCCTTCTATTTAAATATATATTTGATTCTCTTGTGGTATTTATATATTTCTAATTTCTACCCATATAGATAATGCCGCAAAATTTTAAATGAAAGGATTACTATAGCCAACTCCAGATCATGTGTTGGATAGTTCATATAATGAACATTCAACTTCCTTGAGGTGTGGGATATCACCCTTTCATATTTCATCAATACACAGCCCAAGCCTTTTTTTAAGAACTGATGTATACCACAAAATGTCACCTACTTGAGTGTAGTGTAAGTTCTAGTGCAGTGATAATCACATTTTTCAATTCCTAGAACCATTCTTCACATTAATTGGTATAGAAAACCAGAAATCTATTCCAATTCATCTTGGTTAAAGGGTTTAAAAATCATGATAAGTTTCTCACAAATTGTTAGTAATACCCATCTAGTCCAAAAAAACTAAGGATCTCTATTACAGATGTTGTTTTAGGCCATTCATTAATCACATTTTTCATATAAGGGTTAAAATATTTCCCTTTACTGGTGATAATATTCCCCATGAATGAAACTTCATCCATCCAAAGCTCACATTTATATTAATTTTTGAATAGATTCTCCTTTATCAATGTCTTTAGAAAAATATTCAAATTATCCTCATACTCTTTACACTTAGAATATATCTAAATATCATATATAAATACTACCATAAATTTTTTAAGGTAATCACTAAATTATCTATTTATTAAGTCAATGAATATTTTTACAGCATTATGGGGTCATATGGGTATCACTATGAACTCATAATGTTCATACAATGTTTTAAAGGAAATCTTGGGAATATCTTTCTTCATTGACTTTAATTGGTGATATAAAGACTGAAGGTCCTCCTCATAGAAGTATTATTCCCCGTGTAATTGATCAAATAATTAATTAATCCATGGCAGGGGAAACTTGTTCTCTATCATGGTCATGTTGAGTTCATGATAATCAATATAGAGGTAGATTGACCCATTCTTCTTCTAGACAATGATGACTAAAGCACCAAATGATGAAGAAATTTGGAATAAAAAACCCTTGTCTAGATTCTATTTTAACTACTTATTCAATTCTTCCAACTCAATGTTTTTCATTCTAGGATATATAAAAAGATTCATGTATATGTTAAATTGAGAACTCAGCCTCTTGGTTAGGAGTAAAACCATGAAACTCTTCAGGAACTCTTCAGGAAATACTTTGGTATAGTCCCTCATAATGGGAATGTCTTCAAGAATTATTCTCTAATTTTCCTTAATAGATTTATGTAGATATGATTTCTCATAAGGAAATAATATCTATGCATGAGGAGAATATTCTAAATAGATTCATTCTCCTCATTTCACTTTTACAAAATCAGAGGATGACTCAGGATGTGTAGAGTGATCTCCCTATCTCAACATTTGATGTTATATTTATATAAGGACAACCAATATACACCTAGTATAGAATCAACTTACACTAAATAAAGTATGTAAATATTTTCTAAGAGTTTTGGTCTATAAACATTTATTGGGTAGGAGTTATATACTATAGATATAATAATTTTCCAATTTTCTATTCTCACGTATAACTCAACCTTCAGGTTTTAAGGTGGGTTTTTATAGTTCTACTAAACTTTCACAATATAAAATAATGTGTATAACTATAATAAAATAGTATGATCATAATTATTGAAAGAATAACTAGCAAACATGTCTCCACTTCACTATCAAGGTTTGCCTTAGTAGTAGTGATAGTCGAATCCCTTCCTTCATCTCTTAGCCTTGGGGGTTGTTTTCATTGGATATCTATGACAGAATTTATCTTAGGACAATGGTTTTGACAGTTTCTATGTTCCTTTCTATAACACCCCGACCCAGATTCTACTTAAAACGGTGCTCTGGTTTGGTTGTCCACTAGGCCTTGGGCATGCCTCCCCATACGCCAAATGTTGAGGTATTGATGAGGTAATAGTGGGGTGATTATACCCACTGGTGGTGATAATAATAATGGTACATATATAAATATAGCAGTATAATAATAACCAAAACTTAGTGGAAGAAGAATAATAACATAGAGGAATCATAATAAACAAGTAGCAGTAATAAAAAAAACAATCCCAAAGGAATACCATTTGTAGACAACACATATCATACCAGGTTATACAAAAAAATAAACTAGGTCACCCATGGATGACCATAATAGTAAAAATATATAAAACTTGTAAAAATAAAAAGTAAACTTCAGCTGATGCATAGGAACCACTATGTCCCACTACCATATATACATAAAAAAGGTCCAACTCGGTCACTGAGGTCCATCTCCCGATCTTGATCTGTTACCTGATCTCAAAGACATGAAGTCTACACACATCCCAAGGGGGCCATGTAGGGTGTAAGAATAATCTCAATAGAACAAAACCAACGTTTTATTATATTAAATCCAAAATTATATAGGTCTATAATGAATATAAATAAAAATTCAACACATTCACATTAAATTAATAACCCTCTTCGCTTGTGCTTAGCACCCACAAGGAAGAAATCACCTACTTTGGCCATCGTTAGTATGAGTCTGAAAATATTCCCCCAAAAATATTTATATATGGAATATATAATGTGTCTATATATACATATATATATATATAGTGGTGAGGATCCATGGCTTATCACCCTAGGTATCCCCTAATGAGTAACAACCCAGGTGAACCCAAGGGTTCCACCCATAATCATGTAACTGGAACCTCATGTCATCCACCATGTAACTAGTGTCCAAACTGAATTCCCAATCAAGTCCTAAGTCCCTAAGACCTCATCTCAGATATTCACCACCGACTCTATGCTCGACTTCCTAAACAAAAGTGATGTAATTCCTCTAATTTATTATCAATATCATCTCAACAATCGATGTTCGAATGGATAGCTTTGTATAACCACCAAGATATAATCACTTTCAACTCAACGGTTGATGTCCCAAGTCACGGTGATATCTATCCCCTCAATATCTTGTCCCAATAGCCTCATGTATCATGGTGAGTCTCATCCTTCAACTAATGGTCTCAGCACCATTAACTGAGGGTCCATCACCATCCATATGGAGTTATACGATGAGCACCCCAAGCATATCTGATGGTCAACACCATCACCTAAGCTGCAAAATCTAGAGAGACATCCAACCACAAAAGGTGGTCAATACCATCCCATCTTGAGTCCTACCTATGTGAACACGACTCTAGTGGTGCATTGGCCTACAAATTGTGAGCAATAATCACAAAAAAAAACTATGCAACATCATTCAAATCATTATTCCCCTATAACCATACCTCTAAAACTCAATGGTCAACATGATCTCAAGTATTGAAATCCAAGCCCTCAACCTAATGACCTCATCACCTCAAACCTATGACCAAGTCTCCTTAACCTGGTGATCATCATCACCCTAAATATCCTTAGCTACACCCTTAACCTAATGACCATGTCATCTCAATCTAGGTGATCAATGTCAGCTCAATCCTCAGGTTTCACCCATAACATTCTCATAAAACCAAAAAATAAATATAAAAAATAATAATTTAATTTAAATAATACACCAAGACTAAACTGACCAAGTTAGCACAAGTCCCTTACTTGGCTTGGCCATTTGTAGTATAGCATGAAAATTCCCATAAGCATCTCATATAATCATGTAAATAATTTAGAAAACATGAATTTAATTAATTAGGGTCTCACTCAGACAAACCACATGGCCGTATTAGAATTCACCCCCAAAATACTGGAAAATCAAGGAGAAATATTGAAACCACCTACCTTAGGTTAGTAGGCTATAGATCCTTTGATATTGTCCTCTAACTTGAGCCAAATCAGAAGAAAACAGAATTTTAGACAAACTCTTTGAAAATAGGGAAAAATACTCCAATGGATTTATAATTTCATGTAGAGAGATAAACAAGGAAAATAATCTAATGAATATAAGGAATTAAGAAATGAATTTTTATCCTCCAATGGATCAAGGATCAGAGTCAGATTAGAGAAGTTGTCTCAAATCCTAAGTAGGAGAAAAATAGAGGAATACCCCTACTCATGTGATGGAAAAAAAGGAGGAGGAAAAGAAGATAAAGGAGGTCGGGGAAATTTCAAAAAATTTCCCAAATAAATGAGCTGCACAGTTTGGCTATATAATTTTTTAAAATGCATGTTAACCATGAAGTTCCCTATGTCTAAGTACCACATATTCATGTTTAGTTTCATAGTTTTCCAAACCGTGTGCAGACCAAGTGTGAGACCTCTGTCAAATATTATAGAGGTGTTTCACATCAATGTGGCTCCACCTTCATGGTTGGTTAAATCGTGTCTAGTGCCTAAGTTGTTCTACACATTTACTCCTAGAAAGACACACTATTTTTCCAAATCGTGCACCTCTATTTTTACTTTCCAAAAAACTGAGTTTTCAAGCCCTGTTGCACTCAAAACTCACCTAAAACCCCAAGTCACTTTCTGACATGTAAAACCCATCTAAAAAGAATTTGGGTCAATAAAACTACCAGAATTAGGTTATGAAGATCAAAATTAAGGTTGGGATGAGAACCAAAAAAAATCAAATTTACCCAGAAAACAACCCCTTCAAAAACAAAGGATGTTACAATATCCCCACCTTAATATAGCTTATCCCTAAGCTATAAATACTTACACAGAGATGGTGTCAAACACAACCATCTATTTTTTATCACCCTAGTCTACCCATCAAGTCATATGTCATTTTCTCTCAAGGATCTCCCCACATTAGGAGTTACCTACCCGGTCACTTCCTAACCCAAAAAAACATTCAATGGTCCACCAACCATCCCTGGACTCAAAATTCCTCTTGGGACATATTGTTACTCCTACACCTCATCAAGTTCTCAAATCATTCTGATTTCATATCTGACACCCATCAAGTCCCACATCTCATCAGATGCCTATAAGTACATGTGGAAAACACAACACTCATAATAACTTGCACCACATCATATTCCCAGAGATCCTGCATCTCAAAAGATGCTCAAAATATTCCAAAATCATATATACATATTCATGCCCATAAAAATAATGATTACTACACACCTCATATAAAACCTCCATTGCATCAATTACAAGATGCCTACACAACTCATATATATATATATATATAACACATTATAACTAATTCTAACCTACTAGCCAACACTTGGTTAGTCCCAAAAAAATACTCATTCACCAAAACTAGAAAAATCTAAAATAAAATGGATCATGATCATGCCCGTAATCATATAATACCTATAACTATAGTTGGATCTAGATCCATCTCTCCACTTGTCAGCTCCACTACGTGTACTTGGACTAAAGAAAAACTACCTAAGGCTCAGTCTCTTTGCAGATCTACACCAGCTACCAACCAATGAAACCACTAATGGGTCCCACTACATCTACAAAAACCTCCATGTGAAGATGAATCCTAGACACTAGCTCATGGTATCGATCTTAGTCCGACCACAGAGTCCTGAGTCAAACTCAATCCCTAAATCCCATATTTCTAATAAGTATTCATGCAGAACCTCTCTAAATAGATCATCTGGTCACATGAACAACACTCCTTCGGAACCTGATCTCACTTGGCCTGAATTTTCCTTATCTACCCACACTAGAATCACATTGTTGAGGACCCACTCTAAGGCGGTCTTCTAGAATTTTCTAGCCTAATTTCCCAGTTGAGACTCCTCACGGCCCCACTTCCTGATACCTAATTCATCACCGCTCTGCTCACCTGATATCATCGCCTGACTTGAATAATATTGGTATGTCAGATTACTCTCAGCTATCAGTTACTGGTTGATAGCCTCTGAAAATCATTTTTTTCTGAAGATATTTATTTTTATTATGATTTCATGCCATAAACCATTCTCAAAATTCTATACCTTGATGATGTCATCATCTACCATAGTAGGTTAAAAATGAGACAAGTCTATAAAATTCACCACATAATAAATTAAATATGTGTCCTCTTATAAAGATTCATGAACTCTCAATCTCATTACTCCCTCATCATCTCCAAAAGGAAGTTCTCAAAGAACATGTCTTTGAAATCCTTATAATACATCCACTCATGTTTGTCTTCCTGAACCTACACATCCCACTATAACTTTCATGATCCTCTGAACATGTACATAGATAGCCTCACCCTCTATCATGGGACTGTCTTGAGCTAATTTAAAATGGTTTGGACTGAATAGATCTAGTTCTATGCCACCTACAGTCCACCCTCCCCCTGCAATAAAGGTGGGTAATGAGATTGGAACTCATAGGTCAAGTATTCCATATACGTCTCTTCTCCCTAAGCTCCCATGTCAACACCTTGGAAGACACGAACCAGGCTCACCATAAGTTGTTCATCAATCCATGTCCCAAATTATTCTATCTTATACAGTTGAACCACTTATACTGGAGCTTTTACTTACGGTCCATGATCATCCTGACTCTCTAGGGCCTCATCCCAACCCTCAGGGGCGTCATCTCATTCACGCTCATATGGCACTATTCCACAACCCTCTTGATGCTCCACTGGAAGCCATCTAGGTGGAATCTCACTAAATACCAATCACGTTGGTCAAACATCCATAATATTATATATATATATATATATATATATATATATATATATCATAGATAGGTAAATCTATAACAAACAGTGCATTTCACCACCCTTACACTCCCCTACCACACCATGTCACACAAAATCTATCCTCAAGGAACCTTACATACCCATATTAGGGTCAGATATCAAGTATCATTCAACATCATGGACCTTTACCTACCCACATCATGGTCAGGTATCACATATAATCCATCCTTATGGCCCCTTTCCTACCCATAAAAGATTCAGGAATCACATATCTTATATCATCAGGGGTAGCTGAGTAGAATACTACCAAATATTATATACAGGAAAATTCTATTTATCTTCTTTATTAATAGTTTAAACATCTTAATTCCTTTTCATCATCCCTACCTACCCTTATCAGAGTCATTCCCATATATCACATGCATATATAATCAGATAACATCACATATTGATCTCATTGGAACCAAATTCCTGATCTAACTGAGTATAATTCCACCAATAAGGATAAGTAAGAAAACACTATTTATCTTCTTTGTTGTCACATTAAATAGATCAAACCCTCTTAACACAATCCTGGTTCCTAATGAAAATCACAAGAAAAATACATCATATGAGCCTATGTTCCTATCATGATGCATAATAATACCTCCCTTTCCATACCACGCCAATTGTCAAACTCCACTTAATAGATAACCGTCACACCCAAGTGTTTCACTCAAGGTGGAAATAAAATCAACTGTAAAAAATAAAATAGCTGAACATAATTTCCCACCCCTGGAAACTTGGTCTGTCTTCTATGCATGGGGATGCAGGCACCCAAACATGAAGACTTTATCCAATTTTAACTGCATCCTTATATATGTTCTACCATATCCCAAATTGTAAGACTAAAATAAAATATAATCATCTGATATCATTTGTAACCAGAAAAATGCAATTATCATTTAATACCTGGATCTTGTGATGTTGTCAGGAAAAACCAACCAAAACCTCTCTGATTCCATTTGTAGTTCCCTAACCTAGATTCCACTTAAAATTGTACTTTAGGCTATTTTTCCACTGGGCATTAGGTGCACCTACCCATATGCCAAAGGTTTCCAACTAGCAATGAGGTTTTGATGTGGTTATAGTGGGGTGATTATACCCTATGGTGGTGATGATAATAATGGTCTATATATAAATATAACATTAGAAGAAGAACCAAAACCCAGTAGAAGAAATAGAATAACATAGGGTAAGCATAATAAAAAAGAAATAGTAATAAATAAACAATCCCAAAGGCATACCATTTGTAGAAAACACATATCATACTAGGTCATAAAAACAAATAAACTAGGTTTCCCATGAATGTCCATAATAATACATATATATATATAACCTATAAAATGAAAAATTAAACACCAAATGGTACAGAGGAAACACCATGGTCTACTTCCGTCCATTCATGTAGAAGGTCAAAATCGATCACTAAGCTCTAGCTCTTGAGCTTGTTCCCTTACCAGATCTCATAAACATGAAGTTTGCATGCATCTTGAGGCGCCTGTGAAAGGTGTAAAAATAATCTCAATAGGTCACCACCAATGTGTTCTAGTATTATATCCATAATTATGCAAGTGTATGATGAATATAAAAAAAATTTAGCACATGAACATTTAATTAATAATTTGATTCCCTGGTGCTCAGCAGCCATAAGGAAGAAATCACCTGCTTCATCCATCATTAGTATGAGTCTAAACACATTCCCCCAAATATATATATGGATTACATCACAAATCTTCATATATATATATATATATATATTGTGTAGAGGATATGTGGATTAGCACCTAAGTCATACCCTAAGGAGTAACAACCCAAGTGAACCATCAGGTTCCACCCATAATCATGTCACTGGAACCCAATGCCATCCACCATGTAACCAGCATTTGAATGGTATGACCAATCAAGTCCATGGACACTCGGAACTCATCTTATATATTCACCATCGACTCAAAGATCGATGTCTCGAGTCACAGCGATGTCTATCCTCTAATATATAATCATTTTCAACTCAAAAATAGATGTCTTGAGGCACGATGATGTATTTTCTCCAATATATAATCAACTTATTCTCAAAAACCGACATCTATAGGCACATCAATATTCATCCCCTCAATATCCTAGCCTAACGGTCTCAAGTATCACAGTGCACCTTAACCCACAAATGATGGTCTCAACACCATCAATTGATGGCCCATCACTATCCATGTGGTTTCTATGGTGATCACCCCCAGTATATTAGATGGTTAACACCATCACCTAAGCCACCTGATATATGGGGTCCTCCACCCATAATGAATGGTCAAAATGACCTCATCTGAGTCATATGTGTGTGCACATGACTCCAATATTGCATCGGCCAAAAAATGGTGAGAAGAAATCACCAAAATAACCTAATACACATCATCCATCACCTCTTCCCCTATGGCTATGTTGTTAAATCTCAATGGTCACTACCATATCAAGTCCAGAGAGCGAATCCCTCAATATGATGACCTCATCACCTCAAATCAATAACCAAGTCACCTCAAGCTAGTGATCATCATCACCATAAGTATCTCAGGCCATGACATCAACCTTATGATCATGTTATATCAATCCAGGTGATCACCATCACCCCAATCCTCAAGATGCACCTGTCACAATCTCATGTAACTAACCAATAACTATAAACAAATTAATTTAATTTACATCATAAACCTAGCCAAAAATGCCCAATAAATTCCAAGACCCCTAACCAGATTGACCATTTATAGTATAACAGAATCATGCCCATAAGAATCTCATATAATCATTTAAATAATTTGGAAAATATGAATTTAATTCATTATGGTTTCACTCGTACAAACCATATGTTCATATTAAAACACACCCCCAAAACACTTGCAAAATTGAGGAAAAATATCAGAACTACCTACCTTAGGTTAGTAGATCCACTCATCTAATATCAAAATCTAACTCAAGCTGAATTAGAATAAAATGGAATTTTAGATAAACACCCTAAAAATAAGGAAAATATCTCTCAAGAATTTATCATTCTGTGTGGCAAGATAAACTAGGAAAAGAAGCTAATGGATTAAAGGCCTTTCCAAGAAAAATTCATATCCACCAATAGAGCAAGGATCAGAGTCTGATTGGAGAACTTGGCTCAAATCCTAAGTGGGGCCAAAATAGAGGATGACTCGATGATCATGTTGTGGAAAAGGAATAAAGGAAGATAAAAAGAAGAAAAATGAGGTAGGGTAAATTTCATATTTTTTCAAAATAAATGATCCTCAAGGTTTGGATAACTTTGAACCAACCCCATAGTGCTATATTCCTAAAAATCACACTGCATATAGTTAGGTTCATGGTTTTATAAACTATTCATAGACTGTGTGTGATCCCTCTATCAAAAACTGCAGAGGTGTTTCACGGTCATGCACCCCCAACTACACAGTTGATCAAACTATGTCCAATTCATAATGGGGGCTGCACATTTACTCCTCAGAGGTTGCACGTTTTTTTAAAACTATGTGCCTCTATCTACACTATCTCGAAACTAAGTTTTCGGGACCCTATACACCCAAAACCCTGAGACACTTTCTAGGAATTAAAACCCATCTAAAATAAAGGTATTGGGTCAATAATCCTCTTGAAATTAGGTTCTAAAGATTCAAAGAAAGGTTAGTTTGAACACCAAACACAAAAAAATAAAATTCACTCAGAAAACAACCCATTAAAAAACCTAAGATGTTACACTTGCAGTTGAAACATTGGACATTAAGATAATAATTAATAGGAACTTTATTTTCATCTATCACATTAGTGGTATTTTTCATCTCCCTTTGAAATTGATTATCCTAATACCCCTCTTTTTCACACATGAAGTATCTATAGGTTCCCTTGAGACAGTTTCCAAGATGCTTCTTCACACACTTTTTAAACATAGGATGTTGGGTTCTCTTTCCACTATGGGATTTATCTCTTGATACTCCTGAATTAAACTCTATTTTCTACTTTTTATCTATAGCCCCTCAAGACTACTGAGAATCACCAATAACCATATTTTTCTTAAGATAACAATGAACAATATATTCATATTCATCAAAGTCTCAAATATCTAGGGCTTTTCAATGATTTAGATTTAGTTTACTAAAGAAGTAGTTTTCTTTTCTTTTGGGGTCGAGGGTAAATACATAGGAATACCATGAAAGCCTTGTATAATTTTCCTTATACACCCCTATAGACTCATCTTCCTTTTTTCAATATAAGGATCTCCCAATCTATTTTAATATGGTTATATTGGGGATAATATTTATTGAAAAATATTTTCTTGAATCCTTTCCATTCCATTGAATTGATTTCCTCCTTGGGACTTATGTTCTTGATTTGTGCCCACCACCAATTAGATTCACCCTCAAGTTGATTGATAGAAAGTGTGAATTTAACTTTATAATAGAATTAAAGGAAATATAATATCATTTTAATAGTGTAAATACTTTTTTAGTGAAATTAGGACCAGAAGATCCACTGAAATTAGAAGGAATGTGTCACATAAAGGACTTGACAACAACTTATTCTTTATTAAGGTAAGGTGGGAATTTCATGTGATTCATGTTATTATTCATAACTTTAGTTATTTGATCTAGTAAAACCATGAATTTCTCAACTCCCTCTCCCATAAGGTTAGTAATATTATTAGGGAAACCATTACATTATCTATCACATTTTCCATTATCACAGTTCCTCTTATTTCCTACTATTAACTAAAATAATGGAAATAAAATTAGAGATGAGAATACTCAAAATAAAAATAATATAAATGGTAAACTATGAAATTAGAAGGAATAACTTATAAATTACATGTATATCCTAACTTATGAGTCTATAGGTTTTAATATAGGTTATCTATAGTAATTTTTATATTATTTTTTTTAACCTAACAATGTATTTCCGTCCTTTATACTAGTTTTTAAAGAGTTTATGAATTTTCCAAATCATATCCCTAGGAGTGTCAAACCAAGTGTACATAAAGGCATATTTATCATGTACCATGTATAGATAAAGTTAATACAAAACAATCTCTTTCAGGGCTATTACCCTTTGCTAAATCTATACCAGATTCATATCCACTTGTAGTATCTAGACATGGATTTCATTTCTTAGAAACCACTCACTCTATAGTTTACCAAAATATTAGGATGTTTTTCTATAATTAGACTTATCCTTAGGATTTTTACTAACTTATTGTTTTCCTAATCCCAAAAAATAACTATAATTTTCTATCCTAACAACTATAGTTACCCAATCCCCATATATATATTATTACATCATTTTTAACATAATTATCCAATAAACACAACCCAAGGATAGATATTCCAAGTATCTTTGGGAAACTAGGTTCATAATACATCAAAATGAGACTAGAAAATTCCATATTTATTTTATTTTATATAACGAGCACCTAAATATCTTTGATATCATAAAACTACATAGAATAATCTAGAGAATACATAAACAAAATGGGTGAAATGAAAATACCAGTAAGGGAAAAAACATGATAAATAAGCATAACATATGAATAAAATGACATATTACGATATCATAAGAGGAAAGGTACATGATTGGTCACATAGAATCATGAAATAAGTATGTAGTAAACATAATATCAAGACAACATTGGAATTTGGCATCAATAGATAACATGACATAAGAATAAGTCAAGGCTAATCGCCAAGACAACATCATAATGTGGACAGAGTCCCATCTGGTATTAGGTTTACTCCCTAATTCCATACATATAATCTCATGAGACATAAACATTACCCAATTAATTTTAGTGTTATTTGTGTGAACCCATCGTAAGATGTATATGCATATGTGTTCTATGTATGGAAATCATAAATAAGGATTAAAAATCAAAAAACCCCATAGAAAGGAAATGGGTTACAAAATCATGCCTTATGACATAGAAAAATGGAATATCATAATGAATTACATGAAATAAGGTATTAAATCATTCTTAGACATTAATAGATAAATAATTAATCATAGTAAATTAAAATTAAGCCTAAGTGAATTTAAGACATAAAAAAGTGAAGAAATAATTTTTTAAATATTCCTTTTATGTGGGGTTTTAGGAAAAAGGGTTAAGGAATAATTAAAGAGGTTCAGGACATAATGTTTTACATAAAACCAGAAATTAAATAAATATTTTTTTTAATAAAATGATTTTTTTTAAACCATGTATGGTTTCAAATATTTTATTTATTATTACTTGAAATGATGCAAGAAAATAGAGAAGTTTTGTTTAATCAGATCCTCTTAACGAAAGAAATTAAGAATAGAACATTTAAAACATGTATATACCCATCAAGTAAGGGTTAATTAATATAGGTATATATTTTTGTAAAATATATAACAAATATATAACAATTAATTAATAATAATATAGATATAGAGTGAGGTAAATAGAGATAAATAATAACCCAAATAAAATAGGGTGGTTCGGAGAGATCTGTTACCTCGTGTCCAGATTCCTTCTTCACTTTCACATAAGCTCATGAAAAACCAAATTATATTTATTTAATTTATTATTTAAAACATTATTTAAATATATTTAATTTATTATCAAGACCTTATGTTAGTTTGGAGACATTTAATTGAGATATTGTGTCTATAATTATTGTCTCAAGGACTTTTGTTTCATTGTTCTAAGGTCGCTTTAGTTTGTGGATAATTATTGATGTTATTGTCAAATGGGAATAAAACTCCAAAAGTGAAATAAAATAATATTCATGTTCTTCCATAAATTTAAATGGTCCTAAAAATCATTAGGTGTTCAGACATCAAGATTATTAATTTAGTATAAATGTTATCATTATATGGTTAGTTCATTTAGGTGGTTTTACCGAAGATCATGAACTATATTCATTTTCTTAATTAAAATATTATTAATACATTCCAAGACATAAAATAAGTTATAATATACTTTTAATCATCATATTTAACCATAATATTATTTTTATAACCTACCTTGAATGTGGTTGAGAAAAACGAAGTATGATGTTTATGAAGGTGGTGAACCAACCATTTTGTGAATAATGTTTTCATTTTAGAATTAAATAAAAAAGAGTTTTCATGATATATATTCCATTAACATAGTAATATTCTAGTATATTTATTATACTAGATTAATTATATCATATAGGATGGAATTATTTTGTATTATGAGGAGGAAAAAAATCAAAAAGGTTAGTTGAGGTTATTGCCTTCTCCTTTGGATTTTTCCTCTTATGATTCTACTTAAAGAACCTTGGATTGTATTTTTATGAGAACAAGTATTATATGTAAGAGGAGAGAAATATGAATAGATAATTTGGTAGAGTATTGTTAAGGTAAGGAAGTTATAATGTGTGAGGAGAAGGGGGTGAGGGATGGTATTTCTAAGGGGGAGGTGTTTTTTTGAATATTATATTCACTAGTTTATTATTTTGGTTGATTCTTATGACTACATATGATAATTAATGCTTGTGAGTTTTAACTTATTGTTTCTTATATCATCCATGACTCATTAATTCATGTATTTAACCTATAATGTTAAATATCATATTTTTTCATATTTAACTATTCACTAAAAATTGAATTATTTTAGAAAAATATAAAAAAATCAACCAAAATATTTTTAGATGTGCAGATTTCAAAACAAAAAAAAATTAAAATAATTTTCTAAATATAAGAAAAATAATTTTTAAAAAAGATTCTTATTTATTTGAAAAATTAAAATTTCAAAATTATGATCAATTTTCTAACCCTTTGAAAATTTACTTATGGTATAATTATATTATCATTATAATACAACATATTATTTTTTTATAAAACATTTTTATGAAAATAAATTTTATTTCAAAAAAAATTATTTATTATAAAAATATAAATAAAACTTATATGTTTTATAAAAATAACAGACACTTATCTTATCATTTTTAAAATGTTTATTTATTTGTATCATGATATAAATTTCTCATATTTTCATTTTCAAAGGTAACTAAATATTATATTTCAATTAAATCAGTGAGGTTACTATTCTGATGATCAAGTTTCTATTCTAAATGGTTAGATTATTATTCCAACAGTCAGATTACTACTCTAATGGTCAAATTTGTAACAGTCATATAGGTTTTTACCTTATATAAATAAATAATATTTTATTCATTCTTAATTCACTTATATTTTTTCTCATGTTTATAGATATTTTAATTTTAAAATTGGATATTTCATTATTAATATTTTGATTCAATTCTATAATGTCTTCCCAAAGTGCGATCATTTTGGGGGATCAAGCATATTTAAATTTTGATATTATAGTCATAATATTTTTTATTTTTTATCTCATTGTAATAATTTCAAATCTTATTGCTATGTGAATTCTCTAATTTAAATTTTCAAATTAATATAATAAAATTTTGTTGGTTTTATCATGTGGTGCATGTGATTTATATAATATTATATTACTAAATATGACACATTTATATAATCGGAAGGAAAATCCCATTGATAAAATTATGGGTTTTTAAAATTTTCTCATTTAATGATGGATTAAAATTTTTATCTAGGGGGAGTCAATAAATAATAAAAATTGAATAAAGTTAAAATAGTATGCATTTAGAATAAAATCTTCCCCTTTAATTATACATCATTCATTTTTTTGTCTTCAGGAAAAGCCAATGAGTACTCATCATTTACTCCCTTTAACAAATGTTCAATATGTTCATGGACCTCCACATGTCCCTCAATAGGTTAATTTTCTTATTCTTTATCTCTCTCCAAGGATATTAGTGGTTTGGATGAATCAAAAAATGAAAAATAGTGGGATTTAATGCTCAATTAGTTTTCAATGAAATTAAATAAAAATGAGTTCAAATTTAGACTATATCCCCATATTAGGTCAGTTATTAGTTCTTCCTTTTTGATAAGTTCCACATATAGTTGTGCTTCCATGAATGTAATTAGATAGTCAATTTTCTCCATCCTTTCTTCAAATTCTTCCACTTTGGTGGATTATTCTTTCAAGTCCAAATATATTTATAAAAGTGTTGCTTATACATTTTCTAATATTGGAGAGTCATTTGAAATTTCACCCTATAAATAATCATTTCAGAATTCATAAAAAAAATATTGATCACCCACATGTGTATTGGATGGTAGGTCTACATCAGGAATCTCTTATAGCAATTTTAGTGTGAGGTCTAATAGTAATAATTTAAGTAGTTCCTTATTATCCTCCTCAGGTTCTTCAAATTGAAAAATATATGGGGAAATCTCTTACACCACTAGATATTGTTATTGTTTCCAAGTTATTATTTATTAGATTCTTAGAAAATGTTAATGAGTTGTTTCATATAATTAATTATCTCCTATATTTCCTCCCTAAGTTTTTACAACTATGTTTCCCTTTTATCATGAATTCCTTCTTATTTCCCCTAAGAGTATTGATTCCATACATAATATGGTTCTTAAAAATTAATCATGGATATATTTTTTGTGTTTTTTATGAAAATAAAAGAAAATTATTTATAAAATTGAAAGAAATAATGGGTGATCAACTTGGATCCCCAAAAATGGTTCCATATATTGACATACCATGTGTGGGGTGTTACAAAATTATATTTATATTACTCTTAGTGAGTCAAAATGGATAAACATGGTCATTTATCAAGGATCTTTATTTGTATCACCCACTATTCTAATCAATTATTAATATTTTTGGTGTTTTTATATTTTATGAAAAACTTAATGTGGGGGTTTGTGTGTGCGATGGAAAATGAATGAATATAAATGTAATAAAGTAAAAACCTATACAACTGTTTGCAAAAAATCCATAAACCCTATGGTTGGATAATCAGTTTACTTTATTATCTATATTGGTTGTCTAAATTCTATTTGATATCTCATCCCATCATACATGAAGCACTATCCCATACATTGAGTTCCATAGTTGGCATGAATAATAGATCTCTTTATCACATAAAATCTCTCCTCATCAAATAGTTAAGAATGATGAAAAACCCTCATTCAAGTATGTGACACCATCCAAGACCTAGCTTTATCATATTACATTTCACCTCTCAACCAAACTCAACTCTATCATATGAAGATCTAGCTCAGATAAGCGAGGGAATGTATGTTTGGTAGGGAATAGAAGGAGATCGAGAATAATGACATGTGAATGTGGGTATTCACTGTACCAACCCATAATAATCCTCCATGATTCATTATAAACAAAAAATAAACATTTTCAAATTAAGAGTTGGTATTTGTGAACATTAGGAGAACCTCCCAAAAGAATAATCCTCATGTTAATAACTCACCATTTTTATTATTAGAGATCATAATGACAAACACAAAGAAAAATATAGAAGATAGAGAGATAAATACTATATATATTAAAATTCATGAAAGATGAATTATATAATAAAATAGAAATACATATTTTAATCCCAATATTGTGGTAATTCATAAATCCTAAATACTTTAAAAATGTGGTAAATTTATTTAAAATATGCATAAATTTATTCCTAAGGCTTTGATGCACATGGGGATGGAATCCAAACATGCATTTCACTTTCTGATATCTATACAACATGGATTTAGATCTTTCCCTACAAATTTTAGTATCTTAGGAATCCATAATATTAATTCTAATTCCCAAGGATCATTTAATAGTTGGTATATAAATCTCATTCTTCGTTTATTCTAAGAACCTCTCCTGGGATCCATTTGAAAATAAGATGTACTCTACGGTCATCATTCCTTCTTATGTTTTGAAAATATTTAATTCTTACATGACATATTTCTCTTCAATTTTTTCAAAGTATTGGGATTTTATATCATCCTTTTATTTTTTGATAACTCTTTTGTACTGTAAATTTAGTCTTACTTACTTTTACATATCCCTATATCCTGTAAACATTTATCTAAAGGTTGATAACCCTTATGTGTTCTCTAAAATTATTATATAGCCTTTACATATGTCCCATATTTCTTCTATCTCAAATAAAATTCCCTTATATATCAATGAAACTTCATAAAACTCTAATGAGCTAGCTAAGGGTAATCTTACAAATTAATTGATTCACCCATTTGATAAAGGTATTTACCCTTATGCATCACTTAGACCATTGGATATCCTTTATGTATTAGTGATATCCATTACCAATTATTACACATTTCACTCTTACATATTCTTTCTAGGAACTCTTATACATAATCTGGTGAATTTACTTATCATCTTGGTCCATACATAAGGGTTTGTTCCCCTTTCTATTCTCATGTTGTCACCCCCTTATATATAGATATTCTCATATTTTCCTCTTCAAATATCTTCTATAAATTCTTTCTCTTCCCTCAGAACTTTATTTATTTTTAGATATTCTTAATTTTGAAACTTACTTATCAAACTTTAATATACCCAAATTAAATTTTTTCCATTTAATAAATTAATACTATAATAATAATAAAATCATTAAAAACACATTTGAGGTTATTTTCCTAATAAACACTAAAATACTCCTATAAACTAAATATGTGATAATTTCCCTTAAATTATGAAATTCATGGGGATTAAATCATAAAATTATATTAAACAAATAATGAATAAATAATCTCTTTTTGATTCTCTCATAATTGAGGATACCACTAGAGTTAAAGTAATCGCTATATAATGAGGAATAAATAGGGAAAAAGGTATGGTTATTTGATTTTAATATTTTCATGTGATAATCTAAAACCTTTGAAATACATTCTGCCATAATTTCTCTATGATTCAAATTTGAAATTGAAATTCAAAGATAATAAATATTAAAAAATTATGAATAGGATGAAATTAAAATGACATCAATCTGACTTAAAGATTGAGGTTATTCTTATAGAGAAGTTAGATAATTTCAAATATATCTATAAGATTTGAAGACAGGAATATAAAATTCATGATGAAAGACTTATATATCTTCATTATTTATTTTAATACCTTTAAATTAACATATTTCTTTTAATTTCATGGTTTATATATGGAGTGATAATCTATAGGGATATTGTAGTATTTTTTTGTAATTTTTATAATAACATAATACTATGATAAATAATTTTATAGATTCTATATTATTATTTAGATAATGTTAAAATAAACCTAATGATACAAAAAATGTCTCAATATAACATAAGTATTTTAAAATATAGGAAGATAAGTTTTATCTTCACTATAACTTTTGGAGACTTATTTTTATTTACAATTCAAAAATTATATTTTTTTGATCCTTATGTCAAGATGAATCCACAGATGTATGGTTTGTGTTGATCATTCTAAAGTATTATCATGAAAAATTAGTCAAATTTATGAAAAAACTATCTTTATCAATTGATATCTTCAAAAAAATTAAGGATTTGAGATGGTTATTAAAGAAAAATGTGCATATCAACCCATGTAAAATTTATCTCTAAAATATTAATTTTTTTGAGTTATTTGGTATTTTAGAAAAAATTTATATTAATAATATATAAATATATATTAAATTAAATTACTATTAATGATGATAATGGATTTTTTTATTTTATAAGGTATAATTATTTATTTATGAGTTTGAAATATATTATGAAAATTAATATGTGAGTAATGGGTATTATTAATGAGGTGAGAGAGGATAATTAAACATGATTTAGAGGTAATTATTCAGAAATAATTAGGGAATATATTTTATATACACATAATGGTATTGGTTTACTTATTATGATGATGGTAAATTTATTTTTGGAAATAATACTAACAATAATAATTAAATTATTACTAATATTAATGATAAATTTTATTTAATTAAAAGGATATAATTATTTAATTATGTAATAAAAAATTATTTGTGATCCAATTAAAATATAATAAGGTTTCATGGTCTCAAAAAAATTAATGGTTTAAGAGTTTAATAGAATCCATGACGTTTCAATATTAAAATTATGTTATTATTTGTTTTTCAAAGAGGTGAATTTATTTTTTCTAATCAATTTTTTCAGAGGGGTCATGAAACTTTTTTTCATATTAAGAATATAATGTCAACCAAGAATCACTTTCTTATGGTGAATGAGAAATGGTTATGGTGTTGTCTAAGAAATAATAAATATATTATTTTCTATGTTAATTGAATATAGGATTTTTTAAAACATAAATAGGATGTCCTACACAACTTTTATGGATTGTTTTGATGGGTACTTGACCAATATTAAAAATAGGACATGTGCAGA
Source organism: Viscum album (assembly GCA_963277665.1). Classification (NCBI taxonomy): domain Eukaryota; kingdom Viridiplantae; phylum Streptophyta; class Magnoliopsida; order Santalales; family Viscaceae; genus Viscum; species Viscum album. The sequence continues at coordinate 230,666,683 of OY728151.1, forward strand.
AGATTTATGATGATTAGATAAAATATATGGAGATATTCCATATTCATTATAAATTATAATCTGATTAGGAAAAGAAAAAATGTATAGAGGGAACAATTTTTCTCTATGAGATAAAAAGAATATATATTGGTGGATGTTCTCCAACCTAAAAAAATAAGTTGCACATTGCTACAAGAAATAGTTATTAAATAATTAAATCTGAATAATAATATCCTCCAATGGCTCTAAGACCTTCATTTTTTATTGATTTTTGATAATCCACCTTTCAAGGGGTGAGGGGGAACCCTTACAAGGCCTGTAGGCATAAGTATTCCATGGCCCGTAGGCCTTAGAGGAAATCATTGTCCGTACGCTTCAAAAATTACATACAACCCAGACTAACTACTTGGAACTTCTCCTCCCCAGCATCTTCATCGTGAAATCAGATCTCTACCTTCGCATGGTTGTTCGGCTAGGCTTTCCCATGCATGCACAGGCTTGTCCCGATGGCAGGTTCCATACCCTCTCATTCTTTCAATCCGTTTAGCTTCTACCATAGTGAAAGCTCCTTACTCCTCCTCCTTATGATGCTTGTTCCTTGTAGGTTTTCTGGTTTGCATTTGCACTTAAGGTTGCCCGAAGGCCTTGAGGTGGCCCGAAGGCCTTACTGACCTAAAGGCCTGGGTGGCTTGAAGGCCTTAAAGGACTCAGGGACCAAATCGGTGGCCCGAAGGCCCAAACAGGGGAATATTTTTGGCTGCTACAGTTCCAAACAGTGCCTGCTACAGTTCCCAATACAGTACCTGCTACAGTGCTGCTACAGTGCATAGAAATTATCCACCACTTGGATTTGATCACAGGTCTCTTGGATGCACTTAAGTATTACTCTCCAACTAGGCTGGGGCTCATGTTCTCTGAATAATAATATAATTATTTCACCTTCACACTAAAGTATTTTTCTTTTGTAGCTTTGAGAAAACATATTGTAAACATAGAGAGAATATCGTTTATGATGAGTTTTCTCATGGTAAAGGTTTTGAATATAGAAGAATGGTGAGTCCTCATTAAACTCTTGTAATCTATTATTGATTTAATGTTTTGGATAAGTCAATGAGTGAGTCATTATTTATAATTGGATTAAATTTTATATCAGACATGAACCAAGTAAATTCATTACACATTGCCTATCATTTTTGCATGTAAAAAGAGATATTGAAATATTAAAAGGTTCTAAATAACCACTTGAACAATATTTAAATGGTAATCAATTAGCACAAAAAAAACTATATTAACTATAACTCACTTTCCCAGTATATTCTTATTATAGACCTGAAAAATATTGTTTAGAAGGTATTTTTCTAATATATTATCAAAGTGTGGAATATTTTAGATAAAATTTAAAAAATCATATCAAATCTATGATTGATTCCACTTCGAATACATAACCCATTCTTCTCAATTTAATTAAATAAATTATATTTAACATATTATTTATTCAAATAAAAAAGTGAATAATCATAATAACATTATTTTTCTAGAGTTTATTTAAGAATCTATGTTTTTGTTATTATTCTAAATCTAAGTTTAGGTTATGAGAATAAATTTTTCATTAAATTGAAAACAATTTGGAATTATAATTGATATTCATTAATTGGGTATCTGACCCTACCAATCCAATTAAATTTGAGTAGTGTACGGATTAATCATATTTTTATAAAATTAGAATAATAATTTTATAACTTTTTTAATATATATCTCATGTTAAAAAATAATCTTATAAGGTATTAAAATAAAATGTCATTAAATTAATTATTATTAACTCATCAAATACATATTTTAAAATAATAATAAAATTATAAATTAAGTTTTTTATTTTTCATGATTATTTTGATTTCAAAATAAAACTTTTTTTTCAGGTGTTTTAATTACTTTTAATTCATTCCATTACATTTATATTAATATGCTCATTGTTTCTAGTTATGACTCAAAATATTTAATCATATATAAATTCTAGTTTAATCTTACATAAATCATTAACTATTTGATATAATCCTATGTGAGATTTTTTTTATTCTAACAAGATGTTTCTTTATTTGGTTATTTTAATATGGCTGTTATTTTGATGTTGTAAATGTTTAATCTGGTGTGATTTTTTTCATGATGAGTTAAACTTGAAGACTATGTATATTTTATGGATTATTCTTATTCTAATGGGTAATTTATTCTATCACGACATTCTAAGATTTATCTTATATATCTATCTTGAGATACTCATTCAAGTTTACTCTTATGTGGAATCATTTTTGTTGCAGTGCAAACTTTTTTATCTACTACTCTCATGTACCCATTCATGGATATTGTTAGATGTGGGTGGTTATGGTTGATTTAATGATAGTCACCCACTATTTATTAACTGTTACAAATTTTAATCAAGTGTCCATCCATCATAATTACCCAACTCATCATCCTTTTGATTAATTTTTTCATTTGGTTATCATTCTTCAATTTTTATTTTTGATAAAAGAGAGATCTCAAGAGATATCACCAGAGTTAGAGGTTTCCATCTTAGGAGTACCATTCCGGTATCCTTGCTTCCATTATGAAGAACCCATTCTATAGATGAAGTCTAGTGAAGATTCAAATTTTTTACCTATGATTAGCTATTTGTTTTATTATAATGATGATTTATAGATCTTGAATTGATCTAGAGCAACTTTAATGTTTTATCAAGAAAATAATCAGTCAATGGTAAGGATTACTAGTCTGTAAGTATGCTTGTATTTATTGTTTGTGTATTTTAAGTCATTGTTCTTTGTATTAATAAACTTTATTTGTTATTTTTTTTCATTTCATCTATTATACTCATTTTTAAGAATTAAAAAAAATCTATTTAGGTTGTTGTTCTTTCCATGGATGTAGGACCAAGTCATCCAAATCAACATTTAATATATGTTGTTCCTTTACGATTTTCCATTTTCTTTTTAGTTTCTTATCTTGAATCATTACCAATTCCCTTGATTTTTTTCTATTATTTTTTAGCCAAATAATATTGAATTCAAGAACGTATTAGAAATTAATCATTTATACATTATTCTTGTTAATTTTATGAGGGAAAATTATTTTTTTGGATCCACAAAAACCACTAATCCAAAAGAAAATCATTAGATCTTCAAGAACATAATATTTTCTAAACCTCTTATAATTGAAAGATCCCATAAAATTATGATCTAGGACCATGAATAAAAAATTACCCCAGCTAATACACTAAATATATCACACTCAGAACACTTTAAACTTATGGAAAAAACATAATTGGATACAAAGAACTAAAAGAAAAGGAAAAAAATACATTTATGTGGTTCATAATTTAGTCCTACATCCATGGGAGAACACTTTTGATTTATTTATATTAATGGAATAAGAAGAATAAAATTAAAATCACCATTTATAAAGTCAATAAATATTATATCTATAATATTTATAGTTACAAGTTGTTCCACCTCATCTATTTATAGTGGGGTCAATCTGATCAACTTGTTCCACCAACTTTCGTGATTTATAGGTTGCCCACAATTAAACATGGTCACCTCTAGTTTTTTATTGAACACACCACCTCAACTAATATCTTTCAACATTTAAATATCTCTTTTTGTATCCTTATGATTATTTTAGAATATCCTTTTGGAAAAATATAGTCGCTCCAACATATAAAACATAGATCACCCTATGCAAGTCTGCATCCACTCTTCATCAATCAAACATGGACACTTTCCCACTAAGTTCTAGATCATCCTATTACCGACTAGCCTACCTATACTAAATTTATTCTACTATAAGAGTCTTTGATTATTCAAAACCTAAGTTCTAGAGTCACTAATTATAGATATAGAGAAAAAAATGAAAGAGTATTCACATTCCCTAATAATATCCCACTTGAAGACTACTTTCATGGATTCAGGAAAACCACTAATACTTAGGAAAATTTTAAATATTCTAAAATACATAATAAAAAATTTTATTTACATCCATTAACTTTTAGTCACCAAAGTACCATTAAGGCAGAGTTTTTCCTCATATGTTTCTAGACTAAGAAATTATTCAACATGTTATCTAGATTCTAATTTCCACTAATTTTCTAGTGTTTCAACACCTCATCCTCTAGAATCTATTGGATAAAATTATACTTCTACTTGATTTTATTTTTCCATGAGTGAAACACATGATTTTTATCTAAGTGGATTTAAATTTAAATATCATAATATTGTAACACACTTTCATAATTACTTCCAAGTTATTCTAAAATACACATTATCCTTATCAAATCATTCCTTGATTTTATAATAACAACATACTCTGCTTCCATTTTGGACAATGAAACTACTAGTTATAGTCTTGAAATCTAACTTATAGTTGTCCCTCCAAAGGTAAAAACAAAACATGTAGTACTCTTTTATATATCCATATCCCCTCAAAATCCTATATAAACATATCTTTGTAATGAATCATCCATTATAAAATGCATGGTTAAATCTTTTAAACCCTTAAGATATTAGATAATTCACTTCATAATTTCTCAGTTCTCTTTTCCCAAAATCTTCCCTAAACTAGCTAGAAACACCCACTACAAGTGAAATGTCTGGCCTTTACAGACCATGGAATAAATCAATATCCAAACAATTAATGAAAATAGAAATTTCACCATGTACTTTAGCTCATCATCTATTGTTGGTGAATTCCCTTTGAATAACATAAAGTTTTTATCCAATGGGGTTAATTCTGATTTACATACAGTCATTTTTTACCATTCTAGGATCTTATGAATATACTAACTTTAAAAAAGAACAAATTTTCTAGTATTCTTGTATATTTCAATATACATCCCCAAAATATTCCTAGCTTCCCTAAGATCCTTCTTCTCAAACATTTCATAAAAATCATATTTCACCTCCAAAATAAGTTTCAAGTTTTGACCTATTGGGATCATATCATCCACATACAATAAAAGGATAATTTAACCAATATCCATGAACACCTTTAGGTAGAAACAATGTTCCATGTTTCTATGAACAACCCCCTTATTATCCATAAAGGTATTGAAATTTTGGTCCCACTTTCTTGGTGGATTCTTCATACCATAAAGTCTCTACTTCCTATTATACATTAGGACCTTGTTTTTATTTTCTATAAATCCCTCAAGATATTTTATTTATATTTCTTACACTAAATTTCTATGAAGAAATTATATCTTTACATTCATTTGTTTTAGATTTATAATTTTAGATGCATAAAAACTAACACTATCTGGATGGTTTTATTCTTGAAAAAATAAGGAAAAAAGTCAGAGAAATCTATCCATTCCTTCTACTGAAACCCTTTTACAAATATCCCATATTTCACCTTTTTCAACCATATATTTTCTCCTTCACCTGGAAAAATCATTTCTTCTATAGGAATTTATTCATCTATTTTTTTATCTTCTTATTTATAGATTCATGTGATGAATCCATTTAATATTTCATAGATAACTCCCACTTTCCAAAATCACTAAGAATCACCACTTTATTATGATCACTTTACCTCTCCTTCATATATAATAAGTGATTAGTGAAGATAATTTCTAAACTTTTGAACTATTTATTTGATCCTGGTAAACATGTAAAACTTAGCCTATAATTTATCTCTTTTTAAAACAATATCTTTTAGAGGTTCACCTTTTGAAACTATACCTCAATATTTTATAGTCCTTGGGAAATTATGTACTTCTACCAACCTTACTGATGGTTCCCCATAAACTATATTTAGTTTAATGGGGATATGTTCATTTGATTTATTGATCTCAACTACATCTTTCACCATATTCTAAAATTTCCATAATATCTTCTCATTGATGAGAACATTCTATCTTCTAATGATCTTACAATTTTCATTTTCACAAATTTAAAACAAAAAATTTTTGTCACTATAAGAAAAAATAAAAATGTTTGGGAATTTTATTCAAGTTCTTGTCTATACTTTCCATCAACATGAATGTTGTAGAGACTACAAAAAACATTCAGGTAAGAAATATTCATGGGTTTTCTACACCACAAGTATTCTAAAATCACTTGATCCAATATTATAAAAGGGCTTTTGAGCATGAGATAAGAAACACAATCAACATATTCCTGATGTGGCCTATTTTTAATTCTGTTTTCCACATCCTCTTGAGGTTTTAATTTAATATTTCTTGTCAAAACTTTTCTAATAATGATGAATTTTTAATAATTATTCAATATTCATTTTGATATATAATTAATTGAATATTTTAATTCATATGAGTGATCTTTTTTCTTAATAGACTAGGTTTATTAGTCTTAAAATTTATATGTTATGAGAACCTATACTTTTTCTGGTTGTAATAAACTTTTAATTTTAATATCTTTTTAAATTAATTTTTAAATTGGTATTTTCTTGAAAATAGTTTTTTGGATTTTACATTATTTAATTTTGAAAATCAATACCTAAAATAAATTTTTTTAGTTTTAAAATTATTAAAAAATGTAAAAATCACATTTTTCTACCTAGATACCATTTTTAATTCACGTATTTCTTATTTTGGAATGAATTAATTTTCATACTAATTGGATTATAGGGTTTTGAACCCTAAAATTAAAAACGGAAAATCAATAAATATTAAAAATTAAATGAAAGAGGAAGCTGAACTTGATGTTGAGGATATGTACTAGAAGTTTTTTGGATTTTTTTAGAATATATGGGGAGATTATTGAGGTGGATTGCATGTGTATGTGAGGCCAACCCACATGTGGTAGGATAATATCTAGTGAGTAGATTTGATGAAGTCTTATAAAGAGTATCATGAATAGTGGTGGATGAACCACATGGAAATTCAGGAGAAGAGTGTATAGAAGCTAACTATGAGCAATAATCAATAGTTTTTACATGAATTGAGATTAATTATAGATACTCTCCGAATCCATTGGGAAGATATAAATGGTATACCATGAGATACTAAAGGATATATATTCATGAACAATTCATATTACCATTATGATGTGGGAACTTGGAGAGGATGGTAATTTACTTGAGGTAGAATATTTTATTTCATTACTATAACTACCTCTTCTATTTTTCCATCTATTTTATGATTTTACTTCTATTATAATGATTTTTTGTTGAATATTGTTTTTTTGAAAGGTTTTTTTAATAAATTTTTGATGAGTAATTAGATTGTTATGTTACTCTTAATTCTTTTCAATCATTTCATCATTTATTACTTGATCACATTCATTCTTGTCATTATTCCTTACAATGACATTTTTTGTGTTCAATAATAAATTAAAGTTGATCAAGTTCAAATTTTTCATATTTATAATATCATTTCTATTTTAAAATATTAAAATAAGAAATTTAAATCAAAATAAGGGAATAACGGCAAGACTGAGAAATAGTTTAATGTTGGTGATTTCAACCTCTCATAATTTTTTAAAATGTTGAGTTTCAGAGTTTAAATATTGTGTTTCTTAACATTAACTTGTCTAATGATTAAAAAATTCTGTAGAATTTTTTTTAGTGGATGTCAGTTCAGTACATTTTTTACTCAATCGAGAAGATTTAAGAGTTATCAATCAATCAAAATTCCCCTTTATTTTCCACTATTGATCATAAGTCACTTTCATAATCTACTTCTTATGAAATATTTCTTCTTTTTTTCATCATCATATCTCAATCTCTTATTTTTGGATTAATTTTGGTTTACAGTATTTTTATTACATTTCACTTTTTTGTTGTTTTTACTTTTTTTTAAGTCATTTTTCATGGTCACTAGACATATTTTCAGTCCTTCAATATAGATCAACCCTTACTAAAACTTTAATAGTATTAAGTAGGTGTATAAATAATTAATTTTTTAAGTTCAAGGGGAATATCTAACAAATATTTATCATCGTCATTGGAGAGGGAACGAGTGACCAAGGGAGAAACAAATTTAAGAAAATTAAAAAACCACTAAAAGTATTTTCAAAAAAATATCAAAAATGGAAAAATATATTTAAAAAAAATATATTATTAAATCTATTGTACCTATGAAAAAAAGAACCAAATATAAATATATAGATCCAATTTTTATTAAAATAGAAGTAAATTTGATTTTTCTAAATTATAAATTAAAAAAAAAATATAATAAGGTGGTCATGGTTAACCAAAATGAAAAGGCATTTCCACATCAACCTATAGAACAAGTAATTGAGAGAAATATGCTTATAAAATTTCAGTTTCTCATGGTTTCAAGTAACCCTTCATGAATTAGACCGGCACATCATAATATAAATTATGAGATTAGATGGTTACTATTGTTTATTATTTCATACATTAATGGAATTCCCAATGAAGATCTTTAGAATTTATTAGGGACTTCTACATTATGGCGAAATAGGTACCACTAAGAGATGTTAATGGGGATGATCTAGAACTAAGAATTTTTCAATTTTTTTCTCCACTCATCCCATTCCCTAAACATTGAATCAAAAATGTAAAAAATCAAAACTTATGAAGTTCCTTTTGATTTTCAACAAGAACTAAGTTAACATCCCTTTCATTAAATATTTAATATATATTCCATAATATCTTAAATATATCTAAAAATTGTTTTAAATAAGAAATCACTTGAGGATTTTTCTATATATAGCCTCCTTAAAGAGTGTGGCATTGTTAACCAAAATAAAATCCCACTAAAACTCAATGATAAAGGGAGATTTTTCATTCCTTGTAATTTAGGTAATAGTGGTCAACTAAATTTCTTATGTGACTTGGGTGAAAGTATCAATTTTATTCCTTACTAACTATATCAATAGTTGAGATTGGGATAATTAATCCCACCACTATTTTCCTACAGTTGGCTAACCATTCCATCAAACATTCTATAGGTAGGGTACATCATCTTATTTAAGTAGTTTGAAAGTTGTATTTACCTACTGATTTTCTAATATTATACATGGAGTTTGATAAATAAGTTCTTATCATTTTGGGTTGGATTTTATACACCATATTTATATCTTTTATAAATGTTTTAAATGTCATATTAATTTACAATTTTAGTGAAAAAATCAAGTAATTTAAATTTTTAAAAATTAAAAGGGACCTAAACTTGAACAAAACTATCTAGGAGTTTAAATGATAGAATTTGATGTCATTTTTTTTATATTGGATGATAGATTATTATATATCATAATAGTTATATAAATTAAACCCTTAATTGAAGAAATATACTTGGAGGTTGATGCAAGTGAAGTGGAGGAACATTTTTATAAGTATCAGTGTGAATTTATGGATCATTTAGATGATTTTATAAGGATCTTGTCTTTATTCTAGATCTAAAGTATGAGTGTAGTTAATTTTCCACTATGGATACTAATGAGGAATAAGTGTTATCTAAATATTGTTTATTCTTTAAGATATATATTGAATACCTTGTCCCACCTTGGCCTAAGATTCTTCCTTTTAATCAAAAATCACCACATGTAAATATTTAACCACTTCTAAATCATTTAAAATATTCATTTTTAGGTTAAAGTTTTACACTACATATAATCATTTCTACTAAGATTCAAAATATTCAAGATTAAAGGTTGTAGAGTGTGTTCAAAAAGTTCAAATATTCTTTATGCTAGACTATTTATGATATTAAATGGATTATCCCTTCATTTTTCATGCATAAATCCCTATTTATTATTATCACAAACATAGGGTAAAGGGAAAAAGGATGTGAAATCCTAACATGAAAGAAGTTTTTGGATAGGAAGTTATTAAATTGTTGGATATTGGGATAATATTTCATATTTCATAAAAAACATTTGTTAGTCCTAATGAAGTTTTTTCCAAGACGGTAGGTGTCACAGTTATCAAAAATTAAAAAAAAACAAGTTTGAACTAGGACAGAAACTAAATGGATTTTTTTTATATACTATATGAAACATAACCCAACCACTAGAAAGGATAATTTTCGAATTTCATTCCTATAAAAAATTATTGAGAGTTTGGATTGTAATGAGTTTTTCTATTTTCTTGGTGGTTATTCTAGTTACAACTAGATTTTAGTATCCCCTGAAGACCATGAAAATACCGCCACCTCCAATGGCCCTAAGGCCTTCATTTGTTATTGATTTTTGATAATCCACCTTTTTTAAGGGGTGAGGGGGAACCCTTACAATGCCAGTAGGTGTAAGTATTACATGGCCCATAGGCTTTAGAGGAATTCATTTCTCGTAGGATTCAAACATTACATACAACCCAGACTAACTACTTAGAACTGCTCCATTTTAAACATTTTCCTACTGGAGAATGTTCTTTGGATTCTTTGATTCTATAACAACCTTTCAAAGGTGTATTATGGTTATTTTATCCAATATAGTTGGGAGGATTATTGGGGTCTTTATAGATGATTTATCGATAGTTTTTAACACTTTTACGATTTATTTAAATAATTTGGAATTATTTTTGGGAAGATTTATAGACTAACTCTGTGTTTAATTATGAAAAATATTGGTTTATGGTTACTTAAGGGATAGTTCTTGGTCATAAAGTTTCTAATTAGGGAAATAATGTCGATAATTCTAAATTTGATTTCATTCAAGGGTAAACCCCTCTATAAATTTTTAATAGAATTAGAATCTTAGTGGTTCAAGTTTATAAATGATTTTTCCAAAATCACAAATTCCCTTTATTCACTACTTAAAAGGAGTTACAGGCTATTGTGTTTTCTCGAGAAAAAATTATGTAGTTTATAATTGGTTTAAAATTGATTTTATTTATAATTATTCAGGCTTGAATTATTTATTTACTATGAAGGATGCTAAAAAAGATTTACATGATAGATACTCCTCTTACTAAAATTTGATTTAGATATTAAAGATAAACTTGGTACTGAATTTTTATTGGTTGATAACTTGTCATGGTTTTAAAAAAACAAAATATTGATCCAATTGAGATTAATTATTCCTTCTTAGAGGAATAAATGTTGGTTTATATCTGTTTGGGGTGATTGGTTTATTGATTTTTCTAATTTTCTTTCTATATAAATCTTTCCCAAGGATCATACACAAAATCGAAGGAATGAATTCTTCTTGGATCTAAAATGATACTTTTGTAATGATACTTTATTATTTTAAGATTGTATGAGGATATTCTGAGTATATGTGTTGTTGAGGAATAATTTTTTCATATTATTTAGAGTTATCACTCTTTACTATGGGGTTGACACCATGGGGGAGATAGGACTTCCTTGAAGGTTCTTTAGGATTTTTTCTATTAGCCTAATTTGTTCAAGGATTATAATAGTCTTGGGATAGTTTTGATAAGTTCTAGAGGTTGGAGAATATTTATAGGAAGCAATATATACCATAGAAATTAATTTTATATGTTGATATTTTTTATGTCTAGGATTTATATCCACGGGAACCATTTCAATTTTCTCATGAGAATGAGTACATTATTGTGGGTATAGATTATGTTTCAAAGTGTTTTGTGGTAGTGGAACATCATAATAATCATGTTGTTGGTGTTAAAATTTTAATCAAGAATAATATTATTTCTATGTTTTGTGTGAATAGTGTTTTCATCACTAACAACGTAATTCATTTCAATAATTTAATGTAAAAATATTGATATTTTCATAAAACTATAACTGTTTACCACCCATAATCATGTGGATAGGCTAAGGATTCAAATAAGGAGCTTTAAAAAATTAGATAGAACTATTTATAACTCAAAAAAATATTATTCCTTAATGATAGATGAGGACTTGAGATATTAGATAACTGAATTTAAAAATATTATAGAAATATCTCCTAATATATGTATTTTGGGGGAAAACATGTCATTTACCTATGGAAATTTATCATAAATATTTTTGGGTTGTCAATGATTTGAATTTTATTTTAATACTGCTAGTAAATAAAGAATTATTAAGTTGAGTTAACTAAATAAGATAAGGACATAGTCCTATGAAAATGCTAAAATATAAAAATAGTGAACTAAGGCTTTCCATGATTACATTATTTGGAATAAGAACTTCAAGGGTGGATAAAAGGTTCTTATTTTCAATTCTATCCTTAAAATTTTCCATGGGAAGCTGAAATATAAATGGTTTGGGACATTTAACACCTATAGGATTTTGGTTAAAGGATTTATAGAGTTGTTGGGTAGGGATAATATAACCTTCTTGGTAAATGGAAAAGATATTATTCTTTACTTTGAGGAGAATCCAAAGGGATTGGTTTCTGTATTTATCCTTGAATCTTGAGTATTCTTTAAGTATAACTAAAGACTATAAACTCAGTTCTTCATTAGAGCTAACCCATGGTTCATTTTTTTCATTTTTTTTCATGAAAATAATCCATTTTTTGGTCCTCAACCTAGTGTAACTTGTCTTCTTGTAGTCACCTATGATCACATGATCAATCCATCCCTTGGTTGAATTCTTCTTCATGTGGTTAATTGATTCCACTTGTGGTCAGTTGACATGGTCTCTTTTCTTATTGTGGTTGATTCTAAACTTGGTATAATTCTTATCATGTGGTCGATTTCCTCTCATAGTTGATCGACCTTATCTTTTTATGGTTGATTCAACATTTTTCTAAACTTTTATACATGGTTGATTTCCTATTGTGGTAGATTTGATTTTCAATGTATAGTCACTTCACCTTCTACAAGAATCTAATGGATAGTTTTCTCTATGTGAAAAAAAATCTCCTTATGGTCATTTAAGACATTGTGAATTTTCATTATTCTGTTTTTTTTTTCAAGGATTTTTGATTGAATGTTTTTTCTCACAGTTATTTACATTGCATGGTTGATCTGGTATTTTATCAATTTTTTCACCATCTAGAAAAATCTTTCTTATGGTCAATTTACTTACCATAAGAGCCCATGGTCAATTAGGATTTTCAATTTATTTTCAATTGACCTACTAAAAGACTTATATAGTCGATAGGTACCTCATATGGTTAGTCAATTCCATAGTTAATTAGATTTTATACATGCAGTCAATTGAATTATTATTATTTATTTCCACTTCTTATTATGGTTAATCAATTGATCTATGTATGGTCACTTAGTGTGGTCGACCCAATTTTCTTCTTATGGATAGTTACTTATTTTGGTTTCTTGTTCACTCATGGTTGATTAACCTACTAAAGGAAACTCATAGTTGGTTGTCTTCACATTCTATTAGATCATTGTGTTGATTTTTAGGAGTAGATTTCAAATGTTTGTCATGGGATAGAATTAGATATTTACATAAGATAACTTTGATCACATACCTCTCAACCTTACCTATTGCCCCATTTTTCTATTGATCTTTAACCCATGGTTTCTCATGTTCATTTAACTTGTTATTATCATGAAATGGGGAACTATTTTTCTAGTGTAACAAAAAGGGAGTGTCTTGTCTACATTCAAATGATTAAAGTTCCATGTTCAGTGAAGTTTTTATCTTTTTATTATTTCTAAAATTTTTCTTTAAATTTGAACAACTATTTTGAAAAATTATTTCTATTTGAAATTAAGTGTAGGGGAGTTCCTTTGATGAATGAGATACTTTGAGTGAATCTATTTTTCTTTTATGGATGTTTATCTTACTGATTTCAATAATTTTGAAAATAAAATTGAACAAAATATAAAACATATCTAACATAATTAAAATGATTTTATATTAAAAAAATGTACTTTTTTGTAAATCATTATTCAACATGCTACCTTTTGAGATAATATATGAATTATTTTACTCTATTTACAAAGTAAAAGCATGAACATGTTGGATTCTATTTTCAAAACCATTATTCAAGTGTGGAATCTGTGATATTTCAAAATTTATTATGATCTCTCCAAACAATATTCTAACTTAAAAATTACATATTATTTTAAACTAAAATGTTAAAATGTTTCTCCCATTTAGAATTCAATATTAAGGATATTATTAGGTTTAAATTATGGAGGATAGGAATATTTAAATGTAGTGAGTTGATATTTAATGTTTCTATAAATAAAAATGACTCAAAAAATCAAATTTGAGGTTCTTTAAGATTCAATCTTCATTTCCAATGGGTAAAATTTTTTCTGAAGTTTAAAAGTTTTTTTAATTTAAGGAGGTTGATTTCTATATTACTCCATGGATTTAATTAGGAAAAAAATTTTATTCCCCTATTGAAAAAATTTTATTTCAATAAAATTTTAGGTGTATGTCTTAAAATTATCATTAAATTTACACTTTTTTATTTGAATTAAACTTAGAAGATATGAATCTAAATGAGATATGAAACAAAAATCCTAATTTTGGTTAAACTCTTTTTTCATTATTCATTTATTTTTGGATGGGTTATTGATTTCATTAGTTATTCACTCATTTCCCATCCAATGTTGTGTCTAAATTATTATATGATATAAATTAATGTGTGTATATTAACATGGAGGTACAGAGAAGTTTAGAATTTTCAATTTGATTCAAATTTATGTCTGATAAATCTTTTAAAAAAATTTAATTTCGATCATTTTTTTAAAACAACAAACCAACTTTTGACTAAAATCATTTAATTTTTAGAGGTAAATCACATAGACAACTAAAGAGTATCCATGAGGGAAAATATTTTTGAATACTAATTCAGTTTGGCACATTATTCTTTAAATATTTATATTTATTCTCTCCAACTGAACTTGATAAATGGATTATTTGAGGTTAAATAATTTTCTAAGTGTGGGGGAATTTTATGTGGCCTATTTTTTTATGAACTTTTCACTTCCTATTGAGGTTTTAATTGAATATTTTATGGTAAAATGGGGTGATAATGGTTTTTCTTTAACAATTGATCAGTATGTTGTTAAAAACTAAATTCATTGAATATTTTAATTTTTATGAGTGATTTTGGAGCTTATATTAACTAATATTCTTGGTCCTAAATTTTATATGTTTTAAGAACATATATTTTTGTTATTTTTAATAAAATTTCAGTTATAATATATTTTTAATGTAATTTTGAAATGAGAATTTTATTGAATATAATTATTTTAATATTACATTATTTAATTTTGAAAATCAATTGCTAGAATAATTTTTTTAGTATAGAAATTCTTGAAAATATTGAAAACTCCAATTTTATGACCTGAAAATAATTTATTAATAAATTCATGTGTATTTTTTCCCAACTTATTTATTATCCTCAATTATTTTCATGGTTTTGATCCCTAAAATTACAAATGTCAAATAAAAAGCTGCAAAAAATAAAATGCAGAGGAGGATGAGCTCAAAGTTAAGGGGATGAACTAGAAGTTTCAAGAGTTTATTGAAATATTTTAGGATATTCTTAAGGTTCATCACAAAAGGAGGTCAAGACTATCCACATATTTGAGGAGTGTATCTAGTTAGAAATTTTTCTCAAGTCACATGAGAAGAGTGATAAATAATGATAGGCACGCTATATAGAAATTTAAGATAATTTTGTGGAGATACTGACTATGAGGGAGAGGAAAAAGTTTTTGTGTTAATTATTCTTAATTAAATACACACTACGAATCAAAGGGAAAGATAGAAACATTATACTACTATAGACTAAATGATCAGTGTTCATGAATTAGTTAGATTGTTAGTGTGGTGAGGGACCTTAAGAGGATGATAATCTAATCATCAATAGATGTTTTATTTCTTTCTTGAAACATACACTTCTATTTTTATATCTATCTACCTTTTGTACTTCTATTTTAATGAATTATTTTTTTTCTATTTTTTGTTTTTAAAATGTTTATTGGATAAATTGTGTATGGTGAAATAGATTGTTTTGTTTCTCTTACTTCCCTTTGATCATTTTATCATTTCTTGTTGGATGACTTTTATTCTTGTCATTATTCCTAAAAGTAACATTTTCAATGGTCAAGAATCAATAATAGTTGATCTTGTTCACAATTTTTCAAACTATTAAGAACGTTTCTATTTTAAAATATTATATCTATAAATTTTGAAATCAAAATAAGGAAATCACACCAAGGATAAGAGATAGTTTGATCTAGTTTTTTCATCCTCTCTTTAATTAGTATTTGGTTTTATAATTGATAGGATATGGGGATTAACCTTATATTGTTTATTACTTAACAAATTTAGCATGTAGTATTTTTAGTGGATATTCTTTTAATCCCTTACTAATCGATCAAGGAGATTTAATAGTTATCAGTAAATAATAATTTCCCTTAATTTTCTATGATTGTTCATAACATTCTTGCTTTTTTCTTCTTGTAAACTATGTCTTCCTATTTTTATCATCATAACTCAATCACCTATTTTTGGATTGATTTTGGTTAACACTATTTTATTTTTATTAATCTTATTAGTAGTTTGTTTTCTTATTTTCAAGTTCTTTATTATGGTAACTCAATACAGTTTCATTCATTCCCGATGGATTGAACTTTCCTAACATTATATTAGTTTTAATTTGGAGTATAAATAATTAATTTTTTCAGTTCAAATATTAAATTTACCAATTCCACCCAAAACTCCTTTAATAAACGTAGGTACAACCTCATGATATAATCCTTTTTATTTAGTGTTTAATTAACTCGCTTCAATATACCATTCTTTTTTTGGTATTTTGAGAATAAAATTATAAAATCTAATTTCTTTTCTTCAAAAAAATCTCCAAAATTCCTCACTATTATATTCTCCACCATTATTAGTCCTTAATCACTAAATATTATTTATTTACTCTTTCTATATCATGGATCTCCATTAAAAAACACTATTAAGTCCTTTTATTTATTATTAAGGAAGTAAAACCATATTTTCCTCATTCTATCATTGATAAATGTAACAAAGTATAATAACCCACCATGATAATAGACTTGGTAAAACCCCCAAACATCCATATAAATGGGATCTAACTTTTAAGACTTAGGTTTCCTTCTATTTGTGATAAATGATTCCTTTATATACCAACCAAGTATACAACTCTCACAAGTTATGAGTCTATTTGACTAAAAGTTAGTATACACTTAGCATATAAGACATGTATTTTTGTTGAGTCAATAAGGTTTCCTTATGAATTTTCCATTCCTCCATGTTTTGAAAATCACAAACACTTTTTCTTAAGGAAAATTATCTTTCTCTATGTATTATTTTATTAAGGAAAATATCCTTTCGCTAATCAATGGTTTATCCTTACTTTGGTTTTCATTATCTTATCCAATGTCTTCTCAAAACCAAGTTAATTTTATTACTAATTCAAAATTTGGGATCCTTATCTAAAAACCTCAGGATATTATAGTTCCTTGGATATTGAGTCTTTTGTTTTTAGACTCTAAATTTTCTAAAATTCATATTACGAATTCTTTGAAATTCAGATTCTAAATTCTCTAAAATTCAGACTCCAAATTCTCTGAAATTCAGATTCTTAATTCTCATAAATTTAGACTTCAAATTCTCTAAAAATCAAATTCCAAATTCTCTGAAATTTAGATTATGAATTCTCTGAAATTCAGACTCTGGATTCTCTGAATTTCAAACTCCAAATTCTATGAAATTCAGACTCCAAATTCCTCAGAATTAAGACTCCAAATTCCTTAGAATTCAGACTCTGAAAACTATAGATTTCAAATTCAAAATTATTTGAAAAACAAAATCATAATATCCATTTGTTTATAGAATCAGATTATTTAAATTTTTAGACTCTGAATTCTATTATTCTTAGATTTTGGATATTCAGATTTGGTTTAAGTTACTTTATTATCCTTACACATGATTTTGTATCTATAAAACGATGTCCTAAAATTTGTTTCTAAATAACTATTGGTTGAGTGACATATATACAAGTCCCTCTTAGATTCAAGGAAAAATATGATTGTTGGAGGAGGGAGACGACTTTTGAAGTTTTTCCTATAAATAGAAGCTCATTTGAATGATCTCATTATCCATATATAGAATTCATAGATTGACGGATGATCCTATAGATTACATGCTGTGAAATGATTTCTAGAGAGATAAATACTCTTGTGCCTTGTGCATTTTATGAACTCCATGTTCAACTGTGAACATATTTTTTAGCTTGCTTCGTGCGATTCTGATTATTTCTAAGTACAATCGATGGATTTCAGGGATAGGAAAGCAATGGATACCTTAAAGATCAATGGATTATGGGGATAACAAGACAGACTCTGATATTCTTATCAAGGGCTTACCCTGGTATGGGTAAGATAGACTTTCTTGAAAGTATAAATCAAGGGACCTTATACAAAGTTTTTCGATACCCTACTCTTTGGTTTAAAATATTTCCTACTTGTTACTTATTCATGTTTCAAGTTTTATTTCCACTATATTTTGTTAAAGGAAGAAAGTATAACTTTATTATACTTTCTTGTACTTTTATTTACTCTAATGAATAAGATTCTATATACTTTAAGGTAGAATCAACTGAACTTAAGTTTCTTTTCTGGATCCATAATTCTCGACCCTAAGAAAGTTTGTCTCTTAGTTAATAACTAAAGAGGATTTGTGAATTTACCATGTTTAACTTTTTTAAACATTTTTTTCCTTAAGTTTAAAAACAAAAGTTTTTTAAACTTATAATTCACCCCCCTATAATTGAGCATCTACATTCATTATTTTGATCCTACAATGTTTACCTCACTCATGTTCCAAATATATAAATTCTACAACTCTGAACATCAATAAGATATCATTCTAGCAATAATAATTTCATCTGATCATCCCGTATGATACAATGTTTCATCTTTTACACCAATTTTCACCACTATGGAACCTTGAGTAATCTTACAAACTCCATCTATGAATATTTTTCTAAAAAATAAATCATCTATTTGACCAAAATAAATTTTATTCTTTCATAATCATGGTATGTATTGAACTCCCTATAACATCAAAAAGTATTCATTTGATATTATAACTTTCATGTCAACATACCCCATGATCTAAAGAGCTTCATCATCAGCTGAATAGACCCTAATAAACCTTCCTAATATATAATTATCCATGAATCCCCTCTCATTATTAGTATGGGATTAATCCCCATATTTAATAATTAATTATTCTAATAGAATATTAACATTCAATAGTAAATTTATATTACCCTCAGTAGTGGTGTTTATAGAACTTGAACTTTCAGAACCTCTACTTTCAGAATTCACCCTAAAATCCTTCTTTATAATCCCCTTATTCCTACACTACCAACATACTAATCTAGGGACAATAAATTTACCATGACTAATATCCCTTAATTTATATTATAATATCTTATAACCTTTCAATTGAACAGAACATCCTCTACCTTCTACATTGAGTTTTGTTCTGGTAGGTTTATATACTTTTCTTCACCTAATCTCTTTATAAGATCATGAATATATTAAAAAAATAGGTTGGTTTTTTCAAAATAATTGATTATGGAATTCAAAATCATGCCATAAGATTTCAGAAGTGGTGACAGTAGTAGTATATCCAACACATCTTCATTGAATCTCACTTTAACTAATTTAAGAAAACTTTAAATCATATTTAAGACATTAACATGATCAGTTTCTATGATTCCTTATAATATTTTGATGTTGAATAACCACCACATCATGAAAAAATTGTTCATTTATATTGGAATATCATATATATCATATAGTGCCTTTATCAACTTCATTTTTTCACCTCCCAGATGTTTTAGGAAACATTCTTCACTAATGACATATGTATCAATCCAAGTGTCTTCCTATCAAAACATTCCCATTCAACTTTATTCATTTATTCTACTTGATATCCTATTAATAGAACTTCAAGGTACATATGAAATATATATTCCTACATCTGTATCCTCTAAAAAATAAATTATATCCCATTGAACTCATATAACCTAACATTTCATTCTTCTAATTCCATTCCTTATAAAACAGTTAACTCCCACTAAAATGAAAAATCTTAGAGACAACAATGTTACCTGAAGATTTTTTATAATGCTTTCACTAAGGCTTGATGAACCATAATCATTAATACCACATGTTGAGATATGTAAAACCACTAGTCTAGAATCAAACCACCATAAATTTAAGAGAAAAAAATTTTGGAACTCCCATAATAGGACGATCCCATGAAAAAATGTTTTGGAACAAAGAAGAAAAACATACCCTAGCTACCACACTAAATTTCACACAATAAAAACACTCAAAAATCATTCAAAAATCACACAAGTGGAAACAAATAACTAAAATAAAAGAGCATTAATTGAATTATATGGTTCATACTTTAATCTTATATCCATGAGAGAATGCTATTATTTTATGTATATTAAAGGAAAAATAAGGTGATTATAATCATAGTTAGAAAATTCAGTTGATATTATATCTCTCATAGTTTTATTTCAAGTGGTCCCACCCCATATATTTATAGTGGGTCTCATATAGACAGCCTCTTATACCACCTTTTGTGATTTCTGAGCATCCAAACATTGAACATAGTCACATTCGGTTTCCCAAAAAATGAACTACCTCAATTTTTATCTACCATTAAATGGTGAGACCTTTATTTATGCAAACCTTTGATGATTATGATGTATACCTTGTAAAAAAATTACTCTAAAATATCAAATAGAGTTCACCCTATGAAAATATACTTCTTCACTCTATCAATCAGACATAGAAACTTTCCCACCAAATTCTAGAATGTTCACTTTCATACCATCTTATGTTCACTGGGAATTCACTGATACAAGCCTCTCATATAATATAAAACCCAAGATCTAGAGTCACTCCTTTTGGATACATATAATTGTAACATGAAACAGTCTTCACATTTCCTAACATAACTATCATTGTCCTCAATAATTGGTATCATAGCCTCCTGTGTAAGAAAATGAAACCTAATATGTAAAAAATTAATAAATTTGATGGTTAAAATGATTTTAATCAATATAAACTCAATATGAGAGCCTTATTAGTCCAAAAAAGACTGTAATATGTGTTTTATGGAACCAAGAAACATATAATTAGTCATTTTTTTGAATAAAATACTAAAAACACCTATAATAATGTCTATTATGATGTATTAATGAAATCATGGAGATCTCTTATACTATATTTGGCTGATAAAGTCTTACTAGGGGTTTCTTATGAAACCTCTGTTGATATAATGGAGTTTAAACATAAGAAATTGTATATAACTACTTCATTAGTGGGTCATTTTTAAAAAAACATAAATTTTATAACTTAAAATGTGTTTTCAAACCACAATTTGGGTACATATTGTTGATTTTAACAAAATATGATTGATTTGGAAAATACTAATGTTAAAATTGAAGATAAATTATAAGGAAAAATATTTTTTTATTTTCTTATATGGAATTTATAAAAATTTACTCATGCTAGGATGTATAGTAGAGATTCCTTGACCTTAGAGGAAGTGAAATATTCCTTGGTTTCACATGAATTATACAGTACGCCAAAGGTAATGGCCAAGTCTGAGGGTTTAACTTTTAAGGTTTGGCATGAGTTATAAGGTAAAAAATAAATGTAAATAGGAAAAAAAGGAAAGAATCATAGTCAGTGAAATTCTCATGTGTACAGATCAGTTTTAAATTAAAGGGAATTTTGAGCTTTCAATTTAGTGGACTAGAAATATTTTTATTCATATTTTGGAAAAAAAATTATGAGAGTTTGACTGGATCAAACCAGTATTTTTAGATAAGTTATAAAGCTCAAAGGTATACTGGGTTTTTTTGGTCTGATCTGGGGTAGGCCTGGGGTGTCCAAGATATAGACATGGCTAGCCATTGGCTAGCATGTGGTCAAAAAATGGAACCCACTTGTAACGGGGTTCCAATAGCTATCCAGTGTTGTCTCTAGGAGCATAACTCCAATTCTATCCTCTTGAATTTTAAGTTGGTGGGAAGAGGCAGCCCCTTCCTCCCCCTCTATTTTGCTCGACTGACCCAAGTAGGGTATCTCCCACTTTTCACTTGATCTCCCAACATTGGAGTTGATTCTTGGTGCATTTCATGGGTGATCTTGGGTAAAGTTATCCCTCTTCTTCTCTCACAAATTTTTCCTTTTGTATGCTACTGATTTTTCATCAGTTTTCATTTAGGGATTTTTTGGTCATTTCACTAGAGAATGGTGAAATTACCTAATTTCTCTAGAAATTTCAAGCATCCTAGCATGGGGATGTCCCATAAAGATGTATATCAGTCTCGATACATTATTCCATCAAAGTTATATCATATAATAGAATTATTTATAGTTTTTCTTTAATTTTAAGATTAAAATAATGATCTTAATAATTTTTTGGTTAGATAATTTCCTAGGAATGGTGTTGGAATCCCCTATGGACCTCTTATGGGTAGTTGGATTTGGTTCAGACATGATGTGGTGATCCGGTGAGATTTCATCGATTATGAATTTTTTTATTAAAATGTTTTAATTAATTTTTATGTGTTTAAATTATTTTTCTGGAACTTATTCGTATAATTCAGGATCTTGATTCAAATGGATGATCTTGGTTGGACATTTTTGGGATTTAATGAGTTTATAATTCCTTAAAAGGTACCACATACCTTAGATGAAAATTAATTAGAAACCATTGTATAAGGTTAGTGATCCTCAAAACATTCACTTTGGAATTGGTGTATTTTGTTATGATATGTTTAATGCGAGGTCATGCCACCATGGTCAAGGACCTTTTTCATTAAAAATAAATTATTTAATAAAAAAAATATGTTAATATAAATTAAATGGAAATTTAATTTATATTATTACACTTATGTAAAATACTTATGATGAAATGAGTAAGAGTCATGGACACTGAGAACCTTGGGCACTAGCATGACGCTTCAACCACCAATGGTTGAGGCATGGATAGAGAGGATACCTAGATACCTAGAAACCTCCAAGAGTGGGTGTAATGTGACCAAATATGGATGGGCTTAGTAGGTTGGGTAAGGACCCTTGGTATGTGTTATGCCTAGGTGGATAGACCTTAGGTAGATCAAAGATCGGTTGGGTGAGTTGTCCGACTTGGAGTAGTCATGGATATAGATATGGAACCTCATCCATCTCTTAAGACTATCTCTAGTAAGGTGTACCCTTGAGGCCTATGTGTATGGATAATGGATTGATGGTATTGGGGGATGGGATGTACTCTAAGCGCTATGCATTTTCCAATTAGCCAGTTGTGATTGAGGATCCATAGTGGGATGCCTTATTTAAAATGATGATTGAGGAGACCTGAGTGGGTGCATCATTGATGGATAGACCTTGAGTGGGTGTGTATTGATATGGGTAGAGATGGTTGTGGGTGTCACCTTAGAACCCAAACCCACATGTAAACTCAAATGGGTTGTAATGTTGATAATGGGCTTATGAGTTTGCTGATCCCTTCATGTATTTTTATTTTGACTAATGCATAGGCTTAATGCCTTGGGATGGTGGATTCCCCCAATAAGGTGTTTTATTTTGAAATTCATCATGCTTGGACTGAGGAAGGGTATATTTACCCTGGTTTATGACTATTACATGGGGTTTTAATTGGATGAGCTCATGTTCCATGGGGATGGGTATATTTCCCTTGGTAATATTATGCTCTCTGAGTATTCTGATATTGCGTATATTTACCTCGGATAGTATTGTTCCTAAAGTGGTTGATATGTTCCAAAGGGATAGGTATATTACCCCCAGTTTGTTGAGCCTACATGTCATGGGGATTGGTAAATTATCTTTGGTAGTCCTATGATCTTTGGATGATATGAGGATGGGTATATTTCCCCGAGATGATATTGAGACTAATATGGTTGATATGTTCCATGGGGATGGGTATATTACCCCTGGTTGGCTAATACCACATGCTTTAGGTATGGTTTTATTACCCCCAATAGGCCTTTTCTCTATGTATCTCTCAGGATTACTTGGGGATCGGCTAGAGTGACTTGTTGGTTGGCAGGATCATTCTTACATGTTCAAAGAAATTCAGGCCCTAGTCGTAGCAAGTATAGTCAATCAAGGTCACGTACCTAAGGATCAGAAATGGTATGGTTTTAGGTAAATGGGTTGGTACAATCAACATGATGTGCTCTAAGAAATTATTATATCAATCCAAATCATGTATCTTTGGTTGGTTATTTATTTATTTTCAATAGTTAATTTATTTATTCTGAGTATCTCACATGCACATATCACAGAATTTTCAGTATATTATGATACTGAATTGATGGTTCCTTATTAGGTTATATACTCGCACCTTTCTCAATATGATACTTCACTTGGGTACCCAATCATCCCTCACTTGTTAGATTTTTAGGATGGGTTGAGGCCCAAGATTACTTGTTTAAGCTCAAGAAACTCTGATAGGAGTTAGAGAGCAGGATGAGGTTATGGTTGAGAATTTTAATAGATCCTCCAACCTTTTATTTTAGTTTTCTATTATTTTATTTCATTTTTTATTGTATATGTGAGTGTCCCAATGGGTGATCATTTGTTGTTGTATTACCAACAGTTTGTACATCTATCTTCCATGTTTTAGTTTATTATATCATGTTCTATTTCAATTATTTTTATGGGTAATCTGATGATTATGGGTATATATGATGTTAGTTTTATTTATATTTGATTCCTCACTCTGATATGAGGGTATAGTCTCCTCATAGTATAACCATAAACCCCTAATGTTGGTTGGTAACCTTTGGAATATGTGGAGGTACGCTTGAGTTCATGTGGAGAACTAGTTTAGTTACTCTTCATAGAGTGATCTAAGATGGGAAGTTATAAAGTTTTATTAGATCTTGGTCTTATCTTTATATTACTATTTCAAGATTTGGTAGATAATGGATATAGGGTTGTATCATAGCTTGTGATGGAACCAGGACTAGTGTGTTGTGAAAACCTTTTTTGGTGGAAGACCAGGTTACCATGGGTATGGGATTTATGTTCTTGGCTTATGCAATTATAGTTATTTGTGATTTTCACCAAGCTTTATATAAAAGATAATTGAGGTTTGTGATTTTTTATTTATTAGACTTTTATATCTTGTACTATTAGTAAGAATCTAGTTGTGGATTTTTAATATTTTCTTTTATAGGAACATGAATCTCATGCATCATCTTGGGCATATAGGATTCATATGATGTATAAGCCAATTAGTTTGACTTTTTTCATTGATGAGAGGTTTTTTCTGTTTAAATTGTCAAAAATTGCTCATATAGTCCTCTCCTGTATATTTATTGTGGGGAATTATACACAGTTGGGATTAATTCTATATGAATTTCCTTCTAATAGAAGTTCATGTGGATCTATGGTGAGATTCTATAAAATGTTGATGATGGTGACATAGCCCCTTCAGAAAAGGAAGAGTAGAGACTGTAAGGTTTCTTTAAGTGTTATTAATTACTTAGATTCATTCCCTGTAAGGATGATTATATTATAGGTTTGGTTATTTAAATGTACAGTAATAAACTTTATGGTTTTTTCCTATATAGATTATAATTTAATTTTATTTAACCAAATAATGTGACTGTGATTCACTGGACATGGATCATATTTGAAGGAATATTTTTGTATAGACCATGTCTGATGAGATGAGATACTCTAGGGAGAATTATGATGTGTATATGATCAGAAATTATGGGTTCCTAGTGGTGGGATGGTGGTTTTGGCATGTGATTTTGGTTTTTATTTGAGACCCTATAGTGGGAGTTTGGGCATGTTGGATATCGTGGGTTGTTTGAGACTGGAGCATGGATTACTCCCCATGAGTTGTGACCTTTCTTAAGACTTGGCCTATGTGTGTGTGGGATAGGTGTTAAGTCATAGTGACCCTGATGTGAGTCTCGACTTGTTCAGATATGTGGGAGACCTTGATACCTTTAAACATGGATTATAAATTAGTGGTCTAATGTGTAATGATGTCGAAGGGAAGCTCCTGAAAGGGGTTGACCCAGTCCTTGTTGTTCCTTAGAAGTAGAAGCACAGGTGGGTGATTTTGTTCAAAACTGATTCATATGAGTTTTTTAGGGGTTTTGATCATAAGAATTTAAATTCCATTAATTCTATATAATTCAACTTGAGTGATTTTGTATTAAGGTGGTATTTTTAGGTCAATACTGGTCGATTAGCTAGTGTAACAACCCATAATTTTATCAATGGAGTTTTCCTTATTTTTTTATTTTCATATTTATTAATGTAATATAAATCACATGAACCACATGATTTGACAAATAGAATTTTATTATATTAATTTTAAAATTAAATTTATAGAATAAATATTTTCATAATAATTATAATTATTATAGTATGAAAAAATAGAAAATAGGATAACAATAATAGGAAAATTTGGATCTGCTTGATCCCCCAAAATAATTGCACTTGAAAACAAAATTGTAGAAATGAAACTGAATATTAGTAATACAATGTGCATTTTTAAAATGAAAATATATAACCTTGAGAGAAAATATAAGTAAATGAATAATGAATGAAATATTAGATATTTTTTGGAAGTAGGGAACCCATATGACTGTTAAAAATATGACCATTGAAATAGTAATATGACTGCTAGAATAGTAATATAACTGTTAGAATAGTAATATGAATATTAAAAATAGTAACATGATTGTTATTATAACACCCATTAGATCTCATGTATTCCTTAGTTGATCATTGGTCTTTATTTTTGGGGTTGAGAAAGATTCATGGGATCAGAGGTTGAAAATAATATATTTTGAGAGGAACTAGAAAGGTGCATGGTTAAGGAACATAGTTAGTTTAACCATATGATAACCATGTGTTATGCCTATATGAGGTTCCAGTGGTTTTTTTTATGATTTGAGAATGGTTAGTCTAATCGTGTGATAGGCCTTGTGAACCATGTAGGGTGTCTGGTGGTTGTTCAGGGATGTCACATAGTTTGAGCATGGTTTTTCCAAACAGTGAGGAACTTAGTAAAAACTGTGAACCCGCCGGACAAAATGGATGTTATGGGCACATGCTTAAGGCACATAGTTAGTTTAACCATGCGGTCTACCCTAGGAAAAAATATGATCCCTCTATGAACTCTTAAGAAGTGGAATTTTACTCTTTTTTTCTTGGTATTTTTAAAACCTAATCACCCATAATCTAACATTTTCTCATCCTAAATCTTCCTAAGTGATTTGGAGGTCTTTCCCCTTGGATTCTAGGTGTAATTTCTTCGTTCTTGATAAATCAAATTGAGGTATGTTGCAGTTTTGATCAAGTTTCCCCTCTACTTTCTAGAACTATTCTAGATCTCTTCTCCTCTCATATTGTTGGAACCCAATCCGGATATGATTCTAGATTTAATGGGTTTGATGGAGGATTAAATTTGTTTCTTAAAAATTTAAGATCATGAGGACCCGATCTACTCTTCCCAGATATCCATTTTCAAAGATGGTTTATTCTACCTTCATTTTGAGTTATGTATTTTTGTATAATGGGTTAATTATATGAATTGATTATCATTATTTAAAATTATTTTTGTTTGTTCATTTAATTTAATTGATTTGTGTTTTAAAGGTATTTCTTAAAAAGATAATTTTTTAAGGGTTTTTCTTTGAAAAAAGGTTTTTGTACACCAAGTGTTTGATTAAATTATTGAATGATGGTTTTGATTCAAAAAATGGGTTTTCAAACACCAAAGAGGATTTTCTTGGATTTGAAAATGTTTTATAAATTATGATAATGGATTTGAAGTGGATTTTGGAAAACTTTTCACATTGGGAATCTTGGGTGCATCGAGAATAATACATAGGTGACCCTAGTTTGTGTCGCACCACTAGGGGTTACTTTTGGGATATTAATGGACTGTGAAAAGAATCGATATTGGCTGATACCAATATAGGCTGACTTAGGATTTATTTTATGTCTAGTACATTTTTCCATGGTCTATTTCCTGATATTGTGTGCTTTTTCATTTATAGTTTTTTATCACATTATGGATATGTCAGGGATTGTTGCTTTAATATTTTTCACATGGATTTATACAACATGGTTTTTTAGGATGGATTATTTCATGGATATGTGTTTACTTTATTACCATATAGTGTGTGTGTCTGTGTGAATTCATATTTTATCACATATAATTTTCATATTCCTTGAATTTTGAATATGAAAGGATTTCACAAAAACCAAATGAAATGATTTACAAATGGGTTTGGATTTATGAAAATTATTTATAAAACTGTTTTTTCTTAAAGCTAAAACTGCTGAATTGTTGATATTAGACCTTGTATAGACTCAGTGGTGGTATCTTACTAGGATTTTTTTTCTTACACTCTACTTTTTCCTTTGGGTGGTTTTAGATGTTATATTGTAAGATTCAATTAAAATTAAGGGAATATCATATCATGTTGGCTTCCACTATTGTCGTAGACTTCGATTCGGGATGGTTTGGAAGTGACGATTGGTCACATGGATAGTTTTTCTCTATCTCTTATTATACTCTCTAGTTTAGTAAATATTTATTGTATTTTATGGGTCTTGGATGAATATATTTCTTCTACTTTGTACTCTTGTTGTATGTATTGTTTTTTTATATTAAATAATTATTTTATGTTATCTTATTTCACCTCACTATTGTAGCGGTCCAGCTCAATTGTCTTGTTTAGTTGAATCAGACTGGTTTTTCATAGTTATAATATCCTCACTTATGGAAGTGTAAAATAATATTTAGGTATCTTATAAAATGAAAATATGTCATATTTATATCATGATACATGTAAATAAATTTTTTAAAAATTATAAAATAAGTGTTTGTGTTTTTTTAAAACATATATATTTTATTTTCATTTTGATAACAAATATAATGATATAAAAAAAATTTATTTTCATAAAATGGGTTTATAAATTATTATTATTTTTTATTATAATGTTAAAATAATTTTATGAGACCATAAATGATTTTTTAAAGGTCCATCATCATATTAAAATTGTTATTTTCTCAAATAAATGTGGATTTTATTTAAAAATTAAATTTAACATAATTAGAAAATTATTTTCAAAAAATGGATTTTTTTTTGGAATCTATATGTTGTAAAATAGTTAGGATGAATTTTTTGTGTTTTTATAATATATTTTAATTTTTTGTGATTAGAGAAATATGAAAAAATATGATATTTAACATTATAAGTTAAATACATGAATTTTTTAGGCATGGATGATGTAAAAATACACTATTTTGAACTCACATGTACCATTTACTATATATAGATTCACAAATAAATAATATGTTTAGTCTTAATGAAAATAATAAACTAATGAATATAATATTCAAAAACACCCCTCTCCTCCCCTTATAAATACCACCCCTTCTCCTCACAACTTATAAACCTTAGAGATTTAGAAATTTTTTCCCAATTACCTTTACTATATTATACCTCATTTAATATTTATTCATTTATCATCCAAAGACCATTTTAAGGGGCTTTAAGGGGTATCCTAATTGGAGGTGACCAAAGGAAGAGGTAAAATTATCAACTAACCAATTTCAATTTTATTCATCTTATAACACCCACATATGTTCTCCATATAACTAAAAAATATTAACATAAGTATCATAAATATATTTATATTTTGTTCTTATATTTAAATATCAATCCTCTACCCTCACCTCAATTCATTCTTAAACAACAACGTCATTCACAATATGGTTGGTTCACCACCTCCATGAACAGCACACATTGTTTTTCTCCACTTCTTTTAAGGATAGTTATAGAAAAAATATTATGGTTAAATATGATTATAATAATTATATTATAACTTATTTCAGTGTTTATAATGTTTTCTTAGTCATTAAATTAAATAAAATGAATTTGTTTCATGACTTTTGGTAAAACGGTCTAAATGAACTAACCATATAACGTTAACATTTTTACTACAAGAATCACCCCTATATTGAAACACATATGGGAATTTGGGACTATTTAAATTTCTATAATTACATGAACTCCATATCAATTCACTTCTATATTTTTATTCCCTTTTGATAAGAACTTCCATAATTATGCGGAAATGATCTGACCATTAAACCATGAAACGAATGCCCTTAGAAAATAGAAATTAGTCTCTATATCTAAATGAAATGGTTGTAAATGAAAATAATATCGTTCTAATAAATAAAATATAAATTTATAGTTTTATTAATTAGGTAATTAATTATTTTAATTTGATTATTCAGGACATTAAGTGAAAATTCATAACAATTCTAGAATATTAGGTAAGGGATATCTCTGAACTACCCTTTTTCTTTGGGTTATGACCTTTATCTCTATAACTCTCTTCCTCTATCTCTTTAATGTTATGTAATAATTAAAAAATTTCTATATATTTCTTTTAATTATTAATTTATCTTATTATTCATTAATGTGATGGGGGTAATACATGACTTAAGTTCAGTTTGCAAATGCTTTCTTTAAAATCAAGCCTGATTAAGGGGAACTTTTCTATCCCTTAATCATTTTATGCAATTATTGTTTAATTTATTTCTTATCATTAGTTATTTCATTAAATAAATGAATATTTTGGTTATAAATACTTTTTCTTACCATTGGTTTTAAAATAAAGTTTCATAATTACTCTTTCTTTAAAAGTGTTTAATTGTTTCTTTAAAATACCATTTTGAAAGTCCATTTCTACACACAATTATTTACCCTTTCTTGTGAATTTTTTTCCAAATCAACACCATGTTTTGATAAAAAATTGTATTTACTTAGATATGAACATCCAAAATATTTAATTTCTTCTTATATTTATAATCTCTTTGAAATTTCTTTTGATTATGATATGAGTAAATATTATGAAACCCATTTATTTACATGGGTAATTATTATATTTATGGCTTATGATTTATTTATTTTTTTGTCACACATAAGCATGTATATGTTATCATGGGTGAACTTAGATAGTTCTCCAACACATTGGTTAATGTTTTTTTCTTATGAAATGGTATGTATGGGATTAATAAGTAAACCTAATCCAGGATGGTACTATGTCCACCAAGTGATGTTGTCTTGGAAGTTAGTCTTGACTTTTTCTTATGTTGTGTTATATATTTCTGCTGATTTCATATTTTTCCATGATTTTATGATTCTATGTTCTTTATTTTATTCTACCATATGATTATTCATAAGAATTTTCTTTTATGATATCATGTTATTCCTTTTAACTCATATGCAATTATTTATTATCATGTTTATTCCCTTATTAGGATTTTAAGCTCACCCCTTTTGTTTATGTGTTACCTAGGTTATCCTATACAGTTTTAGGAGCTCAAATGGATTTAGGATCTCACTATATAGATTAAAATTAATTATTTTTATATTATTTTCACTTTTCTATTTTAATTATCTAATCTTTTAAATACACTAGGCCTTTTGATCCTTGATTTGTATTTATTAGATATTTATTATAAAAATTATGTAGCAATATGAGTAAAAGGTTTGGGTAAATATAGTTGGCATCATATGTAAGGTCTAGATATTTTTTCAGGATTATGACTAGAATTATCTAGTGATAACCCTAGGGATAAGTCTAAGTATAAGATAATATCCTAAAAATTTTCTGAATTATAGAGTGAGTGGTTTCCAAGAAATTATATCCTTATCTAGATACTATCAATTAATTTTTCTCTAACATAGTTATAACTAGTGGTAATAACCCTAAAAAGGGAATATTAGGTATTAACTCAGTCATCATCTGGTTCACTTCAAATATTCCTTACTGTACACCTCATTTAACACTCCCAGTGGATATACATTATTAAATTCAAAAATTCTTTATGAATGAATATGAAGGAATTAAATATATTGTTAGGTTATAAACCTAATAGGAAAAATTAATATGGATAACCTATATTGAAAACTAGACACTAATAAGTTAGGATATACTTTTCATTTATAATTTATTCCTTCTATATTCATAGTTTCCCTTTTTATATAATTTTTAGTTTAAGTATTCTCATCCCTATGTTTGTTTTGGATAAAGTAAATGACTAAAACCAAAATAAAATATTGAAATCTTTGCTCATTATCTATTCATGAGCCTATATGATTATATTTCAATTCATTCCTTCATATCTTGAAAGTTTAGTATAACTATTTGAACACCACCTCAAAACATGAGGGTTGAGTTATATATGAGAATAGAAAATGGGGCAATTATTTTATACCAAGTATATAACTCCTTCCCAATCAATGTTTATGGAATAAACCTCCCAAAAAAATATTTTCTAACTTACTTTAGTGGAGTTTGATTCTATATTAGGCATGAATTGTATGTCCTTATATAAATCCAACATTACCTATTGGAATATGGAGATCACTCTTCACATCCTTATTCATCCTATTATTTTTTAAAATTATAAGGAGGAAGATGTATCTATTTTGGAATATTCTTATCATGTGTGTATATTATTGTCTTATGAGTAATAATATCTATCCCAAATGATTAATACCAAGGAGAGAATCATTATTAAAGACATTTTCATTGTGAGGGATTATACTGATGTATTCTCTGGAGAGTTTTCTGGTCTTTCTTCTAACTTAGAGGTTAATTTATCAATCAAACCTATACCTATATCTCTTCCTATATCCAAGAATCCATATATAATGGACACTATTGAGTTGGAATAATTGAATAAGAAGTTACAAGAGAATCTGGAAAAGGGCTTTATATGCTTGAGCATTCCACCAAGGGGTACATCAATCCTCCTTTTCAAGAAGAAGGATGGATCAATGCACCCCTACATTGATTATCATGAATTAAAAAAATGTGATAGAGAAAAAGTATCCCCTTACATAGATGGATGAATTTTTTGATCAACTATGTGGGGCTCATTATGTTTCTTAGGTGGACCTCCAGTTGAGTTATCACCAATTAAATGTTAAGAATGAATATATTCCAAAGTTAGTTTTTTGAACAAGGTATAGACAATTTGAGTTCATATTAATTCCCTTATGACCCAGAAATTCTCTAACAATATTTATGCACTTAATAAATAGTGTATCTATAGATTAGCTTGAAAAATTTTTGGTAGTATTTATAGATGATATTATGATATACTATAAAATAAAAAAAGTAACATGAGAAACATTTGAATAATGTGCTAAAGACTTTGTGAAAGGAGAAGATATATGAAAATTATAGTAAATGTGAATTCTGGATAGAGTAATTATCATTCATGGGGTATGTTATAACCAAAAAATTGATATATCTGGACCTTTCTTAGAAAAAATAAATTAAGGAGTGTCCCAGGTCAAAATCTATAATATAGACCCATAGTTTCCTTGGAATTTTTGGGTATTACCAATGATTTTTAAGAAACTTCTCATGATTGTAAAACCCACTAACCAAGATGACACGGAAGCGAGTAAATTTTTTCTGGACTAAGGAATTCAAAGAGAGCATTAGGTAATTGAAAATGAGGTTTATCACTACACCATCCCTCCTGTTTCCCTAAAGTGTAGATCTTTACGTAGTATAAACTGATTCTTTGATTTAGGTAATAGTCTATGTATTGATGAAAAATTAAAAATTGACAGTTTATACCTCAATCCAATTGAAATTTCATGAGAAAAAATACCCATCGTGTGATCTAGAGTTGGTTGCAGTGATATTCACACTGAAAATTTAGTGTTACTATATTTATAGGGATAAGTATGAAATATATTTGGATCATTAGTTAATAAAATATATATTTATACAAAATGAGATTAAAATGTACTATTGAATATTGTTAAATCTGATCAAGGACTATGACTTCTCAATCTACTACTATTGGCACCAAAATTTGGAACAAAGAAAAAGGCCCCAAGACGGACCCACGGACTGCCTCACGAAGCTCCTTCACGGAGTTCCCCAGCACCGCAGCAGCCGTGAAGCAAAGAAGGCAGGAGGCTCCGTGAACGCATTTGACGTTCGTGAGCCCATCGCAAAGCAAAGAAGGCGAGAGGCTCCGCTAACACATTTGACGTTCACGAGCCCACCGCAAAGCCAAGGAGGCGGGATGCTCTGTGATCCCAGTTGACGTTCGCAAACCCGTTGCGAAGCCACCTGACCCCTCTTCCCACCGCATGAGCCCTGCTCCACGGTGCCTCTTGCCTATAAATACCGAACTCCCCCTAAGCTCTCGGGATGGACAATATGACCTTTTAGCTTCTCATCTCCCGAATTGCGAAGCACTCTTCTGCTTGGTGAACCATGAGTTGTGCGAGGTACTTCTGCTTCGCGAAGTGCCTCCCCATTGTCTCATTTTGATCCCCTCTTCTAAGAGGGATGCCTTTTGTGAAGCCTAAGGGCTTTCGCGAAGGAAATGGATCCCCAAGGGGACCCGGGTCATCACGGAACATTTATGCTTCGTGAAGTACCCTTTATATACACTTGATCCATTTGATAAGGCAGGACCATTGTACTTTGTAAATCACATTGCTTCCTGACACTGTGCTATGCAAGGCACCTTTGCCCCACGAGGTTGTTCTCCATGAACGCCCTTTCAATTCACGAAGCACCTCCCATTTTCACCTCTACCCCATGATAAGGCTAAGGGACCCCTCTTCGTAAGTTCCCTTCATCACGCAGAGCAACATAGCTCCACAAGGACCCTGCCTATGGACTCATCTGCTTGGAAAATTTTTTTCTCGTGCGACCCTCCAGGTTGGCACGATGTAACTTCAAAGTCCCCTGGACAAAACCACATGTAGCGTTGCAGCGCCTAATTCTTCTTTACATGGGAATGCTAATTGATATTTCTACTTCACATAGACACGCTAACGTGGACCCCTTGATGGTTCGCTCCATGACACCCCCTCACCACGGCATTACTGGTACCTTCCCTTCCACAAGGAGAAGAGGGTACCGATTATGTAAGTCCTAGGGGTGTTGAGTAAACCCACCTCGTCCAAGCTGCAGGACGTTAAACTGCTAAGCACCCTATCCTCAACACACGACGTTAAACTGTGACATCATCCCATTCCTCTCAAGTGGGGTTCCCTCACCTTGTACATTCTTCATGCCCCCTGGTCTTCACATGGGATGATATCCTCCTTCTGGGAGTGGAGTTTGTCCATGGGGTAAGGGCAGCCATCTTGGTGTAAGCCCCTGCTCCTCCTCACTTTCTCGGTGCCAAGGCCAGCAGAGGGTATGATAGGGAATGAGGATCCTCCTTTCTTCAGACCCATGTCCCTCTCCCGTTGCACTTTGTCACCCATGGGCCTCCATCCTGGAGTATGTACCAGCACCATGGTCTGCCTCAGAGCATAATCCCCACTCCTCTTTACTTCCCACAGATGCACCTTTCGCGATGTGGTCGCCAGGTCTCTGCTGCCTCTTGTTTCTCACACCGAGCATGACTCACGTGGGCTTAGAGTAAGCATCGACCATGACAACAACCCCATCCCACATGACTTTAAACTGTATTCCAATCCAATGGTAAGCTGTTGTGACCCTTCTGAACTACGTTTCCTTTGATCCATGTCAAGGCATGGTATGTAGGAAGCCTCCCCAAGGTTTAAGCCCGCCACTCAGTCATTCCGACCTCCTTCATGTCGGTTTACCCCCATCTCACATGACGTTAAACTGTACATCTGAACTACGTGGAATTTGATCCATGTCAAGGCATGGTATGTAATAAGCCTCCCTAAGGTTCAATCCCACCACTTGGTTGTTCCGACAACATCGGTTCACCAAACACCTTGGGCAGCCTATAGTGTATGCCCCACACCATTTTGAACTATGTGTTCTTTGATCCATGTCAAGTCATGGTACGTAGAAAGACTCACTGAGGTTTAAGCCCATCACCCACTTGGACCAAGGTCCTTATTCACTTCGGTTCTCTAACACCTCCACCTTCTGAACTATGCAGCCTTTGATCCATGTCAAGGCATGGTACGTAGGAATCCTCCCTGAGGTTCAAGACCAACACCCATCGGACCCCCGGTCCATCTTCACGTCGGTTCGCCAACACATCCTATTCTCGAACTATGCGGACTTTGATTCCCTGCCATGGGGATACGTAGGAAGTCTCTTCGAGACTCAAGACCAAAACCATCATCCATCCTGATTCTTGCTCGGGCCGCCACATCTCGGTGAGATCATGCCACCCCATTCCCCTCCACAACATTCGAGAATCCTCCCATGTTCTAGCCCCAATATCAGTGTTCCCTCAAGGGGGTTCTTTAATCTGATCCACTCTAGCTAGTGTTCTGATCAGTCTGATCTGTCCCCGCTGGACGTTAAACTCGCGGCATACCCTGTGTTAAACATGGGAAGCTGAGGAAAACCTCAGAGACATGCCTAGGGCATATGATCCCCTGCATTCTATGTAGGATTCCTCGGGCTTTCGCGCCCTCAAGAAGCCCTATAATAAGGGATAGAAGAAAGACACACCAATCCCCAGCGTCTAGACATGCCAGTGATGCCCAGCATGACTACTCCCCTAACTGAAGGTTGCTTCCCTGACCGGAGCCCTTGGAATGTCCTGACCAAAGCAGCGTAATTAACTGGTGTCCATGAAAATATGGTGTTAGGAAGAGATTCACGAACAACGTATTAAATCTATGAGGGAGACCCGAACTAGGTGACGAGTTCCGAGGAGGAATCCACAGAAGGAAGAACCAACATCCCATCATCTCATTTCAATCAAGGAGAAAACTTCCCTAAACAAGAAGAGAATGTCGCCAGCCTTTGGAAATCGGGATTGCGGGGTAACAAAAGCCACACCTGTCGCACTCAAACAAACGGACGCGCGCGCCCCGGCGAAAGCGTCGAAAACAGAAATGGTGAACCTGACATGAAATTCTTCTCCTGAATATGGAGATTAGTAATGCTCGAGGCATCCATGGATTGACGTGTCACCGAATCCAGCCATCCAATGCTAGGTCCCGCCAGGAAAATAGTGGGCCTGGTGTGAAACTCACCAGAAGTTGGGGCAGTAGAACATTGGGCATCTCGTTCTGTGATGTTGTCAGTGTGGATCCCTCTTACTGGCCACAGAAGACGGAATGGCACTGGGGCACAGGTTGTTGATTTATTTTCCTTTCAACACTGATGAGTCCATCTCCCTGCTTCTCAGGAATTAGGTTGCTTCCATGGGGACATGATCATCACCCGACCGCCTACACAGGGGCAGGGGCAACACCAGTACAACCGCTCTGCGTGGATCCACTGATGTCGCAATGGAATATGCGTCCACAACCGTGGGGCACCCATGCCCCCTTTCCCTATCTGAGATTATCCAACAAAGGGTAATCAATGAACTTGTATGTAGGTACGAGGAGGAGGGGTTCATCCCTACGAGGGACATGGCCCGCCTGGATTTAGAGGCATATGCGCCCCACTATCAACGCCACCCCTGAGGGCTGCACAAGAAGCCATTACTCCCCACCCCAACATTTCAATCATTTTGGGAGTCTTTCCCTGTAAAGCTTTGATGACTCCATACCTTACGCCGATGAGGTGGGCGATGCACGACCCGGCCTGGTCAGAGTCCCAATCCAGGGGCTACCAGCAAGGGCCCCCACCTGGCCACATCAGTGTCACTGCCCGGCCTTGTCGGAGGAGCAGGTAAGCTTTGCACCTGCACCACCATCACTGGCTCGCATGACCCAACGCCAGCGTCGGGCACGAGCTGAGGACGCCTGCCAAAGGGGTGTCAACGTCAACAGCTACTGTGGCCCAAGCCACCGCCGATGTGTATCATCAAGTCCCTGTACACACTGAGCAGGGGCGCTCCTACGCCCAGTCTGAATCAAGGCCCCAACTACCCCACGGGCAGGCTAGGTCAACTCTCCTGGTTACAGGCACGAGCAGGAGGAGTCGTGAGCCAACCCGCAGCAATGCCATCTCGTACGGAGGTAGTCCCCGTACGACCACCACCTCGAGCGTGGGTCTTCCCCGCTTTGAAGCTCAGCATAGAGTTCTGCCCCATGCCACCCCCAATCCGAATGAGGGTCAACCCTGTGGTTCGGTCTCTCTCCAACATGGGGATCCTCCCTACGTCCTCTCTACAGCTGGAGAAGGTCCTCCTCGCCCCGACAACCAGAGGAGTGAAGTCCAGCCTCGCTCCACCCGCATCAAGCATGGAGGTCCTCCCCATGCTCTCGCCAGTTCCAGCGGAGGTCTCGCCTATTTAGGAACTGTTCATGGAGGTCCTCCCCATGTCCCCTTTGACATTTTTTCCAGTGCTCCTCACACCCCGATTGTCTCAAGTGGAATTCATCACCACCCTGACACTAGTGCGGACGAAGGACTACATGTTGGGAATCATCCCTGTGCCAAAGAACCACCCAGGGGCAAGAAGGTGGGTCATCTCCGCCACAAGAAGAACCCTGGGAAGGCCTGGAGAGAGGTCAAACTAGTCTGCTTCTTAGACTCTAAAGCAGAGTGCGACTCATCTCAGGAACCCTCCCCTCGCTCGTCCTAGTAAAGGGTCGGGGCAGGGACAAGGTGCATAATCTTGGTACTTCCAGAATGCGAGGTCCACAAGATTCCCTCCTCCCGCTGTAGGTTTATCCAGGAGGATGAAAATCTGGAGACCCCATAGGTTGTGGTCGTGCAGTCACCACCATCATCGCCGGAAGCGCTTTCTACCTCCACAAGAGATCACAGAGAGCTATTCTAGGGACTGATGGCAGGCGAGCAGCATCACGACCCACCACTGGCAGCCCTAGCCCCTGATCTAGGAATGGTGGCTGTCAGCCCATCCTATCGCGACGTAACGGTCAGGTCACTACACTCCTTGAAGGACAGCCCAAGAATCGACGGCCAGTCAGCCCGTTCACCCTATTCTCCACCGGCCAACCTGTTGTCCCAGAGGTCTACCTCAGTACCACTACCAGTTCCTCAACCACCCCCAGTTTGCGAGTGGGTAAATCAAGGGCCAGACCCTGAAATTGAGCCGAGGGGCTTCTAGAGCATCCTTGCAACGTACCGCTTCATCGAGGAGTTATGTCCCATAGCATCGTAGTATTTATGCATACCCGAGTCCCTAACCCCAGAGGAAGTTGAGTGTCTTCGCTACACCATCTAGGTGACGCATTTCAGCCTCCTTCATTAGCATGTGGTATATCCAAGGAGCCAAGTGCATTTTGAGGACATCAGCGAGCAGTGTTGTCTAGTGAATTTGGTCGCACTCCCAGTGGCCCAGCGCCCTGAGTCACCAGGCTGGTGTGAGGCCCTTTAGCAGTAATGCATTCAGAGTATTAAGGTACTCCACAAAATCATTAGGGAAGAAACCCCCCACACGCAAGTCCGTGGTTGGGGACAGTATGTTGCCCTCCTCCTCAGCCCTATCTGACGGCAGCCCGACTCGCTATGAGATATTGAGGACATGCCCCCAGGAATGGTCATGGTCTATATGGTTGACATAGTGGAAAAGGAGGATGAGATAGAGTTTCTCGATGGAGACTTACCCCCTCAGGGTGTGCAACCACTGTTGGACCCATCGGGTAGGATTACCAGTCAGTAGAGGAACCTCCTAGGTCTCCATGTGCCCACCAAGTTGTTAGTGCTCAGCTGGAATGTCAGTAAGGGAAAAGATCATGTCGGAGCTGTCAAGCACTCTAACCCATCCGCCTCAGTGTAGAAGACGGAGGAGGACCCCTAGAAGGCCGCATTGCACCAGAAACTTGCTGAGAAAAAGAGTTTGGTCGATGAACTCCTGGAGGAATGCACGATAGAGTGACAACCCGACTATGGAGATCCTAGGTCAGGGCAGGAACAACTCCTCCCCATTGAGATGCCTCCTGGAAACCCTGATCATGCTGCTCCCACTAACAGGGTTGAAGCCAAGACTCATGCCAAGAGGGTGCGATATGTCTCACCAAACCCTCCCGAACGGCGTGGCAATCCAAGTAATCCAGTCTGGGTTCCCCCAGCTGCCCTGCAGGCCGTCCCACTAGTCGCTCCACGAGCCGCTGAACCCGTCTACCATGTCAAAGAGCCCAGTGACACACTTGTGGTTAGGGATCCCTATCAAGATAGGGACCCCCGCCCAGATGATCCTATGGTGGCACTCATTGCCTGCCTTGAGGCATTGGAAACATGGCAGGTAGCAATCCCACCGGATGGAAATCCATACTCGGCCTGGGTGGATGATATGTTGACACCTCTGGGTTTTGGGAATCCCAACTTCTCCCCCTTTAATAGGACGGGGGACCCGCCGTAGCACCTGTCCCACTTCAATTCAAGGTTTGGCCCTATGTTGGGGATACCATCGCAGTAGGAGGCCACCAAGATCCGTTGTTTCGTTCAGAAACTGGAGGGGTCGGCATTCGTCTGGTACAGCCAACTTCTCGTCAGATCCGTGACCAGCTGGGAGGACATTCATAGGCAGTTCCTCTACCAGTTTAGCTCTACCACCCAGAAAATCGTCATCACAGACCTCTTCAAGTGAAAATAGAGGCTTGATGAGTGAGTCGCAGACTTCATCGCCTGGTGGAAGGGGCTCACATACTCATTTGACATGCCACTGACTCAGGAGAAATTACTGATGATGTGCGTAGGGAATGTCAAAACAGAACTGGTTCCTTCCCTAATCACTCAGAACTATCCCGGAGGGTTCTGATACTTTTCAGATAAGGCCCAGTGACTCAAATAATCCCTGCAACAGGCCAGGCAGGCACGTCTGTTTCCCCCTGCAATCCCAGCAAGGAGAGCTTCCAGAGCTAAGCCTGCCGTGGTGTCCCAGATAGAGGCCCCCAGGTAGCTAAAATTTCTACCAGTAGCACCGGACCCACTGCCTTGCCGAGGCCCTCCACCACAGTCACAGCCTCTAGCCCCACAGCATCCTCAAAATCGGTAGGCGCCTCCGCTTAATGCGCCGCCACCGCCCAGGCAGGACAATCAGGGTCCACCTCCTCGATAGGCCCCTCCGGCTCCCCATCAAGGCCAGGCTCCAAGGGCTCCCTATCTAGAACTAAGACACCGAACATACTCATTCAGAAATAATCAGGTCCCTGGTTACTTCTGTAGTGCCCTAGAGCAGGGGATTGTACACTTACCAGAGTGCAGGAGGCCAGCAGAGGCGAATCTCACTAATCGCCCCAACTACTACCCCTATCATTGGATTCTAGGGAACACCCTCAAGTAGTGATATGTGTTTAAATACTGGCTCCAAGACCAGGTCAATAAAAACATAGTCAGGTTGGGTCTGGCCCCGACACAAGTGGCGGGTGTCTTTGTGAGGTCATAAAGTGGTAGCGACAATGAAGGTGAGTGGCAGCTGGTTCCCATCTGTGGATCCCAAAATTACGATGACTGGATGGCCAAAAAAATGGTTGGTCACACCCATGGAATCATTCGGGCATGCCTGAATCAGCCAGATCCTTCAGAAGCCACGACCACCACCTCTGCATTTTCATCTCATCCGACTTCTTCCCAGAAGAGAAAGCATCGGTAGCACAAGAAGAAGCCATGTGCCCCACTGATGGCATCATTTTCCCACACTATCAGCAACTTCATGCCCCCTGATATGGGGATCCCTCCTAGAATTCACCCAATGGTGGATGATTCTTCAAGTGAAAGTCAAGGGTACGCTTTGGTTAACATCGTCGAGTTGGTAAACCTTTATATGACTCCCGATGAGGGGGAACACCATGCGAATCTCCCCAACGTCCCCAGCTGACGCCAACATCGGCGGATCTGTGGCTACATGGGTCATTGAGGCGCACCAGTTGGAACCTATAGCTAGGCCGTTCATGCCACTGAGACCAGACAGTAGGCCTGGCGTAGAGCTCAGCACTCGTAGCCTTACCATCTGGTGTCGTCAGGACTGCATCCACCACCATTTGTGCTACTAAACCAGGCAGAGCCACTTCAGTCGTACCGCGACCAGCTTATCCCCACTAAAGGTCAACCTCAGGCATCCATACCTCATCAGGTAGCTACTCTCCAGGCTTTGACTAGTGAGCAGCGGGATATTCCCAGCACCATCCAGTCGCCAGTCCAGCCAACAGGGCCTGTCGTGCCTCC
This sequence comes from Viscum album, assembly GCA_963277665.1. Lineage (NCBI taxonomy): Eukaryota > Viridiplantae > Streptophyta > Magnoliopsida > Santalales > Viscaceae > Viscum > Viscum album. The sequence continues at coordinate 230,708,641 of OY728151.1, forward strand.
AATTGTAGAGCGGCCTCCTGTAAGTAGAATTTCGCTCCTGGCATAGAAGTATGATGTTCTCAAGCACCTTTCTATCATTCCAATGAGTCTTTCCATCCTAAAAGCCCTCCGCTTATCTTCATATATGCTTAAGGCCCTCGCTAAGGCTTTAAGAAGCCCCCTCCAGTTTGAGACGGAGGTAGCAGCTGCCGAAGCCTTTCATCCTAAAGCAGTTGGGACTACCGAATGCCAGGAAATCATTTCATTCTCTAGAGAGGATTAAGGCTCTCCCATATAGGGGCACATCCGTCCATTGTACATCACTAGCCAATTAAATGGCGTTGAAGTTCATCACTGTCTCGTTGACACCGGCTCCGAGATCAACCTTATCCCGACACAGACGCTGCGGAAGCTGAGGTTATCCAAAGATGACTTGACTCCATCATATTTAAGGATCCTGGGATATGACAGGACAAATTAGACCCTAGTTGGAAAGAACCTTTTGAGGACCCAGTTCGGTGGCCTAGTTTCCAGTACCGAATTTATGGTTGTCTCCCAGGACACTACGTACAACGCATTAATGGACAGACCATGGCTCCACCTGCATGCGGTGGTCCCCTCATTGTATCACCAGTGCCTCAAGTACTCCCTTAATATTCGAGTAGGCGTAATCCAAGGTGATGTATCTCCTTTAGCTTCTTGTGAAGCCCGTTATCTGGACACTGACTATTACAAGAGCAAGGATAAGAAGATTCTAGCAAGTGAGGTTGAACCTGCCACGGTCACCAGTGACCCTTGGGCAGATCTGAATGATGCCTATGTTTTCCTAATCCATCGATTAGAGGCAACTACCCTTAACATGGGGAAATGATTTTTTGTTTCGGGTATAAGAGGAAGGCATATTCCCAAGTCCAAGGAACGGTAGGAAATCACCTCACACTCCTATAAAAACCAGGCTCAGGTGATTCTGGAACCTCCTACCCCTGTATGGTATCGGGACGTCCGCCCCATGGCAAAGGCAGTATGTCATACGTGTCTGTTTCATCGGGCTAGGATTAACCGACTCAAGCTGATGCGCTACTATTGCTTTGACATCATCAAGTGTGGCCCTCTGGGCCGAAGGCCAGATGGGATTGGGTCGTCTACCTTCATCACCATGGTATCAATGGCGTGTGAATCTCCTGATGTGTTGTCCACTTCTATCCAAGCTGTTACCAGCCTCCAGTCAGTTTCCTCTGTCCAAGGGGAAGCCCCACCCGCTGGGAATCCATTCTCTACAAGTGAAGAAGAGGATTTGAAAGACACTCCCCCTTCCTTTGAAGAAGGCCTCCCTACCATGGTCGATGAACTAGTAAAGGTGAACCTTGGTAGTGAGGTAGATCTAAGACCCACATTGATCAGTGCGGCCATGTCCCTTGAGGAGCATCAGCAGTATGTGGACTTCCTTAGACACCATTGAGATGTGTTTTCCTGAAGTTACGATGAGATGTCGGGACTAGATCCTCAGGTAGCCATCCACTATCTCGGTCTCCGGACAAACCATCGTGGGTTTAAGAAGCCTCCTAGAAAAATGCACCCTTCCCACGGTGCCATGGTCGAGGCGGAAGTTGACAAGATCATCAGAGACAACTTCTTCAAGGAGGTCCACTACCCCAAGTGGCTAGACAATATTGTTCCAGAGAGAAAGAATAACGGACAGATCAGAGTCTATATCGACTTCTGAGATATCAATCATCACTGTCTGAAGGATGATTTTCCCCTTCCAGTGACATAATTGTTGATTGATGTTATGGCCAGGTTCCAAGCCCTCTCCTTAATGGATGGTTACTATATATATAATCAGATCTGAATGGCTCCCAAAGAATAGGAGTCCACAGCTTTTAGGGCCCCCAATGTACTTTCTATTACCAGGTTATGCCCTTCATCCTGAATAATGCAGGTGCCACCTATCAGCGGGCCATGCATCGCATATTCAAGCCAATCCTCAGGACATTGGTAGAGTGTTATGTAGATGATCTAGTGTTCAAATCTCGCTAGTGCTAGTAACATATCAAGGACCTTGATAAAGTGTTCGGTTTCCTCCGTTCTCACCACTTGAAGATGAACCCGTTGAAGTGTGCCTTCAGGGTCACTTCCGAAAAGTTTCTTGGATTTGTTTTCAGGTACCGAGGCATCGAGATCGACCCCGATAAGATCAAATCCATCAGCTAGATGCCTCCCCTGAGCAATATTCGAGAGCTTTGAGGATTTCAAGTACACTTAGCCGACATACACCGATTCATTGCGAATCTGGATGGCAAGTGTATTCCCTTTTCTCAGATCATGAAGAATGACACCGCTTATGAATGGGACGAGGAGTGCCAGACTTCCTTTGAGGAAATCAAGCAATATTTGCTCCAGCATCCAGTCTTTATGCCACCCGTCTCCGATAGGCCACTAATCATGTACGTCACAGCCCAGGACCGATCTCTCAGCGCCCTTCTCACCCAAAAGAACAATGAGGGGACAGAGAAAAGTCTCTACTACCTCAACCGCATGCTTCTCGATATAGAGACCAGATACTCCCTTATCGAGAAGAGCTGTCTTGCGCTTGTATTTGTTGTGCAGAAGTTGTGACATTACCTGAAGCACCGTGAGGTATATCCGGTCTCTTGGGTAGACCCGCTGAAGTACATTCTGAATCTCCCCATGTTGACCAGCCATCTAGCGCGGTGGGTGGTGATTCTCCAGCAGTTCGACATCAGATTCGTTCCCCAGAAGTCCATAAAGGGGCAGGCATTGGCAGAATTTCTAGATGCCCATCCAACATCTGCGGATCAGTCACTGGACTTGGATTTGTCTAATAAGGAAATCCTCTCAGTCGATCAAGTCGTCCCCTGTTGGTAGATTCACTTTGACGGCACCTCCCAGAGTCCCACTGGTAGGAGACTTAATGATCCTAGGCTCAACAGAGTGGGCCTGGGTATCGTCTTCATTACCCCATCACAAGCCATCTTTCCATACTCATTTCTGTTGTCATAAGGGTGCACCAATAATGAGGAAAATTATCAGGCCCTGATTACTGGTCTCGATCTGGCCCTTGAGAACGACGTGCCCCATTTTCATGTGAAAGGGGATTCCAAGCTAGTCATCAAGCAGTTCAACGGTGGATATGTTGTCATAAAGCCAGAGCTCACACCATTGTTGGAGCGTACCCTCCATCTAATGGCCTAGTTCCCTTCTCGAACAGAGGTTACACATGTCCCTCAGTCATAGAATGGTCGAGCATACGCTTTGGCTGGCTTAGCTTCATCCCTTGTAGAGCCCGAGCAGGATGATCTGATTATACATGTGGCCCACTAGAGATTCATTACTCCCGTCACCCCAGAGGATGATGACGACCTTTGAGTAAGCCATCTTACCGTCGAATCCTCCACATTATGAGCCCCAAGATCATTAGATCTAGTGGTTGAAGCGACTCCCGATTGGAGATCCCCTTTTGTCGAGTATCTCCAAAATGGTTTCCTCCCAGCTGATAGGGCCGAGGGCGAGCGAATCCGACAACGCGTGTTGTAGTTTACCCGCCAAAGCAGTCCCAGTCTTGAGAAGATCCTCTATAATTGTGGTTTTGGTGGTGTTATCCTTCATTTCATTCAAGGAGTTGAGATTCCATAGGTCATGCAAGAGGTTCATACCAGTTCCTGTGGTGCCCACCAGGCTAGGCCGAAGCTGTCCCATCAGATCCGGAGACTGGGGTACTTCTGGCCCTCTATGATCCATGATTGTATTGAGTTTGTCAAGAGATGTCATGTGTTCCAAGTGCATGCTAAATTCCTACATCGGATGCCAGAACCTCTCTACTCCACCAAATACTCTTGGCCATTTATAGTGTGGGGACTCGATGTTGTGGGGCCATATCCACCGGCGACAGCTCGCCAATGCAGGTTCATCCTGACCACCACATATTTCATTTCCAAGTTGGTAGAGGCAATTCCGCTCAGGGAAGTAAAGGCACGTTCCATTTTTAACTTCGTGAGCTCCAATATCATCCATCCTTTTGGATTTCCTCACGCTGTCATCACCGATAACGGCACCAACTTCCAAGCGGTCGAGCTGAATAAATTGTACGCCAAGTACAATATCCGCTCGAACTATACCTCCCACTATCATGCGTTGGAAAATGGACAAATCGAGGAATTCAACAAAACCCTCTCTAACTTTTTGCAAAAAATGGTTGGTCAAAACAAGAAGAGTTGGCCGAAAAAGCTCCCCAACGCCCTCTGGGCCTATCGGACGATGACTCACAATTCTACCCAGGTGACCCCGTATTCCCTGGTGTACGGAGCTAAGATCGTCCTGCCCATTGAGATCCAGTTGTCTTCGTTACGCACTGTAGTCTATGACCAGAAGGCGCCATATAAAGTGGTTGAAATCCATCTAGCTGAATTGGAAGCACTTGACGAGAAGAGGCTTCGTGCCTTGCATAATATGGAAAGGCATCAGAATAAGATGGCTAGAGCCTTCAACAAAAAGGTTTTCCTTCGCTCTTTTCTAGAAGGCGAGCTGTTATTGGCCCTCCGAGTGCCAATGATCCCTGGCAGGAAACCACCCAAGTTGGAGCCCAAGTGGAAAGGACCTTACATAGTCCAGAAAGTTTAACCCAATGAAGCATACTCTTTGGTAACCTTGGATGGTGAGCGTATAACCCCTACCACCAATTACAAGTTCCTCAAGCAATACTTTTCCTGAACTTTGTGGTCCGACATGACCTTAAATTGGTTGCTCCTGCATGACCTTAAATTGTCCAGTCCTACATGACTTTAAACTACGCATCATCCTACATGACGTTAAACTGCATCATTATAACTACGTATGGCTTGATTATCATCCTGATGGGATACGTAGGAACACTCAGACTCTTTGTTTTGAGCCCTGACCCAAACTCATATCTTTGACTATCACCCTGGGTATAGCTTTCTCTAAGTATCCTCGCATGATATGGTGTAGGCTTCCTTAGCCCCACACATACAAGGATTATAATGGTTGCACCATGTTCCCACTCCCGTTCTTCTATCCTCCCATGTCTTCACTTCATGATGTTAAAATGCATGGCCTTCAAGAACTATGTATGGCTTGATTCTCATTCTAATGGGATAAGTAGGAACGCCCAGACATTTCATCTATTGGCCTAGCCCAAATGCCAGAATCTTCCCCTCGGGTCAAGACATATGGCGGGGTGCATACTTTTTCCCTAATTCACGTCGAGATAGCCTCGATTTGGCCCTACATCCCACTCCCTGGAGACATTCACCTCTTTCATAAATAGGTACAGCTATGCTTAACCCACTCCTTGACTAGGATTACATCACCTTCCCTATCCAGAAGGGCCCCTAAATGGAATGGATGCTAGGGCCAAGGGTTGTCTTACCACTTTGGGCCAACGGCCTCGAGGATGTCGAGCAAAAAACTGATACATATCCCGCGTTTCAAATATGGTCAGTGGTCAATGCTCATTTGTTGCTCCCATTTCAAGTTACTATAGTAAAGTTGTGTTTCGAACATGGTCAATAGTTGTCATGTGAAATTGGGGCCACCCCAAGATCTCCCAAACATCGAGTGTAGTGGTTCATTCTACCCCGTTGTATCTCCAAGAGACGAACTCCCTCAGGTCGATGCCAACCATCAGTCCCCTTGGCCTTTTTAGTCCCCCAACCCAGGTTATCTCTTCTGGGGTTTTGTACTGCGTGGTATGGGATTATGTCCTCATTCACGTCGGGTTAGTCACTGTTTCATACACATCCCCGGATGAGACACATCCTCCTCGGCCCTCATCCTCACTATAATACGCTAAACTGCAAGCTGGTCAGGCCTTCCTGACTGAGGCCCAGCCTCAGGCTCCTTGGCCTTTTCGGGCCCCCGACCCTCATCCTCACTGTAAGATGTTAAATTGCAAGCTGGTCCGGACTTCCTAACCGAGGCCCAGCCTTAGGCCCCTTGGCCTTCTCGGGCCCCCGGCCCTCATCCTCACTGCAAGATGTTAAAATGCAAGCTGGTCATGACTTCCTTACTGAGGCCCATCCTCAGGACCCTTGGCCATTACGGACCACCGGCCCTCGTCCTCACTACAAGACTTTAAACTGCAAGTTGGTCAGGCCTTCCTGACTGAGCCCTAGCCTCAGGCCCCTTAGCCTTCTCAGGCCCCTGGCCCAGGCTCTCTCATGGGAGTGTATGACATGGTGTAGGATTACGTCCTCATTCACATCGGTTTATTCACCGTGTCGTACACCTCCCTTGTTTAGGGGTATCCTACTCCCCTCCTCATCCCGCATGACATTAAACTACATCTTGAGAACTACGTGTGGCTTGATTCCCATCCTTATGGGATATGTAGGACCACCCGAATGTCTAGAATTTGGGTCCAGCCCCATCTCCCAGAAATCTCCATTTCACCTTGGCCCCTTGGCCTACCCTCTCCTTCCTGGAAACCTTCGTTGACCCTCTTCAGTGGTTCACCAATGTGCCCAAGGGTCCTCTGGTTTAGTACCTAGAATGTTGGTCTCTGATCATACATGCTTCCACCCGCTTTTTAGGCTTTGTGTTCCCCTTCATTAGGGATTCGATCACCTTTCACACCCAAAGGGACCCCCGAGTGGCATGGATGATAGGCCTAAGGGACCTCCTACCATTATGATCCCCTAGTGGCATGGATGATAGGCATAAGAGATCTCCTAACATTATGGGCCAATTCCCTCTAGGGTCACAGACAAAAAACTGATACAAATCCCATGTTGTGAATATGGTCAGCGGTCGATGCTCATTTGTTGTCCCACTTCAGGATAACGTTATATGGATACTGTGTTTTAAATATGGTCAACAGTTATCCTCCATCTCCATGCCAACCCCATTAATCCCAAAATGTTAGTTACATGATTCACATCCTTCTCCACCTCATCATGTCCAAGTAGAAATTCAAAACTCTTGGTACAATTCCTCAGTGCGCATTCGCGCGTTGGGAGGACCAAAACCGTCATTCGGGGCTCCACACCAATTTCCCTTTGGCGTACATCCCAAGTATTGCAAAAGACATTCACCTCCCTTATTTCCCACAACGAGTCTAACTCATGTGGGATTTGGGATCAAGTTGAGGTCTGCACTTACTTGGAGGGTTGTCACCCCATCCACGGTCTGAAATCTAAGACCATAAACTAAGATCTCGTCAAGAACTACGTGTGTCTTGATTCCCATCTGTATGGGATATGTAGGATCACACAGATGCCTCGTCTTCAGGTCCATCTCAGTTGGGAGCTATTTTCTCCTTCCACTTTCCCTCTTACCCCTATTTGGGCCCCTTGGCCTACGGTTCCCCTTTAGTAATTGCATACGGTGTGATATGGGATCATTTCCCCATTCATGTCAGGTATGTTTTATTACGCCGTACACATTCCCCACCTAGCATCGTCTCTGCTATGTCTGCACTGCATGACATTAAAATTCATGGATAGTCCCATCACATGACCTTAAACTGTGATATTATCATCCTAGCTGCACAATGAAAAACGGCACTGCATTGTGATAACCTCATCATAGAGGACATCACGTTGGGTATTGGTCATTTTCCATACCATTTATTAATGCCTGTTATGACTTGATTATTTTGGTGATGCCAAGGCCTACTACCCTAGGCCTTTCGCTTCAAAAAAAACCACTCACCTTAAAGGAAAAACAAGATTTATCAAATTCCGCTTCTCTTGGTGTGAGGGCCACACCCGCATGCCCCTTTTCCCTGGAATTTGTACCTTACCGTGCCACCTCCAGAACTACGTGCAGCTTGATCCCCATCCTCATGGGGTACGTAGGAACACATGTTCACTTTTCCTCAGGCCTAGATCAACTCTCTTTTTTGGTCCCTTGAACTAAAACCTCTCTAATGAACATGTGGTGGTCGAAACCCTCGGTTCCCATTCACGTCGGGTTTTTGTAATTACGCACAATGAGTCTCCCATATTTCCTACCATCCATGGTCTGAGTTCTACGACCCTAAACTAAGATCTCCCCATGGGAAGGGATTCAACTCCCTCTGTCTAATACGTCTCGATATTGTATTTAGACATGTTTGAAAAAGAGGCTAAAGTGTGTAATTTTCATAGGGACATTCCCCTCGTTCCATGTCCAAGCTTTGTGAGCTCTCTATTTGGATCCTCATCCTCTTCCACATTCAAAAGGACCCTCGGACGACATGGATTCTAGGACTAAGGGCTCTCCATGGATTCTATTCCTAAGGGCTCTCCTACTGTTTCGTGCCAACATCCCTAAGGATCTTGGATGAAATTTGTGATAGGTCCCATGTTTCAAACATGGTCAATGGTCGACCCTCATCTGTATGTCCCCATTCTAAGCTAATATGATGTGGATGTTGTGTTTCTTCCATGGTCAACAGTTATCCTCCATCGTCATGCCCCCATAATTTTTGTCCAAATTTCGAGCATCATGATTCACACATTTGAACTTCCTCATGTTCAAGTGGAATTCTTACATACTTGGATCTATTTTTTCATGCGTCTAGGTGTGATTCATGGACGGGCTAGCATCATTGGGTCATTATTCACCGAGAATCCCTTCATCCTAGAATTTCCTTTCCTATTTCAGGAAAGTCCCACCACTACTTCTTGTTTCCCAAATTGAGCACGACTCACGTGGGCTTAGTAGTTTTGGTAGGATGTGTACCGGTGCGTCCAGGATTCTCATCATCCCATAGGACGTTATACTATGCTCTCAGAACTACGTATGTCTTGATTCCCATCCTCATGGGGTACGTAGGAACGCCCAACCACTCTGCATCAGGCCCAGCCTAATTCTCACTCTTGGTCCCTCGACCTGAAGAGTTTCCTCCGGAGGTACGTGGTGTGATTTGGACTCCAAGTCCTCATTCATGTTGGTTCATAGCTACCGCACCACATGATCCCTGGGCTCTTCCCTTTCATTCCAAATCCTATCGTATGACGTTAAAATGAAGGAGTCTATATGTTCTCAACGCATGACACTAAATTGTGGTTCTACCCTGAACAAGTTCAAGATGCCCCATGTTAGTCATGGGATGCACCAGAGCCCCTTCCAGATAGGATTTCACCTATCGGTGTTGGTCTATGATTACACTATGCTTCCAGAACTACGTGTGGCTTGATTACCATCCTCATGGGATATGTATAGATGCCCTGGTATTTTGCCTAGGGTCCAGCCCTAGGAATCATAAATCATGTTCCTCCCCATTTTCGCCCCCCTAGCCTGACCCATTGTGAGGAACCGCGCAACTGCAATTTTTCCCCGAAAAAGTTTGGGATGCCCCACGATGGTATTGGGATGCGATGGTCCCCTCGCCATAGAGTCCCTATCTGAAAGAAGGAATGATCCATGATCAAACTGATGCGCCCATCCGATGTGCTTCCTCCACGGTGGCGTAATTTCAAGAGTGTTGGATTCTGTTCGAACAAACCCTCACTCCACATTCCACGCTTCACGTGCCACTTATTCAGACCCACATCCTCTTTCATGTATGGAGGAACTCCCTAATAGAATGGATGCTCAGCCTATGGCCCGCCTACTATCATGCACCAATGTTCCATAAGACTAACGGATGGCATTTGTGATAGGTCCTGTGTTTCGAACATGGTCAATGGTCAACCCTCATTTTCTATCCTCACTCTAGGCTAATACAATAATAATATTGTGTTTCAAATGTGGTAAATAGTTATTCTTTATTGTCATGACACCCCCACAATGTTCTGAGTCCTGGGTATCGTGATTCACACTTCCCATTCCCGTCTATTCGGATCGATTTTGGTGCCCCTGGCATTACACCATTCGTGCACAAGAGAAGACTGAAAAAACAATAATTAGGTTGTTCTGAGAACTCCATTATCTAGCCAGGTCTCTCCCATTTCCCGGAAATCCAGACCAGTTGTTCAAACCCCGGATGCCCAAATCTTGGTTTTCACTCCTATGTTTGGATGGGGCGATGAAGTAGCCATCCCTTGTTTCTCACATCGGTCTTGATCCATGTGAGCTTAGTGAATGGTCGTTGGACGCTCCGCGAACATTATAAGGATGCGATAAACCAATAAAAATAATGGAACTCATGCATGCTAAGGCATTCAGACAATCAAAGCATGAAAGTACGTTCAAAGGGTTTGTAATCATTACAGCACCCGGGGGTCGACTCCCCCCATGGATGGATTGACCTTGTAAAAGTAACATTATAGCTCCTCCACCCTCTGGCTGGTGGCGTCTAGGATATTATGTCGCTTTTTCACCTCCCACTCCTCCTCGGTAGCGAGAGGGCGTAATTTGTTGGCCGCAATCTGGGCCCACTCCACATCGGCCCGGATGGCGATCATCTCTCCAGAAGCTCGCTTCAGGCCCTCTTTGGCCTCTTCCATCTAGGCATTCAGTCATGATATCAGCTCAGATTGTGCATTGAGGGAGGTCAAGTGGTCGTCTTCCCAGTTTTTCAGCCACTCAACCTCGTCTTCAGCCTTCTGGAGCCTCTTGATGTTCACATCCTTCCTCCACTGCTAGCCCACGCCAAGGCCTCAATCATACTCCCAAATATTTTACGCCATAATATCTCGAATGAGCATGTGGGTACATCAGTCATCCACTCCCCTAGTACATAGTTTACGCAGGCACAAGAAAATTATGTCCATCTCATTCAACCATAGCGCCTGGGGGGTTTCATTAATGAAGGGTGTGATCAGCTTCCACGATCGGTGATGGACTATCTTGTTGTCCTCCTCGTCAGAGGCTATCTTATCCCAGTCGGCACGATTGGCCAGCTCGTATACAGGGAATGCCCCCAGGAACTCCTCGGTCAGGTCCATGTATGGCATCAGATTGGTCGTGGTGGGGCCTGAATCATCTGGTTGATCCTCATCGTCGGATCCCACCTCGATGATCTCAGGTGCAGTCCCACTGGAGCCCCCACCAGTGATTGGGAGTGCTACCGTTCGGTTAGGTTGGGTGTTCACTTCCATGACTATCGGCATTCCCCTGGGAAGGGAGCTACCAGAATCCCCGACCAACTTTTCCGCAGTAGCCCAGGCCAATTAAAGGACTGTACACGCCAAGAAGGGGACATGAATGCTAGTTAATGTGGTCAAGGGATGGCAGTTGGGAATGCAGTAGAGAAGACTTACAGAGGTCAAATACCTAGTATCTATCTTGGGCTGATGTCATCGGAACCCCGATACGCGGACCCCCATATATGTTTGGCAGGTCTAGAGACTCCAGGGGAGCCACCTCGACTGTCCCAGCCCCGGCAGACGTGGAGGTTGATGCATCCACGGGCGCGGATCCTGAAGGTCCCGCGTCGACGCCTGCTAAGGGGAAAGAACGAGGTTTATGCACAAGGTCCTCCTAAATAGTAAAGAAAATGATAAAGAATCCAGAGTAACCTAAGGGTAGGCTCATAAGAAGGAACTTGGGATTTTACCTCGAGAGCCTCCACGAAATCCTCGAGATCTGAGGACCGGTCACTGACTTCACCCTCCTCCGACGGACTCTCCCTTCCAGCCTCGTCTCCCCAGGAGGACTCGTCTGATTCGTCTGGCAGGGGGAAGTGCTCTCTCAGCTCAGCAGCCGACAGCTGTGGGGGAACCATCCGATCCAGCAGTACCCTCACCCGGTCTGTCATCGGGTGCAGGGCGCCCCGAGAATGGATGATGTCCTCCATCTCGGCTATGTACTGCTCCGCCTCCGCCTGGGACACTGCAAATTCAGCTCTAATGGGGCCGATCCCTGGAAATTCCATCCCGAGACGTTTAAGGTGCTTCCATAATTCGGATGGGCCAAGGAATTTCCGGTTGACCTCCAATATGTCCCAAGACTCTGGGAAGACAGCATTCTTCGGCAGGTCAATGTGGCGCTGTCACTTCCCTAGGGCCTGAGTAGAAATCCTGCAGAACCCTCTCAGTGGCCGCACCTCTGGATGACTCTATTCCATTGAGACCACCAGCTCTGCTTCCACTATCGGACCTGCTGCTACTACTCCCTCCTCAACTGGTGCGGGTTCCACCGCTACAGCAGCCCCGTCACTACAGGATGCCCTTGTCACCTTCCGGCCCTGGCCCTGAGATTGGGGAATCTCACCCTCACCTACCAGGATGGTTGGACGCTTCAGCATCTCTCCTGGGTAGGCCGCCTCCCAGCTCTGGGCATATTCTTTTATCAACCCAAGGACAGCGGTCGGAGGAGGCAATACATTCCGCATATTCCCATCTTCCCATGGGAACATGAGCCACAACTGCCTCATTTCACATGGGTGCTCCTCGTAGCGCACCCCCAGATAAACCTGTGGGGTCAGCCGCTGTAGGCACCGGAATTTCCTAGCGAATCGGTGTGGGGTGTACAGCTCATAGAGATGCTTGCGGTCCACCCTATCCACCAGGACTCCACATCGAAAGGTCGGGAGGTAGGCTCAGTGCTCTTCTGTTCCCTGTCCATCATCTATGAAGACCCCGTTGGCAATGGGAATGGGTGGAAATTGAATTCATCCACCTTCCACACCTGGTTTAGAACCGATGGTGCGTTCAGCTTAGTCGAAAAGCTCCCTGTGGCGTTCAAGATTTAGGGAAGAAAGTTCAACTCTAGAGGTGAGATGGGGTTCGGATACTCATAAATCCCCCTGATGTGCGTCGCCATCCACCCGTACAGGAGGTGGAACGTCCCGCATATCCTCTGTGGCCTCTTCCCCTCACTGATGTGCCATAGCACTTTATACAATTTGGAGAGCATTGGGATCCCCAGGTTGACCCGCCCTCCTGTCACCAAAGTGGATGCCATGATGAAAGTTCTTGGCCACACCCCCATGTTTATATCCCTCACTGGAAGGATCCAACCAAATATGAGGGCTATGATGAATGCCACCTTTCTGACTATTGGTCGTTTTTCAGTGCTGAAACTGAACCCCCAGGTCTTCCACTGGCTATTCACCAGTAGCCACCAGTACGAGTTTTCCTTGCTCCGGGCAACCTTCGTACAAGTTCGAGTCCTCTCCAGGAACTTCCTATTTTTTGGGAAGTTCAAGAACTTCTTAAACCAGTTCTTGAAGTGGACATCCCTCACGACCTCCTTGTCTTCCTCGGGAACAAGCTCTATCAATGCCATTTCCAGACGTGGCATCTACTCCGGATCCTCCCACACACCCATGGCTGGGATGAATTATTCGTACATCACCCCCATTATTGGGACCCTCGAGATCTGATGCACGTCCCATAGGAATATGCCAACCTCCCTATGTTGCAGGTCAAAGGTATTGGTCCCCAGTGACCACTGGCTCAACAGCTTCAGCATCAACTGCTTCGGCTGGTAGATATGGAACTCGGAAGCCCAAGATGCCTCATAAAGTCCCACTCTTCTCATATCTACCCCAAAATCCTCACACGAGGTGCCTACCCAGTAGGCCCAAGACCAATCATCGGTGAATTTTCCACCCTGGCGCAGGTCCCATTCCTCGGACCACCCCTTCTTCGGGTTCCCCAGCACCTCCTTAAGGATGGTTCAGTACAGGGGAGGGGATGTCTCTAGCTACAATTCCCTCCCATTGAAATTTTTCAGGTGATTTTACAGATATTCGGCAACGACAGGCATGAAATCCTCCCGGGAATGACCATCGGGCGCCCTGAACCATCGGTGCTGGCACAGCGTGCTCTGGAACTAGTAGGCTGGCTCATCCCTACTTGCTGCAAGGATGAATACATCATCCCTTAGCCTGAAGACAAACAGAGGCAACCTCCTATACAGCGGATAGTTATTTTAGCTCTCCGAAAGTAGATCCACCAAAGAACTGTGGTCTGAGTGGCTCTGTACTAACTCTCTTTTCCCCAGGCTATTCTTCATTTCATCCCTCCGGGTGGCATCCGCAAGGACCCCTCGGGCAGCTTCTTGATGGGCCATTCAGTTCCGGAACTTGGATGTTTGGTTGGATGGTTCATGAATATCACTCGTGAAGTGAGTTCACGAAGTCCACTCATGAAGACTGTTCACGGAAGTGCTGCCTTGGCATTCAAAGTTGGATCACGAAGCGCAAACGTGGACTCGAAGACTCGTTGTGCGCCACGAAGCCTCGATTCACAGAGATCACTCACGGAGTACGCAGAGCTTCACGAATCGAGAGTGCAAGAGGACAAGATTGTGAAGAAAGTAAATGGAAAAAGAGAGGTCTGACCCCCTATTTATAGGCAACGGCCTTCGGAGCTTCGCGGTGTGTCCTGGCCATGCAGAGCTTCGTGGCGCGCCCGACCCGCGCATCCTGAGTCCACCTCGCGATCATGCCTCGTGAATCCACACCGCGAATGACTGAGGATTTTGTAAATTTCCCTCAGACTTCGACCCTTGATCTCTCTGTGGATCCAAGTTTGAGGGGAGGAATTTTTTGGTGCAAAAATTTGGAACAAAGAAAAAGGCCCCAAGACGGCCCCACGGACTGCCTCGTGAAGCTCCTTCGCAGAGTTCCCCAGCACCGCAGCCACCATGAAGCAAAGAAAGCGGGAGGCTCCATGAACGCATTTGATGTTCGCAAGCCCGCCGCGAAGCAAAGAATGTGGGAGGCTCCGCGAACGAATTTGACTTTCGCGAGCCCGTCATGAAGTGAAGGAGGCGGGATGCTCCGCAATCCCGGTTGATGTTCACGAACCCACCGTGAAGCCACCCGACCCCTCTTCCCGCTGCGTGAGCCCTGCTCCGCGGTGCCTCTTGCCTATAAATACCGGACTCCCCCTAAGCTCTCGGGACATAAAATTCGGCCATTCGACTTCTTATCTCCCAAATCATGAAGCACTCTTCTACTCGGTGAACCATGAGCTATGCGAGGTACTTCTGCTTCGCGAAGTGCCTCCCCATTGTCTTGTTTTGATCCCCTCTTCCGAGAGGGATGCCTTTTGCGAAGCCTAAGGGATTTCGCGAAGGAAGGGGATCCCTAAGGGGACCCAGGTCATCATATAGAATTTATTATTCGTGAAGTACCCTTCATGTACACTTGATCCATTTACTAAGGCAGGATCATTCTACTTCGCAAAGCACATTGCTTCCCGACACTGTGCTATGCGAGGCACCTTTGATTCGTGATGCTGTACTCCATGAATGCCCTTCCACTTCATGAAGCACCTCCCATTTTCACCTCTACCCCATGATAAGGATATGGCACCCCACTTCACGAAGCACACCTCTTCGCAAGTTCACTTCGTCACATGGAGAAACAGAGCTCCACAAGGCCCCTGCCTATGGACTCCTTTGCTTGTCAAATCCTTTTCCCGTGCAACCCTCTAGGTTGGTACAGTGTAACTTCAAAGTCACCAGGATGATACCGCCCATAGCATTGTTGCACCTAATGCTTCTTTTCATGGCCACACTAATGGCTATTTATTCTTCACATAGCCATGCTAATGTGGACCCCTTGATGGTTCGCTCCATGACACCCCCTCACCACGGCATTGTCGGTACCTTCCGTCCCACAAGGAGTGGTGGGTACCGGTTATATAAGTCCTAGGGGTGTGGAGTAAACCCACCTTGTCCGAACTATAGGATGTTAAACTGCCAAGCACCCCCACACTCAACACACGACGTTAAACTGTGGCATCGCCCCGTGCCTCTCATGCGGGATGCCCTCACCTTGGACATTCTCCACACCCCCTGGTCATCACAGGGTATGATATCCTCCTTCTGGGAGTGGCGTTTGTCTATGGGGGAAGGGCAGCCATCTTGGTGTAAGCCCCTGCTCCTCCTCACTTTATCGGTGCCAAGGTCGGCGGAGGGCGTGATAGGGGACGAGGCTCCTCCTTTTTCAGACCCAAGTCCCTCTCCCATTTCGCTTTGTCACCCATGGGCCTCCATCCTGGAGTAAGTCCCAGCGCCATGGGCCACATCAAATCATAAGCCCCACTCCTCTTCACTTCCAACAAATGAACCTCTCACGACGTGGTCATCAGGTCCCTGATGTCTCTTGTTTTCTCACACCGAGCATGACTCACGTGGGTTTAGAGTAAGCATCAACCATGAAAACACCCACGTCCCGCATGAAGTTAAACTGCATTCCAATCCAGTGGTAAGCCATTGTGATCCTTCTAAACTACATGGCCTTTGACCCATTTCAAGGTATGGTACGTAGGATGCCTCCCCGAGGTTCAAGCCCACCACTTGGTCATTTCGACCTCCTTCACATCGGTTCACCCCCATCCCACATGATGTTAAACTGTACATCTGAACTATGTGGTCTTTGATCCATGTTAAGGCATGGTACATAGGAAGCCTCCCTAAGGTTCAATCCCACGACTTGGTCATTCCGACCACGTCGGTTCACCAAACACCTTGGGCAGCCTAGAGTGTAAGACCCACGCCATTCTGAACTACGTGCCCTTTGATCCATGTCAAGGCATGGTACATAGGAAGCCTCCCTGAGGTTCAAGCCCATCATCCACCTGGACCAAGGTCCTTATTCATGTTGGTTCTCTGACACCACCACCTTATGAACTACGTGGCCTTTGATCCATGTCAAGCCATGGTGTCACACCCCGACCGCGGATGTCCGTATTTGTTCTCCTTTCTTGGTCCCGATTTAAATTTTTCGGAGATTAATTGCATTGGCGGTTTCGCGCCGGTGCGCGGTCACCGCATTGTCAGCGGTGACCGTGCGTTCAGCCCGGGTGACAGTGTGTTCACCCGGTGTTTTAAATTTTATAATTTTTATGTTGGTATTTTATTATTAATAACTTTTTATTTGTGTTATTATTATTGTATATATGTTTATATATGTTTTTATATATATATGTATAGTAATGTATGTATATATATATAGATTTATATATGTATAAATATATATTTGTGTAACATCTTTAAATTATTTTATAATTATTATTTTAAATATGTGATCAAAATAATTATTATTTGAATTAACTAATTTATTACTTATTATTATTATAAGTTTTATTATTATTATATAAGTTCTATTGTTATTAACATTATAAGTTTTATTATTATTATTATAATTATTATTATTATTATTATTTTTTATCATATATAAATATATATATAATCATAATCAAACCCTAACCCTACCCCTACTCCCGTAGCCGCCACTTTTTCTCCCCCCCCCCTCTCTCTCTCCCCTTTCTCCTCCTTCTTCCCCGTTTTTTTTTCTTCTTTCTTCTTCTTTCTTCGTTTTCTTCTTCCTGTCCCAGCACCGCGCCACCCCGGCCTCTCCCTGTCCCGAGCCCGCACTCCTCTCTGGCGGCCCGCACCACCAGCTCCCGCTCCCCATCTCCGTCCCGGCTCCCCCGTGCAACCCCCGGCCTCGCCTCGCTACTTCCCCTGTCCCGCTCCCCGTTCCGCACACCCCGGCGTGATCCCCCTCCTGCGCCCTCCACTGCTCGCACCGCTCCTGCGCACCGTCCCGCACCGGCCTCCCTGTCCCTGCCTCCTCCTGCTGTAAGTTTGCTTTTATTTTTATTTTTATTTCTTATTTTTTTTCTTTGGTTAATCTTATATAATGTTTATTATTTTTATTATGTTAATAGTATTATAATTACATTATTATTATTATTATTATTATATTATTATTATTATTATTATGTTAATAATTATATTATTATTATGTTAATATTTATATTATTGTTATTATTATTATGAATATATTTATTGTTTTAATTATTATTATATTATGTTGTTATTTTTATTATTATGTTATGTTATTATTACTATTTTTATTATTATCATTATTATATTATTATTATGCTATCGTTATTATATTATTATTATTAATATTATAATGTTAATATTATTTTATATTATTATATTATTAATATATTATAATTAGGTTAAATTGTTATTATTATTATTATTATTATTATTATGATTACTATCATATTGTTAATTTTAATATTATTATTATTGTTATTATTATAGTTATCATTGCGCTATTATATTTATTATTGTTCTTATTAGTATTATGTCATTATAATTATTCTTATTATTATTATGTTAATATCATTTTTATGATATTATTGTTACTCTTATTATTATTATATTATTATTATGTCATAATAATAATAATAATTATTATTATTATGACATTATTATTACTAAATTTTGTTTATTATTACGTTATTATAATTATTATTATTATTAGTATGTTTTCATTAATGAGCCTGCTTAACGGCCTATTGTTTTAGGACCAGTTTGACGACGCAATACGCTGCAACCTTTACGCAACAAGAGCTTCGCGTCGTGTCGTTCTTCGTTCCGATCCGAGGTAGGTCTCCCTATGCACTTGCCTCTAAATTAAGAATTTATTTATTCCTTGTCCTTTTATTAAATTTCAGTAAATTTAAAAAAAAAAAAAATAATATTAAGTAGTTTTTATAGTGTGGTGATTTGCTGAGAATGCAAACTGTTTAATTCTAGCATTTCATTAAAAGTGTTTTCTTGGTTTCAATTGTGGGATTTCATAGTAATGTCGCTAAATGGTTCTTCCTGAGTAACGAAAGACATGTTTAATTGGGTTTTGAAATGTTTTTGGCATGTGTAAATTAGTAAATGTACTGTTTATGGAAAATGGTGTTTTCTTATAACCTTGATTAGAGAAAACGTCGTGTGACCCTTTGAAATTTTTTTTGGAAACTTTGCGTGTGGTTCTTGGTTGACGAAAGATGTTTTCTCTTGTTGTGTTATTAAAAATAATTCTTTCTATGTTGTGAAAGTTGTTTATGTTCTTGTGTGAGAGTTTCCAAAAAGGGGTTTTTGCGAAATGATTAGGTAATGACAATTATATTTTCAGAAAGGTATTTTTGGCATGCGTGAGTTTTGAAATATTGTTTGGGTGTGGAAATGGTGACTTTTGTGTGAAATATCTTGTTTGGCCTGCGATATGAGGAAGAAACATACTATGTGAATGTGAAACTTGTTTGAGCACACGGGGAGACCCTGGGTATCTAGGTGGGCGGACTAGAACTAGTGCGCTAGTGAGCCGGATGGGTGTCGTCCCTGTTTCACTTAGCTGGATTGACGATTGCAACATTAACTAAACATATGATATCTGAGGGTCGTGGCCTTCTAAGCCACGTGTTCTGAGGGTCGTGGCCTTCTAAGCCACATTTTCTGAGGGTCGTGGCCTTCTAAGCCACGTTTCACCGAGACACGAGGTTCTAGGGTCCCACGCGAGCTAGATGAACCTTAGGGGATTTACCCATAGTGCTCTACCATCTCTGGCATGGTGCCTTCCGTCGGCATACGGGGGACCACTTGGGTGTGAGTGTGTGCGTGTGTGAGTATGTGTGTGTGTGTGTGAGTGTGTGAGTGTGTGTGTGTGCCCATGGTTATTGTGGATAACTTCTGGTTTATTTTTACTTGCACTTGGTTTTTCCATGCCTATTTACTTTTACTTGCACTTGTTTTCTTTCCTGCTTGTTACATCCAGTTCTTCTTTACAGCTTGTATTGGTTGCCTTGCGGAAATGGCTTTCAAATAAAAAAATGTGTTTTTCTCTTGTGTGGTAAAACTGAAAATGTAACACTTCTTTATCGTTCAGAATGAATTTAGAATCAATGAAAAGAATTTAAACTTTTGAAAAGGAATAAGGGTAATGGCTCGTGTTTAGTTTTTCAAGTGAAACATTATAAAAGCATACTTTTATACATTGTAGTTAAAACCTGGAATAGGTAGATTCTTTGTTTACTGGCAGTGCTTTGGGATTTGTTGTTGGGCTCACCTACTGAGTACTTTTGTGCTCACGCCTATCTTTTACCTTTTCAGTTGCAGGTTCCTTGTGTTCAGGTTTTCCTGGCTTGAGTCGCTCAGTGTGGAAGCGACGTTGGTTGTAGTTGGGTGGTGACCACGAGGTCATGTGGAGGTATGTCGTGGTGTAGGTTTGTTTATGTCTTTAGTGTCTGTTTTTTTGTTTAGTTTATATTCATTCTTTCGATCCTGTTTTTAGCTTGGGCTGAAATCGTTCCCAACGATTAAAGTTTCAATGCCCGGCACTTGTTGCCATCCCGGGGGGATCGGGAACGCTCCTCGGGACTTGCCGCGGACCGGCTCGGGTGACCGGTTCAGGGTCGACCCGGGCTGGTTCGTGACACATGGTACGTAGGAAGCCTCCCTGAGGTTCAAGCCCAACACCCATCGGACCCCCAGTCTATCTTCACGTCGGTTCGCCGACACACACCATTCTCAAACTACACAAAGTTTGATTCTCTTCCACAGGGATACATAGGAAGTCTCTTTGAGACTCAATACCAAAACCATCTTTCATCCTGATTCTTGCTTGGTCCGCCACATCCCGGTGAGATCATGCCACCCCATTCCCCTCCACAACATTCGGGAAGTTGCCCACGTGCTGGCACCAATACTGGTGTTCCCTCAAGGGGTTTCTTCAATCTGATCCACTCTAGCTAGTGTTCTGATCAGTCCCATCCATCCCCACTGGACGTTAAACTCGCGGCCTACCCTGTGTCAAACATGGGAAGATGAGGAAAACCTCAGAGACATGCCTATGGAATATGATTCCCCGCATTCGATGTGAGATTCCTTGGGCTTCTGTGCCCTCAAGAAGCCCTATAATAAGGGACATAAGAAAGACACACCAATCCCCAGTGTCCAAACACACCAGCGATGCCCAGCGTGACTACTCCCCTAATCGAAGGTTGCTGCCCGAACCGGACCCCTTGGAATGTCCTGACAGAAGCAGCGTAATTAACTAGTGTCCATGAAAATATGGTGTCGGGAAGAGTTTCATGAACAACATATTAAATCTATGAGGGAGACCCAAACTAGGTGACAAGCTCTGAGGAGGAATACACAGAAGGAAGAACCGACATCCCATCATCCTGTTTCAATCAAGGAGCAGACGTCCCTGAACAAGGAACGAATGTCACCTGCCTTTGGAAAGTGGGAACACGGGGTAACAAAAACTGTGCCTGTCGCACTCAAGCAGACGGACGTGCGCGCCTCGGAGAAAGCGTCAGAAACAACTACCATCCTGAGAAAGAAAATAAAGTGGAAGATTCTATAAGTAGAATGTATTTGAAAACATTATCAATGATGATAATTGAGAAGTATCCAATATTATTAGGCTTTAAAATGATGTAAATGGGGATCATAAACTAAGTAACATCATCATTCCTTTCTCAAATGATTACTCAACCATCCCTCCTAGAGAAGATAAAGGATGCTCAAAGAGATGATGTGAAAATACATATGAAGGGTGAAGATATAAGAAAATTGAAATCACCATAGTTCAAAATTAATGAAGAATTAGTGGTAATATTGGGGTCATGAATGTGTGCACCCTCAAATCTTGAGGTAAATGAGTTATTGAATGATTCACATAGATAAACATTCTCCAGCCACCCAAGTAGCCTGAATATGTGTTGAGATCTTTAAGATAGATATTGGTGGGACAATATGAAGAAGGTGATCATGAAATATACATTAAAATTGTTGGAATATCATTTGGTGAAGGTTGAAAATCTTAAGTCCAAGGGGATGATACAACCATTACCCATACCTACATCGAAATGAGAAAACATCACTATGGACTTTATCACTAGTATTCTAAAGAGATCAAAAGTAAATAATGTTATATGGTTTGTGGTGGATAATTTTACAAAGACTAATAGTTTTATTTCAATTATATAAGACTTGTAACTCTTTCAAATTTCAAGGGTATACATCATAGAAGTGTTGAGGATGTATGAAATTCTACTATCAATTGTATCCAGTCAAGATTTGAGATTTACCTCTATATTCTGGAAAAGTTTCCAACATTATATAAACACTAAATTCAACTTCAATACATATTATTACCCCAAAACTAATGTCCAATCTGATTGGACTATCCAGACACCTAAATACATGTTGAGAGTATTCTCTATGGAATTCAAAGGAGGTGGGATCAACATCTTCCTCTATTTGATTTCTCGTACAATAATAGCTTTCACTCAAGCATCCAAATGAAGCCCTTTATAGAAAGATATGAAAAAAACTTGTATTATGGGATGAATTTGGTTAAATCAAGCTTTTCAGACCTAATATGGTCAAGGAAATGGTAGAAAAGTTAAATACCATTCTGCAGTACATCAGGGATGCTCAGAGTCGATAAAAGATCTATGTTGACAATCATCAGCAAGACCAGAATTTTGAGGATAGAGATAAAGTGCTCCTTGGTATATATATATATGTAATAAGTCATGATATTTTATAATAAGGGTAATTTATATCCTAGCTACATAGACCCCTTTGAGATTCTTGATCACATCAGAGTTGTGGCCTATCAACTAGCACTCCCACCAACTATTTCTCAAGTTCATGATGTATTCCATGTATCAATGTTGAGTAAATACATACTAGATACCAAAAATATACTGGATTTAATGGTTTTATAGTTGTAAAATGATCTCTACTATGAGGATTATCAGTTGAATGTCTAGAGACGCAGAGATAAAGTTTTATGTAATAACATAACTCACTAGCCAAAGTACTATGGCGAAATAATAAGTATGAGGAGGCAACATGGGAATTGGAGGAAGCCATGAAGTATAATTACCATAATATTCTTTCATAAAATCTGTATATAAATTAATATTATGTTGTATTATAATTATAATATAATTTTATGAGAGGTTAAGTAACTTTTCAAAGGGTCAACAAATTGATCATAATATTAAAATTGTTATTTTCTCAAATAAATAAGGATTTTAATTAAAAATTAAATTCTTATATTTAGAAAATTATTTTCATAAAATATATTTAATTTTTGGAACTTAAATGTTGAAAAAAATTTAGGATGAATTTTTGGTATTTTTCTAAAATATTTACATTTTTGTTGAATAGTGAAATGTGTCAAAATATGATATTTAACATTATAAGATAAATACAATAATTTTTGAGTCATGGGTGATGTATGAACCCACTAGTTCAAAATAACATGCACAATTTACTATATATATAGTCACATGAATAAATAATATGGTAGTATTAAGGAACATAATAAACTAATGAGTATAATATTCAAAAATACCTCGCTGCTCTTATAAATACCACCCCTTCTCTTCACAACTTCTAAGCCTAGGAGATTAAACAAATTATGCCAAATTACCTTCCCAATCCTATCACCAATATAATAGTGCATTTTTTCTTATATAAATACCATTTTAAGGATCCTTAATGGGTATCCTAAGAGGAGATGGCTAAAGGAAGTGGTAAAATTCTCAACTAACCTCTTTCAATTTTATTCTTCTTCTACCACCCACATATCTTCTCCATACACCTAAACATAGTAACATAAATATCCAAAATATAATTATATGTTATTATTATGGTTAAATATCAATCCCCTACCCTCACCTCAATTTATTCTTAAATGAAAGTGTTGTTCACAATATGATTGGTTCACCGCCTCCATGAACAACGCACTTTGTTTTTCCCAACCCCCTTCAAGGCTGGTTATGGAAACAATATTATGGTTAAATATGATTATAATAAGTATATTATAACTTATTTTAATTTATTAAATCTTTTTATTAATTATTTAATTAAATAAAATGATTCTAGTTCATGATTGTCGGTAAAACATCCTAAATGAACTAATCATATAATGTTAATGTTTTTATTAAAAGAATCATACCAATGTATGAACATATATGGGAATTTGGGAAAATTTAAATTTTTATAATTAATTTAATTCCATTTTATTTCACTTTTGGATTTTTAGTCCCTTTTTAAAAGAACTTCCATAATTATACACAAGTGATATGACCATGGAACCATGAAACAAACGCCATCGGAAAAGAGAAATTAGTATTTTTATACCAATGAAATGATTGTAAATGAACATAATATAATTATAATAAATAAAATATAGATTTAAAATTTTCTTAATAAATTAATTAATGGATTTAAATTTATTATCTAGGAAATTAAGTGTAATTTTGAAAATATTCTTGAACATAAGGTAAGGGATCTCTCTGAATCACCCTTTTTCTTTGGGTTACAAACTTTCTATCTATAACTCAATTTATCTCTTTATTTTATGTTAGTGAATGATTCTATATTATGTATATATTTTCATTACATATATTCCTATCTTATTATACCTTCTTTTGATGGGTTAATACATGCCTTATGTTCATTTATCAAAATCCTTCTTTAAAATAAAACATGATTATGGGAAACTTTTCTATCCCTTAATCATTTTATGTGCCACAAATTTAAAGACTTTATTCCCATTAATGATTTCATTAAATAAAGGAATTTTTTTTGGTTTAAATATTATTTTTTTCATCTATTTTTAAAATAAAATTCAATACTTAATCTTTATCAAAAAGTATTTAACTGATTCCTTAAAACACTGTTTTGAAAGTTCTTTTATATACCAAATTGTTTACCCTTTATCATGATTTTTTTCAAATGAACACTATATTTTTATACATATGATTATATAATCATATATGAACATCAAAAATATTTAATTACTTCTTTTATTTTAAATATTTATAAAATCTATTTTTATTATAATATGACATAAGATTATGAAGCTCATTTCTTTCCATGGGTAATTATTATATTTATTCCTTATGATTAATTTCCTTTTGCAGTGAACATAATAAGGTATATTTTATTACGTGTGTTCTCAGATAGTGATATAATGAATTGGGTATTATTTTTGTCTCTTGAGATGGTATGTATGGGATTAGGGAGTAATCATAATCCATGATGGGTCTCTTTCCACCATGTGATATTTCTTGGTAGTTAGCCTTGACTTATGCTTATTTCATATTATATTTTACTACCACTTTCCTATGTTTAAATGATCTAATTATTCCATGTTCTTTATGTTATGATCCTATGTGATTATTCAGGATCCTTGTCTTTTATAATATCATTTCATTACTTCTAACTCATATGTAATGCTTCATTATTATGTTTATTCCCTTACTAGGATTTTTAGCACACCCCTTTTGTTTATGTATTCTTCAAGTTATCCTATAAATTTTTTGGAACTAAAAGGGAGTAAGGATATCATTATATAGTTTAAAATAAATTCATTTTATTTTATTTTCACTTTGATATTTTTTGTACCTTGTGTTCCAAAGACACTAGGAATTTTGATCCTCAGTTTGTATTTGTTGGATATTTATATTAAAAACATGTAAAATATGTGTAAAAGGTTTGGGTTTTTGTACCTGGACCATTGATCCTGGTTGTTATTTAGAAGTGTGAGGTAATAATGGGTAGTAAATTTTTATTTTGATAACTAAATTATTATCAAGTGATCATGTGTCTATATTTAATAGGTTATGGATGTCAGGATTCAAAGATGAGAGCATCATGAGTGATTCTAGTTAGAAAATTAATTTGATGTGGAGTAGTTTCAACATAGTTTGATGATTTATAACTTGCAAGAGAATGAGTCAGGTGATGGACTGGGTGGTGTGAGATTTTACACCCACTGCATAGGAAGAGACAAGAATGGTACACACCACTTGTGCATGATACCCATTTAAGTTTTCAATAGATGAGTGGTCAGGTGCAGGTTGAGGATCGATGGAATTTTTTATGAGACAATTTCGGGCATAGTGACATAAATATTTGGATGAAATAAATAAAGTGCCCATGTGGTGGGGGTTGCTTTGGAAATTGACTGGGTATGGTGACATAGTCGATCTAGGAGTGATACCTTGGATGGAATGATCATGGGTCATGAGGATCATCACACATGTTTGATAATGGAACCTTCTCGGAATGTGATCGAGGAGTGGTAAGGGATGTTTTATGGCAGGGAGTGCGTCATTGGTCGTTAGAGGGGATAAACCTAATTATGGATGAGATCTTGATAAATGTTAGGGTTACTGCCCCT
Source organism: Viscum album (assembly GCA_963277665.1). NCBI lineage: Eukaryota > Viridiplantae > Streptophyta > Magnoliopsida > Santalales > Viscaceae > Viscum > Viscum album. Next base: position 230,734,496 of record OY728151.1, read on the forward strand.
AGAAGCCAGGAAATGGTAGTATTGAAGTTGCGAAGTCACTCAAGTGAGAGAAGGGTGACCACTTCCAATCCTTGGGTATGGTAATGAATGGATTATTCTCCATGGGGGTTGAAACATTGTGCATAAAAGTGATGGTGATGAAGCTCTTATAGTGGGTAGTGGTGTACTATTTATGGGAATATTAACCTTGTATAGGAAGGTTCATGGGAGTATGGAACCAATCATGGGGTGGTTGTGGTGGCTTTTGATGTTGGTGAATAAATGAACCCAAATACAAATGGATTCCTCTATGAATTCTTGGTGATAATTTGGATATAGCATCATGTGGAGTCTGAGAATAGGTGTTAGGATCTAGTTTTTTATGGTGAACTGAATGTGTTATTTTGAGAATGCATCAGCTATCATGGAAAAAACGATATGTGATTAGTCGATTAACAATCCAATCAATTAGATTCTATTGGTTTTTGGGTACAAACTTTGATTTGGGTGATTGGATGTTAATGGGATGATTCTGGGTATGAAGGAATTGTGACCTGGTAATTATTGATTAATTAGTGGTTCTAGCCAATTTTTCTTATGATGGGTCGGCCAAAGGAGGCCCGACCAATGGTTTTATGGTTTTTTAAATGGGGAAATTCTGAAATCAAATCTAGTGTGTCATTTGGATATGACGGGTGTTTTTCAATAATTTTTTGGGGATTTTTAGGAAAATTAGGTGTTCTCATGTTGTGTATGGGTGGTTGAGGAATGTCTTCTATGACTTGGAATTCAATAATTAGGATGGATAATGGTGTTCAATTTGCATGTTCATGTGTGTTCAAGTGTAGTTCATTAGGAACCACATCAACCATGTCATTGGTAGAGTCTTGAGATGAGTGGTATTAGGAAATAATTGTCCCAATGTTTCAATGATGATTATGATAATTGGCTTGTGGTTCAATGGCTTAAGCAGATTAATTTTGAGTTTTCTCTTTAGAAATGTGTTTGGAGACTTGATCTAGGACTCAATCAATTGATGATGAAATAGAAACCTGGGTAGGTTAGGATAGATGGTAGAATGAATTATGATCCTTTTCATGGATGATAAGTGTTATGGTGCAAAGTTTATAATGATTGTGTGTATGAACGGGTTGAAAATTCAAGGGATTTTTGAGTTTTCAATTTAGCGGTTGGGTCATATTTTTATCTAAACATGGGAATGAAATTATGAGAGTTTGGGTAGGTAAAAATGGAGTTTTTAGATGTGGTAAAAGGTTTTAAGGTAAACAACAGAGTTTAGGTTGGATCCAAGGCAAGAAAATGATATCCAGGTTACAGAATGTTTGCAGCTTGTAGCCACCGGCTAGCCGGTACTGAATGTGGAAGTAGAATTCCAATTCTATTCCACATTAATTTTAAATGGATATAGCCCCTTCCTCCCCCTCTATTTCACTTGGACAATTCAATAGTGGTACCTAACATTCCTTAATCTCCCTCTATTGGTGGTTATTCCTAGTGAATTTTAGTAGTGATTCTGGGTATGGTTGCTCATCCTCTTCTCTCAGATCTTCCCTTTCAATTACCACTAATTTTCTCCCATTTTCATTTAGATATTTATTGATTATTTCATCAAATACTAGTGAAAGTTCCTAATTTATCTATAACTTTTTTTAATCCTAGCACAGATACATCCTGTAATGGAATCCTTCAGTCTTCATTCATCATTTTTTCCAAAGGTATATAGCACCATGGAATTATTTATATTTTTTATTAAATTATAAAATTAAAATAATTATTTTAATGATGTTATTGTTTATATATTTTCTTGGTAATAGTGTTGGGAGTCCCCATTGGACCTTATGTGGGAATTTGGTTTTGGTTTTGGTGTGATATGATGATCTAGTGAGATTTTGTTAATTATGACTTATTTATTAAAATGGGTTAATTAATTGTTGAGTATTGAATTTTTTTATCTAATTCTTCTCAGTATGATTCATGGGATTAGATCATAGGGAAGAGCATAGTTATACATTATTGGGATTGAATGATCTTGGTGGGACTTGGAAGCTACCACCGGCCCTGAGAGAAAAAATAATTGAAATGATTCATATGAGGTAGGTGGTCCTTGGTACTTTACCAATGTAATTACTAAATTTTTTATGATGTGTGTTATGTGTGGTAATTCCACCAAGGGTGAAGACTAGTTTTGTTAAAAATAAATTGTTTAAATTTTATAAGTTCAATTACATCAACCACTGCAGAACACAACACAAGTAATAAAACTATAGTAAACTTGAAGGTCTGGGGACTTGACTCTGCAACCTACCCCTCACCCCCCCCCCCCTAAAAAAACTCAAACCACCCTACCACTAATAGTGGGGAAAAAGTTATTTTCATTAATCTTTTTCTTAATTTAAATAAAATTTTAATTTAATTTATAATTTTTAACTTATGTAAAATGTCACTGATAAAATGGGTAGGTGCCAAGGGCCCTGAGGACCTTGGGCATTAGCTTTTCCTCAACTATCGATGGTCGAGTCCTAGATTAATTAAATACCCACACACCCAAACACCTCTAAAATGGGGTGTAATGTGACCAGATATGGACATCCCTAGTATTCCAAGTATATACCCTTGGTATTTTTTAGGCCTAGCTGGATAGACCTAGGTAGATAAGATATGGGTTGGGTGAGCTAGCCATCTTGGAGTGACGTGGGACATAGATATGGGCCTTCATCTATCTCTTGATACTATCTCTAATAAGGTGTACCCTTGATACCTTTGATTTTTTATGATGACATGATGAAGTTGAGGGAAGGGATGTTCTCCAAGAATTGGGCATTGGCCGAGAGACCTGTTTTCATTGAGGATCCTTAATGGGATACCTCTAATGTAATAATGATTGAGGGGAACCAATTGGGAGCCCCGTTGACATACTGACCCTGAGAGGGTGTGTATGGCTATGGGTATAGAAAGTTTTGGGTGTCACCTTATAACTAAAACCCATGTGTAGCCTTTAAGGGGTTGGGATATTGATGACAAACATAGTTATTACTCTATCCCTTGAGGTATTTTTTATTTTGATTTAATCATAGTTTTGATTCCTGAGGATGGTGGATTCACTCAAGCAGGTTCTTTCTTTTGTAGGTCGTCATACTTGGCTTAGATATGGGTAAATTTCCCTAGATACCTAACTATGCCACAAGTATGGGAATATTACCCTTATTTGGCTAAGTCCATGTTCCACAAGGATGGGTATTTTACCCCTAGTAGGTCTGTACTCTCTGGATGATCTGGGGATGGATATATTTCTATCAAATGGTATTGAACCTGTATAGTTGATCTATTCCATAGGGATGGGTATATTACCCCTAGTGAGCTAGTCCCTCATTCCATGGGGATGATTATATTACCCCCGATAGATTCTCTCTGGATGATTTAGGGATGGGTATATTTCCCATAGATGGTATTACATTGGAGGTGGTTGATTTGTTCCATGTGGATGGGTATATTACCCATAGTTGGCACTACCCACATGCCACTGAGATGGGTATACTACCCTTGGTAGTCATGTGCTCTATGAATCACCCAATATTACATATGGATCATCTAGAGATACTTTTTTGCTTAGTCATTCCATTATGATGTGATCAAATACATTCCAATATTGGTCGTAGTAGGTATGGTTGATTGGGTTCATGGACCTAAGTATTGACAATAATATGGTTTTAGGTACATGGTTTGCCATGATCTATGCGACATACGCAAAGATATTCTAGAATTGGTCCAAAGTAGGTATTATTGGACATTTATTTATTTATTTTCATTAGTTTATTTATTTATTTTGTGAATATCACATACACATATCACTACATTTTTTATATAGAATATAACCACATTGGTGACTCCTTGATAAGTTATGTAGTCACACCCTTCTTAGGATGCCACTATATTTGGGTACCCAAGCAGCCATCACTTGTAGTTGGTTTAGTCTATGATGAGGTTATGGATTTCTTAGTCGAAATGGACTAGTTCAAATAGTAGTTATAGATCAATATGAGGTGTCTCTCATGGATTTTAGTAGAGACTTCAGCCTTTTATTTAGGTTTTATTTTATTTTCCTTTTTTCCACTATATATGTTATCATCCCAGTGAGAGATCAATTGTTGTATACCTAATAGTTGGTACATCTTTATGCCACATTTTGATTTATTATAATATATTCTATTTCAGTTTTTATTTATGTATACTCTTATGTTTATGGATTTGTATGATGTTTTGTTTATTTTTCTATGATTTCACACTCTAATATGGGGTATAGTCTCCTCATAGTACAACTTTAGACCCCTACTACAAGTCGGAATCCTCTAGTGTATGAGGATGTATGCTTGAGGTCACATGGATAAATGGTTTGGTTACTATTCTTATAGTGAGTTAGGAAAGTAAGTTTTAGTTGGTCTTGAGATAATCATTTTATATTTAAATATAGATATATTACCAGCTACTATTATAGGAAAACTATACATTTCATACCTAAGTGACCCAAACTAAAATATAGTGTGAATTTTAAAGTGACTTGTGGTCATTACTTATTTATTGATATAGGCTATGATAGTGATGAGATGTTTACCATGTATAATCACACACTTCTTGATGAGTAGGTTTTAGACTCAGTTTTTTCCTTCCATGTGATCCTTTATAGGCATTCCTTTTCTCATTTTTCTAAGGGAAAATAATAATAGGTTTTGTTGGGTAACAATAATAAGTTTTAGGTCAGGGGTAAAATATCTTCCCTGTTAAATATAGATAGCCAATATATCATCACCTTTCTTGAAATGAGATGGGTCCCTGGTCTGCATTGAAATATCATTTCATTAAGGGTTTTATATAATAGGGGATTTACATTCAAATCTAAATCTGGTTTCTTTAAAATCTCTAAAGGTTATCATACGATCATTAATGGATCTCTTGTTCACGGTTTTTATGTCTTGAATAAAAATACTCATAATAGGAATTTAGGTGGAACCTATGTTATAAATAGTGATATCACTATGATTTAGAATAGAAGGTTTGGGAACGTGAGTTCCAAAGGTCATGAGGAGTTGAGTAAACATGGTATTCTTACCCATTTTACACAAATTACCTCACTTTTATATGAATATTTTTTTCTTATTAATTATAATAGAGTCATATTTCATAAATCTATCTTTAAGGAAAGTCACCCACTTGAGTATGTACACTCAGATTTATGGGGTCCTACTTAGAATACATCCCATGGTCTAGGATCATACTTTTTTATATTTATAAATGGTTTTTCCAAGAATGTTTTTATTTTAAATATGAGAAATAAATCTGATGATTTTGAGGTGTTTACAACTTGAAAGTCCTTTATAGGGAACAAAACCAGCAAAAATGTGAAGGCTATGAAAATTGATAATTTTATTGAATACCATTCAACCATGTTTACTAAATTATTTAAGGATAATGGTGTCATTAGGAACCATACTATAATCTATTTTCTATAGAAAAATTATTTGGTTGATCATATAAATAGAACTATTCATGAGTAGGTTTAAATAAAGCTTTCATGCTCGGGCCTACCCAAGTCCTTTTAGGTCAAGGATATCACCACAGAATTCAAACATGTTAATTGGTCCTCATCCAATGGTAATTATTTTTAGACTCTAGAAGAACTACAGATATACTTACCTTTATTTTATGGGTATTTAAGGGTGTTCAGTTGTATTTATTATTCCCATTTCAAGATTAAAAATCATGAACCTATATCTATTAAATGTAGTTTTATAATTTATCCTAAAGAGGTGAACGGTTATAAACTATGGGTTGTAAAATAATACTTTAGGAGTGCATTATCAGTATGGGTGTTGAATTCAATGAGTTAAATTATCAAAAAGATACACTTCCCACTAATGAAAGTATTTAGACACCCCAAACCAAGGGTGTTGAGGTTGATCCTCTTGTTGATGCATATCACACCCATGGTGTCATTTTTTGGTATAAGATTTATTATTTTTTTATTTTTTGATTTGGGATGGATCTCAGTTTGAACTTGTGTTTTTATACACTATTTATTTGTTATAGGTGTGGTTGTAGGACTAGAATCTAATTTCAAGAGTGTTCCTAGGCTTGGGGCTTAGTTTCAATAGTAGGAAATCATGAGATGGAGGATATAGAGAAATATTTTGCACGAATTTATATTAATTGGAAGTCTAAAATTGTTTGAGAATATTTGAGATAAATTATGGAGGATTTATGTAATTTCAAGTTTCTTAGTCATAGGTTATGATTGGCATGTATCATAGTATATGATATATCAAAGTCATGTTGTTTTGGTTTTGTGTTATAAACTATGATATAAAAGATATAATAATCTGAAACTATAATATAGGATTTGCATATTTTGGGAAAATGGTAGTGTTTGATACATAATTTTTAATATTTAGTATGTAAGAAATATATTTTATCTAAAGAGTATATAATTTGTATGAAGATACATATTATATATCAGTGGTAATATCTTCTGTATTGGTTTTTTTCTAAGGGAATTATCTTATTTATTGGAAGTATATTACATATTGAACTATAATACATACGGTTACACTAATATGTTATATTTAACCTAGTTTATAATTGTAACAACCCACGGATTTAGTTTCATTACTTTTTTTAGGAAATTTTGGTTTTTTATCTAGAACATGGGGGTTTTGAGAATTGGGACTCAGATCGGGAATATGAGAGTTTGGAAATCTTTGGTATATGTTTTTAGACATGTAATGAGTCTCATTTGGTGATTTATTTGTTCTAGTGGTTAGATTAGAAGGTTCTGGTAGTCCCTATATCTAAAATTTAATCTACCATTAGCCACTATGGTGTAGAAAAGGATGCTACCACATGGTGGTCATGGTTGAGGAAGACCACAGTGCAGCCATAGGGGGATACTCCGTGGAGGGGGAAGGGTGTTTCAGGGTCATACCTAACTCTTTTGGGTTGTCTAGATATAATCCAAAAAGTCCATTCCATAGTGCTACCTGTCAGGGAAGACCCACCCCCCATGTCCCAGTCCAAGGTAAATGTTGGGAAGGGACCTTAGGGGGTTGGGTAATGGCCTACCCCTTGAGGTGGGAGACACCATGGATCACTAATCCACATTGAATATAAAGGTTAGGTTGGGTCATTTCATTTTTCATCTATGTATACACATCAATAGGGCCCATTCTAATTTTTTAGCAAGGGAAACTGGTAATTTATTGGTTATCCACTTCTATTTTTAGGGAATTGGGAGCAATGGGGGTAGACTATTATATTGGCTCTCCCCTCTTATCTTCTCACTTTGACCCCCAAATTTGTGGGATGGTTTTGGTGAAATTATTATGGATATTAGATTTAATATCATTTATTTTTCCTATGTTTTGTTTCCCCCATTATATACCTCTGGTTTAGTTTTAATTTTGGTTAAGGTTTTGGTGTAGATTACATTGGATCATGGTGGAATCAGGTAAGGATAATGGTACTTTTTCTTGGAATGGCAATAGAAGGTCCTATAAGGATTATATCCCACAATTAGAAGAGATTTTAGTGTGGTGAGTATTCATGATGAGTTTTTAGGTGAAATTTTCTATTTAACACTACTATAAATTGGACTTATACCCATGTATGTATACTAACAATTTAGAAAAATATTTTTATAGGGTGCCTATACCAACAGTTTTGGAAACAATTTTGTATATGTATCACCTATAACAATGTTTTTATAGAACCATTAGTATAGGTACCATAAATATACCCTATATTGATGTTTATGGTGAACCATTGATGTGGGTCCTCAAAAATTTAGGTACCTATACCAATGGTTTAGGAGAACCATTGGTATAAGTACTTAATTTTTTTATGAATTATTTTTTCAAATAAAATTAAATAATTCAAAACTTAAATTAAATTTAAATATATATATATATACATATATATATTGATCTAATTATTTTTATAAAATTCATTTTAGCTTAGTGGTTAGGTCATTGAAGTATAACTTGGAGGTGATGTTATCAAAACCCAGCTAGTTTTTTTGTTTACATTACCTATACCGATGATTTTTTCAAACCATTGGTATCAGTATTTTATATGAAATATAATAATGGTTTATGAACCATTGTTATAGACATCTTATAACAATTATTTTTCCAAAAAACATTGGTATTGATCTAACCCCATGGAAAAATAGATGACGGCCATAAAAATTATTAGTATAGCCTATACTAATGGTTTGAGGGCCTATAGAAACAATTTTAAACTGTTGGTATAGTATTTTTTCCAATATTGAAAGTTAACTTAAATAATTAATTATAGATTTTTATTATTAATTATTATTATTTTTTGTATGGCACAAGATAAGTGCTTGGGAGCATTGATGATCATGGAAGTGGCTCAGAAAACCTTGGTGATGGGTTAATTCCATGTTTGAGGTAGCTTTACCCTATGATAAAAACTCATACACATGTTTATTTATAAGTGTTCATACCTGCATAACTTCATGGGTTTAGGTAAGATAATTAGGGACTAAGGGTTCCTTGGTTAGAAGAATTAGGATGGAATTGGGCCGCATATGCATGGAATAAGTGCACGTTATCACTTAGGTAAATTGGGATCACCTAATAACTATGTCACTAAGGGGAAAGGGTATCTTATGATTTGACTTGATACCATGGGTAGGTATTAGGGTAGCTGTAGTGATAGGTATATTCTAGTTTGTGTCCCTAGATCTAGTGGGAAGTAATGAGATCATTATGTATGAGTGATGATGGGAAATACAGTTTTACGTCTCACAAATGACTAGGAACTCCCTCATAGGGTTAGTGGAGAGGATTGGTGTGTGTGGTGAGAAGGATAAGCCCTATAGGACTTTACATGTTTGATATAGAGGGTTTTCCTTGGGGTAAATATCTAAGAGATATCCTTTAAGAGGAGTAATATGAAACCCAAGTATGAGTCATGGGAATTACTTAGGGACTTAGAATTGGTATGCCAAGGAGGATTTTGGATGAATAATTGGACCTCAACTATTGATTCTAGGTTCGAGTAGAGCCTATGGGTTATGGAGTCATCAAGGGGTGAAGGGTGAGTTGATTTCAGTGATTTGAGTAAAATGGATAGGTCTTAAGTGTCTAGCACATTGTGATGTGATGGTGAGCTATGTGACAGGATGTGTGACCTATTTTTTGTTTCATGCATGTGATTATTGATGTGCCTATAATATGCGATGGATTCAAGTGTGGGGGTATGGATCCTGAGGATTGGATCCTCCATGAGTTAGATATAATTGGTTTCACTACCATGAGTGATATGTATTACTTGTTATGTATGAAGTCTAGGCTAACCATGAGTGAGATAGTGTGGCTTGAGATTGGTTTGGATTCACCATGAGTGAAAAGGTGTTGTTAGGGACCATTCCTTGAGTGAAAAGGCAGTGGTCAGAAGCAATTTAATTATGTGATGTGGTATCAGATGATGATACCACCTTGAGTGATATGGATTGGTATAGATTAGATTCAATACATAGATGATTGGCCCTACCTTGAGTGAAATGGTATAGGCTGGTCATTGGATATATGACTACCCCATAGAGATAAATTAAATTGGAACTTGGTACTGGACTCTACCCTGAGGTGGGTAGTGGTCAAGATTCAAATAATTACCTACCTTAATTCCCCATGTGTGGGATGAAATGTATGGAATGAGGTGATGATGGGATTATGGCATGGTATTGAAGCAGGTATGGTCAGGTGTCATGGTGGCATGGTTAGTACATGATGACCCAACGAGCATGTGTATCTTGTCAATTATTATGGTGTTCTTGTTAAAACATGATACCTCAAAAATAATTTTTATTTATGTATTTATTTTCCTTATGTATACACACAAATATGATGGAATATATTATGGGTTGTTTGTTATACCCCCATCGATTCATATGCTCACACCATCATGGGCTATCTAGTGAGAATATAGTCCTTATATTTTCTTTCATGTTGAGCCCATGTTGGATCAGGTTTATAAAAACCCAAGGGTATCTAGTGATTGGTACTGTATTATGGCTATGGGATGGAAGTAGGGTTGGTTTTTTATATTTTATTTTTTTTATTTTGTACTTGGGATTGTCCTGGTGGGTGTTTATGTATGTTGTATATGACCACATCATATATGTCATTGGTTTATTTATTTATTTATTTATTTATTTATTTATTTATTTTAGTGTGGATGGATGATTGGTTATTTATTTTATATCACCACTCTATTGTACACTTATATGAGGGTGTAGTCTCTTTGATTCATGATTTAGACCCTATATATTAGTCAGCAACCTCTTGTGTATAGGGAGGTACGCTTAAGGTCATGTAGCCATATAAATCATAAAGGCATTCTAGGTCAGGGGTGTTACAAGTGGTATCGAAGAATTTTAATTATTTTACTATTTGGGGAGATAATAGACATGTGGTATGGTAATGTATCATATCTTTTGATGGACCTCAGACTGGTTCATCATGAACATATTTTCTAGTTGGAAGTCCTAGATACTATTTGGTTTACACTATTATAATTGGGATGTTTACTCGTATATGATAAGTGTAGTTGATTGATTTGTGTTTTTTTGATCTTGTCCTATTGGGAAGTGGATTTGGTACATGAATAATGTTGGGTACATGAGATTCACATGAAATTTTTATGATTTCATGTGATTGATACCACTGATGATAAGGGTTTAATTATTTAAATTGTTAATAATAACTTATATGATGTTTCCTATATAACATGTTGGTGGAAATGTACATAGATAAACCATGGTATTTTCTATGATGGTGGGTTATGTATATACTAGTGTGTGATGTTATTTGGTTATTAATATATAGTTCCTTCATGTAAGGGATGTATGGAAACCAATATTGGTTTGGTGTAGGAATATGCCTCAGTAATGAAACCTCGGTGGTTTTGATTCAGAAATTATATGAATGAGTAATTTTCTAGGGATGGTAATGGGTTTCTTTGAGGGTTAAATTTTATTTACTTAATGTGTTAACAACAACCTATATAGTTCTTTCCCATATAGCTTCATGGTGACATTCTACTGAACTGAACAATGTGGTTTTTTGGGTACCCTTAAGAGTATTGAGGAAAGGAATTAAAATGACTTGATCTTGGTATTGAGGTTGGTTTGACAATGTAGGATCATTTGGTTTCCTTGACCTATTTATTTTGGATGTTCCTTTTATGGTTTCATGGGAGTGTGTGGTATACTCATATGGTTTTATAATGAAACCTGGGTGGTAGGTGATGTGAGGTTAGCCTTATTGTGAGTGAGATACATAAGGCTTTAAGATGATCTTGAAATGTGTCATAATCATGGTTAGTGGGTTAGGAGGGTGATCCTAGGTTCAATGGTATGAGACTCATGAGAGAATGAGTCTTGTTGTGTGATCGGGTTGGACAGGAGCGTGTATCCATTGGGTTCAAGTGAGATCAAGTAGAATCATCAGTAATAACCTAAGAGCGGGTTCTTTAAAGTTTGTTATTTCATGAGGAGGATAGTGATATTTGGTAAATACTTTCAATTTAATTCATTTTTTGTGATGTTAGGTGAGTGATGGTTATGTGCAGTGCCTATTGAAATTTAGATTGGTGAGCGGTGGTGTACAGGCCAAGAACCAATGGTTTAGATGAGATGCTCGTAGTTATGGTATCTTGGGTGTTCATTGAAATGGGATATGTCCCTCAGTAGTAAGAGTTGATTTATAAATGTATTATGGTACCGTGGTACCATTGATCTAGGTTTTTTTCATGTTAATAATTTAAAATATTGGTAAGAGTGTCTCGGGAGGGGTGATGCATGTGCAATGTAGGAATGTCGCACCCCTGGTTTCAGTTCATTAACTTTTTATTTATGTATTTTAAGAATATAAAGTTATTGGGTTCATTTTTGTGAGGTTTTGAGGAGTTTTTAAAAGTTTTGGGGCCTTTTTAGATGTTCATGGTTAGTATAAACTGTGAAATACCTCCCAAGAAACTGTATAATTGAAATAGTGGGCACTGGGTAGGCACACTGTTAGCCGCATGGTTTGACCAAACTATGTAGCCAACCAGGAGAAACCATGTGATGTTTGACAGAGGGGTAAATCATGGTTTTTTTCATGGTTTATCTAACAATGCGGTTGATGTTTGGAAGGAGTGGATAATTCATGGTTTTCCTGACCATGCACCCTAACCATGCAATGTTAAAAACAAGATATGTATTTTCTGGATCTAATTTTGATTACCTCCCAAATGAATCATTTTCCTTTAATCTGACACTAACTTGAATTCCTCTCCCTCCCAAGGCTATATAGACCCTTCCTCTTGATCTGAGAGTGATCCTTTGGCAAATATTTGTGCATTGTAGGATGGATTCCTTGGTAAGTTCTTGTTCTTGGTGGTTTTCCTTAGTTTTCTTCTTCCTCCATATCTTGGACTCGTGAATCTAGTCTTTTGGGGATATATTAATGTTGTATGATGATAATAATGATGAGATATAGTTTTTTTGTTTATGTGGGACAAGATATAAGGAAATTTTAAGGATTTTCAATCCATTTTGTTGAATAATTTGTGTCGTTCTTCATTTTAACCTAAGTTTGAGAGGTAGGTGGATTCACTCTCGACTCCTCTTATTAGAACTTGAAGGCTTGATTTCAAATTTAATTAATTGATTGAATTGAATTATAAAATTGATGTGCAATTATTTATGGAAACCCTCTTTAGTAGAGGTTTATGAAATTTTTGGAAATCAATTGTTTTATGAAAGGTACTTTATTTTATGAATTTAAACTAGTGATTTTAAAATGATTATTTTGTTTTGATTCATGGAAAAAGGTTTATAGAAATTTTTCAATAAAATTATTGTTTTATTGAAATGTTTTAGCACAATTGATTTGGAATTTATTTAGCATAAACGGTTGGTGTGTGTTCATTTTCATTGGTGTGGCCATGTGGAATGGATATGAGCCATTGGGGATCTCAGTATATGGTTACTTTATGATGACTTGGTAGATTGATGAGATACTAATCATGAGTATATAACTATCACATAGGCATTAATGTGTGGATTTTTGGAATGGAATGGGTTGTTCCAAATGAATTTGAATAATGGTTCAAAAGGCCTACTTGGTTGATTTCCATGGATAACTATTTTGGTTCGGAAACTATTTTTATTATTTTCTAAAAACTACTTTAAATTGGCTTTAAACTATTTTATATAAATGTGAAACATGTTCTATCCTTGTGGAATGAGTTAAAAAATCCTTGGGGAAAAACTAATGATTTTTATACTCACACCCTACTTAGTCACTTTGGTATGTTTACAAATATTATATATCGAGAAAAATGTAAAGGAAAGGTGCCTCAGTTCTTTAGTGGTGAATCATGATACCTTGGGCATGGCTTATTGAGTTGGAGATTAGAGATTTTTAGGAGTTTTTGCTATATTATCTTGGTTGTATTTTAGTTGTTGGTTTTGGTTTCTTCTTTTTACTCTGATATAGTTCATGGTTGTAGTTTTGTTTTGTTGTCAGTTGTTTTACATTGAGTTGTAATACATTGTACTCATGCATCATATAGTGGTTTGTTTGATTGTGTTTATCTTGGTTTGGTTTTTTATTTTTAAAGGTAAAATCATACCCCAACTATTATAAATCCCTTAGAATTTATTTCTAGCCTTTTCTGTCTTGGGGATGTCATATAAGACCTAGTAACTCCCCTGTCACTTCTCAAGCTAATGAGGAGGGGTAGGATGTTACAAATGGTATCAGTATTGGCTAGTCTATATTTCATTATGGGATAAATGGTATCAATTTTTTTGTTCCTAGAGTTGAAAATAATTCTAGACTAGTTTTGAGTTGGATGGGTAACAAGTAGATAGAGGTAATTTAAGGGATTAACCAAGACAAGTGTATCATTACATTCAATTTTAGTAGAAGAATCCACCCATATTTTGGGGTGATTAAAAAATATAAAAATAATAAGTGTGGTTGAATATGATGAACCTAATATTTGATTTCCTAGGCACACCAACTCCGCTGAAATTCAAGTTGGTAATGTACATACTAGAGGATCTAGAAATCCAAGGGTGGGATTTAGTAGTTCAGGCTAAATTGAACCAATTCATTTCATGGGAGGATTTTTAAGAATTTTTCAACAAGCAATTATATCCAAAAATATTCTAGATTTCAAGAACAGTGGAATTTTTTAGCATGAATCATTAAAATCTCCCAATGATATAGTATGTGAATAAATTTATAAATTTAGTCTATTTTTTACCAGAAGATGCTAGAAGTGAATCCTCAAAGTCATGCATTTTTTAATTAGGGTTGAGGATAAATATTTTCTCAAAGATTGTCTTTCTTTGTATAATAGATTATACAGAGATGGTCAATAGAGAGATGGTCGTAGAAAGATACATCTCATGTTATATGGGTAGAGGAATCATGTTCATGGATATGGGAAATGGTGAGAACTCTAATTCTGGGAATAAGAGGAATAGGGACACCTATTTTCAAGGTATGGTATGACTCAAAATTGGATGTTCAGATCAGTGAGTCTTCCTTCTAAACCCAAGAGTAATTTAGGATGTTTGTAATGTGGTTCTTTTGATTGCATGAAGTGAGATTGTACAGTACCACCTAGATCATGTCACAATTGCAACCATATGGGATATCTTCAGTGTTATTGTCATAGTTCTCTGAGTTCAGGTGCTAGGGATAAATCTCATGTTTTACAGATGTTATATGTTTCAATGAGATGAGGGAAAATAAATAATTATCTTTAGTGGAAGGAATCCATGGTAATTATAGGAATACCATGTCTCCTCAACTAATGCAATCTCAACATGGTAAAAATAGAAAATTTTGTCGAGTAAGTGATTGTATGGAGCTAAGAATCTATACCTTTTATGTTCATAAGTATGATTCTTAAAAATTCTACCCTTATGAAAGCTTTTTTTTTATACAGTTGCATTCCATTCATTTATTTCTTCTCCTATTTTTAATCATCTATGTTTTCATGTTGAGATGATGCCTTCTATTTTGAAACTTCAAAATCCTCTTAGCCAAAGATAATGATGAGACTTGGTATCCAAAGCATTTTCAATAACTATATATGGGGATGAATTGGTATGGGATTTATCTATTCTTGATATGGAGGTCTATGATATAATTTTGGGTACAGATTGGATGAAATTTTTCAAAGATCACATTGACTATTATACTCGAAAGGTTAGTTTTAAAACTTATGAGGGTGCCTAACATCTCTTTAGAGGATATAAAAATGAAAAATCAAGTGGATTAGGATTTTTGGCGCTATTAGTTGGAACTATTTCATACTGGTTGGAATATTTGACCTTAAAATCGGTGGATGAGATCAAGAATAGAAATTTTACAACAATTATTGATCAATTTACTAATGTTTTTCTAAATAATTTCTCATAGTTTCCACACAAAAGAGAATTGGATTTTATGATTGATATCTTATCAAGGACCAGTACTATTTCTATTCCATATTATCAGATGGAACCAACAGAATTAAGTGGATTGAAATTACAATTGGAAGAGTCGGAAAGTAAAGGGTTCATTCAGCCTAATGTGTCTCTATGGGTAGCACCGGTCTTGTTTGTGAAAAATTCATATGGAACTCTTCATATTTGTGTATATTATCATAATATTAACCAATTTATGATAAAACATTTGTATTCACTTCCATGCATTGATGACCTATTTGATCATTTGAGGGGAGACTAGTGATTCTCTAAAATTGACTTATATTAACCAATTTATGATAAAACATTAGTATCCACTTCCATGCATTGATGACTTGTTTGATCATTTGAGGGGAGAATAGTGATTCTCTAAAATTGACTTATGATCATGATATCACCAATTGCAGGTTTAGAAGGAGGATATTTCAAAATAGATTTCAAAAGTATATATATTCATTAGGAGTATGTGGTTATTCCTTTTTGCCTTATGAATGAACCATCCATATTTATGGAATGGATGAATCATATATTTCAAAGTTATCTGGATTATTTTTTGGTAGTTTTTGTGGATGTCATACTAGTTTATTCTATAAAGGTTGAGAATGAGAAATACTTGGCTATAGTGTTGGGAATCTTGCGGGATCATTTTCTGTATGAAAAAACTTTCAAGGTATGATTTTTGGATACAAGAGATATATTTCATTGGCCATGTAATCTCTAAAAAAGGTGTTTCTATCAATCCATAAATGATAGAGTCTATAATCTCTTGGAAACTGCCAAAAATGTCTTTGAGATACACAGTTTCCTTGGCCTAGCTGGTTATTACCAACATTGAGCTCATGAATTTTTATGACTGGCTTCACTAATGATAGATTTGAAAAGGAAAAATGTTCCATTCTAATGGAATGAATAATGTCATAAGTCTTTTCAAGAGCTTAAAGTTACCCTTACATAAGCACATATCTTGATATTTCCAGAATCAGGACAGGGTTATGTGGTGTATTTAGATGCTTCTAGATTGGGTATGGGGGGGTGTTCTCATGCAGGGAGATCATGTTATTGATTATAGCTCATGAAAGTTATGGTTTAATAATAAGAACTACCCAATACATGATTTGGAATTATCTTTTTTAGTCTATTCTTTGAATAATTTTTATCATTACCTCTTTGGTGATAAATTTACAATGTTTATGGATATTAAGATCTTTAAACACATTTTCTCACAAATAGATTTTAATCTGAGACAAAGAAGATGGATGGAGTATCAAAGTTTTTTTTAAATTCGACATGATTTATACACCAAGTAAAGTAAATTTGATAGAGGATGTATTAAGAAGTAATTTATATAGTTATATATTCATATGGTGAAGGAAACTTAATATAAGTGGCTACGGATGTTAGTGATAGCTAACATGCACTTGGATTGTGAATACCAAGGTAGTGTTGTAGTTTTATTTCTGATTTATTTTATTTTTTATTTTGTTAAGAAGGTTAAAGAGGCACAGACATCTAATTCTAAATGTGTTTCCATGAGATCAATACTCAATGGTGGAGAGACCATTGAGGGATGGAATCTTAATAAATAATCAGTGTTATGTTTTCGAGATCTTATGGTCGTACCTATGGATTCTAAGGAATAACTTCTTTATTATTACCGCCATTTGAGATGGTTTGTTCACCCTATAATAAAAACTAGTATAAAAATATTAAAGGATGGTTTTGGTAAGATAGCATGAAAAGTTCATTGTCTAAGTCTGTTTTGAGATGCCTCGCTTATTATCAAGGTAAGCTAGAGCACCAATGACTAGCCGGTATGTTGATGTCTTTACCTATTCCTATTTGGAAATGGGAGAATATAGCCATGTATTTTTTCAAAGGTCTACCATGTAATGTTTGAAACATGATTTCATATAGGTGATAGTGGATCATCTCACAAATTATTCCCATTTCATCCAAATTCATGAATCTTATACAGTGGAAGACTTTTCAAAAATATATATCTGATAAGTCATAAAGAGGCATTGAATACTAGTTTCTATAGTTACAGACCGAGATCTAAGGTTTACATCTTGTTTCTAGACATCCTTACAGAATTCCATTAGGACACAGTTGAAAATGAGTACATTGTATCATCCTCAAATAGATGGAAAATCCAAAATGATGATACAAATTTTGGAAGACATACTGAGAGATTTTTTAATATATTTTGGTGGATCATGGGAGGAGCACATACCATTAGTGGATTTATAGTATAATAACAGTTATCATACCTCAATACATATGTCTCCTTTTGAATCATTTTATGGGAATCCTTATCATTCTCCACTTTGTTGGGTGGAAAAAGATGTGACTTCACTGATTAGACCTCGCATTGTGCAAGAGATAACAGAGAATATTAATTTGATCAATAAGAGAATGGAGATAGCTTAGAGTCTTCAAAAATATTATGTGGATCATCATCGATGGTTGTTGTTATTCTAGGTGAATGATCTTGTGTTATTGATAATATCTCTGGGGCTTTGGCATTGTCATTTTGGGAATCAGGTAAAGTTATCTCCTAGACACATAGGCCCTTTTGATATACTTGAAGGGGTTAGTGAGGTGGAATATCAGTTATCTTTTCCACCGAGGTTAAGTTTATTACATAATGTTTTTCATGTATACTAATTAAAGAAGTATCAACCTGATCCTAACAATGTGATTTTATGGGATCACATTGAACTAGATCCAGATGTTGCATTGGTTTGTGTGCCAGTGTGGATTATAGATAGACAAGATAAATTCTTGTGTGGGAAAACCATCAGTCTAGTGTGGGTTTTATGGAAACATGGTTATATTCATGAATAAACATAAGATAATGATAAGGAAATGGTTTAGAAATGACCTAAACTCTTTCAATTCAATGGTGTTTTTTAACTTTGTAAGGAAAGAAATACCAATGGTGGGGAGAATTTATCACCACCGATTTTATGTAATTGAACCTTTATTTATGTATTTTAAATATATAAAGTAATTGTATTAAGTTTTGGGAAGTTTGGAGGATTTTTGAAAAGTTTTTGGGGCTTTTTTGGAGGTTAAAATTTTGATAATGGTTAGTATAAACCACGAAACACCACTTAGGAAACCAGGATACAAAAACAATGGGCACTGGTTAAGTGTATGGTTAGGCACACAGTTTGACCAAACCATGTAGCCACCCTGGAGAAAATATGTGATGTTGTAAAGAAGGGTAAATCTAGTTGGCACATGGTTTTTTAACCATGTGATTCTACCATTAAAGGGATGTTTGTAGGAAGTGGCTAACTCACAGTTGGTGCATGGTTTTCTTAACAGTGCACCCTAACCGTGCGATGTTAAAAACAAGATCTGTATTTTATGGATCTAATTCATACAACCTTTTAAATGACTCATTTGTTTCCTTAATATTACCCTAACTCAAATTATTCTCCCTCCCAAGGCTGTATATTTCCTTCAAATTGATCTGGGAGTAATCTGTTGGTGAATCTTGGAGCATTGGAGGCTGGATTCCTTAGTAAGTGCCTATTCTTGGTATCTTTCCTTAGTTTTCTTCTTCTTTAATATCTTGTATTCATGAATCTATTCCATCGGGTATAGATTCATGTTTTTTAATTCTAATATTTATGAGATATGGTTTTTTATGGGAACAATATCTGAGGATGTTTTAAGGAGTTTGAAGCTGGTTTGTTGAATAATTTGTGTCGTTCTTCATTTTCACCTAATTGTGTGAGGTATGTGGAATCACTCTTAACTCTTATTTTTATAAATTTAAGGATTAATTTCAAATTGAATTAATTTCTTGACTTTAATTTTGAAATTCATGTGAAAATCTTGATGTAAACCCTCTTTAGTGAAAGTTCATGGAATTGTGGAAATCAATTGTTTTGTAGAAGGTGCTTTGTTTTATTATTTTAAATTGGTTATTTTAAAATGATAATTTTGTTTCGATTCATGGAAAAAGGTTTGTATAATTTTTTTCAATAAAATTATTATTTTTATTTAAATGTTTTGGCACAATTGGTTTGGCATGGTATTTGGCATACATGGTTGGTGTGTGTTATTTTCATTAACATGAACCTATAGAAGGGACGTGTTCCATTAGGGAACTTGGTATATGGTTACCTTGTGGAAACTTGGTATATCAATAAAATACCACTCATGAGTATGTAAATTTCAACTGGGAATTCATGTGTGGATGTGTGTAATGGAATGGGTTATTCCAAATTAATTTGAAGAATGGTTTGAAAGACCTGTTTGGTTGCATTCTATAGAAAAACTATTTTGGTTTGGAAACTATTTTTATGATTTGATAGAAAATTATTTAAATTGGTTTTAAACTATTTTATATTAATATTATGACATGTTTTATCCTAGTGGTGTGCTTTGGAAAGTCCTTGGGGAAAACCAACTGAGTTTTATACTCACCCTATTCTGGGCAACATTGTTGCATTTGAAGATATTGTATAATGAGACATAGGTAAATGAAAGGTATCTCAGTTTTTTAATGATGCATCGTTATAACTTGGGCATGTTGTTTTTATTTGGAGCTTTGATCTTGTTAGAAGTTGTTTTTTGGATTGTCTTGGTTGTCTTTTAGTTGTTGGTTTTAGTTTCTCATTTATACTTTGATATAGTTCTTGGTTGTAGTTTGGTTTTTTTCAATTGGTTTACATTGAGTCGTATCACATTTTACTCATGTATAATATAGTGGTTTATTTTATTATTTTTATCTTGGTTTGTTTTTTTATTTTCATAGGGAAAAAATACCCTCAAATGTTATGAATCCCTTGGCATTTATTTCCATTTTTTGTGTCTTGTGGATGTCACCTAAGGCCTGGTAACTCCCCCATCACTTCTCAAGATAATGGGGATTTGTGTGATGTTACAAGGAATCTATATATCATTTCACTTTATTGGTTATACAAGGTATTCCATATGTTGGGGACCACACCATTTCCCATTGGAGGGTGTGACCGTCATTCTGGATGAATTTTGGTGAATGTTGGGTATGATGTTCTGGTCAAGATGGGAATGGGCATTGGTTTGTGTATTTTTTTGGCACTCTTGTGTGAGAGGGGAAGCCACTTTCAATCATTGTGTTCAATAATAGGCAAATCATGGGCTATGTATATTGGGTTTTGGCTTAGTGGGGTGATGATAATGATACTCATATGGGGAGCATAGTATTTTTCATAAGACAATGATCGTCATGTCAGAAGGGTTATGGTTTTAGTTAGACCAGTCTTTGAACTATCAATGTGGCACCATAATATCATTGTGTGGGAATATATGATGTGATTTGGTTTGGTTAACACCAAATTTAGGATTATGGTGTAGTATTTTTTGGAAACTGGGAATGAACAATCATCTTGGGGTGGATTTTAGGTGGTATGAGAGTGAGTAGAATCAAAACGTGTGTTAGTGATAGGGGTGAGATCATGATGGATAGTGTAGGAGGTTGGGTATCCAACCAAATAATTACACTAAGAGCCAGTTTTTTACTTTTTTGTGGGTTTTTGGGTGATTTTTATTTCCTTTGGGTGTTAAGGAATTATGATTGGATGTCGTAATGATGTGCCAGTTTCGAGTGGTGAGTTGATTAATCGGTAGTTGAGGGAAAACTTTTCTAATAAAATTAAACTATAGGAAAGACTGGTGTTTTGGATTGTAATTAGATAATGTGAGGTGTAAACTATATCAATCATGTCATTGGACCACTAAAAGATGTAATCACCTACTGGGAAGTGTATTTCTATGGTATGAAGTACCATATCTTGGAGTGAGGACTTATAAACAGATCCATATGGTGGAGATCACCATAAACCTTTAGAATAATTAGGTGAAGAAATCATTGTGTCTTGGGATAGACAAGTAGGGTGAGTGTTCACTCTATGTTGGAGTTAGTGACAAGAGGGTAGCTTATTCTTGGGTGAATAGTGTGCTTGAGTGTTTATAATTGCACAGTGAAGCATGTTTGGACTTCAAAAATGGAACACTGTGATTCTTTTGGTGAATTTAGTATAATAATAGGTCAAGATAGGTGGGTTTAGGACTATAAAATATTTTTAAGGATGAGTATCATTTTTTTGGGGAGTTTTAAATGACCTTTAGGTTTTAGTGTTATTCATTTTTAGAGGAAGTTTGAGTTTTTTATCTGGAGTAAGGTTTTCTTTAAATTAGTACTCAAATCAGGAATTTTAGCATTTTGGATAGCTTAGAGGTTGTTTTGGATATGTAATGAGGCCTGTTTTGTGGTTTGGGTGTGCAGGTGGTGGATAGAGAAGGGTTTAAGTATCCTTGTAGTTGAAATTTTAGCTGCAAGTATCCACCACAATGCAGCGAAGGATGTTGTAGCATGGTGGTCATGGTTAAGGAAGACTATGAAAATTCTAGAGTGGGTTGCACCATGGATATAGAAAAGGTTTACAGGTTTGGCCCTCCCTCTAAGGGGTTGGTTTCACAATAGTCAAAAAGGCCATGCCATAGCACGGTCTGGTGGGGAATCCCCCCCCCTATGTCGTAACCTGGGGATACACCATGGATGGACCTTAGGGGTTAGGTAAGGGGTTTCCTACAAAATAGGGTTGTGTCATGGTGCTCTTATACACACCACAACTAGAGGTTGATGAGGGACCCTGCACCATGTCCCTTATGGACACACCATAAGAGGATCCTTACCCAACCTTTTTATTATGGGAAGAAAATTAATTTATTAGTTGTCCCTATTTTTTATTAGGTTGTGGGGATAACAAGGGGAGTTTATTAGACCAGCTCTCCCACTCCTCTATTCTCCCTTAAAACCTCCAAGTTGAGGGATAATTTTGGTGTTTATCCATCATCAATTTAAGGTAATATCTTTCATTATTCCCTTATTGTGTTTCCCCTTTGTATCCCTTTAATTTTGGTTCTATTTAGGCTAGATTTTTTATGTTTATTCCACTATATCTTAGTATAATCTTGAAAGGAAAATGGGAATTTTTTCTCGTATGACCATAGGAGGTCCTGGAAGGATGATCACACATCTTCAGAAGCAGTTTTATTATGGTGAGGATTCATAGTGAGTTTTAAGGAAAAAATAACTATTTAAATTAATTTAAATAACTAATTATAAATTTTTATAATTAATTTTTTATGTTGTATGGTGTGATATAGGTCCTTGGGTGTGTGGAAGCTCTTGGAAAAGTTTTGGTGGTGCTTAGTGAAGGGTTAACTCCTTTTTGAGGTAGGTAAACCCTACAATACAAACTCATACACATGTTTTCTTATGAGTGTATATGTATGAATAAATTCAAGGGTTTTTGTATGATAATTAGTGATTGAGGGTGAATTGGGTAAAACAAGTGGGATGGAATTGGGCCTTCTATACTTGAAAAAAAAAATTCTCTTTAACACTTCAGTAAATCAGGATCTCCCAGTCACTATGTCTCCAAGGGGTGAGGGTGTTGGGGAAGTTTTCATGAGGCTCTGAGTGGGTCTTGGTGTATTATTAGTGTTTTTAATAGCTTAGTTCAGGTCCCTAGAGCTAGTGTATAGGCATGAGATCCTTCGGGATTAGTGATAATGGGAGAGACGGTTGTACATATTTCGAGTGACTAAGAACTCCCTCTTATGGTTGAAGGAATGTCTTATTGGGTGTGTCTAGTGGGATAAGCCCTTTTGGACTTAACATGTGTGATAGAGAGGGTTATCCTATGGGTTATAGGATGAGATAGCTCCCTTAAGAGAAATAATACGATAACTGGTTATGGGTTATGGTAATTCTTTATGAAAATGTCATTTGGATGCTAAGGTGAATTTAGATGAGGAATTTGACCCAACATATTGAGTCCCAGGTAAGGTAGAGCCTATAATTAGTGAAGTCACTGAGGGGTGATAGTCTGGTTGATACCAGTGATTTGAGGTGAGGGTCTAGGTCCTAAGTTACTACCACCCAGTGATGACATTGTGATCTATGTGATAGGTTGTGGTCCCCATTTGTTATTGTATACATGTGCTTATTTATGTTCTAGTGTTGTGTGATATATATGGATGTAGGGGTGTGGGTCCTAATATTTTTCCTAGCCATGATTGAGATAGAACTAGTTGGACTGCGATGAGTGATATGGATTTCTAGTTATGTATGAATTATAATCCTACCATGAGTGATATAGTGTGGCTTAAAAAAAGTATCAATTCACCTTGAGTGATAAGGTGTTTTCAGGGACCTTTCCTTAACTGAGAAGGTAATGGTAGAGATAAAGGTTTTGATCTTATGTGGGATTGGATTATGGGAATGCCTTGAGTGAGAAGGCTTGGTCTATATGTGATGTGATATGTGGATAATGGGACCTACCTTGAGTAAAAAGGAAGAGGTCAGACATTTGATGTATGAACACTCTAGAGAGAGGTATTAGTGTAGATCTTGGTACTAGACCTTGACCTGATGTGGGTAGTGGTTAAGAGTTGGATGACACTCTACACTGAGTCTTCAGGAATAGGCTGACATGTATGGAATTAGGCAACAAAGGGACTTTTTCATATAAATGAATCAAATATGATTGGGTGTCATGGTGGCCTAGTTAGCACATGAAGACCCAATGGGTGT
Source organism: Viscum album (assembly GCA_963277665.1). NCBI lineage: Eukaryota > Viridiplantae > Streptophyta > Magnoliopsida > Santalales > Viscaceae > Viscum > Viscum album. Next base: position 230,758,645 of record OY728151.1, read on the forward strand.
TTGTATCTTATAAAGCATCATGGTGTCCTAGTTAGCATATGATGGATCAGTTATTTGTTTATTTCTGTATTTCTTTTCTTCATGCATACACATGAATATGAAAATATATATTAGGGGGGATTAGTGTGACCCTACTGAGTTATATTCTCAAACCTTTAACGGGAACCCCAGTGTGCATGTGGAACTTATGACTAGTTTTAAGTAGACCACATGTAATACAGTGGATCATGCTAGAGAACCTTAAGGGAATATAATGATTGGGAATTTGGTGTGTCCTAGGGATGGAAGTATGTATAATTGTGTATTTTTGTTTCTTGTTTATTTTATAGTTGGGATTAGCTCAGTGGGTGATCAATGTATGTTTTTTATGACTGCATCATATATGTCATTGGTTAGATTATTTTTTTATGTGCTCTAATATGGATGGATATTTGGTTATTTATTTTTTATTTCCACTATGTTTTACTATAATATAAGTATATAGTCTCTCCAATGACTTTTTCAAGACCTCACTATTTCAAAAGCCTCTGATGTATGAGGAGAAAAGGTTGAGGCCACATTACCCTCCATATCAAATGGGTGTTCTAGGCTGAGGTGTTAGAATAATTTTTTGTACTTGTAGAGAAAATTTGTAAAGTCACAATGCATAAGGGTTCCTTTTATAAAATATTGTCCATGTCTATGTATGTAAGGTTACTCTAATAAGTATGTGTATGGGTACTAAATTCATTTGAAAAATTGGCTAAGTCCTCACATGTAATGGTTAACCCTAGATACATAGGGGGTCTTAGAGGGTTGTGTAATATGAATAAGTACCTAAGTTTTTCATGATACATGAGGGTAAACCCCATGATATGGAATATTTACCCCTAGATATATAAGGTTTCTTAGTGGGAATTGAAATTTGGAAAAATATCAAATTTTATCCATTATAAGTAAGGGTTGGTGGGTTTCCCTAGGGTTTATAAGGGTTTATACTTATAATTTATAAGGTTTTATACTTACCCTATAATTTTTAAGGTTCTATGTTTACTTTGTGATGTGTAAGGGTTGATCCAGATAAGAAAATTATAAATTATGGAAAACATAAAGGTTAAAATGGTGATTTGTAAAGTTTAAAATGTAAGGGTTAATGAGTAAGGGACATACGTAAGGGATATGTTAGTGATTTTTAAAGTTTGAAACATAAGGTTTAATGATTAATGGTCGTGAGTAAGGATCACTTGGTAAGTAAGGGTTGTTCTGGGCTTTGACAAATATTTTAGTGTGACAGTCTGAAAGGGAAATCATTTCATGATCTCGGGAGTCACGTCATGATAGACTAGAGGGTATTCATTCCATAAGTGAAGGGCCATTCCATGATATGTCTTATGTCAATGTTTTTCAAGAATAATTAATTAATTAGTTAAATTATATATTTAAGGAGGCACTCACCATTTTAGATAGTGGTATAAATGATTAATACTAACTCTCCCCACTCAAATTCCAAATCCTTATACATGTTGAACTTTTCTTCCCCTACCATTAACTTGATTTATCAAATATTTATTCACCAATTAATCAATAAATCTCTAATTAAGTGGTTATCTTCTTTCTCATTTGTTCTTTTCTCTTCTTCTTCATGAGTTTTTTATCTCTTATAGCTGATGTGTCTTAGGGTTTATATTGGCCAAAATATGAGTGAGGGGTTTTTTGTTTAAGCTTCTAATAAAATGTATAGGGATCATCCTACTTTACTTTAGTGGATTTAAATCATCTGGTAATCGTTTTTTTGATTCCAAGAGTTGTCTCAGAAGATTTTTTAAAATTGAGAGGATTGTCGATACCCTATATAAAGTTTCTTAGATTTATAATTGAAGATTAAATGAGATGATTTTAGGTGGATATGATGGTTGTGCTATTTTTTATTTCAAATACAAAAAACATGATCAAACTCAAGTGTGTCATGTTGATTCATTTTAGATTATTTTTTTCATGGTTTATGAATTATTTTAAAAACATGCAATAAGTATTGAGGTTGATGAGTGGAGTTTGAAGGTGTTTAAAGTGCAGGTGAAATCTTAATGCTATATTCCTATTAAAAATAGGTGTGAAGATGTTTTAGGAAGTGTAAATGGATTAATTATACTTTACAAGGGTGTTTTGATTGATCATGGTATGTAAAAGATGTCCCACCTATGTCATATTGATTTCAAGATAATATATTGGTGCTTTGGTAAACATGGAACAATGTGTAAATGGGATGACCACCAGTATAATTAGTGATCCACAATGCATTTTGGATGAAAATTTTTCTTGTGGGAAATGACATTCTAGAATATGTTGATGAGGTTGTCAACGAATCTAAAGAAGAGTAATTGTATATGAATCTAAATGGGGATCATCGTAACATGGTATATTCTTTTTTACTATTTCAATAAGTCCCTGAAGTATTGGGGTAACTTATTCCAAAGTATTGAAATAGTTGAGAAATTTTTTGAAGTTTGAAACAGGGAGTTATGTGCCATGGAAAATGTCAGGTTAAAAGAAAATAATACCTATATTAAAAAAAGGGGTCAATATACCATAGATAAAAGAATTTTGAGAGTAGTTTCAAAACAATTAAAAGTATTTGGAATGTAATTATGTACTAAACATAATGGCGGTGTTTGTGGACATTAAAATCCTTCAAAACAACATATAATATTCCATGGTGAAGTTCATGGACAAAGGAGTTTTCTATATTTGATTGGATCTAATGATGTGTTATTTCATAACTAAAGGATTTACTCTACTTGATATATAAAGTCTCTAGGACTTGTTAATGATAACTAATAGGTCTTGGATTATCCAATGGTTTGAAAATAAGTGGGAGAATATTAAAGTTAGTTGAATAAATTTGAATCTTTGAATTTTAATTTGAACTTGAATAGAAATTCTCCTATTGTGTAATAAAAAAATAAAGTGTAAGAAGATGGGTTGATATGTACTAGAGATAATACACATAAAGATTATCCAAAAATAAAAGAGGGAAAAGAATATATAGAATAAGAATAAGTGGCATATTGTGGTGTAAGGGAAGAAGAGGAAAAATAAGTGGCACTAAAAAACATGATGTAATTCTTATTTATTAGAAGACTCTCTTATTATTGGAATTAAAACTTATCTCATTATAATATTGTAGGACTCACTTTTATAATTGAGATGTATGGTGTAACATGATTTCAAGGATATTTATGACTCATTCTAATCCAAATGTTTATACTAGTGGTCCATATGATCTTAGGGGATTCTAAATCATTCCAAGGATTATCCTTATAATTTTGAGTGATAAATCTTGTAAATATGTTTTGACTTGTATATGCTTTCTTTTTGGTGTTTTTAATAGTAAATTAGTATATTACTTTAACATGTGATGAATGATGTTTTATAAGTAACATAAAAATGTGTTTCAATCACTTACTCACCCCCTCTCAATGATTTATAGTGATAATGTGGGCTATTTTCAAGTATTATTTGATTCATGATTCCATTTAAAGAATTTATAATATTTAGAGATTAAAAAAAGGGTTTTTTCTTTGGTTATAGATTCAACCACTGAATTATTTATCATGGATCATGGAAAAATACAATTCAGTGAATGGAAAGATGATTTCCATGATTTATGGGAAGAATTACTACATTTAGATGGATATAATACTACTTTTTATTCTATATATTAGTTTAGTTGTTTTAGAGGTTAAAACAGATGGATTTATACATCATAATAAGAATTATTCCATGAAATTATTAGATAGAAAGAACTTGAATAATTATGGTCATGCTTTAAATTCCATATTATATTCTTTAACAGAGAAATAGTCTCTAGAAGTTAAATTAATTAAGGAAAATAAAGCTATATTTAATCAACACAAAAATATTTATGAAAGAAATTTCAATGTGAAGAATGAAAAAATTAAAAAAACATTATTATGGAGTATGAAGAACCTAATATGTATAATGATGAAACTATATAATAATTTTTTATAAGGGTAAATGAAATAGTGAACATAATTAAGCGTCTTGGTGAAAATTTAGAATATTCAATATTTATCTAGAAAATTTTATGCATTTTAATCAACATATTTGATGATAAGGTATTTTATTTGAAATATTTTGATCTATATATAATCCCTCAATATGAATTAATAGTATTCTCATAACTTATGAGATGTGTAAAAGAAGTGTTTTCAAGAATAATTATAAGGCTAAAAAAGAAATATATTTTAAAGGATCAAGTAAATATAGGTATAATAAAGAAGTTGATGAAGATAAAGAAAGTTATTAATATTTATAAGAGTATATGGATCTAAAGTTTAATAAACCATTGTCTCTTAACTCAATAATTATGAGAAGAGTAAAGTGAAAATTCAAGTGGATGCTTCCACTAAAATGTTTCAAGTGTGAAGTTATTATAAATTTCATAGTAAATTGTTCAATATTGAAAGAAGAATAGCCCAATGAATATGAAGATTAATGGCCAAGAAAATCCTCTAATAATAAATAAATAGACATTGAAAAGTCATTATTTAGGAAGGAAAAAAATTTATCTATGTTTAAAAAGAGGAATTTCTTTTCAAATTCTAAAGATAGTGAGAGAAGTCGGTAGAAAGATAAAGTTGAGACTTATGGTGATATTGATGAAAAATATACTTATTAATAAATTAAATGGGTAGTAATTCACTTATTATGAAATTAGTGATTATGGGAGTGAAGAAGAAAATGATATAGATTTTATATCAAAGTGATAATCAACAGATTTTTTTAAAAGATCTCAATTTTAGAAAATGGGATTAAAATTTTATAGAAATAAAATTAGTCTTCTAATAGTAGTGAATTTATTTCTATATAAGAAAAATAAAAAAAACTGAAAATTTTTTATGATTTAAAGATGTTGTTAAATTATGAGAAGATTTAAAAATTCAAGATAGAATAAAAGTTGAAGTAAAATTAATAAATTGAAAATTTTTAATAAAAAATGGTCAATTATGAAAATCAACTGGACAAATTCAAATCCAATTTCCAAAAAATTGTTCCAGAAATTAGAGAAAGTTTAAAGGGGGTGATACTCAAGTAAACCAGTAAATATCACTTTCAAAGGGTGAAAAAGATATTTTTAATACTCTTTGAAAGAATTAATTTAAGACACAAGTGATCAAGACTAAGTTTATAGAAAAAATTGATTCTTAAAAATCTATAAATTATGGGAACACGAACTTGGAAGAAAAAACTACTAAAAATAGTTATTAAAAAAGACTAAAAAGAATACCAGATCAAAGAAGAAATTATTTGGAGTATATAATTGTTTTTTCTATAAAATGGATCCAATATTTGAGACTCAAATATGGAATAAAGGAAGGTGTTAATTCTATACAACGTGTTGTTTTTAGAGTTAAGTGTTCCGTTTGTGGGTATTATTGGGAATATGGAGTCTTTAGGAATACTTCAAGAATTTTTCTATTTAAAATCCATTATCTATATGATTCTAAAATGTTTTTAATGGCTCCATTTTCACCTATAATTATATCTCAATCATATCTCCTCATTTTAGGGTTTCTCTTCCTAGTGATGGCATGGTCACATTCAGCCTTTGGTTTTTTATTCAATTTTTTCTGATGATGCCACTTCTCCCTTTGTCTTCTTGAAATTTTGGTGTCTTTTTTACTCCCCTCACTCATGCCTCTTTGTATCACTTCCGAGATTCATGATTTATTCCTTCCTACTTATTGGGCTTGAGGTTTCTTACATCACATGTTTGTTCTTTCCCTTTTCCCTTCCTAGTTCAATGGAAATATCTATATAGAAGATATAATGTCTAATCATATTAGGGTTGTCTCTAGGGGTTCCCATCATAACTTGGTTGCAATCATTCCAACCCAAAGTGAATCTAGACTTCTTCCCTTATTCAGTGGATATCAGATGTTTTAGTGTTTGTGGACTCTGGAGAAAAAGGGTGTGGATTATCTTTTTTAGTTTGTTTCATTTAGGTTTTCTTAGGTTATTAATTTTTAATGATTTCATAGGGTTCCTATCTCCCCTTTACTATTTGATTTTATTTGGGGTTTAAAGGCACTTCAATGTTGTCTAGTGTTTTCGTTTTGTGGATTTCAACATCAAACTTGTTGTTGGAATTCATTTTTGGTTTATGAAAGATCAATTTATGTTTTTTTCTTCTTCTTTGGTGTTCCCTATTTCTTTTGGTGTTTTTTGTGTTGATGATAGTTTTTAGTTCATCTTTGACATCCGAGTGTTGAGTACTGTGGTCCTGCACTGGTTGGTGGCAATCAGTTTGATTTTAAGGTATTGGTTTGTTAAAGAAAACATCAATGTTTTGGCCTCTGTGAGTTTGAATAGTGTTTATAATATTATTATTTAGTAGTGTTTTAAATATTCAATGTTTGTTGATAGTTTTTCTAGTGATGAAGATGTTTATAGTGTTGATCATTTAGAATTTTAGTGATGGTGGTGATATGTGATGAGTTTTAATCAGATTCCATGAAACCTCAGGTATAGTAGGCATAGAGATCAATTTCTCGGTAGAGTCGTATCTTATTTCTTTCTCCAACACTCATCCCATTATTAATGTTTTTGAATTTTGAATTTTGAACCTTCTTTATGTTGTAGTTTGTTTGATTTTGGATAACTTGCATCTTTGTTTAGTTTTATATTTGAATTTAGATTCTAAGTTTGTGTTGGTTTAAACTAAACCTAGAAAAGCGTTATTTTAAAATATCAAAAATGTGGTTTTAGATTATTTTAGATTTTGGAGGCATAGTTTGATTGGGATTCTACCCGCTCAAAAGAGAAAAATTTTAGAAGCAGCCTGAAATTTCTAGACATATGTATAAGAATGGGTTTCAAGAATTATAAGAATTTTTTAGAAGATGTAACCAATTGGGTATGCTTTATAAATATCTTCTCACCATCCTACTAAGGTTGTTGAATATGAGTTGTAATAATCTAAAGTCTCAGAATAATACTGACAAAGGAAAAGATAATTTGGTAGTTGATGTGGAATATAAAGCATCTAGAGGATAATGTACATAGATTTTGGATAGTGGATATTTCTCACATATTATATGGAATTTTATTCTCTTAAAATATGTTTAATAGTGAAATTAATTATTTTAAAACTTTAGAAATGATTGGTTACTCAAAATCAAAGAAGTTGGATCAATAGTTATTGGGAAAGAGAAGTTGAAGTATAAGAACACCTTAAATGTTGATGGTATAAAGCACAATTTGTTAAGTATGTCTTGGATTTTCGATGAATGCAGTGAATTTATTTTTAAAAATATGGGTTCTTAGTGTATAATTTGAGAAATGGTAGTATGTTAATTAGTAAAGTGAAAAGGAGGTAACTTGTTTTAGGTTGGTGATGCTAAAAATTCATGTTATTTATGTATGAAAGAATAAACCAAATTGTTTTATTGAATTCATTTCCATCTAATTAAAAATAGAATGAGTTAGATTTCCCAAAGAGATAATGTTTGTGACGTCCCTATGTTGTAGAGATAACTTAACATAATGTTCTCTATATGTAAAAAGTTAAAGATTATAAAATCTCTATATAATAAGGCTGAGACTCGATCAACTCATACATTAAAGCTTATCCATTTAGAAATGTGTATACCTATGGAGAAGCTATCAAGAAATAGAGATAATTATTTTATTTTCTTTATTGATTACTTTAATTGTATTAATTAAATTATGATTATGAATAATAAATCAGTTGATCTGAAAATGATTGGATGAGTGATGAAAAGGAGTATGTTTTCTCCTTAAATATTATCTATACAAATAAAGGTGTTGATTATACTAATATAATATTTGAATCATATTTTAAGAATCATGGTATTCACTGTGTACTTAGTGCGCCACAAAAAATGGTTTTGTTTAATGGAATAATATAAGTTTGGTGGAGATGGATCAGACTATGTTGTTAGAGAATGATACTTATCAGTATTTTTAGAGATAGAATATTGGCACATAAGTTTTTATTCAAAATCATTGTTTACATAAATAAAATTCATATATTTCATCATATTATATGAATTATAATAAGTCTCCAAGTCTTAAATATTTAAGGGTGTTTGGAATCCCGTATATAATGAAATTAAAAGGGGAAAATCATGGGAAGTTTGAGAAAAAAGGAGTTGAAATTATCTTCCTTGTTTATCCTATAAATGGAATAGAATACCATTGTTATAAAAATATGATAGTGAATATTTTTTAAAATTATAATGTGTAAGTACTTTAACATTTAAAGAAATATGACATAAATCAAGAAGTTTTAGAAGTTATGATGAAGATATTTTGGTTAAGAAGTAGGAATATGTTTCTAAAAATGATGGGAATTTATATTAATTGTGCCTTAAAGAAGAGTATACTGACATTTCAAGGTATGAGAATCAACCTATTTTATCTAATACAAGTTTTATAAAGAAATTTGAGGTCTATAACATCATTGTAGGACAAGGATAGTAGGTTCAGACTATATGAACATTGAGGATAGAAATACATACATCATTGTTCTCACATGTTGAGACAAGAGATGTGGATAAATCATAGAAGAATCAAGATTGGGTGGATTATATTCATAAATAATTATACTAGGTGTATAAAAATAAAACACGTGAGCAGGTACCCAAGACCAAATATAATAATTCCATCAAAACAAAGTGATTTTTTTAAATAAGTTGATTGAAAAGAGGGAAGTGATTATAAATAAATTAATACTTGTGTGCTAAGTATATTCTCAAGTTAAAGAAATTTATTTTTATGATACCGTTTAACTGGCTCCAAGACTTAAACCATGATTATATTTTTTTTATATAACAAACTCAATACAAGATTTTTTAAATGGATGTCAAGTATTCCTTCCTTAATGAAGAATTAGAAGAGGAAGTTTACATTTAAAAACCAAGTGGATTATTGCTTTGAAAATATTAAATATATGTTTTTATTCTAAATAAGGCTCTATATGGGTTTAAAAAAGTTTCAAGAGCATGTTATTCCAAGTTAGATACTGATTTGAAGATTTTTAAGTTTAGGAAAGGAAGTGGAAAAAATCTCTACATCAAAGATGAAAAAAAATTATCCCAAATTTTCATTAATTATATATATGAAATCATAGTTTCTATAAATGAATAATGATTCTGTGAAGATTTTTATTTAGAGATGAATAAGATATTTGAAATTTCTATGCTTTGTAAAATGAAATATTTTTTGGGTTTACAAATTTCTCAAAAGGAAATTCATATCTTTCTTTCTCAAGAGAACTATGTTCAGGAACTACTAAATATATTTGGAATGGAGTATTAAAAGATGATTTATACACAAATTTTATTATGAACTAATATATCAATGGATGATAAAGTAAAAATGTTTGACTCGAGATAATTCTTGGAACTCATGGGAAGTTTATTATACTTCACAGCTTCAAGGCCATATATTGTCAATGTTTTCACCTTATGTGCAAGATATCAAAATGAACCCAAAGATTATAATTTTTGGTTTAGGAAATATAGTTATTAGTAACATTAAAGTAATAATATATTTTAGATATAAATATTATAATAAGGTAAATCTTGATTTGTTTAGCTATACATATGGAGATTGGGATGGAAATGTTGATGAAAAAAGGTCTTCATCTGGTAGAGTTTTTCTATTTCTAAAAGAAAGGTTTATATGTTGGCACACAAAGAAGAAAAAATCCATGACCTTGATCACTATTAAATATGAATATGGGGATTTAAATCAATGCAAAACTCAGTTGATGTGAATAATGAATCAATTGGAAGATCTCAAGTGGGAGGTAAAGCTAGGGATATGATGATAAAAGTGTTATTAATAAATTAAGGAATAATGTTCAAAATTCAATAACAGATAACATTGATATCAAATATTACTTCATCAAATATATTGTGGATCAAAATGTGTTGAATCTAGAATTTTTTCCTAGAAAAGATAAAATAGTGTATGATTTCATGAAACCAATATTGAATGGTCCATTTAGAAAATTGAGGTTGTTAATGGGAGTTCAACCTCATCTCTCTAAAGGTTAAGGTATAGTGAATATGTCCCCTATCTCATCTTTTTCTTTTTATATTTTTTTCAAAGGGGGATAAAAAAGATAATATAAATATTTTTAATGTTTATTAATTTATTAATTTGTAAATAATTAGAACACTATTTTTTAGATATTATCCATTAATATATGTTTTTACCAAAAGGGAGGAGAGATATTTTATTTAAGGGGATCATGAATTTAGAGACAGTTATTAAAATGGGTAGGCTGTAATGAAAACATGCATGAGTTTTGTGGGATTTTGTAAACTTTTTTAACTATTTTTGATAAGAATGAATATAGTAATTCTTTATTAATAAGTCCAAAATAAAAGTTTTTATTTTTTATGAAGTTTCTTTAAGAAGTTGAAGCTTATCTCAAGTGGTTTTTTGACTCAAGTGGTATCAAGTGTTGAGTTCAATTTAATGTAAGACACTACTTATGGATATCATGATATTATTTTTCAATTTTATTTTTCCTTGCACTAAGTCTACTCAAGGAGGCTTAGAATTATTAAATGATGATTCAATGTTGAGTTCATTGAGTTTGAAAATTATTTATGTTCTTTATTTGAAAAAAAACTAAAAGGTGAGATTGTTGAGACCAAGAGTTTCTTTTAGAGATGTTGTAATATTCAAGAGATTGTTAATAATGAAGATGAAGTTTAGATATTTATAATTGAAGAAGAAATGATATTATTTGAAGTGGATATTATGGTTGGGTTTTTTTTGTCAACACCTAAATAATTTCCAAAATCATGTGTTTCATGTTGGTTCATTTAAGATGATGTTTGTTCCGTGGTTTTGGAATGATTTGAAGAACATGGAAGAATTTTTTAGGTTAATGAGTGGATTTTGAAGGTGTTTAAAGTTAAGGTGACATCACCATGTCAAGTTCATATTAAAAATATTCATTTAAATGGTTTTTTAAGTAGAAACAAATTTATTTGACATAAATTAGACATTTTGGTTGATCATGGTACGTAAAAGAAGTCTCACCTGTGTCTTTGTACTTTAAAGACTGGGTTTTGGTACTCTATAGAACATGGAACAACATGAAAATATGGAGACCACCAGTATAATGGGTTTTTCTCATGGTTTTGTGGATAAATGTTTTTTATAGGAAATTTTGAGCTATAATATGTTTTGGAGGTTTCCATGGTGTCTGAAAAAGAGTAGTTTTTTGGGAATAGAAACAAGGATCACCACATCATGGTCTATTCTTGGTAAACGTTTTGAGAAGTCCAAAAATTATTGTGGTAACTTATTCCCAAGGAGTGAAATAGATTTTTAGTATTTTATAGTTTTAAATGGGGAGCTATAATTTATGGATGATGTCATGGTAAAAGAAAATAATCCTTATCTGAAACAGAAAGTGGAAAATATTTTTTTGTTAAAATAATTTTAAGATAATTTTCAAATAGGTTTATATAATTTGGAATGAAATTATGTAAAACAAAATGTGGTGGTGGTCATGTCTAGATAAATTTTCTAAAACCCCATAAAACATGTCGTGGTGAAGGTTGTTCTCAAAGGATTTTTTCAGATTTGAGTGTATCTGATGATTTTTCTATTTTATGACTAAAGGGGATACTCTAATAAATATATAAAGTAATGAAAAATAATAAATAATTACTAACAGATATTTTTTGATCAAATGGTTTGAAAATAAGAGGTACAAGTCGAAATTTAGTTGAAGGAAATTGAAATATTGAATTTGAAATTGAAATTTTGAATTTCAACTTGAACAGAAATGCTACAGCTATGCAAGAAAAAAATATAGGAGAAATAAGAGAGAATGGATGTGTAATATAGAGAATAAAATCAAATAATATCCAGAATATATAAGGGTAAAAGTAAAATAGAGAAGAATAATATGTGACTTGTGATGGTGCCAAGAAAGAAGAGGAAGAAGAAGAAGCACTAAACAACATATTGGAAGTATTTTTTAGTAGAATACTATCTTTTTGTTATATTTAAATATTAAATCATTGAAATGGTGAAAGGTTCACTTAAAAATTTATGAGACTTGGTGTAACATGAATTCAAGGATATTCCATTCATGTTTTAATCCACATGTTAATACTGGACCATATGATCTCAAGGGAATCTGAATCATGCCAAGGATTACCCTTATCATTTTGAGAGGTTAACATTGTAAATATTTTATGATTTCTTAGTGTGTTTAATAGTAAAATAGTATATTACTTTATTAGACGATGAATGTTATTTTAGAAGGAACTTAAAATTTATTTTTATTCACTGATCCCCCCTCCCCACACTCAATGATTTAAACTAATCTTGTGGATGCTTTTAAGGATTCATCACTTAAAGGAAGGTGGTTCCATTTAATAACATTGTTTGAAGAAAATTTTATGATTGATTCTAAAAAATGAAGTTTTTAATTATGTAAAAATATAATATTTTATTCTTGTGAACTGAGATAGTTACTCTTTTAATGTGAGTAAATAAATTGATCTTGACCACGTGTTTTCCATATACAATTTTATAATGCCTTAAATAGATTTAATAAAATGATTTACTTGGTTCATTATAAATAGTTTCTTAATAAATGTTAATCATAATTAGAAGTGATCTATGAAATGGAATGTAATTATTTGATCATTATTATGACTCATGGGAACCATGGGTGCTTAGGTAAATAACCTAGGACAAGTACCAACTAGGCATTAATGCAACTCTATCTAGCCTACCTTAGGTTATCACTAGTTATTATGGAACTCTAAATAAGATGTTATTTAACCTTATAGGTATTGATTTATGTCTACCTTTCCTATGCCTCCATATTTATAATGTCAATCTAGTTAGTAGAGATACCAATAGTTAGTATATTATTATGGCCAGCAGCCTGTGTGTAGTTAAAGATATTTGGTTTGGATACAATTTTATATGATGATCCAAATAGGCATTGAACTTAGTGACCCTAGGGAAAGCCTGTATATTATTGTTTGTGAAAACATGTTTACTTGGAATATTAATCTCATATTTAAAAAGTATTAAAGCTTTCTAATTATTCTTTAAAATAAAAAGTGTATCTTCATATGATTACATTAAAACAATCATGCCTAGATTTTCTAATAAAGGCTAATCATGGAACACTTAGTGTGATCCTATTGGGAGAGTTATTCTCACACACTATATAAACCCTTTCGGTGTATATAGACCCAATTTTGACTAATATAGGTAATAAAAAGTCACCACTTAGAGGTGATGGATATTCATGTAAACTATGGTTAGGTTTGGTGGAGGTGACATGATAAGAGTTAAAACTCATGTCACACAAAGATAGGTAGAAATTATTTTGGTCAATTTTGGTTTTGGTCTTGTAGTAGATTATATTACCATATATCACCTTATAAGTTTCTCATCCCATTTTCAATTGAATGTGGAGTGTTTAATTTTCAATAATTTCAAAAAATCTGGTTTTTTGAAATCAAAATATTTGAAAATTTTCTATAAGAGTATGGTTAAATTATTTGGTTCTTTATAAATTTATGAAATAAATATTAAATCTACTTGAAGTTAATTTACCAAAATTTTTGTCAATAAAAATACTTGTTAACTAATTTTAAATGGATATTTAACATAGAATTGGTAAATCATGATTATAAAATTAAAGGCCTTATAAATTATAAATAGTTTGAGAAATTTACATTGATTTACTGGTTGATTTTATAATTGAGATGTTAGAAATTATACTTGTATTCAACAAGAAGAAATTTATGTATTTTAAAATAGAGAAGATAATTTTTGAAATAGGTCTTGTTTAAGTTGTAGTGGTTTAAATTTTTAATCATGTGTTCAATTTAAAAATATTTATGAATTGATATTTTGATATAAAGTAGTAAAAAGTAGTTTTATGATATAAAGTCATGTTTTATGAGAAAAATAATTTCTATAATTTATGTTAGTTGTGATAGGTTTTTTTTCCTAGTTTAAAGCCAATTTCAATGGCCATTGTTTGAAATCTTATTATGTATCTTGTACCATTAAAATTCATAATGTTTGTAAGGGAGTGTTTAAATTTTTTTTTTGAAATATATGTTTAAATATAACATTTTTTCAAATAAAAAAATATATCAAATTCATGTGGTTGTGGATTAATGTAGTAAGCAACAATATAGAAGATAATGAAATTTATGACTAGATTCCAATGGTTGAAGATTTATAAAAAATGGTTGTGTTTGATACATAAGATTTCATCTTTAGTATGTAAGGAATATATGTTATGTAAGGAATGTATATTATATATGAAGATATATATTATGTATAAAGGGTAATATATTATTTAATGATTTATTGTCTAAGGGAATTAGCTTATGTATTAAAATTATATTATGTATTAAACTATAATACGTAAGGTTACTCTGATATGTGAGGATTACCATGGTATGTAAGGTTTGTTACTTCAAGTTAAAATTAGTAAAGTCTCCATGCATAAGTGTCTTATCACACCCTGGTATATTGAATAAGGTATAGAGACTCTTTTGTCTTTCTCTTTTCAGTTTCTGGTGCATTAAAGATTCTTGATAGCTTAAAACCAATTTGTTTAGACTATTTAGTGTAAAAAAAAGAAACATAGTTTTGGTGTAGGCCCTGGTGTACCTGCGAGTTTCTGATGTGAAATGGGAAACCCTGAAATGGCCTATGGTTGATGTGTCCTAGGGTAGTGCACACTAGTGGTATCACTTTTGATCATGCAAGAGGGATTTCACCATGGTCATGGTGGAGTCCTTGAAGGGATGAAAATGTCCTATAAACCTACATCAGGCCATGGTCAAACCCCATGGTAGGTCTTCTAGGTGAGGACACCATGTCGCAGTGGGAAGCACCAGGGCGTGGTGTTGGTGGTTTCAATTTTTTAAAATTCATGTTTGACACCTAATCTTTTAGGTATGGTTATTTTAGCCACATGGAACCATAATGAGGGGTTATATGGCATAGTTTAACTTATATTTATTTTATTAAATCAATTTTTCTCACCCCTTTGGCTCTAATTCTAGATCTAGCATGTCCCATGAAGGGGTTTTGAGCATTCATATTTCATCTAGTAGTGTCATATAGAAATTATCTTCTTGGGAGTTCCCTTTGAAGATCAAAGATCATGAGGGCCATATCTTATCTTCTCCCATCATTGGACTAGAAAGAAATAAGTTTTTATTTTCTCATGAGGTAGGTGTCTCTATTTTATGGTTTATACCTTGTTGATCCTTGTGTTATTATCATTTATTTTAGTTTTTATTTATGAAATTGATGACTTGAAATCCATGAGAGGTGAAATTGATCTCTAATAGTTGTGTAAATGATTTCTAAAATTTGGTTTTATTTAAAATTGTTTTAAACCAAAATATATATTTGATTAAATTACTCAATGAAGAATTTTAAATGGAAATAGTTTTTTAAGAATGAAATTAGTGTGGCATTTCTATAAAAATGTATTAAAAATATGGTCTTGGTTTTCTTGAAATGTAATTATAATATATAGCACATTGGGAGACCTTGGGGAATAAGAAAAAACTAAACATATAAAATCCATAGTGTAGTAAGATATCTCTATGGGAGGTGACCATGATTCTATGGTTTCTAGTAGGTATCCTTTCTAGGGGACTGTGGTTCTTGGACTTTTCAAGTTACTTATGTTGGCTAGGGTTCCTTTGAGATGTCTTAGTTGTAAACACCCCCGTGTCATGGATTTCCCTTTTGGATGATTTATGGATACATTTTTTGCACAATCATTTTATATTCTTATCTTCCCACTTGATATGGTTATTTATGCTTGAAACATGGTTTATTCCTCTACATATGCCTCATGTATATTTTTTATGTCATATTTATTTTTTATTTAAATATGAAATTTGGTAAAAATGAAAACCAAAGATTGATTTTATATGGAAAATTATTTTAATTAAAATATTCTAAAATATGTTTTATGATAGGAATAATGGATATATGTGGATAGAAATTGTATAGATTCCTTGGTGGTATACTACTGAGCTTTTCTTCACACCCTAATTTTACCTTTGGGTGTTTATAGCCTTGGTTTTTCAGGATAAAAGTAAAGGGAAGGTCACCATATAGAGTAAATCTCTCCTTGATCATGTTTCTTTCTAGTGAGTTGGGATAGTGGTGAATTATGGTTTCATAGAGATGTACCCATGGG
This sequence comes from Viscum album, assembly GCA_963277665.1. Classification (NCBI taxonomy): domain Eukaryota; kingdom Viridiplantae; phylum Streptophyta; class Magnoliopsida; order Santalales; family Viscaceae; genus Viscum; species Viscum album. The sequence continues at coordinate 230,774,912 of OY728151.1, forward strand.
TTTCTTTGGGTTCCATGTTGATGGTATTTCTTTTTAGTTTATTTAGACCTTGTTATCCATTTCTTTTGATGTTACCTTTATGGTTTTATTGTTTGGAAAAGGATATATTCTAGATATCTATTTTGATACTCTATTTTCTCTATCTTATCATATGTTTTTTGAGGGTGAAATTGTTCCCACTATTACTTTTTATTATACCCTATTTCTTATCACCATCCTTTGGTGATCGGTAACATGATTTAGGCATTGTTGCGGGCCAATTTGGGTGATAAAATGGGTTAGAACAGGTTGGTTTATTAAAAATTAATATCAAAGGGTCTGGTTATTGTGAAATCATGTACTCATTCTTATGTCTCATCCTCTTATGTTGGGGGTTGTTGATAGGATGGATTTAGGACTACTAAAACATGAGAGGTAGTATGATATTGTTCCTAGCCATCTTAGTTTCATGATGAACCTGAAGCTACCATGGGATGTTCAATATTGTCTTGTATCTTTTTTTCATAATGTTAGTCTTTTGGATTCAGTTATATAAATTCTATTTATGATAAAGGAATTGAATTTTTTTCTAAATAGTTTTTGTCCCTTGTTTTATATATTATGGATCCTCCAAGAAGAAAATATCAGAATACTAGAGAGGAAGCTATAAATAAATCCCTACAGATGAATCCTCAAGTTAACTTGGTATTAGTGGAAACTATATTTTGAATAAACCTTTCCATGGGCTAGGTCTCTAATGTTGAACTAGAATGGAGGGTGGACTATGATTCATAATTCACTAAGCATCATCCACCAATCTTCCAAGGTGACAAGGGACCCCAAGAATTAGAGGAATATATTGAGAGGATTCTCCACTTCCTAAAAACTTTTTAAGGCTCCAAGGTTTCTTTCACCACTTATATACTTTAAGGGTCAGGAAGAAAGTGGTGGAAATCTATCATGCAATCCAAGTTGCACTAAGACTCACCTAGAAAAATTTTAATAAATCCTTCAATAAAAAGTTCTATCCAAAAACACTAATAATTATGAAGGATTTAGAGTTCATTACTTTAGAGAAAGGAGATCATTCTGTTCGGGAGTATGCTACTTAGTTTTTTGAGTTATTGCATCTATTTCCAAAGCTTGTTTCAAATGAATATCTCAAGTATTGAAGGATTGAGATGGGTTTCATGGAATATATTTGGTCTATATTTATTCTTATATTCCTACCCATATTCATGGAGGTTGTAGACAAGGCACCCATGGATAGGGAAAACATATCTAGGAATACAAGGCTCTTCTGAGCCTTAATTATGGTATGATTCAGCTAGAGTTTTCCTTCTTGTAAGAATAGAAATTGAGATGACCATTTTTAGGGTATTGAAAAGAGTACACAATAGTTATTAGGGCCATTTCATGTGTTCTATTACTAGTTTTGGAAAAAGGGACACCTCAAACCTAATTATAAGGCAGCACCTAGTGCGTGTCATGCATGTGGGAAATCTAGTCATCTCCACCGTTTATGTGAGAGAGAATCCTAGGGTACTAGAGCCAGAGCCACCTTCATGAGTGTATATCAGTCTATATATTATGTATAAAAAGGGGTGGATCTAAACCACATGCTAAGAGTGATGATTATATTATGAATAAAGGGTGGGATGAAGTAGGATGTCTGTATATAGTAGAGTGTGCACCATATGAGTCAAAGGCTGGACCAACTACCATAAGAGGTACTATGTTTTTTAATATTTTGTGGTTATGGATTTGCTTCATACTAGTGAAACTCGTTCCTTTATATCATCCAAACTTATTTATGTGTTGGGCTTACACTCGAATATTAATCCCTTCATGATAACTCTTTCTTCTTCTTTGGGAAAAATTTAGAGAAGGGTTCGAAATGCCCCATGTGTTGGGTGGTGATCATTGAAAATGAAACTGTATGGTACTTTCTCATTCTTGATATTGACATATTTTTTCTCATAATTTACATAGATTAGATGATTAGCTATAAATATCATATCAATTATTATCATCATTGGTTATAGTTCTATTCTTATAATGGACTCACTCATGTTTGTGAAGTTGAGTGGGATCCAAGATTAGGGAGAGAAGATCTAATTACCCCTAGTGTTGAGATGATCTCATCCATTTTTAAGATATTTTTCTTTATGTTTTATATCAATATCTTAGTGTCACTCTTCTAGCGATGGTGAGTGAGTATCTCAAAAAAATTTCAGATGATTTCTTTGGGTTAGCAACTTATAGGGAAGTTATGTTTTTCTATAGACTTGCTTCCAGGGAAGAGGCCCATTTCTTTACCTTAATACCATATCGAACCCGTTGAATTAAAATAATTGATGGTTCATTTTGATGATATTTATGTTAAGGGATTTATTCATCCTAAAATTTCACCTTCGGAATCACCGGTGCTATTTAAAAAGAAGTCATAACAGAGTCTCATATTTTGTTATTACTAGAAATCCAACTAAGTGATAGCGAAGGATAAATATCCCTTTCCTCAGATTGATGATCTTTTTGAATTACTCAAGGGAACCTGGTGGGGTCTGAAAATTTATCTGGGATCGGGGTACCATCAATTGAGGATCTAAGAGAAATATTTCCATATGAAGGAGTTCAGGAGAAGGTATGGGAATCATGATTATTTTTTTATGTCATTTTTTCATTACTAATTCTCTTATAGTGTTTATGGATTTAATGAATTTAATCTTCCATTGGTTCATATATTCGTTCATGGTTGTTTTTGTGGATGATATCCTTGTTTATTCCAGATCAAAGAAGGATCATGTTGATCATTTTAATATTGTCCTTAAAATATTAAAAGAACATCATCTATATATAAATCTATCCAAATGTTAGTTCGGGATTCAAGAGGTGAAATTTATAGGAAATTAAATTTCAAAAAAGGGTGTCTCGGTAGATCCTAAAAATATTCAGGTTATAATGACTGGGAGTATCCTAGAAATGTGTTTGATATCAAAATATTCTTTGGAATAGCATCATTATAGGTGCTTTTTTCATTACTTCTCTAAGATTGTATCTCCAATGAAAAATTTAACATGTAAGGGTGTGAATTTTGTATAGAGCGATATGTAAAAAGATATTTTGAGGAGTTAAAGTGATATTAAATTCAGATATCATCTTGATTCTTCCCAGGTTGGGTTAGGGTTATGATGTTTACAATGAAACTATAGGAATGGATTTGGGTTGTGTTCTGATATAAGGGATATATGTGGTATCTTATGGCTCTATTTAGTTACTACCTTATGAGAAGAACTAATCCACTCAGGGTCTTGATGTAGAGGAATTGATACATGTTCTTAAGTATTGTCACCACTACCTATTCAGGGAGTATTTTATAGTGTATTCTGAATATAATATTCTAAAGTATATTTTTACTCAGATTTATCTCAACCTAAGAAAAAGAAAATGTATGGGGTCCCTTTAGAACTTTCATTTTGATATTACATAAACCCCAGAAAAGGTAATGTTGTTGTAGATGCTTTGATCATAAATTTGCTAACTCGGATAGTAAAAAATCAATGGAAGAGTGGTGATTGATGATCTTGTTTTCTGAGAAGAACTTAAATGAATGGAGATCTGGAAAATAGGTATTCCTATCTTTTACTCGTATAAGATCATCTATGGATGATCAGATTCAACTTGGATGGGATGAGGAAGTGAAGTGTTAGTGATTTAGTGAAAATATATATAGTGAGGAGACCTAAGGTGAGTAATCTTAGCCTTATGATGGGGTTTTGTGCTTCAGAGGTAGGATGGTTATTTTTACAGACTTGAGATATAAATTTTTGTCTGATAGACACAAATCCAACTATTCAATGAGCCCTAGAGCTGTTAAGATGTATCATGACATGTGACATCATTATTGGTGGTTGGGAATCCAATTATCGATTGTGGGTTTTATGTCACAATTCTTTACATTTTAGAGGATTAAGCCATAAAATCAAAAGATTATTGGTTTTTTTCACCCTTACCCATTCTATTATAGATATGTGATGAGATATCTATATATTTTTTGATTTCTCTACCTCAGAATCCTAGTGGTGAGAATTTTATATGGGTGATTATTGATCAACTCATGAAATCAATGCATTTACTACCTCTCAAGGATGAGATGAAGGTAAAGGATCTTTGGAAATTATAGATATGGGATATTTTCATAATATATGGTGTGCCTTTGTCTATCATTTAATATAGGGACCCTTTATTCATATCTTAGTTTTGGAGTATATTGTAGAAAGTAATGGGTTCTCAAATGAAGTTGAGCATGGTTTATCATCCCTAAATGGATAACCAGTCTAAGTAATCCATCCATATTCTTAAATACATGCCTTCAAGCACATGTTCTTGACTTCAGTAGATATTGGGAGAAAAATTATCCCTTAGTGTATTTTTCCCATAAAAATAGTTATCAGGCTTTGAATAGGATGGATCCATTTGAGGTGTTGTTTAGGAATCCTTGTAGATCACCTATTTGTGGGGAAAAGGTTGGATAACAGTACTTGGTTGGACCAAGCATCATTTAGAAGATGATAGGTTTAATGAAATTGATCAGGAAAAGGTTAATGATGTCTCAAAGTCTCCAAAAATCATATTCAAATTAGTATCATCGCCCATTAGACTTTCAGGTAGGTGATCAGGTTTTTCTCAAATTTTCACCTCAGTTGGGATATTGACATTTGGGGAAGCATGGTAAGTTAGTACCTCATTATTTCGGACAATTTTATATTTTTGAGTGACTCAAGAATGTGGATTATAAATTATACTTTCCTACTCATTTTAATTCTATCCATGATGTGTTTCATGTTACCCAAATAAATAAGTACCATCCATATATGTCCCATGTGATTGAGTGGGAGTATTCTGAAATTGAACCTAGAACCTCACTGATTGAAAGGATTTTTCAAATAGTAGACCAATGGGATAAGGTTTTTCATGGAAATACGTTCTCATTGGTTAGAGTGAGATGGAAGTATAACATCCCAACCTGGGATCCACTTAACTCGTCCCCTGAGCTAATAGGTCGCCTAGCCTCAAGAGTGACTCCTCATATGCCAGAGGTTGCTGACTAGAAGCGAGGGTGAAAAGGTGGTATAGTGGGGAGAATATACACTCATATCAAAGTGTAACAGTGGATACAACACTAAACAAACAATAGATGAATCATAATATAAACAAACACTAAATAGACTGGATGAGTAACCCACTATAGAAGAAGCACATACAACAAAAATAATAATAAACTACAGAAGTATAAATAACTAAGAAAATGAATAACAATAACAAAATACATAAAGGCTAAGATGGATACATGATGTCTTGTTATGCTTCTATATAAAAGGGGAACAAGGGATAGGCATATACAGTATGCTATAAAAAACTACAAAATACCAAAAGGCTACTCCACTATAGTCTCGAGCATATTCTTGGTCATCTTATCTCATGATCCAAATATAATATAATCATATCAAGAATCAATAGTAGGGTGATTTCCCTTATCCATAACTATATATAAGTAATCTTCTTGGGTACCAAAGGTGACTCGAGTAGGGTGTGAGATAAAATCCCAGAAGTCCACCACAAATGGTGTCTAGAAGTAATCCAAGAAGTGTACATAGAAAAAATAGTTTTCAAGTATAAATGAAATAATATACAATGATGAATAAATAAGTATTATCCTGGTCAAGTTCACAAAGGACACCTGTAGGATCTACATACTTTGGCTTATGGCCTAAATGAGTGTCTAATCAGTAACTGTATATATAGTTATAATATATATATATAGTATATTTATATATTTCGTCCACCTATATGGACTATGTATGTGAGGATTTAAGTAGCCATATACCTAGAATACTAGGTGTTGGCTGGATCAGGGCATAACTCAGTCATCCATAACCAATATAAATAATCCTATAAGCTCAAGAAAAAGGGTACATTCCCTATATATCATAATGAGTGAGAGACTTCATGCTCAACACTCAAGATGGGGGTGAGTCATCATGTAAACACCCAGAGCAAGGGACATGGTGTGTCATGGCCACCATCAAAATATTAAAAATTGTGTGAGATGTCATGCTCGACACCTGATGTAAGGGAGAGTGAAACACCATGTCCAGAAAGTCCCATAACCACAATACCATTTCCAATATCAATGGTGTAATCATAATAGTAATAATATACATGAGGAATTACCTCTCATTCATTATACTTATCAAGTGAAAATATAACCAAGGGAACCATAATTTTATTAGATAATTTAATAAAGCATGCCATGATCATTGTGGCCTTTCCACCCTTTATAATTCATTTCAATTAAACCATTTAATTTATTTAATAAATCAAACCACCATAAATAAATTTTTTTAAAATAATCAAGTCATTTATTTAAGAAAATATAGAAATTAAATTTATAAGGTTCAATGAAGAACTTAAGAGTTTCCATTGTTAATTAGTTAATTACCCACAAGGTAAATTCAATTTATTAGTCAATCCTAGAACTTCAAAGGTTCTTTTGTTCAATAAAAATTTATATAACAGTGGTAAATTTCAATTACAATCCAATATGAACACTTAGAAGGCATCCTGGGAATTTAATCGATTAATTACAAAGGGTAATTTCAATCTGACATGCCCATGGGGTGTCCGTGATCGAGGTTGATGTCCTCTAATTAATTATTAATGCTCCTTGGGAGTATAACACAATGTGTATATGAATTTTGAACCAAATAAATCATTTTAGGGAAAAACGTGGAAAAGGTTATCATGTGTCACAATGGAATGTCTATGAAAACAACTTTCTTTTAAAAGGAAAACAACTAGACCACCTATTTTAGGGTTGTTGACAGCTCCTCAAACAATAGTAGCCTTATATTCAAAGTAGTTTTGAAGAAGAATGAAGAAATTATCAACACCTTGAAAATAGGGAAAATAGATTGCACCTAAATAGAACAAAGGGTATGAATAAAAACTTATAATGGAAGTAAAATGAATATATATATTACCTATAGTTATTCAATATTTCTGAAAGATCTTGATTTGGTGACCAGATGTGTGATTGGAATCAAATCCTTTCTTAAGTAAAAAAAGGAGATACATGGGAGGAGAAGAAGGGTGAGTCTATTAGAAATGAAATGGAGAAGGAGGAGGGTTAAAATTTTCAGTCATTAAGGGTAGAATTTTAAATTTACCCAAATAGATAGGGGTTTATGGTTTGGTAGAACGGTTTTCCAAACTGTGCGCCAACTATATGCTTTGGCACTGCCCAAGGAGTACCTCACATGGGCTAGACACATAGTTTGGGTAACTATGAGCAACCCATGCAATTTTATTCAACAATTTTTCTAATATTAATTTCACATCCATGTGCCTAGGACCACACAATTTTAGAAAACCATAAATCCTCCTTCAGGATAGTGAGTCCCCCACATGGTTAGTACTAACCATTCGGTAACTGTGCGGCCTCCTCTGTTTGCCCATTTCTCAAAGATCTGGGCTCCGAATAGGCCCCAGATGCTACTAGAAACTTTCTTAGGATATAAATCATGTTTACCAAGATTAAATATTGGTTTTAAATTGTAAAACAAATTATTCATACCTTCATGAAAATATGGGTTGTTACAACCTCCCCTTCTTAAAGAAACTCATCTCCAAGTTGGCCATCTGAGGGTAAATAGGTGTCATCAGCTAAGATTTATGTCCACTAATCTTGTATGTCAACATATCACTATCAGGTCTCATCTTTTACTCGTTCATGCTTTCATATCATTTTTATCAAAGGAACTAGCCTATCTAAGAGTGTCTTTAGGATTCGATCCACAATATGTACTAAATACTCCTCGAAGGAAGAATCCATCTCTAACTCAACCTTATTTGGTTGAAAGACATGTGATGGATCTAGATAATACTGGTGAAGCTTAGATACATGAAAGACATCATGTATAGACCGGTATCTCTAAGGAAGTGTTATCTGGTAATCCAATGGTCCAATCCATTTCAAAACCTCAATGGGTCTAACAAACTGAGGAAATAGATTATCCTATCTCTAAATACGTCTATGTCCCAACCTAGGTGAGACTCGTAAGAAAACCCAATATCCAACCTCAAACTCAAGAGGTCATCATCAGTTGAAATATGATTGTTGTCTAGACTAAGATATCATTATGTGATTTATGATCAACTAGATATGCTCTATAATCACCAGAATGAGACATGGTCCAAGCATAGCTACCTCCCCTACCTCTAACCCACATAGAGTTAAATGTAAAGGCCTACCATATAAGGCTTCATAAGGATTCATCTTTATAGTATCTTAAAAGTTTCTTTTATAGGTGAATCCAATAATAGTAATGTGTTTCTCCCAAGAAACATCAAAGTCAAAGACACATGCACGGAGCATTTCCTCTAACACCTAAATCATACTCTCTATTTATCCATTAGTTTGATGGTGATAGACCATGCTCAAAATCACCTATTTACCCAAGGAATTTTTCAAACCCTACCAAAACCATGATGTAAAGTGAGAAAATATGTCAAAAATGATAGATCATGGAGCTCCATGAATATGTATAGCCTTCCTAACGTATAGTATCCCTAGCTCATCTACCGAGAAGGTCTCTCGCATAGGTAAGAAATGTGAAACCTTCATAAAATGATCAATGAAAACCCACATTGTATAATTTCCATGAGGTGATCTAGTTAAACTAGTAATGAAATGTATAGAAACATCATCCCATTTCCACTTAGGAATGGATAATGGCTGTAAAATTCCTATCGATCACTGATGTTCTACCTTCACCTACTGAAAGGTGGAACACTGAGTGATAAAACCAGCAATCTAATATTTCATACCAGGAAACCAATACTTGAACCATAATTATTAGTACATCTTGGTGACACCGAGATGAACTACACATGATGAAGCATGAATTCCTACATCATCACCTCTCTCATGTATTTTGGGAACCATTCATGCCCATAGAATAGTAAAATATCATCCCCATCAATGATCCAACTAGAATATGTATCATCATATGATATTCTTTCCCTTAGTAAAAATACCTCAAGATCATATAGTTTCTTCATTCTCACTCATTCCATAAGGGTAGAGGTCACTCCTAAGGCCGAGAGGATAGTCTTCCCATGATCCTTCTAAACCTCAACATACATCTCTGAAAATAAGGCCACAAGTTTCTATTCTCCACTGGCCTCTTTAACCAAATAATTATGAGTCTCTTGGATCATAGATTTGGCTACAACATTTCCTTTTCTAAGTGTATAATCAATCTAAAATTAAATAGATTTTAGGTACTCAACCCATCTATGTTTCCTAAGATTTAAATCTCATTGAGTGAAAATGTACTTGAGGATTTTTTGATCCATTAATACCACAATAGTTTGTCTAGGTAAATGGTGTCTTCAACAAAATAAGGCATGAACTATAGCATCTAACTTGAGATCATGAATTAGGTAATTCTACTCATGGTCCTCTACTGATGAGACACATCTGCAATGACCCACTCATCCTACATCAGGACATATCTAATACTAATACCTAATGTATCATAGTATACTTTATAGCTCCTTTATGGCTCTGGTAAAATCAGTATCAACGTTTAAGTTAAACAGTACTTAAAATCTTGAAAGGATACATTACAATTTCTTGACCATATGAATTTCACACCCTTATTTTTCAAGCCTATAAGTGGCCCTATAAGGCATGATAAATCCCAGATGAAACATCTGTAATACCCAGATAGACCCAAAAAACTCTGAATGTTAAATAAATTCTTGTGATTCTCCTAGAAAACTATAGCTCCCACTTTCTCCGGTTCTATTGGAACTCTTGAATCTGAGATAATATGAACCAGGTATTGGACTTCATTGATACAAAAGTGGAATTTACTAGGATGAGCATAAAGTTGATTCTCTCTTAGTGTATTTATAATGATATCAAGATGGTTGGAATGGTTGTTTATTGAGCATGAATATCCTAATATTTCATTCACAAATACTACCATGAGAGAATCCATATATGGGTGGAAAACTTGATTCATAAAATCCATGAAAATGGCAGGCGCATTTGTGAGACTGAACGATATGACCAGGTACTCATAAAGACCATACCTACACTTAAAACTTGTGTGAGGTATGTATGAAGACCTGAAACCCACCTGATGATATCCCAACCTCAAATAAATATTTGAAAACACACTCTCTCTCTCCTCAGTGTTGATCAAAGAGGTTTTTTATTCTAGTCATTGGATATTGATTCTTTATTGTAAGTTGGTTCAATTGATGGTAATCCATGTAAATCTTGGGGGTATTATTCTCCTTCATGAAAAAAATGATTAGTTAACCCCAAGGAGAAGTTTTGGGGTGTATAAAACCTTTCTCCTCTAGATCCTCCAACTATTTATTAGTCTTTAGAATCTCCATAGATACCATCATATAAGGAGGAATGGTCACTGGTGTTGCTCTTAGAACTAGCTCAATAGTAAATTCTACCTCTCGCACTGGAGGTAGCCTAGAAAATTCATCAAGGAAGACATCCATAAAATGATCCACTATAAGAGGGAAAATAGCGCTTCCTAACAACTGATCATCCAAGAAAATACTATCGATCTAATCGATAACACTACCCATCCTCTACTACTCAGGTCCAGCTTGAGTTTCATGAACTTCCCATTATCCCTTATGCATATTCCTAATGCCCTTTGTTGATGTAAACATCACCCTATGATGATAGAAGAAAATATGGGACTGATAGGGAACTAAATAGTCTATCTCAATGATTACATAAAATATAATCATGTTAAGGATGAAAATATTCCATACAAAGATATATCTTCTTATCTCAAGGGGAAAATATTTACAATGGAAAACACCCTATGAATGGATACCTAATGGGGTATTGAGCATCATAACACCATAGAAGTGTTCAACCATGAGTCATAGACTCTTTTTAATAGTCTCAAAAATGAAAGAGTGAGAATTTCATGTGTCAAATAAAGTAGACACTAAAGTAGAGGATACTCTAATGGTACCTCTAATAGTAAAAGGTCTAGTACTATACTCCTTTGGAATAGGTTGCACTGCATGTAACTAGCATGTAACACAGCCCTGAGTCACTACCTAACTACCCAGAGCAATCCCACTCTACTTGTGTTGAGAATAATGAGTCTGACTACCTCATCATCAACCACTACCTCGACTTGAGTGGTATGTAGTATTCCAGCTGCCTAACTAAAGAGATACTATTGGTGTCACTCCTGAACATAGAGTAGGTGTAGATCCCAGCTCTCTAGGCACTGATGAAAAGGTACTATAGAATAGTTTCATATTCTTCATCCTTTTACAACTTTTTTATTCCACTGGATCTCATAAACACTAAGTTTTTGTATGTCTCGGATTCCAAAGATGATGAAATATCAAGAAACTACCACTACGAGGATCCTGACTACTGCTACCCCCATGAGAAACCTCAAAGTGATTCTTGTGTTCACTAGTAAAACCATCGATAGATTTAGCTGCTAAAGCGCCCTGACTCACACCATCATATTCCCTTAGATTTCTATATTTAAAAAGGGCTTGGTTGAATATCTCAAAATTAGTCATCAACCAAAAGATATTGACCTATTATCAGATGGAATATACCATCCCATCCTTGAATCTCCTGGTGGTCATAAGATCATCACCCGCTAGGGTCGGTCCAAACCATTATAGCTCATTAAAGAGAGAGGAATACTCCATGAAATAAATATATCCCTATTTTAGTTTCATAAACTCTCTAGCTCGGTCATCCCTTATATTATGCAAAAATAAATAATTATAGAAGATTTTATGGAAATATTTCCAGACCATGTCTATATACTGATCTGTCTGGGTAATAACATCCCACCATCTCTTAGAATAATCGCATAGCATATACACAGAAATTTTGACCCTCTACTATAAAGTTATCTATAGATGCTTAAATATATAAAGAATATCTTCGAGCTAAGACTCAACAGCATGAGCTCCGCCATCCCCAAAAAAGGTGGGATGATGCTTCTGCTGGAACTCCTGATTCAACTCTTCCATACTCAAGAAAGGTCGAGAAACACCTTTCATAGACTGAAAAATACATAGAGATTCTTCTTGGAACTGGGAAATTATTCCCATATAAATAATATGAAGAGTTACCATAGGTGGAACTGTAGGAGGGATCACTAGCAGCTCAAGGTCTATCACCTCTAGTGTATGGTCGCCACCGGCTTCAGTTCGTACGACTAGAGAACATCTTAGAGGCATGATGATACAATGAAAAACACATGCCTCAGGAGAGAAATTAAAAGTTGAAATAATTATAGATATATAACTAGGATAGGTTAATAGCCTTCCTATATAAATTATCACACCTCTCTTCCTGCTCTAAAAGATAGTTCTATGCGGTAAAAAAGACCATTACAGACCATAAAAATGTAAGAGATACCCCACTACCCGCTACTAAGGTCATTTTCATGTCTAGGTTTCATTTAAAATGTATAAGATAACCATTTCATCATTAAAGTGATTTTTATTTTGAATTTATAACCATTCATATATTTAAATATCTTAAAATGTATGATTTAGATGGATCACAATTCATAATCCATAAAGGACCATACTCTTCATGAACCATAATATGGTGTCCACTTAATCCATACCATAACACATTCTAACCCATGAGACCAAGGTTACATGGCTCAACATGCCACAACTGACTGCTTCAGGTGTTTTATTTAACCTATATAGGAAAAAATTGTTAGGTTAAGGTAAGCACTTTATGTTTCAATCATGTTTTCTCAGTCCTACAAGGAATTTCAACACATTTTCATATAATAATAAAGGTACTGGTAATATGAAATAGGAAAATGAATGTTGAAAATAGACATGACATGGAAAAATGAATAGAATATTAGTCATATTGTACCTATAATTATGCATGTAATGCAATTTCCTCATTTCATCAGGCCAATTAACAGAAATCTCATTTCAATAATACTAATAATTATAACATCAAAAGATGTGTGCATCACCCAATGGTGAATTCATATCAGCTATAACATGTGTAATCAAGAATTGTAATATCCTATCTCAGATAATTTGGGTTTACACTATACATAGGTTATCTGCACCCATTCAATGGCTCATTACCAGATCCCATAAACTCCTAGTCTCATGTCTAATTCACAAACAATAAGACAAAAAGAAAAATATTCTATACTACCACTTTGTAATATCCCAACTCAATATCCACTTAACTCATGCCCCAAGTCGGTAGGTCACCTAGCCTCAAACACATCTCCTCACACTCCAGAGGCTATCGAATAGAAGTGAGGGAGTAAAGGTGGTATAGTGGGGAGACTATACCCTCATATCAGAGTGGAACATCGGATACAACAATAAACAGACAATAAAAAATCATAATATAAATAGACACTAAATAGACTAGACTAGTAACCCATCATAGTGGAAGCACATACAATAGATATAATAATAAACTAGGGAAGATTAAATAACTAAGAAACTGAATAATAATAACAAAATCTAGAAAGGATAATTCAGATACATAATGTCATGGCATACTTCTATACAAAAGGGGAACATGGGATAGAAATATACAACATGTTATAAAAAAACTAAAAAAGACCAAAAGACTTCTCCACTATCATCTCGAGCATATTCTTGGTCCTCTCCTCCCATGCTCCAAATATAAGCTAAGCATATCAAGAATCAGTAGTAGGGTACTTGCCCTTAACCATACATATAGAAAAGTAATCTACTTGGGTACCAAAGGTATCTCGAGTAGGGTATGAGATAAAATATGAGTAGTCCTCCACCAACAATGTTTGTAAGTAATCCAATCAATTTACATATCAGTATCAGTTTGCATGTATAAATGAAATAATATGCAATATTGAATTAATAAGTACCGATCTGGTCAAGTATCCAAAGGACACCTGTTGGCTCTACCTATTTTTTCTCATTGTTAGAATGATTGTATGGTCAGTAACTATATATATAGTAATAATATATATATATATATATAGTTATATACTGCATCCACCTATATAGACTAAGTACGTGTAGATATAAGTATCCATATACCTAGAATACTAGGTGCTAGATAGAGTGGGTCATAACTCAGTCATCCATAACTAGTCTAAAAAATCCTATAAGCTCAAGAAAAATGGTACATTACCTATATATCATAATGGGTGAGATATTTCATGCTCAACACTTGAGATGGTGGGTGATTCTTCATGTTAACACCCAAATAAATTTATATGGTGTGTCATTCCCATCATCCAAATAGTTTCAATGGTGTGAGACGTCATGCTCGACACCCGATGTAAGAGAGAGTGAAACGCCATTGCCAACAAGTCCCTTAACCACCATACCATTTCCAATATCAATGGCATAATAATAATAGTAATAATATACATGAGGCATTACCTCTCATTCATTATACTTATCAAGACCATATATAACCAAGGTCACCAAAATTCAATTAAATCATTTAATAAATCATTCCATGATCGGTTTGGATTTTCCATCATTTATAATTCATTTTAATAAAACCATTTAATTAATTTAAGAAATAAAACCATCATGAGCCAATTTGTTTAATATAATCAAGTAGATTAATTAAGTAAACATGGAAATTAAATTTACAAGGTTTGATGAATCACTTAGAAGGTTCCATTATCAATTAGGACTTTACCTACAATGAAAATTCCATTTATAATTCAATCCTAGCACTTAGGAGGTTCTTTGGTTCAATAAAAATTTATATAATAGATGGAAATTCCAATTACAATACTAGATGAATGCTTATAATTCATTCTGGTCATTTAATAAATTAATTACAAAGGGTCATTTTAAGCCACCACACTCATTGGGTGTCCTTGATCAAGGTCGATATCCTCTAATTACATAACAATTATCCTCAGAAGTATAAAATAGTATGTATATGGATTTAGAACCAAATAAATCATTTTAGGGAAATGAATGGTAAAGGATGGTGTTAGAAACAATGGTGCATCTATAAAAACAACTCACTTTTAAAGTAAAAAAACTAGACCACCTACCTTAGGGTCATTGACGTCTCCTCGTCTAATAACGATTTCAGATTCAAAGTAGTTTGGAAGAAAAAATATTAACAGATCAATGCCCTAAAAATAAGGAAAATAAATTACACCTAAATAGCACAAAGGATATGAATATAAACTTAGAACATAAGGAAGGGGACTCATAAGCATACCTATAGTTATCCAACACTTCTTATGGATCTTGATTCGGTGATCGGATATGTGATTGGCATCAAATACTATCATAGGTAAAAAGTAGAGACACGGGAGAAGAAAAAGGGGGATTCCAATGGAAATGAAATGGATAAGGAGGAGGATTAGAATTTGAATTCATTAAGGGTAGAATTTTAAATTAACCCAAATAGATATGGTACATGGTTTGGTCACATAGTTGGACAAACCGTGGGCCAACTATTTTCTTTGGCACTACCCAAGGAGGACCCCGTATGGTATAGGTACATGGTTTGGGTAATCGTGAACAACCTGTGCAATTTTACTCTATAATATTTCTAAGATATATTGCATGGCCATGTTCCCAGGCCCACATGGTTTCATACAACCATGTAGCCTACTCCTTTTTCCCATTTCTCAGAGCTCCAGACTTTGAAAAATCCCCAAACTCTCCTGGAACCTTCCTTAATCTATAATGAATGTTTACCAAGATTTAAAAAAATTAAACTAAAAAAATGTTTCATACCTTTGAGAAAATTCAGGTCCTTACAAGAATTTTGTTAGGAAAATAATTATACTTGGGTGTGTGGGGCCTTGATGATACAAATATGGACTTATCTACTTTCGAGTTCATGAACTAAATCCTTTCTATGGAAAGAAATATTTTATGGAGGGGATATTTTTCATACCCAAATATACATAATAAGGTATGGAGCCTCTTTTTTCTTTTCATTTTCAGTTCCCATAGCATTGGTTCTTCTTGGTAGCTTAAAAATTGGTTTTGAAACTTTTTGGTAAAAATGGGCAGGACCACTAATGTTGTGTAGATCATGGTGTGCATGTGAGTTTCTTGTGTGAAATAGGAAAGGATAAAATGGATTGTGATGGGTGTGTCCTAGGGTGAATTATTTTGGGTTTCTCTTTATTGACCATGGCTAGAGGAACTATACCACAGACATGGTGGAGGTCATTGTGTTCCAAAACATCTTATAACCCTACACCAGGTCATGGAAAGACCCCATGATTGGTCTCCAGGGTGAGCCTTCCATGCCGTAGCAGGAAGCACCAGGGCATGGTGATGAGGTATTTGGGTTATTTAAATGTTTTTTTTCACTTGACCTTCTAAGGATGTTTACTCCCACCATGTGCAACCTTAATGAGGTTTTTTATAGAATTATTTTACTCAAATTTCTTTTATTAAACTAATTTCTCTCTATCCTTTGGATCAGATTCAAAATATATCATGTTCTAGGAAGGGTTTGTAAGAATTTATCTCACATACAATAGTGTATTAGGGAAATTACCTTCTTCTTTGACTTACTCTTTGAAGATCAAGGATCATGAGGACCAGATCTTCTTTTCTCCCATCACCAGACTAGAATACAATAAGGTTTTCTTTGTTCTTGAGGTTGTCGTCTCTATTCTATTGTTTATCCCTTAGTGATACTTATATTCATAGGATTTTCTTCGGTTTTGATTTATGAAACTGAATATTTTAAATCCATTATAGGTGAAATTTGTAACATCCTTGTTTTTATAAAGCCTTATTGATTATAATTCACAATTCTTATGTTAAAATTTAATAATTTTATACTTTATTTTTACCCTTATGTATGGAATAAGGCCAACGTAAAGGTAAGTGCACTCTACCATTACATAAGGTGGATTTTAGTAGTTACGTAAGGGTAAATCCTTATTTATATTAATTTTTCTAGGATAAATCATACTCTGTGTAAGGGTAAGGGGGTTTCTATATGTTGCATAAGGGTAACCCTGTTTTTATAAAGGTTATGTAAGGGTACCTCAAATGTTTTGTAAGGGTAATCCTGGTTTTCCATAAGTTTCATAAGGATATACCTTAAATTTAAAATAATGTTTAAGGGGAAGTTTGAGCTACGTAAAGGTAAACCCTAGTTTTTAATGGTTGTGTAAGGGTAACTCGGTACCCTCGTGCAGTAGCTATGACCTGTGTAAGGGTAAAACCATGCTACCATTACATAGAACTCTATTTGGGGAAAACGTACTAAAAGATTATATTTTATGTTTTCTTCTTCCCATCTTGAGACTAATGTTTTTCATGGTTTTAAAATCCTAAAATCATGGGAATTAATTATTTTTACTAGTTAAATCTTATAACTCATATTAATAAAGATTTTGAACACTTTTCTTTCAAGATCTGTGTGAATAATTAATTAAATGGTAATTTAATTTTGGGGATGCTATGAACCAAAAAAACCTGGGTATTTTCTTAAAATACCAAAACCATTACTACCTTCTGTTTTTGGTTTTTCTCTTGAGTCTGAATAGCCTTGAAATTACACTATGAAAGATTGGTGAAGACTCCTTTTATCAATATAAACCCTTATTTTGGTTTCTATGCATGGGAGGACTTACTTCCTCTCTCATTTACCTAGGGGTTGTGTTTTAAAAATGGATAATTTCTAGGTATTCTTTTTCTTGTTCAATTTGAAAAATAAGTTTTCCAAATATTTCTAGAAAATTTTCTTAAATATTTATTAAATGTTAATAATATTAAAATTATCTAATTTTGATAAATAGTTATTATCTTGATTTTATCAAGGATTTTTCTAGAGAGTGAAAATTATTATCGCATGTAAATTATGATTTTCTTTAAGGAAAAAATGATTAGCTCATGTTCTAACTTAAAATGATAATTTGGAATTATCAAAGAGAGAGAAAGATGTTATCACATGTAAATTTTGTATTTAATTTGGAAATGAGATAATATAATCTATTCTAGGAATCCTTGATGTGTAGGTTGAACCGACTTCTACATCGACATGTCTCGGATGGCATTTCCTTAGAAAAACTCATTGTTGACGTCGATAATCTTGAGGTAGGAAGTTTCTTTTAATATAGTATTTTTTTATGTTTTATTAAAGATATTTGATTATACTTGATAACCCATGCTTGTTATATGTTTTCATATGGGTGTGTGAGTGTCCTTGTGACCTTTCTTGCTTATGACCACATGTTTGTGTGTAGCCTATTGAAAAAATTTATTGATATACCTTATTATTCCTTTTTATGATACATATTTATTATGTTATTTCATAGAATATGGAACCTTTCTATAGGTATTAGGATGATCAGGTTGATTTGTATTGATTAGACAACCCCTTGGAGGAGAAGCATGATGACATGATGATGCCTACAAACTAACTCATTTGATTGTATTGGTAGGATCACATATATGCTTTTTTATGTGGGATTAGACCATGTATGGGAATATAATATGTTAGACTTTTACAAATTGGGATAATTTCATACAGGGGTGATGTGTTATCTAATTCCATCAAACATGTTAGGTGGGACTTACAATCATCTAGGGATAATGATCACCGTAAGGGTAAGGCATGCAGAGTCTTTGATAATGACAACCATCAAGGTGGGGTGTGCATTTTTCTTGATAATGAACATTGTCAGGGTGGTTTGTGGGGTGTTTCCTCTAAGGTGGTACTTGTTTTACATATATTTACATCAATACCAGCATCGTGTTGAAGAATATAGTTTCATGGTTCATGGTGGATTGATTAGCACACTATAACTAAGAACTTTTGTGTTTGTATGTTTATTTGAGAATTTAATTATTTAATGAAATACACAATTATATACTATGTGAGCTTATATTAAGGATGTATTGGTGGTGTCCTATTCAGTTTATTACTCACACCCTACATGAGAATCTTGGTGCACATGAAAATTTCATAACCAGGTATACAATGAAGAAAAAATGGCCTATGATAGGGAGTTGAAGAGTTTTAGGCTTGGATATGGGGTGATGTTGGGACACACTCTAGAATATTGCTACGATGTTAATTTTTCATTTGTAATTTATATACATTAGTTTATCTTTCCAACACTAGGATCCCGTTTTGTTTTTATAACAAGTATTTCATTTGATATTATTTTATTCCATAATGTATACTTTGAGATATTATGTTTTATTTATATTATTTGTGAAAGGATTGATACTGAGGGTAGAGTCTTGAAATATTTTTCATGAAATTTCAAATTGATTATGATTTAAATATGGTTTTATATTCTACATAAGACCCTAGGTCATCTCTCAAAAATCTTTAGTGGTTTATAGTGTGCATTTTTAATAAAAAGGATTAAAAGGGGGGTGATTTTGAAAATAGTTTTAAAAACAAAAATGAATTAATTTAAAGAGTTTAATAGTTGAAAAATAAGTAGATTTGGAAAATATATGATAAGTATGTGATCATTGTTAAGTTACTACACTGCTTGAAAAGTTCCTTATTCTTAATTTATTATTAGGTTTTTTTTAATCTTTTGTTTGAAGGTTAACCAAGATCTTGGGTACCCATGAGCCTCTTAAAATGATGAAAATAGCACTAAACCTTGACATAAATTGTGTAGTCAAGTTCTATACCCTTAGAATGCTTTAATATTTGTAAAGGAACACTGAAATCTCAAATTTTTGGGAAATAAGAGGATTCTTATGTTTTCCAATCGAAACAACACAAGTCGCACACTTAAAATTACACCCCAATCGGTTATGAAATAAAAATTGTTTCAATTAAATGTATCAAAACACATTAAGATAAATATAAAAGAATAATTAAAAACTACAATATACACCAAACTAGTAGATAATTATGTTCTGGAACTCCCTCTTCAAGTATTTATCTCCCTCGCAATGATCAACCACCGTTTAGCTCAAAATCGGGAGGAGGAAGCTCGGGTGTATCTCCTTCTTCATTTTATCTCTGCCTATGGGGATAGGGAGCTCTAAAACCTCCAAGGTGATTATAGGACTCTTATGGAACTCCAAATTTTCAATACTTCAATCCCTTGGCCGAACTTGAAAATGGGGTGCACATGGTTCCCTTTTATATCCAAAAAGTGAAGTGGTTTTGGGAACCCAGTTTTGGTTATACTACTTATATATCTATTTTGGACAATTTAATAGCCATATCATGACTTGTAAAAAAGAGGAGGGTTATTTTCTAGCCTCTTGAATGTCTCTATTTCAAATTTGGTGGCCATTGGACACCTTTATTAAGAGATGATATCAATATACTGAACCTAACCTTTGAATTCATGCAGATTATGTCCCCTGGACAGATCATTTTGAATGTGCCACCAGATGAAAGAATTGGGCTTTAGTTTCTTGAGATGAATTATATCCCATGAAGTTCTGGATACAGCCACAAAATTTGATCCCATTTTGAGGAAAAAATTTCACATAATGTAAAAAATAGTGGATAGGTTTCCTTGGTCATCAATGTAGTTTGACCCATTTTCTTTTTGGATCATCTCTGAACCTCCAAATCACCTCCTCCTATAATAAAATCCCCAAAACAAGTAGAATTTCCCTTTTTGATAGTGATAAAAATTAAATTATTGAATAAAATGGGAAGTGAAATTTTTTATTAAATTCTAAATTTCAAATACAAAACCAATTTAAAACAGTGGTGTAAGAGTGAAATAAAGAAGTGAATTGCAGTGTGATCACATCCCCACACCTAAACATTTGCACCCTTGGAAAAAGTCACATTTCCAAAAATTATTCAAGGAGATATTCTCAACTTCAAGAATATTTAACATTCAATGAAAATTTTATTCCTAATAGAAATGTGATCAAAGAAAAATCACACCGAGGAGTTATTCTCAGTGATCATGGAAAAAGATGTCTCAAAAATTATATCAGAATGAAATTCAAAGAGATGCATGATACCAATATAAGAAAATAATTTAAAATTTAATCATGTCACTAATTCTCTACGTGTGTGTGTGTGTGTGAAAACTATTTCATGCTATTCTTTCCACTTTCTATCGAGTAAATATAGGTTATTTTAAAAAAATTCTACTTACATGATCTTTTCCATCGAACCTTACCTATATCCTTTTCAACCAAATTTCAAGACCCACTCATCTAAGCATTCCTAGAAGTCAAACTATAAGCACATGAGCCTCATCCCAATTTGTGAGGACCTGTAAAGTTCATCCAAGAGACCCAATATCAAATCTGAGTTGAAACATATTTCTAAATATTGTAGCAGTACAGTAGCAATACTGTAGCAGTCACTATAGCAGGTATTGTTCGGTACTATACAGTCAGAACTATTCATCTATCTGGGCCACCAGTTTGGTCCTCGGGTCCTGCAAGGCTTTTGGGCCACCCAAGGCCTTTGGTCCAGTTGTCTCTCAAGGCCTTCGGGCCACCTCAAGGCCTTCAGGCCACCCCAAAGGCATTCTGGACACATGAATTTGTAGAGGTACCAGGCAGACTATAAGGAACAAGGCTCCAAATGAGGATCTAGAGTAGGCACATTCACCATAACAGAGCTAACCAGGTTGGAATAATGAGAGGGTATGGCTTTTCATTAGTATTGGGCATGTGAAACTCTGCACGAGATAGCTAGCTGACCAGCCCTATGAAGGTGGAGTGATAATATCATGACATGTGCTAGGAAGAAGCAGTTTCAAGTTGTATTGTCTAGGTGATTCCCTTTAATACCTACAGGACATGTAATTGTCTCTAATCATTTGGGCCTTTTAAGGGTTCCACCTCACCCCTTGAAAGGTGGATTATTAAAAAATAATAAAAAATGAAGGCCTTCAGGCCATTCGGTCAGAATTCAAACTATAATCTCATGAACTATATATCCATATATGATGTACAATTCATCACTCCCATCAATGTTTATTTGTTTTTGTTTTTTTAGGGTGTAAAATAGTTGGATAATAGGTACAAATGCATAGGTAAATATGGTACAGTAAGGAAATAGATCAGAAAAGGAATGAACATATGGGAAAATCATTTTGGAAAGTAAAGAAAAATTAACCTAACTTTTATTTACCTTATATTAAGTAAGAAATTTTCACACTTCATGCTTGGGTGCAAAGATGTGTGGAGAAATTAAGTGACACAATTTTCCATTAAATTAATTACACAAAGGGTACCATTCTTCTCAAAGGTTTCAAAATGATACAACCATTTATATCATTGAAAAACAACCAATTTACAAGAGAAAGACACACCACAATGTTGAATTCATGTTGAAATGCACATTTCATCAGTGATTTTCTTTTAGAATATTAAAACAACTTAAAATAGATAAATTTATCATGCTTGTTCAAAAACTTCCATGATTAAGTGATAATTATTTTCCATGATAAAGTGGGAATAAAAAAAACATTCCATCACAAAATTGATGGAGTAAAATAGGGGGAAAAGTAACAATACTATCCATCAAGCTAAAAAGAGAAAAAGAAGATAGATAATGAAAATTCCTAACTAACCTAGGAATGTACCCATCCCCCCACACCTAGATCATTCATTGTCCTCACTGTAATAAAAGATATTGTAGGAAGGAAGGATAAAACCCGGTGAGTGTTATTGGTAGGATGCTTCTTGAACTTGGAGTTCCTCCATCGGGGACTCCAAAAAGGCTTTGAGAAAGTTCTTAAGCTGATTCCCATTGATAGTAAAGGTTCATTTGGTTTCTTAATTTTGAACCTAAACAACTCCACATGTATAAACATTAGTAACATTATATGGGCCAAACCAATGGGAATAAATCTTACTTGGATTCAAGTTCAGCCTTGAATTATAAAGGAATACCTTCTGCCCAATATGGAATTAATGATAAAGGATGAGAAGGTCATGGTAATACTTGGTTATCTCCTTGCATATTCATGAGTTCTCATAATAGTATCTACATATTTCCTCCATTTCCTGAATCTACAGCTTCCTTTGAGCACCTTTATTAGAAAGATTATAATTACATTGTTTAATGGCCCAGTAGGCCTAGTGCTATATCTCAAGAGGGATGTGACAACCCTTTCCAAACAAAAACTGATAGGATAACATTATAATGGGAGTTTTAAAGGTAGTACAATGATCCCATAATATATCATCAAGTCTAAGACTCCAATATTTTATATTTTGTTGAACCATTTGTTCAAGAATCTATTTTACCTCTCTATTTGACATATCATATTGACCATTGGTTTGTAGGTGATAAGAAATAGACACTCGATGCCCAACCTCATACCAACACAAAAGTGATTACATTGTGTGGTTATAGAAATGAGAAACCTGGTCACTGATGATGAACCTAGGTAATCTATACCTATAGAAAATTTGGTTTCTCAAAAATTCCACAACTATATTGGAATCATCTATCCATGTGGCTCGTGCCTCTAACCATTTTGACACATAATTAACTACCAAAAGAATGTATAAGTTCCCAAATGAATTGAGTAATGGTCCCATAAATTCAATTCCCCAAACATCAAAAATTTCATGAAAGATCAAGTTTTATTGTGGCATTTCATTTATTTTAGAGAAATTCCCTATTCTCTAAATGTGAGGACAATATTTACATAAATCATAGGCATCCTAAAATAATGTTGGGAAAAAGAGACCAGAATTGGGGACCTTGTGAGCAGTCCATTGTTGACCAAAGTGTCCCCCACAAGCATGAGTGTGGTAGAACCTAAGGAAAGACTAAAATTCACTATTGTGACTATAATGCCTAAGTACTTAATCACTACATGTGTGCTAAAGGTAGGGGTTATCCCAAATTTACCAACGTGACTCATGTTTTAGACAATTAGCTTGGTTTTTGTTGAAATTAGTAGGAATGCAATATGATACCAAATAATTTATAATTTTAGAATATCAAGGAATACCATCTTTCACTCGATACAATTTCTTATCAAGAAACATGTCATTTATGGAAATATAGGGGGATGAGTTAATGTCTGAGGATAGAAGGATCCTACTGACATGGTCATCCACCACATTATCTGCTCCTTTTTTATCTCTAATTTTTATATTGAATTCCTGAAGTAGGATCATCCAACGAATGATACATGGTTTGGCTTTTGGTTTATTAAGGATATACTGGAGGTCTGTATGTTCTGAGAACATAATTACTTTGGACCCTAAAAGGTATGACCTGAATTTATCCAAGAAAAACACAATGGTATGGAATTATTTTTCATTTATGGTGTAGTTTTATTGGGAAGGGTCCAAAGTACATGAGTCATAGGCAATGACATGTGTAGATTGATTGACCATTTTTTATAAGACTATACCAACTACACAGTTAGATTCATCGCACATGAGCTCAAATGGTAAATCCTACTAAGGTGTTTGGATTACTAGGGGTGATGTGTGACTCCTTTTTAATTTATTAAAATATTCCACAAATTATTTATCAAAAAAAAAATCTTTTTGGAGTAAGTGGGAGAGGGGGTGAAATCTTTCTAAAGACACATATGAAATGATGGTAAAATCCAACATGACCTAGGGATAATCACACATCCCACACATTTTTTGGGGAACGGTAGGGAATAAATGACACCCACTTTTTATTTATCTACTTGGACACCATCTCCATAAATGACATGTCCCAATACTATACCTTATCTCACCATGAAATATAATTTCTCATAATTTAATACTATATTATTTTCAATATATTTATGTAGGATTAAACCAAAACTACTCAAGAATTCATAAAAATAAGAGTCATAAACAATGAAATCATCCATGAAAACTTCCATAAAATCATCCAGGTAATCCAAAAAAATACTAACCATTCATCATTGAAAAGTACCCAGAGCATTGTACAGACCAAATAGAATCCTCCTATATAAAAATGTTCCAAAGGGTAAAGTAAAGGTTTATTTTTCCTGATACTTGGGGGAAATATGGATCTAAATGTATCTAGAATACCCATCAAGGAAACAGTAGTGGTACTTCCCTACTAGCCTCTCTAGAATATATCCAATGAACGGAAATGGGAAATGTCCCTTCCTAGGGTTTTGCTTTAGTCGGCAATAGTCTATACAGACACGCCAAATATTTTTCACATTAGTTGGAACCAATTAATTGTTTTCATTTTTAATTACCAAAAGACCGGTTTTTTTAGGAACTACTTGAACTAGATCGACCCATTGGATGTCAGAGATGGGGTAAATGATTCTAGTAGCCAATAATTTTGTTACATAATTTTTAACAACATCTAGGAGGTTTTGGTTCATTTGATTGTGTATTTGTATCACTTGTTTAGCCTCATCATTTAACAGTATATGATATATGAAAATTAATGGTCTAATACCATGAATTTTAGAAAGTTTCCATACCAAAGCTTTTTTATACTCCCTCAAAATTCCAAACAGTTGAAATATATACTTTAGAGGGAGTGAACTAGCAATGGTGATAGGAAACTTGTTTCCATTCTCTAGATATGAATATTTTAAAGCTTGAGGAAGTTGTTTCAGTTCCAATTTAGGTGGATTTTGGATTAATGGGAGTGACTGTGTAAGTGGTAGGTCAATGATCTCATATAACTGCTCAATAGTAAAATCCTTATATAAGGAATGATATTTTACAAGATTATCAATATCATCAGTGGTAATGGAATCCTTAGTGTTCAGAAAATCATTAATTAACAAACATGCATGAAATTTTTCTAAACTGTCACAACATTAATCAAGATTCATTACCTAGAATTTTTATCAATGATGAAAAATAATAAAGGGGTTCAAGGGATAGAAAAGAAGTTTTTTAGGGTAAGAGAGTACATCAATTGAATTAACTGAAAGTGAGGAATGCTCTTATGAGGGATGCTTCATTGAAATAAGGATATTAAAGTGGAAAATTTCATCACCAAACTCCATATATAATGTACCATTATGGACATAAATTATGGTTTTGGTGGTTTTTAAGAAATTCCTATGAAATATAATTGGGGAATGTCCATTCATCCTATAATCTTCCATTTTTAGCACATAAAAAACATTCATAAAATTTAAATTTTTCACCCTCACAAGTACATCCACTAACACACCAGTGGGGTGTGCTACACACTGGTTTTCAATTTGAACAAAAATTTATGTTGGATTTAGTTCTTTGACATACAATAAATAGTAAATGGAGTGAGACATCACATTTATAAAATCATCCAAATCAATCATAGCATTAGAAAAGGAATAATCTCATATGCTGCATGGAATTGAGAATGTTCTAGGATCATTGAATTTGGTAGGAAGTGATGGGTCTATCAATTCCGATATATTACTCCCCAATCTCACCTTCTTATCACCTCAAGGTCACTTTTATTGTGTACACATATCCCTTAGAAACTTATCATATCTTGGAATTTTACTCATGGCATCAATCAAGGGGATGTTAACCTGCACTTTTTTGAAAGTTTCTAAAATTTCTTTATCAAGTTCAGTTTCTTTTTGTTTTCTTAGTTGGTGGCCCTTTGCGGAAATGGAAGAGGAATGGTTGGGCTAGGAAACTCATCAAATGTAACTCTCTTTTATTTTATATGGATTTTCTCAGGATAAGGATTTTTCTTATTTGGTTCATTTGAGATGGTTGGAATAGAAGATTCCTCGGGAGGGGATGAATCTATTGGAGGGGTCATTTGGATTGTAAGTTGATTTCCACTCCTAAGGGTGATGGAACTGAAATTTTCCTTATCCTTAGGATTTACTAGTGGTTGATAGGGTAGTTTACCTGATCCATGACTTTGGATTTCCCCCACTGAGTTGTCAAGTTAACCTCATTAGGTTTTTAGGTCTTGTATGGAAGCTTGGGTGGTTTTTTGTAATTGAAGATTATTTGTATCCATTTGTTTCATCATGTCTTCTAGGATAGGATCATATTTTGTATGGGGTTTTTGGAAAGTCCTTTAGGGTGGTTGAAGATTTTTGGGTGGCGGTGGATGACTACTATGCCCCAGTTGGTTCCATGGTTGTTCAGGTTGGTTTGAATAACCCCATTTCCTATAGGATTGGTTGTATTTCCACCCAAGGATGGATGAATAGTAAGGTCCTTTCCTAAAGGTTTGGTTTAAGGGGAGGCTTAGAAATATTGCCTCACAACTATCAGATGTTTTTCTAAATTGAGGACATTGGTCAGAGTAGTGGGTGTTAGAAGAACATATACCATAATGGATGGGAGGAGGAGATAGATATTTTCCTTGGGAAAGAGCAATTTGTCAAAGAAGGTTACTTACCTCTTTGAATTTTGTGGCTACCTTCTTCTCTAATTCAGTATATTACACCTCATGGAAACATAGAATGAGTATGGTAGACCTTGAACCAAATTGTTGAGTGTTTTGCACTATGTTCTCAATGAGGGTCCTTACAATGATTGGGGTTTTATCAACTATTTAACCACCTTTAGTAGCATCAATCATGTTTCAATCAATAGGAATTAAACCTTCATAAAAATACTCTAATAAAAGTTGATCGCTTATTTGGTGGTGTGGGAAACTTGAACATAACCTTTTAAATTGTTCCCAATATTCATGAAGTATTTCCCCTTGTTATTTCCTTATTCCATGTATTTATTTTCTTATTGTTTTAGTTTGAGAGGTTGGGAAATATTTTTCAAGAAAAAGGCATTTCATGTTTTCCCAGCCTCTAATTAGTGAATTAAGATAGTGAATCCAATCTATTGTAGTGTCTTATAATGTAAAAGGGAATTACCTGATATTTACTTATTCTTCATCTAAATTAGAAAGTTTTAATGTTGAACACACAGTGTGAAATAATTTTAAATTCTTATGTGGATCTTCTCTTGTGAGTCCATGGAATCTTGGTAATAATTGAATTAAACTCTATTTTAGTTCAAAATTAGGTGCATCATCTTACATTTGAATATAAGTGGGTTGGATATCAACATCAGTTGAGGTCAGTTCTTATAGTGTTTGATTTTTTTCAAACATGTTATACATGTTAATTTCGGTTTCTAATTTGGTTCCAGATGAAGAGGGGTTTAGAAAAGTAGCAATATGTGGTGTCTCCTCCTTCAAAGGGTTGTCTTGTGTATCTCGATGTCACTAACGTGGGATCCTCTCTGGTTCAAATTATAAAGGTAGAAAATATCATTGGGTAGAACATGTCATGCATATAACATACACAATTAATAAATCATAACACAAAAATAATATGAAAATGTATAAGATAAAGCAAATAAATATTCACAATACTTACAAATATCTTATCAAAAACATGCACTAAAAAATGAAGTGTTCCCCAACAATGATGCTAAAATTTAACCACATTGTCATGACACATCATATTTATTATGATTTAAATATGAATTTATAATATATGTTATACCCTAGGTCATCTGTCAAGGAGATTTGGTGGTTTATAGTGTGTATTTTTAATAAAAATGATTAAAATAGGGGGTGGTTTTGAAATATTTTTAAAAACAAAATGACTTAATTTAAAGAGTTTAATAGTTTAAAAAGAAGTGTATTTTGAAAAATATATGATAATTATGTGATCTTTTCTAAGTTACTACACCACTTGAAAAGTTCCTTGTTCTTAATTTGTTATTATGTTTTAGTGAAATCCTTTTGTTTATGGTTAACTAAGATCTTGGGTACCCACAAGCCTCTTAAAACGATGAAAATAGCACTAAACCTTGAAATAACAATCATTTAGTCAAGTTCCATTATATTATCATGGTTTATGTTTTATAAAGTAACACTAAAATCTCAAATATTTTATAAATAAGAGGATTCTTGTGTTTTCCAATTGGAACAACACAAGTCACACACTTAAAATTGCACACGGTTATGAAATTAAAAATGTTTCAATTAAATTAATAAAAACAAGTTAATATATATATAAAAGAACAATTCAAAACCACAGTGTACACCAAAAAAATAGATAATTATGTTTAGGAACTCCCTCTTCAAGTGTGTATCTCCCTCTCTATGATCACCCACCGTTTAGCTCGACATCAGGAGGAGGAGGAAGTTTGGGTGTATCTCCTTCTTCATTTCAGCTCTCCCTATGAGGATAGAGAGTTCCATAACATACAAGGTGATGAGAGGAATAATATAGAACTCAAAATTGAAATCACTTCAATACCTTGTTCTAACTTTAAAATTGGGTGCCTATTGTTCCCTTTTATATCCAAAAAGGAAAGTGGTTTTGGGCACCCAGTTTTGGTTATACCACTTGTATCTCAGTTTTGGACAAGTTAATGACCATATCACAACTTGGAAAAAAGAAGAGAGTTTTTTTTCATCCTATTGACTATCTCAATTCCAAATTTTGTGGCCATTTGACACCTATATTGGGATATATTTTCAATATACCTAACCTAACCTTTGAATTCGTGCATATTATGTCCCCTCGATAGATCAGTTTGTATGTCCCACCAGATTGAAGAATTAGGATTTGGTTTTTTGAGATGAGTTATATCCCATGATGTTATGGATTTAGAAACAAAATTTCATCCTATTTGGATGTAAAAGTTTCACATAATGTGCAAAAAAATGGATAGGTGTCCTTGGGCTTCAATGCAATTTGGGCCATTTTCCTTTTGGATCATCTCCAGCCCTCTAAATCACCTCCTACTACAATAAAATCTCCAAAGAAAGTATAATTTCACTTTTTTAAAGTGATAAAAATTAAATTATTCAATCAAATGGGAAGTGAAATTTTTTATTAAATTTGTTATTTCAAATACAAAACTAGTTTAAAATAGTGGTGTAAGAGTGAAATAAAGCAGTGAATCGTAGTGCGATCAAGTCTCCCCACTAACGGACTTCATACCCTCGTTAATATTTGGTAGTCTCTTTCATATGGGGAGGATCCCATAAGGTCATGTGACTCTCCAAAATATACCCAATGGTTTGGTTTGGGTAATTATAAAATAGTATTAGAGTATAGTTTTCTTCTTTTATTTTTGAATAAACTGGGATATGGTATAAAGGAAATAGGTTTTGTCAGACTCGGGTAGGGGAGTTACCATGTTCTTGGATAGCTCATGTATAAAAGACCTCTGAGTTACCATTGATGTAATTTATGTTACTATTTTATGATATTTGGGTGTGTTCATGAATCATAATTAGTCATTTAGTATTACATTCCATATATATATATATTGTGTGATGCATACTAGTTCTTTAATTTAATTACTTGATGTATGCTATCTATTCATGATAGAATTGTATTATATTATTGAGTGATATATATATGGTGGAATTATTTAGCTAAACTTTATCATGATATTATATTTTTTATATGTATATGTGTGACTATGACTAATGTGTAAGGATAGAGAACCTTAGTTATTACTGGGATGGATATACCTTGGGTTGTGGGTAGACTCCTAGGAGAACCTTTGTGTGATCCCATAGACTGCTTAGGATCTATCATAATGGCTTCATATGTTCTAAATATTTACTTCTCACTATGGATAATTACACCTTGATGTAGTGTTGTGGGATTTTTTGTGAAGTAGGGTTGGAATTATCCTAGAAGGTAGGATGTTCCTACTCTTCCACTGGATGTGTAGGATTATATATCTGATCATACCACCGCACATTCTCTATGGTTTTGGTAGCAATGTTGCTTCATCCAAATGTCTTTTTCTTAGTGAATGTCTAGGGAATAGGAGTGTGGAACTAAGGTTGAATATGTCATGACTTTCAACTACATCATTCTCCATCCTTATAAGTCTCCATAGGCCCTTAGTATATTGAGGATTGGGTTGAAATCATTATTGGAATCATTGACCTAATAATGAATTTGAAGGATCAGTAGGTTAAGCCAGTGGATTTCATGCTTCCAAATTTTACCATTGTTTCATATCTATACAATTTGTTGTTGGACTTGACCAACCATTTAAGTTGTCTTATATGTTAATTTCCCTTGGTACACTATTAAGAAAAAAATAGATCAGATTTAGGGATGTCCAGAGATTCCTATAGTCATTTCTAGTTATGTAAATTTTTGGGACTTTATGATTCTAGAGATGATGAGTTTTGATGTGATCCTTGGCATGGACTGTCCAACTAGATTCTGAGCTCACATTGACTGCTATCAAATATGGGTTTCATTTATATCTCCAAATGGATGGAAGTACATGATTACAAGAAAATGGGAACTAGGAGAAGGTAGAGTTGGTCTAATCTTGAGTTAGCTTGAAACTTTTATGGAATAGATTGTAGGCTTGGCTCTTTCAACAAGATCATTGGTAGCCTCCTCATCTTTTTCTCTAGTATTGGATCTCTATCAATATGTTTTTCTGGATGAATTCATAGGAATTCCCTTGATATAGGAGTTTAATTTGAGATAGAAATCATGTTGGTTGTGTAGCCTATCTTGATACCCCTTTATTGTATGGAACTAGCCGAGCTGAATGAGATCAAGGTGTAACTCGTGTACTTAGAGAAGAATGGATTTATCATGCTAATTACTTCACCATCGGGTGAACCTATCTTATTCTTCAATAAGGTTGGTAGTGGTCTTAGACTCTGTATAGATTTATGGAATCTGGACCAAGTGATAATGAAGAATAGATATCATTTTCTCATGATTAATGATATTTTTTATCAGTTATGGGGATCATGTTGGTTCTATGAGATTGATCTTTGATCAGAATATCACCATCTATGGGTTAAAGAGGAGGACATCCCAAATATGGTGTTTCGGCATAGGTATGGACTATATGAGTACTTTTTTATTCCATTAGGATAGGTGAATGCAACAGAAGTGTCCATGGATCTCATGAACAATATCTTCCACCCATATCTAGACTAATTTGTCCTGGTGTTAATTGAATACATCCTAATCTAATCTCCGACCCTAGAGCATCATGCCATACATCTTGAGATATTCTTGAGTATTCTTTGATCGCATCAATTATATGCCAAGATGCTAAAGAGTAACTTTTTAATTCAGAAATTGAAATTATTTGGGCATTTGGTGTCCAAGACAGGTATATCCATGGTCCCAGAGAAAGTGAAAGAAGTGATATCCTAGATGCCTCCTCAGAACTTGTTTGAGATTAGGATATTTCTGAGTTTAGTTAGATACTAATGATTTTTTATCCAGAAATTAATCTATCTATCAGCATCCATTATTGTATTGAATAATAAGGGAGTAAACTTCCAATGGTTGGACCAGTGTGAAGAGGAATTTCTTGAGATGAAGAGGAGGTTGACTACAGCTCTAGTGTTGAACCTACCTGATCCTGGGATTGAATATGTTGTGTATTGTGATGCATCGAGCATTTATTTGGGATCAGTACTAATATAGAGGGAGAATGTGGTATCTTATTAGTCGTAGAATTTATGACCCCATGAATAGAACTATCCTACCCATGACTACAAGGTATAGGCTATGGTCCATGTCTTGAAGTTTTGGCGATAATATCTCTTCAATGAGTGGTTTTTTTTCTAAACTGGCTATAATAACCTCCATTGTATCATCTCACGATGAGACATCAATTTTTGGAAGAGGTGTTGGGTAAAGTATCTACATATATTTTACTTTGATATAGATAATTCACTAGGTAAATGAAACTTCATATAATATACTATTAGTCATAAGACGCAAGTAGATCAAGAGCTTGGTGAATGGCCTTCAGTGGAATAGTAGTGCCTGATGAGTATGATGGATGATTATGGGATGGATTCTTATTAGGATCAAGGATCGATGCCACGTACACCTTTGGTGGTCACATATTCCTTAGTATACCAAGTAAATTTTGGATATTAGACTTACCTAGAGTGTGTTGTGATGCAATAAAAACTAGTTAGGGGTGATCTAATACCTAGAGGGTTATTAAATAATGTCAATGTGATCCATATGCATGGTAAAGTTGTAATCCCTACATCCATTAGGGAAGATCTAATAAGATATTTCCATACCTCTAAGTGTGAGGTACATCCTAGTGCGACAAAAAAATTTCATGAATTTAGGTGGTAGTTCTGGTGTCTAGGGATGAAGAAGGACATTGTTGGATTTGTTTCATAATTCCTCACCTTCTATATAGTAAAGTTTGGGCATCATCATCTTACTAATTTTCTCTATTCACTTCAAGTTCCCTTATAGTGTTAGGAAATCATTATGGACTTTGTGAAAAGGTTACCCAAGACCTTTAGGATCCATGATACAATTTGGGTGATTGTCAATTAGCTAAGAAAATTTGTACATTTCTTATTAATATGTGAGACTCACTTAGTGAAGAATTGGGAAAGTTTTATATCTGTGAGATTGTATACTTAAATGGAGCTCCCTTGAGAATTTTATCCTAAATAGATTCATGTTTCATGTTTTAGTTTTTTAAATACTAGTATAAGGCCTTAGGGAATCAACTGAGATTGATCAATCATACCATCCTCAGACAGATAGATAGTCAGAGTGGATGATTCACATATTGGAGGATATTCTCCAATCTTGTGTTCTAGACTTTGATGGATATTGGTATGAGAAACTAACCTTAGTGAGGTTCACATAAAATAATATTTACCATGATTTTATTTATATGGAACCATTTTAGGTTCTCTATGGATGGTCATTCCACTCACCATTTTGTTGGTATGAGGTAGGTGAGGCGGTAGTTATTAGGCCTAATATGGTACATGAGACCTTGGAGAGAATTTAATTGATCAAGAAGTGGTTGGTGACCAATCCGAGTGGGAAATAATCATATATATACAGGATAAGATGTCCTTCAGAGTTCACTATTTATTATCAGGTTTTCTTATGAGTGTAACCTTAGTTGGGGCTTCATCATTTTCATAAGCAGGGGAAGTTTTCACTATAGTTTATTGGAACCTTAGTGATCACTGAACGGGTTGGGATAGTGGAATACCATCAATACCCTCTTATATGTTATAAAGGTATGCACGATGTGTTCCACATTTCTCAGCTTTGAAGGTACATGCCTAATCATGTGCATGTTCTAGACTCTAAGAATGTTGAGTTAGATCCAAATGCATCTTATGAGGAGTGCCTGGTGTGGATTATAGATTGGGGAAAAAGGTCTTGTGGGTAAAAAAGTTGTCACTTTTTCAAGTTATGTTCCATCATGGATAAATCTAGGATGATACTTTGAAGTGAGAGGTAGATTTTTGGTCCCAATGTCCCATATTCTTTGAGAAGAACTGTTAAAGGTGCTACTTAAGGATGAGAAGTCATTAGAGGGTGATAATTGCAACATCTTCATTTTTAAAAACCATTCTTAGTTATAATTAACAAGTATTTTGTGAGAAAACTAAAAATTTTAAACTTTATTTTTACCCTTATATATGTAATATGGACTACACAAATGTATTTTCATGCTACCCTTATTCTAGATGGTTTTTGGGAGTTATTTAAGGGAAACTCTTTATTTATATGAGTTGTGTAAGGGTACATCAGCCGCTACATAAGGGTAAGGATATTTTATATATATATTTTATTGGTAACCTAGTTTTTTTAATGGTTTTGTAAGGGTACCTCAAATGTTTTTTAAGGGTAAGCCTAGTTTTCTATGGGTTGTGCAAGGATAACACTTAAATTTCAAAGGATGTGAAAGGGTGGGTTTGATCTATGTAAAGGTAAAACATAATTTCTAAAGGATTCATAAGGTTAACCCAATAACCTCACATGGAATTTATGATCCACATAAGGGTAAAACCATTTTACCCTTATATGGTGCTCTTTTTTGGGGAAAAGTAATTAAAAACCTTGTTTTTCATTTTCTTCTTCCCAACCTAATCATGTAATTTGTTTCATGCTTTTGAAAGCCTAAAAATTCATGGTAATTTATTTTTTTGAATCATTAAATCTTTTAACTCATATTAATGATGATTTAAAATGATATTATTTTAAGATCCACATGAAGAAATAATTAAATGGTAATTTAATTTTAGAGTTTCTAAATATAGAAAACCAGAATGCCTAGGTATTTTCTTAAATTATCAAAACCTTTTATATATTTAGTTTTTTGTTATTATCGTGATTCCAATAAGACCAAAAATTCTTATATGTAAGATTGGTGAAGCCTCCTTTAATTATTACAAACCCTTATTTTAGTTTTAGGCTTGGAAGGACTTACTTCTTTTATCATATACCTTAGTGTTTCATTTTAAAAATGGATAATTTCTAGGTATTAATTATCTTGTTCAATTTTAAAAATAATCTTTCCTAATATTTATGTAAAAATTTTATAGATATTTCTTAAATGATAATAATTTGGAAATTATTCAAGAGTGATGTGTTTATCCAGGATTTTTCTAGAGAGGTAAAATTAATATCGCATATAAATCATGTTTTTTATGAGAAAGAAATTACTAGATCATGTTATAACTTTAAATGATAATTTGAAATTATCCAAGAGTGAAAGATGTTATATTATTAAAAGTTTTATTTATTTTTGAAATAAATTAATAGAATTGGTTCTAGGAATCCTTTCCATGCAGGTTGAACCAAATTCTATGCAGACATGTATCGAGTGGAATTTCCTTAGAAGACATTATCATTGACATTGAAAACCTTTAGGTAGGAATTTACTTATCATATAAATCTTTTTTTATAATTTAATCATGATGTGTTTATTATTCTTAATAACCCATACTTATTATGTGTTCACATGTAGGTGTGTGAGTGGCCTTGAGACCTAGATTTCTTGTGAACACATGTTTTTTGTATCCTATTGAGAACTATCTGTGATATGACTTAGTGTTCCTTGCTATAATTTATATTTATTATAGTATTTAATATCCTATAGAACCTTTCTCATGGAATCTGTATAATAAAGTTTCTTTTTATCTATTAAATGGCCCCTTGGAGTGGGAGTGTGATGAAACTTATAGACTAACTCGTTTGATGGTATATTTTGGATCATGGAAATTCTTGTTAACATGGGAATATAACATGCATGGGATAAGAATTTTTCATCCTTGGCCTAAGTGGGATAATTCCATGTAGGGGATATGTTTTATCTAATCCCATCAAACATGACATGTTGTTCTTACCATCATCTAAGGATAATGACCAAAGTATGGTGGGGCATGCAAATCCATTGATAATTACCATTTTTAGGGTGGGGCATGTGGTGTTATTGATAATAACCACCATCAGAGTGGGGCATGTGGTGTTTCCTCTAAGGTGGTACTTGGTTGAAATACATCAACATCCTTATTGGCATCATGCCAACACAAGTAGGGTCAGGGTTTGTGGCAGCTTGGTTAGCACATGATAACTTGGAACATGCATGGTTGTATATTTATATGATTATATACTTATGTAATGGAATACACTATTATATATTATGTGAAATTATAGTAGGGATGCATTGGTGGTGTCCTACTATACTTATTACTCACACCTTACATGAGCATCTTGGTGTGTGTTCAGGATACCTTGGTTTGTCTTTCCATGTTGGGATCCCATTTATTTTTTATGACATGTATTCTATTTGATATTATTTTCATCCATATTTTATTCCCTGAGATGTTATGTTTTATTTATATTATTTTTTAAAGGATTAATATTGAGACTATAGTCTCTCCGCCAACAAACTTCAAACCTTCACTGCTAGTCGGAAACCTCTTGTTTATGGGGAGGCACACATGAGGTCCTATGACTCTCTAGTATAGACCCAATGGCTTGAGTTGGGGCATTAAAAAATTTATATTTTATGGTTGTGGTAATTTTTTCTAAAATTGTGTTTTTTTAAACCATTTTAAAGAACATGACATGTTTTATTAAATGACTCAAAGAATAATTTGAATTGGAAATTTTTTTTCAAGCATGAAAGTATTGTAGCATCACTATAGAAAATATTTTATAAATATGGGTTTGGTTTTCTTGAAATGCAATGGTGATATATAGAACATTTTTAGTGTAACACCCCAAGAATTTATATATAGATTTAATACAGAATCCATGTAGCACTGAGTCTCTAAAAAACACCACGTTTTTATAATATATCTAGTAAATATAATTTTTCCACTTTTGTAATTTGAATTTCGAAAAACTAACATACACGGTTACATTCAGAAAGATATTTAGAGTCTGATAAGATAAAATTAATTTTTGGTGAATAGTAACATACCCTTATGAATGGTAACATGCCATTATGAATAGTAATGGATAATAAATTGGCCAAAAAAATAGAAACTTTACCCATGAATGTATAAATACAATATAGACATCTTAAAAGTGAAAAAACAATCATGGTATAGTATTGGTATTTTTCATGTCATAAATATTTTAATTACAATTTTATGATTAATTTAATAATTTAAAATGGAAATGTATTTTTTTAAAAATTTATTCATAAATTTTTACTTTATTTTCTTATGGTTATAAGATAATTTTATGGGACTTTGATTAATTTCGCAATGTGTCATAAAACGAGTTATAGTTTTAAAGTTGTTTTTTGGAATAAATTATGATTTTATTTAAAAATTAAATTAAAAATATTTAGAAACTTATTTTTAAAAAATGGATTTCATTTTTTAATTCTACATTTCTAAAAATGGTTAGGGTGAATTTTTTTTATTTTTCTAAAAAGCTTGATTTTTTGTGAATAGTAAAAATACAATTTTGATTTTTTAGTATGTTTAATGAAATCATAATGATGTAATAATTAATATAAAATGATGGTATACTTTTGTATAGTAAAATATGATGTGAGGTGTTCTGAGTGGCTAATACCATGGGAAAAATCATGGGTAATCCCATGGTTTTGTAAAAACCACTAATGAGGTGTCCCTTTAAATTAATAAAAAAATCACTCTCATTTACTATAAATACCCACTCATTCCTTAATTTTCAATCATTCCAAACTCATAATACTTTAATATTTGGTATTTTTACCTCCATAATAGTCCTCCTAAGTTTTACTCAATCCCTCAAGGTCTGAACCTTCAAGTCTTAGTAGTTACTCTATAAGGTAAGAGAATTCTCAACTTCTCTTTTCATATCCAAGTTCTCTTTTATGTGATATGTATTTCAAGTTTTCATAAAATGTTATTATTTATATATTATTATATCCCTATACTATTTTATTATTCTTTTATGAATGGTTGACCCCTTTCCCACTATTTTTAATATTTTCTAAAACCATGTTGCATAGTCGTTATGTTGCAGAATTTCCGTCTCAAAATCTCTCTCTTTTTCAAGCACTCTTATTATGTTATTATCTTTTAATTTAAATTGGTTTATGCTAGTATATGTCATTATATATACCCATTACTTTAAATATTATTTATGAATGATGAGATACCCTTTTTCTCTCATCAATATATTTTATTAAATATTAAGTGACGTCGTTAGGCTATTGAATTTTCATGAGGGATTTCTCAACTTTTCTTTTATTTTGAGTTCCTTTATTTTCTTTTATTTTAATCTCACCTCATCCAAATGATATGATAATTATAGTAACTCAAATTTACTATAATTTTATTATGATAATTTAATATTTCATCATCATCTCTCTTTCCTCTGCTCTTTTATTAAAAATGAAAACATCGTCTGAGATGTGTTAATTTATCACATTCTAGGACAATGGGTTCTCAATTTTTATTACCACATTAAATTATATTAATTAAAACATTTTTATAGTTGAACTATATAAGAATATATTTATTTCATAATATGTAATTTTCTATAATCCTTACACCCTCATAATATAAAATAATAATTCAAAAGAAGTTTATTATGCACAAATCTGCCAAGTTAATCCAAGCATTTATCATTATATTTTATCAAACAAATCATCCTCATGATATATAAAAAATTCATTATAAGATCATTTATATACGTTTAATTTCACTAATAATATATATTATCAATTCTAGATGTTTTACCACATTTCAAACGAACTTCTCTTCATGAATACAAGTAAACCGATCATGAAAACCAAGGAAGAAAATGCTTCCAAAACAATAAAATTAAACCTCTTAAAATCATCAAAAAGGAAAAGAATGAACCTAATAAGGTTATAATAAATAAATTAAATAAATAATATTTTCTGAAAATATTAATCAATGTATTTAATTTGGTTATCCAGGACACTAAGATCAAGTGAATAACACCATCAGACTTAAGGTAAGGGGTTTCTTCATCTCATTCCCATTTTTGTGAGATATTCAGTATTCACTATTACTACTTATGTATAGTGTATGTATACTGCCCATTGATGTTTAATATCATGAATATATTTATTTTAATGATAATAAATTTATCATTTATGGTTATTAATTTTGTGGCATACAATTCAATTGATTACAAAGTTTTAAGTATTTTCTACCCGAACCGCCATTTTCATTCGGGTTACTCTTATTCTCTACTCACCACAATGATATTTTTATTTATTCTTATATACTCATAATAAATTATTTTTTAATATTCTATATATGAGTACCAACTAGAATCATACTTTTTTTATGTGGATTTATATGTTTTAAAAGGATCTTTAAAAAAATTCTTCCCGAAACACAAGCTCGATTCAAGGATCTTCTTGGATTCTTACTTATTTTAAATTTCACTCTATAATCTGTTTTAAGATATATTTACCTTTCAAAAATCACACATTTTTAAGTGAAAAAATTATTTTGGTTCATTTCTTGTTTTATGAAAGCAAACATGTTTTTTCTCTTTAAAATCTCATTAAATAATTCCTTAAAATGAACTAAAATGTTTTATTTCTAAAGATTCTTTAAAAAACTATTTTTAAATGATTTCACCTCAATAAAACATTATTTAAGCCTCAAATATAATTTAAATTACCTTAAATTTTATTTTATGGGTTATAAATTTTTACAATCTGATTTCATGACAATTATAAATGATTTTCCAAAATAACTCTTCTTTCCAAAGTACAAAGGATTTTTCTCATCTCACTTTATCTTTTATGAGATATATTCCTTGTTCACCACTTACTTATTACTTATGGTGTATGTACTTCCCTTTGGTATATCATATCAATATTCCCCTTATTGTCGTGATATTCTAATGGATTATTATTTGAATATTTCAAGGTGGTATGGGACACTTTGGAATGTTTAAGGATTATTTCCTCAAGAGTTTTTCAATTGTTTCATTTAAAAGTATCTTTATTTATGTCAATATACTTTGATGAATCTGTATCCTCTAATATATATGGGTATTTAGAAGTAATATTGTACTTGTATTAGATATATGTATAAGGAATTTTTTGGACTTGTAGTGATGGATGGGGCCCACTATATCCCCTCGATGCATCGACAGGTCTCATGAGACAAATTAGTTGGTGAAAAACCCTTCGAGTTTGTTTCCAAAAATCATACAGGTTTTTACCCATACACTTAAACCATTTCAATGGTATAGTGGTATCATGTTATAGACACATGACGTCCAATTAATAATAATTCTCTTTATTCATTTTCAGTTATTACTATCCATGAGGTTTTCACTATGAAAAAATATATGGATGCAGTTTCATTAATAGTTTATTAATGGTGTGTGTTTTTTCATTTATTCACCATACCATATTGACTATGCCAAATTGTTTATGATTCAATTTGTGTTGATTCATTCTTCTGCTATTTGTAACCCTTACTAAGAATTTAAGATCACCCCTTTCATCTGTTTACCTTCAATAGGATATAAATAGGAGACCATTTATTGATTTCTCATGGATTCAGTTTATTATTTTTTATTATGTTTGTATTTTTACCTTTCCCAATGTAAAATGGGTTCCATATATGTATCTAGCTTCTTCAAGACTACTAAACTAATCAATCATTCGGGATTTGATTCCTTGTGATCATGATAATGTAATAGAGTAATGCACCGGCTCTAGGCTTCTGAAGTTGGGGAGTTACAGTTGGTATCAGAGGAATTTTAGTAGAAAAATTGGAAAATAGATTTAAAAAATGTAGATTAGAGAACAAACCCCTAAGATAGTCTATGAGGATAAACATACAAGAACATCCTAGTATTTTGGTAAGGAATAGATTATGTGGATATTTCTATCAAATACATCCTTGTCTAGATACTATAAGTAGATTTTGTTCTGGAACAGATATACCTAGGATTGAAAACTCTAACAAGGAGTTTTGAGCTTGACTCGGGGTATCCTGGTACATGACAACGGTCCTTACTATGCACCTGTTTTGACACTCCTGGGGGATATGCTTAAGATAATTCACATTTTATTTACCCAATATTATAAAGGATTTATGCCCCCAATGTAACCAATGAATATGGTTTTAGGATTTATGATGAATAAATTTATGCTATGTGTTATACCATATTTAGAGTTTTAGAGAGTTTATAATTTTATGAGCTAATATATAATATGTAATTGATTAGAAATGGTGCCTAGAAGAAGTAATGATAACTTCACTGATGCACGTGATGCGAAGATTAAGAAGGATCATATATCTAATGGTATTAAGCCATATTTTCAAAGTAATATTGTCTCCCAAGTATCCTCATCATATGAGGAAATAATATCATGTGTTAACATGGTATGTAAATACTTCTCTGAGTCTTATGGATTTTAAGGGAAGCAAAAGAATAAGAGGATGGTAGAGAAATATGGGGATAAAGGTAATAAGAGAAAGAAGGGTTTTCCCACATTTGATAACTATGGAAAGAATCACCCTCGTAAATTATTAAAGGGAATGGGTGTTTGCTATAAGTTTGGAGAAAAAGGACACAAATTTAATGACTGCAAGGGTAAGAAAATGGTTTCTAATGTACAATGATTCAACTGCAAGGAGATGGGACACTATGTGAATCAATATACCAAGCGTCAAAGAAATATACCCCAAATGATGATTCTAGATAATGATCAAGTTATGATGCTACTGTAGAAGAAGTAGAATGATTAATATTCCTAGTCAAGAATCATGTCATTTGAATATTTTGTTAGCAATGTACTGGTTATAAGAATTATGGAATATCTGAGGATTGTACTACAATACTTTTTCATTAAGGATTTAAAACCATAAGTTAAATGGTACCAAAAAGCTATATTCAGTGGAATGT
The DNA here is from genome assembly GCA_963277665.1 of Viscum album. Classification (NCBI taxonomy): domain Eukaryota; kingdom Viridiplantae; phylum Streptophyta; class Magnoliopsida; order Santalales; family Viscaceae; genus Viscum; species Viscum album. The sequence continues at coordinate 230,817,019 of OY728151.1, forward strand.
AAACATTTTGTAAAATTAATTATTGAGGTAAATACAACCCTTAATATATATCTTATATTGAGATAATGATGAATAAATGATTGTTATGAATAAGTACTAACTACCTTGGAACAGATTATTGGCTTGTCGAGAAGTGGTGTATTCTATCATCGAAAGAGTTTACAACCCTTTTGGATTTAAAAAATATATCCAATAACATATATATTACTTAAGGAATATAGAATAATTCATGTTTTCAATATGGTTTTTATGGTAATTCAAGTTATTACCATATTTTAAAAGGATACATGATGAATTTATTCACATGTTTGGAATGTAAAAATTTAGAGAAGCTTCATGTTGATGATAATTTCATCTTGAGAATTCATATAACTTCTTTATAAAGTGTTGAATATTCATATTTTGTAATGTTTAACCATTTTTAAAATGGTTTAAGTTGATCATTGTATGAGATTTTATTGTTTAATGTATTAATTCACCATATAGTGTAATCTGTTTTAAGTGGTAAAGTATAGATAGTTCAAGGTGAAATAAAAGGATGTGTTTGTAAAGAGAAATTTATATTTATACTCTTATAGAGTGGAATAATACCTTAAATGATTTACTATTATCATAATCATTAATAATAATGACGAATTTTTTTATATTAGTTTATAGTTTTGTAGTAATCAACTTTCATCTGAACATGTTCTTTATCACCTTCCATCAGAACTTTATAGTTAGATTTTTATTCCATGTCTAGGTTTTTACTTCCAACTAATGTAACCCCATTAAAAAGCATAATTTTTGTGGTGACCACCTCATTTCACTTAACCCCTTTTTTTAGTAGGATATTTTATTAACCCTATTTCTGATATGGGTTTTCAAAAGGGAATTTTCAAGCATCAACCTTTAACTATCAAAGTGCAGTTTTGAATTGCGAGGATGCAATTCTGTTAAAGAGGGAATAATGTAACACCCCAAGAATTTACACATAGATTTAATATAGAATTAATGAATCACTGAGCCTTTAAAAAGCAATAATTTTTTATAACCTAGTGAGTAAATATAATTTTTCCACTTCTGTAATTTGAATTTCAAAAAACTGACATACACGGTTGCGTTCAGTAACATACCCTAATGAATAGTAACATAACATTATGAAATTTAATGAATATTAATGAATATTAAATTGGATAAAAAAATAAAAAATTCACCCATGAATGTATAAATACAATATAGACATCTTCAAAGTGAAAAAACAATCATAGTATAGTATTGGTATTTTTGCATGTCATAAATATTTAAATTCCAATTTTATGATTAATTTAATAATTTAAAATGGAAATGTATTTTCATAAAATTTATTCATAAATTTTTACTTTATTTTCTTATGGTTATAAGATAATTTTATGGGACCTTGATTAATTTCGTAATGTGTTATAAAACGAGTTATAGTTTTAAAGTTGTTTTTTATAATAAATAATGATTTTATTTAAAAATTAAATTAAAAAAATTTAGAAAATTATTTTCAAAAAATGGATTTAATTTTTGAATTCTACACATTTAAAAATGGTTCGGTTTAATTTTTGTGATTTTTCTAAAAAACTTGATTTTTTGTGAATAGTAAAAATACAGTTTTGAGTTTTCGATATGTTTAATGACATCATAATGATGTAATAATTAATATAAAATGATGGTAGACTTTTTTACATTAAAATATTATATTATTTTTCCCAAGTGTAAAATACCATGGGCAAAAATCATGGGCAAGCCCACAGTTTTGTAAAAACCACTAATGAGGTGTCCCTTTAAATTAATAAAAAAACTCCCTCTCATTTAATATAAATACCCACTCATTAATATGTTTTCTTTCACTCCAAACTCATAATACTAGAATATCTGGTATTTTTACCTCTCTAATAGTCCTCACAAGGTGTCCTCAATCCCCCAAGGTCCCAACATTCAAGTCTTTTGAGTTACTCTACAAGATAAGAGAATTCGCATCTTCTCTTTTCCCATCCAAGTTCTCTTTTATGTGGTATGTATTTCAAGTTTTCATAAAATGTTCTTATTTATATATTATTATTTCCCTATACTATTTTATGATACTTTTATTAATGGGTGACCCCTATCCCTTCTCTTTTTAATATTTTCTAAAACCATGTTGCATAGTCGTTATGCTGTAGAATTTCCGTCTCAAAATCTCTCTCTTTTTCAAGCACTCTTATTATGTTATTATCTTTTAATTTAAATTGTTTTATGCTGGTATATGTCATTATATATCCCCCTTAATATAAATATTATTTATTAATGATGAGATACTTTTTTTCTGTCATCAATATATTTTATGAAATATTAAGCAACGTCGTTAGGCTGCCGAATTTTCGTGAGGGATTTCTCAAATTTTCTTTTATTTTGAGTTCCTTTCTTTTCTTTTTTTTCATATCCCATAATCCAAATGATATGATAATTTAAGAACCTTAAATGAACTTTAATTTTATTATTATAATGGAACATTTCATCATCATCTCACTTTTTCCCTCCTCTTATACTAAAAATTAAAACACCGCCGGAGATGTGTTAATTTATCACATTCAAGGATGACGGGTTCTCAATTTTTATTACCACATTCAATTATGGTAATGAAAACATTTTTATGGTTGAATATGATAATAATATATTTATTTAATCTTATGTAGTGTTCTTTAATCCTTAAACCCTCATAATATAAAATAATAATTCAAAATCAGTTCATTATGCACAAAACCACCAAGTTAATCCAAGCGTTTATCATTATCTTTTATCAAAAAATTCATCCTCATGGTATATAATAATAATTATAATATAATTTATATCCCTTTAATGTAAATAATAATATATATTAATAATTCTGGATGTTTGACCACATTTCAAATGAACTTCCATTCATGAATACAAGTAAACTGATCATGAAAACCAAGGAAGAAAATGCTTCCAAAACAATAAAATTGAACCTTTTAAAACCATAAAAAAGGCAACAAATGAACCTAATAAGGTTATATTAAATAAATTAAATAAATAATAGGTTCTATAAATTTTAATTAATGAATTTAATTTGTTTATCCATGACACTAATATCAATATAAGAACATCATCAGACTTAAGGTAAGGGGTTTCTTCATCTCACCCCCATTTTTGTGAGATATTTTGTATTCACTACTACTACTTGTGTATGGTATATGTATAGTTCCCATTTATGTTTCATATCATGAATATATTTATTTTAATGATAATAAATTTATTATTTATGGTTATTAATTTTGGTTCCTACGATTCAATTGATTACAAAGTTTTATGTTTTTTCTACCCGAACCACAATTTTAATTCGAGTTGCTCTTATTATCTACTCCCCTCAATGATATTTTTATTTATTCTTATGTACTCCTAATAAATTATTTTTTAATGTTATATATATGGGTACCAACCATAATCATACTTTCATGTATGGGGATTTATATGTTTTAAAAATATCTTTAAAAAAATTATTCCCGAAACATAAGCTCGATTCAAGGATCTTCTTGGATTATTACCTATTTTGAAGTTCACTCTATAATATTTTTTAAGCCATAGTTTTCTTTCAAAAATTATTCATTTTAAATTGAAAATTTTATTTTGGTTTATTTCTTGTTTTATGAAATCAAACATGCTCTTGCACTTTAAAATCTATTTAAATAATTCCTTAAACTGTACTAAAATGTTTTATTTCTAAAACTTCTTTAAAAATTATTTTTAAATGATTTTACCTCAATAAAACAATATTTAATCCTAAAATATAATTTCAATGAACTTACCTTTTATTTTATGGGTTATACATGTTTATAATATGATTTCATGACAATTACAAATTATTTTTCAAAATAACTCTTCTTTCCAAAGTACAAAATATTTTTCTCATATCACTTTATCTTTTATGAGATATATTCCTTGTTCACCACATACTTCTTACTTCTGGTGTATGTACTACCCTTTGGTATATCATATCAAGATTCCCCTTATTCTCATGATATTCTAAGGTATTATTATTTGAATGTTTCAAGGTGGTATGTGACACTTTGGAATGTTTAAGGATTATTTCCTCAAGAATTTTTCAATGGTATCATTTAAAAGTGTCTTTATTTATGTCAACATCATTTGATGAATTTGTATCATATAATATATATGGGTATTGATAAGTAATATTGTACTTGTATTAGATCTATGTATAAAGAATTTTTTGGACTTACAGTGATGGGCGGGGCCCACTATAGCCCCTTGATGCATCTACAGGTCTCATGAGACAAATCAGTTGGCGACAAACCCTTTGAGTTTGATTCCAAAAATTAGAAAGGTTTCTTCCCACATACTTAAACCATTTTGATAGTATAGTGGTATCATGTTATAGATACATTATTCCCAATTAATAAGTATTCTCTTTATTCATTTTCAGTTATTACTATCCATGAGGTTTTCACTATGAAAAAATCTATGGATGTAGTTTCATTATCAGTTTATTAATGGTGTGTGTTTTTTTCATTTTTTCACCATCCCATATTGACTATGAAAAATTATTTATGATTCAATTTTTTTTTTGATTCATGCTTCTGCTATTTGTAACCCTTACTGAATATTTGAGCTCACCCCTTTCATATGTTTCCCTTCAATAGGATATGAAGAGGATACCATTTATTGAGTTCTCATGGATGCATTTTATTAGTTTTTATTATGTTTGTATTTTTTACATTTCCCAATGTAAAATGAGTTCCATTTATGTATCTATCTTCTTCAAGACTACTAATGTGATTGGTCCTTCAGGATTTGATTCCTTCTAATCTTTCCAATGTAATAAAGTAATGCACCATCTTCGGGCTTCTGGGGTCGAGGTGTTACATTTAGACCTTGAAGTATGGGTAAAAAAACATAAATGAGCCTTAATGGTGTAATCTATCATTAAAAGAGGTTCCCATGATTCCAAGGTTACTAGTGGGTAACATTTATAGGGGACCAAGATTCATAAACTTTAGGATTCACTTATGTCGTCTAGTGTTCCTTTGACATGTATTTTTTGTTTATACCCTAAATTCATGGATTTCCCTTTTTGGATTCTTTATGAATACATTATGTGCATGATCATTTGATATACTTATCTTACCACTTGATATGGTTATTTATGCTTGAAACCTAGATTATTCCTATGATTATGCCTTATGGATATTTTATATTTATTTTTTAATCGAATATGAAATGTTTTTTAAATGAAAACCAAAGGATGATTTTATATGTAAAATGATTTATATTGACTTGTTTTGAAATTTATTTTATACAATGAATAATGGATGCATGTGGATAAACATTGTATATATTCCTTGATGGTATCCTACTTATATTTAGTGCACACATCCTACTTTTTCCTTTGGGGTTTTTTATCCTTGGTTTCACAGGATACAGGTAAATGTATGGTAATCATGTAAAGGATGTATCTTATTGATCATGGTGCTTTTTGGTGGGTTTTCATGGTGGTGATTTATAGTCATGTATATATGGACCCATGGGTTGATCCAGGTTCTATATTGATGGTCTTTATTTTTGGTTTTTTTATACATTATTATCTAGTTATTAGATATTGCCTTTATGTTTTTATTATTTTGGAATATGATATATTCTGTATATATACTATGATACTCTATCAGTACTATATTGTCATATGTTTTTTGTTGGTGAAATCGTACCCATGTGTCGTTTATATAATACCATGGTGCTTGTCTTCATCCCATGGTGATCAGTAATGTTCTTTGGGCCTTGTGGAAAGCCAATTTAGGTGAAAATATGGGTTGATCCAAGTTTTTCTTCTATAATCCCCTTTTATAAATTTGGTTAATTCCTTATATGTAAGGGTACTCTGATATTTATGCATAAGGGTACTCAGATAATTCATAAAATTGGTTAAGTCCACAAGCATAAGTGTTAACTCTAGATATGTAAGGGTCCTCTAAGGGTAGTGTAATATCACTAAGTACCTATGTTCTCTATAATGTCTAAGGATAAACCATATGATATCTAAGAGTTAACCATGGATGTGTAAGGGTTCTTAAAGGTACGTGTAATTTAGAAAAGTATCAAAGTTGACCAGTGATGCATAAGGGTTGATGGATTTCCCTGTGGTGCGTAAGGGTTGATACCCTATGATACATATTCAATGATACTTACCATGTGATTTGTAAAGTTTAATTATTATTGTGTGATGTGTAAGGGTTGGTCTAGACTAGATAATGGTAAGGTATGAAAAATTTAAGGGTTAAAACAGTTATTTTTAATGGTTGAAACATAAGGGTTAATGAGTAAGGTCCATATGTAAGGGTTAACTTGGTGATCTGTAAAGTTTGAAATGTATAGGTTAATAATTAAGGTTCATATATAAGGGCTATTTGGTCTGTAAGGGCTATGATGGGATTTTCTAAAAATTTGAGTGTAATGGTCTGGAAGGAAACTCAAACCGTGATACAAGGGGTTACATCATGATATCCGGGAGGGGAATTATGTCGTGATCCAGGGGTCATGTTGTGACATTAATTATGTCCAGTTTTTTATAAATAATTAATTAGTTAGTTAAATTATATATTTAAGGGGGTTGTGCTATTTCGGCTAGCAATACAGAGGATTATCCCTAAATCTCCTCACTAGAATTCTATAACCTTCTACACATAAACTCATTCTTATCTCCCTCCTTATATTTATTTCTCATATATTTCTTCATCATGTCATCATGAAATATATAATTGGTTCTCTTCCTTCTCTCTTATTCTTCATGAGTTTTGTAATGCCCCGACCCCAGAAGCTTGGATCCAGTGAATTATTTTAATATATTGGAATGATTATAAGGAATCAAGTCCCGAATTACCAATTAGTTTATTAGTCTTGGAAAATAGATTACATACATGAACTTTACATTACAATTTATAACATAAAACAGAGACTATATAATCCTTTGATAATTTCATTATTCCCCTAGCTTAACCCTTTATATCAATCATAAAACACTTCTTGGAATCTTGGGAAAATAAAACATAAGGGGTGAGCTCAGATTCTCATTAATGATGAACAATATAGTGGGAGAAATCATAAATAAACATAAACTTTTAAGGCAAGGTATAAAACTTAAACACATGCCTTTTAAACATAATATTCATCATAATATGGCAAGAATAAATCAAATAATTTCATTTTGAATTTCACATGGATATTCTACTAGTCTAATAATCACATGAAATATCAATAACTAATCTTATAATGAGGTAATTCATAACGTCAGACATCTGAAACATACCGTTGAGGCCTCGGCCAAGACATCTAAATATAAATGGTTATTGCCTCGGCCAAATCCAGATCTGAAAATAAATTGGAAAGGCCTTAGAAAAGTCCATATCTAGTTTGTCTCATGAGACCTACTGATACATCAAGGGGCTATAGAGGGCCTCACCTGTCACTTACTAAGTCTAATGCATTCCTTATATGAAAAGGTTGAAACATAACACCAACATTCGTATTGAAACTATCATATGAAATGTCAATACATTAAACATAAACCATGAATGGTATAAAATATCACATCCATAGTCAAACATATCATAAATCATTCAATACAATATGGAAAATTGTATTATAATAAATCAACCTCAATCAATAATAATATCCAATAAAGGATGTTGACATAGTTGAAAATAATCAGTAAAACTCTTTGAGATAAATATCCCTTTTCATGAAATCATTTAAAAGTCACACAATTTATAAAGGAAGTAATTTAAAAGATATTTTTGAATCAAAGTGTCCCATAACACTTTGAAACTTTTTAAAGGAATTAAAATTTTAAAACAATCATGTCCATATAAATAAATCCTTAAAATCATTTAGAAAACATGGACATTATTTAAAAAGATTTATAAAAATAAATCAATAAAACATTTAAAATGATGATCTAGGTAAAGAGTCCCTTCCATAAAACCTTAAAATATTCCTTTCGAAAACATTTTTATGAAACATGTACATGGATTATAAATATTTCCTAGTAAATACTTACACATAAACAATCTCATATAATAATGAGATTGAAAAATTAACCCTTACCTTAGGCCTGATACTCTCTGTACATGTCTGAAACTCCTAAATAATAATTTTAAACATATTATTAACTTATATAAGAATAATAATAATTATTATTATATCATATATTATTCTATTCTGACTTTATATTACCCATTTATTAATAATTCCAAGTTAATGCAACATTTTGGGTTATAATCACTTTGTTTATTGTACGTGTTTTGACTTGTTATTCTTGATCAAATTACTTAGATCATGATTTACTTACTTAAAGAAGGTATAATATGATTTATATATCATATATATTCATAATATAAATATATATAATAGATATATATATCAAATGGAATAACATGTTCATGGAGATGGTAGGTCGTATGTACGCATGAACGTTGTTTCCGTTTTCTTATCATATTGAATGGAAGTGAATGACATATATGTACACACACACACACACACACACATATATATATATATACATATATATTATTATATTAGCCTTATTATGTCATATATTTTATAATTATTCATAATATATATCATTTTTTATAATCATTCTTGGGTGGTGAACATGGAAGATGAGTCTCATCGCGTCGTGGAGATGATAAGTTGTACGTACGCACGAGCGGTGATATCATTTTATTAATGGATTAATAGTATATAATTGGATGTAATGTGAATTTTAAATAAATAATATCATGTTATATTTATTATTTAACACATTTATATTCATCATTATACCCATAAAAATAAATTATAGATGAAAAACAGTTTACACTATGGCGTGGAGACGGTAAGCTGTACGTATGCACGTATGGTGGTATGTTTTTCATAGGATGGGTAAAAGGAGGAATATGGTTGTCCCATAGTCATAAAAAATCACATAATATAGTATATTATTAATTTAATATTTTATTATGTTAACAACTTAGGAAGAGGAAGAAGAAGATGAAAAGAACGTTGAACGAAGGGATAAAACGATTACCTCTTCTTTAGGTGTCTCCTTTTGATTTGCACAAAAGTACTCATTAAGTAGGTTTTATTACAAAAGGGTTGAATCTAGGATGAATATAGGGAAGTTGGGAAGATTTTCAGTCAGGTTTTGGCCAAGACAAAGGGCTTTGTAGGCGTGAATTAAATAGAAGGAGAAGTTCCCTTTTATAAGAGAGGTGAGGGGTACTTTAGGAAAAGCATGAAATATTAATTTATTATAAATTTATATTCTATTTATAATAGCTCCAAAGTGATTTATTTCGATTATAATATGATTATGGGTCTAAATCCTCTCAACCAACAATTTTTAGACAAGTTTATGTCATGACATTAACCTTATCTTTTGATATTAACCCTTAGTTAAAAAATTTAACTCTCATTGTGTCTTCTTGTATTTTTATACTATAGGGTTAATATAGTTACTATAAAATGCCAAGATAATATCAAGTGGATAATTAATGAAATTTTTAAAATTATATAAGTAATTTGGATAAATCTTATACTTTTAGGATTTTTATATCCTTTAATAAAATAGTATTTGTTTTAAAAACTCATTTATGTCAATTTTGATACTATTTAGTAATTGTTTTTTTTAAGCCATAAAAAATTTATTCCTTTAAAAAATGTATTAAATCATATATAAAATTTCATATTAATCAATAAAATTATTTTATGGCATAAAAACTTTCAAATTATATTTATTTTAATATTTATTATTGTGTCATAAATAAATGTAATTATTTAATGCCTAAAAATTAAAAATAAAATACCATTATGTTGGAACTATTTTTATATTTCTAATTAATATTTATTGTTAAATATATCACTTATATAACTGAAATTAAAATTATTTTAGTAATAAGATACATGTTTATGTTATATTTCCCTTTACTTTAAATTAATTATTATAACATGTCATTTTAAAATCCAAGTGGTTCCATGGGGTCCTAAAATAGACCTAAGTATGATAATGGTTGTAAATATATCATAAAAATGATTATTACATGTCTTATGGTAGTTTTATATTATTATAATATTATTTTTTACCCTTATTTACCTGATTTACCCTTTAACCATGGTAAATAAAATTTATTACTGAAGTTAAAGTTCATAATGTCCAAAAATAAAAGGTAAATATTTAAAAAAAATTAACTTCTAATTCAAAATATGGAATCCATTTTTTCAAATTCAAAACATAGAATTGGCAGAAATTAATTTAAAATTAATTCATGTTGTCAAAACTAGGTTTTTAAGTAGTAAAAACTATCAAAAGATGGACATGTGTTTATATCCAATTTTAGTGTGAAATTACTTACAATGACCTAAATTGGTCTAAATTATAAAAACATAACACAATTACACTTTAAAATCAATTAAAAAGATAATATAACTATATAAATAATATAGATAAAAAGGAAGTTCTGAATTAAAATGCGGTGTTTTTCACTATTCATTAAAATATGAAAGTTATCAGAAAAACACCAAAAAAATTATTCAAACTAAATTTTTATGTCCCACTTATAAATAATAATTTAATTTCTTCAAATTTAATATATAAAAGTTTCAAATAATAGATTTAAAAAAATTTCTCCATTAAAAGGAGGAAAAACTACATTTTTTGAAAAATACTTCTTTTATCTAAAAAATTGAATTTGTCCTTATATTATGTCTAATAAAAACATAAGATAAATATTAAAATTATATGGGATATATAAAATTCAAAATGTGGTAAATAATATTCATAATCTCTTTTTAAATGGCTAGTTTGATAGGTCATGGTGCGCTTGAACTCAATATTGTGTGTAGCACAAGCTATTGAATTATTAAGAAGAAGCATACTGTGGAGTATTGGGGTGTTACATTATCCCCTAATTCAATAAATTTCATCCTCTCAATTTAAACTCAGGATTCAAAACTGGGGGTTTGACGTTTCAAAATATCTTAGTTGAAATCCCACATCAAAAAATGGATTAATGAGACCTCTATTTTAAAATAAAGTAAGTATAAAGGTTACCAGAAATAACACATACTAGGGTTCCATGTATAAAAACATAGACATGAAAGAAAATTTTAACCATAAAGTTCTTATGGAGAGTGATAGAGAATATTATTAAGATAAAGTTAATAATTTTTAATTTATAAATCTATGACGATCCAAGGGACCGTTTGATTCATCCCAAAAGAAAGTACTAGGAAAAAAATTGGTTTTCAAGATCCTTTAACTAAATTTGAAGAACATGAGAAGAAATACTTACTTTATTTCAGTACAATATCACCATTGGTCATGCCTTGAACAATTTCCATTTTATCTCTTATTTAAGGAAATGAAGTTGAATTTGTCATTCCTGAAGTGTTGGAAGTTCATGTGATCCATAAATAGAATGATAGTTCATTCCATCTGTATCAAAAAATTGTTAGCATAAGTTATCACATATTCATAAGTCCACCTATAGTGAGATATTACATCAATCTAAAAAACTTCAACTGGAGTATAACTTATACTACCCATAAATGTATAATCTTACAATCCTTCCAAAAACTAAAAATCTATACCTTTAGAAAGAGGTGAATAAAATATTATTATCATTTATCTCCCATATTTCATAGATTAGTTCTTGGTTTTCACATTCCAAACATGTGAATGCCTTCATTGTGTATTCTCTTGAGTTATAGTAACAACCTGAATTATCAGATATCCTTATTGAAAACATGCATGTTTCCTTATTCCAAAACATAGTGGATTATTCCTTAAGTCCCAAAAAGTTATAAACTTCATCCATGATAGTATAACCCTCTTGTCAATAAATCAATAATCAGTTCTCAAGAAACTAGTATCATCTAATTTACTTATTCAAATCCAACATATATTTATCCAAACATCATTATCTTAACATAAGGAACATATTAAGCGTTATCTTTACCATAATCATATGTTCTATAAATATAATATTACCCTTAAATAAATTTTATTATCCATTATAATGATTCAAAATATTCTTGAAAATCCTTAGAAAAAAATAAACTGAATACTCCTTATATAATTCATTATTCATAATTCTTGGATCCAAAATATATTAATACTTCAATCCTTTCAATTTAATAGTTGGCATGGAATAGGTCCTTCATTGTTTTAGAGGTATATTTTTATGTCTAGGCATTGATTTGGGTAATGCCCATGATTTCCATAGAAGATACATTAAACTCCATAATAATTGGTCACTCTATGACCCTTTTTCTCATAAAGATAAAATGTTTCCCTCCATTTGAGGTATTCCTCAAGGTTCTTCTTCCCTTCCTCTTGACATGTATGAATCCAAATATTCTTTCCTCTATGCTTCTTCAAATTTTAAAATTTATAAATGTTCATCTTCCTCTTACACAATTTGTTAGGAAATTCATAAAATATCACATTGTTAATCATATATCATGATAACTGATTCAGAATAATCACAATATCTTTCTCTCCATTCATTATCAAAAAAAATTTCTCAAAATCACCAGATTTTCCATCAAACTCAATGTTAATCCAATTTCTTATGGTTTCCTCTACTAAATAAGACTAGAAATCATGGGGTGAGAAACACATCTCATTGAAGAAAACCATATAATCAAGGGAAGGTAATTTCAATCTATAACATCTTAGGTTTAATCCTAGGTTATCCATGATAGTTACCAAAATTCTAGGGGGTTCTTCTATACTTATCCTAAAATTCTATCTTAGGTTTATGATCCCTAATCTAAGTTTTCTAAATTTATTTCCAAGGTTATTGCTAAAATTCCTCTAATACCAACTATAACACCCTGACTCTAGAAGCCCGAATCCAGTGCATTATTTTAATAAATTGGCATGATTTTAAGGAATCAAGTCCTAAAGAACCTATTAGTTTAGTAGTCTTGGAAAATAGATTACATACATGAAATTTACATTACAATTTCTAACATAAAACATAGCCTAGATAATCCTCTGATAACACCATTATTCCCCTATCTTAACACTACATATCAATCATAAAACACATCTTGGAATCCTGGGAAAATAAAACATAAGAAAGGGGTGATCTCAAATTCTCAGTAAGGATAAAAAATATAGCAGAAGCTATCATAAATAAGTATAAACTTTTAAGGAAAGGTATAAAACTAAAACACAAGACTTTTAAACATAATCTTTAGCATAATATGGCAAGAATAAATCAAATAATTAAATTAAAATTTTCATATGGATATTCTGAATAATCACATGAAATATCAATAACTAATCTCATAATGAGAAAATTCATAATGCCAGACATCTGAAACATATTTTCTAGGCCTCGTCCAATACATCTAAAAATAAATGGTTATGGCCTCGACCAAATCCATATCTGAAATTAAATGGTAAAGGCCTCAGCCAGGTCCATATCTTATTTGTATCATGAGAACTATCGATGCATCGAGGGGCTATAGCGGGCCCCACCCATAACTTACTAAGTCCAATGCATTCCTCATATGAAAAGGGTGAAACATAACATAAACATTCATAATGAAACTAGAATACGAAATGCCAATACTTTAACCATAAACCATTAATGGTATAAAAATAGAACATCCAAATTCAAACATATCATAACTCATTCAATGAAATATGGAATACTTTATTATAATAAAGCAACCTTAATCAAGAATAATATCCAATAAAGGATGTTGACATAGTTGTAAATAATCAGTAAAACTCTTTGAGAGAAATATCTATTTTCATGAAATCATTTAAAAGTCACACAATTTATAAAGTAAGTAATTTAAAAGATATTTTTAAATAAAAGTTTCCCATACCACTTTGAAACTTTTTAAAGGAATTAATATTTTAAAACAATCATTTCCATATAAATAAATCATTAAAATCATTTTGAAAGTAAGGACGTTGATTAAATAAATTTAGAAAAATAAATCTTTAAAACATTTAAAATGATTATCTAGTTAAAGAGTCCCTCCCATAAAACCTTAAAATATTTCTTTTGAAAACATTTTTATGAAACATGTAAATTTATGATAAATATGTCCAAGTAAATACTTATACATAAACAATCTCAGATAATAATGAGATTGAGGAATTAACCCTTACCTTAGGTCTGATACTCTCCGTACGTGTCTGAAAATCATGTATAATGTTTTTAAAAAAATTATTAACTTATATAAGAATAATAATAATATTTATTATATCATATATTATTCTTTTATGACTTTATATTAGCTATTTATTAACAATTCCAAGTTAATGCAACATTTCGGGTCATAATCTCTTTGTTTGTCATATGTGTTTTGACTTGTTATTCTTGATCATATTACTTAGATCATGATTTAATTACTTAAAGAAGGTATAATATGATTTATATATCATATATATTCATAATATAAATATATATAATAGATATATATATATTTTAAATATAATACATCGTTCATAGAGATGGTAGGTCGTACGTACGCATCAACGATGTTTCCATTTTCTTATCATATTGAATGGAAGTAAGTGAATAACATATATGTATATATATATATATATATTATTCCAGTATCTTTATTATGTAATATATTTCATAATTATTTATAATATAAATTTTTTTTATAATCATTCTTGGATGGTGAACGTGGAATATGAGTCTCATCACGTCGTGGAGAGGGTAAGTTGTACATACGCATGAGTGATGATATCATTTACTTAATGGATTAACGGTGTGGAATTAGATGTGATATTAATTTAAAAAAATTAATATCATTTTATATTTATTAATTAAGTCATTTATATTCATCATTATATCCATCTAAATAAAGTATAGATGAAAAACAGTTTACACCGCAGCATGGAGACGGTAAGTCGTACGTATACACGCATGGTGGTATTGTTTTTCATAGGATGGGTAAAAGGAAAAACATGGTTTTAACATAATAATAAAAACATATTATAATATATTAGATTCTGTATTTATTATCTTATTATGGTAACAACTTAGGAAGAGGAAGTAGAAGATGAAAAGAATGTTGAAAGAGGGGATAAAATGATTACCTCTTCTTCGGGTGTCTCCTTTTGATTTGCACAAAAGGACTCCTTGAGTTGGTTATATTCCAAAAAAGTTTCCTCTAGGATGAAGTGATAAAAGTTTAGAGGATTTTTTGGTAGGTTTTGTCCAAGAAAAAGGGATTTGGAGGTGTTAATTAAAGAGAATAAGAAGTTCACTTTTATAAGAGAGGTGAGGGACACTTTAGGAAAAGCTTGAAATATTAATTTATTATAAATTTATTTTCGGTTTATAATATATAAAAAGTAATTTATTTTTAGGATTAGATGAGTATGGGTCTAAATAATCTCATAAAATTATTTTTAGACAAGTTTAGTTCATGAAATTAACCTTATCTTTTGGGATTAACCCTTAATTAAATAGTTTCACTCTCACTGTGTCTTCTTGTATTTTTATACTATAGGGTTAATTTAGTTACTATAAAATAACCATAAAACCTAGTGTATAATCAATGACATTTTTAACATTATATAATTCATATAGATGAATATTTTTTTTTATAATTTTTATATCATTTAATAAAATAGTATTTGTTTTAAAAAATCATTTATGACAATTTTGACACTATTTAGTAATTGATTTTTTTTTAGTCATAAAAATATTGATTCCTTCAAAAAAAATAAATTAAATAAAATATAAAATGTTATATTCATCCATAAAATTATTTTATATCATAAAAACTTTAAATTACATTTATTTTAATATTTATAATATCATTTATTTGATTCTTTCATTAATATGGAAAATACTGCATCATTATTGTGTCATAAATAAATTTAATTATTTAATGTATAAAAATTAAAAATAAAATACCATGATATATTAAGTATTTTTATATTCCTAATAAATATTTATAGTTGAGTATATCATGTATATAACTTGAATTAAAATTGTTTTAGTAATAAGATACATGTTTATGTTATATTTCCCTTTACTTTAAATTAATTATTATAACATGTCATTTTCACACCCAAGTGGCTTCATGGGGTTCTAAAATCTACATAAGGATGATAATGGTCTAACATGTATCATACAATAGGATTATGAAATGTTTTAGGGTAGTTTTATATTATTATAATATTATTTTTTTACCCTTATTTACCTAATTTACCCTTCAACCATGGTAAATAAAAATAATTACTGAAGTTACTATTCATAATGTCCAAAAATAAAAGGTACATATTTACATAATTTGTAAATTTTAATTCCAAATATGGAATCCATTTTCTCAAATTAAAAACAAATAATTTTCAGAAATTAATTTAAAATTAACTCTCATTATCAAAACCAAAAAGTGGGTTTTTAAGAAGTAAAAACTATCAAAAGATTAACATGCGTTTATGTCTAATTTAAATTTGAAATTAATTAAAATGACAAAATTTGGTTTAAATGATAAAAAAATTAATTCAATTACACTTTTAAAAAATTAAAAAGATAATTTAACTATATAAATAATTTAGACGAAAAAGTAGTTTTGAATTAAAATGCAGTATTTTTCACTATTCATTAAAATATAAAAGTTATCATAAAAACACAAAAACAAAATTATCCAAACTAAATTCTTATGTCCCAATTATTAATAATAATTTCATTTTTTCAAATTTAATATATAAAAGTGTCAAATATTTGATTTAAAAAAGGTTCACCATTAAAAGGAGGAAAAATAGTTTTTTTTTAAATACTTCTTTTATCTGAAAAATTGAATTTTTACTTATATTATGTCTAATAAACAAATAATATGAATGTTAAAATTATATGGGATATATAAAATTCAAAATTTTGTTTATATTATTCATAACTTCTTTTTAAAAAGCTAGTTTGATAGGTCGTGGTGGGCTCGAACTTGATGTTGTGTATAGCGCAAGCTATTGAATTATTAAGAAGAAGTGTATCATGGATGCTTGGTATGTTACAAGTTCTTCCTATACTATGGTTGTGATGGCCTATGTTTTATGTTATATTAATTCTAATTGAGTTTTTTTTGTTGTTTATGGATTTTAATCAAGTGTTTAGGGCTCTTCATCTACTACCTTAGTGTATTATCATCATCTGCCAATGATTTCATCACTTTAAAGTAAGTTGTTTAGTGAAATAACTTTAATTGAAGAACTATTTATGATTGACTCATAAAAATAGGGTTTTCAATCATTTAAATTTATCATATTTTATTGCTAATAACTAATATAATTACTCTTTTTATGTGAGTAAATAAAATGATCTTGAGCATAGATTTTACATATGAAATTTAATGATTCCTTAAATATGTTTGATAAAATTATTTACTTGGTTCATCATAAATAGTTTCTTTATATATATTAATCTCAAGTATAAGTTTTCTATGAAATTAATTTTAATTCTTTGATAATGATTATGCCTCATGGGAACCTTGGGTACTTAGCTGAGGAACCTAGGATAAGTACCTAATAAATATTGATTCCACTTTTCCTAG
Organism: Viscum album; assembly: GCA_963277665.1. Classification (NCBI taxonomy): domain Eukaryota; kingdom Viridiplantae; phylum Streptophyta; class Magnoliopsida; order Santalales; family Viscaceae; genus Viscum; species Viscum album. The sequence goes on from OY728151.1 coordinate 230,834,608, forward strand.
ACTACCTTAGATCATTGATAGTTATGATTAAACTCTAACTATGATGTTATTTCACCTTCAATGGAATTATTCTACTCTACCTATCCTTTTTTTCCAAGTGATGATTACACTCTAGCAAGTATAGATAATGCTAGTTTAATATGCCACTCTAACTAATGGTGTGAATACATTTTGAGACCTTTAGTTCAAATACAAATTAGTATGAGGATCCTAATAGGCCTTTAACTTAGTGAACTTAGTGCATAACCCAAGATTATTGGTTGTAAAAACTTATTTAGTTGTAACTTTACCTTCATATGTTTACTTTTAAACTAGTATACTTGTTTTTTATAAAAAAAGGTTGCTCATGGAACACTTGGTGGGATCCTACTGGGTTAGTTATGCTCACACCCTACATACAACCTTCAAGTATATAGAGACTTTGGTTTGAATGATACAAGTAGATCTAATACAACACTTGGAACAAGTGTATATCCATGTTAGTTGATCTTGGGTTTGGTGGATGTGACATTATGTGAGTTAACCCTCATGTCATAGAGAGATGTGTAATCATTAATTTGGTTCATATTGGTATTAGTATTGTAGTAGATTCTTTCCTATTGCACCATCTTATCATCTTCTCATATTGTTTTCATTTAAATGTATTTCTAGACCACTCTTTATATATATACTTTACCTCTTGATTATTTTATGTATGATCATTTGATTATGATTTTTTTTGGTTTTTTATACTTAATTTATATTATATCATAGTAGTGTTTTAGTTATTTTAATTTTTCGTATTTGGGTGCATGACTCACCAATACATGGTGATGTTATGTCAGGTACTTGGCTAATACCCTCTTGATATAATATTTGTACAACGCTTATTTTTTCATGTATTTATTTAAAATATTAAATGGATTTTTTTAGAGCTAGGTGTTGTGATAGTGTGAGATTCTGAGGCCTGATGTTCCCGAAATTAATTTTTAAAATATATTAAATATCAGACATGTGTGTTTTTTTTAAAAAAAGTGGAATAAATATTAAATGGGGAATCATATTATAAATATGATTCTGCCATTGAGTTCAGAACATGGGTTTTACCCTAGGCATAACCTAACCTTGGATCGCATTGGACATTCATGTTAGGTGTGGTCATGGGTGAACATTTAAATAAATTAATAATTGAATTAGTATATTTAATTAACATGCCATGATCTGATTTTTCCTATAAGTATATGGTTATGATGGAATCCTAGGTTTAGATGCATAATCCTAGATCTATTGGATAGAGCATTAGAGGAGATTCCATGGTTGAACGATGACTGAATCATGGATCATTTATCGGTGTGCGAGGAAACTCGAGGATCCCACCAATGACAATGACATGGATTCATTCATCATTAGTGATCAATACACCTTTAGGTATGAAATTTTTATTATTTGTATTTATCCCCATTTTTTATCCTATGATAAACACAAATCAATTTACCAATGGATTGATTCATGGAATAGTCGTGTTGCAGGTATGGGGTTTTTTAATAAAATTTAGGAGAATTATTTATTTTATTTATGGATATTCCTTCATCATTCTAATAGAAAAAGATAAGTTCCAAACCAAACACAGCTGAGGTTATTTCATCTCTTTTATTTCTTATATTTCTCTTATATTCCTTCATTCGTTCATCACTACCATCTGTTTGGGCTGGTAGTTCGAAAAATACCGAATAAACAATCGTTGCACACCTATCTCTTAGTGTAGTGGACTGTTATCACAAATCAGGGTTTGGACTAATGATGGAGGCCTTTGGAGTTCAAGGATGGAGACCATATGCTCCTGAGGGCCTCACCTTAACATAGATTAAGGGTATTTATCTAGGGGAAAGTTGTCTCTAATATTCATTGGACCATTCTAGATACTGTGTAGAGTTGGTAAGGTGGCGTACTGCTTATCTATAACCCCACAGTTAGACCAAGTAAACAACATCTTCCATGTTTCATAGTTGGGGAGGTGTGTTCATGACCTGTCACATGTTATTGACTAGGGTGAGCTGAACATCGAGGATGGAGATACCTTTTCTGAGTACTCAGTAGAGATCAAAGTTCAGTAGGATAGGATCCTTCATGGGAAATCTATTCCCCTAGTATATGTATAGTGGAATCATGGGAATCTTTAGGAGAGCACCTGGGAGTAGGATACCCATATTCATGCTCAATATCCACATCTCTTAGTGTATCCTTTTTTTCCTTTCTAAGATGTAAATACCCAACGTGGGGAGAATGTAATGACTCTGATTATTCCATGTATTTATTTGGAATGTTAAATGGATTATTTTAAGAGTTGGGTGCTCAGATGGTGTGATATTATGAGGCCCAGTGTTCCCAGAATTAATTTTTTAAATATATTAAATATCACATATGTATAGTTTTCCTAAAAAAAATTAATAACTCTTAATTGGGGGATCAGTTTAGAAATCTGAGGCCTCCATTAAGTACAAAGTATGGTTTTTACCCTAGGTGTGACCTAACCTTGGAGTGTGTCGGACATTCATGTTGGTCACAATCATGGGAAAACATTTAAATTAATTAATTAATTGAATTTATTTATTTATTTAACATGCCATAACCTAATTTTTTTCGATAATTATATGGTTATGATGGAATCCCAGGGCTAGTTTCATAACCTTAGAGCCATTGTAGAGAGAATTATAGGAGCTTTTGTGGGTGTACAATGACCATATCATGGATCGTCAATTGGTGTGCAAAGAAACTCAAGGATCTTGACAATGATAATGACACAAATTCATTCATCATCAGTGACCAATCCACCTTGAGGTAGGAAATTTTTATTTTCTGTATTTATCTCATTCTTTTAACCTATGATGAATGCGAATCAATTGACCAACTGATTGATTTGTGGATCGGTCGTATTGCGGGTATGGGTTTTTTTATGTGGAATTTGGGAGAACTGTTTATTTTATTTATGGATCTTAATTATTTGTTCTAATGGAAATGGGTTGAGGCCAACCCAAACATGGATGATGTTTTTTCCACTCTTGTTTTTCTTTGATTTCTCTCACTATTATCCATTCATTAATTGTTGGCATTCGTTTGGGATGGTGGTTCGACAAATACCAGATAAAAAATCATTGTGCACCTATTTCTTAGTGAAATGGATTGTTATCTTAGATTAAGGTTCATATTAATGATGGGATTGAGCTATGACAATGGAAATGGTGGATCAGGACCAGATTGGGATGTGGGCATGCGAGTTTTGGAGCACACGGTAATGTCAAGGCTACAGGATGATTCCTGAGAAACTGGAATGGCCAAAAATTAGATCCCCAGTGACGATCGATCTTGATTGACCTATATATGCAATCCACTAGTAATATTTGTGGTATATTTGGTGGTGGTGGTGATGTATTTGGAATCTGAATGAATACTCATGGGTTCTATGAAATTCTTCACTACACGGCATGTAACTGAAGAACACAAACTGTGTATGGGGCCATATGTGGCACTAGGGTTTCCATGTGAAGAAAAATATCACATGGAATGTGAAATATATCACATGGAATGTGACCCTTTTTTGGTAGCTTGGTGTGTATGTCAAAGTGTACATGGAAATGATCATAAGTACATGGGATTGGACACACTGTGTACTAGGACACATACACAAGCAGTCGGACACGGCCATGTACACAAATGTGGTGTACACAGGCACAGTCAGAATGACATTCCAAGTACTAGGGTTCAATCTACACGCCATGTACCTAAAGTAAATGTCATGTATTGTGTAAAATTTCATTCCATGTGAGAAAGAGACATAGGTAGTGCCAGTCTTAGTGACACACATCGTGTACCCCTAGGTATATGTTGTGTACTTCTTTAGGGATAGGTTGGATTCCTCTTTCTTCTAGATTCATCCTTTTGTGAGATTTTTTTAACTTCCCCATACCAGTATTATTTTATTGTGTTACCTTGGTCTATTCCTATGAGTGTTTGATGTAGTATCATGTTCTCATTATATAGGGTGACCCCTCTATAGCTTCTTGTTGATCTATGCAGTGAGTGAGAGTTCCTTTAGAGAGAATTATTTCAAACCGCTTCAAATACTAACTCAAAGGATTGGAGTATGTATCTCTTCAAGAGGCCTGGATCGATCCTCGTTTCCTTCATGATTACTTAAATAGGGTTTGTTAGAATTAATGTGACCAATATTTACAGTGGTATCGATCCCCTATCTAAGAGGATATTTCCAGTAAGGTATGGTATCCCCCAGTTAGCCATGGGCATTGACCCATATCTGTGTATCAATATTTGATCTTTCTAATGGGGTATTATACTAATGGGGTGTGTATCTTAGACAAATCACCTCAATATCCAATGTGAATTTTTGTGTATCGGTATCTTTATACTTCCAGTGTGTACTTCTTATGGTGAAGCCCGATGATCATAACATCTCAGATGGATTCCGTTAGTGCTATGTGGATCATGGAGTGAGATCTCCTAGATGAGTGTTGTGTGGAACCTTCAAGTAGGAATCCTAGGTTGTAATTATGATTGTGACTTCACCTTGAGAATTTGTTTCTATGTTGAGTGAATTTGGATATTATTATTGTATGTGTTGTTGACATATATCATTGATGAGATGATCTTTATTCTTGATGTTATATGCTTAGTGATTTTTAGGCTTCCTACTGGTTATTATTATACTCACCCCTACATGGGATTTTCCCGCATGTTTCATGTCTTATATAGATTATCAACCTTTTGACGGGGTCCTAGAGGGACTAGGACCAGGAAGATCTTAGTGATCCAGACATACCGAGGTGTGTTCCTAAATTTATATTGGCATTAGTCCTCACCCACATTATAGGTTGGACTTGTTTCTTAGTTTCTTTGTTGTGGTATTATGTTTTTTCATTGTGCTTTTAGTATATTTTTGGCATAATCTGATGGTGGTATTTTAGATTTATTCATGCATGGTTATCATTTTTTTTTACATTTCATCATTTTTTGGGCCTGCAGATGTGTGTATGTGTACAGGTACATTAGGATAAGGCCTCCCATATTTGAGATATACCTAATCGGCACTAGTCTCTAGCCCATTTCCTATTGGAGGTGGGATTGGTGTAGTCACAGAATGGCCCCCATTGGGATGGGTTGTGACAGTATTGATTTATTGGGTGAAACCAATCTCAATGGCATGTCCTTGATTCCCATGTACTATTCATCATCCAGTGGGGATCAAAAACACCTTTCAAGATATATCATGGGCCATATTAGGTACTGGGTTAAGGGTATCCCAAGCTGGTTCATGAGAATGCATAGCCTCTTATAGAGACTAATCCACTTATTTCTGAGACCAAAGAACAATTTGAGTCTTATTATGATACCGACTCATATATCGATCATTCTAATGGCTTCAGGGATTACCATATTACCATGGATAGAGAGAGGATAGTTATTCAACCTATATATTGGTTTTTCCATACTGATATGGTTTCTTGATCCTTTTATGCTAGCTAATATATTAGTAGTGAGGAGCCCTAAACTTATAATAAGTATATTAATGATAGCAATTATGAATATTGGATTGCATCCATGAATTATGAAATGAATTCCTTTAATAAAAAAACACCCAATCTATAGTTAATAGTCCTCCTAAAGCCAAGGTGATTAAGTATAAATATAAATTCAAGTATAAATAAGATAACATATGAGATATTAAAATTAAATATATGGTTAAATTGGTGTCTAAGAGTTATATTCAAAGAGAAGGAGTGGATTAATCTGGGATATTTTCTCTTATGGTTAAAAATTCTTCTATTAGACTTATGTTATCCTTTTCTGCTCAATTTAATATATATATATATAGTAACTTGGTGTTAAAACAATATTCCTTTATAATGATTTTAATGAAAAACTGTACATGATGCCTCTTAATGGTTTTCTACAAGAATTTAAATCAAACCAAGTCAGTTTACTAAATAAATCTCTTTTTCTGTTTTAAAGTGGTATTCTAAAAATGGTATAAAAATTTGACTTATTCATGATTTAAAATAATTTCAATAGGAGTAAATTTTATGTATGTATTTATATTCAATAAATTAAACATTTCATGGTTTATTATCTTTTATACATTGATGATATGTTGATTATATATAGTGATATGAGATCGATCCCCAATATTAAAATTAAATTGAAAAATATATTTTTAATGAAATGTATAAGTTGTGATAAGAAGATTTTAGGTATGGAAATTATAAGGGATATAAAATAAAAGATTATTTATTTGTCTCAATATGGATATGTGCTTAAGGTATATAAAAGGTATATTCTTGACTCTTTAAAGAGTGTTAGTGTTCCATTTGCCTAGAATTTTAAATGGCCACTCTCTCAGTTCCCTACCGCCACTGATGATATTAAATGTATGATTATAATTCAATACTCTAATATTGTTGACAACATAATGTATGTTATAATTTTTACTAGATCATGTGTTTCTTTTTCTATTAGTACATTGAGTAGGTTTATGGGAAATTCTGGAACGCTGCAAATATTAGGTGGATATGAAGGTAAATTTCTTCTACTACATATATTTAATTTTTTTATGGTGGGAATTTTAATTCTAGATAAGTAATGATTATCTATATTGACTCTAACTATACTGAAAATTTTGATACTAAAAATTATCTAACTAGATTTTTATTTATTGTTTGTGGGGGTCTAATTTCTTAGAAATGAAAAATTCAATCGATAGTGGAACTCTCAACCAATGAGGCCAAATACATTTCATTAAAAAAGGCTATTAAGGAATAAAGATAGATTTCCAAACTTAGTTTAAATAATTCTACTATTACTATTTACTTTGATTCACAATCTACTTTACACTTGGCTAAAAACCTAGTATTTCATGGTATCTCTAAACATATAGACATTAGGTTTCATTTTATTATAGAATTCATTAAATTAGGAACAAAATGTATCAACAAGATATATACCAATGTAAACTCTACTGATATTTTAACTAAGGTTTTGGAATTTTATGTGTTTATGCATTTTAATATAATTCCAATTCAATGACATTATGTGTAAGGAAATTTCCATTATTTAGTTGAATTTATTTATGGTGGTATTTTTAAGGTGATATTCTTTTAAAAATACATTCCTAATGAGTAATGAATTTATTTGTAAATGAAATTTCTAAATTTGGGACAAATGGAAGAGGAAATTATTTCTATGTATGAACATAAATTTACAATATTAGTAAGGCATGTTACAGACTATGTACATAATCTAGAGAGTAAGATTGATTGTTTCTTTGGTGGTATAAATCCAAGACATTGAAGGGTGTTACTCTCTCAAAAAATTTCATCATATGATTATATGGTATAAAGTTCCCTTAAGGTAGATAAATAATTCCCCAAGTAATAAATTTTCAAAGTAAAGTAAGAGGAAAAGTGAACATTTGATCTCTATATAAATGGAAATGTGGAAATATGGAAAAAGGGAAGAGTGGAATTCCCAACATGTAATAATTTTGGAAAGATACACTATACCACCCCCCATTTTTAGGTACTTTACCATTTATTTATGCATTATAAGTGTATAAAATGTTTGAGTTGTGTTTTGGGAGATTTAGAGGTGTTTTGGAACTTTTTTAATGCTTTTATAGAGGTTCATGGTTTGATCATAGTTAGTATAAACCATGAAAAATATCCAGGAAACCATGCAAGGGGAAATATTAGTCACAGGGTTGGCACATGGTTGGTGCACGGTTTAGCCAAACTGTGTAGATTCTTAGGATAAACAATTCAATTTGAGAAATTGGGAAAATGCACGGTTGACGCATGATTTATTTAACCATGTGATCCAATCATGTGAGGTGTGGCTTGATACAGTAGCCAATGCGCGAATAGCGCACGATTTTTCTAACCATGCACCATGAAATTTTACATTAAAAAATTGGGGATCTAATTAGGTTTAGACACTTATGCACTCATCTTTTCCCAGATCCAGCAATAACATGAATTCCTTTTCCTCCCAAGGCTTGAGAAGTTATTCCCTTTGATTCATGAGAAAGTTTTAGGTGATCCAAAGCATTTTTGGGATCTATATTAATCAATAAGTGATCATTATTAATTGTTATTCTTAGATACAAAGATTCTATAACTCTTGGAATCATATATATAATCCATTGGGGATAGATTTATGTTTTGTGATGTCAATATTGATGAGTTATGATTATTTTGGATGAAGGGAACAAGATCTATGTTTTGTGATTTCAATATTGATGAGTTATTATTATTTTGGATGAAGAGAACAAGATATATGTTTATATATATAAGATATAATCTAGGTTGTTGAAGTCATCATTTTGTTCCTTATTTTTTCCAAATTTTGAGAGCTAGGTGGCTTCTCTATAAATTCCACTTGATTATAGCTTTAAGTCTTATTTGAAATGATTTTTTCTCTTTAACTAAATTGTAAAATTGATGTGCGATGCTTGATGGAAAACCTCTTTAGTGATGGTTTTGTGAAATTGTGTAAATTGGATGGTTTGGTGGAAAACCCACTTTGATGTAAATTTAAATATGGTTATTTTAAAATGATGGTTTTGATTTGATACATGGAAAATTTTTTGTGTAAATGTTTAAAATAAATGATTCTTTTATGTGAAATGGCTTAAAATGGATTTTTTCATACATAGTGGGTGTATGTTCATGTGCATTTGGGATAGATAAGGGTGTGAAGTTTCCCCCATCAAAATGATATGAATAAAGGTGTGAAGTTCCCCCATCAAAATGGCTCACTGAGTGATGGCTTTGTGAAAAGATGACTCACCACTCTTTATTATAGTGATTTCCATGATTTACATGCATGTGTGGATGTGTGGATGTGTGAATTTTTGGATGTGTGGATGTGTGGATGTGTGGATGTGTGGATGTGTGGATGTGTGGATGTGTGGATGTGTGGATGTGTAGATGTGTGAAAATGGAATGGGTATTCCAAAAGAGATAAAAAAATGTTTTTAAAGGATTTCTTTATTTATTTCCATGGACAACTATTTTTTATTTGATATAAAAAATTATAAGTTGTTTTAACTATTTAAAATTGGTTTATACAAATGTGATAAAAAAAATTTCCTAGTGGTGTGAGTTTGGAAGTCTTTGGGTAAATCCTACTGAGTTTTATACTCACCCCCTTCTTGGTCACTGCTGTTCATTTTCACATGTTATATATCAAAACAAAAGTTGGAAAGGTATCCTAGTTCTTTAGTTATTCTTCTTGATACCTTGGGTTGGGAATGTGGATTTAGATCTTGTAGAAGATTGGGAGTTACAGGTTGTTGTCTTTAGGTTTTGTTGTTTTTTGGTTCTTTTAGTTATGTCACTTTTATTTTGCTTGAACTCTGATTTTTTCCTTTGGTTTAGTTTTTTATTGGCTTGTATTTTGGTACTCATGTATCATATATAAGTTTTGTTTGGTGTTGTTTAGTTATGTATGTTTATTCTTTAAATGGAAAATCATCCCCAAATCATTTATGAAGACCTTGGAATTTATTTATATCCTTTGGTGTCTTGGGTATGTCGCCTAAGGCTAGTAAAACCCACCGCCTCCTCCCAAGCCAATGGGTGAGGGGTTGGATATTACAAATGGTATCAATTTGTTTGATCATTGGGTATTAGTTTGTTCAGTCTTGAAGTTGGAAAATAATTATTGTTTATTCCTTTAGTTGGGTTGGTAGAAAGGAGTAGGATTGTCAGAAATTGAAATGTAGAGCATAAAAAGTAATATCTAACCCGTTTATGCTAAACTTCAAGTTACTAATGATTTTGGGTACATGAATGTTTTGAGACACTTATAGGAGTTTTCACATCATTGTTATGGTTTTATCTAATGAGAAGAGCATGACATGAATTGATAGTAATTAATCCACACTTGGATTTCATAGTTCATTTTGAGTAATGATTTATGAAAAGTATTTATTTTTTAAAATAATTTAAAATGGTTAGATTTGTAAAAATCATGGTGTAATTTTCAAAAAATGGTTTGAAAGTGGAAATTATTGAATTTTGTAAATCCAAGTTGTGATATGTGTGATGTGGTAAAATTTAAATTTATAAGCCTTCAGTTTCTAGAGAGTGGTACTAAATGGATTTTGTTTTTTCTATAGATATTGGAACCATTTAGGCATCATAGAAATTAATTGGAAGAGTTTGCTGAGAATTTGGTTTCACCTAAGCCATAGGTAAAACAATAGTTGGTCTAAAGCATTGTTTTAGATTTTCAAACCATTAAGTCAAGGTTGAAATTGGATAATCTTTCTATGATATATTTCCTCCAAATTATGGATTTTATAGAGATGGTGAATAGAGAGATAATGGATAAAGAAGACACTACTGGAAATCCAAGTGGAGGAAGTATGGTTGTCTTCAGAGAATAGGTGGAAACTCTAACACTAAGAGAAAGAGGAAGAGATACCCCTATTATCAAGGAGGTGGATCACCTCAGACTCAAACCACAGGATCAATTAACTTTACTATAAGACCCAAAATTAAGTGGGGATGTTTTTAATGTGGTTACTTATATCATATCAAGATAGACTGTATAGTACCACCTAGATCATGACATAATTGAAACAAGGTGGTACATCTTCATCATTATTGTCATAGTGCTCCATGGTTGGGTGTTAGAGACGCATCTAATGCTTTTTAAGCATTGTATGATTCAACAAGATGAGTGGAGAAGAATATCTCTCATCAGTAGAACCAATAAATCCATGGTGATTCGAGGAACACCATGACTCCTCAACCAGTTCAATATAAATAGAGTAATAAATAGAAAAGTGTAGTAAGTGGGGAATTATATAGATATGAGAAAGTGATCATGGATGATCAATTAGGACCTTTAATAGTGAGAGGTGTGATTATATTTTATTTTAAAATTATGCAAGATTTTTTTTATACGGGTGCATCTCATTCATGTTTTGCTTACTATATTGTTGATCTGATGGTATTACATGTGGTTGGAACTATATATTACAAGTTGAAAGTATTTTCTTTGGCATTGGTAGATGAGACCAACATTAGATATTTTCCAACCATAGTGGATCAGTTCCTTCATGTCTTTATTTATAATTTATAGGGGTTTCTTCCAAAAAGAGAAGTGGATTTTATGATTAATATCCTACCAGGGAACATCCCTATACCACTTCCATCTTATCATATGGAACCAAAAGAATTTATGGAATTAAAGGATCAATTGTAAGTGTTACAAAATAAAGTCTTTATATCACCAAGCACATCTTCATGGGTAGCACCAATTCTTTTTATAGAGAAGGTGGATGGAAATCTTAGACTTTGTGTAGATTATCATAAGTTTAACCAAGTTACAATAAAGAATCGGTATCCTATTCCATGAATTGATGACCTATTTAATCCATTTAGGGGATCCTAGTGGTTCTCTAAAATTTACTTTCATTTGGGATATCACCAACTACAGGTTCGAAAGGAGGATATTCTGAAGATATCTTTCACATGATATATGTTAATTATGATTATGTGGTTATGCCTTTTGTCTTATTAATTCACTATTAGTATTTATTGAATTTTTGAATTAGATATTTCAAGGGTATCTAGATTTTTTCATGGTGGTTTTTGTGGATGAAAACTGGTGTATTCTAGGACAAAGGCTAAACATGAGAAACACTTGGCAATAATGTTGGGTATCTTTTGGGATCATCGTCAGTATGTAAAAATTTAAAAGTGTACTTTTTGGATACAAGAGGTGAATTTCCTTGTACATGTTATTTTAGAAAAGGTGTTTCTATGGATTCAGAAAAAATAGAGGTTGTGATCTCTTGGAAACTACCAAACAATGTCTTTGATATACGCAGTTTCCTTGGCCTGTCTAGTTATTATTAACATTGTGTTCATGATTTTTCATGACTGGCTTCACAAATGATATATTTGAAAAATAAAAGTGTTCTATTCCAATGAAATGATTAATTTTAAAATTATTTTAAAGATCAAAAGTTTCTCCTTACATCAGCACCAATCTTGATATTTCCAAAATTAGGATAAGGCTATGTGGTGTGTTGTGATACTTCAGGATCTAGGTTAAGGTGTGTTCTCATGAAGGTAGATCATGTTGTTGCATATGGATCATATAATTTATGGGTTCATGAGAATAAATACCCAATTTTTTATTTTTTCTATTTAACTGTTGTGGTTCATTATTTGAAGACTTGGCATTATTACCTCGTTGGTGAGAAATTTATGGTGCTTACAGATCATAATAACTTGAAACACATTTTATCAAAAGGATATTTGAACTGAGATAAATAATATGGATAGAGTATCTTAAAATGTTTGACTTTGACTTAATGTATACACCAATTAAAGGGGATTTTATGGTGGATTCATTAAGTAGAAATTCATATAGTCAGTTGAAAAAAGAGGCATCAGGTCAATGGAAGCTAATGTTAGTGATAGCCTATATGCACTTGGATTGTAAAGACTAAGGTAGTGTTGTGGTTTTATTTCCATTTTCTTTTTTCCCTGGTTTGGTTGGTAAGATTAAAGAGACGTAAAAATATTATTATGAATGTGTTTCTATGAGATACCATTGAGGGATGGAATCTTGACAGAAGATCTGTGTTGTGGATTCAAGATCGGATGGTCATACCTTTTTCTTATCAAGAAAAACTCCTTCATGATTACCACAATTCAAGATGGAATGTTCATATTGGAATACAAAATATTTATAAGTCACTGAAATCATAATTTTGGTGGTCTGGTATGAAAATAAAAGTGGATGAGTTTGTTTTGAGATGCCTTGCCTATCAGCAAGTTATGGAAGAACACTAGCAGCCATTGGTTATGATTCAATATTTATCAATTATCATGTGTAAATGGGAGAAGATAGCTATATATTTTTTAATAATTCTACCAAGTATGGTTTGAAAACACAATTTCATAAGGGTGATAGTGTATTAGCTCAAAAATTCTTCCCATTTCATCCTTATTCGTGAATCTAATAGGATGGAAGACTTATCAAAAATATATATTTGATAAGTTATAAAAAGTAATGGAATACCAGTTTTGATAGTATCAGATAGATACCCCAAGTTCATATCTCATTTTTGGAAATCCTTAAAGCAATCCCTTGGGACTCAGTAGACTATTAGCACAACATATCATCTTTAAATGGATGGACAATATTAGAGGAAGATCTAAACATTGGAAGATATTCTTAGGGATTTTGTAATGAATTTTAATGGATCATAGGAGGAGAATGTACCTTTAGTGGAATTATCATACAATAAAATTTATCAATCCTCGATACATGTGAATCCTTTTGAAGAATTGTATGGGTGTCCTTGTTGTTCTCCACTTTTTTGGGTGGAAATAGGTGAGACTTTACTGGTTAGACCAAGCCTTATGCAAGAGATAATGGAGAAGATTCAATTGATTATAAATATAATGGAGATGTCTCAGAGTCATTAGAAATAATATGTGGATCATCATAAATTACCATTTTCGGATTGATCATGTGTTCTTTATAATCTCTATGAGGATTAGGAATTTCCATTTTGTTAATCAAGTCAAGTTATCTCCTCGATACATATGCCCTTTTGAGATACTCTAATAGGTTGGTGAGGTGTAATATTATTTTTCTTTGACACGAAGTTTCAATTCAATGAATAATGTGGTTCATGTGCCTCAATTGAAGAAGTATCAACCTAATCATGACCATGTGATTCGATGGGATCACATCGACCTAGATTCATATTCTATATTGGTTAATGTTCTAATAAAGACCATGGATAATAAAGAGAAATTATTTCAAGGGAAAATCATTGGCCTAGTGTGGGTTTTATGGAAACATGATCGGATTTAATAAGAAATATGGGAGCATGAAAAGGAAATGTTGGAGAAATGGCCCTAACTCTTCAAAGGCAATGAGAGTTTTCTACTTTATGTGGATATAAAGACCAATATTGTGGAGAATTTATCACCATATATTTTAGGAAATTTTAACTTTATTTATTTATTATAAGTATATATAATGTCTGTGTTAAGTTTTAGGGGGTTAGGAGGGGTTTTGGAACTTTTTAGAGGCTTTTATAGAGGTACACAGTTTGAGCATGGTTAGTAGAAACTATACAACACCTCCAAAAATCACGTAAGGGTAAATAGTGGTCACTAGGCAGGATCATGGTTTAAAAAAACCATGAATATTTCTAGTAGAAATCATGAACTTTGATAAAATTTGTAAATTCATGGTTGGTTCATGATTTGTTTAACCATGTGATCCAACTATGTGAGGTGTGTCTTGAGATAGTGTCCCATGCATGGAGCGCGCATGGTTTGTCTAACTGTATACCCTAATTGTTCACCGTGAAATTTCATATCCAAAAATTTTGGATCTAATTCTATTTAAAAACTTAATCACTCATTCTCCCCTAATCCAACCATAACATGTATTCTTTTTCCTCCCAAGGATTGAGAGGAGATTAACTTTGATCCAAAAGTAATTTTTAGGTGGTCCAAAGCACGTTGGAGATCTAGATTCATCAGTAAGTCCTCATTCTTCATCATTATTCTTATATCCAAGTATTATCTCTCTTGGAATCATAGATCTAATTCATTAGGGATATATACATACACATATATATATACTGTGTCATAACAATCTTGATGATTTATGATTTTTTTGGTTAAAGAGAACAAGATCTAAGTTTGAATCTAGAATATCTAAGTTGGGTTGTTGAATTAGTTATGTCATTACTTATTTTTACTAAAGTTTGAGATGTAGGTGGATTCTATCTTGATTCCACTTGATTAGAACTTGAAGTCTTAGTTTAAATGAATGTTTTTTCTTGAATTAAATTTTTAAATTGATGTGAGTTTCTTGATGGAAAACTTCTTTAGTGATGTTTTTGTGAAATGGTGGAAATTAGATGGTTTGGTGGAAAAACCTATTTGATGTAAATTTTAAAATGGTGATTTTAAAATGATGGTTTTGATTTCATACATGGAAAATGGTTTGTGGAAATGTTTTAAGAAAATAATGGTTTAATTTGAAATGGCTTGGAATTGATTTTGAAAAACATGGTGGGCATCTATTCATGTGAATTTGGGATGGATAAGGGCATGAAATTTCCATAGTAAAAATGGGATGGATAAGGGAATAAAGTTACCACACAAAAATAGTTCACCAAGTGATGGCTCAATGAAAGGATGACTCGCCACTCACAGGTATAGGGAGTTCCATGATTGACATGCATGTATAGATGTGTTGATGTGTGGATGTGTGGATGTGTGGACATAGAATGGATATGCCAAAAGATATGAGAAATGTTTTTAAAAGGTTTATTTTATTGCTTTCCATGGAAAAAAAATTTGGCTTTGATATAAGTTGTTTTAACTATTTAAAATTGGTTTATATAAATGCGCTTCCAATTTTTGTCTTAGTGGCATGAGTTGGAAAGTCTTTGGGGAAATCCTACTGAGTTTTATACTCACCCACTTCTTGGACACTATGGTGAATTTGTGGATGTTATATATTATGACACAGGTAAAGGAAGGGTATACCTATTATTTAGTGATTCTTCTTGATACCTTGGGTTGGGCATGTGTATTTGTATCTTGGAGCAGATTGGTAGTTATCGGTTAGTGTCTTTGGTGTATTTGGGTTTTTTCATCTTTTATTTCCTCTATTTATATCACTTTGATTTTTATTTTACTCTGATTTTTTCCTATAGTTTGGTTTTTTATTGGATTGTATTTCAGTACTCATGCATCATATAGAAGTTTTTTTAGATTTTTTAGTTTTTTTGAGTTTTGGATGTTTATTCTTTAAAGTGAAAATCATCCCCCAATAATTTATGAAGCCCTTGGAATTTATTACTAGACTTTGGTGTCTTGGGTATGTCACCTAAGGCTAGTAGCACCCACCACATCTTCTCAAGAAAATGGGTGAGGGGAGGTATGTAACATACACCTTATTGATTTCTTTAAGGGAATGTGAGTTTTCTTCAACTGTGGAGAGAATGGCCACAAGGCGAGCGATTTTAAGGGAAATAAAGAATCCAACAATGTCTAGTGTTTCAATTATAAGGATATGGGGCACTGTGAAAATAAATTTCCTAATAATAAAGGGGATTTATCTCAGAAAAATTCTAATAGATCAAGGACAAGATTATGAAATTACTACAACTAAAATTTAAATCCCTTAAGTTTTGATAGAAGTTACTTTGATCATAAATGAAAAGTTAACTAATTATTCATTTGATTTCAGAACTACATAGTATTTTATATCTACTAATAATATTTAATAATATCCTAACACACTAAGGAAGGAGTTTTCAATCTAATCACCCAGTGGTAATCAGGTTATAATGATAATAAAATGGCTAGTCTCTAATAAGATGCACATATATTCTCAAGGTGCAAACATGATTATTATACTGATGTTTTACTTTTACATAAACCTATTTTGGGGAGGGTTAATTAGTTTTGAGGATTTAGAAATTATTATATGGATCATAAAATAATATATGTTTAACTGGTGATATTATAATTTAAAGTTTAAAGTATTTTAGCATTTCTATGGGTGTCATTATTGATGTTTCATGAATTAAAGTATTACATCTTCACAAGAAGGTTTCTTCATATTGAGTATTATATTAACTTTTT
Source organism: Viscum album (assembly GCA_963277665.1). Lineage (NCBI taxonomy): Eukaryota > Viridiplantae > Streptophyta > Magnoliopsida > Santalales > Viscaceae > Viscum > Viscum album. The sequence continues at coordinate 230,851,305 of OY728151.1, forward strand.
ATAATAATTTTTTTAGTCATTAATTGTTAGAATCATATGTTGAAACTGATTAAAATATTCAATCAAAAAATTCTTAGCAAGTTGAAAGAAATAAAGTAAGTATATTTTATCATATTGTCCATATTGATTATAAATTAATCCCTAAACTCTAGGAAAAGTGTCTTGAAAGAAAAAATTTATCCTTTTACCTTCATTTCTAATGAATTGATAAGTCTTATATATCCCTTAATGATTTATGGTTTTATAGTCATTAACTTTCTCAATATAATGTCCTCTATCACTCTATATTATTACTTAGATGCTATATTTTCTCCTTTATATCTATATTTTCACTTTATTCTAATGTTATACTCATCTAGGAACCCAATTATGTGTTATTTTGGGAAACCTTTATGTTTCCCACTTCCCCTTTTCAAAGGAAGTTTTATTATTCCTTTGTACAATGTGGGTTTTCAAAAAATGTATTTTCAAATATTGAACCCTTGATTACTTAGATAAAAAAAATTAGGACCCAATTTATTTAATGGGAAAGAATTTAAAACCCTAAAAATTTAGTTTATAATAACAATAATCTAGATTTCTTTCTTAACACGCAACACTATTCTTTAAACAAGCTATGATATACTATAAAAATGTTATTATTTAAATGTGACCAGTATAAAATAGCCATTAAATTAGTGGTATGAATAAGAATAACCACATTATAAATAATATATATGACGGTTTTATAGAATTTATTGAATAATTCATAATAAATAATTACTCAATTTTTATTAAATTCATTTTATGCTTCAAAAATATGTTTTCCTCAAAAATGGTTTTTATTATCTTTTGGGATTAGAAATTATAATTAATTTCCATCATTTTTATAAATTTTATTTTATAAAATTAATATAATTTTTGAAATAAACATTTCAAAATTATTTTAGGGTGGTTTTTTAGATTATTCTAAAAAGATTTATTTTTCAATGAATAGTGAAAAAAAATATGATTTTTGTAAAACTATCATTTATTTTCATTAAATCAAGTAATTTAAAATATCTATTATGTTTTTAATTTTATATTTCAGTAATATAATTCCACATTAATTAGATATAGTCTAATTAATTACATTTCAACTAGCATAATACTTTTTTTGTATAAGTTCATTTTTAGGCTTAAAATTCACTTTTCTAAAAATTATTTTTCATTATGTTTTATGTGTTTATAAAAAAATTGATTTATACCACTTATATAAATTGAATTTTATAAAATTTATTCCATATTTGGAATCATGAGTTTCAAATTTGGTAAATATTTCCCTTTTATTTTTTGTCATTATGAATAGTAATCATAGTAAATATTTATCTCTTTGGTAAGGGTAAAATGGATAAACCAAGGTTAAACAATGGGATAAGGCCTAAAAATATCCCTAACACATTTATTTAATTTATTATAGAATTTTTTTTCTACCATATCCATTCATTATTCTAAAATTTTTCAATTTATTTCCACTTTCATTTGATTATAACATTTATATTATTTTAAGTAAATTATAAAGTCAAAAATGTCACTCTCTTTGTTTTAATATCTCTAATATTTTTTCATTAGGATAAAAAACAGTTATGTTCAGTTATAAATAGTTATTTTAAATATAAATAAAAAATTTATCATGGTAATTTATTATTAATTTTGAATGATCGGATAATTACCTTAAATGCTTACACAACACCGGTAGGGTGCTTTATTAAGTATTAGAAAAATCAAGTAAATGATTTTAAAAACATTAAAAGTAATAAAATTTGGATAAATTATGATGTTACATGAATTTTATGGTTACTAATAAATTATAATTAATTATAAAATATTTTATATTTTAATTCTCTTTTAATATTGATGACTTTAAAGTCAAATTAAATGAATAGTACCAAAAATGGATTTAATAGTATTTTTACATTAAATAATATTTTATTACATAATTTAAAAATCACAAAAAAATATTGAAAGAGGACAATTGGGATGGTAAATGGTCAAAAATGTCATCCATGGACCATTTTTGAGACACTTTTCACCTTGTAATTTAATTTATAACCCTTAAAGGCTAAAAAAATGTGTTACCATGGTTAAAGTTAAAAAAAGGTTAACGAAGGGATTAAACCAAATGATAAGGTTTAAAAAGACACAAAACCTACCTAAATTTTATTATATGATTATATTTCAACCTTATCTTATTTTTATTTGAATTTATGTTCATTTGTAATCATTTTACATGAAAATAAATTTATTGTATTTAAATATTCTAAGTAATTCCAAGTATGCTCTTTCCTCACTTATAAAAGGGAACCTATTCTCCACTCTTATTCACACCTTTTAAGCCACTTATCTTGACAAAAACCTACCCAAATCCCTTCTCAAACTTCATCCTCATGACCTATAGTATCTAATCTCATAAAAGGACTAACTTAAATGGATTAAGGTGTAATCTAAAGATAGTTTTCTGAATAATAGGTATAACTTTTAACCTACTATTTTCATTTAAATTATTCTTCTACCACCTTAAAATATTATATAACCATTATCATATAATAACATTAGTATATTACATATACTTAAATTGTATTATTCTGGTGGAACAAACCATATTCATCTCATTTCCATCCTATGTAAAAAAAATATCACTCATATGTACATATGACTTACCATATCCATATAGAAGTGTAATTCTTTTTTCATCACCATTTTACTTGGATTGTTATAAATATGGAACTAATGAATATATATTATATTTATAAAATAATTATGATTCTATAAATATATAATATCATTTACCTTATTACCCTTCTACTCATTAAAAAAGGATAACTTTTCTTGTGTGTGTGTGTGTGGACTATAACCTCCACGAAGTGATGTGATTCTTTTTGTATGTTCGCCTTTAAAGTATAATTATAAATTTTTATATAATTAATATATGTTATATTTATATCATGATTAAAATTCTTGAGATGATTTAACCCTGATAAATTTGTAAGTATTGAAACTACTGAACCAAAACTTACATGAAAAACAAAATAGTTAACACTCAGAAATAAAGATTTTAAAAAAGATTTATTATTAAACATGTGTTGGAATATTATAATTGGATCATATATGATATTATAAGTATGTACATGGTTATGGTATAGAATTATAATAAATTTAAATCATTATACAGGAGGCTAAAATCACTTATGAAGCAAGTCATACTTGAGGTAATAGTTTCTCATCTCACTTTTCATTTGAAGTTATTTATTTCATGGGGGTTGTAATTCAAAAGTTACTAAAGTGGTAAGGGTTTGTTTCACAATATCATCCTTATTCATTATTGTTTTTATTGATATTATTATTGGGAGAATTATATGATATTTCTATCTTAAAATCCATATATTTTATTCTACTATAGTCATTTTTAATATCTCAACATTTCTTTTGGGTACTTATAACCCTGTGTTTTTGTCATTTCTTGTTTAGATCATTTTTTTGGTTTTTTTGGAGATATTTGGAATTTTTTGGAAGTTTTTGGTTCTTTACTTGGTTAGCACATGACTAGGTATAACCATGAGGGTCATCCAAAGAAACTATGTGCCTTATTTTTGGATTTTACAAGGGGTTCATAGTTAATGAAAACCATGAAACCTCCCCATCAAATTGTGTGTCCTAGGATAGTGGGGGGTTTATGGTTGGCTCATGGTTTTTCAAACCATGCAGAAAAACCATGCACCCTCTTCTAGTAACCCAGGAGGGATCACATGGTTGGTGCACGATTTCTAAAATCATGTGGTCAAAACATGAAGCTCTCTCCAATATCCTAGTAAGAGGTGCATATTTTTTTAAACCATGGAGCCAAATTATATGACAGGAATTTAATTCTATGATTTTTTTAATTAAATACTCGAGACGTCCATTTTAAATTCTAAATTCCTCCTAATTGAACCTAATTTGACCATATCAATTTGGGAGGCACTCTATAGTCAATTTTGGATCCTCCGAACTATTTTCTTCCCATATATAAGTGTTAGTGGATGTATTATATTTCTTCTAGTGAGTGTAATATATTTAATTGGGAATTATATTTTCTTCCTCTATTTCTTTATTTTAGATCAGTGGATCCACATGTTGTTGATGGATCTATATATTACTTTTTTTAATTGTGGTTCTAGGATTATCCCTTGATTTTTATATCCTTTGACTCTCCTTGTGGATCCCTTATTGGGTGTTGATGATCATGATTGGAGTTAGGTGGTTTAGTAAGTAAATATCATTCAATTGAAACCCTTGATTCTTGTTTATTTCAAATTGGTTTTACAATTGATTTATAAACCTTGAATAGATTCTCTTGATTAATGGTTAAAATGGAATGGTGTATGTGTGTGAGTGATGAATTCCTTTAAAAATTCATTTTTATACAAAGTGTATATTTCTGGAAAAAATTATATTTATTTGAAATAAATTCTTTGAGCATGATTTAGATAAGATGAGTGGCATTAAATTATTTATTATTTAAAATGAAATACATGATTTTTTGATGAAAACCATTTGTCACTTGGTTTTTGAAATGAAAGGTATGGTTTTGAAACTTTAACTTGAGGTGATTTTAAATGATTATTTGAAATGATTGAGATTGATTGAATTAAATTATGGAATCATAAATGTTTTATTTTCCTTTAAGTACATGTAAACCTGGGTAAATTAGGTGTGAAGAACACATGCCAGTCATGTATTAGATATACTTGGTAATGGATTGATGGTGACAATTCTAACTAAACTATCTTGAGGGAAGGGAGATTATTCTTTGGGAGTATCTCATTTTCCCCCTAGGCTTTCCAATCTAGGGAGTGTGTGCGCACATAGAGCCATACTTTTCTATGATGTGTGAGAATCCTTGTACCAATCTAACCCCAAGTCTCTTAAACATGGTTCTATGAATGAAAATAATTATATATATTGATGATTGATTGAAAATGATTTAATCATGATTGTTTTGATAGATTTTCATATCCATTCCTATTTTCTTAAATATGGTTATATATACCTGATTTTATGAAAATCCACTTTGAAACAAATTTTATAATAGCCATTGAAATATTTTGAAAATCATATTTTTAAATGAATTGTAAAAATATTTGCATACCATGTTTTATGTAAAATTGATAAAAGTTGGCTTATTTTTTAAAGATTTATTACAAAATGATTCATGAGATCCTATTGGTATTTGTTTCTCACATCTTACCTTTTCCATCGAGTGTTTTTATATTTTCTAATTCTAGATTTAGGAAAATAGAAAGCACTAGTCGAAGGGTGGTGGATGTTCTTGATCAGTAGACTTGGGGATTTAACAGTGATTGGTGGAACATATGATATAGTTCTTACATAAAGATTCTATGATGATTTCTAGATGGTATCTTCTCATAATATGGTTTTGATACCTATTTTGAGACTTTTATCTATTTACTTTTGGTTTTACACCTTGGGGAGTGTTTGGAATACTGACTGTTTATTGTTTTATATTTGCGGATTTGTATTCATGAGTTTTCATTTTGGAGAAATTAGTAACTTGGGTTTGTTTTTATGCCCTAGAACTACTCACTAACCTATAGGGATCAGGAATTCCCTTCAGGACATGTAAGGACTAATTTGGGTACTATAGTTTGGCTATTCGAGTTGGTTGGTGAAAATCGGTATTAAAGGTGGCCATGCCTCTTCTTTGATGTCGATATGTATTTTTGGATATCTTGGTAGAAATGAGATAGGATTTTCTAGACTTAATTGGTATGTTACGTAAAAGTTCCTAACCAGATTTGATTATAAAAATCGTTAAGTTACCATGGGTTATTGGAAAAAAAGTGTCCTTGAGAAGTTTTTTGATCTAATTCTAGACTTTTTCCAAATCTTTGATCTGAATTTGGGATTCCCGATTGAATTATAATTGATATAGTTATTGATCTCATGTTTCATGACTGATTTATCCTTGTTATTTATTGAATTTTTGTAGTATTATTCCTCCAAGAAGTTGTTTAAACAGACCTCGGGAGGGAGTTTCAAATGAACCATGGAAAGAAACCCCTCTAATTAATTATAACCTTATAGAAGTTGTTGTGTGTGTGGTTAAATATTTGGTTCAGGTGGCTTAACATATTCCCATTTAGGCTGCAGAGTTTGTACTATAGATCAGTGATAATATAGATCATGACCAAGACTTTATTCATTTAAAACCACTATCTTTCTAGGATACCAATGATCCTTAAAAGTTAAAGGATTTTTTGAATAAATTTGAGCATCTCTTTGATTTCTTAGATATTCCTGACTTTGTTAATGTGAAATTTATTTCCTTAAATATTGAATTTCCTAGAATAAGGTGGTGGGATTTGATAGTTTAGACTAGGAATAATGTGGTATTGGAGTGTAAAGGCTTCATATCACATTTCATGGAATAGTTTTATCCATAATCGGTAGTAGTTTCTAAGTTTATAGAGTTCCTTAAACTAGATAAAGGTGATTGAACTATGACTCATCACAACAACATCTTCATCAAGCTTGTTCATTTATCACCTAAGGTGGTATCAAATGAGAAATTGAAATATTGGTGGTTTGAGATGGGTCTTTAACCAGATATCTGATATTAGGTCTTCATGTTAAATATCAACTCATATGTGGATGTCCTAGATATATATTTGATGGTGGAACTTGACTTGTATGGTAATTAAGGTTTGACATGAGTTCCTCCTGCTCCTAATGGTGGATCGAGTGTTCCCTTTAAAGGGAACTAGAATAAGGATGAGTCTTATAGTGGAAACTATAGTGGTGGATCTCAGTAGAATACTTTTTCTAATTCTTAAATAGTTTCTAGTAAAGGACTACATACTTATTTATATTCTAGAAAATTTGGGAATTGAAAGAAATATTTCATGAATTCACTGAAGATTTGTAGCTCTTATGGACTCCCATGTCACTGGGAGAGAATTTTCCATGTTTTTACTTCTTTTTGTAGTGGTACAGGATCTCTAATACTAGGAGGATGTACAATGAAATTATATGCTTCAAGAACAAAGTGGTTATATCAGGAATGAAGCTTCTTCATGCAGTGGGTGAGTATATAAGGGATGCTGATATGATCCCCACAATATTGATAGGTAACATTACTATTTCTTAAACATTATTCTATGATTTATTTGATACCATTTCCTATCATTCCTTCATATCTACTCATATTTTGTAATTGTTAAATCTCTATATAGAACTTAGGATTTATGTTATGGATATTTTTTCACCTATTAGGATAAATAGAGAGCATGTTATTTAATGATATTCTTGTACTTTCCCTTTATTATAAAATGAGTGTACTTTGGAATTTTTAATTTTGGATATAAAACATCTAAATATCATTATTAGGACATATTATTTGATCTATCGTAATGATTTTATCAACTATTTTCTTTGATGGGTCACCTTTACTTCCCTTTATGGAGTGTTTCATGTCTTCTAGGTAGAATGGGACCCTAGTTCATGTCGATTCGGGCCTCTACTTCTAGAGTTGGGTAGGATGATATCCATGTTTTCCTTTGAACTGAAGTGGGATTCTTCATATGGTAATATTTCTTCAGTAGAATATTATTTTCATGATATGTTTACTTCCAAATTTTCTATTTTTCAACTGGTGAGGGAGGTAAAGTTCTCTATTAACTTGGTACCAGATGCCCGGACTATTTTTATTCCCTCCTACCATATGGAACCAATATAATTAAAGGAGTTAAATAATAAAGTAGATGATTTAATATCCAAGAGATTCATTCACCCTAGTGTGTCACATTGGTTATTGTTAGTTATTTTTTTAAAGAAGGATAACATAAATATTTGCCTTTGAGTTGATTATTGAAAGCTTAATTGGGTCACAGTTAAGAATAAATATCCTTTACCTTGAATTGATGATTTTTTTGACCCACATAGAGGGTTGAAGTGGTTCTCAAAGATTGATCTTTAGTTTGGTTATCACCATATTAGTATCAAGAAGTTTTATATCCCTAAGATGACCTTTAGGAATAGTTATGGCCATTATGAGTACCTTGTTATGTCATTTGTTTTAACCAATGCTCCTATTGTGATCAAGGCATTGATGAACATAATATTCCACTTGCACCTTGATTCTTTTTTAGTGGTATTTTTGGATGAAATATCGTTTTAATCCAAGATTATGGAGGATCATTTTTTTCACTTGAGATAAGTTCTAAACATCTTGAGAAGTTATAGACTCTATTCTATCCTTTCTAAATGCGGATTCTGAATTCGAGAGGTAAAGTTCTTGGGACATGTGGTTTCTGAGCATGTTATTTCAATTGACCCTAAGAAGGTGAAAGATGTTATGACCCAAGAGGAAACATGGAATGTATTCAATATTCAAATCTTATTAGGATTGATAGGGTATTGCTGCTAGTTTTTGAAGGATTTTTCAAAGATGAATTCTCCAATGACCGCTCTTACTTGGAAGGGTGAGAAATTTATATGGGATTCAAAATGTTAGGATTCCTTTGATGAGTTAGAGAATATGTTGATTTCAACTCCAACTTTGAATCTTTTAGAAGTCGAGTAGGTCTATGTGGTCTTCTGTGATGCATCAGGTTCAGGAATGGGTTGTGTCCTTATATAGGGTGATCACATTATAACTTATGGATCTCATTAGATTCAACATCATGAGAATAAATATCCCACACAAGATCTCAAACTCACAAACTATGACACATTCTATGAATATTTGGTAACATTACTATTTAATTGAAAGTTTTAACATCTAATACAATCATAAAATCTTGTGTTATATCTTCTCACAAGAATATATAAATCTTCGATGAAGATGGTGGGTGGAATACTAGTAATCCTTTGATTTTGATATTACCTACACTCATGGTAAAAGGAATTTAATTTCTGATGATTTGAGTAGGAAAATTCCATCCCAAGTCATGAAATAATCTTCTGAGGAATGGAATCTGATGGATCTCTTTACTCATATGCACTTTGGATTTTAGGAGGATCGTACAGAGGTTGTTTTTTCAATTGTTCAATTAACTTACTCACTTATAAAGATACTTATTCAGGAATAATAACTTTATGATGAGTTCTAAGGAATTTGGAATTATTTATATGGTGGGGAGATCATTGGTGAGGGGTCTCTATCTTTATAGGGGATCTTATGCTTCTGGAGTGGTTATGCCATTCCTTTTCCTTTGAGGAAGGTTGTGATGGTGGATTTCTATAATTCCCATTGGGTTTTACACCATATAACCACAAATATGTTTTATGATATGAGGCAACATTTTTGGTTCCTAGGTATGATATAGGAGATTACTAATTTTTTCTCATTATTATACTTGTTAGTAAATTAGAGCTGAGTATCAAAAGCCTTTGGTCTTGCTTCAATCCCTTCTTATGCCATCTTGGAAGTGGGATGAGATATCGATGGAATTTCGTGTTGGGTTTTCATGTACACCTCACAAAAATAATGTGATATGGTTAGTGATTGAATGATTAACTAGATTGTTTTATTATCATTTATGATATAACCAAATTTTAGTACTTGGGATTTTTATATGTTCAAGATAATGTCAGATTACATGGATCTCTATATTCCATAGTTTCCAATAGGGATCCCCAGTTCACTTCTCATTTTTAGAGAGGCCTCTAATAATTGATGGGATCCTAGGTGAAATTAAGTACGGAGAACCATCCTTAGATGGATGGTCATAACGAATAGGCTATACAGATTCTTAAGGACATGCTCTAAGCTTGTGACCATGACTTGGGAGGATTTGGGGATTTCTACTTGAGACTGATCAAGTTTTCCTACAATAATAGTTACTAGTCATCCATAAATATAGAACCCTTTGAGGCCTCATATGGCTAGCCTTGTAGATATCCTCTTTTTTGGATGGATATTGGTGAAGCTTCCTTAGTTGGACCTAGTTTAGTTCAAGAGATAATAATAAATATTTAGTTAATTCATCAGAGAGAGGTAACGACATAGATTTGGTATAAATACTATATTGATTTTCAATGTCACCCTTTTGAGTTATTGGTTGGTGAACTTTTTTTAGAGTTTCATCCTAGTTAGGTCATTGATGTATTGGGAAGAAAGTAAAGTTCTCACTGAGATATGTGGGACCATTTGAGGTTTTTGAGAATATTGGAAAGGTGTCTTACCATTTGTCTTTTACACCTTAAATGACATCGATCCATAACATGTTCCATGTAAAATGGATCAGAATGTATCTCTTTGTCCTATCTCATGTATTGAGATGAGAGGATCTTGATGCGGAACATGATTTATCCATGACCGAGTAGTCAATTCAAATTATTGATTCTTAGATAAAGGTTCCTCATGGAAAATCAATACCCTTAGTTTGGGAATTATGGTAGTATGGTTCTAATTCACATGATACTTGGGAGTGTGAGGCATTGATGAGAGAATAATATCCTCACCTATTCTCTGACTAGTCTTCTTGATAGGCTTTCTAGGGGAAGAAATAAAATATGGTGGGGAGATTGTAACATCTTGTTACCAATTTCACATAATTATAACCCTTTTCTTGTCATCTATTTTCTATATCTTTTTGGGTTTTTTTTTTGAGACTTTTGTAAATTTTTGGAAGTTTTTAGTCCTAAGAATGGTTGTCACACAGTTAGGGAAAATCATGTGGGTTATCCCAAGAAACCATGTGCCTTGTTTTGGAGTTATAGAGGGGAGTAGGATTAATGCAAACCATGTAGCCTCCCCCTCAAATTGTGTGGCCTAGGAAAATGGGTGTGCATGGTTGATGCATTTTTAGTTAAACTGTATAGATAAACCATACAACCTATTCTAATATCCCATGTGGGATCACATAGTTTTTTAAACTGTGCAACCAGACTACGCATCTCTCTCTAGAAACCCAGTAAGAGGTGCATGGTTTGTCAAACTATGAGTCCAAACCATGTAATGGGAATTTAATTCTATGAATTTCTTAATTAAATCCCCAAGACCCACATTTTAAATTCTAAACTCTTCCTAATTGAACCTAATTCAACCCTCATAGTTTTTAAGGCTCTATAAAGGTGATTTTGTCTCCTCCAAACTCTTTTCTTCTAGGATCAAAGTGTCAGTGTATGCATTGGATTCCTTCTGGTGAGTGTAATCTCTTTGGCTATGAATTATCCTTTTTTTCCTCTCTAACCTTCTTTAAGATTGGTGTATCCTCATATTTTTTATGTATATTGATATTTATTTTTTGATTTTTGGGTCTAGGATTCTCCATTGATCATTCTATCCATCAACACTCCTTGTGGATCCCTTGTTGGGTGTTGACGATCATGATTGGAGGTGGGCAATTTCGTAAGGCAATCTTTTTCAATTGAAACACTTAATGATTTTTATTTTAAATTAGTTTTCCAATTGATTTATAAAGAATTAATTCAGTATCTTGATAAATTTTTGAAATTTAATGGTGTGTGTGTGTGATGAATTCCTTTGAAATGGATTTTGAAATAAAGTATATATTCCTGGAAAAATTATCTTGATTTGAAATGAATTATTTGAGAATTATTTTGATAATATGAATAGAATGAAACGATTTATGATTTTAAATGATATTATTTGAAATTAAATTTGTGGGTTTTTTATAAAAACTATTTTTGGGGTTTTTTAAATTAAATTAATGTTTTTGAAACTTGAACTTAGATTTTATTGAAATGATTATTAGAAATAATTAAGGTTGATTGAATTGAATGATATCCCTATAAATGTTGGATTTTCATTGAATAAAATGGAATTTTGGGTTGTTAGGTGGGAATAACACATGATAGGAATATATTAGATCTACCTAGAAATGGATTGATGATGAAAATGATAACTAAAGTATCCTAAGGGTGGGGAGATTGTTCTTTAGGATTATCTCATATTCCCCCTAGGTTTTATGATCTAGGGGGTGTGTGCACACTTGGAGCCATACATTACTATGATGTGTGAGGATCCATGTACTAATCTAACCCTCAGTATCTTAAACATGGTTCTATTAATAAAAATGATTATACATGTTGATGATTGATTGAAAATTATTTACTCATGTTTGTTTTGATAGAAATTCTTATTCGTTCATTTTTTGTTAAAGATGCTTATATCTGCCTAATTTGATGGAAATTTACTTTGAAACCTACTTTATAATATCCATTTAAATTTTTTGAAAATTGTATTTTGATATGAATTGTGAAAATATTTCCATTCCATGTTTTATATCAAATTAATAAAAGGTGGTTTATTTATTATAGACTGATTACAAAGTACTTGGTGAGATCCTAATGGGATTTTTTGCTCACACCCTACCTTTTACTTCAAGTTTTTGTAGATTTTATAATTCTAGGTTTATGAAAGAGGAAATAACCACTCATAGGTGGTGAATGTTCTTGATCAGTAGACCTTGGGAGTTGGTAGTGACTGGTAGAACGTGTGATACACTTGTTACATGGAGATTATGGGATGATGTATAGATGGTATCTTCTGATGACTTGGGTTATTGTACGTTTTTTTAGACTTGTATCAGTTTTATTATGGTTTTATTCCTTTTGGAGTGTTTGGTATGTTTATTTTTATTGTTTTATATCCACTTCTTTGTCTTAATGAGTTGTCCTTGTGGTAAAATCATTACCTTCGGTTTGTTTTGATTCTCTAAAGCTATTCACTAACCCATAGGGATCGAGAACACCTTTCGGGTTGTTTTGGGACAGATATGAGTACCATTTAGGTGGGTTATTTAGGTTGGTTCATGACATTATCTCTATAGAATATATTTTTTCCTTTCATTTTCCTCTCTTTAAGTATGTAAGAGACTAAAAGAATGTTTTTAAGGAAAACTAACATTGTTTTCCATTCAATTGGGAATATTTTTCTTACATGACTATATTTTCTTTAAAAAAATTAAATAATGTATTTACTATTCTCCAATGATTGACTAAATTCATTTTTACCTATGTTTTAATTTTTATAAAAATGTTTAAAAGTAATATTCTTTTCATTTTATGAATAGGATAATTTTTACCAAAGGTGTGAATGAAATATTTGTTTTAATGTACACCACACGAACTTTTTTCTCATTATCATAGATACTCATTTCTTTGAAGATTCCTTTACAAGTTTTTATGGATTTTTTACAAAGAAAATGATTTTTCTGATATTTTTGGAATTTTTTAGATTTTAAATAAATGATTTTAAAATGAAAATGGTATTTTCCTAAGGAATTTTTATAGTTCTATTTTAAGTGTATTTTCATCTATGTCAATATCCTTTGATAAATCTTATGTTTTACTGAGGATATACTCTAATGATATCATCTACCATATTTCTCTAGATGCCTTATAATCATTTTAACTATGGAAAGTATTGAAATTTTTTATGTTAGTTCTTCCAATATGGATAGTTATTTATTATTAAGTCATATTGATTAAGTTGTATTGTTTATTCATATAATGAATTCATTGGACTTATTAAGTGACGTGTGGGACCCAGAATTACATATCCCCTCAATGCATCAATAAGTATCATGAGACAAAATAGTTTTGGTATTTTATATATAACTTACCTATTTATGTATTATTTCTTGGAATGAGGCATTAATGGTAAGTTTAATATTTCCGACATTATACATTCTATCATCATGAAATTAGTTATTGATGTCCATGTGATTACTCAAATAGTTATGATATCCATGGATAATTTTTAAGATCATGTGATTATTTTTATGAAATTATTTGATCATCATTTATTCCTACTATATTATACATGCCTTATTTATTCTATGATTGCTTATATTGTACGCATTCCCTTATTGATCATCTAAGTTCACCCTTTTATTTGTTCCCTTACCAGGATGCAAGGAAGTGTAATATGATTGATATTCAAAGATATTATATAGGGAATAATAAATTTCTTGAAGAAAATACTATGTTGTATTTTATGATTTCAAGTGTAATGTTAGATTCAATCATATATTAAGTTTTACAATACTGCTAAACTATTTTATCCCATGGGTTGTGATCACCTGTATCTAGTGCCAATGTAATTAAGTAATTACCTGATTTATCCTATTAGGGTTGGGGTTGTTACATATTGTTTGCAAAGTGAATTTAATTAAAATTTTCTTCAATGGTAGGATTTAATAAAATGGAATGGGGCCTAAGTCAATCTGGAAGTCACTAAAAATAATTTTAGAAAATTTAAAATGGACTATTTTGGTGATTTCTTAATTGGTGAGGTGTTGAAATTTTATTTTAGGGATTAGTGTGTTTCATTCATTATATTTTTTATGTAATAAGTTTAAATGAATATTTCATTAATAATTAATAAAACATCCATGGGTCTTTTAATCATATTTAAAATTTATTATATTTGAATATTTTTGTAAGAGAATTTGGAATGGGTAAAAAGGAATGAATGTTGTTGTGTGAAAAAAAGTGTCTTTTTAAAGATCTTATTCTAGAAAATGTGATCTTAGGGTAATTATTACCATGTATTAATTGATTTAAATTTCATTTGACTTTGGAGTGTTTACTTTTCGATCCTTTGAAGTATCTAGGTGTTTTGAATTCAAAATATTTTATTAATTTTTGTAAGTGTGTGGTTAAATTATTTAGTTCTTTATTATTTTATGCAAGAAATCTTACATGTGTTTGTTGGGTAAAAATATCTCAATGTTTCGTCTCAGTGTTTTTGAGATGATTTTGTTTGTTAAAAAAATCCATTTGATCGTATTACATTATATTTGGTGTTGCTAAAGTATATATTTTGAAGGTCGTGTAGTTTCCCAGTGGTTTCCATATTTTTGGGCCTCAAAATCGGGATTTTTTATAGAAAAGGAATAATTTTTTCATAGAATAATTTGAGAAAATCATGGGTAGTATACAGGATCTAAAATTGAAATTAGAAAAATCATGGATTTTTTATAGTAGTTTCACTATACAGACTGTGGATGGTGTTTCATTTACGGAAGACAATGGTATTTCAGTGTGCTATAAAGGGGTATGAAGTGTGAAAACTGTATAGAAATATTATTTCACAAGAATCTCATCATTTGAGGTTGAATATAGTGAATTAAATGTCTCCATAAAGGGATCACTTTTGTAGAATTAATATTGTGATTTAAAGGGAACTGTGAATGAATAAATAAACTATGCGGATCATATAGAAAGTTCAGTACATAGTGAAGGCTCATACGCAAAGGATTTTTTAGTAATTATGATTATAGGGTTTTGAAGATTTATTTTATTATATAAAGGACCCCTAACAACATCATTTTATAGATTAAATTTCATTAGAGAGAATAATCGCTAGAAGAATTTGGATAACTCCTAAAGTGGTTCATGAAGGAGGTATTTTGTAAAGGAAGTGACTCAAGAAGGAGGCATTATATGAACAAGGTAGTTCTTGAATGAGGTTATCTGCAAAGGAAGACCAGTTCACAGATTTTTTGGGGGGCATTGTAGCTTGAAAAAGAAATATGGATCATGAAGGGAAGGCATTCCATAAAGTGTCAGTCGTCCATGAAGAAAAGGCAATCTGCAAGGTAAAGACGTTCTGTGGAACACTCATGTTACATGATGTAGATGTTTCCACAAAGGGATTAAGTAAAATTGTGAAGGATCAAAAATAGTTCTCAAAAATACTCCCCATAAAGAAAATTCTATGTGGTGAAGTGTATTTAATATACTTGGTGAAAATGGAGCTACATGGAACACTCAATGTGAATCTATTCTGAGATGATTCAAATCAACAAAATATTCCTTTGAAGAAGCAGTGATAACACTTCAATGGAGAGATAAGTGAGCTTTCAAATTGTGATTGGTTGCAAACCAGGAGGGATAGTGAGTCCACTCCAAAATTTGTAACAGTAGTGAAATTTAGTGGATTTGGTATATCAGCATGTTACTTTATATTCTCCTTGGATGTATCCCAGTGAAAATGGAACAAGTAGAATTGTTGTGTCTCATTCATGCTTTCATTTCTACCCATACCTTGTTATGGTAAAGGGAGAGAAGATCTTTTTTAATGATGAAACAAGATCTAAAAGGGCAATAGTTTTAATCTGACATACCCTAGTTCACCCCCCTCTCAGGGTATTTAACCTAGTTGGGTTAACAATTGGTATCATATCCAAATGTTAATTTTAGTGTTTCTCTCTAAGGAGTTTCAATAGAGGTTTTAAATAATAAAGGTATTATGATTTTGATGGAAAAAAATTTCAATTGTGGAAGAATCGGATGCAGCACTTATTCCAATATTTAGGAATGGATGTCTTTATAAAAAATGCATGGTATTTTAGCCAGTGTGTATAGTGGTGCTTTATAAAAAGATTACTGAATGGAATTGGATTTTAATGCTAAAGAAATAAATACTTTAGGGGGAGACCTATCCAATGTAATCTATATAAATGTGATGTCATGTAAGTCATAACATTATAAGTGGGAAATGTTGCTAAATATTTATAAGGGAAACTAAAAAGTCATAGAAGAAAAATAGTAGGTTCTATGGAACAAGTATTAGGATATGATAATTCACCCTAATAAGTATATAGATTCATTCTTTTACCGGGTTAATGTTACTATGTAAGACATGTGTTGTCTCGAAGAAATTATTGATTATGTAAAGATCGTTAAGGAAATCTTGAGGGGAATTCCACATCAGTTCAATTTGAAAGTTTCTATACTAGAAGATAAATATCCAATAGAGATAACATTGGATAGTTTACACAGTGCTCTTATTGCATAAGAGATGAGAAATTGTGATAATGAGTATGTGGAAAAAGTTAATTCCAAAAATATGGAATTCAAGGCCATTAAGAAGGTCACCATTGAAGATGTCTAGGAAGAAGAATAGACGAATGAGGTGATGTCATACCTTTACTCAAATATACAAATAGGAAAAGGAAAGATTAAAGGGAAACTCCCACTTGTATTATTTTGATATGGAAAGGTTTTATATCTTGTAATAAGGTGTCCTAAGAAGTTTCAAGATGATGATGGGGTTGAAGTTAAAATTCCCATGAAGAAGTATTTATCCTATATGAAAGGTAAGAAAATTTTTAAGATAAAATTATACAAAAAGAAGAATCATATTTCATGAGAAAATGATAGTTTTTAAGAATCTAAGGTTGAATAGATGGATAATTACAAGGATCGTGGATAAAATGCTATAGTGGTAGTTATAGGTAGCTCCTAAACAAGGGGAAAAGGTGAAAATGATAAAGAAGTTGAAGAAAGGTTTGATCTAAAAACTAAATTAGTTGATGATATTGAGGAGATATATGTTTGGAGAGACAAAATAAATAAATAAAACATAGTATCCCATGATTCAAAACATTATATACATTAGTAGGAAAAAGAGAAGTCTAAGCTGGAGGAAGAAATTGAAAATATTAAGTCTTCAATGCTAGGGAACTCAGAAAAGTTTGTTGAGTACAAGCTCAAAGTTGAAGAACAAAAAATATTGATCGATGGTTTGAATATCATATAAAAGGATAAAATTAAACATATATAAGAACTTGAAGAGGAATTTGGGGACCTATGAAGAAAAGTAGAAGATCGGGATAAACTATTGAATCCCAGTATTACATTGGGAAAGTAGATCACTCAGATGCAAGAATAGATGGAATTGGAGCATAAAGGTCTAGAAAGACAAAAGAAATAGTCATATCCAAATGATAAGGCTGATATAGGGCTTGATAAAAAATAGAAAGATATGGTGATTGATGTTAGAATATAAGTTCCCACTCTGAGGTTGAAAATTGATTTGGGTATAAATAAGAATCATAACACTCATAGAAACCAAGAAATAAAAGTTTCTACAATAATGTACAGGAATACACCTCATATCATATGTTATTATTGTGGAAATATGGTACATTCTCAAAATATATATTCCATAGCCAAAATCTAATTAAGATAACAAGAGCAATAAAGTATTCGATATAGAGTTCAATATTCTGAGAATGATTTTTATGGTCATTATTTTTCATGTGGGGAATCCAAACACATGGCTAGATATTTCTCATAAATAATGTAGAGGAATGTGATAAAGCTAACTAAAATTGGTTGTATGCAATAGCTTAATGAATCATCGACTAACCTAAATATAGAAAAATCAATTTAAATATCTGCAATATGAAGTTGGTCCATCATACTATGAGGATGATCAACAATATCAGTCCATAATAGGTATGAATTCAATAATGTGGATCAAAAATAAAAGAGCTGAGCAGGCAGGGATTGTAGAGATTTCCCTTAAAGCATCAGACCATACTGGTTTTTGGATCCTTGAAAGTGGATACACATCCCATATGATGGGAAATAAGGATATTTTTGGAGGTATTGAATATAAAAAGGATGGTGTTATAAAATTTGAAAATGATGAAGGCCTAAAGATTATTATTTCAGGAAAATCCAATTTGGGGGAAAAGAAATGAAACATACATATGTGTTATTTTTAGATGGTCACAATCACAACTTACTAAGTGTTAGTCAATTGTGTGACTCAGTTCATGCTATAAGATTTACCAAGAATATTTTTATCGTCAAGGTAAAGGATAATACAGTTTTTTTACATGGTAAGCACAAAAAGGGTAATTTATACCTTGTGAGTGGATAATAAGATATGTGTTTTTTATCTATAGAGTAAGAAAAAAGGTTTTATTGTAAACGACCAAGCCATATATGCCAACCATCCCTAGAAGATCTTGTTAAATGTGATGCATCAAAATATCTCTCTGAGATATCATGTGATCATAATCACACGTGTGATACTTATCAACAAGGTAAGATTATCAGAAAGACATACAATGAAAAATAAAAAAAGTCAACAAGAGTGATTGAATTGGTGCATGCATATGTGTGTGGACCTATCTCACCAAGATCCATTTACAAGAAGAGGTATTATGTTATTTTCATTGATGATTTCAGTAGGATGGAATGGATATTTTTCATTTCCCACAAGTCCTACACATTCAGTTGCATAAAAAATATTGGAGGGTATCTGAAAGGATGCTTGGAAAGAAGATTATAAAATTTCATACTGATAATGGTATAGAATTCACAAACATTCAAGTGGAATATTATCTTGAGAAACATGTGACAAGGCATAGAGTTTCAGTAGTGAGAAATCCTTAATGAAATAGAGTGGTTTAGAGGAGAAATCAGATCATAAACAAAATAGTCAAAACAATGCTTATTGAAAAGAAACTACTAGATAAATTTTGGAAGGAGAAAATATTGAAATCAGTATACATATACAATGGGTATTTTTTGTGTCCAAAAGAAGGAAAGACTCCATATGATCTATGGTATAGAAATAATCCAACATTGAAATACTTTCAAATCTTTAGAAGTAAGTGTTTTATTCTCAGTAAAGTGAAAAATAGAAAGTTTGAATATCATGGAGATGAGGGGATATTCCTTGGATACTCAAGAAAAAGAAAAGTATATAAATTCTTCAACAAAAATCTTGGAAAATTAGTTGAAATAAATGATTTCTTTGTTGTAGAGATTGAAAAGAATCTTCAATAACACAGTAAATAGTTCTATGATGATGGTGATGAGGAGGTAAGAAACTCAGGGGGATTAGAAGTGGAAAATGTTGATTCATAAGAATATAATGATGATGAGTAAGAGGAAATCAAATATGTATCTGTATAGAAGCTGAAGAGTAGAGTTGAAATTGATATGAAAAATATCATTGGTGATCAAGTAGCGCCAGTTCAAACATGGATAATGAAGTCTTTACAGTAGAAATATTTCTTATCTTAGGTAAAGCCTAAATGTTTTGAAGAAGCAAATGGAAATGATAACTAGGTTTAGACTATTAATGAAGACTTTTAATGAATTGAGAAGAATCATATATGGTAGATTTTTTGAGACCAACAGATAACAATGTCATCAGGACCAAATGGGTCTTTCACAACAAGATGAATAAATACAGTATAGTGATTTGAAACAAAGCACGACTAGTGTTAAAAGGGTTCTTTGGATAGAGGGTATTGATGTTGATGAAATATTTTCACCTATTACGGGGTTAGAGACAATCATATTATTATTGGTCATAACAATGAAAAAAATATTCAAAGTTTTATAGATTGATGTCAAATCATCATTTCTAAATGGGGTTCTAGAAGAAGAAGTGTATATTAATCATCCATATGGTTTTCTCATTCATAAATATGATACCAGATTTTTTCAACTGATAAAGGAACTATATGAGTTGAAGTAAGCCCCGAGGGAATGGTATTCAAGACTGGATCATTTTTTAAAGAATCTTAGTTTTTAGCATGGTGGAGTTAATTAAAATATCCATGTCAATAATGACAGTAATCAAATTATGATGGTGTTGGTGTATGTTGATGACATAATATTTGGTGGATTAGAAAAAGCGTAGTGAAAATGCTTCATATAATTCATGAAAAATGAGTTTGAAATATCAATGATTGGTGAACTGGCCTTTTTCTTGGTTTACATGTGATACAAGGAGGGAATAGAATATTTATTTCTCAATATAAATATTCCAAGGAGGTTCTAAGTAGATTTGGAATGAATAATTCCAAGGATATGTCAACTCTGGTGGCTACCCAGATGAAGCTATCATGATATGATGAAGGAAAAGTAGTTAATTTCATATAATATAGATAGATAATTGGAAGTCTATTATACTTAATAGTGAAACTACCTGATATTATTTTTTCCACATTCCAAGCAGCCTGATATCAAAGAAATCCTAAATAAATCCACTTACTTGAAGTAAAAAAATAATAATTTGATATATCAAGGGCACTGCGTATTTTGGTTCATTTTACAATGAAAAATATCAACAAGAGTTATAGGGCTATATAGATACATATTGGGTTGGGTCGGTATATAATATAAAATCAACCTTAGGTGGTGCATTATATCTTGGTGGATTGTGTATTTCTTGACAAAGAAAGAAACAAGATTGTATTTCATTGAGAATCATATAATCTAAATATATTGTGGATACTTAAGAGTGTATATAGTTTTTTTGGATGAAGTGGTAGATTTATGATATGGGAGTTGAAGTGAAGACTTTTATTGAAATGCATTACGATAATTCAAGTATTATAAATCACATAAAAAATCCATTTCATCACTCATGGATAAAGAACATTGTAATGAAATAAAATTTTATCAAGGAAAAGGTTTATCATGGGATTTTGAAGTTGTAGTATGTTCCTATATAACAATAGTTTGAAGACATTCTAATGAATTCCTTACCCAAAGAGTCATTTGAGTGGCATCGACTGGATCATGGAATTTAGTAAAATCCCCACACTTGAAAAAATTGTGGATGTGAGACCCACTCTTCCCAAAGTATGGTGTATTTTTACCTTATAAGGGGATATATTTTATTTACAATGTTGTATCCACAAAGGAGTGACCTTTGGGTTCATGGAAAAAGTGGTTGAAATATCTTGATCAAGACAAGGAAGAAGATGATAAGGGGAGAAGAAAATTAGGGGGAGTTTAAAATCTAATGATGCTAAAGATGATCGGTCAAAGGTTATATATCAAAATAGATGGGTTTTATGATTAAATCGGTTGATTGGTTTGGGAATGAAGGGATTTATTGATGAAATTTTCATGTTATCCTTATTTATAATTTCAAACATGGATTGTGTGGGCTTAGAGTGTGTGTTGGGTAAATCTTTGATCGCTATTTGGAATCACAAGAAGTGCATTTTGGTATAAGATAGAAGAATATTTAAAGTTGTATCAAAGATTGATGAGTTTTCAAAGACCCTAAAGGGGGGTATTTTTGGGAAAAAATCCTTCAAGGTGTCATCTTGGTGTTTTTGGGATGATTTTTTTGTTCACAAATCCAATTTATCACATTATAGTATGGTTGGTGTTTTCAAAGTAGATGTTTTGAAAGTGGTGTAGTTTCCTAGTGTTTTCCATATTTTTGGGTCTCAAAATCAGGATCTTGTTTTATGGAAAATGAATCATTTCTATATAACATTATTTGATAACTACATAGGGAGTATGTAGAATTGAAAATAAAAATTGAAAAATGTATGGATTACACATAGCATTTGAACTATATGGACTGAAGAGGGTGTTTTGTTTGTGGAATATGACATTGTTTAAGTGTGATGCAAAGGGGTATGCACTGTGTAAACCGTATAGCAAGATCATTTCATGGGAATATCGTCATTTGTAGTCAAATATGGTGAATTAAATTCCGCTGTGAAGGGATCATTATTTGTAGAAGGAAGACGATGATTTAAGGGGTACCATGAATGAATAAATGCGCTATATAGACCACATTTAAAGTTTAGTATGCGATGAAGGATCATCTGTAATAGAGTTTTTGATAATTATGATTAGTAGTTTTGTGCATTCATTTTCCTATATAAAGGACCCCTAACAACATCGTTTGATAGAGAGAATTTAATTAGATATCATAATCGCTGGAAGAATTTGGCTAAGTCCAAAAGTAGTTTTAAAAGGATGTATTCCTCAAAAGAAGTGATTCATGAAGGATGAATTCCATGAAAAAGGTGGTTTGAGAAGGAGGTCATCCGCAAAGGAAGCTCAGTTCGTGGAAGTTTTTTGTGGGTAACTGTATCTCACAAAAGAAATGGGGATCATGAAGTGAAGTTAGTATGTAAAGATTCATATATCTATGAAGCAAATGCAGTCTATACGGAAAATACATTCCATGGAGCACTCATGATATGCGGTGTAGATGTTTCAATGAAGGGATTAAGGTAGTTTGTAAAGGATCAAAAATAGTTTGTGAAAGGAATCTTCACAAATCAAACACTACATGGTGAATTGTATTTCATCTACTGGGTGAAAATATAGTTACATGGTACACTTAGTGTTAAACTATTCTAAGATGATTCAAATCAACAGAATATTCCTTTTAAGAAGCAGTGAGCACACTTCAGTGGAGAGTGTAGTGAGCTTTCAAATTATGATTAGTTATAAACCAGGAGGGATAGCGAGTCCGCTCCAAACTTTATAAAAGTGGTGTGCTTTAGTGTATTTGGTATATAGTAATATTGAATTTTTATGCTCCTTTTATTTAACCTGGTGTGAGTGAACCAAGTAAAATTTTTATGTCTCATGCATACTTTCATTTCTAATCATACGTTGTTATAGGAAAGGGAGAGAAGAGCATTTTGTTTAATAATAAAACAAGATCTAAAGGGGAAGTAGATTTAATCTTTTGTACACTAATTAACCCCCCACCCCACCCCCACCCCCTCTTAGGGTATTTAATCTTATTGGGATAACAGTACTTGAATTTGAGTTTGAAAAAAAATTGTGAATAAAAGTATATTTTAACTAATTTTGAATGGAATTTTAACATGGAACTCATCAATTATGATTATAAAATTAACTACCTTGGAAATTTAAATTATTTGAGATTATTATATTGATTTAATGCTTTCTTTTATAATTGAAAAGTTATAAATTCTACTTATATTATACATGCTGAAATTTTTATATTTTAAAATAAAGAAACTAATTTTTGAAAGAGGACATGTTTAAGTGGTGGTGGTTTGATTTTTGTTTAATCATGTGTTCAATTTCCAAATATTTATGAAGTGATATTATGATATAAAGTATTTATAAATTAGTATGAAGTAGTTTTATGATATGAAGTCGTTATTTATGATAAATGTAATTTATGAAATTTATGTTATTTGAGATGGGTTGTTCATTTTCCTATTTTAAAAATTATTGTGATGGTCGTTGTGTGAAATTTTATTTTTTGTCATGTCCCTGGTAAATTCTTATTGGTTATTGTTGGGTTTTTGAATTTTTTTTGATATATATTTTTAAATATAACATTTTTTAAAATAAAAAGTACCCAAAATCTGTTTTTTTTGGTGTGATAAGTGATTAGAGATATTTCCAAAAATTATTTTCAACTTTTATTGTTATGTTTCAACTAATTTTAATCTTTATATGACTTGAAATGAGTTATAAAGTTTCCTCTAGAATTGGAATCATGTATTTTTTCCAATTTAAAGACTTTTTTGAATAGTATTTAAATAGATTTTATTAGTATATGTATATATAATTTATTTAAGGATATGCTAAAAAGAATAATGAAGTATTTTTAAATAGAAATGTTAGGTATGTTCCATGTTTGGGAAGTGTTTGAATAATGTTTGGGTAATGTCATTTGGGATAAAATTATTCTCAACCTTTATAATTTGAAAATCGATATATTCCATCCATCAAGTTGGTTTAAATCAAACAAAAAATATTTTAGTGGGAAGAAGTGTATTTTCACATCTTAAAGACTTGTTGTTGGGGTTTTAGGATAATTTATTCTGAAAATGAGTATTGTTTTTACAATGAGGATGGAAAAAAGGGAAAGTTTTTGCAATTTAGATGTTTTGGTATAGGGATTTGTCTAAATTGAAATTGATTCAAGTATGTTTCATTTATTTTAAAGAGTTTTATAGTTTTTATTAAGTTATATTCATGATGAAAGTAATTTAAAATAAAAGGGAAATATGTTAAATTCATAAGGTCATGTTTGATTTAGATTTGAATTTAAAAGTTAGTCTTTTCATTACAAATCTATATTATTATGATTTGGTTTATAGGAATTTGAATTTTAAATTGGGTTAAAGATAATGTAGTTCATTTTAACCATTTTTTTCAAATTTATATTGAATATCCTTGATGTGAATGAGGAAATTATTTGTTAGGTCATGTTTTGGTTGTTGGATTTAACATGAAAGTGATTATTTTAAATTTATTTCATGATATTTGAGAGTTTCTTGTTTGTTTCAATTTTAAATGAATTAAAAACTTATAATCAATATTTGAACTATATATAGTGTTCCTAAATAGGAATTTTAATTTTATCTTTATTTTTTTTTATTTAAATATTTGGTTAACATATCTTCCTTTGGGAATTATGATTTAAAATATTCTTTTAAAATATTTGTATTTTCAACCATATCATTTTAGGAGGAAGGTATTTAAAATCATAGTATTTGATGGAAATCAATTTAAAAGTTGAATTGAGTAATAAACTTATGATATTAAAATCATGGATATATAGAAATACATTATAGTAGAGAGTGACCACATGGGCCAGGATGATAATTTTCAAAGTATGAGATTATTCAATAATATATTATGAGGAAAAACATGTGTATTCTTATATCTTTCTTGAGATTTCAAAATAAAAAGTATTTTTCATTATTAAACTGAAATGATTTTTAAATAAACGAATTTTAAATGGGATTTATATGGAGAAAAGTAATAGGGTGGGAAGAATTTTCATAGACACAATGTCATTTTCAGGTAAAATATTTATTACTTATTGATTCCTATATTTATTTCAAGATTTTTCTCATATCTTAGGTTGACCATGTGTGTTTGGGCCCTATCAAGGTGTCAGGGGTGTTGTTGTAGGCCAGGAATCGAGTTTCGGGAGTTGACCGAGCATGGGGTTGAGTTTCAATAGTAGGTATTCGTGAGTTAAAGGCTATATGTAAATTTTTGGTGTGGATTCCAATTAATTATATTCTTAGATATTTTTAAGAAACTAGGAGATTGATTCTGGAGGATTTCTAGATTTTTAGGTTGCTTAGTCATATGGTATGACTAGCATGTATCATAGAATACTATATATCAAAGTCATGTGGTTTTGGTTATCTGTCATAAGCTATGATATTGGAGATATTGTAAGTTGTAACTAGAATCCAGGGGTTGAATATTTATAGAAAATGGTAGTGTCTGGTGCATAATATTTTATCTTCAGTATGCAAGGAATATATATTATGTATGAAGATATATATTATGTATCAAAGGTAATATATTCTGTATTGATTTTTTATCTAAGGGAATTAGATTACATATTATAAGTATATCATATATTAAACTATGATACATAAGGTTACTTTGATACATGATTTTTACCTTGTCATGTAAGGTTTTGTACTTAGAGAGAAAATTAGTAAAGTCCCCATGTATAAGGGTCCCCTTTCTGGAAATTTGGCTAAGTTCCCATATATAAGGGTACTTTGATACGTATGTGTAAGGGTACTCATCTCATTTGTAAAATTGATTAAGTCCACATGCATAAGGGTTAACCCTAGATACATAAGGGTCCTCGGAGGGTAGTGGAATCTGACTAAGTACCAAAGTTCCCTTTAATGTGTGAGGGTAAACCCTATGATACATAAGAGTAAACTATGGATACGTAAGGGTTCTTAGAGGGTGGTGGAATTTAGAAAATTACCAGATTCACCCAATGATACATAAGGTTTTATGGTTTTCCCTATGGTGCATAAGGGTTGATACCCTATGATACATAATCTTTGATACTTATCATATGATTTGTAAAGGTTAGTTCTTATTGTGTGATGTGTAAGGGTTGATCTGGACTAAATAATGGTAAAGTATGAAAAAGATAAGGGTTAACTCAGTGATTTGTAAAGGTTGAAAAATAATGGTTAATGATTAAGGGTTATATGTAAGGGTTAACTTGGTGATCTGTAAAGGTTGAAATTTGTGGGTTAATAGGTAAGGGTCGTATGTAAGGGTTACTTGGTAAGTGGGGGTTTTTTTAGAATTTTCAAAAAAATGAGTGTAATAATGATCTAGAAGTAAAATCACACCATGAACCAAGGGGATATGCTATGATGGTCTAGATGAGGATCACACCATGATCTAGGGGGTCACATTGTGACATGGCCTATATATATCATTTTTATAAATAATTAATTAGTTCATTAAATTATATGTTTAATGGGGTTCACTATTTCATCCAGCGGTACGGAGGATTAACCCTAACTCTCCTTGCTCAAATTCAAGAGCCTTCTACACATTGACTCTTACTTATATCTCTCCATATATTATGTTCTTGTGGATTTATTCATCAAATCATCATGAAATATCTTAGTGTTTCTCTTCCTTCCTCCTTGGTTATTTTTTGTTCTTCTTCATGAGTTTGTTCCACTCCTATGAATTAGGTGGGCTAGGGTTTATGTTGAACTAATTCTAAGTGAGTGGTTTTTTTGTATAAGGATTTAATCAAGTGGTTAAGTCTCTTCCTCCTTTACCTTAGTGAATTCGTATAATATATCAATTATTTCATTACTTTACGGTATGTTCTTTAGTGAAATTCCTTTGTTTGAAGAACCATTTATGATTGATTCTTAAAAATTGGGTTTTTAATTGTTTAAAAGTATTATATGATATTTCTAAGAACTGGTATAGTGAGTAAATAAAATTATCTTGATCACACATTTTTTATATGAAATTTTATGATTCATTCAATATGTTTGATAAAATGATTTACTTGGTTTATTATGAATAGTTTCTTGATAAATGTTAATATCAAGGACAATTTTTCTATGAAATGACTTGTAATTATTTGATAATGATTATGCATCATGGGAACCCTGAGTGCTTAGGTGGAGAACCTAGGATAAGTTAATGCTAAATATTAATTCCACTTTTCCTAGCCTACCTTTAATCATTGCTAGTAATGATGCCACTCTAACTAGGATTTTATTTCACCTACTATGGAATGATGCCACTCTGTCTAGCCCATGCTGCCCAAGTTATGATGCCACTCTAGAAAGTAGATATTTTTCTAGTTTAGTATGCCACTCCGACCAATGAACTGTGTGAATTTTTATACATTTGGTTTGGATACAAATTAATATTAGGATCCCAATAGGCTTTGACCTTAGTGACCCTAGGGAATACCCCTGTAGGCTTGGTTGGAAAAACTCATTTACTTGGAACTTTACATTTGTATGTTTACTTTTAAACTAACATGTTTGAATTTTCTAAAAAAAATTGATCGTCAGACACTTAGTGGGATCCTACTGGGCTAGCTATGCTCACACCCTACGCACAACCTTCAAGTGCATGTAGAATTTTTTTTATTGATACATGTAAAGGAAAGACACTACTTTGGAATAGTATAAATTCATGTTAACTGAGCTCAGGTTTGGGGGAGGTGACATGATGGGAGTTAACCCTAGTGTCACATAGAGATGGGTAGTGGTTATTTTGATTCATTTTGGTTTTGGTATTGTGGTAGATTTTATTCTATTTTATCATCTTATCGACTTCTCATCTTATTTTCCTTTGACTTCATTTTTGTACTACTCTATATATATATTCTTAACCTATTATTATATTGTGGATGATCGTCTGATTATAATTTTTGTTATGGTTTTTTATACTTTATTTATATTATGTCATATCAATGTTTTAGTTATAATTTTTCTTATTTGGGTTCATAACTCACCAATACATAGTGAGTTCATTTCAATTCCATGGATAATAACCTCTTTATAGTATATTTATTTATTAGTAAAACCCATTCACAAAGGTGTTTCATTGATTCCCAAGTACTAGTTATCAGCTTATGGTGATCAAAAATTCCTTTTAGGCCTTATCATATATCAGCTCGGGTACCAAGTCATGGGTAGCCCAAGTTGGCTCGTAACAATACCAATTCTCCTATTGAGACTACTCCACATGTTCCTAATACCAAGGAACAATTTTAGTTTTATTAAGATACTAGTTCAGATGTTGATCCTCCTAATTACATTAGGGATTACCAACTCACTAGGGATATAGTGATGAGAGTTATTCAACCTCCAATGTGGGTTGTGTTGGAGTTGGTGCTCTAGAACCAACTAATTTTGACATTAGGTTGCTTATATTTTGAAAGAAATGAATATTAATATAAATGTATTATCACATATTGACTATTCTTCTATATAACATTAATGTGACAATGTCCTAGGGTATCTGTTGTGTTGATAAGATCATAGCAGTTCCCCACTATGATGAGAACCTTGACATGATATGAAAATATTCCTAAATATAGTTCTACAGTTGGATAACATACTATGATAGGGAATATAGTATGCATACCATTATGTGAGAGTTCTCATAAGAGGATGAATCTTCTTGTCATGAAGTTCACACTTGGTAAACTCCAATACGGTAGATTATGAGAACAAACCTGCCAATAGGAATTCTGTATGTTTTAGTGTCATAAAATATTAATTTTTGTGAACATGTGTAATGGTCCTTAGACTTTAAAATTATCATTGATTCATGTCATGACTCATGCACATATATTTACTGACTAAAGCTGTCACGCAATATGTTGGTGGGAAGTAGGGGTGTTAGGTGTGCCAAAATAGACATGTCATTAATGAATAAGTCAAGGAAGGATTTGTCTCTTATATATTTATGGAAGTTTATATCTCATCCCTTTTATTGTAATATAACAATCTCATTAAATTCCATGTCCATGGTATAATTATATTTATTTTAGATAGTCAAATAGAGACGTATCAAGCATATAGGTTGGTGACACATATGTGCAACCTTCTTGATGAGATATCACAAAAAAGGGATTATATTATGAAGTGAGTGTTCCTATGTTTTTCTCATCATTATGAAATTAAGTTCTTTCTATTGGGTGAATTGACCTACTTCTAGATAGTAATATTGGAATTTAGGCAGGATCGCCTAATGTTAATGAGAAAGAATCCTAGAGGGTCACACACTTATATTTTCATTGATCTTGATTAAATTATATTTGAATTTAATTAATGGAATTATTGGACTCACCTATTTTGATAATCCCAAATCATGTTTCATTTATATAAATCATTTTTTTCTCCTATAGGATAATCGTTTATGTGAAAATCATGCTTATCTCAAAGTAATACCAATGTACTGTTAATCTCACTGTAGTCAATTTAAGATTATAGTTCAGAATTTATCTAAGTACAAGGTCACTAATACAAGGTCACCGATACATGGTCACTGATACAAAGGTCACCAATGCAAGCCTGCTGTTGAAGGTTATCGCTGAAGGTTGCCTATGGAAGGTTACAGTTGGAGGTTGCCGATGTGCACCTACTGTTGAAGCCTACTGATGTGAAGGATACCGTTACCAGTCTACTGATACCCTTACTTTGTCAAATTATTGATATTTTTCTAACGATAACATTTGATAAATTAAATATTTCTGACATTAATTAATGATGATTGTAGATATTTCAGGAGAACGTATCTGGGGATAGTACAAGGTATGAGAATGACCGCAAATGATCTACTCATTCCTATTGTCGGACCTCAAGTATAAAAGGGTGTGTGGTTGATACAAAAGAATGTCTATACATGTTAAGGAGATTACTTTCTAGATAAAAGAATAACTCTCCAACGCTTACTCTGACAATCCAAGAGCTTCACGAAGATCATATTGAAGAACATACTCAAGGATATCCTACTGTGTTGCATCAACTCCCTAAACCAAGAAGTTGAACATCTCAGTAACTGAACCTTGAGTTGAGATACTCTATTTTGGAGGCAACTTGCAGAAACGGACTAAAACTTCTCTTTCCTCATCACAAGAAGTCCAGATCTGATCTACAAACATATATAGCATTATAAACTCGACCTTAATATATTTAGCTCTATTGTGTTCTCCTTTTACATTTCTGGGTAGAGTGTGCTTGTTACACATACACTATCTCCTATACTTAATCTAGGGGATAATGAAAATCTTCACTCCAAGCTCTCTTTACCTATTGTTTCCCATGCATAACTATGGAAGAATCCTGGTGTGTCTTGGTTAGTCGTTTTCCCACAAAGAACTGTGGCAGAGGTTGGAAAACTTGGACAGTTTTTTAAAACTGTTGTAAAGCCCGATATAGGATGTGTATCAAGTTTTAATATAAACTGCTTGGTGGAAGGTGATCACCAAGTGGAGAGGATTAAGTCTCGGCTTGAGACTGAACCTCTAGTTTTACTTCACTGTGCACTATATTTTGTTATACTCTATTTTATGTATTTTCCGCTTCTTATATTTTCTTAAACATAAAACTTTTTTTCATTCAATTTGATAGTTAGTTTTGGTTAGTGTGTGTATTTTTTAATTCAATAAACTTGTTTCAAAAGTCGAATAGGTGTTTTACACTGATTCAACTGAGGATTAATCACCCTTTAATAAAACTTTTGACCAACTAAACATTTACATATCTACTTCCTTAATTAACTGGTCCATTTTAAAATTGTGGGGGATCCTTTTAAAATAAGGTTTTTAACAAAAAATTTAAGTAGGAACTCAATTCATCCCCCCCCCCTCTTGAGATTCCACTCTGACCAACATTTGGTATCATAGGGTTTAAATTTTTTTTCCTCATTACTGCTACCATCTGAACTATTGGTATAAGGTTTCAAATTCTTCTCAACTATGATTTTAGTTGTAACTTAAAGATATTAAAATTTCTGTCATATCTAAATTTTTAGTTCTTTAAATTCTAATTAAAAATGGATAACAGAGTTAAGGGTGCTGCTACTAATAGGCCACCTTTCTTTAATGGAAATAACTATGCCTAGTGGAAATTAAAAATTAAAATGTATCTAGAAAGAATGGGTCCTGAAATCTGGGACACAATTGAAGAAAAACATGTATTACCTGCTACTACTAGGGACACATGGTCTCAATTAACTAAAGCTACATGTAACAATAACTGTAAAGCAATGAATTATTTGTATTGTTCTCTATGTGATGAAGAATTCAGTAGAATATCTGCTTATAAAACTACTTATTAAATTTGGGATACTCTAGCCATTTCCCATGAGGGAACGACCAATGTTAAAGAAATGAAATTAAATACTTATACTATTAAATATGATAATTTTAAAATGAAGCTTGATGAACCTATATCTGAAATGTATCTCAGGTTAAATGAAATAGTGAATACCATGAGTCTACTTGGGAAACCAGTGGACAACAAGGACCAGATTATGGGATTACTTAGATGCCTACCTAACAGATGGAGAGGAACCTCTGTTTCTATCCAAGAATCTTATGACATAGTAAAACTACCATTGAAGGAACTAATTGTAAAGCTTATGATGTATGAAGAAGAACTTAAGGTGAATCAAGAAGTAGATGAAGAACCAAGGAAGAAATCTGTAGCATTCAACACTGCTACCTCAAAGAACAAGGATAAAGAAAAAGTTTAAGCTTCTGTAGAAACTTCCACAAGTGAAGACTCTGACTCTAACAGTGATGGTGAGATGGCTCATATTACAAGGAGATTCAATAAGTTCAATCAAAATAAAAAGTTCTTTATAAAATCAAACTACAAAGGAAGTTTTGATAATAAAGGACAATAGAAAATGGAATGATAATAAAAATGAGATAGTCTGCTATGATTGTAAACGAAGAGGCCATGTGAAGGCCAATTTCCCCAAGCTTACATTTAAGAATAAATATGAAGATAAGGGAAAGGGTTATAAAAGGGATATGAAAGCTACTTGGAGTTCCTTAGAAGATAGCTCAAGTGGATCTGACACTTCTAATAGTGACAAGAACAAATGTGCAAATTTGTGTTTCATGACAGAAATATCTAAGGTAACACCCAATTCTTCTATACATAATACTTACTATTCTGGGAATGAAAGTGAATCAAACAATGATAAAAATATGACTAAGGATGAACTATTTAAATATTGTGTAATGCTTGAGGATGCCTTTAATGAACTCAAGGATAAATATAAACTGTTAAAAAGACAACATGCCTTAAATGCTAATTTTAAATCTGATCTAGATATTGAGAAATAAAAATGTGCTCAGCTATTAAAATAAAATACTGAACTTAAATAATCAAATGACCAATTAAGAAAGGATTTGGAAAAGTTTACTGCTGGTAGAGAGACCTTGACTCGGTTTCTAGGAAAAAAAATTCCCCAAAATACACAACTGGTATAGGATATCAACCACGACAGAGAAGGATTATTAAAAAATAAATTTGTTCCAAAGTCTAGATAGTTTTCTGCTAGCTCAAGCTCTGGACCATCTTTTAAAAAACAATTCTCTAAAGGAACAAACAAAATGTTCATTTCTCAAAACATATCTATTAGTTATAAGAAATCTGTAAGACAAGTATGGGTTCCCAAAGTTTTACTCTCTAAAATCTCTGGACCCAAGAATATCTGGGTACCAAAGTTAGCCCATACTTAATCTGTTTTGTAGGAAAATTTTCTAAAGAGCTCCTATAAAACTCTATGGTACTTGGACAGCAGATGTTCAAGGCACATTACAGGAGACTACTCATGCTTCAAGATTCTAATCAAAGTCGATGGTGGATATGTCACATTCAGTGATAATGCAAAAGGGAATATCATCAGCTTATCCTAGATTGGTAACCCTAATACTGTATTAATTTCAAAAGTAATTTTTGTTGATGGGTTAAAATACAATCTGCTAAGCATATATCAGTTGTGTGATGATGGATTCAATGTTAAATTTGAAAATGATGCATTCAATGTTTTTAATTCTAAAAAATATTTAATATTTACTACTCTTAGAAATGAAAATATATATGTTGTGGATTTAGATTCTTTAGCTAAGAAAAAATTTTCATGTTTAAATGCTTTTCATAAGGAATATTGGTTATGGCACATAATATTAGGACACTACAATGTACACTCTATTAGGAAACTATCTAAGAAAGGTTTAGTTAGATACTTACCTAAATTGGAATTCCCACTTGACAGAGTGTGTAATCTCTGTCAAAAGGGAAAACAACACCAAGTTTCCTTCAAACCAAAGAAAGAAGTCTCTACTTCTCAACCACTTGAGTTGGTTCACATGGATTTGTTTGGACCATCAAGAGTTTCAAGTTTAAATTGGAAGCACTATGTTTATCTTCTTATATATGACTTTTCTAGATACACTTGGGTATACTTTCTTTCTCAAAAAAGTGAAGATTTTTCTTATTTTATCAAATACTCCAAGTCTGTAGAAAATCTTAGTGGACTTATAATTAAGACATTGAGAAGTGATCATGGATGTGAGTTTAAAAATCAGGAGCTTGAATCTTATTTCTCACACAATGTCTATAGTCACAATTTCTCTACTTCTAGAACACCTCAACAAAATGGAGTTGTAGAAAGATGAAATAGGACACTTCAAGAGATTTCCCAGACTATGCTTAATGAGTATAATCTACCTATCTATTTGTGGGAAGAAGCTATTAATACAGCTTGTTACATTATCAAAAGAGTATTAATTAGACATGTTCTTAAGAAGACCCCTAATGAGATTTGGAATAATAGGAATCCTAAGGTTAATTACTTTAGAGTTTTTGGTTGCAAAGTCTTTATCCTTAACACTAAGGACAATCTTAACAAGTTTTCATCCAAAAGTGATGAAGGAATTTTCCTAGGTTACTCAATCTCTAGTAAATCTTATAGAGTATTAAATAAGAGAACCAAATGTGTGGAAGAATCAGTTCATGTCAAATTTTATGAGACTAATCCACATGAACCCAAAACCACTCTTGAATATCTTGAGGAAGATACGTCAGTTCTGGATCTTAATGATAAAGATGGTGAACCCCCTATAAAAGTAACCAGTTCTGGGAATCTTCTAGAATTTTTACTTGTTGAATCTGAACCTATATACAACCATGAGTAGTCTAGTTAAACTCTTTCTAGAGGTATTAGAACCCTCAAGAATCATCCTTTAGATGTTGTAGTTGGTGATCTAAATAGAGGGACACAAACTAGAGCTTCACTGAGAAACCAGGTTGAACATCAAGCCTTTCTTTCACAACTTGAACCCAAAAATATTAATGATGTAATAAATGATGAATTTTGGATGATAGTTATGCAAGAGGAATTGAATCATTTTGAAAGAAACAAAGTCTGGGAATTAGTGGACAGACTTAAAGACACTTTGACCATAGGCACTAAATGGTTGTTTAGAAATAAAGTTGATGAATCTAGAAACATAGTTATAAACAAGTCTAGAATGGTAGCACAAGGATATAGTCAAGAAGAATATATAGACTATAAGGAAACCTTTTCCCCTATAGCTAGACTAGAATCTATTAGGATACTACTTGCTTATGCAGCTCATTTGAATTTTAAAATTTATCAAATGGATGTCAAAAGTGCATTTCTAAATGGGTATATAGTTGAAGAAGTATTTTTTGAACAACCTCCTAGTTTTACAAATCCCCATTTTTCAAATCATGTATTCAAACTTTATAAAGCTTTATATGGTCTGAAACAAGCTCCAAGGGCTTGGTATGAGAGACTTAGTTATTTTCTTATTTCAAAAGTTTTTACTAAAGGAATAGTGGATCCTAATCTTTTTATTAAAAGGATTTCCAAAAAAATTAATAGTATATATTTACGTAAATGACATTATTTTTAGATCCTCTAAAAATTATTTATGTATTAATTTTTTTAAAATGATGCAAGATGAATTTGAAATGAGTTTAATGGGGGAACTTAAATTTTTCCTTGGATTTAAAATTTTTTAACATAAAAATGGTATTGTTTTAAATCAAAGTAAATATACAAAGGACCTCTTGAAACATTTTGGTTTGTACTATAATAAAGGTAGTGATACACCCATGAGTACCACCTGTAATTTGGATGTTGATGAAACTGGTAAACCAGTGGATCAAACAAATTATAGAGGTATTATTGGCAGTCTACTATACCTTACTTCTAGTAGACCGAATATTATGTTCAGTGTAGGTATGTGTGCTCTTTTTCAAGAAAATCTTAAAGAGTTTCATTTAACTATTATTAAAAGGATTTTTAAATATCTCAAGTATACTAAAAACTTAGTACTGTTTATCCAAGAGGACAATCATTTGATCTAATGAGTTATTCGGATACTGATTTTGTTGGTTGCAATTTAGAAATAAATAGCACCTCTGGAACATGTCACATTTTAGGCAAGTCACTAGTGTCATGGTGTAGTAAGAAACAGAATTCTATTGCATTATCTACTGCCAAATATGAATATATAGTTGCTGGTAGTTTTTGTGCTCAAATTTTGTGGATGAAACACACTTTACGAGACTATGGATATCAATTAAAACATTTCTCAATAAAGTGTGATAATACAAGTGCTATTAAAATCTCTAAAAATCAATTATCTCATGCTAGGAAAAAGCATATTGATGTGAGACATCACTTCTTGAGAGATCATTATCAAAGAGGTGATATCACTCTTGAATTCATTAGTACTGAACACCAATTGGCTGATATATTCACAAAGCCTTTGAATTCTGAGAGATTAAACTACATCAAACATGAGATAAGAATGATAAAATGTTAAGGTTTGAAACCTCATAGTTAGCGACCTCACCGTTGGACCTTACTGTTAGGTCCTCACCGTTAGGACCTCACCATTAGGACCTCACTGTTGGACCTTACCGATAAGACCTTACCGTTAGGACCTCACCGTTGGACCTTAACGATAGGACCTTACCGATAGGACCTCACTATTAGGACCTCACCATTAGTACCTCACCGTTAGGACCTCACCATTAGAACCTTACCGATAGGACCTCACTGTTAGGACCTTACCGATGACGCCTTACCGATAGTCGACTTAAGTCTGGGACTATAGCGTTTTTATGCTGGAATCTGAAATTTTTTTAGTTTTATTTATTTCCTTTACTTGATTTGTTTTTCGATATCTAAATGATAAAATTAAAGAACATAACACATCTCGATCCACATCAAAACCTCTCCCAAATATTTTGCTCCTAAACCTAAAACCTCTACTGAAACCCTCGAACCGATCCAGATTGATGGCTAGATTGAAGAGGCTGATGGTTAGTGATGAAGGGGATGCACCGAATCCTAAGAGACCTATAGCTGGGTCTAGCATTGGAAGTCAGAAATTGGAAAAGATAATCAACCCTCATTTATCAAAAAGAGAAATAGTGGTTGTGAAGGAGTTAAGATAGGAGTGGTTGTTGTCGAGCCAAACTTTAGTACTGAAGGAACTTGAAGCTCAAGGTTGGGTTTAGTGTTTTGAAAATAACAATGGACCCTATTACCCGAAGTTCTTGAATGAATTTTATGAGTACCTCAAGTTTGAGTAGTCTGAGTATGAGCACAAAATTTCTTCACAGGTGAATGGAGTAAGTGTGAGCTTCTCCTCTGCTGAATGGGCTGAATGTTTGAGAGTATCACATGAAGGTATTTTTGACTATTACTCAAAAGTGTTGCCTCCCACTACTAAGTTATTTTGTTATGAAGAAGCTCTGGCTGAACTGATAGGGAGTGGAATCCCTAGGAAAGTTATTGCTGCTGAGATGGAAGGAGAAGACAAGCTACTATTTAAGTTTTTCTAGCATGTTTTGAGTCCCAGGAGAGGGGACTTTTTAACTTTAAAGTTTCAGGATGTTTTTATCTTGTATCTATTGAATCATGAAATGAAGATCCACTTATGTAGGATGTTGATGATTCAACTATAAGATATGAACAAGCCTAGTTCCAAATCCAATGCCCTATTTCATGCTAAGTTGATATCCCTTATGTTAAAAGTGAAAGGAGTTTCTAGAGCTAAGGAGGGAGCTTTTGTTGTGGGGGATAACCATTGCATCACCAAAGTGATTTGAAAGTTGATGAAGATCAACTGGAATCCATGGCTGAGGAGATGGGTGAATGATTAGGCTAAGGTATATGAAGAGTTTAACCCTGTGGCTCATCCTATTAGGCCTAAGAATAAGAGAGAACATGGTCTTAAGCCTGATTAAGTTGATCCTGCCTATTCAGATGAAGGAGAATAAGTCGTTATTGTGAAAGAAAGAGAGGATTCTCCTATAGATGACAAGAGTGATCACGACCTTCCCTCCAATCCTCATACTAGTACTATATCCTTTGGTGTGCCCAGTCCACCAAAAAGCTTGCCTAGAAGGAAGACTGTCTTAAGGGACAGTAATGAGGAAACTAGTGAAGAAGAGGGGGTTTAAAATGTCTTAAGAGACATTAGAGATACCTAAGAGGAGGATGAGGACTCTGAATCAAGTCATGCTGACTTTGAAATAGTTGCTGCTGAAAGTGAAGAGGAATATCTAAGTCTTAGTCCTCTAATAGGATATACAGAAAGGGTAGAAAGTGGATATGAAGAAATTGTTTATTCGGTTGAAGCTGGATTTGTAGTGGAAGTTGTTGAGGATTCATTCGAAGAAGATTCAGTGGGATCTCCTATTCATGTTGTTGATCAAGGAGGTATGGAAGAGATAAATGTGGTTGATCTAGAGAATGATCCACTTGAGGAGGAGGAACCAGTTGCTACAGGATCAGTTGTTGTTGCTCATGGAATAGAGGAATGGATAGAAGCTCCTGGATTTGTAGTGTTAGGTTTAGATTATGGAGATTCTGAAGATGATCAGCCTATTAGAAGTCCTCCAATTCCTACTATTTCAGAAACTACTATTGTGCAGCCAGTAGTACTTCTGCCTTGTGACTATGTGAAGAAGGAAGATTTGGAATCAATAAAGTAAAATCTGAGGATCCACATTGATGTGATTTTGGTTGGTTTAGAGAGGGATATGACTCTAAATCAAGAATAAGTCACTTCTACAATGGAAAGGCTAGTTTCTACCTCTAACTTAGCTATGTTACATGAGGTTAAGGTGTGTCAGAATCAGGTACAAGCTTTGGAAGATTCTATGGAATTAGTGAAGCAGTCTATTTCCAGCTTAGATGCATATATGGATTCAAGAGCTTAGGTGGATAGAGATCTCAGATATATCAAGAGTGTGGTTCAGTAGTTGGTAACTGTGTTTGATGACTTCAAGAAGTCTATGAAAACACATGTCAAAGGCCAAGATGATGATGTGAAAAGGCTCATCAGTGGGCTGATAAAATATTTCAAGGAGACAGTGACTTTCTCTATGGAACCTCTAGCTGCATATACTTCCCCTTCATCATCTCCTCCAGTTGATGTAGCGGCTTTTAGATCTGTTGTTAGAGAAGAAGTAGAAAGATTCTCCGGTGCTAGTGCCAAGGACCCTCAATCTGTGACTTAAGTCATTTCCATTACCAAGGAAATTCATAAGCTTGTGGGAGATTATTTAAGGGAAATTGATCAAGATCATAAGGCCATAAAGGATCAAGTTTACTTTTATTAAAAAAGTGTATATACTAAGCATCATATGGATGGTCACTTCAAGTTGTTATTGGAGAACTTCAGGATTCCACCTATCACTCAGGACTTTAAGGATTATGTTAGAAGGCTCAGGGAATTGACTCCTACCTTAGATAAATTTATGTAGAATAATGATGATTTTATCTATTCCATGGAAAGAGGAGGAAGTATTATTATGGATTTCAATAATCTTATATTACCCTTTCTCCATGTGAACTACACTCCCATCATTGTTCCTCCAGCTTTGCCTTCTACCTCAGCTGCTTCAGATTCCACCAGTGATGCTCCTTTGATGACTGCTGCTCAGACCATCAGAAGTTTGAACCCCATGATTCCTTAGAGATCTACTCATTATAGGTCTATTGATGCCTCGATGGCTGCTCCTTCTACACTACTAACTGCCATCCCTCGGCCTATCCCTTCACCTTTAGCACCTCACTCCTCAGCTTCCAAATCCAAATCTCCAATGGACATCTCTGATGTGGATTGAGTGTGAACTTTCTTAGCTGATAGGGATCAGTGTATTCCTTTTTTTATATTTTACTCATGTTTTATTAATACAAACCCTATCTTCTATCTCTTTTTGTTATGTATGATTTTTGTTAATCACAAAGGGGGAGAAGTGTTCAGTGTTTCAGTTGTCTATCATCAATTTATATGTTCTGGCTTCAATTTAATTTTAATGATTTACTAATATTTGTATGATAACATCACTAATGGAATTAGAAGATGTGTTTAACCTTGATTCAAAACTACTTAAAACCTAACAATTCAATGACATAATTTGTGATTATCAAAAGGGGGGGATTTTTGGACTCACCTATTTTGATAATCCCAAATCATGTTCCATTTATATAAAGCATCTTGTTTCTCCTATAGGATAATATTTTATGTGACAATAATTCTTATCTCAAAGTAATACCTATGTATTATTAATCTCACTGCTCTCATTTTAAGCTTATAGTTCAGAATTTATCTAAGTACAAGGTCACTAATCTAAAGTCACCGATACATGGTCACCAATACAAAGGTCATCGATGCAATACTACTATTGAAGGTTACCATTGAAGGTTATCAATGGAAGGTTACAGTTGGAGGTTGCTGATGTGCACCTGCTATTGAAGCCTACCGATGTGAAGGCTACCGTTACTAGTCTACTGATACCATTACTTTGTCAAATTCTTGATATTTTTCTAATGATCACATTTGATAAATTAAATAATTTTTAAATTAATTAATGCTGATTGTAGACATTTCAGGAGACTGTATCTGGGGATAGTACGAGGTACGAGAAAGACCGCACGTGATCTACTCATTCCTATTGTTGGACCTCAAGTACAAAAGGGTGTGTGGTTGATACGAAATAATGTTTGTACATGTTAAGGAGCTTACTTTATGGATAAAAGAAGAACTCTCCAGTGCTTACTCTGATAATCCAAGAGCTTCACGAATATCATATTGAAGAACATACTCAAGGATGTCCTGTTGTGCTACATCAATTCCCTAAACCAATAAGTTGAACATCTCAGTACCTGGACCTCGAGTTGTGACACTCTGTTTTGGAGGCAACTTGCAGAAACAGACTAAAACTTCTCTTTCCTCATCACAAGAATCCAAGAGCTGATTTGAAAACACATAGAGCATTCTAAACTTGACCTTAATATATTTATCTCTATTGTGTTCTCCTTTTAAATTTCTGAGCAAAGTGTGCTTGTTACACATACACTCTCTCTTGTAATTAATCTAGGGGATACTAAAAAACTTCACTCCAAGCTCTCTTTACCTGTTTTTTCCCATTCATAACGGTGGAAAAATCCTGGTGTGTCTTAGTTAGCTGTTTTCCCATGAAGAGCTATGACAGAGGTTTGAAAACCTAGAAAGTTTGTTAAAACTATTGTAAATCCTGATACATGTTGTGTATCAATTTTTAATATAAACTGTTTAGTGGTAGGTGATCACCAAGTGGAGAGGATTAAGTCTCAGCTTGAGACTTAACCTCTTGTTTTACTTCATTGTGAACTATATTTTGTTATACTCTATTTTATCTATTTTCTTATACTTATATTTTCTTAAATATAAAACTATTTTTCATTCACTTTGATAGTTAGTTTTGGTTAGTGTGTGTATTTGTTTAATTCAGTAAACTTGTTTCAAAATTCAAATAGGTGTTTTACACTGATTCAACTGAGGATTAATCACCCTTTAAGAAACCTATTTACCAACTAAACATTTACATCTCTACTACCTTAATTAACTGGTCCGTTTTAAAATTGTGGGTGATCCTTTTAAAATAAGGTTTTTAATAGAAATTTTAAGTAGGAACTCAATTCACCCCCCCCCTATTGAGATTCCACTCCGACCAACAGGAATAAATATTATTCTCAAGACTAAGAAACAATTTTATTAAAGTTTCATTGATCATATAAATTAAATAAATATTTATTCATTATATTTTGAATAAAATATATTTATTTATTTTATTTAATATTTAATAAATAATTATTTACTGGTTTGTGAATAAAATATTTATTAAAAAAAATAAAATATTTATTCAGGTATTCAATAAATATCGAGGAGTTTAAACGAAGCAAGACCGCATCCAGTGATAAATAATTATTTACAAGGTGGTAAATATTATTTATAAATTTTCACAAGATGGCACATGCCACAAAATAATATTATTATTATTATGTAGCATGGGGTTTCATTAAATGTTATAATATTATTTAATGGCTGGCATGTAATTAAATTATTATTTTAACCTAAACCCTAGATCTATAAATATACAGTAATGTCTATTGTGTGTTGCATTAGTGTGCAGTCGAAAAAGGGATAATTGTTGTGCACAATGAATTCTCTCTCGATTTCTCCTTCTCTACCCCTCTTAAGAATGAGAAACGAAAGAGATATTTCTTCAAGACTGAATAATGAGTGGTCAATAATGAAAAATGAAAGATATTAGATTTTCCACACTAGCACCTGGAGATCAAGTGGTGTTTCGTGGAGATCATAGGAGTACATGTGGATCACCACTAGAGAGATTCTATACTTGGATCCCTGCAAAGCAATGAAGGAAATCTGAAAGGGTCTTTTCAAATAATTGACATTCATCAAAGAAGAAAGTTCCTAAGCCTCAGTATTCACTTCTTCATATATTAAATAAATTAATTATAAATTTGACATACAAGATCCTCACTCATGGTTTCGAGAAATAATAATTAAAAAAACTTTAATATGTCTCCCACCACCACATGTTTCTAGTATACCCAAAACCAACAAGTGGTATCATAGCGATCACATTTAAATTTATAATTATTTAGTTGATTGTTTATTTATTCCGAATTGTGATTAAATTTTCATTTCATGTTATTCTTTCTTTAATCCAATTTAATTAATATTCTTTGACATATTAATTATATTGTTTTAGTGTTTCATTTTCTTAAAGGTTTAAGAATAGATGAAGAATGATCAGAGATTCCATTGGGACTACTAGATTTTCATCCTGTAAGACAGGGTTACACAGTATGTACTAGAAGTAAACGTCGTGTACCCTAGTGAATTGTATCGGGATTTTTCAAGGGATACACGGTGTTACATGTAGTAATTATATGTGGTGTACACCACATGCTAACCAGCTAGGATGGAATGTGGGTTTTCGGATTACAAATCATGTATTGGTGTACACATCGTGTAGTCTACACAGGTTAGCGGTGTAAGTTACACAATCTGTGTGGTTATTATACATGGTCAAACCATGTGAGACTGAAACCTAGAGAATTTATGATATACACGACATGTATGCAGTGTACACAATGTGTAGTTCATTAATTCCACATCAGAATAACACATTGAGTGACTCAGTGGTAAAAATGAACACACGACTTAAAGAGATACACAATGTGTAGCTTGTCTGTACATGTCGTGTAGTCTCTCACCAAGATACACACAGAAGACCCAGGAAAGTATCTTGGGAACACAAAAAGGTGATACAAAGCATGTAGCTAGCATGTACACATCGTGTAGTTTAGCTGATGTACTCACCATAGGCCCAAGCACCTACCCTGGATACACGACAACTGAGATACATGATGTGTAGTTGTATGTACACATTGTGTAGTCTCCCATTAATGGAAAGAATTAAAAATTAAATTAAATTGAAAAATTAAAATATTAAAACTTTATTTTATTGATTATAAAACCAATGTGTGTTTGAAAATTTAATAATGGTTTTA
Organism: Viscum album; assembly: GCA_963277665.1. Classification (NCBI taxonomy): domain Eukaryota; kingdom Viridiplantae; phylum Streptophyta; class Magnoliopsida; order Santalales; family Viscaceae; genus Viscum; species Viscum album. The sequence goes on from OY728151.1 coordinate 230,894,565, forward strand.
ATAATTTTAAATTCTTGATTAATTTATTATAATAAATATGTCATTATTGCTTCTTCCATTTATTTTCCATGAATTCCATAAATTATGGGTATCTATAATTAAATTTTGATTATCATTAAGATGAAATGGAATTAATTAATTCATTAATTAATAATGTAAGCACTTCCATATTAATAATAAATAACAAATGAATAAATGAATGATAGCCAGTTACTTTTGTGTATTCGTTACATGAATGGTCAATCATGTGTTTGACCAAGACCTATGTATGTGTTAGAATTTATTTAATTTAATTTTTTACATAGGTTTTAAATTATTTAATATTAAATTAAATGATGTCCTACGAGTCATTCCTCTCTCCATTATTATATAGGACTTGTGTGTCCAAAGATATTTATATAATCCCTATAAGTTCCCAGTCAGGATAGTTGTATCACTAAGAGGGGGAGGGGTGAATCAGTGATACCTTTTTCTTTTAATTTTCTTTCTTAAGAAACAAAATCCAACTATTGTTAAAGATTTCTTTCCCTAATAATAAAAAATCAAACACACATCCATAGGAAAACAAGTATTTACAAGGTTCACTATTAAATAAGAATAGCTACGTCCTTGGTATGGTATGGAAATGATCCAATACCACACAATCCATTAGAAAACAATCCCTTTGTGTGGAATACAACAAGTAAGATATTCCCTTTCACTCTTGTAACACTATGTAAACAATTCAATAGTGTGTATTATCTTTCTAGAACAAATGATGTAATACATTTTGTGTAACAAACATGTTATGGTGCTTCTTAATCAACTTTCTCAAATATGATCTTTCAAAACAATTCTTCACTTTATTACCTAGAAGATGGTAAGAACTTTCTAGACTTTGTAATAAAACTTAGTTCAATTTCCCAGTCTGATTTTCCTAGTCTGATTTCTCAATATGAAAATATATGACTTTTTCAGAATACGGTTGAGATAATTCTAAACACTTTCTTCCTCAGTCTAAAAAACCAATACAATTTCCCTGATCTAATTATCCAGTTTGATATGATAATCAGCTGAATATGTTGGAATCTTCTCTCTTCTCCTTTCACTTATATTCCACACAACTTCTTCAAGAAAAACAATCTAGAAACTACTTATTCTCTCTATAATTTCTTTATATCTCTGCCTTCTCTCTAATTTTCATGAACACTGAACATGTTATAAAGTTAAAGGTACTTTCCCTTTTATACTCACCCCAAAGATGGTTTGGACTGGATTCCTGAAATTTTTCCTGCTCAACCAAATTTACCCAAAACATGAATTTTCCTTGAATTTCAAGTGCATTTATGACTTTTAAATGCTTCTCAACTCTTCATGTTTCTTCTCAATCCTTCTCGAATCTTCTAAAAATTTCATCTTTCTTCTGACTTTCTCCACAAACATCAATCTGATTCCAATTATCCCTTCTAATTATGATCTACCTCATTATAATGAAAGTAAATGTAAAACAATAGATTCTTATTCTCCTTTTCTCTTGACCCACTTGAATGAGGAACAAATTAATTAAACCCATTTTAAATGGTTGACTACATTGTTGATTACACTCTAAAATTATTCTTCATATTGGTCACCACATAATTTTATTTTTCTTTTCATTCATCGATCCCAAAAAAATCTTCCTCTGATGATTATGATGGCATACTGATTCTGATGGTCTGGTATCAGCAGCTTATTTCTCTTTTGAATATGATACCAATGACTTTTCCTACTCAAAGAATTTTTCCTTTGATGAATATGATGATACACTGAATATGATGGATCGGTGTCAGCAACTTCAACTTCAGCAACTTTTTTCTTTTCTTTATTACGATCGTCCTTCTTAGATTTTAAACAAATATATATCTAGAGAACTTATTATGATAATATTTGTATCAAAAAACTTCAACTTCACCAACTTTTTTATTTCATAAACTTTAGCTTGTATCATGACTTCCTTCATGACTTCGATTACATTGAAGATCAGCTTCAGCATCGTCTGACTTACAGTATAAAGTATTGTGACTTACCAATCAATATATTTCTTTCCTTCCTAGACTGAATACAATTTACATGATTACAATTATAATAAATATGATTTCTATCACCTTTTCTCCCCCTTTATTTTATCAAGATCGCATCATAAGTTTTACAAAATGATTATTATTTATGAGAAATCCAAGATCATCAAAGCATCATAACATTTACAATGGATCCATGTAGACTCTAAAACTTATTACGATCATATTTTCCTTGATCGAACCCAAGGTGGATCCTATTTTCCTTTTCTTCTAGTAACCAACTTCTGAATACGATGGACTTTCTTGAGTATTATGAGTCAGAATTATTAAATACGATGAATTCCTTAATATGATGAATTATTGAATATGATGTTTGATTATGATCACCATATATTATGAAGTGAAGTGATTTCATTTTCTTATTTGTCAGAAAAATCAATCACCAACAAACTTTTTCCTGATTACGATGGTGAATCCGATTTCTAGTTGCTTTTGAATTTGTATCAACATCCCAAATTGATGGATCGTATTGACTCATCCAGATGTTCTGGATCTGATTATCATGCTGATATTTAGAATTTTATTCTCATATGGATCTGATTGACAACTTTCTTCAATTTGTATTTCCATCCATCATCTTTTCAACATACTGATCTATTGACAACAAATACAACTTGGTCCTAACAATCTCCCCCTTTGTGTTTTTTTTCAATACCCACTTCAACCGATTCAAAAAAAATAAGTGGTGTTGTTTTTTTTCTCTCATTTTTTCTTCTCTCTGTTATTTTCTTGCTCCCCATATTTCTTTTCTCTCCCTCTTATTGACAATGAAATTCAAAGGGGCCACCCTGGCAAGTTTTTCTCTTATTGAAAAATGATCTCCATTTCTAGGGGTTGGAAATTTTTTTCTCCAAATATTGAAACTTTTCTTCAATATAGGTGTCACATGAGTTTATTAATAAATATCCTTTAACTAAACTACTCTAAGTCAACGTGTATGAACCTGTTGTAGAAAATAAGAGTGAATAATCAATGTTGTCAATTTTTTCCATTGCACAACTTTCATGTAATGCCATTTTAATGTTTATTTCAACATTATCATGATTGGGGAACTCCTTGAAATAATTTTTTTAAGATAAAAGTAACATGCACCCATATCAACAAACATATCAAAAATTTCAAGTGTATAAAAACACCACTTTTCAAAAAAAAACATATTTTTCATAACCTCGTTACTTTATTTTTCAAGAATAGTAAGAGACTCATCAACTCCAGATTTCTTATTTCGACTCCTTCAATTCCCTACATGTTAGTACAAATATACAAAAAATTTGGGAATAAAGAGGAACCTAAGTTTTTTCTTAAAAGCAAAAAACAAATTGAGAGTCCTCTCTCAATCTTGTATTTTTCTTCTTTTTTCTGGATTTTTCATTGTATTTTATTTCTTCCTTCCATTAATCCTTCTCAGTTTTTGTAAAAACTTTCTTATTATCTATAGAATCTTCTGATGAGGATGTTATCTTTTCTTAATATTTAGTAACATATTTGTTACAATCAGTTGGTGACATTTTTTCCATGCCTGTCTTTTGTTCTGGAAAGATAGTTGAATAAATTTTGTTATCATTCCCTTCTTGATCATATCCATAATTTGTTGATACTTTTTTGTCAAATTTTCTTATATCTTTAGAAGTATGTTTCTTACCATATTATTTCACTAATTTTTGTGCTTAATCTAACTTCCTAGCTAGGTCAACATGTTCTGTCCAGATAACTAATCACTATTTATTTTTGGACTCCTTAGATCTTTTTTTCTTAACTTCCAAAACATTCAGCTTTGAATAATTGTTCAGAAACTTTTGTTGTGTCAGTAACAAAACAAGACATCCTTTAGCAAGATATACAAGTTGCTCACATATTTCACAAATAGTTTCCATAGGTTGGAACCTATTTTCAATTTTCATACCAACCTTCTCAGGTTCCTTCTTATAAGAAATTTTACCAACTTAGAGATATGGTTTTTGAAACTTGTACCTTTATATTTATCTTTAGAAAGTTTTTATTGTACAAGTTCCAAATCTTCTTCATTTTCCTTCATATTTGATTCCAGATGTTCATTACAATTATTTTCTTTCTAAATAGATTTATTCAAATCATCAATCTCTTTTATCAGCTTGAATTTCTTATTAAGAAAATATTATTGATTGTTTGTTGAAGAGTTTTCACTTTTCAACTCCCGGGTCTCTTTTTCAAGTATCCTAATCTTCCTAAGACATTATTTTAATTCTTATTTAAGATGATATTCTAATTGATTTTCTTCTTCTTCAGAACTTATGATTTTGAATTCTTCATTGTTAAATGTTACAATGAAAGTATTCTCCCTGGCATGCTCAATAGATTTTTAGAATACAACTTCACTTTATTATTCTTCAGAACAACTACTTTCACAACTAGAAAAACTTTCCTCGTTAACTATTGAAATAATTGTGTTATCTTAAACACCATTTGTAACCTCATCACTATCATCATCCTTAGACAAAAATATTATCCTTTTGGATTTAGAGAACTTCTTATCTTCACTCTTGGAATATGATTTTTCTTTATCACCATTTTTCTTCCAAGATCTTCTCATCTTTCTTTATTCTTCTTTAATTTCTCCTTCATCACTTTCTTCTTCATCACCTATTCAAGGAAAATTGGAAACAAAATGTCCAATGGCTCTATATCCAAAACATTTTAAGGGAATTTTTCCTTCATACCTTCATGTACCTCCTTTTAGATTTTTAGAAAACAAAGATAAAATTTAATCAAGATTTTTACATACCTTATTTTCGGAGTCAGAGTCAGCAACATCATTTTCCTCAGGAAACTTCTTAACCTTTTCTTTCTTGGTGGATTTGAAAGACATTTTTCTATCATTTTTTTCCTTCATAAATTTTTCCCTTCTCATCTTATATGTGATGAGAGTTCTATGAAAATCATCCAAAGATAATGTATTAGGATCTTTATCTTCTGATGAAGAAACATTGGCATCAAAATTTCCAAGAATAATTATCAAGATCTTTTCAACAATAGTAGAATCTTATGAAATTTCACCAAGAACTATGATAGTGCTAACAATTTCATTCACCTTGGTAAATAAGTCACCAACAGATTCATACTCACCCATCTTCAAATCTTCATACTTCAATCTCCAAATTTGTAACTTTTCCTTTTTCACTTTTGTATTGCCTTAATAAATGTTGTTTAGCTTATCTCAGATACCTTTAGTAGTGGAAACTCATTTTACTCTTAGAAACTTACATTTTAAAAGTTATGGGAGTAAAGTATTCTTAGCTCTTCCATCATTCTCAAGGTTTTCCTTATCAGCATTTGTAAGAGGATCATTCTCAACACGAGGAAGGAAACCATATATATCAAATTTTGAAACATCATATCTAAGGGATATAAGATATGGAATCATTCTTCCTTTCCATATATGATAGTTCTTATCATTTAATATTGTAATCCCTTTACTGTTCAAAAAAATTAGATATTCCATCATAACTTCTTCTTCAAAAACTTCAACAAAGAATAAGTGAAGGGAACATTTGGATATGATACCAGTTTTAAGTGCCTAGTTAGGATAGTTTTATCCCTGAAAGGGGGAGGGGGTGAATCAATGATACCTTTTTCTTTTAGATTTCTTTATTAATAAATAACATTCACCTCCTGTCAAAGATTTCTTTCCCTGCTGATAAAATATCAAACACACATCCACAGGAACAAAAGTATTTACAAGGTTCGCTATTAAACAATAATATTTATGTCCTTGGTATGGTATGTAAATGATCCAATACCACACAATCCACTAGAAAATATCATTTTGTGTAGAATATAATGAGTAGGATATTCCCATTCACTTGTGTGCCATTATGTAAACAATCCAATAGTATTTATGATCTTTCTAGCACAAATGATTTAATATAATTTGTGTAATAAGCGTGTTATGATGATTCTTTATCAACTTTCAAAAATATAATCTTTAAAAACAATTCTTCACTTTGTTACCCAGAAGTTGGTATGAACTTCCTAGACTTTGTAATAAAATGTAGTCTGATTTCCCAATCTGATTTTCCTAGATTGATTACTCAATACGAAAATATATGACTTTGTCAGAATACAGTTGAGATAATTCTAAAAACTTGCTTCCTCAATCTGGAAAACCCAATACGATTTCTCCAATCTTATTATACAATCCGATACAATAATAATCCGAATACATTGAAATCTTGTCTCTTTTACTTTCACTTCTATCTGGGATGACTTCTTCAATAAAAAAATCTGAAAACCACTTATTCTCTCTAGAATTTATTTAGAGCTTTGTCTTATCTCTATTTTTTATGAATAGTACATCGGTCAAAAAGTAAAAGGTAATTTTCCTTCTATACTCACCCCAAATATGGTTTAGGTGGGATTTCTGAAATTTTTCCTGGTCAATCAAATTTACCCAAAACTTGAATTTTCCTTGAATTTTAGGTACATTTATGAATTTTTCAACACTTTTCAACTCTTCTTGTTTCTTATTGATCCTTCTAAAATCTTATAAAAACTTCATCTTGCTTCTTAATTTCTTCACAAACGTCAATTATATTATGATTCTCCATTATGATTATGATATTCCTCATTATAATGAAAAAAAATGTAAAATAATAGATTCTTCTTCTCCTTTTCTCTTGACCCAATTGAACGAGGAACAAAGTAATTCAACCCATTTTAAATTTTTGAATACACTGTTGATTACACTTAGAAATTATTCTTCATACTAGTCTCCACATACTTTTATTTTTCTTTTCATTCATCGGTCCTAAACAGTTCTTCCTCTGATGATTAAGATGGAATACCGATTCCAATGGTCCAATATCAGCAGCTTCAACTTTAGGAGATTATTTCTCTTCTAAATATGATACCAAAGACTTTTCCTACTCAAAAAATTCTATATTTGATGAATATGATTATGCACTGAATACGATGGATCAGTTTCAGCATCTTCAACTTCAAAAACTTTATTTTCTTTATTATGATCATCCTTCTCAAATTTTAAATAAAATTGCTTCCAAAAAACTTATTAAAACAATATTAAGATCAGAAAAATTCAATTTCATCAACTTTATTATTTCACAAACTTTATCTTGTGTCGTCACATACTTCATGACTTTGATTGTGTTGAATATTAGCTTCAACATCATCTGACTTACAATGGAAAGTATTGTGACTTCCCAATCAACATATTTCTATCTTTCTTAGCCTAAATATGGTTCACATGATTATGATTAGACTGAATATGATTTCCAACACCTTTTTACCCTTTTTCATCAATATTACATCACAAGTTTTATAGAATACTTATGATTTATGAAAACTCTAAGATTAGAAAAGCATTATCACATTTACAATGGAGTCATGCAGAATCCAAAACTCATTACGATCATATTTACCTTGATCAAACCCAAGGTCGATCTGATGATCCTTTTATTCCAACAAAAAAAATATAAATATGATGGAATTTCTTGAGAATCGTGAGTTATAATTCATAAATACGATGAGTTCCTAAATATGATGAATTCTAGAATACAATAAATTCTTGAATATGATTTTTCAGTTTTATCACCATCTTTTATGAAGTGAAGTGATTTTATTTTCTTCTTTGGTAGAAAAACCGATCACCAACAAACTTCTTCCTCATAACGATGGTGAATCCGATTTCCAGCAACTTTTGAATTTGTATCAACATCCCAATCTGATGGATCGTATTGACTCATCCAGGTTTTCTCGATTCAATTATTAGGCTGATAGTCAAGATCTAATTCTCATCTGGATATGATTGAAAATTTTATTCAATCTAGATTTCCACCCATCATATTTTCAACATACTGATCTATTGACAACAAATAGATCAGGTGTACAGGTGGAATGTTGTAACTCATGTCAATACCATAAAATTGAGTTATTACCCTGGTCATAAGTTGATTTAATTTTCACTCATTAAATCAATCATTATATAAGTTCATGATCAGTTCATTTAATTTATTTATTTATTTATTTTAATGATTTATTTATTTTATCTATGCAAGACCGTAATCACATAAATAAATTAATTAATGTGAAAATAAGGAATTTAAATAAGTGTATTATGCATAAATATTTTATCCAAAATGGTTAATTAATTAAGTAACATCTACTTGATATCAATAAGATATGTATAGGATGAAATAATATAAAATTTATGCTTAATAAATTAAAATCCTTCAATTAAATATGAAATCAGACTTGGCCTTCCATTACTTGATTAGGAATAAAACTCAATAGAACTAAGTGTTTGACCAACCCTTATTAGGACACTTACTTTTATAAGGGGAGTTCTTATGAAGGTTTTGGGTTAAATTATCCAGTTTACATCAAGAGTGGTAGGCCTTGCTGTACTTGTTATAATTTGGAGGCAAGTGTTGAGGAAATCTAAGTCATGATTTCAAGATAGGGGGTCCAATCAATGGATCAAGGAGTTGCATGCCCATAGTTGGTAAGGATCATCTTACTTAAATACCTTCAAGTAGTTTAACTAACCCTTTTTGGGGTTATGCAAAGGGGAATATAGATCCTTTCCAATAGAATTTTCTAGAAACTATATATTATGAGTTTAATGGTTATGGATATTGGGAATTGATAAAATAGTGGGATATTTAAAAATAATAATTAAATTTATTATATCTCACATAATTTGTAATCAGTTAAATTATTAATTATTTGTTTTAATTATTGTAGAAAAATGGAAAGCAAAAACATGAAAGCATTGAAATCATTCCTTAACTCAAGGTTTATTCCTTAAAAATAAAAATTTTCAGAAGTGGTACAATCATTTATATGATTCACTATTATTAGAAAGTTTTTATTATGTATTGGAATCCCCTATTCCTGTTCATCCACCCTAGCAAGTGAGCGAAGGTGAAAAGTTCACCTACCAAAGATATGTTGAGGATGTGTCATATGTCTGTTGTATTATATTATCAATTATGTCTAGAGAGTTGATGATGCAACATAAAGATATGGATTCTTACACCATAATAACACATCTTCATTCTCTTGATAATGAGAAGGAAAGGCTTAAAATAAATAATATTTTCAATCCACTATATCAGTGTAAACTAGAATAAGTCAATCTAGATATTGAACATGCTTTCAAAATGTTGGGGTATATTGATCGATTAGCGAGATTGGATTCCACTTGGATAAGAAATTACCAATTAATCTTATTTTATTATCCTTACCATCAATATTATCCTTATTTTTACAATATCATATAAACAAAATGGATAATTCACTCAAGAAACTTTCTTCTATACTTCACCAAGTAGATAAGAATTGGTTGAAACCTATTTCTCCACCACTTATGGTGAAAAGTTTGAAATAAAAGGTTGAAGATCCTATAGATAAAATACATCCAAAATATCCTTTACAACATCCTTCAAAGATAAGAAGGATTCAAAGGAAGAAGAATTAATAGGAGGTTATTTTCTTCTCTTGTGGAAATCTTGGAACACTAGAAAATAAATTACAATAGATTAAAGAAGAAAGTAATTGCATCCACTTTAGTTATATTCATAAATTTTATATTTATCACTTGTATATTAAAGGAAATATTCTTAAAAAATACATGTATTTAAATATAGGAAACATGATAAAATAGAAAGTTTATAAAGTTAACTCAAAAGGATCTGAGAAAGGGTGATTCCTATATCATCCCAAGGGGAGATCACTAATTTTCATTGCTAAATGGATTTATTCAAGTTTGTAATAAGTATTACCAAAAAATTTATCTTAGTCTCTATTTATACACAATGAGACATTATTTCACATTTGGAATAAATGTTGTTATCGTACTTTAAATACTAAACTATTTGTCCAGTAACTCTGGAATAACATATATCCATTTCAATAAATAACGAATATAAAAATATAATAATTTTATCTCATTATGGAAATATAATTCTTTATCAAATAAAATTGAATTTATTTGACTTATTTATTCCCTTTAAAATGTTTTAGTCTTAATTTATTTAAGGTACTGGATATACAGACAAACTATTTATCATGTTTTAGATAAAGAAACAATTTCAAATAAAGGTACATCACAAAGATTTTAAAATTAGTTAAACATGTATATTTTGACTATTATAAACCTTAAGGTAACTTCATATACTACATGAAATTTATTTAAGAAATTTTAGGAATTCTCAATGAAGTAAATGAGTTCACTTAGTAAAGATAGAGGAATCAACGAGCTAGTTTGTCGGTGAATATCTTATCTAAGTAATCATTGATCAGACATGTGGAGTAAAGGTTATCTTGAACTCATATTACTTTATATACATCAATTATTTGATGATATCAAAAGGAAGATTAATGATGAGATTTATATATATTTAAAATCTTCCATTATACCATCCAATACATATTTTTCAAATAGAAGCGAAACAATTAACCATATTCCAATTATATTATCTAATGGATGTTATGTCAATTAAGATATGATAAGAATCTATTAGGAAACTACCATAAGTTTTTGATGAAAAATATTTGATAAAATATGGTCTTAGCTATAAAAGAACATTAAAACACAAAGGTGCATTGATGTTAATGATCCTATACCCACTAAGGATATTAAAATCTAGTCAATATCAACTATATTTTCATAAAGGATTATTATATCTTGGAAGATAGTGGGATCATACTTAACTTATATGGGTTAAGGCTATGGATGCACATAAGTTGGAATAGAAATACTAGACTCCACTAAGCTTAGTGGGAGGATTAGTTTCAGAGACACATGCTATATAGGAATTAATAACTAAATAGGTGGTTTATGTTCACTGTGGTGGGTGATACATGTATTATTATTTCAAAATAATTATTCCTATAAAGAAGTAGTAAATAGTAATATGATAATATTGAAAAGTAAATATAAATTCAAGTAATGGACTCCATGTATCAATATTCAAGATTATTTTGAATGTTTCTAAGACTTAATACTACTGGTGAGTATTCAAGAGAAACTTGGCATGGATGGTACAAGATGGTACCAATAAAACATGATTGGTTATCAAAAGTTTAGTCTATAAAAAAATTATCACCTCTCATCATGACTAAAATACTTTTTGAATTATTCTTGTTAAATCATACTTCTATGATCATAATATTGATCTATTTATTGTCAAGTAAACCCCATTTAGAGGAATATTTATGGAATATGTCTATATGACATGACCAAAAGGAGACCATATGATATATATCTACTAGGAATAACTGAAATGGTTAGTGATATCAATAAATGTCAATAAGATATGCAGATTATATAAATTCATTTATGAATAAATCATACATAGTGATCATAGGATATTCATTTGGAAAAAATGAGTGACATGTATCTTGGATTGGTTAGTGGGAGCAATGTATGATTTGAATATATATATGTTAATAACATATGAAAACATTTGTTATGACTTATAGGTTTGTTAAGACTAAGGAATGAAAATTCTCTAAGTTTGACTTAAAGTAGTAACTGTGTTCTGGGGGACAAGATCTGCATAAATGGATATATGTGGTTTCTTAATCTAGTCATAGTATATATATTAATAAAGTATTGAAAAACACAATTTGAAACAATTGAAGATAAAATTTTTATTGGCTTATAATCCTTCCATTAGAATATAAATTGGAATTGGAAGTGATTATGGAGATTAAAAAGATTCCACAAGCTTAAGTTCTAGGAATTCATCTCATGTTCCATTATATGTATTGATATTTGATATTACTGATGCATAAATAATAATAGGTGAATTTCAAATAAACCCACCATAATTTCATAGAATTTCAATTAAAACTATTTAACGGTACTTCGGAAAGTAAAACTGGATGAGTTTATGGTGCCTAAAGAAGTGAGAATACTAGTGATCAAGGGAATTGAATATTTATCTTTATTTAGTTAAATTTGATCTAGTATCACTGATAAGGATATAGTAATATGCAAGAAAAAATTATTATAGCCATTAGTTTCCATATCTACATTATTTAAATACATTGTGGCTTTTTATATAGCTTAAAAAGTGGTTTAGAAACATCTTGTTCTAATTTTGGGTTATACCAAAAAAATTTGTTTGTCATTTTATGATAAACTTTGAAAATGGATTTAGTCAAAATGTAAGGATTATGACATGGGAACAAGAAGTGGATACTCTATTAAATCACTACTTGAGGTATTTTCTCAAGATAATTATGTTGCAGTAAATAGATTCGCCACATATACATGTGGCTTAACCAACCCTATCTATGAAAACATGGTAGGCCTAGACACTGTATCCAAACTAATAATGAGAATGTTTAAAATGTGAGTACTGAAATGTCGATTAGCATTTGGCTATAGTGAAAGTGGGAGTTTGTTGGAGTTGGTACCCTAAAACCAACTACTTTGTACTGTAGATTACTTATACATTCAAAGAAGTTAATATTAATATAAATGTTTTATCACATATTTATTGTTATTCTATATAACATTAATGTGATAATTTCTTGGGGTATCTATCACATTGATAAGGTCATAGCAGTTCCCATCTTTGATGAGAACCTTGATGTGCTATGGCAATATTCCTAAATATAGTTTTGTGGTTGTATAACGTACTATGATAGGGCATATAGTATGTAGACCATTAGGTGTGAGTGATCTTAAGTGGATGAGGCTTTTTCTCATGAATTTCAAACTTGGTAATCTCCAAGTTGTGGTATTATGAGAACATACTCACTAGTAGAAATTCCACATGTTTTTGTGTCATCTAATATTCCTATTTACGAACATGTGTAATGGTCCTTAGAATTTAAGATTATCATTGATGCATGTCATAACTCATACACTTAGATTTACTAACCAAAACCATCATGAAATATGTTGCAATAAAGTAGGGTACATTAGGTGTGTCATATTTTACATGTCATTAATGAATAATTAAAGTAAGGATTTTTCCCTTCCATCTTTATAAAATTTGATATATCAGCCCTTTGATTAGAATAAAAATGTCACATCAAATTCTATGGCCATGGTGTAGTGATTTTTATTTCAGATGTTTAAATAAAGACATATCAAGCATATAGGTTGGTGACGTAGATGTGTAACCTTCTTGATGAGATATTGAGACGAAGGGATTATATTACATAGTGAGTGTTCATATTTGGTTATCATCATTATGACATTAAGTTATTTCTCTTGGGTGTCTTGACCTGTTGCTAGAAAATAATCTTGGACTTTAGGTAAGCATGCCTAATGTCAATGAGAAAGAATCCTAGAGGGTCACACTCTATGTGTTTCCTTTGATCTTGATTAAATTTTATTTTAATTTAATTAATTGAATAAATATTATTCTCAAGACCAAGAAACAATTTTAAGTTTTATTGATCGTATAAATTAAATAAATATTTATTCATCTGATTATGAATAAAATATATTTATTTATTTTATTGAATATTTAATAAATATTTATTTAACGGTTTATGAATAAAATATTTATTTAAGAGAATAATATATTTATTTGAGTATTCAATAAATATCGTGGAGTTTGAACAGACCAAGACAGTGTCTGGTAATAAATAATTATTTACCATATGGTAAATATAATTGTCATGAACCAGATTTGGTCGCTTTCAAACCTAGTGCCCAACCCAGTATGTGGAAAGACACTAAGGGTATTCCTAATCCCAATAGGCTTGTACAAGTGCCCAAGTGTCATAAAATAAAAATTGGGAATGATTTAACCGAATTTATAAACATAAAACAACAAATAAACACTAATAAAACAAATCTGAATTTTTCAAACCAAACCATCCTTTACAAAATTGAGAATTGAGATACATAGGTTTAAAAAAATACTAAATACTACCATGAAGAAATAAAATCAAAAATAATATCCCAAGAACCACCTCATGGCAAGGGGTAATTCCCTCAAGCCATCTCTATGACACTGCATCACGAAGGACCGCTAGAAACTCAGACCACCGGTTCTAAGAGCTTTACCCAAACCTGCAAAAAATATTACCAAGTATACTTACACGCAAAGGAGTAAGTAGGGTGTGATACTAAGCCCATTAGTATTACACCCAAAAATATTTTATGTGATAAAAATTTTTAAGACAAAAATCTTTCAAGTTTTGTAAACAAGAAATGCTAGCAACAGTTTCTAAAAGATGAATCTTTAAATAAAAACATTTTTCAAGTGGGATATTTTAAATAATTAACACTTTTAAATAAAACACACATGCTACTGAATTTTCAAGACAAACATGCCATATTCCGATGGTAATTATAAAATATCCAATGATAACTAGTCATGGGAACACCCCCTAGGCACTAGTTAGTTGTGTGCCCCAGGTACCTCATATCTCGGTGAAAGTAACCATAATAAATATACGTTCTTGTGCACATGAGTCACTAATAGTAAAATAGTATATAACCTAGTGGTCTCCAATATAATAATCATCATAGTTTAGTTAGTTTTTTCATCATTAAACTTTCTATGTAAAATAGGGATGAAACTACTTCGGATCACTAGCATACTGGTACACGTCTGCCCACCTAGATACCTGGGTTTTCCCTTTTTGTGATAAAAAAAGTCACACATATATGAAATAAAATTTTCTCATGAAGATTAAATTTAAATATCATACACACATCAAACATCCCACAAAAATTCCACAAAATACCGCTTTTCACATTCAAATTAATTTTAACATCATACTCACACCAAAACAACCCACAAACATGTTTCACACCCATCTCACAATTTAATAAATCATCTCAAAAAATTATAAAACACTCTAAAAACATTTGAAATCACAAATCAACACTTCCTCTATCAAAAACCCCCATTTTAAGAACATACATCCACCAAAACAGTACATAAACATCCTTTGCACGCTTTGTGTAACTCAATAAACCCTTTAAAATTCTCATAGAACACTTTCAAGAAGCACAACAAGGTTTTGCACCTAAAACCCATTTAAAAGCCCTCTTTTAAACCCAAAAGCACACCAAGACCATACCAAAGAATAATTCTCAGACCAAACAACATTTAAAAACCACTTTCTTATGATATAAAATGAACCCAAATATTACCGCAATAATTACACATGGAAAACACCCAATTTAAAAGAGAAACTGAAACTATAAAATTAAATGCTTAACCGACTACATAAAAATGGTTTTATTGACACAAAAAACATATGAGGAACATGAAAAATAAGTAAATCAAGAAATATAACTCATCAAGAAATTATTACACATGGAATCACCTACCCTTTGTGTCAAAACCTCCAAATCTTTGTGTGAAACTTCAACTGCACCACTACCGCACCACAAGGGAGTGAAAGCGAACCTAAATCCACAATATTGATCCAAGAAATTCAAAAATAAACCCTAGTTTCTATAAATTTGTAACTTCAAGTATTATGGAATAAACCCAAAGGAAAAGGAATAAAATGAAGAGAGAATCACTTACTTACAGAATCCTTGAAGTTTCCCCATCAAAACTCCCTTCAAAAATGGGTTCCAAGGGATCTTGGGAGAGCTTGGAGACCTCCAATGGCTGATAGGGTTGAAATGGGAAATAAATGGGTGGATTTGGATTTATTCCGGAAGGGAAAATGGGAATTACAAAAAAAATTAATGAGTTGGACAGGGCTGTACGGTTTTCCTGCATGGTTTAGAAAACCATGTGGCCAAACCGCGCGGCCTGTTCTGGCCACCCAAAACTTATCCATTTTCTCAAAATTCAAGGGGAACCAAGGGGGTAAATTCAAGGGAAACTTATAGGGCATTCAAGAGGAACTTAGTTAAGAAATATAGGTTGGGGAAAGGAGGAAATGATTCCACAAAATTAAAAACATGTCACACCATACTTTGAGGAAAATGATCAAGAACTGGAACAAAGTGAAAAATAAAAACCCAGGTGTGACAATTATTTGTAAATTTTCACAAGTTGGAGCATGAAACAAAATATTATTATTATTATTATTATTATGTGTCATGGGGTTTAATTAAAGGTTATAATATTATTTAATGGTCAACATTCAATTAAATTATTATTTAACCCTAAACTTTAGATCTATAAATAGACAGTTATGTCTATTATGTGTTGATTCAGAGTGCAATAAAAAAAGAGAGAATTTTTGTGCACAATATCAACTAATTCTTCTCCCTCCCTCTCAGGAACAAGAAACACAATAGAGATTTATTCAATATTGAAGAATGTGCGATCAATAATGAACAACGCAAGACGTTCAATTTTCCGCACTAGTACTCGGAGATCAAGTGGAGTTTTTTGGAGAATATAGGAGCACATGTAGATCACAACTAGAGGGATTATATCCTTGGATCCTCACAATGAAAAAAAGTCAATCTGAAAGGTTCTTTTTAGATGATAAACATTCATCAACAAAGAAATTTTCTAAGACCAGATATTCATTTCTTCATCTATTAAATAAATAAATTATAAATTTGACATGCAAGATCCTCCCTCATGGTTTCGGAAATAATAATTAAATGAAATGTTAATATATCTCCCACCACCACATGATTTCATTATTCCTAGAACCAAAAAATGGTCTCAGAGCGATCACGTTTTAATTTATAATTATTTATTTGATTGTTGATCTATACGCAATTGTGGTTAAATTTTTATTTCATGTTATTCTTTCTTTAATCTGATTTGAATTAACATGCTTTGAAATATTAATCATATTCATTCAATTTTTTTTTTAAGTCCTAAGAAAATATGGAGAATGATCGGATATTCCATTAGAAACTTCCAGATATTTATCCTGTAAGACAGGGTTACACAGCATGTACTCGGAAGTACACATCTGGTTCCATAGTGAACTGCATCTGGATGTGTTGAGGGATACATTTCACACCATTGTCAGATTACACGATGTGTATCAGTGTACATGTTGTGTAGTATACACTAGTTAGCGGCATAAATCGTGCAATCTGTGTGGTCATTATACATGGTTAAACCACTTGAATCTAACAACCAATAGAATTTATGATATACATGATGTGTATGCAATATACATGGCATGTAGTTCATCATTCCCATGTTTGAAGAACATGTCAAGAAAATCAGTGAGATAAATAGACACACGGATTAAAGAGATACATGGTGTGTAGATTGTCTATACATGTCATGTAGTCTCCCACTGAGATACATTTTGGAGACTTGGGAAAGTATATTGGGAACATGGAAAGCAGATACACAATGTGTAGATGGAATGTACATATCATGTGGTCCGACCGAGGTACACACCACAGACCCAATCGTGTACCCTAGATACACAGAAACCAAAATACACGACATGTAGTTAGCTGTAAACATCGTGTATTCTACCATTAATTGACCTAATTAAAAATTACATTAAATTTAAAAATTACAACATTAAAACCCTATTTTATTTATTTGAACACTGATGTGTGTTTAACAATTTAATAATGGTTTTAAATAATTTTAAATGCTCAATTAATTTATTGTAATAAATATGTTATTATTGGTTCTGCCATTTATTTGTCATGAATTACATAAATGATGGGTATCTCCAATTAAGTTTGTATTATCATTAAGATGAAAGATAATTAATTCATTAATTAATTAATAATGTAAGTGTGTTCTTCTTAATAATGAGTAATGAATAAATAAATGAATGTTATATAGTTACTTTTGTGTATTCGTTGCATGTATTATGGATCATGATCTTGACCAAGACCTATTTATGTGTTGGAATTTATTTAATTTAATTTATTGCATGGGTTTTAAATTATTTAATTTTAAATTAAATGATAGCATGTGAGTCATCCCTTACTCCATTATTATATAGGACATGTGTGTCCAAAGATATTTATGTAATCCTCTTTAATAAATCCTTTGGTTCCTCTCACTTGCATGTGAGTAGTAAATACTTGTAATTAATGGAGTATCCCAAGGCGCATGGATACAATTCAAGAAGGAACCATGATGATGTCAGCTCAGTGATACATATGTGTACAGGTGGAATGTTTTAACTCATGATAAGACTGAAAAATGGAGTTATTCCCCTGGTCATAGGTTGATTTAATGTTCACTCATTAAATCAACCATTAGATAAACTCATGATCAGGTCATTTACTTTATTTATTTATTTATTTCTATTCATTATTTATTTTATGTATGTAGGACCTCAATCACATAAATAAATGAATTAAATGGTAAAGAAAAAAATTAAATAAATGAGTTATGAATAAATTTTTTATCCAACATGGTTAATTAATTAAGTAATATCTCCTTGATATTAACATGACATGTAAAGGATAAAACAAGATAAAATTTATGAATAATAAATTAAAATACCTCAATTAAATATTAAGTCAAATTTGGCCTTCCATTACCTGATTAGAAATGAAACTCAATAGAACTAAGTGTTTAACCAACCCTTATTGGTAATCTTACCTTTGTAAGGGGAGTTCTTATGAAGGTTTTGGGTTAACTTAACAATTTTACATCAAGAGGATTAATCCTTTATAGAATTGGTTTAATTTGGAGGCAAGTGTTGACAAAATACAAGTTTGTATTTTAGGATATGGGAGTCCACTCAATGAATCAAGGAGCTGTAAGCTAATAGTTGGAAAAGACCTACCTACCTAAATACATTCAAGTAGCTTGACCAACCCTTGTCAGGGTTATGTGAATGGGAATATAGATCTTTTCCACTATAATGTCCTATAAACTATACAATCTAAGTTTAATGGTGAGGGCTATTGGGATTTGATAAAATAGTGGAAGATTTAAAAAAACAATTAAATTTATTATATCTCACATAATTTTTAATCAATTAAAGTACTAATCACATGTTTTAATTTTTGTAGAAAAATGGAAAGTAAAACCACGAAAGAAATGAAATCATTCCTTAACTCAGGGTATGTCCTTACAAATATAAATTTTCAAATGTGGTATAATCTTTTATGTGATGCACTATTATCAAAAAGTTTATATTATGTGTTGGAATCCCCTATTATTTTCCATCTTCCTTAGTGAGTGAAGTTGAAAAGGTAGCCTACTGGAGATATGTTGAGGATGCTTTGTATGCCTGTCATGTTTTATTATCAAGTATGTTCAAAGATTTTATGATACAACATAAAGACATGGATTCTTACACCATAATAACACATCTCCATTCTCTTGAGAAGTAGAAGGAAAGTCTTGAAATAAATAAGATTGTTAATGCACTATATTAGTGTAAACTTGAAGAAGGAAATATAGCTAGTGATCATGCTTTCAAAATGCTGGGGTATATTGATCGATTAGTGAAATTGGGCTTCCACTTGGATAATAAATTTTCCATTAATCTTATTTTATTATCCTTACCATAAATATTATCCTTATTTATCCAAGCCTGTATAAACAAAATGGATAAGTCGCTCAAGAAAATTTTTTCCATACTTCACTAAGTAGATAAGAATGGGATGAATCATGTTTCTCCACCACTTATGTTGAAAAGTTTGAAAGAGACGTATGAAGATCCTATAGCTAATAGATAACCAAAATATCCTTCACAACATCCTTCAAAGAGAAAAAGTATTCAAAGATAGAATAATGAACAAGAGGCTATTTTCTTCTCATGTGGAAAGCTTGGACACTAGAAAATAAATTGCAATGAATTAAAGAAGCAAGTTGTTGCATCCAATTCAGGTATATTAATCAAGTTTATATTCATCACTTGTATATTAAATTCAATATACTTACAACATAAATGTATTTAAATACAGGAAACAAGATAGAATATAAGGGTTATAAAGTGAACTCAAAAGGATATGAGAAAGGTTGATTCCTATATCAACTAAGGGGAGATCACTACATTTCATTGATAAATGGATTGATTCAAGTTTTTAATAAGTATTACCAAAAAAATTATCTCAGTGTCTATCTAGACACAACAATACATTATTTCACATTTGGAATAAATGTTATTGTGGTACTTTAAATACTAAACTATTTGTTCATTAACTCTCAAATCATATATATCCATTGTAATAAATGATGAATATAAAAATATAAGACTTTTACCTCATTATGAAAAGATAATTATTTATCATATAAAATTGAATTTAGTTGAATTCTTTATTCCCTTTAAAGTGTTTTAGTACTGATTGAGCTAAGGTACTGAATATAAAAACAAACTACTTGTCATGTTTTAGATAAAGAAACCTTTACAAATAAATGTATGTCACAAAGCTTTTAAAATTAGTTCAACGTGGCCATGTGAACTATTCTAAAGATGAAAGTAACTTCATATACTACATGAGATTCCTTATAAATGATCAGTGAAGTAAATGATTTCACTTGGTAAAGATAAATGAATCTTTGAGTTGGCTTGTCGGAGAACATCTTATCAAAGTAATCATTGATCAGACATGTGGAGTAAAGGTTATCCTGAACTCACATTTCCTTATATTCATCAATGATTTGATGATAGTAAGAGGAAGATTAATGATGAATCTTATATATATTAAAAATATTCCATTATACCATCCAAGACATATTTTTCAAATAGAAGTGAAAAAACTAACCATATGCCAACTATATTGTCTAATGGATTTCATATCAATTACGATATGATAAAAATCTATTAGGACACTACCATAAGTATTTGTTGAAAACCGTTTGTTAAAAGGTGGTTTTGGCTACAAAAGAACATTAAAACACTAAGGTGCATCGATGTTAATGATCCTATACCCACTAAGGATAATAACATCTAGTCAAGATCGACTATATTTCCATAAAAGGATGCTTATTTATTAGAAGATAGAGGGAGAAGACTTTACTTCTACGGATTAAGGATCTGGATGCACATAAGTTGGCATAGGAATATTGGACTCCACTAATCTTAGTAGGAGGAGGATGTCACGACCCATCCTCAGGACTCGTGTCATGACTACCCCAAGCCCGCCTTCCATAGGCTAGGGGCTGGAGAATAGAACCAAGGCATAAATCTCGACAAAAAGGGAAAGGCATTGCCTTTATAAAGTAAACAAACACCACAGAGTAAGCCAGCAGAAGTAAACACTAAGTAAACTAAGTACAATAGTAAGTGCGGAAAGTAAATGGGCCAGAATACAAACCCAAACTGAAAGTAAAGTACAACTGGAAAGAAAGTACAGCAACTGAAAGTAAAGCAACAACGTCGAGCCGTCCACTGGAAGTCCCACTTGAAGGGTGGGTACAGATAGCCTCCTCAGCTCCTCGGGTCTAGCCGTCCGCTCCATGTACGTCTCGTCCAGTGGTCCACCTCCAGGTACCGACTGCTCCACAAGCCTCAACCACGATTAGCACTGTTCGTCGTCTGAATCCAACACAACGTAGTGCAGGCATAGCCCGTGCAGGGGTGAGTATACGCTACTCAGTAGGGACCCCGAGACCCCCGAAGGTCTCCCAGAATCCACAAAGGATAATCCTCAAAAGAAAGATACAATCATAAAGTAACATCCAACACTACTTAGGTATATACTCATACATATACCTAAGTCATCAATTCCAGTTCGGATCCAACATTCGAGCCCAAGTTCGATCACGTTCACACAGGATAGTACAACCCAATCCACACAGGAATCACAACACAATCCACATAGGAAGTAAGTCAATCATATCGAAGATAATGATTGAAAGTCAAGACTCAGCTCACACAGGTATACTTCTTCATAAGGTGATAGAGATGATCAGATGTAGCCACTGATTCATCTAAGCTGGGACCCATGTAGGATACTAGACCATCTAAGCTGTCAGACCCACGTAGGATACAAGACCAGCCACTCTGTCGGACCCACGTAGGATGCTACAACAGAGGTCAAATTCTGTCGGACCCACGTAGGATACAAGAACAGTAGTACTGCCAGACCCACGTAGGATACAAGAACAGTAGTAATCGTCATCGAACCCATGGAGGATTTCAGTACAGTCTTCATCGTTGTCGAACCCATGGAGGATTTCAGTGCAGTTGTCGTCGCTGCCGAACCCACGGAGGATTTCAGTGCAGTCGTCATCGTCGTCGCGGTCCCAGCCAGCTCTAGGGTTCCCGCACATAGCATGCTCGATTCCAGGAGGGTCGGCTCCACGATCCAAGGGGGTCGATACATCAACTGACACATAGTCCAGAGTTGATGTATCCCAATGTTCCGTCTTGACAAAAGGAACTCAACGAGACAGACGGCGTGTCAATCGGACGCCCGGTCTGAGAGTTATTGGCTTTTTCGTTCCAGGGGCCCGGTTGGTTTTTAAGTCGAAACCAACCTGACCGCACTCCAACTATGTACAAACCTCAATAAGAGTAATCCAAAAGGTCTGTATCACTAAGAGGAATCCAATAAAGTCAACGGCACGTCAATCGGACATCCGGAGCTCAAGTTATAAGCGTTTCCGCTCCGAGGGACCGGTTGGTTTCGTGTTCGAACCAACCCAGCCATACCAAAATTTCTCTGAAACCTTGAGTGTAATATACCAAAACGACCGTCTCGATCCAAGGATCACATCTCAACTGATGGTCTGTCGATCGGAGGTCTGTAGCCCATGTTACGGGCATTTAAACGAACCTATCCGGTTTTAGGGGGTTTTGGGCCCGGACCGACCCGGCCCAAGACTCCCTGGGTCGGCCTGAACCAGATCGACCCAACCCGGGTCTGGGTCCGGCCCGATAAGGTGCGGCCCGCGTGGCCAGCTTGGCATTGGCTGAACTGTCACGGAGGGGGGGTGCGATGCCCCCTGTTTTGAAACGGCGGCCCCCACGTGGGGGCCTCTCCTTTTGCTAGCCGGGGGTTACGACCCCTGGCCTTCTCCAAAAGGCCGGCCTGGCTGGCCGGCCGGTGCTGCCGCCGCGGGACCCTCCGGTCCCGCCCCTCCGACGCGCCGGCGGCCAGCGGTTCCGGCCACTGCTCCCTACTCCGCAGCGGCCAAAGGTCGCGGCCTTGGTCCGACCGGCGCGGTGCGATGGTGCCGCACCCCTTCGACACGGCCCCACTCCGGTCGCGGTCTCTTCGTGGTTCTCTGGCACCGCGCGACGGTGCCACGCCCCTTTGTCGCGGCCCCTCTCTGGTCACGGCTTCTTTCGGCCTCAACGGCGTCGCGCTTCTTCGACGCATTCCTCCAAGTTTCTGCGCGGTGTCGTTGCACCGCGCCACCTTCTTTCAAGCTGCAATGAACATAATAACAAAGGGGGAGGAGGGTCGGCCATGTTCGTGCGGTCCAACCTCCTCCTACTAAATTGATAAAAAGTGGCCCAAAGAAATTGATGATGAATGGCAAAGAATATTCACGAACAAAATCAAACCCCTACCTCGATAATGAGTTGACGATCGATGAGCATCGCGAAAAACAGCGTCGCGGGGTGTGGCTCCATACACGTTGACGGATATTGTCCGAAGTGAAACGGTTTCTCCCTTCTTTTGTCACGGGAAAAAGAATGAAGGAAGGCGCGTCAGTGTTCCTCGTGTTCTTCAAGGAGGATGATGAAGTTCTTCGATGGTAGAACTCTCCCTCTCTCGACACAACGAAGCAACCAAAATAAAATAAGGCTTTAGCCTTATTTTATTACTTTTGCCAACACTTTTAAAATTAAAACATTCATAATTTAATTCACTTCATTTAATTAAACATAACTTGTTAAAATTAATTGAAGTGATAAGTTGGCAACTTTAATGACAAAAGAGGTTTTAAAAAGGAGTTAAGGAAAAAAGAAAAGGTGGGGGCTCATGTGGGCCCCACCTCATCTTAAATTCTCTCAAGGGGGGTTAGAACATCAGTGGGTCCCACCCCAACTCCCTCACATGGGATAAACCACTTAAGAATGTGGAATAAAAATTGTAACACAGTTTTTATTTCACTTTAATCTTAATCCCTTTTTTTAACAACTAATTCCAAGCAAACGCAACTCCAGAAAAGGTCTTCCTAAGAAAAAATTGACACTGTGGTTTCATCAGTGCCCTCGGTTTTTGATTCCGAGCACTGGTTCAAAAGTTAGGAAAACCCGCTCGTTTGTTCACTGAACGTACCCAAGCTAAACTTTGGAAATTGATTCCGGGCACACCGGGCCTCGGAATCAGGTGTCATCAGATACTGCGTACTCGTAAAATCTCAAAGAAAATTAAGAAAAATTTTCCCTTGAAATTTACGGGTCTTTACAGAGGAGTTCCAGAGACACATGCTGCATCGAAATTCATAATCAAAGAGGTGGTTATGTTCACTTTGGTGGGTGATACATGTATTATTCTTTTAGAATAATGATTCCTATAAAGAAGTAGTAAATGGTAATATTATAATATTAACAAGTAAATATAAATTCAAGTAATGGACTCCATGTATCAAGATTCAGGATTCCGTATTTTGAATGTTTCTAAGAATTAATATTGTTGGTGAGTATTCAAGAGAAACTGGGCATAGATGGTACATGAAGGTGCCAATAAAACTTGATTAATTATCAAAAGTTTAGTCTATGACAAAACTTATCACCTCTCATCATGACTAAAATACTTTTTTAATTATGATTGTCAAAGAATACTTCCATGATCATCATATTGGGTTATTGATTGTCAAGACCTCCTTATTTAGAGGAATCCTTACAGAAGATGTCTATATGACACGACCAAAAGTTAAAACTATGATATATGTCTACTAAGCATAACTGAAAGGGTTCGTGATATCAATAAATCTCAATAAGATATACAGATTACATAAATTCATTTATGAATAAATCATGCATAGTGATTATAGGATATTTGTTTGGAAATAAATGAGTGTCATGTATCTTGTATTGGTTATTGGGAGCACTATAAGTTTTCAAGATAAATATGTTAGTAACATATGAAAACACTTATTATGTCTTACAAGTTTATTAAGACAAAGGAATGAAATTTCTCCAAGTTTGACTTAAAGTATAAACCTTGTTCTAGGGAAGAAGATATGCATAAATGGATCTATGTGTTTTCTTAATCTATTCATAATACATATATTGATAATGTATTGAAAAATATAAGTTGAAATTATAAAGACCCCGACCCTAATAGCTCAAAGTTGGTGCCTTACTTTATTACATTGGTATGATTACATGGAATTTCATCTTGAAGGACTAAATAGTTTAGTAGTTTTAGAAACTATATTACAAACATGAACTTTACACTACAAATTGAAAGGAAAAAAAACATATAAACACCATTTATAACACCCAAGAACTCTTAGATTAACCCTAAAAGTCATTCATAAAATACCACTTGGAATATTGGGGAAAAGAAACATATGAAAGGGGTGAGATCAAATGCTCAGCAAGGGTAAGAAATACAGTGGAATCTATAACATAAATAATAATACATAATGAATAAATAACAACATGTTCCATTAAAACATCATCTTGATCATAATATGATAGGAATAAAATTTGAATAAATAATTCCATATAAATAATCACATGAAACTTCACCATGAATATTCTACTAATCGAATAATCTCATGATTTATCAATTTCTAATATCATAATGAGGGAATGCATATACCAGACATCATAATCCTATCATTGAGGCCTCGACTAAGACTTCTAAAAATAAATGGTTCGGGCCTCATCCAAAATCTATTTTTGTTTTGTATCATGAGACCTACTGATTCAACGAGGGGTTATAGTGGGCCCCGCCCATCATATACTAAGTCAAATGAATTCCTAATATATTGAATAAAATTATATATTTAAATAAAAGTGTCTCATATTACTTTGAACTATCATATATGAAATTACTCTAATAAAATCATTGATAAATTCTTGAGAAAAATAATATTTAAACATTCCAAAGTGTCTCATACCACCTTGAAACATTTATATATTAATCTATTTTAACATTCAATGAAAATTAGAATAATATGAAAATAGTATAATTCATGATATAATACATCAAAGGGAATTATATACATCGCACATAAGGAAATAGTGTTGAACAGTGCATATATCTCATAGAAGTAAAAGTGAGACGAGAAAACCCCTTTTTTACTTTGGAAAGAATATTTCTTTTGAAAAATAATTTGTATTTGTCATAAAATAAGATTTTAAACATGTATAAACCAAAAAATAAAAGTTAAGAACATTGAAATTATATTTGAGTCATAAATTATGCCCTGCTAAAGTGAAATCATGTAAAAAGATTTTTTAAGATATTTTAGAAATAAAACATTTTAGTGCGGTTTAAGGAAAATATTAAAGAGATTTTAAAGTGGAAAGGAAATCTTGTTAATGTAAAAATAGAAATGAACCAAGATAGTTTTTCATGATAAAGTGAGTGATTTTAGAAAAATAACAGTGGCTTAAAAATGATTTTGTAGTACACTTTAAAATAGGTAAGAAATCAGGAAGTTCCTTTGTTACAAGCTTGTTTATCAGGAAGAATTGAGAAGGGAACCTTTTTAAAACATATATATCCTCAAAAAAGAAGGATGATCGGATATGGATATATTATTTGGAACATATACAAGGAATTTATAATAAATATAAAAAAATAAAGAAGCATTGCATTTGATTAAATTTTAATAAAGAGCAACCCGAAGGAAAAAAACGGGGGTTCAGGTAGAATCCCTTACCACTTTGTAATCAATCAAATCATATGCCCCAAAATTAATAATCATAAAATGATACATTTAATACCATTAAAATAAATACATTCATGATATGATGCATCAAATGGAAGTATACATACACCACACACAATAATTAGTGGTGTGTAAGTCATATCTCACATAAATGAAAGTGAGTTGAGAAAACCCTTACCTTATGTCTAAATGTGTTCTTCACTTGACCTTAACATCCTGAATAATAAAATAAAATTTATTAATTAATTAATTAATAACCTTATCTACATGTATTTGATTTATTATAATTTTATTAAGTTCATTTATGGCCTTTTTATGAGTTATAAGATACAATTTTATTGCTTGAGATCATTTGTTTCCTTGGTTTTTACGATTGGTATATTTGTATTTGAGTATGGAAGTTCATTTGAAACGGGTATAATTCTACAGAATTAAATTTATATAATATTAATAAAAATATAGAACTATAAATGGTTATATATATCATTTTGTTATATGGTATGAGGATGAATCATTGGATAAGACATTTAGTGATAATCATTTGCATTATTACGGTGGTTATTGATCATAGTAAACTCATTTTGTTTTATCATTTAGTATTATGTAAATATGTTACTTCCAAAATGTAAGAAAGGTCATAATACATATATTATAGTCTGGTTTAACCATAAAAATGGTTTAATTACCAGCCTTGAAGGAGAAATTGGAGAATGAAAATCCGCCGTCTATGAAGGTTGTAAATTAGCACCTCCCGGGTGATTATTTCATTTTTAAAATAAAAGATAGAGAGAGAGAGAGAAAAGAGTTTGAATAAGGATATTTCATTAACATGATATCATTAAAGTATATAGATGATATTGGATTTATCATTCTCATTTGAACAAAGGGGGTTAGGAGAGAATAATAAAATAAAAGAACTTGAAAAGAAACTAAAAGGAAAAGGAAGAGGATTTTACCTCTTAAATACTCCTCCTTGAGAACCTCCTTAAGGGGATTATTTTTGGACTTTTGTTAAGACCAAGAGCTCCTGGATGTGAGGGAGAAGTTTGGGGAGAATATTGGGAAGAAATTTTACAAGGCTTGAAAGCTTAGAGGTGTGAGGAGAAGGGGTGGTATTTATAGTGGAGGAGAGGGGTGATTTCTCATTATTTTATTCATTATTTTATTCATTATTTTATTATTTTGATCAAGACAATAAATAGTGTTGATTTTTATGACTAAATACAATAATATGTGCATTTAATTCCAAACCAAGGGTTCTTATATCATACAAACATCACCTATGACTCAATAAAACATGTATTTATCATTTATCATAAATTATCATATTTTATTATTCACAAAAAATTCAAGTATTTTAGAAAAATCCTAAAAATTCACCCTAACCATTTTTCGATGTGTAGAATTCAAAAATTAACTCCATTTTATGAAAATAATTTTATAAATATGAGAAATTTAATTTTTAATTAAAATTTTCATTTACTCAAAAAATATAGATTTTAAATCTATAACTGATTTTATAACACTTTCAAAAATTAACTAAGGTCTCATAAAATTATCCTAAATTCATAAGAAAACAAAATGTTAATTTATGAATATATTTTATATAAATAAATTTTTTAAACCATTTTATTAATTATAAAATTGTAATTAAATATTTATGGCTTATAAAAATACCAACACTTAATTTAACAATTTTTAAAATATTCATTTACTTATACTATGTTATAATTATATCATACCTTCATTTATAAGATGCTTAAATTTTATTTATACATTCATGAGTGAGGCTACTATTCATTTAGCCGATTTATTATTCATAGGGGTCATATTACTATTCATAAGTGTAATATTTCTATTCCTAAGGGTTAAGTTACTATTCATCAAAAAATTAAGTTGATCCTATCAAACACTAAATATTTTACTGATCACAACTATGAATATCTATTTTTTGAAATTCAATTCACAGAAGCGGAAAAATTATGTTTAAAACATGTTTTCTATTATAAGGTGGTAAAAATGATTTTAGAAAAATATAGCCTTTTAATATGTAAAATTGAATTCATTCTTATAAAAATATTTGATATAATATATAAATTTCATAGTACTATTCATTCTCACCAATTTAATTTCTAGGTTATAAAGGTCATTTTAAAATGATGATATTTAATTGTTTATCATTGTTCGTTTAAGTTTGGTATTGTGTGAAACCTATGATATCAAAGAAATTAAATTTATGAAGGGTCATACCATAAAATCATAGAGTGTTGCATTATCACCTCCTTCAATAAATTATGTTCTCGTAATTTGAAATTTCACTTCGAAATTGAAAGGTTGATACTTGAGAATTCCTTTTTGGGAAACCCACATTGAAAATAGGGTTAATAAAAAACCTCTTAAAATATGTTAAGGTAAATGAGGTGGTCACCACAAAATTATGCTTTCGAGTAGGAGAATATTAGTGGGAAGTGAAAACATGGACATAAAAGAGAAATATAACCATCAAGTTATGATGGAGAATTATAGAGGACGTGGTTACTAGAAAGTTAATCCTCACAAAACCATAAAATATAGTTATGAAAGTTCTTTGATATCATAAAAAATTATTATAATTGGACAATATTTTTACTTAAGAATATTTTCCTAGAGTTTAGGAATTATTGCACTCTATAAGAGTATAAACATATGTTATTATTTTATAAACACAATCTTATCCTTTTTTTTTGCACCTCGAACTATCTATACTTCATCTCTTGGAACAGGTTGCATCATGTGGTAAAGTAACACGTTAACCTCTAAAACCTCATACAATGATCAACTTAAACCATTTCATAAATGGTTAAACTTTCCAAAATATTATGATCCAAAACTTTAGAATCATTCCCATGGTAGTTAGTAATATCCAATTTACTTTTTCCATATCAATCATCTCTCTATAAAACATCATTATCTAATCACTGGGAACATTTTAAGGTTTTTCATTTCCTTAACCATGTGTTTTCCAATGTTTAGCTTTATATAGAATCATTTTTCTTGGTACCATTCAACATATGACCTCAAGTCCTTAATGAAATAGTACTTAAATTCAATCCTTATATATTCCATAATTCTTATAACCAGTACATAATTGATAAAATACTCAAATGACATAATTCTTTAATCCAAACATAATCACATTAATCATTCCTCTTTTTCTGTGGTAGTAGCATAATCTTGATCATGATACATTATCTTCTTTTCTGGTGTATTCCTTTGATGCATGGGACATTGATTTTCATAGTATCTCATCTATTTATAGTTGAAGCATTGAACATTAGAAAACTCTTTCCTTTCCTTAAAATCATGAGTATGGTGTCATTTTTCTCCATAATTGAATCAAACTCCTTTACCTCTTAAGCATATACCATGGTGTTTCCTTCTATAATTATCACATGTGATAAAATACTTCTTTCTCTTCTTATCTTTATCTATATTTTTCCCAATTGTCTTATTTTTTCCTTGTTTCCTTCCAAAGCCATAATACTTAGAAAACTCTTTATCCTTCTTATTAGGATATGATACTATCTCCTCATATGATGAGAATGTTTGAGCGACTAGTTCTCTTTGAAATATTTTCTTAAAACCATCGAAGAAATGATCATTCTTACTCTTTAGATTATATGCATTGATGTGGTTCTCATTCCTTCCAATAGGCACCATTTCTAAACAATTACATACATTGTATTAGATCATAACATTATGAAACATGATATATAATCCCAATACTGGTGAAATACTTAACATAAATTGAAAAATTTATGCATAGATAATCTCATAATCCTAAACATAGTTTCTTTGAGGAAATGTTCACATTTAAATCATTTATAATGGTTTGTAAAGGAAATGTGAATTATCCTAAGCATATACCCCAGGAGTGTCAAACTAGGTGCGCAGTAAGCCTCATTATCGTGTACCAGGTTACCTCGAGTCAGGCCCGAGACACCTTATCAAAGTTGTTACCCCTAGGTACATCTATTTCGGAACCATGTCTACTTATAGTATCCATAAAAGAATGTATTACTAGGAAGTTCCACATAATCTCTACCTTACCAAAATTCTTGGATGTTCTTCTATTCTTATCTTCAAATTCTATCTTAGGGTTATGTTCCCTAATCTATGTTTTCTAAATCTAGTTTCTAAGGTTTCTACTAAACTTCCTCAGATACAAACTGTAAAGACCCCGACCCTAGTAGCCCAAAGTTGGCTTCTTACTTTATTACATTGGTATGATTAGAAGGAATCGCATCCTGAAGAACTGAATAGTTTAGTAGTTTTGGAAACTAGATTACATACATGAACTTTACATTACAAATTAAAAGGAAAAACAACATAGAAAATCTATTGATAACATTCAAGAACTCTAAGATTAACCCTACAAGTCATTCATAAAGTACCTCTTGGAATCTTGGGGAAGAGAAACATATGAATGGGGTGAGCTTAGATGCTCGGTAAGGGTAAGAAATACAGTGGAAGCTATAATAAAAACAATAATGCATGATGAATAAATAACAACACATGCCATTAAAACATAATCTTAAGCATAATATGGTAGGAATAAAAGCTAAATAAATAATGTCATATAAATAATCACATGAAATTTCACTATGGATATTATACTAGTTGAATAATCACATAATTTATAAATTACTAATATCATAATGAGGGAATACATATGTTGAGCATTATAAACCTATCGTTGAGGCCTCAACCAATACTTCAAAAAATAAATGGTTAAGGCCTCGACCAAAATCCATTTTTGTTTTGTCTCATGAGACCTACCGATGCATCGAGGGGCTATAGTGGGCATCACCCATCACATACTAAGTCCAATGCATTCCTCATATTTCAAATAAAATGATATCTTTAAATCAAAGTGTCTCATACAAATTTTAAGTATCATAGATGAAATCATTGAGAAATTCATGAGGAAAATAATTTGTAAACATTCCAAAGTGTCTCATACCACCTTGAAAAATTTAAATCTTAATCTCTTTTAATATTAAATGAAACATAGAATATCATGAAAATAGTATAATTCATGATATAATACATCAAAGGGTAGTATATAAACCACACACAAGGAAATATTGGTGAACAGATCATATATCTCATAGAAGTAAAAGTGAGACGAGAAAAACCCTTTTTACTTTGGAAAGAAGAGTTCTTTTGGAAAATCATTTGTATTTGTCATCAAATCGGATTTTAAATATGTATATATCATAAAAGAAAATGGAAAGATATTGAAATTATATTTGAGGTATAAATGATATCTAACTGAAGTGAAATCGTGTAAAAAGAGTTTTGAATAATCTTTAGAAATAAAATATTGCAGTGCGGTTTAAGGAAAATATTAAAGAGATTTTAAAGCAAAAAAGGCATGATTGTTTTCATAAAAATAGAAATGAAACAAGATAGTTTTTCAAGATAAAATTACTGATTTTAGAAAAATAATAGTGGATTAAAATATATTTTTGAGTGCACTTGAAAATAGGCAAAAAATTGGGAAGTTCCCTTGAATCGGGCTTGTTTATCGAGAAGAATTGAGAAGAGAACCTTTTTAAAACATGTATATCCCCATATAAGAAGCATGATATGATCGGGATATATGAGTTTGGAACATATACACAAAATTTATAAGAAATATGAAAAAATAAAGAAGCATTACATTTGAGCAAAGATGCAGAAAGAGTAACCCTAAGGAAAAAACAGGGGTTCAGGTAGAATATCTTACCACTTTGTAATCAATCGAATCATATGCCCCAAAATTAATAATCATCAAATGATACATTAAATGTAACATCCCAGGTAAATAAAGAATATGAAATTTTCATATTTATTAATATTTGTGAATAAAATAATAATATTACTTTAAAGGGAATGTTATGTTTAATGGCGTACCTAATACGCAACAATGAGTTTCTTTGAAATCCTACGTTGCACACTAATAATATAATAATATTATTTTAAATGGTAGTTAATGCTTAGCCATTTTAATGGCAGGAATGAACATAACTAACTACCAAATGATTATATATGCTTGTCAAATATTTTTGTATTTATCCAAATAAATGTTAGAGGCTTAAAATGCAAATGAATCCAATTTTAAGCATAAATCTTCTAATATTCTTTAAAAGGTCGATTAACCGCCTTTTGATGGAGAACCCTTTTTAAATATACTTTTGAAAATTTTACATGTTATATTTGACAAAATAAAATCTTTATATAGAATCTAGACATCAAAATTTACTTTGTGTAAATTTTTGTTATTTTTCCGATAAAGATCATTTTTAGTGAAAATGTTGTATTTTAATTCAAAACCTCCTTTTAATCTAATTTATTTATATGGATAGATTATTTTTTTAATTGGTTTTAAAGTTTAGTTAAAATATATTTTTACCATTTAATCCAATTTTTGTCATTGTAATTAATTTCATTTTGAAATTGGACATAAACAAGTGTCAATATTTTGATAGATATTGTTTCCTAAAAACACGTTATTTGTTTTAACAGCGGGAATTAATTATAAAAATAATTAATGCAACTTTTATGTTTTGAATTTGTTAAAATGGACATCATTTTTTAATTTGTAATATCAAATACATATTAGGGTTAATTTTTGGTATTTTTCTGAAAAACATCAATTTTTGATGAATAGTGAAACCACTAAGTGGTAGTTAAAAAAACTGATTTTTCGTTTAAATGAAATTTTACCACCTCTATGATTTGAATTTCAAAAATCTGACATATATGCTTTTCATTAGGATGTAAAATGTGGTTCAATGAGATTAGATTAATTTTTTTGTGAATAGTAACTTTAAGTTTTATTAATCGCGATTAAAGGTAATTAGTGTAATTTAAGGTAAATATAATAATATAATAATATGAAATTACATTTACACTTGTACTAAACTTATTGTATAAGTCATGGCCGGCCAAGACAACCCTTGGGTCAACTTGGGGACCCCATGGGCTCACTTGGGTAAGAAAATGACATTAATAACTTTTTATTTTAAGTAAAAATAAAAGTGTCACAAACATGTATTGTTTTACTAAAACAATTTTTACATATGGTCATACAAGTCATATTTTAGACAATAAATATTAATTAGAAAGATAAAAATATTTCCTAAATCATGATATTTTTTTATAATTTTTAGATATTAAATAAATAAATTTATTTATGACACCATGATGATGCAGTGATTACCTCATTAATGAACGGTTTAAATAAAATGAAAAGATAAGGTAAAATATAAGACATAAACTTTTCAAAAACCTATTTGATGGGTGGATTTATAAACCTTATAACCTTATACTATAAATATATAATTTTTGGACCTTTAATATCCTAAAATCATTTTATAACAAAGTAACTTTTCAAGACTTTCCAAGAGTGCCCATCCTCCCTCTTATAAAAGTTCCCCACCTCTACCCCATTACCCACACCTCTCAAGCCTTTGGATCGACCAAACTCTACTCATTTTATCTCTCCACATCCCTCTCTTAATCCTAGAAGCCTTACATTAGGCAGAAATCTCTTCAAGAAACCCTTTTGGTTAAAACCAAAGGGGGTTTCCCGATTTAAAGGTAATGTCCTCTCTTATGTTCTTTTGTTTTATTTTGCTTCTCCAACCCCCTAAAATCTTTTTATTCCTTTCTTTTGTAATAACACCAGTATATTCAATATACTAGGATGTTTTTATGATAATGGTTTGAGCTACACTTACACACAACTTCGTCTAATGGTTAAAGAACATATTGTTTCTGTGGATGGCGAATTACTGCCTCACAAAACGATGATTGTTCTATCTTCTCCTACCACCTATAATGGTGGAAATTATGATGGAAATATATTTATTTATGATATATATTATATTTATTTCCTCTCTATTCTTCTTTATTTTACATTTAAAACATACCTTTATGCTTTTCATGTTGTGAAAATGCGATAATTTCATTTGAGGAAGTGTGGACTACCGCCCCCTCAAGTGATGTGACTCGTTCATGCAATACATGGAATGTATAAAGAATGAAATTAATAAACTTATATGACCTATATAACATATATATTATAATAGAATTATAATATATATATATATCATTTAGTTTTAATTCCATTAAATATGAAATAGAAATGAAAGTAGCGTTCATGCGTACATACGGCTTACCGTCTCCATGAACGGTGCATTTCATTTCTTACCTATAAATGTTATATAATATTATAAATATAAGTATATACTGGATATATATTATATATATGATATCTACATAATTAATATAATTCTGTATATAATGGATATTTTACCACATGAACAACTTGTAATTATAAGAAGTTTATTTTTTACTCAAGTACCAATGATCGACAAGACGACCGTTATTAACTTAAATAATTACATAATGTTCATAACATGGTAATAAGTGATATAAAAGGAATAATGAACTTGAAAAAGGTTCTTAAGCAAGTAGAAATTAACTCTAGTTTATTATTCAGGAATATAAAGAAATGAACAAGACAAGTCGGACTTGAGGTAAGGGATCCAACCTCTCTCTTTCTTTTTAAGTACTCTCTTTTATGTCACTTATTTTAAGATCATCTTTATTATGTTTTTGGATGTTATTTTATATCCCTCTTACTTTAAATTTTATTTTCATATGATTAGAGGCCCTATTTGATCTCTTCAATCCATTTTTGGAAGTTTTAAGTGGCGATGTTAGGCTACCGAGTTTTCGTAAGGGATTTTTCATCTCATTTTTATTACCATGAGATTCATGCTACATTTTCCACTATTTACTTTTGATTTGTGTTGTACTACCCATGATTGTATTCTTTGTGTAATATAATTTAATTTATTGGTATTCACATCTTCATTGTATGACCCTTTTTTCATGTGGTGTACGTTTCGGAAGTTACCCATATCGACAAGGGAACCTTTCACCCGCCTCTTTTTAAAATATTTCTTTTGTTATGTCTTTTAATTTACATATTATTATGTTGGGATATGTTATTATATATCCTTAGTGATGTAGAATTTATTTCTAAGTGATTAGATGCCCTTTTTGTCTCATCAACTCATTTTCTGAATTTTAAAGTGACACCATTAGACTGTCGAATTTTTACAAGGGAACTTCTTAACCCAATTTCAATTTCTTTGGGTTCAACTTGTAGTTATTGAATATGTCATCCTATGAATATGTGTGAATGACCTATGATTTTTTTACACTTAATATACGCTTATATTGGGTGTATTTATATTTGTCACACATAATTATGAGATGGATTTATCCTTAATTTAAGGATACCTTCTTTATAAGGGATTTCATCTCATTTTACATTTCTATTGAGACTTCATTGTTGTTATGCACCAATTCACTCTTATATGGTGTATATACTATCCTTTGTCATATTATATCATGAATCCCTTTATTCTCATGATATTATAAAGTTCTGATTAAATGTTATTCCTCAATTATTTGTATTCAAGTGTCTCTCATTTTGTTAAAAACTCTTTAACTAAAATATCATTTTAAATGTTTTAATGATTTATTCTTATAAATATTTATCATTAATATCCATGTTTTAAAAATGGTTTTAAGGATTTATTTATATGGATATTAATGGTTTAAAATGTTAAAAGCTTCAAAGTGGTATGGGACACTTTGATTCAAAAATCTCTTTATTAAATGTTTTAAATGGTTTTGAAATTGGTTTTTATAATGGATTCATTATTTCAATATCTTAAAATGTTATATTGTTATTTCAATGTGAGAATGTTATCTTTCCTTTATGCTTAAGTTATGTGTTATGATTATGTTATGGTTCTTGGCCATTGTTACGTATACGAGTGGTTCTGTGATAAACCTAGGGTGGGTGAGCCCAAGATAGCTCTCCAATGCATTGGGTAACGAGACGGAGGTAAACGTTAGTGTTTCTCCTAAGAGATTTAGGGAATATATTGTGATGGGAATTCCAAATGTGACTCCATATGTAGTTGTGGTAGCTACAATGAAATTTTGATATGGATTCCATAAGTTACCTCTATGATTTATGATTTCTGTGTGTTACTCATAAATATTATGATTTCGTAAGGTATGTTATGAATGAAAAGTTTTGGTTTCATTGATTTGTATTTATTTATGGGTTAATGTTTCTTTTCCTTATTATATAACCCTTACTAAGCTTTTTGTGCTCATCCCAAGTTTTTGAAATGTTTTTCATAGGTCAAGGGAAAGGTACA
This sequence comes from Viscum album, assembly GCA_963277665.1. Classification (NCBI taxonomy): domain Eukaryota; kingdom Viridiplantae; phylum Streptophyta; class Magnoliopsida; order Santalales; family Viscaceae; genus Viscum; species Viscum album. The sequence goes on from OY728151.1 coordinate 230,931,585, forward strand.
TGATGTGATGATAGTGTCAAGGAAGTGTTAAGAAATAATCCATGATTTATTTAAAATAAGTTTCCTTTGATGGGAAAAAATGAATACTATCTTTGTTGTAACCACCTTGTTTAAATGTGGAATGTAATGCATGATTTTATGACCTAATTATCTAAAACTCTAAACCTGAAAAGATCCTTAATGTGAATTTTTGAATAACTCAAGATTAAGTAATGTTTAAGGTAGGGGACTTATAGTTGGTATCAGAGGTTGGTTTAGATAACTTTAGAGGTTAGGGTATTCTTTAAGCATAAGTGACATTACCATAATGGTTAGGATTTTAGAAAGAGTCATAGTTTTAGATAAAGTGAACGAGTTTATGATAAAATGAATAATTATATCATAGTATTATATGATGATTCTAATGATATACTCACACTGACCTTTTTGGTTTTAGTAAATGGCTAGATCTAGCAGGCACCAAAGTGACAGTGGATGTGAAGAAAACTGTGACGGTTTTCTGAAAGAACAACTGAATGATATGGGAGCTGCAATGAGAACTCTTGTGGTTTTTCTCAACCAAATATCAGGAGTCATGATTAACCACTTGAACCTTGGTGAGTTCTCTAATGCATCATGTACGATATAACCAACTCGATGTGGAAGTTCAGGTAATAATTATAAAGGTAACCATTAGGTTTTATATGATCCTTACTTTTGAGGTAATTATGGGTTACTGTATGTTATGATGGAAAAATGAAAGGCATGAGATAAACTTGAGGTTAAATTATGTTATGGTTATTTTTGATTATTTTATCTCTTTTTGGGGAATGTTTTAAGAATTATATAGTTTTGGAAAAAGGACAACACGTAGACCGTGTGACAACTCGTCGTGTCAGACAAAGCTGTGGGAATCGAACCCACAACCAAAGTGCGACTGGTATTTATCACCTACCACTGGACAGTGTGAAGTCCCTATTTAGTATGACAAATTCTTTTTAGTTAGACAATCTTATGAATCAGTAATAAGTTGATTTTTGGTTATATATGGAAATTATTAGCCTATCATGGAGGATATGTGATTAGGTTAGTTACTTTTCAGTATGAGACTTTAAGAGTAACTGATGTTATTTAGAGATAAATGTTAATATTTATCTTAGAAGACTGTGATTAAATCCTTCGGAGATTTGGGTTTAATTATTAGTTTGGATTACTTTGAATAATTTAATGGATAGCTGTTTATTGAATGGTATTTGATAAACTTTGGGTTTTTTTGGACAAATTTTGGAGATTAAGAGTAGTATTTATTTTTACAAAGGATTATCCTTTTTGGATATTATCTGATCTTGTACTATAAATTTTTGGTTTTGGTTATGGTTTAAAGACATGGGAAATATATAGTTCGTCTTTTGTGGTTTAGATGATTCTCTAAAATTTGATTATAGCGCTCTTCATTTGAACAAGTCATCCTGAAATACTCATCGTTTGGAGAAAATATGAGTTTGAGTTAGAAATCTAGTAAAAGATGAAAGTCTACATGACAAGTGAGTATGTTTCCTCATGATTTAGTTAAGCTCATAAATAAATTCCTCTTTGAAAAGTAACTTAAAACAAAAATGTTGTTTGTTAACTTTTCCTACTGGGGAATCACATACCGTTTAACTCATCATAAGTTTGTGATTTTCTTGGGGTTAACTTCCTCCTAATCATGTCTTCTATCACTCTCCATCAGAACATGGCCCTTTGTTTTCTCCTTCATATCCATGTTTTCATGGAATCCTAGTATGGGTTAACTCGGGTGACCTTTGTACTTCTCTTTCTTTATTTTAAAGTGATAGTTTTACTGACTCTTGTTCTGATGTGGGACTTTCAATGAAGTTTCCAAACCCAATTTTAAAATTGTGAGGACACAATTCCCAAAAGGGGAGAAGGATGTAACATCCCAGGTAAATAAATAATATGACATTTTCATATTTATTAATATTTTTGAATAAAATAATAATATTACTTTAAAGTGAATTCTATATCTAATGGCGTACCCAATACGCAACAATGAGTTTCTTTGAAATCTTACGTTGCACACTAATAATATAATAATACTATTTTAAATGGTAGTTAACACCTAGCCATTGTAATGGAGGGAATTAACAGAACTAACTACCAAATGATTATATATTCTTGTCAAATATTTTTGCATTTATCCAAATAAATTTTAGAGGCTTAAAATGCAAATTAATCCAATTTTAAGCATAAATCTTCTAATATTCTTTAAAAGGGCGATTAACCGCCTTTTGATGGAGAAACCTTTTTAAATATACTTTTGAAAATTTTATATTTTATATTTTACAAAATAAAATCTTTCTTTATAATATGGACATCAAATTTTACTTTGTGTAAATTTTTGTTATTTTTCTGATAAAGATCATTTTTAGTGAAAATGTTGTATTTTAATTCAAAACCTCCTTTTAATCTAATTTATTTATATGGATAGATTATATTTTTAATTGGGTTTAAAGTGTAGTTAAAATATATATTTACCATTTAATCCAATGTTAGTCATTGGAATTAATTTCACTTTAAAATTGGGCATAAACAAGTGTCAATCTTTTGATATATATTGTTTCTTAAAAACACGTTATTTGTTTTGACAGTGGGAATTAATTATAAAAATAATTAATGAAACTTTTATGTTTTGAATTTCTTAAAATGGACATCATTTTTGAATTTTGAATATCAAATATAGATTAGGGTGAATTTTTGGTATTTTTCTGAAAAACATCAATTTTTTATGAATAGTGAAACCATTAAGTGGTAGTTAAAAAAACTGATTTTTCGTTTAAATGAAATTTTACCACCTCTATGATTTGAATTTCAAAAATCCAACATACATGGTTTTCATTAGGGTTTAAAATGTGGTTCAATGAGATTAAAATAATTTTTTGGTGAATAGTAACTTTTAAGTTTTATTAATCGCGATTAAAGGTAATTAGTGTAATTTAAGGTAAATATAATGATATAATAATATGAAATTACATTTACACTTGTCCTACACTTATTAGATAAGTCATGGCCTACCAAGACAATCCTTGGGTCAACTTGGGGACCCCATGGGTCCACTTGGGTAAGAAAATGACATTAATAACTTTTTATTTAAAGTAAAAATAAAAGTGTCACAAACATGTATTTTTTTACTAAAACAATTTTTACATGGGGTTATACAAGTCATATTTTCGACTATAAGTATTTATTATAAATATAAAAAGATTTACTACATCATGATATTTTTTTTATAATTTTTAGACATTAAATAAATAAATTTATTTATGACACCATGATGATGCAGTGATTGCCTCATTAATGAACGGTTTAAATAAAATGAAAAGATAAGGTAAAATCTAAGACATAAACTTGTAAAAAACCTATTGGATGGGTGTATTTCGAACCCTTATCACCTTATCCTCAAAATATATAATTTTGGGACCTTTAATATCCAAAAATAATTTTATAACAAAGTAACTTTTCAAGACTTTCCAAGAGTGCCCCTCCTCCCTCTTATAAAAGGCCCCCACCTCTACCCCCTTACCTACACCTCTCAAGCCTTTGGCTCGGCCAAACTCTGCTCATTTTATCTCTCCACATCCCTCTCTTCATCCTATAAACCTTACCTTAGGCAGAAAGATCTTCAAGAAACTGTTTTGGTTCAAACCAAAGGGAGTTACCCAATTTAAAGGTAATGTCCTCTCTTATGTTCTTTTGTTTTATTTTGCTTTTACAACCCCCTAAAATCTTTTTATTCCTTTATTTTGTAACAACATCAGTATCTTCAATATACTAGGATGTTGTTATGAGAATTATTCGAGCTAAACTTACACACACCTCCATCTAATGGTTAAAGAACATATTGTTTCCATGGATGGCGAATTACTGCCTCACGAAACGATGATTGTTCTATCTTCTCCTACCACCTCTCATGGTGGCCATTATGATGGAAATATATTTATTTATGATATATATTATATTTATTTTCTCTATATGCTTCTGTATTTTACATTTAAAACATACCTTTATGCTTTGCATGTTGTGCAAATGCGATAATTTCATTTGAGGAAGTGTGGACTACCACCCCCTCAAGTGATGTGACTCGGTCATGCAATACATGGAATGTATAAAGAATGAAATTAATGAACTTATGTGACCTATATAACATATATATTATACTGGAATTATAATATATATATATATATCATTTATTTTTAATTCCATTAAATATGAAATAGAAATGAAAGTAGCGTTCATGCGTACGTACGGCTTACCATCTCCATGAACGGTGCATTTCATTTCTTACCTATAAATGTTATGTAATATTATAAATGTAAGTATATACTGAATATATATGATATATATGATATCTACATCATGAATATAATTCTGAATATAATGGATATTTTACCACATGAACAACTTGTAATTATAAGAAGTTTATTTTTGACTCAAGTACCAATGATCGACAAGACGACCGTTATTAACTTAAATAATTACATAATGTTCATAACATGGTAATGAGTGATATAAAATGAATAATTAACTTGAAAAAGTTTCTTAAGAAAGTATAAATTAACTCTAGTTTATTATTCGGGAATATAAAGAAACGAACAAGACAAGTCGTACTTGAGGTAAGGGATCCAACCTCTCTCTTTCTTTTTAAGTACTCTCTTTTATGTCACTTCTTTTAAGCTCCTCTTTCTTATGTTTGGGGATGTTATTTTATATCCCTATTACTGTACATTTTATTTTCATATGATAAGAGACCCTATTTTATCTCTTCAATCCATTTTTGGAAGTTTTAAGTGGCGCTGTTAGGCTGTCGAGTTTTCGTAAGGGATTTTTCATCTCACTTTTATTCCCATGAGATTCATGATACATTTACCACTATTTACTTTTGTGTGGTGTTTCAATGATCATGATTGTATTTTTTGTGTAATATAATTTAATTTATTGGTATTCACATCTTCATTGTATGACCCTTTTTTCATGGGGTGTACGTTTTGAAAGTTACCCATATCGTTAAGGGAACCTTTCACCCGTCTCTTTTTAAAAGATTTCTTTTGTTATGTCTTTTAATTTACATATTATTATTTTGGGATATGTTATTATATATCCTTAGTGATGTATAATTTATTTCCAAGTGATGAGATACCTTTTTTGTCTCATCAACTCATTTTCTGAATTTTAAAGTGACGCTGTTAGGCTGTCAAATTTTTACAAGGGAACTTCTTAACCCAATTTCGATTTCTTTGGGTTCAACTTGTAGTTATTGAATATGTAATCCTATGAATATGTGTTAATGAAATCTGATTGTTTTACACTTAATATCCACTTATATTGGTTGTATTTATATTTTTCACACATAATTATGAGATTGATTTATCCTTAATATAAGGATACCTTCTTTATAAGGGATTTCATCTCATTTTACATTTCTATTGAGACTTCATTGTTGTCATGCACCAATTCACTCTTATATGGTGTATATATTGTCCTTTGGCATATTATATCATGAATCCATTTATTCTCATGATATTATAAAGTTCTGATTAAATGGTATTTCTCAATTATTTGTATTCAAGTGTCTCTCATTTTATTAAAAACTCTTTAACTAAAATATCGTTTTAAATGTTTTAATGATTTATTCTTATAAATATTTCTCATTAATATCCATGTTTTAAAAATGGTTTTAATGATTTATTTATATGGATATTAATGGTTTAAAATGTTAAAAGCTTCAAAGTGGTATGGGACACTTTGATTCAAAAATCTCTTTATTAAATGTTTTAAATGATTTTGAAAATGGTTTTTAGAATGGATTCATTATTTCAATATCTTAAAATGTTATATTGTTATTGCAATGTGAGAATGTTATATTTCCTTTATGCTTAAGTTATGTGGTATGATTATGTTATGATTATTTTCCATTGTTACGTATACAGGTGGTTCTGTGATAAACCTAGTGTGGGTGAGCCCGAGATAGCTCTCCAATGCATTGGGTAACGAGACTGAGGTAAACGTTAATGTTTCTCCTAAGATATTTAGGGAATATATTGTGATGGGTATTCCAAATGTGACTCCCTATGTATTTTTTGTAGCTACAATGCAAGTTTGATATGGATGCCATAAGTTACCTCTATGATTTATGATTTTTGTGTGTTACTCATAAATATTATGATTTCGTAACGTATGTTATGAATGAAAAGTTTTGGTTTCATTGATTTGTATTTATTTATGGGTTAATGTTTCCTTTCCTTATTCTATAACCCTTACTGATATTTGTGTGCTCATCCCAAGTTTTTGAAATGTTTTTCACAGGTTAAAGGAAAGGTACATGATGTGATGATAGTGTCGAGGAAGTGTCAAGAAAGAATCCATGATTTATTTAAAATAAGTTTCTTTTGATGGAAAAAAATGAATATTGTCTTTGTTGTAACCACCTTGTTTAAATGTGGAATGTAATGCATGATTTTATGACCTAATTCTCTAAAACTCTAAACCTGAAAAGATACTCAATGTGAATTCTTGAATAACTCAAGATTAAGTAATGTTTAAGGCTGGGGTCTTATATTAAATACCATGAAAATAAATATAGTCGTGATATGATACATCAAAGGGCAGTATACATACACTACACACAGGAATTAGTGGCGTGTAAGGCATATCTCATGGAAGTGAAAGTGAGTTGAGAAAACTCTTACCTTATGTCTGAATGTGTTCTACACTTGACCTTAACATCCTGGATAATCAATTTAAATCTATTAATTAAATAATTCAGAACCTTATATACATGTACTTGATTTATTATAATTTTATTAAGTTCATTTATTGCCTTTTTGATGAGTTATAAGATACAATTTTATATCTTAGGAGAGTTCATTTTCTTGGTTATTACAATCAGTATACTTGAATTTGAGTATGGAATTTCATGTGGAATGGATATAATTCTACAGAATTGAATTTATATGATATTAATGAACATATAAAAGTTTAAATGGTTATATATATATATATATATATCATTTGGTTATATGGTATAAGGATGAATTATTATATAAGACATTTAGTGATAATCGTTTTCATTATTATGGTGATTATTGATCATAATGAACTTATTTTGTTTTATCGTTTAGTATTATGTAAATATGTTACTTCCAGAACCTTAAAAAGGTTATAATACATATATTATAGTTTGTTTTAACCATAAAAATGGTTACATTACTAGCTTTGAAGGATAAATTGAAGAACGAAAATCCGTCATCCACGAAGGTTGTAAATCAGCACCTCCCAGATGATGATTTTGTTTTTAAAATAAAAGAAAGAGAAATAGTTTGAGTAAGGATATTCCATTAACATGATATCATTCCATTATATAGATAATACTAGATTTATCATGTTAATTTGGATAGAGGAGTTGAGGAGAGAATAATAAAAGAAAATAACATGAAAATAAACTAAAGGGAAAAGGAAGAGGATTTTACCTCTTAAATACTCCTCCTTGAGAACCTCCTTAAGGAGATTGGCCTTGGTCTTTTGTTAAGACCAAGAGCTCCTAGACGTGGGGGGAGGCTTGGAGAGAAGATTAGGTAGAAATTTGACAAGTCTCAAAGGCTTGGAGGTGTGAGGAGAATGGGTGGTGGGGGTGGTGGTATTTATGGTGGATGAGAGGGGTGATTTCTCATTATTTTATTCATTGTTTTATTATTTTTCTCAAGACAAGCAATAGTGTTGATTCTTGTGACTAAAAACAATATTATGTGCATGTTAATTCGAACCAATGGTTTTTACATTATCTAAACATCACCTATGACTCAACAAATCGTGTATTTATCATTTATCGTAAATTATTGTATTTTATTATTCACCAAAAATTCAAGTATTTTAGAAAAATTCCAAAAATTCACCCTAATCATTTTTCAACGTGTAGAGTTCAAAAATGAACTTAATTTTATAAAAATAATTTTATAAATATGAGAAATTTAATTTTTAATTAAAACTATCATTTACTCAAAAAATACAGATTTTAAATCTATAACTGATTTTATAACATTTTCAAAAATTAACTAAGGTCTCATAAAATTATCCTAAAATCATAACACAACAAAATGTTAATTTATGAATACATTTTATATAAATAAATTTTATTTTAAAAAAATTTATTAATTATAAAATTGTAATTAAATATTTATGACTTACAAAAATACCAACACTTAATTTAACAATTTTTAAAATATTCATTTACATATACTATGTTATAATTATATCATACCTTCATTTATAAGATGCCTAAATTTTCGTTACACGTTCATGGGTGATTCGACTATTTATTTGACTAATTTACTATTCATAAGGTTCATATTACTATTCATAAGGGTAACATTACTATTCTCAAGGGTTAAGTTACTATTCACCAAAAAATTAAGTTGATCCTATTAGACTCTAAATATCTTACTGATCGCAACTGTGTATGCCCGTTTTTTTTAATTCAATTCACAGAAGCAGCAAAATTACGTTTAAAACATGTTCTCCATTATAAGGCGGTAAAACTTCTTTTAGAAAAATATAGCTTTTTAATATGTAAAATTGTATTCATTCTTATAAAAACATTTGATATAGTATATAAATTTCATATTACTATCCATACCTGCCAATTTAATTTCTAGGTTATAAAGGTCATTTTAAAATAATGATATTTAATTGTTTATCATTGTTCGTTTAACTTTGGTATTGTGTGAAACCTATGTTATCGAAAAAATTAAATTTAAGAAGGGTTATGCCATAAAATCTTAGGGTGTTGCAGAAACAATTCAAGCCTGAATTGTTATTGGCATATAATTCTTCCATTAGAACATACATGGGAATTGGAAGTGATTATGAAGATTAAAATAATTTTTCAAGCTTAAATGCTAGGAATTCATCCCATGTTCCATGATATGTACTGACATTTGATATTACTGATGCATAAAGAATAAATGGATCTATTTGTTTTCTTAATCTAGTTATAATGCATATATTGATAATGTATTGAAAAACACAAGTTGAAACAATTCAAGCCCGAATTTTTATTGGCATATAATCATTCCATTAGAACATACATGGGAATTAGAATTGATTATGGAGATTAAAATAATTTCACAAGCTTAAGTGCTAGGAATTCATCCCATGTTCCATGATATGTACTGACGTTTGATATTACTGATACATAAAGAATAATAGGTGAATATCAAATAAATCCATCATAATTTCATAGACTTGCAATTAGAACTATCTGGAATTACTTTGAAAAGTAAAACTCGATGAGTTCTTGGTGCCTAGAGAAGTAAGAATACTGGTGATCAAGGGAATTGAACACTTATCTTTATTTAGTTCAAGTTGATCTAGTATCATTGATAAGACTATAGTAATATGCAAGAAAAACTTATTATAGCCAATGGTTGTTGTATCTATAATATCTGAGTACGTTGCGGCTTCTGATACAGCTTAAGAAGCAGTTTAGAAACATCTTGTTCCAATTTTGGTTTATACCAAAAGAAAGAGTTTTATCATTTTATGATAAACTTTAACTATGGATTTAGTCAAAATGTTAGGATTCTGACTTGGGAACAAGAAGTGGATACTCGGTTAAATAACTACTTGAAATATTTTCTCAAGATAGTTATGTTGCAGTAAACAAATTCACAGTACAGACGTGGCTTAACCAACCCTAGCCATGGAAATGTGGTAGGCCTAGCAACTATAGTCATACTTAGCAAAATAATGTTTAAAATGTGAGGACTAACTTGTCGATTAACAGTTGGCTCAAGTGCAAGTGAGAGTTTGTTGGAGTTTGTGTCCTAGAACCAACTACTTTGTACTTTAGATTACTTATATATTCAAATAAGTGAATATTGGTATAAATGTCTTATCACGTATTGATTGTTCTTCTGCATAACATTAATGTGATAATGTCCTAGGTATTTTTTGCATTGATAAGGTCATATCAGTTCTCTAGTATGATGAGAACCTTGACGTGCTATAACAATATTCCTAAATATAGTTCTACGGTTGGATAACGTGCTATGATAGGGCACATAGTATGTCGACCGTCAGGTGTGAATGCTCATAAGCGAATAAGGCTTCTTTTCATGAAATTCACACTTGGTAATCTCTAAGATGAGAGGTTATGAAAACAGACCTGCCAGTAGGAATTCTGCATGTTTTGGTGTCATCAGATATTCCTATCTGAGAACATGTATAATGGTCCTTAGACTTTAAGATTATCATTGATACATGTCATTATTCATATACTTAGATTTACTGACTAAAAGTGTCATGCAATATATTGGTGGGAAGTAGGGTGCATTGGGTGCGTCGCGGTTAACATGTCATTAATGAATAAATCGAGAAAAGATTTATCACTTCTATTTTTATGGAAATTGATATCTCGCCCCTTTGATTGGAATATAACTGTTGCATTAAATTTCATCGTCATGGTGTAATGACGTTTATTTCAGATAGTCAAAGAAAGACATATCAACCATATAGGTTGGTGACACATATGTGCAACCTGCTTGATGAGATATTGAGACAAAGGTATTATACTACACAGTGAGCGTTCATATGTGGTTGTCGTCGTTGCGACATTAAGTTCTTTCTCTTGGATGCCTTGACCCATTGCTAGACAGTAATTTTGGACTTTAGGCAAGCCTGGCTAATGTCAACAACAAAAATCCTAGAGGGTCGCACACTATGTGTTTCTGTTGATCTTGATTAAATTCTATTTGAATTTAATTAATGAAAGAAATATTATTTTCAAGATCGAGAAACAATTTTATTCATGTTTTATTGATCGCGTAAATTAAATAAATATTTATTCACTGGATTGTGAATAAAATTTATTTATTTATTTTATTGAATATTTAATAAATATTTATTTACTGGTTTTTGAATAAAATATTTATTTAATAGAATAAAATATTTATTCGGGTATTCGATAAATACCAGGGAGTTCGAACGGACCAAGACCGCGTTTGGTGATAAATAATTATTTACAAGCCGGTAAATAATATTTATCAATTTGTGAAAGTTGGCATGCGCCACAAAATAATATTATTATTATTATGTGGTATGGGGTTTCATTAAAGGATATAATATTATTTAATGGTTGAAATGCAATTAAATTATTATTTTAACATAAACTCTAGCTCTATAAATAAACGGTTATGTATATTGTGTGTTGCATCGGTGTGCAGTCGAAAAAGGGAGAATTGTTGTACACAACGAATTCTCTCTCGACTTCTCCTCTCTCCCTCTCAAGAACAAGAAACACAAAAAGGATTTCTTCAAGACCGAAGAACAAGAGATCAAAAACAAACAATGCAAGACATTCAATTCATTGCGCTAGCACCCGGAGATCGAGTGGCGTTGCTTGGAGATCATAGGATCACGTGTGGATCACCACTAGAGGGATTCTATCTTTGGATCATCACAGCACAACGAAGGCAATCTGAAAGGGTATTTTTGGATGATTAACATTCATCAATGAAGAAAGTTCCTAAGCCCGAGTATTTATTTCTTCATATATTAAATAAATTAATTATAAATTTGACATGTAAGATTCCCGATCATGGTTTCGAGTAACGATAATTAAAATAAATTTTAATATATCACTCACCATCGCACGCTTCTACTGTGTCCAGAACCAACAGTTTGGTCATGATGATATGGATAATTTTGCTTTCCATGTTGGTCAAGATCTTAGTAGTGAGGATCCCTAAACTTATAAGCAGGCTATTGATGACAAAAATTTTGAGTATTGGATTAATTCCATGAATGATGAAATGAATTCCCTTAAGAAAAACCACACCTAATCTATATTTAATAGGCCACCTGGATCTAAGGTGATGTTGTGGAAACATCTGGAGTCGTAGAGGCAAAATGGTTTACAAATGAAGAAAAGAAAGAACAAAAGAATGAGAAGAAGATCGCAGGACGCGACGATTTACATGGTTTGAGAAATGATCCCTATGTCCATGGAGATGCAGAAATATCACTATGATCGAGAGCAGATATACATGGAAATTTCAGAGTTTCAGACACATGGAAATCCCAATTCGAATGAGCTTATAAAGGGGATGATGCAATTATGCCACCAACCGCACAGTAAGTCCACTGCGCTACAGTGAGTGGTGACTGGAAGACCGCGAAGCTACAATATCGTTGTCTCCAAAAGTTCGAGATGCTATGGTGACCATATCAAAGTCTGCATTGCTACAGTTCTCTGTCGATTTTGACAGATCAGGTCTGTTACAGTTCGGTCAGAGATGTTACATTGCCCAAAATTTGGGTCAGAGGCCTTCGTCCATCAGACCCCTAAGCAGGGGTGTGTTGCCCCCTACAACCCCCAACGACCTCACAACGGAGGTCAAACCGTGAGAGTTGTGGTTTGGTGTGCAATCTGGGCTGTTAACACTCTGCTCAACTTCATCCAAACGGATCAGGCTACACCATTCCAATAGGTGATTGGATTTAAATGGATATTCAAAACTAAAGAAGATAACATAGGAGAAAGTAAAATTAAATATAATGTCTAATTGGTGGCCAAGGGTTCTCTTCAAAGAGGAGTGGATTAGTCTGAGATTTTTTCTCTTATGGTTAAACATTCTTCTATTAGACTTCTGTAAGCCTTTGTTTCTCATTTTAATCTGCATATAGAGTGTCTTGAGGTTAAAATTGCATTCTTGCATAGTGATCTTGATGAAAAATTGTACATGAATCCACCTGATGGTTTTGCTCGTGAATTTAAATCTAACTAGGTATGTTTGCTCAATAAATCTCATTATGATTTAAAGAAAAATTCTAAACAATGGTATAGAAAATTTGACTTGTTCATGTTGTAAAATAATTTTAATAGATGATTCATGTGTTTATTTTAAATCAATTAAACATCGCATGCTTTATTTTATTTTGTACGTTGATGATATGTTGCTTATATGTAGTGATATGATATTGATCGATAATGTTAAAATGCAATTGAAAACAACTTTTGAAATGAAATATGTAAGTTGTGTTGAGCAGATTTTGGGTATGGAAATTATAAGGCATAGAAAACAAAAACTTCTTTATTTTTCTCAATCTGGATATGTGCTTAAGGTACATAAAATGTATATGCTTACTCTTCAAAGCATGTTAGTATTCCATTTGCCTAGCAATTTAAATTGCGACACTCTCGGTCTACTACCACCACCGATGATATTGAATACATGAGTAGAATTCAATATGCTAATATTGTTGATAGCATAATGTATGCTATGATTTGTACTATATCAAATGTTTCCTTCTCTATTAGTACACTGAGAGGGTTTATGGGGAATTCAAGTAAGCAACGATGGCATGCTCTTAAGCGGTTGTGGAGATACGTTTCTTCTACCGCATCTCTTTCAATTTGTCATGGTAGGAATTTGAATTCTAGAGAATTAATGACTGGCAATGTAGACTCTAACTATGTTGGCAATTTTGATACTAAAAAGTCTATGACTAGCTTTGTATTTACTATTTGTGGGGGAGAAATTTCCTGGAAATGCAACATGCAATCAGTTGTGTCACTCTCAACCACTGAGGTCAAATACATGGCATTGATAGAGGCTATTAAGGAATCCAGAGATAGCTCAACGATTTGATTTCTGAACATGGTTTATGTAATTTTGTTATTACAGATGGCTTTGATTCACAATATGCTTTACACTTGACTAAAAACCTAGTATATCATGGTAGGTCTAAACATATAGATATTAGGTTTCATTTTATTAAAGAATGTTGAGCAAATGTTGTTTTCAAATATTTTAATTTAAAGGAGGAGTTTATATTATTACTCTATCTCTTTATGATAATTTTGATGCTCACAAATACCCTTAATTATTTTCTAATGATTTTATTTGTTAATCATTTTGCAGGAATTTATTATTTTATTTTACTCTTGAAATTACGGGAATTTATTACTAAAGTATTCATATTTAGCGTGTTCTGGAAACACTGTTCATGCATTACTTATTCAGAATCTTCTTGAGCGTGTTCTGGAAACATTGTTCATACCCTACATGGATAAACGTAGCGTAAGGATAAAAACCTTGTATACTTTTTGAGATAAGGAAAAAAGTATGGTTAAACAACAATACGTTATTGGCAAAGTATGGAAGAAGAACCCTACGTTAGGAAGGAACCCTACGTTTGGGATATCAGAAAATTATGGAAGGAGAACTGTACATAAATATTAAACGTTACGTTTTTTTCTCAAAATTATGGTTCATCAGCCTTACTTTTGTAAAAAACCATACGTTCTTGGAAAAGTATGGATCAAGTAAAAGTATGGATCTTTTACCGTGTGTTTGAAAGTTGAAGAGAAAAGTATGGATGACCAACCCTACGTTTGGAATGAACCTTACATTGTCAACCTTACGTTGTGAACCTTACGTTTGAAGGCTACATCATCAACCTTACGTTCAGAGGATGCATACAGTTCAACTCAACCTTACGTTTGGCGTTGGAGAAATTAAAGTCGATATTTTTATGCAACGGTCAATACGCTGATTATTAGGCGGATTTCAAGCCAGATTTAAAGCTGATTTTAAAATACAATTTTGACTGATTAAAAATCGGTTCATCAATGATTTGATAATCGAATTAAAAGGAGCTTTTTATGCCGAGTCTTCAGGGAAGTTACGACTACTCTGTAAATTCAAATGTTTGAATATCGCGAGTAAAAAGGCGACTTTTGTGGATCTAATTTTGCAGAAAAAGTTCTTATCGTTATTTTATTTATATGGGATTTTTGAAACTGCATCGATGGTATTATTGATCGTGTGTGATCTTTTGATTATTCTGAAAAAAAAAAAGGAAAAACAGAGACTACTGAAACACACCAATCTGTTGGTTCAAAAGGAGCGTCAAAGCTCTGTTTGTAAAAGAGGAAGAAACACGATAGAAGATTCACTTGTTCTACAATGAAGATCTACTGTGAATTTGCTACTGCTGAAGTTTTGAATTATATTTCTATATCTACTGCAACAGGATCGACTCAGAACGTCTCTTATGTGAAGATTATTATTTCTGAAGGCGACGATCCATCTACTGTCAATTGCATGTTGTTGCAATTGTGAAGAACATCTGGAAAGTATTTTCAGAATAAGAAAATCCTTCTTTTCTGTTCTGGAGTGACCAGCTTCTCGTACTAAGCTGAGTAGGTTTGTGTTTGAACCAGAAGGCTTTGTTTTTACCTTGGATTGTAAAGGTGTCAACTACCTGTACTCAGTTGTGAACCGGTCTGTTAAAATGAGAACCAGATAGTGAAAATCACCAAACTCGTGGAGTAGAACGTTGGTGGAGTGGACTAGGGGTCTTCTGTTCCCCAAACCACTATACATCTTGTGTTTCTGCTATTTAAATTTCCGCTGCATCATTTTATCTGATTAAAGTTAAAAGGAAGAACACAATATCATAAAGATTTTTGAAAAGACACAATTCACCCCCTCTTGTGTATATTTGGTGTAATCCGGTCCAAAAATTGGTATCAGAGGTTGAGCTTTCTGATAAAGCTTTTAACGAGATGAAAGTGATTATACACAGAACAAGATGACTGATACAAGAGAGGGAATATCTATGGTCAGAGCATCGTACTTCAATGGAGAAAACTATGGATGTTGGAAGTCGCGAATGATTATCTATCTGAAAAACCTTGGATACAGAGTATATTCCAAGATTCTGACTCCATATGAAATACCAGAAAAACCTGAAACATGGAGTGCAGCTACTGAAGCAGATTATGACATGAACTCGAAGGCAATGAATGCAATTATATGTGGTCTAGGACCTGATGAGTTTAACAGATTATCTCAATGCCCAACAGCATATGAAATGTGACAAACTATTATTGTTGCTTACGAAGGAACTAACAATATCAGGGAAATGAGATATGCAACTGCTAAGCTTAAATTTGATACATTCAGAATGGTTGAAGGTGAGAGTATTATTCAAATGAATGGAAGATTGACAGAGATTGTCAATAACATAACTACCTTGGGAGATCCCATTAAGCAAGCTGATCAAGCTTTAAAAGTATTGATAGTACTGTCTACAAAATGGAATGGAATCTCTGCAGCAATCAGACAGTCGACACCTATCAAAGATTTAACCATGAGAGAACTGATTGGAACATTAATGATGTATGAAACTGAGATGGAAGATGAAGCTAATGAACATAAAGTTCTTATCAAAAGAGATGATACTACCTTGAAAGCATCATCACAGAGCAAAAACAGAAAGATGAAGAAAAATGTAAAAGAGAAGTCTGAGAGTTCTGATTTATCTAATTCTAATATGAAATTGGATCAGCTAGCCCGAAGATTCACAAAATTTTATAGAAAGAAGAAGGGCTTCAAAAAAACCTTCAAAAAGGATGACAAGGAAGTCAGATGCTATGAATGCAAGAAAATGGGACATATCAGACCTGACTGTCCTCAGCTAAAAGAAGACAAGAGAAAGAAATTTTTCAAAAAAAATGACTATGAGCATAAGGACAAGAAAGTCATGAAAGCTACATGGAGTGTATCTGAAGACTCCAGTAGTACTTGTCAATCAGACTCAGAGAATGAGGAAGCAAATCTGAAAGCCAACATATGTTTTATGGCAGAAACAGATGAGGTACAATCTTACTACTTTTCTGATTCTAGTTCTGAATCTAATTACTCTAATGAAAAACTTGCAGCCTACTGCAATATGCTTGAAGAAAAATATGACTCTCTATTTAAGAAGCATAAGTCTTTAAAGAATATTCATAAGGTCGTTTCTGATGAAAGAGATACAATAATGACACAATATAAGGAGTTAACTGAAAAATTTGATTCAATTAATTCTAACAATACAGATTATGAATCAAAGATAAAATCACTGCAAACTGAAGTAGAAACTTATAAAACTGTAGCCCTTGTTTTTACTAAAGTAGAAAATACTTTAAATAAAATCCTTGGGAAAAATGTCATTAAAAAAGAGAGATTTGGAATTGGAAGTAAAGGTGAAAAACTAAAGCTGTACAAAAACTATTTTATTCCAAGTGAAAAAAGACTAAATTGTAATTAATGTGGAATAAGGGGACATATTTCTAAAAACTGTTTCTTAAGACAATCCCAAATAAGTGGAATTAATAAACCTTTTGTATCAAATGATCTATTTGACTCATGTGAAATTAGAAAAACAAAGCAAGTCTGGATTCTTAGATCCTTGCTAGCTAACACTAGCGGACCCAACAAAATATGGGTACCAAAGCAATCTGTGTAAATGTCTTTGCAGGGAGCTGGTCACAAGAGAAAAAAGGACATATGGTATATGGACAGTGGTTGCTTAAGACATATGAGTGGAAACTCATTGAATTTCTCTACACTCACTCAAAAAGATGGTGGACTTGTCACTTTTGGTGACAATGCCAAAGGAAAAATCATTGGTATTAGAACAGTTGGAGATCCAGAAGTTATCTCAATTAATAAAGTACTTTATGTACAAGGATTGAAACACAATCTGATAAGTATCTCTCAACTATGTGATGATGGTTATGTTGTTGATTTTTCTAACAATTGATGTTCTGTTTTCAAAAATAAATTGCTTAAATTTAGAGCACCAAGAACTGATAACGTGTATACCCTGGATTTAAATTTCTTGTGTAAACAACAAGTAAATTGCTTAACTGCTAAAATAAATGAATCCTGGATCTGGCATAGGAGACTTGAACATTGTAATGTATATGTTTTAAATAAGTTATCTAAGAAACATTTAGTTTCCGATTTTCCTAGTCTCAAATTTGAAAGTGACAGATTCTGTGATGCATGTCAACTTGGCAAGCAACACAAATCATCCTTCAAATCTGTTAACAAAATTGTTACGTCTAAACCTCTAGAAATTATTCATATGGATTTGTTTGGACCTTCAAGAGTAGAAATCTTGGCTGGTAAATTATATGTATATGTTTTAGTTGATGACTATTCTAGATTTACATAGATTTTCTTTTTGAAATTTAAAAATGAAGCTTTTAATTTATTTGAAAGTTTTTGTAAAGTTGTTCAAAATGAAAAAGGTTTTAAAATAATTTCATTAAGAAGTGATCATGGTGGAGAATTTGAGAATCAGGAATTTAATTCCTTCTGCTCAAATATGGGTATTAAACACACCTTCTCTGCACCTAGAACACCTTAACAAAATGGAATTGTTGAAAGAAGAAATAAGATTATTCAAGAAATGGCTATGACTATGCTAAATGAATACAGCCTTCCTGCCTACTTTTGGGCAGAAGCTGTAACCACAGCCTGCTATATAATGAATAGAGTTTTAATTAGACCTCTTTTAAAAAAGACACCCTATGAACTTTGGAATAACAGAAAACCTAAAGTTAACTACTTTAATGTTTTTGGATGCAAGGTTTACATCTTAAACACCAAGGATAATCTTGGTAAGTTCGATCCAAAATCTGATGAAGGAATTTTCTTAGGATATTCAGCTACCTCCAAAGCTTATAGAATCTATAATAAGAAGTCAAGGATTATTGAAGAATCAGTTCATGTGAAATTTGATGAATCTGATCCCTTTGAGAAAAGGACAGATCAAATGGATGAATTAGACTCTAATGATAACATGAGACTTGAGAACTTGAAAAATGATTTTGAAAAAGATATAAATAAAATTCAGTCCAGTTCAGAAGAACATGATACTAAAGAACCTATAAGTGTGTTTCCTAGACAGACTAGAACCCTAAAGAATCACCCTTTAGAAACTATAATAGGCGACTTAGATATAGGAATAAAAACTAGAAGAAATATAGGAAATATTGTAGAATTCTCTGCCTTTCTATCCCAATTAGAACCCAAGACTATAGAAGAAGCTTTAGATGATGAAATCTGGATGATAACAATGCAAGAAGAATTAAACCAGTTCAAAAGAAATGAAGTCTAGGAATTAGTTGAAAGACCACAGAACTATCCAGTGATAGGAACCAAATGGATCTTTAGAAATAAGCAAGATGATCAAGGAATAATAACTAGAAATAAAGCTAGACTTGTAGCCAAAGGATGTAATCAGGAAGAAGGTATAGATTATGATGAGACCTTTGCACCTGTAGCTAGACTCGAATCCATTAGAATCCTCTTAGCCTATGCATCTCATATGAACTTTAAATTATTTCAGATGGATGTTAAGTCTGCCTTTTTAAATGGTTATTTAATGGAGGAAGTTTATGTTGAGCAACCTCCTGGTTTTGAAAATTCTCAAAAACCAGATTATATTTTTAAACTTACTAAATCTCTTTATGGACTTAAACAAGCACCTAGATCTTGGTATGAAAGATTAAGCTCTTTTCTTTTGAAAAATGATTTTACTGTTGGAATGGCAGATCCAACACTGTTTAAGAAAACTGTAAATTCTAATATTTTATTGGTTCAAATTTATGTTGATGATATAATTTTTGGATCAACTAATAAAACCCTTTGTCATGAGTTTTCAAAGTTAATGCAAAAAGAATTTGAAATGAGTATGATGGGAGAACTAAATTTCTTTTTAGGCCTTCAAATTTATCAAAAAGATTTTGGAAATGTTTTGAATCAAAGCAAATACATTACTGATTTGTTGAAAAAATATGGACTTGAAAACAGCAAGACATATACAACTCTTATGTGTACTAATATAAAACTTGATTTGGATGAAATTGGAAAATCAGTTGACAACAAGTTATATAGAGGTATGATTGGTAGTTTATTATATCTTACTGCTAGCAGGCCATATATAATGTATTCAGTATGTCTTTGTGCAAGATTTCAATCAAATCCTAAAGAATCTCATTTAACTATTGTTAAAAGAATTTTTAGATATTTAAAAGGAACTGTTTTTCAATCTCTTCTTTATCCCAAAACTTCTGATTTCAATTTGATTTCATATTCAGATGCAGACTTTGGGAGTTGTAGATTAGATAGGAAAAGTACTTCAGGAACTTGTCACTTTTTAGGAAAATATTTAGTGTCATGGTCAAGTAAGAAACAACATTCAGTTGCCCTGTCAACAGCTGAGACAGAGTATGTTTCTGCTGGCAGTTGTTGTGCACAGGTGTTGTGGATGAAAAACACTCTTATGGACTTTGGACTAAATTTTAATAATACACCTATTTTATGTGATAATACTAGTGCTATAAATATTTCAAAAAATCTTATTAATCACTCTAGAACTAAGCATATTGATATCAGACATCATTTTCTAAGAGACTATGTTCTTAAAAAGGATATATCTTTGGAATTTGTAAGTACTGAAATTCAATTAGCTGATATTTTTACTAAACTTCTTCCCACTGCAAGGTTTGATTTTATTAAGGGGGAGCTAGATTTATTTGATTTTAAATAAAATTTTATTTTACTATAGTAGTTCTTTATTTTAATTCTGCTTAAAATAATTTAACTATTTTGTTTTTCAAACAGAATAAGTTTCTTTTCCCTGCGTAATCTATTTTATTTATTTTTAATATATGTAATGATTATTACAAACACAAGAATCAAGGTTGTCAGAAACCCTTTCGACTTCTAAACCGTTTCATTTCTATCGAAACCTTTTCGAACCCGCAAACCACACCTCTGCTCGTCAACCCTAATCTTCGAACCTCTGAAACTCTAACCTTCAAACCTTCAGAGATTCTCGCAGAGATGGTAAGGACTAAAAGAGTCAGTGAAGCCGAGACAAGCAATGCCAAGAGACAACGCTCTGAAGGAAGAAAAATCTTACAGGGAAAGGTAATCGATCTCGACTGGTTATTTCAGACAAATCTATTGTTGAAACAAGCATTGTCGTTTCAGAACCTGGAACAGATGTTCAACAGTGAAAATACAGAATTTCTGTATGAGGTAGAACTTAGATACTTCTTCAAATCTGTACAGTTTAGTCTGGGAGATACTGAGGACAGTATGATGGCTAAGATAGAGGATAGGGATTTCTCAATCTCGTCAGTAGAAATTGGTCAGATTCTCAACTGCCCTCATGAGGGAGTTTTTCATTTCGATTTGAAAAATATTGGAGATTTTGTGCATAAATCAGAGGACATAATGTCGTTTCTCTTTGGTATTAAGACTGTAAAGAAAATATTTATCAAGGATTTAGAGCCTAATCAGAAAATTTTGGTCAAATTTGTGCAAACATGGATTGCACCGAGGATTTCTGAGATGGAAAAGATATTATATCCCGATATGTATATAATGTATCTTTTTCTCAGTGATGTCAAACTCAATTTTCCTAGGTATATGGTTAGATACCTTAGATATTGTTGTCAGAGTGATGCCCGAATGAACTTTTATCCTTTTGGTCGATTCATTTCCAAGTTGTTGGTTAAGAAGGACATGGTGAGACTGGTGGATGTCAGAGTACACTGTCATCACAGTAATGTGTTTAATGCTGGAACTTTAAGGAAGATTGGTTATTTCTAGAGTACTATCAAAGAAAAACTTTTGCCAGTAGGAGAAGATGATGAATCTGAGAGTGCTCAAGCTCAATCTGCAAAGTCCAAGGAGGGACAAGTTGAATCGAGAGTCAACACTGCGGAAAGGAGGATCAGATTTGAAGTGGTAGAAATTGAGGAAGAAGGAAGTCTTGAGGGACTTCAAACTCAGAGGAAAAGACCTGTGACTGAGGAACTTACTTTCCCTGATTTAACTACAAGAGATTTACTCTCTTACAGCTTTGTCAGAGAAAAGGTTGTTGAACAACCTCAAGAACAGAATGTCATTGTTACAGATCCTGATCATGAAAGTATTGTAGTTGAAAGATCAGAACAACAGGCTGCAGCTGATGTTGTTGTTGTACTTCAACAAGAAAAGGAGGCAGAGCCTGGTGAGGAAGTGGCTAGACCTCAGGAAACTCCAGAGGATATCATTTTAGATATTTCATTAAACGAACAATTTACAGATGTTCGTGATGAGCATACTTCTGAAGCTCACACAGAAGTTCTTCAAGAGGATTTTTCTATGGAAGAGTCTGAAAAGAACTCTGAGGAAAAATCTGTGGACCAACCTACTCAGGACAAGGAGAAAGAAATATCTGATGCTGAATCATTACCTTTAGTACTGCTACATCACACAGAGCCTGATAATGCAAATCAAGCACAGGGTGCTTCTGATTCAAGGAATAGGAAAGTTGAAGAATTGTACAGAAAGTTATCTCAACTGCAATGTGAGAATGATTCTCTAAGAAGCACCTTAGCATCCGAACAATTGAAATTTCAAAAGCTTAAGGAGAGTACTGTTTCAAGACAAGAAGTTGAAATTTTTAAAGAGGATATGCTAAATGTTGTTGCCAAATTGAAATCTGAAATGGTTATGAAGTCAGATTTCTCAGATCTTAAGTTGTTTCTGGAGACACAATTTGCATCCGTTGGAAATAGTGCTGCTAGTGGATCAGGTACTTCACCTGATTTAATCAGAAGATTTCAAGCTATCACAGCTGCAATGAGCAACATGAATGACAGGTTGCAAGATCTTCAGTGCAACAATGCACCATTATCTATTCTCTTAGATAATCAGAAATTCTTAGTTGATCAGTTAATATCCAGTGAGCCAGGAATTCGCTCTGTCTTAGAAAAATTCACAGAGAAGTTGTCTTTGTTTATGGAGAAAGAAGAGAGGCTTCACGAGTTTTTCAGAGTCAATCTCATTGAAGATATTCATATGACTCAAAAGGCCAGAGATCTTATTATTCAGCTTGGTAAAGGATTAATGAAAAGGTTGAGAAAACAGTTAGCAGAAATCAAGTCTACAGTCCAGAGAAGATAAACCCTACCTGTTCACTACAAAAAACCTTGATTCCTATGTTTATCATCATTGTATCTATTTTTGACTTTTAATGAAAATATGTTTCTTTCTTTGTATTTGTTTTACTGTCTTTATTTTGATATGTCAGTACTCCAAATTTAATTATTGATAAACAGTTAATAATAGTCTTTACTTATGTTCAGTGCTACATTAATCTGTGTTCTATTCCATCTTCTATCATTCTTTTTTATATCACAAAAAGGGGGAGAAATTTGGATAAACACAACAGTTTATTTTACTGGGAGAAATTAGTTTGGGGGAGTAATTCTTTTTTTTTGGGAAAAATTAAAAAATGGATAAATTAAAGGGAGACATTAATATTGTATTTATCTTTTCAAAATTTCAAAACTTTATGTAATTAATTTTAAGTTAAGTTAATTTCATTAATTATTTCTTATGGGTTTTTTTATCATCAAAAAGGGGAGATTGTTGAGCAAGTGTTGTTTTCAAATATTATTATTTAAAGGGGAAGTTTATATTATTACTCTATCTCTTTATGATAATTTTGATGCTCACAAATACCCTTAATTATTTTCTAATGATTTTATTTGTTAAGCATTTTGCAGGAATTTATTATTTTATTTTACTCTTGAAATTATGGGAATTTATTACTAAAGTATTCATATTTAGCGTGTTCTGGAAACATTGTTCATGCGCTACTTATTTGGAATCTGCTTGAGCGTGTTCTGGAAACACTGTTCATACCCTACGTGGATAAACGTAGCATAAGGATAAAAACCGTGTATACTTTTTGAGATAAGGAAAAAGTATGGTTAAACAACCATACGTTATCGGCAAAGTATGGAAGAAGAACTTTACGTTAGGAATGAACCCTACGTTTGGGATATCAGAAAAGTATGGAAGGAGAACCGTACGTAAATATTAAACGTTGCGTTTGTTTCTCAAAAGTATGGTTCATCAACCTTACTTTTGTAAACAACCATACGTTCTTGGAAAAGTATGGATCAAGTAAAAGTATGGGTCTTTTACCGTATGTTTGAAAGTTGAAGAGAAAAGTATGGATGATCAACCCTACGTTTGGAATGAACCTTACGTTGTCAACCTTACGTTGTGAACCTTACGTTTGAAGGCTACGTCATCAACCTTACGTTTAGAGGATGCATACAGTTCAACTCAACCTTACGTTTGGCGTCAGAGAATTTAAAGTCGATATTTTTATGCAACGGTCAATACGCTGATTATTAGGCGGATTTCAAGCCAGATTTAAAGCTGGTTTTAAAATACGATTTTAACTGATTCAAAATCGTTTCATCAATGATTTGATAATCGAATTAAAAGGAGCTTTTTATGCCGAGTCTTTAGGGAAGTTACGACTACTCTGTAAATTCAAATGTCTGAATATCGCGAGTAAAAAAGGCAACTTTTGTGGATCTAATTTTGCAGAAAAAGTTCTTATCATTATTTTATTTATATGGGCTTTTTGAAACTGCATCGATGATATTATTGATCATGTGTGATCTTTTGATTATTCTGAAGAAAAAAACAGAGACAACTGAAACACACCGATCTGCTGGTTCAAAAGGAGCGTCAAAGCTCTGTTTGTAAAAGAGGAAGGAACACGATAGAAGATTCACTTGTTATACAACGAAGATCTACTCTGAATTTGCTACTACTAAAGTTGTGAATTATATTTCTATATCTACTGCAACGGGATCGACTCAGAACGTCTCTTATGTGAAGATTATTATTTCTGAAGGCGGCGATCCATCTACTGTCAATTGCATGTTGTTGCAATTGTGAAGAACATCTGGAAAGTATTTTCAGAATACGAAAATCTTTCTTTTTCTATTCTTGAGTGACCAGCTTCCCGTACTAAGCTGAGTAGATTCGTGTTTGAACCAGAAGACTTTGTTTTTACCTTGGATTGTAAAGGTGTCAACTGCCTATACTCAGTTGTGAACCGGTCTGTTGAAACGAGGACCAGATAGTGAAAATCACCAAGCTCGTGGAGTAGAGCGTTGGTGGAGTGGACTAAGGATCTTCTGTTCCCCGAACCACTATACATCTTGTGTTTCTGCTATTTAAATTTTTGCTGCATCATTTTACCTGATTAAAGTTAAAAGGCAGAACACAATCTCATAAAGATTTTTGAAAAGACACAATTCACCTCCATCTTGTGTATATTTGGTGTAATCCGATCTAACAAATAAGTCATTGAATTAGGAACAATATGTGTCAATAAGATACATATCAATGACAACTCAACTGATAGTTTGACTAAGGTTGTGACATCATCCAAGTTTAGGCATTGTTTAGATATTCTTAATGTGATTCTAATTTAATGGCATTAGGTGCAAGGGCATTATTGCCCTTCTTTAGTTGTATTTGTATATGGTGAAGATTTTTAGTTTCGCATGCTCATTTTGATTTCCAAATAAAACATTGGTTTGCATGTGTTTTAATGCCTTTGAATTTATGCCATAACATTTAGTTTAATGTTCACATTCTTTTACGACTCAACCTAATTAAGTATACATGTATTCTGGTTTAATCTTACATGAAGCATTAATTGTTTGATTTAATCCTACGTGAGAGTTGTTTATTCTGGTGAGAAGGATTTTGCTTTGGTTATTCTTACTGCTAACAAGTTATTCTTATGTACCATGTTTATTTTGTGTTTTATTCTTACATCATCAGACGAGTTATTCTGATGCAATGTTTTGAGCTTTATCTTATGTAGCACTCTTGGGCTACTCTTATTTGGTTCCTCTTACACGACATCATCTGAGTTGTGGTGTTGCCCTTTTCATCTACTATTGTAGTGTGCATCTTCAAGGGTATCATTGGATGCTGGTTATTACAATCAATTTCATCACAGTCATCCACCAGCGCTTGGTTGTTACACCCTTGCCTCGAGCGTTGAGCCATCATAATTACCCGGATATTGATCCTTTTGAGGCATTCATTCATTTGGTTCTCATTCTACCATTTTGCTTCCAAAAAAAAGAGAGCACGATAGAGATTGCGAGAGCTAGAGCTTATCATCAATGTGCCTGGAGCCTCGTTGTCGTTGTGTCGAGCTCATCCCCGAGCCAAAGTCCGATGGAGATTCAAAGACGGTACCTACAAGGAGTTCTTTATTTTTTACCGTTGGCAATTTTAAGATCTTGAAGTCAAACAAAAGCATCTTCAGAGTTTTAGCAAGCAAAGAACCAGTTAGTAGTAAGGTCAACTGGTATGTAAGTATTCTTGTCTCTATTGTTTGTGATTTTCAAATCTCAATGCTTCATGTTCGTATGATCTATTTGTAGTTTTTTCTTTGTAGCGGCTCTATGGGGGTGTGGAAGAGGTCTGGAGATAGTCTCTCTCTGGCTTACTGCATATGTGTGTGGTCTGTTTTTTTTGTAGTTTTGTAATTCTCTCCTCTGTGACCGCTGGTAATTAATAAAATCTAGATAGGGTGATGTTCTCATTGTTGATGTATAATCAAATCGGTCTCAACCACGTTAAATTTGTGTTGTTCTTGTTGTTGTTCATTTGGAATCAAATCATATTCAGTTTATAAATGAATCTTGAAACTTAATCAGAAAGAAGCAGTGTGCCACCATTGACAAAACTGCATCCACGAAAACGGAAAAGCATTGTTGCAACATATTCCTTTCATTGGTCATCAGGCTGATTATCTCTCAAAGAATCACCACATGGCTGGACTTTAATTGGATTAACTACCTGAAGACCAAACTGACCACTCACTGCAGTGAAAAATGCCTAAGATCACAGGCATTCCCTCAAAAAAGGTGTGTGGGGGGGGGGGGTTGATCGTAACTCAACAAACCCCAGAAGATACAAAGTTGGGTTTCAACTGAACTAAAGTTGAGTTTGATAACACTCATTGAAAAGTGCTTATAGCATATCGCACCTACAAAAATTGCCTATGATAAGTGCTTGTCTATAGGTATTTTCAGATTGATTATTGAAAACCTGCTTTTTCTGTCAATTAAGTGGTTTTGCAAGTGTTTTTTCACAAACATAACAAACACCACTGAATTTTTCAATAATCAGACTGAAAATACCTACAGAGAAGTTGGCACACACAAACAAGCATCACAGCTGCAAAATAAATGAACTTTCTGTGAATGCATGTATAGCAGTATTCAGGAACCTTTTTCTCTCATTCAACAGGGCATTAGAAAGTTTAATATAACTGAAGTTGCTGGCAAGACATTGGCAAACACTCAGCAGAGACAGCATAAGTTAACAACAAAGTTTCTACACATCTCATGACAATAACACATTTAGGCGGATGATGATGATACCTTGACAGCCTTGAATTGAGGATGAAGTAATCCTAAATCATCTTTAACCTCAAGTGGGTCGCTAGTCTCATTCCTGATTCTCCTCACTTTTCGACTGGCCAGCGACTGGTGGGTGAACCCATAAATTTGGAGCACCTGGTTGTCCCCGAAGTTGAAAGCTCGTTCCATCTGCTTCAAGCACCTCTCCACCGAGTAATCACCGAACTTCCCACAGGGTTTGCAGCCAACAAAATGAGTTACCAGAGGCCATCTATGGTCGCCCAAGCCTGGATGATAATTCTCAATCATCTCCTCATATCGATCCACCAAGATCCCCCAGTAGCCATGCAAGTAGTAGGAACTCTCCAGGTACACCTTGCCGCCCCACTTCTCCCTCTGGGTCGCCAGCAGATACACCATGGCAGACTGGTCATCCGCCTCGAACACAGGCCTGTCCTTGAGCTCCCTCGTCAGAACCTTCCCGGCCTCGTCCCTGACCTTCCCCTTGGGACCCATGGGAGCCCAGGCATCCAGGATGTCCAGCGACCACTGCGAGTTTCTCAACAGAAAGCTGCCCGTATTCAACCCGATCCAGTTCTTTTGGTCGTACACCATCTCGTTCCAGCCGTGCATCACCAGGTTGTGATCCTTGTACCTCGCCCAGGGGACCTCGAACGCCATGTCCGTGAACATGGCGTCGCTGTCCATCCACCACAGGAGCTCCACCTCCGGGTGGGACAGCAGGAGCTTGCGGATCAGCGGCAGCTTCGCCCAGAATCCAGCCATCTCCGCGTCCAACAGCGCCATGTTGTAGAAGATCTCGATCCCGTGCAGCCTGCAGTAGTCGATCTTGTTCTTGATCGACTTCAGGAGGTAGTGATCGCCCACCGGATTCTCGCACGGCTTGGGCGAGGACCCCGTCACAAGCAGAACCCTCGGCTTGTTTGGCGCGACGAAATTGGGGAAATTCCGGTTCTTCTCCAGCCACCCCGCCCTCTGCTCGTCCCAATCAGAGATCTTAGGCCCCAGCGTGTAGGGCTTGCTGGGATCCGGCTTCGCGTCCTCTCCTTCATCCACAAAAACGTGTTTAATGTCGAAGGTCGCGTAGTTGTTGGAGTTGGAAGAAGAATTATCCACCGCCGCGTTCGCCGTCGTCGACGTCTGGACTTCTTCGAGGACTCGGTGGTGGTGGGGGATGCCGCTCTTCCGGGAGTAGAACCGATCCCTAATTTCCTTGAGGTCCTGGTTGGGAGTCCCGAATTTTCCGGCGCCGAGGGTCCCGCGGAGGACGACGACGGTGAGAACGAGGCAGAGGACGGTGACCTTGCAATGGCGCAGGCCTCTCTGGATCTGCCGCCATCTTCGGGCACCCAGAAGGCTCTCCATCATCGCTATTCCCGCCGGAATCGGCTCCGTATCGGCCTCGACTCCTCGGATCAAGAAGATGATGGGCAGACAACGCCGGGATCTAGAAGAGCGGCGCGGAAGGGGATGTCGGTGGGTGGAGAGATGGTAGAGGAGAAGTGAGGATCGGAAAACTCTGGAGGAACGACGGGAAGGCCAACGGAAAACGACGATGCGGGTGAACGCGCGTCCCGGACAGGAAAGAGACAGCTCGAAGCCAGCTGAGCCCAGCTATGACAATCCCAGACAGCAGGCGAGAGACGGAGACAGGGAAGGAGGAGCGGTCGGACTGCGGATTATAAGGCTGTCGCGGGGATTTGGGCCGGCCCTCTTAACCTTCAGGCCCAAAATTCTGATCATGGGTGACCTATATTGGGCAATTTATATATATATATAATCAATAAAAATTGTATTTGCCATCAAACTCGGTTTTAAGGATAGATCCACGGCATGCTTTAAAAAAAATGTTTTGCACATATGAATTATCATATATTAATTAAATTAGTTGTATTTTTTTTAGTGTCAAAATTGTTTCCATTTAATGAAATGCATTTTTAAGATATTGTGTGGTTTAAAAGAATTGATGAACGGTGATAATTGATTTGACCAAACTTTTTTTATATGCATGCCTTTTAATGATTTTGATGGGGTTTTTTTTCTAAAAAAATTATGAAAATCACTAATATAGATTGCGCAATATCAAGCGCCGTCTTTTATCAGTGGTACCTAAAAGCACTGATAAATGGACATCTTTATCACTATTGGAAAAAAAACACCGATAAATTGTACTTCTATCAACGCTGTAAAAAAATCTATGATAAAAGTGTTGATAAACGTTTTTTTCTAACGCTGATAAAGAGTCTTTTTTATCAACATTTAAAAAACGTTGATTTTATCAGTGTTTTTTTTCTAGCGCTAATAAAATATATATTTCATAAAAAAATTACATATCATTAAAGAAACATATATTTATATTGATATAAATATAATATATTTTATTAAATATGATTTATAGAAGACTAAATATGCATATACACTTAAAATATAATATATTTAGTGAAAATGACATATAAAATAATATCAATTAGTAATTTGCTAATTATTATTGAGTAATAGTCATTTAATAAAAATTAGATCACGTAAAAAATCAATAAATTAATGAACGGTCTAAGATGAGTTAAAAACACGACTTGAATTTCAAACGACAATAGCTTTTGATTCAGGTGTCCGTTTGAGTTTTATCACAGGAGACACCTCAGTTACTATTTTTTGAGGTCACAAAAGGCCCGAAAGCCTTCCAAAACTGAGTTTTTATTTGGGACGTCCTATTTTTTTAATATTCGATGGGCTTTCAACTTCGTTTAAGAGGGTTTTCTTGTCTCTTTTGAATGAAAATTGAATTTATTCTCAAGGCTTATATTCATATAGATATTATGTTTTTGAAATTTTATTGTTTTTCATATTATAGTTTTATTTATAATTAAATATATGCATATTTGCTTGTATTTGCATATAATAAATCAATTGTACAAAAAAATATTTAAACATATCCACATAAACATGTTTTTTAAAATGTATAAAACATATCAAAATAGATATTTATTATTCATTTTATTTAAAATAAAAAATTATTCATTTTATTTACCTTATAAAAACGCATTAATATATATACCTATATAAGAATGTTTATATATAAATATGTGTGTGCATGTTTATGTGTATATTCTAATATATATAAATAAATACATATATGCAAATATTTATGCGTGTATGTACGAAATATAGATGTGTACGTGTGTGTAAATACGTGTGTGCGCCAATATTATGTAAATACATCATATATAAATGTATTTGTATAAATATATCATTATCATTAAATACAGTATATAAACATATTTACAATAAATATTTATAAATACATTATAGAAAAATCATATATAAATATACGATTATATATAAATATGTATAAATATATATGTAATATGTGTACATATAACAATATATGTAATGTATAAAATTTATATTTAAACATACAATATATAGACATGTTTTAAAAAATTATTTAAAAAAATTATATAAATCATATGAAAATAATTATTATCCATTTTATTTAAAAAAACATATAACCTTTTTTAAAATTAAAAAAATACATGAATATATATACACACACAAACGCACACAATTATACAAATGTATATATAATGTTTATGTATACATATATTGTGTATTAATAAACAGATATATATTTATATTTATATTCTAATATATATAAATGAATATTAATATATAATATATTTAAATAAAATATAAGTGTATATATATACACACATATCACACACAAACACAAACATATGTTTTATAAATGTATTTAAAAATAATAATATAAATATATGAATAAAAAATGTATGTAAATACATATAAATAAATAGAAATATCGTAAAATACAAAACAAAACAAGTTTGTGGTGGTGGTAAAGGGGTTTGAACAGGTAGCTCGGAAATAGAAAAGCACGAACAAAGGGGGGTTGCGAGCCCTGACAAGGGGGTGCATGAGAGTGGGGGTGGGAGTGGGTCGAGGGTGGGGTGTGGTGGTGGCAAGCACTCAAAAAAACAAATTCAAATTTTATCAGCGCTGATAAAGGGGTTATTTATTATCACTGGTAATGGTGCTTTTTATCAACACTAAAACAAAAGTATGGATAAATGACATCTTTATCGGCGTTAAAAAAACACTGATAAATGGTGGTTTTATCGATGCTTTTATTTTAGCAGTGATAAAGACACCCTTTATCAACGATTTTTTTAACGCTAATAAATGTTGAGACTTTTCACACTGCATAGGTTAATAACGCCTTTTAGCACTGATAAAACTAATTTCTAGTGCTTTTAAAAGCATGATCTACAGTAGCGAATGATACAAGAAACAAATTTTGAAATGTTTTCTTTAGTACATTTGCGCGAGTTTGGTTATTTTTATTTGTTTTATGCTAAAATTTAGAAAGTATAAGTTTTTTTTAATTTACATAATTTTTTATGTTTTTTACAATTTTACAGTCACAATAAAAGAATAGTGTGGTCACTTAGGTGATTAATTTGTGACGAGTTTAATAAAAAGAGTCTTGGCCTCTTTTTTCATGCACATGAGTTTTTGAAATTTTAATGCTTTTTAAATTGAATTAAAACAAAGCTATAGTTTTTTGTGTTTTAATTTATATAAAAGATATTAATTTGATGATACACCAAACAATAAAAAGTTACTAATTTTTATCACAAACAAATGAAATATTTTTTTAAGAGTCCTACGTGAGTATAGTTACTAACTTTATTCAAACCCTCATTTATGGTCACGAGTAAGGGTATCATGGCTACATAAACTAAAAAATTGAAAATGGAGCCCATCAAATGTTGGGGCTTCCCAAATCGCAAACGAAATCAAAATAAATCAGCCAACAAAGATGTCACGACCCAAAGCACTGAGGCGCTCCTGGTTGGTGAAAAATTGAGTATGACACCTCGAGTCTGCCTCCAATAGGTCAGAGGCTGACAACAAATGCTAAGAAGGCATGAACTAAAATTGGAGGTCTTAGCCTAATGTGTATGTATGCACGCACACAACTATCTTTATCCAAAAGTGTAGATAAATAATAAAAGACTGCAACAACTAGAGTATAACCATGCATGTAATAACCTATAGAGAACACATTAGAATATGACAATATAAAACCAATGTAGAAAGAGGCAAAATACACACCCAACCAGAAATGAGGTTGCAACCTGACAACAACTGGAAACTAAAGAGATCTTGACTTCGGATCTCCAAGTTTGACCACCGAATGCGATCAATGCTCCCAAGTACTACTATGCTCCACCGAAGTCATCGTTGATTGATCTGTCGTCTGCATAAGACATGACACGTGTGGGAAAATCCCATGCAAGGGTGGGTATATACATACCCAGTATGACGTCTCAAAAACCACAAAGGAAGCAATAGAAAGATGCAATAATAGTCATCTCAACCCATAGAAAAAGGGAAATGAAGACCCAACATATATGCTCATAATGAAACTCAGACGAGAGAGAAAGGGGATCTCCATCTCCACATCCTAGCTAAAAATGATGAGTCGACCTATAACTCCAAAGATCCATCTCTAATTCCCAACATCATGTGCAACCACACAAGGATCCATGTGGAGGACTCACACCATGCCACTATGCTCCACGGTCGAGGGGACACAATCTCTAATGTAGAACCCTTTCCCCACCAGAGCTCGAAGATGGGAGGGGGTGTCACTCCATAGATAGAGGACCCACGCCCTATGTAGTAAGGGGGGTTTCCAACCCTACCTATGTAAAGAGTATGAGAGACCCGCACCCTAGTGCAACATGGGGCTGGCAACCTCAGTAATACTCCGATGATCACACCCAATTGCTGCCATCAGTCAAGCGTCATGCTCCCAACACCTCGTTTCGTATCTCTGATGCCAAAATGAAGGTTATCATCGCGTTCTACGTTGAAAACTACTTAGAATAAGATACCCACAGGCCCAAATTCGAGTCCTAAAGAAAGAGATACACAAGATAGAAGAGACGAGGGAGGTACATAGTGTACCTAGAGTCACACGACGTGTGACCTCACCTGAACACCTAACTGTGTCCTCACCTGCTCACGGCTTGGTTGGCCATGTGGAATTGCATGATATGTACATACCGTACATGATGTGTCTTGGTTTCCTGGGGTATGTATGTGTCCTCCCAACCCGTACTCATGTACTTCGCCCTGTGCCCATGTACTTCGGATTGTGTCCATGGACACTAGTCATGCCTGAGTATATGGGCGTGCCCATGTAGTCTGTCCATGCCTATGTGCTTGGTCGTGTTTGTGCCCGTGTACTCCTGGAGTACACACTGAGCCTCTAGCACTAAGTCGCATGAGGTGTATGGGTCATACACAACATTTGATATTTATCTCTACCCAAAACCCTAGTCGTCATAGTAAGGGTGATACACAACGTGTGTTCTCCACAGTACATGTCGTGTATAACATAATTTTGTAGAATTCAAAGAAATCTTCATGTGTCTCGCCTACGTCACTGACGCCGCCATTTTCGCCTCAAATCACACCGGGTAATGCAGATCCAGGGCCAACCATGCCTGATCCATTGCTAGTGGCCAGATTTCGGCCACCCGAACCTCGTGGAGGTCATCTCGTTGCACCGCACCTCTCCCATGGACGAAGTACAAAGAACTGACCTACGATCAATGTCACTATTGTTGAAATAGTGGGTTCCCTAGACCCAACTATTCAGTGCTTTTTATTACCATATCGTGCATACAGTTAGCAATCCATGATGTTTTCTTACCATTATAGTGAATACTTTTCAACATCCAATATTGAAATGGTAATTTCCATAGATTAATTGTCGCATCGAGAGGTTATAACAGATCCCAAGCTATAATGAGAATCTCGAGATACTATGACATTAATCTTAAAAAAAAGTCCTATGGTCTAGAGACATCTTACTGATTGGACACAGTAGATGTTTGACTTTCAGGTGTTGGGGGATTATAAGCATTGAGACTTCTTCTCATGAAGTTCTCACTTGGTGATCTCTAGTAGTGAGATCATGAGGAAAAACCCGCCAATAGGAACACCACATGTTTTAGGTGTCATTGGATGTTTCTATCTATGATCATGTGTAATGGTCTCCTAACTTGAGATTATTACTAATGTATTCCATTTGGTTGCATACTTTGATGTAAGACGAAAACCATGATAATGAAATTGTGGCGAGGTAGATTGTGTTGGGTGCATCATTAGTGCCATGACATTGGTTGAATGGTCAAGAAAGGATTTGTAGCTTCCAGGTTTGGGAAGTAATATATCTCAAGCCATGTTGATAAGGATGATAGTACCTTCATAAGACCATGGTCATGACAGTTGAGGGTAAGTCCGTACAATTAGATCAAAAAACAATAAAGCAAGAAAAGGGCGATGACACGGGTGTGCATCATGCTTTATGAGATATTTGATGACAAAGAGATTATATTACATAGTGTATGTTCATAGGTTGGTTATCGCTGATGTAAAAATTCTTATCTCTTTAGGGGTCATGATGGGTTGCTAGATCTCACTCTTGGTCTATGAATACCATTCACTACTATCGATATAAGGGCCTATAGGGTCACACACAAAAGCATATTCAAGAATCTACCCTATTCAGTTGAATATGTATATTAGACTTGGTGGGCCCCACCACTAGGGTTTGAGATTTTCCAAGGAGATACGATCACCAATGAAATAAATAAATTCATATTATTCAAGTTTATAATAATGAGCATTGGATTTATTTATTAAATATATTTATAAGCTTTAAAGTGAATACATGAAAAATATTATTTGAACGAATATTAAAAACAGTCAAGGTTCAATTAATATTTGTGGGAATGAATAGTTGAGTTGATGACCCATTTATTGTCACGTAATATATTTAATATATTTGATAGAACAAATATTTTCAATTATTTTATACTTAATTTAAATTTTTTTAATCCCACCAATGTTTTATTTAAATGGCAATTGTCACATTTTATGTTTTTGGAGCATTTTTGAGCTTAATTGAAAAAATGGCTTATTTTGGATTTAAGCAGTTTTAATTTATGTTAATGTTTCGGCCATAACTTTTTCTAAAATGATCCAAATTTAAAAATTATTCTTTTATAAGTTTCTACGTTCTATTAGATTCATTTTATCCTTCTGGACCCAAATCTCAATCAATCATTTGAAAGCTCAAATCCAGCTCACAAGTCAGGCCTCGAAAACTGTGCACATAACTGGATAATTTTATTGTTGGGCCCATATCTCATAAATGTATGATACATTAGAGTTTAAATTTTACATGGAGATGTAAGACATCTATATGAAGAACTTTCATTAATATAGACGCGTCCAGTTCTTTCAGTTTCAAGACCATTAATGCATTGGGACTCGGTGTATTGGAATACGAATAGTCAGCCTGACCAGATTAAATGTCATGAGTGAACCGACAATATCTCTCTCCAAACGTGGAAAATAAAGCTTAAATTTCTTGGGTCCACTTAGGAGATGTAGGGGAACAAATTTCAAGAAGGAACAAGTTCCCAATTATGTCATTAAGGAGGTCCTTCACGCGCCTACATTCAGAGAAGATGTTGGAGCCAATTTTTCACCCCCTTTCCTATAAAAATGTACTCCCTCTTCATTTCAAGGGGTTGGAAAAGTAGTTGCCATTTTTCTATAGGTTTATATTTTCTTTTATTATTTAGTATATTTTTAATGTTTTAATTTATATTAGTCTTCTTCTTCATACCACATTCTTCCATTTTTACTTTTATGTGTTTCTCCCACCGTATTCTCTTCTAACTCCCTGAGAATGGGGAACTAACCTCGATGTTTGTTCGAGGGGGAGAATGGTGGTTGATTGAGTTTCATTGTGTTTCAATTTAAATCTCTTTATTTAATTCTGAGAATTTTGGTGGTGGTTAAATTGATTATGGTGTGCGATTTCCCCATTTTCTCTGCCACCGAGTTCTTCTTCTCATTCAACATTTATCATTCCCTTCACTATCTAAGTCATGCATACGATGGAGTATGACTTGGGTAGCGATGGTCGGTAAAGAGATATCCTAGCCGACTTTAGGAAGAGTATTTCCCCACATGCAGAGATCTCTGTGTTGGGGAAATAACATTTCTAATGAGAGGGTGTAGTGTGATAGATCTTGATCACTACATTGAATTGATATTGAGAATATTTTAATAAAAAATGATATCAACCATTATGATCCCCCAAGAAAAAATGTCTTCTTTCTTTCTTTTTAACATAATTTTGTTCTCATTGCACACACATATATATATATTCATATTTTAAGCATATTTCAAACTCATCTTTATATTATATATTATTTATAAAATATATAGTGACAATATAATTTCAGTGTTGTGTAAGTTGCCTCCTCGAGACCGACCCTGGGAGTGCACTATATTGCATTCTTAGGTAAATAATATTTTGATAGGGGATATGCGAAAAATTCCCATGCATCAATATTACAATAAAGTGATAATAATATTTATTACTAAGTTTATAAGTCATAAGAAGTCATTTATAGTGTGTTATGTATTCGGGAGACCGGGTGGAAATACCAGATATTTTCTTAACACTCTATAAATAGAAGAGGAGAGGAGTTTTCCATGAACTATTCACTACCTCTCTATCTCCTTTTCTCTCTCCCACATCCTAGAGAGAGGCTCTAGATCTAAGGAGCTTAGATTGATCTCTCTCTTAGGCATCGCAAGCAGAGCGATGTAGTGATCGTCGGAGCATCGAAGACATCGTTAAAATTCCGCTCTAGCACTCGGATTATGACGATCGGCGCTCCCGCAGTTTCTTGAAGCACATGTGAACGATCTAGAGAAATTAAGATTCAGATTCTTCAAGCAATGATCAACAAAAAATGAGAAGACGTCATGAGAGGATTTGGTTTTAAATCGGGTATTTTACGGTTTAAATTTGTGCTTAATTTCTTTCACGCATGATCATGAGGGAGAAATCAAGCAGTGATTCACTAACCTCGACAAGTTCATGTTGATTGTTAGTGAAAAATTTTAAAATCCAATTTATGGGGCTTCTGATGCATGTATGGTTCCTTCAACCATCAACCAAAACCCACATCGCACAAGGATCCATATGTAAAACAATGATCTGCATGCCGTGCACACATCTATCATGAATCCAGGGGTTCGATCGCGCTCAAACCTAACCTGATAATGTCAAACCACGACCCTGCGAACCAACAGTGAAAAACATGAAGAATAGTGGAGGAAAAGAATAAGAGATAATTGAATCCATACTTGTTGATGCGATCTCGACCAATGATTACTTAATTGGTGTATCCATGGGTGAAAACAAGGTGCAACAAAAGATTAATCAAATCAAGAGTATCAAAATAAAATAGAGATATTTCAAATGATATAAATCACAGATAATAAAAAACAAGATATATAAATCCATTCTTATCAAATCAAATAGGGCGTAAATTCATCAAATAACGTTCCCAAACTCAAAATTGGATTGATCGTCAGGGAAGAACATGTCTGTTAGCGATGAAGGAGGAGATCTAATGCATCCATCATTCGTCTTGTGGTTCACCTTGTTCTGTTCATCGTCGTTCTTCAATCCTGATACACTAATGTTGAATGTGTCCTCCTCCTCTCTTTAATCTCCTAGGGTTATGCAGAAAACCCTAGAGAGTTTCTATAACAACACATTTATAGAGGCGATCTTAGGTTTAGGTGATAAAATAAATAAATAAATAAATTTGCTTAACGTACCCACCGATGACCGTCTTCCACGGAACACCCAATGATGACCAAATTTATATCATTACTAGGGTAAAACCCACATGGAAGAGGATGTCGGTGGTTGGAGAGATGGTAGTGGGGAATTAAGGATCTGAAAAATCTGGAGGATCGATGGGAAGGTCAACAGGAAACGATGATGCGGGTGAACATGCCCAAATAGGAAAGAGATAGCTCGAAACCAGCTGAGACCAGCTATAACAAACCCATAGATAGAAGGTGAGAGACAAATATAGGGAAGGAGGAGTGGTCGAACTGCAGATTATAAGGTTGTCACAGGATTTGGGAATTTGGGGGATTTGGGTCGCCCCCCTCTTCACACATTGTTTTTAGGACCTTCCGACCCAAAATTATGATCATGGGTGACCTATATTGGGAAAATTATATTTATAATCAATAAAAATTATATTTACCATCAAACTCAGTTTTAAGGATAAATCCATGGCAGACTTTTTTTTTATAAAAAAATTTGTTTTACAAATATGAATTATCATATATTAATTAAAATAGTTGTATTTTTTTAGAGTCAAAATTGTTTCCATTTAATGAAATGTATTTTTAAGGTATTGTGTGTGGTTTAGAATAATTTAATAACACTCATAATTGATTTGAACTATATTTTTTTATATGCATTCCTTTTGATGATTTTGATGGTTTTTTTTTCAAAAAAAATATGAAAATCACTACTACAGATTGGGAAATATCAAGCACTACTCTTTATCAGTGCTAACTAAAAGTACTGATAAATGAATACTTTTATAAGCAGAAGAAAAAAACAATGATAAAGGGTATTTTTATCAACACTACAAAAAACGCTGATAAAGAGCGTCTTTTATCAACACTTTTGATTTAATACTGATAAAAAGAACTCTTTATCAACATTTTTTTATAGCACTGATAAAAAGTAAATTTCATAAAAAAATTACATATCATTAAAAATAATATATTAATATATAAATATATTTATATTGATATAAATATAATATATTTTATTAAATAATATTTATAGAAGATTAAATCTGCATTTACACTTCAAATATAAGATATTTAGTGAAAATGACATATAAAACAATTAAAAAATAATATTAATTAATAACTTGCTAATTATTATTGAGTAATAATCATTTAATAACAATTGGATGACATAAAGATTTAATAAATTAATGAACGCTCTAATATAAGTTAAAAACAAAAATCGAACTTCAAACGACCATAACTTCTGATCCGGGTGTCCGTTTTAGTTCTACCACATATCAAATCAATGTCTACAAAGAGATTTACTCAGTATTAATAGGGAGAACCCCGATCACTATTTTTCCAAGGTCAAAAATGTCTGAAAGGCCTCCAAAGTTGAGTTTTTATTTGGGATACCCCATTTTTTAAATATTCGATGGGCTTTCAACATCATTTAAGAAGGTTTTATTGTACTTTTCTAGGAGAAATTGAATTTACTCTCATAACATACATTCATATAGATATTACGATTTTAAATTTTTATGGTTTTTCATACTGTAGATTTATTTATAATTAAATATATGCATATTTACACATAATAAATAACTGTAAAAAAACATATTTAAACATATTTTCATAATTTTTTTATAATATATAAACCATATGAAAATAAATATTTATTATTCATTTTATTTAAAATAAAAATTATCTATTTTATTTACCTTATAGAAATGAATATATATACTTATACAAGTAATGTTTATATATAAATATGTGTGTGTCAATAAACAAATATATATTTATATGTATATTCTAATATTTTTAAATAAATACATATATGTAAATATTTGTGCGCGTATGTGCGAAATATAAATATGTAGTGTGTGTGTGTGTAAATATGCATGTGTATCAATATTGTGTAAATACATCATATATAAATGTATTTTTATAAATATATCATTATCATTAAATATAACATATATATGTATTTACAATAAATATTTATAAACACATTAAAAAACATTTATATCTAAATATGAAATTATATGTAAATATGTATAAATATATATATGTAAATAAATAAATATATATAATAATATATGTAATGTATAAATTTTATATTTAAATATACAATATATAGACATATTTTTAAAACATATTTAAAAATAATTATATAAATCATATGGAAATAATTATTATCCATTTTATTTAAAACGATATATAACCATTTGTTCACATTAAAAATATATATGAATATATATATATATATACTTATACAAATGTATATATATAATGTTTATATATACATATATGTGTGTACTAATAAACAAATATATATTTATATTTATATTCTAATATATATAAATGATTATTAATATATAATACATTTAAATAAATATAAGTGTATATATATATACACATCACACACACACACAAACATATATTTTATAAATGTATTTAAAAATAATTGTATAAATATATATAAATATATGAATAAAAAATATGTATGTAAATATATATAAATAAATATAAATATCATAAAATACAGACCAAAACATGTTTGGAGCTGTAAGATCCCGACCTTTCTGGAGATGTCGCGTACTCGTTTTCAGGTATTATTTTACCATTGTTTTGATCACTCTTTGGTTGAGTTTCTTTGGGGTAGTTTCAAGTGAATTTGGAGAATTTTGGAAGCCCATGGAGGTGAGCACGGTTGGTGCACAGTTAGGGAAAATCGTGCAGTTTTCCCCAGAGAACCGTGCGATTTTCCCTAGAAAACCATACGGGTTGTCCTAGAAAATAACGTGCCTTTGAGCCACTGAGAGGGGGCACATGATTTGACCAAACCATATAGCCACCCCCTCTAAACCGTGTACCCTTAGAAAAAGGATGTTTTCATGGTTGGCGCACGGTTTGACAACCCGTACGGCCACCTAGGAGTAACTGTGCACCCTAGACAATAGGGGCACATGGTTTGTCAAACCATGCGGCCAGTCCAAGAAACCATGTACATGGGTTTTTAAACCCTTGAAAGTTTATTTAAAAATTATTGAACCCCCGATTTATATCCCTAATAACCCATATTCGACCTAACACATTTTCCATTGCTTTTGGAGTGTCTAGAGGGGGTTCCAAGGCTCCTCGAACCCCTTTCTTTGTGAATCGAAGATCCAGTGGAAGGATTGGCCTCTCTTCCGGTATGTAATCTCATTTTTGTTTAAGTTCCTCTCTTTCCCGTATTTCTCTCCCCTTTGGCGAGGGATGAATTTTCCTCCATTGTTGATAGTTTAGATCTAGGTTTTAATGGATATAATTTCATTGGATATTGATCCTAGGTTTTGATTATAGATCTCCTTCATTATTTTGAATTCAACCATTGTACATCAAATTGAGGGTTATAGTTTAGAGAACGTTCATCAATGATCTTGAGGTAGCTGGTCCAATTGCTAATTTCCTAAAGTCTTGATTATGATAATGTATATGTAATTGTGAAATTAAATTTCCACATTGTTCATTTGCTTTTAAATTAAAAAGGTAAATTGAATTCCATAAAATTGGGAGACCCTTCACGGATCCCATTGGACTCGTTGGAGATTATGAGACCAGGATTAATGGAAACCCATGGGGCCTTCCAATCACTATGATATAATGATAAATGAATTGTGTAAGGGAAATTTTGGGTTATTGAAATTGAACTAAATCCTTATCGCATGTTTGATATAGGGATTTAAAGGGTTGATTGGCTTAACTTTGATCGGTAAATGAGTTGTGAAATAAATGATGATAAATGGATTAATGGATAAATTGTTTATGTTGATATTTGTGATAAAAGTGAATAACAATGGTTATGTTTGATAAATGAATTGGTACACCATGATGAAAATGGTTGATAAATGAGTTATGAATGTAGAACCATGATATGTGATATTTGTGAATGATTGTTCAATGAGTTGTGGATCAGGGACTACTGCTCCAAATACCCATGGGGTGCCAGACTACTGCTCTAGGCTCCTAATGCATGCATGAGAATAATAGTTATTGGTTTGGGACTGCTGCTCCAAATTACCATGGGGTGCTAGGATGCTGCTCT
The DNA here is from genome assembly GCA_963277665.1 of Viscum album. Taxonomy (NCBI): domain Eukaryota; kingdom Viridiplantae; phylum Streptophyta; class Magnoliopsida; order Santalales; family Viscaceae; genus Viscum; species Viscum album. Next base: position 230,973,557 of record OY728151.1, read on the forward strand.
AGGCCCCCAACACACACACACACACAGACACACATATATCTCTGTGTGTGTGTGTGAATAATGAGTTTTGGATTAGGGACTACTGCTCTAAGTACCCACACTACTGAAAAAATGACCTATACCCACAATTTTGGGAACCGTGGACAACCGAGGCGTCGATATAGCTCCACGGCCTATACCCACGATTTGGAAAACCGTGGGTATAGATTTTTTCCACGTGTAGTATCCACCGTGTCATAGCCACTTTCCACCTCATAGCCTTATACCCACAGTTTTAAAATTGTGGGTATAAAATAATAGAAAAATGAGGGCAGAGAGTTTTTTTAAGAACCCGGTTTTTGCTGCGAAATACTTTGTAATATTCTTGATATTATTCCAGAGCAGTGCCTTCAGACGGCGTGCGATTCCGAGCCCCGGAGTGGCCGGAATTAAATTTTCAGTACGTTCACACTGGAAACGCCAAATAAATGCGATAACTCCTAAACAGTGCTTCAGATCAGAGATCCGAGTATACGGATGGGTCTGGAATGGGGTTTTTACCCTAGGAACGACATAAAACTTATTGGCACGGGATGTTTGGACCCCTCGCTCACTTTCGGAACGTGAAACAGATAAATTAAATAATTAATTTATCCGTTTAATGGTTAAACTCAAGTATCTCTTAAACAGTGGCTCGGATTGAGAAACCTAGGGAACCGTTGAGTCCGGAATGTTCCATTTACCCTAGGAGGGGTATAAGTTTCACGGGCGCGGGCCGTCAGTGAAAAATGGCCCCGGGGGCGTTTTTGTAATTTGGTGGCCTCAGGCGCTAAGTTTAATAACTTTTGATCGGGGTCTCAGATTAAAATTACGAGACCGCCGTTGCTCTCAAAGCGTGGTGTTTACCCTATGGGAGGATTAACCTCGACCCCGTCGGAAGTTTCAGATGCGGGTTAAATTGGGGGTTCTAATTAATTAAAATTTTAATTAATGCGTTCTACTTAAAGCCATAATCCCCTCCCATCTTCCTCCCTTGTTCATCCTTTGGCGGAAGGTAGCAACCAAAAAAATCTCTCCCTCCCATCTCCTCTCCTCCTCCTCCCAAGGCGATTGCAGATCCGGCCGGCGGATCGTCGCGAAGCGACGGGTTAAGCCCCACCAGGTAGGAGTTTTTCCGTTTCGTTTTTAATTTCAAACCCCTTCCTTTGAACTCAATCTGCATAGTCAAAATTCTGTTTAATCTTTTGGCAAAGCACATATCTACGTAGTATACATTCAGATCTTTCTGATGCTTCTTTCGGAATTAAATTCCGGGTCCCGGGGTGTTTGTAAACCTCCGGCGAAGTTTGAGGGTTTTTTTGGGGTTTCCGGCAAATCTGGCCGAACTGGAGGGTGGTCCGGCGAGGGTTCGGCCGCAGCGACGTGGGTCTTCAGTGGGAGCAGCCGAGGGGCGTCGGTCTAGGAGGAGCGGCAACATGCCGTGGATGCGGACGGCGGCGGGCGGCACGACGGTCCTCGGCAGTGGCGGCCTTCGGCCGGACCGAGCAGGAGGTGCCGGGGCTTCTGGACGGCGGACGACGGGCTCCCGAGGGCGAGCTGGTGTGCGTCGTAGCTGGTGCAGGCGAGCAGCAGGGATCAGCGTTGAGCGGCGGATCAGGCGGACCGGTCTGTCGCGGTCGGCGGGGAGGAGCCGAGGCGACGACCTCGGGGGCTGCGGGAGAAAACCAGGACCCGCCTTTTGCGGGTCCTGTTGGGAGAAGAAGACCGGCCGAATGGCCGGTCTGGTTAAAAAAAAAGGAAAAAGAAAATAATAATAATAAGTTTATAATAATAATAATAATAATAATAATATTATTATTATTATGGAAATGATTTATATTGATAAATCATCCGCTGGGCGTCCGTTTTGCATGCCGTCTTCGGCTATGGAACCGTATCGAAGAGGCGAGTATTTTGAGATGGTTTTGGGTGATTTTAATCCCCGAGACAGGGGCCTCAGAAGCGCGACACGCCGTCAAGCGGTTGAGCGCTTTTTCTGGGGATTCTTGTTTTGGACGACACGAACACATCCGATGTCCGAATTGGGCACCGTCAGTGGTGTTGCGACCCTAGCGTCGAGGCGGAATTTTCCAGGAAGGTTTCGGGCACCGAACCCGGAGTTGAGGCGTGGGACCCACGACCCGTCCTTTGAGCTGCGAGTAACGTTTAGCGACTTTCTCATCGGGCGTCCGTTCGGGGCGTGCGAGCATTCGATTCTGGATGTTTTTCTGAGGGGATTGTACTGGTGCAATCCGTCCGCTCTAATTCTGCACGCTGGTGTGGGCCCCGTGAGGTCCATTTCAGGAGTTGACGGTGGTTTTCAGCATTATCACCGGGTATCCGTTTTGGACAAGTGATTAGTCGAACTTGTGTAATTTTTTGAGAGGATCGCAATGGTGCGATCCGTTCGTTGTATTTCAGGACCGGGTTGCGGGTCCCATGAAGCACCGGTCATGTGCGGTGCGCCGGAATGCATCTTTTTCCCCGGATATCCATTGCACTCAAGTGAGCAGTCTTTTTGACGTATTTTCCTGAGGGGATCACAATGGTGCGATGTGCTCAACTGTTTTCGGGGCCGAGTCTTGGGATCACGGGACGCCGTTCGGGCGTGAGGCGGTGTTGGTGACTTTTCCATCGGATATCCGTTTGAGGCGAGTAAGTAGTCTATCTCGCATGTTTTTTCGCGAGGATTACAACGGTGTAATCTGTTTAGGCGAGTGGAGCCTCTTACACAATCTTATTAAATGTGGAATGTGAAGGTGCCCCGGTGGTGGTTCTTCCTGCAGTGTTTGCAGAGAACCCTTGACGTGTGCTCGCGTTCACTCTTGGGAGAGTGAAGTGAATTATTGAGGAGATGTGGATGGCCGTGCCTGAGCCATTGAGGTGGTAAGTTGGAGTTGTTACGTTACGCATTTTCATTGATGTTGGGTGTCGTGTGCACGATAGCCTTTGGGCTGAAACGTGGTATACTCTGGGAGTATACGGGAATGCTAGGAGGTACATGTGGATGTTGGTACATGAGAATGTTTGTGCGCTTGGTTGGGGTTGACTTGGGGCCACACGTCGTGTGAGACCCATGTGCGTGTCGTGCTCTGCTTTACGTACTTTTGACCTCACGCGACGTAGAGGGTCCCTTTGTTCTTGTTTGTTGACCAGCAGGGTTGAGTTTTCCCTTGGTCCTGTTCTCATCTGTTGACTAGTAGGGTTGAGTTTTCCCCTGGTTCTGTTCTCGTTTGGCCGACAAAGATGGTTTGGTTCCTCTGTCTCTTCAGCTGTGAGGGGTTTTAGTATCGTGCCCTTTCATCGGACTGCGGTACCGTTTGCAACTACGAGTGTTCGTACAATGTGGGTGTTTTCCCCACTTTCTGGGATGAGTTGACTCGATCTGCTTCGACAGTGACTCAGCAGATTGGAGCGTGATTGCCCTGAGAGGCCCGGGGTGTTTCTCCTGCCCCTTCGTGTTCCCTGGTAGAGTTCTTGTGGATTCAGTGTGACCAAAACTTTACGCGGGCATCGATCCTCTACCCAGGAGGTTGTTTCCAGTAGGGTTGAGGTTGTTTCCAGCAGGGCTGAGGTTGTTACCAGTAGGGCTGAGGTTGTTTCGAGTAGGGATCGCTATTTGTACCATTCAGCAGGGATGGCTAGTGGGTTACCATCCAGAAGGGATGTCCAGTACAGCGGTGTTCACTGAGAAGTACCATCCAGCAGGGATAGCCAGAGCAGTTCTGGGTTTACCTCCAGTGGGGCTGGACAGTGGTCCCCGATGCCGGGCTTACCTCCAGCAGGGCTGGGAAGTGGTCCCCGATGTCGAGCTTACCTCCAGCTGGGCGGGGCAGTGGTCCCCGATGCCGGGCTTACCTCCAGCTGGGATGGGCAGTGGTCCCGTCGCCGACTTTAGCCGGGTCTCCCTCCAGTGGATTACCCTGTTACGGGATTGGGCAGTGTGGAACCCGTTAACTCTTGCCGGGTCTCCCTGTAGTGGGAACCCGTCGACATCTAGGGACCCTCCAGTGGGGCTGGGCAGGGGGTCACCTGTTGACTTTGAGGAGACCTCTCTACTGTGGGGAAGTGACGAGGTGTGGCTTGACGTTCCCCCAGAACTATCAAGTACGAGGGGTGCTTTCCCCACCGAGACACATCCTTGTGACACGACCTAAAACCGTGTGGGCGAGTCAGTGCCGCCCAAAGCGGATAGTGTCAAGGTGTGGTGATTTGATCCCCTTGACTTGTAGTTCAGGGAAGACGTGTGGGATGCTGGGCATCGATGATGTTTACTTCTGGGACTATTGGTACTCACTTTCTTGGGCTAAGCTACGGGATGGAGATCCCCTTACGACCTTGTTCGGGTTCTTATTGAGCATATGTATTTGTATATACCTTGTTCTAGTACCCACTTCTTGGGTTTGGTTACTCTCCTTCCAGGAGAGGCGAAGATGCGCGAGGTATGCCACGTGCTTTCCGTGTCTAGATTCTCATGGTTGGACGAGTCTACTCTCCTGCTATAGGTAGCGAAGACTCGATGGGAAGTTCATCTTTTCACCGGTTCCAGCTCCTTGTGTCTGGATGAGTCTACCTTATTTCCTCTTGTTGGGCTGAGATGGACTCTTTACTGTACTCCTTACTACACTCTCAGTTGCACTCCTCTACTTTCCCCTGTTCGATCTACTGCTCACCCTTCGGTACCTCCTTTGTTTCTCCCTCGAGCCTTCGGGGTATCCTACTGAGTATTTTTATACTCACCCCTGCTTGGGATTTTCCTGCACTTGGTGTGCCCTTGCAGACGACGGACAGGTGGAGCATGACTTCATAGGAGCTTAGGAGCTTGGGATCTTGGACCACGTGCGGTGTTCGGAGTCGGGATCCAGGTGGGGGACCCTTCCAGCTGTTTCTTTTGTTTACCTGTTCCCGGGTTGTGGCACTTTTACTGGTTGGGTGCGTGTTTTGCCCATTTTCTTTTCAGTTTACCTCAGCACTTGCTTGTACTGTTTAGAGGTCGATGCACATTTGTGGTTTATATATAGCAGTTTCCCTTTTCTTTACTTGTCTTTTCTTTTACTATTCACTTTTGCATTGAGTGTGCTGTGTGTGTGTGTGTACAGGTGCTCAGGAAAAGGCCTCCTCGAGTTGTTTAGCCTTCGACGCTTGTCGCCAGCCCCTGGCCTATGGAGATGGGCTTGGGGTAGTTGCGGCTCGAGCCCGGGTAGGGTCGGGTCGTGAAAGTTTTGAACCAACAACCTTCTCATCTACCACACAACATCTCACCAACCCAACTGCTTAACTTATATATATATATATATATCTATAAATACCTAAATATATTAATATGAAGTGGTTGTATAGAAAAAATATCTATCAATGAGTTTCGAACCCACTACTTACACTTCAAACACACAACTCCTTACCACTCCAGCTACCAAACCTATGTTAATATATATATATATACACACATATATACATAAATATATTAATATAAACTGTCTATAAAAAATTGACTCCCGAGAGTTTCGAACCATCAACATTCACTCTAACGCTGAACTTCGCTACCACTAAACTAATTGCACTTATGGTTACATATATATATATATATACATATATTATCTTATATATATAGTTATAAAACATGGGTATAAAAAGTTCTATGTGGGTTTTGAACCCACGTCACTGCTCTGCCGCTAAACTCCCTTATCGCTAAACGTGGGTATAAATAAAATGTCGCAGGATAGTTTCAAACCCGTGCTGCTTCTATGCCGCTTAACTCCCTTACCACTACACCAACTGTAATTATGCTTATATATACATATATTATCTTATATATATTTTTTCTCACACAAAACATAAGGGACCCTATACCTACGGTTCAGTAAAACTATGGGTATAAATGTCATCTATACCCACGATTTTACTAAACCGTGGGTATAAGATCATATACCGAAGGCTATACCCATGGTTAATAAAAAATGTGGGTATAGATGTCACCTATACCCACGGTTCATTGTGAACTGTGGGTATAGGTTTTCCAACGACATTCCCGCACAATTTTTTGGTTTCTCGCGCTTACGCGGGTACCCTATACCCATGGTTTAACAAGAACTGTGGGTATAGATTAGAAAATTTCACCTATACCCACAGTTCATGAAAACCATGGGTATAGGTGGGTCTATACCCATGTTTTTTGGGAAAACTGTGGGTATAGACCCATTTTCCAGTAGTGCCATGGGATGCTAGACTACTGTTCTAGTCCCTTGATGAATTAATGTGAATTAAAATCAAATTGAACAATGAAATCCCATGAAAGAACTAATTTTGATATCCCTATAGTGTATGGTTCAAAATCCATAACGGGCCAAAACAGGTATGATTGGTTCGGGTGTCACCGTGAACCTGAGGGCCTATGTGGTTGATTAAAGAATAATAAATGTGAAACGTATTTATTTTTGTCTATTAATCTCTATTATTTATACAACTACATAAAATATTTTTGATTGGATATTTCTTTAGATGTCGTTGGCAATGGCCCACTGATTTTTACTCACACCCTACTCGGGCCACCTGATTGGTACCTGAATAGACTTCATGTTTGCAGGATAAGATAAAGGAAAAAGCCCTTTGTTAGATGTATGAATTGGGATTCAGTATAGATCATGAATGACGTAACCAAATATGATTTCATGACCCACTTGAGATTTTCTAGTGTGTATTTATTTTAGGTTTTCATTAGATACTTGATACTTATATGGCATGACATATTTATTTCTTTGGTTTATGATAATTTCTCCTCTTTTGGGATTCATCATGTGATGCTTGGTCTTATATTGATTATGGTTGATTATTGGTCATTATCTTATCTTGGTTATCTGTATATTGATTTCCATTATTGTGATACTTTTATAAATAGGTTATAGTCTCCCCACATTACATATTAGACTCTTACTGCTATTCAATAGCCTCTGGAGTATAGGAAAGCACACTTGAGGTCATGTGGTGAACCAGATTGGGGCACCAATATGTGGAACCTAGTTAGAGACATTAAAAAGTGTTATTAGAGGAGGTTTTATTTTATTTTCAATTATATTTTTATTTGAGAAATGTAGAAATGAGACTAGGATGATTCGAGACTTAGCAATGAGCTCGTGCATGGGAGTAGCTAACCTATGTATGGGGGAAAACTTGAGTACCCAAGGTGAGATTGTTGCTCTTAATTTTTTATATTATAGTTGAATTTTATTTCACATTGGATGATTCACTTGTTGTGTTATTTTATTATTTTTATGAGATTTTTCTTATGTCCTAGTATGTAATGAGAGTTGAGTATATATGCATCATTTTAGGCACTCAATAATTTACATAGCATGAATCATTTTAGAAATTCATGGAAAAGTTGGATATGAGTAAGTTGTGGGTAAGAAAATACATTTCCTTGATTTGGTAATTTAAAATGAAATGGTTCCTAATAAGAAATTGATAATTGTAAATGATGTCAAATGTGGTAATTTTAAATGGTTTAAATGGGTTTATAATGGAAAATTTATAAAATTAAAAGTGTTTACCCAGTATTATCCATGGGCCAAGTTAGGGGTGGTTAAGGATAGTGCTAGTGCCTCAGTTTTGACTATGTGGAAGTGTATAAGGTATGAATTGTTATAACTTTATGTAAACCCCTCTTATGTAAATGTACTAATGATGTGTTATGTGTCCTAATATGTGTGATTTTTATTTTAGAGCTATGCCTCCATGATGATGTTTTTTGATAGGACAACAGGAGGTAATTGTTGGAAATGTGCCTCTAGTAGTGGAACCAGAGGCCCCAATAGTTCCAGGTGAAGGGATGAGAGAGCAGTTACATGATAAATTCACTCACTTTATACAGTTCATGGAAAGAGACCCAGGGTGGACTGTGTGGAATATGTCTGATCTGACATGGGATTTCCAATTTCAACACCCTTCTACCTTCATTGGAGAACGTAGACCTAAGGTAGATGAGTTTGGGATTGAGTTAATCCAGAAAATTCTTGACCATTAGAGACTCCTATAGAGAAAGATTCAAGTTGGATGTTTATATGTTACAGGGTCAAGCAAAGCATTGGTGAGATATTCAGGCTTGGGATGATCAGTTGGAGAGCATGATATGGAAGGACTTCTAGGAGAATTTTCTATAACACTTTTACCCAGAGATTCTCAGGAAGGAGAGGGTAGTAGAGTTTATGCGGTAAACCTAGGGAAACATGTCGGTAATGGACTATGATGGTCACTTCACCAACCTGCAAAGATTTTCCCTGGAACTGGTAAGGGATGAGGTAAATGTGACTAGATTTTTTCAGGATGGACTTAAATGTGAGATTAATTTATAGGTTAATAAATTCCATTTGAAGAAGTTTGTTGAGGCAGTGAGTTAGGATCTTATTTATAAGGGGAACTTGAATGAGGATTCCAGTGGAGGACATGTGTTTTCTACTGGATGACCACGAGTTATGTCTTCCGAGGGTATGACGTGTTGCTACAAGAACATCATCCAAGGTAGTGGAAAATAGAGTATCCAGGGATAAGGGTCCGTTACCCGGAGCAGTAATCGAGTGTACTTCCATCAGTGTGGTAGGTCAGTTCACATTCATAATCAGTGACCCTAATCATTAGTGGAGTGTCAATCTTGTAATAGGATGATAAACTTACAAAGGTATTGTAGGAACCCTCAAATGATAGGTAGAGATAGAGGAGCTAGGCCATACTAGAGTATTGGAAGTGAGTCTTTTACCTCATACTAGTCGGGCAGTTGGAGTTATACTGGTTGTGGTGGTTGAGGTGGAAGACATGGTACTTTAGAGAAAGAGTGCCCATATCAGTAGATTAGTACAACATAGATGACTCAGATTGGTGAATAGGGTAGAGGGGAAGGTCAATTACATGGAGTTCCATCTGCACTTGTGGATAGCGAGACTGGGCTGTCAATAGTCAGAGGTACTATTATTATAGATTATATGATTGATATCATTTTATTTGATATAATATCCTCTCATTCTTTTTTACCTGCATAAATTGTGAAATTTTTGAGTCCAGCAGTAGATTTTTTGAGTGGGGTTATGACAATCGACACACCACTGGGTGTACGGTCAAAGGAAATCTGTCTAAGTAGGGGTTGTGCTCTTGGGGTTGGTGAGTATTGTTTACTTTGGGATCTTTATATTCTCAAAATTTTAGGTTTTAAATTTATTTTGGGTATAAAATAGATGATATCGTACCGAGACCACATTTATTTTTACTATAGGAGAGTAACCTTTACATCTCCTGAGAGTAACAATTATGTTCATCATGGAGAATGGGATATCCAGGCAGGCCGTGTAGAACTAATTCATCAACAAATGGGTGAGCTCACCACCTAGTTGTAAGACTTTTTTTAGATGATAAGGGTGTGAATCACAATGTCTTTCCACCCTTAGTGGACTGATTTTAGGATGTGTTTCCCAATGACTTCTCAAGGCTTCCACTTGATAGAAATGTTGAGTTCAAAATTGTTCTAATGTATGGAGATAAACCAGTTTTCATTCCACCTTATTTAATGGAACCAAAATATATTAAAGAGAATAATACTTATCTAGATAAGGTATTTATCTATCTGAGTATGTCACCTTGGGGTTCTCTAGTTTTTTTTGTTAAGAAGGTTAATAGGACGTTGCACTTATGTATCGATTACTAGAAGTTGAATCAAATAATAGTTAAGAACCAATATCTTCTTCCATGTATCGATGATCACTTTGACAAGTTGAGAGGATATTTTGTATTCTAAAAGATTTAATTGAGATCAGGGTATCATTATTTGAGAGTTAGACCCTATAATATACCACAAACTACTTTTAGGAGTAGGTATAACCTATACAAGTTTTATATGATGTCGTTCAAGCTAAATAATGATATGGCTATGTTTATGGTCCTGATGAACCAAATATTTTACCCATACCTAGATTAGTTTTTGGTTGTTTTTTGGATTAAATTTGTGTGTACTCCAAGACTCATGACCATCATTCCCAACATATTTACACCATCATAAGTACACTAAGAGATCATAGTCTATATGCTAAGCTATCTAAGTGTTAATTATGGATTGATAAGGTATATTTCTTAGGTCACAGAGTCTCTTAGGAGGTTTGTAAGTATACCCATATAAAGTTTATGCAGTTTTTTATTGAGAGCATCCCAAAAATGTTTTTGACATCTGAAATTTTTTGGGTTTAGTGGGATATTATCAGAGATTCATACAATCTTTCCCATTTGGAAACACCACTTTTTGAATTGACCAAGAAGGGGATTGAGTTTTAATGGTCTGAATCATGTGATAATGATTTCCAAGAGTTGAAGGGGAATTTGAATACCACATTGATTTTAATCCTACCCAAGTTGGGTGAGGATTATACCATATTTTGTGATGCATTCAGGATCAGACTTGGAGCAATATTGATGCAGGTAGATCGATTTATGGTGTATGGGTCACAATAGTTGATTCCACATGAATGGAATTACCCAACACATGATATTGAGTTAGCCGTAGTGGGTTTTTACTTAAAGTGTTTGTGGAATCACCTATTGGGATTTTTTTACTATGTATACCGACCACAAAAGATTAAATTACATATTTTATTAGGGAGATTTGAGCCTCTAGTAGTAGATATGGGTTGTTTATATGAATTCATTTGATTTTGAGCTAGCCTATACACTGGGAAAGGTAAAAAATGTTTCCAACTCTTTGAGTTGGAAGATATAGACTCAAGTAGTACAAGAGTCTAGCTCTGAGCGAAAGAGGATGACTTTGTTGGCTAAAATGCACATTGAGGTTTATGAGGACCAAGAGCAGATGAACCTTGTATAATTATCAGTTGAGTCCACAATTTTGAGCTGGATCAAGTAAAGGTATTACGAGGACCTAGAGTTTCATATATTGAGGGATAATTTTGAAGGTGGGGATCTACCTCCTAATTTGACCATAGACGAGGATGAGATTATTTAGGTTTGGGGCCATTTTGTTGCACCTATGTGTATGTGTGAGGAGTTGATGCATGAGTTTCATGCCTCAAAGTGGGAAATGCACCCTAGTTTGAAAAAAATGTATCATGTCCTCAAAATACAGTATTGGTGGTTGATAATGAAAAGGGATATTGCAGGTTTTGTGACACGATGCTACACTTGTTAGTAGGTGAAGGCGGAGAATCAACGACCTAGTGGTTTTTTACAAGAATTTCCCATTCTGGAATGGAAGTGGGGTGATGTTACCATGGATTTTTTGGTGGTTCTTCTAAGGATACCTTATAAGAATTAAATAATATGTGTGATTTTGGAATGGTTAAAAAAAGTATCCTATTTCTTGCCTATATAGAAAAATTTCACAGTTGATCTGTTGGGGGATATGTATGTTAGGAAGATAGTATATTTTCATGGGGTTCCACAAAGCATAGTTTTAGATCATGATTCATGATTTACTTCAAAATTCTATAAATTCTTACATAATGCATTTGGTACCCAAGTTTTTCTTAGTATGGATTTCCACCCATAGACAGATGGGAAATCAAAGTATACTATTTAGGTGTTAGAGGACATGTTGTGGGAATGCATCCCAGACATTGGGGGATATTGGGATAAGTAATTAGTATTTGTTGAGTTCACCTATAAAAAAAGTTATCAGGTGACTATTTAGATGAAAAAATGTGAGGAAATTTATGGTAGGCCATGTAAATCACATTTATATTGGATGTAGGTAGGTGATTCAGAGTTGTTGGGACCGAGTTTCATGTAGGAGACATCAAATAATTTTCAGTTGATACAGAAATTTATGGCTACAATGTAAAGTAAATAGAAGTCTTATATTGATTGATACCATTTAATTCTTGAGTTTAAAGTGGTTGATCATGTATTACTTTAGGATTCATCGAGGTTGGGTCATTGTAGGATTCAGAGGTAGGGTAAGTTGGCATCCAAGTTTGTCGAACCGTTTGAGATTGTGGAGAGAATCAGACTAGTGACATATTGATTGGATCTTCCATAGAGGTATAGTGTATGAATAATGTTTTTCATGTGTCACAAATTCAGAATTATCACCCAGACCCTTCTCATATTATTGACAATGATGATGTTGATCTTGAGGCTGATGCATCCTTTAAGGAACATCCGATTGATATTGTGGATTGCAATGAGAAAGTGTTGTGGGGAAAGACTATGTCATTGGTCTGAGTGTTGTGTCAACATAGATGTGTTCAGGATGAAACACGATAAAGGAAATTAGATATGTGAATTTAGTGGCCCAAACTTTTTACCCCAAAAGCTTAGTGATGCTTGGGAGTATAGCTTGAGGATGATATGTTATAAGGTGGAAAGATTATAAGATCTTGAACTTTCTGGATACGTATCATAATAATTTTCAAGTATTATTTTACCCTTGTTTTGATCATTATTTGGTTGGGTATTTCTTTGGAGTTGTTTGAGGTGAATTTAGTGAATTTTGGAATCCCATGAGGCTTTTCATGGTTGGCATATGGTTAGCATAAATCATGCAGTTTTCCTCAAGAAATCATGCACCCCGTTTTGATCCACTAGAAGGGGGTGTATGGTTTGAACAAACCGTGTGACCACACCCTCCAAAGTATGATCCCTTGGATAGAGGGGATTTTCATGGTTGGAACACAGTTTGGAAAACTATGCACCCACCTAGGAGTAACCATACACCCCAGACAGTAGGGGTTCATGGTTAGGGCATATGGTTTATCAAACTATGCGACCCATCCAGGAATCCATGTACACAGTTTTTTAAACTCCCTAAAATTTATTTAAAAATTCCCGAAACCATGATTTATAATAACCCCTATTTGGCCTAACACGTTTTACATTACTTTTGGAAACTTCTTAGAGGGTTACAAGGCCCCTTGAACCCCTTTATTTGCAAATTGAAGATCCAGTGTAAGGATCGACCTCTCTTACGATGTGTGATCTCTTAATTTTAGGTTTCTCTCTCTCCCTTATTTCTCTCCACTTTGGAGAGGGAAAAGTTCTCCTCCATTTTTAGTGGTTTAGATCTAGGTTTGAATGGATCTCATTTAGTTGGATCTTGATTCTAGTTTTTGATTATCGATCTCCTTCACTATTGTGAATTCAACCATTCTACATCAAATTGAGGGCTACGATTTGACAAGAATTCATCAAAGATATTGATGTAGGTTGTCTAATTGATAATTTCCCAAAGTATTGATTATGATCATGTGTATTCAATTTTGAAATTTCGTTTCCATGTTGTGAAATTTCTTTTAAATTAAAAATGTGAATTTAATTACATGAAATTGAGAGACCCTTCATGGATACTATTGGACCCATTAGAGATTATGAGACTGGGCTTGATGGAAACCCATGGGGTGTTCCAATTACCTTGATATGATGATAAATGGAATGTGTATGGAAAATTATGGGTTATTGAAATTGAAATATATCTTCATTTCATGTTTTATAATGGGATTTTAAGGTTTTATTGGCTTAACTTTGATGGGTAAATGAGTTTTGAAATAAATTATGATAAGTGGATTAATGAGTAAATGTTTTATGCTGATCCTTATGATAAAAGTGAAGAACCATGGTTGTTTTTTATAAATGAATTGGTACACTATGATGAAAATGTTTGATAAATGACTTATGAATGTGTAACCATGATATGTGATATTTGTGAATGATTGATCAATGAGTTGTGGGTTAAGGACTATCCTCCAAATACCCACGGGGTTCTATACTGCTGCTCTAGGACCCCAATGCATGCATTAGAATAATGAGTTGCGGTCAGGGACTGCTACTCCAAATACCCATGGGGTTCCAAACTGATGCTCTAGACCCCCGATATATATATATATATGTGTGTGTGTGTGTGAAAGAATGAATTGTGATATCCCTATGGGGTACGATTTAGACTCTGGCATGGGCCAAAGTAGGTATGATTGGTTCGGGTGTCACTGTGAACCTAGGGTCCTATGTGGTTTATTAAATAATAATAAATATGAAACCCATTTAGTTTTTTCATTTGATATTTATTCTTTATAAAATTTCATACATTTTTTTGACTGGATATTTCTTTAGATTCCATTGGTGGTGCCCTAATTATTTGTACTCACACCCTACTTGGGCTACCTGATTGGTACCTATATAGACTTCAAGTTTATATGATAGGATAAGGGGAAGAACCCTATGTTAGATGGATGAGTTAGGATTCAGGATGGATCATGGATGAGGGAACTGGACATGATGTTGGGAACTACTTGGGAGATGTTAGTGTGTATTTATTTTGGGTTTTAATTATACACTTAACACTTGTATGGAATGATATATTTACTAATTTGGTTTATGACCATTTCCCTTGTTTTGGGATTCATCATGTGATGTTTGGTCTTATATTGATTATGGTTGATTATTGGTCATTATCTTATCTTGGTTATTTTTATATTGATTTCATCTATTGAGCTTCTTTGATAAAGTGGGTATAGTCTCCCCACACTACATATTAGACCATTTTTGTTAGTCAGTAGCCTCTAGCATATAGGGAGGTGTGCTTGAGGTCATGTGGTGAACCAACTCAGGGCATCGATATGTGACACCTGAGTTAGTATGTTAGGAGTTCAAAATACACAAGGGATGGAACATGATCGAGTCCAGGTGCACACAAAATTGAATAGGTAGATGGGAAATAGAAAATCTATGAGGGGGGGGGGGGTTCAAGTGCTGGAAGGGGGGTTGTGAGAGTGGGAGTGGGTTGAGGGTGGGGTGGGTGGTGGAGAACACTCAAAAAAGTTAAAATTTTATCATCGCTGATAAAATTAATGACAATGGGGGTCTTTATCAACACTAAAAAAAGCAATGATAAATGACGTCTTTATAAATGCTAAAAAAAGCACTGATAAAGGTTACTTTTATTATCACTTTTTTTTAGTAGTGATAAAGACACCCTTTATCAAAAAAATTTTAGTATCGATAAAGGTCAAGTATTTTAATAGAACTTAGGTTAACAACACCTTTTTATCACTAATAAATCCAATTTCTAGTGCTTTTAGAAGCATGATATGTAGTAGATAATGATATAAGAAACAAATTTTGAAAATTTTTCTTTAGTAAATTTGCTCGAGTTTGGTTATTTTTATTTGTTTTATCTTGAAATTATAAAGTATTGGTTTTTTAATTTATATTTTTTTATGTTTTTTCATAATTTTATAGTCAAAATACAAAAATAGTATGGTCACATAAGTGATTAATTTGCGATGTGTCAAATAAAGAGTCATAGACTTTTTTTTCATGTGCATGAGTTTTTTAAATTTTAATGGTTTTTAAATTGAAATAAAAAAAGATATATTTTTGCGTGTCTTAATTTATATAAAAGATATTAATTTTATGATATACCAAACAATAAAAATTTACCAATTTTTATCGTAAACAAATGAATTTTATAAATGCAAAGTATTATTTTTAATAATACATTTTTTAAGAGTCCTACATGAGTATAGTTTCTAAATTTATTCAAAACTTTATTTATGTCCAAGAGTAAAGGTATCATGGCTACATAAACTAGAAAATTGAAATGGGATACCATAAAATGTTGGGGATTCCCAAACCGAAAATGAAATCAAAATAAAATAGCTAAAAAATATGTCATGACCCAATGCACCAAGGCCCACCTGACCGAAGGAAAGATGAGTTTGAAACTCCAAGCCCACCTCTAATAGGTTAGGGACTAACAACAAGCTTTGAAAATACATGAATTGAAATGGGAGGACTTAGTCTAATGTACCTGTATGCACACTGACAACCATCTCCATGCAAAAGTGTAGATGAATAATAAAATATTTCAATATATAGAGTATAAACACGCATGCAATAACCTATAGGGAATACACCAGAGTATGAAAATATAAAACCAAAGTAGAAAGGGGAAAAATACACACCCAACCAAAAATGAGGTCTCAACCTAGAAACAACTGAAAACTAAATAGATCCCGACTCCTAATCTCCAAGTTCGACCACCGAATGCGGTCAATGCACCCAAGTACTGCTATGCTCCACCAAAGTCATCATCGATCTATCTTTCATCTGTATAAGACACGACACATGTAGGAAAATACCATGCAAGGGTGAGTATATACATACCTAGTAGGATGTCCCAAAAACTAAAAAGGGAGTAATAGAAAGATAAAATAGTAGTCAGATCAACCCATATAAAGATAGAAATGAAAACCCAACATATATGCTCATAAATAAACCCAGACGAGAGAGAAAGGGGATCTCCATCTCCATAGCCTAGATAAAAATGATGAGTTAGTATGCATCTCCAAAGGTCCATCTCTGATGCCCAACATCACACACATCTACACAATAATCTCTGTGGAGGACTCTCACCTCGCTACAACACTCCATAATTGAGGGGGAACAATCTCTAGTGGAGGACCCACTCCCAACTGAAACTCAAAGATAGGGGGGTTTCACTCTATAGATAGAGGACCCATACCCTATGTAGTAAGGGGGTTTCCAATCCCATCTATGTAAATAGTATGGGGGACCCATTCCCTAGTGCAACAAGGGGGTTTCCAACCTTGGTAATACTCCAATGATCACACCAGATTGTCACCATCGGCCAAGCATCATTAAAATAAGTGTCATGATACCAATACCTTGTTTTGTATCTCTCATGCCAAAATTAAGTCCACCATCACATTCTACATAGAAAACTAATCAGGATAAGATACCCACGATCCCAAATATAAATCTTGAAAAAAGATATAAATAATGTGGAAGAGTTCGAGGGAGGTACATAGTGTGTACCCAGGGTCACATGACATGTGATGTCTCCTGGAAACCTGACCATGTCCTCTCTTACACACGGTTTGTCTAGCCATGTGGAACTGTATGAAATGTAAATACTATACACAACATATCTTGTCCACTTAGGGTATACCCGTGTCCTCCCAGCCTAATCCCATGTACTTCAACTCATGATCATGTTCATCGGCCTGTGTCCGTGCATACTAGCCGTGCCTGATTTCATGGGCATGCCCATGTACTTTGGCTATGCCTATGTTCCTGGATGTGTTTGTGCTTCTTTACACCTAGAGTACACACCAAGTTTCCAACATCAGGTCACACAACGTGTATGGGTCATACATGACGTTTGACATTTATCTCTCCCAAAACCCTAGCTGTCATAGCAAGGGTGATACACAATGTGTGTTCTCTATAGTATATTCTGTGTATATCATAATTTTCTAGAATTCATAGAAAGATTCATGCATCTCGCCTATGATGCTACTGCCTCTATTTTCACCTCAAATTTCACTAGGTAGTGAAAATCTAGGGATGATCATGCCTGATCCATCGCTGATGGACATATTCCATCCACCCAAACACCGTGTGGGTCATATCATTACACCACGCCTCTCCCATGGATGAAGCACAAAGAAATATCATCCTATCAGTGTCACCATAACCTATAACCTGTATTTCACTAGGATCCATCTGCAAAAAAATGATCCTTATCTCGTGCATGAATCCAAAAAAAATATGGGGGTTTGATCGGGCTCAAATCCAACCTGGAAATGTCAAATCACGACCCCATGGGCCAAAGATGAAGACCAAGAACAAAGGTGGATGAAAATCATAATAAAAAAGTGAATCCATCATTATTGATGCAAAATTGGACAATGATTACATAATTGAGATATCCATGGGTGAAAACAAGGTGCTACAAAGGATTAATTGGATCAAGATTATCAAATTAGGATAGGGATCATGCAAATGATATAAATCAAAAAGAATAACAAAGCAGACATACAAATCTATTATCAAATCAAATAGGGTATAAATCCATCAAATAAAGTTCCCAACCTTAAAATTGGATCAATCGTTGGTGAAGAACATATCCAATAGCGATAAAGAAAAAGATCCGTTGCATTCACCATCCGTCTCATGGTTCACCTTGATTTTTTCATCACCGTTCTTTGATTCTAATTCAACAACGAAGAATGATTCCTCCTCCTCTCTCTAATATTCCAGGGTTATGTGGATAACCCTACAATTTTTCTATAATAACACATTTATAGAGGATGCCTTAGGTTTAGACCATAAAATAAATAAATAAATAAATTTACTTAACATACCTATTAATGACCGCCTTCTAAGGAACTCCGAACACCAATGAAATTTATGTCACTCCTAGGGTAAACCTCACATTCTGGAAACAATCATGGTATCATATTTCACATCTAAGGTCTTAAACAATAGTTAAACCATTTATTCCAAAATATATGATCATATGATATAATATATTTAATATATTTAATATATCTATACTGATCCCCTTCGTGTCCCGAAATCTTGCACTAACTCAACATTTGAATCTGAAAATATTCCAAAGTATCACAAGGAAACAATAGAGTCAATACAAGAGAGAAACAAATCAAAGGAAAAAACCATTTCAAAAATGTGAATATCACAAAAAATATAAACAAAAACAAAACTATGGAGCCAAGCACACATCTGTACCAAGCCAAGCTACTGGAAAGACATCTCGAAATCAACAATACACAACTACAATAACAAAGGACACTAGTCATGATTGGGGTATTATTCAAAATTAGAACCTCAACTCACAAATCTGTTCATTTTTTTTGCTGAAAGAGAACTTTAAGAAACCAATAACTCTCTAGACCCTCTAAAGTAGGACTTTAGAAAATATTTTTACATAGAAAACAAACTAAAAAGAAAAAAACCCAACTAGAAATACCTAGAACAATTATAAAAACAAAATTTTGACTACCCGTGAGGTTCCGTTAATTCTCAAGGTGAATCTAGTTTAGAAATTATAATTACTCTTCCTTAAAACTAAACTACAAGGGTGTAGTATAGTTTAAGTTCGACCTCTAAACCCACAAAAAATAGTGATCCCTAGAATGAAACATTCAATTAAAGAGTAAGGACATAAAATTTGAATAATTTAAGTCTATATATTTTTTTAATAACTATGAATGATGAAAGCATACCTAGTTTTTATAAATATGTGTTTATGAGATAATTATTGAAGATATTTCCTACAGACTATATCACATAAGAAAATATAATCATATCATATGATGAAACACCCTTTACTATGATATATGTGATATCATACTCACTAACTTGGCTTATTGTTTTATATGAAGGTAGTGAAATGTTTAATAGTTAAAAATTAAAATAACTCCCACTAGTTATCATTAAGTAAACTGATTCATAAGATGAAACACACGGGGAATACATTAATATGATGATAGAATAAACGGTTGAAGCCATTTATTCATGTGTTATAACACATGAATAAATGAATGAGTGACTTGAGAGAGTTCTAAGCACTATATAGGACCCTTCTTCCCTTTTTATGGTGGTGCATTCGAGTTTTCCCTAGCCTTGGTCAATACTCGCTTATTCCCACAGATCTCTTTCTATTCCACCCTTAGCCTTCACAAGGCACTAGCATGTCGTGGGTGGAAAGAGGGTCCCGCTCGAACAAAAATAGATTTAGTATGGCCCATGGATACACCATGAAGGAGGGATGTCATTCAGCTACCTCTAATGTGATCATTATTAATCACAAATATTAAAAATGTATGAAGAATCATTCATTAGTGTAAGGTATGCACATAGTTTCTTCATTTATATTTATAGAATTGTTTTGATTTTTTCTATAGAAATCCAGTTTATGGTTTCTTAAATTTCTTTTGGTGCTTATTTTAAATTCAAAATAATCCTAAGAAATATAACAAGGGTATCAAATCCATTCCACACTGTTAGATACTCCAAATCATTCTTAAAATGATGTTTCAAACACCATTATAAGAAAAAGAGAGAAACAAATCATCATATAAAATTTGGTGTGTGTTGTTAAATATGGTTGGATATAGAATACACTTGATTTAATCATATGTGGGCACCTATTTTAAGTCATGAAAACTATCGACTCGCTCACTCTATGTAAGCCTTGCAATGTTTGGGTTATTTTGACATGAGTGACAAATTATTCATATGCAGTGTTTTTAAGGTCATGCAAGGTATAACCATGTGAAGTTAATCTAACACGAGCATCAAGACTCACCTTATGTAGGTTTTGAGTTAGTCTCACACGGGTTAATTTTATGTGTACAATTGTGCTACTTAGATTAATCCTATATACAACCTTATCGTAAGGTGTGGTCCTCTGTGCTGTGTGAGATTAACACTATAGCACCCACGGTTTGTTGTATATAGGTTTTTTTATTCCTTTTTATGTTTTTAAAGTGCATGGGATGAGTTGGGAAGAGGTTGGGAGAGTTTGGAATGGTTTTGAATAAGTTTGAAGGCTCTTCTAAGGGTGCACAGTTTGAGCACGGTTAGGGGAAACCATGCAGGTGCTCTAGAAAATCATGCAGGGGGAGACAGTAGGCTTCACATGGCATGCGCAGATTTTTCCAAACCATGCGAGGCAACCATGCATACCCCCCCCTCTCAAGGCAGTTTCTTGCGCACGGTTAGCACACAATTTTCCAAACCATGCGACCACTTAAAAGTAGGTTTTTTAAATACAGGCTCCCTTGGGCTTGACCTATTTCACTTCCAATCTTCTCCCACTTGATCCTAACTCTATATTTTGGGTTCTTAGAGGTTAGAGGTTCTCTACCACACATCTTAGAATCAATTTAAAGAGGTTTCTTGGTGGATTGAAGGTGATTTCTCCCGAGTAAGTCTCTCCTCTTGGATTCTTTTGGTTTCTTTCTAGATCTACTCTTCCCACTTTCTTGGTTTTCTAGATCTACACCCGTTTCATGTAGATATAGGGTTGTGTTTTACTTGGGTGTTAATTTTAAGGCTTTTGGATGTTAGGGAAGGGGATCTAGAGCAGTTTTCGTGAAGCGTTTGCCCGAATTGGGGTGCGGTTTCTTGTGGGTCGATTTCGCTGGAACCCTAAAGGTAGGTGGCTTTTCTCTCGACTCCACTTTGCTAGAACTTAATGCTTGATGAAAATGGTTGATGAAAAATGGGTTGTTGAGATTGATTTGTGAAAATGGTTGATGAAAAATGGTTCTCAATAAATATGTTGTTTTATTGAAATTTTGTTTGTCATGGAAAAAAATTAAAGGGTATTTTCAATAAATGGGTGATTTATTGAAGTGAATTGGAATATGTTGGAGATGGTTATGTGCATATTATGCGGCCTTGGATGCTTTGTGCTTATTGGTTGATTGAGTGTTATGGCCTGTGTTGGTTGTGTGGAAGTGGGTAGGAAGTCTCACTATAAAAGGTGATGGATAGTGGTCGGAAGAACCACCATTATGGGTAGTGGTCGGGAAGTACCACTAATTGAGAATGGGGTGAACAGGATGGATGAAAGTCCCACTGTTTTGGTTGTCTTGTTGTGAACTGTTTTTCAATATGGAAATTGTTGTGCTAATGTTAAATGGTATGGAATGATTGTTTGTATTTCCCTTGGATTGCTTGGTTTGGGTGAGGTGGCTTGGTATGGGTATGTTTGGCTTATGGTAATGGTTTCACTTGCGATTATTTTACATAAACTGCTTTATATAATTTTCATAATAGTTTTATCCTAGTGGCATGTGTAGGGAAGTAATTTGGGGAAAACCTACTGAGTATTAGAACTCACCCCCTACCTTATCACTTTTTTTTGATTTTGTAGATGTCGTATTCCAAGACACATGTAAAGGAAAATCATCCCATTGCTAGTGGTTCGTGGTGATAATTGGGAGATGTGGTGGTGCTTAGAGCATGGAGCTTGGTGTGGAGTTGTGGAGTGTGTCTTGGTTTATTTTGGGTCTCTTGTTTAGTCTTATATATAGTAACTTGATATTGTGTTTGGTTGTATTGGTTTTTGGGTTGTATTGTGGAATAGTGTGGTTCCTTTTGGGTAATGTATTAGTTTTTTTTGTTGACATGCATCATGTAGTTTGTTGATAGTGGATCGTCTGGTTGGTTGGTTTTGTCTTAAGGGAAAACGATTCCCCAATTTATTCTCAAAGCCCTCGACATTTATTGGCAGCCTTTGGTGCCTTGGGAACGTCACTTAAGGCCAAGTTGCATGACCCCGCCCTCTCAAGCCAATGAGATGGGGATGGATGTTACAAGTGGCATCAGTTTGTTCGGTCCTTAGCTTTCAAGTGAGAGTAGTTGTTTGATCCTTGGTGTATATCATTGGTCTTGGTATTGACATTTGTTCTTGGCCTATTCCTTGAGTCGGGATGGTAGAAAGGTGTAGGATTTTTGGAACTTGGAATGTATAGAATAAAATGACATAGCTAACCCTTTTATGCCAAACTTCATGTTTCTAGGGAGTTGGGTACATAAGTGTTTGGAGACACTTATAGGCATTGGATATCTCATTATCGTGGGTGTAGCCAATGATATGGGCATGACATGCATGGTAGAAATGAATTACCACTAGGATTAATATTTCATTGGGGTATAATGAATTATGGTGTGATATGAATGTGTTTATTTTGAAAATATCTATTGGGTTTCAAAATAGAAGGATTTGAAACATGGAAACTTATGGTATTTTGAAAATGAGTTTATTTTCAAAACAGGGTAGATTTTTTCAAAATAGTGCAATATGGGAAATGTGAACTCGTGGAAAGCCTGGTTGTGATAGTTATAGTGTAATAGAACTATAAATTGTGAATCATGTGCTGTTAAAATAGAAGGACTCATGGTTGTTTTTGTATGAATAGAAATGACACCAGGTAGGCGTCGTAGAGACCAACCAGAGGAGGCTGCTGAAAATGTGATTTCACCTGAGCCTCAGGTGAACTAGAAGCTAGTGAAAAGTATAGTGTAAGATTTCCAAGTTGTGGAAAGTGTAAATAAAGTGGATGAACCAAGGCACGTGGATCATGCGGTTCAATTTCCAAAGCAGAATCCACCCATCTTCAGGGGTGATTCAGAGCTGGAAAGTGCAGAAGCATAGTTGAATAGAATGAACAAAATATTTAAATTATTGGGAACATTGGTAGAGTTTAAAGTGAAGTTATCCATGTATATGTTGGAAGATCTTACCCTTCAAAGGTGGGAGTTGGTGGTCTAAGATAGAACAGACCAAGGTATGACATGGGATGGATTTGAGGAATTTTTTAACAAACAATTCCACCCTTATACATTTAGAACTTAGCGCACAACAAATTTCTTCCATTTGAAATAGGAAAACCTTTCGGTAATGGAGTATGTAGCTAAGTTTATGAACTTAGTGATATTTTCACCTGAGGTGGGGGGTAGTACATTGTTGAAAGCTCGTATCTTCGAAGCTGGTTTGAGGAAGGACATTCGGTCCAAGATAACAGTGCTATGTATAGATGATTATATAGAGATGGTGAATAGAGCCTCGGTGACCAAAATAGATCTCTTGGGGGCTACGAGTAGAGGAAGTGTGTTAGTACCCATGGGGAATAGTGGTAACTCGAACGTTGGGTTCAAACGGAAGAGGGACACTTATTTCCAGGGTGGGAGTATGACTCAAAATCCAACTGCAGGATCAGTGAGTCTTCCTCCAAATCCTCAGAGTAAACTTGGATGTTTTCAGTGTGGTTCTATGAGACACATCAAGCAGTATTTTACGACACAACCTCGATCATGTCATAATTGTAAGTAGATGGGGAACCTTCAATGGCATTTTCAGAATACCCTAAGGTCGGGTGTCTGTGATACTCCTTAGAGGTCACAGGGGTCGTATGCCTCGACAGGAAGAGGGAAGCAGCATACACCTCATAAACAAAGCTGAGTCAGTCATGGTAATTCTAGGAACACCACGACTCCTTAAAAAAATTCTCAGTAGGGAATCAAGGAACAGAGTGTCGCAAACAAGTAGTTGTTTGGAACTGAACTGGTTGTGATGGATGATCAATCAGGACCATCCACGGTGCAAGGTAAGGTTATTTTAAATTCCACGTTGATGCAAGTGTTGTTTGATAAAAGTGATTCCCATTCTTTTATTTCTTATTTCATCATTTATTTGTTGGATTTAATGATAGAAATGATGCCTATGGTTCTCAAACTTCAAACAAATCTGGGTGAAAAAGAGTGTCAAGCCTTCCTATGTAGAGCATGTCATGTAGTACTGGATAAGGTTGAGTTGACATGGGACTTCTCAGCGCTTGAGATGGATGTGTAAGATATAATCCTAGGAATGTATTGGTTGACAATGTTTAAGGCCCACATCGATTTCTATGTGCGAACGATTAGTTTTTTAATAGAGGATGGTGTTAGACATCTCTTTAGAGGGGAGAAAAGTGCAAAGTTGGGTGCAACATATTTGTTAGAACCAACTGTTGGCACGCTCTCATATCAATTGGAGGCTCTATCATTGGTATAAATGGAATGTATTGAGAAAATTGTTCTTCCAATAGTCTTGGATTAGTTTATGGATGTTTTTCTTGAAGAATTATCAGGGTTACCACCCGTGAGAGAAGAGGAGTTTACAATTGATCTCCTTCTGGGGACCAGTAATATCTCACTTCCATCTTATCGGATGAAACCAGCATAATTATGATAACTAAAAGTGTAGTTAGAAGAGTTAGTTAACAAAGGGTTCATCTAGCCTAGTATATCTCCATGGGCAGTGCCAGTGTTGTTTGTTAAGAAGGCTGATGGAACGTTGTGGTTATACGTCAACTATCATTGACTAAATCAAGTTACGATAAAGAACTGATATCCACTTCCATGCATTGATGACTTTTTTGATCAGTTGAGGGGAGATTAGTGGTTCTCCAAGATTGAATTACGATCAGGGTATCATCAGTTGTGAGTGCGGAAGGAAGATATTCCAAAAACAGCTTTCAGAAGTAGATATAACCATTAAGAGTATGTGTTCATGCCTTTTGGTCTAACGAATGCACTAGAAATGTTCATGGAATTGATGAATCAGATATTTCAAAGATATCTAGATTCTTTTGTGGTGGTATTTGTTGATAATATACTGGTTTATTCAAGAACAAGGGTAGAGCATGAGCAACACTTGTCGATTGTGTTGGAGATCTTTAGGGATCATCGGTTGTATGCCAAATTGTTAAAGTGTGACTTTTGGATATAGGAGGTTCGTTTCCTTGGCCATATTATTTATGAGAAGGGTGTTTCAGTTGATCTGGAAAAGATAGAGGCTGTTATCTCATGGAAACCACCAAAGAATGTTTTCGACATACGAAGCTTCCTTGGTCTAGCTGGGTATTATCGATGTTTTGTTCGTGATTTTTCACGATTGGATTCATCGATGACAGCTTTGACAAGGAAGAATGTTCTATTTCAATGGGATGAGAAATGTCAGAAATGCTTTGAAGAGTTAGAGGGTCTCCTTACATCAAAACCAGTCTTGGTTTTTCCAGAACCAGGGAAAGGGTAAGTGGTGTATTGTGATGCATAAAGATTAGGGTTAGGGTGTGTTCTCATGTAGGGGGATCATGTAGTTTCATATAGCCCATGACAGTTGAGTTTGCATGCGAATAACTACCCAACACATGATTTGGAGTTGGCGGTAGTGGTTCATGCTTTAAAGATGTGGCTTCATTATCTCTTCGGTGATAAATTTACAGTGTTTACCGATCACAAGATCTTAAAGCATATTTTTCACAAAGATATTAGAACCCGAGGCAAAGAATATGGATGGAATATCTCCAGATGTTTGATATTGACTTAATGTACACACCAGGTAAAGGAAATTTGGTGGCAGATTCATTAAGTAGGAAATCATATGCTCAAGTGGTCAAGAAGGTATCAGATCAGTGGCAGTTGATGTCGGTCACAGCTGACATGCTGTTGTAATGTGAGGACCGGGGTGACAGAGCAGTCTTCTTTTCAGTTTTTTTTGGTTCCTAAATTGGATGGTTTGGTTAAATAGGCATAGACATTAGATTCAGAATGTATGCTGATGAGGTTGAAACTCAATGATGGGGAGACCATTGAGAACTGAGAACTGAATGAGAATTCAGTCTTGTGTTCTCAGAATCAGATGGTGGTACCAGTGGCTTTTTGTGAGGAACTTCTCAGGGCTTATCATCATTTCATATGGGATGTCTATCATGAAATTTATAAAATGTATAAGGCGTTGAAGGTGTAGTTTTGGTGGGCTGGTATGAAAAGGGATGTGGTTGGGTTTGTCTCAAGATGCTTGAATTGCCAGTAAGTGAAGGCATAACATCAGCAGTCAGCAGGCATGGTGTAGTCTTTACCTATCCCAGTGTGGAAATGGGAGTAGATAGAAATGGATTTTTTGATGGGTCTCCCAAGAACGGTTCATAAACATGATGCCATATGGGTGATTGTGGATCAGCTCACAAATTCAGCCCATTTCATCCTGATTCGTGAATCTCATACAGTGGAGGATCTATCCAAAATCTATATCTGGGAGGTGGTAAAGAGGCATGGGGTTCTAGTTTCTATTGTATTATATAGAGATCTGTGGTTCACATCTCATTTTTGGAAATCCTTGCAGTAATCCCTTGGGACACAATTGACTATGAGCACGACGTATCATCCTCAGACAGATGGCCAATCCGAGAGGAAGATACAAACCTTGGAGGATATGTTAAGGGTTTGTGTGATGGATTTTGGTGGTTCATTGGAGGATTACTTACCATTTGCGGAGTTCTTATATAATAACAGTTATCAATCTTCGATACATATAGATTCGTTTGAGGCTTTGTATGGGCGTCCTTATTGTTCTCCACTATGTTGGTTGGAAACGGGTGAGACTTCGATGATCAGATCGAGCCTTGTTCAAGAGACTACAGAGAAAATCAAGTTGATAAAGAAGAGTATGGAGACAGGTCAATTTCATCAAAAATCGTATGCGGACCATCATTGACGATCGTTGTCGTTTGAGGTGGGTGATCATGTGTTTTTGAGAATCTCTCCTAGGTTGGGACATCGTCGGTTTGGGAAGAAAGGTAAGTTATCTCTAAGGTATATTGAGCCTTTTGAGATACTTGAGAGGATTGGATAGGTGGATTATCGTTTGGATTTTACACCATGGTTTAGTGTGGTGCACAATTTGTTTCATGTGTTGCAGTTGAAAAAGTATCATCTGGATCATGACCATGTGATTTGTTGGGATCATGTTGAGCTAGAACCGAATGCTTCCTTAGTGCATGTGCCAGTACAAATTGTGGATAGGCAAGAGAAAGTCTTGCATGGTAAAAGAATAGATTTATTTTGTGTTGTGTGGCAGCATAGTCAGATTCACGAGGAGACTTGGGAGTGGGAGAAAGAGATGACCGAGCAATGGCCCAATCTCTTTCTCCAAAGTAATGGTTCCATACTTTCCGAGGACAGAAAATATAATTGTGGGGAGAATGTAGCACCCCCAGTTTGAGGTATGTAGCCCTTTTTATGCCTTTTTATGTGTTTAAAGTTCATGGGATGAGTTGTCAAGAGGTTGGAAGAGTTTGGAATGGTTTTGAATAAGTTTGGAGGATCTTATAAGGGCGCACAATTTGAGCATGGTTAGGGGAAACCATGCAGGTGCTCTAGGAAACCGTGCAGGGGGAGACAGTAGGCTTCGCATAGCTTGTGCATGATTTTCCAAACCGTGTGAGGAAACTATGTATACCCCCTCTCTCTAGACAGTGTCTTGCGTACGGTTAGCACATGGTTTTCCAAATCGTACAGACTAACCGTATGACCACATAAAAGTAGGGTTTTTAAATCCAGGCTCCCTCATGCTTGACCTATTTCACTCCCAATCTTCTACCACTCGAACCTCACTTGGTATTTTGGGTTCTCAAATTTTTTAGGTGCTCTCCCACATGTTTTGGAAGCAATTTGAAGAGGTTTCTTGGTGGATTGAAGGTGATTTATTCCAGGTGAGTCTCTCCTCTTGGATTCTTTTGGTTTCTCTCTAGATCTACTCTTCCCTCTTTCTTGGTTTTCTATATCTACATCTATTTCATATAGATCTATGGTTGTGGTTTCCTTGAGTGTTAATTTTAAGGCTTTTGGATGTTAGGTAAGGGGATCTAGAGTGGTTTTTGTGAAGCGTTTTCTTGGATTGGGGTGTCGTTGCTTGTGGGCCGATTTCACCGGAACCCTAAAGGTGGGTGGCTTCTCCCTCGACTCCAATTTTCTAGAACTTGAAGCTTGGTTACAATTAATTTATGTTTCTTAAAATTAATTGTGTTTTTGATGTGAAAAACTGGTTGTAAATCCCTTTGGTGATGTTTTGGAGATTTTTTGGAAAAATGGGTGTTGTGGTGAAATGCTCTTGTTGTGGATTTTAAAATGGAGATTTTAAAATGGGTTGCTGAGATTTATTTGTGAAAATGGTTGATGAAAAATGTTTTTCAATAAATATTTTGTTTTATTGAAATATTTTTGGGCATGGAAAACAATTAAAGGATGTTTTCAATAAATGAGTGATTTATTGAAGTGAATTGGCATGTGTTGGAAATGGTTGTGTGCTTATTATGCGACCTTGGATTCTTTGTGATTATTGGTTGATTGAGTATTATGGCTTGTGTTGGTTGTTTGGAATTGGGTAGGAAGTATCACTATAAAAGGTGATGGATAGTGGTATGAAGAACCACCATTATGGGTAGTGGTCGGAAGTACCGCTAGTTGAGAATGGGGTGAATGGGATAGGCGGAAGTCCCATCGTTTTGGTTCTCTTGTTGTACACTATTTTTCAAGATGGAAATTGTTGTGTTAATGTTAAATGGTGATATGGATTATGGAATTATTTTTTGGATTTCCCTTGGGTTGCTTAGTTTGGGTGAGGTGTCTTGGTAAGGGTATGTCTGGCTTATGGTAATGGTTGCACTTGCGATTATTTTACATAAACTACTTTATATAAATTTGCTAATAGTTTTATCCTAATGGTGTGTTTAGGGAATTCATTTGGGGAAAACCTATTGAGTATTAGTACTCACCCCCTACATTGTCACTTTGGTGCTTTTGTAGATGTCGTATTCCGAGACACAGGTAAAGGTAAATCATCCCATTGCTAGTGGTTCATGGTGATACTTGGTAGATATGGTGGTGCTTGAAGCATGAAGCTTGGTGTGGAGCTGTGGAGTGTGTCTTGGTTTATTTTGGGTCACTTGTTTTGTCTTCCACATAGTACTCTAATATTGTGTTTGGTTGTATTGTGGAATAGTGTGGTTACTTTTTGGTAATGTATGAGTTGGTTGTTTTGCTGACATGCATCATGTAGTTTGTTGATAGTGGATCGTTTGGTTGGTTGGTTTTGTCTCAAGGGAAAACCATTCCCCAATTTATTCTTGAAGCCCTCGAAATTTTTTACCAGCCTTTGGTGCCTTGGGAACGTCTCTTAAGGCCAAGTAGCATTCCTCCGCCCTCTTAAGCCAATGATATGGGGAGGGATGTTATAAACACTATTTATTCTCACTCAAGACCACCGCAAATTGTTTCTATTCTTAAATAGATACTATATTGTATGTTGCAACATTTACACATATGTGATGTACTAAATTAATCCTATGAAGCACCTATCACATGCATGTAGTTTTACTCTTACATAGATATCATGACATACATGATGAATGTTATGTGTGTCATTTAGCTCCCCTTATGTGTGTTTCCTAGCACTGGGGTTCTCCTTATGTAGGCTGTGTTATATCTTTTTCTACGATACAATGTATATTGTTAAAAATAATGTACTTGAGAAAATTGATTTTCTTGAAATTTCAATTATGAATTGATTTAATTAATTTATAAATTATTTAAAAATCATAGAACACTACTGGAAAATGGACCTATCCCCACGGTTTTTGAAAACCATGGGCATAGGTCATTTTTCAAGACCTATACCCACGGTTTTGAAGAACTGTGGGTATAGCGGGGTCTATCCCCACGATTTTCCAAAACCGTGGGGATAGGTCCTGAAAATTCACCTATACCCACGGTTTTCAAAACCGTGGGTATAGGGGTACCTATCCCCACGGTTTTGGGGAAAATCGTGGGGATAGGCCAGGGTTAAAATATCTATACCCACAGTTATGAAAAACCATGGGTATAGGTTTCCCATGTGTGCGCGGGAAATTTTTTTTTTCCACGGGAAGGAATTTTTTTTGGCGGGAGTCCTATACCCACGGTTCTTCCCTCTATACCCATGGTTTATATAACTATATTTAACTAACTACAAATATATATACATAAAAATGGTGTTGGGGTAGTGGTTAGGTGCTTCGTCTGCAGTGGAGAGGTTGCGGTTCGAAACCCGCAGGCCGCATTATTTTAGGACCTATACCCAAGGTTTTGAAACCGTGGGGAAAAACCTTTGACACCGTGGCAATTGAGTATGTTTAGTTGACACGGTGGAAGAACACCTATACCCACGGTTTTGGAAAACCATGGGTATAGGCTGGGGACCTATACCGACACCGTTCCAGCCTACGGTTCCCAAAACCGTGGGTATAGCCTATACCCACGGTTTTGGGGGCTATACCCACGGTTTTGAACCGTGGGTATAAGCTGTTTTTCCAGTAGTGGAAAAAGGTATTTTGGGTTTTTTATTCATTTATAAATGGTGTTTATAAGTTAATTAATTATATTTTTTATAATTAATTAATAAATTTTTATGGAACATTTTTCAAATAAATATACCATAATATTAATTATTAATATTTAAATACCTTTTTCATTTATATGGAATGGCTTATAATTCAGATATAAATGGTTTATATAGAAATTAAAAGGGTAGTTTATAAAATGTTTACAAATTACAAAAAATAAGTCCAAAATATAAATGAGTTTATATTTAAATTATGAATTATTCATAATTATTAATTTGAATTGTTCAAATTAAGGTCTTATTTGAGAAACTAGTTAAACCACATCAAAATGAGTTTTCATAAAGGTTTTAATAAATGTTAAATATGTGATATTTAGATTATGTAAAAAAAATCCATAATATAAATTGGATTATAAAATATTTATAATTCATTAATATAATATATTTAAAGTAAATATCATACAATAAATAATATGAAAGATTCCATATTAGGAAATAAATATAAAATGCTTATATTTAATTTAATTATGGAATTCCCATAATGCTCATTAAACTATAAAGTGTTTATAATTGTTTATTTATGAATTATTCATAAATGTTTGTCGCATGTTTAAATTTATGAATTGTTCATTTATTTAATTTTATTCCTTTATTTTATTCATATATATAATTTTTTTATAATAAACATGTATATGATTTAGTTTATTTTTTTTGAAAATTCTTCTAAATAATATCATACATTCATTTAAGGAGTTACATGTTAGGTATGATAATGGATTTAATTTTTATCTACCTTGAATTTGGATTGTACTATTTTATAAACTTGAAATAAGAAGTTAATTATGATTTATAGAAAACATAAAAGAGTTTTATGTACCTTATGCATGGGATGTATTTGGATGTGTATAATTATATTTAGATTTTAATTTTGGTTAGTAACACAATACATGAGTTGTGTAAAGAGTCACACATCAATATGATTTCAGCATGTTGATTTTGTGGAAAGAAATATGATTCTAAACTAAATTATTATAAGAATTAATACATGTAAAGGGAATAACATGAGATACTATAGTGAGATTAAATCCCATTTAAAATACTAAGTGTTAGATTCCTTCTAAAGAACAAATTTTTAAGACCTCGATCATCCAAATAGGCTGGTCATGCTAAAGTTGGGTGCCCTTGGTTTATGTTGTGTATGGAAAACAAGTAATGAGTGACCCTAATAGGATTAAGTTCTAGTTATTTGTGTTTGATTTGGTTTACACTTAGTCAAGATACCCTAAAAGGATTAGGTTACTAGAATAATATAGTTGAGTTTATCCATATGATATATTGGATAATGTTTTTTCCACTCAACTATCTAAGAGTCATATATGATATGATTGGGATAATTCCCTTTCTAAATAGCTAAGTAATGGGAGAAATGCTAAAGTGACTCAAATATTAATGAAATATGGATATTTTCCTACTAATTTGTATAATGTATTAAAAAGGTTCATCATTTTAGTTAAAATGAATTTAATAAAATTCACTATGAAATTTTTTTAAACATGATACTCATATGATAAAATCTCATCTTTCAGATGGATAAAATCATCATAATCCAAATTTTCCTTGAAATTAAATATTATATAAAGGTGAATCTTAATGAACTAGTTGAAAAATATGATTCCATATCAAAGTTTTAACACATGTTTTTCCAAAACTATCTTTATAATAGACACAAATATACTTTTAACATTAGTTTTAAATAAACCAATATTAAATCTCTTCCCAATTTATTTATGGAATTGGTTTTATTAAAAACCAATTCCAAAGTTTTTTTTATTAACACTTGACATTTGTTTTACTAAAAAACTAATGTTAAATGATTTTTTTTAAATTTATTTGTTAGTTTTTATAAAAACAAACACAGAAAGTTTTTTTAAAAAACATTTTAACATTGATTTTTATTAAAACCAACATCAAAATACTTAAAAAAAAATAAATGCACAGGTTTTCCCTCATCCATTAATCATTTTTTTCTAGAAACCCTAATACCCACGATGTGTGAGTATAGACCCTGCTTCATATGCATCGATCTTCCTCATTTGATCAGTTTTTTTGATTTGTTTTTTTAATTTTACTTCTCCATTACATCCCCTTGGCTTGTTATTCTATACATTTAGACCACTAATATCTGTTATGTGAAACCCTAATATGTTATACACATGAATCTCAACCCCAATTCATCTATATCGATCTACTTTGTTTGATCTATTTTTTCTTTATTTTCATCAATTTTCTTCCCCAATGCATCCTCCAGGATCATCATTTGCTTCATTCATCCCACCAATATCCGTTCTTTTTATCCAGTTCAAGTTTCATCGTTTTCATATTTCATCTCTATTTTGAGCTGTATTCTTCCATTATTTTCAATATAATGTTCATTAATCACTATTTTAGATCTCTCTATCATAGATTTGCAACCCAAATCACTATATTTTGTAAATGGATTTTTTAATTTTTAGAATATTTATTTAGTATTTTTTAGTTTTAAATTGTATTCATTTATTTGTTTATATATACTTATTTTTCAATTATAAATTACCATAGTTATAATTAGTTTCAGAGTATAAATGTATTTGTGATTATAAATCTATTTTTATTTTTGTTTAATTTCTTTTTAAATGGAATTATTTGTATTTATAGTTGTTTATATATTTTTTTTAATTTTTTTATAGTTAACTTTATTGATAATTAGACGATGAATGATAGATATTTTAATATCAAGTTGAATGTTTTTGATATTAGATCATATCCAATGAAATACACCATTTTAGAGTAGGGTTACTAAAAAATGGCGCATGAATAATAAAAATACTCTAATGTATTACCCCATTTTTTACACTAAAAAGAATATTATTTAAATATAATCATTTATACATTTTTTATTTTTATTTAACATATTAAATTAAAATTTATTATTTTCTATAAAATCAAAAAATATGATATATTTTTGTGATTTAATAATATTAATAATTAAATTAAAATAAATTAAATTATATACACACATATATATTCATAATGAATAAATTAAAATAAATATTATTACATGATTTGATTAATTAAGTAAAAAATATGAAAAATTAGTAAAATAATATTTAATTTCTATATATTAAAGTTATATAAGGATCAATAGAAGTTAAGTAAGGGTAAAAATAATTTAAATAACAAGTATTATTATTACAATATTTAATTTTTTTCTCTTTTCTATTTGGAATATTACATTATGGTTATTTTATATCATCATGTTATGTAATTTAATCCAATATTTGAGATTTTTTTAGTTCATCTTCTTTTAATTAATTGTATTTAAAATTTTCAATGATATGTTTTGATCATTTTGTCTATTTTTTTGATCAAATAGTTATCAATAAATGTTTAATTGATTATTTTGATTATATGTTATCATTTTTTAAATTTATCTATTTATGGATATTTTTAAATGTTTATATGTTTTAATATATTCATATTTTATATTTTTATCTTAGGTAATTAATGGATTTTAATTGGATAAATTTATGAAGAACTACTAATGAATATAAAAAAAGAGTTGAAAATTTATTAGAATTCAATAGATGGAATATTTAAAACAAATATATGATTTTCTATCAATGTGTGAAGTGTCTGAATATAAGAAAGTTAAATTCTAGAGAAATCAAAGATCAACTAATTTTCTATGGTTTTGACCATAATTATACACATTGGATTTAAGATAGTGAAATAACAAAAAATTCAACATCTAATGTTGATGAAGATATTCAACATGAGGTATAGGATCATATTGATGAATTAATTCATTATGTAGGCACTAAAACCATCAAAAATAGAAACTATTGAATGATTGCGTGGAGATTATGAGAAAACACTATTATCAAGTAGCACTAAATTTATATTATTATCAAAAGTTTTGAGATTAGTTAACTTGAAAGAAAGAAATGGGTGGAGTGATAAAAATTTATCTAAATTACTTTAACTTTTAAAAGAGCTACTTATAGAATACAATGGTCTTCCAGATTCCAATTATGATGTAAAAAATTATTATGCCCAATGAGATTGGTGTATAAAAGGATACATGATTCCCCCAATGATTGTATGTTGTATAGGAATAAATATGAATGTTTATCAAAATGTAATAAATGCGGTACATCATGATATAAGATGGATGGAAAATTAAACTTTGATTCATTCTCAAGTACTAGCACCAAACCTCCCACTAAAGCAATTTGGTATCTTCTAATAATTACTTGTTTGGATAATCTATTTACAAATTCAAATGATTAAAAAAGGTTAAGATGACATAAAAATGTGTGAATATTTGATGTAATCTTATGTCACACTGATGATTCACCATAGTAGAATAGATTTGATAAAAAATTTATTGATTTTGGAAGTGAATCTAGAAATATTAGAATGAGACTGTGAAAATATGGAATGAATTGATATTGAAGCCTTAGTCGTGAAAATAGGTCTTGGCCTATTTTTTTGGCAGTTTATAACTTGTCCCCATATATATATATATATGAAGAAAAAATATGTTTTGATGAGATTGATGATTTCTAGATCAAAACAGCCAAGAAATGATATTAATGTGTATCTTTCACCATTGATTTATGATTTGAAATTTCCATGGGAGTCAGCTGCTACCATTTTCAATGCATACAAGAAAGAATATTTTATTTTATGTGCTATGATAATTTTCACTATAAATGACTTTACTACATATGAAAAATTATATAGATACAATGTTAAAGGACATAAATCATGTCCAATTTGTGAAGAAGATACTTCATGTTATCAATCAAAAAATGCAAGAAAGACAATGTACATGATACATTGAATATTTTTTGTGGATGGATTATCCTTATCATAGATTGAAAAATGAATTTAATAATTTATATAAATATAATATTCCCTACAACCATTTCCAAACAAATAATATTATGAAAATGTGAAAAATATTAATTTCACTTTTAGAAAGAAAGGAAGTTCTATTCATCAAAAAAAATATCTGGAAGAAATAGTCTATCTTATTTGAGATACCTTATTAGATATTTTTAGAGATAAAATAGAACATTTCTGTTATTAATGTTGATAAAAAATATGTGAAATTTTTATTATAACTTTTTTAGACATAAAAATAAATACAAAGGATGGATTGCATACTATATTGGTCTTAATATACATGGGAATATGTTTAGA
Source organism: Viscum album (assembly GCA_963277665.1). NCBI lineage: Eukaryota > Viridiplantae > Streptophyta > Magnoliopsida > Santalales > Viscaceae > Viscum > Viscum album. The sequence goes on from OY728151.1 coordinate 231,009,342, forward strand.
GTTAGCTCTAAATATTAAAGGAAACATAACATATTTATCTCTGGATTTTCACACATTAAGAAAGATTGAGAGGATTATTATTTTTTTCAATGTATGTATGGTATTAAAGTACCCAGTGGATATTATTCAAATATGAAGAATTTGGTTTCATTGAAGGATTTTAAATTAATAGGTTTGAAATATCATGACTATCATGTATTAATGAAACAACTGCTACCAATCACATTGTATGGTATATTATCTATAATTTTTAGAAAGACTATCATCAGGTTATGTTATTTTTTCAAATCCATTTGTAGCACAGTCATTGATCTAAATATATTAGATTTGTTAGAGAATGAAGATTCCCTCATACTTTTTCGACTAGAAATGTATTTCCCACCAATGTTTTTTGTTATAATGGTTCATCTGGTGATTTATTTGGTATGAGAGATAAGAATATGTGGGCCTATTTATTTATGTTGGATGTATCCTTTTGAAATATATATGAAAATTTTGGAGGGATATGTTAAAAATCCTCATTGATCGAAGGTCTCTATTTTCAAAAATATATATCTTAAGAGGTGATTGAGTTATATACCAATTATTTATATGAAGTAGAGCACATTGATATCCCTATATCTCAATATTTTATAGTTGATAGTGGAGGTGGAGGGATTAATTGTTTGAAGGTAAAGTTAATTTCATGTGATAAAGTGATATAGACACATTTATACATTTTGAATAACATAGATGAGGTTCAACCATATATATTATCACATTTTGTTGGATTGAAGGTGTGATATCCAAAAAAATGAAAAGTGGTTAATGATTGAGCATAAAAATACATCTGTTTCATAGTTTAAAGAGAAAGTCTACACATATTTATCTATATCAAAAAAATTTAAATGGTTAGTAGGGGGAACATCTCTTAATACAATCACATGGTTCAATATTTATAATATTGGTTACACATTTTACACAAAAAATCAGGATGATAAGAGTACAATTCAAAATATTGGGGTAATGGTCATCATCAAAGTATTGATTTTTTCAAGTAAAAAATATAAAAACCCAATTTTTGCATCAATGACATATTTTGGAGTTATTAAGGATATACGGGGAGTTGATTATACTAAATTTCAAGTAATAGTGTTTAATTGTAATTGGGTTAATAGTTACAGTGGTGTGAAACATGATTATTATGGATTTACACTCATTGATTTGAAAAGATTTAGTTCTAAATAGGAAACATTTATCATGAAGACACATGCAAAGAATATATTTTATGTTACTAACCCATCGAATGATTAGTGGTCCATCATTTTATAAGCGAAAATAATTCATTTGGATGATAAGGATGATGATAATGTTATGAATTTTTTGAGGTTTCTTTATCTTATAAGAAATTTCTAGATGATAAGAATGACTATAATATATACATAGTCCATACTTTATGAAATAATCATGTTGAAGTAATATGAAAAAATACTAAGTTAAATTCATAATTATTCAAGTAAATATTTATATTTTATTTATTATTTGAAATTTACACATGTAAAAACTCTATTTTTTATTTGGATGTATAAATATATATATATTTATTATTTTTAAGATTTTTGTGTTAAATTTTATACTCAACAGTTCCGTTTAAACGTTTTTTAATTGAAAAACCTAGCATGCATCATTATGTTTTGGTTAAATTTACACAAATAAAAACACTTTTTTATAACTACAACATTTAAATTTATAAATATTGATTATTTATATCATTTTTAAATTAATTTTTATATCTATTAATTTAATTTACATATTTTTTTGGTTAATAATCATGACATAATTATTATTTTTGAAAACCACACATGCATGACACTATTTTTATACTTAGATATTTTTTATTCATCATTTTTAGATATTAAATTTTCTAATAATACAATGGTATAAAAAATATCATTACATTTGTATATATAAATGACATAAACAGAGTTGGAATAACATTTATTGAGACAAATGTACATTTTTTTTCATATCATTAAATATTCAATAATTAAATTATTTATTTAAAGTAAAATTTTAATTTTTCAAAAATTATTTTCAAGACTACTGGTGAGCCTCATATGGTAGAGTCTTATTCTTTTTATCTAGATAAAACAATTCCTAGAGTTGGTAGACATGAGATTACATGTTTACAAACAATTTCACTTGTTCATCAAGAGAAGATGATATATATTAATTTTGATGATAATAGTAATCCAACTGGACCAAATGCAACGCAGTTTAGGATTTATATCTACATGAAGAGCTATTATTAGATTAATATTTTATATCCTGATTAGAAGTCTGTTGAAAAGATGATGAAAGAGAAACTGTGGGGGTCTTTAATGATAAAATATCTCAATTTATTTATTTTAATCTCATTCTTAGAATATTATATTTTTTATATGACTAATATTCAATGTATTCAATTATAGATGACATTTGAATTTCAAGAAATAAAAGAAATTAAGAAAAGGTTTCTATATTTATCAGCGGTTCGATGGAGATATTTTTAAACAAAATTGAAAAAAATATTTTTTTGGGAAGTTATAGAATGAAATACCATGCCTCAATTATGAGTTTTTAGATGCAGATACATGAACTAAATCTATCACCAATCGACATGATGAATTTTTTTTGGCATGATAATTATTTTGTATTATATTTTTTTATATATTATCTGATTACTTATTCATTTATTTTTATACTATAGGCCTCCATGAGTTCTCATCAAGAGATCTAGTTGTAAAATTTATACTATCATACTTTATCATGTGGATGGTATCATTTACTGGAGGAATAAATGATCGTATAAAAGTTTAATTCATTAAGAGATACATATGGTAGTGGCTCAGCAGAGGTCTAGTTTAGTACTCCATCTCCCCCCACACCCCATGAAAAATGGAAAAGTGAGATAATTAAAAAAATGAAAATTTTCTTATATATCAATATAAATAAGTAACTGACAAAATTGTAATATATTAATTTTTTTATTTTTATTGTTTTTTTTAAATTAATAACACCAATATACCATTTTAATGTATTAATTAAAGAAGATCATCAAGAGAAAGTGAAACATGGGACTTTTATCCCTAATAGTATGATGGATATTCTACCTACTGCTTTAGGAAAGCTAGAACACCCTGACTATATAAGAGGATATGTGGCGGGTAATAGTATTAGAAAAGTTTTTGGCCATCTAAGTAAGAAACTATGGGAAGTAGACATATATTCCTTAAAAGTTGAGGTAGAAGACCTAAAAAATTATATGGGAGATCAAATTAAATTTTCTATACAGTCTATATTTGAAAAAATGATGAGATAATCATAGCCTGCGTAGCCTGCCTACTCATATCCTCCACCTCCTCATTCAGACTCAACCTTATACAGTGAGTTGTATGTTAGTGATCCCTATGAACATACTATAACATACATTCATAAATATTTTGGGGAATTATATACATCAATGACCTATGAAGTTGTCTTAGGTAGGAGTATTGACACATGATATTATTGATACAAATTCTCTAGTACCATTTCCTATATATAAGGTTACTAGAGTTGGATATTGTGAGTGTCATTTTTTACTCTGGTTGGCTCGCCTTATTTTTCACTTGACATACGAGGTATGAATTTTTTTTTAAATTTTATTGAAAAATACTTATAATATTTTCTCATATTTAATTTATATAGGAGTATCTAAAATCAAAATAATTAGTACAAATGAAACAAAAGGTTTAGGAACCAAAAACATCGGATATCCATGATATTTATTATGGGATAAAAAGATTATTCCATATTTATTATCTCTTGGATAATATTTATGTGTTTTATATGATGTTTGATATATGTGTAAGAGACTATTCATTTAAAATATTAAAAAAATATACCTTGGATTTTGTTATTTTTGATGAGCTCACCATACCTATATTGTAATACCCTTATATTTTAAAAGAGGAACTCATCTTAAATAGAATATATAACACAAAAAACAAAGGTTATAAGAGAATGAAAAAAATGACAATTTATGATGTATTTATTTTTATAAAAATTAAATCTCTTCGATATCTTTCAATTCACACAACTCTAGGTTTAAACAAAACATGATACTCTATTAAAATATTATTATTTATACATGGCCATTATAACCTAGACGTTAAGTTGGCGGGAATGAATAGGAATAAATAAATTATGAAAATTATATGGTTTACATATGTATAAAATAAATTCAATGGTTATTTATTGATTAAAAATAAAATAATAATTATTTTAAAGATTTTTTTTAAAAAATAGTGTTTTTTAAAAGGCGATTTAGTTGCGCTTTGCGCTTGTAGTTGAGAATTAATTTTTGAAAATTTTAGAAATTTATTTTAAAAAATAAACATAATTTTTTAAATATACATATCAAAATTATCCTTGGGTGAATTTTTTATAATTTTCTAAAATATTAATTTTTTTGATGAATAGTGAAAAATACATATTTTTATTGAAAACTGCCTTTTCCTTTAAATTATTTACAAAGTTAAATTATATTTTAAATTGGGTTTAAAGTAAAATTAGTTAAATTATATTAATATTTAACTAATTTATTTTATTGGAATCAATTTCATATTTAATTATGATATAAAAACTTTTTAAACTTTTGGAAGTTTTTTCTTGGGAAAAACTGTTTTTTCAACACGTCTGCGGGTTTAATTTTAAATTTAATTATGCCACTTATGTGAATTGAATTTGGAAAAATGAATTAAATATATTGAATAATAATAATTAATATTATAAAATAATTTCAACTTAATTTTTTTTATAATTAATAGTGAACATAATAAAAATTAATTATCGTAGTTAAGGTAAAAACAGGTTTACTGGGGGGTTAAAATAAAAACGTTAAGGGTAAAAAATGATAAAAAAACTTGTATAATTACTATTTTATGGTCAAGTTTAAACCTAATAAAATCCATTGTTTTATATTTACCCATTTTTTAGGCATTTGGCATGATAGAAACATGGGTATCACTTTTTCCTTTCAAAAATTCCAAGCGTGTTCTCTCCCCAACTAATAAAAGGCCACCCTCTCTCCCACCCTATTAAAACTTAAAAAATACTTTGGTTAGTAAAATAACTATAAAAATATATTAATTAATTCTATAACCACATACTAGAGTCCTTTTTTTATTATAAATGCAACCTAATAAGTCTTTTAATGCAAACCTAAAATGGTTGTTTGAAAAAGAGGTAACATTATTAAAAGAGAGTTTTTATTTCATTTCTTATTACACCACCTTAAAATATTATTGAATAATGATAATATAATAATAAAATTATCTCCAATATAATGATATGTTATTATGTTAATTTAATAACCTATATCCATCATCACTTCTATCAAATGGAAAATGAAACTGTCGATTGTGTGTACGACAAACTACTACCTCACAAACCGATGTAATATGTTTTCCATCACTACCTTTAAAGAGAAGATATAATGATGTATTTAACATATGTATATTATATTTATTAAATTATTATACTTATATAATTATAATATCACATATAACTTCCTACTTACCATTCTGTGGGGGGATATGATAACATTTCTCGTGTGTACGGTGGACTACCACATCACGAAGCGATGTGACCCGTTTCTTTACTTATGCTTTACATGGAAGGTAGTAAGGATAAAATTAATGTATATATTTGATATTTATGAACTAAAAACAATTATTTAAATATAATATCACATATAACTTCTTACCTTTCAATTAGTTAGAAAATAATACCATCACTCGTGCGTATGTGTGAATTATCACCTCCACGCAACGATGTGAAATGTTTTTCACTTTATTTTTACATGAATGATAATAAGTATGGATTTTATTAATAAACACGATATATATAAAATATTAATTATTTTTTAAATATTAATTAATATTTATTTCCCTTTCATTCCATCCTTCGAGAAAAATGGAAACAACGTTCATGCGTATGTACGGATTACAATCACCATGAACGGTGTGATCCATTTTCCATATCTAACTTTTATAGATTAATATAATTACATATATAATGAATATATATTATATTTAAATCATGTTTAATATTATATATATGATTTAACTATGATCAAAGTAAAATGATCAAAATTATAAAACCAAAACAAACATGAAAAACGAAGCAATTATCACTTGAAACAGTGATTTTAACAAAGAAATGTTAATAAATAGGTGATAAAATCCTATAAGTAAATCATATATGATATGAAATATTTTATTATGGTTATATAATATATTTATAATAAAACTATATTTATTATACAGGATTTTTTTAACACATATGAAGGAAATCAGACCTAAGGTAACAGTTTCTCATCTCACTTTTACCTTTGTGAGACATATGCCATATTCACAACTTATTACTTTTTATAGTGTATATACTGAAACTTTTATATGTTATATCATAAATATATTTATCTTCATGGTATTTAATGTTTCATTTGATGTTTTTTCTTTTATGGGGCTTATGATTCAAACATTATCAAAGTGGTAAGGGTTTATTTCACAATCTCATCATTAAGATTATTTAGGTTTAAGTCTCCATTTATGGAAAAATTGATTTGGTGAGAAGGGGGATATTGGATTTGGATGAGAGATCCCTACTTCTCTAGGGTTTTTCCATGGCTTCCTTGTCATTTTTTCTTCTTAGTGCGGGTTCTCTGGTGGATTTGGATCCTAGCGATGGTGTCGTGGCGGATGGCGTGTGATCTAGTGGTACTCAGCGGGCGATTCACCATGAGTAGGTGAGGCCTCACTGTGTAAGAGTTGGTGTACTAGAACCAAGTGGTTTTACTTTTATTACATGGATATTTAATGTATTATTACACATTGTTCATTGTTCTGCATGACTATAATGTAATAATGTTCTAGAGTATTTGTTGCATTGATAAGGTCATGACAGTTCCCCGCTATGATGAGAACCTTGAAATTTTATAACAATATTCTTAAATATAGTTATATGTTTGGATGACATGCTATGATGAGACACATAGCATGCAGAACATCAGGTGTGAGTACTCATAAGTAGATGAGACTTCCTCTCATGAAGTTCACACTTGGTAATCTCCGAGATAGGAGATTATGAGAACAGACCCGCTAGTAGGAATTATGCATGTTTTTGTGTCATTGGATATTTTTATCTACGATCATGTGTAATTATCCTTATACTTTAAGATTATCATTAATATGTGTCATGACTTATGCACTTTGATTTACTGACGAAAACCGTCACACAGACAGTTGGTGGGAAGTAGGGTATGTTGGGTGCGTCACGAGTGACATGTTATTAACAGATAAGTCAAGGAAGGATTTGTCCCTTCCATTTATGGAAGTTGATATCTCGGCCCTTTGATTGAAATATAACCATCGCGCGAAATTTCATGGCCATGGTGTAACGACGAGTTTATTTTAGGTATTCAAATAATGACGTATCAAGCATAAAATTTGATAAAACAATCATGAAACCTGCTTGATGATATATTGTGACAAAGGGATTATATTACACAACGAGCATTCATATGTGGATATCGTTTTTGCGACTTTACATTCTTTCTCTTGGGTGCCTCGACCCATTTCTAGACAGTACTCTTGGACTTTAGGTAAGCTCACCTAATGCCAACAAGAAAGAATCCTAGAGGGTCACACACTAAGTGTTTTTGGTGGTCTAAGTTAAATTCTATTTGAATTTAATTAATGAAATAAATATTATTTTCAAGACCATGGAATAATTTTATTCAAGTTAAGATGATCGCATAAATTAAATTAAATATATTTATTTATTTTATTGAACATTTAATAAATATTTATTTACTAGTTTTTAAATAAAATATTTATTTAAGAGAATAAATTATTTATTTATTTATTCAGGTGTTCAATAAATGGAAGTGGAGTTCGAGCGGACCAAGGTTGGTCCGGTAGTAAAATAATGATTTTCAATATTGTAAATAATTATTTAACTAGTTGACACAAATTAAAATAACAATGCTATTATTTTGTGACGTGGAATTTTATTTATAATTCTGTTTTACACAAGTTGGCACACTATAAATAATGAAGCGGTATTATTATTAAATGCATGGGTTTTCTCTAAGTTCATGAATGTATTTAATTTTTTCTATGCAATTAAATATTGTAACTGAAATTCCATGTATATAAATAGGAAAGTACCCCTATTGTGCCACACACCACACCACACACCTAGTGAATTGATAATTGTTGATCCAAACAATTTCTCTCTCGAATCATCTTCTCTCCCCTCTCAAGAACGGGAGACATTCTTCAAGGCCAAAGAACAAGTGATCAAGAATGACCTAAACAAGACACTCGCTTCGCCGCGCTAGCACCCGGAGAATGAGCAGTGTCGATCAGAGGCCATCAGAGTACACGTGGATTACCGCTAGAGGGATTCTAGTTTGGATCCTTACAATCACAATGAGATAATATGGAAGGTTCAATCTAGATGATCAACATCATCAACGAAGAAAAATACCAAATACACAAGTATTATTTTTATTTATGAAATTAATTAAATTAATTATAAACATGATGTGAAAGATCCTCTCTAAAGGTTTAGGCCTCTTTTTTCTTTATCTAAACATTTGATTATATTCCTTGGAGACTGGTGTTCATCGTCATATTGATCTCGAAATAATCATTGATCATGGTAAAAATCAAAATTGGGTACCGCACCAACCACGCTTCTGCTGCGCCCAGAACCTTCAAGTGGTATCAGAGCGGTTACATCATAGTTTATAATTACTTAAATATTTCATTGATTAATTACACATTTAATAATTTAGTTGTTTCAATTCAAGTTAATCGTTCTGCAAATCTGAATCTCGAGATCTATTCATCCTCTTTCATTTCTCGTTCACCTTACAAAAACAATATTTTCTTTTAATTTTGATTAAAATAAAATAGAGGATCTCATCCGAAGGTGCCAAAGATTCCTGGCCATACAACACCAGAACACATGGCGTGTATTCCGTAGTACACTCCACGTGTTGACCAGAAATAGGTGGCATGTGGTTTCTAGATTACACGCTATGTGGCCTAATGGACAAGACGTGTAGTCCCTTCAGGTTAGTGTTGGACCGTGTACCCCATACACGACTTTCCCGGATGGAGACCATGTAACGAGGAACTATACAGCGTGTGGATCAATGGACTCTCCATGTACTCCAAAGATTTATGAAGTAAACTCACACGCCGTTTCCCCAGGCGTGTACTTTAGATAGACGGTGAAAAATAGTACACGCCATGTAGTTAGAATTACATGTCGTGTACTCATCCAAATTACGTAGATTTATTAAAATTTATTATTATATTATAAAAACCCTTGAGACATGTACCATCATGCGGGCGTAAAGCTGAGGTACAACACGTGATAGGTGTTTTATATATATGTGTTTAATTTAACATCTGTGTAATGTTCATTTATACTCATTAGGTAGTTATGAATATGAATTCACCGGGTTGCCTCCAAGGTACAAGTTACATACAAAGATAATTTTAAATGAATTTATTTGTTTAAAATTATTATGGATGAGAATCTCAAGGAAATTTAGAAAAGGATTTAAGATAAAAGGATTGATTAATTAAAGATGATAATTAATTGATTCAAGCACGATTTATCTTAAATGAGAACGATTAAAGAATTGAATGCTAGTTTTATTTATGCATAAACATCATTGCATGTATGGATGATCATGAGAAATACCAAGACCTTTGTATGTGGATGGTTTCTTTTAATTAATTTATTTAAATTAAATTTGTTGGCCTGCGAGCCTTCTTCTCATTAATATGTAGGGCCTGCATGCCCAAGGTTTATTTTATATAAAACCCCCTTTTACCCCTCACTTACATGTGAGTTAAAAAAGACATATGTAATGGATGGAACTCCCAATCTAGTGGAAGCGGTTCAATCTGGAGCCGAGACGAAACCAATCCCAGGAGATATAGAGGTGGATAGGTGGAAGTTGTAAACACGAAACCAAAAGGTTCAAGTTGTTTCTCCCCTAGGTCAGGGTTAGTTTATCAACCGCTAGATAAACTAACCATTATAAAAGCTCATAATCATGCCATTTACATTATTTTATTTCTGGCAGTTTCATGGTTTATCATTATGGATGTGTTGTCATGATCACATAATTAATGAATTAAACAAGAATACAAGATGGAACTAAAATAAACCAAACTTATGAGTAAATATTATCAAGACATGGTTAATCACTTAAGTAAGTTCCACTTAATATTAACAATCATGTGATAATGATAATAATAAATTTATGCATAAGAGATAAAAATCCCTCAAATAAAATATTAAGTCAGAACAAGCCTTCCGTTACTAGATTAAAGGGAAAAACTCAATAAAAATATGTGTTTGACAAACCCTTGTTGGGACACTTACTTTTATACAGGAAGACCTTATGAAAAGTTTCGGGTTTAATTAACCATATTATATCAATAGGAGTATCCCTTGCTAGACTTGGTGTAATATTGGAGGCAAGAGTTGAAGAAATCCAAAGTCATGATTTCAGGATTGGGGATTCCACTCAACATATCAAGGAGTTGCAAGCCCACAGTTGGAAAAGACCTACCTTCCTAAATACCTTCTAACATCTTGAACAACCCTTTTTGGGGTTATGTGAAGGGGAATATGGATCCTTGCCACTAGAATTTCACGGCAACTGGACATTCCGAGTTCAATGGTGAGGGCCATTGGGACTTGATAAAATAGTGAGAGACTTAATAAAATTTATTATTTCTCATAAAATGTAATCAAGAAAGTACTAATGATATGCTCTATTAATTATATAATAAAAATTACAAGCTCATAAACCACACCATCACTACGATCAATTTTGGATAAAGACAACATCCTCACCAGTAGTAACTTCCAAGAATGGTTTAGATGCATTCAGGTTATCCTACACCATGAACGGAAGTCTTACATGATGGAGTCAACATTACCTGATCCTCCTGCCAAGGAGGCGAGTGATGAGGATTTTATGGTCTATGAGAAACATATAAATGACATGGTAAATATTCAATGTTTGATGTTATCATCAATGTTTAGTGAGCTCATGAAGTCTCGTGAAAACATGGATGCTTATAGCATGCTCGAGCACCTCTGTGGTGTTTACCAAGAGAGAGCAAGACAAAAAAGGTTTGAGATCTCTAAGGCACTATTTCAGAGTAAGCTTGGAGAAGGTGCCTTAGATGGGCCTCATGTAGTCAAGATCATTGGCTACATTGAGCGCCTGGAGGTTCTAGGGTTTAAACTCCCCGAAGAACTGGGCACTGATCTCATTCTCGCATCACTCCCTCAGAGATTATCTAACTTTGTTGTAAATTTCAATATGAAAAACATTGATAAGTATCTATCTGATCTTCTTATCCTCATTCTCCAAGTGGAAAAAGATATGAAGCGCAAAAAGACTTCTGTCCTTATGGTGAATTAGAGGAAAGGGAAGGTGAAGAGATTTAAGCCCAAAGCTTCTTCATAGCCTTCCAAGAAAAGGAAGTTCAAAGGGGAGGCAAGGGAACATGAGGTTGTTTGTTTCACATGTGGTAAGAAGGGCCACTGGAATAAGAATTTCACCTAGCTTAATAAGCAAGGGGAAGCTTCAGGTGCGTTTTTATCAAATGAAATATATCTATTTCTACAAACTGGGTATTAGATACAACTTTTGGTGCTCACATATGTATAAAAATATAGGAACCAAGTATATTCAAGAATATTGATCGAGGGGAGGTAGATCTACAAGAAACAAATGGAGCTAGACTTGCTGCTGTAGCTGTCAGGGACTACCACCTCACGTTGCCAACTGGGATGATCTTGGTGTTAAAGGGTTGTTTTTATGTTCCTTCTGTAACCAAAAACATAATTTCTGTATCCAGACTAGATATAGATGGATTTTTTTTCAATTTTGGAAATGAATTTTGCTTATTTTATAAATATAACATTTGTTTTTGTAGGGAACATTTGTACAACGGTCTTTATGTGTTGGATTACACAAACCAAGTAATGGCAATCGATGACAAAGATACTTCACATGAATCATACCACACCCAAATTTGGCATCATCGGCTAGGTCATGTAAATGAGAAATGCTTGAAAAAGTTACATCAAGATAGATATTTAGATTCTTTTTAACTAAAACCACTTGGCGTATATCATGCATGTTTACAAGGCAAAATGACTAAAGCCCCATTTGTTGGGAAAGGTGAAAGGGCTAAAGAGCTTCTTGAATTGGTTCATACCGATGTGTGTGGACCATTTCCAATTGAAGAAAGGGGTGGGTACTCATACATCATAACTTTTACTGATGATTTTAGTAGATATGGATATATATACTTAATGAGGTATAAGTTGGATTCCTTTGATAAGTTCAAGGAATACAAGAATGAAGTTGAAAACCAGCTTGGTAAGAAGATTAAGAAACTCTGCTCAGACCGAGGTTGTGGATATCTTAATCAGGACTTCATTGATTAATTACAAGAGTTTGGGATCCTATACCAACACACTCCTCCTTAAACACCTCAATGGAATTGTGTAAGTGAAAGGAGGAACCACACCTTGTTAGACATGGTGAGATCAATGATGAGTCATGAAAGTCTTCCATTATCTTTTTGGGGATATGCATTACAAACAATGACACACATACTAAACCAAGTACAAACTAAATTGATAAATGGAATTCCATATGAGTTCTAGAGTGTAAGAAAATCCATGTTATTTAATTTACATGTGTGGGGTAGAGAAATGTTTGTTAAGGCCTCTTTAGGTAATAAACTCGCACCCGAGGCACAAAGTGTACCTTTATAGGATACCCCAAGGAAACAAGGGGATATTACCTATAAAACCCCTTAAAAAATGGTTATAGTGGAAAGACATGCCATATTACTTGAGAGGGAGAACATCTACAAAAGATATAGTGGGAGTGAGATAGACTTCGATGAAGTCGAGGCTCAAGGTGCACAAGAGTTGGTACAGGAACAGATTCCACAAAGCCCTGTGGAAGAAGAATCTATTCTAGAGACACAAGTACTGCATAGGAGTACAAGAGAGGTTAGAGAACTAGAACGATACATTTTTATAGTTACCGAGGATGGTGAATCCTTATTAATTGATAATAATGATCCTCTAACCAACAAGGAAACATTAAGTGGCACAGACGTTGCCAAGTGGGAAAAATCCATGAATTCTGAAATGGATTCCATGTATCAAAACCAAGTCTGTATTTTGGTAGATCCTCTAGTTTTTGTAAATCCTGTTGGTTGAAAATGGGTATTCAAGAAGAAACTGGACATGGAAGGACAAGTCAGTACCTATAAGGTACGACTGCTTGAAAAAGATTTTAAACAACGTCAATGAATTGAATACGATGAAACCTTCTCACCAATTGCAATACTGAAATCCATCAGAATTCTACTTGCTATTGTGGCTTACCATGACTATGAGATTTGACAAATGGATGTCAAAACAACATTCCTTAATGGGAACCTTTAGGAAGATGTCTACATGACACAACTTGAAGGTTTTGTGACTCCAAAGGATGCCAATAAGGTATGCAAGTTGTAGAAATCCATTTATGGATTCAAGCAAGCATCCAGGTCATGGAACATTCATTTTGATGAATCCATAAAAGAATTTGGTTTTATAAAAAATGAATGTGAGCCTTGTATCTACAAACGGTTTAGTGGGAGTGTAGTCATTTTCCTAATAGTATATGTTGATGACATATTACTCATTGGAAACGAGATACCAGTCTTGCAATTTATTAAGGCATGGTTGAATCAATGCTTATCCATGAAAGACTTGGGTGAGGCAGCATATATTCTTGGGATCAAGATGCATCGTGATAGATCCAAGATATTGCTGGTCCTAATTCAAAGTATATACATTGATAAGATACCGAAGAGATTCAGTATGGAACAATCCAAGAGGGTATTGTTTCCAGAGTCACATGGCATTCATCTTTCCAAGAAAATGTGTCCTCAGACACATAAGGAAAGAAAGATAATGGCAAGGACTCTATACGCATCAACGATTGGGTCAGTCATGTATGCCATGCTATGTACTAGGCTGGATGTCACCTACGCATTGAGTGAGGTAGGAAGATATCAAGCTGACCCAGGTGACCATCATTGGATGGTAGTCAAGACTATCCTAAAGTATCTAAGGCATACTAAGGATATATTTCTGGTTTATGGAGGAGATGAGAAACTAGTCATTAGAGGATATGCAGATGCTAGTTTCCAGACTGATCAAGATGACATGAAGTCACAAATGGGATACATCTTCACTTTGAATGGAGGTGCAGTGAGCTGGAAGAGCTCAAAGCAGAGTGTGGTCGCAGATTCTACAGCAGAGTTTGAGTATATCACAGCTTCTGAGGTAGATAAATAAGTAGTTTGTATGTAAAGCTTTGTCCAGGAGCTAGATGTGATACCTAGCAGTAAAGATCCCATCACACTGTACTGTGATAATACTGCAGCGGTGGCTCTCGCAAAAGAGTCAAGGTCACATTAGCAGACGAAGCACATACTTCAGAAGTATCATCTCTTGAGGGATTTTTCTCAGAGAGGTGATGTTGCAGTGAGAAATATTTCCACAGAAGACAACATGGCAGACCCCTTGACTAAAGCCTTAAATCAACAGAAACATGATCATCATGTGAGGTCTAGTGGAATGAAATTCATAGGAAGTAGGCTCTAGTCCAAGTGAGAGTTTTTAAGAGTTGGTGTCCTAGAACCAAGTGGTTTTACTTTGATTACATGGATATTTAATGTATTATTACATATTTTTCATTGTTCTGCATGACTATAATGTAATAATGTCTTAAAGTATTTATTGCATTGATAAGGTCATGGCAGTTACCTGCTATGATGAGAACCTTGAAATGCTATAACAATATTCTTAAATATAGTTCTGCGGTTGGATGACATGCTATAATGGGACACATATCATGCAGACCGTCAGGTGTGAGTACTCATAAGCAGATGAGACTTCCTCTCATGAAGTTCGCACTTGGTAATCTCCAAGATAGGAGATTATGAGAACAGACCCGCTAGTAGGTATTATACATGTTTTGGTGTCATCAGATATTTATATCTACGAGTGCATGTAATGATCCTTAGAATTTAAGATTATCATTAATATGTGTCATGACTTACACACTTTGATTTACTGACAAAAACCGGCACACATACAGTTGGCGAGAAGTAGGGTATGTTGGGTGCATCACAAGTGACATGTTATTAATGGATAAGTCAATGAAGGATTTATCCCTTCCATTTATGGAAGTTGATATCTTGGCCCTTTGATTGAAATAGAACCATTGCGTGAAATTCCATGGACATGGTGTAACGACGAGTTTATTTCAGGTAGTAAAAGAATGATGTATCAAGCATAAAAGTTGATGACACAATCATGAAACCTGCTTGATGAGATATTGCGAAAAAGGGATTATATTACACAGTGAGCGTTTGTATGTGGATGTCGTTTTTGTGACTTTACGTTCTTTCTATTGGGTGCCTTGACCCGTTTCTAGACAGTACTCTTAGACTTTAGGTAAGCCCGCCAAATGCCAATGGGAAAGAATCCTAGAGGGTCACACACTAAGTGTTTTTAGTGGTCTCAGTTAAATTCTATTTGAATTTAATTAATGAAATAAATATTATTCTCAAGACCATGGAATAATTTTATTCAAGTTAAGATGATCACATAAATTAAATAAAATATATTTATTTATTTTATTGAACATTTAATAAATATTTATTTACTAGTTTGTAAATAAAATATTTATTTAAGAGAATAAATTATTTATTTATTTATTCATGTGTTCAATAAATGGAAGGGGAGTTCAAGTGGACCAAGGTCGGTCCGATAGTAAAATAATTATTTTCAAGACGGTAAATAATTATTTAACTAGTTGTCACAAATTAAAATAACACTGCTATTATTTTGTGACACAGAATTTTATTTATAATTCTGTTTTTCTCAACTTGGTGCACTATAAATAATGATGTTGTATTATTATTAAATGCATGGGTTTTCTCTAAGTTCATGAATGTATTTAATTGTTGTTATGTAATTAAATATTGTAACTGAAATTCCATGTATATAAATAGGCAAGTACCCCTATCGTGCCACACACCCCACCACATGCCTTGTGAATTGAGAATTGTTGAGCCAAACAATTTATCTCTCAAATCCTATTGTCTCCCCTCTCAAGAACGAGATACGTTCTTCAAGGTCGAATAACAAGTGATCAAGAACGATCGACACAAGACACTCGCTTTGCCGCACTAGCACCCGAAGAACGAGCGGTGTCGATCAGAGGCCATCGGAGTACATGTGGATCTCCACTAGTGGGATTATAGTTTGGATCCTTAAAACTACAATGAGATAATATGGAAGGGTCAATCTGGATTATCAACATCATCAATGAAGAAAAATACCAAAGACACATGTATTATTTTTCTTTATTAAATTAATTATAAACATGATGTTCAAGATCCCATCTAAAGGTTTTGGGTCTCTTTTTTCTTTATCTAAATATTTGATTATATTCTGCGGAGACTGACATCCATCATCTTATTGATCCCAGAATAATAATTGATCATGGTAAAAATAAAAATTGTGTGTCGTACCAACCATGCTTCCGCTGTGCCCAGAACCTTCACACTAGAGCACTGGGAAGTGTTCTTCGTAATATCTTGTCCTTCAGGGATGTGGATGGGGTTAGTATTGGTGGTCTAGTCTTTAAATGGAATCAGGGCTTGGAGAGCGGTGATACCTTGTTGGCTCTAGAGATCTAGTACAGATCTAGTTTCAAACCAGATCTGGTCGATTTCTTCTTTAACGTGATGGTGTGAGATGCATCTTGTAGAAGGATCGATGGATCTGGTCTGGTGTTTTCAGATGTGGTGATGGAGGATCTGATTGCTGGGATTGATGAGGCCTTTCACCGGGTAGAGGAGTGCCGATGCGGTTGTGCGGTGTGGATCTGGAGGCAGCTTCAGGAGGGATCAACCACGAGCTGACAATGATTGGTGTACCTGGATACTGTTGGTGTGCGAAAACACTTCTGATCAGATCTGGGTTTTGATCATCCCATCTCGGGAAAGGTGAGATGTGGTGATGACAGTGGATTGGCATGAGTCCGCCCCTGATGGTCTACTATAGTGAAGGCATAACATATAGGGGTTTTTTGGTGAAGGTAAAGTGTTTAGTGTCATCTTCGGTTAGCCTTAGATGGTTGACCGGTGTACTAGGTTCTCTAGTGGTGAAGGTAGAGCATCTAGGGTTTTTCGGTCTTGGAGTGTGTTGGGCCTATCAAGCCAGTTTGGAAATTTTTATTGGGATCACTTTAATAGGATATGTTTCAATAGAATCCTACCATTTATATCTATAGATGAATTCCTCTGTCCTTCGAGCATGTAATGGGTTCTACCTCATCCCAGATCAAAAGGGGTTGCTATTTTATTTTTATTTTTTAATAAAGGGCCTGGTCCCCAACCTATTTCAAAAAAAAGTCTCTCTTTAGGGACTTATTTAATATTTATATCTTAAAATAAATATATTTTATTATAATATGGTTATTAATGAGATTTTTAAATTAATAGTACCAATTTTTTCTCTCTTTGGTACTTAGAATGATTGATAAAATGTTTTTAAGAAAATTCGATATTATTTCTCCCTTTGGCTGAAAATCCTTTTTCTTTTAAAACCATGTTTTCTAAAAATGTTTTCAAAAATGTTTTTAAAATTATCCAAATGATTTATTAAATAAAATTTTAACCATGTTTAATTTTTTAATTTTTTATTTGAAAGTAATCTTCTTATTTTTTTCCAAACAAGACCTGTTTGGCTTTTATCAAAAATGTGAAAGGAATATTTTTTTAACGTGTATGACATGAACAAAATTTCCCACCATCATGACCACTAAATATTTTAAATCTTCCATTATAATTTTCATAGGTTATTTAGAAAAAGGGTTTTTATAATAATTTTTTAATTCATAGTTTTAAAAAGTGACTTTTAAAGTGGAAAGGTTATATTCCTCAGAAATATTTTTAATGATCTCTTTATAGAATTTATATTAAAAAATGATAACAACCCTTATTCTAATTATTCTTCACTAGGGACATGTTTTAATTAAACCATCCTTATTATTTCTCTAGATGGTTTATGATCAGTTTTATTGGGGATATACCAGTTTGAAAACATTCATATTACTTCAAATGACTTATGATTATGTTTATTGATTGGGGAAGTATTAAAATTTACTATGCCAGTTTTCCAAAATGGATGTTTATATTGATTATGTTTCACCCCTTCATATGAGGAATGAATTGGACTTAGTAAGTGATGGGTGAGGATTTCTATATCCCCTTAAGTCATCTATAGGTCACATGAGACAAACTAGTTTGGGTTTTTGGCCAAGGCCTTACCCATTTATATAATATGTATTAGAATAAGGCCTTGAAGGTATGGTTATGACATCTAACATTATTAATTACTTCCTTATGATATTATTCATTGATGTCTATGTGATTATTCTATTGGTTAAAATATCCATGGAAAAGATTCAAGCTAATGTGATTATGTATATAGAATTATTTGATCATTATTTATTTCTTATATATTATACTCAAATTATTAAATAAATAGAATATGTTTCAGTTATTTACCTTGTAATATTGATAATGATTTATTAATTCATATATTCTGCTATACTCATACCATTACTGATCATTTGAGATTACCCCTTTCTTATCTTTCTTTTCCCATAATGCCAATATTAGTGTTATGATTGATATATAGGGTTATACTAGAGGAAATAATGATGCACTAGAAGAAAACACTTTTTTGTATTTTATTTTTTCAATTGTAATATTTATTTCAAGTATGTATCTTGTTTACTAAGACTACTAAACTATTTAATCCTTTAGGATGTGATTCCTAGTATCTTATTCCAATGTAATAAAGTGACCATCAAATATGGGCTGCTAGGGTCTAGGTATTTATAGTTGGTATCAGATTATGTTTAGTAAAAAACTTGGGAAATAGATTTAGAAAAACATATATTTGATAATATAAGCCTAAGATTAAATTTAAGGATAATTATATCAGAACATCCAGATGTTTTGGAGAGGAAGAGATTTTGTGGTTTTCCTAGAAATAAATCCCTTCCTAGACACTTCAACTAGACATGGTTTTGACATAGATCTACCTAGGGGTACTAACCTCGAAAAAGGCATGTAGGGCTTGACTTGAGTGTTACTTGGTACACAAAAACGATCCTTACTGCACACCTAGTTTGACACTCTTAGGGGATATTTTTGGTTTAATTCACATTTTCGTTACAAACCATTATGAAGGGTTTGAAAATATTTTTATTATTTGAAAACTTTCCCAAGTAAACCATGTTTATGACTGTGAGATTAGGCATGCATAAATATTTCAATTTATATAAAGCGTTTCACTAGTTTTTGGATTATACACTGTGTTATGAACTAATCTAGTGTATGCCATTATTTAGAAATGGGGAATAGTGGAATGAATAAAAACCAAATCAATTCATGCACCCCATGTAGGGATTTCCCTCGTAGGAGTGATAATGAAGCTAGAGATGAAACTATAGTTGGAACTGATAAAATTATAACCATATTGGGGTAGATGACTCATGTTATGAGTAATAACCTTTCCAGTATAGATCATCCTGCTGATCCACCACGCAGTGTTACAATGTTATACTGCTTCATTTTTTAGCAACCTTCATCATTAAATGGGACTAAAAATCCATTTTTAACTGAGTAATGGATAAGTTCCTTATAGAAGATATTTATTTCTCTAAGAAGTAGTGAATGAGATAAGGTTGAAATGATAGTTTATCATATCTATAGAGATTTAGATCAATGGTGGTCATTGATTCAAAACATTAAGGGTGAATAAGAAATAAAAAACTTGTAATGGAAGAATTTCAAGGTACTCTTCTTGGAAAAACATTTTCCTCATGAGAAATGAGCAGCGATGAAAAGAAAATCCTTGAGTCTTAGTCAAAAGGAAGATGAAAATGTTTCTAAGTATGGGGATAACTTTATAATGTTATAAATACATGCTGAAGACTACATACATAATCCAAAAAGAAATATTGACCATTTATTTTATGGGCTTAAGACAATTCTTCAAAGGGAACTAGTCTCCAAAAATTTTGTATCATATATGGATATAGTATCATGTGGTATAAAGACAGAAAAATAATTCTATAAGTCTTATGGATTTGAAGGGAAGTAAAATAAGAAGAGGATGGAAGAGAAAAAATATGGATAAAGGTAAGAAGGGAAAATAAGATTTCCCCCCACATGATAATTATGGAAATAAACACTCTCATACTTTCTTGAAGGGAATGAGAGTTTACTATAAGTTTAGAGAGAAAGGTCTTCATACTCATTATTTCAAGGGAGAGAAATAATCTATCAATGTGTAATGATTCAACTATAAATACATAGGGTAATACAATAATGAATGCCCTAAGATTAAAGGGAATATATCTTAAAATAATCTAAGGGATAAAGGTCAATATTATACTATTACTACAAATGAAGTGGAATAATTAATGTTCTTATGTTTGGATTCAAGAATTATGTTATAGGATCATTTTATCAATGATATTCTAGTTATATGAATTATGAAATGTATACAGACTTACTGCAATAATTTTTCTTTAAGGATTTGAGATAATATGTTGAATGGTACCGATGACCAGGAAAAGTGATTCAGTAGAAAGTTTAACTTCTAGGAAAACACATGATTGAGGGTGGATATACCTTAATATGTTCTCTATATTGATATAATAAAATAAAGAGTTTTTTATTAAGGTATTGGTAACATTTAAGGTTTATATAACCTTTGGTTTTGAGGTAATTATGGGTTATTACAATTTGGTAACATTATAGGAATTATATGAATAATTGTTTGGAAAAAGGACAACCCGCATACTGGGTGACAACCCGTCACATTTGGTAAGGCCATGAGGATTGAATCCACAACTGAAGGGTGACAACGGTGCTGTGGATAACACTTTCCTACGTGATATTCGGGTTAATATTTCATTATTTTTACTTAAATGATTTGAAGGATAAATATTAATGTTAATCTAGTGGTGTTACCATTGAGTTTTATAGATTAATGTATTATATAACTTGTTCTAACCATATTGGTTTTGTAAAATATTTAGAGACATCCAGAAAGACTTGTTAATCTTTTAAGGATCTTACAATTTGTTAAAAGTTAATTTTAGCGATTCAAGAATAAAAAATTCATTTTTGGATACTCATTTATTAGAGTAAGATATGAAGTGGAAATTGATTAAAGTACAAAAAATAATGAAACTATACTTTTCAAGTAATTATATTTCCTTATATTCATAGTCTATATGGTAAAGTAATTCATCAACTCTAGGAAAAGAATCTTGAAACAAAAATATTATACTAGTACTTCATTTATGATGAATTGATGGTCCTTTCACTCATCACAAATTTTTGGATTTATAGTCATTAAATTTTATAGATCATTCAATTTCTTGTGATCAATGATATCTATCACTCTCCATAATTATTTATGATTTTCTTTCATGTCAATAGATTTACTTCCCACCAATGTTATACTACTTAGAGACCTAGTTATGTATTATTCTAGATGATTTTTTTACTTTAATTTATATATTATAAGTTGGATTTTTTATTAAACCTTTTATGATGTGGGTTTCCAACAAAGGTATTTTAAAATGTCAAACCCTTAATTCCTGAGATCAAGATTAAATTACAAGCATGTAATTTATTTAAGGGGGGTAAAATATAATTCCTTGAGATTTTAAAAGAGGAATTCATATTATATAGTGTATATGACATAGAATACCAAGATTATAAGATAATATAACACATTGAGACTTTATGATATATTTATTTTTAAATAAATTCAATCTCTTTGATAGATTTCGATGGACACAACACCAGGTTTAAATGAAACCCGATACTATATTAAAATATTATTGTTTAAACATGACTATTACATCCTATCCATTAAGTTGGAAGGTGATAATATGACTAAATAAATTGTTAAAATTATATTTTTTACATATATATAAAATAAATTCAATGGTTATATATTGATTATAAATAAAATAAAAATCATTTGGAAGAAAAAGAAATGTTTTCTGAAAAACTGTATTGTTCTAAAAGGCGGTTTAGTCGCGCTTTGCGCACATAATTTAAAATTATTTTTTTAAAAAATTTAGAAAATATAATTGAAAAATTTAAAATATTTTTTTAAATATACATGTAAAAATTATATTTGGGTGAATTATTTAGATTTTTTTGAAAAGATTAATTTTTTTGATGAATAGTGAAAAATACCTATTTTTATTAAAAATCGCCCTTTCATTTAAATTATTTACAATGTTAAATTATATTATAAATTTGTTTTAAAGTAAAATTAGTTAAATTATATTACAATTTAACTAATTTTTGACATTGGAATCAATTTCATATTTAATTATAATATAAAAACATTTTAAAATTTTGAATGTTTTTTTAGAAAAAACAGTTTTTTCGATGTGTCTGTGGGTTTAATTTTAAATTGAATTATGAAAATTATGTAAATTTAATTTGAAAAAAAAATATTTAATATTTTTAATCATAATAATTAATATTATCTAATAAGTTAAACTTATGTTTTGACCATAATTAATAGTGAAAACTGTAAAAATTAATTACTATGGTTAAGGTAAAAACGATTTTACTAGGGGGCTAAACTAAAATGACAAGGGTAAAAAATGACTCAAAAATTATATAATTACTATTTTATGGTCATAGTTTTACCTCATATCATCCATGGTTTTATAATTACCCATTTTGGATGATTTTGGCATGAGAAAAATGTGATTATCACTTTTTATTTTCAAACATTCCAATTGTGTCCTCTCCCCCTTATAAAAGTCTAACCTCTATCCTCTCATCTTAAAAATTAAAAAACCATTTGGTTAGTAAAATAACTAAAAAATTATTAATTAATTACCTCAAAAAATACTATAGTCCTTGTTTTGATTATAAATCCAACCTAATATGGATTTTGATGCAAACCTAAAGAGGTTTTCCAAAGAAGAGGTAAGTCTCTTAAATGAGAGTTTGTATTTTATTTATTATTATAACTCATTAAAATATTGTTAAATCATGATATTATAATAAAAAAAGTATATAAAATATACTGAGATGTTATTATGTTAATTAAATAACCTATATCCATCTACACTTCCATCAAATGGAAAAGAAAACCGTCGATCGTGTTTTCAACAGACTACCAGCTTGCGAACCGATGTAATTTGTTTTCAATCACCAAATTTTAAGGATAAATATAATGATGAATTTAACATATTTATATTATATTTACGAAATTATTATTCTTATTTAATTATTATATCACATAAACCTTCTTACTTACAATTCCATGTATGGAT